>CM016616.1:72676862-75215075 GCA_005393395.2 Gossypium australe
ACACACAATCGATTTTTATACTTCAAACAGTCATTTGCATCTATCTGGAAGTCTGATTCTGTAGCGTTCTCACACTGAACTCGAATAGCTACTAACTTTTCGTCAACTTTCTGTGCCTCGCAAATTGCTGAATAAACATCGGTCTTGTTTGCAGCTCGGCTATGATCGAACCATCCTCAGACATCGTCATCCGTGTGTTTAATGCACGCAGAACAAATAATGATTTTGACTCAACGCATCCGCCACCACATTAGCCTTCCCCGGATGGTAGTCAATCACTAATTCGTAATCTTTCAGCAATTCTAACCATCGGCGTTGTCTCAAATTTAGATCTTTCTGAGTCATTAAATATTTCAGACTTTTGTGATCTGAATAAACATGACATTTTTCGCCGAATAAATAGTGACGCCAAATTTTTAATGCAAACACAATGGCTGCTAACTCCAGATCGTGAGTTGGATAATTCTTTTCATGTGGCTTCAATTGTCTTGAAGCGTAGGCTATGACCTTGCCTTCTTGCATCAGAACACAACCCAACCCACTTAAAGATGCATAACTAAAAATAGTAAATTCTTTACCCGATTCAGGCTGAGTCAGCACTGGAGCCTCGGTTAAAAGGGCTTTCAACTGCTCGAAACTCCTCTGGCATTTTTCTGACCACTCATATTTGACATCCTTCTGTAGTAGTCTCGTCAAAGGTGCAGCTATCACGGAAAAACCTTTTACAAATCGTCTATAATATCCCGCAAGGCCTAGGAAGCTTCGGATTTCAGAAACATTCTTTGGTGGTTTCCACTCGAGTATGGCTGCTATTTTGTTTGGATCCACCCGAATTCCTGACACCGAAACCACATGACCCAAGAAGCTGACTTCGTTCAACCAAAACTCACACTTACTGAATTTTGCATATAAACGATGATCTCTCAAGGTTTGTAGTACTTCTCTCAAGTGCTCAACGTGTTCCGCTTCACTTTTGGAGTAGACCAATATATCATCGATAACACTACTACAAACCGATCCAAAAAACCGTCGGAAGACCCGGTTCATGAGATCCATAAAAACGGCAGGTGCATTGGTAAGCCCAAAAGGCATAACCAAAAACTCATAGTGCCCGTACCTCGTTCGAAATGCCGTCTTTGGCACATCGGAATCTCTGACTCGTAATTGATAATAGCCCGATCTCAAATCTATTTTCGAAAACACTGAAGCCACCTTTAACTGATCAAATAAATCATCGATCCGAGGTAACGGGTATTTATTCTTATGGTCACCTTATTTAGTTGCCGGTAGTCGATACACATTCGCATTGTCCCGTCTTTCTTTTTCACAAACAAGACTGGTGCTCCCCACGGAGAAAAACTCGGTCGTGCGAAACCCCTCTCGGTCAATTCTTGCAACTGCGCTTTCAATTCCTTTAATTCAGTAGGCGCCATTCGGTACGGAGCTATCGAAATTGGGGTCGCATCCGGCACTAATTCAATGCCGAACTCAATCTCTCGTACTGGGGGTAAGCCCGGTAATTCTTCAGGAAACACATCGGGGTATTCACACACAACTGGTACCGATTCCATTAGTTTCTCGGACAGTTTATTATCCAGTACATAAGCCAAATAGGCCTCACACCCCTTTCTCACATACTTTTGGGCTACCATCGAGGATATCACTGTAGGCAACTCATTTACATCACCGGATTTTATTCTAATTGTCTCACCGTTTCGGCATTTCAGATTAATAAGCTTCCTTTTGCAATCCACCACTGCCTCATGTGAAGTTAGCCAATCCATACCCAAGATTATATCAAATTCATCGAAGGGCAACAACATTAAGTCTGCTGGAAAGCAATAGTCTCGTACCATCAACGGGCAACCTCTACACACTTTATCTACAAGCACACATCTACCCAAAGGGTTGGACACACGAATACGAACTCGGTAGACTCAACTAGCAGAGTCTTACCAAATTTTAAAGTTTCACACACATAAGAATGAGTCGAACCAGGATCAATTAGTGCAATCACAGTGGTATCAAAAAGAGTGAAAGTACCAGTAATGACGTCGGGGGAGGAAGCATCCTCTCTAGCTCGCGCAGCATATGCTCTCGCGGAGCTCTAGCCTCAGATCGATCTGTAGTGTTCTTCGTTCCTTTCTGGCTACCACCTACATTGCCTGAATGTCTGGGTGGTCTACCTCGCATTGGTACGCTGTTGTAGTATTCTGAACGGCATTCTGCTCAGCTAATTTCGGACACTCTCGGATAAAATGACCCGACGATCCACACTTATAGCAAGTCCGATCATGGAATCTACAACTCCCTGATGCCATTTCCCACAGTGCTTGCATTCAACTCTGGTCTGTGGAATGTTACCAACACTGGCTATCGAGGTAGCTCGGGAGCTCATAGGAGGTCGATCCCGTCTAGGTGGATCTGTAGTAGTTTTCTGTCGGTTGTAGTCATCTCTGGGCCTCTTGCTCATGGGATGGAAGACTTTACCCGAAGACCTCTTTCGGATATCTCTGGCTTCGGTATCGGCCTTTCTTTTCTCCTTCCCGAGCTCTTCAGCTTTGCAAGCTCTCTCAACTAAAGTTACAAATTCTTGGATTTCAAGAACGCCAACAAAACATCTTTATGTCTTCATTTAGGCCGTCTTCGAATCTTTTACACATAATGGCTTCAGTAGAGACACACTCTAGCATAACGGCTGAGCCTGACAAATTTTCTTTCATACTCCGTTACAGTCATTCGTCCTTGTTCAGCTCAAGGAACTCTTTTCGTTTTTGATCAATAAACCTTTGGCTAATATACTTCTTGCGGAATTCAGTTTGGAAGAAATCCCATGTCACTCTTTCTTTCGGAACCACTGATACTAGTGTGTTCCACCAGTGATATGCAGTGTCCCGTAGTAAGGATATAGTACATTTCAAGCATTCATCCGGAGTACAAGACAGCTCACCAAGTACCCGAATAGTGTTATCGAGCCACATCTCGGCTCTCTCAGCATCATCATCGTCATTGGCTTTAAATTCTTCGGCCCCATATTTTCGAATTTTGTCAACTGGGGGCCTACTAGATCTCATGGGATCTATTACTGGGGGAGCTAGAGGATCCGGAGTTGGATTATTCGGGGGTGGAGGTTGGGGCATATTCGGGTTATTCTGAATAAATTGGGCAAACCAATCATTCATCATTCGATAAAAGGCTTGCTTTGTCTCTCCTTCGTGGCTACCCGAAACAGGTCGAGAGTCTATCGGCGCTGATCCATGGGTACGGTCAGGCGCCACGCTCTCCACATCATCAGCCACAGCTCTTTCTGGTTCGGAATCCATTTACTATACAAACAAAAATTCAGGTTGTCAGAAGTCACCACACTATCAACATATAACCACAGGCATGTATAGCTAGACTCACACGCGCCACGGTAGTCCTAGAATCGACTAAACCGTAAGCTCTGATACCAATCAAATGTAACACCCCGTACCCGGTACCGTCGCCGGAGTTGAGCAAGGGGCATTACTAGACTTGACTACTAGTTCAGAACATGAAAATCTTAAAGCAGTCAAACTGCGTTGTGCCGACCAATTCGGCTATAACTCGAGTTATAGAGTTCGAAATTCAGATCCGTAAATTTTCCTTGAAAGTAGACTCATATATATTTACCATAATTTTTCTAGAATTTTTCATGTGGCCATTTAGTACAGTTTATTCATCAAAGTTACCCTTATTACACTGCCGGACAGTTCTGACCTGTCCCTATAAAACTGCAGTTATCTCATTGCACAATTTTCATATACTGTTCTAGTTTATACCAACGAAAAATAGACTCAATAAGGGTTCTACACATATCCCATGCTTCCTAATTATTTTTGTACAATTTTTGACAATTTTTCGAAAACAGAACAGTGACTCGCGAATGCATTCAGAGTAGGTCTCACTAAAACTGAATTATCTCATAATGTATAAGTCTTTTGCCTACTATGTTTCTTTCATGTAAAAATAGACACAATAAGGTTTAACTCCATGTCTCATTCACCTTTTAATTCAATATACCCTATTTTTGGTGATTTTCTAACTCATATCACTGCTGTTACTACAAGTTGTTTTGTCACAATTTATGAAGGACTAGCTTCTTACCAAACTCACCTACAATCCTAATTCAAGATTCATTCCGCATATAAACATTTCCTTAACAAAATGATTAAACTTTGGTTTAGAAAGCATAAACCTTACCATCAAGAGCCAGCATACACATTAACAACACTACAACATACTTAATTAGAAATTTAGCCATATTCGCATGGCCATTCTTTTAGGGTTTACATGTGAACCGTAAAACTTCCTCAAACAATCCAAGCCTATCCTATACATGCCTTCGTTCAAAACCAACCCAAAATGAAGGAGTACCCCAAAAGATAGGTTGATAGTGTGAGCGACTTTCCAACGACCCCGATGAGCTTGTGGCTTGCCCCTAATCTATAAAACAGAGGAAACATCTCACACGAGTAAGCGTACTAGCTTAGTAAGTCCCAATTCATTTAAAATTGTAACATCTAATTATTTATGAGGATAAAACAATCCACATATGGTATTCTACATAAACAACTAAGTAAATAGTTTACACAAGGTCAAGTTTAATAATTCAAGGACCCACTTTCATAGTAGTTATTCATGCAAATCAATTGTCCCATAGTAGCATGTTCTAAGTTCAACTTCCGTCAAATTTCTTTCATCAATGACAACTTAGCACAAGTAATAGTTAACATAGCATACCTCACATACTTACCCGAACCATTTTCTTGACAATTTAGTTCTAAATTGTCTTGACAAGGATTAAACTCCTCTTAGGCAAATTTCATCACCGGCATTTAGCCTGCTAGGCGTAAAGCCCGATAGATAACACCGGCACGAGGCCTGCTAGGCATACAAGCCCGATAGATAACACCGGCACGAGGCCTGCTAGGCATAAAAGCCCGATAGATAACACCGGCACGGAGCCTGCTAGGCATAAAAGCCCGATAGATAACACCGGCACGAAGCTTGCTAGGCATAAAAGCCTGAATGTCAGTATATCTTTACCTGCTTTTCACATGTTTACTATGCATATCGAATCATACACCTTAATTACCATTGCATTTAATAAATTTGAAATCAATCAAATCCATCACTATCACAAGCGGCCAACTCATGGTTTTATACCAAGCTTATACAATTTATATCATTCACTAAATATGTAAAGGATCTTTAGATGTAAAGTAGCTCAAAAACTTACTCATCCACCTTGCATTAGTCCCAACAATTGCCATCATATTCTCAACATGAATCATCAATCAACATGTAACTATACATTCGGCCATGATGCATTGGAATACTAACATTCATTAATTTTTAAAAATCAAGATAACCATAATTTACTCTTTGGCATAATTTAACCAAGGGACTTACCTCAGTTGTCGATAAGCCGTGCAAATCGGCTACTCGATAATCTTTGTCTTTCCTCGATCTTGATCTTTCTCTTTTTGTTCCCGATCTAATTTGATTCAATTTCAACCAATTAACTACACTTCCATTCAATTCGAGAGCAAAATCATAAAATACATGATTTCAAGACATAACGATGTGCATTCGGCATACATCCCCTACTTTGTTCAAGTGCTTTCAATTTATTAGGAAACACTTTGGCGACAATTTCCTTGATGTGTTTTAACTTACAACTTACCTTCTTATCTAGCCGTACCTTAACTTATATAATTACACATATATAATCAAATACATTAGCTCAAATTCTTTTTCTATTATGGCCGAATGTACTACTTCCATACCCTTGCATTTTTCTTCAATATACAACCAAGAAACAAGCTAGATAACCACAACTTATTCATCCTAATTCCAGCTGAATATTAGCTTGTTTAAACCCAAATTTAACATGATTCCTTTATTAGCATCCTAAGCAATTAATTACTACATTCATAAGACTTATTAAATCAAGCTAAGGTATCCACCATTTCTTTTCTTTTTTCTATCTATCAAACAATGTAACCAACCATAGACAACATGCTTTCATCACACATGAAAAGGCCTTAGAACTAAGTCATGGCCGAATCTAAGGAGAGCTTAGCTCTCAAATTTTTTTGCACAAGAACTCGATAGTATGTAGGACTACCAACACAACCATGCAAAACCATTCATCCATGTCTAATCACTATACAATATAAGTATAGCCGAACATTAACACAAAGGAAAAAGGATTCAAGATTGGTGGTCTCACATTCGGCCAACTAGTAGGGTACTTTCAAGCCAAACAACATAATCTTCTCACCCATTTTATGCCATTTCTTTTCATACCATCTAACTTATCAACTCAAGAAGCTACAACATTAGCACCCATGGCCGAATCTCCTTCTACCCATATTAAGAAAGTTTTTTGCTTGTTTCAAAAGAAAAGATTAAGAATTTAAGCCATATCAAGGTGAGTTTTCAAAATCAAGATCAAACTCTTACCTATCCTAGTGCATGCAAGGCCGAATAGGGGGATGAAGCTCTTCCCTTCTCTTCCAAGTAGGAATCGGCAAGGATGAATGAAAGAGGAGAGAATTTTCTTTTTCTTTTTGTTATTTTAACAAAAATCATAGCATGCTTTTTCAAAAATCAAAATATGTATAAATTAAAAACATATTTTCCTAGCATGCTTTAATATAATAATGCCTAAGTTTCATAAAAAAAATAAAATAGAGAGCATATATGCATGCTTGCCGTCCACCTTGTTCAAATGTGGGGAATTTGACATGCAAATTCCCATGTTTTATGAACAATTCATTTAGCTCCCTTTTCATTAATGCCCACTACATTAATCCTTCTTGCAATTTAAGCCTTCTTAGCAAATTAAACACTTAGATAGCTGAAATTTTCTACGAGATTTTACACCCACTAAAAGCACACATAACAAACACAAGACATAATATTATAATATCTCACAGGCTCGGATTCGTGGTCCCGAAACCACCGTTCCGATTAGGGTCAAAATTGGGCTGTTACAGCTATTCCCACAAGCAAGCAAAGCAATTAAAGCATGCACCAAAGCAGAGGAGCTTACCCGATATCACCTCCTTGGTTGACTTTGACTAGAACCACGACCCTTCGTTGATCGAGGACAGTTCTTAACCAGATGTGCCTTAGATCCGCACCGAAAGCATGTTTTACTATTCCCCCAACACTCTCCTGTGTGAGGTCTTCCACATCGAGCACAGAGACAATTCCGATTCTCAGCAACTGGCACGGGTGTATGTACCGTATTCCCAACTCTTGGTCTTTTCTGAGCATCTCCAAACGATGCTGACCATCCAACACTTCTCTTATTCTCGTTCCTATTCTTTCCTCGGTTTTCCCTTACCGTCCTCTTAACTTCTTCGGCTATACGAGCTTTCTCCACTAGCACCGCGAAGTCTCTTTCCCTCTGCGGAGCGATCAGCACTCGAAGTTCATCTCGCAATCCGTCTTCAAACCAGACGCACCTCTCATAGTCAGTGGCCACAATTCCCTTAGCATACTGACTTAGCCGTACAAATTCTGCTTCGTATTCCGCTATCGACTTATTTCCTTGCACCAGATTTAGAAACGCCTTCCTTTGCGTATCTAAGTAGCTTGCTCCAACGTATTTTCCTTCAAACTTTTCCTTAAAGTAATCCCAATCCAATCGATCTGTCGGTACACCTTGTTTGACAGTGAGCCACCATCGATAAGCCTCGTCCCGAAGTAGCGAAACAGCACCTTTCAACTTTTCCTCTGGGGCACAATCCAAGTCGTCCATAATTCTCTCGACTCCTTCTAGCCAATACTCCGCTACGTTCGGAGCCGTTCCCGACACTCCTCTAAAAACTTCAGCCCCGTTCGACCTAAGTCTCTCGGACACTGACTTCCGAGCTCCATTTCCCCTACTAGCTCTTGCCACTTGCTGAAGCACGCGTAACATAGCCTGCGACACTGCGTCCTTTTCACTTATCGGATCTTGTTCCTCTACATCCACTGCTGGCGGCACTTCGCTTTCTGACCCATAGCCAGACCCTACTGGTTCCGAAGCTGTCATTCTACCTCTACCGCGTCCCCTAGAACTCATCTCTAGCGCTTCGATTTAATCTGTTTAGAAAGTTTTATGGATTAGAAATTATTGTTTCACTGTTTTACCCACGAGCAATTTTATGCAATGAAGGTTCCGAGAGTAGTTCTTTCGAGCAATCAAGTTTCCTTTTCCTACCCAGGGGTAATTTCGTCATTTTTCCTAAAGAGATATTTCGGTAATAACTTAGGGTCAATTTTGAAAATAGTTTTTCCAACTTAGAGATTTTTCAAAATTTGCAAATCTCAAGAGTCATCTTGAAAATTTTGTTTCTCAAACAAAGTGTGTTGCAAAAATTTCAGAAAGTAGGGTCATTTTCGTAATTTTGGAAATCATGGGCATTTTCGTAAATTCTCAAAATCGAGATATCACAACATTTTACAAAATAGAATTTTCTGATATTTAGTAAAGTAAGAATATTTCAGTAGAAGTTGAGAGAAATTTGGAAATTTAGAAACCAAGGGCATTTCGGTAATTTTGTAAATCGAAAGAAAAACGTCCTTCAAAATCAGATTTAAGGTTTCACAAACCAGAGGGGTAAATTTGAAAATTTAAAAACAGGGAATTTAGAAAACAGCAAGGCTAATTCCCTTTCGGGTTTTAATAACCGGTTTAGCCTATGAACAAGTCCTCTTGGTTAAGGTGAACCGTAGCTACGCACCAGGTAGGATTCGAGTAAAGAGGAGGTGAGCCGCTAGGACTGCTTAAATGCCAAGCTCTTACTGAATGCCACTCCTAGACATGCGTACAGTGGTTACCACACCTTAACTCGGCGACTTACTTCACAGGTTTGTTTAAGAGCTTTAAGTTTTATGCATAGGTTTAAGTAGTATAATCCTAGGGTCCAATTGCCTGAATATTCTAAACTACGAGCCCAACTAAGCCCATAACAGTTCATAATAACAAATCACTTCCAAAGTTCGAAGTACTTACCTGGTGGACTTCGGGTCGGAGGTACAGGTGCCATGCCAAAATATCCTGAAAACCTTTTTATAAAAGCCCATATTCCAAAAAAACCCATTTTGAAAACTGTTTCGGGCCCAAAACCCTCAAAGCCGAGTTTTGAACCTGGCTCTGATACCAAACTATAACATCCCCAAACCCGGCCCATTCACTACGACCGAATCTGGTTATGTTATGGGAAAAACTTATTGAAGAAAACAGGTTGCCATTTAACTTTTAGTCTAAACTCCTTTAGAGTAGTTTTACTTGCAGAAATCTTGGGCATGTTTGTTTGCAAACTGTTAGGTTACTTTGAAATCTCGGGGTTTCGTCTTTAAAACTCTTAGTTGTCAATTTCCTTAGGTTGGAAATCGTTTAAAACATCAGACTCAAGTGATTTAAGCTTAGTTCATAAAAGTAACATTGTTCCCAAATCTCTTTAGACATAAATTACCAAAAGAAAACCAAATAACTTAAGAGGCTCTTATTACAACATAATGATTTCAAGTACTTGGTAATAAAGTGCATGAAGAAAATATTAAAACGTCCTTTGCATGGGCCACCTTGTATCCACTCCAAACCGGTCCGATCATCCTTTCACCTGCGATGTTGGATAAGAGATTGGGTGAGTCACAATGACTCAGTGTGCCATTAAACCATCGAAATCCACCCACATGCTAACCACATAACATCCCAATTATCAAATGCAACATGTAAGTATAATCATTTAGACATTACCACAATCTGGGCTTGGCCCACCTTCAATCCACTCTCAAGTACTGGCTAGGCCCTTTCCACGTATGTTCTCAAAACACACCTATCCACATGCCATATTGGGCTTGGCCCATTTATTTCAAAACGGAACAATACAATATGAAACCCACCCCAAGCCTAGGGTCCAACCGCTACACACCCCCTTATCCAGCCTACCACACACCAGGGGACTTATCGAGTCACCCTCTCCTTTTCCCTCCAAAAAGGCAACCAATGCCATCCACGATGGAGCACACAGCAATCCATCAAGCCACGATATGGCATAGAGCCGATATCAATCAAGGTAACCACGCGAACTAAATCGCAAAAGATCCACAACGCGACCTCAGTCAGCGCCAATCCACGATGTAGCACAAAGCTGACATCAACCACGTACTCGAAGTACACCCGTACCTTCTTTCATAACCCGCCCATGCACATGTAACATAAAATGATGATAAGGTGGTGCATGAACATATTAAACACAATCATAGACATACTCATACAATAAAATCAGTGATCACATAATTACAAACTTTGCTACTAACCTGATCATCTTCATACCCCTTAAGGGTACCATTTTCACATTTAACTGCACTTATTAGCATCATACAACATAAGCAGATATACTCAAATCCCGGAAACAATGGTTAACTACACACCTTAAAACCCGGAGCTCTAAACCCTCGATCCCGACGCTATCGACTAGCGAGACTACCGCTATCTGCCTATAGCTATCTCCTGCCGCTGGCCCACACCCCGGTGGCCAATCCCGAACTGCTGAAACCGCTCTTTTCTTGAACTTCGGAATAGGGACCTTCCCTTGCCCACTCTGACTGGTTGTGGCCTCCATCAAAAAGCTTAATCAGGTAAACAGGTTAACCCCCAAAACACCACTTAAGCATTTAACCTTAATAAATAACCTTACCTCCACTTGATCAAATTCTGAACTCCCTTGCAGCACTTGATGAATCCGACCTAAGGGTCCCTTCTTACCGCTCCTTCTTGTTGGCTCTTACCAGAAAGAATTACCACCCTAAGACCACAAGAACACTCGGCCAACCACCACTAGAACAAGGAGGAGGGTTTCGGCAAAAGTTTGAGGAGGGATTCGACTCAAGGAGAAATGGAGAGAAACAAGTAGAAAATTTAGCTAAGTGACCTTAAAGATTTGGCCAAGGTGCGTAGGTGAGGAGGAGGGGCGTTTTTAGTGTTGGTAGAGTAGGGAAGTAAATGGATGAAGGCTTAAGAAGATGGAAATTCAGCAAAGGGACCAAAGGAAGAACAACTTTCGATTTTGGGGTTGCTAAGAACTAAAATGGAGAGGGTTTGCTTAGGCTTACATTCGGCAAGGAAGAAGGCAAATGGTGAATGAATAATGAGCACCTTCCCCCCCTATTTATACTAGAAGGCCAAGCTCCAACCCCCAAAAATAATCCTCCAAACTCTCCTAAAATACCTCCCTTCCATCCATTCAAAATAGTTTGAATGGGTCAAACCTTCTTAGCCAAAATTAAAAAAAAAAACGACCAAGTCTTCATCTATTTTTAAGCCTCCAAAACCGTCCAACCTCCTTACCAACTTGACGCAAAAACAATGCCCATCTGCTGCTCCCGCGAATCGAACATGAGACCCTTCCTCCTGCAAATGGCGTCACCTTCCAAGCTCTAAAGTGGCGCCTTCCTACCACTTTGCCAAGCCTATCTTTGTGCCATATTTCCACCAAAAATTCTCTTAAGGCCCCCTCTATCCAAGCTCCCCCTTTTAGCCCCTAAAACTAAAAATTTACCAAAGCAACCTACCACCACCTAGGGTTCTCAAGACCCCTAAAACTTACCCAAACACACACTGAAGTGTGCCAACACCCTAGCTAAGCACCAAAAATCCAACCCTAAAACCAGGGTGTTACATAGAAATAAAAGAAATAAATAATAAAATAATTGAGCTTTTTGAGCCCAATAAGTTTACTACAGAAATTCAACCAAAATTATTACATTTAAAAGACCTATCAATTCCAAAAGACTGGATGATAGAAAAGACTAATAATGCTAGTACTTCTAAACCAGTAGGTACTATAGAATATATGTCATCTGCCGATAAGCTATATTTTAAAAATAATCTGATAACCAATACAGATGATAATTGAGTATTACCTTCTAGTTCTCAACCAGAGGAAGAAGAAGATAATATAAGTACTTCTACACCGATAGGTATGGAAACAGTTCATATTCCTATTTTTCCTACTACACCTTGTAGATATTCTAGAAACACTAGAATGGAAGATATACATTATTCAATAGAAGATATTACAAATTTCAATAAATATATTGAAATTACATTACATGGTAAAGATTATAAAAAATATTCTTTACATGCTTTATTAGATACAGGTGCTACAACCAGTAGTTGTAAAAAGAATGTTATTCCTGAAGAATATTGGAAACCTGTAAAAAAGATAATAAATATTAATGGAATAAATGGTAGCAAAACTACTGTTTATTATAAAGCAAAAAATATACCGATCTGCATAAATAATGTAAAATTTGTGATTCCTAAATTATTATGTTTTCATGAAATGCATGGAGATATATTATTAGGAAATAATTTTATAAATCAATATTTACCATTTACTATTAATAAAAAATCGGTTATGTTATCTATAGAAAACACTTCTATAGAAATACCATTAGTAGAAAATCCTAAATTTAATTTTACTAATGTTTGCTGATTTCTTAGCAGGCTTTATGGATAGGAAACAAAAAACCTCTAGAAAAGGTTGGAGAATGGACAACTGTCCATAAAAAACCCAACAAAGGGAAAACAGTAAGTCCTAAACCAGGATTTATGTAACCTCCCTAAATTGGGCCTAGTAGGATTGGGCCCATTGGGCCTTGGGCGTAGGAGTGTTTAAAAATTTTGAGAACAAGAGAATGTCATTATTTCAAGTTGGACTTATTAAGAAGATGATTTTATAAAGTTACGGGGTTCTATGAAGGTTCAAGTTCAAGTTGGGCCTTAGTAAAAGTTTGTGTTTAAGCCTATTAAGGAGAGATAGTAAGTGGCATCAAGGCTTATGGAAATAAAAGAGTAAATTGCTAGCATAAATGAGCATATGGCAAGGAGGTTATGGCATCAAGTGAAGTACCTTGAGGGAAGAGGTTCAAATCCCATCTTTTGCAAATTTTGGATTTATTTTTGTGTGCTCTTCCAAGTGTCAACCATGACATTATTAAAGGAAAGAAATAAAAGAAAAATGAAATAATGACTAAAAAGATAAGGTAAGGAGGAAAACAAGGAAAAAGAAAGGAAAGAAATAAAAGAAAAAGGATAATAAAGAAGTGGGAAAATAATAATGATGGAATTTGAAATAATGGAGTAGGTGAAAAAAAATATAATGATGAGATTTGAAAAGAATGGGGTAGGTGAAAAAAAATGCATGGAGGGTGTAATAGCCCGATTTAGGGGATAGTCGGAACAGTGATCTCGTAATCACTAAACCGAGGATAGAGAAAATTATTTTCATGTTATTCTATGTGTATAACATGTTTATAAACATGCATGAAATTTTTGGTGTCTCAATTTTAGCGATTGAGGGCTTAATTTCAAAAAAAAGACTAAATCACATAAAGTGCTAAAGTTTAATTTTAATTGCTAGAGGTGCAAATTGACTAAGAAATATTAATTGGAGGTTCTTAAAGTACAATTTGGCCTTGTCTAAATGAGTAGGCCGGCCAAAAAAAAATATAGGGACAAGAACATTTATTTTGGTCAAAAGTTGGTGATGTTAGGTGTTTTAAATGAATAGAATAAGAGGAATAAATATGTTATCATCTTTTCACTATTCCTACATCTTCATCCACCGAAAATTGAAGAGAAATAAGGGTTATGGAGCTCAAAATTTTCAGCAAACATTTCTCCTCACAAGTAAGTGATTTTTATGATCTTGCTTGATAAAAATTGTACTTTTGGAATCCCCAAAGCTTAAGCTAGCTAATGAGGGGACTAATTTGTAACATTGTTGAGAGTCTAGTGACTTGCCATGAGAGATTTTATGCTGGTTCCAAGGTCTCGAAGTACTTTATCAAAGGTTCAATCAAAAACCTATCCCTCGTAATAGGCGACTCGGATTTTTGGTGTCGTAGAGAGCATCGCGTTACGGATTCCGAATAAGGTGTGTAATCTCATACCCTTCCATATACATATCTGAAATGGCGTGTAATCTTACACTTCTCTGAAAGTTTGTATCAAATATGCTGTTAATCGGTGGAAATACCGAAGAAAACTAAAAACCGGCATTCGTAATCACTCGGGTGTGCGTATGATCATAGTGGTAATCGTATTTCGTAATAAAATAGTTTCGGTTAGAAGCAGTGACGTGTTCTTAAAAAATCATTAAACATAGGAGAAATAGAATTAGAAAGTGAATAAGATATAAAATTAAAGCTTACTGTGTCTATTTTAATATGGAAGAAACGGAGAAGGGAAAAGAATTTTATATTCTGAGATATCTTGATTTTAGTGAGACTGGTTCTGATTAACTTCGGGGTTCACTGATTTGTTCTGGAAAAATCATATAAAATTGTAGAAAATTAATTATGGGTTATAATTTCCTTAGTGAGCCTATTTTCAAGAGAAACAATTTGTAACAGTATATGAAAACCGTACAGTAAGATATTTGAAATTAAGGTAAGAGAGGTCAGAATCATTGGACAGTGAAACAAGGAATCATTTAAGGAATAAATTGTACTAAATGGCTAGGCCAACAATTCTGGAAAAACTTACATTAAGGAGATATATGAGTCTAGTTTCAACAAAATTTTACGGATCTAAATTTCGAGTTTCCTAGCTCGAGTTATAATAAATTTAGACAGTATGACGCAGATGGACAGTTTTAAATTTTTATGCCCAAATTAGTAGTTAAGTCCAAAATTGCGAAATTACCCCGTTTGGGCCTAAAATGGATTTTTGACCCAATAGTTCCGAAGAGACCCAAATAGAATTCTGTGCCACTCGAGGCGATAGTAGGCCTTCGGAAACACCGTTAATATGAAATTACCGAAATTACCCTTGGAGGGTAAATTACCGAATTACCCTTGGTGGGTAAAACTACCGAATTTACCCTTGAAAGGTAAATTACCGAATTACCCTTGGTGGGTAAAACTACCGAATTTCCCCTCGAAATGTAAATTACCGAATTACCCTTGGTGGGTAAAACTACCAAAATTACCCTTGGAGGGTAAATTACCGAATTACCTTTGGTGGGTAAAACTACCGAATTTACCCTTGGAAGGTAAATTACCGAATTACCCTTTAGTGGGTAAAACTACCGAATTTACCCTTGGAAGGTAAATTACCGAATTACCCTTGGTGGGTAAAACTACTGAATTACCCTTAGAGGGCAAATTACCAAAATACCCCAGGGTTGGGCAAATTACCGAAATACCCCTGGGTTGTGCAATTACTGAAATACCCCTGGGTTGTGCAATTACTAAAATACCCCTAGGTTACAAAATTACCGAAATACCCTTAGAGGGTAAATTACCGAAATTCCCTGTGTAACACCCCAAACCCAGTCAAACCGCTACGACCTAATCTGGTATGTCACAGGGAAAAGTCGTTTTTGGAAAACAAGTTGTTGAGTCAAATTGTAAAAAAAAACGCTTAATCTTATGGAAACCAAAGTCGAGTTAGGTAAATTGCTAAAATCATTTCAAAGTTTGTTTTGAAGAAAAATCGAGTTAACTCATCGTTGCTACATGTTCGCTATTTACCCGATGGTAAAGTTTTGGAAAAGTC
This sequence comes from Gossypium australe, assembly GCA_005393395.2. Taxonomy (NCBI): domain Eukaryota; kingdom Viridiplantae; phylum Streptophyta; class Magnoliopsida; order Malvales; family Malvaceae; genus Gossypium; species Gossypium australe. The sequence continues at coordinate 72,692,458 of CM016616.1, forward strand.
CCGAAAACCATTAAATTTTGTGAAAACATTCATTTTATAGATTCTTTTCCATTTAATCACACTTTGATGTTTAACGCAATTCAAAAGTATTTAACAGAAAAAATAAACCCAAAGCAAAATACAGATGGCCTTATTACGTAACTGAAAACCCAAAATTTAAAGCAAAGTAAATCCAAAATTTAACCATTAAAATAAACCAACTATTGAGCATGGCCACCTCGAGTCCATCCCGGCTCCATATCCGCGATCTAGGGATTATCGGCAAAATGTAAAGGAAGGGGTGAGTCACCGAGACTCAGTGTGCAACTCCCCATCCCGAAAATATCAATGCTCTTACACAATTTCATAAGCCAACATGCAAGTCATGCAACCCAAGAACTAGCCATCCAGAACTCCCAATTCTACCCCGTGTGGTACCAAACCACTGGTGGTGCCAAACCACTGGTGACCCAAAGTCACAAATAAACATATGTGGTACCAAACCACTAGTGACCGTAGTCACAAATAATCATACGTAGGGCCAACCCACTTTGTGGTACCAAACCACTGGTGACGATCCCTTTTTATATAATATGGGGCCAACCCACTGTGGTTCTAAGCCACTGGGATGAGTCACAAAGATAACTGCATGTGGTACCAAACCACTGGTGGTGCCAAACCACTGGTGACCCAAAGTCACAAATAACATATGTGGTACCAAACCACTGAGACTTAGTCACAAAATAACGAGAAATGGGGATAACCCACTGTGTGGTACCAAACCACTGGCGACAGTCTAATAATCATATCTTCCCCCCTCCTCTCATCATACCCATGCAATATGACATAATAATTCGTGTATGCAGTATGACATGTATGCAAGTCATATATCAAGGATAACGTATGAAACAAATTACCATCATAATCAGAATAACAAATACGACATAATCAAGCTAATCAACCTCTAAGGGTATAACAGAAATTTTACCTACCAAGGGCATTTTTGTAATTTACCCACCAAGGGCATTTTCGTAATTTACCCACCAAGGGTACTTTCGTAATTTTGAACCTGAAATGGCCTTTTCGAAGGCCCAATGTCACACCGGGTGACTAAACTACCATTTCTGGTAGAAATGGACTATTGGGCCTAAAACTCGATTTCGGCCCATTCGGGCCCACACGCTCGTGTGGCCCACTTAACACAAATCTAGCCACGTATATAAGTTCCACCTAGTCTAGTTCACTATATACTATATCATCATAAAATTTATTCAATTAGGCCCACGGGCCCATTGGGCCCACTTCGGCCCATCGCGGCCCATGTAGCCTCAACCACAAGAATACTACCAATGGCCTCAACTATCGCGTCGAAGCCCCACACGTGCGCTCGCACGCTCGTGTGGCTACTATTGTCGTGATCGGCACTTCGGCATTTGCCGCTCTACAACTAGAGTAGAGAGAGTTACACACCTGATAGGAATCTGAAGCTGCTAAACCGCGCTACGAGCACTCCTTTGCCCAACGCCAACCAGGTATGTTAACCCTCCTCCTGGAATGCTCTTTATATAGCTAGCTCTTCACCCTTCTTCTTTGTATCTTTCCGTTGTGGGATCCCTTCGTCAGTAGAGTTTAAATTCAACTGAAACTCTTGCCGTCCAATTCGCAAAATATATACTCCCTTTCTTCTCATGAGATTCGAACCCAGGCTCCCTTGCAACATAATCCACGCCGCTAACCACTTGGCCACAAGCTCCTCTTGTGTCTTAAACTATGCGCAACTAAATTTAAACCTATAGCCAAATTCTAAGGTCTAAGTAAAAAGAAAACCAAAATGCAAAAGCCAAGACTTGAACCTTGGACCTCCTTCCTTCCTTGTGGCGTCACCCCCTTGTCTCTTATGTGGCGTCACTTTGCCACTATACCACACACTCCACTTGTGTCATTTTCCTCCACATTTTATTCTTAAGGCCTACCTGCCAACGTCCAGGGTTTTTTTCACCTAAAACCAAAATTTCCCCAAAGCCAAAGTTCGATCCCGGGACTTCATAGAAGCCCTCTAACCTTCCAAAATCACTTATCTAATAGGTCCAACTTGCATTTAAGCCGATCTCTTGTTCTCCAAAAATTTAAACGCTACTACGCCTAAGGCCCATTGGGCCCAATTCTTCTAGGCCCAATTTCAGGATGTTACAAATCTACCCTCCTTAAAGAAATTTCGTCCTCGAAATTTCCAACTAACTAACAGTCGTACATCCTAACTTACAACACTACGTCCACGCTGTGCACCCTGATTCTAATAACACTAATATACTTTTAACTAGAATTTAGAACTCCTACACATACTCAAAAACACCTAGCCATTAAAACAGACGAATATTTCATATGCAACCACCTCTATATCCGAACATCACATCCAAACCAAACACACAGAATAGATACCAGAAATACAGCATATACCAAAGCAAAGTATCAGGAAACTTGCAGTGCGAATTGGTGCCGGAGACTCGGGTGCCACACTTCTAGAAAACAGATATATATTTTTCTAAACCATTTTCAAACCATCCTTTGAAAACATTTTTGAACCCAAACCCATAGCCGAGTTTTTGGAACCTAGGCTCTGATACCATAATTGTAACACCCCAAACCCGGTCAAACCGCTACGACCGAATCTGGTATGTCACAGGGAAAAGTCATTTTTGGAAAACAAGTTGTTGAGTCAAATTGTAAAGAAAACGCTTAATCTTATGGAAACCAAAGTCGAGTTAGGTAAATTGCTAAAATCATTTCAAAGTTTGTTTTGAAGAAAAATCGAGTTAACTCATCGTTGCTACATGTTCGCTATTTACCCGATGGTAAAGTTTTGGAAAAGTCCCGAAAACCATTAAATTTTGTGAAGACATTCATTTTATAGATTCTTTTCCTTTTAATCACACTTTGATGTTTAACGCAATTCAAAAGTATTTAACAGAAAAAATAAACCCAAAGCAAAATATAGATGGCCTTATTACATAACTGAAAACCCAAAATTTAAAGCAAAGTAAATCCAAAATTTAACCATTAAAATAAACCAACTATTGAGCATGGCCACCTCGAGTCCATCCCGGCTCCATATCCACGATCTAGGGATTATCTGCAAAATGTAAAGGAATGGGTGAGTCACCGAGACTCAGTGTGCAACTCCCCATCCCGAAAATATCAATGCTCTTACACAATTTCATAAGCCAACATGCAAGTCATGCAACCCAAGAACTAGCCATCCAGAACTCCCAATTCTACCCCGTGTGGTACCAAACCACTGGTGGTGCCAAACCACTGGTGACCCAAAGTCACAAATAAACATATGTGGTACCAAACCACTAGTGACTGTAGTCACAAATAATCATACGTAGGGCCAACCCACTTTGTGGTACCAAACCACTGGTGACGATCCCTTTTTATATAATATGGGGCCAACCCACTGTGGTTCTAAGCCACTGGGATGAGTCACAAAGATAACTGCATGTGGTACCAACCCACTGGTGGTGCCAAACCACTGGTGACCCAAAGTCACAAATAACATATGTGGTACCAAACCACTGAGACTTAGTCACAAAATAACGAGAAATGGGGCGAACCCACTGTGTGGTACCAAACCACTGGCGACAGTCTAATAATCATATCTTCCCCCCTCCTCTCATCATACCCATGCAATATGACATAATAATTCGTGTATGCAGTATGACATGTATGCAAGTCATATATCAAGGATAACGTATGAAACAAATTACCATCATAATCAGAATAACAAATACGACATAATCAAGCTAATCAACCTCTAAGGGTATAACAGTAATTTTACCTACCAAGGGCATTTTTGTAATTTACCCACCAAGGGCATTTTCGTAATTTACCCACCAAGGGCACTTTCATAATTTTGTACCTGGAATGGCCTTTTCGAAGGCCCAATGTCACACCGGGCGACTCAACTACCATTTCTGGTAGAAATGGACTATTGGGCCTAAAACTCGATTTCGGCCCATTCGGGCCCACACGCTCGTGTGGCCCACTTAACACAAATCTAGCCACGTATATAAGTTCCACCTAGTCTAGTTCACTATATACTATATCATCATAAAATTTATTCAATTGGGCCCACGGGCCCATTGGGCCCACTTCGGCCCATCGCGGCCCATGTAGCCTCAACCACAAGAATACTACTAATGGCCTCAACTATCGCGTCGAAGCCCCACACGTGCGCTCGTACGCTCGTGTGGCTACTATTGCCGTGATCGGTACTTCGACATTTGCCGCTCTACAACTAGAGTAGAGAGAGTTACACACCTGATAGGAATCTGAAGCTGCTAAACCGCGCTACGAGCACTCCTTTGCCCAACGCCAACCAGGTATGTTAACCCTCCTCCTGGAATGCTCTTTATATAGCTAGCTCTTCACCCTTCTTCTTTGTATCTTTCCGTTGTGGGATCCCTTCGTCAGTAGAGTTTAAATTCAACTGAAACTCTTGCCGTCCAATTCGCAAAATATATACTCCCTTTCTTCTCATGAGATTCGAACCCAGGCTCCCTTGCAACATAATCCACGCCGCTAACCACTTGGCCACAAGCTCCTCTTGTGTCTTAAACTATGCGCAACTAAATTTAAACCTATAGCCAAATTCTAAGGTCTAAGTAAAAAGAAAACCAAAATGCAAAAGCCAAGACTTGAACCTTGGACCTCCTTCCTTCCTTGTGGCGTCACCCCCTTGTCTCTTATGTGGCGTCACTTTGCCACTATACCACACACTCCACTTGTGTCAATTTCCTCCACATTTTATTCTTAAGGCCTACCTGCCAACGTCCAGGGGTTTTTTCACCTAAAACTAAAATTTCCCCAAAGCCAAAGTTCGATCCCGGGACTTCATAGAAGCCCTCTAACCTTCCAAAATCACTTATCTAATAGGTCCAACTTGCATTTAAGCCGATCTCTTGTTCTCCAAAAATTTAAACGCTACTACGCCTAAGGCCCATTGGGCCCAATTCTTCTAGGCCCAATTTCAGGATGTTACAAATCTACCCTCCTTAAAGAAATTTCGTCCTCGAAATTTCCAACTAACTAACAGTCGTACATCCTAACTTACAACACTACGTCCACGCTGCGCACCCTGATTCTAGTAACACTAATATACTTTTAACTAGAATTTAGAACTCCTACACATACTCAAGAACACCTAGCCATTAAAACAGACGAATATTTCATATGCAACCACCTCTATATCCGAACATCACATTCAAACCAAACACACAGAATAGATACCAGAAATACAGCATATACCAAAGCAAAGTATCAGGAAACTTACAGTGCGGATTGGTGCCGGAGACTCGGGTGCCATACTTCCAGAAAACAGATATATATTTTTCTAAACCATTTTCAAACCATCCTTTGAAAACATTTTTGAACCCAAACCCATAGCCGAGTTTTTGGAACCTAGGCTCTAATACCATAATTGTAACACCCCAAACCCGGTCAAACCGCTACGACCGAATCTGGTATGTCACAGGGAAAAGTCATTTTTGGAAAACAAGTTGTTGAGTCAAATTGTAAAGAAAACGCTTAATCTTATGGAAACCAAAGTCGAGTTAGGTAAATTGCTAAAATCATTTCAAAGTTTGTTTTGAAGAAAAATCGAGTTAACTCATCGTTGCTACATGTTCGCTATTTACCCGATGGTAAAGTTTTGGAAAAGTCCCGAAAACCATTAAATTTTGTGAAGACATTCATTTTATAGATTCTTTTCCTTTTAATCACACTTTGATGTTTAACGCAATTCAAAAGTATTTAACAGAAAAAATAAACCCAAAGCAAAATATAGATGGCCTTATTACATAACTGAAAACCCAAAATTTAAAGCAAAGTAAATCCAAAATTTAACCATTAAAATAAACCAACTATTGAGCATGGCCACCTCGAGTCCATCCCGGCTCCATATCCGCGATCTAGGGATTATCTGCAAAATGTAAAGGAAGGGGTGAGTCACCGAGACTCAGTGTGCAACTCCCCATCCCGAAAATATCAATGCTCTTACACAATTTCATAAGCCAACATGCAAGTCATGCAACCCAAGACCAAGCCATCCAGAACTCCCAATTCTACCCCGTGTGGTACCAAACCACTGGAGGTGCCAAACCACTGGTGATCCAAAGTCACAAATAAACATATATGGTACCAAACCACTGGTGACCGTAGTTACAAATAATCATACGTGGGGACAACCCACTTTGTGGTACCAAACCACTGGTGTCAATCCCTTTTTATATAATATGGGGCCAACCCACTGTGGTTCTAAGCCATTGGGACGAGTCACAAAGATAACTGCATATGGTACCAAACCACTGGTGGTGCCAAACCACTGGTGACCCAAAGTAAAAAATAACATATGTGGTACCAAACCACTGAGACTTAGTCACAAAATAACGAGAAGTGGGGCCAACCCACTATGTGGTACCAAACCACTGGTGACAGTCTGATAATCATATCTTCCCCCCTCCTCTCATCATACCCATACAATATGACATAATAATTCGTGTATGCAATATGACATGTATGCAAGTCATATATCAAGGATAACGTATGAAACAAATTACCATCATAATCAGAATAACAAATAAGACATAATCAAGCTAATCAACCTCTAAGGGTATAACAGTAATTTTACCTATCAAGGGCATTTTCGTAATTTACCCACCAAGGGCATTTTTGTAATTTCATACCTGGAATGGCCTTTTCGAAGGCCCAATGTCACCCCGGGCGACTAAACTACCATTTCTGGTAGAAATGGACTATTGGGCCTAAAATCCGATTTCGGCCCATTCGGGCCCACACGCTCGTGTGGCCCACCTAACACAAATCTAGCCACGTACATAAGTTCCACCTAGTCTAGTTCACTATATACTATATCATCATACAATTTATTCAATTGGGCCCACGGGCCCATTAGGCCCACTTCGGCCCATCGCGGCCCAAGCAGCCTCAACCCACAAGAATACTACTAATGGCCTCAATTATCGCATCGAAGCCCCACACGTGCGCTCGCACGCTCGTGTGGCTACTATTGCCGTGACCGGCACTTCGGCATTTGCCGCTCTACAACTAAAGTAGAGAGAGTTACAACCTGATAGGAATCTGAAGCTGCTAAACCACGCTCCGAGCACTCCTTCGCCCAACGCTAACCAGTTATGCTAACTCTCCTCCTGGAATGCTCTTTATATAGCTAGCTCTTCACCCTTCTTCTTTGTATCTTTCCGATTTGGGATCCCTTCGTCAGTAGAGTTTAAATTCAACTGAAACTCTTGCCGTCCAATTCGCAAAATAAATTCTCCCTTACTTCTCATGAAATTCGAACCCAGGCTCCCTTGCAACATAATCCACTCCGCTAACCACTTGGCCACAAGCTCCTCTTGTGTTTTAAACCATGCGCAACTAAATTTAAACCTATAGCCAAATTCTAAGGTCCAAGTAAAGAGAAAACCAAAATGCAAAAGCCAAGACTTGAACCTTGGACCTCCTTCCTTCCTTGTAGCGTCACCCCCTTGTCTTTTATGTGGCGTCACTTTGCCACTACACCACACACTCCACTTGTGTCATTTTCCTCTACATTTTATTCGTAAGGCCTACCTGCCAACTTCTAGGGTTTTTTTCACCTAAAACCAAAATTTCCCCAAAGGCAAAGTTCGATCCCAGGACTTCATAGAAGCCCTCTAACCTTCCAAAATCACTTATCTAATAGGTCCAACTTGCATTTAAGCCGATCTCTTGTTCTCCAAAAATTTAAACGCTACTACGCCTAAGGCCCATTGGGCCCAATTCTTCTAGGCCCAATTTCAGGATGTTACACCTTGGGTTGCGAAATTCCTGAAATACCCTTGGAGGGTAAATTACCGAAATACCTTTGGGTTGCAAAATTACCGAAATACCCTTAGAGGGTAAATTACTGAAATACCCCTAGGTTGCAAAATTACCGAAACACCCTTGATGGGTAAAATTTCTGAATTTCCCTTAGAGACTAAATTACGAAATTACCCTTAGTGGGTACGATTACCGAATTATGAAAATACCCTTACGGGCCGAATTATGAAAATGCCCCTAATGGGCTGAATTATTAAATGTCCCTATGGACCGAATTACGAAAATACCCTTTATGGGCCAAATGTGATATTTGATATATGGGCAGTTTGATATTTGTGATATGGGCTAGAGTGTGTAATTTCACACTTATCTCATGGGTTAGATATTATACCGTAAGCATTAGAATAAATCATAAAATTTGTAAAATCAGAAAATACGGTATAATAACACTTTTTGTGTAAATGCATGAAACCGGTATTAAGGTTGTGGGAATTACGGATTTGCCCTTAATGGGTTATTTTGTTAAAAAGTGATATTTTGGGCCATATGAATTATTTTGATAAATTGGCCAAGTTTGAAATTTGAAAAAAAAAAGGCCTCATGTGATTAATGGGCGAAAATTTGCTAGATCGATTAATGGGCCAAAATTTCCTAGATTGATTAATGGGCCAAAATTTGTTAGATCGATTAATAGGCCAAAATTTGCTAGATCAATTAATGGGCCAAAATTTGCTAGATCGATTAATGGGCCAAAATTTGTTAGATCGATTAGTAGGCCAAAATTTGCTAGATCGATTAATGGGCCAAAATTTGCTAGATCGCTTAATGGGCTAAATTGTTAAGATTGATTAATGGGCCAAATTGCTAGATTGCTTAATGGGCCAACTTGTATTATGGGCCTTATGATGAAATTATTCTATGAATATTGTTATGCTTTGTATATGCATACATGATTGCATGGGTTGGGATAAAATTGAAGAGAAGTGCTAGTGGCTCTACCACAATCTAGTTCGGTGACTCTGTCACAATCTAGGTCGGTGGCTCTGCCACAAACATTTTAAATGGCTTTATGCCTGCGATTGGTGTGTTGGCAGGGTGGGTTGACTTGATCCCCACAGGTCTGCTGGTTGGTACGGGTGGTGTGTAGCGGATGGAAATTAGGTTTGGTTTGGGATTTGCATATCATATGCATATTATATACATGTTATTATGTTATAATTGTAAATAGGCTTAGGCCCAAAATATTGCTATGTGTGTTCCGACCCAGTGGATGATGGTAAGGGGATTACACACTGAGTTCTTGTAACTCACCCCCCTTTCTCTTAACCTTTTCAGGTAATGCTCAGTGACGTGGACTTGGGCCTTGGATGACTCGATGGAGACCATACTTTAGAAATGGTTTATTTGGACTTCAGACTACTTTCTTGTTTGTTTTATTACTCTACTATTTTGGGTTAAATGTTGTAATCAGGCCTCGAATTTTCTTTCAAAATGCTTCTGCAACTCTATTCCCAAACGTCCCATTTTCGTAAATTGTTTATTTCAAATATATTTTCACAACCCAAAAGGTTTTTAAAGAAAATTTCGTTTTCAAGTAAATAACAATTGCTTAAGTGTTTTGGGTTTTAACAAAGAGGCTGTAATTCTTAAACAAGTTTTTAACAACCTCAAAGATGGTTTGAAAAAAAAAAAAACCTTCCATGTGACACACCAGATTCGGGCTTAACGTCTAGGCCAGGTTTGGGGTATTACAATTAAGTCGTATCACAGTACAGTTTGCAAAACTCGGCTGTGTTTTTGGTTCAAAAATGTTTTCCAAAGCTGTTTGAATTATATGTTTTAAAGGAAGTATGGCACAATGTAACATCCTGAATTTCTGGGCCTACGCGTTTAATAGGTAGGATATGTTTAATGTGTTAATTTAAGTGTTAGGGGTCCAAATTGGGCTCAGGCTTAGGTAGAGGCCTTGATTAAAATTTTTTGTTTGGGCATTATAGGGGTTTAAAAGGTAGTATCTATGTTTAAAATACCAAAGTGGGCTTGTGGCCCAATCTTAGGAGGTGACGCCACACAAGGGAGTAAGGGGCCCAAATTTAAGTTTCATGGAGCCCAATTTTTTTAATTTAAGTTAGCTAAATTTTGGGCATTAGGATTAGGTGGAATGGATGGCAACAAGGCTAAAATTTAGGGGTTTTAATGTTTAAAATATATGGATAATAAGCAGATAAAGGCTATTATTTAGGAATTTATTTTATGTGGATAATAAGCAGATAAAGGCTAAAATTTAGGGATTTTAATGATTAAAATATGTGGATAATATGCTGATAAATGAGGGAGGAGTTAGAGATAATTAAGTCTCTTTTAGTTGAGCTAGTAGATTAAGATAAAGGAGAAAAGATAGGATTTATCTGCAAGGTTAGGTAAGTGCCGAAATTTCTATAAATAGGGGGAATATTTCTTCAATTTCGACATTTGGGGTTTTTCTGTCATTCTTTTCTCTTCTTCTCTGAGTAAAAGCCGAAAACTCCTAAAGTTCCATTTTCTTCTTCATTCTCTGCAAAAGCCGAAATCTCTAAGCCTATTCCCTCATCTTCACTTTGATTCAAAAGCCGAAACTACACCTATTCTTCTCCTTAATATTCATTGCCTGAATCTCCCTTAGCCATCTTTTCAATTTTTAGTTCTTTCAAAAGCTGAAAGCGCAATAGATCATCTTTCCGGGATTTTTCCTAGAAGCCGAAACTCATAGATCTCTAAGTTATAGAATCGTGTTACATTCGGGATTTCAAGGTAAGAGGATTTGTTTATTCATATATATAAAATCGGGTAGAATACTAACTATGGCCGAATATAGGAGAGGCCTATTTTTCACATCTTTTCCGGCTTTTCGAAGCAAAGTGTAGATTGATTTAGCAAGGGGTATCTGCATTAATCAGGTGTGTAATTCTCCACACCATCTAGATCTGTTTGTTAAATATATGATTATAAGTTTTATATGTCTTGATAAATGCTGAAATTACGGCTTAATGATGGAAACCTAAAGAGGGTAAAATCAAATCACCAGGTTAGTGAATGTTCTGATTAAATGATATAAGTATATTGATTTTTTTTTTGATTGCATGGGTTGGGTTTGTAATATCCTAGATTTAGGGGTTATGCGTTTATGCATAATTCAAGTGATAGTGGGCTTAGTGTGTGTTTGGATATGTTTTAAGGGTTGTTAGAATTTTAGAATGTAAGGGAATGCTTTAGAAAAATATTAGATTTTTAGTCTTAGAAGGGGAGCTAAGCAAAATTGGCCTTAAGAAAATTAGTTTGAGGTTTTAATCACAAGGAGTCAATTGTTAAAGTGGCAAGTGGAGTGTGGAGTGTATTAATGGTCTTAGGTTCGAATCCCATGGATGGTAATAAGGTGACTTTTATTTTTGCATGTGTATGGCATGTGTCGGTCAACTCTAATTAAGATAAGGTTGGACTTTATCATTTATGGATAGTAGACTAAGGGAATAAGGCAAGTTATTAGTTAAGGTATGGAATCAAGGTGTCATGGAAGGATAAGGGGACATAAGGCTTGATGTATGGGTGATGTTTTGGAAATATTTTTTATGGTCATTTTGACCATGAAGGTAGACGCATAGATGGCTAGGGGGGTTGGCCGAATATTAGATGGGATTAGGGGGGAGGATAGTTGGCCAAATTCTTGGCATTTTGTGCATCTTTTTCCCTCTTCACCAAAACTTTCTCCTTAGCCGAATGTGTCATTGGCTTTAGGTGGAAACTTTGTTTTTGTTTTGGCTATCATTTCTTGGACCATATTGGTACTCTCTTTTTCTTCTTTTCCTCTCTTCTCTTTGAAGCCAAAACCGAATGATGAAATGGCCATATGTGCATTTTGTATCTTTTCTTCTTCCCATTTCCTTTGCCCAAAGTCGAACCCTATAGACTCTCATTCCCTTTTTCTTCTTCACACATTCTTGAAGCCGAAATCTCTCCACCATTGTTCACCATTGCCAAATCCTCCTAAGCCTCTATCATTCTTCCATTCTTCTCTTCTCTAACTCTAAACTTGTTCTTTTGTTAGCCGAAATACCCTTGAGATAACCGAATATTTCATCTTCTTTGGAGAGCCATAGCCGAACCCTATAAGCCCTTATTTTCTTTTCTTTTTAATCTCCACTTTGAGCCATAGCCGAATGTACAACCATCATTTGAAAGGTGCTAGCTATTTCGATCAATTTTGATGGTGTGGAAGGTGATTTCGAGAAGTTGATCGTTAGTGGTAAGCAGCGATAGTGCCAACGTTAAGGAGCATCAAAGGAGTTTCTTTTGGGATTCGATTCTTCAAGGTACTGTCGGTGTTGTAAGCAAAAGCCGGAAATCTTGAGTATTCTGTCGTTCATCGTGTTTACAAGGTGTGTAGTTATTGCACTGTTCTCTTGATTGTTCATGTGTGTATGTTGTTATATATGTGTGATATGATGTGAATGGTAGCCGAAATATGGGCTAAGATGGTGGATACCCATGGTGGGTGATCGAATAATCAGGTCAGTACTTTATGATATTAAATGATCACTGATGAATATGTGAAATGGTGATGAGCGTGTGTTATATACTCAATTAAATGATATTTTTGTCATGTTATATATATGCATGGGAATTTGGGACATGAATATTGAAGGACAAGGTGTACATTCTGTACGTGGTCTGATGTTAGCCTTGTGCTACATTGGCGCTTGATGTTAGCTATGTACTTCATCAAGGTGGGGTGTTGGCTATGTGCCACCTCCTGGCGGATGATAGCTGTGTGCATCACCGTGGATTGAGGATGACCTCGAGTCACCTCGTGGATATTGACATGTGGGGTCACTTAGGTGATCGGTGGCTTAGCCACGACCTTGGGCGGCAGGTCTGCCAAGGTAGGTGTAATGGATGGACACTAGGTTTGGTTGGGCTTCATGTTGCATATTTATGAATGTGGACTGTGTGGATATGGGCCAAGCCCATATGTGGAGACATGTGAAATAAATATACACTGAGTCTGTTTGACTCACCCAATTTTTACCAAACATCGCAGGTGATGCATAAAGCTTGGACCGGGTTGGAGAGGATACGAGGTGGCCCATGCAGAAGAGGATTTTCTTTATACAATTTATGTTTCAATATTTTAAGTATTTATTTATTGTAATAAGGGCCTCCTAAAGTGTTTAAGGATTTTTATTATGTTTTAAGTTGGATTGTCAATTATATTAATAACTGAAAATGTTTTATTTTTAGCAACTTTCCTTTTAAAATATATGATAAAGTTTTTAACCGAAGAATTTGTAACATCAAAGTTGTACTTAAAGTTTTAAATACGAAATGATTTATCAACAACAACAAACTTTCATGATTTAGTTTATGAGTCAAAATATTTTTCAAACATTTTCCGCAGTGGCATTCTGAATTCGGCCGTGGCTCGTGGACCGGGTTTGGGGTGTTACAAGTTTGGTATCAGAGCCTGGTTTAAAACTCGGCTTTGAGGGTTTTGGGCCCAAAAACATTTTCTTAAGATGGGCTTTTCAAAAATATAGGCTTTCATGAAGTTTTCAGGTTTATTCTGGCATGGCACCTGTATCTCCGACCCGAAGTCCACCAGGTAAGTACCTCTAAATGTTGTGTGAATTATTATATGATTGGTATATGGGTATGATGGGAACGTAGATTAGTATATTAAGTTACTTAACTTTAGGATTAGCTTACTCCAACACAGAATTGCATAAACCATTAATGCCTAATTAAACAAATCTATGAGTAAGTCGCCGAGTTAGGGTGTGGCAACCATTGTGCGCATGTCTAGGATTGGTTTCGGTGGGAGCTTGGTATTTAAGCAGTCCTAGTGACTCACCTCCTCTCCACTCGAATCCTACCTGGTGCGTAGTAACGGTTCACCTTAACCAAGAGGACTTATTCACGGGCTAAACTCGATAATTAAAACCCGAAAGGGGCTAGCCATACTGTTTTATAAAAACCTTAAGTTTTCAAAATTACTCCTTTGATTTGTAAAACCATTTTATGCTTGGAAAATTTTTCGAAATATTTCTGGTTTACAAAATTACCTAAATACCCCTGGGTGTAAAATTTCTAAAATGCCCCTGGTTTGGAAAATTTTTATTACCATACTACCCTCGACTTTTATTAAGATATTTTTCAAAATACTAGAAACCTCTATTTCTTCAAAATTATAAGATACCCTGATTTGGAAAAATTTACCAAATTACCCCTGGTTTATGAAATTACCAAAATAACCCCGATTTCTAAAATTTCTGCCATACCTTTGATTTTGAGAAAATTTTCAAAACACCCTAGAGTTTTGAAATTTTAAAGTGCCCTAATTTATTAAAATTTTCAAATGGACTCCGATTTATTACCAAAATACCCCTATAGGAAAAATGACAGAAATGCCCTTGGGTTGGGAATGGACAAAGATGCCCATAATAGTGTGTTGAACGTTGTGAATGAATGTGATTCTCTGAATTAGAATAGTGAACTTGAGATGAAAACTTTGATTGATCGAAAGAACCACTATTAAACTTCTTTTCATACAACTGTTCGCGGATAAACAGTGGAACCAAAAGTACTAATGCATAAAACTTTCTAATCAAATTAAAGCGCGATCGTAGACATGAGTTCTAGGGGACGTGGTCGTAATGTTTGAGGATGTGGTAGAGGCAGAATGGCTGTGACGGAACCAGTTGGGTCTGGTCAGGGATTCCAAGATTTAGTAGAAAGTATGTTAGTTTTATTAAGATCAGAGTGCACAGCAGTAGCGTAGTGTGGTGAGTTAGGATGTACGATTGTTCGTTAGTAAGTAATTTCGAGGATGAAATTATTTTTAAGGAGGGTATAACTGTAATATCCTAGATTTAGGGGTTATGCATTTATGCATAATTCAAGTGATAGTGGGCTTAGTGTGTGTTTGGATATGTTTTAAGGGTTTTTAGAATTTTAGAATGTAAAGGAATGCTTTAGAAAAATATTATATTTTTAGTCTTAGAAGGGGAGCTAAGCAAAATTGGCCTTAAGAAAATTAGTTTGAGGTTTTAATCACAAGGAGTCAATTGGTAAAGTGGCAAGTGGAGTGTGGAGTGTATTAATGGTCTTAGGTTCGAATCCCATGGATGGCAATAAGGTGACTTTTATTTTTTCATGTGTATGGCATGTGTCGGTCAACTCTAATTAAGATAAGGTTGCACTTTATCATTTATAGTTAGTAGACTAAGGGAATAAGGCAAGTTATTAGTTAAGGTATGGAATCAAGGTGTTATGGAAGGATAAGGGGACATAAGGCTTGATGTATAGGTGATGTTTTGGAAATATTTTTTATGGTCATTTTGACCATGAATGTGGACGCATAGATGGCTAGGGGGGTTGCCGAATATTGTATGGGATTAGGGGGGAGGATAGTTGGCCAAATTCTTGGCATTTTGTGCATCTTTTTCCCTCTTCTCCAAAACTTTCTCCTTAGCCGAATGTGTCATTGGCTTTAGGTGGAAACTTTGTTTTTGTTTTGGCTATCATTTCTTGGACCATATTGGTATTCTCTTTTTCTTCTTTTCCTCTCTTCTTTTTGAAGCCAAAACCGAATGTTGAAATGGCCATATGTGCATTTTGTATCTTTTCTTCTTCCCATTTCCTTTGCCCAAAGTCGAACCCTATAGACTCTCATTCCTTTTTTGTTCTTCACATATTCTTGAAGCCGAAATCTCTCCACCATTGTTCACCATTGCCAAATCCTCGTAAGCCTCTATCATTCTTCCATTCTTCTCTTCTCTAACTCTAAACTTGTTCTTTTGTTAGCCGAAATACCCTTGAGATAACCGAATATTTCATCTTCTTTGGAGAGCCATAGCTGAACCCTATAAGCCCTTATTTTCTTTTCTTTTTCATCTCCACTTTGAGCCATAGCCGAATGTACAACCATCATTTGAAAGGTGCTAGCTATTTCGATCAGTTTTGATGGTGTGGAAGGTGATTTCGGGAAGCTGATCGTTAGTGGTAAGCAGCGATAGTGCCAACGTTAAGGAGCATCAAAGGGGTTTCTTTTGGGATTCGATTCTTCAAGGTACTGTCGGTGTTGTAAGGAAAAGCCGGAAATCTTGAGTATTCTGTCGTTCATCGTGTTTACAAGGTGTGTGTTATTGCACTGTTCTCTTGATTGTTCATGTGTGTACGTTGTTATATATGTGTGATATGATGTGAATGGTAGCCGAAATATGGGCTAAGATGGTGGATACCCATGGTGGGTGATCGAATAATCAGGTCAGTACTTTATGATATTAAATGATCACTGATGAATATGTGAAATGGTGATGAGCGTGTGTTATATACTCTATTAAATGATATTTTTGTCATGTTATATATATGCATGGGAATTTGGGACATGAATATTGAAGGACAGGGTGTACATTATGTACGTGGTCTGATGTTAGCCTTGTGCTACATTGGCGCTTGATGTTAGTTATGTGCTTCATCAAGGTGGGGTGTTGGCTATGTGCCACCTCCTGGCGGATGATAGTTGTGTGCATCACCGTGGATTGAGGATGACCTCGAGTCACCTCGTGGATATTGACATGTGGGGTCACTTAAGTGATCGGTGGCTTAGCCACGGCCTTGGGCGGCAGGTCTGCCAAGGTAGGTGTAATGGATGGACACTATGATGGGTTGGGCTTCATGTTGCATATTTATGAATGTGAACTGTGTGGATATGGGCCAAGCCCATATGTGGAGACATGTGAAATAACTATACACTGAGTCTGTTTGACTCACCCAATTTTTACCAAACATCGCAGGTGATGCATAAAGCTTGGACCGGGTTGGAGAGGATACGAGGTGGCCCATGCAGAAGAGGATTTTCTTTATACAATTTATGTTTCTGTATTTTAAGTATTTATTTATTGTAATAAGGGCCTCCTAAAGTGTTTAAGGATTTTTATTATGTTTTAAGTTGGATTGTCAATTATATTAATAACTGAAAATGTTTTATTTTTAGCAACTTTCCTTTTAAAATATATGATAAAGTTTTTAACTGAAGAATTTGTAACATCAAAGTTTTACTTAAAGTTTTAAATACGAAATGATTTATCAACAACAACAAACTTTCATGATTTAGTTTATGAGTCAAAATATTTTTCAAACGTTTTCCGCAGTGGCATTCTGAATTCGGCCGTGACTCGTGGGCCGGGTTTGGGGTGTTACAGGGTTGATGAAAGGAGGAAGTTATACGTTGTAGCGGTTTTTACCGTGATCTATTGTAGCAGTTTTTACCGTGATCTGTTGTAGCAGTTTTTACCCTGATCTATTGTAGCAGCTTTTGCCGTGATCTGTTGTAGTGGCTACGGCCATGATCTGATGATGAGCAGCAAGACTGCCATCATGGCGTGTAGCGGTGTGGGTTGATTGTAGAAATCCCCAATGGTGTGAATGGCTGGTACGGGGGCGTGTAGCGGATGGAAACCTAGGATTTGGGCTGGGCTTGCATATTAATTTTTATTATGTATATTAAACTGTTTATTTTGTTGTATGGGGCTAAGGCCCACATTTAATGGTGCATGAGGGTTGCACACTGAGTCTCGCGACTCAACCAATTAATTAATATTTCAGGTAGCACTTAGTGCATTGGACCTGGCTGGAGAGGAGCGCAAGGTGGCCATGCAAAAGAACATCTTGATCCAGCAAAAAGACTCAAGTTATTATTTTATATTTTTAATTAATAGATTTTAAATCTCGTTGTAATAATGCCATGGGCCACTAGTTTATATTTTGTTTTATTTTGGGCTTTAATTACTTTTAGTTATTTAAATTCTTATTGAACAAATGCATGTATTTAAATTTGGGTTTTTAATTCATAAAGGCATATTTTATTTAAACTATCAACTATTTATTTTTTCGAATAAAATGATAAACTTTAGAAAAATATTTTCTGAAAATACGACATGTTTTCCAAAATTTTCTTAGTGACATACCAGATCCGGTCGTGGTGTTTGGGCCGGGTTTGGGGTGTTACACACCACGAGTATCCGGCACCAAGTCAAGTAAGTATATGTTATCATTTTATGATTATGATTACTGTGATATGACCGTAGAAATACTCTAGAACTTTTGGCTTTAGGAGTAAAAACTATAGAGATTGAGACTCTAGGATGCATTTTGCGAAAATCACTTCAACTCTTATACTCCATAAGACATTGTTTAGTAAACGTCGAATAGTATATTGATTCATAAGACTTACAATCAGATTAAATTGACATTAGTGAACATGAGTGCTAGAGGACGTGGACGTGATAGAGGCCGAAGTGCTAGGGCTAGACCTTCAGCACTGAGGCATGTGCGCGAAAGGGGGGCGCTGGCAGTGTCAGTGGCTGAGACGGGATCTCATGATCGAACTAATGTTAATGAGATGACTCAATTAGTTAAGGAGTTATTTGAAGAGGTTAAAGGAATTGGTGAAGCACTTCGAGTTGGGAGTGTGGACTGTAGGAAGAAAAGAGATCGTGATTCTTTTGGGTCGCTGTGTCGTTCCGTAAAGCATGTCAAGGCACGTCCAAAATTTCTGGCTTGCGATTATTGCAAAAGGCGTCATCCGGGAGAATGCTGGAGGAGGTCAGGAGCATGTATGAGATGCGGGTCTAAGGAGCATAAGGCTCGAGATTGTTTTATCACCATCAAGTCAGGTATGTTTTGGTTGGATGTGATGATTGAGTGTAGACAAATTTTAAGTATAAGTGGTAGATGACTGCTTGCTTCCGTGGTTAGATGTTTGGTTGTGAAAGAGGATTCAAGATTTTTTTAAAAGTACATTAGTGTTATTAAGATCGGAGTGCGCAGCGAAAGCATAGTGATGTGCTTTGAGCGGTACATTTAGTAGTTGATTGGAAATTTCGAGGACGAAATTTTTTTTAAAGAGGGTAGAATTGTAACATCCCTAAATTGGGCCTAGTAGGATTGGGCCCATTGGGCCTTGGGCGTAGGAGTGTTTAAAAATTTTGAGAACAAGAGAATGGCATTATTTCAAGTTGGACTTATTAAGAAGATGATTTTAGAAAGTTACAGGGTTCTATGAAGGTTCGAGTTCAAGTTGGGCCTTAGTAAAAGTTTGTGTTTAAGCCTATTAAGGAGAGATAGTAAGTGGCATCAAGGCTTATGGAAATAAAAGAGTAAATTGCTAGCATAAATGAGCATATGGCAAGGAGGTTATGGCATCAAGTGAAGTACCTTGAGGGAAGAGGTTCAAATCCCATCTTTTGCAAATTTTGGATTTATTTTTGTGTGCTCTCCCAAGTGTCAACCATGACATTATTAAAGGAAAGAAATAAAAGAAAAATGAAATGATGACTAAAAAGATAAGGTAAGGAGGAAAACAAGGAAAAAGAAAGGAAAGAAATAAAAGAAAAAGGATAATAAAGAAGTGGGAAAATAATAATGATGGAATTTGAAATAATTGAGTAGGTGAAAAAAAATATAATGATGAGGTTTGAAAAGAATGGGGTAGGTGAAAAAAAAATGCATGGAGGGTGTAATAGCCCGATTTAGGGGATAGTCGGAACAGTGATCTCGGAATCACTAAACCGAGGATAGAGAAAATTATTTTCATGTTATGCTATGTGTATAACATGTTTATAAACATGCATGAAATTTTTGGTGTCTCAATTTTAGCGATTGAGGGCTTAATTTCAAAAAAAGGACTAAATCGCATAAAGTGCTAAAGTTTAATTTTAATTGCTAGAGGTGCAAATTGACTAAGAAATATTAATTAGAGGTCCTTAAAGTACAATTTGGCCTTGTCTAAATGAGTAGGCCGGCCAAAAAAAAAAATATAGGGACAAGAGCATTTATTTTGGTCAAAAGTTGGTGATGTTAGGTGTTTTAAATGAATAGAATAAGAGGAATAAAGATGTTATCATCTTTTCACTATTCCTACATCTTCATCCACCGAAAATTGAAGAGAAATAACTGTTATGGAGCTCAAAATTTTCAGCAAACATTTCTCCTCACAAGTAAGTGATTTTTATGATCTTGCTTGATAAAAAATTGTACTTTTGGAATCCCCAAAGCTTAAGCTAGCTAATGAGGGGACTAATTTGTAACATGGTTGAGAGTCTAGGGACTTGCCATGAGAGATTTTATGCTGGTTCCAAGGTCTTGAAGTACTTTATCAAAGGTTCAATCAAAAACCTATCCCTCGTAATAGGTGACTCGGATTTTTGGTGTCGCGGAGAGCATCGCGTTACGGATTCCGAATAAGGTGTGTAATATCATTCCCTTCCATATACATATCTGAAATGGTGTGTAATCTCACACTTCTCTGAAAGTTTGTATGAAATATGCTGTTAATCGGTGGAAATACCGAAGAAACTAAAAAGCGGCATCCGTAATCACTCGGGTGTGCGTATGATCATAGTGGTAATCGTATTTCGTAATAAAACAGTTTCGGTTAGAAGCAGTGACGTGTTTTTGAAAAATCCCTAAAAATAGGAGAAATAGAATTAGTGAAAATAGATATCAAATTAAATCTTACTGTCTCTATTTTAATATGGAAGAAACGGAGAAGGGAACAGAATTTCATATTCTAAGATATCTTGATTTTAGTGAGACTGGTTCTGATTAACTTCGGGGTTCACTGATCTGTTTTGGAAAAATCATATAAAATTCTATAAAATGAATTATGGGTTATAATTTATATGTATGGATTCCTTAGTGAGCCTATTTTCAAGAGAAACAAGTTGGAACAGTATATGAAAACCGTACAGTGAGATATTTGAAATTAACTTAAGAGAGGTCAGAATCATTGGACAGTGAAACAAGGGAAAATTTAAGGAATATATTGTACTAAATGGCTAGGCCAAAAATTCTGGAAAAACTTACAGTAAGGAGATATATGAGTCTAGTTTCAAAGAAATTTTACGGATCTAAATTTCGAGTTTCCTAACTCGAGTTATAATCAATTTAGACAGTATGACGCAGATGGACAGTTTTATATTTTTATGCCCAAATTAGTAGTTAAGTCCAGAATTGCGAAATTACCCCGTTTGGGCCTAAAATGGATTTTTTGACCCAATAGTTCTGAAGAGACCCAAATAGAATTTTGTGCCACTCGAGGCGATAGTAGGCCTTCGGAAACACCGTTGAATATGAAATTACCGAAATTACCCTTGGAGGGTAAATTACTGAATTACCCTTGGTGGGTAAAACTACCGAATTTACCCTTAGAAGGTAAATTACCGAATTACCCTTGGTGGGTAAAACTATCGAAATTACCCTTGGAGGGTAGATTACCGAATTACCCTTGGTGGGTAAAACTACCGAATTTACCATTGGAAGGTAAATTACCGAATTACCCTTGGTGGGTAAAACTACCGAATTTACCCTTGGAGGGTAAATTACCGAATTACCCTTGGTGGGTAAAACTACCGAATTTACCCTTGGAGGGTAAATTACCGAATTACCCTTGGTGGGTAAAACTACCGAATTTACCCTTGGAAGGTAAATTACCGAATTACCCTTGGTGGGTAAAACTATCGAAATTACCCTTGGAGGGTAAATTATCGAATTACCCTTGGTAGGTAAAACTACCGAATTTACCCTTGGAGCCCTTGGTGGGTAAAACTACCGAATTTACCCTTGGAAGGTAAATTGCCGAATTACCCTTGGTGGGTAAAACTACTGAATTACCCTTAGAGGGCAAATTACCGAAATACCCCTGGGTTGTGCAAATTACCGAAATACCCCTGGGTTGTGCAATTACTGAAATACCCCTGGGTTGTGCAATTACTGAAATACCACTGGGTTGCAAAATTACCGAAATACCCTTAGAGGGTAAATTACCGAAATTCCCTGGGTTGCGAAATTACTGAAATACCCTTATAGGGTAAATTACCGAAATACCCCTGGGTTGCAAAATTACCGAAATACCCTTAGAGGGTAAATTACTGAAATACCCCTGGCTTGCAAAATTACCGAAATACCCTTGGTGGGTAAATTTTCTAAATTTCCCTTAGAGAGTAAATTACTGAATTACCCTTAGTGGGTACGATTACCGAATTATGAAAATTCCCTTACGGGTCGAATTACGAAAATGCCCCTAATGGGCCGAATTACGAAATATCCCTATGGACCGAATTACGAAAATACCTTTTATGGGCCAAATGTGATATTTGATATATGGGCAGTTTGATATTTGTGATATGGGCCAGAGTGTGTAATTTCACACTTATCTCATGGGTTAGATATTATACCGTAAGCATTAGAATAAATCGTAAAATTTGTAAAATCAAAAAATACGGTATAATAACACTTTTTGTGTAAATGCATGAAACCGATATTAAGGTTGTGGGAATTACGGATTTGCCTTTAATGGGTTATTTTGTTAAAAAGTGATATTTTGGGCCATATGAATTATTTTGATAAATTGGCCAAGTGTGAAATTTGAAAAAAAAAAAGGCCTCATGTGATTAATGGGCCAAAATTTGCTAGATCGATTAATGGGCCAAAATTTGCAAGATCGATTAATGGGCCAAAATTTGCTAGATCGATTAATGGGTCAAAATTTGTTAGATCGATTAATGGGCCAAAATTTGCTAGATCGATTAATGGGCCAAAATTTGTTAGATCGATTAATGGGCCAAAATTTGCTAGATCGATTAATGGGCCAAAATTTGCTAGATCGATTAATGGGCCAAAATTTGTTAGATCGATTAATAGGCCAAAATTTGCTAGATAGATTAATGGGCCAAAATTTGCTAGATCGCTTAATGGGCCAAATTGTTAAGATTGATTAATGGGCTAAATTGCTAGATTGCTTAATGGGCCAACTTGTATTATGGGCCTTATGATGAAATTATTCTATGAATATTGTTATGCTTTGTATATGCATACATGATTGCATGGGTTGGGATAAAATTGAAGAGGAGTGCTAGTGGCTCTGCCACAATCTAGTTCGGTGACTCTGTCACAATCTAGTTCGGTGGCTCTACCACAATCTAGTTCGGTGACTCTGTCACAATCCAGTTCGGTGGCTCTGCCACAATCTAGTTCGGTGACTCTGTCACAATCTAGTTCGGTGGCTCTGCCACAAACATTTTAAATGGCTTTATGCCTGCGATTGGTGTGTTGGCGGGGTGGGTTGACTTGATCCCCACAGGTGTGCTGGCTGGTACGGGTGGTGTGTAGCGGATGGAAATTAGGTTTGGTTTGGGATTTGCATATCATATGCATATTATATACATGTTATTATGTTATAATTGTAAATGGGCTTAGGCCCAAATTATTGCTATGTGTGTTCCGACCCAGTGGATGATGGTAAGGGGATTACACACTGAGTTCTTGTAACTCACCCCCTTTCTCTTAACCTTTTCAGGTAATGCTCAGTGACGTGGACTTGGGCCTTGGATGACTCGATGGAGACCATACTTTAGAAATGGTTTATTTGGACTTCGGACTACTTTCTTGTTTGTTTTATTACTCTACTATTTTGGGTTAAATGTTGTAATCAGGCTTCGGATTTTCTTTCAAAATGCTTCTGCAACTCTATTCCCAAACGTCCCATTTTCGTAAATTGTTTATTTCAAATATATTTTCACAACCAAAAAGGTTTTTAAAGAAAATTTCGTTTTCAAGTAAATAACAATTGCTTAAGTGTTTTGGGTTTTAACAAAGAGGCTGTAATTCTCAAACAAGTTTTTAACAACCTCAAAGATGGTTTGAAAAAAAAAAACTTCCATGCGACACACCAGATTCGGGCTTAACGTCTAGGCCGGGTTTGGGGTGTTACAATTTATTACTATACCTACTCAAGTACCATTTTATCCTAATCAAGGATATTACGTACCTTATCCTATGGTAAACCAACCATATGGAACACAATCACCAAACTCAGTGAATGATTTTACTTGGTCACAAGATCCTTATTCAGTATATCAAAAAAGCTATGCTGAAATTATAAAAGAAACATAAAATTTGTTGAAAAAACAACAATTTCCTGAATTTCCTAAATTAAAAGATTTTTATAATCCAGGATTACCGATAGAATATTATAATTTTATAAACAAAATAT
Organism: Gossypium australe; assembly: GCA_005393395.2. Classification (NCBI taxonomy): domain Eukaryota; kingdom Viridiplantae; phylum Streptophyta; class Magnoliopsida; order Malvales; family Malvaceae; genus Gossypium; species Gossypium australe. Next base: position 72,716,402 of record CM016616.1, read on the forward strand.
GGAAAACCCATATTACTGATCAAAGAGCAAACTTTAGAAGAGCTCTTACACAGTTTTCAGAATTCTTAGTTAAAAAAACAACTAAAGAAAATGAAGCTCATGATTTATTACTAAAATCTGTTTTATACAGAGATTGGGATGAAATCCTAATTGAATATACAGATATTAAGGAGATAAACAATCTTCTTGATATATTCCAATATTTTATTAATAAAGGGAAAAACAACCCTATTATTAATAAGATGTTTAGAATATGTCTATATAACAAATGTAGACAAATTCTACTACCAGATATATTTTCAAAAATAGATAGAGCTATTTGCAACCAGCAAGCTCAATTTTCAGAAACTTTTTCAAAATATTATTTATAATGTAACATCCCGAAATTGGGCCTAGTAGGATTGGGCCCATTGGGTCTTGGGCATAGGAGTGTTTAAAATTTTTGAGAACAAGAGAACGACATTATTCCAAGTTGGACTTATTAAGAAGATGATTTTAGAAAGTTACGGGGTTCTATGAAGTTTCGAGTTCAAGTTGGGCCTTAGTAAAATTTTGTGTTTAAGCCTATTAAGGAGAGATAGTAAGTGGCATCAAGGCTTATGGAAATAAAAGAGTAATTTGCTAGCATAAATAAGCATATGGAAAGGAGGTTATGGCATCAAGTGAAGTACCTTGAGGGAAGAGGTTCAAATCCCATTGTGTGCAAATTTTGGCTATTAATTTTGTACTCTTTCCCTAAATTTCGGCCAAGCTTTAAATAAGGCAAATTGGACTTATTAAATTATGGAAAGGTGGCTAAAGTTATGGTAAGGAGGAAAATAAGGGATTTTAGGTAAGGTGGACTTATTAAATTATGGAAAGGTGGCTAAAGTTATGGTAAGGAAGAAAATAAGGGAGCATGTTGGCTTTTTTTTTTATGTTTTGGGTTGGTAAATTTTGGCTTATTTGCAAAGGTATGGACGGTTTTGGTGAAGGAGAGGGTAGCTGAATTTGCTTTAATCGTTTGGTAGGATTTTTGGTGCCTGAGAGGCCTAATTTTCTTTTGGCATCCTTTTGTGTTCTTTTCTCCAACTTCTCCTCTCAATGCCAAAACTTCAAGTCAATACCGAACCTCTCAATTCACAATCACTCCTTCATAAATTCTTTCTGATTCGGGTAGACACTCTTTTCTTCGATTAAATCGTGTTCTAAGTGGGTGGCCGTGTATTCTCCGTAGCCATAAGTCAATCGGTGGAAATCGAATCCAATGTTAACAAGGTAAGGAGTTCTTTATGGATTATTTGATATCGTTCATTATTCGATTGGTTACTAAATGGATTAATAGTTTGGACTAACCGGACATGATAGGAATCAAATCGCCCGATCATCTATCCCTCGTAATAAGTGACTTGGATTTTTGGTGCCGCGGAGAGCATCGCGTTACGGATTCCGAATAAGGTGTGTAATCTCATACCCTTCCGTATACATATCTGAAATGGTGTGTAATCTCACACTTCTCTGAAATTTTGTATGAAATATGCTGCTAATTGGTCGAAATACCGAAGAAAACTAAAAATCGGCATCCGTGATCACTCGGGCGTGCGTATGATTGTAGTGGTAATCGTATTTCGTAATAAAACAGTTTCGGTTAGAAGCAGTGACGTGTTTTTGAAAAATCACGAAAAATAGCAAAAAGGGAATTAGAAAATGAATAAGATATCAACTTAAAGCGTTTTATGTCTATTTTAATATGGAAGAAACGGAGAGAAAAATGAATTTTATATTTTGAGATATCTTAATTTTAGTGAGACTGGTTCTGAATGACTTCGTGGTTCCCTGATCTGTCTTGGAAAAATCATATAAAATTGTAAAAAGTGAATTATGGGTTATAATTTATATGTATGGATTCCTTAGTGAGCCTATTTTCATTAGAAACAAGTGGGATTAATATATGAAAACCGTAAGGTGAGATATTTGAAATGAAGGTAAGAGAGGTTAGAATCTTTGGACAGTGAAACAAGGGAAATTTTAAGAAATAAACTGTACTAAATGGCTAAGCCAAAAATTCTGGAAACATTACAGTAAGAAGATATATGAGTCTAGCTCCAAGGAAAATTTACGGATCTAGATTTTGAGTTTTTTAACTGGAGTTATGGTTAATTTAGTCAGTATGTCGCAGATGGACAGTTTAAATTTGTATGTCCCAAATTACTAGTTAAGTTTTAGTTACGAGATTACCAAATTACCCTTAGAGGGTAAATTACCGAATTACCCTTGGTGGGTAAAACTACCGAATTACCCTTAGAGGGTAAATTACTAAAATACCCTTGGATTGCGAAATTACTAAAATACCCTTGGATGGTAAATTACCGAAATACCCCTGGGTTGCGAAATTACTAAAATACCCTTGGAAGGTAAATTACCGAAATACCCTTGGGTTGCAAAATTACTACAATACTCTTGGAGGGTAAATTACCGAAATACCCCTGGGTTGCAAAATTACGAAAATACCCTTGGAGGGTAAATTACCGAAATACCCTTGGATTGTGAAATTACGAAAATACCCTTGGAGGGTAAATTATCGAAATACCCTTGGGTTGCGAAATTACTAAAATACCCTTGGAGGGTAAATTACCGAAATACCCTTGGATTGCGAAATTACGAAAAATACCCTCAATGGGTCGTTTTTATCAAAATGCCCCTAATGGGCCGAATTGCGAAATGTCCCTATGGACCGAATTACGAAATTGCCTTAATGGGCTATTTGGTTAAAAAGTGATATTTTGGGCCATACAAATTATTTGATAAATTGATCAAAGTATGAAAATTTTGAAAAGGGCCTCATGTGATTAATGCGCCAAATATGCTAGATCGATTAATGGGCCAAATTTGCTAGATCGATTAATAGGCCAAATTGCTAGTCTGCTTAAAGGGCCAAATTGCTAGATTGCTTAATGGGCAACTTGTAGTATGGGCCTTATGTTGAAATTATCATATGAATATTGTTATGCTTTGTATATGCATACATGATTGCATGGGTTGGGATAAAAATTGAAGAGAAGTTTTGGTGGCTCTACCACAATCTAGTTCGGTGGCTCTGCCACAAACATTTTAAATGGCTCTATGCCTGATATTGGTGTGTTGGCGGGGTGGGTTGACTTGATCCCCACAGGTGTGCTGGTTGGTACGGGTGGTGTGTAGCGGATGGAAATTTAGGATTGGTTGGGAATTGCATATCACATGCGTATTATATACATGTTATTATGCTATGATTGTAAATGAGCTTAGGTCCAAGATATTACTAAATGGGCTTCGGCCCAAATTATTGTTTTATGGGCTCAGGCCCAAGTTCTTGCTAAACGGGTTCAGACCCAGTGGATGATGGTAAAGGGATTGTACACTGAGTTCTTGTAACTCACCCCCCTTTCTTAACCCTTGCAGGTGATGCTCAGTGATGTGGACTTGGGCCATGGATGACTCGGTGGTGGCCATACATCGAAATACTTCTCCAAAATGTTTAGTAATTTTTTGTTTAGCTTTATTTTATGTTTATTTTAAATTGGGCTTGGTTTTTATAGTAAGGCCACTGGAGTTTATTTTTCTTAAAACTTCCATTTTAGTTATATTCAAATTGAAAAACTATTAAACTCTAGATTTTCTTAAAACGACAATAACAATTTTCAAAACATCACGTTTTCGCAAATTCGCAAATGTTTGAATTAAGCTTCCGCAACAAAAGATTTTAAGGATAATAATGTTTTTCAAGGATGATTTCTAATAAACCATATTTTGAAAATAAGCAAACGAAATTTGAAGTTTTGAACAGCAAAAAAAAAGTTTTAAATTCTTTAAGAAGAGTTTCTAATGAAAACATGGTTTTCGAAAAGCTCTTCAATGTGACACGCCAAATTTGGGCCTAACTTCTAGGCCGGGTTTGGGATGTTACATTTAAGTGGTATCAGAGCTTGGTTTACAAAACTCGACTGTGGTTTGGGTTTAAAAAAATGTTTTCCACAGCTGTTTGAATTATATGTTTTAAAAGAAGTATGGCACCACGAGTATCCGGCACCAAGTCAAGTAAGTATATGTTATCATTTTATGATTATGATTATTGTGATATGACCGTAGAAATACTCTAGAACTTTTGGCTTTAGGAGTAAAAACTATAGAGATTGAGACTCTATGATGCGATTTGCGAAAACCACTTCTACTCTTATACGCCATAAAACATTGTTTAATAAACACTGAAATAGTATACTGATTCATAAAACCCGTAATAAGATTAAGTCGACATTAGTGAACATAAACACTAGAAGACGTGGACGCGATAAATGTAGACGTGGTAGAGGCCGATGTGCTAAGGCTAGATCTTCAGCATCGGGGCATGTTTCCGAAAGGGAGGTGCTGGCGTCGCCAGTGGTTGAGACGGGATCTCATCATCGAGCTGGGGTTGATGAGCTAACTCAGATAGTTAAGGAAGTATTGGAGGTGGTTAAAAGAATCAGTGAAGCACTTCGAGTGACTGTGTGGACTGTAAAAAAAAAGAGAGAGATCGCGATTCTTTTGGGTCACAGTCTCGTTCCGTAAAGTGTGTTAAGGCACGTCCAAACTTTTTGGCTTGCAATTATTGCAGAAGGCGTCATCCAGGAGAATGTTAGAGGAGGTCAGGAGCATGTTTGAGATGCGGGTCTAAGGAGCGTAAGGCTCGGGATTGTTTCATCACCATCAAGTCAGGTATGTTTTGGTTGGATATGATGATGGAGTGTAGAGAAATTTTAAGTATAAGTGGTAGATGACTACTTGCTTCTGTGGTTAGATGTTTGGTTGTGAATGAGGATTCAAGATTTTGTTAAAAGTATATTAGTGTTATTAAGATCGGAGTGCGCAGCGAAAGCATAGTGGTGTGATTTGAGCAGTGCGTTTAATAGTTGATTGGAAATTTCGAGGACGAAATTTTCTTTAAGGAAGGTAGAATTGTAACATCCCGAAATTGGGCCTAGTAGGATTGGGCCCATTGGGCTTTGGGCATAGAAGTGTTTAAAATTTTTGAGAACAAGAGAATGACATTATTCCAATTTAGACTTATTAAGAAGATGATTTTAGAAAGTTACGGGGTTCTATGAAGTGTCGAGTTCAAGTTGGGCCTTAGTAAAATTTTGTGTTTAAGCCTATTAAGGAGAGATAGTAAGTGGCATCAAGGCTTATGGAAATAAAAGAGTAAATTGCTAGCATAAATGAGCATATGGCAAGGAGGTTATGGCATCAAGTGAAGTACCATAAGGGAAGAGGTTCAAATCCCATTGTGTGCAAATTTTGACTATTAATTTTGTACTCTTTCCCTAAATTTCGGCCAAGCTTTAAATAAGGCAAATTGGACTTATTAAATTATGGAAAGGTGGCTAAAGTTATGGTAAGGAGGAAAATAAGGGATTTTAGGTAAGGTGGACTTATTAAATTATGGAAAGGTGGCTAAAGTTATGGGTTGGTAAATTTTGGCTTATTTGCAAAGGTATGGACGGTTTTGGTGAAGGAGAGGGTAGCTGAATTTGCTTTAATCATTTGGTAGGATTTTTGGTGCTTGAGAGGCCTAATTTTCTTTTGGCATCCTTTTGTGTTCGTTTCTCCAACTTCTCCTCTTATTACCAAAACTTCAAGTCAATACCGAACCTGTAACATCCGAGATTTAAGGGTTATGCGTTCGGGCATAATTCATGAGATAGTGGGCTTTGTGTATGTGTTTGGATGTGTTCTATAGCTTTCAGGAATCTGAAAATGTAGGAGAAGGCTTCAGGAAATTATTGAATTTTAAGTTTAGTTGGGGGAGCTAGGCTAAGGAGGCCTTAAGAGAATTTGTGAGGAAATTTGGACATGAGATGGGGCTTGATAAAGTGGCTTGGAGGCGCCACTTAGGGCCTTGGTGAGTGACGCCTCAAGCAAGGGAGAAGGGCTCAGGTTCGAGCAACGTGGGAAGCAGTGGGAGCTTTTATTTTTGCGTCAGAGAGTGAGAAGTGTTGGACGGCTTGGGAATTTGGAAGGATGAGGATAAGCCTTGGTTTTTCCTTTTAAAATTCGGCTAAGAGAGTAGGATAAATGTTGATTTATTTTATTTAGTTTAAATTGGTAAATAAGAGATAATATAGGAGATTAATATGGTATATGATAAGGGGCATAGTAGTGGCCGAATGAGGGGCTCCTTGGGTTGGTGTATTCGGTCATGTATAGGGGGATAAGTGCCGAAATTATTTGTTTCTTCCCTTAGTCTCTCTTGCCGAAATTTTGAGTCAAGAGAATTCCTTTCCTTTTTCTCTCTTTTCTTTGAAGTATGAACCGAATGTTGAAGTAGTCATATGTGTTTATTGTGCATCTTTTCTTCCTCCCATTTTCTTTCCCAAAGCCGAACCTTATAAGTCCCCTTATCTCCTTTTTTGTGTCACACATCCTAAAAGAGAAACCTCTCCCTCATTGTTCACCATAGTTGAATACTTCATCTCCATTGGAAGCCATAGTCGAATCTCAAAAGGGCCTTATTCTCCTTCTTCTGTCGCAAGTTTTAGAAGCCGAAAGTGTCATTGGTGGTAAGTTGCTCCCATCGATTCTCTATAGTGAGTAAGAGTTCTCTTCTAATCGTTTTTCTCTTATCTCTTCTGAATGCCGAAAGTTAAGAGCCTAACTCCATTTCTCCTCTGTGGCCGAATCTAGGAAGGTGATTTCGGGAAGTTGATCGATAGTGGTAAGTATTTCCTTAGAAATCGGTTTTGGATTCTTTTTCATAATGGTGTGGAATCAAGTGTTTAAACCTTGATCTAAGGTTGGTCGAATGTTCTTTAAGGCCATAGTAATGTGTTCTTTTGTGTGTAGCCGAAGGAAAGAAGCACTAAGGGTTCTCTCGGGATTCGATTCATCAAGGTAAGGTGATATGTGATATTCGGCCATAGGCCACTTTCATGAGTTTTGGGTTGGAACCGATTCTAACATTTGCTAGATAGGGATTTCAACAACTTCTGGAGCAAGCAAGGTTTCGGGATTGTGATTAGCAAGGTAAGTGGTTGTGGTATTCGGCCTAAGGTCATATTATGAGTTTTAAGTGTTGACCGATTTTGACTTTGGTATTTAGGAGGAAATCGACAGGAATAAGGATAGTTTCGGGATTTCGATTCATTTTGGTAAGATTATTCAATAAGTTCTAAGATTCATTATGTTAGACTGTAACTTCGTCGATTAACCGAATGTTCTGATTAAGTGACTTTCGATGGAGGCGAATACCAGTCAAGAAGGACAAGGGGTAGTCCCTATCCCTAAGTTTAAGAAGAGATCAGTCTCTGCAGTGCGGGATTGGCCACCGGGGTGTGGGCCAGCGTCAGAGCAGGAGCGTAAACAGATAGCTGTAGTTTCGATAAGTGATAGCGTCGGATTTGAGAGCGTAGTACTTCAAGTTATCAGGTGTGTGATTAACCCACACAGATAGCATGTGTTATGAATATGTGCTAATAAGTGCAGTGGCAGTTATGAAATGGATACCCTTAAGGGGTATAATGATAACTAGGTCAGTGTTAATTATTAATGAGACTGTGATTATGCCTATGAAATGTGATTGAATGCCTGAATAACATGTACATGCATTATTTAGCATGACACTATTGTACGTTGCATGTGCATGGGGTGGGAAATGAATATGAAAGAAGGACAGGGTGTACTTTATGTATGTGGTTTAGTGATGGCTACGAGCCTCACGTGGTTTGATGAGTGGCTCTGTGCCTCATCGTGGTTGATATAGGCTATGTGCCATATCGTGGTTGGTGATGGCTATGTGCCTCATCGTGGTTTTGATGTGAGCAACGAGCTACATCGTGGATTGACGCTGACTGAGGTCGCGTTGTGGATTAATTGCGATTTAGTTCGCGTGGACGGCATTAATTGCCAAATCGGTGTGTAGAGGTTGGAGGGTGATTTAGTAATCCCCTGGTGTGTGGTGGCTGGATACGGGGGTGTGTAGAGGATGGACCCTAGGTTGGGTTGGGTGCATTTTGCATAAACCTGTGAGGTAATGGGCCAAGCCCAATATGTGGTGTGGATAAATTACATTACTATATGATATGTGGTGTGGATAAATTACATTACTATATGATATGTGGTGTGGTAATGGGCCAAGTCCAATAAGTGGAATCATGTGTATTAATTACCTTATTACCTGATATGTGATTTAGTGTGGTTGTGGGCTAAGCCCACGTGGGTGGAAATCTGTGGACTAATTACACACTGAGTCTGTTTGACTCACCCAAAATTTTACCAACATCGCAGGTGATACGTGAATCTTGGACCGGGTTGGAGCGGGTACAAAGGTGGCCATGCAGAAGATATTTTAATTGTTTACGTATTTTATATTTCCAGTACATTTAAAGAATTATTTATTGTAATAAGGGCCACTTAAGGTATTTGCAAATTTTTTTTATTTGTTTAAGTTGGATTGAAGATCAAAATTAGTACTTGGAAATGTTTTCTTTATATTTGTAAAAGCAATCATTATCTTAAAAATATATACTAAAGTTTTAAATTGGAGAATTTTGTAACAACTAAATTTTACTTAGAGTTTTAAATACAAAATGTTTTATTAAAGACAACAAATTTTTATGTTTTTACTGCTAAGTCGAAATCTTTTCAACCGTTTTCCGCAGTGGCATTCTAAATTCGGCCGTGGTGTATGGGCTGGGTTTGGGGTGTTACAGAACCTCTCAATTCACAATCACTCCTTCATAAATTCTTTCTCATAAGTGGGTGGCCGTGTATCATCCGTAGCCATAAGTCAATCGGTGGAAATCGAATCCAATGTTAACAAGGTAAGGAGTTCTTTATGGATTATTTGATATCGTTCGTTATTCGATTGGTTACTGAATGGATTAATAGTTTGGACTAACCGGTCACGATAGGAATCAAATGGCCCGATCATCTATCCCTCATAATAAGTGACTTGGATTTTTGGTGCCGCGGAGAGCATCGCGTTACGGATTCCGAATAAGGTGTGTAATCTCATACCCTTCTGTATACATATCTGAAATGGTGTGTAATCTCACACTTCTCTGAAATTTTGTCTGAAATATGCTGCTAATCGGTCGAAATACCGAAGAAAACTAAACACCGGCATCCGTGATCACTCGGGTGTGCGTATGATCGTAGTGGTAATCGTATTTCGTAATAAAACAGTTTCGGTTAGAAGCAGTGACTTATTTTTGAAAAATCACGAAAAATAGAAATAAGGGAATTAGAAAATGAATAAGAAATGAAATTAAAGCGTTTTGTGTCTATTTTAATATGGAAGAAACGGAGAAGAAAAAGGAATTTTATATTCTGAGATATCTTAATTTTAGTAAGACTGGTTCTGAATGACTTCGTGGTTCCCTGATCTGTATTGGAAAAATCATATAAAATTTTAAAAAGTGACTTATGGGTTATAATTTATACGTATGGATTCCTTAGTGAGCCTATTTTCATTAGAAACAAGTGGGATCAATATATAAAAACCGTACAGTGAGATATTTGAAATTAAGTTAAGAGAGGTCAGAATCGTTGGACAGTGAAACAAGGGAACATTTAAGAAATAAACTGTACTAAATGGCTAAGCCAAAAATTCTGGAAAAATTACGGTAAGAAGATATATGAGTCTAGTTCCAAGGAAAATTTACGGATCTAGATTTCGAGTTTTTTAACTGGAGTTATGGTCAATTTAGTCAGTATGACGCAGATGGACAGTTTAAATTTGTATGTCCCAAATTACTAGTTAAGTTTTAGTTACGAGATTACCGAATTACCCTTAGATGGTAAATTACCGAATTACCCTTGGTGGGTAAAACTATCGAATTACCCTTAGAGGGTAAATTACCGAAATACCCTTGGGTTGCGAAATTACTAAAATACCCTTGGAGGGTAAATTATCGAAATACCCCTGGGTTGTGAAATTACTAAAATACCCTTATAAGGTAAATTACCGAAATACCCTTGGGTTGTGAAATTACTAAAATACCCTTGGAGGGTAAATTACCGAAATACCCTTGGGTTGCGAAATTACTAAAATACCCTTGGAGGGTAAATTACCGAAATACCCTTGGATTGCGAAATTACGAAAAATACCCTCAATGGGTCGTTTTTATCAAAATGCCCCTAATGGGCCGAATTGCGAAATGTCCCTATGGACCGAATTACAAAATTGCCTTAATGGGCTATTTGGTTAAAAAGTGATATTTTGGGCCATACAAATTATTTGATAAATTGGTCAAAGTGTGAAAATTTTGAAAAGGGCCTCATGTGATTAATGGGCCAAATTTGCTAGATCGATTAATGGGCCAAATTTGCTAGATCGATTAATGGGCCAAATTGCTAGTCTGCTTAAAGGGCCAAATTGCTAGATTGCTTAATGGGCCAACTTGTAGTATGGGCCTTATGTTGAAATTATCATATGAATATTGTTATGCTTTGTATATGCATACATGATTGCATGGGTTGGGATAAAAATTGAAGAGAAGTTTTGGTGGCTCTGCCACAATCTAGTTCGGTGGCTCTACCACAAACATTTTAAATGGCTTTATGCCTGCGATGGGTGTGTTGGCGGGGTGGGTTGACTTGATCCCCACAGGTGTGCTGGTTGGTACGGGTGGTGTGTAGCGGATGGAAATTTAGGCTTGGTTGGGAATTGCATATCACATGCATATTATATACATGTTATTCTGTTATGATTGTAAATGGGCTTAGGTCCAAGATATTGCTAAATGGGCTTCGGCCCAAATTATTATTTTATGGGCTTAGGCCCAAGTTCTTGCTAAACGGGTTCAGACCCAGTGGATGATGGTAAGGGGATTGTACACTGAGTTCTTGTAACTCACCCCCCTTTCTTAACCCTTGCAGGTGATGCTCAGTGATGTGGACTTGGGCCATGGATGACTCGGTGGTGGCCATACATCGGAATACTTCTCCAAAATATTTAGTAAATTTCTGTTTAGCTTTATTTTATGTTTATTTTAAATTGGGCTTGGTTTTTATAATAAGGCCACTGGAGTTTATTTTTCTTAAAACTTCCATTTTAGTTATATCCAAATTGAAAAACTATTAAACTCTAGATTTTCTTAAAACGACAATAACAATTTTCAAAACATCACGTTTTCGCAAATTCGCAAATGTTTGAATTAAGTTTCCGCAACAAAAGATTTTAAGGATAATAATGTTTTTCAAGGATGATTTCTAATAAACCATATTTTGAAAATAAGCAAACGAAATTTGAGGTTTTGAATAGCAAAAAAAAAAAGTTTTAAATTCTTTAAGAAGAGTTTCTAATGAAAACATGGTTTTCGAAAAGCTCTTCAATGTGACACGCCAGATTTGGGCCTAACTTCTAGGCCGGGTTTGGGGTGTTACATACAAGCTTATGTTTTTACTAATGATATAGGAGAACAATTTCCTACTATCAAATTTAGGCTTAATCATGAACCATTTGATATAACCAGTATTGAATGGGGATTTGTTAAAGAAATAACAGTCCAAAATCTTTCTTTTTACTTATTAAAAGATTTTCCAGCTATAGTAAAATCTAGATTAACAAATTTTGTTGATTTAGATGATTTTGTCTATTATTTTCATGTAGAAATAAATAGCCTTATTGGTATTGTTGAAAAAGAAAAATTTTATCAGCCATATCAAATATGGAATATTCGTACTTTGTTTTTGGGAAAAGCCCTTTCAGCAGTAGAAGAAGACCAACAAAAATTGTCAAAAGCCATTGACAATTGTTATAATAATTTTACCAATTATCAAATCCAAGCCGGAATTGATATGATAACCATGGCCGAACATCTTCTTCACCAAGAAACTTATTTGTTCTGGACCGATGGTAAAAGAATTTTAGCATATAACACTGGAAGAACCCAGGAAGACAGAAATAGAGAAGCTGTGCAGTTATCAACAAAGATAGCTGACATAGAGATAGATGATTATCCGTTAGCAGCGGAGATCAAAGACACGTGGGAAAGCTGGAATACACCAGTTCCTTCACCAGAATCATTACACCTTGATGAAATCGAGGAGATGAATCTCAGAAATATCCAAGAAGGATAAAGACAAAACACAACACGTGGAAGAATGATATCCTAAAAAAAGGAGATGCATTCAATTTTGGCGGTGACTTAAAAAGAAGGAAACCACCAAAGGACAAAGATGATGTCATGCATGATGGAAGCAACCATTTAATGCAATTGAAACGTGGAAGCAACCAGAACAATTTTGATAGAAGACGGTGGAAGCAACCATCAAATCAAGATGGATACATGGAAAAATCATGAAGCCATTCTTATCAATATACTGTTCGGAATTCAATTGTAATTAAATTAGAGTTTAAGAATTTTTATAAATAGGCATTGTTGTAGCCTAAAGAAGGCATCGAATTGTGGATCAAATTTTGAATCGGGTTCTTTATCAATTTTAGTTTTCTCTTGTATACTATTTTCCTTAAGAAATCAAGAAATCTTTCTTGATCTTCCTTTTGTAAATTCTCTTTGTAAACTATCTACTTTCTTCTTGTTAAAATAAAATCCTACGATATTATAGTAGCCTTCCGTTTGTGCATACACCTCCCTCCCCCCGTAATTGGTGAAGAATCCAGGAGGACAGAAATAGAGAAGCTGTGCAGTTATTAACAAAGATAGCTGACATGGATATAGATGATTATCCGTTAGCAGCGGAGATCAAAGACACGTGGGAAAGCTGGAATACACCAGTTCCTTCACCAGAATCATTACACCTTGATGAAATCGAGGAGATGAATCTCAGAAATATCCAAGAAGGATAAAGACAAAACACAACACGTGGAAGAATGATATCCAAAAAAGGAGATGCATTCAATTTTGGCGGTGACTTAAAAAGAAGGAAACCACCAAAGGACAAAGATGATGTCATGCATGATGGAAGCAACCATTTAATGCAATTGAAACGTGGAAGCAACCTCAACAATTTTGATAGAAGATGGTGGAAGCAACCATCAAATCAAGATGGCTACGTGGAAAAATCATGATGCCATTCTTATCAATATATTGTTCGGAATTCAATTGTAATTAAATTAGAGTTTAAGAATTTTTATTATAAATAGGCATTGTTGTAGCCTAAAGAAGGCATTGAATTTTGGATCGAATTTTGGATCGGATTCATTATCAATTTTAGTTTTCTCTTGTATACTCTTTTCCTTAAGAAATCAAGAAATCTTTCTTGATCTTCCTTTTGTAAATTCTCTTTGTAAACTATCTACTTTCTTCTTATAAAAATAAAATCCTACAATATTATAGTAGCCTTCCGTTTGTGCACACACCTCCCCCCGGTAATTGGTATCAGAGGAGCCCCGGAGTAACGATTTCTGGAGTTCTAATATCGTAGTTATCATTGTAAGTTTCTATCTTTTATCTTCAATTCCGTTTGTTTCGTTGTTGTTTATCTCAAAACCCATATATCTGTCGTTCTGTCTTTTTGTTGCCATTGAGTCTGAGTGGGACGTTGTAGGCGTTTTTGAAGACGTTAAAGACAAAGAAGGTTCTAGGTACCAGGGATAAAAAACATGGAATAAATGGGTTGTATGTATAAAGATAAAACTTGTAATCATACTATGCATATAGACTCTAAGAATGAAAATAATGTTTCGGCTCTTAGTAAAGGTATCAATAGTTTAATAGATATGACATCTATATATTTTAATAAACTATATACTAAGGTTAGTAAAGTAGAAGAAAAAGTAGATAATATGGGAGTAGTAACAGATTTAGATTTGAATAACTAGTCTAAAGAATTATTATTTGATGTTAATACTAAATTAGATCAAGTTATTAAGAATAATAATATAAAATCCGATTTAGATTTAGGACCTTTATATTATGGTAATAGTAATGTTATTTTAGCTTTATCAGATGAAGATGATTCTTCGGATGAATCTTCAACCTATAATAAAAAAGAAAAAAGAAAACAAAAAAGAGAAAATGTTAAAAAACAAGAAAAATATGATTTTTACTCTTATAAAACTTTAATAGAACATTGGAAAAACCAATTTTCTAAAACAAAAGATAAAAATGAACAAGTAGAATATTTAAAGTTAATAGAAGAACTTTATGAACAACATAAAGATTTATTTAAAAAATATAACTATCATTATATGTTAAATTATGATACTACTGATAATAGTAATAGTTCTAATAAAAGTAGTAGTAATTCAGATAATTCTGATGTAGATATTAATGTCACTAGTTATAATTCTGATGAAGAAAACACTTCAACAGAAGAAAATATAGAAATTCCTGAACCAATGGATGCTGAACAAACAGATCCATATGATTATGTAATACCGAAACCTTGGGAAATTGATAACAAAGATTCTCATGGTAGGAGAAAAATAGATTCAGATCTTCAAAAAGAAGATAATCTGAAAAAAAGGTTTAAAATATTGGAAAAACCAATATTTACCTATAGAATTAAAAACATTTCATTTTCCTAATAAGTTGGATAGAATTTCTAAAGATACAAAAGTCAAAGAAAAACCAATAATTCAACAGATGGAACTTGGGAAAAAGGATATTATTACTTTTTCACATTTCCAACCCAGGAAATATTATACTTATATTGAAATTACATTTAAATTTAGAGAATATAATCCATATTCTTTAAATGCTCTATTAGATACAGGAGCTACAACTAGTAGCTGTAGAGAAAATGCTATTCCATCAGAAAAATGGGAACTTATGAGAAATCCAATAAGAGCTGTTGGAGTAGATGGTAATGAAACTTTAATTCTTTTTAAAGGAAAAAATGCTAGAAAATGATTAAAAATCTTGAAGAACAAGATTTAAAAATATGTTTTAGTGAGGAAACAAATCCTACTGAAATATTATATAAGTTAATATCAGAAACAGATTCTGATACAGATTCTGATGAATATATTTTTATGTTAGGAAGTAGTTCTAAAAACAAGTTAGAAGAAATTCCTAATTCTGAACAACAGGATATTAAATTAGGAAATTTAATCGGAGAAGAAACAGACTTTTCTGATGATATAATAGAAACGATTAATAAAAATCATTTTTTTAAAGAAGAAATATATAAAATATCTAAGTTTAAAATATGGTCACAAAGACACATAGAAAAAATTAGCAGTAACACAGTCGCTAACGATACTAAAGGAGGATTAACAGAAATCCCATTATTTACCAAAGAAAAGATAAAACGTATTAGGAAAAAATATCCTCAAGTTAGATATATACATTTAGGAGTCATTATGATAACAATTAGAGCTTTATTCAGAAGAGGTCATGATGTTCCTATTTTAGCAGTATTATTAGATAAAAGATTTGAAAATCCAATTGTAACATCCTAAAATATGAGTATCGATATGTTACATGTTTTTGGTGATTAGCTTGTGAATGATTAAATTTGTGTGCTTAATATAGTTTCGAGAAAGCTCGGGATTTATTCGGAGCTAGAATAAATTTTAGTAATGAGAATTTTATTGAAGTGGAACAAGTGATCCTGATGCTTAAGGTAATTTAAGTGTCAAAAACTAGCATAAGATGAGCTAGTAGCAAGGTGGAAGTGGCGCATGAGTGATTGCTTGAGAGGAGAGGTTTCAATCCCATGGATAGCATTTTGGTGGCTTTTATTTTTGCACCTATTTGGCAAGTGTCAGCCAAGCTCTATTCTTGGTAAGGATGGACTAATTTTTTTTTTAATGATAAAATGGCTAAAAGTTATGGCAATATGAATTTAGGATAGAATTTGCTTGATTTTAGGGATAGGATTTCTAAACTTTTGGAAAGTGGAGGATAATAAGTCTTAAAACAAGGAAAGGTGTTTTGGAAACTTTTGAATGGTCTTTTTGACCATGTATGTGGACGGCATAGGGGGCTAAGGGGGATGGCTGATTTTTGAATAGGGGCTAAGGGGGATGGCTGATTTTTGGTGATTAGTTTGGTGGGATTAGGTGCTTGATGAGCACATTTTCCATTTGGTCACTTTTTTTTTTACAAGACATCTTTTTCTTTTTTCTTTTTCATCTCATGCTCTCAAACAGCAAACAAAAACATCATCTTTTCCTTCTCTCCCATGGCCGAATGCACCTTTGTTTCAAACCCTCTCTCTTTGATTTTCTCTTATCTTTGAAAATTTAAATCATAAACCTCACATCCTCATTCTCTTTCTTTCTTGACTTATTTTCTTTTCAACCATACTTCCTTCATCATTTATTTTTTTTACATGGCCGAATGTTAGACTTCCTCCATAGTCGAACCAATCTTTTCTCTCCTTTATTTTTATCAAAGCCGAATCTTCTCTTCATCGATATTGTTTTAAGCAATCGTGTTATAAAGAAGGCCGAACTCGGAGTATTCGTTATCATAGTGACTCGCTAGAAATCAAGTCGAAGTGTTAAGGTAAGGAGTTCTTCTTAGATTTTCTGTTATATCTCTATTTGGCTATGCTGCAAATCGGATCGAAGTTTCGACTAATCGATTATGTTTAGGGATAAAGTCACTAGATATTCTCTATTTGTTAATCCTTCAGAAATAGTGGGTGTCGTAGGTGCCGACAATCAAGAAGGTTTAGTCCTTACCGTAATCAGGTGTGTAATCTCGTACTTTTCGTATACATATTTGAAATGGTGTAACACCCCCAAACCCGGCCCAAACACCACGGCTGAATTTAGAATGCTACTGAGGAAAAAGTTTGAAAAGAATTTAACATAAAGTTGAAAACTTAATAATTTTTCGTCATTTATAAAACATGGTATATTTAAAATTCTAAGTAAAACTAAGTTGTTACAAATTCCCGGATTTAAAACTTTAATATAAGTTTTTAAGATATAATTTATTTGAAAAAAAACATTCCCAGTTATTAGCTCGATAATTAATCCAACGTAAACATAATAGAATCCCCAAAATACTTTAAGTGGCCTTATTGCAATAAAGATTTACTCAAAAGTACTAAAAATATAAAGTGCATAAAACAAATAAACATCTTCTGCATGGCTACCTCGTATCAGCTCCTGTCCGGTCCAAGCATCACGTATCACCTGCGTTGTTTGGTAAAAATTGGGTGAGTCAAACCGACTCAGTGTGTAATTAGTCCACAGATTTCCACACATGGGCTTAGCCCAAACCACACCAATCCACATATCAAATAATAATGCAAAATGCACCCAACCCAGCCTAGGGTCCATCCTCTACACACTCCCGTATCCAGCCACCACACACCAGGGGATTACTAAATCGACCCTCCAACCTCTACACACCAATTTGGCAAGCAACTCCATCCACCATGTGGTCAAGCCACTGGTCCACATGAAATAAATCACAGTATATTCCACAACGCGACCTCAGTCAACGTCAATCCACGATGTAGCTCGTAGCTAACATCAAATCACGATGAGGCACATAGCCATCACCAACCACGATATGGCACAAGCCGATACCAACCACGATGAGGCACAGAGCCGATCATCAATCCACGTGAGGCTCATAGCCATCACTAAACCACGTACATAAATGTACACCCTGTCCTTCAATACTCATATCCCAATCCCTATGCATATGTCAGTATCGTGGCCAAATAACAGTAAAATTCCAATGAGCATACATTACATGCTTACCACAATTCCACACATATACCATGGTAAAATAATATCATAAAACTGACCTGGTTAACCGAATACCCACCATGGGTAGCCACCATCTCAGCCATTATTTTCGGCTATCATACACATATTATACGTATACATATATATATTCATAGCAACACACAAATAACAGGAGATCAGTGTGATAACTACACACCTTTTTCGGCACAGTCGACTAAATCCCGAAACCCAAAGCCTAAACGATTGGCACCCGAAACTTGCCGAAATCCTCCTACACAACCTTATGTTAGATTCGGCTCAACCCAAAAGAACACATGAAATGGCCTTCGGCCCCACAATAATCCTTGCTTACCTTGATCACTCCAATCCCAAAATATCTCTACTCTACTAACTTTAGCCTAAAGAAATCCCGATATTACCTTTCATAGATTCGGCCAAAACAAGAAAATGGAGTTAGACTTCTTGAATTTCGGTAATCAAAAGAGATAGAAGAAAACGATTAGAAGAGAACTCTTACCCATTATTGTGAAACGATTGGAGCAGATTCTAGCCTATGGTACTTTCGGCTTTGAAGAAAAGAAGTGAAGAAAAGAAATGGTTGAGAGGTTCAATAGAGGTTCGGCTAACACAAGAAATATTTCGACTTTTGAAAGTGAATAGCAAAAAGGGAAGAAAAGAAAAAGAATAGGTACTCACAATTTCAGCTTTGGTCAATAGAAGAGAAAAGAAAAAGAAACAAGTTGAATGAGATGAGTGAAACACATTTTCGGCACAAAGAAAATTAAGGAAGAAAAGAAATATCAAAAGATGATCAAAAGAGAAAGAGGTGCACGAGAGGTCACTTATTTGGTTTACGGCCTCAAAAGAAAAAGAACACAAAAGCTTTCGGGAAAAGAAATCGCACAAGCAAATGCCTAAACCTCCCTACGCAAATTCGGCTACAAAAGAAAAGGTGTTTGGAAAAATACAAAAAAATGACCAAATGGGAAAAACACCTAACCACTCATCCTTACCAAAATATACCACAAAAATTCGGCCACCCCCCAGTCCATAAAACCGTCCATGTTCATGGACAAAATGCCATTAAAAAGTTTCCAAACCTCATCCCTTAATCCATGCCTTATGTCCCCTTATCATACCAAAAGCTTAGGATTTCATTCCTTAAGTTAACACTTGCCTTTTTCCTTTAGTCTACTATCCATAAATAACAAAGTCCATCCTTACCATAAGTAAATTTTGACCAATACATGCCATACAAATGCAAAAATAAAAGTCACCTTATTGCTATCCATGGGATTCGAACCTAAGCCCCCTCACTTGTGGCATCACTTTCCAAGGCCCTAAGTGGCGCCTCCCTTGCCATTTTGCCAACTGGTTACTTGTGTCTTAACCTCCATATTAATTCCCTTAAGGCCTAGCTCCCTTAGCTCCCTTTAACTAACACTTAAAACAAAAATTTTTCCTACAGCTCGGGCCTACCCTTGGCTTATATCTAGATCTTAAAACACCTTAATTAATGCACAATCAAGCCATACACATGCAAAACAATTCAAACCTAATAGCCCCTATTTCAGGATGTTACAAATGGTGTGTAATCTCACATTTCTCTAGAAGTTTGCATGAAATATTCTGTGATTCGATAGAAAATATTGAAGAAAACCGATGACCAGCATCCGTGATCACTCGGACATGCGTATGCTCGTAGTGGTAAACGTATTTTTGTAAAAAAACAGTTTCAGTCAGAAACAGTGACGTGTATTTGAAAATTTACAAAAAATAGGATAAAAGGAATTACAAAGTGAATAAGATACCAGATTAAAGCTTACTGTGTCTATTTTGATATGAAAGAAACAAAAGAGGAAAAGGAATTCTATGTTCAAAGATATTTTAATTTTAGTGAGACTGGTTCTGATTGACTTCGTGGTTCCCTGATCTATTTTGGAAAAATCATATAAAATTGTACAAAGTGAATTATAGGTTATAATTTATATTTATGGATTCTTTGGTGAGTCTATTTTCATTAGAAACTAGTGGGAGCAATATATGAAAATCGTACAGCCAGATATTTGAAATTAAGTTAAGAGAGGTCAGAATCTTTGGTCAGTGAAATAAGGGAAAATTTAAGGAATAAACTGTACTAATTGGATAAGTAAAAAAATCTGGAAAAATAATAGTACAAATATATACGAGTCTAGTTTCAAGGAAAATTTACGGATTTAGATTTCGAGTTTCTAAACTCGAGTTATAGTCAGTTTAGTCAGTACGACGCAGATGGACAGTTTCGATTTTTATGCCTCAAATTAGTAATTAAGCTTAGGCTGCGAAAATTTCCATCATACCCTTAGAGGGTAAATTACCGAATTACCCTTAGTGGGTACGATTACCAAATTATGGAAACGCCCTTATGGGCTAATTACTAAAATGCCCCTAATGGGCTGAATTACGAAATGTCCCTACGGACCGAATTACGAAAATACCCTTTATGGGCCAAATGTGATATGTTGCTATATGGGCCGCTTGGTATTTGTTATATGGGCCAAATTTGCTAGATCGATATATGAGCTAAAATGCTATTTTGAATAATGGGCCAAATTGATAACTTGTATTATGGGTTTTTTGTTGAAATTTATCATAAGACTATATATATACATGACTGCATGGGTTGGGATAATTGACGAAGAGAAGAAAGGCCTGTTGCCACAATCCAGTTCGGTGACTCTGTCACAATCTAGTTCGGTGGCTCTGCCACAAATATATTAATGGCTTTATGCCTGCGATTGGTGTGTTGGTTGGTACGGGTGGTGTGTACCGGATGGAATTTAGGCTTGGTTGGGATTTGCATATCACATGCATTATATATTATTTATATATAAATTGTACATTTGTAAATGGGCTCAAGCCCAACTTAATGCTTATATGGTGTTGGCCCGGTGAATGCGGTAAGCGGGTTACACATTGAGTTCTAAGTAACTCACTCTATTTTTCTTAGCCTTCTCAGGTAATGATAATTGACGGAGGCTTGGGCCGGGGATGACTTCGCGTGGAGGACATACTTCAAATGATGGTTTTTATGAACTTTAAACTACTCTTTAGTATTTTTACTTAATTACTATTTTGGTGATGTAATAAGGCCTCTATGTATTGTTTTAAGGATTTTATCTCGTGGATGGACTTTATTATGTTCTAGATATGTAAACGTGGCTGTTAAAATTTTTATAAAAGTTTTCTTAAACTTACGTATAAAAAAAAGGGTTTTTCTCAAAAATCACTAACTCGTAAAAATTTCTGTAAAAACTCTTTTATGAATCTTGTTTTCAAATCCCTTTTGAATTCTTTTAAATTTCTTTTAAAATTTAATCAATTATTTCCCTGAAAATTGAATTTTAAACTCTTATGTTTTAAAATCATAAATTTCAAATAAATCTCGATTTTGATAAACTCCATTTAAAAAAATTCATTTAGAAAGATTAGTTTTCTTAAAAATCATTAGATGACTGAAATTTTGATCGATTTGTGTGGCATACCAAATTTGCTCTTAACGCATAGACCGGGTTTGGGGTGTTACATTTTATGGTATCAGAGCCAGTTTCAAAACTCGGCTGTGGTTTCGGTTTAAAAAAAATTTTAAAACTGTTTAAATTTTTAGACGTTATGTTTTAAAGGTAGTATGGCACCACGAGCATCCGGCACCAAGTCAAGTAAGTACTCAAGTATTGAATGTTTATTATTGTGATATGATCATAGGAACAATCTAGAACTTCTAGTTTTAGGTGTTGAAAACGGTAGAGATTGAGACTATAGGAAGTGATTGTGAAAACAACTTTACCTCTTATATCTCATAAAATATCATTAATAAATGCTGAAATAGTATACTGATTCATAAAACTTGTAATCAGATTAAACCGAAATACCCAATATGAGCACTAGAGGACGTGGACGTGGACGTGGTAGACGTGGCCGTGGTAGAGGCCGAGGTGCTAGGGTTGCGTCTGAAGCGTCGGGTCTTATGCCGAAAATGGATGCACCTGTGTCACCTGGGAGTGAGACTGGATCTCATGATCATACGAAAGAGGATAATACTTTGACTCAAGCAATGTTGCGATTCCTAGAAAGGGTCACTGGGGTTAGAACTGGTCCAGCAATTCGTGGATCAATCTCGGAACGACTAAAATCAAGTGGTGCCGAGGTTTTTAGAGGTGTCTCAGGTGTAGCTCCGAATGTTGCGGAATATTGGCTCGAGGCTGTAGAGCGAATTATGGATGATATGGAGTGCCCTGTCGAGCAGAAACTGAGAGGGGCTGTGTCCTTGCTAAGGGACGAGGCGTATCAATGGTGGCTTACGGTTCGAGAAGGCACCGAGGCTGCATTGATTACTTGGGATTTCTTCAAAGCTGCTTTCCAAGGGAAGTACGTCGGGACAAGTTATGTAGATGCCCAGAGGAAGGAATTCCTGAATTTGGTTTAAGGAAATAAGACGGTGGCAGCCTACGAGGCAAAATTTCTTCGCTTAAGTAGTTATGCTCGCACTATAGTATGGACCAATCATGAGCGTTGTGTACGCTTTGAAGATGGGCTGAATGATGAGTTGCGGGTACTGATAGCCCCACAACAAGTACGGACTTTTGCCTCGCTTGTGGAGAAAGCCAAGATAGCCGAGGAGGCTAAAAACTCAGAACGCCAGAACCGGGAAAGAGTTAGAGGCAATAGGGATATTAAGTACACGGGCTCTGCTAAAAGGTTCCAGAAGAGGCCCCGAAATGATGAGCCAGCTCAAGCTAGAGCACCTGTGACTACCAATCAGAGTCAAGACTGTGCTGACTGTGGGAAGCGACATCCCGGGGAATGCTGGAGGAAAACTGGTGCCTGTTATAAATGTGGTTCCAAGGATCACCAGTATAAGAATTGCCCTCGACGGACTGATACAACTCCAGAAGCTCGTAACCCTGATGCTGTAACACCCCAAACCCAGCCCAAACACTATAGACGGATCTGGCATGTCACTGAAAAGTTTCTGTAAGAGATGTTGCAATTTCGAGAAATATTTTTCTTGTATTCAATCTTTTGTTCGGAAAAACTTAATAACTTGATAAGTTTAAATAGATATAGATTTCATTTGTTGTTTTATGAATTAAAAACCATAATCTCAATATATGCCTTAGTTTAATTAACATTTAAGTGTTTAACAATATTAAAAGCCCAAAATAAAACCCAAAAAAAAGTATGATAGTCTAGTGGCCCATGGCCTTATTACAACGAGATGTAAAACCCATTTAAAATAAATTTCTTAGAAATAAATAAATGAAGTAAAGTCTTTTACGGAAGTCCTTGGTTCTCTATCGCATGGCCACCTTGCACTCCTCTCCAGCCCGGTCCGATGCACTAGGTGCTACCTGAAAATGTTAAGTAATTGGTTGAGTCGCGAGACTCATTGTGCAACCCTCATGCACCATTAGTTTGGGCCTTAGCCCCACAGAACAGAATAACAGAAAATAATATTCAAGAAAATATACAAAGCCCAACCCAAATCCTAGATTTCTATCCGCTACACGCCACCCGTACCAGCCATTCACACCATAGGGGATTTCTACAATCAACCCACACCACTACACACCATCGATGGCAGTCATGCTGCAGTTAGCTGCTCATCGTCAGAGTTGTGATAGAGTCACCAGGCTAAAATGGCATAAGCCACCAGAAACAGAGTTGTGACAGAGTCACCAGGCTGAAATGGCATAAGCCACCAGAATAGATCACTTCCCCTTTTCATCAATTTCCCAACCCCAAGCATACAAAGAATTCGACATACAAAGCATATTGTTTTAACAGGAACATTCACTGAAGAAGAACAGAAATCACTCACCTGATGATTATCCTTTACCCTTCTCGAGTTTTTACTTGTCATGCCGAGATTTTGGCATTTAACAGAGTATAGCAGATTTATACATATATATTAGCAATTAATCTAATAGTGTGAAAGGTTACACACCTGATTAATGTCGATACCCTTGCTAAATCGATCTACAACTTTGCTCCAAAAAGCCAGAAGAATACATAGATTTGGGCTCCCTTACATTCGACTAAAGGTTAATAAATACCCAAATTTACACGTTAAAAATCAATAGATCTCCTTACCTTGAAATCCTGAAAGTAACACGATTCGAGTGTTACTGAACTCTATCTTAGAGATCTAAGCGAGTGACCTCCCTTCAAATCCTGGAGTGCCGCAAATAAGAGAAAAGCTTAAGATTAGGTCCTTATAGCCATTCAGCTAGAGTCCCTAAAAAGCCAGAAAAGATTGAAATCTTACGAAACAATACTTATGTAACACCCCAAACTCGGCCCATACACCACGGTCGAATTTAGAATGCCACTGCGGAAAACGGTTGAAAAGATTTCGACTTAGCAGTAAAAACATAAAAATTTGTTGTCTTTAATAAAACATTTTGTATTTAAAACTCTAAGTAAAATTTAGTTGTTACAAAATTCTCCGATTTAAAACTTTAGTATATATTTTTAAGATAATGATTGCTTTTACAAATATAAATAAAACATTTCCAAGTACTAATTTTGATCTTCAATCCAACTTAAACAAATAAAAAAAATTTGCAAATACCTTAAGTGGCCCTTATTACAATAAATAATTCTTTAAATGTACTGGAAATATAAAATACGTAAACAATTAAAATATCTTCTGCATGGCCACCTTTGTACCCGCTCCAACCCGGTCCAAGATTCACGTATCACCTGGGATGTTGGTAAAATTTTGGGTGAGTCAAACAGACTCAGTGTGTAATTAGTCCACAGATTTCCACCCACGTGGGCTTAGCCCACAACCACACTAAATCACATATCAGGTAATAAGGTAATTAATCCACATGATTCCACTTATTGGACTTGGCCCATTACCACACCACATATCATATAATAATGTAATTTATCCACACCACATATCATATAGTAATGTAATTTATCCACACCTCATATTAGGCTTGGCCCATTACCTCACAGGTTTATGCAAAATGCACCCAACCCAACCTAGGGTCCATCCTCTACACACCCCCGTATCCAGCCACCACACACCAGGGGATTACTAAATCACCCTCCAACCTCTACACACCGATTTGGCAATTAATGCCGTCCATACGAACTAAATCGCAATTAATCCACAACGCGACCTCAGTCAGCGCCAATCCACGATGTAGCTCGTTGCTCACATCAAAACCACGATGAGCCACATAGCCATCAACAACCACGATATGGCACATAGCCTATATCAACCACGATGAGGCACAGAGCCACTCATCAAACCACGTGAGGCTCGTAGCCATCACTAAACCACGTACATAAAGTACACCCTGTCCTTCTTTCATACTCATTTCCCACCCCATGCACATGCAACGTACAATAGTGCCATGCTAAATAATGCATGTACATGTTATTCAGGCATTCAATCACATTTCATAGGCATAATCATAGTCTCATTAATAATTAACACTGACCTGGTTATCATTATACCCCTTAAGGGTATCCATTTCATAACTGCCACTGCACTTATTAGCACATATTCATAACACATGCAAATATATAACATGAACCCGGAAAACGATGGGTTAATCACACACCTGATAACAGTCACTTAATCAGAACATTCGGTTAATCGCCAAAGTTATAGTCTAACATAATGAATCTTAGAACTTATTGAATAATCTTACCAAAATGAATCGAAATCCCGAAACTATCCTTATTCCTGTCGATTTCCTCCTAAATACCAAAGTCAAAATCGGTCAACACTTAAAACTCATAATATGGCCTTAGGCCGAATACCACAACCACTTACCTTGCTAATCACAATCCCGAAACCTTGCTTGCTCCAAAAGTTGTCGGAATCCCTATCTAGCAAATGTTAGAATCGGTTCCAACCCAAAACTCATGAAAGTGGCCTATGGCCGAATACCACATATCACCTTACCTTGATGAATCGAATCCCGAGAGAACCCTTAGTTCTTCTTTCCTTTGGCTACACACAAAAGAACACATTACTATGGCCTTAAAGAACATTCGGCCAACCTTAGATCAAGGTTTAAACACTTGATTCGACACCCTTATGAAAAAGAATCCAAAACCGATTTCTAAGGAAATACTTACTACTATCGATCAACCTCCCGAAATCACCTTCCTAGATTTGGCCACAGAGGAGAAATGGAGTTAGGCTCTTAACTTTCGGTATTCAAAAGAGATAAGAGAAAAATGATTAGAAGAGAACTCTTACTCACTATAGAGAATCGATTGGAGCAACTTACAACCAATGACACTTTCGGCTTCTAAAACTTGCGACAGAAGAAGGAGAATAAGGCCCTTTTGAGATTCGGCTATGGCTTCCAATGGAGATGAAGTATTCGGCTATGGTGAACAATGAGGGAGAGGTTTCGCTTTTAGGATGTGTGACACAAAAAAGGAGATAAGGGGACTTATAAGGTTCGGCTTTGGGAAAGAAAATGGGAGGAAGAAAAGATGCACAATAAACACATATGACTACTTCAACATTCGGTTCATACTTCAAAGAAAAGAGAGAAAAAGGAAAGGAATTCTCTTGACTCAAAATTTTAGCAAGAGAGACTAAGGGAAGAAACAAATAATTTCGGCACTTATCCCCCTATACATGATCGAATACACCAACCCAAGAAGCCCCTCATTCGGCCACTACTATGCCCCTTATCATATCCCTTATTAATCTCCTATATTATCTCTTATCTACCCATTTAAACTCAATAAAATAAATCAACATTTATCCTACTCTCTTAGCCGAATTTTAAAAGGAAAAACCAAGGCTTATCCTCATCCTTCCAAAGTCCCAAGCCTTCCAACACTTCTCCCTCTCTGACGCAAAAATAAAAGCTCCCACTGCTTCCCACATTGCTCGAGCCTGAGCCCTTCTCCCTTGCTTGAGGCGTCATTCACCAAGGCCCTAAGTGGCGCCTCCAAGCCACTTTACCAAGCCCCATCTCATGTCCAAATTCCCTCACAAATTCCCTTAAGGCCTGCTTAGCCTAGCTCCCCCTACTAAACTTAAAATTTAATAATTTCCTGAAGCCTTCTCCTACATTTTCAGATTCCCGAAAGCTATAGAACACATCCAAACACACACACAAAGCCTACTATCTCATGAATTATGCCCGAACGCATAACCCCTAAATCTTGGATGTTATAGTTCTACCCTCCTTAAAATAATTTCGTCCTCGAAATTACTTACTAACGAACAATCGTACATCCTAACTCACCACACTACGCTACTGCTGCGCACTCTGATCTTAATAAAACCAACACATTTCCTATGCACAATCTCAAAGTTCACAGTCAAGGTTCCAAACAACTCACTAGCAATACGAGAATGAGCTGACTTTACAACGAACAAGGTAATAAAAGATATTCCAGAAATAAGGAACGTACCCGTTACCACATCTGGCACATCCTCCTCCTCGCGACGGCTGAATGCCTAAACCAACCTTGGTTGTCTCACATTTGAACCTTCAGCACCTCTGCTTGATGCTCCACGACCTTGGCCAGATCCATTTCCTCCATGGTTCGAACCACGACCCCTTGTCACCTGTTGACCACCTCTGCCCGGTTACACCCTAACTCGGCCTACTGTCCGAGCCCTACCCAACACTTGAGGACAATTCCTAACCAAATGAGCCTTAGACCCACACCGAAAACATTCCTTACTATTTCCCCAACACTCTCCTGCATGAGCTCTACCACACTGAGCACATGGACGACTCCGATTCTCAGCAACTGGTACAGGTGCACGTACAGAATTCTCAGTCCTTGGTCTTTTCTGACAATCCCCAGATGATACTGACGGTCCAACACTCCTCTTGTTCCAGTTCCTATTCTTATCTCTGTTCTGTCTCTCAGTCCTCTTAACTTCTTAGCTATCCGAGCCTTCTCCACTAGAATAGCAAAGTCTCTTTCTCTCTACGGAGCAATCAACACTCGCAGCTCATCTCGCAATCCATCTTTGAATCGGACACACTTCTCGTAATCAGTAGCCACGATCCCTTTAGCATACTTGCTTAACCGCAGAAATTCCGCTTCATACTCTGCTACCGACTTACTTCCTTGCACCAAATTTAGAAACGCCTTCCTCTGCGAGTCCAAGTAACTAGCTCCAACATACTTCCCTTCAAACTTAGCCTTGAAGTACTCCCAATCCACTCGATCTGCAGGGGTACCTTGTCTGACAGTGAGCCACCACCGATAAGCCTCATCTCGAAGCAGCAAAACAACACCTTTCAACTTTTCCCCAGCCGTGCAATCCAAATCATCTATGATCCTTTCAACTGCCTCCAACCAGTACTCTGCTACATTCGGAGCTACCCTAGATACTCCTCTAAAAACGTCGGCTCCGTTTGCTCTAAGTATTTCAGACAATGACTTCCGAACTCCATTTCCCACACTAGCTCCTGCCACTCGCTCTAGCACTCGCAGCATAGCTTGCGATACTGCGTCATCTCCTCCTGTCTGATCTTGATCCTCCACGCCCACCGTTGGCGGCGGCACTTCGTTTTCTGACCCATGGCCAGACCCTACTGGTTCCGATACTGCCATTCTACCTCTACCACGTCCACGAGTATTGCGACCACGTCCCCTAGAACTCATATCTAACGTCGCGATTTAATCTGATTAAAAAGTTTTATGCATTAGCACTTTGTTCCACTGTTTATCCGTGAGCAGTTTTATGAAAAGAAGTTTTAGTAGTTCTTTCGATCAATCAAAGTTTTCAGCTCAAGTTCACTATCCTAATTCAGAGATTCACATTCATGCATTCACAACATTCAACACACTATTATGGGCATCTTTGTCCATTCCCAACCTAAGGGTATTTACGTCATTCATCCTATAGGGGTATTTTAGTAAATAATCGGGGTCAATTCAAAAAAATAATCTTTACAAAAAACATTCTAGAATCTTCAAAACTCGAGGGTATTTTGAAAGTTTTTTTTCCAAATCAAGGGTATTGCAGAAATTTTGAAAGTCAGGGGCATTTTAGTAAATTTTCCCAAATCAGGGTATCTTGGTGTTTTGTAAAATAGAAGTTTTTGGTATTTTTGTTAAGTAAGAATATTTTAACAAAAGTCGAGGGTATCATAGTAATTTTATAATCCCGGGGTATTTTAGTAATTTTGTTCAAATCAGGGGTATTTGGGTAATTTTGTAAATCGAAAATGTTTTGGAAACATTTTCAAAATGGTTTTTACAATTCAAAGGGGCAATTTGGAAGTTTTTTTTTTTAAACTAAGATTTATAAAACAGTATGGCTAGTCCCTTTCGGGTTTTAATTATCGGGTTTAGCCCGTGAATAAGTCCTATTGGTTAAGGTGAACCGTCACTACGCACCAGGTAGGAGTCGAGTAAAGAGGAGGTGAGTCGCTAGGACTGCTTAAATACCAAGCTCTTACCGAAACCAATCCTAGACATGCACACAATGGTTGCCACACCCTAACTCAGTGACTTACTTCACAGGTTTGTTCGGTTGTTCTTAAATCTTATGTATCTTGTGTTGGAGTAGACTAGTCCTAGGGTTCAGCAGCCCTAATCTACTAATCTACGATCCCCTAATGCCCATAAAGTTCACATATACAAATCACTTCAATAGCTAGGGGTACTTACCTGGTGGACTTCGGGTCGGAGATACAGGTGCCATGCCAGAATAACCTGAAAATTTCATGAAAGCCTATATTTTTGAAAAGCCCATCTAAAAAAAATGTTTTTGGGCCCAAAACCCTCAAAGCCGAGTTTTGAACATGGCTCTGATACCAAGCTGAAACACCCCAAACCCGGCCCACGAGCCTTGACCGGATCTGGTATGTTCCTGGAAAAAAACGTTTCAAATACTTATTTGTTACCTTGGAAAGTTTGGGTGTTTTTGAAGAAAATTTGATTTATGTTGGGGTCGAATTGAAAAGTCTAGGTTTTAATAAAACTTTATTTTCGTACTTGTAAGCAATAAGTTAAAAGTATTGTTGAGTTTTTACAGTTTAGCATGAATTGAAAATCATTTATATTTAGGTGTCAAAACATTTATCATTTATTTTAAGAAAAATTGTTTAACTCTGACTTAACTTTAATCGAATCGTGATGAAATCAAATGGGAAGTATGCATAGACAGTTCATAACGATGGCCTTATTACATCAACATAAAAATCGAAATAAATCCAAAGTACTTGAATAAATAGTCTTTAAATAATTAACTTTAAGCTGGGCATGGCCACCACTAAGCTCCTTCCGACCCGGTCCATCTACTGAGCGTCACCTGAAAAGTATCCCACAACGGGGTGAGTCAAACAGACTCAGTGTATAACCACCAACACTAAGTCCCAACGATTCAGGCATAACAGATCATACATATACGCATAGCAATTAAATTTAATGATGTAATCCCGAACCCAAACCTAGATACCATCCGCTACACATCACCCGTACCAACCATCACACCGTGGGGACTACTAAGTCGACCATCCATCCGCTACACATCATCAAAGGCAGTCGCTGCAGACGACTTGCTCATCGCCCTTATAAAATCATGGCATAGCCACCAGATAATATTTTGTGACATAAGTCACCACATTCAGATTTCGTGACATAAGTCACCACATTCAGATTACATGACATGAGTCACCACATTCAGATATTATGGTAAAAACCACCAGATCACTTCCCCTTTTCATATCACCCATATGCCCCATGTCATACAAATTATGCAAATCATGCCTTATTCCTTATTCACATTCTTATAGTTTCACATATGTGCCATAACAGATATTCATACTATTATAACCACAGTAGTAGTAGGTTCACGTACCTGAGTACCTTGTACCATTGCATGGTACCTTTGGCCACATTTCACATTATTATAAACACATATATTAAAACATTACCATAAATCTATTAAGATCTAGTGTGGGGTACACACCTGATTTACTTAGCGAGTTCACTGAATCCCGAAAATCTACCAAAACCGATTGCACTCCTTCCTAATACCCATAGGTGAAATCGGTTAGGCACCAATACTAAAATATGGCATTGGCCGAATGTTCATATGTACTTACCTTGTGATTTTAAATCCCGAAAGTAGTCCTTGCTCCTAGTGATGTCGAAATCCCTACAAGCCTTATGTTAGATTTAATTCTAACATTTATTGAACTAACGCAAATGGCCTTCGGCCTAGTATCATACTTTCCTTACCTTGGATTTTGAAATCCCAGATACTCCCCCTAGAAGTCGGCTACAATGGAAATCCTGAAAGAATCCTTCATGGTTTCAGCCAAAGACATAAAGGGATTAGTTTCCAACTTTCGACTAAAGAAAAAGAAAGAAAACGATCCATAGTTGATCCTTACCCTCAATACAGAAGTCGACTACTCTCTTGCTTGAATCCACAGAAGAATTCGGCTACAGGTTAGTGTTGATCAACAAGTTTCGACTTTTGAGGCTTAATGAGAAATCGGCTAGGGGTTATTGGTATATTCGGCTTTTGATTGAGTTTGCAAAAGAAGAAGAGAAAGGTTAATGATGAAGATTCGGCTTCAATGGAAGAGAAAGAAAAGTATGAGGCCCTAGGGAGAATCGGCAATGATGGGATTTTGGGAGAGGGATATTCGGCCTTTGGTGAAAAGAAGAAGAGAATGTGGTTTGAGGAGTTTCGGCGTATGGAAGTGAGTAGAAAAAAGGAAGAAAAATAAAAAGAACTCAAGCTGATTTCTTTGGGATTTTCGGCACAAATGAGAAAGGTGAGCAGAGAAGCAAATTTGGCACACCTAGGCTACTAATCACCAACCGAAAATGCCATCAACAATCCCTTGGCCGGCCACCTCTCTTCCCCCTATCTAATCCCTTCCTTTTCTCTTAAAACTTCTCTTCTTTACCCATAAAAAATAATTTAGATAAATCAATAATTATCCTTAGCTTAGCCGAATTTTTAAAAGATATTAACCACGTCTTATCCTCATCTAAATAAAATCCCCTATGCCGTCCACTACTGCTCCCCATTGATGCAAAAATAAAAGCTCCCTTTTGCTTCCCTTGTGGCTCGAACCCAAGCCCTTCTCCCTTGCTTGAGGCGTCACATACCAAGGCTTTAAGTGGCGCCTCCAAGCCACTTTACCAAGCCCAATCTTGTGTCATAAATCCCCCACAATTTCTCTCAAGGCCCCCTTAGCCTGGCTACCCTTTTTAGACTTAAAATTAAATAATTTCTAAGGCATTTAACTACACACTAAGGTTCACAAAATTCATAAAAACACATTCCACATACACATAGACATGCTTTCACATACAATTTAGCAATAATGCATAAGCCATAATCCGGGATATTACAACTTACCTTTAGTTTCTTTCAAGATTCAGCACAAGCAGATACCACAGAAAGATTTCGGCAATCACAGGAGAGGAGATCTAGGGATTTCGGCTTTTAAGAAAATCCCGGAAAAGATGGACGAGAGAAGGCTGATGTGTTTTTCGGCTTTTAGAAGAATTGAATGAGGAGTTTCGGCTTTTAGTGAATGGGAGAAGAAAATCAATGGAGATCGAAGATTCGGCTAAAAGGAAAT
This sequence comes from Gossypium australe, assembly GCA_005393395.2. NCBI lineage: Eukaryota > Viridiplantae > Streptophyta > Magnoliopsida > Malvales > Malvaceae > Gossypium > Gossypium australe. The sequence goes on from CM016616.1 coordinate 72,748,628, forward strand.
TTCAAAGAAAAAGAAAGAAAGGGTGAGGGAGGTGGTGTTTTCGACTTTTGTAAGAGAAAGATGAGAAAAGAAAACAATGGTGATTTTCGGCTTTTGGAAGAGAAAAGATGAGAAAAGAAAACAATGGTGATTTTCGGCTTTTGGAAGAGAAAAGATGAGAAAAGAAAACAAGTGACATGGCCTTCAAATTTTCGGCACAGGAAGAGAAGAAAGAGTAGGGTTCTAATGCCAGAATTGATTAGCTATCCCCCCTATTTATAGAAATTTTGGCACTTACCTATCCTTGCAGATAAATCCTATCTTTTCTCCTTTATCTTAATCTACTAACTCATCCAAAAGAGACTTAATTAGCTCCAACTCCTCCCTCCTTTATCAGCTTATTATCCAAAAATTAAAAACATTAAAATTTTCTTAAATTATAGCCTTGTTGCCATCCACTCCACCTAACCCTAATGCTTAAAATTAGCTAGCTTAAATTAAAAGAATTGGGCTCCATGAAACTTAAATTTGGGCCCCTTACTCCCTTGTGTGGCGTCACCTCCTAAGATTGGGCCACAAGCCCACTTTGGTATTTTAAACATAGATACTACATTTTAAACCCTATAATGCCCAAACAGATAATTTTAATCAAGGCCTCTACCTAAGCCTGAGCCCAATTTGGACCCCTAACACTTAAATTAACAATTAAACATATCCACCCATTAAACGCATAGGCCCAAAAATTCAGGATGTTACAGTTCTACCCCCTTAAAGAAATTTCGTCCTCGAAATTTCCAACTAACTATTAATCGTACTACCCAAGTCTCACCACTATGCTTTCGCTGCGCACTCTAATTTAATAATATATAAACATTGCACGCATACAGTTTCCATACCAAAAAATATAGCATCCACACAAAACATACCTGACATAATGGTGATTGAACAATCCCGAGCCTTATGCTCCTCAGACCCGCATCTTAAACACGTTCCTGACTTCCTCCAACATTCACCCAGATGACGCCTTCTGCAATATTCGCAAACCCGAAAGTTTGGACATAACTTAACATGCTTCACAGAACGAGACGGCAACCCTAGAAAACTACGATCTCTTTTTTTTTTCTTACAGTCCACGCACCCAACCCGAAGTGTTTCACCGATTTCTTTAACCTCCTTTAGTACCTCCCTAACTAGCTGAGTCAGCACATCAGTCCTAACACTTCCACGGCCTCGGCCGCAGCCTCTTCTTCCTCTTCTAGCGCTCATCGTTGATTCTCGTATTATCAAAATTAGAAATTTTATGAATTATTAATTCTTTCCACTGATTAACCACGAATAGTCTTATGAATAGTAATTTTAAGAGTAGTTCTTTCGAATCTACAATTCAGTCTCAAGTTCACATCTCCTAGTTCCAGAAATTACATACATTCAACAATCAACATACAGACAACATCCATACATCTACATTCAATACATAGGGGTATTTTCGTTATTCCACTACTCAGGGGTATTTTCATAATTTTATCCTACAGGGGTATTTTCATAATTTTCAAAAATAGAGTTCCTTGTTGATTTTTGAAATAAGGGTATTTTGGTAATTTTGAAATCCGGGGGTATTTCGGTAATTTTGGAGTCCGAGGGTATTTCGGTAATTTTGAAATCCGAGGGTATTTCGGTAATTTTAGAGTCCGGGGTATTTCGGTCATTTTACAAATCAGGGGCAATTTGGTAATTTTTACAAAGCAGGGATATTTTCAATTTTTTTTCCAAATAGGGGTTTCTTGGAGGATTTGATTTCAAGAGAAAATAGTAGTGTTCAGGTTGTTGTCGTGTGTTGGGTGAGTTTTTTTTTAAGGAAAAATTTCGTTGACTTTGTAAATCGGGGTATATTTGCAAATCTTGGTGTTTTTCCAAAATAAGGGTATTTTAGCAATTTTGAAAAAAAAAGGTGGCTGGTCCCTTTCGGGTTTTAATTATAGATTTTGGCCCGTCAACAAATCCTCGCGGCTAGAGTGAACAGTTACTACGCACCAGGTAGGATTCCAGCGAAGAGGAGGTGAGTCACTAGAACTGCTTAAATACCAAACTCTCCCTGTATCCACTCCTAGACATGCGTATGCCTGTTGCCACACCCTAACATGGCTAAAGTGAACAGTCACTACGCACTAGGTAGGATTCCAGTTAAGAGGAGGTGAGTCACTAGGACTGCTTAAATACCAGGCTCTTCCGGATCCAATCCTAGACATGCGTATGTCTGTTGCCACACCCAAGCCTTGCGACTCATTTACGGGTTCGTTTGGTGAAATTAAGTCTTATGATCTTTTAGAAAGTTGTTCAGCTAGGCCTAGAGTCCATCAGATTCTAATCTAACTAATCTATGTCCCACAAAGCTCATCAAGCCCACATACATATATAACACACAGGGAGTTCAGAATACTTACCTGGCGGACTTGGGCCGGAGACGCAGGTGCCATGCCGAGCTAACAAACCTGTTATCATTTAACAATATGCATGTTTCAAAAGCCCATTTTTAGAAAACATTTTGAGCCCAAAAACCCCCCAGAGCCGAGTTTTGAACCGGCCTCTGGTACCAATTTGTAACACCCCAAACCCAGCCCAAACACTATAGCCGGATCTAGCATGTCACTGAAAAGTTTCTGTAAGAGATGTTGCAATTTCGAGAAATATTTTTCTTGTGTTCAATCTTTTGTTCGGAAAATCTTAATACCTTGATAAGTTTAAATAGATATAGATTTCATTTGTTGTTTTATGAATTAAAAACCATAATCTCAATATATGCCTTAGTTTAATTAACATGTAAGTGTTTAACAATATTAAAAGCCCAAAATAAAACCCAAAACAAAGTATGATAGTCTAGTGGCCCATGGCCTTCTTACAACGAGATGTAAAACCCATTTAAAATAAATTTCTTAGAAATAAATAAATGAAGAAAAGTCTTTTGCAGAAGTCCTTGGTTCTCTATCGCATGGCCACCTTGCACTCCTCTCCAGCCCAGTCCGATGCACTAGGTGCTACCTGAAAATGTTAAGTAATTGGTTGAGTCGCAAGACTCAATGTGCAACCCTCATGCACCATTAGATTTGGGCCTTAGCCCCACAGAATAGAATAACAGAAAATAATATTCAAGAAAATATACAAAGCCCAACCCAAATCCTAGGTTTCCATCCGCTACACGCCACCCGTACCAGCCATTCACACCATAGGGGATTTCTACAATCAACCCACACCGCTACACACCATCGATGGCAGTCATGCTGCAGTTAGCTGCTCATCGTCAGAGTTGTGACAGAGTCACCAGGCTGAAATGGAATAAGCCACCAGAAACAAAGTTGCGACAAAGTCACCAGGCTGAAATGGCATAAGCCACCAGAACAGATCACTTCCCCTTTTCATCAATTTCCCAACCCCAAGCATACAAAGAATTCGACATACAAAGCGTATTGCTTTAACTGGAACATTCACTGAAGAAGAAAAAAAATCACTAACCTGATGATTAGCCTTTACCCTTCTCGAGTTTTCACTTGTCATGCCGGGATTTCGGCATTTAACAGAGTATAGTAGATTTATACATATATATTAGCAATCAATCTAATAGTGTGAAAGGTTACACACCTGATTAATGTCGATACCCTTGCTAAATCGATCTACAACTTTGCTCCAAAAATCCGAAAGAATACGAATATTTGGGCTCCCCTACATTCGGCGAAGGGTTAATAAATACCAAAATTTACACGTTAAAAATCAATAGATCTCCTTACCTTGAAATCTCGAAAGTAACACGATTCGAGTGTTACTGAACTCTATCTTAGAGATTTAAGCGAGTGACCTCCCTTCAAATCCTGGAATGCCGCAAATAAGAGAAAAACTTAAGATTAGCTCCTTATATCCATTCGGCTAGAGTCCCTAAAAAGCCGGAAAAGATTGAAATCTTACGAATCAATACTTACCTTCAGTTTCTTTCGAGATTCGACACAAGAAGATACCACAGAAAGATTTCGGCAATCACAGAAGATGAGATATAGGGATTTTGGCTTTTAAGAAAATCCAGGAAAAGATGAACGTGTAGTATCTCGGGTTAGGGGCTATTTTGTTGTTGCACGATATTGCATGTATTTAGTATGCTGTGTTGTTATTTCGGTGTTTTAGGGGCTTTAGTGTAGGCTAGAAGTATGCCTGAGTGAATGGGAAAATTTTGGTTTTTGGGTGTTAGGTGAAGGGAGCTGAGGAAGCTGGGGTTTTAAGAATTATATTGGTGGTTTCATAGCACAAAGGAAGAGCTGGCAAAGTGGCAAGGCATGTGCCACTTGGGAGCTAGGTGTGGCGTCATCTTCAGGTGAGGGAGGTCCAGAGTTCAAGCAGCAGAGTCCCCTTTTTGTCACCTATTTTGGACGGCATGGGGGTAGAGGTAGAGAGCAATTAGAACACTACCTTGGACCAAGTCTTCACTTTCAACTGGAGGGTGGAGAGGAAGTTTAGGAGGAAGACTTGGTCCACACTTTTGAAATGGGTGGATGTGAGTGAATAGGGGGATTTGGCCGAATGTTGGGGAGTTGTGGAGGGGGTGGACGGCTTGGTGGTGTGTTGTAGTGAGTAATGCCGAAATTCAATTGGAATTTTGAGGCATTTTCGGTTAAGTTGGAAGACTATTCTTTCTTTCTTTTGTCATTGAATTTTCAAGAGAATTTCTCTCATTCTTTTACTCTTGGAACCGTAAGACCAAAACTCAAAAGGGATTGCCGAAAGTTTCATTTTATTTCTTGTCTCCTAAAGTGTTTGTAGCCGAAAGTTCTTGAGCCTCAAGCTAGTACCTCTTTTTGTCTCTTTTGGCCGAATGATCATTCCATTTCTCCTTCTTATCTTCTTTTGGAGCTAAGCCGAAACTAGCCTTCTCATATCTCATTTTTGTTTCATTTTCTCTTCCCTTTTTGGAACACTAAAGCCGAAATTTACCTTGCCTAAACCAAAAATTCCTATTCATTCCTTCCATTTCTTGTCATCTCAAGAACCGAAAAGCACCTACCACTTTTCCATTTTTCTTTCTTTTCTTCTCAAACTTTGGCCGATTCTTTCTTCTTGATCACATATATCTCTTGCTTTATTTTAAGTCTAGACCGAATTCTCTTTGGTACAAAGTATTGACCGGATCCATCTCTTCTCTTAGTGGTTGTTGTGGCCGAACATCAATAGAGTGTTGGGGGGGTTTCTTGCTTCAACCGTTTGAAGGTTGGTAAGTCCATGGCAGAATGGTCATTTATTTTTCTTTCTTTTCCCAATCAATTTTGGTGTAAGTAAGGGCCGAATATGGTCATTTTGGATGGATTCTAATCTCTTCGTTATAGGATCTTTGGATTGTGGAAGCAAGCAAGAGGAGCCGTTTTTCTTCTGACAACTGATTAGTAAGTGATTGATATTAGTATTAGTAGTCCAATTCTTGGGTTTCGATTAAGGCAAAGGTAACAAAAGATTAATAGTTCTCTTTCGAAGGTAGCCGATTGTTGGAAGGAAAGCTTTTGTGGTTCGGGTTTGATAAAGAATCAAACCATTAACAAGGTAAGGGTAATTCGACAAACCCTTTTGGTTTTAATGGTGTTGGCCGAATGCTAAATGCCTAACCCCTATGTTTGGTCAATTTTAGGAGCAAGTCAATCAAGGGACTTAGATCGCTTTTGTCAGGATTTCTAGACTCGTATTATCAGGTGTGTAACTAACACACCCATACTTAGTGATATTATTAGTAAATCTGTTTGCCTATTAAAATCATGGCAGTTTGATGGATTGATATGATACCCATTTGGGTATGATTCTGGACTCGGGTAAGTCAGTATTATTATTATGAGTTTAATGATGATCTATATGTTACCATGACTGTGGATATACGTGTGACATGGGATATGAGATTTGACTTATTAGCATGATATGCATGATTACATGAGTATGGTATGTTGAGGGGTGATACGAGTGGAGGGAGCAGTGATATTTTGTGCTGACGAGCACCAGTGTTTTGGTAACACACTTTGTGACTTTGGGTCACCAGAGGTTTGGCACCTCCAGAGGTTTGGTACCTCAGCGTCTCGTCCCTGTGGTTAACACCACCGTGGGTTGGCCCCACTTGTAAGATACGGGATTGACGCCAGTGATTTGGTATCACACGATGGGTTGGCCCCATCACCAGATTTGTGACTACGGTCACCAGTGCTTTGGTAGCACATTGTGTCTTTGGGACACCAGAGGTTTGGCACCTCATTGCGACTTGTCCCTGTGGTTTGACCACCGTGGGTTGGCCCCACTTGAGATATGGGATCGTCTGCTAGTGATTTGGTATCACACGATGGGTTGGCCCCATCATCATTGGATTTGTGACTTCGGTCACCAGTGCTTTGGTAGCACAATTGTGTCTTTGGGACACCAGTGGTTTGGTACCACATTGACGGATATTGTGTCTTTGGGACACCAGTGTTTTGGTAACACATTGTGACTATATGTCACCAGTGGTTTGGCACCACCAGTGGTTTGGTACCACACGGGGTAGACAAGGCGATATGGATGGTTAGGATTGGGTTGCATTAATTATGTTGCTATGTATGATGTGTGTTAGCATGTTGTTTCCTCGGGAGCGGGATTTATACACTGAGTCGTTCGACTCACCCTCTCCTTTGACATTTCAGGTGACTCGTAGACGCGGACATGGAGCCGGGATGGACTCGGGGTGCACATGCCATGCTTTAATAAGAGTTTTGCTCAGACTATTGCATTTGGGTACTTTAACTTATTTACTTTTATTTGGGTTTAATTTGGATTTGTAAAAGGCCTTTAATTTATGTTTTGTGATGTTTATGTTTTAATTAAATTCTAATCTGCCTTAACAAAATAAGTTGGTATGAATTTTACTAAAACTTGGAAAGATAATGATTTCAAAATCATAACGCAATGTGTTTTTAAACTATACCATCGGGTATCACCCTAAGTCTTTATGATAAACAAATACAAATGGTTTTAAATTCAAACTTGTAGTTCTTCTAAGTTTAAAAATATTTTATGTATCACTAAGAAACTATTGAGGTTTTAAATGGTTTAAACTCGTTTTAACTACACATTTTGGTTAAGTTTTCAAAATCTCCGGGTTTCAAATACACCAACCGTTTTTCAAACAAGTCAACTCAAAGTTGTTTCAAATACACTGTGTTTTCACTCAGCTTTTAAACAGAAAATCTAACTTTTCAACAAAACGATTTCCCCGTAGCATACCAGATTCGGACGTGGTGTCTTGTCCGGGTTTGGGGTGTTACAGAACGAGAGAAGGCTGATGTTTTTTTGGCTTTTAGAAGAATTGAATGAGGAGTTTTGGCTTTTAGTGAATGGGAGAAGAAAATCAATGGAGATCAGAAGATTCGGCTAAAAGGAAATTTCAAAGAAAAGGAAAGAAAAGGTGAGGGAGGTGGTGTTTTTCGGCTTTTGTAAGAGAAAGATGAGAAAAGAAAACAATGGTGATTTTTGGCTTTTGGAAGATAAAAGATGAGAAAAGAAAACAATGGTGATTTTCGGCTTTTGGAAGAGAAAAGATGAGAAAAGAAAACAAGTGACATGGCCTTCAAATTTTCGGCACAGGAAGAGAAGAAAGAGTAGGGTTCTAATGCCAGAATTGATTAGCTATCCCCCCTATTTATAGAAATTTCGGCACTTACCTATCCTTGCAGATAAATCCTATCTTTTCTCCTTTATCTTAATCTACTAACTCATCCAAAAGAGACTTAATTAGCTCCAACTCCTCCCTCCTTTATCAGCTTATTGTCCACAAATTAAAAACATTAAAATTTTCCTAAATTATAGCCTTGTTTCCATCCACTCCACCTAACTCTAATGCTTAAAATTAGCTAGCTTAAATTAAAAGAATTGGTCTCCATGAAACTTAAATTTGGGCCCCTTACTCCCTTGTGTGGCGTCACCTCCTAAGATTGGGCCACAAGCCCACTTTGGTATTTTAAACATAGATACTACCTTTTAAACCCTATAATGCCCAAACAGATAATTTTAATCAAGGCCTCTACCTAAGCCTGAGCCCAATTTGGACCCCTAACACTTAAATTAACACATTAAACATATCCACCCATTAAACGCATAGGCCCAAAAATTCAGGATGTTACAGATGCTAAGCCAGCTAGAGGCACTCAGCAGCCACGGAGAGGTCGTGGACCAGGATGTGGTGGTAATGGTGTTGGACGTGGTCAAGGTGCACCGGGTCGAGGTAATGGCTTTAGAGGTAACGCGGAGGCAAGTCAACTGGGGTTGGTCTATGCGGTCAGGCGTCGGGAAGATGGCGATGCACCTGATGTGATAACTGGTACGTTCTTCATCCTTGATGTACCTGTTACTGCTTTGATAGATATCGGGTCTACTCACTCGTATGTTGCTAGTGCCATATCTGGAAACCTGAATATTAGATCTGAGATTACCGATAGAGAGATGACGACAATTAGTCCTTTAAGACAGTCTGTAATTGTGAATAAATTATTTAGAGACGTACCCTTAGAAATCCAAAGAGAAATATTCTTAGCGGATTTGATGGAATTTCCTTTCAGTGAGTTCGATCTTATTTTGGGCATGGATTGGTTGGTGAAGCACCGGGCTCAATTGGATTGTGCCAAAAAGCAGATGTCAATAAGGACTGTGGATGATAAGGAGGTAGTAATGATAGGCGAGCGAAGGAACTTTTTGGCAAATGTGGTATCTGCTTTGAAGGCAGAAAAGTTGGTGCGGAAAGGGTATGGAGCATTCCTAGCCTTCATTAGTTCTTTGGATGCCAAGGAATTATCGTGGAAGGTGTGAGAACGGTGAAGGAATTTCTAGATGTCTTTCCCGAAGAACTTTCGGGTCTACCTCTAGATCGAGAAGTAGAGTTTGGTATTGAGCTTTTGCCCGGAACGGCTCCGGTGTCCATTGCTCCTTATAGAATGGCGCCCAATGAGTTAGCGGAGCTTAAAGCTCAAATTCAAGAATTGTTAGATTGAGGATTCATTCGACCAAGTGTGTCTACTTGGGGAGCACCGGTCTTGTTCGTCAAGAAGAAGGATGGGTCGATGCTTATATGCATTGATTATAGGCAGTTAAATAAATTGACGATCAAGAACAGGTATCCATTGCCGAGAAGAGATGACATGTTTGATTAGTTGAGAGGAGCTTCAGTTTTCTCCAAGATAGATTTGAGATCGGGTTATCATCAACTCAAGGTTAAGGAGGCGGATATTCATAAGACGACATTTCGAACTCGTTATGGACATTATGAGTTTTTGGTGATGCTGTTTGGATTGACCAATGCACCATCTGCAAGACCGGTTCGTGGTGGTGTTCATAAATGATATCTTAGTATACTCGAGGAATGAAGAAGAGCATGACTCACATCTGCGCATAATATTATAAATATTGCGAGAAAAGCAACTTTATGCCAAATTCAGTAAATGCGAATTTTGGTTGAAGGAAGTGACTTTCTTGGGGCATGTGGTGTCAGCCGAAGGAATAAGAGTTAATCCTCGGAAGGTAGAGGCTGTGTTGGATTGGAAACCACCGAAGTCAGTGGCTGAGATTCGGAGTTTCTTGGGATTGGCTGGTTACTATAGACGCTTTGTTGAGGGGTTTTCGTTGATTGCTGCACCCCTAACTAAGTTGTTGTGAAAGGGAGTACCGTATGTGTGGACCGATAAACAACAAGAAAGTTTCGAGAAACTGAAGAAGATTTTGACGGAAGCGCCAGTACTGATTCAACCTGAGGCTGGAAAAGAGTTTACCGTTTACTGTGATGCATCACATACGGGTTTAGGATGTGTGTTGATGCAAAGTGGGAAAGTGGTGGCGTATGCTTCTCATCAGTTGAGGCCGCATGAAGTCAACTATCCTACTCATGACTTGGAGTTGGTTGCGGTGGTGTTTACTTTAAAGATTTGGAGGCACTATCTCTACGGTGAGAAGTCGATCATTTATACGGACCATAAGAGTCTTAAGTACCTCCTTACCCAAAAGGAGTTGAACTTGAGACAACGGAGATGGATGGAGTTGTTAAAGGATTATGACTTCTCGATCGAGTACCATCCTGGAAAGGCTAACGTGGTGGCAGACGCGTTGAGTCGTAAGGTAGTGTCAAAGTTAAGAGCAATGTTTGCTCATCTCAGTTTGTATGAGGATGGCAATCTGTTAGAGAAACTTCAGGTAAAGCCATTATGGTTAGAACAGATCAAGGAAAAGCAGTTATCAGATGAAAAGTTGGGTCCTTTAATGCAGCAAGTTGAAAGTGGTTTTATAGGGGACTTTGGATTGAACAAGGATGGTGTGCTGTGTTTTCGTGGAAGAGTTTGTATGCCCATGGTTTCGGATTTGAGACAGATGATTCTACGAGAGGCGCATAGTAGTCCTTATGCTATGCACCCCGGAGGAAGTAAGATGTATCGGGATCTTCGTGAGCAGTATTGGTGGCCAATGTTAAAGCGGGAGGTTACTGATTTTGTGGGTAAGTGCTTGACTTGTCAACAAGTAAAGGCGGAACATCAATTACAATCGGGTTTATTGCAACTGGTAAAGATTCCTCTATGGAAATAGGAACGGATAACGATGGATTTTGTTAGTGGGTTACCCTTAACACCTACTAAGAAAGATTCTGTTTGGGTGGTAGTTGATCGATTAATGAAGACTACTCATTTTCTACCAGTTCGTACGGATTACTCGCTGCAGAAATTGGCTAAGCTGTATGTATCTGAGATCGTGAGGTTGCATAGGGTACCAGTGTCTATCATATCGGACCGGGATCCCAGGTTTACATCACGGTTTTGGAAAGCTTTACATGAGGCTTTGGGAACAAAGTTAAACTTTAGTACGACTTTTCATCCTCAGTCAGATGGTCAGTCAGAAAGAGTAATTCAGATTTTGGAAGACATGTTACGTGGTTGTGTAATCGACTTCAGAGGTAGTTGGGAGGATTTCCTACCGTTGGCAGAGTTCGCGTATAATAATAGTTACCAATCCAGTATCCAAATGGCACCCTATGAAGCGTTATACAGTCGTAGGTGTCGTACTCCTACTTGTTGGACTGAATTGGGGAAATGACAGTTGTTGGGTCCTGAGTTGATATCTGAGACAGAAGGAAAAGGTAAAGGTGATTCGAGCGCGGTTAAAGGAAGCTTCGAATCGACAAAAATCATATGCGGATCTGAAGCGTAAGGATATTGAATTTGCGGTGGGAGATCAGGTCTTTCTGAAAGTCTCACCTTGGAAGAAGATTTTTAGATTTGGAAGGAAGGGCAAGTTGAGCCCTAGGTTCATTGGACCGTACCGTGTGTTGAAGCGTGTAGGACCAGTGGCCTATCAGCTTGAATTACCTCCGGAGTTGAGTTAGATTCATAGTGTCTTCCATGTTTCTATGCTGAGGCGTTATAGATCGGATCCATCGCATATTGTACCGGTGGAAGAAGTGGAATTAAGGCCAGACTTTTCTTTCGAGGAGGAACCAGTGAAAATCTTAGACCGTGATGTTAAGGTGCTAAGAAAGAAGACTGTGCCGTTGGTTAAGGTTCTGTGGCGTAATCACAGAGCGGAGGAAGCTACGTGAGAGCCTGAGGACGTAATTTGGCAACAATATCCTCACCTCTTTTAGCCAGGTAAATTTCGAGGACGAAACTTTCTTTAAGGGGGGTAGAATTGTAACATCCTAAAATATAAGTATCGATATGTTACATGTTTTTGGTGATTAGCTTGTGAATGATTAAATTTGTGTGCTTAATATAGTTTCGAGAAAGCTCGGGATTTATTCGGAGCTAGAATAAATTTTAGTAATGAGAATTTTATTGAAGTGGAACAAGTGATTCTGATGCTTAAGGTAATTTAAGTGTCAAAAACTAGCATAAGATGAGCTAGTAGCAAGGTGGAAGTGGCGCATGAGTGATTGCTTGAGAGGAGAGGTTCGGATCCCATGGATAGCATTTTGGTGGCTTTTGTTTTTGCACCTATTTGGCAAGTGTCGGCCAAGCTCTATTCTTGGTAAGGATGGACTAATTTTTTTTTATGATAAAGTGGCTAAAAGTTATGGCAATATGAATTTAGGATAGAATTTGCTTGATTTTGGGGATAGGATTTCTAAACTTTTGGAAAGTGGAGGATAATAAGGCTTAAAACAAGAAAAGGTGTTTTGAAAACTTTTGAATGGTCTTTTTGGCCATGTATGTGGACGGCATAGAGGGCTAAGGGGGATGGCTAATTTTTGGTGATTAGTTTGGTGGGATTAGGTGCTTGATGAGCACATTTTCCATTTGGTCACTTTTGTTTTTACAAGACATCTTTTTCTTCTTTTTTTTTTTCATCTCATGCTCTCAAACATCAAACAAAAACATCATATCTTTCTTCTCTCCCATGGCCGAATGCACCTTTGTTTCAAACCCTCTCTCTTTGCTTTTCTCTTATCTTTGAAAATTTAAATCATAAACCTCACATCCTCATTCTCTTTCTTTCTTGACTTATTTTGTTTTCAACCATACTTCCTTCATCATTTATTTTTCTTACATGGCCGAATGTTAGACTACCTCCATAGTCGAACCAATCTTTTCTCTCCTTTATTTTTATCAAAGCCGAATCTTCTCTTCATTGATATTGTTTTGTTAATTATTCTTTCAACCTTCGTTTAAGCAATCACGTTATAAAGAAGGCCGAACTCGGAGTATTCGTTATCATAGTGACTCGCTAGAAATCAAGTCGAAGTGTTAAGGTAAGGAGTTCTTCTTGGATTTTTCGTTATATCTCTATTCGGCTATGTTGCAAATTGGATCAAAGTTTCGAATAATCAATTATTTTTAGGGACAAAGTCACTCGATATTATCTATTTGTTAATCCTTCGGAAATAGTGGGTGTCGTAGGTGCCGACGATCAAGAAGGTTTAGTCCTTACTGTAATCAGGTGTGTAATCCCGTACTTTTCGTATACATATCTGAAATGGTGTGTAATCTCACATTTCTCTGGAAGTTTGCATGAAATATTCTGTGATTTGGTAGAAAATACCGAAGAAAACCGATGACCGGCATCCGTGATCACTCGGACGTGCGTATGCTCGTAGTGGTAAACGTATTTTTGTAAAAAAAATAGTTTCGGTCAGAAACAGTGATGTGTATTTGACAAATCACAAAAAATAGGATAAAAGGAATTACAAAGTGAATAAGATACCAGATTAAAGCTTACTGTGTCTGTTTTAATATGAAAGAGACGGAAGAGGAAAAGGAACTCTATGTTCTGAGATATTCTAATTTTAGTGAGACTGGTTCTGATTGACTTCGTTGGTTCCCTGATCTGTTTTGGAAAAATCATATAAAATTTTACAAAGTGAATTATAGGTTATAATTTATATGTATGGATTCCTTGGTGAGTCTATTTTCATTAGAAACAATTGAAAGCAATATATGAAAACCGTACAGCCAGATATTTGAAATTAAGTTAAGAGAGGTCAGAATCGTTGGTAAGTGAAATAAGGGAAACTTTAAGGAATAAACTGTACTAATTGGATAAGTAAAAAAAATATGGAAAAATAATATTACAAATATATACGAGTCTAGTTTCATGGAAAATTTACGGATTTAGATTTCGAGTTTCCCAACTCGAGTTATAGTCAGTTTAGTCAGTACGACGCAGATGGACAGTTTCAATTTTTATGCCTCAAATTAATAATTAAGCCTAGGTTGCGAAAATTTCCATCATACCCTTAGAGGGTAAATTACCGAATTACCCTTAGTGGGTACGATTATCGAATTATGAAAACGCCCTTACGGGCCGAATTACGAAAATGCCCCTAATGGGCTGAATTACGAAATGTCCCTACGGACCGAATTACGAAAATACCCTTTATGGGCCAAATGTGATATGTTGCTATATGGGCCACTTGGTATTTGTTATATGGGACAAAATTGCTAGATCGATATATGGGCTAAAATGCTATTTTGAATAATTGGCCAAATTGATAACTTGTATTATGGGCTTTTTGTTGAAATTTATCATATGAATATATATATACATGACTGCATGGGTTGGGATAATTGACGAAGAGAAGAAAGACCTGTTGCCACAATCCAGTTCGGTGACTCTGTCACAATCTAGTTCGGTGGCTCTGCCCCAAATATTATAATTGGCTTAATGCCTGCTATTGGTGTGTTGGCGGGGTGGGTTGACTTGATCCCCACAGGTGTGTTGGTTGGTACGGGTGGTGTGTAGCGGATGGAATTTAGGCTTGGTTGGGATTTGCACATCACATGCATTATATATTATTTATATATAATTTGTACATTTGTAAATGGGCTCAAGCCCAACTTAATGTTTATATGGTGTTGGCCCAGTGAACGCGGTAAGCGGGTTACACATTGAGTTCTAAGTAACTCACTCTATTGTCCTTACCCTTCTCAGGTAATGATAATTGACGGAGGGTTGGGCCGGGGATGACTTCGCGTGGAGGCCATACTTCAAATGATGGTTTTTATGAACTTTAAACTACTCTTTAGTATTTTTACTTAATTACTATTTTGGTGATGTAATAAGGCCTCTATGTATTGTTTTAAGGATTTTATCTCGTGAATGGACTTTATTATGTTCTAGATACGTAAACGTGGCTGTTAAAATTTTTGTAAAAGTTTTCTTAAACTCACGTATAAAAAAAAGGGTTTTTCTCAAAAATCACTAACTCGTAAAAATTTCTGTAAAAACTCTTTTATGAATCTTGTTTTCAAATCCCTTTTGAATTCTTTAAATTTCTTTTAAAATTTAATCAATTATTTCCCTGAAAATCGAATTTTAAACTCTTATGTTTTAAAATCATAAATTTCAAATAAATCTCGGTTTTGATAAACTCCATTCAAAAAAAATCATTTAGAAAGATCGGTTTTTTTAAAAATCATTAGATGACTGAAAGTTTGATCGATTTGTGTGGCATACCAAATTTGGTCTTAACGCATAGACCGGGTTTGGGGTGTTACACCAATAAAAGCACTTGTTGGAGGAATTCAGTCTAATTTACATACAGGAGTTATAGGATTTAAAGTTAAACCAAATTACTTTATATCTATAACAGACCCTCTAATAGAAGAGTGTCTATGTCTTAGAATTCAGACAAAAATTCTGATATTAGTGATTTAGCAGAAGATTTAGCAATAAGCTGGACTTCTATTAATGAATATACTAATACGGCAGAAGTAAAAATAAAAGAAATAAATAATAAAATAATTGAGCTTTTTGAGCCCAATAAGTTTACTACAGAAATTCAACCAAAATTATTACATTTAAAAGACCTATCAATTCCAAAAGACTGGATGATAGAAAAGACTAATAATGCTAGTACTTCTAAACCAGTAAGTACTATAGAATATATGTCATCTGGCGATACGTTATATTTTAAAAATAATCTGATAACCAATACAGATGATAATTTAGTATTACCTTCTAGTTCTCAACCAGAGGAAGAAGAAGATAATATAATTACTTCTACACCGATAGGTATGAAAACAGTTCATATTCCTATTTTTCCTACTACACCTAGTAGAAATTCTAGAAACACTAGAATGGAAGATATCCATTATTCAATAGAAGACATTAAAAATTTCAATACATATATTGAAATTACATTACATGATAAAGATTATAAAAATTATTCTTTACATGCTTTATTAGATACAGGTGCTACAACCAGTAGTTGTAGAAAGAATGCTATTCCTGAAGAATATTGGAAACCTGTAAAAAAGATAATAAATATTAATGAAATAAATGGTAGCAAAACTACTATTTATTATAAAGCAAAAAATATATCGATCTACATAAATAATGTAAAATTTCTGATTCCTAAATTATTATGTTTTCATGAAATGCATGGAGATATATTATTAGGAAATAATTTTATAAATCAATATTTACCATTTACTATTAATAAAAAATTGGTTATGTTATCTATAGAAAACACTTCTATAGAAATACCATTAGTAGAAAATCCTAAATTTAATTTTACTAATGTTTGCTGATTTCTTAGCAGGCTTTATGGATAGAAAAAAAAAAACCTCTAGAAAAGGTTGGAGAATGGACAACTGTCCATAAAAAACCCAACAAAGGGAAAACAGTAAGTCCTAAACCAGGATTTATTACTGTACCTACTCAAGTACCATTTTATCCTAATCAAGGATATTATGTACCTTATCCTATGGTAAACCAACCATATGGAACACAATCACCAAACCCGGTGAATGATTTTACTTGGTCACAAGATCCTTATTCAGTATATCAAAAAAGATATGCTGGAATTATAAAAGAAACAGAAACTTTGTTGAAAAAACAACAATTTCCTGAATTTCCTGAATTAAAAGATTTTTATAATCCAGGATTACCTATAGAATATTATAATTTTATAAACGGAAAACCCATATTACTGATCAAAGAGCAAACTTTAGAAGAGCTCTTACACAGTTTTCAGAATTCTTAGTTGAAAAAACAACTAAAGAAAATGAAGCTCATGATTTATTACTAAAATCTGTTTTATACAGAGATTGGGATGAAATCCTAATCGAATATACAGATATTAAGGAGATAAACAATCTTCTTGATATATTCCAATATTTTATTAATAAAGGGAAAAACAGCCCTATTATTAATAAAATATTTAGAATATGTCTATATAACAAATGTAGACAAATTCTACCACCAGATATATTTTCAAAAATAGATAGAGCTATTTGCAACTAGCAAGCTCAATTTACAGAAAGTTTTTCAAAATATTATTTACAAGCTTATGTTTTTACTAATGATATAGGAGAACAATTTCCTACTATCAAATTTAGGCTTAATCATGAACCATTTGATATAACCAGTATTGAATGGGGATTTGTTAAAGAAATAACAGTCCAAAATCTTTCTTTTCATCTATTAAAAGATTTTCCTGCTATAATAAAATCTAGATTAACAAATTTTGTTGATTTAGATGATTTTGTCTATTATTTTCATATAGAAATAAATAGCCTTAGTGGTATTGCTGAAAAAGAAAAATTTTATCAGCCTTATCAAATATGGACTATTCATATAATGCTTGGAGGAAGATCCCACTTAGCAGCTAATGAAAATCAACAAAATTTGGCAAAAATCATTGACAAGTGTTATAATGATTTTTCTAATTATCAAATCCAAGCCGGAATTGATTTGATGACTGAGGCCCAGTTTTTACTTCAACAAACTAGTTATATGTTCTAGACCGATGGTAAAAGAATTTTAGCATATAACACTGGAAGAACCCAGGAGGACAGAAATAGAGAAGCTGTGCAGTTATTAACAAAGATAGCTGAAACCACCAAAGGACAAAGATGATGTCATGAATGATGGAAGCAACCATTTAATGCAATTGAAACGTGGAAGCAACCACAACAATTTTGATATAAGACGGTGGAAGCAACCATTAAATCAAGATGGCTACGTGGAAAAATCATGAAGCCATTCTTATCAATATACTGTTCGGACTTCAATTCTAATTAAATTAGAGTTTAAGAATTTTTATTATAAATAGGCATTGTTGTAGCCTAAAGAAGGCATCGAATTTTGGATCAAATTTTGGATCGAGTTCTTTATAAATTTTAGTTTTCTCTTGGATACTCTTTTCCTTAAGAAATCAAGAAATCTTTCTTGATCTTCCTTTTGTAAATTCTCTTTGTAAACTATCTACTTTCTTCTTGTAAAAATAAAATCCTACGATATTATAGCAGCCTTTCGTTTATTATAGTAATAAACTGGTAACTAGGTGTATGCACAAACGGAAGGCTAATATAATATCGTAGGATTTTATTTTTACAAGAAGAAAGTAGATAGTTTACAAAGAGAATTTACAAAAAGAATATCAAGAAAGATTTTTTGATTTCTTAAGGAAAAGAGTATACAAGAGAAAACTAAAATTGATAAAGAATCCGATCCAAAATCCGATCCAAAATTCGATGCCTTCTTTAGGCTACAACAATGCCTATTTATAATAAAAATTCTTAAACTCTAATTTAATTACAATTGAAGTCCGAACAGTATATTGATAAGAATGGCTTCATGATTTTTCCACGTAGCCATCTTGATTTGATGGTTGCTTCCACCGTCTTCTATCAAAATTGTTGTGGTTGCTTCCACGTTTCAATTGCATTAAATGGTTGCTTCCATCATGCATGACATCATCTTTGTCCTTTGGTGGTTTCCTTCTTTTTAAGTCACCGCCAAAATTGAATGCATCTCCTTTTTTGGATATCATTCTTCCACGTTTTGTGTTTTGTCTTTATCCTTCTTGGATATTTCTGAAATTCATCTCCTTGATTTCATCAAGGTGTAATGATTCTGGTGAAGGAACTGGTGTATTCCAGCTTTCCCACGTGTCTCTGATCTCCGTTGCTAATGGATAATCATCTATCTCCATGTCAGCTATCTTTGTTAATAACTGCACAGCTTCTCTATTTTTGTCCTCCTGGGTTCTTCCAGTGTTATATGATAAAATTCTTTTACCATCGGTCTAGAACAAATAAGTTTCTTGGTGAAGGAGATGTTCGGCCATGGTTATCATATCAACTCTGGCTTGGATTTGATAATTGGTAAAATTATTATAACAATTGTCAATGGCTTTTGACAATTTTTGTTGGTCTTCTTCTACTGTTGAAAGGGCTTTTCCCGAAAACAAAGTACGAATATTCCATATTTGATATGGCTGATAAAATTTTTCTTTTTCAGCAATACCAATAAAACTACATATTTCTATATGAAAATAGTAGACAAAATCATCTAAATCAACAAAATTTGTTAATCTAAATTTTATTATAGCAGGAAAATCTTTTAATAGATGAAAAGAAAGATTTTGGACTGTTATTTCTTTAACAAATCCCCATTCAATACTGGTTATATCAAATGGTTCATGATTAAGCCTAAATTTGATAGTAGGAAATTGTTCTCCTATATCATTAGTTAAAACATAAGCTTGTAAATAATATTTTGAAAAACTTTCTGTAAATTGAGCTTGCTGGTTGCAAATAGCTCTATCTATTTTTGAAAATATATCTGATGGTAGAATTTGTTTACATCTGTTATATAGACATATTCCAAACATTTTATTAATAATAGGGCTGTTTTTCCCTTTATTAATAAAATATTGGAATATATCAAGAAGATTGTTTTTCTCCTTAATATCTGTATATTCGATTAGGATTTCATCCCAATCTCTGTATAAAATAGATTTTAGTAATAAATCATGAGCTTCATTTTCTTTAGTTGTTTTTTCAACTAAGAATTCTGAAAACTGTGTAAGAGCTCTTCTAATGTTTGCTCTTTGATTAGTAATATGGGTTTTCCATATTTTGTTTATAAAATTATAATATTCTATAGGTAATCCTGGATTATAAAAATCTTTTAATTCAGGAAATTCAGGAATTTGTTGTTTTTTCAACAAATTTTCAGTTTCTTTTATAATTTCAGCATAGCTTTTTTGATATACTGAATAAGGATCTTGTGACCAAGTAAAATCATTCACCGGGATTGGTGATTGTGTTCCATATGGTTGGTTTACCATAGGATAAGGTACATAATATCCTTGATTAGGATAAAATGGTACTTGAGTAGGTACAGTAATAAATCTTGGTTTAGGACTTACTGTTTTTCCTTTGTTGGGTTTTTTATGGACAGTTGTCCATTCTCCAACTTTTTCTAGAGGTTTTTTACCTCTATCCATAAGGCCTGCTAAGAAAATCAGCAATCATATTATTAGTGCCTTTTATATAAATAACCTCAAAATTAAATTGGCATAGTTCATTATTCCATCTATGTAACACCCTAAACTCGGCCTATGCGTTAAGACCAGACTTGGCATGCCACACAATTCGAACTTACGTCCAGTCACCAATGCTTTTAATGAAAACAATTTTTCAAAATGATTTTGAAGACGGAGTTTATCAAAAATCGAGATTTATTTGAAAACCATGATTTTAAAACATGAGAGTTTACAATTTGATTTTCAGAGAAATAATTGGTTAAAAACTTAAATAATTGGTTGAAATAAATTTATAAAAGAGTTTTCACAGAAATTTTACGAGTAAGTGATATTTAAGAAAAAACCCTTTTTATACGTAAGTTTAAGAAAACATTTATAAGAATTAAACAGCCCCATTTAAGTAACTAAAACATATTAAAATCCATCCACGAATAAAAATCCATAATAATAATACCAGAGGCCTTATTACATCGCAATTGAAATAGTACTTAGATAAAAATACTTAAAAGAAGTTCAAAGTTTTTATAACTCATCATTCGTAGTATGGCCTTCACACGAAGTCATCCCCAGCCCGAGCCTCCATCAATTACCTGAGAAGGTTAAGAAAAACAGGTTGAGTTACTAAGAACTCAGTGTGTAACCCACTTACCGTGATCATTGGGCCAAAACCATTTAAGCATTTAATTGGGCTTGAGCCCATTTACAAATGTACAATATATATAAATCAAATATAAAAAAAAATAATGCATATGATATGCAATTCCCAACCAAGCCTAATTTCCATTCGCTACACACCACCCGTACCAACCAACACACCTGTGGGGATCAAGTCAACCCACCCCTCCAGCACACCAATAACAGGCATTAAGCCAATTATAATATTTGTGGCAGAGCCACCGAACTAGATTGTGACAGAATCACCGAACTAGATTTTGGCAACAGGCCTTTCTTCTCTTCATCAATTATCCCAACCCATGCAGTCATGTGTATATATATCATGATTAACAATATATTCATAAGGTAAATTCAACAAAAAGCCCATATTACAAGTTATCAATTTGGCCCATTAGTCAAAATAGCAATATGGCCCATTTAACGATCTAGCAAATTTTGGCCCATATAACAAATACCAAGCGGCCCATATAGCAACATATCACATTTGGCCACATTTCATAATTCAGCCCATTATGGGCATTTTCATAATTCAGCCCGTAAAGGGCGTTTTCATAATTCGGTAATCGTACTCATTAAGGGTAATTTGGTAATCTCTCAACCCAAGGGTATTTCATAAATTTTAAGGGTAATTCGTTTGGGCATAAAAATTGAAACTGTCCATCTGCGTTATGCTGACTAAATTGACTATAACTTGAGTTAGAAAACTCGAAATTTAGATCCGTAAATTTTCCCCAAAACTAGACTCATATAACTTTTTACTGTAATGTTTCCAGAATTTTTGTCTAAGCCAATTAGTACAGTTTATTCTTCAACATATCCCCTATTTCACTGTTTGATAGTTCTGCCCTCTGTTCACAAAATCTCAGATATCTTTTTATAAAGAACTCAAATATTGGTTTCGTTTGATCCGAATAAAAATAGACTCACTAAGGATTCTAATAATATAAACCATGTCCCGTTATTATTTTTCTATAGTTTATAATGATTTTTCCAAGTCAGAATAGGGGATCACGTAATCATTCTGAACCAGTCTTACAAAAATTTAAAAATCTCAAAATATACAAATCCTTTGCTTTCTTTGTTTCTTTTATAAGAAAATAAACTCAGTAAGCTTTAATCTGATATCTTATTCACTTTGTAATTCCTTCTATCCTATTTTTCATGATTTTTCAAATACACATCACTGTTTCTGACTGAAACTATTTTATTACAAAACATGATTATCACTACCATCATACGTACGTCCGAGTGATCACGGATGCCGGTTATCGATTTTCTTCGATATTTCTACCGAATCATAGAATATTTCATGTGGACTTTCAGAGAAATGTGATATTTACTCACCATTTCAAACATATATTCGGAAGGGTACGGGATTACACACCTGATTTCGATTTCCTAATGAACCACTCGTCGTTGACCACTATGTTCGAAGGTTGAATATATCGAGTGATTTGTCCCTAAAACATATAGTCGATTATTTCAAATTATTACTCCGTTAGCAACCAATCGAATATTGAATAATATCAATAATCCATAAGAACTCCTTACCTTATTAATATTGGATCCGATTTTCTCCGTTCGACTTAAGGCTAGAATGATGTTCGGCCTCCCACTATATCACTACAAAGAAGAAAAAGATCTTGTTGAGAGAGAATAAGGTGATGGTCTCGGTCAAATGACCATCCCGAACCAAAACATAGATTCAGCATTAAGAGAGAGAAAATAAAATATTGAGAAGAATACTTACCGATTAATCAAGAGGTGGATGATAATATGGATGAGAAGAAGAAATAGAGAAAAGATGAAAGTTCGGTTATGGAGGAAAATATATGTTGATATTCGGCTATGGGGAATAATCAAACAAGAATATGTGATTTAATGATGGTGTTGGTTTAGAGAAGAGAAAAGGTTAGAGGAATGGTTAAAAGAAAGGATGGGAGGTTGGGTGGATGATAGGTTGGTCGGCTATCCAAGAAAGATGAATAAGGGATGAAGGTTTTGACCAAACAAAAGAGAAGAAAGATTGAAAAAATGCACAATTGTGCTAGGAGGTTTCGGTAATGGAAATAGCAAATTGGGAGAAAAAGAGACAAGATTTGCAAATAGGAAATTTGGCCAAAACCATCCACATCCATTCCCCTAAAAGTCAAAATTTGCCATAATTATGTTTTCCCCATTTTCTTCTCCATCATTCCTTTGCCATAATTGTGTTTTCCCCCTTTTCTTCTCCATCCTTCATTTGCCATAATTGTATTTTTCCCTATTTTCTTCTCCATCATTCATTTGCCATAATTGTGTTTTCCCCCATTTTCTTCTCCATCATTCATTTGCCATAATTGTGTTTTCTTATCACAACACCCAAATAATTTTTTTTGGATGTTACAATTCCACCCCCTTAAAGAAAATTTCGTCCTCGAAATTTACCTGGCTAAAAGAGGTGAGGATATTGTTGCCGAATTACGTCCTCAGGCTCCCACGTAGCTTCCTTCACTCCGTGATTATGCCACAGAACCTTAACCAACGGCACAGTCTTCTTTCTTAGCACCTTAACATCACGGTCTAAGATTTTCACTGGTTCCTCCTCGAAAGACAAGTCTAGCCTTAATTCTACTTCTTCCACCGGTACAATATGCGACGGATCCGATCTATAACGCCTCAGCATAGAAACATGCAAGACACTATGAATCTGACTCAACTCCGGAGGTAATTCAAGCTAATAGGCCACTGGTCCTACACGCTTCAACACACGGTACGGTCCAATGAACCTAGGGCTCAACTTGCCCTTCCTTCCAAATCTGAAAATCTTCTTCCAAGGTGAGACTTTCAGAAAGACCTGATCTCCCACCGCAAACTCAATATCCTTACGCTTCAGATCCGTATACGACTTTTGTCGATCCGAAGCTTCCTTTAACCGTGCTCGAACCACCTTCACCTTTTCTTCTGTCTCAGATATCAACTCAGGACCCAACAACTGTTTTTCCCCCAATTCAGTCCAACAAGTAGGGGTACGACACCTACGACCATATAAAGCTTCATAAGGCACCATTTGGAACTGGATTGGTAACTGTTATTATACGCGAACTCTGCCAACGGTAGGAAATCCTCCCAACTACCTCTGAAGTCGATTACACAACCACGTAACATGTCTTCCAAAATCTGAATTACTCTTTCTGACTGACCATCTGACTGAGGATGAAAAGCCGTACTAAAGTTTAACTTTGTTCCCAAAGCCTCATGTAAAGCTTTCCAAAACCGTGATGTAAACCTGGGATCCCTGTCCGATATGATAGACACTGGTACCCCATGCAACCTCACGATCTCAGATACATACAGCTTAGCCAACTTCTGCAGTGAGTAATCCGTATGAACTGGTAGAAAATGAGCAGTGTTCGTTAATCGATCAACTACCACCCAAAAAGAATCTTTCTTAGTAGGTGTTAAGGGTAACCCACTAACAAAATCCATCGTTATCCGTTCCCATTTCCATAGAGGAATCTTTACCAGTTGCAATAAACCCGATGGTAATTGATGTTCCGCCTTTACTTGTTGACACGTCAAGCACTTACCCACGAGATCAGTAACCTCCCGCTTTAACATTGGCCACCAATATTGCTCACGAAGATCCCGATACATCTTACTTCCTCCGGGGTGCATAGCATAAGGGCTACTATGCACCTCTCGAATAATAATTTGTCTCAAATCTGAATCCATGGGCATACAAACTCTTCCACGAAAACATAACACGCCATCCTTGTTCAATCCAAAGTCCCCTATAAAACCACTTCCAACTTGCCGCATTAAAGCATCTAACTTTTCATCCGATAACTGCTTTTCCTTGATATGTTCTAACCATAATGGCTTCACCTGAAGTTCTGCTAGCAGACTGCCATCCTCACACAAACTGAGATGAGCAAACATTGCTCTTAACTCTGACACTACCTTACGACTCAACGCGTCTGCCACCACGTTAGCCTTTCCAGGATGGTACTCAATTGAGAAGTCATAATCCTTTAACAACTCCACCCATCTCCGTTGTCTCAAGTTCAACTCCTTTTGGGTAAGGAGGTACTTAAGACTCTTATGGTCCGTATAAATGATCGGCTTCTCACCGTAGAAATAGTGCCTCCAAATCTTTAAAGCAAACACTACCGCAGCCAACTCCAAGTCATGAGTAGGATAGTTGACTTCATGCGGCCTCAACTGACGAGAAGCATACGCCACCACTTTCCCACTTTGCATCAACACACATCCTAAACTCGTATCAGTAAATGGTAAACTCTTTTCTAACCTCAGGTTGAATTAGTACTGGCGCTTCCGTCAAAATCTTCTTCAGTTTCTCAAAACTTTCTTGTTGTTTATCGGTCCACACATACGGCACTCCCTTTCGCAACAACTTAGTTAGGGGTGCAGTAATCAACGAAAACCCCTCAACAAAGTGTCTATCGTAACCAGCCAATCCCAAGAAACTCCGAATCTCAGCCACTGACTTCGGTGGTTTCCAATCCAACATAGCCTCTACCTTCCGAGGATCAACTCTTATTCCTTCGACTGACACCACATGCCCCAAGAAAGTCACTTCCTTCAACCAAAATTCGCACTTACTGAATTTGGCATAAAGTTGCTTATCTCGCAAAATTTGCAACACAATGCGCAAATGTGAGTCATGCTCTTCCTCATTCCTCAAATATACCAAGATATCATCTATGAACACTACTACGAACCGGTCTAGATAGGGTTAAAATACTCGGTTCATCATGTCCATAAATGCAGCTGGTGCATTGGTCAAACCAAACGGCATAACCAAGAACTCATAATGTCCATAACGAGTTCGGAATGTCGTCTTATGAATGTCTGCCTCTTTCACCTTGAGTTGATGATAACCCGATCTCAAATCAATCTTGGAGAAAACTGAAGCTCCTCTCAATTGATCAAACAGGTCATCGATTCTCGACAATGGATACCTATTCTTGATCGTCAATTTATTCAACTGCCTATAATCAATGCACATACGCATCGACCCATCCTTCTTCTTGACGAAAAAAATTGGTGCTCCCCACGGAGACACACTCGATTGAATAAATCCCCGATCTATCAATTCTTGAATTTGAGCTTTAAGCTCCGCTAACTCCTTCGGCGCCATTCTGTAAGGAGCAATGGACACCGGAGCCATTCCGGGCAAAAGCTCAATGCCAAATTCTACTTCCCAATCTGGAGGTAGACCTGGAAGTTCTTCGGGAATGACATCTGGAAATTCCTTCATTGTTCTCACATCTTCCATCGATAATTCCTTGGCATCCAATGCACTAATGAAGGCTAGGAATGCTCCATACCCTTTCCACACCAACTTTTCTGCCTTCAAAGCAGATACCATATTTGCCAAAAAGTTCCTTCGCTCGCCTATCATTACTACCTTCTTATCATCCACAGTCCTTATTGACATCCGCTTTTCAGCAAAAATTCAACTGTGCCCGGTGCTTCACCAACCAATCCATGCCCAAAATAAGATCGAACTCACCGAAAGGTAATTCCATCAAATCCGCTAAGAATTTTTCCCTTTGGATTTCTAAGCGTACGTCTCTGAACAACTTATTCACAATTACAGTCTGTCCTAAAGGACTAATTACCGTCATATCTCTATCGGTAATCTTAGATCTAATATTCAAGTTTCCAGATATGGCACTAGCAATGTACGAGTGGGTAGACTCGATATCTATCAAAGCAGTAACAGGTACATCAAAGATGAAGAACGTACCAGTTATCACATCAGGTGCATCGCCATCTTCCCGACGCCTGACCGCATAGAGCAACCCCGGCTGTCTTGCCTCCGTGTTACCTCTAAAGCCATTACCTTGACCCGGTGCACCTTGACCATGTCCAACACCATCACCACCACGACCTGGTCCACGTCCTCTCGGTGGCTGCTGAGTACCTCTAGCTGACTGAGCATCAGGGTTACGAGCTTCTGGAGTCGTATCAGTCGGTCGAGGGCAATTCTTATACTGGTGATCCTTGGAACCACATTTATAGTAGGCACCAGTTTTCCTCCAGCATTCCCCGGGGTGTCGCTTCCCACAATCAACACAGTCTCGACTCTGATTGGTAGTCACGGGTGTTCTAGCTTGGGTTGGCTCATCATTCCTAGGCCTCTTCTGAAAACTTTTAGTGGAACTTGAATTCCTGAAGTCCCTCTTGCCTCTGCCTCTGTCTCGATTCTGACGTGCAGAGTTTTTAGCCTCCTCAGCTATTTTGGCTTTCTCCACAAGCTTGGCAAAAGCCCTTACTTGTTGTGGGGCTATCAGTACCCGCAACTAATCATTCAACCCATCCTCAAAATGTACACAGCGCTCATGATCGGTTGGCACAATTATCCGAGCGTAACGGCTCAAGCGTAGAAATTCTATCTCGTAAGCTGCCACTGACTTATTTCCTTGGACCAGATTCAGGAATTCTTTCCTCCGGGCATCCACATAACTTACCCCAACATACTTTCCTTGGAATTCAATCTTGAAGAAATCCCAAGTAACAAGTTCAGCCTGAGTGCCTTCTCGAACAGTGAGCCACCATTGATACGCCTCATCCCTCAAAAAGGACACAGCGCCTCTTAGTTTCTGCTCGGTGGTGCACTCCAAATCATCCATAATTCGCTCCACTGCCTCGAGCCAATACTCCGCTACATTCGGAGCTACACTGGAGACACCCATAAAATCTTTGGCACCACTTGATTTAAGTCGTTCTGATATTGATCCACGAGCTGCTGGCCCAGTTCTAGCTCTAGCAACCCTTTCTAGGACTCGCAACACTGCTTGGGTCAAAGCAATGTCCTCCCTCATGTGGTTGTGTGATCCAGTCTCACTCCCGGGTGACACAGGTGCGTCCATTTTTGGCATAAGACCCGGCGCTTCAGACGCAACCCTAGCACCTCGACCTCTACCACAGCCACGTCCACGTCCTCTAGTGCTCATATTGGGTATTTCGATTTAATCTGATTACAAGTTTTATGAATCAGTATACTATTTCAGTATTTATTAACGATATTTTATGAGATATAAGAGGTAAATTTGTTTTCGTAATCACTTCTCAATCTCTATCATTTTCAACACCTAAAACTAGAAGTTCTAGAGTGTTCCTATGATCATATCACAATAATAAACATTCAATACTTGAGTACTTACTTGATTTGGTGCCGGATGCTCGTGGTGCCATACTACCTTTAAAACATAAAGTCTTAAAATTTAAAAAAATTTCAAACAATTTTTTTTGAACCCAAACAACAGCCGAGTTTTGAAACTGGCTCTGATACCATAAAATGTAACACCCCAAACTCGGCCTATGCGTTAAGACCAGACTTGGCATGCCACACAATTCGAACTTACGTCCAGTCATCAATGCTTTTAATGAAAATAATTTTTCAAAACGATTTTGAAGACGGAGTTTATCAAAAATCGAGATTTATTTGAAAACCATGATTTTAAAACATGAGAGTTTACAATTTGATTTTCAGAGAAATAATTGGTTAAAAACTTAAATAATTGGTTGAAATAAATTTATAAAAGAGTTTTCACGGAAATTTTACGAGTAAGTGATATTTAAGAAAAACTCTTTTTATACGTAAGTTTAAGAAAACATTTATAAGAATTAAACAGCCCCATTTAAGTAACTAAAACATATTAAAATCCATCAACAAATAAAAATCCATAATACTAATACCAGAGGCCTTATTACATCGCAATTGAAATAGTACTTAGATAAAAATACTTAAAAGAAGTTCAAAGTTTTTATAACTCATCATTTGTAGTATGGCCTTCACACGAAGTCATCCCCGGCCCGAGCCTCCATCAATTGCCTGAGAAGGTTAAGAAAAATAGGGTGAGTTACTAAGAACTCAGTGTGTAACCCACTTACCGTGATCATTGGGCCAAAACCATTTGTAATATCCGGGATTTAGGGCTGGTGCATTTTTGCTTAATTGCATGTGCTAGTATGCCTGTGTGTATTTTGAATGTGTTTTATGAATTTTGAGAACTTTAGAGTGTAGGAAAGTGCCTTAGAAAATATATGAATTTAAGTCTTCAAGGGGAGCTAAGCCTGATAGGCCTTAAGAAAATATGTAGGGGAAATAGGACACACAAATGGGCTTGTTAAAGTGGCAAGGAGGCGCCACTTAAAGCCTTAGTAAGTGACGCCACAAGCATGGGTGCAAGGCCTAGGTTCGAGCAGCAAGGGGAGCACTTTTGGAGTGTTTTTGCGTCAAGCAAGGAGGGGAGTTGGACGGCACTAAAACACTTGATGGATGAGCTTTAGATATGGTTGAATTCTTTTACAGATTCGGCTAAGCTAAGGGGATAATTGTTGCTTTAATTAATTTATTTTGTATGGGTAAGATAAGAGATAAAATAGGGGAAAAGCAAGGATGAGCTAATGTTTGAGTGTTAGCCGAATTCAAGGGAGGGGAGTAAGTGAGGCAATCGGTCATGCTAAGGGGATTAAGTGCCGAATTTCATTCTTTTGCTCATCTTTCTCTTTGAGCCGAAATTTTTATACTTTCTCCTCCTCTTCTTTTCTTTCTTTCAACATTAATTTTGCACCTTTTCCTTATATGGCCGAATATTCCATCACCATTTGAGAGCCATAGCTGAACCCTTATAGCTCTCATTTTCTTCTCATTTTTCTTTTCACCATTAAAGTGCCGAAACTCTCTAGTGCTCATCAAAAGCCGAAAGTTCACTTCATTGCCACCCCTTTGAATCGATTTCTCCTGCAAGCTCTCTTACCGATTTCTTGAAGTAGTGATCAATTGCGTTTTAGTCATCTTATTGGTAAGGATCTCTCTAGCCAAACTCTTGTTCTATTCTTCCCCTAACTGTCGAAAATCAGGGTACTAATCCCATTATTGTTTTTAGCCGAAACCTTGAAGGATCTTTTGGGATCTTAGGAATAGCCGACTTCTAGGGGAGATCTTTCGGGATTTGGTTATCCAAGGTAAGCAAACATGATCTTGGGTTGACGGCCATTTGTTTTGGTCCATTAAGTGCTAGAATCGACACTAACAAAGGTTATGCAGAGATTTTGACATCTCCATTAGCAGATAGCGATTTCGGGATCTAGATAATCAAGGTAAGGGAGCCTTGATATTCGGCCAAGGGCCTCTTTGTCTGTCAAGTGTTTAGCCGATTCTAACATTGATTTTTAGGGGAGGAGTACAATCTGATTTCGACAGACTTTCGGGATTTCAGTGAACTCGTTAAGTAAACCAGGTGTGTAGCCCACACTAAGTCTTAATAGATTTATGGTAATGTTTTAATATGCGTGTTAATGAAAGTATGAGAACGTGTCTAAAGGTACCGTATAATGGTACAGAATATTCAGGTACGTAATCTTTAATATTACGTCAATAAATGTTATGAACATGTGAAATATGGCACATATGTGAATATTGATAAGAATGTGAAATAAGGTATAAGGCATGATTTATGCATGTTTTGTATGGCATGGGGCAAATGGGTGATATAGAAAGGGGAAGTGATCTGGTGGTTTTTACCACAATATCTGGTGACACATGTCACATAATCTGAATGTGGTGACTTATGTCACAAAATATTATCTGATGACCAAGGTCACAAATTATTACTATCTGGTGGCTATGCCACGAAATTATAAGGGCGATGTGCCAGTCGACTGCAGCGACTACCTTCGATGGTGTGTAGCGGATGGAGGGTCGATTTAGTAATCCCCACGGTGTGATTGGTTGGTACGGGTGATGTGTAGCGGATGGTTACCGAGGATTGGGTTCGGGAATGCATCATTGATTATATGTGTTTTATATATGTTTGTATGCCTGAATCGTTTGGGACTTTGTGTTGGCTGTTACACATTGAGTCTGTTTGACTCACCCCGTTGTGGGATATCTTTTCAGGTGATGCTCAGTGATGGACTGGGTCGGCAGGAGCTTAGTGGTGGCCATGCTCAGCTTAAAGTTATTTTATTTGAGACTTTATTTTCTTTAATTTGGATTTATTTCGGGTTTTCTTTGATGTAATAAGGCCATTAGTATTGAACTATTTATGCATGCATTTTTAATTAGTTTAGTATGATACGTTTTTTTTATCAAATCAAAGTTTAAGTAAATTTTCTTAAAAAATAAAATAAAATCTAAATGTTTTGGCAACTAATCACAAACGATTTTCAAATTAAAGGTAAACTATAAAACAACTCGACAATTCTTGTAACTTATGATTTGCAATCTAATAATCATAATAATGTTTTCATAAAATTTTAGACTTCAAAAATTTACATCATTTTCAATTCAACCGCAACACAAATCGATTTTTTTCCAAAACTACCCAAATTTTCCAAAGCAACAAACAAGATTTTGAAATGTTTTACTCGAGGAACATACCAGATCCGGTCGAGGCTCGTGGGCCGGGTTTGGGGTGTTTCAGTTTTGGTATCAGAGCCAGGTTTTAAACTCTCGGCCTTGGGTTTAAAGCCCACAATGTTTTCAAAATAAAGCCCAATTACGATTTTATGAAAATTTTTGGAATTAAGCAGGTTTTTATGGCATGGCACCTAAGTCTCCGACCCGAAGTCCACCAGGTAAGTACCCCTAACTGTTGTGTGATTTACTATATGATTTGTATGTGGGGATAAAGGGAACGTGGATTAGTATACTAAGTTATTGAACCCTAGGATTAGTGAAACACCCCAAACCCGGCCCACGAGCCTTGACCGGATCTGGTATGTTCCCCGGTGTAAACCGTTTCAAATTCTTTTGTGACTTAGGAAAAACTTGGGTGTTTTGAAAGAAAGTTTGTTTTGGGTTGGGCTTGAGTTGAAAACCAATTTATCTTATATTGAAATCCATTTATTTCAGGTGACAAAATATTTAGAGTTTATTTGAAAATAAATTTCACTTGATCTTTAATTAATAAAAATTTGTACCGTAATAAATAAAGGAAAAATAAAGTAGTTCAACTATGGCCTTATGGCCTTATTACATCAAATAATCCCAAAATAAAATTCTTAAGTACTTAAATAAAATGTCCATATTGAATAAAACTTTAAGCTGAGCATGGCCACCACAAGTTCTACCGTCCCGGTCCATCACTGTTCATCACCTGAAAAATGTTCCCACAACGGGGTGAGTCAACAGACTCAATGTGTACACAACACTAAAATTTAATAGATCAGGCATACCATAACGTATCACATGCACATTCATATACAGATAAAATAATGATTCAACCCATTACCCAAACCTAGATGCCATCCGCTACACATCCCCGTACCAACCTGCACACCGTGGGGACTACTAAGTCAAGCCTCCTTCCGCTACACACCATCGAAGGCAGTCGTTGCAGTCGATGTGCTCATCGCCCATATAAAATTTGTGGCATAGCCACCAGATTCAGATAATTGTGTCATGAGACACCACATTCAGATAATGTAACCGAAGTTACCATATTCAGATAATGTAACCGAAGTTACCACATTCAGATAATGTGACCGAAGTCACCACATTCAGATAGTGAGACCGAAGTCATCACATTCACTTCCCCTTTCTCATATAACCCGAATGCCCATGTTATTCATATCATGCATATCATACTTAAATTCACATTCACGTTACTTTTCACATGTTAAAATATAACATATTTCGTAATCCTAGTAGGAGTAGGAAACGTACCTGAGTACTTTGTACCACATTAGGGTATTTTAGCCACATTCACATTCTTATACATTCATATATTAAATATTTGCCATATAACATATTAAAAGTTAGTGTGGGGTACACACCTGATTCGCTTAATGCTTTCAATCCAAGTCCCGAAAAGCTTGATCTAATGCCTTAGATCTTAAATCTCTACATTTAATCAATAATTTAATACTTAGCAAAGAGCCATTCGGCCATAAATCCAAATCCTAGTAGGATTAGTACACTAAAACTTACCTTGTTGCCGATTGACTTAAGAACCAAGTCCCAAAACTTTGTATCCTTCTTCCTTGTATTCGGCCAACTCTAGATCCCTTTAACATATTAGTTTTCAGCTTTTAATATAATAAAAGATAGATCCAAACACTAAAATAAGCCTTGGCCGAATGCTATAGACACTTACCTTGTGGATTTTAAATCCCGAAATTCACCGAATAACTAGGGAACACGTAGCTTATGGTGTACCTTCGGGAAAAGAACTTCTCCTTCCTTGTAGTCGACACTTAGTAAATCCCGGAAGATCCTTCCAAATTTCGGAAAACAAGTTTCTAATGGGATTAGTCCTAGATTTCGGTAAATCTTAAAAGAAAAAGGATGAAACCGAATGAGATCTTACCCTTACTTTAGATATCGACAGTTCCTTTGCTTGAAGTCTCAAACTATTCGGCTATGGCCTTGATCTTAGCAAGCTTTCGGCTTTTGGAAAATTGAGAGGAGAAGAATAAAGAAGAAAAGAATAAGGGTTGCAGAGAAAATTCGACAGAGGTTATCAAGGAAGAGTAAATAATGCTGAATGGCCTCTCTATTCCTTTTATAGCCGAATTTACTAGCTAGAGTCCCTTACTTGGCCACCACTCTTCTATTTGATAGCTTTATCCTTTGTATTATCACTAAATAAAAGAATTTAATCCAACCATTATCTCTTGAAAATAATGATAAATAAATCCCTTATTTATCCATCATTTAGCCGAATTTTAAAGAGAATAAAACTCTTCCTTTTTAAATAGCTTGTGTCATCCACCTCACTTCTTCTGGAAGCAAAAATAAAATTTCTTTTATTTGATTCCCATGTGACTCGAAATCAGGCCCACTTGCTCATGTAGGTGGCGTCACTTACCTGAGCCTTAAGTGGCATTTCCAGGCCACTTTTCCAAGCCTGTTTGTGTGTCAAATTCCTCCTATTATATTTCTTAAGGCCACCTTGCCTTAGTTTTCTCTTTTTAAGCCTTAAAACTTGACATTTCTTTACATTTCCAAGTTTCCAAAAATTTTCGTTTGGCTCTTTAAACTTGACATTTCCTTACATTTCCAAGTTTCCAGAAATGTTTACTTTCATCTTTTGAATCATTTCCACATCATTTCCTTACATCCCCTAGTTTCCAAAAATGTTCACTTTCCTCTTTTAAACTTAACGTTTCCAAAGCATTTCCTTACATTTCCTTACATTTCCATACATTGCCTTACATTTCCATACATTTCCACACATTTCCATACATTTCCATACATTTCCATGCACCTTAGGGTTCCTAGAACTCCTCAGAACACATCCAACATTCCCACTGAGCCCACTATCTCGTGAATTACACACGAACGCATAACCCTTAATCTAGGATGTTACAATTAGCTTACTCCAATACAGAATAACATAAAACTCTAAAGCCTAATTAACCAAACCTGTGTTTAAGTCGCCGAGTTAGGGTGTGGCAACCATTGTGCGCATGTCTAGGATTGGTTTCGGTGGGAGCTTGGTATTTAAGCAGTCCTAGTGACTCACCTCCTCTCCACTCGAATCCTACCTGGTGCGTAGTGACGGTTCACCCTAACCAAGAGGACTTATTCACGGGCTAAACTCCATAATTTAAAACCCGAAAGGGATTAGCCATATTTTTATAAAAACCTTAGTTTTAAAAATCATCAAATTACCCCTTTGATTTGTAGAAAAATTATTTTTGAAAATTTTTCCAAAATATTCCCGATTTACAAAATTACCCAAATACCCCTAGTTTGTACAAAATTACTAAAATACCCTTGGATTATAAAATTACCATATTACCCTCGACTTTTGTTAAAATATTCTTACTTTACAAAAATACCAAAAACCCTATTTTACAAAATACCAAGATACCCTGATTTGGAAAATTACCAAAATACCCCTGTAGGACAAATTACGAAAATACCCCCGGGGTAGGAACAGACAGAAATGTTTGAATGGTGAATGTGTGTGGTAGGTACTACTGAATGAATGCATTTCTCTGAATTAGGATAGAAGACTTGGAACTAAAACTTTGATTGATCGAGAGAACCACCATTAAACTTCTTTACATAAAACTTCTTCGTGGGTAATCAGTGGAACAAAGACTAATGCATAAAACTTTTTAACCAGATCGTGATCGTAGACATGAGTTCTAGGGGACGTGGTCGTAGTGTGCGAGGCCGTGGTAGAGGCAGAATGGCCGTATCGGAACCCGTTAGGTCTGGTCAAGGGTCCGAGAATGAGGTACCACCACCCCCGCCACCAACTGCTGGAGTTGAGCATCAGGATCAGACGGGGGATGATGCAGTATCGCAGGCGATGCTACAGGTTCTTGAGATGGTTGCTGAAGCAGGCAGAGGTATGGGAGCTCAAAAATCTGTACCCGAGCCACTCCGAGCTAATGGAGCTGAGGTGTTTCGTGGTGTATCTGGTGTGGCACCCAATACGGCTGAGTATTGGTTGGAGGCGACAGAGCGAATCATGGATGAGCTGGATCTGACTGCTGAGGAGAAGCTGAAAGGAATGGTGTCGCTACTTCGCGACGAGTCATACCAATGGTGGCTCACAGTTCGGGATGGTGCTACAGCTGAGGAACTCACTTGGGAGTATGTTAAGGCGGCGTATCAGAAGAAGTATGTTGGAACTAGTTATGTTGATGCGCAGAGGAAGGCATTTCTGGGGCTGGTTCAAGGGAACAAGTCTGTAGCGGAGTACGAGGCTGAATTCTTAAGGTTGAGCCGGTATGCTCGAGGGATCGTGGCTACGGAGCATGAACGATGTGTCCGGTTTGAGGACGGACTGAGGGATGACCTGAGGTTGTTGATAGCTCCACAGCAGGAGCGGGAGTTTGCCATGTTGGTAGAAAAGGCCAAGGTAGCTGAAGGGATTAAGGATTCTGTGAGACAGAATACGGATCGGAATAGGCAAAAGAGAGGTTTTGGATCGTCAGGGTCATCTGGGAATGTTCAAAAGAGGCATCGAGTTGATGGGCAGCGAGGACAGCATGCTGCTACGAGAGGACAGTACCGTACTTGTGCTCAGTGTGGAAAGATGCATCTAGGGGAGTGTTGGAAGAAGACAGGGGCTGTTTTAAGTGTGGATCCAAAGATCACATGATTAAGGACTGTCCTATGAAACCAGATGAAAATTGACCTGCAGGTCAGGGTTTTAATCAGGCTGGAAGAGGTGGACAGCAGCCTCAGCGGGGTCGTGGTCCGAATGGTAGAGGTAATGGTGCTGGAAGAGGACGAGGAACACCGGGCAGAGGTGTTGGTAATGCAGAGGCAAGACAGCCGGGTCTAGTGTATGCAGTTCGCCGCAGGGAGGATGGAGACGCACCGGACGTCATAACCGGTACGTTCCTGATAGCTGGCAAGCCTTACTTTGCTTTAATTGATGTGGGCTCTAACCATTCTTATGTTGCATGTAGAGTAGTTGATACTCTGGGCATAGCCTCTGAACTGTCTGATAGGGAGATGACTGTAGTGAGCCTGTTAGGTCAAACTGTAGTGGTGAATAAGATATTTCGGAAAGTATCTCTAGAGATTCAAAGAGTAGTATTTCCTGCTGACTTAATGGAATTACCTTTCGGAGAATTCGATCTCATTCTTGGCATGGACTGGCCGGTGGAACATCAAGCTATATTGGATTGTGCAGCTAAGCGAATGGAGTTAAGGACCCCGGAGGATGAGGAAATTATTATGATAGGGGAAAAGAGAAACTATTTGTCTAACGTAGTTTCAGCACTAAAGGCTGATAAGATGGTTCAGAAAGGATGCAAGGCATTCTTGGCCTTCGTTAGTGCGCTGGATGCGAAGGAAGAGGGAGTTAGTGGAGTTAGAACAGTAAGGGACTTTGTGGATGTCTTTCCGGAGGAATTACCTGGAATACCCCCGGATAGGGAGGTGGAGTTCGGAATCGATTTGCTGCCAGGTACAGCTCCTGTGTCAATTGCTCCGTATAGAATGGCACCAAAGGAGTTGGTTGAGCTCAAGGCTCAGATCCAAGAGTTGCTGGATCGTGGGTTTATTCGACCCAGTGTGTCTCCATGGGGAGCACCGGTCTTGTTCGTGAAGAAGGACGGAACTATGCGTATGTGCATAGATTATCGTCAGTTGAATAAGCTGACCATCAAGAACAAGTACCCTTTGCCAAGGATAGACGACTTGTTCGATCAGCTTAAGGGGGCAGCAGTATTCTCGAAGATAGATCTAATGTCTGGATATCATCAGCTTAAGGTGAAAGAAGAAGATATCCATAAGACAGCTTTCCGAACAAGATACGGGCATTATGAGTTCTTAGTAATGTCGTTCGGATTGACGAACATCCCAGCTGTGTTCATGGATATGATGAACTGGGTTTTTCAACCTTACTTGGATAGGTTCGTCATTGTGTTCATCGACGACATCTTAGTGTATTCCATGTCCGAGGAAGAACATGACGAGCATCTCCGGATAGTGTTGCAAGTGTTAAGGGAAAAGAAGCTCTATGCCAAATTCAGCAAGTGTGAATTTTGGCTTAAGGAAGTTGCGTTCTTAGGGCATGTGGTGTCTGCAGAAGGGATAAGGGTGGATCCTAGGAAGATTGAAGCAGTGTTGGATTGGAAACCACCTAAGTCTGTGGCTGAGGTTCGCAGTTTCTTGGGGTTAGCAGGCTATTATAGAAGGTTCGTAGAAGGGTTTTCGTCGATAGCTGCACCTTTGACGAAGTTGCTAAGGAAGGAAGTACCTTTTGTATGGACAGATAAGCAACAGGAGAGCTTTAAGAAGCTTAAGACGGTTTTAACTGAAGCTCCGGTTTTGATTCAGCCTGAGGCAGGGAAGGATTTTGTGGTGTACTGTGATGCTTCTCATACAAGATTAGGATGTGTTCTGATGCAAGACGGGAAGGTAGTCGCTTATGCATCTCGTCAATTGAGGCCACACGAGGTTAATTATCCGACGCATGACTTGGAATTGGCGGCAGTGGTTTTTGCTCTTAAGGTATGGAGGCATTATCTATATGGAGAAAAGTCAGTGATCTACACAGACCATAAGAGCCTTAAGTATCTGCTGACTCAGAAATAGCTGAACCTGAGACATCGAAGGTGGGTGGAATTACTGACGGACTATGAGTGTTCGATAGAGTATCACCCGGGCAAGGCGAATGTGGTGGCAGATGCCCTAAGTCGGAAGGTTGTGTCGGATCTGAGGGGGATGTTTGCACATCTTAGCCTGTATGACGATGGAAGTTTGTTAGCAGAGTTGCAAGTTAAGCCGACATGGTTGAATGAGGTGAGAGAAAGGCAGTTGGTAGACGATGATTTAAGTGATAAGTTGCGACAAGTGCAGAGTGGGGAGTTAGAGGAGTATGGTGTTGAAACTAATGGAGTATTGTGTTTCAAGGGTAAAGTCTGTATGCCTAAGGATAAGGGGCTAAGGCGAAAAATTCTTCAGGAATCGCATAGTAGCCCTTATGCTATGCATCCTGGAGGTAGTAAGTTGTATAGAGATCTAAGGGAATAGTTTTGGTGGCCTGGTCTTAAGCGGGAAGTTACAGAGTTCGTAGGGAAATACTTAACGTGTCAGCAAGTCAAGGCTGAACACCAAGTTCCATCAGGGTTGCTTCAGCCGATAAAGATTCCACAGTGGAAGTGGGAGAGAATCACCATGGACTTCGTTAGTGGGCTTCCTCTTACGCCTACTAAGAAGGACTCGGTAAGGGTGATAGTGGATCGATTGACAAAGTCCGCGCATTTCATTCCAGTGCGGGTCGACTATTCTTTGCAGAGGTTAGCAAAGTTGTATGTGGCAGAAATTGTGAGGTTGCATGGAGTGCCATGTCGATTATCTCGGATAGGGATCCGAGGTTTACGTCTCGGTTTTGGAAAGCACTACATCAAGCGCTGGGTACCAGATTAGACTTTAGTACGGCATTTCATCCACAGTTGGACGATCAGTCTGAGCGAGTAATCCAAGTGTTAGAGGATATGTTGAGGGGTTGTGTGATAGACCTCAGAGGAAGTTGGGAAGAATATTTGCCCTTAGCGGAATTTGCTTGTAATAACAGCTACCAAGCCAGTATTCGGATGGCACCGTATGAAGCACTGTACGGACGGAAGTGTTGCACTCCTACGTGTTGGACGAAATTGGGGGAACGTCGAGTTTTGGGTCCAGAGATTGTGGCAGAATCCGAGTAGAAGGTGGAGGTAATTCGAGCACGATTAAAGGAGGCATCTGATAGGCAAAAGTCCTATGCAGATCTCAAGCGAAAAGAAATAGAGTTTGCTGTGGGAGATCAAGTGTTTCTAAAAGTCTCGCCTTGGAAGAAGGTGATGAGATTTGGTCGAAAAGGGAAGTTAAGTCCAAGGTTTATAGGACCTTATCGGGTATTGAAGCGAGTTGGACTAGTGGCATACCAGTTAGAGTTGCCTCCAGAATTGAAGCAGATGCACGACGTATTCCATGTTTCGATGCTACGTCGTTATCGATCGGATTCGTCTCATGTAGTGTCAGTTGAAGAGGTGGAGCTAAGGTCAGATTTATCCTACGAGGAAGAGCCAGTTCAGATTTTGGAATGAGATGTGAAAGTGCTACGGAGGAAATCAGTTCCTCCAGTCAAAGTGTTATGGCCTAATCA
Organism: Gossypium australe; assembly: GCA_005393395.2. NCBI lineage: Eukaryota > Viridiplantae > Streptophyta > Magnoliopsida > Malvales > Malvaceae > Gossypium > Gossypium australe. The sequence continues at coordinate 72,787,652 of CM016616.1, forward strand.
TGGATCAGAAGAAGCTTCGTGGGAGCCGGAAGAAGCAATGCGACAACAGTACCCTCACTTATTTTTGCCAGGTAATTTCGAGGTCGAAATTATTTTAAGGGGGTAGAACTGTAATATCCGGGATTTAGGGCTAGTGCATTTTTGCTTAATTGCATGTGCTAGTATGCCTGTCTGTATTTTGAATGTGTTTTATGAATTTTGAGAACTTTAGAGTGTAGGAAAGTGCCTTAGAAAATATATGAATTTAAGTCTTCAAGGGGAGCTAAGCCTGATAGGCCTTAAAAAAATATGTAGGGGAAATAGGACACACAAATGGGCTTGTTAAAGTGACAAGGAGGCGCTACTTAAAGCCTTAGTAAGTGACGCCACAAGCATGGGTGCAAGGCCTAGGTTCGAGCAGCAAGGGGAGTACTTTTGGAGTGTTTTTGCGTCAAGCAAGGAAGGGAGTTGGACGGCACTAAAACACTTGATGGATGAGCTTTAGATATGGTTGAATTCTTTTACAGATTCGGCTAAGCTAAGGGGATAATTGTGGCTTTAATTAATTTATTTTGTATGGGTAAGATAAGAGATAAAATAGGAGAAAAGCAAGGATGAGCTAATGTTTGAGTGTTACCCGAATTCAAGGGAGGGGAGTAAGTGAGGCAATATGTCATGCTAAGGGGATTAAGTGCCGAATTTCATTCTTTTGCTCATCTTTCTCTTTGAGCCGAAATTTTTATACTTTCTCCTCCTCTTCTTTTCTTTCTTTCAACATTAATTTTGCACCTTTTCCTTATATGGCCGAATATTCCATCACCATTTGAGAGCCATAGCCGAACCCTTATAGCTCTCATTCTCTTCTCATTTTTCTTTTCACCATTAAAGTGCCGAAACTCTCTAGTGCTCATCAAAAGCCGAAAGTTCACTTTATTGCCACCCCTTTGAATCGATTTCTCCTGCAAGCTCTCTTGCCGATTTCTTGAAGTAGTGATCAATTGCGTTTTAGTCATCTTATTGGTAAAGATCTCTCTAGCCGAACTCTCTTTCTATTATTCCCATAACTGTCGAAAATCAGGGTACTAATCCCATTATTGTTTTTAGCCGAAACCTTGAAGGATCTTCCGGGATCTTTGGAATAGCCGACTTCTAGGGGAGATCTTTCGGGATTTGGTTATCCAAGGTAAGCAAACATGATCTTGGGCTGAAGGCCATTTGTTTTGGTCCATTAAGTGCTAGAATCGACACTAACAAAGGTTATGCAGAGATTTCGACATCTCCATTAGCAAATAGTGATTTCGGGATCTAGATAATCAAGGTAAGGGAGCCTTGATATTCGACCAAGGGCCTCTTTTTCTGTCAAGTGTTTAGCCGGTTCTAACATTGATTTTTTGGGGAGGAGTACAATCTGATTTCGACAGACTTTCAGGATTTCAGTGAACTCGTTAAGTAAACCAGGTGTGTAGCCCACACTAAGCCTTAATAGATTTATGGTAATGTTTTAATATGTATGTTAATGAAAGTATGAGAACGTGGCTAAAGGTACCGTATAATGGTACAGAATATTCAGGTACGTAATCTTTAATATTACGTCAATAAATGTTATGAACATGTGAAATATGGCACATATGTGAATATTGATAAGAATGTGAAATAAGGTATAAGGCATGATTTATGCATGTTTTGTATGGCATGGGGCATATGGGTGATATGGAAAGGGGAAGTGATCTGGTGGTTTTTACCACAATATCTGGTGACACATGTCACATAATCTGAATGTGGTGACTTATGTCACAAAATATTATCTGGTGACCAAGGTCACAAATTATTACTATCTGGTGGCTATGCCACGAAATTATAAGGGCGATGTGCCAGTCGACTGCAGCGACTGCCTTCGATGGTGTGTAGCGGATGGAGGGTCGATTTAGTAATCCCCATGGTGTGATTGGTTGGTACGGGTGATGTGTAGCGGATGGTTACCTAGGTTTGGGTTCGGGAATGCATAATTGATTATATGTGTTTTATATATGGTTGTATGCCTGAATCGTTTGGGACTTTGTGTTGGCTGTTACACATTGAGTCTGTTTGACTCACCCCGTTGTGGGATATCTTTTCAGGTGATGCTCAGTGATGGACCGGGTCGGCAGGAGCTTAGTGGTGGCCATGCTCAGCTTAAAGTTATTTTATTTGAGACTTTATTTTCTTTAATTTGGATTTATTTCGGGTTTTCTTTGATGTAATAAGGCCATTAGTATTGAACTGTTTATGCATGCATTTTTAATTATTTTAGTATGATACATTTTTTTATATCAAATCAAAGTTTAAGTAAATTTTCTTAAAAAAAATAAAATCTAAATGTTTTGGCAACTAATCACAAACGATTTTCAAATTAAAGTTAAACTATAAAACAACTCGACAATTCTTGTAACTTATGATTTGCAATATAATAATAATAATGTTTTCATAAAATTTTAGACTTCAAAAATTTACATCATTTTCAATTCAACCGCAACACAAATCGATTTTTTTCCAAAAACACCCAAATTTTCCAAAGCAACAAACAAGATTTTGAAATGTTTTACTCGAGGAACATACCAGATCTGGTCGAGGCTCGTGGGCCGGGTTTGGGGTGTTTCACCATTTAAGCATTTAATTGGGCTTGAGCCCATTTACAAATGTACAATATATATAAATCAAATATAAAAAAAATAATACATATGATATGCAATTCCCAACCAAGCCTAATTTCCATCCGCTACACACCACCCGTACCAACCAACACACCTCTAGGTATCAAGTCAACCCACCCCTCCAACACACCAATAGTAGGCATTAAGCTAATTATAATATTTGTGGCAGAGCCACCGAACTAGATTGTGACAGAGTCACCGAACTAGATTTTGGCAACAGGCCTTTCTTCTCTTCATCAATTATCCCAACCCATGCAGTCATGTATATATATATAATGCTTAACAATATATTCATAAGGTAAATTTCAACAAAAACCCCATATTACAAGTTATCAATTTGGCCCATTAGTCAAAATAGCAATTTGGCCCATTTAACGATCTTGCAAATTTTGGCCCATATAACAAATACCAAGTGACCCATATAGCAACATATCACATTTGGCCCATAAAAGGTATTTTCGTAATTCGGTCTGTAGGGACATTTCATAATTCAGCCCATTAGGGGCATTTTCGTAATTCGGCCCGTAAGGGCGTTTTCATAATTCGGTAATCGTACTCATTAAGGGTAATTTGGTAATCTCTCAACCCAAGGGTATTTCATAAATTTTACCTGTAACATCCCAAAATTGGGCCTAGTAGGATTGGGCCGATTGGGAATTGGGCTTTAGGAAAAATTTGAGTATTATTTTTGTGTTGGCTCGGGTAGGAATTTTGTGTGTTAGAATAGTCTTGTGAAGGCTTGTTTTTATTTAGGAAGTTAGAATAATTTTTAGTATGGATTATTTAATGAAGTGGATTATGTGAGCTTAGCACATAAGTTAATTTAAGTATCAATAAGTGACATAAGTTGAGTAATGGCAAGGTGGTGATGGCTCATGGATATTAGCTTGAGGGGAGTGGTTCGAATCCCTTAGTTAGCATTTAGAGAACTTTTATTTTTGTACTTCTATGGTAAGTGTCGGCCAAGCTCATTTATGGAAAGTGTTGACCAGGTTATTTTTGGTTAGTAGAATAAAGGATTAAGGAAAGTATTAACATATGGTATGGAATCAAGAACTTATGGAAAATATGGAGACATGGGGCATATATCAAGGAAAAGTTTTGGAAACAAATTCATGGTCATGTGACCAATGAGTTTGGACGGCATTAAGGGGAAGGAATTTCCTAATTTTGAATTTTGGGTTATTAAGGAAAAGAATATTATTTGACTTTAAATGATTTTATTTGAAAAGTTGGCAAGAGAGAGAAAGAGATGATAAAATTTTAATGTGTGGATTATGAGGATATTATTAAGGATTCTAATTGAATTATTATTATTAGAAATATTTTATAATATTTTGATAGAGGAAAAATTAGGGACATGATTTATTCAAATTAAATTTGAATATATCATATGAGTGGCTTTAAGTGAATTGGGGGAGTTGCCAAAATTGTAAACCCCTTGATGATAGGAGTGGACGGTCAACCTATGTTTTTTTTTTTGATAAGTTGGACTATTTCTTTTGGTAAGTTGGAATTATGATTAAGATAAGAATCTTGAACTTATGGCATGATGAGGGGACTAAGGCATGGAAAGTGGATGATGTCTTGGAAAGTTTTCCTAGGCTTTAGTGGTTGAATGTGGACGGCAAGGGCGTCTAGGTGGGTGGCCGAATGTGTTAGGTGGTTTAGGGGAGGATATTTGGCCAACGTTGGCATTTGGGCACCATTTGGCATATTTTCTTTTCCTCTCCAAGCAAATTCCTCTTTGGCCGAATGCACTTAGGCATTTTTGTGCAAAATTGTTTTGGGATTTTAGCCTCATTTTGGTTGAATCAAATACCATTTCTCTTTCTCACATTTTTCCTTTTGACATCAAAACTACCTTTTTAATTATGTGCATTTTCTTTTGGGCAAACAAGGTGTTGGCCGAATCTCATTTCTCCCATCTCTCTCTTTTCTTCCTTTGATTTGTGCTCAAACACAAATCCCTTTTCTTTCATTTGGCCGAACTTCTTTCTTCTCCAAATCCTCTTTTGTTTTCTTTCTTCCATTGTTGATTAAACCGAATCCCCATCCACTCATTTGTTATTTTCTTTTCTACTTACATATTTCCTCACTTTTATTCACATATTTTCTCCTTTCATTACTATATAGCCGAAACTTCCCATTTCCTTTTAGTCTTTGTTTTGGCCGAATATTCAAGGGTAGACCTTCCTTGGTTTTCATCCATCGGTTTTGAAGATAGGCTCTCTGGGACTTCGGAAGCGATTGATTTAAGCCTTATCTCTCTCTAGCAATCTAAGGTTGGTAAGTCAAAAGGGTAAGGATCTTTATGCTTATATCGTTTTAGATGGTCTTCTAATCGATTAAGTTTCTGGGGACTCTATCGTCCGTTTATTATCTTCTTTCCGTAAACGTTAGATTTTGGAGCATTCAAGAATGGGTTCGAAGAGAGCAGTTCATAGTGTTTGGAAGAGGGGTGGTTCTGCTATACCCTCAAATTTCAAGCGAAGGGCTGTGTCGGGAGTTCAAGACTTTCCACCGGGATGTGGACCCTCTGCCGGCGATAATCGTTTATTTGAAGTCGTTCGTACCCCCGAGCCATTGTTCGTTCGTGGTTCTTCATCGGGTTATGAACCACCAATCGGAGAGAGAGCACGTATAGATGTTGTTCGAGATGCTGAGAGTATCGTTGAGCGAGAAAGTTTAGTTATCACTATTATCAGGTGTGTATCTTACACACTTTATAACTTGGTTTATATATGTATGTATATGTGTGTTATTACTAATCATATTATGAAAGTGGGAAAAACGATGAGATTTGGATATGATACCATGATGGTATGAATGAGGATACGGGTAAGTCTATTTCGATATGTTGTTATTACATGTGGATTGAAAACATGATCTATGATTTATAGTATTTATTATATGATTCATATTAAAGTGTATTAACATGATTTGGTTATCTATTGCATTGGTATGGGTAATATGAGAGGAGGGGGAAGATTGATATTCGTGTCGACGGACACCAGTGTTTTGGTAACACATTGTGACTACGGTCACCAGAGGTTTGGTACCTCCAGAGGTTTGGCACCTCATAGCGACTTGTCCCTGTGGTTGATACCACCGTGGATTGGCCCCACTTTGAGATATGGGATCGTCTGCCAGTGATTTGGTATCACACGATGGGTTGGCCCCATCATTCGATTTGTGTCTTTGGACACCAGAGATTTGGTATCTCCAGTGATTTGGCATCACATCTGTGACTATATGTCACCAGTGTTTTGGTAACACAATTGTGTCTTTGGACACCAGTGGTTTGGCACCACCAGTGGTTTGGTACCACGCGGGGTAGAAAAGGAGTTATGGATGGCTAGGTTGGGTGCATTATGCATATATGTACTTTGTTATAATTTGTGTAAGAATGTGGCATTTACCCGGGAGAGGGAATATGCACTGAGTCTTGGTGACTCACCTTCTCCCTTATCTTTTTAGGTGATTCATGAGATCGCGGATGAGGAGCCGGTTGAACTCGAGGAGGCCATGCAATAAATTTGGGTTCTACGTGAACTTTGGTTTGAGAACTTTACTTTATTTAAATTTGGTTTTATATTTATTTAAGTTGTAATAAGGCCTACTAAAATTATATTTTTGGTTATTTTATCTATTTTGGATAAATTGTTTAACAACTTAATGACTTGAAAAATGGTTACACATGTTTTATAAAAATTAATACGTAAAATGTTTTATTGTGCCATCAGGTACACTTGAATCTGTAACAACCCGATTTAATATATTTTCAAACAACACTATTTAATGTTTTCTCCTCAACTGTTTAAAAACAAGACAACATCTTTTATCAAATTTTAAATCGGCTTAAAGGATTTTCAAAAGAGTTTTTCTCTGTGGCATACCAAATTCGGTCGTAATGTATTGGGCCGGGTTTGGGGTGTTACATTACCCACCGAGGGTAATTCGTTTGGGCACAAAAATTGAAATTGTCCATCTGCGTTATGCTGACTAAATTGACTATAACTCGAGTTAGAATACTCGAAATTTAGATCCGTAAATTTTCCCTGAAACTAGACTCATATAACTTTTTACTTTTTCCAGAATTTTTGGCCTAGCCAATTAGTACAGTTTATTCTTCAAAGTATCCCCTGTTTCACTGTTTGACAGTTCTGCCCTCTCTTCACAAAATCACAGATATCTTATTGTACAGAACTCAAATATTGGTTTCGTTTGATCCGAATAAAAATAGACTCACTAAGGATTCTAATAATATAAACCATGCCCCGTAATTATTTTTCTACAATTTATAATGATTTTTCCAAGTCAGAACATGGGATCACGTATTCATTCTGAACCAGTCTTACAAAAATTTAAAAATCTCAAAATATACAAATCCTTTGCTTCTCTGTTTCTTTTATAAGAAAATAGACTCAGTAAGATTTAATCTGATATCTTATTCGCTTCGTAATTCCTTCTATCCTATTTTTCATGATTTTTCAAATACACATCACTGTTTCTGACTGAAACTGTTTTATTACAAAACATGATTATCACTACCATCATACGTACGTCCGAGTGATCAAGGATGCCGATTATCGGTTTTCTTCGATATTTCTACCGAATCATAGAATATTTCATGTGAAATTTCAGAGAGATGTGAGATTTACTCACCATTTCAAACATATATTCGGAAGGGTACGGGATTACACACCTGATTTCGATTTCCTAATGAACCACTCGTCGTTGACCACTATGTTCGAAGGTTGAATATATTGAGTGATTTGTCCCTAAAACATATAGTCGATTATTTCAAATTATTACTCCGTTAGCAACCAATCAAATATTGAATAATATCAATAATCCATAAGAACTCCTTACCTTATTAATATTGGATCCAATTTTCTCCGTTCGACTTAAGGCTAGAATGATGTTCGGCCTCCCACTATATCACTACAAAGAAGAAAAAGATCTTGTTGAGAGAGAATAAGGTGATGGTCTCGGTCAAATGACCATCCCGAACCAAAACATAGATTCGGCATTAAGAGAGAGAAAATAAAATATTGAGAAGAATACTTACCGATTGATCAAGAGGTGGATGTTAATATAGATGAGAAGAAGAAATAGAGAAAAGATGAAAGTTCGATTATGGAGGAAAATATATGTTGATATTCGGCTATGGGGAATAATCAAACAAGAATATGTGATTTAATGATGGTGTTGGTTTAGAGAAGAGAAAAGATTAGAGGAATGGTTAAAAGAAAGAATGGGAGGTTGGATGGATGATAGGTTATTCGACTATCCAAGAAAGATGAATAAGGGATGAAGGTTTTGACCAAACAAAAGAGAAGAAAGATTGAAAAAAAGCACAATTGTGCTAGGAGGTTTCGGCAATGGAAATAGCAAATTGGGAGAAAAAGACATAAGATTTGCAAATAGGAAATTTGGCCAAAACCATCCACATCCATTCCCCTAAAAGTCAAAATTTGCCATAATTATGTTTTCCCCATTTTCTTCTCCATCATTCCTTTGCCATAATTGTGTTTTCTTATCACAACACCCAAATAATTTTTTTTTGGATGTTACAATCTAATTCTTAGTGGTACAGTTTCTAAACTTTTATTAGTTAGAAATTGTTTAACTGCTTGATTATCAGTTTTTATAATAAAATGTTCGGGTGCTAAATATATTAAGAATTTGTTTATTCCTTTTTTTTATTGCAAGTAACTCCTTTTCATAGATAGCATAATTTATTTCGTTTCGTTAAAACTTTCCAGAACTATATCCACAAATTAATTCTTCATTAGCTATTGTTTTAGCTTTTAATACACATCCCCAATTTTTATCGGAGGCATCTGTTTCGAGAATTAATTTATCACCTTGTTTAGGTAAATAAACTTTAGGAACATAATTTATTTCAGACTTTATCATTTTTATAATGTCTGAATCTTTTTTAGTCCATTCAAAAGGTTTATCCTTTTTCAATTTTTCATATAACTCATCTAATTTTTTAGATAAGTTAGGAAAGAAATTTCTACCATAATTAACAATTCCTAGAAATTGTTGAAGCTGTTTCTTATCAACAATTTTTTCAAGAAATTCTTTTATTTTAACAATAATATGATCTTGGAGTTTAAGACCATCAGATGATAATATTAATCCTAAGAATTCTATTTCAGTTTTTTCTATTTCTGTTTTCTTGGGGCTTAATATTATTCCATTTTTTATAAACTCTCTAGCTATGATATTTAGATGTTTTCTATGGTTTTCCAGTGTTTCTGAAAAGATTAAAATATCATCTATATATACTACACAAAATTTTTTATATTTTTTAAATATAGAGTCCATCCATCTTTGGAAGACTTGTGGTGCATTACATAATCCGAATGGCATTACTCTCCATTGATAATGACCATTAGGTGCACTAAAAGCTGTTAATGGTCTGGATTCTTCTGCTAACATGATTTGCCAGAAGGCAGATTTACAGTCAAACTTACTAAAATATTTTGCTTGTTTAGCTTGATTTATTAAGACTTCCTTTCTTGGAATAAAATAACCATCAAAAATAGTATTTTGATTTAGTCTTTTATAATTAATAACCATCCTAGCTTTTCCTCTTTTTATTTCTGCATGGTTTCTTACCATAAAAGCAAGACTAGAATGTGGACTATTAGTTTCTTCTATTAATCCTTGATCTAATAATTCTTTTATCTGTATATCAAATTCAGCTATATCTTGTTTAGTATAGATCATAGGTTTTACCCTAATAATTTTATTGGGATTTTCTAGTTTAATGGTACAATATCTAGGACTATTTTTCCATAATTTTAATGGTTCTTCACTAAAATTATTTTCTAATATTTTAAACAACCAATGATTTGTTTCAAGTTGTTTAATCTGTTCTTTCCTAGGTGGTGTAAAATCTTGATCACAAATAGATTTGTGATTGTCTACTAGAGGTATTTCTACTGAAGTATTTTCAGTAGTTAATATAACAAAGTTTTTATCAATAGAAAATGGTAAATGTTGATATATAAAATTATTACCTAATAATATATCTCCATGCATTTCATGAAAACATAATAATTTAGGAATCACGAATCTTACATTATTTATGTAGATTGGTATATTTTTTGCTTTAAAAAGAATTAAAGTTTCATTACCATCTACTCCAATAGCTCTTATTGGATTTCTCATAAGTTCCCATTTTTCTAATGGAATAGCATTTTCTCTTCAGCTACTAGTTGTAGCTCTTGTATCTAATAGAGCATTTAAAGAATATGGATTATATTCTCTAAATTGAAATGTAATTTCAATATAAGTATAATATTTCCTGGGTTGGAAATGTGAAAAAGTAATAATATCCTTTTTCCCAAGTTTCATCTGTTGAATTATTGGTTTTTCTTTGACTTTTGTATCTTTAGAAATTCTATCAAACTTATTAGGAAAATGAATTGTTTTTAATTCTATAGGTAAATATTGGTTTTTCCAATATTTTAAACCTTTTTTCAGATTATCTTCTTTTTGAAGATCTGAATCTATTTTTCTCCTACAATGAGAATCTTTTTTATCAATTTCCCAAGGTTTCGGTATTACATAATCATATGGATCTGTTTGTTTAGCATCCATTGGTTCAGGGATTTCTATATTTTCTTCTGTTGAAGTGTTTTCTTCATCAGAATAAAAACTAGTGACATTAATATCTACATCAGAATTATCTGAATTACTACTACTTTTATTAGAACTATTACTATTATCAGTAGTATCATAATTTAACATATAATGATAGTTATATTTTTTAAATAAATCTTTATGTTGTTCATAAAGTTCTTCTATTAAATTTAAATATTCAACTTGTTCATTTTTATCTTCTGTTTTAGAAAATTGGTTCTTCTAATGTTCTATTAAAGTTTTATAAGAGTCAAAATCATATTTTTCTTGTTTTTTAACATTTTCTCTTTTTTGTTTTCTTTTTTCTTTTTTATGATAGGTTGAAGATTCATCCGAAGAATCATCTTCATCTGATAAGGCTAAAATAACATTACTATTACCATAATATAAAGGTCCTAAATCTAAGTCTGATTCTATATTATTATTATTAATAACTTGATCTAATTTATTATTAACATCAGATAATAGTTCTTTAGACTTGTTATTCAAATCTAAATCTGTTACTACTCCCATATAATTTTATATGCATTCAATTTCTAAACTTTCATTATACATCTAATTCTTCTTGAAAAGAGTATACAAGAGAAAACTAAAATTGATAAAGAATCCGATCCAAAATTCGATCCAAAATTCGATGCCTTCTTTAGGCTACAACAATGCCTATTTATAATAAAAATTCTTAAACTCTAATTTAATTACAATTGAAGTCTGAACAGTATATTGATAAGAATGGCTTCATGATTTTTCCACGTAGCCATCTTGATTTGATGGTTGCTTCCACCGTCTTCTATCAAAATTGTTGTGGTTGCTTCCACGTTTCAATTGCATTAAATGGTTGCTTCCATCATGCATGACATCATCTTTGTCCTTTGGTGGTTTCCTTCTTTTTAAGTCACCACCAAAATTGAATGCATCTCCTTTTTTGGATATCATTCTTCCATGTTTTGTGTTTTGTCTTTATCCTTCTTGGATATTTCTGAGATTCATCTCCTCGATTTCATCAAGGTGTAATGATTCTGGTGAAGGAACTGGTGTATTCCAGCTTTCCCACGTGTCTTTGATCTCCGCTGCTAACGGATAATCATCTATCTCCATGTCATCTGTCTTTGTTAATAACTGCACAGCTTCTCTATTTCTGTCCTCCTGGGTTCTTCCAGTGTTATATGCTAAAATTCTTTACCATCGGTCTAGAACAAATAAGTTTCTTGGTGAAGAAGATGTTCGGCCATGGTTATCATATCAATTCCGGCTTGGATTTGGTAATTGGTAAAATTATTATAACAATTGTCAATGGCTTTTGACAATTTTTGTTGGTCTTCTTCTACTGCTGAAAGGGCTTTTCCCGAAAACAAAGTACGAATATTCCATATTTGATATGGATGATAAAATTTTTCTTTTTCAGCAATACCAATAAAACTACATATTTCTATATGAAAATAGTAGACAAAATCATCTAAATCAACAAAATTTGTTAATCTAATTTTAATATAGCAGGAAAATCTTTTAATAGATGAAAAGAAAGATTTTGGACTGTTATTTCTTTAAGAAATCCCCATTCAATACTGGTTATATCAAATGGTTCATGATTAAGCCTAAATTTGATAGCAGGAAATTGTTCTCCTATATCATTAGTAAAAACATAAGCTTGTGAATAATATTTTGAAAAGCTTTCTGTAAATTGAGCTTACTGGTTGCAAATAGCTCTACCTATTTTTGAAAATATATCTAGTGGTAGAATTTGTCTTCATTTGTTATATAGACATATTCTAAACATTTTATTAATAATAGGGCTGTTTTTCCCTTTATTAATAAAATATTGGAATATATCAAGAAGATTGTTTATCTCCTTAATATCTGTATATTCGATTAGGATTTCATCCCAATCTCTGTATAAAACAGATTTTAGTAATAAATCATGAGCTTCATTTTCTTTAGTTGTTTTTTCAACTAAGAATTCTGAAAACTGTGTAAGAGCTCTTCTAAAGTTTGCTCTTTGATCAGTAATATGGGTTTTCCATATTTTGTTTATAAAATTATAATATTCTATAGGTAATCCTGGACTATAAAAATCTTTTAATTCAGGAAATTCAGGAATTTGTTGTTTTTTCAACAAATTTTCAGTTTCTTTTATAATTTCAGCATAGCTTTTTGATATACTGAATAAGGATCTTGTGACCAAGTAAAATCATTCACCGGGTTTGGTGATCGTGTTCCATATGGTTGGTTTACCATAGGATAAGGTACATAATATCCTTGATTAGGATAAAATGGTACTTGAGTAGGTACAGTAATAAATCCTGGTTTAGGACTTACTGTTTTCCCTTTGTTGGGTTTTTTATGGACAGTTGTCCATTCTCCAACCTTTTCTAGAGGTTTTTTTTTTTTCTATCCATAAAGCCTGCTAAGAAATCAGCAAACATTAGTAAAATTAAATTTAGGATTTTCTACTAATGGTATTTCTATAGAAGTGTTTTCTATAGATAACGTAACCGATTTTTTATTAATACTAAATGGTAAATATTGATTTATAAAATAATTTCCTAATAATATATCTCCATGCATTTCATGAAAACATAATAATTTAGGAATCACAAATTTTACATTATTTATGTAGATCGGTATATTTTTGCTTTATAATAAACAGTAGTTTTGCTACCATTTATTCCATTAATATTTATTATCTTTTTTACAGATTTCCAATATTCTTCAGGAATAGCATTCTTTTTACAACTACTGGTTGTAGCACCTGTATCTAATAAAGCATGTAAAGAATATTTTTTATAATCTTTACCATGTAATGTAATTTTAATATATTTATTGAAATTTGTAATATCTTCTATTGAATAATGTATATCTTCCATTCTAGTGTTTCTAGAATTTCTACAAGGTGTAGTAGGAAAAATAGGAATATGAATTGTTTTCATACCTATAGGTGTAGAAGTACTTATATTATCTTCTTCTTCCTCTGGTTGAGAACTAGAAGGTAATACTAAATTATCATCTGTATTGGTTATCAGATTATTTTTAAAATATAACTTATCGCCAGATGACATATATTCTATAGTACTTACTGGTTTAGAAGTACTAGCATTATTAGTCTTTTCTATCATCCAGTCTTTTGGAATTGATAGGTCTTTTAAATGTAATAATTTTGGTTGAATTTCTGTAGTAAACTTATTGGGCTCAAAAAGCTCAATTATTTTATTATTTATTTCTTTTATTTCTACTTCTTCCGTATTAGTGTATTCATTAATAGAAGTCCAGCTTATTGCTAAATCTTCTGCTAAATCACTAATATCAGAATTTTTTGTCTGAATTCTAAGACATAGACACTCTTCTATTAGAGGGTCTGTTATAGATATAAAGTAATTTGGTTTAACTTTAAATCCTATAACTCCTGTATGTAAATTAGACTGAATTCCTCCAATAAGTGCTTTTATTGGATTTTCAAATCTTTTATCTAATAATACTGCTAAAATAGGAACATCATGACCTCTTCTGAATAAAGCTCTAATTGTTATCATAATGACTCCTAAATGTATATATATATCTAACTTGAGGATATTTTTTTCCTAATACGTTTTATCTTTTCTTTGGTAAATAATGGGATTTCTGTTAATCCTCTTTTAGTATTTTTAGCGACTGTGTTACCGCTAATTTTTTCTATGTGTCTTTGTGACCATATTTTAAACTTAGATATTTTATATATTTCTTCTTTAGAAATATGATTTTTATTAATCTTTTCTATTATATCATCAGAAAAGTCTGTTTCTTCTCCGATTAAATTTCCTAATTTAAAATTCTGTTGTTCAGAATTAGGAATTTCTTCTAACTTGTTTTTAGAACTACTTCCTAACATAAAAATATATTCATCAGAATCTGTATCAGACTCTGTTGCTGATATTAACTTATATAATATTTCAGTAGGATTTGTTTCCTCACTAAAACATATTTCTAAATCTTGCTCTTCAAGATTTTTAATCATTTTTCTAGCATTTTTTCCTTTGTTAGGACAATTTGTTGCTATATGACCTTCTTCATCACAAATAAAACATTTGCATATTTGTTTTTTAGTATTATTAGATGTTTTTCTTCTAACAAATTTTTTCTTTTTATTATTACTATTTTTATTATAATTTTTATTACCAGGTTTCCATCTAGCTAATCTATATTTTTTTATGCTTTTTATAGGTTTTTGGACGTATAGAGTTACATCCAAACTCCCATTCTCCTTCTAACATCTTTGTAACGACCTGAAATTGGGCCCAGTAGAACTGGGCCCATTGTACATTGAGCGTATAAGCGTTTTAAAAATTTATGGGAATTTGAGAACGGCATTATTTCTGTAACATCCCGAAATTGGGCTTAGGAGAATTGAGCCCAATGGGCCTTAGGCGTAGTAGCATTTAAAATTTTAGAGAACGGTATTAATGCAAGTTAGACTTATTAGATAAGTGATTTTGAGAGGTTAGAGGGCTTCTATGAAGTCCCGGGATGAAATATTGGCTTTGGGGAAATTTTGGTTTTAGGTGAAAAAAACCCTGGAAGTTGGCAGGTAGGCCTTAAGAATAAAATATGGAGAAAAATGACACAAAAGGAGTGTGTGGTGTAGTGGCAAAGTGACGCCACTTAGGGGACAAATGAGTGACGCCACAAGGAAGGAAGGAGGTCCAAGGTTCAAGTCTTGGCTTTTGCATTTTTGTTTCTTTTTACTTGGATCTTAGAATTTGGGCCATAGTTTATATTTAGTTGCGCATGGTTTAAGACACAAGAGGAGCTTGAGGCCAAGTGGTTAACGGCGTGGATTATGTTGCAAGGGAGCCTGGGTTCGAATCTCGTGAGAAGCAAAGGAGTATTTATTTTGCGGATTGAACGACAAGAGTTTCAGTTGAATTTAAACTCTACTGACAAAGGGATCCCACATCAGAAAGATACAAAGAAGGAAGGTGAAGAGCTAGCTATATAAAGAGCATTCCAGGAGGAGAGTTAACATACCTTGGAGGGCGTTTGGGCACAGGAGTGGTCGGAGCGCGGATTAGCACCAGACTCCTATCAGGTGTGTGTGTACTTCTCTACTCTAGTTGTAGAGCGGCAAATGCCGAAGTGCCGGTCACGGCAATAGTAGCCACACGAGTGTGCGAGCGCACGTGTGGGGCTTCGACGCGATAGTTGAGGCCATCAATAGTATTCTTGTGGGTTGGGGCTGCTTGGGCCTCGATGGGCCGAAGTGGGCCCAATGGGCCTGTGGGCCCATATGAGTAATGTAACACCCCAAACCCGGACAAGACACCACGTCCGAATCTGGTATGCTACGGGGAAAACCATTTTGGAAAACTAGATTTCTCGTTTAAAAGCTGAGTGAAAACACAGTGTGTTTGAGACAGATTTGAGCAGTCTTGTTTGAAAAACAGTTGATGTATTTGAAATCCAGGGATTTTGAAAACTTTGCTAGAATTTGTAGTTAAAACGAGTTAGTACCATTTAAAACCTTATTAGTTTCTTAATGATACATAAAACACTTTTAAACTTAGAAGAACTACAAGTTTGAATTGAAAACCATTTTGTATTTGTTTATCAAAAGACTTTGAGTGACACCCGATGGTATAGTTTAAAAACACGTTGCGTTTTAGTTGTGGAAACTTTATCTTTCCATATTTTAGAAAATTTATTCCAAGTTACTTTGTTAAGCATATTAAAAATCAATTTAAAGCATAAGCAACATAAAATATAACTTAAAAGGCCTTTTAAAAATCCAAATAGAAACCCAAATAAAAGTAAATAACTAAAGTACCCAAAATATAGAGTCTGAGTAAAGACTTTATTCAGCATGGCATAAGCACCCCGAGTCCATCCCGGCTCCAAGTCCGCGTCTACGAGTCACCTGAAATGTCAAAGGAGAGGGTGAGTCGAGTGACTCAGTGTGTAAATCCCGCTCCCGATAAAACAACATGCTAACACACATCATACATAGCAACATGATTAATGCAACCCGAACCTAACCATCCGTATCTCCTTTTCTACCCCGTGTGGTACCAAACCACTGGTGGTGCCAAACCACTGGTGACATATAGTCACAATGTGCTCCCAAAGCACTGGTGTCCCAAAGACACAATATCCGTCAATGTGCTACCAAAGCACTGGTGTCCCAAAGACACAGTTGTGCTACCAAAGCACTGGTGACCGAAGTCACAAATCCAATGTTGATGGGGCCAACCCATCGTGTGTTACCAAAACACTAGCAGACGATCCCATATCTCAAGTGGGGCCAACCCACGGTGGTCAAACCACAGGGACAAGTCGCAATGAGGTGCCAAACCTCTGGTGTCCCAAAGACACAATGTGCTACCAAAGCACTGGTGACCGTAGTCACAAATCTGGTGATGGGGCCAACCCATCGTGTGTTACCAAAACACTGGCGTCAATCCCGTATAATCATCTGTGGGGCCAACCCACTGTGGTACTGAGCCACTGGGACGAGACGCTGAGGTACCAAACCTCTGGAGGTGCCAAACCTCTGGTGACCCAAAGTCACAAAGTTGTGCTACCAAAGCACTGGTGCTCGTCAGCACAAAATATCATACTCCCTCCTCTCATATCACCCATCAACATGCCAAACTCATGTAATCATGCATGTCATACTATCATGCATATTATGCCCACATACCCAGCATAAACTCTCATGGCATACATAAATAACATAGGTCATGATATCATATAAATCATCAATAACTCATAATGATATTAGTAATAACTTACCCGAATCCAAGCTCATACCCAAATGGGTATCATATCAATCCATCAACTGCCATAATTTTAATAGGCATACAGGTTTATTAATGGTATTACTAAATATAAGTGTGTTAGTATACACACCTGATAATACGAGTCTACGACCCAATGAGAACGATCTAAGCCCCTCGATAACAAGATCCTACAATCGGCCAAACATTAGGGGTTAGGCATCCATAGCATTCGGCCAAAGCTAACAAACCAAAGGGCTTACTTTTAAACTCTTACCTTCGATAGATTTGGTTTCCTCCCAAATCCGAACCAACAGTGGTTCTTTTGCCAATCGGTCAAGTCCCTAATAACAAACAGTTAGTCCTTTGCCTTAATCGAACTGAAAGAATAACACAAGCCCATACTTACCACCACCTACCAATCGGTTAACAAGGGTGAAGGCTCTTCTCGGCTACTTTTCAACGTCCAAAGACCCTAACACAAGATGATTATCAAAAGCTTAATATCCTTCCAACCGCAACCAAACATAAGCTTCCAATCCAACCAATTTCAATATAGAACTAGAGAAAATAGACATGGCCATTCGGCCAAACACTTACCCCCAACACCAACCAAGATTCGGCTAACCACACTAGGAGAGAACCACCAAAGATTCGGCCAAGTCACCACTAGGAAAAAGGGGATTCGGCCTAGGTGTCCAACACCCTTCCTTCGGCTTTGAGTACAAAGAAAAGAGGATATAGATGGTAGAAAGAAAAGATTGTGAAAAGAGAATGGGGTTTCGGCAACAATGTTTAAGAAAGAAGAACGAATTTTGAGACACAAAGTGTTATGGTTTCGGTAATAGATGGGAAAGATGAAAGGAGGAAAATATGTTTTGGAGAGATGAGGTTTCGGCTTACAAGGTTTCAAAAAGAAATGAAATGGAGATGGAGTGCTAGGTTCGGCTTACAATGGATGCTTGAGGAAAAACCAAGTCACATTCGGCAATGAAGCTACTTGAACTTTCGGCTCCAAAAGAGAATGAGATGAAACTCTTCAGAATTTTGGCTTTTGGCAATTGACAAAAGAGAGAATTTTCTCACCAACCTTTTGACCGAAACATCAAAATGCCAAAAAGCATTTTCGGCCTCTCATGTTACCAAACCGGCCACCAACTCCCCAAGCTTCCCAAGTTTCGGCCACTTCCTCCAAAACACCCCAACCATTCGGCCAACTCCCCCAATAACTCCCATCCACTCATTTCAAAAGAGTGGACCAAGTCACACTCCTAAATTTGCTCTCCACCATCCTTTTGATTGTGAAGACTTGGTCCAAGCTAGAGTTTCACTAGCCTTCTACCACTCCTCCATGCCGTCCCAAAAAGAGCCAAAATGGGAACTCTGCAGCTTGAACTCTGGATCTCCTGCTCCTTGAAGTTGACGCCACCCCAAGCTACAAATGGCGCATGCTCTGCCACTCTGCCACTCTTCTTTTTATGCAATAAAATCCCAAATATTACACTTAAACCCCAGCTTCCTCAGCTCCCTTCACCTAACACCCAAAAACTAAAATTTACCCACTCACTCCGGCATACACCTAGGCTACACTTAAGCCCCGAAAACATAAAAATAACAACACAGCACCCCACATACAGGCAATAACATGCAACATCAAAATAGCCCCTAACCCGGGATATTACAGTTCTACCCCCCTTAAAATATAATTTCGGCCTCGAAATTACCTGATCAAAAGAGTTGCGGGTATTGCTGTCTCATCGTATCCTCGGGTTCCCACGTCGCTTCTTCTACACCATGATTCCGCCAAAGTACCTTAACCAACGGCACAGACTTCCTACGCAGAACCTTCACATCCCGATCAAGAATCTGCACAGGCTCTTCTTCCATAGTCAAGTCCGGATTTACCTCGATCTCTTCCACTGCTATCACGTGCGACGGATCCGAACGATACCTCCGAAGCATCGAAACGTGAAAAACGTCGTGAATCTGACTAAGCTCTGCTGGCAACTCAAGCTGATACGCTACGGGTCCAACCCGTCTCAAAACCTTATACGGCCCAATAAACCTCGGACTTAGCTTACCCTTCTTCCCGAACCTCAGAACCTTCTTCCAAGGCGAGACCTTCAGAAACACTCGATCCCCAACAGCAAACTCTATATCTCTTCGCTTAAGGTCGGCATAAGACTTCTGTCGATCCGAAGCTTCCTTTAATCGAGCTTGAATCAGCTTAACCTTGTCTTCGGTCTCAGCTACCAACTCGGTTCCCAATAACCGACGTTCACCTAACTCTGTCCAACATGTAGGTGAGCGACACTTCCTGCCATACAGCGCCTCATACGGAGCCATCTTGATGCTCGCTTGGTAACTGTTGTTGTAGGCAAACTCAGCTAATGGTAGAAACTCCTCCCAACTTCCTCTGAAATCCAAGACACAACCTCTCAGCATGTCTTCTAAGATCTGAATAACCCTTTCTGATTGACCGTCAGACTGCGGGTGAAAAGCCGTGCTGAAATCCAACCGAGTACCCAATGCTTGATGCAATGCTTTCCAGAACCTTGAAGTAAACCTGGGATCCCTATCTGAGATTATCGAAACTGGCACACCGTGCAACCTCACGATCTCTGCAACATACAGCTTCGCTAGCTTCTGAAGTGAGTAGTCAACCCTCACCGGAATGAAGTGAGCTGATTTAGTCAGACGATCCACCACTACCCAAACTGAATCCTTCTTGCTTGGCGTAAGCGGTAACCCACTGACAAAATCCATGGTTATCCTTTCCCACTTCCACTGAGGAATCTTCACAGGCTGAAGCAAACCCGACGGCAACTGATGTTCAGCCTTGACCTGCTGACAAGTCAGACACTTCCCAACAAACTCTGTCACCTCTTTCTTCAGACCAGGCCACCAAAACTGCTCTCTAAGATCCTTATACATCTTGCTACCTCCAGGATGCATAGCATGAGGACTGCTATGTGCATCCTGAAGAATCTTCTGCCTCAGCTCAACATCTTTAGGCATACAAGCCTTACCCTGGAAACACAACACCTCATCACTAGACAAGCTGTAACCCTCCAAACCACCATTCTGCACTTGCAACCTTCGTGCACTCAGAACCTCATCCCCTAACTGTTTCTCTCTGATCTGCTCAACCCAAGTAGGCTTAACCTGCAGCTCTGCCAAAATACTCCCGTCGTCATACAAGCTCAAATGGGCAAACAATGCTCTTAAGTCCGAAACAACCTTACGGCTCAACGCGTCTGCCACCACGTTAGCCTTGCCCGGATGATACTCAATAGAACAGTCATAATCCTTCAGCAACTCAACCCATCTACGCTGCCTCAAATTCAAATCCTTCTGAGTCAGTAGATACTTCAGACTCTTATGATCCGTGTAGACTATCGATCTCTCTCCATATAAGTAGTGCCTCCAAATCTTTAGGGCGAAAACTACAGCCGCTAGCTCCAAATCGTGCGTCGGATAGTTGCCCTCATGTGGCCTCAGCTGCCTAGAAGCGTAAGCCACAACCTTGCCTTCCTGCATCAACACACAACCCAGACCCGTATGTGATGCATCGCAATAGACTGTGTATTCCTTACCAGCCTCAGGTTGAATCAGGACCGGAGCCTCAGTCAAAACCTTCTTTAACTTGTCGAAGCTTTCCTGCTGTTTCTCAGTCCATACGAACGGAACCTCTTTCCTTAACAACTTAGTCATCGGCGCTGCTATCAACGAGAAACCCTCAACAAACCTTCGGTAGTATCCAGCCAAACCCAGAAAACTACGAATCTCAGCCACTGACCTAGGTGGCTTCCAATCCAGAACTGCCTCAATCTTGCGAGGATCTACTCGAATTCCCTCTGCTGACACTACATGACCCAAAAACGTCACTTCTCTAAGCCAGAACTCGCACTTACTGAACTTAGCATAGAGTTGCTTTTCCCTCAGAATCTGCAGCACCACCCTCAAATGCTTATCATGTTCCTCCTCTGTCCTTGAGTACACCAAGATATCGTCTATGAAAACCACCACGAACTGATCTAGATACTGCTGAAACACCCTGTTCATCATATCCATAAACGCTGCCGGTGCGTTAGTCAACCCGAATGGCATTACCAGGAATTCGTAGTGCCCATACCGAGTCCGAAACGCTGTTTTATGGATATCAGCCTCCTTAACCTTCAACTGATGATACCCAGACCTCAGATCAATCTTAGAGAATACCGCTGCACCCTTCAGCTGATCAAACAAGTCATCTATCCGCGGCAACGGATACTTGTTTTTAATCGTCAGCTTGTTCAACTGGCGGTAGTCTATGCACATCCGCATCGTGCCATCTTTCTTCTTGACAAAAAGAACTGGCGCACCCCACGGCGAAACACTTGGCCTGATAAAACCTCGATCCAATAACTCCTGGATCTGAGCCTTAAGCTCCACCAACTCCTTTGGTGCCATCCTATACGGAGCAATAGACACTGGCGCAGTCCCGGGTAACAAATCAATCCCGAACTCTACCTCTCGATCTGGCGGCAAACCCGGAAGTTCCTCAGGAAACACATCAGCAAATTCCTTAACAGTACGAACCTCCTCAACAGCAGACCCTTTAGCCTCCAAGGCATACACATGAACCACATACGCATCACAGCCTTTCCTGACCATCTTCTCCGCTTTCAGCGCAGATATTACATTTGGTAAGTAATCTCTCCTATTACCTATCATAGCCACCTCATCACCATCAACCGTCTTAAGAACCATGCGCTTGGCCGCGCAATCCAACCTCGCTTGGTACTTAACCAACCAATCCATCCCAAGAATCAGATCGAACTCCCCAAACGGCAGTTCCATCAGATCAGCAGCAAACACTACCCCTTGGAGTTCTAGGGGTACCTCTCTAAATAGCTTATCCACTACTACAGAGTGACCTAGAGGGCTAATCACAGTCATCTGCCTAGAGGATATCTCAGAGTCTAAGTCCATTGTCTCTACTATACTACTGGCAACATAAGAGTGCGTAGACCCCACATCAATTAAAGCAGTATAAGGAGTACCAAAAATCAAAAACGTACCGGTTATGACGTCCGGTGCGTCGCCCTCCTCTCGGCGCCTCGCAGCATACACCAATCCAGGCTGCCTAGCCTCAGAACCACCTGCACCTCTGCCCGGTGCTCCACGGCCCCGACCAGATCCATAACCACCTCTGCCATTACCACGGCCCCTCTGCGGTGGCGGTCCATTACCTCTGAACTGATTACGGCCCTGACTCTCAGACTGAATCCTGGCCATCCTACGCGGACAATCCCTAATGCGATGCTCCAAAGAACCACACTCGAAGCAACCTTTGCCTCCAGTCCAGCAACCACCCCAATGAGTTTTCCCACACTGATTACACTGCGGTGGTCCCTGCCTAGCAGCAACAAATCTAGCAGACTGATTCTGCCCATTCGGTCTAGCTCTCTTCTGTGGATTACCCGACGAGCCAGACGACCCAAAGCTCCTCTTAAGCCTACTCCTGTCCATACTCTGCCTCACTGACTCCTTAATACCCTCGGCCACCTTAGCTTTCTCAACCAAGACGGCAAACTCGCGCTCCTGCTGTGGAGCAATCAGCAGCCGCAACTCGTCTCGGAGACCATCCTCGAAACGAACACACCTCTCATGCTCAGTGGCTACAATGCCCCTGGCATACCTACTCAGCTTCAGGAACTCAGCCTCGTACTCAGCAACAGATTTACTCCCCTGAACAAGCCTCAGAAATGCCTTTCTTTGGGAGTCGATATAACTAGCCCCGATGTATTTCTTTTGATAAGCGGCTCTGAAGTAATCCCATGTCAAATCCTCTGCTGCCACACTGTCCCGAACTGTGAGCCACCACTGATATGACTCATCCCGGAGAAGAGATACGATACCCTTCAGCTTCTCTTCCGTCGTCAAGTCCAGATCATCCATGATCCGCTCAGTTGCCTCTAGCCAGTACTCAGCAGTGCTAGGAGCAACACCAGAAACACCTCGGAAGAATTCGGCCCCGTTAGCCCGGAGTCGCTCAGGAACTGATTTCCTAACTCCTGCACCACCACTAGCCCCAGCTACCCTTTCCAACACTCGCAGCATCGCCTGTGACACTGCGTCATCCCCGGTCTGATCTTGGAACTCACCACCTCCAGCTGGTGGCGGAACCGGTACCTCATTTTCTGAACCCTGCCCAGATCCTACGGGCTCAGAAACCGTCATTCTACCCCTACCTCTACCGCGAGTATTACGACCACGTCCACCTCGAGTGCTCATGTCTAATCTTTCTACGTATCTGATTAGAGAATTTTATGCATCAGTGTTTATTCCACTTGTTTAAAAGCAAGTCTTATGAATATTAAAAAGGATTTGTTCTCGCAAGTTCACAGAATCCTATCAGTTTCAATCTCTAAAGTAGCATACTATAGCTATTCATCAAACCATATCCAATCAAATCACAAGTAATAGTACGGGGTACTTACCTGGGCGAACTGGTGCCGGAGACTCGGTGCCATGCCTTTCAAGACCATGTATTTCAAAACCACACTTAAACAGACTTTTTAAAAAAACATTTTGGGCCTCAGGCCCACAGCCGAGCCTTTGAACTTGGCTCTGATACCACAAATGTAACACCCCAAACCCGGACAAGACACCACGTCCGAATCTGGTATGCTACGGGGAAAACCATTTTGGAAAACTAGATTTCTCGTTTAAAAGCTGAGTGAAAACACAGTGTGTTTGAGACAGATTTGAGCAGTCTTGTTTGAAAAACAGTTGATGTATTTGAAATCCAGGGATTTTGAAAACTTTGCTAGAATTTGTAGTTAAAACGAGTTAGTACCATTTAAAACCTTATTAGTTTCTTAATGATACATAAAACACTTTTAAACTTAGAAGAACTACAAGTTTGAATTGAAAACCATTTTGTATTTGTTTATCAAAAGACTTTGAGTGACACCCGATGGTATAGTTTAAAAACACGTTGCGTTTTAGTTGTGGAAACTTTATCTTTCCATATTTTAGAAAATTTATTCCAAGTTACTTTGTTAAGCATATTAAAAATCAATTTAAAGCATAAGCAACATAAAATATAACTTAAAAGGCCTTTTAAAAATCCAAATAGAAACCCAAATAAAAGTAAATAACTAAAGTACCCAAAATATAGAGTCTGAGTAAAGACTTTATTCAGCATGGCATAAGCACCCCGAGTCCATCCCGGCTCCAAGTCCGCGTCTACGAGTCACCTGAAATGTCAAAGGAGAGGGTGAGTCGAGTGACTCAGTGTGTAAATCCCGCTCCCGATAAAACAACATGCTAACACACATCATACATAGCAACATGATTAATGCAACCCGAACCTAACCATCCGTATCTCCTTTTCTACCCCGTGTGGTACCAAACCACTGGTGGTGCCAAACCACTGGTGACATATAGTCACAATGTGCTCCCAAAGCACTGGTGTCCCAAAGACACAATATCCGTCAATGTGCTACCAAAGCACTGGTGTCCCAAAGACACAGTTGTGCTACCAAAGCACTGGTGACCGAAGTCACAAATCCAATGTTGATGGGGCCAACCCATCGTGTGTTACCAAAACACTAGCAGACGATCCCATATCTCAAGTGGGGCCAACCCACGGTGGTCAAACCACAGGGACAAGTCGCAATGAGGTGCCAAACCTCTGGTGTCCCAAAGACACAATGTGCTACCAAAGCACTGGTGACCGTAGTCACAAATCTGGTGATGGGGCCAACCCATCGTGTGTTACCAAAACACTGGCGTCAATCCCGTATAATCATCTGTGGGGCCAACCCACTGTGGTACTGAGCCACTGGGACGAGACGCTGAGGTACCAAACCTCTGGAGGTGCCAAACCTCTGGTGACCCAAAGTCACAAAGTTGTGCTACCAAAGCACTGGTGCTCGTCAGCACAAAATATCATACTCCATCCTCTCATATCACCCATCAACATGCCAAACTCATGTAATCATGCATGTCATACTATCATGCATATTATGCCCACATACCCAGCATAAACTCTCATGGCATACATAAATAACATAGGTCATGATATCATATAAATCATCAATAACTCATAATGATATTAGTAATAACTTACCCGAATCCAAGCTCATACCCAAATGGGTATCATATCAATCCATCAACTGCCATAATTTTAATAGGCATACAGGTTTATTAATGGTATTACTAAATATAAGTGTGTTAGTATACACACCTGATAATACGAGTCTACGACCCAATGAGAACGATCTAAGCCCCTCGATAACAAGATCCTACAATCGGCCAAACATTAGGGGTTAGGCATCCATAGCATTCGGCCAAAGCTAACAAACCAAAGGGCTTACTTTTAAACTCTTACCTTCGATAGATTTGGTTTCCTCCCAAATCCGAACCAACAGTGGTTCTTTTGCCAATCGGTCAAGTCCCTAATAACAAACAGTTAGTCCTTTGCCTTAATCGAACTGAAAGAATAACACAAGCCCATACTTACCACCACCTACCAATCGGTTAACAAGGGTGAAGGCTCTTCTCGGCTACTTTTCAACGTCCAAAGACCCTAACACAAGATGATTATCAAAAGCTTAATATCCTTCCAACCGCAACCAAACATAAGCTTCCAATCCAACCAATTTCAATATAGAACTAGAGAAATAGACATGGCCATTCGGCCAAACACTTACCCCCAACACCAACCAAGATTCGGCTAACCACACTAGGAGAGAACCACCAAAGATTCGGCCAAGTCACCACTAGGAAAAAGGGGATTCGGCCTAGGTGTCCAACACCCTTCCTTCGGCTTTGAGTACAAAGAAAAGAGGATATAGATGGTAGAAAGAAAAGATTGTGAAAAGAGAATGGGGTTTCGGCAACAATGTTTAAGAAAGAAGAACGAATTTTGAGACACAAAGTGTTATGGTTTCGGTAATAGATGGGAAAGATGAAAGGAGGAAATATGTTTTGGAGAGATGAGGTTTCGGCTTACAAGGTTTCAAAAAGAAATGAAATGGAGATGGAGTGCTAGGTTCGGCTTACAATGGATGCTTGAGGAAAAACCAAGTCACATTCGGCAATGAAGCTACTTGAACTTTCGGCTCCAAAAGAGAATGAGATGAAACTCTTCAGAATTTTGGCTTTTGGCAATTGACAAAAGAGAGAATTTTCTCACCAACCTTTTGACCGAAACATCAAAATGCCAAAAAGCATTTTCGGCCTCTCATGTTACCAAACCGGCCACCAACTCCCCAAGCTTCCCAAGTTTCGGCCACTTCCTCCAAAACACCCCAACCATTCGGCCAACTCCCCCCAATAACTCCCATCCACTCATTTCAAAAGAGTGGACCAAGTCACACTCCTAAATTTGCTCTCCACCATCCTTTTGATTGTGAAGACTTGGTCCAAGCTAGAGTTTCACTAGCCTTCTACCACTCCTCCATGCCGTCCCAAAAAGAGCCAAAATGGGAACTCTGCAGCTTGAACTCTGGATCTCCTGCTCCTTGAAGTTGACGCCACCCCAAGCTACAAATGGCGCATGCTCTGCCACTCTGCCACTCTTCTTTTTATGCAATAAAATCCCAAATATTACACTTAAACCCCAGCTTCCTCAGCTCCCTTCACCTAACACCCAAAAACTAAAATTTACCCACTCACTCCGGCATACACCTAGGCTACACTTAAGCCCCGAAAACATAAAAATAACAACACAGCACCCCACATACAGGCAATAACATGCAACATCAAAATAGCCCCTAACCCGGGATATTACAAGTAAATTGTATGATTGTTTAGTATATGTTGAACTAGACTAGGTGGAACCTATATACGTGGCTAGATTTGTGCTAGGTGGGCCACACGAGCGTGTGGGCCCGGATGAGCCGAAATCGGGTTTTAGGCCCAATTGTCCGGTACGACCGGAAATGGTAGCTGAGTCACTAGTGGCGACATTAGGCCTTCGAAAAGGCCATTGCAGGTGCGAATTTGCGAAAATACCCTTGGTGGGTAAATTACGAAAATACCCTTGGTAGGTAAAATTACGATTATACCCTTAGAGGTTGATTAGCTTGATTTTGTTGTTTTATGTCTATCTGATTATGATCGTAACTCATGTTATTCTTATATTTGATATATGTTTTGCATACATGACACATTGCATATATCTGAATAATATGTATGTTGCATGGGCATATGGGTGATATGATATGAAAGGGGAAGTGTTCCGGTGTGTAACACCCCAAACCCGGTCAATACGCCACGACCGAATCTGGTGCGTCACTGAGGAAAATATTTTGAAAAGAATCGAATTAATGATTAAAATTTTGTGAAATACCCCTTGAAATTCTATATTTGTAGAAATCAGGTGTATAATAAGTTAAAACTAATAATT
This sequence comes from Gossypium australe, assembly GCA_005393395.2. Classification (NCBI taxonomy): domain Eukaryota; kingdom Viridiplantae; phylum Streptophyta; class Magnoliopsida; order Malvales; family Malvaceae; genus Gossypium; species Gossypium australe. The sequence continues at coordinate 72,815,131 of CM016616.1, forward strand.
TAGTTTGAAATTACGTAAAACTTTAAAATAAGTGAATAAATCATAGGTTATAAAACATTTATATCATTTTAAGAAAACTCGAATTATTACTTTGAAAACCATTTGCATTTGAATGTAGAAACTTAACATTTGAACATCATTTAAATTATCAAAAACACTTAAGTTGTTAAAATTATCAAATGATTTATGTTACCCGATGGTAACGTTTTAAAAACCATCGCGTTGTGTAGTTTAGAAAACTTTGGGCTCAAATATTATAATAATCAAGAAATTTATAAGCCATATTTTAAAACAATTCCAAAGCATAAATATAATCCAAAATCATAATTTAAGAGGCCTTATTACAAACCCATAAAATATGAAAACCAAATTAAAGTAAAGTACCCAAATGGAAGTTCATATAAAACCAACTTTTATTGCATGACCTCCTCGAGTTCATCCGGCTCCAAATCCGCGATCTCACGTATCACCTGAAATGATAAGGGAGAAGGTGAGTCACCAAGACTCAGTGCATATTCCCTCTCCCGGTTAATTACCACATACTTACACAGATTATAACAAAGCAATATATATGTGGTACCAAACCACTGGTGGTGCCAAACCACTGGTGTCCAAAGACACAAATGTGATACCAAATCACTGGTGACCGAAGTCACAAATAATCCATGTGTGGGGCCAACCCACGTGTGATACCAAATCACTGGCAGACGATCCCATATCTCAAAAGTGGGGCCAACCCACGGTGGTGTTAACCACAAGGACAAGTCGCTATGAGGTGCCAAACCTCTGGTGTCCGAAGACACGAATGTGATACCAAATCACTGGTGGTGCCAAACCACTGGTGGTGCCAAACCACTGGTGACCGAAGTCACAAATCATCAAGTTGTGGGGCCAACCCACGTGTGATACCAAATCACTGGCGTCGATCCCATATCTCAAAAGTGGGGCCAACCCACGGTGGTGTTAACCACAGGGACGAGACGCTATGAGGTGCCAAACCTCTGGTGTCCGAAGACACGAATGTGATACCAAATCACTGGAGATGCCAAATCTCTGGTGTCCGTCGACACGATATTAATCTTCCCCCTCCTCTCATATTGCCCATACCAATGCAATAGATAACCAAATCATGTTAACTCATGTTATTTCCAATATTTCCAAGCCTTCACACAAATGATCGTAACTCATGTTATTCTTATATTTGATATATGTTTTGCATACATGACACATTGCATATATCTGAATAATATGTATGTTGCATGGGCATATGGGTGATATGATATGAAAGGGGAAGTGTTCCGGTGTGTAACACCCCAAACCCGGTCAATACGCCACGACCGAATCTGGTGCGTCACTGAGGAAAATATTTTGAAAAGAATCGAATTAATGATTAAAATTTTGTGAAATACCCTTTGAAATTCTATATTTGTAGAAATCAGGTGTATAATAAGTTAAAACTAATAATTTACTTTGAAATTACGTAAAACTTTTAAATAAGTGACTAAATCATAGGTTAGAAAACATTTATATCATTTTAAGAAAACTCGAATTATTACTTTGAAAACCATTTGCATTTGAATGTAGAAACTTAACATTTGAACATCATTTAAATTATCGAAAACACTTAAGTTGTTAAAATTATCAAATGACTTATGTTACCCGATGGTAACGTTTTAAAAACCATCGCGTTGTGTAGTTTAGAAAACTTTGGGCTCAAATATTATAATAATCAAGAAATTTATAAGCCATATTTTAAAACAATTCCAAAGCATAAATATAATCCAAAATCATAATTTAAGAGGCCTTATTACAAACCCATAAAATATGAAAACCAAATTAAAGTAAAGTACCCAAATGGAAGTTCATATAAAACCAACTTTTATTGCATGACCTCCTCGAGTTCATCCGGCTCCAAATCCGCGATCTCACGTATCACCTGAAATGATAAGGGAGAAGGTGAGTCACCAAGACTCAGTGCATATTCCCTCTCCCGGTTAATTACCACATACTTACACAGATTATAACAAAGCAATATATATGTATAATGCACCCAACCCATCCATCCATAACTCCTTTTCTACCCCGTGTGGTACCAAACCACTGGTGGTGCCAAACCACTGGTGTCCAAAGACACAAATGTGATACCAAATCACTGGTGACTGAAGTCATGAATAATCCATCTGTGGGGCCAACCCACGTGTGATACCAAATCACTGGCAGACGATCCCATATCTCAAAAGTGGGGCCAACCCACGGTGGTGTTAACCACAGGGACAAGTCGCTATGAGGTGCCAAACCTCTGGTGTCCGAAGACACGAATGTGATACCAAATCACTGGTGGTGCCAAACCACAGGTGGTGCCAAACCACTGGTGACTGAAGTCACAAATCATCAAGTTGTGGGGCCAACCCACGTGTGATACCAAATCACTGGCGTCGATCCCATATCTCAAAAGTGGGGCCAACCCACGGTGGTGTTAACCACAGGGACGAGACGCTATGAGGTGCCAAACCTCTGGTGTCCGAAGACACAAATGTGATACCAAATCACTGGAGATACCAAATCTCTGGTGTCCGTCGACACGATATTAATCTTCCCCCTCCTCTCATATTGCCCATACCAATGCAATAGATAACCAAATCATGTTAATACACTTTAATATGAATCATATAATAATACCATAAATCATAGATCATGATTTCAATCCACATGTACTAACAACATATCGAAACGGACTTACCCGAATCCTCATTCATACCATCAAGGTATCATATCCAAAACTCATCGTTTTTCCCACTTTCATAATAAGATTAGTTATAAAACACACATGAATACATATATAACCCAAGTTATAAAGTGTGTAAGATACACACCTTTCACCAAAGCAAAACTAACTTCCGAAGATCCGATCTACCGCACTAGATCCTTGTCTTACAATCAGCCATATCACAATATTTTAATGAAAACCATTCGGCCAACAACATATCTTAATCCAATAAAACCTTAGGCTTCCTCAACCAACTTTAAAAGTATAGAATCCTTACCACTTGACTTACCAACTCCGATTCGCTAAAGGAATGACTTAAATCCATTGCTTCCGAAATCCCAAAGAGCCTAAGAGAATAATCGAATCCTAAAAATGGTTAGAACCTTGCAAAACAAAGCCAAAAGATTCGGCTTTTGTCTACAAGAAAATAACTTGGAAAAGAGAAAAGAATTGAAAGAAAATCGGCCATGAACACTTACCCTTTTCCAAAATCGATTGAAGAAAAATCAAAGATAATCTACCCTTGAATATTCGGCCAAAACAAAGACTAAAAGAAAGTAGAAGATTCGGCTATGGTGAAGTGAAAAAAAGAAAAGAAGAAATAGAATGGAAGTAAATGTTTTATCTTTGAACAAAAGAAAAAGAAATGGTATTTGAGATGGAGAAATATTCGGCCAAGAGAGTGTAAAAGAAAAGTGTTTATGAACCAATGTCAAAAAGAAAAGAAAAGAGAGATGTGGGAAAGATGAGATTCGGCCAACACCTATTTTGCCTAAAAGAAAAGTGCAAAAATACCAAAATGAAGTTTTGGTTTCAAAAGCAAAGATGAAAGAAAGGAAAAATGGTATGATTTGGTTCAACAAAATGAGGTTAAAATCAAAAGCAAAAAGCACCAAAATGCACAAGACACATTCGGCCAAGGAGGGAAATTTTTGGAGAGGGAAAACAAAATGCAAAAAGATGTTCAAAAGGAAAAATTGGCCAACTATTCCCCCCAAACCACCTAACAACATTCGGCCACCCACTAGACACCCATGCCGTCCACATACATGCTCTTAAGCCTTGAATAAAGTTTCCAAAACATCCCCCATATTCCATGCCTTATGTCTCCCCAACCTTCCATAGCTTCAAGATTCTTATCCCTACTATCAAGCTTTCCTTAAACATATATTCAACTTACCAAAAGATGAAAGTCCAACCTATCATAAACATAAGTTGACCGTCCATAAATGCTATGATGAAATAAAAATCCTCAAAATGTTTTCCTTGATACTCGAACCACTAACCTCAAGCAACCTTTCAAGAGCCTTAACCATCATGCCACTTATTCATCTTGTGCTTTAATTGAACACTTAAATTAACTTAAGTGTCAAGCTCACCTAATTCACTTCATTAAATAAACCATACTAAAAATTATTCTAGCTTCCTAATATTTCCAAGCCTTCACACAAATATACTAAGCACACAAAAATTCATACCTGAGCTAACAAAAATAACTAAATGACATACAAATTTTTCCTAAAGCCCACGGCCCAATCGGCCCAATCCTACTAGGCCCAATTTCGGGATATTACACGGTGGTTTTTACCACATTATCCGGTGACTTATGTCACATATTATGTATCCGGTGACTTATGTCACATATTATGATTCTGGTGACTCTGTCACATTATCTGGTGGCTATGCCATGATTATAAGGGCGATGTGCAGTTGACTGCAGCGACTGCCTTCGATGGTGTGTAGCGGATAGAGGGTCGATTTAGTAATCCCCACGGTGTGATTGGCAGGTACGGGTGGTGTGTAGAGGATGGATACCTAGGTGGGTTCGGGATTGCATTTTCATTCTTATATGTACATGTGATTTAATATGCTATGGTTCGATATGCTATGTTATGGGCTTATGGCCGAATATGACTAGAGAATGGGTTTTGCATCATTTGGCATGTGCTATCTGCTATACTGTGATGTTAGGACTACGGCCCGATTCGATTTATGTGGGCTTCGGCCAAGTATGTTATTGTGAGGGCTAAGGCCCAATCTGCTTCTGTGGGCTTAGGCCCAGTTATCACTCGTAAGGGGAAACACACACTGAGTTTTCGTAAACTCACCCCCTCTTTTTAAATGTTTCAGGTAATCATTAGACCGCGGATTTGGGGAGCCGAGGCAGACTCGTGGTGGCCCTGCAATGTTTTCTCGTAAACTCATTTCTTGTATTTAAACTTACTTTTAATTTTGGGATTTTGATATGTAATAAGGCCTTTGGTATTTTATTTGGTTTTAGCTTTCAATTTGGTTACTGTTTACTATTTAATGTTCAATATGGGATTTTCCTGAAATGATAATAAACCGTTTTTATTCAAAATTACTTAAACTCGATTTTCACAACAAATACAAGTTTATTCAAATTAATAACAACTTTGTAAAGTGGGCATTGAATGAATTGGCTTTTATAAACAAACCACAAAACGCGGAGTTTCAAAAAGAATAAGAACTTTTTAACAAACGCACAGTTTTTAAACAACCCATTTATGTGACATGCCAAATTCGGTCCTAACGTTTAGGCCGGGTTTGGGGTGTTACAATTATGGTATCAGAGGCCAGTTTCAAAAACTCGGCTGTGGGTTTGGGTTCAAAAATGTTTTCAAAGGATGGTTTAGAAAAATATATATCAGTTTTCTGGAAGTGTGGCACCCGAGTCTCCGGCACCAAATCCGTAAGTTTCCTTTTTACTATATTTTATTATATGCTGAATGATTGTATTTATTCTGCGATGTGTGGATGTGATGCTTGAATATAGGAATTGTATGTATGTGGGAAAAATATCTGTTTGCTCCGGTGTTAGATAGTTGGTTATGTGAAGGATTCCAAGATTTAGTTGGAAAGTATATTAGTTTTATTAAGATTAGAGTGCGCAGCGTGAGCGTAGTGTTGTAGGTTAGGATGTGTGACTGTACCTATAGTTGGAAATTTCGGGGACGAAATTTCTTTAAGGAGGGTAGATTTGTAACATCCCAAAATTGGGCTTAGGAGAATTGAGCCCAATGGGCCTTGGGCGTAGTAGCGTTTAAAATTTTAGAGAACGGTATTAATGAAAGTTAGACTTATTAGATAAGTGATTTTGAAAGGTTAGAGGGCTTCTATGAAGTCCCGGGATCAAATATTGGCTTTGGGAAAATTTTGGTTTTAGGTGAAAAAAACCCTGGAAGTTGGCAGGTAGGCCTTAAGAATAAAATATGGAGAAAATGACACAAAAGGAGTGTGTGGTGTAGTGGCAAAGTGACGCCACTTAGGGGACAAGGGAGTGAAGCCACAAGGAAGGAAGGAGGTCCAAGGTTCAAGTCTTGGCTTTTGCATTTTGGTTTCTTTTTACTTGGATCTTAGAATTTGGGCCATAGTTTATATTTAGTTGCGCATGGTTTAAGACACAAGAGGAGCTTGTGGCCAAGTGGTTAGCGGCGTGGATTATGTTGCAAGGGAGCTTGGGTTCGAATCTCGTGAGAAGCAAAGGAGTATTTATTTTGCGGATTGGACGGCAAGAGTTTCAGTTGAATTTAAACTCTACTGACAAAGGGATCCCACATCGGAAAGATACAAAGAAGGAAGGTGAAGAGCTAGCTATATAAAGAGCATTCCAGGAGGAGAGTTAACATACCTTGGATGGCGTTTGGGCACAGGAGTGGTCGGAGCGCGGATTAGCACCAGACTTCTATCAGGTGTGTGTGTACTTCTCTACTCTAGTTTTAGAGCGGCAAATGCCCAAGTGCCGGTCACGGCAATAGTAGCCACAGGAGTGTGCGAGTGCACGTGTGGGGCTTCGACGCAATAGTTGAGTCCATCAATAGTATTCTTGTGGGTTGGGGCTGCTTGGGGCTGCTTGGGCCTCGATGGGCCGAAGTGGGCCCAATGGGCCTGTAGGCCCATATGAGTAAATTGTATGATCGTTTAGTATATGTTGAACTAGACTAGGTGGAACTTATATACGTGGCTAGATTTGTGCTAAGTCGGCCACACGAGCGTGTGGGCCCGGATGGGTCGAAATCGGGTTTTAGGCCCAATTGTCCGGTACGACCGGAAATGGTAGCTGAGTCGCTAGTGGCGACATTAGGCCTTCGAAAAGGCCATTACAGGTGCGAATTTATGAAAATACCCTTGGTGGGTAAATTACGAAAATACCCTTAGTAGGTAAAATTACGATTATACCCTTAGAGGTTGATTAGCTTGATTTTGTTGTTTTATGTCTATCTGATTATGATGATAACTCATGTTATTGTTATATTTGATATATGTTTTGCATACATGACACATTGCATATATCTGAATAATATGTATGTTGCATGGGCATATGGGTGATATGATATGAAAGGGGAAGTGTTCCGGTGGTTTTTACCACATTATCCGGTGATTTATGTCACATATTATGTATCCGATGACTTATGTCACATATTATGATTCCGGTGACTGTCACATTATCTGGTGGCCATGCCACGATTATAAGGGCGATGTGCAGTTGACTGCAGCGACTGCCTTCGATGGTGTGTAACGGATGGAGGGTCGATTTTGTAATCCCCATGGTGTGATTGGCAGTTACGGGTGGTGTGTAGAGGATGGATACATAGGTGGGTTCGGGATTGCATTTTCATTCTTATATGTACATGTGATTTAATATGCTATGGTTCGATATGCTATGTTATGGGCTTATGGCCGAATATGACTAGAGAATGGGTTTTGCATCAATGGCATGTGCTATCTACTATACTGTGATGTTAGGGCTATGGCCCGATTCGATTTATGTGGGCTTCGGCCAAGTATGTTATTGTGAGGGCTAAGGCCCAATCTGCTTCTGTGGGCTTAGGCCTAGTTATCACTCGTAAGGGGAAACACACACTGAGTTTTCGTAAACTCACCCCCTCTTTTTAAATGTTTCAGGTAATCATTAGACCGCGGATTTGGGGAGCCGAGGCAGACTCGTGGTGGCCCTGCAATGTTTTCTCGTAAACTCGTTTCTTGTATTTAAACTTACTTTTAATTTTGGGATTTTGATATGTAATAAGGCCTTTGGTATTTTATTTGGTTTTAGCTTTCAATTTGGTTATTGTTTACTATTTAATGTTCAATATGGGATTTTCCTGAAATGATAATAAACCGTTTTTATTCAAAATTACTTAAACTCGTTTTTCACAACAAATACAATTTTATTCAAATTAATAACAACTTTGTAAAGTGGGCATTGAATGAATTGGCTTTTATAAACAAACCACAAAACGCGGAGTTTCAAAAAGAATACGAACTTTTTAACAAACGCACAATTTTTAAACAACCCTTTTATGTGACATGCCAGATTCGGTCGTAACGTTTAGGCTGGGTTTGGGGTGTTACAATTTCAAGTGGGACTTGTTAGGAAGGTGATTTTGGAATGTTATGGAGTTCTTTTAAGTTCCGGGTTCAAGTTCGGCCTTAGTGAAAGTTTGTGTTTAAGCCAATTAAGGAGAGATAGAAAGAAGCATCAAAGCTTAAGGAAATAAGAGAGTAAATTGTTAACATAAATGAACTATTGGTAAAGAGGTTATGCCATCAAGTGGAAAGCATGGAGGGAAGGGGTTCAAATCCCATCTTTTGCAAATTTTGGATTTATTAAAGTAAAGAAATAAAAGAAAAATGAAATGATGACTAAAAGATAAGGTAAGGAGGAAAACAAGGAAAAAGAAAGGAAAGAAATAAAAGAAAAAGAATAATAAAGAAGCGGGAAAATAATAATGATGGGATTTGAAAGGTAATGGAGTAGGTGAGAAAAAAAAATGCATGGAGGGTGTAATAGCCCGATTTAGGGGATAGTCGAAATAGTGATCTCGGAATCACTAAACCGAGGATAGAGAAAGTTATTTTCATGTTATTCTATGTGTTATAACATGTTTATAAGGATGCATGAAAATTTTGGTGTCTCAATTTTAGCGATTGAGGGCTTAATTTCGAAAAAGGACTAAATCGCATAAAGTGCTAAAGTTTAATTTTAATTGCTAAAGGTGCCAAATGGCTATGGATTATAAACTGGAGGTCCCAAGTGTGCAAATTGACCTTGTCTAAGAAAGTTGGCCAGCCATAGTGGGCTTAGAGGACAAAAACGTTTATTTTGGTCAAAATTGGTGGTATTGGTAGGTAAAATGAATAAAATAAGATGATATAAGCAAAAGTTATCATCTTTTCTTTTCTTCTCCTTTACCAACCGAAAATATCAGCCATGGGAGGGTTTTGAAAACTTGAAAATTTCAGCAACTCATTTTCTCTTCAAGTAAGTGATTTTGATGGCTTTAGTTGTTAATTTTTGTATTTTTGGAGTCCTCAAAGCTTAAGCTAGCTAATGAGGGGACTAATTGGTAACATGGTTGAGAGTCTAGGGACTTACCATGAGAGATTTTATGCTGGTTGCAAGGTCTCAAAGTACTTTATCAAAGGTTCAATCGAAAACCTATCCCTCGTAATAGGTGACTCGGATTTTTGGTGTCGTGGAGAGCATCGCGTTACGGATTCCGAATAAGGTGTGTAATCTCATACCCTTCCATATACATATCTGAAATGGTGTGTAATCTCACACTTCTCTAAAATTTTGTATAAAATATGCTGTTAATCGGTCGAAATACCGAAGAAAACCAAAAACCGGCATCCGTGATCACTCGGGCGTGCGTATGATCGTAGTGGTAATCGTATTTCGTAATAAAACAGTTTCGGTTAGAAGCAGTGATGTGTTTTTGAAAAATCACTAAAAATAGGAGAAAAGGAATTAGAAAGTGAATAAGATACCAAATTAAAGATTACTGTGTCTATTTTAATATGGAAGAAACGAAGAAGGAAAAGGAATTTTATATTCTGAGATATCTTGCTTTAAGTGAGACTGGTTCTGATTAACTTCGGGGTTCACTGATCTGTTTTGGAATAATCATATAAAATTGTACAAAATGAATTATGGGCTATAATTTATATGTATGGATTCCTTAGTGATCCTAGTTTCAAGAGAAACAAGTTAGAACAGTATATGGAAATAGTACAGTGAGATATTTGAAATTAAGGTAAGAGAGGTCAGAATCATTGGACTGTGAACAAGGGAAACTTTAAGGAATAAACTGTACTAAATGGCTAGGAAAAAAATTCTGGAAATATTACAGTAAGAAGATATATGAGTCTAGTTTCAAGTAAATTTTACGGATCTAAATTTCAAGTTTCGTAACTCGAGTTATAGTCAATTTAGTCGGTATGACGCAGATAGACAGTTTTAAATTTTTATGCCCAAATTAGTAGTTAAGTCCAGAATTGCGAAATTATCCCGTTTGGGCCTAAAATGGATTTTTGACCCAATAGTTCCGAATAGACCCAAGTAGAATTCTGTGCCACTCGAGGCGATAGTAGGCCTTCGGAAACACCGTTGAATATGAAAGTACAGAATTACCCTTGGAGGGTAAATTATCGAATTACCCTTGGTGGGTAAAACTACCGAAATTACCCTTGGAAGGTAAATTACCGAATTACCCTTGGTGGGTAAAACTACCGAAATTACCCTTGGAGGGTAAATTACCAAATTACCCTTGGTGGGTAAAACTACCGAATTTACCCTTGGAAGGTAAATTACCGAATTACCCTTGGTGGGTAAAACTACTGAATTTACCATTGGAAGGTAAATTACCGAATTACCCTTGGTGGGTAAAACTACCAAAATTACCCTTGGAGGGTAAATTACCGAATTACCCTTGGTGGGTAAAACTACCAAATTTACCCTTGGAAGGTAAATTACCGAATTACCCTTGGTGGGTAAAACTACGGAAATTACCCTTGGAAGGTAAATTACCGAATTACCCTTGGTGGGTAAAATTTCCGAATTACCCTTGGTGGGTAAAATTTTCGAATTACCCTTGGAGGGTAAATTACCGAATTTACCTTTGGAAGGTAAATTACTGAATTACCCTTGGTGGGTAAAATTTCTGAATTACCCTTATAGAGTAAATTACCGAATTACCCTTGGAGGGTAAATTACCGAATTACCCATGGATAGTGAATTACCGAATTTACCTTTGGAAGGTAAATTATCGAATTACCCTTGGTGGGTAAAATTTCTGAATTTCCCTTATAGAGTAAATTACCGAATTACCCTTAGAGGGTAAATTACCGAATTTACCATTGGAAGGTAAACTACCGAATTACCCTTGGTGGGTAAAACTACCGAATTTACCCTTGGAAGGTAAATTACCGAATTACCCTTGGTGGGTAAAACTACCGAATTTACCCTTGGAAGGTAAATTACCGAATTACCCTTGGTGGCTAAAACTACCGAATTTACCCTTGGAAGGTAAATTACCGAATTACCCTTGGAGGGTAAATTACCGAATTACCCTTGGAGAGTGAATTACCGAATTTACCTTTGGAAGGTAAAGTACCGAATTACCCTTAGTGGGTAAAATTTCTGAATTTCCCTTATAGAGTAAATTACCGAATTACCCTTGGAGGGTAAATTACCGAATTTACCATTGGAAGGTAAATTACCGAATTACCCTTGGTGGGTAAAACTACCGAATTTACCCTTGGAAGGTAAATTACCGAATTACCCTTGGTGGGTAAAACTACCGAATTTACCCTTGGAAGGTAAATTACCGAATTACCCTTGGTGGCTAAAACTACCGAATTTACCCTTGGAAGGTAAATTACCGAATTACCCTTGGTGGGTAAAACTACTGAATTACCCTTAGAGGGCAAATTACCGAAATACCCCTGGGTTGTGCAAATTACCGAAATACCCCTGGGTTGTGCAATTACCGAAATACCCTTGGGTTGCAAAATTATCGAAATACCCTTAGAGGGTAAATTATCGAAATTCCCTCGGTTGCGAAATTACTGAAATACCCTTGGAGGGTATATTACCGAAATACCCCTGGGTTGCAAAATTACCGAAATACCCTTAGAGGGTAAATTACTGAAATACCCCTGGGTTGCAAAATTACCAAAATACCCTTGGTGGGTAAAATTTTTGAATTTCCCTTAGAGAGTAAATTACCGAATTACCCTTAGTGGGTACGATTACCGAATTATCTTACGGGCCGAATTACGAAAATGCCCCTAATGGGCCGAATTACGAAATGTCCCTATGGACCGAATTACGAAAATACCCTTTATGGGCTAAATGTGATATTTGGTATATGGGCAGTTTGATATTTGTGATATGGGCCAGAGTGTGTAATTTCACACTTATCTCATGGGTTAGATATTATACCGTAAGCATTAGAATAAATCGTAAAATTTCTAAAATCGAAAAATACGGTATAATAACACTTTTTGTGTAAATGCATGAAACCGGTATTAAGGTTGTGGGAATTACGGATTTGCCCTTAATGGGTTATTTTGTTAAAAAGTGATATTGTGGGCCATATGAATTATTTTGATAAATTGGCCAAGTGTGAAATTTGAAAAAAAAGGCCTCATGTGATTAATGGGCCAAAATTTGCTAGATCGATTAATGGGCCAAAATTTGCTAGATCGATTAATGGGCCAAAATTTGTTAGATCGATTAATGGGCCAAAATTTGCTAGATCGATTAATGGGCCAAAATTTGCTAGATCGATTAATGGGCCAAAATTTGCTAGATCAATTAATGGGCCAAAATTTGCTAGATCTATTAATGGGCCAAAATTCGTTAGATCGATTAATGGGCCAAAATTTGCTAGATCGATTAATGGGCAAAATTTTGCTAGATCGCTTCATGGGCCAAATTGTTAAGATTGATTAATGGGCCAAATTGCTAGATTGCTTAATGGGACAACTTGTATTATGGGCCTTATGATGAAATTATTCTATGAATATTGTTATGCTTTGTATATGCATACATGATTGCATGGGTTGGGATAAAATTGAAGAGAAGTGCTAGTGGCTCTGCCACAATCTAGTTCGGTGACTCTGTCACAATCCAGTTCGGTGGCTCTGCCACAATCCAGTTCGGTGACTCTGTCACAATCCAGTTCGGTGGCTCTGCCACAATCTAGTTCGGTGACTCTGTCACAATCTAGTTCGGTGGCTCTGCCACAAACATTTTAAATGGCTTTATGCCTGCGATTGGTGTGTTGGTGGGGTGGGTTGACTTGATCCCCACAGGTGTGCTAGTTTGTACGGGTGGTGTGTAGCGGATGGAAATTAGGTTTGGTTTGGGATTTGCATATCATATGCATATTATATACATGTTATTATGTTATAATTGTAAATGGGCTTAGGCCCAAAATATTGCTATGGGTGTTCCGACCCAGTGGATGATGGTAAGGAGATTACACACTGAGTTTTTGTAACTCACACCCCTTTCTCTTAACCTTTTCAGGTAATGCTCAGTGACGTGGACTTGGGCCTTAGATGACTCGATGGAGACCATACTTTAGAAATGGTTTATTTGGACTTCAGACTACTTTCTTGTTTATTTTATTACTCTACTATTTTGGGTTAAATGTTGTAATCAGGCCTCAGATTTTCTTTCAAAATGCTTCTGCAACTCTATTCCCAAACGTCCCATTTTCGTAAATTTTTTATTTCAAATATATTTTCACAACCAAAAAGGTTTTTAAAGAAAATTACGTTTTCAAGTAAATAACAATTGCTTAAGTGTTTTGGGTTTTAACAAAGAGGCTGTAATTCTCAAACAAGTTTTTAACAATCTCATAGATGGTTTGAAAAAAAAAAAACTTCCATGTGATACACCAGATTCGTGCTTAACGTCTAGGCCGGGTTTGGGGTGTTACAATCTTTGTACAATATTTATGACTTAATTTATTCTTGACTTGTTTAGCCGCCTTACTCTGTAAGCAATGTAATATAATTCTTTCTTTAGCAAAATTAATTCTATTTCCTATAGTATCTATATTTGCTACATCTATACCATTATCATTACTATGTTTTATTATGAAAGAAGCATATTTGTTTATGCAAATTTCATCCCAATGTGGTGGTAATTTATGAAAATATTGGTTTTCCAAAAGTCTATACTATCATTTCTTAACTTTTGATATTCATGAAGAAATTTTTTAGAAAGTTCTTCTAAATATCTAATATCACATAATTTTAATTTTGACAAGATAGCTGGATTGGCTATCCTGATCTTTTTTATTAGTATAACCACAAAATTCTATTTTTAGAATTGAAGTTAAACCTTTTAGTAAATCTTTAGGAGAACTTATTTGATTAATAAGTTGACCCTTTTGTTCTTTTCCTTTCTCAGATTCTTCCCATCGTCTGAGAAATTGTAGAACATCACCTTGAAAAGTTCCTACAAAATAATTTAAAAACTTTTCTTTTGACCCAACTGTACTGTTGTTGTTTACAACAATAGTCATAGATTGTGCCCAATCATCTATTGTTTTTTCATAGTCTGATAAAGGAACATTAGTTAAATCTAAATATATTCCTCCTTGAGCAACATTTCTTTTGTTTAAATCATCAACCTTATAAGGTATAGGTGTAGGTTGACTAGTTTCTCCTGGGGTTTCCAGTTTTATATCATTAGTAGCTATATTTTCTATTTTATTACCTAATATTCTTGTTCTGTTTTCAACAGTTTCATAATTTTTATTAATAGCTCTCAGATGATCATCTGTTTGAAGATCTGAGTCTATTTTTCTCTTTCCATGAGAATCTTTTTTATCAATTTCCCAAGGTTTAGGTATTTCATAATCATATGGATCTATTTGTTCGGTATCCATAGGTTCAGGAATTTCTATATTTACTTCTGTTGAAGTGTTTTCTTCATCAGAATTATGACTAGTGACATTAATATCTACATCAGAATTATCTGAATTACTACTACTTTTATTAGAACTATTACTATTATCAGTAGTATCATAATTTAACATATAATGATAGTTATATTTTTTAAATAAATCTTTATGTTGTTCATAAAGTTCTTCTATTAACTTTAAATATTCTACTTGTTCATTTTTATCTTCTGTTTTAGAAAATTGGTTTTTCCAATGTTCTATTAAAGTTTTATAAGAGTCAAAATCATATTTTTCTTGTATTTTTTAACATTTTCTCTTTTTTGTTTTCTTTTTTCTTTTTTATTATAGGTTGAAGATTCATCCGAAGAATCATCTTCATCTGATAAGGCTAAAATAACATTACTATTACCATAATATAAAGGTCCTAAATCTAAGTCTGATTTTATATTATTATTATTAATAACTTGATCTAATTTATTATTAACATCAGATAATAGTTCTTTAGACTTGTTATTCAAATCTAAATCTGTTACTACTCCCATATTATCTACTTTTTCTTCTACTTTACTAACCTTAGTATATAGTTTATTAAAATATATAGATGTCATATCTATTAAACTATTGATACCTTTACTAAGAGCCGAAACATTATTTTCATTCTTAGAGTCTATATGCATAGTATGATTACAAGTTTTATCTTTATATAAACAATCCATTTCTTCCATGATTTTATATGAAATCATAATTGTACCAAAATTTATATAAGAAATCCAATAAAAGTTACTATAATATCCAAAATTTATATAAAATTTATTTAAAAGAATTAGATGATATCCAAAACCATAATTTGTTTCGTTTGGTTTAAACTTTCCAGAACTATATCCATAAATTAATTCTTCATTAGATATTGTTTTAGCTTTTAATACACATCCCCAATTTTTATCGGAGGCATCTGTTTCGAGAATTAATTTATCACCTTGTTTAGGTAAATAAACTTTAGGAACATAATTTATTTCAGACTTTATCATTTTTATAATGTCTGAATCTTTTTTAGTCCATTCAAAAGGTTTATCCTTTTTCAATTTTTCATATAACAATTCCTAGAAATTGTTGAAGCTGTTTCTTATCAACAATTTTTTCAGGAAATTCTTTTATTTTAACAATAATATGATCTTGGAGTTTAAGACCATCAGATGATAATATTAATCCTAAGAATTCTATTTCAATTTTTTCTATTTCTATTTTCTTGGGGCTTAATATTATTCCATGTTTTATAAACTCTCTAGCTATGATATTTAGATGTTTTCTATGGTTTTCCAGTGTTTCTGAAAAGATTAAAATATCATCTATATATACCACACAAAATTTTTTATATTTTTAAATATAGAGTCCATCCATCTTTGGAAGACTTGTGGTGCATTACATAATCCGAATGGCATTACTCTCCATTGATAATGACCATTAGGTGCACTAAAAGCTGTTAATGGTCTGGATTCTACTGTTAACATGATTTGCCAGAAGCCAGATTTACAGTCAAACTTACTATTGCTTGTTTAGCTTGATTTATTAAGACTTCCTTTCTTGGAATAAAATAACCATCAAAAATAGTATTTTGATTTAGTCTTTTATAATTAATAACCATCCTAGCTTTTCCTCTTTTTATTTCTGCATGGTTTCTTATCATAAAAGCAGGACTAGAATGTGGACTATTAGTTTCTTCTATTAATCCTTTATCTAATAATTCTTCTATCTGTATATCAAATTCATCTATATCTTGTTTAGTATAGATCATAGGCTTTACCTTAATAATTTTATTGGGATTTTCTAGTTTAATGGTACAATATCTAGGACTATTTTTCCATAATTTTGATTGTTCTTCACTAAAATTATTTTTTCTAATATTTTAAACAAGCAATGATTTGTTTCAAGTTGCTTAATCTGTTCTTTCCTAGGTGGTGTAAAATCTTGATCACAAATAAATTTGTGATTATCTACTAGAGGTATTTCTACTGAAGTATTTTCAGTAGTTAATATAACAAAGTTTTTATCAATATAAAATGGTAAATGTTGATATATAAAATTATTACCTAATAATATATCTCCATGCATTTCATGAAAACATAATGATTTAGGAATCACGAATCTTACATTATTTATGTAGATTGGTATATTTTTTGCTTTAAAAAGAATTAAAGTTTCATTACCATCTACTCCAACAGCTCTTATTGGATTTCTCATAAGTTCCCATTTTTCTGATGGAATAGCATTTTCTCTACAGCTACTAGTTGTAGCTCCTGTATCTAATAGAGCATTTAAAGAATATGAATTATATTCTCTAAATTGAAATGTAATTTCAATATAAGTATAATATTTCCTGGGTTGGAAATGTGAAAAAGTAATAATATCCTTTTTCCCAAGTCTCATCTGTTGAATTATTGGTTTTTCTTTGACTTTTGTATCTTTAGAAATTCTATCCAACTTATTAGGAAAATGAATTTGTAACACCCTAAAAATCCGAGTATCGATATATTGTATGTTTTGGTGTTTAGCTTATGAATAAAAATTTTCTTTTCTTCTTTTTCGTGTTTATTATAGCCTTGAAAAGGGCATAGAATTATTCGGGTATAGAATAATTTTTAGTATTGAGAATTTATTGAAGTGGATCAAGTGACCCTGATACTTAAGTTAATTTAAGTGTCTAAAATTAGCATAAGATGAGTAATTGGCAAGGTGGTGTTGGCGCATGAGTAATTGCATGAGGGGAGATGTTCGAATCCCTTGGATAACAATTAGATGACTTTTATTTTTGCACTTGTATGGCAAGTGTTGGCCAAGCAATACTTATGGTAAGGATGGACTTTTTCATTTATGGAAAGTAGACTAAGGGAATAAGGTAAGTACTAACTTAAGGTATGGAATCAAGAAATTTTGGTATGATAAGGGGACATGTAACATCCTAAAAATGGGCCTATGCATTGTTGATTTAATTATACAAAATAGCATGTCTTATGTGTTATGAATGTATTATGAACATTTTTGGAAAATTGGAAATGTAAGGAAATGATTTAGAAATGTTAAGTTTCAAAAGAGGAAAGTGAACATTTTTGGAAACTTGGAAATGTAAGGAAATGCCTTAGAAATGTTAAGTTTAAAGGAGGAAAGCGAACATTTTTGGAAACTTGGAAATGTAAGGAAATGTCTTGGAAATGTAAGGAAATGTTTTAGAAATGTACGGAAATGCTTAAGAAATGTTAAGTTTGAAGTTTAAGAGAGGGACATGAAGCAAGGTGGACTTAAGAGGAAATGTAGGGAAAATTTGACACACAAATGGGCATGGAAAAGTGGCTTGGAGATGCCACTTAAGGCCCAAGTAAGTGACGCCTCAAGCTACGCAAATGGGCCTAGGTTTGAGTCACATGGGAAGCAAATAAAAGAGTTTTATTTTGCTGCAAGGAGCAAGGGAGTTGGACGGCACCAAGGCACTTGGGGAAGAGTTTAATTCTCTTTAAAATTCGGCAAAAGGGTGTGATTAATTGTGGATTAATTCCTTTTATTTTTAATGGATAAAAGAATAGATAATAGAAGGATTATTATTATTAAGCAAAGTGATAAAGGATGGAGTATTATTATTTATTTTAAATAAAAAGATAAAGAGGAAAATAAGGGAGAAGTGATGGCCAAGTAAGGGACTTTAACCTTAGTAATTTCGGCTAAGCTAGTAAAAGGGAGTAGCCGAATGTCATTCAATACTTTTGCCTCTCTTTCAAGCACTCTTTTCTCTCCAAGCTATCATCTTCTTCTTCTTTTCTTTTTATCTGCTCTAGCCGAAACTTCCATCTCCCTAGTTCATCTTAGCCGTAAACCCTCCCTAAAAAGATTCATACTCTTCCTCTTATGTTCTTTGAGATAGCCGAATACCCTACTTCTATTGGGAGCCATAGCCGATTCTTCCTAAGCCCATACTCTCTCTTTTCTTTTCCCCTGTTGAAGCCGAAACCTCCTAGTATTCATCAGAAGCCGAAATCAATTGAGTAAGATCTAGGCCAAAGCCGAATATTGTTGTGAATTCAAGCCAAGGTGTTGTCGACTACAACATTAGGGGAGGAATTTCGAGATATCAAGTGTTGCCGATTTCAATACTAAAGGTAAGGATGTTATTGACATCATTTTGGTTCTTTTCTTTAAGCCGAAATTTAGATTCTAATGCCATCCATATCTTTGGCCGACACTTTGAAGGGCCTTTCGGGATTTACTAAGTGTCGACTACAAGGAAGGAGAAGTTCTTTTCCCGAAGGTACACCATAGGCCGCGTGTTCCCTAGTTATTCGGTGAGTTTCGGGATTTAAAATCCACAAGGTAAGCATATGAAGTATTCGGCCAAGGCTTATTTTGTATGAAGATCTATTTCTTATTTCGCTTAAAAGCCGAAACTAATTAGTTAAGTGATTTTAGTGCCTAGCCGATTGCAAGGGGAGAACTCTGTGAAGTTTCGAGATTTGACTATAGTCAATTCGACAGCAAGGTAAGCATATAAGTGTACTAATCCTACTGGGATTTTGTTTATGGCCGAATGGTTCTTTTTGTTAAAATCCTAGTGTTGGCCGAATGTAGGAGTTAAAAATCTAAAGAGTTAGATCGAGTTTTCGGGTTTTCAGGAAAGCGTTAAATACCAGGTGTGTACCCCACACTATCTTTTAATTATGGCAATATTTAATATAAGTATGTGTATAAGAATGTGAATATGGCTAAGGTACCATGTAATGGTACAAAGTACTCAGGTACGTTTCCTACTCCTACTAGGATTATGAATATATGTTATATATAACATGTGAAAAGTGATAAGAATGTGAATTAAGGCATGATGTGCATGATATGTATGATATGGGGCATATGGGATATGATGAAAAGGGGAAGTGAATGTGGTGACCTAAGACCACGATATTTGAATGTGGTGACCTAAGACCACGATATCTGAATATGGTGTCTCTTGACACAGAATATGTATCTGGTGGCTATGCCACGAATTTTATAAGGGCGATGAGCACATCGACTGCAGCGACTGCCTTCGATGGTGTGTAGCGGATGGAGGGTTGACTTATTAGTCCCCACGGTGTGCAGGTTGGTACGGGTGATGTGTAGCGGATGGCATCTAGGTTTGGGTTCGGGTTTGCATCATTATCTTTACTTGTTATATGAATGTGATATGTATGATATGCCTGAATTTGTTTAGATTTAGTGTTGGTTACACATTGAGTCTGTTTGACTCACCCCGTTGGGGAAATTTTTCTTCCAGGTGATGATCAGTGATGGACCGGGCCGGCAGAAGCTTAGGGATGGCCATGCTCAGCAAGAAATTCATTTTATTTGGACTATTTTACTTTAAGTACTTTGGTTTAATTTTGGGATTTATTTGATGTAATAAGGCCATAGTAGATTTCTTTATTTTGCTTTTATTTACTATGTACGCATTTTTATCAAATAAAGTTTAAGTAAATTTATTTAAAAACAAAGCCTAAACATTTTGTCACCTAAAGTAAAGGATTTTAATAATGAAATAAACTTGTTTTCAACTCAAGCCCAACCCAAAACAATCTCTCTTCCAAAACACACAAGTTTTTCCTAAGTAACAAAAGTATTTTGAACCGGTTTACATCGAGGAACATACCAGATCCGGTCAAGGCTCGTGGGCCGGGTTTGGGGTGTTTCAGCTTGGTATCAGAGCCTAGTTTTAAACTCTCGGCCTGTGGTTTAAGGCCCAAAACGTTTTCAAATTGAGCCCAAATGAGTTTTTATGAAAATATTTTTGGAAATAAGCAGGTTTTTCTGGCATGGCACCTAAGTCTCCGACCCGCAGTCCACCAGGTAAGTACCCCTAACCATTGTGTGAATTATAGTATGAACTGTAGAAGGGTAGAACTGGAATGGCACGTAGAGTAGTATGATAAGTATTTGGAACCCTAGGACTAGTTACCTCAACGATTACATAAGACTTAATTGCTTAATTAAACAAACCTGTGTCTAAGTCGCCAAGTTAGGGTGTGGCAACCATTGTGCGCATGTCTAGGATTGGTATTCGGTGGGAGCTTGGTATTTAAACAATTCGCGTGACTCACCTCCTTTCCACTCGAATCCTACCTGGTGCGTAGCTTCGGTTCACCCTAACCAAGAGGACTCAGTCACAAGCTAAACCTAATAACTAAAACCCGAAAGGGATTAGCCACATTTTCATGGAAACCCTAGTTTTAAAACTTTTAAAAAAATTATCCTTTTAAATTGCCAACATGATTTTATATATTTTCTGGAATATTCATGACTTACAAAAAATTACTAAATTACCCCTAGTTGTAAAATTACAAAAATGCCCTTGGTTTAGAAAATGTCCAAACTACCCACGGTTTAATTAAAATTTCCTTATTTTATAAAATATTCAAAAACTCTACTTCTGCGAAATATTAAAATACTCCAACTTGGAAAATTTACGAAATTGCCCCTAACTTACAAAATTACCAAAATGACCCTGGTTTTCAAAAATTTTGCAACATCACCGATTTGGAAAATAAATTCTCAAAAAAACCCTCAAGCTTTATAAATTTTGAAATTGATTTATTAGGATTTACAAATTCACCCTGGTTTATTACCAAAATACTCCCGAGTTCCAAAATTACCGAAATACCCTCGGATTTCAAAATTTCCAAAAATACCCCGGGAATGCAAAATTACCAAAATACCCTTATTGACAAAATCCACAAGGAACCTTATTTTGAAAAAAAATTACGAAAATACCCCTGTAGGGCAAATTACGAAAATACCCCTGGGTAGTGGAAAAACAACAACAATGAAAACTACAACATTTCTCTGAATGAACGGAAGTTCATAATTGATTGATGAATGTATGAATGTAAAGACTGTGTGCATGTATGAATACGAAAGAACCACTCCTAAAATTCTTTTCATAAAACTTCTTCGTGGATAATCAGTGAAACAAGGACTAAATCCATAAAATTTCTTAATCAGATTAAAGCGCAATCGTTAAGAATGAGTTCTAGAGGACGTGGTCGTCGTGGACACGGTAGAGGAAGAATGACTGTGTCGGAACCCGTTAGATCAGGTCAAGGATCTGATAATGAGATACCACCACCACCCCCAGCTGTTGGTGTCGAGCAGCAAGCTCAGACGGGGGACGACGCTGTGTCGCAGGCTGTGCTGTGAGTTTTGGAAATGGTGGCTGGAGCAGGTGGAAATATGGGAGCTCAGAAATTCGTGCCCGAGCGACTCCGAGCCAATGGGGCTGAGATGTTTAGAGGAGTATCTGGTGTAGCACCCAGTACAGCTGAATATTGGTTGGAAGCAACCGAACGGATTATGGATGAGCTTGATCTGACCCCGAGGAGAAGTTGAAAGGAATGGTGGCACTATTACGCGATGAAGTGTATCAGTGGTGGCTCACAGTTCGGGATGGAGCCACGGCTGAGGATCTGACCTGGGATTATGTTAAGGCAGCATATCAGAAGAAATATGTTGGCACACGGTATATTGATGAGCAGAGGAAGGTTTTTCTGGGGCTGGTTCAAGGGAACAAGTCCGTGACAGAATATGAAGCCGAATTTCTGAGGTTGAGCCGTTATGCTCGAGGCGTAGTGGCTACTGAGCATGAGCGATGTGTCCGGTTTGAGGACGGATTAAGGGATGACCTGAGGTTGTTAGTTGCTCCACATCAAGAGCGGGAGTTTTCTGTGTTAGTGGAGAAAGCTAAGATAGCTGAAGGGATTAAGGACACGGTGAAGCAGAACATTGACCGAAATAGGCCAAAGAGAGGTTTTGGATCGTCTGGATCAGCTGGAAATGTTCAGAAAAGGCCTAGAGTTGATGGGCCGCGAGGTCAGCAAGCTGGTACTGGAGGGCAATATCGTACTTGTGATCAATTTGGGAAGAAACACTTAGGAGAGTGTTGGAAAAAAGACTGGAGGATGCTTCAGATGTGGGTCAAAGGACCATATGATTAAGGACTGTCCAATGAGGTCGGAGGGGAATAAACCGATAGCCCAGAATGTCAATCAGGCTGGTAGAGGTGGTCAGCAGCCTCAGCGGGGTCGTGGTCCGAATGGCTGAGGTAATGGCGCTGGAAGAGGGCGTGGAACACCTGGCAGAGGTGCTAATAATAATACTGAGGCAAGGCAACCGGGTTTGGTTTATGCAGTTCGTCGTAGGGAGGATGGAGACGCGCCGGACGTCATAACCGGTACGTTCCTTATTTTTGGCAAGCCCTATTATGCCTTAATTGATGTGGGCTCGACCCATTCTTATGTTGCATGTAGTGTAGTCGAGACACTAGGTTTAGACTCTGAACTCTCTGATAGGCAGATGACTCTAGTAAGCCCATTAGGCCAAACTGTAGTGGTGGGTAAGATCTTTCAGAGTGTACCTCTAGAGATTCAGGGAGTGAACTTTCGGGCTGACTTAATGGAACTACCCTTTGGGGAGTTTGATCTCATACTTGGTATGGACTGGCTAGTGGAACATCGGGCTGTGTTGGACTGTGCAGCTAAGCGAATGGAATTAAGGACCCCGGAGGGTGAGGTGGTCATTATGATAGGAGAAAGAAGAAACTACCTGTCTAATGTAGTTTCGGCGTTGAAGGCTGAGAAAATGGTTAGAAAAGGGTGCAAGGCATTTCTGGCCTTCGTTAGTGCTGTGGACACAAAAGAAGGGGGAGTTAGTGGAGTTAGAACAGTAAGGGACTTTGAAGATGTGTTCCCAGAGGAATTGCCCGGAATACCCCCAGATAGAGAGGTGGAATTTGGAATTGACTTACCGCCGGGAACAGCTCCTGTGTCAATTGCCCCGTATCGAATGGCACCAAAGGAGTTGGTTGAGCTCAAGGCTCAAATCCAAGAATTGCTGGATCGTGGGTTCATTTGACCCAGTGTGTCTCCGTGGGGAGCACCGGTCTTGTTCGTGAAGAAGAAGGACCGAACTATGCGTATGTGCATAGACTATCGTCAGTTGAACAAGCTAACCATCAAAAACAAGTATCCTTTGCCAAGGATAGACGACTTGTTCGATTAGCTTAAGGGGGCAACGGTATTCACCAAGATCGACTTAAGGTCAGGATATCGTCAGTTGAAAGTAAAGGAGGCAGATATCCATAAGACAGCCTTTAGGACAAGATACGACCATTATGAGTTTGTTGTAATGCCGTTTGGATTGACGAACGCCCCAGCTACGTTCATCGACGACATCTTGGTGTACTCTAAGTCGGAGGAAGAGCATGATGAGCATCTACGGATTGTGTTGCAAGTGTTGAGGGAGAAGAAGCTCTATGCCAAATTCAGCAAGTGTGAATTTTGGCTTAAGGAGGTTGCGTTCTTAGGACATGTAGTGTCTGCAGAAGGAATAAGGGTGGATCCTAGGAAGATTGAGGCGGTGTTGGATTGGGAACCACCTAAGTCTGTGGCTGAGATCCGTAGTTTCTTAGGTTTGGCGGGCTATTACAGAAGGTTCGTGGAAGGATTTTCATCGATAGCCACACCTTTGACAAAGTTGCTAAAGAAGGAAGTACCCTTTTTATGGACGGATATGCAACAGGAGGCTTTGAGAAGCTCAAGAGGGTTTTGACTGAAGCTCCAGTGTTAATTCAGTCGGAGGCAGGAAAGGATTTTGTGGTATACTGTGACGCTTCTCATATGGGATTAGGGTGTGTTCTAATGCAAGATGGAAAAGTAGTCGCTTATGCGTCTCGACAGTTAAGGCCTCATGAGGTTAACTACCCAACCCATGACTTGGAACTGGCAGCAGTGGTTTTTGCTCTTAATGTGTGGAGGCACTATCTCTATGGAGAAAAGTCGGTAATCTACACAGACCACAAGAGTCTTAAGTATCTGTTGACTCAGAAGGAGTTGAACTTGAGGCAGCGAAGGTGGGTGGAGTTATTGAAGGATTATGATTGTTCGATAGAGTACCACCCGGGCAAGGCGAATGTGGTAGCAGATGCCTTAAGTCGGAAGGTTGTGTCGGATCTAAGGGCGATGTTTGCACACTTGAGTTTGTATGATGATGGAAGCCTGTTGGCAGAATTGCAAGTCAAACCAACATGGTTGAATGAGGTCAAGAGAAGTCAGTTGGTGGATAAGGATCTAAGTGCTAAGTTACAACAAGTACAGAACGGAGAGTTAGAGGATTATGGTGTTAATGATGAGGGAGTATTGTGCTTCAAGGGAAAGGTCTGTATGCCGAAGGACGAAGAGTTAAGACAGAGGATTCTTCGGGAAGCGCATAGTAGCCCTTATGCTATGCATCCCGGAGGCACTAAGCTGTACAGAGATCTAGGGGAACAGTTTTGGTGGCCTGATCTTAAACGGGAAGTTACTGAATTCGTGGGAAAGTGTCTAACGTGTCAGCAAGTTAAGGCTGAACACCAAGTTCCGTCTGGATTGCTTCAGCCAATCATGACTCCGCAGTGGATGTGGGAGCGAATTACCATGGACTTCGTTAGTGGGCTTCCCCTTACGCCTACTAAGAAGGACTCGGTATGGGTAATAGTGGACCGTTTGACCAAGTCCGCGCACTTTATTCCAGTGAGAGTCGATTATTCTCTACAGAAGTTGGCAAAGCTGTATGTGGCGGAGATTGTGAGGTTGCATGGAGTACCGGTGTCGATTATCTCAGATAGGGACCCAAGGTTTACTTCTCGGTTCTGGAAAGCGTTACATCAGGCTTTAGGCACTAAGTTAGATTTCACTACGGCTTTTCATCCACAGTCGGACGGGCAGTCTGAGCGGGTAATCCAAGTGTTAGAAGATATGTTGAGGGGCTGTGTGATGGATTTCAGAGGAAGTTGGGAGGAATACTTGCCTTTAGCGGAGTTTGCCTACAATAACAGCTATCAGGCTAGTATACGGATGGCACCGTATGAAGCGTTGTATGGACGGAAGTGTCGCACTCCTACGTGTTGGACAGAATTAGGGGAACGTCGAGTTTTAGGTCCAGAGTTAGTGGCAGAATCTGAAGAGAAGGTTGAGATAATCTGGGCACGGTTGAAGGAAGCTTCTGATAGACAAAAGTCGTATACGGATCTCAAACGGAAGGACATAGAATTTGTTGTGGGAGATCAAGTATTCCTTAAGGTTTCGCCTTGGAAGAAGGTGATGAGATTCGGTCGGAAAGGGAAGTTAAGCCCAAGGTTCATAGGGCCCTATCGAGTGTTAAAGCGAGTTGGACCAGTGGCATATCAGTTGGAGTTGCCACCAGAGTTAAAGCAGATGCACGACGTATTCCATGTATCCATGCTACGTCGATATCGATCGGATCCATCTCATGTAGTTTCGGTCGAGGAGGTGGAGCTAAGACCAGACTTATCCTATGAGGAAGAGCCGATTCAGATCCTAGAACGAGATGTGAAAGTATTACGGAGGAAGTCAGTTCCTCTAGTCAAAGTATTATGGAGAAATCATGGATCGGAGGAAGCTTCGTGGGAGCCAGAAGAGGCAATGCGACAGCAATACCCTCATTTATTTTAGCCAGGTAATTTCGAGGACGAAATTATTTTTAAGGGGGTAGAACTGTAACATCCTAAAAATGGGCCTGTGCATTGTTGATTTAATTATACGAAATAGCATGTCTTATGTGTTATGAATGTATTATGAACATTTTTGGAAACTTGGAAATGTAAGGAAATGATTTAGAAATGTTAAGTTTCAAAAGAGGAAAGTGAACATTTTTGGAAACTTGGAAATGTAAGGAAATGCCTTAGAAATGTTAAGTTTAAAGGAGGAAAGCGAACATTTTTGGAAACTTGGAAATGTAAGGAAATGTCTTGGAAATGTAAGCAAATGTTTTAGAAATGTACGGAAATGCTTAAGAAATGTTAAGTTTAAAGTTTAAGAGAGGGACATGAAGCAAGGTGGACTTAAGAGGAAATGTAGGGAAAATTTGACACACAAATGGGCATGGAAAAGTGGCTTGGAGATGCCACTTAAGGCGCAGGTAAGTGATGCCACAAGCTATGCAAATGGGCCTAGGTTCGAGTCACATGGGAAGCAAATAAAAGAGTTTTATTTTGCTGCAAGGAGCAAGGGAGTTGGACGGCACCAAGGCACTTGGGGAAGAGTTTAATTCTCTTTAAAATTTGGCAAAAGGGTGTGATTAATTGTGGATTAATTCCTTTTATTTTTAATGGATAAAAGAAGAGATAATAGAAGGATTATTATTAAGCAAAGTGATAAAGGATGGAGTATTATTATTTATTTTAAATAAAAAGATAAAGAGGAAAATAAGGGAGAAGTGATGGCCAAGTAAGGGACTTTAACCTTAGTAATTTCAGCTAAGCTAGTAAAAGGGAGTAGCCGAATGTCATTCAATACTTTTGCCTCTCTTTCAAGCACTCTTCTCTCTCCAAGCTATCATCCTCTTCTTCTTTTCTTTTTATCTGCTCTAGCCGAAACTTCCATCTCCCTAGTTCATCTTAGCCGTAAACCCTCCCTAAAAAGATTCATACTCTTCCTCTTGTGTTCTTTGAGATAGCCGAATACCCTACTTCTATTGGGAGCCATAGCCGATTCTTCCTAAGCCCATACTCTCTCTTTTCTTTTCCCCTGTTGAAGCCGAAACCTCCTAGTATTCATCAGAAGCCGAAATCAATTGAGTAAGATCTAGGCCAAAGTCGAATATTGTTGTGAATTCAAGCCAAGGTGTTGTCGACTACAACATTAGGGGAGGAATTTCAGGATATCAAGTGTTGCCGATTTCAATACTAAAGGTAAGGATGTTATTGACATCGTTTTGGTTCTTTTCTTTAAGCCAAAATTTAGATTCTACTGCCATCCATATCTTTGGCCGACACTTTGAAGGGCCTTTCGGGATTTACTAAGTTTCGACTACAAGGAAGGAGAAGTTCTTTTCCCGAAGGTACACCATAGGCCGCTTGTTTCCTAGTTATTCGGTGAGTTTCGGGATTTAAAATCCACAAGGTAAGCATATGAAGTATTCGGCCAAGGCTTATTTTGTATGAAGATCTATTTCTTATTTCGCTTAAAAGCCGAAACTAATTAGTTAAGTGATTTTAGTGCCTAGCCGATTGCAAGGGGAGAACTCTGCGAAGTTTTTGGATTTGACTATAGTCAATTCGACAGCAAGGTAGGCATATAAGTGTACTAATCCTACTGGGATTTGGATTATGGCAGAATGGTTCTTTTTGTTAAAATCCTAGTGTTGGCCGAATGTAGGAGTTAAGAATCTAAAGAGTTAGATCGAGTTTTCGGGTTTTCAGGAAAGCGTTAAATACCAGGTGTGTACCCCACACTATCTTTTAATTATGGCAATATTTAATATAAGTATGTGTATAAGAATGTGAATATGGCTAAGGTACCATGTAATGGTACAAAGTACTCAGGTACGTTTCCTACTCCTACTAGGATTATGAATATATGTTATATATAACATGTGAAAAGTGATAAGAATGTGAATTAAGGCATGATGTGCATGATATGTATGATATGGGGCATATGGGATATGATGAAAAGGGGAAGTGAATGTGGTGACCTAAGACCACGATATTTGAATGTGGTGACCTAAGACCACGATATCTGAATATGGTGTCTCTTGACACAGAATATGTTTCTGGTGGCTATGCCATGAATTTTATAAGGGCGATGAGCACGTCGACTGCAGCGACTGCCTTCGATGGTGTGTAGCGGATGGAGGGTTGACTTATTAGTCCCCACGGTGTGCAGGTTGGTACGGGTGATGTGTAGCGGATGGCATCTAGGTTTGGGTTCGGGTTTACATCATTATCTTTACTTGTTATATGAATGTGATATGTATGATATGCCTGAATTTGTTTGGATTTAGTGTTGGTTACACATTGAGTTTGTTTGACTCACCCCGTTGGGGAAATATTTCTTCCAGGTGACGATCAGTGATGGACCGGGCCGGCAGAAGCTTAGGGATGGCCATGCTCAGCAAGAAATTCATTTTATTTGGACTATTTTGCTTTAAGTACTTTGGTTTAATTTTGGGATTTATTTGATGTAATAAGGCCATAGTAGATTTCTTTATTTTGCTTTTATTTACTATGTACGCATTTTTATCAAGTAAAGTTTAAGTAAATTTATTTAAAAACAAAGCCTAAACGTTTTGCCACCTAAAGTAAAGGATTTTAATAATGAAATAAACTTGTTTTCAACTCAAGCCCAACCCAAAACAATCTTTCTTCCAAAACACACAAGTTTTTCCTAAGTAACAAAAGAATTTTGAACCGGTTTACATCGAGGAACATACCAGATCCGGTCAAGGCTCGTGGGCCAGGTTTGGGGTGTTTCAGGACATAAGGCATGAATCAAGGGCTTTGTTTTGGAAGCTTTGAATGGTCAATTTGTCCATGAACATGGTCGGTTTTGTGGTCTAAGGGGGGTTGGCCGAATATTTTGGTAACATAGGTAAGGATGGTAGCATGTTTGGTCATTTTTGGGGTTTCTTTTCACAAAACTTTCTTCTCATTTTCTCTCCCTAAACCGAATGCAATTGGTGCATTGTGAGCATTCTTGTTTTCTTCTTTTGGTCATTATTTTTGACCATTTGGCCTCAATTTTTGCCTAATCTCTCAAGCTCTTCCTCTCTAGTGCCGAAATCACCATAGCACTAAGGCCATTTTTCGTCTCTTTCTTTTCTACTCTTGGGCCGAATGCTCTTTTGCCCCAAATCCCTCCCTTTGTTTCTTTTACATCCTTGAAAACCGAAACACATTTTCTCTTTTCTACTTTTCTCCATGGCCGGATGTTGCTAGCATCATTTCCATCAAAATTGTTTTCTTAGCCGAACCATCTTCTCACACATTTCTCTCTTCATAATCATTCTTTCAAGCCAAGTGGTAAGAACCCTTTTCATTTCTTTATTTTCTAGCCGAATATGCATACTGTTTAGAGGGTCTTTTGATCAAAAATTGTAACACCCCCAAACCCGGCCCACAAGTCCTGACCGGATCTGGTTATGTCACTGCGGAAACCGTTTGCAAAATCTTTGACTTTCATATAAAACTTGAAAATTTTATTAACTTTTGGAAACCATGTCTTTTCTTTCAAAATTATAAATAAAGCTTTGTTATTAAAAATAATCCATATTAAAACTTTAGTATAAAAATATATAAATACTTTGATTAAATAGGTTGCTAAAACTAAAATTATCTTCACATAATAATTTCTATTAAGTAAACCATAATATCAAGTAATATAAAAAATAGTGATAACAAAAATAATAATAATAATAATAATAATGCCCTTATTACAAAAATAATTAATCCAAGTACTCGATAATAAAACGCATAAAGAAAAGATTAAAAACGTCCTCTGCATGGGCCACCTTGTATCCACTCCAACCCGGTCCGATCATCCTGTCACCTGCGATGTTGGATAAATAATTGGGTGAGTCATCATGACTCAGTGTGTAATTAAACCACTGATATCCACCCACATGCTAGCCACATAATATCCCAATTATCAAATGCAACAAGTAATATATATATTCATTTTAACAATTACCACAATCTGGGCTTGGCCCACATTCAAATCATACTCAAATACTGGGCTAGGCCCATTCCTCAATAAACCACATATCAACTGGGCTTGGCCCATTTCCACGTATGTTCCCAAAACATACCTATCCACATGTCATATTGGGCTTGGCCCATTTCCATATTATTACAAAAATAATGCAACATGATTCCTAACCCAACCTAGGGTCCATCCGCTACACACCCCCTTATCCAGCCTACCACACACCAGGGGACTATCGAGTCACCCTCTCCTTTTCCCTCCAAAAAGGCAACCAATGCCATCCACGATGTAGCACGTAGCTAACATCAACCACGATGGAGCACACAGCACCCATCAGCCACGATATGGCATAGAGCCGATATCAATCAAGGTAACCACGCGAACTAAATCGCAAAGATCCACAACGCGACCTCAGTCAGCGCCAATCCACGATGTAGCACAAAGCTGACATCAACCACGTACTCGAAGTACACCCGTACCTTCTTTCAAAACCCACCCATGCACATGTAACATAAAATGATGATAAGGTGGTGCATGTACATATTAAACACAATCATAGGCATACTCACATAATAAAATCAGTGATCACATATTTACAAACTTTGCTACTAACCTGATCATCTTCATACCCCTTAAGGGTACCATTTTCACATTTAACTGCACTGGTTAGCATACATATAAAATAGATATATATCACGCAAATCCCGGAAACAATGGTTAACTACACACCTTATAACCTGAAGTTCTAAACCCTCGATTTTGACGCTATCGCTTAGCGAGACTATAGCTATCTGCCTATCGTTTTCTGCTGCACGACCACACCCCGGTGGCCAATCCCGAACTGCCGAGACGACTCTTTTCTTAAACTTCAGGACAGGGACTTTCTCTTGCCCTCCTCTACTGGTATTGGTCTCCATCAAAAAGCTTAATCAGAATCACACCATTAATCAACAAGACATAATCTACTTATCAACGAGTCTAAGTCACTTACTAATATCCTTACCGAAATAATCTAAGATCCCGAAGGCTTCCTTTGCTCTTGTCGATATGCCCCTAAAAAGACCATAGCCAACCTTCGGTCAACACATAACCACATATATTGGCCTAAGGCCGAATATCAAACCACTTACCCCTTTTTACTCGAATCCCGAAACACCAATGGAATTGCCGAAAATCCCTGCTACAAGACTATTAGAATCGGCCATACAAAAATTCGTGGAAAGGCCCCTTTGGCCGAATACCTTACCACCCTTACCTTGATGAATCTACTCTCCAAAAGTCCTCCTTTAACGCTGCTTGCTGCAAAAGAACCACATCACTAATGGCCTAAAAAGCCATTCGGCCAACCATAGGAATTAAGGTTTAGACACTTGATTTGGCAATTTTATGGAAAAGAGTCCAAAACCGATTCATAAAAAGAATACTTACCCCTTTTTCGCTAATCCCCAAGGATATTTTGGCTTCTCAACTTGCAATATAAAAAGGAGAATAAAGCACCTTAGATGTTCGGCTATGGCTACCAAGGAAGATCAAACATTCGGCTAACACAAAATAGGTACAAACCGAGGTTGAGAGGAAGAGAAATAAAATGTAGAAGAAGGTTAGAAGAATTTTGGCAATAGTGGAGAGGTTTCGGTTTCAAAAAAAAAAAAAGAAAAATAAATAAATTGCTTTGACTAAAATTTTCGGCAAGAAAACAAGAAGAAAAAGAAGAAGAATTTCGGTACCCTCCTTATAAAGCTTCCCAGCCGACTAAGCAACCCCAAAGAGTCCAACATTCAGCCACCTTATCACTCCCTTATCAAATTCCAAATAAACTTCTATTTTATCCCCCCCACTCACCTATTCAAAAACAATTAAAACACTGCCACCGTTATCATCTATCTCAACTAGATAAATAAATAAAAATAAAATAATAAAAAAATAAATAAAAATAATAATAAAAGAAACATTTATCCAGCCGAATTTAAAAGAACAAAAGCTAACTTAATCTATATCTACTGGAAGATCCCATGTGCCGTCCAATCTTTACCAAGCTGCTGCAAAAATAAGAATAAAATAAAAAAAATAAAACTCCAATTGCACAGCCTTGGATTCGAACCTGGGACCAACTGCTGCACGCCTCCCTCCAAAGCCCCAGGCCACCCGGCCACTTTGATTTTTATGCTAAAAACCCCCATCATTTATTTTTAAATCCTTCCTACGCCAGCCCATAACCGCACAACAAAAATAAAAATGCCAACATGCAGCTCCAGGTGCTCGAACCTGCGCCCTTGCTCTCCTCCAGCGCCTAAGTGGCGCATGAGAGCCACTCCACCAGCCCATCTTTCTTGTCCGAATTCCTCACCATAAATCTTTAAGGCCTTACAAAGCCCAACGCCCAAAACAAAAATAAAACGCCACTTTTGTTGCCGCCTAAACTCGAACCCAGGCCCTCAATGATCCCACTTCCAGCCCCCCTTAAGCAGCGCATAACCACTTTGCCAATGCCTTTCATGTGTCCTATTCTCCCAATTAATTCTTTTAAGGCCTCCCAAAGCCAAGCTCCCCTTTATTACTTAAAAATCCAAAATTTTTCCCAAGTCTTCCCGTTTCATCCAAGCATTCATAAACCTTTAAAACACATCCAAAACACCCCAAAACCTTCCAATACTTAAATTCTACCCAAATTGCCTAGCCCCTAAACCAGGGTGTTACAATTCTACCCTCCTTAAAATAATTTCGTCCTCGAAATTACTTATTACCGAACAATCATAACTCGCTATTCTACGCCTCTGCTGCGCACTCTGATCTTAATCTATTATACTTCCCGACTCAGTCCCTAAGTTCTCACTCAAAATCCAAATCACACAAGAAAGAGCTAACTTACAAACAAGGGAAAAACAATTAAAGAATATTCCAAAACAAAGAAGCTTACCCGATATCACATCCTTGGTTGACTTTGACTAGAACCACGACCCCTCGTTGCTCGAGGACAATTCTTAACCAGATGTGCCTTAGATCCGCACCGAAAGCATTCTTTACTATTTCCCCAACACTCTCCTGTGTGAGGTCTTCCACATCGAGCACAAAGACGATTCCGATTCTCAGCAACTGGCACAGGTGGGCATATCGCATTCTCAACTTTTGGTCTTTTCTGAGCATCTCCAGATGATGCTGATGGTCCAACCCTTCTCTTATTCTCATTTCTATTCTTCTCTCGGTTTTCTCTTATAGTCTTTTTAACCTCTTCGGCAATCCGAGCTTTCTCTACCAGAATGGCAAAATCCCTTTCTCTTTGTGGAGCGATCAACTCCCGTAACTCATCTCGCAGCCCATCTTCGAATCGAACACTCCTTTCATAATCAGTAGCCACGATTCCTTTGGCGTACTGACTTAGCCGCACAAATTCAGCTTCATACTCTGCTATCGACTTATTCCCTTGTACTAGGTTTAGAAATGCTTTCCTTTGCGCGTCTAAGTAACTGGCTCCTACATACTTCCCTTCAAACTTAGCCTTAAAGTAATCCCAATCCAATCGATCTGCCGGTACCCCTTGTTTGACAGTGAGCCACCAACGATAAGCTTCGTCGCGAAGCAACGAAACAGCGCCCTTCAGCTTTTCTTCATTGGTGCAGTCCAAATCATCCATGATTCTTTCGACTGCTTCTAGCCAGTATTCTGCCACATTCGGAGCTACTCCAGACACTCCTTTAAAAACTTCAGCCCCGTTCGACCTGAGTCTCTCGGATACTGACTTCCGAGTTCCATTTCCCCTACTAGCTCTTGCCACTTGCTGTAGCACTCGTAGCATGGCTTGCGACACTGCGTCATCTTCTTCCGTCTGATCTTGCTCCTCCGCGACCACTGCTGGCGGTGGCACTTCACTTTCTGACCCATGGCCAGACCCTACCGGTTCTGAAGCTGCCATTCTACCTCTACCGCGTCCCCTAGAACTCATCTCTATCGTCGCGATTTAATCTGATTTAAGAAATTTTATGCATTAGAAATTTTGTTCCACTATTTAATCGCGAGCAAATTTTTATGAAAGAAGGGTATTTTAAAGTAGTTCTTTCGATCACACAAAGTCTCAGTTCCAGTTTGCTACCCTTATTCAAAGAATCACATTTACACACACACATTCATTCGTCCACAAGAACACATTTCTCCCTCAATAGAGGCACATTCAGTGGTATCTACCACCCACATTCACTATTCGAACCTTTCTGCCCGTTTCTACCCCAGGGGTATTTTGGTAATTTTGTCAATCAGGGTAATTTTGTGAATTTCCAAAGTCAGGGTTATTATTTTGAAATACAGAAAATTGGATACTTTTGCAATGTAAGAAAATTTTATTAAGTTTGGGGTTAAACCAGAAATTTTAAAAGTCAGGGGCATTTTAGTAATTTTCAACATAGGGGTATTTTTGTAAATTTTCGCAAATCGGAGTATCTCGATATTTTAAAAACTAAAGATTTTGGTATTTTACAAAGTACAAATTATTTTAACAAAAGTTGAGGGTAGTGTGGTAATTTTACGACACAGGGGTATTTTTGTAATTTTGCGGCTAGGGCATTTTGATAATTTTGGTAAATTGAGAAAACGTTTTTCAAAATCGGATTTAGGGTTTACAAATAAAAGGGTAAGTTTGAAAATTTAAAAAAAAAAAATTAAGGGTTTTAAAACAGCAAGGCCAATCCCTTTCGGGTTTTGTTTATTGTTTAGCCTATGACTGAGTCCTCTTGGTTAGGGTGAACCGAAGCTACGCACCAGGTAGGAATCCCGCGAAGAGGAGGTGAGTCACGAGGACTGCTTATGTACCAAGCTCTTCCGGATCCAATCCTTGACATGCGCACAGGGGTTACCACACCCTAACTCGGTGACTCAGCCGTAGGTTTGTTTAAGAGTCCTTAAGTCTTATGCACATGTTTGAGTAGACTAGCCCTAGAGTTCAACAGATCCTAGTTCACTAATCTACGAGCCCAACTAATCCCATAACAGTTCATATATCAAATTACTTCACAAGTCTGAAGTACTTACCTGGTGGACTCGGGCCGGAGGTACAGGTGCCATGCCAGAATACCTGAAAAATAATTCATAAACCCATATTCTTGAAAAGCCCATTTTGAAAATGTTTTTGGGCCCAAAACCCTCAAAGCCGAGTTTTGAACCGGGCTCTGATAACAAACTGTAACACCCCCAAACCCGGCCCACAAGCCCTGACCGGATCTGGTTATGTCACTGCGGAAACCGTTTGCAAAATCTTTGACTTTCATATAAAACTTGAAAATTTTATTAACTTTTGGAAACCATGTCTTTTCTTTCAAAATTATAAATAAAGCTTTGTTATTAAAAATAATCCATATTAAAACTTTAGTATAAAAATATAAATACTTTGATTAAATAGGTTGCTAAAACTAAAATTATCTTCACATAATAATTTCTATTAAGTAAACCATAATATCAAGTAATATAAAAAATAGTGATAACAAAAATAATAATAATAATAATAAGGCCCTTATTACAAAAATAATTAATCCAAGTACTCGATAATAAAACGCATAAAGAAAAGATTAAAAACGTCCTCTGCATGGGCCACCTTGTATCCACTCCAACCCGGTCCGATCATCCTGTCACCTGCGATGTTGGATAAATAATTGGGTGAGTCATCATGACTCAGTGTGTAATTAAACCACTGATATCCACCCACATGCTAGCCACATAATATCCCAATTATCAAATGCAACAAGTAATATATATATTCATTTTAACAATTACCGCAATCTGGGCTTGGCCCACATTCAAATCATACTCAAATACTGGGCTAGGCCCATTCCTCAATAAACCACATATCAACTGGGCTTGGCCCATTTCCACGTATGTTCCCAAAACATACCTATCCACATGTCATATTGGGCTTGGCCCATTTCCATATTATTACAAAAATAATGCAACATCAACAACTTAAATTGATTTAGAAAAACGAATTTCTCAAAAATGTTTTCTACTGTAACAAGCTAGATTCGGCCTTAAAGTTTGGGCCGGGTTTGGGTTGTTACAAAAGATATTTCAGTAATTATCCTTAACTTAGCCGAAATTTTAAGAGAATTTAAACTCCTCCCTTGAGTTCCTTAGTGCCGTCCACTTCTCTGCTCCTTGTACAAAAATAAAATTCCCTTATTTGCTCCCCAAGTGACTCGAACCCAGGCCCAATTGCACCTGCTTGTGGCGTCACTTACTGGGCTTTAAGTGGCATCTCCAAGCCACTTTTCCATGCCCATTTGTGTGTCAAATTTCTTCTTTTAATTTTCTTAAGGCCGCCTTGCCTTAGCTTTCTCCTTTTATGCTTTAAAACTTAACATTTCCTTACATTTCCAAGTTTCCAAAAATGTTCGTTTGCCTCCTTTAAACTTAACATTTCTAAATCATTTCCTTACATTTCCAAGTTTCCAAAAATGTTTGTTTTCCTCCTCTAAACTTAACATTTCTAAATCATTTCCTTACATTTCCAAGTTTCCAAAAATGTTTACTTTCCCCCTTTTAAACTTAACATTTCCTTACATTTCTGAGTTTCCAAAAATGTTCGTAATACATTTACAGCACATAAGACATGTCATTCCCTATAATTAAATCAAAATGCATAGGCCCATTTTCAGGATGTTACAAAGTTCGAACAGTATATTGATAAGAATGGCTTCATGATTTTTCCACGTAGCCATCTTGATTTGATGGTTGCTTCCACCGTCTTCTATCAAAATTGTTGTGGTTGCTTCCACGATTCAATTGCATTAAATGGTTGCTTCCATCATGCATGACATCATCTTTGTCCTTTGGTGGTTTCCTTCTTTTTAAGTCACCGCCAAAATTGAATGCATCTCCTTTTTTGGATATCATTCTTCCACGTTTTGTGTTTTGTCTTTATCCTTCTTGGATATTTCTGAGATTCATCTCCTCGATTTCATCAAGGTGTAATGATTCTGGTGAAGGAACTGGTGTATTCCAGCTTTCCCACGTGTCTTTGATCTCCGCTGCTAACGGATAATCATCTATCTCCATGTCAGCTATCTTTGTTAATAACTGCACAGCTTCTCTATTTCTGTCCTCCTGGGTTCTTCCAGTGTTATATGCTAAAATTCTTTTACCATCGGTCAAGAACAAATAAGTTTCTTGGTGAAGAAGATGTTCGGCCATGGTTATCATATCAATTTCGGCTTGGATTTGATAATTGGTAAAATTATTATAACAATTGTCAATGGCTTTTGACAATTTTTGTTGGTCTTCTTCTACTGCTGAAAGGGCTTTTCCCGAAAACAAAGTACGAATATTCCATATTTGACATGGCTGATAAAATTTTTCTTTTTCAGCAATACCAATAAAACTACATATTTCTATATGAAAATAGTAGACAAAATCATCTAAATCAACAAAATTTGTTAATCTAGATTTTATTATAGCAGGAAAATCTTTTAATAGATGAAAAGAAAGATTTTGGACTGTTATTTCTTTAACAAATCCCCATTCAATACTGGTTATATCAAATGGTTCATGATTAAGCCTAAATTTGATAGTAGGAAATTGCTCTCCTATATCATTAGTAAAAACATAAGCTTGTAAATAATATTTTGAAAAACTTTCTGAAAATTGAGCTTGCTGGTTGCAAATAGCTCTATCTATTTTTGAAAATATATCTGGTGGTAGAATTTGTCTACATTTGTTATATAGACATATTCTAAACATTTTATTAATAATAGGGCTGTTTTTCCCTTTATTAATAAAATATTGGAATATATCAAGAAGATTGTTTATCTCTTTAATAGCTGTATATTCGATTAGGATTTCATCCCAATCTCTGTATAAAATAGATTTTAGTAATAAATCATGAGCTTCATTTTCTTTAGTTGTTTTTTCAACTAAGAATTCTGAAAACTGTGTAAGAGCTCTTCTAAAGTTTGCTCTTTGATCAGTAATATGGGTTTTCCATATTTTGTTTATAAAATTATAATATTCTATAGGTAATCCTAGATTATAAAAATCTTTTAATTCAGGAAATTCAGGAATTTGTTGTTTTTTCAACAAATTTTCAGTTTCTTTTATAATTTCAGCATAGCTTTTTTGATATACTGAATAAGGATCTTGTGACCAAGTAAAATCATTCACCGGGTTTGGTGATTGTGTTCCATATGGTTGGTTTACCATAGGATAAGGTACATACTATCCTTGATAAGGATAAAATGGTACTTGAGTAGGTACAGTAATAAATCCTGGTTTAGGACTTACTGTTTTCCCTTTGTTGGGTTTTTTATGGACAGTTGCCCATTCTCCAACTTTTTCTAGAGGTTTTTTACCTCTATCCATAAGGCCTGCTAAGAAAATTAGCAAACATTAGTAAAAATAAATTTAGGATTTTCTACTAATGGTATTTCTATAGAAGTGTTTTCTATAGATAACATAACCGATTTTTTATTAATATTAAATAGTAAATATTGATTTATAAAATTATTTCCTAATAATATATCTCCATGCATTTCATGAAAACATAACAATTTAGGAATCAAAAATTTTACATTATTTATGTAGATCGGTATATTTTTTGCTTTATAATAAACAGTAGTTTTGCTACCATTTATTCCATTAATATTTATTATCTTTTTTACAGGTTTCCAATATTCTTCAGGAATAACATTCTTTTTACAACTTCTGGTTGTAGCACCTGTATCTAATAAAGCATGTAAATAATATTTTTTATAATCTTTACCATGTAATGTAATTTCAATATATTTATTGAAATTTGTAATACCTTCTATTGAATAATGTATATCTTCCATTCTAGTGTTTCTAGAATTTCTACTAGGTGTAGTAGGAAAAATAGGAATATGAACTGTTTCCATACCTATCGGTGTAGAAGTACTTATATTATCTTCTTCTTCCTCTGGTTGAGAACTAGAAGGTAATACTAAATTATCATCTGTATTGGTTATCAGATTATTTTTAAAATATAACTTATCGCCAGATGACATATATTCTATAGTACTTACTGGTTTAGAAGTACTAGCATGATTAGTCTTTTCTATCATCTAGTCTTCTGGAATTGATAGGTCTTTTAAATGTAATAATTTTGGTTGAATTTCTGTAGTAAACTTACTGGGCTCAAAAAGCTCAATTATTTTATTATTTATTTCTTTTATTTCTACTTCTGCCGTATTAGTGTATTCATTAATAGAAGTCCAGCTTATTGCTAAATCTTCTGCTAAATCACTAATATCAGAATTTTTTGTCTGAATTCTAGGACATAGACACTCTTCTATTAGAGGGTCTGTTATAGATATAAAGTAATTTGGTTTAACTTTAAATCCTATAACTCCTGTATGTAAATTAGACTGAATTCCTCCAATAAGTGCTTTTATTAGATTTTCAAATCTTTTATCTAATAATACTGCTAAAATAGGAACATCATGACCTCTTCTGAATAAAGCTCTAATTGTTATCATAATGACTCCTAAATGTATATATCTAACTTGAGGATATTTTTTCCTAATACGTTTTATCTTTTCTTTGGTAAATAATGGGATTTCTGTTAATCTTCCTTTAGTATCTTTAGCGACTGTGTTACCGCTAATTTTTTCTATGTGTCTTTGTGACCATATTTTAAACTTAGATATTTTATATATTTCTTCTTTAGAAATATGATTTTTATTAATCTTTTCTATTATATCATCAGAAAAGTCTGTTTCTTCTCCGATTAAATTTCCTAATTTAATATTCTGTTGTTCAGAATTAGGAATTTCTTCTAACTTGTTTTTAGAACTACTTCCTAACATAAAAATATATTCATCAGAATCTGTATCAGACTCTGTTTCTGATATTAACTCATATAATATTTCAGTAGGATTTGTTTCCTCACTAAAACATATTTCTAAATCTTGTTCTTCAAGGTTTTTAATCATTTTTCTAGCATTTTTTCCTTTGTTAGGACAATTTGTTGCTATATGACCTTCTTCATCACAAATAAAACATTTGTGTAATATCCCGGGTTAGGGGCTATTTTATTGTGCATGATACTGCATAGTTGTAGTGTGCTGTGTTGCTATTTCTATGCTTTAGGGGCTTAGTTATAGCTTAGGTGTATGCCTGAGTAAATTAGAAAAAAATTGATTTTTGGGTAGTAAGTGAAGGGGGTTGAGGAAGCTGGGGTTTTTAAGTTATTTTTGGTATTTCATAGCACAAAAAGAAGAGTGGCAGAGTGGCAGAGCATGCGCCACTTGGGAGCTTGGTGTGGCGTCATTTCCAGGGGAGAGGATGTCCTGAGTTCGAGCTGCGAAACTCCCATTTTGGGTTGCATTTTGGGACGGCATGGTGGAGTGGTAGAAGCCAAATCAAACACCACCTTGGACCAAGTCTTACCTTTCGAATGGAAGGTAGAGAGCGAATTTAGGAGTGTGACTTGGTCCACTCAATTCAAAGGAGTGGATGGGAGTTGTTTGTGGGATTTGGCCGTATGGTTTGGGGTGTTTGGGGGAAGTGGCCGAAACTTGGGAAGCTTGGGGAGTTAGTGGCCGGTTTTGGTGTAGTGGGAGTGTGCCGAAAATGCTTGGAGCATTTTTGTTGAATATTCGGTCACCTTTTGTCTAAGAGAATTCCTTCTTTTCTCTTTTGAAATCGAGAGTTCAAGAGCTTACAACCGAGCCTGTTTTCCCCTAAGCTTTCTTGGTAGCCGAATATTGCCATCTTCATGATCATTCTTATTGTCATTTGGGGAAACCGAAACTCAACTTCTCCTCTGGTATTCTTTGCTTTCTTTCACTCTTAAAGATTTTGTTAGCCGAAACTAATACCTTCTCCTTTGATATTTCCATCTTTTTCCTTTAGAAACACCTAGTGCCGAATTCACATTCCCTCTTAGCCAATTTTTTTCATCTACTTTCTTCCATTTCTTGAAACCCCTAAGCCGAAATTTCTATTCATTCTATCCATTTCTTTTCTCTCTTAAAACCGAAACACACCTACCATTTTTCCCATTTTTCTTCCTTCTCTTCTCAAGACCTTGACCGAATCCTTTATTTCTCTTTTTGGCACAAGCCTTGGCCGAATTACTTGTGGTGTGGGGCGGCCGAATATAGAGTGTTGGGTTTCTTTCTCCAATCGTTTGGAGGTTGGTAAGTTCATGGCCGAATGGTCATTATTTCCTTTCTCTTCTCAATCGATTTTGGTTTATTTAAGGGCCGAATATGGGCATTCTGGATGTATTCTAATTTCTTCGTTATAGGATCAGTGGATTGGGGAAGCAAGCAGGAGGAGCCGTTTCCTTCTGTCAATTGTTGGTAAGGGGTAAGTGATTGGTTGTTGATTGGTTTAATCATCTGGTTTCGATTAGGCCATGTTTGATAAAGGATTAACTGTATTCTTTTCTAGGTGAAGGCCGATTATCAAAGGGGCTATTAGTTGGTTCGGGTTTGGTAGGAAACCAAACATTAGCAAGGTAAGGGGTAATTCGACAAACCCTTGTTGGTCTATGGGGTGATGGCCGAATGTCTTAGTTGCCTAACCCCTATGTTTGGCCGATTGTAGGACCTTGTAATCGAGGGGCTTAGATCGTTCTCGTTGGATTTCTAGGCTCGTATAATCAGGTGTGTATACTAACACACTTATATTTAGGAATATTATTAATAAACCTGTATGCCTATTAAAATTTATGGCAGTTGATGGATTGATATGATACCCATTTGGGTATGAGCTTGGATTCGGGTAAGTTATTACTAATATCGTTATGAGTTATTGATGATTTATATGATATCATGACCTATGTTATTTATGTATGCCATGGGAGTTTATGCTGGGCATGTGGGCATAATATGCATGATAGTATGATATGCATGATTACATGAGTTTGGCATGTTGATGGGTGATATGAGAGGAGGGAGTATGATATTTTGTGCTGACGAGCACCAGTGCTTTGGTAGCACAACTTTGTGACTTTGGGTCACCAGAGGTTTGGCACCTCCAGAGGTTTGGTACCTCAGCGTCTCGTCCCAGTGGCTCAGTACCACAGTGGGTTGGCCCCACAGATGATTATACGGGATTGACGCCAGTGTTTTGGTAACACACGATGGGTTGGCCCCATCACCAGAATTGTGACTACGGTCACCAGTGCTTTGGTAGCACAACTTTGTGACTTTGGGTCACCAGAGGTTTGGCACCTCATTGCGACTTGTCCCTGTGGTTTAACCACCGTGGGTTGGCCCCACTTGAGATATGGGATCGTCTGCTAGTGTTTTGGTAACACACGATGGGTTGGCCCCATCATCATTGGATTTGTGACTTCGGTCACCAGTGCTTTGGTAGCACAACTGTGTCTTTGGGACACCAGTGCTTTGGTAGCACATTGACGGATATTGTGTCTTTGGGACACCAGTGCTTTGGGAGCACATTGTGACTATAAGTCACCAGTGGTTTGGAACCACCAGTGGTTTGGTACCACACGGGGTAGAAAAGGAGATATGGATGGTTAGGATCGGGTTGCATTGATTATATTGCTATGTATGTTGTGTGTTAGCATGTTGTTTCTTCGGGGGCGGGGTTTACACACTGAGTCACTCGACTCACCCTCTCCTTTGACATTTCAGGTGACTCGTAGACGCGGACTTGGAGCCGGGATGGACTCGGGGTGCTTATGCCATGCTGAATAAAGTCTTTACTCAGACTCTATATTTTGGGTACTTTAGTTATTTACTTTTATTTGGGTTTCTACTTGGATTTGTAAAAGGCCTTTTAAGTTATATTTTATGTTGCTTATGCTTTAAATTGATTTTTAATATGCTTAACAAAGTAACTTGGAATAAATTTTACTAAAATCTGGAAAGATAAAGTTTTCACAACTAAAACGCAACGTGTTTTAAATTATACCATCGGGTATCACACAAAGTCTTTTGATAAACAAATACAAATGGTTTTCAATTCAAACTTGTAGTTCTTCTAAGTTTAAAAGTGTTTTATGTATCACTAAGAAACTAATAAGGTTTTAAATGGTAATAACTCGTTTTAACTATAAATTCTGGCAAAGTTTGCAAAATCCCTGGATTTCAAATAC
The DNA here is from genome assembly GCA_005393395.2 of Gossypium australe. Taxonomy (NCBI): domain Eukaryota; kingdom Viridiplantae; phylum Streptophyta; class Magnoliopsida; order Malvales; family Malvaceae; genus Gossypium; species Gossypium australe. Next base: position 72,858,235 of record CM016616.1, read on the forward strand.
ATCAACTGTTTTTCAAACAAGACTGCTCAAATCTGTTTCAAACCCACTGTGTTTTCACTCAGCTTTTAAACGAGAAATCTAGTTTTCCAAAACGTTTTTCCCCGTAGCATACCAGATTCGGACGTGGTGTCTTGTCCGGGTTTGGGGTGTTACATTTGTGGTATCAGAGCCAAGTTCAAAGGCTCGGCTGTGGGCCTGAGGCCCAAAATGGTTTCAAAAGTCTGTTTAAGTGTTGTTTTGAAATATATGGTTTAGAAGGGCATGGCACCGAGTCTCCGGCACCAGTTCGCCCAGGTAAGTACCCCGTACTATTACTTGTGATTTGATTGAAAATGATATGATTTGATGATTAGCAGTAGTATGCTACTTTAGAGATTGAAACTGATAGGATTCTGTGAACTCGCGAGAACAAATCCTCTTTAATATTCATAAGACTTGCTTTTTAAACAAGTGGAATAAATACTGATGCATAAAATTCTCTAATCAGATACGTAGAAAGTTTAGATATGAGCACTCGAGGTGGACGTGGTCGTAATACTCGTGGTAGAGGTAGGGGTAGAATGACAGTTTCTGAGCCCGTAGGATCTGGGCAGGGTTCAGAAAATGAGATTCCTGTTCCGCCACCAGCTGGAGGTGGTGAGTTCCAAGATCAGACTGGAGACGACGCAGTGTCACAAGCGATGCTGCGAGTGTTGGAAAGGGTAGCTGGGGCTAGTGGTAGTGCAGGAGTTAGGAAATCAGTTCCTGAGCGACTCCGGGCTAACGGGGCCGAATTCTTCCGAGGTGTTTCTGGTGTTGCTCCTAGCACTGCTGAGTACTGGCTAGAGGCAACTGAGCGGATTATGGATGATCTGGACTTGACAACTGAAGAGAAGCTGAAAGGTATTGTGTCACTTCTCCGAGATGAGTCATATCAGTGGTGGCTCACGGTTCGGGACAGTGTGGCTGCAGAGGATCTGACGTGGGATTATTTTCGGGCTGCTTATCAGAAGAAGTACATCGGGGCTAGTTATATTGACTCCCAGAGGAAGGCATTTCTGAGGCTTGTTCAGGGGAGTAAATCTGTTGCTGAGTACGAGGCTGAGTTCCTGAAGCTGAGTAGGTATGCCAGAGGCATTGTAGCCACTGAGCATGAGAGGTGTGTTCGTTTCGAGGATGGTCTGCGAGACGAGTTGAGGCTGCTGATTGCTCCTCAGCAGGAGCGCGAGTTTGCTGTCTTAGTTGAGAAGGCTAAGGTAGCCGAGGGTGTCAAAGAATCAGTAAGACAGAGTATGGACAGGAGTAGGCTTAAGAGGAGCTTTGGGTCTTCTGGTTCGTCGGGTAATCCGCAGAAGAGGGCTAGATCGAGTGGGCAGAATCAGTCTGCTAGATTTGTTGCTGCTAGGCAGGGACCACCGCAGTGTAATCAGTGTGGGAAAACTCATTGGGGTGGTTGCTGGACTGGAGGTAAAGGTTGCTTCGAGTGTGGTTCTTTGGAGCATCGCATTAGGGATTGTCCGCGTAGGATGGCCAGGATTCAGTCTGAGAGTCAGGGCCGTAATCAGTTCAGAGGTAATGGACCGCCACCGCAGAGGGGCCGTGGTAATGGCAGAGGTGGTTATGGATCTGGTCGGGGCCGTGGAGCACCGGGCAGAGGTGCAGGTAGTTCTGAGGCTAGGCAGCCGGGATTAGTGTATGCTGCGAGGCGCCGAGAGGAGGGCGACGCACCGGACGTCATAACCGGTACGTTTCTGATTTTTGGTACTCCTTATACTGCTTTAATTGATGTGGGGTCTACGCACTCTTATGTTGCCAGTAGTATAGTAGAGACAATGGACTTAGACTCTGAGATATCTTCTAGACAGATGACTGTGATTAGTCCTTTAGGTCACTCTGTAGTAGTAGATAAACTGTTTAGAGAGGTACCCCTAGAACTCCAAGGGGTAGTGTTTGCTGCTGATCTGATGGAACTGCCGTTTGGGGAGTTCGATCTGATTCTTGGGATGGATTGGCTGGTTAAGTATCAAGCGAGGTTGGATTGCGCGGCTAAGCGCATGGTTCTTAAGACGGTTGATGGTGTTGAGGTGGCAATGATAGGTAATAGGAGAGATTACTTATCGAATGTGGTATCTGCTCTGAAAGCGGAGAAGATGGTCAGGAAGGGCTGTGATGCGTATGTGGTTCATGTGTATGCCTTGGAGGCTAAAGAGTCTGCTGTTGAGAAGGTTCGTACTGTTAAGGAGTTTGCCGATGTGTTTCCTGAGGAACTTCCGGGTTTGCCGCCAGATCGAGAGGTAGAGTTTGGGATTGATCTGTTACCCGGGACTGCGCCAGTGTCTATTGCTCCGTATAGGATGGCACCAAAGGAATTGGTGGAGCTTAAGGCTCAGATCCAGGAGTTATTGGATCGGAGTTTTATCAGGCCAAGTGTTTCGCCGTGGGGTGCGCCGGTTCTTTTTGTCAAGAAGAAAGATGGTACGATGCGGATGTGCATAGACTACCGCCAGTTGAACAAGCTGACGATTAAAAACAAATATCCGTTGCCACGGATAGATGATTTGTTTGATCAGCTGAAGGGTGCTGCGGTATTCTCTAAGATTGATCTGAGGTCTGGGTATCATCAGTTGAAGGTTAAGGAGGCTGATATCCATAAGACAGCGTTTCGGACTCGGTATGGGCACTACGAATTCCTGGTAATGCCATTCGGGTTGACTAACGCACCGGCAGCGTTTATGGATATGATGAACAGAGTGTTTCAGCAGTATCTGGATCAGTTCGTCGTGGTTTTCATAGACGATATTTTAGTGTACTCAAGGACGGAGGAAGAGCATGATAGGCATTTGAGGGTGGTGCTGCGGATTTTGAGGGAAAAGCAACTTTATGCTAAGTTCAGTAAGTGCGAGTTCTGGCTGAGGGAAGTGACGTTCTTGGGTCATGTAGTGTCAGCAGAGGGTATTCGAGTAGATCCTCGCAAGATTGAGGCTGTTCTGGATTGGAAGCCACCTAGGACAGTGGCTGAGGTTCGTAGTTTTCTGGGTTTGGCCGGATACTACCGAAGGTTTGTTGAGGGTTTCTCGCTAATAGCAGCGCCGATGACTAAGTTGTTAAGGAAAGAGGTTCCGTTCGTATGGACTGAGAAACAGCAGGGAAGCTTCGACAAGTTAAAGAAGGTTTTGACTGAGGCTCCGGTTCTAATTCAACCTGAGGCTGGTAAGGAATACACAGTCTACTGCGATGCATCACATACGGGTCTGGGTTGTGTGTTGATGCAGGAAGGTAAGGTTGTGGCTTACGCTTCGAGGCAGCTGAGGCCACATGAGGTCAACTATCCGACGCACGATTTGGAGCTAGCGGCTGTAGTCTTCGCCTTAAAGATTTGGAGGCACTACTTATATGGGGAGAGATCGATAGTTTATACGGATCACAAGAGTCTGAAGTATTTACTGACTCAGAAGGATTTGAATTTGAGGCAGCGTAGATGGGTTGAGTTGCTGAAAGACTACGACTGCTCGATTGAGTATCACCCGGGCAAGGCTAACGTGGTAGCAGACGCGTTAAGCCGTAAGGTTGTTTCAGACTTAAGAGCTTTGTTTGCCCATTTGAGCTTGTATGACGACGGGAGTATTGTGGCAGAGCTGCAGGTTAAGCCTACTTGGGTTGAGCAGATCAGAGAGAAACAATTAGAGGATGAGGTTCTGAGTGCGCGAAGGTTGCAAGTGCAGAATGGTGGTTTGGAGGGTTACAGCTTGTCTAGTGACGAGGTGTTGTGTTTTCAGGGTAAGGCTTGTATGCCTAAAGATGTTGAGCTGAGGCAGAAGATTCTTCAGGACGCACATAGCAGTCCTCATGCTATGCATCCTGGAGGTAGCAAAATGTATAAGGATCTTAGAGAGCAGTTTTGGTGGCCTGGTTTGAAGAAAGAGGTGACAGAGTTTGTTGGAAGATGTCTGACTTGTCAGCAGGTCAAGGCTGAACACCAGTTGCCGTCGGGTTTGCTTCAGCCTGTGAAGATTCCGCAGTGGAAGTGGGAAAGGATAACCATGGATTTTGTCAGTGGGTTACCGCTTACGCCAAGCAAGAAGGATTCAGTTTGGGTAGTGGTGGATCGTCTGACGAAATCAGCTCACTTTATTCCGGTGAGGGTTGACTACTCACTCCAGAAGTTGGCGAAGCTGTATGTTTCAGAGATAGTGAGGTTGCACGGTGTGCCAGTTTCGATAATCTCGGATAGGGATCCCAGGTTTACTTCAAGGTTCTGGAAGGCATTGCATCAAGCATTGGGTACTCGGTTGGATTTCAGCACGGCTTTTCACCCGCAGTCTGACGGTCAATCAGAAAGGGTTATTCAGATCTTGGAAGACATGCTGAGAGGTTGTGTCTTGGATTTCAGAGGTAGCTGGGAGGAGTTTCTACCGTTAGCTGAGTTTGCCTACAACAACAGTTACCAAGCGAGCATCAAGATGGCTCCGTACGAGGCGTTGTATGGTAGGAAGTGTCGCTCACCTACATGTTGGACGGAGTTAGGTGAACGTCAGTTGTTAGGACCTGAGTTGGTAGCTGAGACTGAGGACAAGGTTAAGTTGATTCAGGCTCGATTAAAGGAAGCTTCGGACCGGCAGAAGTCTTATGCCGATCTTAAGCGAAGAGATATAGAGTTTGCTGTTGGGGATCGAGTGTTTCTGAAGGTCTCGCCCTGGAAGAAGGTTCTGAGGTTCGGGAAGAAAGGTAAGCTAAGTCCGAGGTTCATTGGGCCGTATAAGGTTTTGAGACGAGTTGGACCAGTAGCGTATCAGCTTGAGTTGCCAGCAGAGCTTAGCCAGATTCATGATGTTTTTCATGTTTCGATGCTTCGGAGGTATCGCTCAGATCCGTCGCATGTGGTAGCAGTGGAAGAGATCGAGGTGCATCCAGACTTGTCTATGGAAGAAGAACCTGTGCAGATTCTTGATCGGGATGTGAAGGTTCTGCGTAGGAAGTCTGTGCCTTTGGTTAAGGTACTTTGGCGGAATCATGGCGTAGAGGAAGCGACGTGGGAACCCGAGGATACGATGAGACAGCAATACCCGCAACTCTTTTGATCAGGTAATTTCGAGGCCGAAATTATTTTTAAGGGGGGTAGAACTGTAATATCCCGGGTTAGGGGCTATTTTATTGTGCATGATACTGCATAGTTGTAGTGTGCTGTGTTGCTATTTCTATGCTTTAGGGGCTTAGTTATAGCTTAGGTGTATGCCTGAGTAAATTAGAAAAAAATTGATTTTTGGGTAGTAAGTGAAGGGGGTTGAGGAAGCTGGGGTTTTTAAGTTATTTTTGGTATTTCATAGCACAAAAAGAAGAGTGGCAGAGTGGCAGAGCATGCGCCACTTGGGAGCTTGGTGTGGCGTCATTTCCAGGGGAGAGGATGTCCTGAGTTCGAGCTGCGAAACTCCCATTTTGGGTTGCATTTTGGGACGGCATGGTGGAGTGGTAGAAGCCAAATCAAACACCACCTTGGACCAAGTCTTACCTTTCGAATGGAAGGTAGAGAGCGAATTTAGGAGTGTGACTTGGTCCACTCAATTCAAAGGAGTGGATGGGAGTTGTTTGTGGGATTTGGCCGTATGGTTTGGGGTGTTTGGGGGAAGTGGCCGAAACTTGGGAAGCTTGGGGAGTTAGTGGCCGGTTTTGGTGTAGTGGGAGTGTGCCGAAAATGCTTGGAGCATTTTTGTTGAATATTCGGTCACCTTTTGTCTAAGAGAATTCCTTCTTTTCTCTTTTGAAATCGAGAGTTCAAGAGCTTACAACCGAGCCTGTTTTCCCCTAAGCTTTCTTGGTAGCCGAATATTGCCATCTTCATGATCATTCTTATTGTCATTTGGGGAAACCGAAACTCAACTTCTCCTCTGGTATTCTTTGCTTTCTTTCACTCTTAAAGATTTTGTTAGCCGAAACTAATACCTTCTCCTTTGATATTTCCATCTTTTTCCTTTAGAAACACCTAGTGCCGAATTCACATTCCCTCTTAGCCAATTCTTTTCATCTACTTTCTTCCATTTCTTGAAACCCCTAAGCCGAAATTTCTATTCATTCTATCCATTTCTTTTCTCTCTTAAAACCGAAACACACCTACCATTTTTCCCATTTTTCTTCCTTCTCTTCTCAAGACCTTGACCGAATCCTTTATTTCTCTTTTTGGCACAAGCCTTGGCCGAATTACTTGTGGTGTGGGGCGGCCGAATATAGAGTGTTGGGTTTCTTTCTCCAATCGTTTGGAGGTTGGTAAGTTCATGGCCGAATGGTCATTATTTCCTTTCTCTTCTCAATCGATTTTGGTTTATTTAAGGGCCGAATATGGGCATTCTGGATGTATTCTAATTTCTTCGTTATAGGATCAGTGGATTGGGGAAGCAAGCAGGAGGAGCCGTTTCCTTCTGTCAATTGTTGGTAAGGGGTAAGTGATTGGTTGTTGATTGGTTTAATCATCTGGTTTCGATTAGGCCATGTTTGATAAAGGATTAACTGTATTCTTTTCTAGGTGAAGGCCGATTATCAAAGGGGCTATTAGTTGGTTCGGGTTTGGTAGGAAACCAAACATTAGCAAGGTAAGGGGTAATTCGACAAACCCTTGTTGGTCTATGGGGTGATGGCCGAATGTCTTAGTTGCCTAACCCCTATGTTTGGCCGATTGTAGGACCTTGTAATCGAGGGGCTTAGATCGTTCTCGTTGGATTTCTAGGCTCGTATAATCAGGTGTGTATACTAACACACTTATATTTAGGAATATTATTAATAAACCTGTATGCCTATTAAAATTTATGGCAGTTGATGGATTGATATGATACCCATTTGGGTATGAGCTTGGATTCGGGTAAGTTATTACTAATATCGTTATGAGTTATTGATGATTTATATGATATCATGACCTATGTTATTTATGTATGCCATGGGAGTTTATGCTGGGCATGTGGGCATAATATGCATGATAGTATGATATGCATGATTACATGAGTTTGGCATGTTGATGGGTGATATGAGAGGAGGGAGTATGATATTTTGTGCTGACGAGCACCAGTGCTTTGGTAGCACAACTTTGTGACTTTGGGTCACCAGAGGTTTGGCACCTCCAGAGGTTTGGTACCTCAGCGTCTCGTCCCAGTGGCTCAGTACCACAGTGGGTTGGCCCCACAGATGATTATACGGGATTGACGCCAGTGTTTTGGTAACACACGATGGGTTGGCCCCATCACCAGAATTGTGACTACGGTCACCAGTGCTTTGGTAGCACAACTTTGTGACTTTGGGTCACCAGAGGTTTGGCACCTCATTGCGACTTGTCCCTGTGGTTTAACCACCGTGGGTTGGCCCCACTTGAGATATGGGATCGTCTGCTAGTGTTTTGGTAACACACGATGGGTTGGCCCCATCATCATTGGATTTGTGACTTCGGTCACCAGTGCTTTGGTAGCACAACTGTGTCTTTGGGACACCAGTGCTTTGGTAGCACATTGACGGATATTGTGTCTTTGGGACACCAGTGCTTTGGGAGCACATTGTGACTATAAGTCACCAGTGGTTTGGAACCACCAGTGGTTTGGTACCACACGGGGTAGAAAAGGAGATATGGATGGTTAGGATCGGGTTGCATTGATTATATTGCTATGTATGTTGTGTGTTAGCATGTTGTTTCTTCGGGGGCGGGGTTTACACACTGAGTCACTCGACTCACCCTCTCCTTTGACATTTCAGGTGACTCGTAGACGCGGACTTGGAGCCGGGATGGACTCGGGGTGCTTATGCCATGCTGAATAAAGTCTTTACTCAGACTCTATATTTTGGGTACTTTAGTTATTTACTTTTATTTGGGTTTCTACTTGGATTTGTAAAAGGCCTTTTAAGTTATATTTTATGTTGCTTATGCTTTAAATTGATTTTTAATATGCTTAACAAAGTAACTTGGAATAAATTTTACTAAAATCTGGAAAGATAAAGTTTTCACAACTAAAACGCAACGTGTTTTAAATTATACCATCGGGTATCACACAAAGTCTTTTGATAAACAAATACAAATGGTTTTCAATTCAAACTTGTAGTTCTTCTAAGTTTAAAAGTGTTTTATGTATCACTAAGAAACTAATAAGGTTTTAAATGGTAATAACTCGTTTTAACTATAAATTCTGGCAAAGTTTGCAAAATCCCTGGATTTCAAATACATCAACTGTTTTTCAAACAAGACTGCTCAAATCTGTTTCAAACCCACTGTGTTTTCACTCAGCTTTTAAACGAGAAATCTAGTTTTCCAAAACGTTTTTCCCCGTAGCATACCAGATTCGGACGTGGTGTCTTGTCCGGGTTTGGGGTGTTACAATTTGCATATTTGTTTTTTAGTATTATTAGAATTTTTTTATTCTTGATGAAGAAGATGTTCGGCCATGGTTATCATATCAATTTCGGCTTGGATTTGATAATTGGTAAAATTATTATAACACTTGTCGATGGCTTTTGCCAAGTGTTGTTGATTTTCTTCTACTGCGGAAAAGGCTTTTCCCGAAAACAAAGTACGAATATTCCAAATTTGATATGGCTGATAAAATTGTTCTCCTATATCATTAGTAAAAACATAAGCTTGTAAATAATATTTTGAAAAACTTTCTGTAAATTGAGCTTGCTGGTTGCAAATAGCTCTATCTATTTTATTATAGCAGGAATATTCGTACTTTGTTTTCGGGAAAAGCCCTTTCAGCAGTAGAAGAAGACCAACAAAAATTGTCAAATGTAATATCCTAGATTTAGGGGTTATGCATTTAGTGCATAATTCAAGTGATAGTAGGCTTAGTGTGTGTTCGGATGTGTTTTAGGGGTTTTGAGAACTCTAGGATATAAAAGAATGCCTTAGAAAATTATTAGAACTTAAGTCTAAAAGTGTAATATCCTGAAAATGGGTTTATGCATTTATGCTTAATTATATGAAATAGCATGCTTGAGTATGTTGTGAATATGTATAATGAAATTTGTGAACTTTAGAAAATAGGTGAAAGCCTTAGAAGATATTAAATTTTAAGTATAAAAGAGGAAGCTAAGAGGATAGGGCCTTAAGAGAAAATGTAAGGGATATGAGACATGAAAATGGGCTTGTTAAAGTGGCTGCAAGGCGCCACTTAAGGCCTAGTAAGTGACGCCACAAGCATGTGTGAAGGGCTTGAGTTCGAGTCGCGTGGGAAGCAAAATTTTTGAGGTTTTTATTTTTGCTTGTGACGTCAATAAGAGGGGAGTAGTGGACGGCACTAAGGCTAAATTCTAGGAGTTTTTATCCTTTTATTTCCAAGAGATAAATGATAGATTATTTTTAATCTTAAGTGAGGAGATAAGGAGGGAAATAAGGATATGATAGTGATGGCCAAGTAGGGGACTCTAGGCTTAGTAATTTCGGCAAAAGGAGGAAAAATAAGGCCATTCATTATTCTTTCTTTCTCCTTTTCTCTCTGCCGAAATTCTCTGGCAACAATTCTTCTCTTCTCTTTTATCTTGTTAAGCCGAAATACTCCCTGTGCTAGCCGAATTTACATTCCACTATTGCCGAAACCCTCAAGCTTTTTCCTTCTCATCTTTGTTGAAGCCGAAACTCTCTAAAGAGTTCATCCAAAACCCGAAAACGAATTCCCTCTAGTCATTGCCGATTTTCTCTAAGCCTCAATACCCTCTCTCTTCCTTTCTTTGTGGATGCCGAATCTCATATGTTGGTGGCCATAGTCGAATAGCTTTGTAGGTGCAAGTAAGGGTGTTGCCATTCAGGGTAAGACTGAGTTTCATTAGATTTCCTATCTCTTTCTTTCAACCGAAACTTAAGGACTAATTCATTAATAATCTTGTTTGCCGAAACTTTGAAGAGATCTTTCGGGATTTGGCCCATTGTCGACTATAAGGGAGGAATCTTTCGGGACTTCTAAGATTTAAGGTAAGATGATATTCGGCCATAGGCCATTCTATTGTGATTTAAGGATTGGAATTGGATCTAACATATACCCTATAGGTATTTCGACATCTTCATAGCCAAGGAATTAATTTCGGGAATTGAGAATTACAAGGTAAGCGCTTAAGACATTCGGCCAAGGCCTATTTCAGTATTTAGATCTATTTCTTATTATCTTAAAAGCCGAAAACTAACCTATGATGAGATTTAGTGCTTGGCCGAATACAAGGAGGAGCATAGCAAAGATTTCGGGATTTGATTAGTAGTGAAATAGGCACCAAGGTAAGTTTTGGGTTACCATAATCCTATTGGGATTTGGTTTTATAGCCGAATGGCTTTTTACTAATTTGAGTGGGGTTGGCCGAATATAGGCATTAAAGACCTAAAGCAGTAGATTGGATTTTTGGGATTTGAGTGAAAGCATTAAGCGAATCAGGTGTGTACCCCACACTATTTCTTAAATATGATTTATGGCAATGTTAATATAAATGTGTTATTAAGAATGTGAAAAGTATGGCTAAGGTACCATACAGTGGTACAAAGTACTCATGTACGTTTTCCTATTCCTACTGGGATTATGATAAGATCTGTTAAAACACGTATGTGAATCTATAAGAATGTGAATTGAGAATATGGCATGATAATGCATGATTTTGTATGACATGGGCATTTGGGTGAATATGAAAGGGGAAGTGAATGTGGTGACTATTGTCACGATATAAGAATGTGGTGACTTCGGTCACATTATCCGAACGTGGTGACTTCAGTCACATTCTCTGAATGTGGTGTCACATGACACAAAATATTATCTGGTGGCTATGCCACGAATTTTATAAGGGCGATGAGCACGTCGGCTGCAGCGACTGCCATCGATGGTGTGTAGCAGATGGAGGGTTGACTTAGTAGTCCCCAGGGTGTGCAGGTTGGTACGGGTGATGTGTAGCGGTTGGTAACTAGGCTTGGGCTTGGGAATGCATCATTAACTGTATATTTCGATATGAATGTGTATGACTTGATATGCCTGAATCTATTTGGACTTAGTGTTTGAGTACACATTGAGTCTGTTGACTCACCCCGTTGTGGGAACATTTTTCAGGTGATGACCAGTGATGGACCGGGTTGGCAGGAGCTTAGTGGTGGCCATGCTCAGCAAGGAAATTATTTATTTAGACATTTTATTTTTATTTAAGCACTTTAATTTATTTCAGGTTTGTTTTGATGTAATAAGGCCTTAGTATGAATTTTATTTTATGCATGCACGTTAAATTACTTTATTATGTTACGAAATTTTATCAAATTAAAGTTTAAGCATATTATTTAAAAATAAACGCTAAACGTTTTGACACCTAAAAATAAATGATTTTTAATGAAACTTAAGACAAATTCAGCATGTCTTTTAACTTAAATTTTTGAAACTAAGGATGAAATGTTATAAAAACTTATATTTCAAAAATAAACCGATTTCCAACTTGAGCCCAACCCAAAACGTTTTCCAAAATCACTTAAAGATTTTCAATGAACCAACGAATTTGAACCATTTCTAACCGAGGAACATACTAGATCTGGTCGAGGCTCGTGGGCCGGGTCTAGGGTGTTTCAGCTTGGTATCAGAGCCCAGTTTTAAACTCTCGGCCTTGGGTTTAAGGCCCAAAACGTTTTAAAGTAAAGCCCAAAAGAATTTGTGAAATTTTTAAACAGGTTTTTCTGGCATGGCACCTAAGTCTCCGACCCGAAGTCCACTAGGTAAGTACCTCTATCTTTTGTGTGATTTATATTGTGATTGGTAGAAGGGTAGAAGTGGAATGGAACGTAGATTAGCATGACAGGTACTTGAACTCTAAGACTAGTTTACCCCAACAGTTACATAAAATTTTAAATGCCCAATTAAACAAATCTGTGACTAAGTCGCCGAGTTAGGGTGTGGTAACCATTGTGCGCATGTCTAGGATTGTATTCGATGGGAGCTTGGTACTTAAGCAGTCTGCGTGACTCACCTCCTCTCCACTCGAATCCTACCTGGTGCGTAGCTTCGGTTCACCCTAACCAAGAGGACTTATTCATGGGCTAAACCCAATAACTAAAACCCGAAAGGGACTAGCCGTATTTATATAAAAACCTTAGTTTTAAAACTCTTAAAATTTCCCTTTTAATTTGTAAAGACTATTTTTATAAATCTTTCTGAAATATTTTCGATTTCAAGAATTACTAAAATACCCCTAGTGGTAAAATTACTAAAATGCCCTTGGTTTCTAAAAATACTATACTAGTCTCAATTTCAATAAAATTTCCCTATTTTGCAAAAGTATCCATGAAACCCTAACTTGTGAAAACTCAAGGTACCTTGATTTGGAAATTTACCAAATTACCCCTGGTCTACTAAAATTACCAAAATGACCCTACTTTCCGAAATTTTGACCATACCTTTGATTCAGAAAAATCTTTCTTCCAAAATACCCATGAGTTTGGAAAATTTTGAAATGACTTTTGTAATTTTCAAATTGACCCCGATTTAATTACCAAAATACCCCTGTAGGACAAATGACGAAAATACCCCTGGGATAGGAATGGACAGAAATGTCCAAAGAGTGAATGTGTATGGGAGGTATTATGGAATGGATGTGCTTTTCTGTGAATTAGGATAGAAAACTTGAAATTTTGAATGATCGAAAGAACCCCTATTAAGCTTCTTTCATAAAACTCTTCGCGAATAATCAGTGGAATAAAGGCTAATTCATAAAATTTCTTAATCAGATTAAAGCACGATCGTAGAAATGAGTTCTAGAGGACGTGGTCGTAATGTGCGCGGACGCGGTAGAGGCAGAATGGCCGTGTCAGAACCCGTTAGATCGGGTCAAGGGTTTGACAATGAGATACCACCACCGGCTGTTGGTGTTGAGCAGCAAGCTCAGACGGGGGATGATGCTGTGTCGCAGGCTGTGCTGCAAGTTTTGGAGATGGTGGCTGGAGCAGGTGGAAATATGAGAGCTCGAAAATCTGTACCCGAGCGACTTCGAGCCAATGGGGCTGAAGTGTTCTGTGGAGTATCTGGTGTGGCACCCAGTACAGCTGAATATTGGTTGGAAGCGACGGAGCGAATTATGGATGAGTTGGATTTGACCCCTGCAGAGAAAGTGAAAGGAATGGTGGCACTACTACGTGATGAAGCGTATCAATGGTGGCTCACAGTTCGGGATGGTGCCACAGCTGAGGATCTGACTTGGGAATATGTGAAGGCGGCATATTAGAAGAAGTATGTCGGCACGCGTTACACTGATGCGCAGAGGAAGGCTTTTCTGGGGCTGGTTCAAGGGAACAAGTCCGTTCGGTATATGAGGCTGAATTTCTGAAGTTGAGCCGGTATGCTCGAGGAGTAGTGGCTACGGAACATGAGCGATGTGTCTGGTTTGAAGACAGACTTAGGGATGATCTGAGATTGTTAGTCGCTCCACATTAAGAGCGGGAGTTTTCTGCGTTAGTAGAAAAAGCTAAGATAGCGGAAGGAATTAAGGATTCTGTAAAGCAGCACTCTGATCGGAATAAGCAGAAAAGAGGATTTGGGCCGTCAGGATCATCTGGGAATGTTCAGAAAAGGCCTAGAGTTGATGGGCCGCGAGGTCAGCAAGCTGGTACTGGAGGGCAATATCGTACTTGTGATCAATGTGGGAAGAAGCACTTAGGGGAGTGTTGGAAAAAGACAGGAGGATGTTTTAAGTGTGGGTCCAAGGACCATATGATTAAGGACTGTCCAATGAGGCCGGATGGGAATAGATCAGTAGCTTAGAATGTTAATCAGGCTGGTAGAGGTGGACAGCAGCCTCAGCGAGGCCGTGGTTCGAATGGCCGAGGTAATGGCGCTGGAAGAGGAGTGGAACACCTGGCAGAGGTGCTAATAATACTGAGGCAAGGCAACCGGGCCTGGTATATGCAGTTCACCGTAGGGAAGATGGAGACGCGTCGGACGTCATAACCAGTACGTTCCTTATTTATGGCAAGCCTTATTTTGCTCTGATTGATGTGGGCTCGACCCATTCATATGTTGCATGTAGAGTAGTGGAAACTCTAGACATAGCCTCTGAACTTTCTGATAGGGAGATGACTGTAGTAAGTCCACTAGGTCAAACTGTAGTGGTGAATAAGATGTTTCGGAGAGTGCCTCTAGAAATTCAAGGAGTAGTATTTTCTGCCGACTTAATGGAATTACCCTTCGGAGAGTTCGATCTCATACTTGGCATGGATTGGCTGGTGGAGCATCGAGCTGTATTGGATTGTGTGGCTAAGCGAATGGAGTTGAGGACTCTAAAGGATAAGGAAGTTGTTATGATCGGAGAAAGAAGAAACTACTTGTCTAACGTAGTTTCTGCTTTAAAGGCTGATAAGATGGTCCGGAAAGGGTGCAAGGCATTTCTGGCCTTTGTTAGTGCGTTGGATAAGAAGGAAGAAGGTGTTAGTGAAGTTCGAACTGTAAGGGACTTTGAAGATGTTTTTCCGGAGGAATTACCTAGAATACCCCCGGATAGAGAAGTGGAGTTTGGAATTGACTTGCTACCTGGTACAGCTCTTGTGTTAATCGCTCCATACAGAATGGCACCAAAAGAGTTGGTTGAGCTCAAGGCTCAAATTCAAGAGTTGCTTGATCGTGGGTTTATTCGACCCAGTATGTGTCCATGGGGAGCACCGGTCTTGTTCGTGAAAAAGAAGGACAGAACTATGCGTATGTGCATAGATTGTCGTCAATTGAATAAGCTTACCGTCAAGAACAAGTACCCCTTGCCAAGGATAGACGACTTATTCGATCAACTTAAGGGGGCAGCGGTATTCTCAAAGATAGATCTAAGGTCTGGATATCATCAGCTTAAGGTGAAGGAAGTGGATATCCATAAGACAGCTTTTCGGACAAGATATGGGCATTTTGAGTTCGTTGTAATGCCGTTTGGTTTGACAAATGCCCCAGCTGCGTTTATGGATATGATGAACCGGGTTTTTTCAACCCTACTTGGATAGGTTCGTCGTGGTGTTTATCGACGATATCTTGGTGTATTCCAAAATTGAAGAGAAGCATGATGAGCATCTCCGAGTTGTACTGCAAGTGTTAAGGGAGAAGAAACTATATGCCAAATTCAGCAAGTGTGAATTTTGGCTTAAGGAAGTTGCGTTCTTAGGACATGTAGTGTCTGCAGAAGGAATAAGGGTGGATCCTAGAAAGATTGAAGCGGTGTTAGATCGAAAACCACCTAAGTCTATGGCTGAGGTTCGAAGCTTCTTGGGTTTGGCAGGCTATTACAGAAGGTTTGTGGAAGGGTTTTCATCGATAGCCGCGCCTTTGACAAAGTTATTGAGGAAGGAAGTACCTTTCGTTTGGACGGATAAGCAACAGGAGAGCTTTGAGAAGCTTAAGAGGGTCTTGACTGAAGCTCCGGTTTTGATTCAGCCAGAGGCAGGAAAGGATTTTGTGGTGTATTGTGACGCGTCCCATACAGGTTTAGGATGTGTTTTGATGCAAGACGGGAAAGTGGTCGCTTATGCGTCTCGGCAACTAAGGCCACATGAGGTTAACTGCCCAACTCATGATTTGGAATTGGCGGTAGTGGTCTTTGCTCTTAAGGTGTGGAGGCACTATCTCTATGGAGAGAAGTCAGTGATTTACACAGACCACAAGAGCCTTAACTATCTGTTAACCCAGAAGGAGTTGAACCTAAGGTAGCGAAGGTGGGTTGAATTACTGAAGGACTATGACTGTTCGATAAAGTATCATCCGGGCAAGGCGAATGTAGTGGCAGATGCCCTAAGTCGGAAGGTTGTGTCGGATCTAAGGGCGATGTTTGCACATCTAAGTTTGTATGATGATGGAAGTCTGCTGGCAGAGCTGCAAGTTAAGCCGACATGGTTGAAAGAGGTGAAGGAGGGACAGTTGGTTGATGATGGGTTAAGTGCTAAGCTACAGCAAGTGCAGAATGGAGAGCTGGAGGATTATGGCATTAGTGATGAGGGAGTATTGTGTTTCAAGGGTAAGGTCTGTATGCCTAAGGATCAGGAGTTAAGACAGAGAATTCTTCAGGAATCGCATAGTAGCCCTTATGCTATGCATCCTGGAGGAAGTAAGTTGTATAGAGATTTAAGGGAACAGTTTTGATGGCCTGGACTTAAGAGAGAAGTTACAGAATTTGTTGGCAAATGCTTGACGTGTCAGCAAGTTAAGGCTGAACACCAAGTTCCGTCAGGATTACTTCAACCGATAATGATTCTGCAGTGAAAGTGGGAGCGAATCACCATGGACTTCGTTAGTGGGTTTCCCCTTACGCCTACTAAGAAGGACTTGGTGTGGGTGATAGTGGATCGTTTGACAAAGTCCGCGCATTTCATTCCAGTAAGAGTGGATTATTCCTTGCAGAAGTTGGCAAAGTTATATGTGGCAGAGATTGTAAGGTTGCATGGAGTGCCGGTGTCAATCATCTCGGATAGGGACCCAAGGTTTACTTCTCGGTTTTGGAAAGCACTGCATCACGCTTTAGGCACCAAGTTGGATTTTACTACGGCTTTTCATCCACAGTCAGATGGGCAATCTGAGCGAGTGATTCTAGTGTTAGAGGATATGTTGAGAGGATGTGTGATAGATTTTAGAGGAAGTTGGGAAGAGTATTTGCCTTTAGCTAAGTTTGCCTATAACAACAGCTATCAAGCTAGCATTCGGATGGCACCATATGAAGCACTGTATGGACGGAAGTGTCGCACTCCTACGTGTTGGATAGAGTTGGGAGAACATCGAGTTTTGGGTCCAGAGTTAGTGGCAGAATCCGAGGAAAAGGTTGAGATAATTCGGGCACGGTTGAAGGAAGCATCTGATAGACAAAAGTCGTATGCTGATCTCAAACGGAAGGGAATAGAATTTGCTGTGGGAGATCAAGTGTTCCTTAAAGTGTCGCCTTGGAAGAAGGTAATGAGATTTGGTCGCAAAGGGAAGTTAAGCCCAAGGTTTATAGGATCTTATAAGGTTTTGAAGCGAATTGGACCAGCGGCATATCAGTTGGAGTTGCCACCGGAGTTGAAGCAGATGCATGACGTATTCCATGTGTCCATGCTACGTCGATATCGATCGGATCCATCTCATGTAGTAGCGGTTGAAGAGGTGGAGCTAAGGCCAGATTTATCCTACGTGGAAGAGCCGATTCAGATTCTAGAACGAGATGTGAAAGTGTTACGGAGGAAGTCAGTTCCTCTAGTCAAAGTGTTATGGAGAAATCATGGTGCGGAAGAAGCTTCGTGGGAGCCAGAAGAAGCAATGCGACAGCAATACCCTCACTTATTTCACTAAGGTAATTTCGAGGACGAAATTATTTTAAGGGGGTAGAACTGTAATATCCTGAAAATGGGCTTATGCATTTATGCTTAATTATATGAAATAGCATGCTTGAGTATCTTGTGAATGTGTATAATGAAATTTGTGAACTTTAGAAAATAGGTGAAAGCCTTAGAAGATATTAAATTTTAAGTATAAAAGAGGAAGCTAAGAGGATAGGGCCTTAAGAGAAAATGTAAGGGAAATGAGACATGAAAATGGGCTTGTTAAAGTGGCTGCAAGGCGCCACTTAAGGCCTAGTAAGTGACGCCACAAGCATGTGTGAAGGGCTTGAGTTCAAGTCGCGTGGGAAGCAAAATTTTTGAGGTTTTTATTTTTGCTTGTGACGTCAATAAAAGGGGAGTAGTGGACGGCACTAAGGCTAAATTCTAGGAGTTTTTATCCTTTTATTTCCAAGAGATAAATGATAGATTTTTTTAATCTTAAGTGAGGAGATAAGGAGGGAAATAAGGATATGATAGTGATGGCCAAGTAGGGGACTCTAGGCTTAGTAATTTCGGCAAAAGGAGGAAAAATAAGGCCATTCATTATTATTTCTTTCTCCTTTTCTCTCTGCCAAAATTCTCTGGCAACAATTCTTCTCTTCTCTTTTATCTTGTTAAGCCGAAATACTCCCTATGCTAGCCGAATTTACATTCCACTATTGCCGAAACCCTCAAGCTTTTTCCTTCTCATCTTTGTTGAAGCCGAAACTCTCTAACATGTTCATCCAAAAGCCGAAAACGAATTCCCTCTAGCAATTGCCGATTTTCTCTAAGCCTCAATACCCTCTCTCTTCCTTTCTTTGTGGATGCCGAATCTCATATGTTGGTGGCCATAGTCGAATAGCTTTGTAGGTGCAAGTAAGGGTGTTGCCATTCAGGGTAAGATTGAGTTTCATTCGATTTCCTATCTCTTTGTTTCAACCGAAACTTAAGGGCTAATTCATTAATAATCTTGTTTGCCGAAACTTTGAAGAGATCTTTCGGGATTTGGCCCATTGTCGACTATAAGGGAGGAATCTTTCGGGACTTCTAAGATTTAAGGTAAGATGATATTCGGACATAGGCCATTCTATTGTGATTTAAGGATTGGAATTGGATCTAACATATACCCTATAGGTATTTCGACATCTTCATAGCCAAGGAATTAATTTCGGGAATTGAGAATTACAAGGTAAGTGCTTAAGACATTCGGCCAAAGCCTATTTCAGTATTTAGATCTATTTCTTATTATCTTAAAAGCCGAAAACTAACCTATGATGAGATCTAGTGCTTGGCCGAATACAAGGAGGAGCATAGCAAAGATTTCGGGATTTGATTAGTAGTGAAATCGGCACCAAGGTAAGTTTTGGGTTACCATAATCCTATTGGGATTTGGTTTTATAGCCGAATGGCTTTTTACTAATTTGAGTGGGGTTGGCCGAATATAGGCATTAAAGACCTAAAGCAGTAGATTGGATTTTCGGGATTTGAGTGAAAGCATTAAGCGAATCAGGTGTGTACCCCATACTATTTCTTAAATATGATTTATGGCAATGTTAATATAAATGTGTTATTAAGAATGTGAAAAGTATGGCTAAGGTAGCATACAGTGGTACAAAGTACTCAGGTACGTTTTCCTATTCCTACTGGGATTATGATAAGATCTGTTAAAACACGTATGTGAATCTATAAGAATATGAATTGAGAATATGGCATGATAATGCATGATTTTGTATGACATGGGCATTTGGGTGAATATGAAAGGGGAAGTGAATGTGTTGACTATTGTCACGATATAAGAATGTGGTGACTTCGGTCACATTATCCGAATGTGGTGACTTCGGTCACATTCTCTGAATGTGGTGTCACATGACACAAAATATTATCTGGTGGCTATGCCACGAATTTTATAAGGGCGATGAGCACGTCGGCTGCAGCGACTGCCTTCGATGGTGTGTAGCATATGGAGGGTTAACTTAGTAGTCCCCACGGTGTGCAGGTTGGTACGGGTGATGTGTAGCTGTTGGTAACTAGGCTTGGGCTTGGGAATGCATCATTTACTGTATATTTCGATATGAATGTGTATGACTTGATATGCCTGAATCTATTTGGACTTAGTGTTTGAGTACACATTGAGTCTGTTGACTCACCCCATTGTGGGAACATTTTTCAGGTGATGACCAGTGATGGACCGGGTTCGCAGGAGCTTAGTGGTAGCCATGCTCAGCAAGGAAATTATTTATTTAGATATTTTATTTTTATTTAAGCACTTTAATTTATTTCGGGTTTGTTTTGATGTAGGCCTTAGTATGAACTTTATTTTATGCATGCACGTTAAACTACTTTATTATGTTACGAAATTTTGTCAAATTAAAGTTTAAGCATATAATTTAAAAATAAACCCTAAACGTTTTGACACCTAAAAATAAATGATTTTTAATGAAACTTAAGACAAATTCGGCATGTCTTTTAACTTAAAGTTTTGAAACTAAGGATGAAATGTTATAAAAACTTATATTTCAAAAATAAATCGGTTTCCAACTTGAGCCCAACCCAAAACGTTTTCCAAAATCACTTAAAGATTTTCAAAGAACCAACGAATTTAAACCGTTTCTAACCAAGGAACATACTAGATCTGGTCGAGGCTCATGGGCCGAGTCTAGGGTGTTTCAAAAAGGAGGAGCTAGGCTAAGGAGGCCTTAAGGAAGATTGTGAAGGAATTTGGAAATAAGATCGGGCTTGGTAAAGTGGCATGAAGGCGCCACTTAGGGCCTTGGTAAGTGACGCCATAAGCCAGGAGGAAGGGCTCAGGTTCGAGTCTTGTTGGCAGCAGGGAGTGTGGCTTTTATTTTTGCATGTTGGCGTCAAGGGAAGGGGGGAGAGTTGACGGCTTTGGACTTTCAAATGGATGAGGATGAGACTTGGGTTTCTTTTTAAATTTCGGCTAAGAGTAGTAGATAAATGTGGGTTTATTTTATTTTTTTTAAATGGGTGTTAAAGAGATAAAATAGGAGATATTCAAGGGGGTTTGATAGGAGAAAGATGTAGTGGCCGAATGTGGGGCTCTTTGTGATGGTATATTCGGTCAAGTGAAGGGGGGTAGGAGCCATATGTGCATAAGTGAAGTTTTGGCATTTTTGTTCTTCATTCTAGTGCACTTTTTCTCCCTAATCATCCTCTCTTTCTCTCATTTATTTTGCTAAGGCCGAAACTCCTTCACCCTCACCATTACCGAATTCTCATAAGCCTCTCCTATTCTTCTTTTCTTTGCTTGGCACCTTAAAGAAACACCATAGCCAAATACATCTTTTCCTCTTGTGGCCGACTTTTCCATCACCATTTGAAGGGTTTAGCCGAACTTTGTAAGTGCTCATTCTCCCATTTGTATTTTATTTTATTAAGAGCTATAGCCGAATCTCAAAGTGCCCTTATTCTCTTTTCTTTGTCGCAAGTCCCAAAAGCCGAAACTTACTCTCTTTTGGTCTTCACAAGTAACGTGTGGTGGTAAGTGTGTTCTCTCATAGCAATCGGTTTTCTCTTTTCTCTTTTGGGTGTGCCGAAATCAATGGATTAAGCCCTAGGTTATGGATGGCCGATTGTCATAGTGTCATAATAAGTGTTTCTTTTGTGTAGCCAACGTTAAAGAGCATCAAATGAGGTTCTTGGATTCGATTCATCAAGGTAAGGGATATGTAGCATTCGGCCATAGGCCACTTTCATGAGTTTAAGGTTAAAGTCGTTTCTAACATGTGGTATATAGGGATTTCGATAGTTTCAAGAGCAAGGTAGGTGGTTCTGATATTCGGCCATAGGCCATATTTGGTATTTAAGTGTGACCGATTTTGACTGTGGTTATTCAGGGACAAATCGACAGTGGTTAAGAGGAGCTTCCAAGATTTCTATTCATTTTGGATAAGATTATTTGATAAGTTCTTGGATTCATTATGTTAGACTATACCGTTAGCGATTAACTAGTTGTTCTGATTAAGTGTTCTACGATGGACGTGGATACCAGTCAAGGAGGACAAGGGGTAGTCCCTATCCCTAAGTTTAAGAGGAGAGCAGTCTCTACAGTGCGGGATTGGCCACCAGGGCATGGGCCAGTGTCTGAGCAGGAGAGTAGGCAGATAGCCGTAGTGTCGCTTAGTGATAGCAACGGGATCGAGAGCGTAGTACTTCAAGTTATCAGGTGTGTGATTAACCCACCGCTTTCCGGGTTCATGTTATATTTGCATGTGTTATGAATATGTGTTAATAAGTGTAGTGGCAATTCTGAAATGGATACCCTTAAGGGGTATGTTGATAATCAGGTCAGTGATCATTATTGATAAGACTGTGAATATGCAAATGAAAATGTGATAGTATGCTTGATTAACATGTACATGCATTATTCATCATGTCATTATTCTTATGTTGCATGTGCATGGGATGGGAAATGAATATGAAAGAAGGACAGGGTGTACTTTATGTACGTGGTTTAGTGATGGCTACGAGCATCACATGGTTTGATGAGTGGCTCTGTGCCTCATCGTGGTTGATATAGGCTATGTGCCATATCGTGGTTGATGAGTAGCTATGTGCCTCATCGTGGTTTTGATGATAGCTACGGGCTACATCGTGGATTAGCGCAGACTGAAGTCGCGTTGTGGATTATTTACGATTTAGTTCGCGTGGACGGCATTAATTGCCAAATTGGTGTGTAGAGGCTGGAGGGTGATTTAGTAATCCCCTGGTGTGTGGTGGCTGGATACGGGGGTGTGTAGAGGATGGACCCTAGGCTGGGTTGGGTGCATTTTGCATAAACTTATTATCTGATATGTGAATTAATGTGGAAATGGGCCAAGCCAAATATGTGGAATTATGTGGATTAATGCCTTATTATTTGATATGTGGAATCATGTGGCTTAATACGCTGTTATAAGATATGTGGTTTAATGTGGTTGTGGGCTAAGCCCATGTGGGTGGAATTCAGTGGACTAATTACACACTGAGTCTGTTTGACTCACCCAAATTTTTATAAAACAACGCAGGTGATGCATAAAGCTTGGACCGGGTTGGAGCGGATACAAAGGTCGCCATGCAGAATACATTTTATTTATTTCAGGCAGTTTACAATTCAGTACTTATGAATATTTAGTTATTGTAATAAGGGCCTCTTAAAGTATTTGGTTATTTTTGTTATGTTTTAAGGTGGATTGACAATTTAATTGTAATTTTGGAAACATTTTTATTTTTAGCAACTTATGTCTTAAAAATCTATATTAAAGTTTTCAACTCGGAAATTTTGTAACAACTCAACTTTACTTTGACATTAAATATACGATGCTTTATGAGCAACAACAAATTTTTATGTTTTTACCATTAAGTCAAATCTTTTTCAAACGTTTTCCGCAGTGGCATTCTAAATTCGGCTGTGGCTCGTGGGCCGGGTTTGGGGTGTTACAGTTTGGTATCAGAGCCCGGTTCAAAACTCAGCTTTGAGGGTTTTGGGCCCAAAAATATTTTTTTTAGATGGGCTTTTCAAAAATATGGATTTTCATGAAATTTTTCCAGGTTAGTCTGGCATGGCACCTAAGTCTGCGACTCGAAGTCCACCAGGTAAGTACCCCTAACCACTGAAGTGATTGATATATGTGAACTTTAAGGGCACTATGGGAACGTAGATTAGAAGATTAGGGCTATTGAACCCTAGGATTAGTGTACTACAACACAAGATGCATAAGACTTAAGAACAGCTAAACAAACCTGTGAAGTAAGTCGCCGAGTTAAGGTGTGGCAACCATTGTGCGCATGTCTAAGATTGGATTCGGTAAGAGCTTGGTATTTAAGCAGTCCTAGCGACTCACCTCCTCTTCACTCGAATCCTACCTAGTGCGTAGTGACGGTTCACCCTAACCAAGAGGACTTATTCACGGGCTAAACCCGATAATTAAAACCCGAAAGGGACTAGCCACACAGTTTTATAAAAACCTTAGTTTTAAAATCCTCAAATTACCCTTTTTGATTAGTAAAACCTATTTTGTAAATTTTTTTCTGAAATATTCCCGATTTACAAAAATTACCCAAATACCCTTGTGTTGTAAATTACTAAAATACCCTTAGTTTTAAAGTTACCAAAATACCCTCGACTTTTGTTAAAATATTCCTACTTTACAAAATACCAGAAACCCTATTTCACAAAATACCAAGATACCCTGATTTGTGAAAATTTACTAAAATGCCCCTGACTTCCAAAATTACCAAAATAACCCCGATTTCAGAAATTTCTGCAATACCTTTGATTTAGAAAAATTTTCAAAATACCCTCGAGTTTTGAAAATTTTAGAATGCTTTTGATTTGTAAAGATTATTTTCGAATTGACCCTGATTAATTACCAAAATACCCCTGTAAGACAAATGACGAAAATACCCCTAGGTTGGGAATGGACAAAGATGCCCATAGTAGTGTGATGAATGTTGTGAATGAATGAATGTGATTCTCTGAATTAGAATAGAGGACTTGAAACTAAAACTTTGATTGATCGAAAGAACCACTATTAAACTTCTTTTCATAAAACTGCTCGCGGATAAACAGTGGAACAAAGTACTAATGCATAAAACTTTTTAATCAGATTAAATCGCGACGTTAGATATGAGTTCTAGTGGATGTGGTCGAGGTAGAATGACAGTATCGTAACCGGTTGGGTCTGGCCATGGGTCAGATAATGATGTGCCGCCGCCAGCGATGGGCGCGGAGGATCAATATCAGATAGGAGGAGATGACGCAGTATCGCAAGCTATGCTGCGAGTGCTAGAGCGAGTGGCAGGAGCTAGTGTGGGAAATGGAGCTCGGAAGTCAGTGTCAGAGAGACTTAGGTCGAATGGAGCCGAAGTTTTTAGAGGAGTGTCTGGGGTGGCTCCGAACGTGGCGGAGTACTGGCTAGAGGCAGTCGAAAGGATCATGGACGATTTGGACTGCACTACTGAGGAAAAGCTGAAAGGTGCTGTTTCGCTGCTTCAGGATGAGGCTTACCGGTGGTGGCTCACTGTCAGACAAGGTACCCCTGCAGATCGAGTGGATTGGGAGTACTTCAAGGCTAAGTTTGAAGGGAAATACATTGGAGCTAGTTACTTAGACTCGCAGAGGAAGGCGTTTTTAAATTTGGTACAAGGAAGTAAGTCGGTAGCAGAGTATGAAGCGGAATTTCTACGGTTAAGTCAGTATGCTAAGGGGATTGTGGCTACTGATTACGAGAGGTGTGTTCGATTCGAAGATGGATTGCGGGATGAGCTGCGGGTGTTGATTGCTCCGCAAAGAGAAAGAGACTTTGCTATTCTAGTGGAGAAAGCTCGGATCGCTGAAGAAGTTAAGAGAACTAAGAGACAGAACCGAGATAAGGAAAGGAACTGGAATAAGAGGAGTTTTGAACCGTTAGAATCATCTGGAGATTTTCAGAAAAGGCTAAGGACTGGGAATTCTGTGCGTGCACCTGTACCAGCTGCTGAGAGTCGGAGTCATCGATGTGCTCAGTGTGGGAGAGCTCTTACTGGAGAATGCTGGGGAAATAGTAAGGAATGTTTCCAGTGTGGGTCTAAGGCTCATTTGGTTAGGAATTGTCCTCAAGTGATGGATAGGGCTCGAGGCCAAGGTTTTGTGCAGCCTGGCAGAGGTGGTCAGCCAGTGACAAAGGGTCGTGGTCTGAACCATGGAAGGAATGGTTCCGGCCGAGGTCGTGGAACACCAAGCAGAGGTACTGAAGGTTCAGATGCGAGGCAACCAAGGTTGAGTTAGGCAGTCAGTCGTCGCAAGGAGGAAGATGTGCCAGATGTGATAACGGGTACGTTCCTTATTTCTGGAATACCCTTTATTGCCTTGTTTGTTATAGAGTTAGCTCATTCTTATAAAGCTAGAGAGGTGTTTGGAACCTTGAACGTGAACCTTGAGACTGTGCCTAGGAAGTATGTTAGTTTTATTAATATCAGAGTGCGCAGCAGTAACCTTTGCTCATTTTAGCTAAGTAATTTCGAGGACGAAATTATTTTTAAGGAGGGTAGAACTGTAATATCCTAGATTTAGGGGTTATGCATTTAGTGCATAATTCAAGTGATAGTAGGCTTAGTGTGTGTTCGGATGTGTTTTAGGGGTTTTGAGAACTCTAGGATATAGAAGAATGCCTTAGAAAATTATTAGAACTTAAGTCTAAAAGGAGGAGCTAGGCTAAGGAGGCCTTAAGGAAGATTGTGAAGGAATTTGGACATAAGATCGGGCTTGGTAAAGTGGCATGAAGGCGCCACTTAGGGCCTTGTTAAGTGACGCCATAAGCCAGGAGGAAGGGCTCAGGTTCGAGTCTTGTTGGCAGCAGGGAGTGTGGCTTTTATTTTTGCATGTTGGCGTCAAGGGAAGGGGGGAGAGTTGGACGGCTTTGGACTTTCAAATGGATGAGGATGAGGCTTGGGTTTCTTTTTAAATTTCGGGTAAGTATAGTAGATAAATGTGGGTTGATTTTATTTTTCTTAAATGGGTGTTAAAGGTGTTAAAGGGGGTTTGATAGGAGAAAGATGTAGTGGCCGAATGTGGGGCTCTTTGTGATGGTATATTCGGTCAAGTGAAGGGGGGTAGGAGCCGTATGTACATAAGTGAAGTTTTGGCATTTTTGTTCTTCATTCTAGTGCACTTTTTCTCCCTAATCATCCTCTCTTTCTCTCATTTATTTTGCTAAGGCCGAAACTCCTTCACCCTCACAATTGCCGAATTCTCATAAGCCTCTCCTATTCTTCTTTTCTTTGCTTGGCACCTTAAAGAAACACCATAGCCAAATACATCTTTTCCTCTTGTGGCCGACTTTTCCATCACTATTTGAAGGGTTTAGCCGAACTTCGTAAGTGCTCTTCTCCCATTTGTATTTTATTTTATTAAGAGCTATAGGCGAATCTCAAAGTGCCCTTATTCTCTTTTCTTTGTCGCAAGTCCCAAAAGTCGAAACTTACTCTCTTTTGGTCTTCACAAGCAACGTGTGGTGGTAAGTGTGTTCTCTCATAGCAATCGATTTTCTCTTTTCTCTTTTGGGTGTGTGGAAATCAATGGATTAAGCCTTGGGTTATGGATGGCCGATTGTCATAGTGTCACAATAAGTGTTTCTTTCGTGTAGCCAACGTTAAAGAGCATCAAAGGAGGTTCTTGGATTCGATTCATCAAGGTATTGGATATGTAGCATTCAGCCATAGGCCACTTTCATGAGTTTAAGGTTAAAGCCGTTTCTAACATGTGGTATATAGGGATTTCGACAGTTTCAAGAGCAAGGTAGGTGGTTGTGATATTCGGCCATAGGCCATATTTGGTATTTAAGTGTGACCGATTTTGACTGTGGTTATTTAGGGACAAATCGACAGTGGTTAAGAGGAGCTTCCGGGATTTCTATTCGTTTTGGGTAAGATTATTCGATAAGCTCTTGGATTCATTATGTTAGACTATACCGTTAGCGATTAACCAGTTTTTCTGATTAAGTGTTCTACGATGGACGTGGATACCAGTCAAGGAGGACAAGGGGTAGTCCCTATCCCTAAGTTTAAGAGGAGAGCAGTCTCTGCAGTGCGGGATTGGCCACCAGGGTGTGGGCCAGCGTCTGAGCAGGAGAGTAGGCAGATAGCCGTAGTGTCGCTTAGTGATAGCATCGGGATCGAGAGCGTAGTACTTCAAGTTATCAGGTGTGTGATTAACCCACCGTTTTCCGGGTTCATGTTATATTTGCATGTGTTATGAATATGTGTTAATAAGTGTAGTGGCAATTCTGAAATGGATACCCTTAAGGGGTATGTTGATAATCAGGTCAGTGATCATTATTGATAAGACTGTGAATATGCCAATGAAAATCTGATAGTATGCTTGATTAACATGTACATGCATTATTCATCATGTCATTATTCTTATGTTGCATGTGTATGGGATGGGAAATGAATATGAAAGAAGGACAGGGTGTACTTTATGTACGTGGTTTAGTGATGGCTACGAGCATCACGTGGTTTGATGAGTGGCTCTGTGCCTCATCGTGGTTGATATAGGCTATGTGCCATATCGTGGTTGATGAGTAGCTATGTGCCTCATCGTGGTTTTGATGATAGCTACGGGCTACATCGTGGATTGGCGTAGACTGAGGTCGCGTTGTGGATTATTTGTGATTTAGTTCGAGTGGACGGCATTAATTGCCAAATTGGTGTGTAGAGGCTGGAGGGTGATTTAGTAATCCCCTGGTGTGTGGTGGATGGATACGGGGGTGTGTAGAGGATGGACCCTAGGCTGGGTTGGGTGCATTTTGCATAAACTTATTATCTGATATGTGAATTAATGTGGAAATGGGCCAAGCCCAATATGTGGAATTATGTGGATTAATGCCTTATTATTTGATATGTGGAATCATGTGGCTTAATACGTTGTTATAAGATATGTGGTTTAATGTGGTTGTGGGCTAAGCCCATGTGGGTGGAATTCAGTGGACTAATTACACACTGAGTCTGTTTGACTCACCCAAATTTTTATCAAACATCGTAGGTGATGCATAAAGCTTGGACCGGGTTGGAGCGGATACAAAGGTGGCCATGCAGAACACATTTTATTTATTCCAGGCAGTTTATAATTCAGTACTTATGAATATTTAGTTATTGTAATAAGGGCCTGTTAAATTATTTGGTTATTTTTGTTATGTTTTAAGGTGGATTGACAATTTAATTGTAATTTTGGAAATATTTTTATTTTTAGCAACTTATGTCTTAAAAATCTATATTAAAGTTTTCAACTCGGAAATTTTGTAACAACTCAACTTTACTTTGACATTAAATATACGATGCTTTATGAGCAACAACAAATTTTTATGTTTTTACCATTAAGTCAAATCTTTTTCAAACGTTTTCCGCAGTGGCATTCTAAATTCGGCCGTGGCTCGTGGGCCGGGTTTGGGGTGTTACATCAAAAGCCATTGACAATTGTTATAATAATTTTACCAATTATCAAATCCAAGCCGGAATTGATATGATAGCCATGGCCGAACATCTTCTTCACCAAGAAACTTATTTGTTCTGGACTGATGGTCAAAGAATTTTAGCATATAACACTGGAAGAACCTAGGAGGACAGAAATAGAGAAGCTGTGCAGTTATTAACAAAGATAGCTGACATGGAGATAGATGATTATCCGTTAGTAGCGGAGATCAAAGACACGTGGGAAAGCTGGAATACACCAGTTCCTTCACCAGAATCATTACACCTTGATGAAATCGAGGAGATGAATCTCAGAAATATCCAAGAAGGATAAAGACAAAACACAACACGTGGAAGAATGGTATCCAAAAAAGGAGATGCATTCAATTTTGCCGGTGACTTAAAAAGAAGGAAAACACCAAAGGACAAAGATGATGTCATGCATGATGGAAGCAACCATTTAATGCAATTGAAACGTGGAAGCAACCATCAAATCAAGATGGCTACGTGGAAAAATCATGAAGCCATTCTTATCAATATACTATTCGGACTTCAATTGTAATTAAATTAGAGTTTAAGAATTTTTATTATAAATAGGCATTGTTGTAGCCTAAAGAAGGCATCGAATTTTGGATCGAATTTTGGATCGGATTCTGTATCAATTTTAGTTTTCTCTTGTATAGTTTTTTCCTTAAGAAATCAAGAAATCTTTCTTGATCTTCCTTTTGTAAATTCTCTTTGTAAACTATCTACTTTCTTCTTGTAAAAATAAAATCCTATGATATTATAGTAGCCTTCCGTTTGTGCATACACCTCCCTCCCCCCCGTAATTGGTATCAGAGGAGCCCCGGAGTAACGATTTCTGGAGTTCTAATATCGTAGTTATCATTGTAAGTTTCTATCTTTTATCTTCAATTCCGTTTATTTCGTTGTTCTTTATCTCAAAGCCCATATATCTGTCGTTCTGTCTGCTTGTTGCCATTGAGTCCGAGTGGGACGTTGTAGGCGTTTGTGAAGACGTTAACGACACAGAAGGTTTTAGGTACCAGGGATAAAAAACATGGAAGAAATGGATTGTTTATATAAAGATAAAAATTGTAATCATACTATGCATATTGACTCTAAGAATGAAAATAATGTTTCGGCTCTTAGTAAAGGTATCAGTAGTTTAATAGATATGACATCTATATATTTTAATAAACTATATACTAAGGTTAGTAAAGTAGAAGAAAAAGTAGATAATATGGGGGTAGTAACAGATTTAGATTTGAATAACAAGTCTAAAGAATTATTATCTGATGTTAATAATAAATTAGATCAAGTTAATAATAATAATAATATAGAATCCGATTTAGATTTAGGACCTTTATATTATGGTAATAGTAATGTTATTTTAGCTTTATCAGATGAAGATGATTCTTCGGATGAATCTTCAACCTATAATAAAAAAGAAAAAAGAAAACAAAAAAGAGAAAATGTTAAAAAACAAGAAAAATATAATTTTGACTCTTATAAAACTTTAATAGAACATTGGAAAAACCAATTTTCTAAAACAGAAGATAAAAATGAACAAGTAGAATATTTAAAGTTAATAGAAGAACTTTATGAACAACATAAAGATTTATTTAAAAAATATAACTATCATTATATGTTAAATTATGATACTACTGATAATAGTAATAGTTCTAATAAAAGTAGAAGTAATTCAGATAATTCTGATGTAGATATTAATGTCACTAGTTATAATTCTGATGAAGAAAACACTTCAACTGTAACACCCCAAACCCGGCTCATGCGTTTCGACCGGATCTGGCATGTCACGGCTTGTACTTTGAAAACTTTTGCTTTGTATGTTATGGAAATCATAAGTCAATTGAACATTATTTGGATAGATAGGTGGCATTTTAAAAAAAATATGGAATCCTTTGTATTATTATTATTAAAAGTATAACAAACCTTATCATAAATTCATAAGTTGCTTAACATTGAAAACGACTTAGTTGAATGAAAACTAGGGGCCTTATTACATAAATATTCTCGAAATAACAATGAAATAAAGTAAACTTAAAGAAATCCGAAAAGAAAATAACTTGTAGAAATAGAACTTGATGGCCCCTCGAGTCCCTCTCGGCTCCCATGTCCACGATCTACTGTTCATCTGGGAGAGTAGAGAAAAGGAAAGCGTGAGTCACAAAGACTCAGTGTATAAATCTCAAAACACATATCGACCTGAGCCCACAAACACATTATGGGCCCTGGCCCATACAGGAATGCATCAATCATAATCACATAATAAACAATAAAGAATGAATAACCCAACCCATCCTAGGTTTCCATCCTCTACACACCAACCCGTACCAACCATCACACCGTGGGGATTTCTACAATCAACCCTCCATCCGCTACACACCAAAACGATAGCCGTACTGCCTATTCCTATTAAGTAGGAATCATTAAACGTGGCATACCCACCGATCACTATGTGATCTTACATTTAAATTATGTGGGATTTCTACAACCGATCACCAAGTGACCTATCATACACTTCCCTTTCAATTATCATCATTCCCACCCCATGCATACATAAAGAAAACATCAAGCAGTCTTAAATATTCTTCGATACACATAGGGAGTTCTATGTTTACGTACCTGGCATCCTTGCCTAACCCTTTTTAGGGTTCCATTCGACTGTCTATACAGCCTTATTCCGCATTTTTAGCCCATAACATACATAAATAGAAATACATACAGGTTTATTAGTAGTGTGTTAGAGATCTACACACCTGATTACCGATAAAACAAGGCTTTCTATATCGACGCTATACTTAGTCGACACAACTGCTATCTGCCTAAGGTGTTGTTCAGAAGCCGGTCCACAACCAATTGGCCAATCCCCAACAGCAGATACTACTCGTTTCTTAAACTTAGGGATTCTTTCTTTTGCCTTAAAATCCCGAAATTGGAGACTTATGATTTTCGGCTTTTAGATCTAGTCGGCTAAGCTTCCTTAGCTTAGGAGATTTAGCTAGCACTAGGGAGAGGATTCGGCAATGCCAATGGAAGATTTAAATGCCAGAAGTATAGAACAATTCCTCAAATAGGATGAATAAAAGAAAAAGCGATGGATGCTTTGGCTTTTTAGAGAAATTGGCACAAGGGAAAAGAAAGTGGGGAAAAGTTTCGGCTTTTTGAAGTAATTGAATAAAGAAATTTGGAGAGGGAGAGGCTAGGG
Organism: Gossypium australe; assembly: GCA_005393395.2. NCBI lineage: Eukaryota > Viridiplantae > Streptophyta > Magnoliopsida > Malvales > Malvaceae > Gossypium > Gossypium australe. Next base: position 72,889,659 of record CM016616.1, read on the forward strand.
AATTTCGGCACTAAGGGAGAGGATTTTAGGGTTTTCAATGTCAGAAACAAGGAGCTAGCCTCCCCTATTTATAGATTTTTGACACCTACTGCTAAATACCGAAAACACCCTTAAAATTTAAGCTAGAAGAGAGGAGAATTTCGACACCCTCTATGCCATGCAGTAGCCGAATTTTACACTCCTCTAGGTGGTGGATTTTGGGCCAACACTTCCTTTGAAGATAAGCTCCTAACTTTTCTCCTTTTTATCTATGATATTATCAGTTAAAAATCCACATAATTTTTCCTATTTTATAGCCTTGTAGCCGTCCACCTCTTACTAAACCTAATGCCAAATTTAACTCACTTAAATTAAAAGATATGGGCCTCATTAAACTTAAATTTTGGGCCCCTAAATCCCATGTGTGTGGCGTCACTACTAATTCCCTTATAGTGCCACTTATTGTTGGGCCACAAGCCCATGTTTGGCATTTTAAACATAATTACCACCTTTTTAATTCCTTAATGCCCAAGCTAATAATTTAATCAAGGCCTTAGCCTAATCCTAAGCCCAATTTGGACCCCTATCGCTTAAATTAACCTATTAAAGTTATCCCTACACTAAATGCATAGGCCCATAAATTTAGGATGTTACAGTTCTACCCCCTTAAAGAAATTTCGTCCTCGAAATTACCTGGTCAGAAAAGATGAGGGTATTGCTGCCTTATTGCTTCCTCGGGTCCCATGTAGCCTCATCGGAACCATGATTCCGCCACAACACTTCAACCAATGGAACCATTTTTCTTCTCAACACCTTGACATCACGATCCAAAATTTCTACTGGTTCCTCTTCGAAGGATAGATCAGGTCTAACCTCGATTTCCTCCACAGGCACAATATGGGATGGATCCGAACGGTATCATCTTAACATAGAGACGTGAAATACATCGTGAATTTGACTTAGTTCCGGAGGTAACTCTAGTTGATAGGCTACTGGTCCTACTCGCTTCAACACCCGATATGGTCCGATAAATCTAGGACTTAATTTACCCTTTCGACCAAACCTTAATACCTTCTTCCACGGTGACACCTTTAAAAATACTTTATCACCCACTGCGAACTCTATGTTCTTACACTTTAAATCAACATAAGGCTTCTGTCTGTCCGATGCCTCTTTCAGTCGAACCCGAATCAATTCAACCTTCTCTTCGGTCTCGGTCACCAACTCCGGACCCAAAATCTGGTGTTCTCCTAGTTCTGTCCAGCATGTAGGAGTACGACATTTTCGCCCGTACAAAGCTTCATAGGGCGCCATCTGAATACTTGACTGGTAGCTATTGTTGTAAGAAAATTCTGCTAACGGTAAGAACTCTTCCCAACTACCTCTGAAATCAATGACACATGTTCTCAACATGTCCTCCACGATCTGAATCACCCGCTCAGATTGTCCATCGGTCTGAGGATGAAACGCTGTACTAAAATCCAACTTCGTACCCAACGCTTGATGCAACGCCTTCCAAAATCGTGAGGTTAACCTAGGGTCCCTATCCGATATGATTGAAACCGATACTCCATGAACCTTACCACCTCTGCTATGTATAACTTAGCTAACTTCTGCAAGGAGTAGTCAACACGTACTGGGATGAAGTGTGCAGACTACGTCAAGCGATCAGTAACTACCCAAATCGCATCTTTCTTAGTGGGTGTGAGGGGAAGCCCACTAACAAAATCCATGGTGATTCTTTCCCACTTCTATTGTGGAATCTTCACTGGATTTAACAATCCTGATGGTAACTGATGTTCCGCCTTGACAGGTCAAACACTTACCCACCAATTCAGTAACCTATTGCTTCAAACCCGGCCACCAGAACTGATCTCTCAAATCCCGAAACATCTTACTTCCTCTTGGGTGCATAGCGTATGCACTACCATGCGCCTCATTCAGAATCCTCTGCCTTAGCTCCAGATCTTTTGGCATGCAAACCTTCCCTCGGAAGCATAACAATCCTTCCTCATTCATACTGAATTCTGCTGGCCCATCCTTTGGGATTAGCTACAATTTCCCCTTTAGCAACTCATCGGTCTGTTGCCTCTCCTTCACTTGAGTAATCTCAGTAGGTTTCACTTGAAGTTTGGCTAATAAGCTTCCATTCTCATACAAACTAAGGTGAGCAAAGATTCGCGTTTATCTGATTAGAAATTTTATGAACTATTAGTTTTCTTCCACTGTTTTAACCACGATCAGTCTTATGAATAATAGCTTTAAGAGTAATACTTTCGAATTCGCATTCACCATACAGTCTCAAGTTCATATCCTCTAGGGAACACATACATTTAATCATGAACTCACGTTCATTATAGAAAAGTGTTGTTGTTGTTGTTGTTGTTTTTACTACCCAGGGGTATTTTCATAATTTTATCCTACAGGGGTATTTTCATAATTTTCCAAAATAAGGGTCCTTGGTGATTTTGTCAAATAAGGGTATTTTGGTAATTTTGCATTCCTACGGGTATTTTGGTAATTTTGAAAATCGGGGTATTTTGGTAATTTTAGAATTCAGGGGCATTTCGGTAATTTTACCAAACAAGGGTAATTTGGTAACTCTATAAACTAGGGTTATTTTGGTCATTTTGCAAAACAAGGGTAATTTGGTAATTTTCTTCATAGCGGTGAACATTTTCAAAACAAGTGTATTTTTTTGAAGTGTACAAAACTTAGATTTTTTTTTTTTTGCAAAATAGAGTGGTTGGTCCCTTTCGGGTTTTAATTATGGGTTCAGCCCATGAACAAGTCCTTATAGCTAGAGTGAACAATCACTACGCACCAGGTAAGATTCCAGCGAAGAGGAGGTGAGTCACTAGGACTGCTTAAATACCGAGCTCTCCCTGAATCCACTCCTAGGCATGCATATGCCTATTGCCACACCCCGTCATGACTAAAGTGAACAGTCACTATGCACCAGGTAAGATTCCAGCGAAGAGGAGGTGAGTCACTTGGACTGCTTAAATACCAAGCTCTTCCGGATCTACTCCTAGACATGCATATGCCTATTGCCACACCTTAGTCTTGCGACTCGTTTACAGGTTTTGTTTAGTGAAATTAAGTCTTATGGAATTGAAGAGTTGTTTGTCTAAGCCTAGAGTCCATCAAGTTCTAATCTAGATAGTCTACGTCCCATAAAGCCCACTAAGCCCACATTTATAACACAATCAGGAGTTGAGAATACTTACTTGGGTGGATTGGATGCTGGTGGACTCGAAGGCCATGTCTTCAAACCAAAAATTTTCCTTAAATATATATATTTCTGAAACACTTCTAGACCCATTTCACAGCCTGAGTTTTGAACTGGGCTCTGATACCAAATTGTAACACCACAAACTCGGCTCATGCGTTTCGACCGGATCTGGCATGTCACGGCTTGTACTTCGAAAACTTTTGCTTTGTATGTTATGGAAATCATAAGTCAATTGAACATTATTTGGATAGATAGGTGGCATTTTTAAAAAAATATGGAATCCTTTGTATTATTATTATTAAAAGTATAACAAACCTTATCATAAATTCATAAGTTGCTTAACATTGAAAACGACTTAGTTGAATGAAAACTAGGGGCCTTATTACATAAATATTCTCGAAATAACAATGAAATAAAGTAAACTTAAAGAAATCCGAAAAGAAAATAACTTGTAGAAATAGAACTTGATGGCCCCTCGAGTCCCTCTCGGCTCCCATGTCCACGATCTACTGTTCATATGGGAGAGTAGAGAAAAGGAAAGTGTGAGTCACAAAGACTCAGTGTATAAATCTCAAAACACATATCGACCTGAGCCCACAAACACATTATGGGCCCTGGCCCATACAGGAATGCATCAATCATAATCACATAATAAACAATAAAGAATGAATAACCCAACCCATCCTAGGTTTCCATCCTCTACACACCAACCCGTACCAACCATCACACCGTGAAGATTTCTACAATCAACCCTCCATCCGCTACACACCAAAACGACAGCCGTACTGCCTATTCCTATTAAGTAGGAATCATTAAACGTGGCATAGCCACCGATCACTATGTGATCTTACAATTAAATTATGTGGGATTTCTACAACCGATCACCAAGTGACCTATCATACACTTCCCCTTCAATTATCATCATTCCCACCCCATGCATACATAAAGAAAACATCAAGCAGTCTTAAATATTCTTCGATACACATAGGGAGTTCTATGTTTACGTACCTGGCATCCTTGCCTAACCCTTTTTAGGGTTCCATTCGACTGTCTATACAGCCTTATTCCGTCTTTTTAGCCCATAACATACATAAATAGAAATACATACAGGTTTATTAGTAGTGTGTTAGAGATCTACACACCTGATTACCGATAAAACGAGGCTTTCTATATCGACGCTATCCTTAGTCGACACAACTGCTATCTGCCTAAGGTGTTTTTCAGAAGCTGGTCCACAACCAATTAGCCAATCCCCAACAGCATATACTGCTCGTTTCTTAAACTTAGGGATTCTTTCTTTTGCCTTAAAATCCCGAAATTGGAGACTTATGATTTTCGGCTTTTAGATCTAGTCGGCTAAGCTTCCTTAGCTTAGGAGATTCGGCTAGCACTAGGGAGAGGATTCGGCAATGCCAATGGAAGATTTAAATGCCGGAAGTATAGAGCAATTCTTCAAATAGGATGAATAAAAGAAAAAGCGATGGATGCTTCGGATTTTTAGAGAAATCGGCACAAGGGAAAAGAAAGTGGGGAAAAGTTTCGGCTTTTTGAAGTAATTGAAGAAAGAAATTTGGAGAGGGAGAGGCTAGGGAATTTCGGCACTAAGGGATAGGATTTTAGGGTTTTCAATGTCAGAAACAAAAAGCTAGCCCCCCCTATTTATAGATTTTTGACACCTAGTGCTAAATACCGAAAACACCCTTAAAATTTAAGCTAGAAGAGAGGAGAATTTCGGCACCCTCTATGCCATGCAGTAGCCGAATTTTACACTCCTCTAGGTGGTGGATTTTGGGCCAACACTTCCTTTGAAGATAAGCTCCTAACTTTTCTCCTTTTTATCTATGATATTATCAGTTAAAAATCCACATAATTTTTCCTATTTTATAGCCTTGTAGCCGTCCACCTCTTACTAACCCTAATGCCAAATTTAACTCACTTAAATTAAAAGATCTGGGCCTCATTAAACTTAAATTTTGGGCCCCTAAATCCCATGTGTGTGGCGTCACTACTAATTCCCTTATAGTGCCACTTATTGTTGGGCCACAAGCCCATGTTTGGCATTTTAAACATAATTACCACCTTTTTAATTCCTTAATGCCCAAGCTAATAATTTAATCAAGGCCTTAGCCTAATCCTAAGCCCAATTTGGACCCCTATCGCTTAAATTAACCTATTAAAGTTATCCCTACACTAAATGCATAGGCCCATAAATTTAGGATGTTACAGTTCTACCCCCTTAAAGAAATTTCGTCCTCGAAATTACCTGGTCAGAAAAGATGAGGGTATTGCTGCCTTATTGCTTCCTCGGGTTCCCACGTAGCCTCCTCGGAACCATGATTCCGCCACAGCACTTCAACCAATGGAACTGTTTTTCTTCTCAACACCTTGACATCACGATCCAAAATTTCTACTGGTTCCTCTTCGAAGGATAGATCAGGTCTAACCTCGATTTCCTCCACAGGCACAATATGGGATGGATCCGAACGGTATCATCTTAACATAGAGACGTGAAATACATCGTGAATTTGACTTAGTTCCGGAGGTAACTCTAGTTGATAGGCTACTGGTCCTACTCGCTTCAACACCCTATATGGTCTGATAAATCTAGGACTTAATTTACCCTTTCGACCAAACCTTAATACCTTCTTCCACGGTGACACCTTTAAAAATACTTTATCACCCACTGCGAACTCTATGTTCTTACACTTTAAATCAACATAAGGCTTCTGTCTGTCCGATGCCTCTTTCAGTCGAACCCGAATCAATTCAACCTTCTCTTCGGTCTCGGTCACCAACTCCGGACCCAAAATCCAGTGTTCTCCGAGTTCTGTCCAGCATGTAGGAGTATGACATTTTCGCCCGTACAAAGCTTCATAGGGCGCCATCTGAATACTTGACTGGTAGCTATTGTTGTAAGAAAATTCTGCTAATGGTAAGAACTCTTCCCAACTACCTCTGAAATCAATGACACATCCTCTCAACATGTCCTCCAAGATCTGAATCACCCGCTCAGATTGTCCATCGGTCTGAGGATGAAACGCTGTACTAAAATCCAACTTTGTACCCAACGCTTGATGCAACGCCTTCCAAAATCGTGAGGTTAACCTAGGGTCCCTATCGATATGATTGAAACCGATACTCCATGAACCTTACCACCTCCGCTATGTATAACTTAGCTAACTTCTGCAAGGAGTAGTCAACACGTACTGGGATGAAGTGTGCAGACTTCGTCAAGCGATCAGCAACTACCCAAATCGCATCTTTCTTAGTGGGTGTGAGGGGAAGCCCACTAACAAAATCCATGGTGATTCTTTCCCACTTCTATTGTGGAATCTTCACTGGATGTAACAATCCTGATGGTAACTGATGTTCCGCCTTGACAGGTCAAACACTTACCCACCAATTTAGTAACCTATTGCTTCAAACCCGGCCACCAGAACTGATCTCTCAAATCCCGAAACATCTTACTTCCTCTTGGGTGCATAGCGTATGCACTACCATGCGCCTCATTCAGAATCCTCTACCTTAGCTCCGGATCTTTTGGCATGCATACCTTCCCTCGGAAGCATAACAATCCTTCCTCATTCATACTGAATTCTGCTGGCCCATCCTTTGGGATTAGCTACAATTTCCCCTTTAGCAACTCATCAGTCTGTTGCCTCTCCTTCACTTGACTAATCTAAGTAGGTTTCACTTGAAGTTTGGCTAATAACCTTCCATTCTCATACAAACTAAGGTGAGCAAACATTGCCCTTAGGTCAGAGACTACTTTACGACTTAGAGCATCCGCTACTACATTAGCCTTACCTGGATGATATTCGATCGAGCAATCGTAATCCTTTAGTAACTCAATCCACCTTCTCTGCCTTAGGTTCAACTCCTTCTGAGTCAAAAGATACTTCAAGCTCTTATGATCTGTGTAAATGACAGATTTCTCCCCGTATAGATAATGCCTCCAAATTTTTAAGGCAAACACCACTGCCGCCAATTCCAAATCATGGGTGGGGTAATTCAATTCATGCGGTCTTAACTGCCGAGATGCATATGCAACCACCTTTCCATCTTGCATCAACACACACCCTAATCCCGCGTGTGATGCATCACAGTAAATTACGAACTCTTTCCCCGCCTCCGACTGAACTAACACCGGAGCCTCCGTCAGAAACCTTTTTAACTTTTCAAAACTCTCTTGCTGCTTATCAGACCAAACAAACGGAACTCCTTTCTGTAGTAACTTGGTCAACGGTGCCGCGACCGAAGAAAATCCTTCAACAAACCTTCGGTAATACCCTGCTAGACCAAGAAAACTCCTAATCTCAGCCACAGACCTAGGTGGCTTCCAATCCAACACTGCTTCAATCTTTCGAGGGTCAACCCTAATCCCTTCTGCTGACACAACATGCCCTAGAAACGTTACTTCCCTCAGCCAAAATTCACACTTACTGAATTTGGCATACAACTGCTTCTCCCTTAGGATCTGCAAAACTATTCGCAGATGAGCATCATGCTCCTCCTCTGACTTCGAATAAACTAAGATATCATCGATAAACACCACGACACACTGATCTAATTAAGGTTGGAATACTCGGTTCATCATGTCCATGAACGCTGCTGGCGCGTTGGTTAATCCAAACGGCATCACCATAAACTCATAGTGACCGTAGCGAGTCCTAAAAGCTGTCTTATGTATATCCGTCTCCTTGACCCTAAGCTGATGGTACCCTGACCTAGATCTATCTTAGAAAAGATTGAGGCTCCCTTCAACTAATCGAACAAGTCATCGATCCTTGGTAATGGGTACTTGTTCTTGATTGTTAGCTTATTCAACTGGCGATAATCAATGCACATACGCATTGATCCATCCTTCTTCTTAACAAATAACACTGGCGCTCCCCATGGCGACACACTCGGTGAATAAATCCTCTATCCAACAACTCCTGTATCTGCGCTTTCAGCTCTACCAATTCCTTCGGTGCCATCCTATATGGAGCGATAGATACCGGTGCTATTCCCAGGAGAAGATCGATACCAAACTCCACTTCACGATCTGGGGGTAATCCCGGAAGCTCTTCAGGGAAAACATCAGGAAATTCCTTTACCGTCCTGACGTCCCCAACAGTTAGATCCTTGGCTTCTAGAGCCCGAACAAACAATAAAACTGCCTTGCACCCTTTCCTCACCATCCTTTCTGCTCTTAGGGCAGTCACCACATTCAACAAGCAGTTCCCCCTTTCTCCTATCACCAACACTTCATCACCCACGGGGGTTTTTAATACCATACGCTTGGATGCGCAATCTAGATTAGCTTGATACTTCACAAGCCAATCCATGCCTAAAATTAAATCAAACTCTCCGAATGGTAATTCCATCAAATCCGTTCGGAAAACTGTCCGCTGAACTTCTAGAGGTACTTCCCGATAAAGTTTATCCACTACTACCGATTGTCCTAACGGGCTAACTACAGTCATCGCCTTAGGGGTAATTTCAGATTCTAGCCTTAAAGTCCCCGATACGCTACTAGCTATGTACGAATGCGTCGACCCAATGTCAATCAAAGTAGTGTAAGGCAAACCAAAAATTAAGAACGTACCAGTTATGACATCCGGTGCATTAGCCTCCTCTCGACGTCTGATAGCATAGACCAACCCCGGCTGTCTCGCCTCAGTGTTTCCTGCCCCTTGGCCTGGTGCTCCACGACCCCAACCAACACCATTACCACCTCGGCCTGCACCACGACCTCTTTGTGGCTGCTGACCTCCTCTACCAGGCTGAGCATTCCCTCGACCCATGGTCCCTTCACCGTCCCGTTGCTGCGGACAGTTTTTAACTTGGTGGTCCGTAGATCCACACTTAAAACACTTCCCACTGCCTACCCAACATTCCCCGGTATGAAATTTGCCGCATCGAGCACACCTTGGGGTCTGGTTAGCAGCAGTAGGTTTCTATTCCCGTTTCGGTCCATCAGACCTGGACCTTTTTTGAGTACGCCCGGTTGACGATCCAAAATTCCTCCTATTTCCACCTCTATCTTTATCCCGATTCAGTTTCTCAATCCGCTTCACCTCTTCGACTATCTTAGCCTTTTCCACGAGCATAGCAAATTCCCTCTCCCGCTGCGGGGCTATCAAAACACGCAAGTCATCCTTCAGGCCATCTTCAAACCTAACACAATGTTTATGCTCCGTGGCTACCATCCCACGAGCATACCGGCTAAGACGTAAGAACTCAGCTTCATACGCAGCAACTAACCTACTCCCTTGCACCAGATTCAAAAATGCTCTGCGCTGTGCATCCACATAACTGTAAGCCACTTATTCTAAAATGCCGTTTTAAAGAAATCCCAGGTGATAGGTTAGCCACAGCACCATCCTTTACTGTAAGCCACCATTGATAGGCTTCATCCCTCAAGAGGGATACAACTCCCTTCAACTTTTCCTCCTTCGTGAAATCCAAATCATCCATTATGCGTTCTACCGCCTCCAACCAATACTCAGCTGAACTTGGGGCTACATTAGAAATTCCCCTAAACACTTCTGCCCCATTGGCTCTAAGCTGTTCTGGCACAGATTTTTGGGCTCCTGTGCCCATACCAGCCCCAGCATCCCTCTCTAAAACCCTTAGCATTGCCTGAGATACCGTGTCATCTCTGGCAGTCTGATCCTGAAATTCCTCCTCCGCGGCTGGCATCTCATTCCCAGAACCATGACCAGATCCTACTGGTTTCGACACCATCATCCTACCCCTACCACGACCACGTGGCGGACGTCCTCGACCCCTTGTACTCATTCTACCGATTCGCGTTTATCTGATTAGAAATTTTATGAACTATTAGTTTTCTTCCACTGTTTAACCACGATCAGTCTTATGAATAATAGCTTTAAGAGTAATTCTTTCGAATTCGCATTCACCATACAGTCTCAAGTTCATATCCTCTAGGGAACACATACATTTAATCATGAACTCACGTTCATTATAGAAAAGTGTTGTTGTTGTTGTTGTTTTTACTACCCAGCGGTATTTTCATAATTTTATCCTACAGGGGTATTTTCATAATTTTCCAAAATAAGGGTCCTTGGTGATTTTGTCAAATAAGGGTATTTTGGTAATTTTGCATTCCTGGGGGTATTTTGGTAATTTTGAAAATTGAGGTATTTTGGTAATATTAGAATTCGGGGGCATTTCGGTAATTTTACCAAACAAGGGTAATTTGGTAACTCTACAAACTAGGGTTATTTTGGTCATTTTGCAAAACAAGGGTAATTTGGTAATTTTCTTCATAGCGGTGAACATTTTCAAATCAAGTGTATTTTTTTTGAAGTGTACAAAACTTAGGGTTTTTTTTTTTTTGCAAAATAGAGTGGTTGGTCCCTTTCGGGTTTTAATTATGGGTTCAGCCCATGAACAAGTCCTTATAGCTAGAATGAACAATCACTACGCACCAGGTAAGATTCCAGCGAAGAGGAGGTGAGTCACTAGGACTGCTTAAATACCAAGCTCTCCCTGAATCCACTCCTAGGCATGCGTATGCCTATTGCCACACCCCGTCATGACTAAAGTGAACAGTCACTATGCACCAGGTAAGATTCCAGCGAAGAGGAGGTGAGTCACTTGGACTGCTTAAATACCAAGCTCTTCCGGATCTACTCCTAGACATGCATACGCCTATTGCCACACCTTAGTCTTGTGACTCGTTTACAGGTTTTGTTTAGTGAAATTAAGTCTTATGGAATTGAAGAGTTGTTTGTCTAAGCCTAGAGTCCATCAAGTTCTAATCTAGATAGTCTACGTCCCATAAAGCCCACTAGGCCCACATTTATAACACAATCAGGAGTTCAGAATACTTACCTGGGTGGATTGGATGCCGGTGGACTCGAAGGCCATGTCTTCAAACCAAAAATTTTCCTTACATATATATATATTTCTGAAACACTTCTAGACCCATTTCACAGCCTGAGTTTTGAACTGGGCTCTGATACCAAATTGTAACACCCCAAACTCGGCTCATGCGTTTCGACCGGATCTGGCATGTCACGGCTTGTACTTTGAAAACTTTTGCTTTGTATGTTATGGAAATCATAAGTCAATTGAACATTATTTGGATAGATAGGTGGCATTTTTAAAAAAATATGGAATCCTTTGTATTATTATTATTAAAAGTATAACAAACCTTATCATAAATTCATAAGTTGCTTAACATTGAAAACGACTTAGTTGAATGAAAACTAGGGGCCTTATTACATAAATATTCTCGAAATAACAATGAAATAAAGTAAACTTAAAGAAATCCCAAAAGAACATAACTTGTAGAAATAGAACTTGATGGCCCCTCGAGTCCCTCTCGGCTCCCATGTCCACGATCTACTGTTCATCTGGGAGAGTAGAGAAAAGGAAAGCGTGAGTCACAAAGACTCAGTGTATAAATCTCAAAACACATATCGACCTGAGCCCACAAACACATTATGGGCCCTGGCCCATACAGGAATGCATCAATCATAATCACATAATAAACAATAAAGAATGAATAACCCAACCCATCCTAGGTTTCCATCCTCTACACACCAACCCGTACCAACCAGCACACCGTGGGGATTTCTACAATCAACCCTCCATCCGCTACACACCAAAACGACAGCCGTACTGCCTATTCCTATTAATTAGGAATCATTAAACGTGGCATAGCCACCGATCACTATGTGATCTTACATTTAAATTATGTGGGATTTCTACAACCGATCACCAAGTGACCTGTCATACACTTCCCCTTCAATTATCATCATTCCCACCCCATGCATACATAAAGAAAACATCAAGCAGTCTTAAATATTCTTCGATACACATAGGGAGTTCTATGTTTACGTACCTGGCATCCTTGCCTAACCCTTTTTAGGGTTCCATTCGACTGTCTATACAGCCTTATTCCGGCTTTTTAGCCCATAACATACATAAATAGAAATACATACAGGTTTATTAGTAGTGTGTCAGAGATCTACACACCTGATTACCGATAAAACGAGGCTTTCTATATCGACGCTATCTTTAGTCGACACAACTGCTATCTGCCTAAGGTTTTGTTCAGAAGCCGGTCCACAACCAATTGGCCAATCCCCAACAGCAGATACTGCTCGTTTCTTAAACTTAGGGATTCTTTCTATTGCCTTAAAATCCCGAAATTGGAGACTTATGATTTTCGGCTTTTAGATCTAGTCGGCTAAGCTTCCTTAGCTTAGGAGATTCGACTAGCACTAGGGAGAGGATTCGGCAATGCCAATGGAAGATTTAAATGCCGGAAGTATAGAACAATTCCTCAAATTGGATGAGTAAAAGAAAAAGCGATGGATGCTTCGGCTTTTTAGAGAAATCGGCACAAGGGAAAAGAAAGTGGGGAAAAGTTTCGGCTTTTTGAAGTAATTGAAGAAAGAAATTTGGAGAGGGAGAGGCTAGGGAATTTCGGCACTAAGGGAGAGGATTTTAGGGTTTTCAATGTCAGAAACAAGGAGCTAGCCCCCCCTATTTATAGATTTTTGACACCTACTGCTAAATACTGAAAACGCCCTTAAAATTTAAGCTAGAAGAGAGGAGAATTTCGGCACCCTCTATGCCATGCAGTAGCCGAATTTTACACTCCTCTAGGTGGTGGGTTTTGGGCCAACACTTCCTTTGAAGATAAGCTCCTAACTTTTCTCCTTTTTATCGATGATATTATCATTTAAAAATCCACATAATTTTTCCTATTTTATAGCCTTGTAGCCGTCCACCTCTTACTAACCCTAATGCCAAATTTAACTCACTTAAATTAAAAGATCTGGGCCTCATTAAACTTAAATTTTGGGCCCCTAAATCCCTTATGTGTGGCGTCACTACTAATTCCCTTATAGTGACACTTATTGTTGGGCCACAAGCCCATGTTTGGCATTTTAAACATAATTACCACCTTTTTAATTCCTTAATGCCCAAGCTAATAATTTAATCAAGGCCTTAGCCTAATCCTGAGCCCAATTTGGACCCCTATCGCTTAAATTAACCTATTAAAGTTATCCCTACACTAAATGCATAGGCCCATAAATTTAGGATGTTACATCAACAGAAGAAAATATAGAAATTCCTGAACCAATGGATGCTGAACAAACTGATCCATATGATTATGTAATATCGAAACCTTGGGAAATTGATAAAAAAGATTCTCATGGTAGGAGAAAAATAGATTCAGATCTTCAAAAAGAAGATAATCTGAAAAAAGGTTTAAAATATTGGAAAAACCAATATTTACCTATAGAATTAAAAACAATTCATTTTCCTAATAAGTTGGATAGAATTTCTAAAGATACAAAAGTCAAAGAGAAACCAATAATTCAATAGATGAAACTTGGGAAAAAGGACAGTATTACTTTTTCACATTTCCAACCCAGGAAATATTATACTGATATTGAAATTACATTTCAATTTAGAGAATATAATCCATATTCTTTAAATGCTCTATTAGATACAGGAGCTACAACTAGTAGCTGTAGAGAAAATGCTATTCCATCAGAAAAATGGGAACTTATGAGAAATCCAATAAGAGCTGTTGGAGTAGATGGTAATGAAACTTTAATTCTTTTTAAAGAAAAAAATATACCAATCTACATAAATAATGTAAGATTCGTGATTCCTAAATTATTATGTTTTCATGAAATGCATGGAGATATATTATTAGGTAATAATTTTATATATCAAGATTTACCATCTTCTATTGATAAAAACTTTGTTATATTAACTACTGAAAATACTTCACTAGAAATACCTCAAGTAGACAATCACAAATTTATTTGTGATCAAGATTTTACACCACCTAGGAAAGAACAGATTAAACAACTTGAAACAAATCATTGGTTGTTTAAAATATTAGAAAATAATTTTAGTGAAGAACCATTAAAATTATGGAAAAAGAGTCCTAGATATTTTACCATTAAACTAGAAAATCCCAATAAAATTATTAGGGTAAAACCTATGATCTATACTAAACAAGATATAGATGAATTTGATATACAGATAAAAGAATTATTAGATAAAGGATTAATAGAAGAAACTAATAGTCCACATTCTAGTCCTACTTTTATGGTAAGAAACCATGCAGAAATAAAAAGAGGAAAAGCTAGGATGGTTATTAATTATAAAAGACTAAATCAAAATACTATTTTTGATGGTTATTTTATTCCAAGAAAGGAAGTCTTAATAAATCAAGCTAAACATGTAACACCCCAAACCCGGCCCAAACACCACGACTGGATCTGGTATGTCACTAAAGGGATTTTACAAAACATGTCGCATTTTGGAAAACAATTACTAGGTTTAAACATTTATACCGAAAACTTAATAATTCATTAATTCATATAAAATATAAAGTTATAAATTACCTTGGTGAACTTTAAACAAAAACTATAATTTCATACATGTCTTAACTTAATTTAAAAGATAAAAATTAAAAGCCCAGTAATAAAAGCCCAACATAAAACCAAAACATAAATAATAGTCTAGTGGCCCATGGCCTTATTACAACGAGATTTAAAATCCATTAACTAAAAATATAAAATAATAACTTGAGTCTTTTTGCTGGATCTAGATGTTCTTTTGCATGGCCACCTTGCGCTCCTCTCCAGCCCGGTCCAATGCACTAAGTGCTACCTGAAATATTAATTAATTGGATGAGTCGCGAGACTCAGTGTGCAACCCTCATGCACCATTAGATGTGGGCCTTAGCCCTATAAAACAAAATAAACAGTTTAATATACATAATAAAAATTAATATGCAAGCCCAACAAAAATCCTAGGTTTCCATCCGCTACACGCCCCCGTACCAGCCATTCACACCATTAGGGATTTCTACAATCAACCCACACCGCTACACGCCTTGATGGCAGTCTTGCTGCTCATCATCAGATCATGGCCGTAGCCACTACAACAGATCACGGTAAAAACCGCTACAACAGATCATGGTAAAAATTGCTACAACGTATAACTTCCTCCTTTCATCAACCCAACCCATGCAATCACAAAAAATCAATATACTTATATCATTTAATCAGAACATTCACTAACCTGGTGATTTGCTTATCATTAAGCCGGAATTTCGGCATTTATCAAGACATATAAAACTTATAATCATATATTTAACAAACAGATCTAGATGGTGTGGAGAATTACACACCTGATTAATGTAGATACCCTTGCTAAATCGATCTACGCTTTGTTTCAAAAAGCCGGAAAGATGTGAAAATAGGCCTCTCCTATATCCGGCCATAGTTAGTATTCTACCCGATTTTATATATATGAATAAACAAATCCTCTTACCTTGAAATCTCGAATGTAACACGATTCTATAACTTAGATATCTATGAGTTTCGACGTCTAGGAAAAATCCCGGAAAGATGATCTATCGCGCTTTCGGCTTTTGAAAGAACTAAAAATTGAAAAGATGGCTAAGGGAGATTCAGCCAATGAATAATAAGGAGAAGAATAGGTGTAGTTTCAGCTTTTAAATCAAAGTGAAGATGAGGGAATAGGCTTAGAGATTTCGACTTTTGCAGAGAATGAAGAAGAAGATGGAACTTTAGGAGTTTTCGGCTTTTACTCAAAAAAGAAGAGAAAAGAATGAGAGAAAAACCCCAAATGCTGAAATTGAAGAGATATTCCCCCTATTTATAGAAAATTTGGCACTTACCTAACCTTGCAGATAAATCCTATCTTTTCTCCTTTATCTTAATCTACTAGCTCATCTAAAAGAGACTTAATTATCTCTAACTCCTCCATCCTTTATCAGCATATTATCCACATATTTTAATCATTAAAATCCCTAAATTTTAGCCTTGTTGCCATCCACTCCACCTAATCCTAATGCCCAAAATTTAGCTAACTTAAATTAAAAGAATTGGGCTCCATGAAACTTAAATTTGGGCCCCTTACTCCCTTGTGTGGCATTACCTCCTAAGATTGGGCCACAAGCCCACTTTGGTATTTTAAACATAGATACTACCTTTTAAACGCCTATAATGCCCAAATAAAAAATTTTAATCAAGGCCTCTACCTAAGCCTGAGCCCAATTTGGACCCCTAACACTTAAATTAACACATTTAACATATCCACCCATTAAACGCATAGGCCCAAAAATTCAGGATGTTACAGTTCTACCCCCTTAAAGAAATTTCGTCCTCGAAATTTCCAACTAACTATTAATCGTACTACCTAAGTCTCACTACCATGTTTTCGCTACGCACTCCAATTCTAAACCCAAAATAAACACTTAGTATTCTATGGTAGAGTACGCACTGGTATTCACATCTATAGCGTCCTCGTCCCCTTGTACTCATGCTATCGGTTCGCGTTTATCTGATTAAAAATTTTATGAATTATTGGTTTTCTTCCACTGATTATCCACGTGGCTAGGGTGAACAGTCACTACGCACCACGTAGGATTCCAGCGAAGAGGAGGTGAGTCACTAGGACTGCTTAAGTACCAGGCTCTTTCAGATCCAATCCTAGACATGCGCATGCCTGTTGCCACACCCTAGTCTTGCGACTCATTTATGGGTTTGTTTAGTGAAATTAAGTCTTATGAGATTTAAGGAGTTGTTTCAGCTAAGCCTAGAGTCCATCAAGTTCTAATCTAACTAATCTGCGTCCCATAAAGCCCATCAAGCCCACATATTTATATCACACGATGGTTCAGAATACTTACCTGGCGGACTTGGGCCGGAGACGCAGGTGCCATGCCGAGAAAACCATCCTGTATCACTTATAAATATACATGTTTCAAAAACCCATTTTTAGAAAACGTTTTGAGCCCAAAAACCCCAAAGTTGAGTTTTGAACCGGGCTCTGATACCAATTTGTAACACCCCAAACTCGGCCCAAACACCACGATCGGATCTGGTATGTCACTAAAGGGATTTTACAAAACATGTCCCATTTTGGAAAACAATTACTAGGTTTAAACATTTATACCGAAAACTTAATAATACACTAATTCATATAAAATATAAAGTTATAAATTACCTTGGTGAACTTTAAACAAAAACTATAATTTCATACATGTCTTAACTTAATTTATAAGATAAAAATTAAAAGCCCAGTAATAAAAGCCCAACATAAAACCAAAACATAAATAATAGTCTAGTGGCCTATGGCCTTATTACAACGAGATTTAAAATCCATTAATTAAAATATAAAATAATAACTTGAGTCTTTTTGCTGGATCCAGATGTTCTTTTGCATGGCCACCTTGTGCTCCTCTCTAGCCCGGTCCAATGCACTAAGTGTGTAACATCCTTAATTTTTGGGCCTATGCGTTTAATGGGTGAATATGTTTAATGTGTTAATTTAAGTGTTAGGGGTCCAAATTTTGGGCTTGTGGCCCAATCTTAGGAGGTGACGCCACACAAGGGAGTAAGGGACCCAAATTTAAGTTTCATGGAGCCCAATTCTTTTAATTTAAGTTAGCTAAATTTTGGGCATTAGGATTAGGTGGAATGGATGGCAACAAGGCTAAAATTTAGGGGTTTTAATGTTTAAAATATGTGGATAATAAGCAGATAAAGGCTATTATTTAGGAATTTATTTTATGTGGATAATAAGCAGATAAAGGCTAAAATTTAGGGATTTTAATGATTAAGGTATGTGGATAATATGCTGATAAAGGAGGGAGGAGTTGGAGATAATTAAGTCTCTTTTAGATGAGCTAGTAGATTAAGATAAAGGAGAAAAGATAGGATTTATCTACAAAGTTATGTAAGTGCCGAAATTTCTATAAATAGGGGGAATATTTCTTCAATTTCGGCATTTGGGTTTTTCTCTCATTCTTTTCTCTTCTTCTCTGAGTAAAAGCCGAAAACTCCTAAAGTTCCATCTTCCTCTTCATTCTTTGCAAAAGCCGAAATCTCTAAGCCAATTCCCTCATCTTCACTTTGATTCAAAAGCCGAAACTCTTTCCATTCTTTTTCTTCCTAGCCGAAATGTTCAAGTCTCTTCCTTGTTTTCTTTTCTTCTCCTCTTTTCCTGTCAGAAACCGAAACTCTTCACTCAAGTATTTTAAAAGCCAAAGACGCATCAGCCTTCTCTTGTTCATACTTTTTCCAGGATTTTCCTAAAAGCCGAAATCCCTAGATCTCATCTCCTGTGATTGCCGAATTACTTCTGTGGTGCCTACTTGTGCCGAAATCTGAAGGGAACTTTAGTGGAGTCAATCGCATAGATCTCTGAGTTATAGATCGGTAGCACTCGAATCGTGTTACTTTCGAGATTTCAAGGTAAGAAGATCTATTAGTTTCAATGTGTAAATTCAGGATTTACTAACCCTTGGCCGAATATAGGAGAGGCCCTATTTTTACATCTTTCTGGCTTTTTGAGCAAAGTTGTAGATCGGTCTAGCAAGGGTATCGACATTAATCAGGTGTGTAACCTTTCTCACTGTTAGACTGTTTGCTAATATATATTCATATGTATAAATCTGCAATACTCTGCTAAATGCCGAAATCCCGACATAACAAGTGAAAACCCTTGAAGGGTAAAGGCTGATCAACAGGTTAGTGACTTCTGTCCTATTTCAGTGATTATTCCTGTATGACGATTTCATTGTATGCTTGGGGTTGGGAAATTGATGAAAAGGGGAAGTGATCTGTTCTGGTGGCTTTTGCCATTTTAGCCTGGTGACTCTGTCACAAACTCTGTTTCTGGTGGCTTTTTGCCATTTCAGCCTGGTGACTCTGTCACAACTCTGAAGATGAGCAGCACGACTGCCATCAACAGCGTGTAGCGGTGTGGGTTGATTGTAGAAATCCCCTATGGTGTGAATGGCTGGTATGGGAGGCGTGTAGCGGATGGAAACTTAGGATTTGGGTTGGGCTTGCATAATTTTTTTGTTATATATATATATTAAACTGTTATTCTGTTCTGTGGGGCTAAGGCCCAAATCTAATGGTTCACAAGGGTTGCACACTGAGTCTCGCGACTCAACCAATTTCTTAACATTTTCAGGTAGCACTTAGTGCATTGGACCGGGCTGGAGAGGAGCGCAAGGTGGCCATGCAAAAGAACATCTGGATCCAGCAAAAAGACTGAAGTTATTATTTTATATTTTAAATGAATGGATTTTAAATCTCGTTGTAATAAGGCCATGGGCCACTAGTTTACATTTTGATTTATTTTGGGCTTTAATTACTTTTAGTTATTTAAATTCTTATTCAACTAATGCATGTATTTAAATTTGGGTTTTTAATTCATAAAGGCATATTTTATTTAAACTATCAACTATTTATTTTTTCGAATAAAAGGATAAACTTTAGAAAAATATTTTCTGAAAATACGACATGTTTTCCAAAATTTTCTTAGTGACATATCAGATCCGGTCGTGGTGTTTGGGCCGGGTTTGGGGTGTTACAAATTGGTATCAGAGCCCGGTTCAAAACTCGGCTCTGGGGGTTTTTGGGCTCAAAACATTTTCTAAAAATGGGCTTTTGAAACATGCATGTTTTGAAATGATAACAGGTTTGTTAGCTCGACATGGCACCTGCGTCTCCGGCCCAAGTCCGCCAGGTAAGTACTCTAAACCATTGTGTGAAGTATATGTGGGCTTGATGGGCTTTGTGGGACGTAGATTAGTTAGATTAGAATCTGATAAACTCTAGGCCTAGCTGAATAACTTTCTAAAAGCTCATAAGACTTAATTTCACCAAACGAACCCGTAAATGAGTCGCAAGGCTTGGGTGTGGCAACAGACATATGCATGTCTAGGATTGGATCCGGAAGAGCCTGGTATTTAAGCAGTCCTAGTGACTCACCTCCTCTTCACTGGAATCCTACCTGGTGCGTAGTGACTGTTCACTTTAGCCATGTTAGGGTGTGGCAACAGGCATACACATGTCTAGGAGTGGATACAGGGAGAGTTTGGTATTTAAGCAGTCCTAGTGACTCACCTCCTCTTCGCTGGAATCCTACCTGGTGCGTAGTAACTGTTCACTCTAGCCGGGAGGATTTGTTGACGGGCCAAAAGCTATAATTAAAACCCGAAAGGGACCAGCCACCTTATTTTTTTCAAAATTGCTAAAATACCCTTATTTTGGAAAAACACCAAGATTTGCAAATATACCCCGATTTACAAAGTCAACGAAATTTTTCCTTAAAAAAAAAAAACTCACCCAACACACGACAACAACCTGAACACTACTATTTTCTCTTGAAATCAAATCCTCCAAGATACCCCTGTTTGAAAAAAAAATTGATTGAAAATATCCCTGCTTTGTAAAAATTACCAAATTGCCCTTGATTTGTAAAATGACCGAAATACCCCCAGACTCCAAAATTAACGAAATACCCCCAAATTTTAAAATTACCGATATACCCCCAGACTCCAAAATTATCGAAATACCCCTAGATTTCAGAATTACCAAAATACCCTTATTTCATGAAATCAACAAGGAACTCTGTTTTTGAAAATTATGAAAATACCCCTATAGGATATTACGAAAATACCCCTGGGTAGTGGAATAACGAAAATACCCCTATGTATTGAATGTGGATGTATGGATGTTGTCTGTATGTTGATTGTTGAATGTATGTAGTTTCTTGAACTAGGAGATGTGAACTTGAGACTGAATTGTAGATTCGAAAGAGCTACTCTTAAAATTACAATTCATAAGACTGTTCGTGGTTAATCAGTGGAAAGAATTAATAATTCATAAAATTTCTAATTCTGATAATACGAGAATCAACGATGAGCGCTAGAAGAGGAAGAAGAGGCCGGGACTGAGGCCGTGGAAGTGTTAGAACTGATGTGCTGACTCAGCTAGTTAGGGAGGTACTGAAGGAGGTTAAAGAAATCGGTGAAACACTTCGGGTTGGGTGCATGGACTGTAAGAAAAATAGAGATCGTAGTTTTCTAGGGTTGCAGTCTCGTTCTGTGAAGTATGATAAGGTACGTCCAAACTTCCGGGTTTGCGAATATTGCAGAAGGCGTCATCCGGGTGAATGTTGGAGGAAGTCAGGAACGTGTTTAAGATGCGGGTCTGAGGAGCATAAGGCTCGGGATTGCTCAATCACTATTAAGTCGGGTATGTTTTGTGTGGATGCTATATTTTTGGGTATAGAAACTGTATGCGTGCAATGTTTATATATTATTAAATTAGAGTGCGCAGCGAAAGCATAGTGGTGAGACTTGGGTAGTACGATTAATAGTTAGTTGGAAATTTCGAGGACGAAATTTCTTTAAGGGGGTAGAACTGTAACATCCTGAATTTTTGGGCCTATGTGTTTAATTGGTGGATATGTTTAATGTGTTAATTTAAGTGTTAGGGGTCCAAATTAGGCTCAGGATTAGGCAGAGGCCTTGATTAAAATTATCTGTTTGGGCATTATAGGGTTTAAAAGGTAGTATCTATGTTTAAAATACCAAAGTGGGCTTGTGGCCCAATCTTAGGAGGTGACGCCACACAAGGGAGTAAGGGACCCAAATTTAAGTTTCATGGAGCCCAATTCTTTTAATTTAAGTTAGCTAAATTTTGGGCATTAGGATTAGGTGGATTGGATGGCAACAAGGCTAAAATTTAGGGGTTTTAATGTTTAAAATATGTGGATAATAAGCAAATAAAGGCTATTATTTAGGAATTTGTTTTATGTGGATAATAAGCAGATAAAGGCTAAAATTTAGGGATTTTAATGATTTAAATATGTGGATAATATGCTGATAAAGGAGGGAGGAGTTAGAGATAATTAAGTCTCTTTTAGATGAGCTAGCAGATTAAGATAAAGGAGAAAAGATAGGATTTATCTGCAAGGTTAGGTAAGTGCCGAAATTTCTATAAATAGGGGAAATATTTCTTCAATTTCGGCATTTGGGTTTTTCTCTCATTCATTTCTCTTCTTCTCTAAGTAAAAGCTGAAAACTCCTAAAGTTCCATCTTCCTCTTCATTCTCTGCAAAAGCCGAAATCTCTAAGCCAATTCCCTCATCTTCACTTTGATTCAAAAGTCGAAACTCTTTCCATTCTTTTTCTTCCTAGCCGAAATCTTCAAGTCTCTTCCTTGTTTTCTTTTCTTCTTCTCTTTTCCTGTCAGAAACTGAAACTCTTCACTCAAGTATTTTAAAAGCCAAAGACACATCAACCTTCTCTTGTTCATACTTTTTCTGGGATTTTCCTAAAAGTCGAAATCCCTAGATCTCATCTCCTGTGATTGCCGAATTACTTCTGTGGTGCCTACTTGTGCCGAAATCTGAAGGGAACTTTAGTGGATTCAATCGCATAGATCTCTGAGTTATAGATCGGTAGCACTCGAATCGTGTTACTGTCGAGATTTCAAGGTAAGAAGATCTATTAGTTTCAATGTGTAAATTCAGGATTTACTAACCCTTGGCCGAATATAATTGAGGCCCTATTTTTACATCTTTCTGGCTTTTTGAACAAAGTTGTAGATCGGTCTAGAAAGGGTATCGACATTAATCAGGTGTGTAACCTTTCTCACTGTTAGACTGTTTGCTAATATATATTCATATGTATAAATCTGCTATACTCTGCTAAATGCCGAAATCCCGGCATAACAAGTGAAAACCCTTGAAGGGTAAAGGCTGATCAACAGGTTAGTGACTTCTGTCCTATTTCAGTGATTATTCCTGTATGACGATTTCATTGTATGCTTGGGGTTGGGAAATTGATGAAAAGGGGAAGTGATCTGTTCTGGTGGCTTTTGCCATTTCAACCTGGTGACTCTGTCACAAACTCTGTTTCTGGTGGCTTTTTGCCTTTTCAGCTTGGTGACTCTGTCACAACTGTGACGATGAGCAGCACGACTGCCATCAACGGCGTGTAACGGTGCGGGTTGATTGTAGAAATCCCCTATGGTGTGAACGGCTGGTACGAGAGGCGTGTAGCGGATGGAAACTTAGGATTTGGGTTGGGCTTGCATAAGTTTTTTGTTATATATATATTAAACTGTTATTCTGTTCTGTGGGGCTAAGGCCCAAATCTAATGGTTCACAAGGGTTGCACACTGAGTCTCGCGACTCAACCAATTTCTTAACATTTTCAGGTAGCACTTAGTGCATTGGGCCGGGCTGGAGAGGAGCGCAAGGTGGCCATGCAAAAGAACATCTGGATCTAGCAAAAAGACTTAAGTTATTATTTTATATTTTTAATTAATGGATTTTAAATCTCGTTGTAATAAGGCCATGGGCCACTGGTTTATATTTTGTTTTATTTTGGGCTTTAATTATTTTTAGTTATTTAAATTCTATTGAACTAATGCATGTATTTAAATTTGGGTTTTTAATTCATAAAGGCATATTTTATTTAAACTATCAACTATTTATTTTTTCGAATAAAAGGATAAACTTTAGAAAAATATTTTCTGAAAATACGACATGTTTTCCAAAATTTTCTTAGTGACATACCAGATCCGGTCGTGGTGTTTGGGCCGGGTTTGGGGTGTTACAAAGTGCTACCTGAAATATTAATTAATTGGTTGAGTCGCGAGACTCAGTGTTCAACCCTCATGCACTATTAGATGTGGGCCTTAGCCCCATAAAACAAAATAAATAGTTTAATATACATAATAAAAATTAATATGCAAGCCCAACCCAAATCCTAGGTTTCTGTCCGCTACACGCCCCCGTACCAGCCATTCACACCATTGGGGATTTCTACAATCAACCCACACCGCTACACGCCTTGATGGCAGCCTTGCTGCTCATCATCAGATGATGGCCGTAGCCACTACAACAGATCACGGCAAAAGCCGCTACAACAGATCACGGTAAAAACCGCTACAACGTATAACTTCCTCCTTTCATCAACCCAACCCATGCAATCACAAAAAATCAATATACTTATATCATTTAATCAGAACATTCACTAACCTGGTGATTTGCTTTTACCCTCTTTGGGTTTCCATCATTAAGCCGGAATTTCGGCATTTATCAAGACATATAAAACTTATAATCATATATTTAACAAACAGATCTAGATGGTGTGGAGAATTACACACCTGATTAATGTAGATACCCTTGCTAAACCGATCTATGCTTTGCTTCAAAAAGCCGGAAAGATGTGAAAATAGGCCTCTCCTATATTCGACAATAGTTAGTTTTCTACCCGATTTTATATATATGAATAAACAAATCCTCTTACCTTGAAATCTCGAATGTAACACGATTCTATAACTTAGAGATCTATGAGTTTCGGATTCTAGGAAAAATCCCGGAAAGATGATCTATCGCGCTTTCGGCTTTTGAATGAACTAAAAATTGAAGAGATGGCTAAGGGAGATTCGGCCAATGAATATTAAGGAGAAGAATAGGTGTAGTTTCGGATTTTGAATCAAAGTGAAGATGAGGGAATAGGCTTAGAGATTTCGGCTTTTGCAGAGAATGAAGAAGAGATGGAACTTTAGGAGTTTTCAGCTTTTACTCAGAGAAGAAGAGAAAAGAATGAGAGAAAAACCCCAAATACCAAAATTGAAGAGATATTCCCCCTATTTAGAGAAATTTCGGCACTTACCTAACCTTGCAGATAAATCCTATCTTTTCTTCTTTATCTTAATCTACTAGCTCATCTAAAAGAGACTTAATTATCTCTAACTCCTCCCTCCTTTATCAGCATATTATCCACATATTTTAATCATTAAAATCCCTAAATTTTAGCCTTGTTGCCATCCACTCACCTAATCCTAATGCCCAAAATTTAGCTAACTTAAATTAAAAGAATTGGGCTCCATGAAACTTAAATTTGGGCCCCTTACTCCCTTGTGTGGCGTCACCTCCTAAGATTGGGCCACAAGCCCACTTTGGTATTTTAAACGTAGATACTACCTTTTAAGCCCCTATAATGCCCAAATAGAAAATTTTATTCAAGGCCTCTACCTAAGCCTGAGCCCAATTTGGACCCCTAACACTTAAATTAACACATTAAACATATCCACCCATTAAACGCGTAGGCCCAAAAATTCAGGATGTTACAAAACAAGCAAAATATTTTAGTAAGTTTGACTGTAAATCTGGCTTCTGGCAAATCATGTTAACATAAGAATCCAGACCATTAACAGCTTTTAGTGCACCTAATGGTCATTATCAATGGAGAGTAATGCCATTCGGATTATGTAATGCACCACAAGTCTTCCAAAGATGGATGGACTCTATATTTAAAAAATATAAAAAATTTTGTGTAGTATATATAGATGATATTTTAATCTTTTCAGAAACACTGGAAAACCATAGAAAGCATCTAAATATCATAGCTAGAGAGTTTATAAAACATGGAATAATATTAAGCCCCAAGAAAATAGAAATAGAAATAGAAAAAACTGAAATAGAATTCTTAGGATTAATATTATCATCTGATGGTCTTAAACTCCAAGATCATATTATTGTTAAAATAAAAGAATTTCCTGAAAAAATTGTTGATAAGAAACAGCTTCAACAATTTCTAGGAATTGTTAATTATGGTAGAAATTTCTTTCCTAACTTATCAAAAAAATTAGATGAGTTATATGAAAAATTGAAAAAGGATAAACCTTTTGAATGGACTAAAAAAGATTCAGACATTATAAAAATGATAAAGTCTGAAATAAATTATGTTCCTAAAGTTTATTTACCTAAACAAAGTGATAAATTAATTCTCGAAACAGATGCCTCCGATAAAAATTGGGGATGTGTATTAAAAGCTAAAACAATAGCTAATGAAGAATTAATTTGTGGATATAGTTCTGGAAAGTTTAAACCAAACGAAATAAATTATGCTATCTATGAAAAGGAGTTACTTGCAATAAAAAAAGGAATAAAAAAATTCTTAATATATTTAGCACCCAAACATTGCATTATAAAAACTGATAATCAAGTAGTTAAACAATTTCTATTTAATAAAAGTTTAGAAACTGTACCACAAAGAATTAGATGGTATAATGAATTATGCCAATTTATTTTTGAGGTTATTTATATAAAAGGCACTAATAATATGATTGCTGATTTCCTTAGCAAGCCTTATGGATAGAGGTAAAAAACCTCTAGAAAAAGTTGGAGAATGGACAACTATCCATAAAAAACCCAACAAAGGGAAAACAATAAGTCCTAAATCAGGATTTATTACTGTACCTACTCAAGTACCATTTTATCCTAATCAAGGATATTATGTACCTTATCCTATGATAAATCAACCATATGGAACACAATCACCAAACCCGATGAATGATTTTACTTGGTCACAAGATCCTTATTCAGTATATCAAAAAAGCTATGCTGAAATTATAAAAGAAACAGAAAATTTGTTGAAAAAACAACAAATTCCAGAAATTTCCTGAATTAAAAGATTTTTATAATCCAAGATTACCTATAGAATATTATAATTTTATAAACAAAATATGGAAAACCCATATTACTGATCAAAGAGCAAACTTTAGAAGAGCTCTTACACAGTTTTCAGAATTCTTAGTTGAAAAAACAACTAAAGAAAATAAAGCTCATGATTTATTACTAAAATCTGTTTTATACAGAGATTGGGATGAAATCCTAATCGAATAGACAGATATTAAGGAGAAAAACAATCTGCTTGATATATTCCAATATTTTATTAATAAAGGGAAAAACAACCCTATTATTAATAAAATGTTTAGAATATGTCTATATAACAAATGTAGACAAATTCTACCACCAGATATATTTTCAAAAATAGATAGAGCTATTTGCAACCAGCAAGCTCAGTTTACAGAAAGTTTTTCAAAATATTATTTACAAGCTTATGTTTTTACTAATGATATAGGAGAACAATTTCCTACTATCAAATTTAGGCTTAATCATGAACCATTTGATATAACCAGTATTGAATGGGGATTTGTTAAAGAAATAACAGTCCAAAATCTTTCTTTTCATCTATTAAAAGATTTTCTTGCTATAATAAAATCTAGATTAACAAATTTTGTTGATTTAGATGATTTTGTCTACTATTTTCATATAGAAATATGTAGTTTTATTGGTATTGCTGAAAAAGAAAATTTTTATCAGCCATATCAAATATGGAATATTCGTACTTTGTTTTCGGGAAAAGCCCTTTCAGCAGTAGAAGAAGACCAACAAAAATTGTCAAAAGCCATTGACAATTGTTCTAATAATTTTACCAATTATCAAATCCAAGCCGGAATTGATATTGTAATATCCCGAATTTTGGCTTATGCATTATTGTTAAAATGTGTGAAATAGCATGTCATTGTGAGCTTGAATGTGTTTTTATGAATGTTTGTGAACTTTAGAATAATAGGAAAATACCTTAGAAAATATTAAGTTTTAAGTGTTAAGAGGAAGTTAAGCTGATAGGGCCTTAAGAAAATTAATAGAGGAAATTTGACATGGAAATGAGCTTGGTAAAGTGGCTACAAGGCGCCACTTAAAGCCCAGGTAAGTGACGCCACAAGCATGTGCAAATGGACCAAGGTTCGAGTCGCATGGGAAGCTAAATAAAGCTTTTATTTTTGCGGCAACAAGGGAAGTGGTGGACGGCATCAAGGCACTAGGGGAGGAGTTTTAGATGAGGTTAAAATTCGGCAAAACTAGGAGATAATTATGGGATTATTTTTATTATTTAGATGAGGTGATAAGAGGAGAAAAACAAGGGATATGATAAGTGGAGATGTAGTGGCTGGCCAAGGGGCTCTTTGGATGGTATTTTCAGCCAAGGAAGGAAGGTAAGGTCATTCACATTCTTTTCTTTCCAATTAAGCCTTGCCGAATTCTCTAGTAAGCTCTCTTCTCTTCTACTTTTTCTTTTTGTCAAAACCGAATAGTCCCTTCTCAAAATTCACCATTGCCGATTCTCTAAGCCTCAACACCCTCTTTTTTCTTTTCCTTATCAAAGCCGAATCCCTTGTGTACCCCATTCTCTTCTTGTTCCCTCAATCTCTCACAAGCCGAAACTTGTGAGATCATCATCTAGCCATAGCCGAATCTCTGTGGATTGAAGTGAAGGGGTAGTCGACAATAACAGTAAGGGATTCTTTCGGGATTTGGCTTACTGTCGACTAGTAAAGGAGGAAGGTTTTGGGACTTTTAAAGATTTAAGGTAAGTCATATTTGACATTCGGCTATAGGCCATTCTTATGTGATTCAAAGTTGGAATTTAATCTAACCTATGACTATAGGTATTTCGACAAGTCCTTGGTTAAGTGACTAATTCTGGGATTTGGAATCACAAGGTAAGTGAAGGTATATATATTCAGTCATATTAGTTACCATAGTAGTCGAATCTAACTATGAACATGTAGGGGCAGTCGATAGTGGTACACAAGGTTTTCGGGATTTCAAATCGCAAGGTAAGCACTTATGTACAATCGGCCATAGCCCTATTTTGATATCTAGATCTATTTCTTATTTGTTTAAAAAGCCGAAAACTAACTAGTTAGGAGTTTTGGTGGCTAGTCGATTGCAAGGGTGTGCATCACCAAGTTTCGGGACTTGATTCTTAAGTCAATCGGCAACAAGGTAAGTTTTGGTGCTATAATCCTTCAGGATTTGGTCTTATAGCCGAATAGGCTTTTGCTAATATGCCTAGTGTTGGCCGATTATAGGGGCTAAAGGATCTAAGGCTTTAGATCGGGCTTTTCGGGATTTGGAGTGAACTTGCTAAGTATATCAGGTGTGTACCCCACACTATCTCTTAATAAGATTTATGGCAATGTTTAATATATGTGTGGTATTAAGAATGTGAAAAATATGGCTAAGGTACCATGCAATGGTACAAAGTACTCAGGTACGTTTTCCTACTCCTACTAGGATTATAACATGATTTGTTATGGCACATATGTGAACCTATAAGAATGTGAATAGAGAACATGGCATGATAATGCATGATTTGTATGACATGGGCATATGGGTGATTATGAAAGGGGAAGTAAATGTGGTGACTATTGTCACGATATATGAATGTGGTGACTTCGGTCACATTATCTGAATGTGGTGACTTCGGTCACATTATCTGAATGTGGTGTCACATGACACAAAATATTATCTGGTGGCTATGCCACGAATTTATAAGGGCGATGAGCATGTCGACTGCAGCGACTGCCTTCGATGGTGTGTAGCGGATGGAGGGTTGACTTAGTAGTCCCCACGGTGTGCAGGTTGGTACGGGTGATGTGTAGCGGTTGGTAACTAGGCTTGGGTTCGGGAATGCATCATTAATTGTAAATTATGATATGTATGTGTATGATTTGTTATGCCTGAATCTGTTTGGACTTAGTGTTTGTGTACACATTGAGTCTGTTTGACTCACCCCGTTGTGGGAATATTTTTCAGGTGATGATCAGTGATGGACGGGGTCGGCAGGAGCTTAGTGGTGGCCATGCTCAGCAAGGAAATTATTTTATTTGGACATTTTATTTTCTTTAAGCACTTTAAATTATTTGGGTTTGTTTTGATGTAATAAGGTAATAGTATGAACTATTTTATGCATGCATGTTATTTATTTCAGTACGATACAAATTTTATCAAATCTAAAGTCAAGAAATTTTTCTTATAATAAACCTTCAAATATTATGACATCTAAATTCAGATGTTTTCAATTCAAAGGTAAAATCTTTAAAACAAAAATCGGCATGTCTTTTAACATTAAAAGCAAAGTTTTAATAAAACCCTGACTTCAAAAGAATAAATTGGTTTTCAACTTGAGCCCAACCCAATTCGAGTTTTCTTCCAAAATCACTTAAAGTTTCCAAAGAACAAACGAATTTGAACCGATTTTTCTTAAGGAACATACCAAATCTGGTCGAGGCTCGTGGGCCGGGTTTGGGGTGTTTCAGCTTGGTATCAGAGCCAGGTTTTAAACTCTCTGCCTTGGGTTTAAGGCCCAAAATGTTTTCAAATTGAAGCCCAAAAGAATTTGTGAAATTTTGTGAGCAGGTTTTTTGGCATGGCACCTAAGTCTCCGACCCGAAGGCCATCTTGTGTGATTTATAACATGACTTGTAGAAGGGTAGAAGTGGAACGTAGAATAGCATACTAAGTACTTGAACTCTTGGACTAGTTTACCCCAACAAGCTACATAAAACTTTAATGCCTAATTAAACAAACCTGTGACTAAGTCACCGAGTTAGGGTGTGGCAACCACTGTGCGCATGTCTAGGATTGGTATTCGGTGGGAGCTTGGTACTTAAGCAGTCCGCGTGACTCACCTCCTCTCCACTCGAATCCTACCTGGTGCGTAGCTTCGGTTCACCCTAACCAAGAGGACTTATTCATAGGCTAAACCCAATAACTAAAACCCGAAAGGGACTAGCCGTATTTTTATAAGAATCCTAGTTTTAAAACTCTTAAAATTACCCTTTTAATTTGTAAAAACTATTTTACAAAATTTTCCTGAAATATTCTTGATTTACAAAATTACTAAAATACCCCTAGTGGTAAAATTACCACAATGCCCTTGGTTTCTAAAATTTCTATAATACCCTCGGTTTCAATAAAATTTTCTTACTTTGCAAAAGTATCCAAAAACCCTGTTTCGCGAAAATCCAAGATACCCTGATTTGGAAATTTACCAAATTACCCCTGCTTTACAAAATTACCAAAATGACCCCCGATTTCTAAAATTTCTGCAACAACACCGATTTGGAAAACAAGTTCTCAAAAAGAACCCTAAGTTTCGAAATACCTTTGATTTATAGAGATTGTAACATCCTAGATTAGGGGTTATGCGTAATTCATGAGATAGTGGGCTCAGTAGGTGTGTTGGATGTGTTCTGAGGAGTTTTAGGAACCCTAAGATGTAAGGAAATGTCTTGTCCCGGAAATGTAAGGAAATGTCCTGGAAATGTAAGGAAATGATTTAGAAATGTTAAGTTTCAAAAGAGGAAAGTGAACATTTCTGGAAACTTGGAAATGTAAGAAATGTTAAGTTCAAAAGAGGAAAGTGAACATTTCTGGAAACTTGGAAATGTAAGAAATGTTAAGTTTAAAGGAGGCAAACGAACATTTTTGGGAACTTGGAAATGTAAGGAAATGTAAGGAAATGTAAGGAAATGTAAGGAAACGTTTTAGGAAAAGTTAAGTTCTAAGGTTAAGAGAGGGAAGTAAAGCAAGGTGGCCTTAAGAAAATTTATGGGTGAAATATGACATACAAATGGGCTTGGAAAAGTGGCTTGGAGGCGCCACTTAGGGCCTCTGGAGTTGACGCCACAAGCAGGTGCAATTGGGCCTGGGTTCGAGTCACTTGGGGAGCAAATAAAAGAATTTTATTTTGGTGCCAGGAACAAGAGAAGTGGACGGCATTAAGGCTCTATAGGGAGGTGTTTTATTGTTGTTAAAATTCGGCAAATAGATGGATAAATGATGGATTTTTATTGATATTTTTATTAAGAGATAAGAGATAATTATTGGATTAAGTTTTAGGTGATAATTAAAGTGATAAAGCTATCAAAATAGAAGAGTGGTGGCCAAGTAAGGGATTCTAAGCTAGTAAATTCGGCTATAAAAGGAAAAGAGAGGCCATTCAGCATTATTTTCTCTTCCTTGATAACCTCTGCCGAATTTCCCTTCTCCTTATTTCACCATTGCCGAATTCTCTTAAGAAACTATTCTTTTCTTCTTCATTCTTTTCCTCTCAATATTCCAAAAGCCGAAACTTGTGTGACTATTCTCTAGGCCTTAAGCCGAATCTTTGAGGACTCAAGAAAAGGGGGCTGTCGATTACAAAGATTAAGGGTAAGGTCAGTAGTTATCGATTTCCATTCTTTTTCTTCTAAGATTAAAGCAGAAACTAGGAAATCTAACCCCATTATTGTGTTAGTCGAAACTTGGAAAGAAGGCTCTTCGGGATTTCTGCCATTATCGACAACTTCATAAGACAAGTCAACTATTCCGGGATTTAAGAATCTAAGGTAAGTCATATTTAACATTCGGCTAAGGGTTATTTTTTGTGAATAAATGTTAGAAATTGATCTAACATGAAGTTATAGGGATTTTGACAGACATCTAAGGCAAGGAATACTTTCGGGATTTACTAAGTGTCGACTACAAGGAAGGAGAAGTTCTTTTTCCGAAGGTACACCATAGGCCGCGTGTTCCCTAGTTATTCGGTGAGTTTCGGGATTTAAAATCCACAAGGTAAGTGTCTATAGCATTCGGCCAAGGCTTATTTTGATATCTAGATCTATTTCATAATTGTTTAAAAAGCCGAAACTAACCTGGGATGTGATTTAATGTTTGGCCGAATACAAGAAACAATAGAACAAAGTTTCGGGACTTGATTCTTAAGTCAATCGGCAACAAGGTAAGTTTTAGTGTACTAATCCTACTAGGATTTGGATTTATGGCCGAATGGCTCTTTACTATTTAATGTAGAGATCTAAGATCTAAGGCATTAGATCAAGCTTTTCGGGATTTGGATTGGAAACCTTAAGCGAATCAGGTGTGTACCTCACACTATTTCTTGATATATTTATGGCAATAATTAATATGTATGTGACTATAAGAATGTGTAAGAATATGGCTAAGGTACCATGTAATGGTACAAAAGCACTCAGGTACGTTTCCTACTCCTACTAGGAATATGAAATTATGTTATATATGTAACATGTGAAAAGTGATAAGAATGTGAAATTATGTAATATGCATGATATGAATGATATGGGGCATTCGGGTTATATGAAAGGGGAAGTGAATGTGGTGACCTAAGACCACGATATCTGAATGTGGTGACCTAAGACCACGATATTTGAATGTGGTGACCTAAGACCACGATATCTGAATGTGGTGACCTAAGACCACGAATTTTATAAGGGCGATGAGCACGTCGACTGCAGCGACTGCCTTCGATGGTGTGTAGCGGATGGAGGGTTGACTTATTAGTCCCCACGGTGTGCAGGTTGGTACGGGTGATGTGTAGCGGATGGCATCTAGGTTTGGGTTCGTGTTTGCATCATTATTTTATATCTGTTATATGAATAAGTATGTGATATGATATTGTATGCCTGAATTGTTAAGTTTTAGTGTTGGTTACACATTAAGTCTGTTTGACTCACCCCGTTTGGGGAATATTTTTCTTCCAGGTGATGATCAGTAATGGACCGGGTCGGCAGGAGCTTAAAGGTGGCCATGCACAGCAAGGAAAATTTCATTATTTGGACTTTTATTCTATTTAAGCATTTTAATTTATTTTTGTGGAATTATTTGATGTAATAAGGCCATAGTTGAACTACTTTATTTTTCTTTCTTTATTTATTATGTTACGAATTTTTAATGGTTATAAGATTAAGTAAATTTGGTTTAAAATAGACTTTAAATATTTTGTCACCTGAAATAAATGGGTTTTCAATATAAAATCGAATTCGTTTTCAACTCAAGCCCAACCCAAAATCATTTTACTTTCAAAACACACAAATTTTTCCTAAGTAACAAAAGAAATTTGAACCTGTTTACATCGAGGAACATACCAGATCCGGTCAAGGCTCGTGGGCCGGGTTTGGGGTGTTTCAGAGATTTTTTTTCAAATTGACCCCGATTTAATTACCAAAATACCCCTGTAGGACAAATGACGAAAATACCCCTAGGATAGGAAAAGACAAAAATGTTCCAAAGAGTGAATGTGTGTGGGAGGTATTATGGAATGGATGTGTTTTCTTTGAAGTAGGATAGAAAACTTGAACTTTGATTAATCGAAAGAATTACTCCTAAACTCTTTACATAAAACTCCTTCGCAAATAATCAGTGGAATAAAGGCTAATTCATAAAATTTCTTAATCAGATTAAAGCGCGATCGTAGATATGAGCTCTAGGGGACGTGGTCGTAATGTGCGAGGACGCGGTAGAGGAAGAATGGCCATGTTGGAACCCGTTAGATCGGGTCAAGGGTCTGACAATGAGGTACCACCACCAGCTGTTGGTGTTGAGCAGCAAGCTCAGACAGGGGATGATGCTGTGTCGCAGGCTGTGCTGCGAGTTCTGGAGATGGTGGCTGGCGTAGGTGGAAATATGAGAGCTCGAAAATCTGCACCCAAGCGACTTCGAGCAAATGGGTCTGAAGTGTTCCGTGGAGTATCTGGTGTGGCACCCAGTACGGCTGAGTATTGGTTGGAGGCAACGGAACGGATTATGGATGAGTTGGATCTGACCCCTGAGGAGAAAGTGAAAGGGATGGTGGCGCTGCTACGCGATGAAGCGTATCAATGGTGGCTCACAGTTCGGGATGGTGCCACAGCTGAGGATCTTACTTGGGAATATGTTAAGGCGGCATATCAAAAGAAGTATGTTGGAACCAGATATACTGATGCGCAGAGGAAGGCTTTTCCGGGGCTGGTTCAAGGGAACAAGTCTGTGGCAGAGTACAAAGCTGAATTTGTAAGGTTGAGCCGTTATGCTCGAGGAGTAGTGGCTTCGGAGCATGAGCGATGTGTCCGGTTTGAGGACGGACTAAGGGATGACCTGATGTTGTTAGTCGCTCCACATCAAGAGCGGGAGTTTTCTGCGTTAGTAGAGAAAGCTAAGATAGCGGAAGGAATTAAGGACTCTGTAAGGCAGTACTCTGATCAGAATCAGCAGAAAAGAGGATTTGGGCCTTCAGGGTCAGTTGGGAATGTTCAGAAGAGGCCTAGAGTTGATGGGCCGCGAGGTCAGCAAGCTGG
The DNA here is from genome assembly GCA_005393395.2 of Gossypium australe. Taxonomy (NCBI): domain Eukaryota; kingdom Viridiplantae; phylum Streptophyta; class Magnoliopsida; order Malvales; family Malvaceae; genus Gossypium; species Gossypium australe. The sequence continues at coordinate 72,924,483 of CM016616.1, forward strand.
TACTGGAGGGAAATATCGTACTTGTGATCAGTGTGGGAAGAAACACTTAGGGGAATGTTGGAAGAAGACAGGAGGATGCTTCAAGTGTGGGTCAAGGGACCATATGATTAAGGATTGTCCAATGAGGCCGGATGGGAATAGACCAGTAGCTCAGAATGTTAATCAGGCTGGTAGAGGTGGACAGCAGCCTCAGCGAGGTCGTGGTCCGAATGGCTGACGTAACGGTGCTGGAAGAGGACGTGGAACACCTGGCAGAGGTGCTGGTAATGCAGAGGCAAGGCACCCGGGCCTAGTGTATGCGGTTCGCCGTAGAGAGGATGGAGACGCGCCGGACGTCATAACCGGTACGTTCCTTGTTTGCGGCAAGCCTTATTTTGCTTTGATTGATGTGGGATCGACCCATTCGTATGTTGCATGTAGAGTAGTGGAAACTCTAGACATAGCCTCTGAACTTTCTGATAGGGAGATGACTGTAGTAAGCCCACTAGGTCAAACTGTAGTGGTGAATAAGATGTTTCGGAAAGTACCTCTAGAAATTCAAGGAGTAGTATTTTCTGCCGACTTAATGGAGCTTCCTTTCGGAGAGTTCGATCTCATACTTGGCATGGACTGGCTAGTGGAGTATCGAGCCATACTGGATTGTGCGGCTAAGTGAATGGAGTTGAGGACTCCAGAGGATAAGGAAGTAGTTATGACCGGAGAAAGAAGAAACTACTTGTCTAACGTAGTTTCTGTGTAATATCCTAGATTTAGGGGTTATGCATTCGTGCATAATTCATGTGTTAGTATAGTCTTGTGAAGGTTTGATTTTATTTAGGAAGCTAGAATAAATTTTTAGTATGGTTTATTTAATGAAGTGGATTAAGTGAGCTTGACACTTAAGTTAATTTAAGTGTTAAATTAAAGCATAAGAGGAGTAAGTGGCAAGATGGTTAAGGAGCTTGAAAGGTTGCTTAAGGTTAGAGGTTCGAGTAGCATGTTTAGAATTTTGATGACTTTATTTTTGTGTTCTAGCATTGATGGACGGTTAACCTTATTCATGATAGGTTGGACTATTAATTTTGGTAAGTTGAACATATGTTTAAGGAAAGCTTGAAATTGGGGATAAGAATCTTAAGGTTATGGTCTGATGAGGGGACAAAGGCATGGAATATGGAGGATGTTTTGGAAAGTAATCCTAGGCCTTTAGTGCATGTATGTGGACGGCATGGGTGTCTAGGGGGTGGCCGAATGTTGTTAGGTGTTTTGGGGGGGGGATAGTTGGTCAACCTTTGCTTTTTGGGCATCTTTTGTATTGTTTTCTTTCTCTCCAAAAAACTCCCCTCCTTGGCCGAATGTGTGCTATGCTTTTAGTGCAAAATTCCTTTTGGTTTTAGCCTTATTTTGTTGGAACCAAATCCTACTTTTTCTTTTTTTTTCATTCATCCATTTGAAACCGAAACAACATTTGATTTTTGGGCATTTTGTGCACATTTCTTTTAGGCAAAATAGGTGTTGGCCGAACCTCATTTCTCCCATCTCTCTCTTTTCTTCATTTGACTTTTGTTCAACCACATTTTCTTTCTCTTCCTTTTTGGCCGAACCATTCTCTTCTTCAAACTCTCTCTTTTCTTTTGTTGATTAAACCGAATTCTCTCTCATTTCAATTCTCTTTTCTACTCACATATTTTTCATCTTCCATAACCAAACAGCCGAAACTCTCATATTCTTTTGATTTATTTTTTGGCCGAATATTCAAGGGTAGGACTTCATTTGATTTCTTCGATCGGTTTTGGTTTTTAAGTAAGTATTCTTGGCCGTTTTTCCTTCTATTCTTTTCTCCTCTCTATGTTATTTTCTTTTGGATAAAGGCTGAACCTATGGGCATTTGTTGCCAGGTTCTAACCATTTTTAGGATTCGATTATTCAATTAGGCTCATTGGGATTTCGGAAGCAATCGATTTAAGCACTATCTCTAGCAATCAAGGGTTGGTAAGTCAAGGAGTAAGAATTCTTGTCGATTCATCATTCTTTTGAAAAGACTAAAGTTTTTGGGATTAAAGTGTTGTGGTTTGGCCGAATGGCCTTTGTTTATAATTTTAGTATTGACCGATTGTAGGACAAGGTGATCTAGTGCGATAGATCGAATCTTTGGAAGATAGTTCTTACGTTGGTGAAAGGTGTGTGTATCTTACACACTTTATAACTTAGTTCATATTTGTATATATGTGTGTTAAATAACTTTTCATGTTGTTAAAGCCGAAATGATGAGATTTTGGTATGATACCATGATGGTATGAATGAGGATTCGAGTAAGTCCGTTTTGATATGTTGTTAATACATGAGGATTGAAATCATGATCTACGATTTATGAGATTTTGTTATATGATTCATATCAAAGTATATTGACATGATTTGTTTATATATTGCATTGGTATGGGCAACATGAGAGGAGGGGGAAGATTGTGACTTCGGTCACCAGTGATTTGGTATCACATTTGTGTCTTCGGACACCAGAGATTTGGTATCTCCAGTTATTTGGTATCACATTTGTGTCTTCGGACACCAGAGATTTGGTATCTCCAGTGATTTGGTATCACATTTGTGTCTTCGGACACCAGAGGTTTGGCACCTTATAGCATCTTGTCCCTGTGGTTAACACCACCGTGGGTTGGCCCCACTTTTAAGATATGGGATCGACGCCAGTGATTTGGTATCACACGTGGGTTGGCCCCACAACTTGATGATTCGTGACTTCGGTCACCAGTGATTTGGTATCACATTCGTGTTTTCGGACACCAGAGGTTTGGCACCTCATAGCGACTTGTCCCTGGGGTTAACACCACCGTGGGTTGGCCCCACTTTTGAGATATGGGATCGTCGCCAGTGATTTGGTATCACACTTGGGTTGGCCCCACAGATGGACTATTCGTGACTACGGTCACCAGTGATTTGGTATCACAATTGTGTCTTTGGACACCAGTGGTTTGGCACCACCAGTGGTTTGGTACCACACGGGGTAGAAAAGGAGTTATGGATGGCTAGGTTGGGTGCATTATACATATATGTTGCTTTGTTATAATTTGTGTAAGTATGTGGCATTTACCCGGGAGAGGGAATATGCACTGAGTCTTGGTGACTCACCTTCTCCCTTATCTTTTCAGGTGATTCGTGAGATCGCGGATATGGAGCCGGATAAACTCGAGGAGGCCATGCAATAAAAGTTGGTTTTATATGAACTTCCATTTGGGTATTTCATTTAATTTGGTTTCCATATTTTATGGATTTGTAATAAGGCCTGTTTAATTATGGTTTGGATTATTTTTATGTTTTGAACATGTTTTAAATATGGTTATAATTTCTTGATTATTATAAAAAATTGAGCACAAAGTTTTCTAAACTACACAACGCGATGGTTTTTAAAACGTTACCATCGGGTAACATAAATCATTTGATAATTTTAGCAACTTAAGTGCTTTCGATAATTTAAAAGATTTTCAAAAATTAAGTTTCTACAATCAAATGCAAATGGTTTTCAAAGTAATAATTCGAGTTTTCTTAAAATGATATAACCTTTTCTAACTTAAGATTTATTTACTTATTTTAAAGTTTTATGTAAATTCAAAGTAAATTTCAGTTTTAACTTATTTTCTACAAATAAAGAATTTCAAAGAGTTTTTCACATAAATTTAATTGTTAATTCGATTCTTTCAAAAATATTTTCCTTAGTGACATACCAAATTCGGTCGTGGCGTATTGACCGGGTTTGGGGTGTTACATTCTGCTTTAAAGGCTGATAAGATGGTCCGGAAAGGGTGCAAGGCATTTCTGGCCTTTGTTAGTGCGTTGGATAAGGAGGTGGAAGGTGTTAGTGGATTTCGTACTGTAAGGGACTTTGGAGATGTGTTTCCAGAGGAATTACCTGGAATACCCCCAGATAGGGAGGTGGAGTTTGGAATTGATCTGCTGTCTGGTACAGCTCCTGTACCAGAATGGCACCAAAGGAGTTGGTTGAGCTCAAGGCACAAATCCAAGAATTACTTGATCGTGGGTTTATTCGACCCTGTGTGTCTCCATGGGGAGCACCGGTTTTGTTTGTGAAGAAAAAGGACGGAACTATGCGTATGTGCATAGATTATCGTCAGTTGAATAAACTGACCATCAAGAACAAGTATCCTTTGCCAAGGATAGACGACTTGTTCGATCAGCTCAAGGGAGCAGCGATTTTCTTGAAGATCGATCTAAGGTCTGGATATCATCAGCTTAAGGTGAAGGAAGCCGATATCCACAAGACAGCTTTTCGGACAAGATATGGGCATTTTGAGTTCGTAGTAATGCCGTTTGGGTTGACGAACGCCCCAGCTACGTTCATGGATATGATGAACTGGGTTTTTCAACCATACTTGGATAGGTTCGTCGTTGTGTTCATCGACGACATCCTTGTGTATTCTAAGTCTGAGGAGGAGCATGATGAGCATCTACGGATTGTGTTGCAAGTGTTGAGGGAGAAGAAGCTCTATGCCAAATTCAGCAAGTGTGAATTTTGGCTTAAGGAAGTTGCGTTCTTAGGACATGTGGTGTCGGCTGAAGGAATAAGGGTGGATCCTATGAAGATTGAGGCGGTGCTAGATTGGAAACCACCTAAGCCTGTGGCTGAGGTTCGTAGTTTCTTGGGATTGGCAGGCTACTATAGAAGGTTTGTAGAAGGATTTTCATCGATAGCCGCGCCTTTGACGAAGTTGTTGAGAAAGGAAGTACCTTTCGTTTGGACAGAAAAGCAACAGGAGAGCTTTGAAAAGCTTAAGAAGGTCTTGACTGAAGCTCCGGTTTTGATTCAGCCGGAGGCAGGAAAGGATTTTGTGGTGTATTGTGACGCTTCCCATACAGGTTTGGGTTGCGTATTGATGCAAGATGGGAAAGTAGTCGCTTATGCGTTTCGGCAACTAAGGCCACATGAGGTTAACTACCCAACTCACGATCTGGAATTGGAGGCAATGGTCTTTGCTCTTAAGGTGTGGAGGCACTATCTTTATGGTGAAAAGTTGGTGATCTACACGGACCACAAGAGTCTTAAGTATTTGTTGACTCAGAAGGAGTTGAACTTGAGACAGCGAAGGTGGGTGGAGTTACTGAAGGACTATGACTATTCGATAGAGTATCATCCGGGCAAGGCGAATGTAGTGGCTGATGCTTTAAGTCGGAAGGTTGTGTCAGATCTAAGAGCGATGTTTGCACATCTGAGCTTGTATGATGATGGAAGTCTGCTGGCAGAACTGCAAGTTAAGCCGACATGGTTGAATGAAGTAAAAGAGGGACAGTTGGATGATGATGATTTAAGAGCTAAGTTACAGCAAGTACAGAATAGAGAGTTGGAGTATTATGGTATTAACGACGAGGGAGTGTTGTGCTTCAAGGGTAAGGTCTGTATGCCGAAGAATGAGGAGTTAAGACAGAGAATTCTTCAGGAATCGCATAGTAGCCCTTACGCTATGCATCCTGGAGGTAGTAAGTTGTATAGAGATCTGAGGGAATAGTTTTGGTGGCCTGGTCTTAAGAAGGAAGTTACCGAATTTGTAGGCAAGTGCTTGACGTGTTAGCAAGTTAAGGCTGAACACCAAGTTCCGTCAGGATTGCTTCAACCGATAATGATTCCGCAGTGGAAGTGGGAGAGAATCACCATGGACTTCGTTAGTGGGTTTCCCCTTAAGTCTACTAAGAAGGACTCGGTATGGGTGATTGTAGATCGGTTGACAAAGTCCGTGCATTTCATCCCAGTGCGAGTTGATTATTCTCTGCAGAAGTTGGCAAGGTTATATGTGGCAGAGATTGTAAGGTTGCATGGAGTGCCGGTACCAATCATCTCGGATAGGGATCCAAGGTTTACTTCTCGGTTTTGGAAGGTGCTACATCAAGCTTTAGGTACCAAGTTGGATTTCACTACGGCTTTTCATCCACAGTCAGACGGGCAATCTGAACGAGTAATCCAAGTGTTAGAGGATATGTTGAGAGGCTGTGTGATAGACTTCAGAGGAAGTTGGGAAGAATATTTGCCTTTAGCAGAATTTGCGTACAACAACAGTTATCAAGCTAGCATACGGATGGCACCGTATGAAGTACTGTATGGACGGAAGTGTCGAACTCCTACGTGTTGGACGGAATTAGGGGAACGTCGAGTTTTGGGTCCAGAGTTAGTGGCGGAGTCCGAAGAGAAGGTTGAGATAATTCGAACTCGGTTGAAGGAAGCATCTGATAGACAGAAGTCCTACGCAGATCTCAAGCGTAAGGAAATAGAATTTGATGTGGGAGATCAAGTGTTCCTTAAAGTTTCGCCTTGGAAGAAGGTGATGAGGTTTGGTCGTAAAGGGAAGTTAAGTCCAAGGTTTATAGGACCTTATAAGGTTTTGAAGCGAATTGGACCATTGGCATATCAGTTGGAGTTGCCACCGGAATTGAAGCAGATGCACGAAGTATTCCATGTCTTCATGCTACGTCGTTATGGATCGGATCCATCTCACGTAGTACCGGTTGAAGAGGTGGAGCTAAGGCCAGATTTGTCCTACGAGGAAGAGCCGATTCAGATTCTAGAACGAGATATGAAAGTGTTACGGAGGAAGTCAGTTCCTCTAGTCAAGGTTTTATGGAGAAATCAAGGATCAGAAGAAGCTTTGTGGAAGCCAGAAGAAGCAATGCGACAGCAATACCCTCACTTATTTCAGCCAGGTAATTTCGAGGACGAAATTATTTTAAGGGGGTAGAACTGTAATATCCCGAATTTTGACTTATGCATTATTGTTAAAATATGTGAAATAGCATGTCATTGTGAGCTTGAATGTGTTTTTATGAATGTTTGTGAACTTTAGAATAATAGGAAAATACCTTAGAAAATATTAAGTTTTAAGTGTTAATAGGAAGTTAAGCTGATAGGGCCTTAAGAAAATTAATAGAGGAAATTTGACATGGAAATGAGCTTGGTAAAGTGGCTACAAGGCACCACTTAAAGCCCAGGTAAGTGACGCCACAAGCATGTGCAAATGGACCAAGGTTCGAGTCGCATGGGAAGCTAAATAAAGCTTTTATTTTTGCGGCAACAAGGGAAGTGGTGGACGGCATCAAGGCACTAGGGGAGGAGTTTTAGATGAGGTTAAAATTCGGCAAAACTAGGAGATAATTATGGGATTATTTTTATTATTTAGATGAGGTGATAAGAGGAGAAAAACAAGGGATATGATAAGTGGAGATGTAGTGGCCGGCCAACGGGCTCTTTGGATGGTATTTTCGGCCAAGGAAGGAAGGTAAGGTCATTCACTTTCTTTTCTTTCCAATTAAGCCTTGCCGAATTCTCTAGTAAGCTCTCTTCTCTTCTACTTTTTCTTTTTGTCAAAATCGAATAGTCCCTTCTCAAAATTCACCATTGCTGATTCTCTAAGCCTCAACACCCTCTCTTTTCTTTTCCTTATCAAAGCCGAATCGCTTTTGTACCCCATTCTCTTCTTGTTTCCTCAATCTCTCAAAAGCCGAAACTTGTGAGATCATCATCTAGCCATAGCCGAATCTCTATGGATTGAAGTGACGGGATAGTCAACAATAACAGTAAGGGATTCTTTCGGGATTTGGCTTACTGTCGACTAGTAAGGGAGGAAGGTTTCGGGACTTTTAAAGATTTAAGGTAAGTCATATTTGACATTCGGCTATCGGCCATTCTTATGTGATTTAAAGTTGGAATTTAATCTAACCTATGACTATAGGTATTTCGACAAGTCCTTGGTTAAGTGACTAATTCCGGGATTTGGAATCACAAGGTAAGTGAAGGTATATATATTCGGTCATATTAGTTACCATAGTAGCCGAATCTAACTATGAACATGTAGGGGCAGTCGACAGTGGTACACAAGGTTTTCGGGATTTCAAATCGCAAGGTAAGCACTTATGTACAATCGGCCATAGCCCTATTTTGATATCTAGATCTATTTCTTATTTGTTTAAAAAGCCGAAAACTAACTAGTTAGGAGTTTTGGTGGCTAGCCGATTGCAAGGGTGTGCATCACCAAGTTTCGGGACTTGATTCTTAAGTCAATCGGCAACAAGGTAAGTTTTGGTGCGATAATCCTTCGGGATTTGGTCTTATAGCCGAATAGGCTTTTTGCTAATATGCTTAGTGTTGGCCGATTATAGGGGCTAAAGGATCTAAGGCTTTAGATCGGGCTTTTCAGGATTTGGAGTGAACTTGCTAAGTATATCAGGTGTGTACCCCACACTATCTCTTAATAAGATTTATGGCAATGTTTAATATATGTGTGGTATTAAGAATGTGAAAAATAAGGCTAAGGTACCATGCAATGGTACAAAGTACTCAGGTACGTTTTCCTACTCCTACTAGGATTATAACATGATTTGTTATGGCACATATGTGAACCTATAAGAATGTGAATAGAGAACATGGCATGATAATGCATGATTTGTATGACATGGGCATATGGGTGATTATGAAAGGGGAAGTGAATGTGGTGACTATTGTCACGATATATGAATGTGGTGACTTCGGTCACATTATCTGAATGTGGTGACTTTGGTCACATTATCTGAATGTGGTGTCACATGACACAAAATATTATCTGGTGGCTATGCCACGAATTTATAAGGGCGATGAGCATGTCGACTGCAGCGACTGCCTTCGATGGTGTGTAGCGGATGGAGGGTTGACTTAGTAGTCCCCACGGTGTGCAGGTTGGTATGGGTGATGTGTAGCGGTTGGTAACTAGGCTTGGGTTCGGGAATGCATCATTAATTGTAAATTATGATATGTATGTGTATGATTTGTTATGCCTGAATCTGTTTGGACTTAGTGTTTGTGTACACATTGAGTCTGTTTGACTTACCCCGTTGTGGGAATATTTTTCAGGTGATGATCAGTGATGGACGGGGTCGGCAGGAGCTTAGTGGTGGCCATGCTCAACAAGGAAATTATTTTATTTGGACATTTTATTTTCTTTAAGCACTTTAAATTATTTGGGTTTGTTTTGATGTAATAAGGTCATAGTATGAACTACTTTATGCATGCATGTTATTTATTTCAGTACGATACAAATTTTATCAAATCTAAAGTCAAGAAATTTTTCTTATAATAAACCTTCAAATATTATGACATCTAAATTCAAATGTTTTCAATTCAAAGGTAAAATCTTTAAAACAAAAATCGGCATGTCTTTTAACATTAAAAGCAAAGTTTTAATAAAACCCTGACTTCAAAAGAATAAATTGGTTTTCAACTTGAGCCCAACCCAATTCGAGTTTTCTTCCAAAATCACTTAAAGTTTCCAAAGAACAAACGAATTTGAACCGGTTTTTCTTAAGGAACATACCAAATCTGGTCGAGGCTCGTGGGCCGGGTTTGGGGTGTTTCAGATATGATAACCATAGCCGAACATCTTCTTCACCAAGAAACTTATTTGTTCTAGACCGATGGTAAAAGAATTTTAGCATATAACACTGGAAGAACCCAGGAGGACAGAAATAGAGAAGCTGTGCATTTATTAACAAAGATAGCTGACATGGAGATAGATGATTATCCGTTAGCAGCGGAGATCAAAGACACGTGGGAAAGCTGGAATACACCAGTTCCTTCACCAGAATCATTACACCTCGATGAAATTGAGGAGATGAATCTCAGAAATAACCAAGAAGGATAAAGATAAAACACAAAACGTGGAAGAATGATATCCAACAAGGAGATGCATTCAATTTTGGCGGTGACTTAAAAAGAAGGAAACCACCAAAGGACAAAGATGATGTCATGCATGATGGAAGCAACCATTTAATGCAATTGACGGTGGAAGCAACCATCAAATCAAGATTGCTACGTGGAAAAATCATGAAGCCATTCTTATCAATATATTGTTTGGACTTCAATTGTAATTAAATTAGAGTTTAAGAATTTTTATTATAAATAGGCATTGTTGTAGCCTAAAGAAGGCATCGAATTTTGGATCGAATTTTGGATCGGATTCTTTATCAATTTTAGTTTTCTCTTGTATACTCTTTTCCTTAAGAAATCAAGAAATCTTTCTTGATATTCTTTTTGTAAATTCTCTTTGTAAACTATCTACTTTCTTCTTGTAAAAATAAAATCCTACGATATTATATTAGCCTTTCGTTTGTGCATACACCTAGTTACCAATTTATTACTATAATAAACGGAAGGCTGCTATAATATCGTAGGATTTTATTTTTACAAGAAGAAAGTAGATAGTTTACAAAGAGAATTTACAAAAGGAAGATCACGAAAGATTTCTTGATTTCTTAAGGAAAAGAGTATTCAAGAGAAAACTAAAATTGATAAAGTACCCGATCCAAAATTCGATCCAAAATTCGATGCCTTCTTTAGGCTACAACAATGCCTATTTATAATACAAATTCTTAAACTCTAATTTAATTACAATTGAAGTCCGAACAGTATATTGATAAGAATGGCTTCATGATTTTTCCACGTAGCCATCTTAATTTGATGGTTGCTTCCACCGTCTTCTATCAAAAATGTTGTGGTTGCTTCCATCATGCATGACATCATCTTTGTCCTTTGGTGGTTTCCTTCTTTTTAAGTCACCACCAAAATTGAATGCATCTTCTTTTTTTGGATATCATTCTTCCACGTGTTGTGTTTTGTCTTTATCCTTCTTGGATATTTCTGAGATTCATCTCCTTGATTTCATCAAGGTGTAATGATTCTAGTGAAGGAACTGGTGTAGTCCAGCTTTCCCACATGTTTCCGATTTCCGTTGCTAACGGATAATCATCAATCTCCATTCTAGCTATTTTTGTTAATAACTGAATAGATTCTTCATCTCTTTCTTCCTGGTTTCTTCCAGTGTCAAATGCTAATATTCTTCTTCCATCGGTCCAGAACATATAACTAGTTTGTTGAAGTAAAAACTGGGCCTCAGTCATCAAATCAATTCCGGCTTGGATTTGATAATTAGAAAAATCATTATAACACTTGTCAATGATTTTTGCCAAATGTTGTTGATTTTCATTAGCTGCTAAGAGGGATCTTCCTCCAAGCATTATATGAATAGTCCATATTTGATAAGGCTGATAAAATTTTTCTTTTTCAGCAATACCAATAAGGCTATTTATTTCTATATGAAAATAATAGACAAAATCAACTAAATCAACAAAATTTGTTAATCTAGATTTTATTATAGCAGGAAAATCTTTTAATAGATGAAAAGAAAGATTTTGGACTGTTATTTCTTTAACAAATCCCATTCAATACTGGTTATATCAAATGGTTCATGATTAAGCCTAAATTTGATAGTAGGAAATTGTTCTCCTATATCATTAGTAAAAACATAAGCTTGTAAATAATATTTTGAAAAACTTTCTGTAAATTGAGCTTGCTGGTTGCAAATAGCTCTATCCATTTTTGAAAATATATCTGGTGGTAGAATTTGTCTACATTTGTTATATAGACATATTCTAAACATTTTATTAATAATAGGGCTGTTTTTCCCTTTATTAATAAAATATTGGAATATATCAAGAAGATTGTTTTTCTCCTTAATATCTGTATATTCGATTAGGATTTCATCCCAATCTCTGTATAAAACAGTTTTTAGTAATAAATCATGAGCTTCATTTTCTTTAGTTGTTTTTTCAACAAGAATTCTGAAAACTGTGTAAGAGCTCTTCTAAAGTTTGCTCTTTGATCAGTAATATGGGTTTTCCATATTTTGTTTATAAAATTATAATATTCTATAGGTAATCCTGGATTATAAAAATCTTTTAATTCAGGAAATTCAGGAATTTGTTGTTTTTTCAACAAATTTTCTGTTTCTTTTATAATATCAGCATAGCTTTTTTGATATACTGAATAAGGATCTTGTGACCAAGTAAAATCATTCACCAGGTTTGGTGATTGTGTTCCATATGGTTGGTTTACCATATGATAAGGTATATAATATCCTTGATTAGGATAAAATGGTACTTGAGTAGGTACAGTAATAAATCCTGGTTTAGGACTTACTGTTTTCCCTTTGTTGGGTTTTTTATGGACAGTTGTCCATTCTCCAACCTTTTCTAGAGGTTTTTTTTTTCTATCCATAAAGCCTGCTAAGAAATCAGCAAACATTAGTAAAATTAAATTTAGGATTTTCTACTAATGGTATTTCTATAGAAGTGTTTTCTATAGATAACATAACCGATTTTTTATTAATAGTAAATGGTAAATATTGATTTATAAAATTATTTCCTAATAATATATCTCCATGCATTTCATGAAAACATAATAATTTAGGAATCACAAATTTTACATTATTTATATAGATCGGTATATTTTTTGCTTTATAATAAATAGTAGTTTTGCTACCATTTATTCCATTAATATTTATTATCTTTTTTACAGGTTTCCAATATTCTTCAGGAATAGCATTCTCTTTACTACTACTGGTTGTAGCACCTGTATCTAATAAAGCATGTAAAGAATATTTTTTATAATCTTTATCATGTAATGTAATTTCAATATATGTATTGAAATTTGTAATATCTTCTATTGAATAATGTATATCTTCCATTCTAGTGTTTCTAGAATTTCTACTAGGTGTAGTAGGAAAAATAGGAATATGAACTGTTTTCATACCTATCGCTGTAGAAGTACTTATATTATCTTCTTTTTCCTCTGGTTGAGAACTAGAAGGTAATACTAAATTATCATCTGTATTGGTTATCAGATTATTTTTAAAATATAACTTATCGCCAGATGACATATATTCTATAGTACTTACTGGTTTAGAAGTACTAGTATTATTAGTCTTTTCTATCATCCAGTCTTTTGGAATTGATAGGTCTTTTAAATGTAATAATTTTGGTTGAATTTCTGTAGTAAACTTATTGGGCTCAAAAAGCTCAATTATTTTATTATTTATTTCTTTTATTTCTACTTCTGTCGTATTAGTATATTCATTAATAGAAGTCCAGCTTATTGCTAAATCTTCTGCTAAATCACTAATATCAGAATTTTTTGTATGAATTCTAAGACATAGACACTCTTCTATGAGAGGGTCTGTTATAGATATAAAGTAATTTGGTTTAACTTTAAATCCTATAACTCCTGTATGTAAATTAGACTGAATTCCTTCAATAAGTGCTTTCATTGGATTTTCAAATCTTTTATCTAATAATACTTGTAACATCCTGAAATTGGGCCTAGTAGGATTGGGCCCAATGGGCCTTAGGCGTAGTAGCGTTTAAAATTTTTGAGAACGGCATTAATGCAAGTTAGACTTATTAGGTAAGTGATTTTGGAAGGTTAGAGGGCTTCTATGAAGTCCCGGGATCGAACTTTGACTTTGGGGAAATTTTGGTTTTAGGTAAAAAAACCCTGGAAGTTGGCAGGTAGGCCTTAAGAATAAAATGTGGAGGAAAATAACACAAGTGGAGTGTGTGGTGTAGTGGCAAAGTGATGTCACATAAGAGACAAGGGGGTGACGCCACAAGGAAGGAAGGAGGTCCAAGGTTCAAGTCTTGGCTTTTTCATTTTGGTTTTCTTGTTGCTTGGACCTTAGAATTTGGCCCATAGTTTATATTTAGTTGCGCATGGTTTAGGACACAAGAGGAGCTTGTGGCCAAGTGGTTAGCGACGTGGATTATGTTGCAAGGGAGCCTGGGTTCGAATCTCGTGAGAAGTAAAGGAGTATTTATTTTGCGGATTGGACGGCAAGAGTTTCAGTTGAATTTAAACTCTACTGACGAAGGGATCCCACATCGGAAAGATACAAAGAAGGAAGCTTATAAAGAGCATTCCAGGAGGAGAGTTAAGATACCTTGGAGGGCGTTTAGGCACAAGAGTGGTCGGAGCGCGGATTAGCACCAGATTCCTATCAGGTGTGTACTTCTCTACTCTAGTTGTAGAGCGGCAAATGCCGAAGTGCCGGTCACGGCATTAGTAGCCACACAAGCGTGCGAGTGCACGTGTGGGGCTTCGACGCGATAGTTGAGGCCATCAGTAGTATTTTTGTGGGTTGAGGCTACTTGGGCCGCAATGGGCCGAAGTGGGCCCAATGGGCTCGTGGGCCCAATTGGATAAATTGTATGATGATGTAGTATATAGTGAACTAGACTAGGTGAATCACATAAACGTGGCTAGATTTGTGTTAGGTGGGCCTCACGAGCGTGTGGGCCTAGATAGGCCAAAATCGGGTTTTAGGCCCATTAGTCCATTTCGAACACAAATGGTAGTTGAGTCACTCGGGGCAACATTGGGCCTTCGGAAAGGCCATTCCAGGTAAGAAATTACTAAAATACCCCTGAAAGGTAAATTACGGAAATACCCCTAAAAGGTAAATTACTGTTATACCCTTAGAGGTGGATTAGCTTGGTTATGTCGTATTTGTTGTTCTGATTATGATGGTAATTCATTTCATGCGTTATCTTTGATATATGATTTGCATACATGTCATACTGCATACACGAATTATTATGCCTGATGATCATGGCATGGACATAGGTATGATGAGAGGAGGGGGAAGGCATGATTATAGACTGTCACCAGTCGTTGTGACCACACAATGGGTTGGCCCCGCTTTCTATATTATTGTGACTAAGTCTCAGTGGTTTTGACCACATATATATATATATATCTATCTTTGTGACTCGTCCAAGTGGTTTGGAACCACAGTGAGTTGGCCCCACACATCGATACCGGATTGTCACCAGTGGTTTCAACCACAATGTGGGTTGGCCCCGCACATATTATTTGTGACTTCGGTCACCAGTGGTTTTGACCACCAGTGGTTGTGACCACATACATATATTATTTGTGACCTCGGTCACCAGTGGTTGTGACCACACGGGGTAGATACAGGAGTTCGGATGGTTAGGTTGGGTTGCATGACTTGCATATTGGCTTATGAAATTGTGTAAGAGCATTGATATTTTCGGGATGGGGATTTGCACACTGAGTCTCGGTGACTCACCCCTTCCTTTACATTTTGCAGATGATTCGTAGATCGCGGATGCGGAGCCGGGGCGGACTCCAGGTGGCCATTGCATTTGTTTTCGGGTTTTGTTTTAAATTACTCTTTTGGTTTTACTTATTTTAAATTTGGGATTCTGTTATGTAATAAGGCCTATGGTTTTATTTGATTTTATCTTTTAACTTGGTTATTGCTTATTATTGTTAAATGTTTAATTTGGGATTTTCCTAAAATGTTAATAAACCGTTTCTTGTTCAGAAATACTTAAACCCGATTTTTCACAACAAATATAAAGAATACAAACTTGTTAACGAACGCACAGTTTTTAGGCATTCCTCTCATGTGACATGCCAGATCCGGTCGTAACGTCTAGGTCGGGTTTGGGGTGTTACAATACTGCTAAAATAGGAACATCATGACCTCTTCTGAATAAAGCTCTAATTGCTATCATAATGACTCCTAAATGTATATATCTAACTTGAGGATATTTTTTCCTAATACGTTTTATCTTTTCTTTGGTAAATAATGGGATTTCTGTTAATCTTCCTTTAGTATTTTTAGCGATTGTGTTACCGCTAATTTTTTCTATGCGTCTTTGTGACCATATTTTAAACTTAGATATTTTATATATTTCTTCTTTAGAAATATTATTTTTATTAATATTTTCTATTATATCATCAGAAAAGTCTGTTTCTTCTCTGATTAAATTTCCTAATTTGATATTCTGTTGTTCAGAATTAGGAATTTCTTCTAACTTGTTTTTAGAACTACTTCCTAACATAAAAATATATTCATCAGAATCTGTATCAGACTCTGTTTCTGATATTAACTCATATAATATTTCACTAGGATTTGTTTCCTCACTAAAACATATTTCTAAATCTTGTTCTTCAAGATTTTTAATCATTTTTCTAGCATTTTTTCCTTGGTTAGGACAATTTGTTGCTATATGACCTTCTTCATCACAAATAAAACATTTGCATATTTGTTTTTTAATATTATTAGAAGTTTTTCTTCTAACAAAATTTTTTTATTATTACTATTTTTATTATAATTTTTATTACCAGGTTTCCATCTAGCTAATCTATATTTTTTATGCTTTTTATAGGTTTTTGGACGTATAGAGTTACATTCAAACTCCCATTCTCCTTCTAACATCTTTGTACAATATTTATGACTTAATTTATTCTTGACTTGTTTAGCCGCCTTACTCTGTAAGCAATGTAATATAACTCTTTCTCTAGCAAAATTAATTCTACTTCCTATAGTATCTATATTTGCTACATCTATACCATTATCATTACTATGTTTTATTATGAAAGAAGCATATTTGTTTATGCAAATTTCATCCCAAGGTGGTGGTAATTTATGAAAATATTGGTTTTTCCAAAAGTCTATACTATCATTTTTTAACTTTTGATATTCATGAAGAAATTTTTTAGAAAATTCTTCTAAATATCTTATATCACATAATTTTAATTTAGACAAAATATAGCTGGATTGGCTATCATGATCTTTTTTATTAGTATAACCACTAAATTCTATTTTTAGAATTGAAGTTAAACCTTTTAGTAAATCTTTAGGAGAACTTATTTGATTAATAAGTTGACCCGTTTGTTCTTTTCCTTTCTCAGATTCTTCCCATCGTCTGAGAAATTGTAGAACATCTCCTTGAAAAGTTCCTACAAAATAATTTAAAAACTTTTCTTTTGACCAAACTGTACTGTTGTTGTTTACAACAATAGTCATAGATTGTGCCCAATCATCTATTGTTTTTTCATAGTCTGATAAAGGAATATTAGTTAAATCTAAATATATTCCTCCTTGAGCCACATTTCTTTTATTTAAATCATCAACCTTATAAGGTATAGGTACAAGTTGACTAGTTTCTCCTGGGGTTTCCAGTTTTATATCATTAGTAGCTATATTTTCTATTTTATTACCTAATATTCTTGTTGTGTTTTCAACAGTTTCATAATTTTGATTAATAAATCTTAGACCATCATCTGTTTGAAGATCTGAGTCTATTTTTCTCTTACCATGAGAATCTTTTTTATCAATTTCCCAAGGTTTCGGTACTATATAATCATATGGATCTGTTTGTTCAGTATCCATGGGTTCAGGGATTTCTATATTCTCTTTTGTTGAAGTGTTTTCTTCATCAGAATTATGACTAGCGATATTAATATCTACATCAGAATTATCTGAATTACTACTACTTTTATTAGAACTATTACTATTATCAGTAGTATCATAATTTAACATATAATGATAGTTATATTTTTTAAATAAATCTTTATTGTAACACCCCAAACTCGGCCCAAATGCTACAACCGGATCTGGTATGTCACTTAAGGGATTTTACAAAACATGACGCATTTTGGAAAACAACTACTAGGTTTAAACATTTATACTGAAAACTTAATAATTCATTAATTCATATAAAATATAAAGTTATAAATTACCTTGGTGAATTTTAAACAAAAACTATAATTTCATACATGTCTTAACTTAATTTAAAACATAAAACTTAAAAGCCCAGTAATAAAAGCCCAACATAAAACCAAAACATAAATAATAGTCTAGTGGCCCTTGGCCTTATTACAATAAAATTTAAAACCCATGAAATAAAAATATAAAATAATAAACTGGAGTCTTCTTGTTAAATCCAAGAGTTCTTTTGCATGGCCACCTTGCGCTCCTCTCCAGCCCGGTCCGATGCACTAGGTGCTACCTGAAGATGTTAAGAAATTGGTTGAGTGACGAGACTCAGTGTGCAACCCTTATGAACCATTAGATTTGGGCCTTAGCCCCACAGAACAGAATAACAGTTTTATATATATATATATATATATATATATATCAAAAAAATTATGCAAGTCCCAACCCAAATCCTAAGTTTCCATCCGCTACACGCCCCCCGTACCAGCCGTTCACACCATAGGGGATTTCTACAATCAACCCGCACCGCTATACGCCGTTGATGGCAGTCGTGCTGCTCATCGTCAGAGTTGTGACAGAGTCACCAGGCTGAAATGGCAAAAAGCCACCAGAAACAGAGTTTGTGACAGAGTCACCAGGTTAAAATGGCAAAAAGCCACCAGAAACAGAGTTTGTGATAGAGTCACCAGGCTGAAATGGCAAAAGCCACCAGAACAGATCACTTCCCCTTTCCATCAATTTCCGAACCCCAAGCATACAATGAAATCGTCATACAAAGCATATCGTTTTAACAGGAATAATCACTGAAATAGGACAGAAGTCACTAACCTGTTGATCAGCCTTTACCCTTCAAGGGTTTTCACTTGTTATGCCGGGATTTCGGCATTCAGCAGAGTATAGCAGATTTATACATATGAATATATATTAGCAAACAATCTAACAGTGAGAAAGGTTACACACCTGATTAATGTTGATACCCTTGCTAGACCGATCTACAACTTTGCTCAAAAAGCCAGAAAGATGTGAAAATAGAGCCTCTCCTATATTCGGCCAAGGGTTAGTAAATCCTGAATTTACACATTGAAACTAATAGATCTTCTTACCTTGAAATCTCAAAAGTAACACGATTCGAGTGCTACCGATCTATAACTCAGAGATCTATGCGATTGACTCCACTAAAGTTCCCTTCAGATTCCGACACAAGTAGGCACCACAGAGGTAATTCGGCAATCACAGGACATGAGATCTAGGGATTTTGGCTTTTAGGAAAATCCCGGAAAAAGCATGAACAAGAGAAGGCTGATGTGTCTTTGGCTTTTAAAATACTTGAGTGAAGAGTTTCGGTTTCTGGCAGGAAACAAGAAGAAGAAAAGAAAACAAGGAAGAGACTTGTAGATTTCGGCTACGAAGAAAAAGAATGGAAAGAGTTTCAGCTTTTGAATCAAAGTGAAGATGAGGGAATTGCCTTAGAGATTTCGGCTTTTACTTAGAGAAGAAGAGAAAAGAATGAGAGAAAAAGCCAAATGCCAAAATTGAAGAAATATTCCCCCTATTTATAGAAATTTCGGCACTTATCTAACCTTGTAGATAAATCCTATCTTTTCTCCTTTATCTTAATCTACTAGCTCATCTAAAAGAGACTTAATTATCTCTAACTCCTCCCTCCTTTATCAGCATATTATCCACATATTTTAATCATTAAAATCCCTAAATTTTAGCCTTTATCTACTTATTATCCACATAAAATAAATTCCTAAATAATAGCCTTTATCTCCTTATCATCCACATATTTTAAACATTAAAACCCCTAAATTTTATCCTTGTTGCCATCCATTCCACCTAATCCTAATGCCCAAAATTTAGCTAACTTAAATTAAAAGAATTGGGCTCCATGAAACTTAAATTTGGGCCCCTTACTCCCTTGTGTGGCGTCACCTCCTAAGATTGGGCCACAAGCCCACTTTGGTATTTTAAACATAGATACTACCTTTTAAACCCTATAATGGCCAAACAGATAATTTTAATCAAGGCCTCTGCCTAAGCCTGAGCCCAATTTGGACCCCTAACACTTAAATTAACACATTAAACATATCCACCCATTAAACGCACAGGCCCAAAAATTCAGGATGTTACATTTATGTTGTTCATAAAGTTCTTCTATTAACTTTAAATATTCTACTTGTTCATTTTTATCTTCTATTTTAGAAAATTTGTTTTTCCAGTGTTTTTGAAAAGATTAAAATATCATCTATATATACTACACAAAATTTTTTATATTTTCTAAATATAGAGTCCATCCATCTTTGGAAGACTTGTGGTGCATTACATAATCCGAATGGCATTACTCTCCATTGATAATGACCATTAGGTTCACTAAAAGCTGTTAATGGTCTGGATTCTTCTGTTAACATGATTTGCCAGAAGCCAGACTTACAGTCAAACTTACTAAAATATTTTGCTTGTTTAGCTTGATTTATTAAGACTTCCTTTCTTGGAATAAAATAACCATAAAAAATAGTATTTTGATTTAGTCTTTTATAATTAATAACCATCCTAGCTTTTCCTCTTTTTATTTTTGCATGGTTTCTTACCATAAAAGCAGGACTAGAATGTGGACTATTAGTTTCTTCTATTAATCCTTTATCTAATAATTCTTTTATCTGTATATCAAATTCATCTATATCTTGTTTAGTATAGATCATAGGTTTTACCTTAATAATTTTATTGGGATTTTCTAGTTTAATGGTACAATATCTAGGACTATTTTTCCATAATTTTAATGGTTCTTCACTAAAACTATTTTCTACTATTTTAAACAACCAATGATTTGTTTCAAGTTGTTTAATCTGTTCTTTCCTAGGTGGTGTAAAATCTTGATCATAAATAAATTTGTGATTGTCTACTAGAGGTATTTCTACTAAAGTATTTTCAGTAGTTAATATAACAAAGTTTTTATCAATATATTTTTAGAGTCACGAGACTCCATTTCAGACTTCTTCTTCTCCTTTACTAGTTCTTCGGCTTTACAAGCCCTTTCTGCTAGCACAACAAATTCTTTTAATTCTAGGACAGCAACAAGCAATTTGATGTCCTCATTTAACCCATCTTCAAACCTTTTACTCATGATGGCCTCAGTGGATACACATTCGTGAGCGTACTTGCTAAGTCGTACAAACTCCCGCTCATAGTCGGTTACAGACATCTTGCCTTGCTTTAACTCTAGAAATTCTTTTCTTTTCTGTTCCACAAATCTTTGACTAATATACTTTTTCTTAAACTCTTCTTGGAAGAATTCCCATGAAATATTTTCCCTTGGTACTACCGACACAAAGGTGTTCCACCATTGGTAAGCAGAGTCTCTTAAGAGAGAGACTACACACTTCATGCATTCCTCAAGTGTGCATGACAACTCATTAAATACCTTGATGGTATTTTCCAACCAGAACTCAGCTCTTTCTGGATCATCTTCCTTTTTAGCTTGGAATTCTTCTGCCCCATGTTTCCTGATCCTATCGATTGGAGGTTTATCTCCTCTTACCACCTCTACTACTTGAGGGGTTGTAGGAACAAGTTGTGGAACAGCCGGGGGTGGAGGGGGTTGTGCATTCGGGTTCGCCCGAATGAACTCTGTATACCATGTGTTCATCATGTGGAGGAAGGCTTTTTTAGCCTCTTCTCCTCCTCTTTGACTCACCGTAGTGGGTCTATTCTCATTTTCGCTCGGCACTGTCCCCTCAGCGGGAGCCGACGCATTACTTTCTACGTCATCCGCCACATTTCTTTCGGAATCCATTTACTATATGAATAAACAAAATTTTAAGTCGTCAGGAGTCATCACACTATCATTATAAAAACATTCTTAGGTATGGCATGTATAGCTAAACTCGTGTTTATGATACGTTAGTCCTAGAATCAACTAAACCGTAGCTCTGATACCATTAAATGTAACACCCTATACCCGAGACCGATGCTAGGATTGGATACGAGGCATTACCATGCTTAAACTCACTTAAACATGTACTTACGGCTGTAAAATTTTGAACCAACTTAAAACTTTTCTTTCTTGATCATAACATGCATATTATGGGCCTACGAGGCCTTAAACATTTATCCGAACGCATCTGGACACTTCATCTAACTCTCATCTTAGAAGCAGGGTTCACACGCCCATGTTGCTTGAGGACATGCCCGTGTACTCATTTACACGCCCATGCCTACAACCGTGGAAGGTTACTGACTTTATTCACACGGCTTTGACACGCCCGTATCAACCAACCGTGTGAAGCTACTGACTTCAACCACACGGCCTAAGCACACGCCCAGGCTTTGAACGTGGGCCTTACACGGCTCATACACACGGCCGTGTAAAATGACCGTGGTCTAATTTGATTTAAAACATTAAGGTGGAGGGTTAACACGGTCTAGACACATGCCCATGTGTCTAACCGTGTAGGCAATTAGAGGCTATTTACCAAGCAATTTGCCTCCCTTAAATTAAGATCAACTCAACTTCAACCAATACAAATCATTAATAATATAACTTTTTTGAACATTACTACATATTTCATTGACATCTATATACAAACAACTTAAACAAGTTTGGCCAAAACCATTTAGCCATATACAAAAGAATAATAACTTGATAGCCTATATAATGGCCTTACAAAAAAAATGTTCTCAAGATGAATGATTCCTATACATGCCATACTTAGTAATATAATTTGGCTATACCAAAATAAGGGTCAATAGTGTGCTATGAGCTCTGACTCCAATGATCCACAATTTAGCTTGGCGGGACTACATAGAAAGAAATAGTCAATGACGTAAGCATTTAGCTTAGTAAGTTTGCATGTATAACACAAAAAAATAAACTTGCTTCATATAAACCCTTTGACATAAGAATGGTATCGTTATCTCTTCTATAAAGCCTACTTACTCATACATGATTCTTACTTGTCCCATGGTACTTACTAATTTCATACTTGTAAGGTAACAAGGTACCTGTATCTCTTGATCACATTGATCAGCATACTTAAACATAATAATCATGTCTTCTAATTCATCATTCATAACATGAATAATATTCAATTTCAATTTGATAATGGCTTTGCTTTCTTAACATTCTTGTTTTCACATTTTAGCTTTGCTCATTTGCCCGATGTACTTTCTATGAATTACCGAGAATACTAGATCTCTAGTCATGTACTTGATGCCAATGCCATACTCTAAATATGGACTTATGTGGAAGATCTCTTCTTGAATCAATGCCAAGCTTTCCTTGGTCTTACATGATAACTTGTTCAATGCCAAGCTTGGGTCCTTGGACTTACATGATAACTTATTCAATGCCAAGCTTGGGTCCTTGGACTTACATGATAACTTATTCAATGCCAAGCTTGGGTCCTTGGACTTACATGATAACTTATTCAATGCCTAGCTTGGGTCATTGGACTTAAATGATAACTTATTCAATGCCAAGCTTGGGTCCTTGGATGTAACATCCTAAAATTTGAGTATCATCTTGTTGATTGTGTTAGCTCGGATATGATTTTATTGTGTGCCTAATATAGTCTTGTGAAGGTTTGGAATTAAATTGGATTTAGAATAATTTTTAGTATAGAGAATTTAGTGAAGTGGATCAAGTGATTATGATGCTTAAGTTAATTTAAGTGTCTTAAATTAGCACAAGAAGAGTTAGTGGCATGGTGGAAATGGCGCATGAATGGTTGCTTG
Source organism: Gossypium australe (assembly GCA_005393395.2). NCBI lineage: Eukaryota > Viridiplantae > Streptophyta > Magnoliopsida > Malvales > Malvaceae > Gossypium > Gossypium australe. The sequence goes on from CM016616.1 coordinate 72,947,603, forward strand.
AGGGGAGTGGTTCGAATATCATGGAGTGCATATTGGAGACTTTATTTTTCTGCACATTTACATCAAGTGTCGGCCAAGCTTTATATTTGGTATGTTGGACTTTAATTTTTTTATGGTAAGATGACTAAAAGATTATGTAAGCTTGAACTAGGGGAAAGGAATCATCTTGATTAAGGAATGATGTGGGAATACAAGGCTTGATGTAAGGTGAATGTTTTGGAAAGTTTTGTGTGGTAAAAACTTTGACTTTGTGTCCATGTATTTGGACGGCTTTAGGGGCTAGGGGGTGGCTGAATTTTTGAAGAATTTTGGGTAAGGATAGGTGCTTGTGGGGCACATTTCTTTTTGGTCATTTTGTTTTCTATCAAAGCATTTTCTCTCCATCTTTTCTCTCCCTAGCCGAATGCACATTGAGCATTTGTGAGCATCTTTTGTTTTTCTTCTTTTGGGTCATTTGCATTTTGACCATTTGGTCTTAATTTGCGAAACCTCTCAAGTCATTCTTCCCTATTGCCGAAAACACCAAAAACCTTGAAGATTATCTTTTCTTTTCCTTTCTTCTTCTTTGCCGAATGCACATCAACTTCAAGACTTTTCCTTTGTTCATTTTTCATTCATAAAAATCGAAACATAAACACTTTACCTCCTATTTCTTTTCTTCTTCTTTTCTTCTTGCAAAAACTCTCAAACATCACTCCCTCCCTAATATTTTCACCATGGCCGAATGTTATTGATCATCTCTTCATAGCCGAATCTCCCTCTTCTCACATATTTTCTTATCAATCAATTTCTTTGCATTTGTTTTGAACAATCGGTAAGAAACCTCTTCGATCCCTTAATTTCTTATTTCCTTTTTCCGAATTTACTTTTGTTTGGGAAGGTCTTTTGATTGAAAATATCATCCTCTACTTTAGATGATATATTTTGTCTTAATAGAGAAATAAAGAAAAGTCGAAAACTCGGAAGTGTTCGTAATCTTCATGAATCACCAAGACTTGGTTCATAGTATAAGGTAAGGATTTCTATTAATGGTATCCATATTATTTTTTTTAGGTTGACCGATTTTGATTATGATCTTTTAGGGGCAGTTCGATAGGGATAAACATTTCATTATTATTCTTGTTAGCGAGAGCGTTGGTATTGGTAGTATCGTAATCACTATTATCAGGTGTGTAACCTTACATTGTTTCCTAATAAATTTACGATATTAATTTAATATATGTGTTAATGAAAATATGAAAGATATGGCTAAAGGTACCATACGATGGTACAGAGTACCCAGGTACGTTCGCTTTTAATACTATGTTAATAGTGTTATGAAAATTGAATATGACATATAAGTGAATTCGTTATGAACATGGAATAAGATATATGGCATGATTTTACATGTTTTGTATGACATATGGGCATATGGGTGATATGTGAAGGGGAAGTGATCTGGTGGTTTTTACCACAATATCTGGTGACTCATGTCACATAATCTGAATGTGGTGACTTATGTCACATATTGTTATCTGGTGACTTTGTCACATTATCTGGTGGCTATGCCACAATTTATAAGGGCGATGTGCAAGTCGTCTGCAGCGACTGCCTTTGATGGTGTGTAGCGGATGGAGGGTCGATTTAGTAATCCCCACGGTGTGATTGGTTGGTACGGGTGATGTGTAGAGGATGGATATTTAGGTTTGGGTTCGGGATTGCATCATTATTTCTATTTGCTAAATATGTATGTATGATTTGATATGCCTAAATCGGTTGGGACTTTATGTTCACTGTTACACACTGAGTCTGTTTGACTCACCCCGTTGTGGGATATCTTTTCAGGTGACACACAGTGACTTGGACCGGGTCAGCGGAGACTATGCGGTGGCCATGCTGAATATTTTCGGGACTTCAAACAGTTGAACTTGCGTTTTCTATTATTTTATTTTCGAGATTTATTTGGTATTTTTTCAGTTGTAATAAGGCCATTACTATTGAACTGTTTTATGCATGCATTTTATTTGATTTCATTATGATATGATTGTTATTAAATCAAGGTTTAAGTAACATTTCTCAAAAATAAATTGAATACTTTTTAACTTATTGTTTTCCAGTACTAAAATTAAGTTTTATTAAAAGCTAGACTTCAAGAATAACATCGTTTACAATTTGAACTCAAAACAAATCAAATTTTCTTCAAAACCACTCAAATTTTTTTCAAAGTAACAAACAAGTTTTTGAAATGTTTTACTCAAGGAACATACCAGATCCGGTTAAGGCTCGTGGGCCGGGTTTGGGGGTGTTTCAACATGGTATCAGAGCCCAGTTTTAAAATCTCGGCCTTGGGTTTAAAGTCCACAACATTTTCAAAATTAAGCCCAATTAAGATTTTGTGAAAAATTTTGGAAATGAACAGGTTTTCTAACATGGCACCTAAGTCTCCGACCCGAAGTCCACCAGGTAAGTACCCCTAACTGTTGTATGACTTATTGTGTGGTTTGTATGTGGGTATAAGGGAACGTAGATTAGTACACTAGGAATTATTGAACTCTAGGATTAGTTTACTCCAACACAGAATTACATAAAACTTAAAGCCAAATTAAACAAACCTGTGAGTGAGTCGCCGAGCTAGGGTGTGGCAACCATTGTGCGCATGTCTAGGATTGGTTTCGGTGGGAGCTTGGTATTTAAGCAGTCCTAGTGACTCACCTCCTCTCCACTCGAATCCTACCTGGTGCGTAGTGACGGTTCACCCTAACCAAGAGGACTTATTCACGGGACTAAACTCGATAATTAAAACCCGAAAGGGACTAGCTACACGGTTTTATAAAAACCTTAGTTTTAAAATCACCAAATTACCCCTTTGATTTGTAGGAAAATTATTTTTTTGAAAATTTTTCCAAAATATTCCCCATTTACAAAATTACCCAAATACCCCTGGTTTGTAAAAATTACTAAAACACCCTTGGATTATAAAATTACCATAATACCCTCGACTTTTGTTAAAATATTCTTACTTTACAAAAATATCAAAACCCCTAATTTGCAAAATATCAAAATACCCCGATTTGAAAAATTACCAAAATACCTCTATAGGACAAATTACGAAAATACCCTGGGAATAGAATGAACGAAAATGCTTGAGTGGTGAATGTGTGTGTGTAGTTGGTACTATCGAATGAATGTGTTTTCTCTGAATTAGGGTAGAAAACTTGAAACGAAAACTCTGAAATGATCGAAAGAACTACTACTAAACTTCTTTTCATAAAATTTCTTCGTGGGTAATCAGCGGAACAAAGACTAATGTATAAAATTTCTTAAATCAGGTTAAATCGCGATCGTAGACATGAATTCTAAGGGACGTGGTCGTAATGTGCGAGGACGTGGTAGAGGCAGAATGGCTGTATCGGAACCCGTTAGGTCTGGTCAAGGGTCCGAAAATGAGGTACCACCACCAGCGGTTGGAGTTGAGCATCAGGATCAGATGGGGGATGATGCAGGTGGAGGTATGGGAGCTCGAAAATCTGTACCCGAGCGACTCCGAGCCAATGGAGTTGAGGTATTCCGTGGTGTATCCGGTGTGGCGCCCAGTACGGCTGAGTATTGGTTGGAGGCGAGAGAGCGAATCATGGATGAGCTGGATCTGACTGCTGAGGAGAAACTGAAAGGAATTGTGTCACTTCTCCGTGATGAGTCATATCAGTGGTGGCTCACAGTTCGAGATGGTGCTACAGCTGAGGATCTCACTTGGGAGTATGTTAAGGCGGCATATCAGAAGAAGTATGTTGGAACTAATTATGTTGATGCGCAGAGGAAGGCATTTCTGGGGCTGGTTCAAGGGAACAAGTCCGTAGCGGAGTACGAGGCTGAATTCTTAAGGTTGAGCCAATATGCTCGAGGGATCATGGCTACGGAGCATGAACGATGTGTCCGGTTTGAGGACGGACTGAGGGATGATCTGAGGTTGTTAATAGCTCCACAGCAGGAGCAGGAGTTTGCCGTGTTGGTAGAGAAGGCTAAGGTAGCCGAAGGGATTAAGGACTCTGTGAGACAGAATACGGATCGAAATAGGCAAAAGAGAGGTTTTGGATCATCAGGGTCATCTGGGAATGTTCAAAAGAGACAGAGAGTTGATGCGCCGCGGGGTCAGCAGGTTATGACGGGAGGACAACATCGTACTTGTGTTCAATGCGGAAAGATGGACCTGGGAGAGTGTTGGAAGAAGACATGGGGATGTTTTAAGTGTGGGTCCAAGGATCACATGATAAGGGACTGTCCTATGAAAACAGACGGGAGCCGACCATCAGGTCAGGGTTATAATTAGGCTAGAAGAGGTGGACAGCAGCCACCACGGGGTCGTGGTTCGATTGGCAGAGGTAATGGTTCTAGAAGAGGACGAGGAACATCGGGCAGAGGTGGTGGTAACTCTGAGGCTAGACAGCTAGGTCTGGTATATGCGGTTCATCGGAGGGAAGATAGTGATGCACCTGATGTTATCACGGGTACGTTCCTTATTTCTGGGTTACCCTTTATTGCTTTGATAAATATAGGGTCAACTCATTCTTATATCGCTAGTGAAATGTCTGGAACTCTGCATGTGAATTCTGAGACTGTACCTAGGAAGATGACCGTACTTAGTCCTTTAGGACAGACTGTAGTAGTAGATAAGCTCTTTAAGGAAGTGCCTTTAGAAGTGCAAGGGACGCAGTTTCTGGCTGACTTAATGGAGTTGCCATTTGGGGAATTTGATCTAATCTTAGGCATGGACTGGTTAGTGAAGTATCATGCGAATGTAGATTGTGCTACTAAGTGCCTGTCATTGAGAACTTTTGATGATAAGGAAGTTGTGGTGTTGGGCGAAAGACGGAATTACTTGTCAAATGCAGTATCTGCCCTTAAGGCAGAAAAGATGGTTAGGAAGGGTTGTTTGGCTTTTCTTATGTTGGTCAGTGCCTTGGAGGCTAAGGAGGAAATTGTTGAAGAGGTCAGAACTGTGAGAGAATTTGTGGATGTCTTTCCGAAAGAACTTCTTGGATTGCCTCCGGATCGTGAGGTGGAATTTGGGATTGACTTGTTGCCTGGAACGGCGCCAGTATGTATCGCTCCGTATAGAATGGCACCAAAGAAGATGGGTGAGCTGAAGGCTCAGATCCAAGAGTTGCTTGACCGTGGGTTTATCCGACCCAGTGTGTCTCTATGGGGAGCACCGGTTTTGTTTGTGAAGAAGAAGGACGGAACTATGTGTGCATAGATTATCGTCAGTTGAATAAGCTGACCATCAAGAACAAGTACCCTTTGCCTAGGATAGACTACTTGTTCGATCAGCTTAAGGGAGCGGCGGTATTTTCAAAAATAGATTTACGGTCGGGATATCATCAGCTTAAGGTGAAGGAAGTGGATATCTATAAGACAGCTTTCCGAACAAGATACGGGCATTATGAGTTCTTATTAATGTCGTTCGGGTTGACGAACGCCCCAGCTGCATTCATGGATATGATGAACCGGGTCTTTCAACCTTATTTGGATCGGTTCATTGTTGTGTTCATCGACGACATCCTAGTATATTCCAAGTCTGAGGAAGAGCATGATGAGCATCTCCAGATAGTCTTGCAAGTGTTAAGGGAAAAGAAGCTATATGCCAAATTCAGCAAGTGTGAATTCTGGCTTAAGGAAGTTACGTTTTTAGGGCATGTGGTGTCTGCAGAAGGGATAAGGGTGGATCCTAGGAAGATTGAGGCAGTGTTAGACTGGAAACCACCTAAGACTATGGCGGAGACTCGTAGCTTTTTGGGGTTAGCAGGCTACTACAGAAGGTTCGTAGAAGGGTTCTCATCCATAGCCGCACCTTTGACAAAGTTGTTGAGAAAAGAAGTACCTTTCGTATGGACGGATAATCAACAGGTGAGCTTTGAGAAGCTTAAGAGGGTTTTGACTGAAGCTCCGGTTTTGATTCAGCCTGAGGCAGGGAAGGATTTTGTGGTGTACTGTGACGCTTCTCATATATGATTGGGATGTGTTCTGATGCAGCAAGGGAAAGTAGTCGCTTATGCGTCTTGACAATTGAGGCCTCCTGAGGTTAATTATCCGACGCATGACTTGGAGTTGGCGGCGGTGGTTTTTGCCCTTAAGGTATGGAGGCACTATCTATATGGAGAAAAGTCAGTGATTTACACAGACCACAAAAGTCTTAAGTATCTGCTGACTCAGAATGAGCTGAATCTGAGACAGCGCAGGTGGGTGGAGTTGTTGAAAGATTACGACTGTTCCATAGAGTATCACCCGGGCAAGGCGAATGTAGTGGCAGATGCCTTAAGTCGGAAAGTAGTGTCGGATCTGAGGGCGATGTTTGCTTAGCTTGTATGACGATGGAAGTTTGTTGGCGGAGTTGCAAGTCAAGCCGACATGGTTGAATGAGGTAAAAGAAAGTCAGTTGGTAGACGATGATTTAAGTGCTAAGTTGCGGCAAGTGCAGAAGGGGGAGTTGGAGGATTATGGTATTAATGGCGATGGAGTATTGTGCTTCAAGGGTAAGGTCTGTATGCCTAAGGATAATGAGTTAAGGCAGGGAATTCTTCAGGAATCGCATGGTAGCCCTTATGCTATGCATCCTGGAGGTAGTAAGTTATACAGAGATCTTAGGGAACAGTTTTGGTGGCCTGGTCTTAAGCGGGAAGTTACAGAATTTGTAGGGAAGTGCTTGACGTGTCAGCAAGTCAAGGCTGAACACCAAGTTCCGTCAGGATTGCTTCAGCCAATAAAGATTCCGCAGTGGAAGTGGGAGAGAATCACCATGGATTTCGTTAGTGGGTTTCCTCTTACGCCTACTAAGAAGGACTCGGTATGGGTAATAGTAGATCGATTAACGAAGTCTGCACATTTCATTCCAGTACGGGTTGATTATTCGTTGCAGAGGTTGGCGAAGTTGTATGTGGCGAAAATTGTGAGGTTGCATAGAGTGCCAGTGTCGATTATTTCGGATAGGGATCCAAGGTTTACGTCTCGGTTTTGGAAAGCACTACATCAGGCTTTAGGCACCAGACTAGATTTCAGTACGGCATTTCATCCGCAATCGGACGGCCAGTCTGAGCGAGTGATCCAAGTGTTAAAAGATATGTTGAGGGGCTGTGTGATAGATTTCAGAGGAAGTTGGGAAGAATATTTGCCTCTAGCGGAATTTGCGTATAATAACAGCTACCAGGCCAGTATTCGGATGGCACCGTATGAAGCGTTGTATGGACGGAAGTGTCGCACTCCTACGTGTTGGACAGAACTGGGGGAACGTCGAGTTTTGGGTCCGGAGATTGTGGCAGAATCTGAAGAAAAGGTTAAGGTAATTCGGGCTCGGTTGAAGGAGGCATTTGATAGGCAAAAGTCGTACGCAGATCTTAAGCGGAAGGAGATAGAGTTTGCTGTGGGAGATCAAGTGTTTCTAAAGGTTTCACCTTGGAAGAAGGTGATGAGATTTGGTCGCAAGGGAAAGTTAAGTCCCAGGTTTATAGGACCTTATCGGATCTTGAAAAGGGTTGGACCAGTGGCATATCAGTTAGAATTGCCTTTGGAATTGAAGCTGATGCACGATGTGTTCCATGTTTCGATGCTACGTCGTTACCGATTAGATCCATCTCATGTAGTTCCAGTTGAGGAGGTGGAACTAAGACCAGATTTGTCTTACGAGGAGGAGCCGATTCAGATTCTGGAACGGGATGTGAAGGTGTTACGGAGGAAATCAGTTCCTCTCGTCAAAGTGTTATGGCGTAACCATGGATCGGATGAGGCTTCGTGGGAGCCGGAAGAGGCAATACGACAGCAATACCCTCACTTGTTCTAGCCAGGTAATTTCGAGGACGAAATTTTTTTTAGGAAGGTAGAGTTGTAACATCCTAAAATTTGAGTATCATCTTGTTAATTGTGTTAGCTCGGATATGATTTTATTGTGTGCCTAATATAGTCTTGTGAATGTTTGGAATTAAATTGGATTTAGAATAATTTTTAGTATGGAGAATTTAGTGAAGTGGATCAAGTGATTATGATGCTTAAGTTAATTTAAGTGTCTTAAATTAGCACAAGAAGAGTTAGTGGCATGGTGGAAATGGCGCATGAATGGTTGCTTGAGGGGAGTGGTTCGAATATCATGGAGTGCATATTGGAGACTTTATTTTTCTGCACATTTACATCAAGTGTCGGCCAAGCTTTATATTTGGTATGTTGGACTTTAATTTTTTTATGGTAAGATGACTAAAAGATTAGGTAAGCTTGAACTTGGGGAAAGGAATCATCTTGATTAAGGAATGATGAGGGAACACAAGGCTTGATGTAAGGTGAATGTTTTGGAAAGTTTTGTGTGGTAAAAACTTTGACTTTGTGTCCATGTATTTGGACGGCTTTAGGGGCTAGGGGGTGGCCGAATTTTTGAAGAATTTTGGGTAAGGATAGGTGCTTGTGGGGCACATTTCTTTTTGGTCATTTTGTTTTCTATCAAAGCATTTTCTCTCCATCTTTTCTCTCCCTAGCCGAATGCACATTGAGCATTTGTGAGCATCTTTTGTTTTTCTTCTTTTGGGTCATTTGCATTTTGACCATTTGGTCTTAATTTTCGAAACCTCTCAAGTCATTCTTCCCTATTGCCGAAAACACCAAAAACCTTGAAGATTATCTTTTCTTTTCTTTTCTTCCTCTTTTCCGAATGCACATCAACTTCAAGACTTTTCCTTTGTTCATTTTTCATTCATAAAAACCGAAACATAAACACTTTACCTCCTATTTCTTTTCTTCTTCTTTTCTTCTTGCAAAAACTCTCAAACATCACTCCCTCCCTAATATTTTCACCATGGCCGAATGTTATTGATCATCTCTTCATAGCCGAATCTCCCTCTTCTCACATATTTTCTTATCAATCAATTTCGTTGCATTTGATTTGAACAATCGATAAGAAACCTCTTCGATCCCTTAATTTCTTATTTCCTTTTTCCGAATTTACTTTTGTTTGGGAAGGTCTTTTGATTGAAAATATCATCCTCTACTTTAGATGATATATTTTGTCTTAATAGAGAAATAAAGAAAAGTCGAAAACTCGGAAGTGTTCGTAATCTTCATGAATCACCAAGACTTGGTTCATAGTATATGGTAAGGATTTCTATCAATGGTATCCATATTATTTTTTTTAGGTTGATCGATTTTGATTATGATCTTTTAGGGGCAGTTCGGTAGGGATAAACATTTCATTATTATTCTTGTTAGCGAGAGCGTTGGTATCGGTAGTATCGTAATCACTATTATCAGGTGTGTAACCTTACATTGTTTCCTAATAGATTTACGATATTAATTTAATATATGTGTTAATGAAAATATGAAAGATATGGCTAAAGGTACCATACGATGGTACAGAGTACCCAGGTACGTTCGCTTTTAATACTATGTTAATAGTGTTATGAAGATTGAATATGACATATAAGTGAATTCGTTATGAACATGGAATAAGATATATGGCATGATTTTACATGTTTTGTATGACATATGGGCATATGGGTGATATGTGAAGGGGAAGTGATCTGGTGGTTTTTACCACAATATCTGGTGACTCATGTCACATAATCTGAATGTGGTGACTTATGTCACATATTGTTATCTGGTGACTTTGTCACATTATCTGGTGGCTATGCCACAATTTATAAGGGCAATGTGCAAGTCGTCTGCAGCGACTGCCTTCGATGGTGTGTAGCGGATGGAACGTCGATTTAGTAATCCCCACGGTGTGATTGGTTGGTACGAGTGATGTGTAGAGGATGGATATTTAGGTTTGGGTTCGGGATTGCATCATTATTTCTATTTGCTAAATATGTATGTATGATTTGATATGCCTAAATCGGTTGGGACTTTGTGTTGACTGTTACACTCTGAGTCTGTTTGACTCACCCCGTTGTGGGATATCTTTTCAGGTGACACACAATGACTTGGACCGGGTCAGCGGAGACTATGTGGTGGCCATGCTGAATATTTTCGGGACTTCAAACAGTTGAACTTGCATTTTCTATTATTTTATTTTCGAGATTTATTTGGTATTTTTCAGTTGTAATAAGGCCATTACTATTGAACTGTTTTATGCATGCATTTTATTTTATTTCATTATGATATGATTATTATTAAGTCAAGGTTTAAGTAACATTTCTCAAAAATAAATTGAATACTTTTTAACTTATTGTTTTCCAGTACTAAAATTAAGTTTTATTAAAATCTAGACTTCAAGAATAACATCATTTTCAATTTGAACTCAAAACAAATCAAATTTTCTTCAAAACCACTCAAATTTTTTTTCAAAGTAACAAACAAGTTTTTGAAATGTTTTACTCAAGGAACATACCAGATCCGGTTAAGTCTCGGGGGCCGGGTTTGGGGGTGTTTCATTGGAGTTACATGATAACTTGTTCAATTGCCGATGCCATGCCTTGGCTTGGTCTTATACGAACTTTCTTATCTCATGTACTGGACCGTATATCCAGGGTAATTCATCTTCAATCGGGACTTTCTCTTGTTTAATCTTATTGACTTCTTTGTTTAACATAACATTAAACCATTCATGATAACAATGTATATTATACTAAGCAATTAAATGATAAAATCATAAAGCTTAAAACTCATACAAACTTACCTCAAAATACAAAATGTATGTAGTTAAGCAATTTAGTCCTCGACTTTGTTCTTGCCTCGGTTTCGATCCAGGCTTCGCCTTTCTTAATCTAAAATCATAAATAGATCATTTAATAATCATATTGACTAAATTGACTCATAATTCATACTTTGGCAAAATTACTAATTTGCCCTTATACTTTCTCATATTTGCACTTTTTGCCCCTAGGCTCGTAAAAAGATTTTTATGCAACTTTCTTAAACATCATGCTTAGCTGAATCATTTTCTCTACTATAGCAATCATCAATTCTCTCTATTTCTAGCATGTATGACCAAATTTTATAATCATTACAAAAAGGTCCATATATCATTTTTCATGAAATTCCTTAAGGAAAATATGTTTATCTAACATCAAACTCTCATAAACTTCCATAAAACATCATTTAGCATGCATGTCATTCATGGCTAAATTTTTAAACATGCATCTTAGCTCATCAAATAGCTAAAAATAGCTTACTCATGCTATCGGGACTTCAAAAATACGAAGAATACTAAAAATCGGGCTTAGGAGCACTTACTAGCAAGCTTCAAAAATTGAAGAGCCCTAGCTATGGCTTCTTTCAATTTTCGGCAATGGGGGAAAGAAGATGATGAGATTTTTATCATCTTTTTCCTATTTTAAACACTTATTAGACAAATGACCAAAATGCCCTTCCTCCTAAAAATTTCTATAACACCATCTCAAGGCCAATTTTGTCCAAAATAATATTTTTGGAAAAATTGCTATTTAAGGACTTCTAATTACTATTCTAAAGCTATTTCATACAAAAAGCTTCTAGAAACTCATATTTTGCAACTTTTTACAATTTAGTCCTTTTGGACCAATCCACCACAATTTAATAAAATTGCTTCATGAAACATTCATACTAGCATGCAAACATGGCATAAACTTTGTAAATTTATAAATTCACCTCGGATTCGTGGTCTCGCACCACTATTCCGACTAGGCCCTAAATCGGGCTATTATAGGCCCACTATCTGAGCATCCGGAACATGACTGGCTTCAGCTCAAATTGTTGTGCCTCGATTTCGGGTCTTCTAACACCCAAATTAAGATCATTGAACACTGGAATGGCATATTGTCTTAAGGCTCTATCTCTATCATCAGCACTAAGGATAGGATTTTGAGCAAGGTTTGCTACGTTGTCGAAAGGTTCGTTCTATCTCAGGGTCTACGAAGAGTAAATCGATAATTCGGTCAATAATCATAAACACCTGAAATATTCACAGAAAAATTAATTAAGTTAAAAATTAACAGAAAATTAAACCAAAATGTAAGACTAACAAATTCGCATATAATGGCTTTTGAAAAACAGTCCCTGGCAACGGCGCCAAAAACTTGGAACGATGGAAAATTGCAAGTGTATACAATCACAACAAGTAATAAAGTGACAAGTAAATGTCGAGTTATCGTACCCACAGGGACTGTAAAAGAATTATTTATGAAAGTAATTTTAAACACTTTGGTGAAGGAAAAATATTTGGTTTAAAAAAGAGATAATAATAATAATAAAAACTAAGAGTCAAAAACTAAGTGAAATAATTAAAATAAAACAAAGAAATTCTAGTGCACGATTCATAATATGATTTAATCAAGATGATATAATTGTATTGTATTAATTATATTTCCTTACATTAGAATTATTAAACTTATGCTTATACTTATTACGAATAAAACACGGGACTTCGGTAATTTGCTAACTTATGAACATATTTACGAATAAAAAATCCATTCATCCCTTGTACATATTTCTATGCCAATTCAACCGATTAAACAGATTTATAAAGGTAAACATGTTATTACAGATACATACGTATTAAATTAAACAATCTCTCGCATATTCCTATGTTGATTCAAACGATTAATTCAACCTAATAAGCATATAAAAGACTATGTGAGGTAACAAAGTATCCTTACCTTGAAACAGTTTAATCACAATAGTCTTGCAATTTATGCAAGGCATATGTATCGCCAAATACAATGCTAATCTAATCTTCAGCTACCTTAGAAGAATTAAACATGCATTTATTAAGTACTGTGTCCATTAATTACAATTTCAATGCGTTTAAATAATTAATTCTTCACTTATCTAAACAATTATAATGCCAGAATAACTTAGGCATGATTTTACTTAATCAAGCATTTTACCGAGGCTTATAACAGCATAAACATAAATTTAACAAATCAAGAGAACGAAATGCAATCAACCTAACACGACTTAATTCAAGCTAGATTGATTAAAATAACCATTTCAAAGACATGAATATTCATAGTTATGTTCATCATAAAACAACAGAAATTAAAAATATAGGGAACAAGAAGCAAATCCGGTGTTTCTCCGTGGCTTGACTGATTGCTCATTCTTTCGTCTCTATTGTCCTTGCTGATCAAGGCTTCTATGTACACTCGCTTGCTGCCCCAAATGGCTGAGAAAACACCTCTTTTCCAAGAGGGGAAATCGGCACAAGAAGGCTTGGTTTTTTTTTTTTTTTTTGGAGAAAAAAAGAATGGAGAGAAGAGAAGTGATGAGAGAATGAGAGTGTTGAAGGATGATTTGAATGGGCAGAAAAGGGGATTTATATAGCTGAGGATGGCTGCTAAAAATAGAAAATTTCAGCAGCCAAAGAGCGCCCTCATGGCCGGCCATCTTACATGGCAAACTTGAGACTTTCAACTTTGCTAAAATTAGCCTAGGATGAATCCGTAAAGCCGTAATTTAAGGTGGGTTTGAAAACAATTTGGAAGTCTTCCAAGGGTCTTTTTGCAAGCTCATTTAATCAGCTAAAATGCTGATTTGGGTCAGCATTTTAACGGTTCTAGGCTGCCCAATTAGTGGCTGGTTTGGTTTGCTCAATTTGGTTCAACTAGGCCCTTTTTCTATAATTAATTAAAATTAATTTATTTAGCCCAAATTAAATTGAGAATAAATTAAAATTAATTATATTATGAATTAATACACATATTTGGACCGTCTTAGGCTAGAAATTATTTCGCCTTGTTACTTTGAATTGCTTCTCGATTTTGTTCTTTTAACAGTGTCTGCCGGGTCATTTTTTGTCCTTTGTACGAATCTGTCAAAAATATTCATAATTCACTAAAAATAATTGTAAAATTGACTAAAAATTAACATGTTCAAATTTTTAATACAATTTAATTATTTTATAAAAATTAATTATTTTATGACAAAAATTCTATAAAAAATGCATGATATTAAGTAAAATTAGGTATGAAAAAGTATATAGATCTTTGCGTTTCCACATGTCATTTGTATCCTACAAATTCCTAAGGTTCAATCGCATTAAAAATACATAACATATAATTGAACTACATGAATATGGTAATCCGTACATACGAACTTACCTCGACGACTAGGGCGTAGAAGTGAAGTCGAACTAATCTGAGCCATTAGCTTTTCCCTAATTTAAATCCGTACGTAGTCTATCTTGATCTAAATTGACAATTTCAATCCATTTAATATTTTTAGTATTCAAATTAGTCTACATTTCATATTTATGTAAAATTACTATTTTACCTTTAACATTTTAACTTTTCACAATTTAGTCCTTATGCTCATAAATTGAAGTCTAAGCATTTTCATCCCCTAATCGGTCATGAAAAACAAGTAATGAAGAAGGTAGCCACTAATTCCTTTTGTTTATATTAAATAATTTATTTATTTACTATATTACCCTTGCTTATAAACTAAAATTATTTAAAATTATACCTTGAAACGTCCATTAATAAAAACAAGGTATACTTACCTTTTAAAACCCATAATTCATGATTCTTTAGCCATTTAGTATAATTAAGCTAACAGCAATTGAATTTTGCATCCTTTATGATTTAGTCCTCTTAATTTAATTAACTATCTAAACATTAACATTTCTTAATGAAACTTTAATACAACCTTAAATACACTCCGTAAATAGTTTATTAAATATTTACGGCTCGATTTATAGAAATGAGATCTCGTTACCTCATTTTCATAAAACCACTTGACTTTAGGATCTTACCACTTGAACTTAATTGTTCTTCCCTTAGACAATAATCACTGAATTAATTTTTTATCATCACGCTATACATTACTCGTAAATATTAAATAATAATATTTACAGACTAACACGTCAAATTTGTGGCCCTAAAACTACTGTTCCGACATCACAAAGAAACAGGTTGTTACAATGAATGCAACAAACTTAACTAAGTTTGATAAGTTTGATGAGTTCGGTTAAGAATTGAAGGAGAAACAATTCTCACAAAATAAGTTTTTGTATTAAAAATTATCCAACCCGAAATGGTCAATTACGTAGCTATTTATGAAGTCCTAAATGGCTACTGAAATTTAGCGTCTAATGGTGTTCACACAGACCATAATCATGTTCACACTTGACATTAACATGTTCACATTAAAGCATTAAAATTCAATACATGAAGATAAGAAATTCATGCATGGATGAATAGTTGTGTTGTTTCACTTAGGTGCATTCATGCATGCTCAGCCATGACGCACTCTTCAAGGTCCATGAATGAGCAACCATTGAATTCTACTTCATCCCCCATTGGCCAAAAGTATATTGCATGGCTCGTGCACATCTTAATTTAATGATTTAATGCGTCTTGAATACTTGAATGGACAACTTGAATTTGATAAATTCATCTCCTATTCTGCCACCGTCCATGCACTTGCATTATTGTCATGAATCCTTCACCTTTAAGGAATGCATGTTGTCACGTATCTTGCACACCATATGAACAGCCACATAAACCTTATTGAAAGCTTCATTCATGAAGATTCTGGAAGGTTCCTTTGTGCTTGCATTTCGGCAATGAATGGCCACCTACATCAAGTATAAATAGGCAACACTTAAGCATAATTTCTTCACTCAAAATTCAGCCATGATCTTAGAAACTATACTTTGACTCAAACGCATATACATATATGAACAAAATGACACAAACACATACACACAACTAAAACATATCATTTGACAAAAACTGAACATCATGAGATAATTAATATTCACACACATGCTAAGATAATTATCAACATAGCAACTTGAGCACAAAAGAAATGTGATCATATGTTAATATGTAGATATTTACATTTAACACGTAATAAAACAGATAAAGTAATGTGAACAACACACCACACACAAAGACATAGAAATATGCATGAAAAAAAATTGTGCCATTTAAATTAAAAAAACACAAACTTATTAAAATAAAATTAAGATAATAAAAGTCTTTGAAATTAGCATGATATCAATCGAGCCCTTTAAAGAAGTCATCCAAAATTTGAATGATTTGGTCTCACATAGGAGTTGGGCTTGGCCCAACTTTGATGGCTAGTTTGGGTTTGATTCTAATGTTGTTGCATAAGCAGTCCAAAGCCTTCCTCGCAACTTCGACTTGGGATTAGATCATTCCCTCCCCTTTGGAAAGGATTTTCCCTCAAATCCAAATCTACATGAAAAAGAAACATATTAGAAAACATGTTTCACTTTTGAAAAGAAAGTTCAACAATAAGACAAACATTATAATTCATGAACACAATCAATCCATCCTTATCCTTTGATTTCAAACATAATTGCTTCCACACGTTTAGGTCATTGCTGATTGTTGGCATTCAAAACAACATGTTATATTTCCTCTTCATCGTTATGAATAACTCATTACTGAAATTGGAATGTTCATTGTTATATTTCCTCTTCATCCTTATGAATAACTCATTACTGAAATTGGAATGTTCATTCTTACGAACCTGAACAAATAAAGCATCAAGCAAACAATGATTAACTTGGTTAGCAAAATAAATCCTCCTCTCACTAGACTTAATTTTCTCCTTAATAATTCTCTCTTTTTGTTTCTAAATATAAAAACTTTCTTTTCTTTTTGTTTTTTTTTCTTCACAGTCTCTTTTCCTTTCTCATTTCTTTTCTCACAATTCACACCCACTTTTTTCTTTCTCATCTATTCTGTAATGACCCGAATTTGGGCCTAGTAGAATTGGGCCCATTGGGCCTTAGGCGTGGGAGCGTTTAAAATTTTTTGAGAACAAGAGAATGACACTAATGCAAGTTGGACCTATTAGGTGAGTGATTTTAGAAGGTTGGGGGGCTTCTATGAAGTCTCGGGATTAAACTTGGGCTTTAGGAAAATTTTGGTTTTAGGTGAATAAAACCCTAGGAGTTAGTAGGTATGCTTTAAGAATAAAATGTGGAGAAAAATGACACAAAAGGAGTTGTGGTCTAGTGGCAAATGGCGCCACATAGGAGACAAGGGAATGACGCCACACAAGGAAGCAAGGGGTACAAGGTTCAAGTCTTGGCGCTTGCATTTCATTTTGATTTATGTTTAAGTGAACTTGGATTTTGGCCCATAGATTTATATTTAGTTGCGCATGATTTTAGACACAAGAGGAGCTTGTGGCTTAGTGGCAAGTGGTTTGAATTGGCTGATGGGAGAACTTGGGTTTGAATCTCATGACAAGCAAAGGGGTATTTATTTTGCGGATTGGACGGCCAGAGTTGTGTTGGATTTAAACTATACTGGAGGGATCCCACATCCAAAAGCTAGCAAAAGGGCAGGTGGGAAGCTGGCTATAAATGGAGCTGTCTATGAGGAGAGGAAGCATACCTATGTGGGCGTTTGGGCATAGGAGCATTCGGAGCGCGGATTAGCTTCAGACTCCTATCAGGTGTGTATTTCGCCCTACTCTAGCTAAAGAGCGGCAATGCCGAAATACCGGTCACACGGCAATTGTAGCCACAGGAGCGTGTGAGCGCACATGTGGGAGCTTCGACGCGATAGATGAGGCCACCATGAATATTCTTGTGGGTTGATGTTGTTTAGGCCACGATGGGCAGAAAGGGGCTAAGTGGGCCCAATGGGCTCGTGGGCCCATATGATTAGGTTGTACGATTGTGTAGTGGATGTTGGATTAGACTATGTGAACCTCATATATGTGGCTAGATTTTGGCTAAACGGGCCACATGAGCGTGTGGACCTATTTGGTCCGAGAATGGGCCTTAGGCCCATTCGCATCGTTATCTCTGTTTAGAATACCCTTAGTTTACAAAATTACTAAAATACCCCTAGTTTACGAAATTATTGAAATTGTAACATCCTGAATTTTTGGGCATATGCGTTTAATGGGTGGATATGTTTAATGTGTTAATTTAAGTGTTAGGGGTCCAAATTGGGCTCACGCTTAGGCAGAGGCCTTGATTAAAATTATCTGTTTGGGCATTATAGGGTTTAAAAGGTAGTATCTATGTTTAAAATACCAAAGTGGGCTTGTGGCCCAATCTTAGGAGGTGACGCCACACAAGGGAGTAAGGGGCCCAAATTTAAGTTTCATGGAGCCCAATTCTCTTAATTTAAGTTAGCTAAATTTTGGGCATTAGGATTAGGTGGAATGGATGGCAACAAGGCTAAAATTTAGGGGTTTTAATGTTTAAAATATGTGGATAATAAGCAGATAAAGGCTATTATTTAGGAATTTATTTTATGTGGATAATAAGCAGATAAAGGCTAAAATTTAGGGATTTTAATGATTAAAATATGTGGATAATATACTGATAAATGAGGGAGGAGTTAGAGATAATTAAGTCTCTTTTAGATGAGCTAGTAGATTAAGATAAAGGAGAAAAGATAGGATTTATCTGCAAGGTTAGGTAAGTGCCGAAATTTCTATAAATAGGGGGAATATTTCTTCAATTTCGGCATTTGGGTTTTTCTCTCATTCTTTTCTCTTCTTCTCTGAGTAAAAGCTGAAAACTCCTAAAGTTCCATCTTCCTCTTCATTCTCTACAAAAGCTGAAATCTCTAAGCCAATTCCCTCATCTTCACTTTGATTCAAAAGCCGAAACTCTTTCCATTCTTTTTCTTCCTAGCCGAAATCTTCAAGTCTCTTCCTTGTTTTCTTCTCTTCTTCACTTTTCCTGTCAGAAACCGAAACTCTTCACTCAAGTATTTTAAAAGCCAAAGACACATCAGCCTTCTCTTGTTCATACTTGTTCCGGGATTTTCCTAAAAGCTGAAATCCCTAGATCTCATCTCCTGTGATTGCCGAATTACTTCTGTGGTGCCTACTTGTGCCGAAATCTGAAGGGAACTTTAGTGGAGTCAATCGCATAGATCTCTGAGTTATAGATCGGTAGCACTCGAATCGTGTTACTTTCGAGATTTCAAGGTAAGAAGATCTATTAGTTTCAATGTGTAAATTCAGGATTTACTAACCCTTGGCCGAATATAGGAGAGGCCCTATTTTCACATCTTTCCGGCTTTTTGAGCAAAGTTGTAGATCGGTCTAGCAAAGGTATTGACATTAATCAGGTATGTAACCTTTCTCACTGTTAGACTGTTTGCTAATATATATTCATACATATAAATCTACTATACTCTGCTAAATGCCAAAACCGCAGCATAATAAGTGAAAACCCTTGAAGGGTAAAGGCTGATCAACAGGTTAGTGACTTCTGTCCTATTTCAGTGATTATTCCTGTTAAAACGATATGCTTTGTATGACGATTTCATTGTATGCTTGGGGTTGGGAAATTGATGAAATGGGGAAGTGATCTGTTCTGGTGGCTTTTTCCATTTCAGCCTGGTGACTCTGTCACAAACTCTGTTTCTGGTGCCTTTTTGCCATTTCAGCCTGGTGACTCTGTCACAACTCTGACGATGAGCAGCACGTCTGCCATCAACGGCGTGTAGCGGTGCGGGTTGATTGTAGAAATCCCCTATGGTGTGAACGGCTGGTACGGGAGGCGTGTAGCGGATGGAAACTTAGGATTTGGGTTGGGCTTGCATAATTTTTTTTGTTATATATATATTAAACTGTTATTCTGTTCTGTGGGGCTGAGGCCCAAATCTAATGGTTCATAAGGGTTGCACACTGAGTCTCGCGACTCAAATAATTTATTAACATTTTCAGGTAGCACCTAGTGCATCGGACCGGGCTGGAGAGGAGCGCAAGGTGGCCATGCAAAAGAACTCTTGGACTTAACAAGAAGACTCCAGTTTATTATTTTATATTTTTATTTAATGGGTTTTAAATTTTATTGTAATAAGGCCATGGGCCACTAGACTATTATTTATGTTTTGGTTTTATGTTGGGCTTTTATTACTGGGCTTTTAAGTTTTATGTTTTAAATTAAGTTAAGACATGTATGAAATTATAGTTTTTGTTTAAAATTCACCAAGGTAATTTATAACTTTATATTTTATACTTACTAATAAATCACTAAGTTTTCAGTTTTAGTATTTAAACCTAGTAGTTGTTTTCCAAAATTCGACATGTTTTGTAAAATCCCTTAAGTGACATACCAGATCCGGTTGTAGCATTTGGGCCGGGTTTGGGGTGTTTCAAATTGGTATCAGAGCCTGGTTCAAAACTTGGCTCTGGGGGTTTTTGGGCTCAAAACGTTTTCTAAAATTGGGCTTTTGAAACATGCATGTTTTGAAATGATAACAGGTTTGTTAGCTCGGCATGGCACCTCGTCTCCGGCCCAAGTCTGCCAGGTAAGTATTCTGAACCATTGTGTGATATATTCATGTGGGCTTAATGGGCTTTATGGGAAATAGAATAGTTAGATTAGAACTTGATGGACTCTAGGCCTAGTTGAACAACTTCTAAAATCTCATAAGACTTAATTTCACTAAACAAACCCGTGAACGAGTCGTAAGGCTTGGGTGTGGCAACGGGCATATGCATGTCTAGGATTGGATCCTGAAGAGCCTAGTATTTAAGCAGTCTTAGTGACTCACCTCCTCTTCGCTGGAAGCCTACCTGGTGCGTAGTGGCTGTTCACCTTAGCCAAATTAGGGTGTGGTAATAGACATACGCATGTCTAGGAGTGGATTCAGGGAGAGCTTGGTATTTAAGCAGTCTTGGTGACTCACCTCCTCTCCACTAGAATCTTACCTGGTGCGTAGTGGCTATTCACCCTAGTTACGAGAACTTATTGATGGGCTAAACCTTATAATTAAAACCCGAAAGGGACCAGCCACCCTACTTGAAAAAAAAATCCCCAAGTTTTGCAAAATTTTCAAAATACTTTTGATTTGTGAAAACTTCCAAACAGTCATGAATTTATAAAACAATACTTATGTTTTGAAAAATTACCCGAAAAATCTCATGTTTACAAAGTACCCCTGTTTTTAAAAAAAAAACAACAACAACAACAAACTACCCATGGTTTGTAAAATTACCAAATTACCCCTGATTTCTGAAATGACCAAAATACCCCTGATTTCTGAAATGACCAAAATACCCCTGATTTGTAAAATTACCAAATTACCCTTGATTTGCAAAATGACCAAATTATCCCTGATTTGTAAAATTACCAAATTACCCCTAATTTGTGAAATGACCAAAATACCCTTGATTTGTAAAATTACTGAAATACCCCCGGATTACAAAATTACCGAAAAACCCCTAGATTGCAAAAATTACCAAAATACCCTTATTTCATGAAATCAACAAGGAACTCTATTCTGAAAATTACGAAAATACCCCTGTAGGATAAATTACGGAAATACCCTGGGTAGTGAAATCATGAAAATACCCCTCCAAGATGAATGTAGGTTTGTGGATATACTTGTATGCTAATGTCTGATGACTGAATGTGTGCGCTTCCTGGAATTAGAAGGTAAACTTGAGACTGAAACTGTAGATAGGTTCGAATTTGAAAAAAACTACCTCTAAAATTACTATTCATAAGACTGTTCGTGGTTAATCAGTGAAAGAAATTAATAATTCATAAAATTTCTAATTCCGATAATACGAGAATCAATGATGAGCACTAGAAGAGGAAGAAGAGGCCGCGGCCGATGCCGTGGAAGTGTTAGGACTGATGTGCTGACTCAGCTAGTTAGGGAGGTACTGAAGGAGGTTAAAGAAATCGGTGAAACACTTCGGGTTGGGTGCGTGGACTGTAAGAAAAAAAGAGATCGTAGTTTTCTAGGGTTGCAGTCTCGTTCTGCGAAGCATGTTAAGGTACGTCCAAACTTCCGGATTTACGAATATTACAGAAGGCGTCATCCGGGTGAATGTTGGAGGAAGTCAGGAACGTGTTTAAGATTCGGGTCTGAGGAGCATAAGGCTCGGGATTGTTCAATCACTATTAAGTCGGGTATGTTTTGTGTGGATGCTATATTTTTGGGTATAGAAACTGTATGCGTGTGCCTACTTGTGCCGAAATCTGAAGGGAACTTTAGTGGAGTCAATCGCATAGATCTTTGAGTTATAGATCGGTAGCACTCGAATCGTGTTACTTTCGAGATTTCAAGGTAAGAAGATCTATTAGTTTCAATGTGTAAATTCAGGATTTACTAACCATTGGCCGAATATAGGAGAGGCCCTATTTTCACATCTTTCTGGCTTTTTGAGCAAAGTTGTAGATCGGTCTAGCAAAGGTATTGACATTTGAAACACCCCAAACCTGGCCCACAAGCCTCGACCAGATCTGGTATGTTCCTCGAGAAAAACGATTCAAACTTGTTTATTTCTTTGGAAAACTTTAAGTGATTTTAGAGAAAAATTTTATTTGGGTTCAAGTTGAAAACATCGTTATTTTCAAAGACTTCGTTTTGTTAAAACTTAATTGTTATATTTCAAAACTATAAGTTACCGATAAAGGTCGAGTCGTTAGAGTTTACTATTTAAATTGAAAATCGTTTGTATTTAGGTGTCAAAACGTTTGAAGATTTATTTTAAAAAAAAAGTTGCTTAAACTTTAATTTGATAAAAACTCATACCATAATAAAATAGTTAAAATGCAGGCATCAACAGTTCATACTAGTGGCCTTATTACATCAAAACAAACCCAAAATAAATTCAAAGTACTTAAAATAAAAAGTCCAAATAAAATAATCTCGTGCTGAGCATGGCCACCACTAAGCTCCTGCCGACCCGGTCCATCTACTGAGTGTCACCTGAAAAGATTTCCCACAACGGGGTGAGTCAAACAGACTCAGTGTGTATAACCACCAACACCAAGTCCCAACAGTCTATGGCATATCAAATCATACATATACATATAGCGCATATAAATGATTATGCATACCCGAACCCAACCTAGATAACCATCCACTACACATCACCCGTACCAACCATCACACCGTGGGGACTACTAAGTCAACCCTCCATCCGCTACACACCATCAAAGGCAGTCGCTGCAGTCGACTGGCACATCGCCCTTATAAATTCGTGGCATAGCCACCAGATAATATTTTGTGACATAAGTCACCACATTCAGATATTGTGGTATAAAACCACCAGATCACTTCCCCTTTAACATATCACCCATATGCCCATGTCATACAAATCATGCAAAGACTATACCCTATTCTTAATTCCACATTCTTATCAATATTCACATATGTGTCATAACAGGTACTCGTAACATTATTAACATAGCTTTAGAGAATAACGTACCTGAATATGCCATACCATTGAATGGTATCTTAAGCCATATCTTTCACATTCTTATTCATACATATAATAACTTAAACCGTAAATCTATTAAGAATGTACACACCTGATTTACTTAGCGAGTTCACTGAAATCCCGAAAATCCCGATCTAATCCTCTAGATCTCAAGTTCCTACATTCGGCCAATACTAAACATTTTAGCTAAAGGCCAAACAACCAAATCCCGAAGGATCTATCGCAACCAAAGTCTTACCTTGCTGCCGATTTGATACTAATCAAATCCCAAAAACTTGTGATGTTCCTTCTTGCAATCGGCTAGACACTATATCACTGAACTAGTTAGTTTCAACTTTAAAACGAAGTAAGAAATAGATATGGCCTTAGCCGAATGTCAGATTCACTTACCTTGTGAATCTTAAATCTTGAAAAGTAATCTCTTGGCTATGAAGATGTCGAAATCTCTGCATAACCTTTGTTAGAGTCGATTATAGCACTTAATGGACCAAAACAAATGGCCTTCGGCCTAGGATTATATTTGCTTACCTTAGCTCCTGAAATCCCGAATGATTTCCTCCTTGTAGTCGACAACTACCAAATCCCGAAAGACCCTTCAAAGTTTCGGCCAAAGTACCTTAATAGGATTAGATTCAACTTTCGGCTAACAGAGAAAAGTTTGAAAATCGAATAACAACTGATCTTACCCTTAAAACTGAAATCGACTACGCCTTTGCCTGTCACCACAGAGATATTCGGCTTTGAGACTAGATGTTGACTACTCAGTTTCAGCTTTTGGAAAATTGTGGAAGAAGAAGAGAATGGAGTGCAAAAAGATTCGGCAATAGGGTGATTTGGGTTGAAGATGCTGCGGCAAAGGTGAAATGGATAGAAGAAGGTTTCGGCTTTTGATGCTATGAAGAAATCAGCTAGAAGTAAAATTCGGCCAGAGAAAGAGATGAGAGAATAAAAGAAAACAAAAGAAAAAGATGAACACTCTGCTGATAATTTCGGCTACACTAGCTTATCCTTGTTATTCTCCTAGTTTCTCTCTTCCTCATCTATTAAAAATAATTAAAATAAATCATCATTTATCCCTTATCTTAGCCGAATTTTAAAAAGGATTAAACTCATTCCTTAAGTGCCTTAGTGTCGTCCATCTCCTTTGCTCCTTCCAGCAAAAGAAAATTCTTTTATTTGCTTCCCTTGCAGCTCGAACACAAGCCCTTCCTCACAGCTAATGGCGTCACTTACTAGGCCTTAAGTGGCGCATTGCAGCCACTTTACCAAGCCCAATTTCATGTCAAATTTCCCTTACCAAATTTCTTAAGGCCTTGTCAGACTTAGCTTCCTCCTTTAAACTTAAATCTTAATATTTTCTAAGGCACTTTCCTACATTCTAAGGTTTACAGAATTCACAAAACATATTCATAACATACAGAAGCATGCTACTTCATATAATTAAGCAATAATGCATAAGCCATAAATCCGGGATATTACAACATTAATCAGGTGTGTAACCTTTCTCACTATTAGACTGTTTGCTAATATATATTCATATGTATAAATCTACTATACTCTGCTAAATGCCAAAATCCCGGCATAACAAGTGAAAACCCTTGAACGGTAAAGGCTGATCAACAGGTTAGTGACTTCTGTCCTATTTTAGTGATTATTCCTGTTAAAACGATATGCTTTGTATGACGATTTCATTGTATGCTTGGGGTTGGGAAATTGATGAAAAGGGGAAGTGATCTGTTCTGGTGGCTTTTGCCATTTCAGCCTGGTGACCCTGTCACAAACTCTGTTTCTGGTGGCTTTTTACCATTTCAGCCTGGTGACTCTGTTACAAACTCTGTTTCTGGTGGCTTTTTGCCATTTCAGCCTGGTGACTCTGTCACAACTCTGACGATGAGCAGCACGACTACCATCAACGGCGTGTAGCGGTGCGGGTTGATTGTAGAAATTCCCTATGGTGTGAACGGCTGGTACGTGAGGCGTGTAGCGGATGGAAACTTTGGATTTGGGTTGGGCTTGCATAATTTTTTTGTTATATATATATATTAAACTGTTATTCTGTTCTGTGGGGCTGAGGCCCAAATCTAGTGCATCGGATCCGGCTGGAGAGGAGCGCAAGGTGGCCATGCAAAAGAACTCTTGGATTTAACAAGAAGACTCCAGTTATTATTTTATATTTTTATTTAATGGGTTTTAAATTTTATTGTAATAAGGCCATGGGCCACTAGACTATTATTTATGTTTTGGTTTTATGTTGGGCTTTTGTTACTGGGCTTTTAAGTTTTATGTTTTAAATTAAGTTAAGACATGTATGAAATTATAGTTTTTGTTTAAAATTCACCAAGGTAATTTATAACTTTATATTTTATACTAACTAATAAATCACTAAGTTTTCAGTTTTAGTATTTAAACCTAGTAGTTGTTTTCCAAAATGCGACATGTTTTGTAAAATCCCTTAAGTGACATGCCAGATCCGGTTGTAGCGTTTGGGCCGGGTTTGGGTTGTTACAGAAATACCCCTGGTTTACGAAATTATCGAAATACCCCTGGTTTGCAAAATTACCGAAATACGCTTGATTTGCAAAATTACCGAAATACCCTTGGTTTGTAAAATTACCGAAATACCCTTGATTTACAAAATTACCAAAATACCCCTAATTAAAAATTATCAAAATACCCTCGAATTGCAAAATTATCGAAGTACCCTTAGTGTGTAATTACCATTTTACCCTAAACGACAAATGACCGTTGTACCCTCGTGGTAGTACTAGTTTGGAATGTGTTAATTGTGTGTTATGTTTTGTATAGGTGAAGGCGCTAGTGATTATTTAGTGCTCTACGTAATCAGGTGTGTAATCTCACATCTTTATTCGTTTGTTATGTATTATACTCTGTGTCGACCTAAAGCCGAAATACCCTTAATGGGTAAGCCACTAAAATACCCCTAGTGGATGAGTTTGGAAATAGCCCAGGTGAGTAAATTTACGATTATACCCTTCCGGGTAGATTTGGCATGACCATGTATTCTGTTTATCTGTTATATTAGTACGTTCATGCATGCACTAAAATATTATATCATTATATGATGCATGGGATTGGGATATTGATGATCGGGGAAGTGTAATCTGGTGGCTCTGCCACATATTTCGGTAACTCTGTCACATTTTATTTGGTGGCTATGCCACATATATTCTGTTAATCTGGTGGCTTTGCCACAATTTCAGTGATGAGCAGCGTGACTGCCATCGAGGTGTGTAGCAGATGGAGGGTTGTTGTAGAAATCCCCACAGGTGTGTTGGGCTGGTATGGGTGGTGTGTAGCGGATGGATTACTAGGTTAGGCTGGGTTACATTGCATGCATTATCTGTTTTACCATGCTAATATGGCTAAGGCCCAGTTTGTTTCTATATGGGCCATAGGCACAGTTCGTGACCATTTAGGGGATTACACACTGAGTTCTCGTAACTCACCCCCCTCTACTTAATCTTGTAGGTGATCCCCAGCATTGAGGATTTGGAGCCGAGGCGGACTCTGTGGTGGCTATACATCGCAACATTAGTAAATTCCGTATTACTTTTCTATAAATTTTACTTTGATTTCGGTTTATGTTTTGTAATAAGGCCTTTGGGATTTTATTTTGGTTTAAATTTTTAATTCGGTTATTATTTACTGTTAAATGTTCAAAACGGGGTTTTCCTAAAACATTAATAACTGTTTTCCAAAATGTTAACGAACAGTTTACAAATTATACTTGATAAAACTCTGGGTTCTCTTAAACGTCGAAAATTATTTTCAAAATATCACATTTTCGAAATTCACTGAATCTGAATTCCGTTTTAAACAAGTTCTTGGAAATAATAATAGTAATAATAACATCAATAACAACAACGTTTTTCTCAAAATCATATACACAAAAATCTAATTTTTTCACAAACAACAGAGTTCTGAGTTCAAAAGAATACGAAGTTTCTTAATGAACGCACTAGTTTTTAACAACCCTTTTTATGTGACATGCCAGATCCAGTCATAACGTCTAGGCTGGGTTTGGGGTGTTACATCTTCTCTCACTACTTCTCACTCCTTTTTTTTACTTTTGCTCTCATTTGGTTTTTTTTCCTTCAAATTCTCTCTCTCTTTCTTGTTTTACTTTTACTTGATCCTCATAGATTTATTTAGGTGAACAAAGAAACTAGAACAATCGATCTTCCTTTAAAACCAAATGAGTATCGATCTAAGAACCCGTCATGCATTACTTGTCGGTCAAATTGCCACGAACGACCTAACAAAACATGGATCGCATGCATCAGAACCACATCGCACATCACCTCTTCTTTTTATCGTCTGATTGAGAATGAAATCAACACCTTCTTGGAAACTTTTATCTCACCTCTATCGTTCAACCATTGAAGCTTGTATGGATGGGGATGTTTTAACAAGAGCAGATTTAATTTCTCAACCATGGTTGTACTAGCCACATTAGTGTAACTCCCTCCGTCAATAATAAGGCTACATACCTTACCACTAACATGGCAACAGGTGTGAAAGCTATTCTCACATTATAACCCATCCTCACTAACTTGCACACTCAACGCTCTTTTTGCAACTAAAAGCTTGCCTTCCACGGGATACTCCAAATCACTTGAATCTTCCACAACAGGAGTTGACTCATTTTCAAGCTCTTCTTCGAACACGATCTTACCATTATTTTTCATAATCATAGTGTTGCGATTTGGACATTAGCTTGCTATATGTCCTTTTTCAAGACATTTAAAATATTTAACATCACGACTTCTAGATGTTGCTTGAGTCATTTCCTTACCTTTGTTCAAAGCACCGGTTCATTTAAGTTCTTTGGGTGCACCAGACTTGTCTTTAGCTTGGGAAAAGTTAGCATCTTTACTTTATTTTTTACTCCAAGTAGGCGTAGCCCCCGAACTCAGTCCTGCTCTCGTTAGTCCATTTTTTTTAAGTTGTTCAATTTTTATCCCCATGTGTACCATGTCATTGATCTCAACATAGTAATGGAGTTTGACAATATTGGTAATTTCTCAGTTTAAATCAAATAAAAATCTAGCCATGGTAGCCTCTCAGTCTTTCTCTCCATTAGCTCTAATCATGGCAACCTCCATTTCTTTGAAATTGTCATTCACACTCCTTAAGCCTTGCACTAAAGATTGCAATTTTTTTATACAACTCTCTATGATAATGGCTTGGAATGAAGTGTTGCCTCATGATAGCTTTCATTTCCTCTTATGTCTCCATAGGACACTCTCAGTTTCTCCTCCTACTTAGGGTTTGTTGATTCCACCAAATCATAGCATAACTAGAAAACTCAATGGCAACAAGTTTTACCTTTTTAAACTTAGAGTAGTTGTGGCAATCGAGAATCATCTCAATCTTTCGTTCCCACTCCAAGTAGGCTTCAGGATCGTTCCTCCCTTGAAATGAAGGGATGTTCAATTTGATGTTACTAAGGTTATCATCAACTCGAGCACGCTCTTGCCTTTCCCTAAGAAATCGTCCATCACTCTTCTCACTTCGGATAGAAGCTCTTTCAAGTGCCTCATCATCACTCCCATAATAACCCAAGATATCCAACTCATTGGATGCTTCACCTTCTTGCACGCTAGGGGTTCTTGGAATTCTACCCCTTCAAGCTCTCGGTGATCTACCTTACTCCTGTCGAATTCTTGCTTCCATAGCGTCAAGTCGTTCTATCGTCTCCCGATTACTATCCATCAACGTACTGATTTCCCTCGTCAATGCCTCGATTTGTAGATTCAAAACTTGGCCTCAACCTCGTTTGTTGTTTGCTTGTTCTATTTGAGACACATTTTTCAAAAAAAGGATTAGTAATAAAAAGATTGATTTGAGATAGAAGTACCTTACCAAACAAAACCTCGCAAGTTACTCCAACGAAAAATTCTCCACTCGTGTTTGCACACAAATTTAGCTTTTTCCACTCAAATGATCTTACTTCACTTGTGCCTTTTAGCACTCGTAGATTCTCCCATGGGGATTTTTAAAAGAACTAGGAGAACTTTTGAACTTTCGGATGATTGTGGCATGAAATTTGGGTAAAAGAAGGTGACAAAAAGATGGTAGGGGTATTTTAGTAATTTGGAAGTTTTTATTTCAATTTTTTTCACAAAAGATTAAAATGATGAAAAATGGGTTTTATAGGGTTTTTGGAGGAAATTTGGGTGTAAAGGTAAAATGGTAATTTTTGGGTCAAAAATTTTTTTGTAGCGAATTTTTTTTCCAAAAAGGCTAAAATGGTCTTAAAATATGAATCGATAAATATAAATCGGATAAAAGGTAATTTTATTCGAGTCTTGTTCTTTTCCTTTCTTTTTCTTACTTTTTTTTTTTCAAATTGAATTCTTTTTTTTTCAAGCTTTTTTTAAATACGAATACCACTAAAGATAGTTACGAACCTTAACTCAAGAATCCCAAGCTCTGATACCAAATCATGTGATTTCTTAATATTTAGAGTGTTTGAAAAATTACAAAAAGGAAGGATCGTCTTGATTGGTTCATGTGATGGTGGAGACCTTGACATGAAGTACTCAAATGCTTTAAGGAACCGAAGTTATAAGGAACCTGACTCGCTTAAAAATGACGAATTACTCGATCCTTGGTTTAGTGCAGTCGCCACACCTCGGGATGGTGAATGTGATGATAAGAATAGAATGCCATAAAATTAACTAAGTTTGATAAGTTCAATAAATTCAGTTAAGAACCGAGGAAGAAACAATTCTCACAAAATAAGGTTTTGTATTAAAAATGATCTAATCCAAAATGTTTAATTACATAGCTATTTATAAACTTTTAAATGGCTAAAGAAATTCAATACCTAATGGTATTCATACATACCATAATCATGTTCACACTTGACATTAACATGTTCACATTAAAGCATTAAAATTTGGTTCATAAAGATAAGAAATTCATGCATGGACAAATAGTGGTGTTGTTTCACTTTGGTGCATTCATGCATACTTAGCCATGAAGCTTTCTTCAAGTTCCATGAATGAGCAGCCCTTGAATTCAACTTAATCCCCCTTTTCCGAAAGTATATTGCATGGCTCATGCACATCTTAATTTGAGGATTTAATACGTCTTGAATACTTGAATGAACAACTTGAATTTGATGAACTCATCTCCCATGTTTCCACCATCCTTGCACTTGCATTATTTTCATGATTCCTTCACGTTTAAGGAATGCATGTTCAGATGTATCTTACACACCATATGAACAGCCACATGAACCTTATTGAAAGCTTCATTCATGAGTATTTTGGAAGGTTCCTTTGTGCATGCATTTCGGCAACGAATGGCCACCTACATCAAGTATAAATAGGCAACACTTAAGCACAATTTCTTCACTCAAAATTCAGCCATGAACTTAGAAACTATAATTTGACTCACACGAATATACATATATGAAGAAAATGACACAGACACATACACACAACTAAAACATATCATTTGACACAAATTAAACATCATGAGATAATTAATATTCCCACATGTGCTAAGATAATTAACAACTTAGCAACTTGAGCACAAAAGACAAGTGATAAAAAGCATATATGTAGATATTTACAATCGACATGTAATAAAACACACAACATAATGTGAACAACACACCACACACAAAGACATGGAAATATGCATGAAAAAAATATATTGCATTTTATTTTAAAAAACACAAACTTATTAAAAATTAAGATAATAAAAGTCTTTGAAATTTGCATGATATTAATCAGGCCCTTCAAAGAAGTCATCCAAAATTTGAATTATTTGGTCTTGCATTGGAGTTGGGCTTGGCCTAACTTTGGCATGGCTAGTTTGGGCTTGATTCTGACGTTGTTGCATAAGCCCTCAAAATCCTTCCTCCCAACTTGGACTTGGGATCACATCAGGTTAGTTAATTAAATAATTAGGAATAATAAAATAAATTATTAAAATAATTAGAATTATAAATTTTAGGTTAAGAAATTAAAATTAAGTGTCCATGAATTAATTTGGTTTAAACAGATTTTAAAAATGAGATCGAATTTGAAATAATTTAGAAAATAGCTTTAATTGAAAAACAAGGACAAAATTGGAAAATAGAGGAAATTGTAGGTGGTCAAAAGGGCCAATTGTTAAATTTTTATTGGTTATTTAAACCACCCACTACCTCCTTCCCTCCCATTTAACCCATCATTCAAAAATTTGTCAAACACCAAATTAATGCTTTTCTCCCGAAATTAGTTGATCCTTTTTTATTTTCAAGATCTCCAAACACAAAATTTTGTTTCAATTTTAAAGAAAACTCACTTTTTCTCCTTCAATTTCTTCATAGTTCTTCAAACGTTTTAGCTCAAATTAGCTCCATAACTCGGTGATTTTGTCAAATGAAGGTGAGATTCTGACTTTTTATGATTATACAGAGTGACTTGTTATTTTAGTTAGAGTTTTAAATTATTTAATCAAGATTACAATAGATCACTTGATTTTAAGTTAATTTTTGGCTTAAACATGGTGGATCTCATATTTCTAAGCTAAACTTCTGTTTTAAAGTGACTTCTAGCTCATTTTGGTCTAATTAAAAGGTTTTTAATCTTGATTTAACATATCCTTCAGAAATTTTAACAAATCAAACATTTTCCTCTTTCTAATGATTACATAAGCTTGGTTTTTTTTGGAAAAATAAGATCTATGTAATTGGACAAAATTGAATATCTAAATCTATAATTAGATTATATTTATAATGATTAAGATAAAAAAATAGGGCTTGATAATGAGATTTGAGTGGTGAAATCGTTATTTCGACAAAATGAATTAAGCTTGCGATATAGAGGTTTAGACGCTTTGATATGTGATTTTTGAATGACTTAAATTGTGTTTGTTGCTATTTGTAATGCCTTTATATTGTTTCTGATGTATATGTAAAGTTCCAATTCACTTGGGAGCCTCCACCAGCAAGGACAAAGGCAAGCAAAAGCTTACTTGAGAATTGTTGTTGAAGCAAGTTGCTACGGTGAGTGGTCATATGTGCTATAATTAATGCACAAAATAGTGAGTTAAAAGGGGCTTAGGTGATCAAATCATCTAATCTAAGTCCTATAAGGTGTTCTTACTTGAACTTTGATTATTTCATAAACAAGATTACATGTGTTGTGATGCGCTTAACTTCGTGATGTGGTTATATTTGATGAGTATATGCCTGACTATGGTTTGCAAATAGTTGGTATTATGGACACACCTCTGATACGAAAGTGTATTTGGCTCAATGAAAAAAATGTTAGCACTTGTAGTGTATCATGTGAACATGAGATTAGAATTTGATTATGATAAACATGATAAGTGTGAGTGTGCATAAACCAAAAAATGCATGTGTGACATGGATATATTGGCCTTGTGAACCTTTGAAAACATTTGGTATAGTTGGCATGCCATTGGATTTGAGTACTCATTTATATGCTTTGATATTGGGACATGTTTGGAGGGATAAGAGAATGTAGAGCATTGCGCCATTCTGGGATATGTTGGTGTGTTGGAGTGTTAACTTTATGCTTCACTTACTTGGGACATGTAGACTATTTTGAGTCATGGTATGATGGAGACTCGGGTATCCAATGAAAGCCTTTAATATGCATTTTTATCTTCACAAGTTGCCAATTTATCAACATGATTTAGTATTTGATTATGTTATGTGATAAATGAGTCTAACATGCTTGTTTTTAACTCTTGTGTTTGTGATTTATTTTAGAATCTTGAATACTCACTGAGCTTAGTTAGGGTCACACTCTTTTATGTTTATTTTTTTAGATAAATAGCTTTTTTGTAGTGATGATGTAACGCCTAAAAATTGCAGGGTCTGTAATTTTGCATGTTTTGACATAAATTGCTTGTTTGCTTGAATGGCTAAGTGATTTGGGTGTGTATGGGTGTGTGTATGAAGCCTGGGTTTAAGTCTTGGCTCTTGCAAAATTTTTAGTTTTCTCTTAAATGAACCTGGACATTGGCACATAGGCCTTATTACTAAAAATGCTTGTTTTATGACACAAGAGAAGTTTGTGACTTAGTGGCAAGTGGGGTGAAATGGCTGATGTGAGAGCTTGGGTTCGAATCCCTTGGCATGCAAAGGAGTATTTATTTTATTTCTTTGCAGCATGAGAAGTGGAGTTAGATTGAAACTCTGTAAGGTGAAGTTTGGATTGGTCTTGGAGTTGTTATGGAGGATATCAAGGAGTAAATCAAGGAGGGATAAAGGGGAGTGATTTGTGGAGATTTTCAAGGAATTTGAAAAGTGAGGGGAGTTGTGGCCGTATGGGGACTCTAAGGCCTTAGTGAAATTCGGCTAGGGGAAAGGAGGGAGCATTTTCGGTACTAGGATTTCCTTGTTCGATTTTGTGAGTGTTGAGGGGAGCTGCCGAATTTCCTTGCTAGTGGCTTAGGTCTCTCTAGTTCTTTTTGTGCTACGAAACTGACCATTCATGTCATTCCTTCTTTGCATATTTGCTAATCTCTTCCTCTCTTCTTGGGCGAACCTAACATCTATTGTTCCTTACCCCTTTTCTTCTGTAATCGGATTCTTTCTTAGTCTATCAGAACCTTCCCTTTCTCTTCTTTTAACTTTTGTTCATCTTCTATTCTAGGTTGGCCGAATATCACTGTTAGTAATCCTTCTCTGTGTCGATCTATTGCAAAGGTTCTGACTATCAGTAAGTGTTTAAAATCTATTCTCTACTTTTCTTGTTAAAACCGAATACCCCATGCTCTTCTTCTTCTTTTCCAAAACTAAATACTCCCTTTTGCTAACTGATTGTCGTTTCCTCTTTCACGTACTGTACTCGTTGCGATTCTAGGGTCGTCCTCAAGTAATGGTGGAGCTCGAACGGTTTGGAGGAGTCACACTTTCGTTCTCAACGTGCAAATAAGGTAAAAGTGTTCCCTTATGTTATTTGGGGTTGGCCGAATGGGCCCTATCACTTACTAATCGACTGTTGATTGTACTATAAGAAACCAACAAGGGCGTGTGATCGTTTCTAAACAGCGATCGTAGAGGGGCTAAGATCACGCACATTCAAACAAGGTAGGAAGGGTGTTTCGATTTAAGTGCCAATAAGAGGGTGCTTTGTCCTACCGGTTAAAAGGCTAACTTTGAATCTTGTTTGAATCTAGGTTGGGTGCTTGTGGAGCGTAGAGCAACATCGTAATCAGGTGTGTAATCACACTATCATTTCTGTGAGTCGGTAAAAGTAGAAACTTCGGCAGTTGAGGCCTCACGAGTGTGCGATCACTCGTGTGGTAAACCGAGCCCAAAATCATGAGTGATAGACTGTAGAGGCCACCATGAGCATTCTCGTGCTCTTGGGCCGTTATGGGCCTCGTTTGGCTGAAATGGGCCCACGATAAGTGGCAAATACTGAACTAGGCTATAACATTCACATAGCCGTGACTGAATTTGGGCTATATGGGCCACATGAGCATATGGGCCCACTTGGGCCGAATATTGGGCTTTGGGCCTATTTACATTGTTTTGACCATATATGTTATCTGTGTCGCTCGAGGCGACTATAGACCTTTCTACAAGGTTGTTATTTGTCTAAAATACCCTTAAAGAGTAAAATGACTAAAATACCCCTAAGGAGTAAATTGACTG
Organism: Gossypium australe; assembly: GCA_005393395.2. Classification (NCBI taxonomy): domain Eukaryota; kingdom Viridiplantae; phylum Streptophyta; class Magnoliopsida; order Malvales; family Malvaceae; genus Gossypium; species Gossypium australe. The sequence goes on from CM016616.1 coordinate 72,982,380, forward strand.
AAATACCCCTAAAGAGTAAAATGACTAAAATACCCCTAAGGAGTAAAATGACTGAAATACCCCTAACGAGTAAAATGACTAAAATACCCCTAAGGAGTAAGATATTCAAATAGAGATCGTGGAAAGAAATATACGAGTTCTAAAGCTCTGGCTACTTCAGTATCGAGTGTGGTAGTGTAAGAAACAATAAACCCGAGTGTCAACAGTGTGAAAAATGGTATTTTGGAGACTGTTGGATGAATAATAAAGGTTGTTTTAAATATGGCTCGCAAGATCACTTCATTCGGGATTGTCCTAAGTTACCCGAGAAAGATAGATATCAGAATGCAAGACCGAGTAACACAGCTGTTAGAGGGAGACCATTTACAAATACAGGAAATGTGATTAGTAGCAAAGGAATGACAAAGGACTCTGCTTTGAGATCCAAGGATAGAGCACCAGCCAGAGCTTATGCTCTTCGCGCTCGCGAAGATACGTCATCACCAGATGTTATCACCGGTACATTTTCTCTCTATGACACTAATGTAATTGCCTTGATTGATCATGGATCGACTCATTTATATACCTATTTGAATTTAGTGTCTAGTAAGAGTTTTCCTGTTGAGTTTAACAAATTTGTTATTAAAGTATCGAACCCCTTAGCCAAGTATGTCCTAGTTGATAAAATTTGTAAGAATTGTCCTTTGATGATTCGGGGTTACTATTTTCTGGCTATTTTGATGCTTTTACCGTTTGATGAATTCAATGTAATTTTGGGTATGGATTGGTTGACTCTACATGATGCTATTGTGAATTGTAGATGAAAGACTATTAGATTGAAATGTCAGAATAATGAAACTCTTCTAATTGAATCTGATGAGTCGAGTGAGTTGCATGTTGTGATATCATCGATGTTAGCTCAGAAATATATGAGAAAAGGTTGTAATGCTTACCTTGCGTATGTACTGGATACAAAAGTGTCTGAATCGAAGATTGAATCAGTACCAGTGATTTGTGAATATCCGGATGTGTTTCTAGAAGAGTTGCCTGGGTTACCATCGACCAGAGAAGCTGAGTTTGCTATAGAATTAGTACCGGAAACATCATTGATATCGGTAGGTCCGTACAGAATGGCTCCGATAGAATTGAAAGAGTTGAAATCTCAGTTGCAATAGTTAACAGATAGAGGTGTTGTACGACCTAGTGTTTCGCCCTGGGGTACGCCAGTGTTGTTTGTAAAGAAGAAAGATGGATCTATGAGACTGTGTATTGACTATCATCAGCTCAACAAGGTTACAATTAAGAATAAGTATCTGTTGCCGAGAATTGATGATTTGTTCGATCAGTTGAAAGGAGCAACTGTATTTTCAAAGATTGATCTGAGATTTGGCTATTATCAGCTTCGAGTTAAAGATTCAGATGTGCCGAAGACTGCATTCTGAACAAGGTACAGGTATTATGAATTTCTTGTGATGCCTTTCAGATTAACTAATGCTCTTGCAGGTTTTATGGATTGGATGAATCGAATCTTTAGACCATATTTAGAAAGATTTGTTGTTGTATTTATTGATGACATTCTGATATGTTCCTGAGATAAGTCTGAGCATGCTGATCATCTGAGGATTGTGTTTCAAAGTTTGAGAGACAAGAAGCTATTTGCTAAATTCAGTAAATGTGAGTTTTGGCTCCGAGAGGTTAGATTTTCGGGGCATATTGTTTGAACGGTATGTATCTGATTTGATCTGAGCAGAATTTCAGCAATTATTGACTGGAAACCACTAAGAAACATATCTGAAGTTAGAAGATTTCTGAGATTAGCTGGCTACTATCATCATTTTGTAAAAGGATTCGTGATGATTGCTACACGAATGACTTGGTCTGTATAGAAAGATGTGAAATTTCAGTGGTCTGAGAAATGTCAACAGAGTTTTAAACAGTCGAAAGCATTATTAGCTAAAACACCAATTTTAGTTCAGCCTGAATCGGGTAAAGATTGAACGGTATGGGATGTGTTTTGATGCAAGAAGGAAAAAAGATAGCTTATGCTTCCAGACAGTTAAAGCCGCATTAAAAGAATTATCCGACGCACGATTTAGAGTTGGCCTCTATTGTTTTCGCATTGAAATTTTGGCGACATCATTTATTCGGTGAAAAGTGCCATATCTTTACCGATCACCAGAGCTTTGAAGCATATAATGACTCAGAAAGATTTGAATTTGGACAACGAAGATGGATCGAGTTGTTGAAAGATTACGAATTAATAATTGATTATCAGTCAAGGAAATCGAATGTAGTCGCGGATGCTCTGAGTAGAAAATCTTTATTTGTTTTGCAAGCGATGAATACTCAATTAAATCTGTTTGATGATTGTTTGATTTTGGCTGAATTGAAAGCTAAACCGTTATTTATTCAAAAAATTTGTGAAGCTCAAAAGTGTGATAATGAGTTGCAAGCTAGAAGAATGCAATTTGAGTTGACTATTGATTCAGAGTATCAGATCAGATCCGATGACTGTTTGATGTTCCAAAATAGAATTTGTGTACCAAGAAACTACAAGCTTATTCAGAACATTCTATACAAAGCATGCAATGTTATTTATCTGTTCATCCAAGAAGTACTAAAATGTACAATGATTTGAAACAGTTGTACTGGTGGTCGGGTATGAAACAAGACATTTTAGAGTTTGTGTCGAGATGCTTGATTTGCCAACAAGTCAAAGCTGAACATCAAGTGCCTTCGGGATTACTACAGCCTGTGATGATAGCAGAGTGGAAATGGGATAGAGTTACGATGGATTTCATATCGGGATTACCCCTATCTTCAAAAAAGAAAGATGCTATTTGGGTTGTCGTTGATCGACTGACGAAATTGACACATTTCATTCCGGTATGTACAGATTTTTTCTTTGACAGATTAGCTAAATTGTACATCTCTGAGACTGTCAGATTGCACGGGGTACCAGTTTCTATTATTTCGGATAGAGATACGAGGTTTACGTCGCAATTTTGGAAGAAATTGCAAGAAGCTTTAGGAACGCAGTTACACTTTAGTACCGCATTTCATCCTCAAACTGACGGTCAGTCTGAGAGAGTAATACAGATTCTCGAAGATATGCTTCGTTGTTGTGTATTAGAGTTTGAAGGCAACTGGAAAAAATATTTACCGTTAGTTGAATTTGCACATAACAATAGTTTTCAATAAAGCATAAAGATGGCACCGTATGAAGCACTGTATGGTCGCAAATGCTGAACTCTATTGTACTAGACCGAACTAGTGAGAAAAAGATTCACGGGGTTGATTTGATCAGAGAGAGCGAAGAGAAAGTGAAAGCAATTCGCGATAATTTGAGAGCAGCTTCAGAGCGACAGAAATCGTATGCGGATTTGAAACGTAAAGACATTGAATTTCAAATCAGAGATAGAGTATTTTTGAAAGTATCTCTGTGGAAGAAGATTCTTTGTTTTGGTCGCAAAGGAAAATTAAGTTCGCGATTTATTGGGTCGTATGAGATCATTAAGAGATAGGGCCAGTGGCATATCGACTAGCTTTACCATCAGTGTAACATTCCGAAGTTGGGCCTAGTAGGATTGGGCCCAATGGGCCTTAAGAGTAGTAGCGTTTAAATTTTTTGGGAGAACAAGAGATCGGTTTTAGTACAAGTTGGACTTATTAGATAAGTGATTTTGGAAGGTTAGAGGGCTTCTATGAAGTCCCGGGATCGAACATTAGCTTTGGGGAAATTTTGGTTTTAGGCGAAAAAAACCCTGGAAGTTGGCAGGTAGGCCTTAAGAATAAAAAGTGGAGGAAAATGACACAAGTGGAGTGTGTGGTGTAGTGGCAAAGTGACGCCACATAAGAGACAAGGGGGTGACGCCACAAGGAAGGAAGGAGGTCCAAGGTTCAAGTCTTGGCTTTTGCATTTTAGTTTCTTTTACTTGGATCTTAGAATTTGGGCCATAGTTTATATTTAGTTGCGCATGGTTTAAGGCACAAGAGGAGCTTGTGGCCAAGTGGTTAGCGACGTGAATTATGTTGCAAGGGAGATTGGGTTCGAATCTCATGTTTATTTTGCGGATTGGACGGCAAGAGTTTCAGTTGAATTTAAACTCTACTGACGAAGGGGTCCCACATCGAAAAGATACAAAGAAGGAAGGTGAAGAGCTAGCTATATAAAGAGCATTCCAGGAGGAGAGTTATCATACCTGGTTGGCGTTGGGCAAAGGAGTGCTCGGAGCGCGGTTTAGCAGCTTCAGATTCCTATCAGGTGTGTAACTCTCTCTACCCTAGTTGTAGAGCGGCAAATGCCAAAGTGCCGGTCACGACAATAGTAGCCACATGAGCGTGCGAGCGCACGTGTGGGGCTTCGACGCGATAGTTGAGGCCATCAGTAGTATTCTTGTGGGTTGGGGCTGCTTGGGCCGCGATGGGCCGAAGTGGGCCCAATGGACCCGTGGGCCCAATTGAGCAAAATGTATGATGGTATAGTATATAGTGAACTAGACTAGGTGGAACTTATATACGTGGCTACATTAATGTTAGGTGGGCACACGAGCGTGTGGGCCCGAATGGGCCGGAATCGGGTTTTAGGCCCAATAGTCCGGTAAAGACAGAATTGGTAGTTGAGTCGCTCGGGGCGACAGTGGGCCTTCGGAAAGGCCATTCCAGGTACGAAATTATTGAAATACCCTTAATGGGTAAATTACCAAAATACCCCTAGAAGGTAACTGTTATACCCTTAGAGGTTGATTGGCTTGATTATGTCGTATTTGTTATTCTAATTATGATGGTAATTCATTTCATACGTTATCTGTTATATATGATTTGCATACATGTCATACTGCATACGAATTATTATGTCATATTGCATGGGTATGATGAGAGGAGGGGGAAGATATGATTCTAGACTGTCACCAGTGGTTTTGACCACACAGTGGGTTGGCCCCGCTTTCTGTATTATTTTTGTGACTAAGTCTCAGTGGTTTTGACCAGCAGTGGTTTTGACCACACCGATATTATTTTTGACTACGGTCACCAGTGGTTTTGACCACATATTGCTATCTTTGTGACTCGTCCCAGTGGTTTGGTACTACAGTGGGTTGGCCCCACATATCGATATACGGGATTGTCATCAGTGGTTTTGACCACATTGTGGGTTGGCCCCACACATATTATTGTGACTACGGTCACCAGTGGTTTTGACCACACTTATATTATTTGTGACTACGGTCACCAGTGGTTTTGACCACATGGGGTAGATTTGGGAGTTTCGAATGGATAGGATGGATGGGTTGCATGACATGCATATTTGCACATGGATCTGTGTATGAGCTTAACATACTTTGGATGGGGATTCACACACTGAGTCTCGATGACTCACCCTTTAGTTAATTTTGTAGGTAATTGTTAGATCGCGGATTTGGGAGCTGAGGCGGACTCGTGAAGGCCATACATTATTTTCTCGTAAACTTTTTCTCTTATTTCAACTTATTTTTAATTCAGGATTTTAAGTTGTAATAAGGTTGCTTTAACTATATTTTTGGTATTTTATCTGGTTTAGCTTTTAATATGATTATTGCCTATTGTTATCAAATGTTCAATATGGGAATGTCCTAAACCCTTAATAACTGTTTTCCAAAATGTTAACAAAAGGATATCAAGCGAATAAATATTTAAACCCGAAATTTTTAACAAACGCGCAGTTTTTAAACAACCTTTTTATGTGACATGCCAGATCCAGTCGTAATGTTTAGGCCGGGTTTGGGGTGTTACAATTATGGTATCAGAGCCTAGGTTCAAAAACTCGGCTGTGGGTTTGGGTTCAAAAATGTTTTCAAAGGATGGTTTAGAAAAATATATATCTCTTTTCTGGAAGTATGGCACCCGAGTCTCCAGCACCAAATCTGTAAGTTTCCTTTTTACTATATTCTAATGTATGCTGAATGATTGTATTTATTCTGCGATGTGCAGATGTGATGCTTGAATATAGGAATTGTATGTATGTGTGAAAAATATTTGTTTTCTTCGGTGTTATGTGAAGGGGTTCCAAGATTTAGTTAGAAAGTATATAAGTTTTATTAAGATCAGAGTGCGCAGCAAGAGCGTAGTGTGGTGGGCTAGGAGGTGTGACTGTTAGTTAGTTGGAAATTTTGAGGATGAAATTTCTTTAAGGAGGGTAGATTTGTAACATCCCGATGTTGGGCCTAGTAGGATTGGGCCCAATGGGCCTTAAGAGTAGTAGCGTTTAAAATTTTCGAGAGAACAGGAGATCGGCTTTAGTACAAGTTGGACTTATTAGATAAGTGATTTTGGAAGGTTAGAGGGCTTCTATGAAGTCCCGGGATCGAACATGAGCTTTGGGGAAATTTTGGTTTTAGGCGAAAAAAACCCTGGAAGTTGGCAGGTAGGCCTTAAGAATAAAAAGTGGAGGAAAATGACACAAGTGGAGTGTGTGGTGTAGTGGCAAAGTGACGCCACATAAGAGACAAGGGGGTGACGCCACAAGGAAGGAAGGAGGTCCAAGGTTCAAGTCTTAGCTTTTTCATTTTAGTTTCTTTTACTTGGATCTTAGAATTTGGGCCATAGTTTATATTTAGTTGCGCATGGTTTAAGGCACAAGAGGAGCTTGTGGCCAAGTGGTTAGCGACGTGAATTATGTTGCAAGGGAGCTTGGGTTCGAATCTCATGTTTATTTTGCGGATTGGACGGCAAGAGTTTCAATTGAATTTAAACTCTACTGACGAAGGGGTCCCACATCAGAAAGATACAAAGAAGGAAGGTGAAGAGTTAGCTATATAAAGAGCATTCCAGGAGGAGAGTTGTCATACTTGGTTGGCGTTGGGCAAAGGAGTGCTCGGAGCGCAGTTTAGCAGCTTCAGATTCCTATCAGGTGTGTAACTCTCTCTACCCTAGTTGTAGAGCGGCAAATGCCGAAGTGTACGGTCACGGCAGTAGTAGCCACACGAGCGTGCGAGCGCACGTGTGGGGCTTCGACGCGATAGTTGAGGCCATCAGTAGTATTCTTGTGGGTTGGGGCTGCTTGGGCCGCGATGGGCCGAAGTGGGCCCAATGGGCCCGTGGGCCCAATTGAGAAAAATGTATGACGGTACAGTATATAGTGAACTAGACTAGGTGGAACTTATATACGTGGCTAGATTTATGTTAGGTAGGCCACATGAGTGTGTGGGCCCGAATGGGCCAGAATCGGGTTTTAGGCCCAATAGTCCGGTAAAGACAGAATTGGTAGTTGAGTCGCTCGGGGCGACATTGGGCCTTCGGAAAGGCCATTCCAAGTATGAAATTACTGAAATACCCTTAGTGGGTAAATTACCAAAATACCCCTAGAAGGTAAATTACTGTTATACCCTTAGAGGTTGATTGACTTGATTATGTCGTATTTTTTATTCTAATTATGATGGTAATTCATTTCATATGTTATCTGTTATATATGATTTGCATACATGTCATACTGCATACGGATTATTTTGTCATATTGCATGGGTATGATGAGAGGAGGGGGAAGATATGATTCTAGACTGTCACCAGTGGTTTTGACCACACAGTGGGTTGGCCCCGCTTTCTATATTATTTTTGTGACTAAGTCTCAGTGGTTTTGACCACCAGTGGTTTTGACCACACCGATATTATTTGTGACTACGGTCACCAGTGGTTTTGACCACATATTGCTATCTTTGTGACTCGTCCCAGTGGTTTGGTACTACAGTGGGTTGGCCCCATATATCGATATACGGGATTGTCATCAGTGGTTTTGATCACATTGTGGGTTGGCCCCACACATATTATTGTGACTACGGTCACCAGTGGTTTTGACCACCAATGGTTTTGACCACACGGGGTAGATTTGGGAATTTCGGATGGATAAGACGGATGGGTTGCATGACATGCATATTTGCACATGGATCTGTGTATGAGCTTAACATACTTTGGATGGGGATTTACACACTGAGTCTCGATGACTCACCCCTTAGTTAATTTTGCAGGTAACCATTAGATTGCGGATTTGGGAGTTGAGGCGGACTCGTGAAGGCCATACATTATTTTCTCGTAAACTTGTTCTCTTATTTCAACTTATTTTTAATTCAGGATTGTAAGTTGTAATAAGGTCGCTTTAACTGTATTTTTGGTATTTTATCTGGTTTAGCTTTTAATATGATTGTTACCTATTGTTATCAAATATTCAATATGGGAATGTCCTAAACCCTTAAAAACCGTTTTCCAAAATGTTAACAAAAGGATATCAAGCGAATAAATATTTAAACTCGAAATTTTTAACAAACGCGCAGTTTTTAAACAACCCTTTTATGTGACATGCCTGATCCGGTCGTAATGTTTAGGCCGGGTTTGGGGTGTTACAATCAGAATTAGAAAAGATCCATAATGTGTTCATGTGTCGATGTTACGCAGATATAGATCAGATCCGTCACACGTAATTTCTCCGTCAGAGATTGAAATTCAGCCTGATATGACATAAAACGAAGAACCAATAAGAATTTTAGCTCGAAAGGTTAAAGAGTTGAGAAATAAGAGTATAGCTTTAGTGAAGGTTCTATGGATACATCACGGTATCGAAGAAGCCGCGTGGGAACCCGAGGAAGCTATGAGAAAATAGTACCCTAACTTTTTTTTCTAGTAAGATTTTCGGGGACAAAAATTTCTTAGGGGAGAGTTGTAACAGCCCATTTTTAGTCAAATCGAACAGTGGTTTTGGGACCATAGATCTGAGGTCGAAATAACTATTTTATTATTTTGAGGTCTACAGTATGATAGTATGATTGTGTGGAAATTTCGTTAAGAAAATTTATCGTTTGAATGCTTAAATTGATAAAATGGACTAAATCACGTAAAGTGTAAAAGTGGGATTCTATTAGTTAAAGGTGTCTAATAGCTATGGAATCTTAAATTAAAGGTCCTTATGTGGTAAATAGCCCAATAATATGATAATGGATGATAACGACTTGATAATTTTGAAATTTGTGATATTTTTAAATGTTAATTTTGGTAATTAGTAAATAAAGGTTAATTAAATAAAACAAATGAAAAATTTGTTTCATTCATCTTCTTCATTGCCGAAATTAGAGGGGAGAAAAAGCCATAGCTAGGGTTTTCATTCGGCCAAGCTTCCATTGTCTATTTAGGTATGATTTTTGTCCCGTTTTTAATGATTTCTATGCTTTTGAGATCGTTGTAGCTTAATCTAGCTAGCCCAGGGACTATTCTGCAAAATTTTTAAAGGTTTAGGGTTTTCCATTGCTGAATATAGTTGTATTTTGATGTTTGATTATAGAAAATGTATGCTTGTTGTTAGATAAACAACATTTGTTAAGAGATTTTTGATAAAATTGTCAATTAGGGATTAAATATTGAAATGTGATAAATTGTGTGGTAAATGTGTGAAATAATGAAAAATATGGGCTTTTATGGGTCTATATGAAATTCGGCTAGCATGGGTAGGGACTTAATTACATGAATTTGTATTTTTATGAGTTAAGGACTAAATTGTAAAAATGTTGAAATATTAAACACAAAAGTGTAAAGTTTCCATAATATGCAATTTTGGGCTAAATTGAATAGAATGAAAATTAAATAAGTTAATTTTGATATTATATATATCAAGAAAATGAAGTTTGGATAATTTTGATATTATATATATATCAAGAAAATGAAGTTCGGATTTAGATCGGGGGAAAAACAAAGTGTTGGACTAATTGACTCATTTCATCATTTTTGCATTTGAGGTAAGTTCGTATGTTAATAAGCATTAATATAATTCTGTTTTAAATGCTTTATTATTGAATTATTTGTGAATTCAACCTTGCTGATATGATCAATGATGATTCAGTAAAAGTGAAAATCCCAGTTAAACCTTAGGAATAAATTAGGATACGAATGACATGTCTTTAGGGGTTATGTGATTTGGGTGCTGGTTTGTACGTCCTACTGGTGGCTGAGTTATACTGCATCTGTTGCAGATTCTCATCAGCTTGTGTGAGCAGCACTGTGTAGCTACGTCATGACCGTCAGCTTGTGTGAGCAGACTCGTTGATAGCTCGAGAGTGAGCATAATATGTGATATGAGATTGAGATAGCTTCGGCTATTTATTGGCACTTAGGGTGCGAGATTCTCGTGTATCTGATAGTATTCCAAATGGTTCAAAGGGTATGACAAAGATATGGATGAGTATGAGATTAGTACGAGATGGTACAAGCATGTACATGAACTGTATAAGCTTTGAATCAAAGAAATTTGTGAATTTCACATCTAACCTTGTACATGATCTTGTGATAGGTTTGTGGATTAATATGAGTTGTATATTGTTATATTCAATTATGTGAATTGTATATTTATGGCAAGTTAAGTTTATTACTATACGAACTTACTAAGCATTATAGCTTACTCGGTTTACTTTTCTGTGTTTTATAATGATTATCGAAGCTAGCTCGGATTGGGAGTTGTCGGAGATTGCATCACACTATCAAACTATCACTTTGGTACTTTTGAACTTATGTTTTTGGTTATATGGCATGTATAGGAATTATGGTCGTTTTGGTATATAGTTTGGTAATGAATTTAGCCATTTGAGTTGGCTTGTAAATGTTAAGTGTTTCGATATCTTTGGATTAACCTTCCTTTGTCTTTGAAGACATTCAAAATAGGGAAGAAAAGGGCGGTGTTTAGCCTTCGGAAGAAGGGAGGTTCTGTTATTCCCCCTAAGTACAAGTAAAGGACTATTTCAGGAATCCGGGATTTTCCACCGGGTTGCGGACGTTCAACCGAGGAAAATCAACTGTTCGAAGTCGTTCGTACTCCCGAACCATTATTTGTTCGTGGATTCGATTCGGTTAGCGAACCATCAATCGGAGAGAAATCGCAAGTAGAAGTCTTACGAAAATCCGAGGGTAAATTTCTAGATCGCTATATTTAGATCGGTTTTATTATAGATTATAGTGTTTTAATTAACACAATACGTATAGGTGTTGAAGAGCGGGAAAGTTTAGTTCTCTCCATAACCAGGTGTGTAAATTCACACTCATTTTCGGGTTAGATTTCTAATCATAAGTATTGCGATAAAATCGTAAAAATGGTAAATCCGGAAATTATATAGTAATTGATACTTTTGTGAAAATGCATGCAAACGGTTAAAACCGAGAAATATGCGAAAAACTGTTAAATCGATAAAATGGGCTGATAATACTCTAGTTCGATAAAATGGGCCGAATATACTCTAGTTCGATAAAATGGGCCGAATATACTCTAGTTCGATAAAATGGGTTGATAATACTCTAGTTCGATAAAATGGGCCGATAATACTCTAGTTCGATAAAATGGGTCGATAATACTCTAGTTCGATAAATGAGCCGAAAATGCTCTAGTTCGATTAAATGGGCCGAAAATACTCTGTTTCGATAAATTGGGCTAAAATGGGCCAAAGTCACTAAACTACTAAATGGGCTAGTTGTTAAATTGTTTATATGGGCCTAATGAAATATCTATTGATAAACCCACCGATGTCATGGAATAATTAAAATCTGTTATGTGATTATATTTTGTTATATACGCATGATTGCATGGGGTGGGTTATATGAAGAGAAGAATGGCCAGTTGCCACAAATTTGGCTCATTGCCTCTAGTTCGGTGGCTCTGCCACAATATGGCTCAATGCCTCTAGTTCGGTGGCTTTGCCACAAATTCGGCTAAATGCCTCTAGTTCGGTGACAATGTCACAATCTAGTTCGGTAGTGCACTACAAAATTATTTAAGGGCTTTAAGCCCATGATTGGTGTGTTTGGCGGGGTGGGTTGACTTGATCCCCACAGGTGTGTTGGTTGGTACGGGGGTGATAGCGGATGGATACTAGGTTGGTTTGGGAAATTCATTTTACATGCATTTTTTTTATGTTATTTTATGATGTATGGTTGAATTCTGTAAATGGGCTCAAGCCCAGCATGATATCTTGACGATCTGGCCCAAAAATGGTGGTAAGTGAGTTGCACATTGAGTTCTTTGTAACTCACCCAAATTTTTATTAACCATTTCAGGTAATGGAAATTGACGTGGACTTGGGCCGGAGATGACTTGGTGGAGGCCATACTACGAATTTGGGTTTTTATAAACTATGACTTTATTTAAGTTTTTATTTTAATTACTATTATTGGTTTGATGTCATAAGGCCTCTAAGTATGTTTTATGGATTTTATCGTGTGGATGGTTTTAAAATTTTTATTTTGAGACTTTAATTATGGGTTTATGTTAAATCATTTGGTTTTTCCTAAAAATATCGTTTATTTAATATTTTGACAATTAGACGATTTTCTTTAAAATTTTCCTCCAAATTCTTTTAAGAAGTTTTAAAGTTTCGATAAACATTTTATTTAAGATAAGTTTTAAACAAGTTTAATTCTTAAATTATCTTTCAAATCCTCGTACTATATTTTATTAAACTCGATTTTCAAAAGTTTTTGTAGCATTATTTTATCGTAAATCTTGAAAGAAACGGAAGTATGACTTTGTGTGACAAACCAAATCTCGTCTAAACGCATAGACCGGGTTTGGGGTGTTACATTTAGTGGTATCAGAGCCCAGTTTCAAAACTCGGCTGTGGTTTGGGTTCAATAAAGAAATTTGTTTGAAAATAATTTCTAGACTTTTGATTTTAAAGGTAGTATGGCACCATGAGCATCCCGCGCCAAGTCAAGTAAGTATCTGTATACTGTATGTTTATTATCATTGTGAAATGATTGTAAGAAACACTCTAGAACTTCTAGTTTTAGGTGTTAAAACCGTAGAGATTGAGACAATAGGATATTGTTGCGAAAACACTCTATCTCTTTCATATCATAAGACATCGTTAATAAGCAAACTGAAATATTATTCTGATTCATAAAACTCTTAATCAGATTAAATCAAATTAGTCGCCATGAGCACTAGAGGACGTGGTCGTGGACGCGGTAGGCGTGGCCGTGGTAGAGGACGAGGTGTTAGGGGCGCAACCGATGTGCCGGGTCATATGCCGGAAATGGATGCACCTGCGTCACTCGAGAGTGAGACGGGATCGCACGACCATATGGAAGAGGATAATGCTGTGACACGAGCAATGTTGCGAGTACTTGAGAGGGTCGCTGGATCCAGAACTGGACCAACAACTCGTGGGTCGATATCGGAGCGACTGAAATCCAGTGGAGCTGAGGTTTTCAGAGGTGTCTCTGGAGTAGCTCCCAATGTTGCTGAATATTGGCTTGAGGCAGTAGAGCGAATTATGGACGATCTTGAGTGCACTGTGGAACAAAAGTTAAGAGGAGCGGTATCTTTGTTGAGAGACGAAGCTTACCAATGGTGGCTTACTATCCGAGAAGGCACTGATGCTGCTTTGGTTAACTGGGAATTTTTCAAGTCTTCCTTTCAAGGGAAATATGTGGGAATAAGCTATGTGGATGCCCGAAGGAAGGAATTCTTGAACCTGGTGCAAGGAAATAAGACGGTGGCAGCATATGAGGCTGAGTTCTTACGTTTGAGTCGCTATGCTCGAACGATAGTGGCAAAGGACCATGAGTGTTGTGTACGCTTCGAGGACGGTTTGAAAGACGAGTTGCGGGTTCTGATAGCCCCACAACAAGTTAGAACTTTTGCCGCTCTTGTGGAGAAGGCCAAGATAGCCGAAGAGGCTAAGAACTCGGAACGTCAAAATCGGGAGCAAATTCGAGGCAAGAAAGATCTGAAGCATTCGGGTTCTTCGAGAAGATTTCTGAAGAGGCCCCGGAATGAGGAACCAGCTCAAGGAAGAGCACCAGTAGCTGTTAATCAGAGTCGAGATTGTGCTGAATGTGGGAAAAGACATTCCGGAGAATGTTGGAGGAAAACGGGTGCTTGCTATAAATGTGGATCGATGGAGCATCAATATAGGAGTTGCCCTCGACGTATGGACATAACTCAAGAAGTTCGTGCTACTGATGCACCACCGGCAAGAGGAGTTCAGCAACCACCGAGAGGTCGGGGACCAGGTCGTGGTGGTAATGGGGCTGGACGTGGTCAAGGTGCAGCGGGTCGAGGCAATGGTCCTAGAGGCAACGCGGATGCAAGACAGCCAGGACTGGTATATGCGGTTAGACGTCGTGAGGATGGCAATGCACCTGATGTGATAACTGGTACGTTCTTCATTTCTGATGTACCCGTTATTGCCTTGATAGATATTGGTTCTACTCATTCGTACGTTGCTAGCACCATAACTGGAAACTTGAAATTAGACTCTGAAATTTTCGATAAAGAGATGAGGGTGATTAGTCCCTTAGGACAGTCGGTGTTGGTTAATAAATTGTTTAGAGACGTGCCCTTAGTAATTCAAGGAGAAACATTCCTGGCAAATTTGATGGAACTGCCTTTCGGCGAATTCGATATTATTCTGGGCATGGATTGGTTGGTTAAGCACCGGGCGCAATTGGACTGTGCTGAAAAGCGTATGTCGATAAGAACTGTGGAGGATAAGGAGATAGTTATGATAGGCGAGCGAAGAAATTACTTGGCAAACGTGATTTCTGCGTTAAAGGCGGAGAAGTTAGTGCGAAAAGGATACGGAGCTTTTTTAGCATTTATTTGTGCTTTAGATACCAAAGAGCTGTTGGTGGAAGATGTGAGAACGGTGAAGGAGTTTCCTGATGTTTTTCCCGAAGAACTTCCTGGTGTACCTCCAGATCGGGAAGTGGAATTTGGTATTGAGCTTTTGCCCGGAACTGCCCCAGTGTCCATTGCTCCTTATAGAATGGCACCGAAGGAGTTGTCGGAGCTTAAAGCCCAAATTCAAGAACTGCTAGATCAGGGTTTTATTCGACCGAGTGTGTCTCCGTGGGGAGCACCGGTTTTGTTTGTTAAGAAGAAGGATGGGTCAATGCGTATGTGTATTGACTATAGGCAATTGAATAAGCTGACGATCAAGAATCGGTACCCTCTGCCGAGGATTGATGACCTATTTGATCAATTGAAGGGAGCTTCTGTTTTCTCCAAAATTGATTTAAGGTCGGGTTACCACCAGCTTAGGGTGAAAGAAGCGGATATTCACAAGACAGCGTTCCGAACCCGTTACGGACACTATGAGTTTTTGGTGATGCCGTTTGGGTTGACCAATGCACCAGCTGCATTTATGGATATGATGAACTGGGTCTTTCAACCATTCTTAGACCGGTTTGTGGTGGTATTCATAGACGACATTCTGGTTTATTCAAGGAGTGAAGAGGAGCATGACTCGCATTTGCGGATTGTATTGCAAGTGCTTCGAGATAATCAGTTGTATGCCAAATTCAGTAAATGCGAATTTTGGTTAAGAGAAGTGACTTTCTTGGGTCATGTAGTATCAGCCGAAGGAATAAGGGTGGATCCTCGGAAGATTGAGGCGGTATTGGATTGGAAACCACCGAAATCGGTAGCGGAAATTCGGAGTTTCTTGGGTTTGGCTGGATATTATAGACGCTTTGTTGAGGGGTTCTCGTTGATTGCTGCACCCCTAACTAAGCTTTTGCGGAAGGGAGTGTTGTTTATATGGACTGATAAGCAGCAAGAAAGTTTCGAGCGACTGAAGAAGGTTTTAACGGAAGCGCCGGTATTAATTCAACCTGAGGCTGGGAAGGAGTTTACAGTTTATTGTGATGCGTCACATACGGGTTTAGGTTGCGTATTGATGCAAAGTGGGAAAGTTGTAGCTTATGCTTCTCGTCAGTTGAGACTGCACGAAGTGAACTACCCTACTCATGAATTGGAGTTAGCAGCAGTGGTGTTTGCCTTAAAGATTTGGAGGCATTACCTTTATGGTGAAAAGTCTATCATCTATACGGATCACAAGAGTCTTAAGTATCTTCTTACTCAGAAGGAGTTAAACTTGAGACAACGGAGATGGGTGGAGCTGTTAAAGGACTATGATTTCTCTATTGAGTATCATCCTGGAAAGGCTAATGTAGTGGCGGACGCATTAAGTCGTAAGGTGGTATCTGATTTGAGAGCTATGTTTGCCCATTTGAGTTTGTATGAGGATGGTAGTTTGATAGCGGAATTTCAAGTGAAGCCTATGTGGTTGGAACAAATTAAGGAAAAACAGATTTTAGATGAGAAGTTGAGACTTTTAATTCAGCAAGTGGAAAATGGTGAAATTGAGGATTTTGGAATAAATTCAGAAGGTGTATTGTGTTTTCGTGGAAGGGTCTGTATGCCTAAGGATTCAGATCTGAGGCAAATGATTTTGAGGGAGGCGCATAGTAGCCCTTATGCTATGCACCCCGAAGGAAATAAGATGTATCGGGATCTTCGTGAGCGGTTTTGGTGGCCTGGATTGAAGCGAGAGATTTCAGAATTTGTGGGAAAATGCTTAACTTGTCAGCAAGTGAAAGCGGAGCATCAATTGCCGTCAGGTCTTTTGCAACCAGTTAAGATTCCTCTTTGGAAATGGGAGCTGATAACGATGGATTTTGTTAGTGGGTTACCTTTAACACCTACTAAGAAAAATTCTGTTTGGGTAATTGTTGATCGTTTGACGAAGACTGCTCATTTTCTACCAGTGCGTACGGACTACTCGTTGCAGAAGTTGGCGAAGCTGTATGTATCCGAAATCGTGAGGTTGCATGGGGTACCTGTATCGATTATATCGGATAGGGATCCTAGGTTTACATCTCGATTTTGGAAAGCTTTGCATGAAGCTTTGGGTACAAAGCTTAACTTCAGTACGGCTTTTCATCCTCAGTCGGATGGTCAGTCGGAGAGAGTGATTCAGATTCTGGAAGACATGTTAAGGGGATGTGTAATCGACTTCAAAGGTAGTTGGGAGGATTTTATACCGTTAGCGGAATTTGAGTACAACAACAGCTACCAGTCTAGCATTCAGATGGCACCCTACGAGGCATT
Source organism: Gossypium australe (assembly GCA_005393395.2). Lineage (NCBI taxonomy): Eukaryota > Viridiplantae > Streptophyta > Magnoliopsida > Malvales > Malvaceae > Gossypium > Gossypium australe. The sequence goes on from CM016616.1 coordinate 72,999,253, forward strand.
GTATGGTCGTAGGTGTCGTTCTCCTATTTGTTGGACTGAGTTGGGCGATCGGCAGTTGTTAGGACCTGAGATGATTTCTGAAACGGAAGAAAAAGTGAAAGTTATTCGAGCACGATTAAAGGAAGCTTCGGATAGACAGAAGTCGTATGCGGATCTGAAGCGTAAAGAGATCGAGTATGCCGTAGGAGATCAAGTCTTCTTGAAGGTCTCACCTTGGAAGAAGATATTAAGATTCGGGAAGAAGGGCAAGTTGAGTCCTAGATACATTGGACCATATCGTGTGGTGAAACGAGTTGGTCCAGTGGCCTATCAGATCGAATTACCTCCAGAATTGAGCCAAATTCATAATGTTTTCCATGTGTCCATGTTGAGGCGCTATAGATCGGATCCTTCGCACATAGTACCGGTAGAAGAAGTGGAGTTGAATTCGGATTTGTCTTTTGAGGAGGAACCAGTGGAAATCTTAGACCGAGACGTTAAGGTGCTAAGAAAGAAGACTGTGCCGTTGGTCAAAGTGTTGTGGCGTAACCACGGAGTACAGGAAGCTACGTGGGAGCCTGAGGATGCAATTCGGCAGCAATACCCTCACCTTTTTCAGCCAGGTAAATTTCGAGGACGAAATTTTCTTTTAGGGGGTAGAGTTGTAACACCCTGAAAATTTGAGTAATTTATTTTCTATGTGTGCTTTGAGTAATTATTCTAGAAAGTAAAATTTTCTGATTTATTTTCGTGGTTAGTATAGTCCTGAAGAAGGATTAGAAATTTTATTAAGATGGAATAATATGAATTTTGAGAAATTATTTATGGAAGTGGATTAAGTGGCAATGACACATAAATTAATTTAAGTGTCAAAGTGAAGCATAAGATGAGTTATTGGACAAGTGGTGATGGCGCATGAGCTTGTGCATGAGGTTGAAGGTTCGAATCCCCTAAGTAGCATCTAGGTGAATTTTATTTTTGATTTTTCTGCACATGGATAGCAAGTGTCGGCCAAAAGCATATATGGAAGGTGTTGACTTGTTATTTTTGGTTAGTATATCAATGGAATAAGTAAATTTTGAACTTAAGGAAGGGTATCAAAAGAATAAGGAAAATGTGAAGATATGAGGCATGAATCAAGGAAGTAATTATGGAAACAATATCTTGGCCTAATGACCAAGCATATGGACGGCATTATGGCAAGGGGGGAGCCAAATTTTGGTGATAGTTTTGGCTAGGAATTTTAGTTTTGTTTTGGTCATTTTTGTTAGTTTGTGCAAGTTTTGAAAACTCTCTCAACCTTTTCTCCCTTTGGCCGAATTTGAGCATTGGTAAGTCCTAAAGTTTTTGACCATTTGGTCATTTTTGCACATCAATTGGTATTCTTTTTGTGCCTTATTCTCTTTAGTGCCGAAATCACCTACATCAAATGACCATTCCTTTCTTTTCTCTCTTTTCTCCATTGCCGAATGTGTCTTGATCCTAACCTCATCTCTTTCTTTCTCTTATAGTTTCTTTGAAAACCGAATTCATAATCATCTCCATTCTCTTATTTGTTATTTCTTTTCGATCAATATTTTCTCCAATAATTCTCTCATGGCCGAATGTTAATGTGCTTTTAAGCCAATTTGTTTTCTCTTCTCCTTAATCTTACATAGCCGAATCTTTCATCAATCAAACACCATTCTCAAATCCTTTCTTTTCGACGTGGAATATAGGTAAGAATTCTTTTCGTTTCGATTAGTTATTTGTGGATATGGCCGAATATTGATGTTGGCTTGAAGGATCATTTGGATCGAAATAAACGTTCGTTTTAGTAACGTCTTCCTTGTTACTCTTTAGTGCAACAACGGAAGTTTGGAGATTTAGAAGTCGTGGGTGACACAAATCGTTGGAATCAATTTTGTGGTAAGGAAATCATATCTTTAAAACCTTAGGATTTTCGATATCTTTGGATTAACCTTCCTTTGTCTTTGAAGACATTCAAAATAGGGAAGAAAAGGGCGGTGTTTAGCCTTCGGAAGAAGGGAGGTTCTGTTATTCCCCCTAAGTAAAAGCAAAGGACTATTTCAGGAATCCGGGATTTTCCACCGGGTTGCGGACGTTCAACCGAGGAAAATCAACTGTTCGAAGTCGTTCGTACTCCCGAACCATTATTTGTTCGTGGATTCGATTCGGTTAGCGAACCATCAATCGAAGAGAAATCGCAAGTAGAAGTCTTACGAAAATCCGAGGGTAAATTTCTAGATCGCTATATTTAGATCGGTTTTATTATAGATTATAGTGTTTTAATTAACACAATACGTATAGGTGTTGAAGAGCGGGAAAGTTTAGTTCTCTCCATAACCAGGTGTGTAAATTCACACTCATTTTCGGGTTAGATTTCTAATCATAAGTATTGCGATAAAATCGTAAAAATGGTAAATCCGGAAATTATATAGTAATTGATACTTTTGTGAAAATGCATGCAAACGGTTAAAACCGAGAAATATGCGAAAAACTGTTAAATCGATAAAATGGGCTGATAGTACTCTAGTTCGATAAAATGGGCCGAATATACTCTAGTTCGATAAAATGGGTTGATAATACTCTAGTTCGATAAAATGGGCCGATAATACTCTAGTTCGATAAAATGGGCCGATAATACTCTAGTTCGATAAATGGGCCGAAAATGCTCTAGTTCGATTAAATGGGCCGAAAATACTCTGTTTCGATAAATTGGGCTAAAATGGGCCAAAGTCACTAAACTACTAAATGGGCTAGTTGTTAAATTGTTTATATGGGCCTAATGAAATATCTATTGATAAACCCACCGATGTCATGGAATAATTAAAATCTGTTATGTGATTATATTTTGTTATATACGCATGATTGCATGGGGTGGGTTATATGAAGAGAAGAATGGCCAGTTGCCACAAATTTGGCTCATTGCCTCTAGTTCGGTGGCTCTGCCACAATATGGCTCAATGCCTCTAGTTCAGTGGCTTTGCCACAAATTCGGCTAAATGCCTCTAGTTCGGTGACAATGTCACAATTTAGTTCGGTAGTGCACTACAAAATTATTTAAGGGCTTTAAGCCCATGATTGGTGTGTTTGGCGGGGTGGGTTGACTTGATCCCCACAGGTGTGTTGGTTGGTACGGGGGTGATAGCGGATGGATACTAGGTTGGTTTGGGAAATTCATTTTACATGCATTTTTTTTATGTTATTTTATGATGTATGGTTGAATTCTGTAAATGGGCTCAAGCCCAGCATGATATCTTGACGATCTGGCCCAAAAATGGTGGTAAGTGAGTTGCACACTGAGTTCTTTGTAACTCACCCAAATTTTTATTAACCATTTCAGGTAATGGAAATTGACGTGGACTTGGGCCGGAGATGACTTGGTGGAGGCCATACTACGAATTTGGGTTTTTATAAACTATGACTTTATTTAAGTTTTTATTTTAATTACTATTATTGGTTTGATGTAATAAGGCCTCTAAGTATGTTTTATGGATTTTATCGTGTGGATGGTTTTAAAATTTTTATTTTGAGACTTTAATTATGGGTTTATGTTAAATCATTTGGTTTTTCCTAAAAATATCGTTTATTTAATATTTTGACAATTAGACGATTTTCTTTAAAATTTTCCTCCAAATTCTTTTAAGAAGTTTTAAAGTTTCGATAAACATTTTATTTAAGATAAGTTTTAAACAAGTTTAATTCTTAAATTATCTTTCAAATCCTCGTACTATATTTTATTAAACTCGATTTTCAAAAGTTTTTGTAGCATTATTTTATCGTAAATCTTGAAAAGAAACGGAAGTATGACTTTGTGTGACAAACCAAATCTCGTCTAAACGCATAGACCGGGTTTGGGGTGTTACAACAGTCAAATAGTCAAGCACCTAGACAAACAAGTAGATGTGTATGAAATGCGGTCCAGTAATAAAACCCACCCATTCAACCGACACACCTCTCCGTCCCTCAATCACACCCCATAAGAGCTGTTTAAGCTCAACCAGTTGAAACACACCATATAGGACCTCGTAGGTCCATCCAACCCTGCACACCATAAATGTGGACCAAGCCACTCAGATATTAATACACAGCAAAGCTAGCGTATGCGCTGTACAGTGCAATGCGGTAATCTGCTGTACAGTATTGTTACAGTTATACTGCCAAATCAGATAATAGTACGCAGCAAAGCTGATGCACATGCAGTGCAATATGATAAATCGTCGTACGAATATGATGCAGTAAAACTACCAGATCATATCAGAATTAGACTTCCTTCTCTTCTCAATCCCACCCAAAATACTTTATGCAAGTGTATGCATGCACACAAGCTCACAGAACAATGACACTTAAACAGAAAATCAAACAGAACTTATATGCAAACACACTCCACAGACCAGATTCAGAATCAGACATCACTTACAATCATCACAGGTATTGAGACTTAAGCACCCTTACTAAGCTTAGATAAGGGTCGGAGCACACAAACACATTTTCAGAACAAAAACACACACAAAACCAAAATAAGTGTCTTAAAACCACACGCCCATGGCTCTAGCCGTGAGGAAATGCCTAGGCTATGTGGGAGGTCAAAAGCCCGTGAAAAAGGGGCACATGGCCGTGTGGCTGAGGCACACGCCCGTGTAGACCAAGGACATGGCCGTGGGAACAGACCATGTAACTCTGTGTCCATTTGCACTAAATTTGAGTATAGGGCTGACACGGCCATGTGAGGGTCTCACACGCCTATGTTCCCACCAGACACGTCCGTGTGTCCAAAACACAAGCCCGTCTGGGATCCCCAAATTAGCCACACGGTACCAAATCACTCAAACCCTAATTCCCAAACACACGCGCCCGTGTGCCCAAGGGACACGACCGTGTGAAAATCGACTAATTTCCCCAAGTCGGCCACATGGCCGTGTTGCACCCAAGCTAGCCCAGAAACCCTAAATCCCAAAAGCATACGACTATGTGTGGGAGCACACACCCTTATGGCCACTCGTGTGGTCACAAAACCACATCGAAATTAACCCAAAACCTCATTTTCCAATCAGTAAAAATGACCCCTAATCGAATATTTTAGAATCACACATTAACAAGTCAATTCTATGCCAAATAAAGCCAATACAAACTTTAATTACTCACTACGAAATCACAGAAAATAAATTGTCAACTTCAAGCGATTCAATACCAAATTTTACGGTGCAAATCACACTCGTTAAGGTGATTTACCCTGAATCAATTTAGCATTCAAAACTTAAAAAGAAAGATTCAGAACCCACACCTGATTCATGATTAACGACGTTCGACACCGACTTTGACGATGAGAAAATAACTTTCTAAAATTTCCCAGCAAATCGATTTCAAGAGAAAAATAATGGAGAACCAAGGGAAAGAGAACCCAATAGAGGAAAAAGAAAATAAAAACGTCTGATAACAATAATAATAAATAAATAAATAAAACTAAATAAGTAGCTATGAATAACTTAAAACAAGAATAAATAAAATGTTCTCCAAAACGCCCACACAAGGACTCGAACTCAGAACCTCAAGGTATTCTAACACATACACAACCACCAGATCAGCATGCCCATTCTGACATGTAACAGCCCGATTATGACCCTAATCAAAACGGTGGTTTCGGGACCACGAATCCGGGTTAGAAAAATATTTTAATATTTTATTTGATATCTATGTTATCTATTTGAGCATGTGCTAAAATATTGTAGGTTAATTTGTTTGTTTGGGTGTTTAATTTAAGTGAAAGGACTAAACCGAGTAAGTGGGAAAAGTAGCTATTATGAAATTAAGTGGCTAAATTGAATGGTCTACTTTTTGTATGGGTATTGAAGTTGCAATTTGACCTTTAAGTGTAACATCCCAAACCCGGTCCGAACACCACGACCAAATTAGGCATGTCACTTGGAAGGAATTTAAAACTTCGTAATTTTTTTCCAAAACATGTCACTTTTGATTGAAACCCAATTAAAATCTCGATTTAGTAGTACCTTTGAATACTTGTTGATCAAATAAGGGAGAAGAAAATTTCTTAGCTCATTTCTTGTGTTTAGGTGACTTTTCAAAATACTTATTGTTCATTAAATTGACTTAAGAGTTTGTTGTAAAATTCTTTTTCCTTTCCTTATTAGAAAAATCGTTAGCTGAGTTGTAAAGAAAACTTTCATTTTTCATTCTTATAAATGCGTTTTATAACTAATGTATATTTAATGCGCTCAGAGTTCAAAACCAAAATTTAACCAAATTAAAAGTGGCCTTATTACATAACCAAATCCCCAAAATTAAAAGAGAATAAAGTTCTAATAAGTAAAACCAAGCATGGCCACCTCGTAGTCCCTTCCGGCCCAAATCCACTACTCTACGTATCACCTGCAAAATGTTAAATTGAAAGGATGAGTCTAATGACTCAGTGTGCAATTTTCAAACACCAACACTGGGCCCAAGCCCTTTCATGTATCGATTTGGGCATTGGCCCCTTGCATAATCATATTGGGCGATGCCCACTCGAAATCAGATTGGGCCTTAGCCCTATAGCATAGTATGGCGGTCAGCATAAGCAAGATGATGCAAAGCCCAACCCAGCCTAATATCCATCCGTTACACACCACCCGTTGGAAACACAAAAATTTATATACTTTTTCATGCCCTTTTTGACCCAAATTCATGTGGTTTCGAGTAAATTCTTGTCGGAATATAATTAAATATTATAAAATAATTAAATTGTTCTAAAAATGTGAACATGATGAATTTTAATTAATTTTATAGTTAATTTTGGTTAATTATGACTATTTTTGACAGATTCGCACAAAGGGCGAAAATCGGCTCAGCAGTCACTGCTCGAAGGACAAAACCGAGAACCAATTTGAAGTTCAAGGCAAATTTATTTCCAGCCCAAGACGGTCCAGTTATGAAGATTTAATCATAATATAATTAATTTTAATTTATTCCCAATTTAATTTGGGGTAAATAAATTATTATTAGTTAATTATGGGAAAAAAAGGGCTAGTTGAACCGAACCGGTTGACCCGAACCAGCCACCAATTGGGCAGCCCAAACTGTCCACAATGATGGCCCAAATCAGCTTATTATCTGATTAATTCAGCTTGCAACGGAGTCCTTGAATATCTTTCAAAATCTCATTCAAACCCCTCCAAAATTCATGGCTTTAAAGATTTGCCCATGCTATATTTAGCAAAGTTGAATCTTTCAACTTTGCCACATGGGATGGCTGGCCAAGGGAGCCTCTTTTGCTGCTGGTATTTGCTATTTTTAGCAGCCTTGATCACCTATAAATACAGCCACTAGCTGCTCATTCAAAACACACCTCAAGTCTTCACATTCTCCTCTCTCATTTTCTCTCAATTCCCTATTTTCACTTTTCCCTTTTTGGTGTTCTTGTGCCGATTTCCCCTCTTGAAAAAGAGGTTTTTTCCAGCCATTTGAAGTAGCAATTGAAGTGTTCATAAGCCCCCTTGATAGCCGAGGACAACGAAGAATGAAGAAGGGATCAATCAGACAAGCCACGGAGAGCCACCGGATTTGTTTCTTGTTTCCTATCTCTTTAAATTATTTGTTGTTGTTTTGACGAACATGCTTATGAATATTCATGCTTTTGAAATTTTTAATTTAATCAATTTAGCTTGAATTTAATTCGTGTTGGTTTGATTTCATTGCACTCTCTTAGATTATTAAAATTGTGTTTATGCTGTTAAAGGCTCGGTGAAATGTTTGATTAAGTAAAATCATGTTAAGTTATCTGGCATTTTAATTGTTTAGATAGCTAATGAATTAATTATTTAAACGCATTGAAATTTTAATTAATGGACACAATACTTAATCTGTGCATGTTTAATCCTTCTAAGGTAGCTGAAGATTAAATTAGCATTGTATTTGATGATACATATGCCTTGCATAACTTGCAGGATTTTTGTGATTAAATTTTTCAAGGTAAAAATACTTTGTTACTTCACGTGATCTTTTATATGCTTGTTAGGTTGAATTAATTGTTTGAATCAACATAGGAATATGCGAGAGATTGTTTAATTTAATAAGTATGTATGTGCAATAACATGCATACTTGTAGAAGTCTGCTTAATCATTCGAATTTGCATAGAAATATGTACAAGAGATGAATGGATTTTTATTTGTAAGTATGTTCATAAGTTAGCAAATTACCGAGTTGCCATGTTTTAACAAGTATAAACACGAGCTTTATAATTCTAAGGTAAGAAATGTGATTAATCCAACACAATTATGTCATCTTGATTAAAATCAGTTTTTGAAATCGTGCATTAGAATTTTGTTTTATTTTGTTTTTCTTTTAGTTTTTAAATATTCCTCAAAACCAAATATTTTTCTGTCACCAAAGTGTTTGAACCATTTTCATAAATAATCCTTTTACAGTCCCTGTAGGTACGATAACTCGACATTTACTTGTCACTTTATTACTTGTTACAATTGTGTACACTTGCACATTTCCATCATTCCACCCGTATCATCCAATCACACCAATGGGGATTTCTACAATCGACCCTCACCGCTACACACCATCGATGGCAGTCATGCTGCTTATCGCCAAGGTTGTGACAGAGTCAACAGACTAAAATGGCAAAAGCCACCAGAACAGAGTGTGGCAGAGCCACCAGATCATCAGAGTTGTGACTGAGTCACCAGGCTGAAATGGCAAAAGCCACCAGATACACTTCCCTTTACATTCATGGCATACCCCCTTAAGCAACATAAAATCATGATGTATGCATGCAACAGATATCAACATGTATCAGATGCTCAAAGTGTCCAAATGATCATGTCATCATATTTACATATTTAGCACAGATAGAGATTACTAACCTGATGTCCTACTTTTACCCTCCATGGGTAAACAACAGCTTATGCCGAAGTTTCGGCATTTAACAAAGCATAAACATACTTAACAGTAACGGTGAAAAGGTGTGAATATTACACACCTGTATACGAAGAGAACTAAGCTCTCAACACTATCGACACTCACGGAAGAGGGAACGACCGCAATCTGCCTAATCTGCTCTGAAGCCGGTCCACAACCCGGTGGCCAATCTCGTACTACTGATACAGCTCGCTTTTTGAACTTAGGGGCTGAGACTACGGGTCCAACCCCTTTCTTTCGTTGACTGGCATTCGAATCCATGACAGATCTTGATCAGAGAACCAAGTTAAAGTAATGAAAAGAATGAAAGGATAAATACTCATATCAAAGAAGTCGCTTACCTAGATTAACAAAAGCCGAACACCAACTGATTGGCCTAAGAAATCGTTTGAGTCCCTAAAACATCACTATGTTAAAATCGATTCACCATAAACCTTAAAAGAGTGGCCTTTCGGCCAAGGAACTTGATAAGAATCTCTTACCACCAAACGACCCATAGCTACTTACCAAAATCCCCCTTGAAGGCTGGTCACACGAAAAAGAGATGTTGAAACATCCCCTTCTACAATCGGCTCTTGCCCAAAGAAGTGAGTCAAAGCTTCAGTTAAATCAAACCAAAAGAAGAAGAAAGATAAACGAGAAGAGAAAGAAGAAACGGCTCCTTACCGAACCAAAAGATTAACGAGTGAAGAGTCTACCGTCAGCTATATGCAAAACCGACAGGAAGGATGCCCACCCTTGATGTAATAAGAAGATTCGGCTTAACTTTAGGTTATGGGAAACAATAAGCAAAATGCCTAGGGTGATTCGGCTATGATCATCAAAACAAGAAGGGAAAGAAGCAGAATATGTTTCGGTTAAGAAGAAGATGCAAGTCACAAACGATGAGAGGATATATGAGGCACAAGGTTCGATTGGAAAAAGAGAAGATGAGAGAAAAAGGATCAAAAGAGAGAGAATGCCAAGAATAGTTTGAAGTTTCGGTCTTGTTACTGAGAGAAGAACAAATGCTCACCAAAACTAAAGAGAAGTAAAATGGTTTCCCAAATTGGATTGCTAACACTCCACTCAAATGTCCCTTAGAAAATCGGCACACTTACCTCACTTAGCCTCCAAAACCAAAAGCTCCCCCTTCATCCAAACTACATTCGACCAACATCCCCAACAAGCCACCAAACCCTTGATTGCCGCCTACATTCACTCTTCACCCTACATTTGAATCAGTTTGAATAATTCAAACTCTCCCCTTTCTCTCATGCCCACACATTCAAATTGCTTGACCCTTTCAACACTCCCCCTTGAAGTGTCCTAGCTGAACTCCACCACCTTCCATCCTGGCGTCAAAATAACTCCAAAAAGGCAATCCATGCGACTCGAACCTGCTCCCCCACTGCTCCCCTAAGGCGTCACTTACCAGCACGTTATGTGGCGTCTTCTTGCCACTTTGCCACTATCCTTCTTGTGCCATCAAACCCAAACAATAATACTTAAAGCCTGCCTCAGCTAGCTACCCCCTAAAGTGCCCAGAATTGAAATTTTGGCCAAGGCTTTTGCTTAACCCCGAGCCTTCCCGGGGCCCCCAAACATAACAAATTAATAGACAGAGCATACCAAACACCCAGAAACATACTAAATGCAAAGCCCCTAATTCTCGGATGTTACAGTTCTACCCCCTTAAAGAAATTTCAGCCTCGAAATTACCTGGTCAAAAAGAGATGGTAGTGTTGCTGACGCATAACATCCTCTGGCTCCCACGTGGCCTCCTCTGCACCGTGGTTCCGCCACAAAACTTTGACCAAAGGGATTGATTTCCTCCTCAATACCTTAACGTCTCGATCTAAGATCTGCACTGGTTCCTCTTCAAAGGACAGGTCTGGTCTTACTTCAGTGTCCTCCTCCGGCACAATGTGAGACGGATCTGAACGGTAACGCCTCAACATCGAAACATGGAACACATCATGTATCTGCTTTAATTTCGAAGGCAACTCGAGCTGATACGCCACTGGTCCCACAAATTTTAATATCTGATAAGGCCCGATAAACCTGGGACTCAGCTTACCCTTCCGTCCATACCTCATTACCTTCTTCCACGGTGAAACTTTCAAGAAAACCTGATCACCCACTGCAAACTCTATCTCCTTTCACTTCAGATCTGCATATGATTTCTGCCTATCAGACGCTTCCTTCAACTGAGTTCGAATCAATTTAACTTTTTCCTCCGTCTCTGAAACCAATTCCGGGCCCAACATCTGACGCTCACCCAACTCTGTCCAGCAGGTAGGAGTACGACACCTCCGTCCATACAACGCTTCATAGGGTGCCATCTGAATATTGGACTGGTAGTTGTTGTTGTAAGCGAATTCTGCCAACGGCAAAAACTCCTACCAACTACCCTTGAAGTCAATGACACAACCCCTGAACATATCTTCCAAGATCTGAATTACCCTCTCAGACTGACCGTCAGTCTGCGGATGAAAAGCTGTGCTGAAGTCCAGTCTTGTACCCAATGCCTGATGCAATGCCTTCCAACAATGCGATGTAAACCTCGGGTCTCTATCCGATATGATCGGCACTGGTACCCCATGTAGCCTCACAATCTCTGCCACATACAACTTAGCTAACTTCTACAGAAAATAGTCGACACGAACAGGTATGAAATGGGCGAACTTCGTTAACCGATCAACAATCACCCATACTGAATCTTTCTTAGTAGGCGTAAGAGGTAGCCCACTAACAAAGTCCATTGCGATTCTTTCCCATTTCCACTGTGGAATCTTCACCGGCTGCAACAACCCTGAAGGCAACTGATGCTCTGCCTTCACCTGCTGACACGTTAAACACTTTCCCACAAACTCCGTAATTTCTCGCTTTAATCCAGGCCACCAAAACTGTTCACGCAGATCCCGGTACATCTTACTCCCCCAGGATGCATAGCATAAGGGCTACTATACGCCTCCTGAAGAATCATCTGCCTCAACTCAACATCCTTACGCACACCCTTTTACGGAAACACAAAACCCCATCACTGTTCAAACTATAATCCCCTACTCAACCATTCTGCACTTGTAGGAGTCGAGCACTCAAGACCTCGTCCGATAACTGCTTCTCTTTAATCTGATTTACCCACGTCGGCTTCACTTGGAGTTCAGCTATCAAACTTCCATCATCATACAAGCTGAGATGGGCAAACATCGCCCTCAAATCTGATATCACTTTTTGATTAACGTATCTGCCACCACGTTAGCTTTTCCCGGATGATACTCGATCGAGCAGTCGTAATCCTTTAACAATTCAATCCACCTCCGCTGTCTTAAATTTAACTCCTTCTAAGTAAGGAGATATTTTAAACTCTTGTGGTCGGTGTAGATAACGGACTTCTCCCCATACAGGTAATGTCTCCAGATCTTCAAAGTGAACACTACCACAGCTAACTCTAGGTCATGTGTGGGATAGTTCACCTCATGCAGTCTTAACTGTCGAGACGCATACGCAACAACCCTCCCATCTTGCATTAACACACACCCTAATCCCGTGTGTGAAGCATCACAATCAGCCACAAACTCTTTCCTAGCCTCAGGCTGAATCAGAACTAGAGCTTCCGTCAAAATCCTTTTCAGCTTCTCGAAGCTTTCCTGTTGCTTAGCAGTCCAATCAAATGATACCCCTTTCCGCAACAACTTAGTTAAGGGTGCCGCAATTAAGGAGAATCCCTCGACGAATCTTCTATAATACCCGGCTAACCTAAGAAAACTTCGAATCTCCGCCACGGACTTAGGCGGTTTCCAGTCCAACACAGCTTCAATCTTTCGGGGATCAACCCTAATCCCCTCTGCAGATACAACATTACCCAGAAAGTGCTTCTCCACTTGGCGTACAACTGCTTCTCCCTCAAAATCTACAGAACCGCTCGAAGATGCGAATCGTGCTCTTCTTCCGTCTTGGAATATACCAAGATGTCGTCTATGAATACCACAACAAACCGGTCCAGATAGGGTTGGAATACCCAGTTCATCATATCCATAAACGCGGCTGGGGCATTCGTCAACCCAAACGGCATCACTAAGAACTCATAGTGACCATAGTGAGTTCGAAACGCCGTCTTATGAATACTCGCTTCCTTGACCTTAAGTTGATGATATCCTGACCTTAAATCTATCTTCAAAAAGACCGAAGCCCCCTTAAGTTGATCGAACAAATCGTCAATCCTCGGCAGTGGGTATGTGTTTTTAATCGTCAATCCTCGGCAGTGGGTATTTGTTCTTAATCGTCAACTTATTCAACTGGCGGTAGTCTATGCACATATGCATCGTCCCGTCTTTTTTTCACGAACAAAATCGGTGCCCCCCACGGAGATACACTTGGTAGAATAAAACCACGATCCAACAACTCTTGAATTTGTGCTTTCAGCTCCACTAACTCCTTCGGCGCCATTATATATGGAGCAATAGACACTGGCGTTGTTCCCGGAAGAAGGTCAATATCAAATTCCACTTCACGATCCGGAGGTAACCCTGGAAGTTCCTTTGGAAATACATCAGAGAACTCCTTTACTGTCCTGACATCCTCCACAGTTAACTCCTTGGCTTCTAAAGCACAAACAAAAGTTAAGAAAGCCTCGCATCCTTTCCTTACCATTCTTTTCGCCTTTAAAGCAGACACTACATTGGACAAGTAGTTTCTCCTTTCGCCTATCACTAAAACTTCATTATCCTTAAGAGTCCTTAACACCATGCGCTTAGCAGCACAATCCAACTTTGCTCGATATTTTACCAACCAATCCATACCTAAGATCAAATCGAACTCCCCAAACGATAGTTCCATCAAATCAGTCGGAAAAACCAACCTTTGTACTTCTAGGGGTAGACTCCTAAAGAGTTTGTTTACTACTACAGATTGTCCTAAAGGGCTTAGTCATCTCCCTAGAAGCAATTTCAGAGTTCATGTTTATAGTTCCAAAAACCACACTAGCAACATAGGAATGCATTGACCCAATATCAATTAACGCAGTAAAAGGCGAACCAAAAATGAGGAACGTACCCGTTTTGACATCCGGTGCATCCCCCTCATCTCGGAGTCTGGTTGCATAAACTAACCCAGGCTGTCTTGCCTCTGTATTCCCAGCACCTCTACCTGGTGCTCCACGCCCCCGACTAGAACCATTTCCCCCTCTAATCGGACCACGACCCATCTGTGGTTGTTGTCCTCCTCCTCTTCTAAACTGATCAAAACCCTGTCCAACCGGCCACACCTGATCTACTTGTGGACAATCCTTAATCATATGACCGATAAATCCACACCTAAAACATCCACCACTTCTCCTCCTACACTCACCAGAATGCCTTCCCCCACACAAAGCACATGATCGAAACTGACCCATCGTCCCAGGCCTCACCACCTGAGCTGGCCCATCAAACCTAGGCCTCTTTTGGAAATCTCCTGATGACCCTGACGACCCAAAGCTTCTCTTATTCTTACCCCGATCCTTATCCCTATTCTGTCTCTCAGTCCGCTTTACCTCTTTGGCTATTTTAGCTTTCTCAACCAAGACGGCAAAGTCTCTCTCTCGCTGCGGAGCTATCAATACCCTCAACTCATCTCGCAGCCCATCCTCAAACTGCAGGTAGCGCTCATAGTCAGTTGCCACTATTCCTCGAGCATAACGGCTCAAGCGCAGAATTTCTGCCTCATACTCGTCCACCGATTTGCTCCATTGTACCAGATTCAAAAATGCTTTCCTCTGAGCATCCATGTAACTCACCCCAACATATTTCCTTTGAAATGTTGTCTTAAAGTAATCCCAATCGATTCGATCCGCTGAAGTACCCTCTCTTACTGTGAGCCACCATTGATATGCCTCATCCCAAAGAAGAGACACCGCTCCTTTTAGCTTCTCCTCTGCCCTGTAGTCTAGATCATCTACAATCCTTTCGACTGCCTCTAGCCAATACTCAGCCACATTTGGAGCCACTCCAGAGATACTCCTAAACATCTCGGCTCCATTTGCTCGAAGTCAATCAGGAATAGACTTTCGAGATGCCATTCCAGTGCTTGCCCCAGCCACTCGCTCCAACACACGCAGCATTGCTTGAGACAGGGCATCATCTCCACCAGTTCTATCTTGCGATCCCGCTTCTGCCATAGGTGATGCTGGCGCTTCACCCTCAGGCTCATTCCTCGCTTCCGAGAATTCAGCCTCAACACCCCGGCCTCTCCCACGGCCGCGTGAAACACGTCCACATCCTATCCACTCATGCCTACCGTTTCATCTTAATCTGATTACAAATTCTATCCGTTAGCATTTCTTTCCACTGTTGATTAATGAGTAGTTTTATGAAGATAGAGTTATAAGGAGTTTTTTTTGCAAAGCACATGTATACCTAAAGGTTTTCATATCTACAGTAGAGTTTCTAAATTCTAACATCTATAGTGATATCCATGTAATACAACTACCTTATGCAAATCACCTGACAATTAGAAGACTTACCTTGTAGACTTGGGCTGGAGACTCGGGTGCTATACTTTCAGAAAATAGTTACATATGTATTTTCTTTCTAAACTATCTTAAACCCAAAATTTGGAAATCATTTTGAACCCAAAACCCACGGCCGAGCTTTTAAAACTTGGCTCTGATACCAAACTGTAACACCCCAAACCCTGTCCGAACACCACGACCAAATTTGGCATGTCACTTGGAAGGAATTTAAAACTTCGTAATCTTTTCCCAAAACATGGCACTTTTGATTGAAACCCAATTAAAATCTTGATTTAGTAGTACCTTTGAATACTCGTTGATCAAATAAGGGAGAAGAAAATTTCTTAGCTCATTTCTTGTGTTTAGGTGACTTTTCAAAATACTTATGGTTCATTAGATTGACTTAAGAGTTTGTTGTAAAATTCTTTTTTTTTCCTTCTTAGAAAAATTGTTAGCTTAGTTGTAAAGAAAACTTTCATTTTTCATTCTTATAAACGCGTTTTATAACTAATGTTTATTTAATGCGCTCAGAGTTTAAAACCAAAATTTAACCAAATCTTGAAAATTAAAAGAGAATAAAGTTCTAATAAGTAAAACCAAGCATGGCCACCTCGTAGTCCCTTCCGGCCCAAGTCCACTGCTCTACGTATCACCTGTAAAATGTTAAATTGAAAGGATGAGTCTAATGACTCAGTGTGTAATTTTCAAACACCAACACTGGGCCCAAGCCCTTTCATGTACCTATTTGGGCCTTGGCCCCTTGCATAATCATATTGGGCGATGCCCACTCGAAATCAGATTGGGCCTTAGCCCTATAGCATAGTGTGGCGGTCAGCATATGCAATATGATGCAGAGCCCAACCCAACCTAATATCCATCTTCTACACACCACCCGTACCAGCCAACCACACTAATGGGGATTTCTGCAATAGACCCTCACCGCTACACACCATCGATGGTAGTCATGCTGCTCATCGCCAAGGTTGTGACAGAATCACCAGGCTGAAATAGCAAAAGCCACCAGAACAGAGTGTGGCAGAGCCACCAGATCATCAGAGTTGTGACTGAGTCACTAGGCTGAAATGGCAAAGCCACCAGATAAACTTCCCCTTACATTCATAGCTTACCCCCTT
This sequence comes from Gossypium australe, assembly GCA_005393395.2. Classification (NCBI taxonomy): domain Eukaryota; kingdom Viridiplantae; phylum Streptophyta; class Magnoliopsida; order Malvales; family Malvaceae; genus Gossypium; species Gossypium australe. The sequence continues at coordinate 73,015,763 of CM016616.1, forward strand.
ATGCAACATAAAATCATTATGTATGCATGCAACATATATCAACATGTATCAGATGCTCAGAGTGTCCAAATGATCATGTCAGCATATTTACATATTTAGCACAGATAGAGATTACTAACTTGATATCCTGCTTTTACCCTCCATAGGTAAACAACAGCTTATGCCGAAGTTTCGGCATTTAACAAAGCATAAACATACTTAAAAGTAACGGTGAAAAGGTGTGAATATTACACACCTGTATACGAAGAGAACTAAGCTCTCAACACTATCGACACTCTCGGAAGAGGGAACGACCGCAATCTGCCTAATCTGCTTTGAAGCCGGTCCATAACCCAGTGGCCAGTCTCGTACTGCTGATACAGCTCGCTTTTTGAACTTAGGGGCTGAGACTACGGGTCCAACCCCTTTCTTCCCTTGACTGGCATTCGAATCCATGACAGATCTTGATCAGAGAACCAAGTTAAAGTAATGAAAAGAACGAAAGGATAGATACTCATATGAAAGAAGTCGCTTACCTAGATTAACAAAAGCCGAACACCAACTGATTGGCCTAAGAAATCATTTGAGTCCCTAAAATGTCACTATGTTAAAATCGATTCACCATAAACCTTAAAAGAGTGGCCTTTCGGCCAAGGAACTTGACAAGAATCTCTTACCACCAAACGACCCATAGCTACTTACCAAAATCCCCCCTTGAAGGCTGGTCACACGGAAAAGAGATGATGAAACACCCCCTCTACAATCGGCTCTTGCCCAAAGAAGTGAGTCAAAGCTTCAGTTAAATCAAACCAAAAGAAGAAGAAAGATAAACGAGAAGAGAAAGAAGAAACAACTCCTTACCGAACCAAAAGATTAACGAGTGAAGAGTCTACCGTCAGCTATATGCAAAACCGACAGGAAGGATGCCCACCCTTGATGTAACAAGAAGATTCAGCTTAACTTTATGTTATAGGAAACAAGAAGCAAAAAGTCTAGGGTGATTCGCCTATGATCATCAAAACAAGAAGGGAAAGAAGCAGAATATGTTTCGGTTAAGAAGAAGATGCAAGTCACAAACGATGAGAGGATAAATGAGGCACAAGGTTTGATTGAAAAAAGAGAAGATTAGAGAAAAATGATCAAAAGAGAAAGAGAATGCCAAGAAGAGTTTGAAGTTTCGGCCTTGGTACTGAGAGAAGAACAAATGCTCACCAAAACTAAAGAGAAGTAAAAGGGTTTCCCAAATTGGTTTGCTAACACTCCACTAAAATGTCCCTTGGAAAATCGACACACTTACCTCACTTAGCCCCCAAAACTGAAAGCTCCCCCCTTTATCAAAACTACATTCAGCCAACAACCCCAACAAGCCACCAAACACTTGATTGCCGCCTACATTCACTCTTCACCCCACATTTGAATCAGTTTGAATAATTCAAACTCCTTCTTCTCTCATGGCCACACATTCAAATTGTTTGACCCTTTCAACACTCACCCTTGAAGTGTCCTAGCCGAACACCACCACCTCCCATCCTAGCGTCAAAATAACTCCAAAAAGGCAATCCATGTGACTCGAACTTGCTCCCCCACTGCTCCCCTAAGGCGTCACTTTCCAGCACCTTATGTAGTGTCTTTTTGCCACTTTGCCACTGTCCTTCTTGTGTCATCAAACCCAAACAATAATACTTAAAACCTGCCTCAGCTAGCTACCACGTAAAGTGCCCAGAATTGAAATTTTGGCCAAGGCTTCGGCTTAACCCCGAGCCTTCTCGGGGCCCCCAAACATAACAAATTAATAGACAGAGCATACCAAACACCCAGAAACATACTTAATGCAAAGCCCCTAATTCCCGGATGTTACATTAAGTGAGTATAGTGGACGGCAAAGAGACTTAGTTTATAATATATGATTGTTTTATATGTTAAAAAAATATTATAAGAATGATAAAATATATATTATAAGTATATTATAATAAAAACTTAAAACAAGTGAGTGGATGATCATCTTTATTTCCTTTTGTTATTGCCAAAACTTAAAGGAAGAAGAAGAAACCATAGCTTCCAACCATTCGGTCTATTGCATGTTAAAATAAGGTTAGTAGTTGAGCTCGGTTTTTGATAATTTTTACGTTTATGAGTTCGTTGCTTTGAATACTATCCAACCCATGTTAAAATTTTTGAATTTATTGCATGTTGAGGTTCGGCCATTGATTAGTGCTTATGTTTTGAAATGTTTGATGGTAGAATATTATGGTTATGTTTTAAATCAACATGTTTTGAATTGGAGATTTTGATTAAATTGAGTATTAGGGATTAAATTACAAAAATTAAATAGTTGAGGGACTAAAATGCTAAATAAATAGCTTGTATGGACTTATATAAGCATGATGAACTTAAGGAGTGAACTCAAATTATGTGTATTTTGTGTTTTGTGAATTAGGGACAAATTTGTAAAAGTTGTAAATGTCAGGGGTAAAATGGTAATTTGCTTAATTATGTGTTTTTAGATTAAATTGAATAAAAATGTATTTGAATGAGATCAATTTGGAATTATTTAGATCAAGAACAAAAAGAAACGAGATTGGATCGGGGAAAGGCGAAACTGAACGAGTAGCCAGGAAACCTTAATCCGTTGAATTCCGAGGTAAGCTTTTAAGCAACTGAGATAAATTGAATGTCTTTTAAATAATGTATCTATGTTAGTGAAGGTAAGTATATTGAATAGCTTATTGCCGAATGTGTTGGTGAAATTGGTATAAAAATAGCTTAATATGAGATTGCTTGGAATTTGAATATGATTTCATGAAATGAATATCTAAATGTAATGATGCAAATGGGTTGAGAGATACTAAATTATGACATGATTATATTCAATGATGAATTAGTTACATGCTATTGTTTGGCCGAATATGATATTTCTATTTGGGGTACGAAATAATAAATTTATGTTTATATGTCTGCGCTTATACGTATTGGTATGGATTAGACTTTGGTTATATATATAAGTGCACATTTTAATGACTCATAGGCCTACCAAGGGTACTAAGTGTACGAATCTATAAACGGGCACTAAGTGTGCGAAACCGGTCACATGGCACTAAGTGTGCGGAAATCTAAGTAATGGCACTGAGTGTGCGATATGTTACTGGGAAATTTGCACTAAGTGTACGGAAGTGTTGAGTAACAGCACTAAGTGTGCGATGTGTTACTAAACTTTATTACTAAGTGTCCAAGTAAGAGGTTCGTTAAACGACCTTAAATACTAATGCTGTTAAGCATATGGAAAGGATGGAGTATATTATCATATGTTATGCATGAACGGTTAAGTAGTGAAAGGTAAGTAACTTATGTTGGAACGCCGATACCCCATGGCGCAGCAGAATAAAATTAGATCCTGCGATCCAAATCATGGATCCATGTGTGAGGAACGAATCGGGGTGAAATAAAGGTTTCGAAATTACCAAAACTTCAATCTGAGTAGACAGCGACACCTTGGCAACAAGAGTTTTAATCTACTGTCGAATCAAGCCTCAACCTTTTCCGATGTCGGCCTCCACGCAATCCACCCGGTTTGACTATGAACAGAAGAAATCTTCAAAACTGTTTTAGAGGTTTATTTGCTTGACGGCTGCTAGACCTAACAAGCAATCACTTAGGGTTTTCCTCTCAAGCTTTGTCTCCTTTTAATACCTTTTATAATGGGTGTCCTTTTCATTGGGCCTTTTATAATTGGTATCCTTTTAATTGGGCCTTTTATAATTGGTATCTCTTGAATGTATTATAAGATTAAATAAATATAATAAAGTTTTTAACCGAAAATTATAATTACATTAATTATATCTGAAATTTATAATTACATTAATTATAATAAGGATTTCGATAAATTATATTTATTTAAATTTATATATGAATCAAATTCATATATTGATAAAATTATGTTATTATTATGTGTACAACATCCTTGTACATATAATATGTTCAATATTTGATTGCCCAATTAAATTAATTCTTTAATTAATTTAATTCATGTGACAACCAAGCACAATACCAATTATATTTTATTCCGTTCATTTCAACCATAGGGTGTGACCCTGTAGGTTCTTGCAACGTTAGCAGTAATACTAGAACGATTCTATTGTCACAGACAATGAGTGGCATCTAGCAATGCATCATTGCTACCTAAGTTACAAGAAATCATGATTCGACATAATCCTTTGTGATTAACCTTTCATGCATTAATCCTTAAGTCCTTTATCTCTGGAATGGATACAAGTCATGGGATAGTCACACTTGTATAGTCCATCCCATGTTTCTTGATATCTTGAGTAGACTATGATATACAAATTAGTATGACATCTCATATCAACTTATTTGAGCATGGCCATGCATTTCTAGTCTCACTCAATCAAGTGGCCTAAGATATTACTCCTATTATGTAGGAGGGACTTATCCTTTATTGATCAACCATATTCCTCTACATAGATTGTGGTATATCCAACATCAGCCTTTATAGAACAACCGGTTACGGTGTACGTTTGACTGTATCAAAATATACAACTCACGATGCTGGGATAATAATGATCTCAAGTCTGAGGATCATATACATATTAATCACTATGAGTAATGTTGTGACAATTACATAATAATCCAAGAAACATACTCATAGTGGGTCAATCCAATATGTTGTTCTCTAACACACATATTCATGCATTGATTTTGACACTCCATATCAATGACAACTCTTTATCATCAATCAACTACATGTTAGTCTTAATGCATTATTGTTGTCCTAGTCAACAATAATACTCGACTAAGGATCTTTTAAGAATAATCATATTATACTCAGGACATTATTATAAAACAGTTCATCTATACACACAGAAAGAAAAACTGAAATAATAATGACAACGCTTTATATTAATAAACATGGTAAATTAAGTATGTTATTACAACCATCTCATGATTGATCTTTGGGCATACTCTTACAATCTCCCACTAGCACTAAGACCAATCACTCATATATCTAATACCAAGGATAAAAGAGAATGTGATTAATCAAAAATCAAAAGAAGAAAAGAAAAGAGAAATATGGAAGAAATAAGGTTCGGCCAACACCAATTTTGCCTAAAAGAAAAGTGCACAAAAATCCAATGTAATGAAAGGAAGAGAATAGTACTTTTGGTTCAACAAAATGAAGGCTAAAACACAAACATATTTTGCACAAAAGTGCACAATAACATTCGGCTAAAAGAAAGAGTTTTTGGAGAGGAAAAGCAAAATGCAAAAAGATGCACAAAAGAGGAATTGGCCAAATATTCCCCCCCCCCTAAACCACCTAGCAAAATTCGGCCACCCACCTAGACACCCATACCGTCCACATACATGCACTAAAGCCTAGGAAAACTTTCCAAAACGTCATCCTAAAGTCTAGCCTTATGTCTCCCCAACCTTCCTTAACTTCAAGATTCTTATCCCCAATATCAAGCTTTCCTTAATCATAATTTCAGCTTACCAAAAGAAATAGTCCAACCTATCATAAACATAAGTTGACCGTCCATCAATGCTAGAATACAAAAATAAACCTTCAAAATGCTAAACATGCTACTCGAACCTCTAACCTCAAGCCACCTTTCAAGCTCCTTAACCAACTTGCCACTTACTCCTCTTATACTATAAATGAACACTTAATTAACTTAAGTGTCAAGCTCACTTAATCCTACTTCATTAAATAAACCATACTAAAATTTATTCTAACTTCCTAATTAAAATCTAGCCTTCACAAGACTATGCTAACACACAAAATTCATACCCGAGCTAACACAAGAATAAATAATATTCTAATTTTTTTCCTAAAGCTCAAGGCCCAATCCTACTAGGCCCAACTTTGGGATGTTACACCTTACCCTTGAAACACAATACTCCCTCGTCATTAATACCATAATCTTCCAACTACCCACTCTGCACTTGCCGTAGCTTAGCACTTAGATCATCATCAAACAACTGTCCCTCTTTCACTTCATTCAACCACGTCGGCTTAACTTGCAGCTCTGCCAACAGACTTCCGTCATCATACAAGCTCAGATGTGCAAACATCGCCCTCAGATCCGACACTACTTTCCGACTTAGGGCATCTGCCACTACATTCGCCTTGCCCGGTTGATACTCTATAGAACAATCATAATCCTTCAATAATTCCACCCACCTTCGCTGTCTCAAGTTCAACTCCTTCTGAGTCAACAAATACTTAAGGCTCTTGTGGTCTGTGTAAATCACTGACTTTTTTCCATAAAGGTAGTGCCTCCATACCTTAAGAGCAAAGACCACAGCCGCTAGCTCCAAATCATGCGTCAGGTAGTTAACCTCATGTGCCCTCAATTACCGAGACGCATAAGCGACTACTTTCCCGTCTTGCATCAGAACACATCCTAATCCGGTATGAGAAGCGTCACAATACACCACAAAATCCTTCCCTGCCTCCGGCTGAATCAAAACCGGAGCTTCAGTCAAAACCCTCTTAAGCTTCTCAAAACTCTCCTGTTGCTTTTCTGTCCATACGAAAGGTACTTCCTTTCTCAACAACTTCGTCAAAGGTGCGGCTATTGATGAGAACCCTTCTACGAACCTTCTGTAGTAGCCTGCCAATCCCAAGAAACTACGAACCTCAGCCACCAACTTAGGTGGTTTCCAATCTAGCACTGCCTCAATCTTCCTAGGATCCACCCTTATTCCTTCTGCAGACACTACATGTCCTAAGAATGCCACTTCCTTAAGCCAAAATTCACACTTGCTAAATTTGGCATAGATCTTCTTCTCTCTTAACACTTGCAACACTATCCGAAGATGCTCATCATGTTCCTCCTCAGACTTGGAATACACTAAGATGTCATCAAAGAACACAACGACGAACCTATCCAAGTAGGGTTGAAAAACCCAATTCATCATATCCATGAACGCAGCTGGGGCGTTCGTCAATGCAAACGGCATTACTACGAACTCATAATGCCCATACCTTGTCCTAAAAGTTGTCTTATGGATATCCACTTCCTTCACCTTAAGCTGATGATATCCAGACCTTAGATCTATCTTCGAGAAAACCGCTGCCCCCTTAAGCTGATCGAACAAGTCGTCAATCCTCGGCAAAGGGTACTTGTTCTTGATAGTCAGCTTAAACTGACGATAATCTATGCACATACGTATAGTTTCGTCCTTCTTCTTCACAAACAAGACCGATGCTCCCCATGGAGACACACTGGGTCAAATAAACCCACGATCAAGCAACTCTTGGATTTGAGCCTTGAGCTCAACCAACTCCTTGGGTGCCATTCTGTACGGGGCGATTGATGCAGGAGCTGTACCAGGTAGCAAATCAATTCCAAACTCCACCTTCCTATCCGGGGGTATTCTAGGTAACTCCTCCGGAAAGACATCCACAAATTCCCTTACGGTTCTAACTCCACTAACTCCTTCTTCCTTCGCATCCATCGCACTAACGAAAGCCAAGAATGCCTTGCATCCTTTCCGAACCATCTTATTAGCCTTTAGTGCTGAAACTACGTTAGACAGGTAGTTTCTTCTTTCTCCTATCATGATTACCGCCTCACCCTCCGGCGTCCTTAACTCCATTCGCTTAGCGATACAATCCAATATATATCGATGTTCCACCAGCCAATCCATGCCAAGTATGAGACGAATTCTCCGAAGGGTAATTCCATTAAGTCAGCCGGGAATACTGCTCCTTGAATCTCTAAAGGTACTTTTCGAAACATCTTATTCACCACTACAGTTTGACCTAGTGGGCTTACTACAGGCATCTCCCTATCAGATAGTTCAGAGGCTATGCCTAGAGTTTCAACTACTCTACATGCAACATAGGAATGGGTAGAGCCAACATCAATCAAAGCAAAGTAAGGCTTGCCAAATATAAGGAACGTACCGGTTATGACGACCTGTGCGTCTCCATCCTCTCTCCGGTGAATTGCATATACCAAGCCTGGCTGTCTTGCCTCTGTATTACCAGCACCTCTACCAGGTGTTCCACATCCTCTTCCGGCACCGTTTCCTCTACCATTCGGACCACGCCCTCGCTGAGGCTGCTGTCCGCCTCTTCCAGCCTGATTAAAACCCTGAGCTGCTGGTCGATTCCCATCCGGTTTCATAGGACAGTCCTTAATCATATGATCCTTGGACCCACACTTGAAACATCCTCCTATCTTCTTCCAACACTCTCATAGGTGCTTCTTTCCACACTAGTCACAGATACGATACTGCCCTCTTGTCGCAGCCTGCTGACCTCGCGGCCCATCAACTTTAGGCCTCTTTTAATATTCCCAGAAGACCCTGATGGTCCAAATCCTCTCTTCTGCTTATTCCGGTCTGTGTTCTGCCTCACAGAGTCCTTAATTCCTTCGGCTACCTTAGCCTTCTCTACCAACACAGCAAACTCCCGCTCTTATTGTGGAGCTATCAATAACCTCAGATCATCCCTCAGTCCATCCTCAAACCGGATACACCGCTCATGCTCCGTAGCCACGATTCCTCGAGCATACCAGCTCAATCTTAGGAATTCAGCCTCGTACTCCGCCACGGACTTGTTCCCTTGAACCAGCCCCAGAAATGCCTTCCTCTGCGCATCTATATAATGAGTACCAACATACTTCTTTTGGTATGCCGCCTTAACATACTCCCAAGTGAGTTCCTCAACCATAGCACCATCCCGAACTGTGAGCCACCATTGATATGACTCATCGCGAAGAAGCGACACCATTCTTTTCACTTTCTCCTCAGCCGTCAGATTCAACTCATCCATAATTCGCTCGGTAGCCTCCAACCAATACTCAGTAGTACTGGGTGCCACACCAGATACGCCACGGAACACCTCAGCTCCATTGGCTCAGAGTCGCTCGGGTACCGATCTTCGAGCTCCCATATTTCCACCTGCTCCAGCAACCATCTCCAGAACTCACAGCACCGCATGCGATACAGCATCATCCCCTGTCTGATCTTGCTGCTCAACACCAACAGCTGGTGGTGGGGGTGGTAGTGGTGGTACCTCATTTTCAGACCCTTGACCCGACCTAACGGGTTCCGACACAGTCATTCTGCCTCGACCACGTCCTCGCACATTACGACCACGTCCCCTAGAGCTCATGTCTACGATCGCGCTTTAATCTGATTTAAGAAATTTTATGTATTAGTATTTGTTCCACTGTTTATCCGCGAACAATTTTATGAAAAGAGCTTAATAGTAGTTCTTTCGATCATTCAGAGTTTTCATTTCAAGTTTTCTACCCTAATTCAGAGAAATACACACATTCAATAGTATCTATCAAACACACATTCATCATTCGAACATTTTTGTCTGTTCCTATCCCAGGGGTATTTTGGTACTAAATCGAGGTCCATTGGAAAATCTTAATAAGTCAAGGCACTCTGAAATTTTCAAACTCGAGGGTATTTTGGAATTTTTTCCCTGGAAATCGGGGTTATTTTTGGTAATTTCATAAACCATGGGTAATTTGGTAAATTTTCCCAATCAGGGTATCTTGAATTTTTACAAAATAGGGTTTTTGGATACTTTTGCAAAGTAAGAAAATTTTATTAAAATCGAGGGTAGTATGGTAATTTTAGAAACCCAGGGCATTTTTGGTAATTTTTCAACCAGGGGTATTTGGGTAATTTTGTAAATCAGGAATATTTCAGAAAAATTTTATAGAATAGTTTTTACAAATCCAAAAGGGTGATTTGAGGATTTTAAAACTAGGGTTTTTATAAAAATACGGCTAGTCCCTTTCGGGTTTTAATTATTGGGTTTAGCCCGTGAATAAGTCCTCTTGGTTAGGGTGAACCGTCACTACGCATCAGGTAGGATTCGAGTAGAGAGGAGGTGAGTCACTAGGACTGCTTAAATACCAAGCTCCCATCGAAACCAATCCTAGACATGCGCACAATGGTTGCCACACCCTAACTCGGCGACTTAGTCACAGGTTTGTTTAATTAGGCATTAAAGTTTTATGTAATTGTTGGGGTAAACTAGTCCTATAGTTCCAGTACTTAATATACTAATCTACGTTCCATTTATACCCTTCTACAAATCATACTATAAATCACACAATAGATAGGGGTACTTACCTGGTGGACTTCGGGTCGGAGACTTAGGTGCCATGCCAGAAAAACCCGCTCAATTCCAAAAAGATTTTCATAAAACTTATTTGGGCTCGATTTGAAAACGTTATGGGCTTTAAACCCAAGGCCGAGAGTTTTAAAACTGGGCTCTGATACCAAATTGAAACACCCCAAACCCGGCCCACGAGCCCTGACCGGATCTGGCATGTTCCTTGAGTAAAACGGTTCAAAACTTGTCTGTTTCTTTGGAAAACTTTGGTTGGTTATGAAGAATAATTGATTTGTGTTGTGTTCAAGTTGTAAACGAGTTTATGTTGAAGTCTAGATTTTGATAAAACTTTATTTTCAAAACCATAAGTTGAAAACGTTGTCGAGTTCTTAGAGTTTACTATTTAAACTGAAAATCATTTGTATTTATGTGTCAAAACATTTTAAGATTTATTTTTAAGAAAAGCTACTTAAACTTTAATTTGATAGGAATCGTGTCATAACAAAATAATTAAAATGCATGCATAAACAGTTAATAGCAATGGCCTTTTTACATCAAAAACAAAACCCAATATAAATTCAAAGTACTTAAAATAAAAAGTCCAAATAAAATAATTTCGTGCTGAGCATGGCCACCACTAAGCTCCTGCCGACCCGACCCATCACTGAGCGTCACCTGAAAAATATCCCACAACGGGGTGAGTCAAACAGACTCAGTGTGTAACAGCCAACACTAAGTCCCAACAGTTTATGGCATATCAAATCATACATATACATATAGCACATATAATTAATTATGCATTCCCGAACCCAACCTAGATAACCATCCGCTACACATCACCCGTACCAACCATCACACCGTGGGGACTACTAAGTCGACCCTTCTTCCGCTACACACCATCGAAGGCAGTCACTGCAGACGACGTGCTCATCGCCCTTATATATATTGTGGCATAGCCACCATATAGTTATTTTGTGACATAAGTCACCACATTCAGATTTCGTGACATAAGTCACCACATTCAGATATTGTGGTATAAAACCACCAGATCACTTCCCCTTTTCAAATTCACCCATATGCCCCATGTCATACAAATATGCATAAACCATGTCATATTCCTTATTCACATTCTTATAGTTTCACATATGTGTCATAACAGATCATATTGTACTCATAGTAGGAGTAGGTAAACATACCTGAATACTTTGTACCATTGCATGGTACTCTTAGCCACATCTTACACATTCTTATTAACATATCTATTAAAATATAACCATAATTCTATTAAGGCTTAGCGTGGGGTACAGACCTGATTTACTTAGCGAGTTCACTGAAATCCCGAAGAATCCCGATCTACTGGTCTAGATCTTAGTTCCTACATTCGGCCAACACTTAATGTTTAGCAAAAGCCGTTTCGACTATATAGTCAAATCCCGAAGGATAATTGCAACTAAAATCCTTACCTTGCTGCCGATTGATTACTAATCAAATCCCGAAACTTCGTAGAGTTTCTCCCTTGCAATCGGCTATACACTAAATCACTTGACTGGTTAGTTTCGGCTTTTGAACAACTAAGAAATAGATTCAAATCACTAAATATGGCCTTGGCTGATTGTGCATTGTCACTTACCTTATGAATCTTAAATCCCGGAATTAATCCTTGGTTATGGTATCTGTCGAAATCCCTATGGACACATGTTAGATCAATTTCTAACATTTAATCACAACAAATGGCCCTTGGCCGAATGTCACCCATAGCTTACCTTAGTTCTTGAAAGTCCCGAAGACTTCCTCTCTTGTAGTCGACAATAGCAGAATCCCGAAACACTCCTTCATAGTTTTAGCCGAAGAATACTAATGGGGTTAGATTCCATCTTTCGGCTAAAGAAAAGAAAGAAAAGCATCAATAGTTGACCCTTACCCTTATTATAGAAGTCGACTACTCCTTGTTGAACCCACAAAGATGTTCGGCTAAGAAGGCTAGGTAGTGATAACAAGTTTCGGCTTTTGGGGTTTAATGGACAATCGGCTATGGTCTAGAAAAACTCACTTTCGGATTTTAGAAAATTATGAAAAGAAGAAGAGAAAAGGTTGATCAATTTCGGCAATGGAGATAGATAAAGATTCGGCTAGCACAAGAATGAAAAGAGAGAAATATGAGGCTTAGGAGTTTCGGCAATGGTGATTAAGTGAGAAAGAGAGGCGGTTTTTGGTATGGCTTGCGTATGGAAAAGAAAAGAATGGAAACTTAGAAGAGAAAGGTTGAATTTCGGCAAAGAACAACATAAGATCCCTTTACAAAATTCGGCTACTCCCCGCTATCTACATGGCCGAATATGTCCTCAAAACAATCCCTTGGCCGGTCAACTCTTCTTCCCTCTATCAACATCCTTCTTTTTCTCCTATTTTCTCTCTTCTTTACCCACACAAAATAATTGAAATAAATCAACACTTATCCTTTACTTTAGCCGAAATTTTTAAAAAGAAAAACAAGACTTATCCTCATTTTCCAAAGTCCCTATGCCATCCACTTCTACTCCCCATGCCGTCCACCTCTGCTCACCCTTGCCACAAAATAAAAACTCCCTTTCTGCTTCCCTTGTGGCTCGAACTCAAGCCCTTCTCCATAGCTTGTGGCGTCACCTACCAAGGCCTTAAGTGGCACCTTGCAACCACTTTAACAGGCTGATTATTATGTCCAATTTCCCCTACTATTTCTCTTAAGGCCTATCAGGCTTAGCTCCCCTTAAAGACTTAAAATCTGATAATTTCTAAGGCATACCTACACTCTAAGGTTCACAGAATTCACAAAACACATCCATAACATACAAAGGCATGCTACTTCACATAATTAAGCAAAAATGCATAAGCCGTAAATCCCGGATATTACAATATCTAGCTATATACATATTTCAAAAGTACTAAAACAAGTTGAGTAGTGTGATGGTGATCCACGACGGTCCTCAAGCCTTCAGTAGCTTTGACGATCTATAAAACAGAACAAACACACACAAGTAAGCTTTCAAAAGCTTAGTAAGCCATATACAAATAAACTTAGCAATAATACACATATTCAATTTGATAAGATATCATTTATATTTCTCATAGCAACTTCATCTCATAATCATTGATTCATATGCTTAGCCATATGATACCAAATACTTCAACTCAAATATCACATATACACATAACTCATCTAAGCATAATTTCACATATCATCTCATCATTCTATTGCACATATTCATTTTAGTAAGTTCATATAGATAGTTACCTTTCATACACACCTTGTGTACTTATCAAACATACCTGAAACAGATATACATTCACGTAATCATTCATAGCTCGGACTTTCTCGTTGAACCTTTCGGAATCTAATAGGATATACAGAATACTCAGAATAGTCATACAATGCCAACGTCCCAGACGTGGTCTTACATGTAATTAGATGTTGATGCCACTATCCCCGACAGGGTCTTACATGAATTAATACGATGCCAATGTCCCAGACATGGTTTTACACATAAGTCTCATATCGACGCCAACGTCCTATACGTGATCTTACACGAAATCTCGAATCAATGCCAACGTCTCAGACGTGGTCTTACATGATAAAACAGAACAGACACCTATGTCATGACATAGCTAATTCTATCTATTCCTAGGTTCATACGAGACTTCTCGGACATTGCCACTATGTCAATCTTACCTAAAAATTCATGCACACAACATCGCATAAACATTCATCGTTATCAATAGTCATATGAACATACATAATTCAATACAAATACGTTTATTTGTATACTGACTTACCTCGGATTCGGATATTCGTTTGGACTCGTTTATTCACCTACGTTCGCTTTCCCTCGATCTAAGTTCGTTTTCTTCGGTTCTTGATCTATACATATTCAAATTCATCCCTCTTATTTAACAACACATTCAATTCAATCCAAATCACACATTCAGGGCTATTTGCAACTTAGCCCTCACATTTGCACATTTTATCAATTTAGTCCATTTTTCTCAAAACATCAAATATACAAAATCACCATACACTCATGCTTAGCCGAATGCTCATCTATCTCATACAAGTCCAAACATTTCATCAAATTCACAATTTAGTCCCTCAAATTGCTATTTTCACAATTTAGCCCTAATTAGCTAAATCCATCAAAAATTCAAGAACAAAACATGTTCATTTAACACATATCTTTCATTAAACACCTAAACTCATCACAAAGATCACCATTTCATCAATGGTAAATTTCATAAACATCATCAATACACAAAATTGAGACATGGGTTTTGAAATATACGAAGCAACAATTACAAAACCGTAGAAATTATCGAAAACTGATCAAAAACACATACCCGATTATGCTTGAACGATGGCCGAATATAAGAAGCTTAAACCCTTTCTTCTTCCTCTTGTTTTCGGTCAAAAAGATGAATAAAATGGCCATTTTTCATGTTTTATCATATTATAACATACATATTAATTCATTTACCTTATTAATGTTTCATTTAATAATTAAAACAAACATACATTAAGGGCACATTTGTCCTTTGTTCATCCACTAACTAAATAGTGGTTAAATTGCCTCATAAGGCCTCATCTTTTAATAACTACAACACATAAGTGCTTTAACATATAACATGCAAATTTCACATTTAATGCAATTCAATCCTTTTTTTTCAATTAAGCACACAGACGGACAAATTGAATTACGAAACTTTAACACATGCTTAATCACATATCAATGACACAAAAAATAATATTAAAGTATTATTCAGACTTAGATTTGTGGTACCGAAACCACTGTTCCGACTAAGGTCTAAATTGGACTATTACAATTCTCCCCCTTAGGGATTTTCATCCCCGAAAATCTTACTGTTAAACAGATTTGGGTATTGCTGTTTCATCGAATCTTCAGGCTCCTATGTAGCCTCTTCTAATCCATGTCAATGCCATAGCACTTTTACTAACGTAATTTTCTTGTTTCTCAGTTCTTTCACTTTACGAGCTAAAATACAGATCAATTTTTCCTCATATGTCATATCAGATCGGATTTCAATTTCAGACGGAGTAATTATATGTGACGGATCGGAATGGTATCTATGGAGCATCGAAACATGAAATACATTGTGAATCTTCTCTAGCTCAGATGGCAATAACAATCTATATGTAACAGGTCCAACACGCTCGATGATTTCATACGGTCCGATGAACCTCGGACTCAATTTACCTTTTCGCCCAAATCGGAGTACTTTCTTCCATGGAGACACCTTCAGAAACACTTTGTCACTGATTTCAAATTCAATCTCTTTTCCTTTTAAGTTTGCATAAGACTTCTGATGATCGGACGCTGCTTTCAAACTATCTCGGATGACTTTCACTTTTTGTTCTATATCTTTTGTTAAATTGACCCCGTGTATCTGATTTTCACTGAGCTCGGTCCAATACATAGGTGTTCGGCATTTACGTCCGCACAGAGCTTCATATGGTGCCATTTTAATACTAGACTGAAAACTGTTGTTATAAGAAAATTCAATCAATAGAAAATACTGTTCCCACATACCGTTAAACTCACGAATGTAGCATCTCAACATGTCTTCGATAATTTGAATAATCCGTTCGGATTGACCATCTGTATGTGGATGAAAAGCGGAACTTAAATGCAATTTCGTGCCTAAAGCTTCTTGTAGTTTCTTCTAGAACCTTGAAATAAACCTTGGATCTCTGTTAGGCACAATGGATAGTGGCACCCCGTGCAACCTCACAATCTCAGAAATATAAAGTTCAGCTAATCTATCAAGTGAATAATCAGATTTTACCGGAATAAAATGGGCAGATTTCGTCAATCGATCAACTATGACCCAAATTGCATCTTTCTTTCTCGGAGTCAGGGGCAATCCAGAAACAAAATCCATTGTCACTCTATCCCATTTCCACTCAGGAATCAGAATTCGTTGTAACAAACCAGATGGTACCTGATGTTTAGCTTTAACTTGCTGATAGACCAAAAATTTCGACATAAAATCAGATATATCTCGTTTCCTTCCAGACCACCAATAGTGTTGCTTCAAATCCTAATACATTTTAGTGCTTCCCAGATGAACAGATAGACGACTACTATGAGCTTCATTCAAAATTAACTGAATCAAATCTGGATTTCTCGGAACACAGATTCGATCTCAAAATCTCAAGCAATCATTATCATCAACTCAAAATTCAGAATCAGAGTTCAGATCATACTGAGCTTGTTTCACTGTTATTTCATTATGAACTTTCTGAGCATCACATATTTGTAGTAGAAACAATGGTTTTGCTTTCAATTCAGCCAATACTAAACTATCATCAGACAGATCTAAATGGGCATTCATAACACGCAACGCAGACAATGATTTTCGACTCAATGCATCAGCAACGACATTCGCTTTACTCGGATGATAATCTATCACAAGCTCGTAGTCTTTTAACAACTCTAACCACCTTCACTGCCGCATATTCAAATCTTTCTGAGTCATTAGATATTTCAAACTTTTATGATCTGAATACATGTGACATTTTTCACCGAACAGATAATGTCGCCAAATCTTTAATGCGAACACAATTGTAGCTAACTTAAGGTCATGAGTCAGATAATTCTTTTCATGAGGTTTCAATTGTCTTGAGGCATAAGCTATTACTTTGCCTTCTAGCATTAGAACACATCCCAGACCATTTAATGAAGCATCACTGTAAATTACAAATTCTTTACCCGATTCTGGCTGTACTAAAATTGGAACTTCAGTCAAAAGAGCTTTTAACTTATCAAAACTTTTCTGACATTTACCAGACCATTCAAATCTAACATCTTTCTGAAGTAATCTAGTCAACGGAGTAGCTATCATCGAAAAGCCTTTTACAAATCTGCGATAATAACCAGCAGGTCCCAGAAAACTCGAACTTCAGATACATTTTTCGGAGGTTTCCATTCCAGAATTGAAAAAATCTTGCTCGAATCAACTCGTATACCAGAGGTCGATACAATATGTCCCAGAAAACTGGCTTCACGTAACCAGAATTCACATTTACTGAATTTCGCATACAATTGATTTTCTCGCAGAGTTTGCAACACAATTCTCAGATGTTCAGAATGTTCAATTTCATCCCATGAATAAATCAAAATATCATCAATAAATACAACAACCAATTGATCTAGGTACGGTCTAAAAATTCTATTCATCATATCCATAAAAATAGCAGGAGCATTCGTTAGTCCGAAAGGCATCACTAAGAACTCATAATGTTCGTACCTCGTTCTGAAAGCAGTTTTCGGAATGTTTGAATCTTTTACTCGCAACTGGTAATATCCCGATCTCAGATCTATCTTTGAAAACACGGTGGCTCCTTTTAACTAATCAAATAAATCATCAATTCTGGGCAACGAATATTTATTCTTTATTGTCACTTTATTCAACTGACGATAATCAATGCACATTCTCATTGTACCATCTTTCTTTTTCACAAACAGAACAGGAGCACCCCAAGGTGAGAATAGCAAACCCTCTATCAGTCAACTCTTGCAGCTGAGACTTTAATTCTTTCAATTCTGTTGGTGCCATTCTATACGGAGCTATCGAAATAGGTACCGTACCAAGCAATAGATCAATTCCAAATTCAACTTCACGTATCAGAGGCAAACCCGACAATTCTTCAGGGAATACATCAGAAAATGCACAGACTACTAGCACTATTCAACTTTCTTTTCAGAAACTTTCGAATCAATCATATAAGCAAAATATGCCTCAAATCCCTTTTTCACGTATCTTTGAGCTGTCAATACAGATATCACCGTAGGTAAACCATTTAAATCACTAGACTCAACTCTGACTATTTCACCATTCGAACATCTCAGATCAATAGTCTTTCTTTCACAATTCACAACAGCATCATGTAATGTCAACCAATCCATACCCAAAATGATATCAAACTCATCATATGGTAATAGCATCAAATCAGTAGGGAAACAGATATCTCGAAACATTAACAAACAATTCTTGCATACTTTATCAACCAAGACACTTTTTTATCTAAGGGGTTCGATACTTTTATAACAAACTCAGTAGACTCTATAGGCAAAGTCTTACTGCATACTAAGTTCATGCATATATATGAATGAGTAGAACCAGGGTCTATCAATGCAATCACAAAAGCATCATAAAGTGTAAATATACCTGTTATAACGTCTGGAGATGAAGCTTCCTCACGAGCTCGGATAGCATACGCTCTGGCAGGCGCTTTAGCTTCAGATTTCGCAACAGTATCTCTCGTAGTTCTTTGACTACCACTGACAGTTCTTACATTTCGGAAAGGTCTACCTCTCGTTGTAACACTATCAGATCTCAGTTTCTGAATCGTCTCTGGCTCAACAGACTCTGGACAGTCACGAATGAAATGATCTAATGATCCACATCTAAAGCAAGCTCGATCATTTAATCTACAACTTCCCGAATGCCTTTTACCACAATGCTTACTTTCAGGTTTCTCGGATCAAACATTTCCAACACTTGCTATAGAAGTTGCCGGAGCTTTTGAGCTCACTTGTGATCTATCTCAGTCTCTATTCGAATGTCCCACATTAAACTTTGAATGGCTATGATCATCTCAGAATTTCTTCAAAGCAGACTGAAATGATCTACTCTGGAATCTCTTTCTCATATCTCTAGCATCAGACTCAACTTTCCTTTTATCTTTCCCTAGTGCCTCAGCTTTGCACGCTCGATCAACAAGTACAACGAACTCTTTTATTTCCAAAATTCCGACTAGCAAACGGATATCTTCATTAAGGCCATCTTCGAATCTGTTGCACATTATTTCCTCAGTAGATACACATTCACGAGCATAATGACTTAATCTCATGAACTCTCGTTCATATTCCATAACAGACATACGACCCTATTTCAGTTCCAGAAATTCCTTTCGTTTCTGATCGATAAATCTCTCACTGATATATTTCTTCCGAAACGCAATCTGAAAGAAGTCCCACGTGACTCGCTCTTTCGAAACAACAGAAGTTAGAGTTTTCCACCACTGATAGGCCGCGTCTCGTAGCAGTGATACAACACATTTAATACTTTCTTCCGGCGTCAAAGACATTTCATCAAATACCCGGATTGTGTTCTCTAACCAGAACTCAACTTTCTCAACATCGTCATCACTGGTAGCCCTGAACTCTTCGGCCCCATACTTACGGATTTTGTCTATAGGAGGTTTGCTCAACAGATTCGGATTCGAAATCGGAGGTATAGCAGATGTCTGAGGTGGATTAGGCGGGGGCCGAAGTTGCAAAACAACCGGATTATTTCCTACTAACTGAGTGAACCACTCACTCATCATCTGGAAGAAAGCTTGTTTAGCTTCTCCCTCTTGACCACTCATAGCAGGCACATTACTTTTACATCGTCAGCTACGGCTCATTACTATACAAAAATCACATTTTACAGGTCAGGATTCATCACACTATCACAGTTCAGATATATGGCATGTATAGCTAGACTCTGACACGCTACGTTAGTCCAAGAATCGACTTAATCGTAGCTCTGATACCAATCAAATGTAACACCGTTAACCCGAGTCTGACGCTGAATTAGGGTTAAAGGCGTTACCGGACAGATCGAAAATTTTTATAATCATCTCATACAATCATTCACCAAACACGAATCAAGTGTCCCTTACATTGGTCAACAAGACCTAAATCATGCTTTAAAGTAGGGTCGGGACTAGGCCGCACACATACAGAAATTCTCATAAATTTAAAACTTTTCTAAGTCATGCAGGACACACGCCTGTGTGAGCAGGTCGTGTGTCTTCCACAGTCACCAGACACACCCATGTGTCTAGGCCGTGCCAAATCAAGGCATGTATATTGACTTTTACACACGGCCACTAGACACGCCCGTGTTCCATGGCCGTGTGCTCTTAGACTATATACTGACTTAATCACACGGCTACCAGGCATGTCCGTGTGCCAAGGCCATGCACATTTAGCTAGATACTGTAATTTTCCCACGGCCATTAGGCACGCCCGTGTGCCATAACTGTGGAGGCAAAATAGGCCAATGTCAAGGCCATAATGCCACCCACAAAAGGGTCTTACCTATAAGCAATACACCAATTCTTATCATACTTAATTGACAATCAAGCACATGTCAAATACTCAACAAAGCTTTGCATCCAATCTCATTTGCAAACATACTAAATTGAAACAACTAAAACACATGTGCTTTCAAGCATGATTCATCTACATTTACTTTTCATATAATCATTTCTTTTCTCAACCATACATATTCATAATGCATTCATAATCTTACCAAAACTTTGACTATTTCTTTAGCTATCTAACCATATCAAAACATACTCAAGCATATTACCAATACTTATCTAGCCACATTTCATGGCTATTATATACATTTCAAACATAACCAAAATGACTAGCCTATACATGCCATATCTAGCCATATACATATTTCAAAAGTACCAAAACAAGTTGAGTAGTGTGATGATGATCCTCGGCGGTCCCCGATCCTTCAGTAGCTTTGACCATCTATAAAATAGAACAAACACACACAGAGTAAGCATTCAAAAGCTTAGTAAGCCATATACAAATAAACTTAGCAATAATACACATATTCAATTTGATAAGATATCATTTATAGTTCTCATAGCAACTTCATCTCATAGTCATTGATTCATATGCTTAGCCATATGATACCAAA
Organism: Gossypium australe; assembly: GCA_005393395.2. Lineage (NCBI taxonomy): Eukaryota > Viridiplantae > Streptophyta > Magnoliopsida > Malvales > Malvaceae > Gossypium > Gossypium australe. The sequence continues at coordinate 73,036,608 of CM016616.1, forward strand.
TACTTCAACTCAAATATCACATATACACATAGCTCATCTAAGCATAATTTCACATATCATCTCATCATTCTATTGCACATATTCATTTTAGTAATATAGATAGTTACCTTTCATACACACCTTGTGTACTTATCAAACATATTGACGCCAGCGTCCCAGACGTGGTCTTACATGAAATCTCGAATCAATGCCAACGTCCCAGACGTGGTCTTACATGATAAATCAGAACAGACACCTATGTCATGACATAGCTAATCCTATATATTCCTAGGTTCATACGGGACTTCTCAGACATTGTCATTATGTCGATCTTACCTCAGAATTCATGCACACAACATCTCGTAAACATTCATCATTATCAATAGTCATATGAACATACATAATTCAATACAAATACGTTTATTTGTATAATGACTCACCTCGGATTCGGGACTTGTTTATTGAACTACGTTCGCTTTCCCTCGATCTAAGTTCGTTTTCTTCGGTTCCTGATCTATACATATTCAAATTTAACCCTTTTGTTTAACAACACATTCAATTCAATCCAAATCACACATTTAGGGCTATTTGCAACTTAGCCCTCACATTTCAAACATTTTATCAATTTAGTCTATTTTTCTCAAAACATCAAATATACAAAATCACCATACACTCATGCTTAGCCGAATGCTCGTATATCTCATACAAGTCTAAAAATTTCATTAAATTCACAATTTAGTCCTTCAAATTGATATTTTCACAATTTAGCCCTAATTAGCCAAATCCATAAAAAATTTAAGAACAAAACATGTTTGTTTAACACAAATCTTTCATTAAACAACTAAACTCATCACAAAGATCACCATTTCATCAATGGTACATTTCATAAACATCATCAATACACAAAATTGAGGCGTGGGTTTTGAAATATACGAAGCAACAATTGCAAAAATGTAGAAATTATCAAAAACTGATCAAAAACACATACCCGATTATGCTTGAACCATGGCCGAATATAACAAGCTCAAACCCTTTCTTCTTCCTCTTGTTTTCAGTCAGAAAGATGAATAAAATGGCCAGTTTTTAGGTTTTATCATATTATAACATACATATTAATTCATTTCCCTTATTAACCTTTCATTTAATAATTAAAACAAACATACATTAAGGGCACATTTGTCCTTTGTTCATCCACTAACTAAATAGTGGTTAAATTGTCTTATAAGGCCTCCTCTTTTAATAGCCATAACACATAAGTGCTTTAACATATAACATGCAAATTTCATATTTAATGCAATTCAATCCTTTTTGTCAATTAAGCACACATACGGACAAATTGGCTTACGAAACTTTAACACATACTTAATCACATATCAACGACACAGAAAATAATATTAAAGTATTATTTAGACTTGGATTTGTGGTCCCAAAAATACTGTTTTGACTAAGGTCTAAACCGGACTGTTACACACTGTAAGAACGTTTACATTGCAAGAAAGACAACTTACTTTAGTATACAATCTAAATGAGTCCGTAATCCTGTAAAAGAATCAAACTGTTCAATTGATTCAAATACTAAGAAGGATTATTATGTCATATACAATTCCAATTGAGGAGATGGCTAGTCTTTGCTATCGAAGCAGTTGATTCCACGAGTAGAGACATAGATGTTTTCATTGGCAAAATGATACATTGGACTAGACCCAAGATGAATTAATTATGAACTCATTTGTGAATTAATTCACTTATGACATTCTTAGTGTGATTTACCTAAATCCTGAGTTAGTCACTAACTATGCGTATGTAACTCATGTACTTTGATATAAGTGGAGACTTATGCTCTAAAGATGATCGAGCCGATAGTCGATATGTTTGGTACATGACTTTTGTATGACATGGATTTACTAGAAATAGTGGAATTCATAGCTCAATTAAAGAGTTAATGATATCCTCTCATTGGCATTATGTGGATTGATAAAACGGAATGTGGCCAAGGGTTGCTTGTTCTCGAACGAACAATTAATCAGAACCATTTGTAGACAATGATCATATTAATCATTAAGAAGACACAATGGTGACAATGAGATAAACTAAGATTGTATTAAGTGAATGGGTTAAACTCAAAGGAATCAAAAATATCATATGAGGATAACACACACATGACGAGGTCATTGGACAAAGCAATTGGATGAATTGCTTTTATAAAGAGTATACAATAAGAATTTTTCAATCATGGTACTTCTTGTGGACTGACTCCATGATTAAGTAATTGCGAATTATTGGAACAATGTTTTTAGACATAATTGCAATTACTAGAGTCTAATTGTATATGTCTGATTGGTTCCTCTGCTAGCTCAAGAAAATCTCGATCGGACTGCATTTGAATCAGAAGAGAATTCTATGACTTTGGAAATACTTTAAATGAGTCAATTTATTTGATGTGGAATTAAATTGGGCAGTCATAAGAATCATTCAACTAAAGAATTTGATTAAAGAATTTTCTTGAAAAAATAATTTGGAAAATCTAAGTGATTTTTGGGAAAACTAATTTTGATCAAATAAAAGTAAATTAATCAAATTAATTAAAATTAATATGATATTTTTGAAAATTAATTTTCGAGTCAGAAAATTTACGCAATAGGTAATTGAACTTGAAAATTGGACATGAGATCGTAAATTGGGCTTGAGAGCCCAAAACCAAGTGCAAGACCCCAAAATTGGTTGAACTAGGCCGATAGTGGTTGGATCGGACTGGTCTGGCCGTCATTGACCTGGACCAAACTATTCGAGGTGACGGAGACATTCCAGTGGCTAACAAATGGTAGATTGTGATGGTTTTTTGGTGGTTGAACAGTGGAAGAATTACACTTCTACTCTACCAGAGAATTTGATTTCAGATTAACTATTCCAAAAATAATAATATTATAATAGATTGAATGTTATATTAAATTTAATACTTATTTTAATAATATTTTATTAATTTAATATTAAAGTGAGTATCGTAATATTAAATTTAATTTAATGTTTATCTTGTAGATAAATATTATATAAATTTAACAATATTTAATATTAAAATTAATGATAAATATTAAATTAATTTAATATTAAAGTGATTAAATTTAATCATAGTTGAACTCTCTAAACTCTCCCTATATAAAGAGAGCATTGGGTCATTATTTACACACACTTGAGTTTAAGAGAAAGTTGTAGAGAGAAAATTCACTAAAGAAATTGTTTCAAAAAATTTATAGAGATATTTTTCTTCTTTACAAGTTGGCCCAAAAGTTTAAAGAAATTGAGAAAGTACCCCACTGGTAATTTTGTGAAAAAATTCTAATTCAAAGCGAACTCACACTCAGCCCACACTCGGCAGACATGAGCTTGAGGATAGCAGAGAAGACTACTCAGTCGATGTAACACCTTTCACCCGTATTCAACGCGGAAATAGGGTTACAGAGCATTACCAAACTTACAACACATTTACACACACTTATCTTATACATTTAATCAATACAAACAATCATCATTCCATATCAATCAATTTGTCCCTAAAACAAACATGCATTGGAAGTGGTTCAGGATTAAATTGAAAACTCGGGAAATTTTTCAACACATAATTTTTTTCTCAAAACAGGGAACACACACCCGTGTGGCCAGGCCGTGTGTCTCACATGGCCACCAGACACGCCCGTGTCACAGGCCATGTGGACATTCGAAATAGGAGCACATTGTCGTGTCCCATCCTGTGTCTGACCATGTGTAACTTTCTGACTTGGGTCACACGGCCAACACACACGCCCGTGTGCCCTAAAAATGGCCAGACACGCCCGTGTGCCAGACCGTGTACTAGGCCATGTCAAACCTGTAGGGTATACTGAGTTATTCCACACGGCCAAGTCACACACCTGTGTGTGAGGCCGTGTGGAGCAGATTGACTTGCTTTCTAAAACCACACTAACGGACACACAATGTGTAACATAACCAAGTGTCATACACGGCTGAGATTGTAACAGCCCAGTTTATACCCTAGTCGGAATAGTGTTTTGGGACCACAAATCTGAGTTAGAAAAATATTTTAATATTATCTTCCGTGTTTATAGTATGTGAATTGATATGCGTGAAAATTTCGTATGAAAATTTGATCGTTTGAGTGCTCAATTTGATAAAAGGACTTAATCGCGTAAAATGAAAAAGTGACTTGCTATTTGTTAAAGTGCTATATTTCTATGGCTTTTATTATGTGGGGTCCTTAAAGTGAAATTTGACCATTGAACATTAGCATGGACGGTAATAGACTTTAATTATATGATTTTTTATGTTAATTTATAATGGTTAAAAAGGTAAAATGGCTTTTATAATGTAATAAATAAAGTAAAACATAAAATGCCCATTGTCATTCATCTTATGGACGAATGTTGAAGAAAAAGAATCCATGGATGAAGCTTTTATATTCTGCAATCTTGAAGCTTAATTCGGGTATGTGTTTTGCTCGATTTTCGATAATTTTTACGTTTTTGAGATCGTTGCTTCGAATATTACTTAGCCCATTCTTTAATTTTCAAAACTGATGATAAATTTGAGATTTTCCATTGTTGATAATATGATGAATTTTTAGTTTGATGATGAAAAAAAAATCTTTGATGTTCGATTATCATGTTTAATTAAGTGATTTTTGGTAAAAATCCAAATTAGGGGTTTATTTGTGAAATTGAAAAATTTAGGGGCTTAAATGTGGAATAAATGAAAGAAATGGGCTGCTAGGGACCTTAGTGAAATTCAGCCAAGCACGGGTGTGGTGAAATTTTGAATATTTCGTGTTTTGTGAAATAGGGACTAAATTGCAAAAATGTGAAATGTTAGGGGCTAAAATGAAAATTTCCCATTTATATGTTATTGGATGAAAACTAAATGAAAGGTTGAATAAGTAAGTTAATTTTGATATTAATGTAACACCCTTTACCCGTATCTTACGCTGGAACCGGGTACGAGGCATTACCAGACTTAACAATACATTCTACCAAATCCCGAGCCACAAAATTTCACTTATAATTTAAACTTTAACAAACACATGCATACACAAGCATTACAACTCCACCTTTCTGAATTAAATATACATCCGTGGTATATCCACTCAGCACCACATTTTCAAATCAACATGTGTTACCGTGGTATATCCACTTAGCACCACGTAACATGTATAACCGTGGCATATCCATTTAGGGCCACGTAAATAAATCAACATGTGTTACTGTGGTATATCCACTTAGCACCACGTAACATGTATAACCGTGGCATATCCACTTAGCGCCATGTAAATAAATCAACAAGTGTTACCGTGGTATATCCACTTAGCACCACGTAACATGTATAACCGTGGCATATCCGCTTAGCGCCACGTTTTTATTCCAATCCGAAGATTCATCCAAGATTTCCTCATTTAATTCCATTTCCTCATCCACAAATTACAATTTTTATCAATCAACCATATGATATTGCTTCTCGTTTCATATAATAAAATATCAAACATAAATGAAAATAATACATTATTTACATATCACTTACATTCTTGCACTCACTTGCACACATTATTACTTGCCTTTTCATTTTACAATTTTATCACTTTACCAGGAACACTTGTACATACATGCCACTATGAATGTAGCCGAAACTACCACTGATTTGTAGCCGAAGCTACCATTAATTTGTAGCCGAAGCTACCACTTTTCACTTGTTAACTTGGTAGTACTTGTTGAAATACTTGCAACTAGTTAATTATGATTCATACAATAAATAAACAATTTAACATACACATAATAATGTATTATCTACATACAAACTAACATAATTACATTCTCAATCTCATCACATCATCAATTTAACTTATCCTCCCCAAATTATTCTATTCAATACTTTCTTGATATTACACAAAGCCATCTTCCTAATTTGGTCTTACATGTAAACTTATACCAATTCTCATTAAAATGTCAAGTCATTATCGAACATTATAATTATATTGGAAAATCAGTACTAAATTATTCATAACTATAATTTCAATTTAACATTCAAACTTGCATCATTATCTGCTTATTAAACATATGAACTTACCTCAATACCAAAATGGCCATTTTACCAACTTTCTCGATTTTCAATTTTCCTCCCGTTCTAGATCCAAATCTCATTTTTTGGGGTCTACAAAATCACATTTCACTTATTTAATTAATATACTACTCAAAACAGTCCCTAACTCAAACTTTGGCAAAATTACAATTTTGCCCCTAAACTTTTGCATAATTATGATTTATCCCCTAGGTCCGAAAATTAAAATTCATCCCTCATTCTTATGTTTTATAACATGCTGATCAGTTTTTACTTCTACGGAAACATCAAATTCTTGCTCTAACATGCACTTATGTATTTTTGTCGATTATGTCGTTTTACTCATTTTCACTTAAAATTGCTTAGTAAAAGTTGTTTAACATATTTCTAAGCTTCATATTCTACCATAGAACATCAAAATAAACACATTTAACCTATGGGTATTTTTCCAAATATGAACCCTAGGTTAAATTATTGCTAGAATAAGCTAAATCAAGTTACCGGGACGCCAAAAACGTAAAGAACATGAAAAACGGGGCTAAAATGGACTTACCATGAAGCTTGGAAAGCTTGAAAACCCTATCTGTGTCTTCCCACATGTTAAATTCGGCCTAAGCTTGAAGATGGACAAATTTGGCATTTAACTTTTGTTTTTAATTCATTTAATTCACTAAATTACCAAAATGCCCCGTAAAAAAAATCTTTTAAAACATACCCATCCATGTCCATTTTTGTCCACAAACTTAACCAATGGTCTAATTACCATTTAAGGACCTCCAATATAAAATTTCATAATAATTGGACACCTCTAACATGTAGAACTCAACTTTTGCACTTTTTACAATTTAGTCCTTTTGACTAAATTGTGTGCCCCAACGTCAAAATTTTCGAATGACATTTTCACGAAATCATTCCGTGAAATTGTAGACCATAAAAATATAAATAAAATAAATTTATCAACATCGAATTTGTGGTCCCGAAACCACTGTTCCGACAAAGCCCAAAATCGGGCTATTACAATTAATTAGATTGGAAAAAGCGGAATTCAGATCTAGATCGAGGGAAAGTCAAGATATCAGATTAGTCGACTTAATTTGTCATTACTATGAATGAGGTAAGTTCATATTTTAATAGACATTACAAAATCATGTTATAAATGCATATTATTTGTATGATTGAATTCAATGCCGAATGGTAATGCAAATATATGTATTTTGAATAAGTTATATATATGTTATTATGATATTGAATTGTTTGAGAAGCAAAATATATGAATAGGAGAAAGTTCTATTAACGTGACTACGTTCGAAAAGCCCCGTACGAACCTTAGGAATAGTAGAGGATACATATGTCATGACATAGGATTTCGAGATATGATTTCGTGTAAGACCACGTCTGGGACGTTGGCAACGATTTCAGATATCGTGTAAGACCGTGTCTGGGACACTGGCATCGATTAGAGATTACGTGTAAGACCCTGCCTGGGACAGTGGCAGTGATATTTAATTACACGTAAGACCACGTCTAGGACGTTGGCATTGTACGAGCTTTACGAGCTATCCGAGTATCCTTATTGATTTCGAACGGTTCAACGGGCGTTCTAAGAAACAAGTGATTAAGTGAATGACATTCTAATTCAGGTATGTTGAAATGTATGCAATATTTGATAATCAAAGGTAAGTATATATGTTCAAAGAATGTTATGTGATGTATATGCAAATGAAATGTGAATATGTGCAAATGAAACATGAACAAATGAATAAGATGTGATTTATAAAGTGGCATATGTAAAATTGACAGATACTATATGAATAAAAGGTGAATTTGGGTATAAGTGATGATATGTGATTCATATGAGAAAGATATGTGATTAAATATGTTATTTCCCAATATGTGCTCATTTGACTATATGAAAGTGAGAATTGAATGTTATATGAGAATCGAATTGAATAAGCTTGTGAAAGCTAAAGTTAGTAAGTAAGTAAGTATATTATTGAATGGTGATGATTTGATATGAAATCATGTTATAAACTTGAGATAAGTTGTGTTTTGGCATGTGAGATAACATATCATACTTATGGCATTGTAATGAAATTATTTGTTATGTTACGTTTATTAAGATACGAGCTTACTAAGCTTTCAAAGCTTACTTTGTGTGTTTTTCCTATGTTTATAGATTTTCGGAGATTTGCTCAGGTTTGAAGTCGGCGGAGATTGCATCACACTATCTGGCTAATGATTTCGGTATTTATACACTTTATGACTTGGTTATATAGCATGTACAGGCTTTATGAATGTTTGATGAGTATTTGTAATTTGGGAAATTGATGCTTATGTGTTTGATGCAATTTGCCATGAGATGTGGCTTGGAAATCGATGTTAATTTTGATGTGTATATGTTGCCTTAAGTAATGGCATAGTTTGGTTTGGCTAATGATGGTTCAAATTGTTTTACTTGATTATTTGGTAGGTGTAGAATAATTGCTTATAATGCATGATCTTAAACTTAATCAATCAATGGTTAGTAGATGATTTATGAGTCGAGCTTGGTGTGTGATTGATGATAAAACATATATTTGAAATTGGTTGAATTGATGAATGTGATATGTGTTTTATTATATGATGGAATAAGTGTGAAATGACAAATGAATCATGTTGGCTTTGGTATGTGCTTTGTATAGGAAATGGTTATGATTTGAGTTGATGAATTGTAGAGAATTGGTATGGCATGTTTGGTGTATAAAATAACATGTTTTGCCTGCCTATTAATTGTATTGAAATGGTACAAAATGATGTGGTTTAGGTGTGCATGAAGAGGGTAAGAAATATGGCTTAAACCAAGCCTAATTTCGTGCCACACGGCCTGAGCACACGGGCGTGTGACTCAACCGTGTGACCCCTGCTGCTTAAACACAATAAGTCAGTGTGTTCCACGGCCTAGACACAAGGGTGCGTCTGGTGGCCGTGTGGATAAGTCAGTATGTATGCCATGTTTTCCCACGGCCTAGACACACGGGCGTGTCTGGTGACCGTGTGAGGCACAAGGCCTGCTATCATGGGCGTGTGACCTCTGTAGCTTAGATAAATATTTAAGTTTCAAAAAAAATTTGTATGTGCTCAGTTTAGTCCTGACCCCTTCCCAATGCATGTTTAAGGTCTTGTAGACCTTCTAAAGGGACTCTATGTGTATATTTTGCTATGAAATGTTTGTGAATATTTGATGTTAGTGAAATGTTTATGATATGATCTGATATGTCTGGTAACGCCTCTTAACCTTAGCCTGACGACAGATATGGGTTAGGGGTGTTACAGAGACACACACTCGTGTCTCTGCCCGTGTGGACAAAAATAGGCTATTTACCAAGCCATTTTTCCACCCAAATTTGCATGTACCTAAACAATCCTAATGGTATCAATTCAAGACAGAAATATGTAGCCAAATACCATCAACAATTGTTCAAATCATAGCATTTCTTTACCATCAATACAAAACACAAATATACCTCAATTTACATCTAATTTCATACCTAATTCACATATACAATTCAATTAACTAAACCCTTCCAAACATGCGATATCATGTACCACGTCACAAGCAAATAGCTTTCCAATTATCAACCCTTTAACATTCAAAATACCTAATATCATTAAACATCATAAATCCAACCTTAATCTCACAAGATAGGTCAATTACCAAACCTAAAACAAAACCATTAGCACATTTATAAACACATCCAAATCAACCAAAATATGCCAACTTCCTTGGCTATATACAAACCAAACATAGATATTTATAAGCCAACTCAAATTGCTACATCATTTACCAAATTTGACTCAAAGTCCCTATACATGCCATATGACCCAAAACATAGTTTCAAATGTACCAAAGTGCCATCGGATAGCGTGATGAAGTCTCTGACGATCCCCGAATCCGAGCTAGCTTTGAAATCACTATAAAACATGGAAAAGCAACAAAGTAAGCTATATAGCTTAGTAAGCCCGTATTTTAACAATGAGCAAATATCATTATTCATTAATCATTCAAATAATAGAAAGCAATATACAACAATTCTATTAAATCACAAAGCTATCAATGATCGTTCACATAAGTTACCAAGGAACTCATCAATTCCATAGTTTTAATACTCAATTCATTTCCATACGTACCTGTACCATCTTGTACAATCTCATACTCAACCACATATTCCATTTACCTGTTGAACCATTCAGAATAGGAGTCGGATACTCAAGGGTCTCACACGATAAGTACCTATACCATGGCCCGAAGCCAAATCAAGGTAACTTAGATCCAGAGTTTTGATATCATGGCCTGAAGCCAAATCAGCCGATATGCATGGCCTGAAGCCAAATCGGTTTATCTCACACCCGAAGTGCTAAATCATGGCCTGAAGCCTACTCAAAGTATCCCTAATGACATGTCACTAGTATCTTAAACTATTCCTAAGGTTCAATCGGGATTTCAATACCAAATCGTAGTTGAATCACTTCCAATCTATTGTCGAATCTTTCTAAAATCATTGTTAAACATATCCGTAGTCTCATTTCCACAGTTCATGCAATATCAAAGGATTTAAACACAATCATAAATAAAGCTCATTGCATGCGAACTTACCTCGGTTGCTAAAACAGCGAATCGAATCAACTATTCCATAACTTTGTTCTTTCCCCGACCTAAGTCTGTATTTCTCCTTTCCTGATCTAAATATATTCACAATTGACGTATTTAATCATCTATTTATTCAATTCAATCCAAAATCTACATTTGGCTAATTTACACATTAGCCCCTAAACTTTCACATTTTTACAATTTAGTCATTAATACACAAAATCAAAAATTAATGCAATTTAATCCATTCACAGGCTAGCCAAATTTCCCTAATACACATACCAGCCCACATTTTCATTTATTCACACATTTAACCACACATTTTCACATTTTTACATTTTCACAAATAAATCCCTATTTTGCATTTTCGCTAAAAATCATTTTACAAAAATTTTTTATCTATCAACAAGCATTCAAAATCTATCATCAAACATAAAAATACACATGTATTCATCAATGGCATCATTCAAAATCTTTAACAGTTTTGCAAAATAGTCCCTAGGCTAGCTAGACCTAGTTGCAACGATCTCAAAAAAGTAAAAATCATTAAAAACGGGACAAAACACATACCTAGTTGCTTGAATTCAACTTGGCTGAATGAAGAACCCTAGTGTCTTCTTTTTCTTCTTTAAAATCAATTAACAAAGATGATAATGAATGTAATTTTTTGGTTTATTTTACTTATTTTAACATTAATTACTTAATACCAAAATTAACCTTTATAAAACTTATTAACTATACGAAAAACCATGCCACTATCATCCACTAACATACTAATGGTATATTTACCATATAAGGACCTTCACTTTAAATTTCTATAGCGGTTATACACCTTTAGCTATTAGAACTCAAGTTTTACACTTTACGTGATTTAGTCTTTTTTATCGAATTGACCAACCAAACGATAAAACTTCTTAATGAAACTTTCACACAATCATTCAATCATGCCATAAACATTAGAACTATAATAATAAAATAAATATTTTGACCTCAAATTTGTGGTCCCGAAACCACTATTCTGAGTTGACCAAAAACAAGCTGTTACAACCCTTCCCTCTTAGGGATTTTTGTCTCGAAAATCCTACCAACGAATAATTTAGGGTACTATTTTCGCATAGCTTCCTCGGGCTCCCATGTAGCCTCTTCAACACCGTGTCATTTCAACAAAACTTTCACCAAAGCTATGCGTTTATTTCTCAACTCTTTGATCTCTCAAGCTAAAATTCTGATCGGTTCTTCATTGTACGTCATATCAGGTTGAATTTGGATCTCTGACGGAGAAATCACATGTGAGGGATTTGATCGATATCGATGCAACATCGATACATAAAACACATTATGGATCTTTTCTAACTCTGATGGTAAATCTAGTCTATATGCCACTGGCCCTATTCTTTCGATGATCTCGTACGACCCGATGAAATGTGGACTCAACTTGCCTTTTCGACCAAATCTGAGGATTTTCTTCCACGGAGATACTTTCAAAAACACTTTATCACCGATATGAAATTCAATATCTTTTCATTTCAAATTCGCGTACGATTTTTGATTATCTGAGGCTACTCTCAACCAATCGTGAATTACTTTTACTTTCTCTTCAGTTTCTCTAACAAAATCAACCCCGTGAATCTATTTCTATCTAAGTTCAGTCCAGTACAATGGAGTTCAGCATTTACGACCATACAATGCTTCATACGGTGCCATCTTTATTCTCGCTTGAAAGCTGTTATTATATGCAAATTCAATCAGCGGCAAATATTTCTCCCAGTTGCCTTTGAACTTTAAAACACAACATCTGAGCATATCTTTGAGAATCTGAATTATTTTCTCAGACTGACCGTCAGTTTGCGGATGAAAAGTTGTACTGAAATTCATCTTCGTACCCTGAGCTTCTTGCAACTTCTTCCAAAACCACAATGTAAACCTCGAACCCCTATCTGAAATAATCGAAACTAGCACCCCATGCAATCTAACGATCTCAGCAATGTACAATTCCGCTAATCTATCGAGTGAATAGTCAATACGTACTGGGATAAATTGTGCTGATTTCATTATTTGACCAACGACAACCCAAATAGCATAGCTCTTTTTCGGAGTCAAAGGAAATCTCGATACAAAATCCATTGTAACTCTGTCCCATTTCCACTCTGGTATCATCACAGGCTGAAGTAAACCCGAAGGCACTTGGTGTTCAGGTTTAACTTGCAGACACACTAAACATTTCGCTACAAATTCAAAAAAGTCTCGTTTCATACCCGACCACCAATACAGTTTTTTCAAATCGTTGTACATCTTAGAACTTCTAAGATGAACGGATAAACAACCCCTATGTGCCTCGTGTAAAATTTTTTGAATCAACTCTGGATTCTTCGATACATAGATTCTATCTTGGAACATCAAACAATCATCGAATCCAATTTGGTACTCTGAATCACTAGTCGACTCGTATTGCACTCTTTTAGCTTGCAAATCACTATCACATTTTTGAGCTTCGCAAATTTACTGAAGAAATACTGGTTTAGCTTTTAACTCAACTAGAATCAAACCATCATCAGATAATGTCAACTGTGTATTTGTAACGCCCTAAATTTTGGGCCTAGAAATATTGGGCCTTGTATATGGATCAGTAAGGAGACTGTACATAAGTATTAATTTGTGCAAGGATATAACATAATTAAATGTCTGCTTCAGTGGTTAAGGGTCCTGAGAAGTGTTGGAGAAGTCCTGGGTTAAAACCTGGGCTTTAGCAAAAATTTTAGTTTTAAGTGGATAAAACCCTGGATGCTTGGATGTAGGCCTTGTAAATTATTGTGTCAAAAAAATGACACAAGGAAGCATGTGGTCTAGTGGTTGTAGCGTCATTAAAGTTGCAAGGGAGCCTGGGTTCAAGTCTTGGCCCTTGCAATTTATTTTGGTTGTTCTTTTAAAGGAACCTGGACTTTGGCCTTTAGACCTCTTAATTAATTGAAGTTAAAATGTGACACAAAAAGGGCTTGTGGCCTAGTGGCAAGTGGCGTGTTGGGTATCTATGAGGTTTGAAGTTCAAATCCTGGGATAAGCATTAGAGAGTTTATTTTGCTGCTTGAGCTAGGAAGGTGGTGTTGGAACGCCGGTACCCAATGGCGCAGCAGAATAAAATTAGATCCGACGATCCAAATCATGGATCCATGTGTGACGAACGAATCGGGGTGAAATAAAGGTTTCGAAATTACCAAAACTTCAATCTGAGTAGACAGCGATGCCTTGGCAACAAGAGTTTTGATCTACTGTCGAATCAAGCCTCAACCTTTTCCGATGTCGGCCTCTACGTAATCCACCCGGTTTGACTATGAACGGAAGAAATCTCCAAAACTGTTTTGGAGGCTTATTTGCTTGACGGCTGCTAGACCAAACAAGCAATCACTTAGGGTTTTCATCTTTAGTTTTGTCTCCTTTTAATACCTTTTATAATGGGCGCCTTTCTCATTGGGCATTTTATAATAGGTATCCTCTTAATTGGGCCTTTTATAATTGGTATGTCTTGAATGTATTACAAGATTAAATAAATACAATAAAGTTTTTAACCGAAAATTATAATTACATTAATTATATCTGAAAATTACAATTACATTAATTATAATAAAGATTCCGGTAAACTATATTTATTTAAATTTATATATGAATCAAATTCATATATTAATAAAATTATGTTATCATTATGTGTACAACATCCTTGTACATATAATATGTTCAATATTTGATTGCCCAATTAAATTAATTCTTTAATTAATTTAATTTATGTGACAACCAAGCACAATACCAACTATATTTTATTCCGTTCATTTCAACCATAGGGTGTGACCCTGTAGGTTCTTGCAACGTTAGCAGTAATACTAGAACGATTCTATTGTCACAGACAATGAGTGGCATCTAGCAATGCATCATTGCTACCTAAGTTACAAGAAGTCATGATTCGACATAACCTTTCGTGATTAACCTTTCATGCATTAATCCTTAAGTCCTTTATCTCTGGAACGGATACAAGTCATGGGATAGTCACACTTGCATAATCCATCCCATGTTTCTTGATATCTTGAGTAGACTATGATATACAAATTAGTATGACATCTCATATCAACTTATTTGAGCATGGCCATGCATTTCTAGTCTCACTCAATCAAGTGGCCTAAGATATTACTCCTATTATGTAGGAGGGACTTATCCTTTATTGATCAACCATATCCCTCTACATAGATTGTGGTATATCCAACATCAGCCTTTATAGAACAACCTGTTACGGTGTACGTTTGACTATATCAAAATATACAACTCACGATGCTGGGATAATAATGATCTCAAGTCTGAGGATCATATACATATTAATCACTATGAGTAATGTTGTGACAATTACATAATAATCCAAGAAACATACTCATAGCGGGTCAATCCAATATGTTGTTCTCTAACACACATATTCATGCATTGATTTTGACACTCCATATCAATGACAACTCTTTATCATCAATCAACTACATGTTAGTCTTAATGCATTATTATTGTCCTAGTTAACAATAATACTCGACTAAGGATCTTTTAAGAATAATCATATTATTCTCAGGACATTATTATAAAACAGTTTATCTATACACACAGAAAGAAAAACTGAAATAATAATGACAACGCTTTATATTAATAAACATGGTAAATTAAGTATGTTATTACAACCATCTCATGATTGATCTTTGGGCATACTCTTACAGGTGGAAGAGTTAGACTAAAACACTACTGATGAGGTGTTTGAATTGGTTATAGAGAGATTGTAGGAGCAAATCGTGGAGAGGATTAAGGGAGAGTATTGTGGAGAGAATCAAGGAAACTCAAAGTTGGTGTGTTGTAGCCGAACAAGGAGTCTGAGCATGCAAATTCGGTTAGGAAGGGGTTTCTGAGTGTTTTCTCTGCTTTTGTTCGGTTTTAGGCACTTTTTAGGGTGTGCCAAATTTCCTGGCTGAGGAGTTTTCCTCATTTTGATTAGTTTTGTCACTGATTTTAGGACTCCCAATTCCTGTTTTCTTCCTTTTCTCTCTGAGTGCCGAAATTGCAATACCACTCGTGCATCTTTTTGTTTGGTTCCTGCTGTTCTTCTCTGGCAATTGACCATTTCCTTTCTTCCTCTTTTGCACCAACATCTGCCGAAACCTCTCTTCTTCTCTATTCTTGTTACAAGTTTCAGCCAACTCCCTTCTTGCCTATTGAATCTTTCGGCCAAACCTACTACCCTAGTCTTAGGATTCTTTCTCTTCTTAGGTTTGTGATCGAAAGCTCTCCCCTCTCTGTTTCGATTCTGCAACGACTCTGTTCATCGAACTTCCGATGGGTGAAGAGGGTGTTAGTAATAAAGTGATGGCAAAGATGCCGGCTGAGATTGAGCGTGTAGCCTCCACTCCCAAGTTTAAGAGGCATGCGGTGCCAGCTATTCAGGACTTTTCGCCAAGATGTGGAAGGGTGGCTGCACCAAACTCTGGTTCGAGTCGGCTAACCACAGTTGACCGATCTAGTCAAGGTTCTGGCGATCATGAATTTTTAGTACTCTACGTGATCAGGTGTGTAATAGTACCTTGTATTCGATAGTTGACGGGAAAGCCGATAGAGTGTGTGTAACTTTATGCTATGTTTGATAACCGGCTGAAAAGTCGAAAGTATATGTTGTTTACACTACTATGACTGTAGATCGGCAAAATGCCAAAAAGCCAGAAATATGGCGTATGATGCCACACGAGCGTGCGATCGTGCGTGTGGTAAACCGAGCCCACGAACATGGGCGTTAATATGTAGAGGCCACCACGAGCGCTATCGTGCTCTTGGGCTATTCTGGGCCTCGTTGGGTCGAAATGGGCCATGTCGGCTCAATGGGCTTGTGGGCTATAACGTTCACATAGCCGTGACTGCATTTGGGCTAAATGAGCCACACGAGCGTGTGGGCCCACTTGGGCTGAATATTGGGTTTGGGCCCAATTACACTGTTTTGATCATATATGTTATCATGTGTCGCTCCAGGCGACTGTAGACCTTTGGCAAGGTTGTTAAATGACTGAAATACCCTCATAAGGTAAATGACCGAAATACCCCCATAGGGTAAATGACCGTAATACCCCGTATGGTAAAATGACCGTAATACCCCTGTAGGGTAAAATGACCAGAATGCCCCTATTAAGGTAAAATGACTGTAACACCCTTATAAGGTAAAATGACCGTAATGCCTCCATTAAGGTAAAATGATTGTAAGACCCTTGTAGGGTAAAATGACTGTAATACCCCTATTAAGGTAAAATGACCGTAATACCCCTATAGGGTAAAATGATCGTAATACCCTTGTAGGGTAAAATGACCGTAATGCCCCTGTTAAGGTAAAATGACCATAATACCCCTGTAGAGTAAAATGACTGTAATGCCCCTATTAAGGTAAAATGACCGTAATACCCTTTTAGGGTAAAATGACCGTAATGCCCCTGTAATGTAAAATGACCATAGTGCCCCTGTAGGGTAAAATGATTGTAATGCCCTTGTAGGGTAAATGACTGACTTGTGCTATGATTTGACTGGTTTGAATGTGATTGTATGACTAAGGTTCGTAATACCCCTGTAGGGTAAAATGACTGTAATACCCCTGTGGGGTAAAATGACCGTAATGCCCCCATAGGGTAAAATGACCGTAATGCCCCTATAAGGTAAAATGACCGTAATGCCCCCGTTAAGGTAAAATGATTGTAATACCCTTGTAGGGTAAAATGACTGTAATACCCCTGTTAAGGTAAAATGACCGTAATACCCTATAGGGTAAAATGATCGTAATACCCCTGTTGGGTAAAATGACCGTAATGCCCCTGTTAAGGTAAAAAGACCATAATACCCCTGTAGGGTAAAATGACCGTAATGACCCTATGAAGGTAAAATGACCGTAATACCCCTTTAGGGTAAAATGACCGTAATGCCCCTGTAATGTAAAATGACCGTAATGCCCCTGTAGGGTAAAATGATCGTAATGCCCTTGTAGGGTAAAATGACTGTAATACCCCTGTAGGGTAAAATGACCGTAATGCCCCCATAGGGTAAAATGACCGTATGCCCCTGTAAGGTAAAATGACCGTAATGCCCCTATAGGGTAAATGACTGACTTGTGCTATGATTTGACTGATTTGAATGTGATTGTATTATTGAGATTTGATTGACTTAACTGTGAATGATATGATTGATTCTAAGCATGGCATACTGCATACACGACATACTGCATGGGGTTGGGGTACTGTTATGGAGGAATTGTACTGTTACTGGTGGCTTTGCTACAAATACTGTTACTGGCAGCTTTGCTGCGATATTGATACTGGCAGCTCTGTTGCGTTATTATTACTTGCAGCTGTGTCGCAATATTGGTGTGTTGGTTGGGTGGGTCGATTTTATCCCGACATAGTGTGTTGGTTGGTACGGTTGGTGTGTTGGCTGGATTGGGGTGGGTTGCATATTTGCACCATACTCATACTGTATTAGGCTTATGTAACAATTCGGTTTAGACCCTAGTCGGAACAGTGGTTTTGGGACCACAAATCTGAGTTAGAATAATATTTTAATATTATTTTTTGTATTTACTGTGTGTGATTAAACATGTGCTAAAGTTCCGTGAGTTAATTTGTCTGTTTGTGTGTTAATTTAAGAAAAAGGCTGAATCGCATAAAATGAAAATTTGATGGTCAAATGTGAAAGTATCAAATTGTTGATGTCTTTGTAATGTAAAGCACTTAAAAGGCAATTAGTCCATTAATTGAGTAAGTGGATGGAAATGGTCACAAATGTCCTTGTTTGCATATGTTTTATACATTAACATTAAAGGTTAGTTTTGTAAATTGATAATTATGTTTAATTAATAAAACTAAAAGCATGAAATGGCCATCATCTTCTTCTTCTTTTTCACCAAAATTAGAAAGAAATAATAGGGACAAAACCTTTGAAGCATTCGGCCTTGGTCTAAGCATAATCGGGTATGTGTTTTTGATCGGTTTTTATAATTTCTATGTTTTCGTAATCGTTGATTCGAATACTTTGAAACCCATGCTTAAATATTGAGAATTGATGAATATTGTGAAATGTGCCATTTATGAACTCATGTGTTTTGTGATGTTTGATGGTGTAAAATGAAAGATATGTGTTTGATAATCATAGTTTGTCTTTGGAGTTTTGTTGAATTTTAGTATTTTAGACTAAATTGAGAAAATAATATTTTGAGGGACTAAATAGTGAAATAAATAAAACGTATGGATTGATATGATCATAGTGTATATTCGGCCAAGCATGGGTATAAGCAAATTTGGTGTATTTTGTGATTTTGTGAAATAGGGACTAAATTGTCCAAATGTGAAAATGTGAAGGCTAATTTGCAAATTGCCCTAAATATGAAGTTTTGTAAATTGATAATTATGTTTAATTAATAAAACTAAAAGCATGAAATGGCCATCATCTTCTTCTTTTTTTTCACCAAAATTAGAAAGAAATAATAGGGACAAAACCTTTGAAGCATTCGGCCATGGTCTAAGCATAATCGGGTATGTGTTTTTGATCGGTTTTTATAATTTCTATGTTTTCGTAATCGTTGATTCGAATACTTTGAAACCCATGCTTAAATATTGAGAATTGATGAATATTGTGAAATGTGCCATTGATGAACTCATGTGTTTTGTGATGTTTGATGGTGTAAAATGAAAGATATGTGTTTGATAATCATAGTTTGTCTTTGGAGTTTTGTTGAATTTTAGCATTTTAGACTAAATTGAGAAAATAATATTTTGAGGGACTAAATAGTGAAATAAATGAAACGTATGGATTGATATGATCATAGTGTATATTCGGCCAAGCATGGGTATAAGCAAATTTGGTGTATTTTGTGATTTTGTGAAATAGGGACTAAATTGTCCAAATGTGAACATGTGAAGGCTAGTTTGCAAATTGCCCTAAATATGTGTTTTTGGATTGAATTGAATGAGTTAATGAATAAATGGATTAAATTTGAATATGTATAGATCAAGAACCAAAGAAAATGGACTTAGATCGCAAGAAATAGAAAGTGATCGAATAGTCGAGTTCGTTCGTTAATCCGAATCTGAGGTAAGTTTATATACAAATAAATGTATTTGTATTGAATTATGTATGTTCATACAACTATTTATAATGAGGAATGTATATGAGATGTTGTGTACATGAATTCCAAGATAGAATCGACATAGTGTTAACGTCCGAAAAGCCCCGTACGAACCTAGGAATAGATAGGATTGCCTATATCATGACATAGGTGTCCGATTTGTGATATCATGTAAGACCACGTCTGGGACATTGGAATTGATTTGAGATTTCGTGTAAGACCACATTTGGGATGTTGGCATCGATATGAGATTTACGTGTAAGACCATGTCTGGGACATTGGCATCGTATTTGATTCGTGTAAGACCATGTCTGGGATAGTGGCATTGATATCTTAGTACATGTGAGACCTCGTCTAGGACGTTGGCATTGTACGACTATTCCGAGCATTCTGAGTATCCTATTAAATTCTGAACGGATCAAGGGGCAAATCCGAGATGTGAATGGCTACGTGAAATGTATAATGACTCAGGTATGTTTGAAGAGTACACCATATATGTGTACAAAAAGGTTAGTTATATATATGAATTCACTAAGATGAATATGTGTATTGAAATGATAAGTTGATATGTATTATACATGCTTGAGTGAGTTATGAGCTCATGTGAGATATGAGTTGTGGAATATAAGTAAGTAAAGGCTAAATAATGAGCCAATGATGATATTGTGAATTTGCAAATGAGAAATATAAATGTCATTGCATTTATGTGGCTATATGTATTTCATACTAAGTTTATTTGTATATGGCTTACTAAGCTTTTGGAAAGCTTACCCTGTGTGTGTGTTTACTCTGTTTTATTGGTCGTCAAAGCTACGAAAGGCTCGGGAATCGTCAAGGACCATCACCACACTATCAAACTCAACTTTGGTACCTTTGAATGTGTATATAACTAAATATGGCATGTATAGGCTAGTTATTTGGTATATGTTTTAGATGTAATTAGCCATGTGATTTGGCTAGATAAATGTTGGTATTATGCATGAGTGAATATGCTATACGATGCAGGGTTTGATATGGCTTGATGGCAATGAAATGGCCTCATGAATGATAAGTTTATAGATGGATTGATTCCATAGTGATATAGTGAAGTTGTGGATGAATTATGCTTGAATTTACATGTGAATTGATTGTACAAATTGGCATGTTTAGAAATGATATTGAATTGAATAATATGATGATCATTTGGTGTGTTTTTGGTTGCCAATTGTATTGAGAAATATGTTTTTTTATGCTTGTATGAATGACCCAAGTGTGGGTGGCATTTTGGCCTTGAAAATGGCCTATAAGTGCCCAACGGTTGAACACACGGGCGTGTGGCTCGACCGTATCCCTCGTGGTTGAAATTCAAAACAAGTCAGGATCGACCAAGGGCTAGACACATGGGCGTGTGATTGGCCGTGTGGTGAAGTCAGTAGCGACCATGGGTGAGGCACACGGGCGTGTCCACGGCCGTGTGGAAAAGTCAATATGTATGCCTTGTTTTGACACGACTTAGACACACGGGCGTGTCTGAAGGCCTTGGGAGGCACACGGCCTGCCCACACGGGTGTGTGACCTCATAACTTTGAAAAAAAAATTTAATTTTCAAGAATTTCTTTATGTGTTCGGCTTAGTCCCA
This sequence comes from Gossypium australe, assembly GCA_005393395.2. NCBI lineage: Eukaryota > Viridiplantae > Streptophyta > Magnoliopsida > Malvales > Malvaceae > Gossypium > Gossypium australe. Next base: position 73,058,091 of record CM016616.1, read on the forward strand.
GCCCTATTCTAAAGCATGTTTGAGGTCTCGTGGACTTACTTAAGGGACACTTTGATGTGATTGACCTAGCTATGATATGAGATGTCTGTAAAAGTTTTCGATCTGTCCGGTAACGCCTTTAACTCTATACTGGCGATGGTTACGGGTTAGAGGTGTTACAGCTTAGGCCCGCATTGTTACTGTAGTGGCCTAAGGCCCACACTGTACTGTTACTGAATAGGGCTAAGGCCAAGATTGTTACCGTGATGGTCTAGGCCCAATTGATTCTGTTATGGGCTGTGACGCAAATGACATTGTTTTGGGCTTTAGCCCACTTATACTCTAAATTGAACTGTACTATTACCGTGAAAGGGCTCAGACCCAGACCGATTCTGTTTCTGTATACTGGCTGTTTCTTTAATAAGGGGACTACACACTGAGTTTTTCGTAAACTCACCCCATTTTTAACCTTTCAGGTAATCCCCAACTTTAGACGGTTTGGTGCTACGAGGGACTCGGAGATGGCCACACTACTACTTCTGTTTTAGTTTACTTGGCTTTTATTTACTATTAGTTTTCATCTGGGTTGTTATATTTGTAATAAGGCCTCTCCAATTTTATAGCTTTCATAGTTGTTAGAAGTAGAACGCAGTTTTCCCAAAATGATAACTTTTTTCAAAACACTACGTTTCCGCAACACAAATTTTTAAGCTTCTGCAACAAACAAGGTTTTAAAAGTAATGACGATTTAAAATGATTAACAAAATGCTGGTATAATATGAGTTCTAACAAAGAGGCTTCAACCTCCAAACAAGTTTTTATCAACAAGAAAAATGGTTTTCCAATCAACACTTTGATGTGACACATCAGATCCAGTCATAAGGTCTAGGCCGAGTTTGGGGTGTTACAGTATTCATTCCTCTTAAGGCAAACAATGATTTTCTACTCAAAGCATCAGCGACTACATTTGCTTTCCCCGGGTGATAATCAATTACTAACTCGTAATCTTTCAGTAGCCCGAGCCATCTCTGTTGTCGCGAATTCAAATATTTCTCTGTCATAATATACTTTAAGCTTTTATGATCGATAAAGATGTGGCATTTTTCACCGAATAAAATGATGTCGCCAAATTTTCAAAGCGAAAACTATAGTGGCCAACTCTAAATCCTGCGTCGAATAGTTCTTTTCATGTGGCCTGGAAGCATAAGCTATAACTTTTCCCTCTTGCGTCAACACGCAACCCAAAGCGTTCAACGACGCTTTCTATGTCGACACTATCACTAATGGAAACCACTACTATCTGTCTGCTACTCTGTTCTGAAGCCGGCCCACAACCCAGTGGCCAATCTCAGACTGCTGACACCGCTCGCTTCTTAAACTTAGGGATTGGGTTCACAGGTCCAAACCCCTCCTTCGCATGATCGGTACTTGATTCCATCAAAAGACCTTGTCAGTCGCTACCATCGTGACATATAGTTGTTAACCGTAACATAGGGTTAAGGTAATAATTCGATAACGAGTCTAATAAGTCTAAAGAGAACACCCTTACCTTGAAATCCCAAAAGAGATAGAGTTTAGAAACTGATGATTTTCGGCTTAGGGATCTAGACGATTCGATCTACTTCGATTCCCGACGTGTCGCCCCAAAAAGAGAGCACAAAAACGGTCAAACACTAATCAAAACATAACCTTACCAAGCCAATTAGCCTTTCGGCTTTGGCTTCCAAAAACCGAAAGAGAAAGGTGAAATATAGGAGAAATCGTCACTTACCTTAATACAGAAGATTCGACTAATCCTAATAGATTTTAACACTTAGCACCCTAAAATAAGAATTTCGGCAAAGGTTAGGGAAGATGATGAAAGAGTAGCAAATTAAACAAAGAGGACTATAGGTGAGATGTGGGAGTTTCGGCTTTTGAGAAGATCAAAAGAAAAGATGGTGCAAAGAAATCTACGGGGATTCGGCTTATAGGGAAAGAATGGAGAAGAAAATGAAGATCATAGGACATTCGGCCATGGCATAGATATGGAGATGAAAATGGAGTTAAGGGTTTCGACTTTTGAGAAAGAGATGATTGAGAGAAGAAGAGTAAAATGGAATGAAAAGAAGCAATAGAACCGGTAAAGAAGAAGAATGATTTCGGCAAGACTTGGGGTAGATTCGGCTATGGCAGAAAAATGTAAAGAGAAGGAATGCTCAAGAGGGTTTTGGCTCACACTTGGAAAAAAAAGAAGAAGAGAATGGATGAAGACCCTAAATGTCGAAAATGAACAGAAAGATACTCACCTGACTACACAGAATTTCGGCACTCACTAACCAAAAGCCGAAAATGCACACTTTGAGAACTGAAATCTATGCTGACTACACAGAATTTCGGTACACCTTAGCCACTCTACAACCGATTCCCCTCCCTTTCTTTAGTGTTTGAAATTCGGCCAACACAATGCTCAGATGTCTATCCGTTCTTTTTCTCCACAAATTTCTCCTGATCACTCATTTGAAATATTGAATATTTCAAACTCCACTTTTTCCTCCTTGCCATCCTTTCAAACTATTTGACTCAGTCCACCCTCTATCCTGAAGTGTCCCAGTCAACCTCTGCCTCTGCTCTCCCTGACGCGAAAAAGGACCCCAAAATGAGCTCCTCGCGACTTGAACTTGCTCCCTGTCCTACTCTTGTGGCGTCACCTTCCAACCCTTATGTGGCGTCACCTTGCCACCTTGCCACCTTGCCAACACCTTACTTGTGTCAACCACACACCAACATAATCCCTTAAGTCCCATTTCAACAAGCTCCTCCCCTAAAGTACTTAAAAAAAAAAAGAAAATTTCAACCAAGACTCTGGCTTTTCCCTAAGTCATTCTTGGACCCTAAAATACCCTAAACAAGCATGATAAACATAACATTCACACACAACACATAAAATGCAAAGGCTCCAATTCAGGATGTTACAGTTCTACCCCCCATAAAATAATTTCGGCCTCGAAATTACCTGGTCAAAAGAGATGAGGGTATTGCTGCACATCGACTCCTCGGGTTCCCACGTAGCATCCTCAGAACCGTGCTTACGCCACAGAACCTTAACTAACGGGATTGTCTTTCTACGCAACACTTTGACATCACGATCAAAAATCTGAACTGGTTCCTCCTCGAAAGATAGATCAGGCCTTACTTCAATCTCTTCTACCGGCACAACATGAGATGGATCCGAACGGTAGCGCCTTAACATAGAAACATGAAATACATTGTGGATTTGACTTAACTCTGTAGGTAGCTCGAGCTGATAGGCTACTAGTCCCACACGCTTCAACACTATATAAGGCCCGATGAACCTGGGGCTTAACTTACCCTTCCGTCCAAACCTTAGCACCTTCTTCCACGGTGAAACCTTTAAGAAGACCCGGTCACCCACTTCAAATTCTATATCCTTGCGCTTAAGATCAGCATAGGATTTCTGCCTGTCCGACGCTTCCTTTAAACGAGTCCGAATTAACTTAACCTTATCTTCCGTTTCTGAGACCAATTATGGACCCAACAACTGACGCTCGCCCAACTCTGTCCAACACGTAGGGGTACGACACTTCCGACCATATAACGCCTCATAAGGTGCCATCTGGATACTCGCTTGGTAGCTATTGTTGTATGCGAATTCCGCCAGTGGTATGAATTCTTCCCAACTATCTCTGAAGTCTAGGACACAGCCTCTCAACATATCTTCTAGGATCTGAATTACCCTCTCTGACTACCCATCCGACTGTGGATGGAACGCTGTACTGAAATCTAACTTTGTCCCCAAAGCTTGATGCAATGCCTTCCAAAACGTTGACGTGAACCTAGGGTCCCTGTCCGAAATGATAAACACTGGTACCCCGTGCAACCTCACGATCTCTGCTATATACAATCTAGCTAATTTCTGAAGGGAGTAGTTGACCCGAACCAGTATGAAATGAGCGGACTTAGTCAAACGATCCCTATTACCCAAACTGAATCCTTTTTAGTAGGCGTAAGGGGTAGCCCACTAACAAAATCCATCGTGATCCTTTCCCACTTCCACTGCGGAATCTTAATAGGCTGCAACAACCCCGAAGGCAACTGATGTTCTGCTTTTACTTGCTGACACGTCAAACACTTACTCACAAATTCGGTTACCTCTCGCTTCAACCCCAACCACCAAAACTATTTTCGCAAATCCCGATACATCTTACTTCCTCCAGGATGCATAGCGTATGGGCTGCTATGTGCTTCCTGTAAAATCTTACCCCTTAACTCAGGATCCCTTGGCATGCAAACCTTCCCTCGAAAACACACAGCCCCATCATTATTCACACTGAATTCTGTGATCCCATCGCCTGATCCCAACTGAAATTTTGACTTTAGCAACTCATCGGCCCACTGCTTCTCTTTGATCTGACTGACCCAAGAAGGTTTCACTTGTAGTTCAGCTAATATACTCCCATCATCGTACAAACTGAGGTGAGCAAACATTGCTCTCAGATCAGAGATTACCCTACGACTTAAAGCATCCGCCACCACGTTAGCTTTACCGAGATGATACTCAATCAAACAATTGTAATCCTTCAATAGCTCGATCCACCGTCGCTGCCTCAAATTCAATTCTTTCTGGGTGAAAAGGTATTTTAAACTCTTGTGATCTATATAGATAACATATTTCTCCCCATACAGATAATGCCTCCAACTCTTCAGAGCAAACACCACCGTCGCTAACTCCAAATCATGCATGGGGTAATTAGCTTCATGCGGTCTCAACTACCGAGACGCATACGCTACCACTTTCCCATCCTGCATCAATACACACCTCAAGCCCGTGTGCGACGCATCACAATAAACCGCATACTTTTTCCCAGCCTCAAGCTGTATCAACACAGGAGCCTCTGTCAAAATTCTCTTTAGCCTTTCAAAACTCTCCTGTCGCTTATCAGACCAAACAAACGGAACCCCATTCCGCAGCAGCTTGGTTAACAGTGCTGCAATTAAAGAAAACCCTTCAACGAACCTTCTATAGTACCCAGCCAGTCCCAGAAAGCTTCTGATCTCTGCCACAGTCTTAGGTGGCTTCCACTCCAGCACAACTTCAATTTTTCGAGGGTCAACTCTAATTCCCTCTGCCAACACAACATGGCCCAGAAAAGTAACTTCGCTTAGCCAAAATTTGAACTTACTGAATTTGGCGAACAACTGCTTCTCCCTCAAGATTTGCAACACCACTCGAAGATGTGAATCGTGCTCCTCCTCTGACCTTGAATAAAACCAAAATATCGTCTATAAACACTACGACAAACCGGTCCAGATAGGGTTGGAAAACCCGGTTCATCATATCCATGAACGCTGCTGGTGCATTGGTTAACCCAAACGGCATCAGCAAAAATTCGTAATGCCCATAGCGAGTACGAAACGTCGTCTTATGGATATCCGCTTCCTTAACCTTGAGTTGATGATACCCTGACCTCAAAGTTATCTTGGAAAAGACTGAAGCCCCCTTCTATAAGAGTATGCCCAAAGATCAATCATGAGATGGTTGTAATAACATACTTAATTTACCATGTTTATTAATATAAAGCGTTGTCATTATTATTTCAGTTTTTCTTTCTGTGTGTATAGATAAACTGTTTTATAATAATGTCCTGAGAATAATATGATTATTCTTAAAAGATCCTTAGTCGAGTATTATTGTTGACTAGGACAATAATAATGCATTAAGACTAACATGTAGTTGATTGATGATAAAGAGTTGTCATTGATATGGAGTGTTAAAATCAATGCATGAATATGTGTGTTAGAGAACAACATATTGGATTGACCCGCTATGAGTATGTTTCTTGGATTATTATGTAATTGTCACAACATTACTCATAGTGATTAATATGTATATGATCCTCACACTTGAGATCATTATTATCCCAGCATCGTGAGTTGTATATTTTGATACAGTCAAACGTACACCGTAACAGGTTGTTCTATAAAGGCTGATGTTGGATATACCACAATCTATGTAGAGGGATATGGTTGATCAATAAAGGATAAGTCCCTCCTACATAATAGGAGTAGTATCTTAGGCCACTTGATTGAGTGAGACTAGAAATGCATGGCCATGCTCAAATAAGTTGATATGAGATGTCATACTAATTTGTATATCATAGTCTACTCAAGATATCAAGAAACATGGGATGGATTATGCAAGTTTGACTATCCCATGACTTGTATCCGTTTTAGAGATAAAGGACTTAAGGATTAATGCATGAAAGGTTAATCACGAAAGGTTATGTCGAATCATGACTTCTTGTAACTTAGGTAGCAATGATGCATTGCTAGATGCCACTCATTGTCTGTGACAATAGAATCGTTCTAGTATTACTGCTAACGTTGAAAGAACCTACAGGGTCACACCCTATGGTTGAAATGAATGGAATAAAATATAGTTGGTATTGTGCTTGGTTGTCACATAAATTAAATTAATTAAAGAATTAATTTAATTGGGCAATCAAATATTGAACATATTATATGTACAAGGATGTTGTACACATAATGATAACATAATTTTATTAATATATGAATTTGATTCATATATAAGTTTAAATAAATATAGTTTACCGGAATCTTTATTATAATTAATGTAATTGTAATTTTCAGATATAATTAATGTAATTATAATTTTCGGTTAAAAAATTTATTTTATTTATTTAATCTTGTAATACATTCAAGACATACCAATTATAAAAGGCCCAATTAAGAGGATACCTATTATAAAAGGCCCAATGAGAAAGGCACCCATTATAAAAGGTATTAAAAGGAGACAAAACAAAATATGAAAACCCTAAGTGATTGCTTGTTAGGTCTAGCAGCCGTCAAGCAAATAAGCCTCCAAAACAGTTTTGGAGATTTCTTCCGTTCATAGTTAAACCGGGTGGATTACGTAGAGGCCGACATCAGAAAAGGTTGAGGCTTGATTCGATAGTAGATCAAAACTCTTGTTGCCAAGGCATCGCTGTCTACTCAGATTGAAGTTTTGGTAATTTCGAAACCTTTATTTCACCCCGATTCGTTCCTCACACATGGATCCATGATTTGGATCGCCGGATCTAATTTTATTCTGCTGCGCCATGGGGTACCGGCGTTCCAACACCTTCAACTGGTCGAACAAGTCGTCAATCCGCGGCAACGGGTATTTGCTCTTGATCGTCAATTTGTTCAACTAACGGTAATCAATGCACATACGCATTGATCCATCCTTCTTCTTGACAAATAGCACCGGCGCTCCCCACGGTGACACACTCGGTCGGATAAAACCCGGATCTAAAAGTTCCTGAATCTGAGCTTTCAATTCTCCTAGCTTCTTCGACGCCATTCTATAAGGTGCGATAGATACAGGCACGGTTCCCGGAAGAATATCAATCCTGAATTCCACCTCGCGATCTGGGGATAATCCTGGAAGCTCTTCTGGAAAAACATCGAAAAACTCCTTCACCGTCCTTACATCTTCCACAGATGATTCCTTACCCTCCAAAGTGCAAACCAAGGCTATGAATGCCTCGCATCCTTTCCTCACCATTCTTTCAGCCTTCAAGGCGGACACCACGTTGGACAGATAGTTCCTCCTTTCTCCTATTACCACCACCTCCTCGTCCTCAGGCGTACGGACCCCCATGCATTTAGCAGCACAGTCCAGGTTTGCTTGATACTTCAGCAACCAGTCCATCCCTAGGATTAGATCAAACTCCCCGAACGGAAGCTCCATCAAATCAGCCGGAAAAACCACCCCTTGAACTTCTAGAGGTACATTCTTATAAAGTCTGTTGACCACTACTGATTGTCCTAATGGGCTAACTACTGTCATCTCCGTAGAAGCCATCTCAGAGTCTATACTTAAAGTTCCAGCTACCATACTAGCAACATATGAATGCATCGACCCAATGTCAATCAATACAGAAAAAGGCAATCCAAAAATTAAGAACGTACCGGTTATGACGTCCGGTGCATCACCCTCCTCTCTGCGTCTGGCTGCATAAACCAACCCCAGCTGTCTCGCATCCGTGTTTCCTACACCTCTGCCTGGCGCTCCACGACCCCGACCAGAACCATTACCCCCTCTAGCCGGACCACGACCTCTCTGTGGTTGCTGACATCCTCTACCCTGCTGAGTATAACCCTGATTCTCTAGCCTCGCACTGTCTCGCTCTTGTGGACAGTCTCTAATCTGATGATCAGCCGATCCACACCTGTAACATCTTCTGTTACTTGACCAACACTTCCCAAAATGGAATTTACCACATCGAGCACACCTCTGAGGCTGTCTATCAGCAACAGGTCTCACAACCCGACTTGGCCCATCCGTTTTAGGTCTCTTTTGAAAACGCCCAGCTGACCCTGACAATCCAAAATTCCTTTTATTACCACCTCTATCCTTATCTCGATCCTGCCTTTTTGACTGTTTCACTTCCTCGGTTATTTTAGCTTTTTCCACTAAAATAGCAAATTCCCTTTCCCGCTGTGGAGCTATTAATACCCGCAAATCATTCCTCAGACCATCTTCAAACCAGACACAACGCTCATGGTCCGTAGCCACCATTCCTTGAGCATAACAGCTAAGGCGTAAGAATTCTACCTCATACTCAGCCACCGACTTGTTCCCCTGAACCAAATTCAAGAATGCCCTCCGCTGCGCATCTACATAACTTGACCCAATGTACTTACTCTGAAATGATAGCTTGAAGAAATCCCAGGTAATGCGATCAGCCACGGTACCATCCCTGACCGTAAGCCACCACTGGTACGCCTCGTCCCACAGAAGAGACACGACTCCCTTCAACTTTTCTTCCTCCGTGAAATCGAGGTCATCCATTATACGCTCAACGACCTCCAGCCAATACTCAGCTGAATTAGGGGCTACGCTGGAAACTCCCCTAAACATTTCCGCTCCATTAGCTCGAAGTCGTTTCGATACAGATTTTTGAGCTCCCGTACCCAAGCCTGCCCTAGCAACTCTTTCCAAAACTCGTAACATTGCCTAAGACACTACATCGTCTCCACCCGTTTGATCCTAAAACTCTGCTTCCGCAGCTGGTGGTATCTCATTTCCTGACCCATGACCAGGCCATATCGGTTCCGACACGATAATCCTGCCCCTACCACGTCCATGCACATTACGCCCACGTCCCTTAGTACTCATGACTACTGGCGCGTTTTAATCTGATTAGAAGTTTTATGAGTTAGTATTTTTTTTCACTGTTTAATACCGAGCAGTTTTATGAGAGTTGTCTTTAGAGAGTGGTTTTCGTAAGACATATCAAACATTTTTAGTCTCTAAAGTTTGGATATCCTAAAGCTAACAAACATACTCATTTATGCTATCAATCATTCCAGGCATATATCACCAAATAGTTAGAATCACTTACCTGGGTGGATCGGGTGCCGAAGGACTCAGATGCCATATTTTGCTCGAAAAAACAGTTTTCCAATTATTTTTGATTTTATAAAATACTTTTGGACCCATTTTATAGCCCGAGTGTTTGTAACCTGGCTCTGATACCAGATTGTAACACCCCAAACCCGGTCTCAACATTACGACCGGATCTGATATGTCACAGGGAAAGGTTGTTTAAAGTAACTTGTGATCGTTTAAAAATTTCGAGTTTTGGGTTCAATTCAAAAGGACATGATTGCATTAATGACGCTTGTAAAACGTTATGGATATTGATAATTCCGGAAGGTTATTTTGTGATACGAAAATCGAAACTAGTGGACCTGAAGAAACGTGACCTTTTAAAAATAATATTTGTAGTTCTAAGAGAATCCCAAGGTTAATTATTAATTCTTATGATCCATTTGTTAATATTTTGAAAACGTTTGTTTATGCTCATATTTTGTTTTAGAAAACTCCATATTTGGCTATCCATAAGATATATGATAACAGCATTAAAGTTAAAACCCAAAATATAAGTTACGGAGGCCTTATTACATCAAAAATTACCCAAAAAAAACTTTAAACAGTGAAAGTTCATAAAATATAACGTCTTTTATGGCCTCCACAAGTCCACCTCGGCTCCCACATCCACGGTCTACAGATTACCTGAAAAGTTTAGGGAAAAGGGGTGAGTCACAAAGACTTAGTGTGTAAAACCATTAATCACCCAAACCGACCCACGGCCCACAATCGCATATTAAACTTATACATGATATCATAAAAATTCATGAATGTATTAAACCCGGCCCAACCTAGTATTTCCATCCTCTACACGCCATCCCGTACCAACCATCACACTGTGGGGATTTCTATAATCAACCCTCCATCTGTTACACGCCGTCTTGACAGTCATACTGTCAGAAAATGTGGCAGAGCCACCGATCACTACGTGACCTTAAAATCAATTGTGGCATAGCCACCGATCACTGTGTGACCTTAAAATCAACTGTTGCATAGCCACCAATCACTATGTGACCTCATAACAGATGTGGCAGCGCCACCGATCACTACATGACCTTAGCATAGTGTGGCAGAGCCAGCGATCACTATGTGACCTTATCACTTCCCCTTCATCAACATTCCCATATCCCATGCACAACATTTATATTGAAACAAATGTATCATGCTAGAAACAAGGCAATACATATCATCACATACAACCATCTCATATAAGATAATCACAGATGTGTACCTAGCACTTCCTACCTTTACCACAATGGTATTTCAACTGTTTCCACAGCCTTTTTCGGCTTTTCAGCCCATACAATTAGTATTACAATTAAATAAAGTGTGTTAAGGTTTACACACCTGATAACACGTAATACGACGCTTTCTATGTCGACACTATCACTAATGGAAACCATTGCTATCTGTCTGCTACTCTGTTTTAAAGCCGGCCCACAACCCGGTGGCCAATCTCGGACTGCTGACACCTCTCGCTTCTTAAACATAGGGATTGGATTCACGGGTCCAATCCCCTTCTTCGCCTGATCGGTACTTGATTCCATCAAAAGACCTTGCCAGTCGCTACCATCATGACTTATGGTTGTTAACCGTAATATAGGAAGGTAATAATTTGATAACGAGTCTAATAAGTCTAAAGAGAACACCCTTACCTTGAAATCCCAAAAGAAATAAGAGTTCAGAAACTAACGATTTCCGGCTTAGGGATCTAGACGATTCGATCTACTTCAATTCTCGACGTGTCGCCCCAAAAAGAGAACACAAGAATGGTCAAACACTAATTAAAACATAACATTACCAAGCCAATTAGCCATTCGGCTTTGGCTTCCAAAAACCGAAAGAGAAAGGTGAAATATAGGAGAAATCGTCACTTACCTTAATACAGAAGATTCGGCTAATCCTAATAGATTTCGGCACTTAGCACCCTAAAATAAGAATTTCGGCAAAGGTTAGGGAAGAAGATGAAAGAGTCGCAAATTAAACAAAGAGGACTATAGGTGAGATGTGGGAGTTTCGGCTTTTGAGAAGATCAAAAGAAAAGATGGTGCAAAGAAATCTACGGGGATTCAGCTTATAGGGAAAGAATGGAGAAGAGAATGAAGATCATAGGACATTCGGCCATGGCATAGATATGGAGATGAAAATGGAGTTAAGGGTTTCGACTTTTGAGAAAGAGATGATTGAGAGAAGAAGAGTAAAATGGAATGAAAATAATCAATAGAACCGGTAAAGAAGAAGAATGATTTTGGCAAGACTTGGGGTAGATTCGGCTATGGCAGAAAAATGTAAAGAGAAGGAATGCTCAAGAGGGTTTCGGCTCACACTTGGAAAAAAAAATGAGAATGGATGAAGACCCTAAATGTCGAAAATGAACAAAAAGATACTCACCTAACTACACAGAATTTCGGCACTCACTAACCAAAAGCCGAAAATGTACACTTTGAGAACTGAAATCTATGCTGACTACATAGAATTTCGGCACACCTTAGCCACTCTAAAACCGATTTCCCCCCTCTCTTTACTGTTTGAAATTCAGCCAACACAATGCTCAGATGTCCATCCCTTCTTTTTCTCTACAAATTTCTCCTGATCACTCATTTGAAATATTTTAAAAATTTCAAACTCCACTTTTTCCTCCTTGTCATCCCTTCAAACTATTTGACTCAGTCCACCCTCTATCCTGAAGTGTCCCAATCAACTTCTACCTCTGCTCTCCCTGACGCGAAAAAGGACCACAAAATGAGCTCATCGCGACTTGAACTTGCTCCCTCTCCTACTCTTGTGGCGTCACCTTCCAACCCTTATGTGGCGTCATCTTGCCACCTGCCAACACCTTACTTGTGTCAACCACACACCAACATAATCCCTTAAGTCCCATTTCAACAAGCTCCTCCCCTAAAGTACTTAAAAAAAAAAAAAAAGAAAGTTTCAACCAAGACTCCGGCTTTTCCCTAAGTCATTCTTGGACCCTAAAATACCCTAAACTAGCATGATAAGCATAACATTCACACACAACACATAAAATGAAAAGGCCCCAATTCAGGATGTTACATACCTCGGTTGCTAAAATGGCGAATCGAATCAACTATTCCGTAACTTTGTTCTTTCCCCTATCTAAGTCTGTATTTCTCCTTTCTTGATCTAAATATATTCAAAATTGACTTATTTAATCATTTATTTATTCAATTCAATCCAAAATATACATTTGAGCTAATTTACACATTAGCCCCTAAACTTTCACATTTTTACAATTTAGTCCTTAATACACAAAATCACAAATATTTTCCCTAGTACCTATTTTGAGCCTTAATCTATTTTCTTGATGAACCTAAAATGAAACCTGAAGCCTAATAAATAATATATCTTAATCCTTTATTTATTGGTCCTTGCATGGATTTAGACGAACGACCATTGTTATTAAGGGATTATGTAGATACATCACAGTGGTTTCAAAAGTAAAAAATGAGTGAACTAAGGAATTGTATGGTAGAGTGAGTATAAGATTTTGAGCTTGTAGAAAAATAAGGCAAAATGCTAATCAAGAAAATCTCAAAAAATAAAAACAAATTGAGTTGGAAAAAATTATGCTCAACTTTGTTCGAATTTATTTTTACGAGTTCTGATGATTGTGCTCATGAATACAATATGATGCCCTAGTAAATAGAGAGATAAGGAAGGTTGGGGAAGTGGATATAAGGTGGTGAGTTGTATGTATACTCGGGGGAGTATCGGGGACAATATCATGTGCCAAACTACTTTCATGCTTAACTGTTTTGTCAGACCTATTCTTTGAATTCCCTAAGCCGTAGAATGTTATAATACAAAAAGTCCTATGTGACTTAGGTAGTACCTTATGTGGATGAAATTGTCCAAGTTTTGATGTTTTTACCACTTATATTCATTTGAGCATACGTGTATATTTGTATATCTGTTTTAATGGAACCAATACTTTACAATCTTTTATTTGTTTGCTTTGTAATTTATTGAACTAACATGTCCAATTTTAGAAGTTATGAGTCCATTGTATATCACTCTAGAGTTATATATTTATTTACATTGCCTTTTTACTATCTTTCTATTCAATTGCATGTCTCAAGCTAGCTTGAGTACATTTTTTTTCTTTGTATGCTTATTATTCGTTTTTAAATTAGTTTATTTTCAATTTTTATTTTGTTTAGTTTAGTTTGCTTGAAGACAAGCAAAGACTTAAGTGTGGGGTTATTTGACCTGCTATCAAATGTAGTTGTTAATTTGTTATATTTTCGTACTTGAGTAGCTTGTTAGCCAATTTAGCATTTAATATTATGTTTTCAGTATTTAGTTTTTAGAATTAAATATTAATAAAATAAGTGTTTTTTAACATATGTTATGAGTGTTGTGACCCATTAGGTCGACAAAGTCCTTCGGTAGTATTGATGTGTTCAATTGTGTGTGTAGGATGAAGGATTATAGGCCCAAGTGACATGGAAGCAAGGGACGAGTGACGCACAAGTTTCCCAAGCTACCAAAGCATGAAACAAATGACACAAGCCAAATTTTGACATGGCGTGTCGTGCCATGCAAGGGCAAGGGATTCACCCAGATTTGTGACCTATTTTGTGAGTAATTTCTTATTTTGATTAAAACATGAAATCGCTGGGGAATAGGATAGGTGATAGTTTTTGCTAGTTAAATCTTGAAAGCTTGTATATGAAAGATGATGTTGTACATTTAGGTTTCTTATGAGTAGCCTACTAGACTATGTGCCAAAATGTTTTGTATAATGTTAATCAACCAGTAGAGAATTTCAAACTTCTACATGAGTGTCAACGCGTCTGTATTTTATACCAACTTGCGAATGTTTTTAAGGTTTCTACCAAATGATTTTTACTCACAGCTTTTTTACAAGTGGCGTATTAATGTTTTAAATTGTTTTTAAATTATTATATGTTATTCAATATTTTGGGATATCACTTTGGCATGTGGAATATCTGTCAAACTGAGGTGTTTGATTTTCAAATGGTTTTGTTAGTCTAGTTGGTTTTAAATTGTAATGCTTCATACCCGAATCTAACGATCGGGTTAGGCGTGGTGTAACAACCCATTTTTAGTCAAATCAAAACAGTGGTTTCAGGACACAAATTTGAGGTTAAAATAATTATTTTATTAATATTTTAATATCTACAGCATGATAGTATGATTGTGTAAAAATTTCGTTAAGAAATTTTATTGTTTGAGTGCTTAATTTGATAAAAATGACTAAATCGTGTAAAGTGTAAAAGTTGAGTTCTATTAGCTAGCGGTGTCTAATAGCTATAGAACCTTAAAGTCGAGGTCCTTAAGTGGTAATTAGACCATTTTAAATTTGAGTGGACATTTATGGACATTATTTATGTATGTTTTAATGTATTAGTAGAGGGTAAATAGGTAATTAATATAATAAACTAAAATAAATAAAACAAAACTATATTTTGATGTCCATCTTCTTCCTTTAGCTGAATTTAACAAGAGAAGAAGCCACTTTTAGGGTTTTTCATTCGGCCAAGCTTCAATTGTCCATTTAGGTATGGTTTTTGTCTCGTTTTAATGATTTCTATGTTTTTGAGATCGTTGTAGCTTAATCTAGCTAGCTCAGGGACTAATTTGCAAAACTGTTAAAGGTTTAGAGTTTTACCATTGTTGAATATGTGAGTAATTTGATGTTTGATGATAGAAAATGTATGCTTGTTGTTAGATAAACAACATTTGCAAAGTGATTTTTGGTAAAATTGTTAATTAGGGATTGATTTGTGACATATGAAAATTTTGTGGTAGAAATGTGAAATAAATGAAAAATATCGGTTGCTATGATAACAGAGGAAATTCAGCTAGCATGGGTAGGGACTTAATTGCATGAATTTGTAGTTTTATGAGCTAAGGACTAAATTGTAAAGATGTTGAAGTATTAGGGGAAAAAGTGTAATTTTTCCATAATGTGATTTTTGGGCTAAATTGAATAGATTGATAGTTGAATGAGTTAAATTTGGTATTATATAGATCAAGAAAAATGAGGTTTAGATTTAGATCGGGGGAAAAACAAAGCATTGGACTAGTCGATCCATTTCATCATTTTTGCGATCGAGGTAAGTTCGTATGTTAATAAGCATTATTATAGTTGTGTTTTAAATGATTTATTATTGGATTTTATTGTGAATATGACCTTACAAATATGTTTGATGAAGATTCGACAATGTGAAATCCCGGTTGAACTATAGGAATAGATAAGGATAAGAATTGTAACATCTGAGATTTAGGGGTTACATCCGAGATTTAGGGGTTATGTGTTCGGGCATAATTCATGAGATAGGGGGCTTTGTGTGTGTGTTTGGATGTGTTCTATAGCTTTCGGGAATCTGAAAATGTAGGAGAAGGCTTCAGGAAATTATTGAATTTTAAGTTTAGTAGGGGGAGCTAGGCTAAGGAGGCCTTAAGGGAATTTGTGAGGGAATTTGGACATGAGATGGGGCTTGGTAAAGTGGCTTGGAGGCGCCACTTAGGGCCTTGGTGAATGACGCCTCAAGCAAGGGAGAAGGGCTCAGGTTCGAGCAACGTGGGAAGCAGTGGGAGCTTTTATTTTTGCGTCAGAGAGGGAGAAGTATTGGACGGCTTGGGACTTTGGAAGGATGAGGATAAGCCTTGGTTTTTCCTTTTAAAATTCGGCGAAGAGAGTAGGATAAATGTTGATTTATTTTATTTAGTTTAAATGGGTAGATAAGAGATAATATAGGAGATTAATAAGGGATATGATAATGGGCATAGCAGTGGCCGAATGAGGGGCTCTTTGGGTTGGTGTATTTGGTCATGTATAGTGTGGGAAATGGAGTTCGGAAGTCAGTGTTTGAAAGACTTAGAGCAAACGGAGCCGAGGTTTTTAGAGGAGTATCTAGGGTAGCTCCGAATGTAGCGGAGTACTGGTTGGAGGCAGTTGAAAGGATCATGGATGATTTGGATTGCACGGCTGAGGAAAAGCTGAAAGGTGCTGTTTCGCTACTTCGAGATGAGGCTTATCGGTGGTGGCTCACTGTCAGACAACGTACCCCTGCAGATCGAGTGGATTGGGAGTACTTCAAGGCTAAGTTTGAAGGGAAGTATGTTGGAGCTAGTTACTTGGACTCGCAGAGGAAGGCGTTTCTAAATTTGGTGCAAGGAAGTAAGTCGGAGCAGAGTATGAAACGGAATTTCTGCGGTTAAGCCAGTATACTAAGGGGATCGTGGCTACTGATTACGAGAGGTGTGTCCGATTCGAAGATGGATTGCAGGATGAGCTGCGAGTGTTGATTGCTCCGCAGAGAGAAAGAGACTTTGCTATTGTAGTTGAGAATGCTCGGATAGCTGAAGAAGTTAAGAGGACTGAGAGACAGAACAGAGATAAGAATAGGAACTAGAACAAGAGGAGTGTTGGACCGTCAGTATCATCTAGGGATTGTTAGAAAAGACCAAGGACTGAGAATTCTGTACGTGCACCTGTACCAGTTGCTGAGAATCGGAGTCTTCCATGTGCTCAGTGTGATAGAGCTCATGCAGGAGAGTGTTGGGGAAATAGTAAGGAATGTTTCCGTTGTGGGTCTAAGGCTCATTTGGTTAGGAATTGTCCTCAAGTGTTGGATAAGGCTCGGACAGTAGGCCAAGGTTATGTGCAACCGGGCAGAGGTGGTCAACAGGTGACAAGGGGTCGTGGTTCGAACCATGGAGGAAATGGATCTGGCCAAGGTCGTGGAGCATCAAACAGAGGTGCTGAAGGTTCAAATGCGAGACAACCAAGGTTGGTTTAGGCAGTCAGCCATCGCGAGGAGGAGGATGTGCCAGATGTGGTAACGGGTACGTTCCTTATTTCTAGAATATCCTTTATTACCTTGTTCGTTGTAAAGTCAGCTCATTCTTGTATTGCTAGTGAGGTGTTTGGAACCTTGTTTGTGAACTTTGAGATTGTGCATAGGAAATGTGTTGGTTTTATTAAGATCAGAGTGCGCAGCAGTAGTGTAGTGTGGTGAGTTAGGATGTACGATTGTTCGTTAGTAAGTAATTTCGAGGATGAAATTATTTTAAAGGGGGTAGAACTGTAACATCCAAGATTTAGGGGTTATGCGTTCGGGCATAATTCATGAGATAGGGGGCTTTGTGTGTGTGTTTGGATGTGTTCTATAGCTTTCGGAAGTCAGTGTTTGAAAGACTTAGAGCAAACGGAGCCGAGGTTTTTAGAGGAGTATCTAGGGTAGCTTCGAATGTAGCGGAGTACTGGTTGGAGGCAGTTGAAAGGATCATGGATGATTTGGATTGCACGGCTGAGGAAAAGCTGAAAGGTGCTGTTTCGCTGCTTCGAGATGAGGCTTATCGGTGGTGGCTCACTGTCAGACAAGGTACCCCTACAGATCGAGTGGATTGGGAGTACTTCAAGGCTAAGTTTGAAGGGAAGTATGTTAGAGCTAGTTACTTGGACTCGCAGAGGAAGGCGTTTCTAAATTTGGTGCAAGGAAGTAAGTCGGTAGCAGAGTATGAAACGGAATTTCTGCGGTTAAGCCAGTATGCTAAGGGGATCGTGGCTACTGATTACGAGAGGTGTGTCCGATTCGAAGATGGATTGCGGGATGAGCTGCGAGTGTTGATTGCTCCGCAGAGAGAAAGAGACTTTGCTATTCTAGTGGAGAAGGCTCAAATAGCTGAAGAAGTTAAGAGGACTGAGAGACAGAACAGAAATAAGAATAGGAACTGGAACAAGAGGAGTGTTGGACCGTCAGTATCATCTGGGGATTTTCAGAAAAGACCAAGGACTGAGAATTTTGTACGTGCACCTGTACTAGTTGCTGAGAGTCAGAGTCGTCCATGTGCTCAGTGTGGTAGAGCTCATGCAGGAGAGTGTTGGGGAAATAGTAAGGAATGTTTCCGGTGTGGGTCTAAGGCTCATTTGGTTAGGAATTGTCCTCAAGTGTTGGATAGGGCTCGGACAGTAGGCCAAGGTTATGTGCAACCGGGCAGAGGTGGTCAACAGGTGACAAGGGGTCGTGGTTCGAACCATGGAGGAAATGGATCTGGCCAAGGTCGTGGAGCATCAAGCAGAGGTGCTGAAGGTTCAAATGCGAGACAACCAAGGTTGGTTTAGGCAGTCAGCCGTCGCGAGGAGGAGGATGTGCCAGATGTGGTAACGGGTACGTTCCTTATTTCTGGAATATCCTTTATTACCTTGTTCGTTGTAAAGTCAGCTCATTCTTGTATTGCTAGTGAGGTGTTTGGAACCTTGTCTGTGAACTTTGAGATTGTGCATAGGAAATGTGTTGGTTTTATTAAGATCAGAGTGCGCAGCAGTAGCGTAGTGTGGTGAGTTAGGATGTACGATTGTTCGTTAGTAAGTAATTTCGAGGATGAAATTATTTTAAGGAGGGTAGAACTGTAACATCCGAGATTTAGGGGTTATGCGTTCGGGCATAATTCATGAGATAGGGGGCTTTGTGTGTGTGTTTGGATGTGTTCTATAGCTTTCGGGAATCTGAAAATGTAGGAGAAGGCTTCAGGAAATTATTGAATTTTAAGTTTAGTAGGAGGAGCTAGGCTAAGGAGGCCTTAAGGGAATTTTTGAGGGAATTTGGACATGAGATGGGGCTTGGTAAAGTGGCTTGGAGGCGCCACTCAGGGCCTTGGTGAATGACGCCTCAAGCAAGGGAGAAGGGCTCAGGTTCGAGCAACGTAGGAAGCAGTGGGAGCTTTTATTTTTGCGTCAGAGAGGGAGAAGTTGGACGGCTTGGGACTTTGGAAGGATAAGGATAAGCCTTGGTTTTTCCTTTTAAAATTCGGCTAAGAGAGTAGGATAAATGTTGATTTATTTTATTTAGTTTAAATGGGTAGATAAGAGATAATATAGGAGATTAATAAGGGATATGATAAGGGGCATAGTAGTGGCCGAATGAGGGGCTCCTTGGGTTGGTGTATTCGGTCATGTATAGGGGGATAAGTGCCAAAATTATTTATTTCTTCCTTTAGTCTCTCTTGCCGAAATTTTGAGTCAAGAGAATTCCTTTCCTTTTTCTCTCTTTTCTTTGAAGTATGAGCCGAATGTTGAAGTAGTCATATGTGTTTATTGTGCATCTTTTCTTCCTCCCATTTTCTTTCCCAAAGCCGAACCTTATAAGTCCCCTTATCTCCTTTTTTGTGTCACACATCCTAAAAGCGAAACCTCTCCCTCATTGTTCACCATAGCCGAATACTTCATCTCCATTGGAAGCCATAGCCGAATCTCAAAAGGGCCTTATTCTCCTTCTTCTGTCGCAAGTTTTTAAAGCCGAAAGTGTCATTGGTTGTAAGTTGCTCCAATCGATTCTCTATAGTGAGTAAGAGTTCTCTTCTAATCGTTTTTCTCTTATCTCTTTTGAATGCCGAAAGTTAAGAGCCTAACTCCATTTCTCCTCTGTGGCCGAATCTAGGAAGGTGATTTCTGGAAGTTGATCGATAGTGGTAAGTATTTCCTTAGAAATTGGTTTTGGATTCTTTTACATAAGGGTGTCGAATCAAGTGTTTAAACCTTGATCTAAGGTTGGCCGAATGTTCTTTAAGGCCATAGTAATGTGCTCTTTTGTGTGTAGCCGAAGGAAAGAAGCACTAAGGGTTCTCTTGGGATTCGATTCATCAAGGTAAGGTGATATATGGTATTCGGCCATAGGCCACTTTCATGAGTTTTGGGTTAGAACCGATTCTAACATTTGCTAGATAGGGATTTCGAGAACTTCTGGAGCAAGCAAGGTTTCGGGATTGTGATTAGCAAGGTAAGTGGTTGTGGTATTCGGCCTAAGGCCATATTATGAGTTTTAAGTGTTGACCGATTTTGACTTTGGTATTTAGGAGAAAATCGACAGGAATAAGGATAGTTTCGGGATTTCGATTCATTTTGGTAAGATTATTCAATAAGTTCTAAGATTCATTATGTTAGACTATAACTTTGGTGATTAACCGAATGTTCTGATTAAGTGACTTTCGATGGAGGCGAATACCAGTCAAGAAGGACAAGGGGTAGTCCCTATCCCTAAGTTTAAGAAGAGATCAGTCTCTGCAGTGCGGGACTGGCCCCCGAGGTGTGGGCCAGCGTCAGAGCAGGAGCGTAGATAGATAGCTGTTGTTTCGATAAGTGATAGCGTCGGATTTGAGAGCGTAGTACTTCAAGTTATTAGGTGTGTGATTAACCCACCGTTTTCCGGATTCATGTTATATATTTGCATGTGTTATGGATATGTGCTAATAAGTGCAGTGGCAGTTATGAAATGGATACCCTTAAGGGGTATAATGATAACCAGGTCAGTGTTAATTATTAATGAGACTGTGATTATGCCTATGAAATGTGATTGAATGCCTGAATAACATGTACATGCATTATTTAGCATGGCACTATTGTACGTTGCATGTGCATGGGTGGGAAATGAATATGAAAGAAGGACAGGGTGTACTTTATGTACGTGGTTCAGTGATGGCTACGAGCCTCACGTGGTTTGATGAGTGGCTCTGTGCCTCATTGTGGTTGATATAGGCTATGTGCCATATCGTGGTTGGTGATGGCTATGTGCCTCATCGTGGTTTTGATGTGAGCAACGAGATACATCGTGGATTGGCGCTAACTGAGGTCGCGTTGTGGATTACTTGCGATTTAGTTCTCGTGGACGGCATTAATTGCCAAATCGGTGTGTAGAGGTTGGAGGGTGATTTAGTAATCCCCTGGTGTGTGGTGGCTGGATACGGGGGTGTGTAGAGGATGGACCCTAGGTTGGGTTGGGTGCATTTTGCATAAACCTGTGAGGTAATGGGCCAAGCCCAATATGTGGTGTGGATAAATTACATTACTATACGATATATGGTGTGGAAAAATTACCTTATTACCTGATATGTGATTTAGTGTGGTTGTGGGCTAAGCCCACGTGGGTGGAAATCTGTGGACTAATTACATAGTGAGTCTGTTTGACTCACCCAAAATTTTACCAACATCGCAGGTGATACGTGAATCTTGGACCGGGTTGGAGCGGGTACAAAGGTGGCCATGCAGAAGATATTTTAATTGTTTACGTATTTTATATTTCCAGTACATTTAAAGAATTATTTATTGTAATAAGGGCCACTTAAGGTATTTGCAAATTTTTTTATTTGTTTAAGTTGGATTGAAGATCAAAATTAGTACTTGGAAATGTTTTATTTATATTTGTAAAAGCAATCGTTATCTTAAAAATATATACTAAAGTTTTAAATCGGAGAATTTTGTAACAACTAAATTTTACTTAGAGTTTTAAATACAAAATGTTTTATTAAAGACAACAAATTTTTATGTTTTTACTGCTAAGTCGAAATCTTTTCAACCGTTTTCCACAGTGGCATTCTAAATTCGGCCGTGGTGTATGGGCCGGGTTTGCGGTTGTTACAAGAATGACATGTCATTAGGGGTTATGTGTTTTGGGTGCTAGTTCATACGTCCTACTGGTGGCTGAGTTATCCGACATGTGTTGTGGATTCTCATTAGCTTGTGTGAGCAGCACTGTGTAGCTACATCATGACCGTCAGCTTGTGTGAGTAGACCCGTTGATAGGCTCGAGAGTGAGCATTATATGAGATATGAGATTGAGATAGCCTCGGCTACGTATTGGCACTTAGGGTGCGAGATTCCCGAGTATTCGATATTATTCCAAATGGTTCAACGGGTATATCGAAGATATGAAATAGTATGAGATAAATACGTATCAGTACATGTATGTACGGAAATCATATAAGCATTGAATCTATGAATTTGTAAGTTCATAATCATTATGTGGATGAATACATGTTAACTTTGTGATTAAATGGTTTTGTAGTACATTATGTTTATATCACTTGAATGATGAATAAATGGTAAATTTTACTTATTAACTATATGAGCTTACTAAGATTTTTTGCTTACACTGTTTACTTTTCCGTGTTTTATAGTGAATATCAAAGCTTGCTCGGATTTGGGAGTTGTCAGAGATCTCATCACACTATCAAGCTATCACTTGGTACTTTTGAACTTATGTATTTGGTTATATGGCATGTATAGGAGTTATTTTCATTTTGGTATATAGTTTGGTAATAGATTTAGCCATTTGATTTGGCTTGAAAATGATGAATGCTTGGTTATGTGTATAGCCATGTAATTTGGCATATTTTGGTATACTTGGTGATGTATGTATATGTGCAAATGGCCTTTTGATATGTTATGCATAATTGCTTTATAGATGCTTGATGTGAATTGGTGTTTGGAGTTCCAAATGGTTGAAATTTGAGATTGGTATGGTTATGGCTTTAGGTGAAATTATGAATGTGAAATTGGTACGTTTTGTATAGGCAAGTCATGATGTTATGAGCATTACAGTTCTTGGTATGGAAATAGCATGAATTAGACTTGATTGAGATTGTTTGGAATGCCTATTTATGCCATGTTATATGTCATTTGGTTTGTGTAGGTGAATGAAGGTTTGGGTGAGAAAGATGGCTTGGTAAATAGCCTATTTTTGTCCACACGGGTAGAGACACGGGCATGTGTCTGAGCCGTGTGTGACACACTGTCAAGTGACACGACCGTGTGTCCCTTGGTGTTTAATTAGAAATCAAGTCAGTATGTTCCACACGACCCAACACACGGGCGTATGAATTAGCCGTGTGGCATAAGTCAGTATACCTTATAGTTTTGGTACAGCATAGCACACGACCTGGCACATGGGCTTGTGGCCATTTCGAATGGCATGCAGGCTAGCCACACGGGCGTGTGTGTTGGCTGTGTGACCCAAGTCAGAGAGTTACACGGGGTCAGACACGGGCTGGGACACGACCATGTGATCCCATTTCGAATGTCCACACGACCTATGACACGGGCATGTCTTTGGCCGTGTGAGACACAGGTCTGGGCCACACGGGTGTGTGTCCCTTGTATTTTGAAAAATTTTCTAAGTTTTCCAAAAACATCTTGAGTTATCGGTTTAGTCCCAAACCACTCCGAATGCATGTTATGGGACTCGTAGGCTCGTATTAGGGACAATGTGATTGATTATGAATGATTATTATTTAGATATGAAAAATGTATGAGAATCGTATGTTTATTTGTGTAATAAGTTTCATAATGCTCCGTAACCCTATTCCAGTTGAATACAGGTTAGGGGTGTTACACGTGGAGTGGTACAAACTTTAAATATAAATCCCTTTAATGTCTAACACATTGAGATTTCTTTTCCTAACATAACTAGTCAATTTTGTACTTCAATTGTGGATTAATCAAATTATTTTAAAGCCTTGCTAATTGCTATTACTCTTAGATTATTTAAATTGTATCAATTCCATCATCATCATGTTCCTTAGGTTGTTAATAAGATTTTAGTCTAATATCATCATCTCTTCCTCTCTCCAAAGGTTTTGAATATGATTTAGAATTTCATTTTATGATGAAGATGTGTTTATGGATCAAATTGATAGGTTTGTAAATTTAGAGGGTTAAATTTCTTGAATTATTTAGAATTAGAAGCAAATTCGTAGAATGTGTAAGTGTTGAGGACTAAATGTATTATTCTACTAAATAAAAAGGTTATGTCATCATTTTCGTTAATGACTTAACCAAGGGTGACCAAAATAGAACCAATGGAAAACATGAATGATGAAATTTAAGTGACTATTGGTGTAATTTTCTTGAAAATAAATCAAAATGAAATTGACTAGCATTGATCCTAAATGAGTCCAATTTCAACAATATCTAAGTTCAGAGAAACTTTTGAACTGACGAAAATATCATTTATTTTTCATTATATTACTAAATTAACATTTAAAAATAATTATAATTTAACTTACAATTATTAAAAAATTAATTAGAATAATTATAATAAAAGTATAAGCAAACATAGTTTATTCATGTGGCGCCACAAACCCGATTGGGACGATCCGACCTGAATTCCAAACGTCGCATTAGTCACCGAAGTGACTCTCTATTAAAACCACCACAAAGCACACCAATCACCAAACAATCCTCACACAATTATTTAAGGAATATTGAGAACCTAAAGTCATGCTTTCGTTGCGCTACTCTGATCATCAAGTCAACAACAAGACTAACTCACAATTTAGTATTTAACAGACAATTTCCTCGGAAACTTCAGTTAAACATACATGCAGGCATAAGGTATTTTTAAAATACTATATTTGTTACAACTAGGAAAACCATTTTATTTAAAAAACAAATGATTAGATCTAAATCGTAATATAGTAAAATGTTGGAAAACACCATTTTATAAGGTTAAAAATAGGATAGCAGAGTAATATGTATAAATCTTGTTTAGGAAGATTCATTAAAACATCATTCATCTCTTCATAAAATTATCATTATTTAATTAGTTCACAGACCACCTTCTATTTACGTAATTTGACCAGTTTTATATTTCATGCATACTAAACTCATGATTAATTTCCAAATCTCACATAAAACTTATTAGACTTACCTTAATAACAAATGGCTCTTCAACCTACACTTACAAGTTAGTCGAACAATTACTCATACCATTCATCAAGCATTCATAATCTACCATTCAATCATCTATCTTAAGCAGTAATAAAAGCTCCAAATCAAATTAATTAGAGAGTCCACAATATCCAATTACAACCCATTAATAGTTCAAAGTCTAAATCCTTTAGATTAGTCCCACATTGCCTTCCTTATTAAGTTGGAAACACATCAAACATACTCAAGGTAAATTGCCTTGCTTCGAAACACTTGGATGACTCACTCCTACACTTCTCCATAAGCTATATCACTGCAATGTTTTAGAAGGGAGTGTGAACTTGTTGAAGGTCGGTGAGTGCTCAAAGATTGCCACAAGTAGTCACAATATCCAAATTTTAAAGAAAGCATACTATCACAATTAATCATGGTAAGCAATCAAGCATAACTCATGGCATTCACATTGATATGTTGGCACAATGTGATCATGAAGCATATATGCAAAATATATTATGTTGGCTAACTAGATTTCCAAATATGACTAATATAATGTGTAGCATAAAACTATCACCCATCAAACACAACTAATTTACCCTCCAAACACAACCATATGTACCCTCCAAACGTAACCAAATATACCCTTCAAACAAAACCATATACATAAGCTTTGAACACAACCAATATACCCTTCAACATATCCACTTAAACATGTATACTTACTGTCTTATACACACTTTCACAGGTTACACAACTCATGTTTATATTACATATTCTAGTCTCATATCATGCACTTACAAGTTCCCACATTATGCTCAAATAGCTACAACATATAGATCTCATATAATGTACATAAAATCAGCAAGACTCATATAATATTCAATTATAAACACATAACATTTCCATTGTCATCTCAATATAAATCACATAACATATCACATTTAAGCGCCATTTGCAAATCATCATTAGTTTAAGTAGAAACACTTACTCATGGAACTTAGTATAGGTGATTAGGATACCTAAGCTCCCCTTTAACACTTTGATTTGTGCCTAATTGTAGCACACCAAACCACTCGCCTTGCAAGCTTGACTTTAATGGAAAAAGCTCAAATAAGCCTTTGTATACCTTTGTCCTTACTTGTAGAACCTCCCAAAGAGTACTACACTTTTCAATCACATTAATTACATTACAAACACATTATAAAAAACCTGAAACACATTTAAACCATATCAAAATATAGACCACAACTCATCTATCTTACTTACCGAAAATCAACTAATTTTGCCGAAGATATGATTTTTACCACTCAAATCTAGTTTGTAAACCTTAATTTTGATTCCAAACATCCTAAATATCATCCAATTACATATTTAAACCATGAATTTTACCCAATTACACCAATCTAATTCTTTTAGAAAAATCAAGCTTATGTGATCTTTAAAAAGGGGTAAACATTCAATTCGCTTAAATTCATTAATGATTTGTTAAATTAAAATCAAATACCTTTTAATTAGATCAAAATGAGTTAGAAATCACTTTAAAACCAAAGCTTAGCCAAGAAATACGAGATCTACCATTTTCAAGCCAAAAGTCAGAATTGAATGATATATTGAGATATTGATTAAATCATTTAAATATCGAATTGAAATAGCAGATCACTAAGTTTAATAATAAAAACTTAGACTCTCACATCAATTTTGCAAAATCAATGAGCTATGGAGCTAATTCGAGCTAAAACATATGAAGATCTCTTGAGGAATTTAAGGATGATAACATGAGTGTTCTTCAAACTTGAAAAGAGATTTTGTGTTTAGAGTGCTTAG
The DNA here is from genome assembly GCA_005393395.2 of Gossypium australe. Classification (NCBI taxonomy): domain Eukaryota; kingdom Viridiplantae; phylum Streptophyta; class Magnoliopsida; order Malvales; family Malvaceae; genus Gossypium; species Gossypium australe. Next base: position 73,084,808 of record CM016616.1, read on the forward strand.
GAATAAACATGGTGAACTAATTTCGGAAGAAAACTTTGATTTGGTGTTTGACAAAATTTTGAAGAAGATGAAGAATGAGAGGGAAGGAGACGTGGGTGTTGCTAAATAGGCAACCCATTTTGTTTCAGGGATTGCCCATTTAACAACCTCCAGTTTCTTCCCTTTTTCAAATGTCATTGCTTTTCAATTAAAATCAATTTCAAATTATTTTCACATCCAATCTCGTTTTTAGAAACTTGTTTTAACCAAATTAATTCTCGGATACCAAATTTTAATTTCCTAACCTGGAATTTTTGAATTCTAATTATTTTAATATTTTATTTAATTAATTTCCTAATTATTTTAATTATCTAACCCAATTACGGTTTTCGATTCACTAACCCCCAATTTACTATCTCGGTTCTACTAGCCTAGTTTTTGGGATGTGACATTTCATTTTTTTTTTAATTTTTACTTGATATTTTTCTACATATTAATTATTATTATTTACAAATTATTACTTGTAAAAAAGAATTATTAAGGTCAATTTATTGACTATTAAAAATAAAATAAAAATTGAATAGTGAAAAGTTTATATTATAGTATATCAAACTTTTATGGTTTGCACAAATGCTTTAAAAATTGGGATTTTTTTTTAGTATTACATTTCATTTATCAAAATACTTAATGTATTTTAATAATATTTATTAGTTATTTTTTAAATAAAGATTACATTCAATAGTAATTCTATTGTACATTGTTAATTATGATTGAATTTTTTTTAATATTATTAAAAAATTATTGACCTACAAAATATCAATATTTTAACATGATATCTCAAATTTTATTTTCATTATATTTTAATTTTTAAATGAATTAGTATATTTTAATTTTATTTAAAATTTTGAATAAAGAATTTAAAAAATTAATTCCAAAATTTAAAATAAATTATTTAAAACTAATTTAAAAATTATATGCATAAAATCACGTGCAAGACATATGATATTAAAAACTAGTATATTTTAAATTTCTTTCTTTCTTTTTGTCTCTTAAATAATAATAATAATAATAATAATAATAATAATAATAATAATAATAATAATAATAATAATAATAATAATAACCTATACTACTGTATATAAAGGGTCTTGTCCACTATATTACTCATTATATAAATAATAGATAGCATTACTTTTCATTTTTTAAATAATTAGAAAACTTTATTCAAAATTTATCACCTAAAAATATTAAAATTTCTAATATTTTAAAAAAAAATAAACTTTTTTATTTTTATATTGTTTTTGTAATTTTATATTTTTTCCACTTTTAAATAAATTTTTTAAATTTTTTTTTCCAAATTTTAAAAAAATTTAAAGGTTTTAGCTGATGACATCAGATGATATCATCCTATGACATGTGGCTCCGTATAATTGGAAAAATATCTTAGCCATTAGTTTTTAATGTCCAAATGACTAAATTGGAAAAGTCTGATAATGTTAGGCATTGAAGTGGGCCAAAAAAACTTTAAGGACCAATGTGGGAAAGTAGTATATTTCGAGGACTAAAGTGTGCATTAAGCCTTTTTTTTCTTGAATTTATGAGCTGAAAATTAATTTTCAATTCTAATCTTTTTAAAACTTCAATTAAACATACATTCAAGCGGTAATGTATTTTTAAAATGCTATATTTGTAACGACTTGGAAAACAGTTTTATTTAAAAACAAATGATTAAATCTAAATCGTACTGTAATAAAATGTTGGAAAACATCATTTTATAAGGTTAAAAATAGGATAGCAGAGTAATATGTATAAATGTTGCTCAGTAAGATTCATTAAAATATCATGCATCTCTTCATAAAATCATCATCATTTAATTAGTTCATATGCCACCTTCTATTTACGTAATTTGTCCAGTTTAATATTTCATGCATACTAAACTCATGATTAATTTCCAAATCTCACATAAAACTTATAAGACTTACCTTAATAACAAACGACTCTTCAACTTGTACTTACAAGTTAGTCGAACAATTACTCATACCATTCATCAAGCATTCATAATCTACCATTCAATCGTCTATCCTAAGCAGTAATAACAGCTCCAAATCAATTTAATTAGAGAGTCCACAATATCCAATTACGACCCATTAATAGTTCAAAGTCTAAAACCCTTTAGATTAGTCCTACATTGCCTTCCTTATTAAGTTGGAAACACATCAAACATACTCAAGGTAAATTGCCTTGATTCGAATCACTTGGATGACTCACTCCCACACTTCTCCACAAGCTATATCACTGCAAAGTTTTAAAAGAGAGTGTGAACTTGTTGAAGCTCAGTAAGTGCTCAAAGATGGCCACAAGTAGTCACAATATCCAAAGTTAATAGAAAGCATACTATCACAATTAATCACGGTAAGCAATCAAGAATAACTCATGGCATTCACATTGAAATGTTGGCACAATGTAATTATGAAGCATATATACAAAATATATTACGTTGGATAACTGGATTTCCAAATACAACCAATATAATGTGTAGCATAAATGTAACGCCCCGAATTTGGACCTAGTAGAATTGGGCCTATTGGGCTTTGGGCTTTGGGTCTCAGAAAATTTTTAAGTGAGCAAGAAAATGACAATTGGCATGTGGGCTTTGGGGGTTAATGAATTTGGAGTGTCTAGGGGTGTTGGAGATGTCCTGTGATCAAGTAAGGGTATAGGAAAAATTTTGGTTTAAGCCCCAAGGGATATGTTACTTCAGTTAGTAGGCCTTTTAAATAAATGAAGAAGAAAAATGACATAAAAGAGCTTGTGGTGTAGTGGCAAAGTGGCGCCACTTAGGGAGTAGGGAGGTGGCGTCATTAGCAGGCAAGGGAGTCCAAGGATCGAGTAGTGGCATGGTATTTTATTGGAGTGTTTATTTTGCAAATTGGACGGCCAGAGTTTGTGTTGGATTTGAACTCTTGCATTGGGGAGTTTGAATTGGTCTTGTGAGATGGTTGTGGAGGAAATTTAGGATGAGATTGAGGCATTATCAGGGAGAAAAGTTAGGAGCTGAGAAGTGTGAAGAGTTGGTGCCAAATTGGACTTTGGGGGAAGCTAGTTTCAGCTTTTGGCTAAAAAAAGGAGTGCCAAATTCCTGTGAGAGGTTCCTTGGGTTTCCTATTACTTTTCTTTTCTCCCCCTCATTCTATTTCTTCCGTTGCCGAATTCTTCCATTGCTGAAAAACCACCATTCCTTTTTGCCAAAATCCCTATTGGTGTTGCGTTCTTCTTCTTTCTCTGAAAGCTGAATACTCCCTTATAATCGAATAGCCCTATCTTTTTTTCGGTTCCTTGTTGTTTTTTCTCCATTACAAATCAGTTTCCGTTATCTACTCTTAATCAAGTTTTAAAAGCTGGATCTCGTTCAGTAGCTATCTAGGCCGCAGGATCAAAGGTTGGATTCGGCAAGTACTTAGTCAACCTCCTTTAGTGTGTTTTAGTAAAAGCCGGAGGGCTATCTAACTCTTTCTTGTCGTTAACCTTGTATTAACAAGGGTATGGTTCAAAGATCCCAAGCGTGGTAAGGATCGCTAGCAAGTGGTAAGTGTACCCGTCTCAATTGTGGATTAGTAAGTGGCCGAATATAAGTGTGGCTTATAGAGGTGACTTGTGTGGAATATGAGTCACCTGATTTTTGATAGTATATGTGTGGGTGTAGATCTAGGGGATATTCGTGAATAGTAGCTAAGGAAGGGCTACTAGAACTGGTGGCACACGATAATGTTATGGTAAGGCTTCGGTTTTTGGGTAAATATTGTGGTTAAGTGTGTGATTGATTGGAGACTGATATTGGTTGTAGGTTCAAGGCTGGGGATAGTGTAGCACGTTGCATTAACCAGGTGTATACATACACTTCACACACGCCAAGTAGGCAAAAGCCAAAATCCCCAAAAAAAATCGGAATGCCGAAAAGTCAAAAAGCCAAAAGGTTGGCACCGGCAACCACACGAGCGTGCGAACATTCGTGTGGGAACACTGATATGATTACTGGGGCCAAGAGAGCGATCTCATGGTCTCAGACCACTATTTGGCTGACCGGGCCAGACGGGGCTAAATGGGCAATGTTGGGTTGGAAGGGAAATAGAGTGCAGTGTTGGATTTGGGATGGGAGCATTGCATTCATGTGATACTGATGTGATATGAGGTCATTGTGGGCTAAGGCTCAAGACCATCGATTTTGATAGGGCTTAGGTCCAATGTGATAATCGCATGTTGGTTGGATTACCAAGGGTCGTACACACTGAGTTTCGAAACTCACACCATTTTATTTAATGTTTTAGGTGACTCTCAATAGATGACTCGACGTGGAGGAGGACTTGGAGGTGGCCGCACTGCAAGCTACTTAGAAGTTCTTAATTAGTTTCGAATGACTTTATTTTAATTACTTTATTTTCGTTGGGATGTAATAAGGCCTTGTATCTCTAATTTGACTTTACCTTTGGGTTTTATTATTGTTTCAACTGCCTAATTATTAAACTTAAATAAATTTCTAAAGTTTAACATGGTTTTCGAAATAATTATAACATATGGGCATGGGATTTCATCATAACTTAACAAGTTGCAAGGATTTTGGGTTTCTAAATCTTAAACTTAAGTTTTTAACTATGCAAATTTCCTATTGAACATAAATTTAACTAAACAAAGTCGTTTTGGAATTATCCCTTTGATGTGACATCACCAAATTCGGCCATGACGTCTGGGCTGGGTCTGGGGTGTTACATTTAGTGGTATCAGAGCCCGGTTGCAAAGCTCGGACTGTGAAATGGGCCATAGATTTTGTGTTTTTTAAAACAAGTAGATTAAAAAGTTTTTGCAGGATTCTTGAAGTGTGGTTCACCGAGCCCTCGACGTCGAGCTGAATAAGTTTTTCTGTTATTACACTTGTTTAAATTACTGAACTGTATTTAGATATTGGGCTACTTTAAACAATAGGTTCTTAGAGACTAAAGCCCGTAGGAAACTTAAGCCTATAATGGATTTACGACTGCAAAACAACTTTTAAATTGTTGTTTGCATGAGACATGTGCTTTAAACAGTGGAACTATGAACTAATTTCATAAAATTCCTAATTCTGATAATATGAGAATCAATGATGAGCGCTAGAAGAGGTGCAAGGGGTCGCGGCAGAGGCCGTGGAAGTGTTAGGGCTGGATCATCAGCACCGGGGCACACATCTTCTAGGGAGGCACCGGCTTCACTAGAGCATGAGATGGTCCAGGAGACAGAGGTCAGAATGAGGCCACCAAACTCGAGTAGCGGTAATCCGAAATTTGTTACTGATGTACTGACGCAGCTAGTAAGGAAGGTACTGGAGGTGGTTAAAGAAATTGGTGAAACACTTCGGATTAGGTGCGTGGACTGTAAGAAAAAAAGAGATCGCAGTTCTTTGGGACTGCAGTCTCGTTCTGTGAAGCATGTTAAGGTACGTCCAAACTTTCGGGCTTGCAAATATTGCAGAAGGCGTTATCCGGGTGAATGCTGGAGGAAGTCAGGAGCGTGTTTTAGATGCAGGTCTAATGAGCATCAGGCTCGAGATTGTTCAATCACCATTAAGTCAAGTATGTTTTGTGGGGATGCAATATTTTGGGTATAGAAACTGTATGCGTGCAATGTTTATCTGCTCCAGTGGGTAGGTTTTCTTTTGGGTAAGTGTAAAGGGTCCAGTTAGAGTTAAAGTGTGTTAGTGTTATTAAAATCAGAATACGAAGCGAAAGCATAGTGGTGTGACTTGAGCGGTACAATTAATAGTTAGTTGGAAATTTCGAGGATAAAATTTCTTTAATGGAGGTAGAATTGTAACGCCCCGAATTTGGGCCTAGTAGAATTAGGCCTATTGCGCTTTGGGCTTTGGGTCTCAGAAAATTTTTAAGTGAGAGAGAAAATGACAATTGGCATGTGGGCTTTGAGGGTTAATGAATTTGGAGTGTCTAAGGGTGTTGGAGATGTCTTGGGATCAAGTAAGGGTATAGGAAAAATTTTTCCTTAAGCCCCAAGGGAACTGTGACTTCAGTTAATAGGCATTTTAAATAAATGAAGAAGAAAAATGACACAAAAGAGCTTGTGGTGTAGTGGCAAAGTGGTGCCACTTAGGGAGCAAGGAGGTTGCGTCATTAGCACGCAAGGGAGTCCATGGTTTGAGTAGTGGCATGGTATTTTATTGGAGTGTTTATTTTGTAGATTGGACGGCCAGAGTTTGTGTTGGATTTGAACTCTTGCATTGGAGAGTTTGAATTGGTTTTGTGAGATGGTTGTGGAGGAAATTTAGGATGAGATTGAGGAGTTATCAGGGAGAAAAGTTAGGAGTTGAGAAGTGTGAAGAGTTGGTGCCGAATGGGAATTTGGGGGAAGGTAGTTTCGACTTTTGGCTATAAAAAGGGGGTGCCGAATTTCTTTGAGAGGTTCCTTGGGTTTTCCATTACTTTTCTTTTCTCCCCCTCATTCTGTTTCTTCCATTGCCGAATTCTTCCATTGCCGAAAAACCATCATTACTTTTTGCCGAAATCCCTATTGGTGTTGCGTTTTTCTTCTTTCTCTGAAAGCCGAATACTCCCTTACAATCGAATAGCCCTATCTTTTTGCCGATTCATTGTTGTTTTTCCTCCATCACAAATCGGTTGTTGTTATCTACTCTTAATTAAGTTTTAAAAGTCGGATATTGTTCAGTAGCTATCTAGGCCGCAGGATCAAAGGTTGGATTCGGTAAGTACTTAGTCAACCTCCTTTAGTGTGTTTTGGTAAAAGCCGGAGGGCTATCTAACTCTTTCTTATCGTTAACCTTGTATTAACAATGGTAGGGTTCAAAGATCGCAAGCGTGGTAAGGATCGCTAGCAAGTGGTAAGTGTACTCATCTCAATTGTGGATTAGTAAGTGGCCGAATGTAAGTGTGGCTTATAGAGGTGACTTGTGTGGAATATGAGTCACTTGATTATTGATAGTATATGTGTGGGTGCAGATCTAGGGGATATTCATGAATAGTAGCTAAGGAAGAGCTACTAGAACTAGTGGCACACGGTAAGGTTATGGTAAGGCTTCGATTTTTGGGTAAATATTGTGGTTAAGTGTGTGATTGATTGGAGATTGATATTGGTTGTAGGTTCAAGGCTAGGAATAGTGTAGCACATCACATTAACCAGGTGTGTACATACACTTCACACACGACAAGTTGGCAAAAGTCGAAATCCCCCCCAAAAAAAACCGGAATACCGAAATGTCGAAAGGTTGGTGCTGGCAACCACACGAGCATGCGAACATTCGTGTGGGAACACTGATATGATTACTGGGGCCAAGAGAGCGATCTCATGGTCTCGAGCCACTATTTGGTCGACCAGGCCAGAAAGGGCCAAACGGGGCTAAATGGGCCAACCGAGCTCGTGGGCCTAAATAGGCAAGAGTTGATATGTGAAATTGAAGGATGGATTGATATGGATGGTTGTATGATTTGATTATGATCGGGCCTAATGGGCTACATAAACATGATTGGGCTTAATGGGCTATATGGACATGATTGGGCTTAGTGGGCCTTATGAGATTTTAGAAATGCATGCTAGGGTTTTAATGGACTCTAGGCCTAGTTCTGATAAATTCTTAAATAGCATAGAACTTAATGTAATAATCAAACATGTGTGTGGACAAGTCGCTGGGTTAGAGTGTGGCAATGGACATATGCATGTCTAGGATTGGATCTAGGGAGAGCTTGGTACTTAAGCGGTCCTAGTGACCCACCTCCTGTTCTCTGGGATCCTACCTGGTGCATAGTGTCTGTTCACTTTAGCTGCAAGGACTTGTTAATGGGCCAAAGTTCATAACTAAAACCCGAGATGAAAGAAATTATGAAAATATCCCTCTAGGGTAGAATTACGAAAATACCTTGTAGGGTAGACTTAAAAAATACCCTTGAGTAGTGAAATGACAAAGATACCCCTAGGTGCATAATGTGTGAAAATGTGTATGTTGCATTCATGAGATATATGTTGCACTTGGGTGGGTTTGGTGATACAGAGGAAGATATGTGAGGATCGCATAGTCGCTTGACGACCGTGGATCCACCGGTGGCTTTAAGCCCATTATATGCTTAGCAACCTTGCTGCAATGTTTGAGTAGTGCCGCTGTTGGTGCTACCTTTGGAGTGTAGGGATGGGTGGGTTGATATTTATATCCCCACAAGAGTGTAGGGTTGGAAGGGAAATTGAGTGCAGGGTTGGATTTGGGATGGGAGCATTGCATTCATGTGATACTGATGTGATATGAGGTAATTGTGGGCTAAGGCCCAAGACCACCGCTTTTGATAGGGCTTAGGCCCAATGTGATAATCGCAAGTTGGTTGGATTACCAAGGGTCGTACACACTGAGTTTTGAAACTGACACCCTTTCATTTAATGTTTCAGGTGACTCTCAGTAGATGGCTCAACGTGGAGGAGGACTCGGAAGTGGCCACACTGCAAGCTACTTAGAAGTTCTTAATTAGTATCAAATGACTTTATTTTCATTGGGATGTAATAAGGCCTTATATCTACAATTTGACTTTACCTTTGGGTTTTATTAATGTTTCAACTGCCTAATTATAAAACCTAAATAAATTTCTAAAGTTTAACATGGTTTTTGAAATAACTATAACATATGGACGTTTTCTTAAAACATGGGATTTCATCATAACTTAACAAGTTGCAAGGATTTTGGGTTTCTAAATCTTAAACTTAAGTTTTTAACTATGCAAATTTCCTACTGAACATAAATTTAACTAAACAAATTCGTTTTGGAATTATCCCTTTGATGTGACATCACCGAATTCGGCCATAACGTCAGGGCCGGATCTGGGGGTGTTACAATAAAACTATCACCCACGAAACACAACTAATTTACCCTCTAAACACAACCATATGTGTAACATCCTTAAATCGGGGTCTCTGCGTTTTTGTGTGTTGCATGTGATAGTATGATTGTTGTGCTAGTTTAGGGTGTTTTGGGGTCCAGGCATGAGCTTGGGGTAGGCCTGTGCCATAGCAAAAATTTCTGTTTTGGGTACTTGGAAGGGAGAGCTGAGTGAGTTAGGTGATAAGAGAAATTACTGGAGGGTTTTGACACAAGAATTCCAGTGGTAGAGTGGCAAGGGAGGCGCTACTGAAGGCTTGGAGAAGTGACGCCACAAGGAGCTAAGGGAGCCTTGGTTCGAGCTGCAGGAATCCCTCTTTGGGTATTTCTTTTTGAAGCCATACCAGGGAGGAGGTGTACTCAGGTGGGACTCTGATGGATAGAGGTTGAATAAGTCAACAAATTCAAACGGGAGGAGGAGAGAAATCTGAGGAGTTTGATTCATTCAAATCGGTTTGAATGAGTGGCCAGGAGAGAATTTAGGAGTTGGGTATGGGAGCTAGAGTTGGCCGAATTCTAGACTCTGTTTGGGGAAGGGGGAAATCGGTTTTGTGGGCAGGGGGTGAGTGTGTCGAATTTCAATAGCCAGTAAGAGTGCATTTTCGGCTAGACACTCATTTGTGGCATTTTGTTTTGTGGCAAATCGAAACCCCATAGTGTTCTTGTTGTTTTCCTCTCAAACACCAAACTGAAGTTTTCCCTTTTTTCTACTTTTGGTATTTGGCCGAAACCCCAATATCCTCTACTCATCATCTCTATTGTTTCTTCTTTTCTCTCAAACGCCAAAAGCCGAATTGCTTCTACTTCTTACCTTCATTTTATTGTTTCAAAACCGAAATCAACACTCCTCCCCTTTCAATCGACTACTTTTCTTCTCTCAATCCCTCTATTGTGCCGAAAGTAAATAAATCTTCTTCCTTGTTTTCGAAAGCCAAATCACACTCTTTTGTCCTGTGATTTCTTATTCGTTCTCTTCTTTGGATCTATAGCTGAATCTTAACCCTTGGAGTGTTGTTCGTTTCATCTGGCAGCAGAACTGGTGGATCGGTTTTCTATTCAATCGTGGTAAGTGTTCCCTTTGGTTTTGAATCTTCTTTCTCTTCTCTCTAATGCCGAAGGCATTAATCCTATGTTGGTAGTTTGGCTGATTGTAGGAGGGGGCTCGTCTTCGCGTGCTTCGGCTCTTGCTTGGTGATTGAAGGGTACCAAGGTAAGGGGGATTATCTTCTTGCGTTATCTCCTTCGGGATTTCATGATCAAAGCCGAATGGCTCTTTGCCTAATAATGTTGTTTGGCCGAATATAGGAAGGGAGTGAGCAAACGTTTGGATTCCCAGGATTTGCTCGATTTGTGGGTTAGATCTTGATCTTCGGGATGTGTTAATATAGGTAAGGACCTTATCATTGAGTGTTAATTTGTTTCGTTTATTTCTCTGCTTTAACTCGATTTAGTGATAAAGGGTATTATGGATTCGAAGGCTAATCAAGCGGTTGGAGGGGTTGGATCGGTAAACCCAGCCACTAAGTTTAAAAAGAGAGCAGTGTCGGCTGTTCGTGATTGGCCACTTGGGTGTGGACCAGCATCTGAGCAGGAGAGTAGGCAGATCGTGGTGGTGTCGATTGACGACAGCGTCAGCGTAGATAGTGTCGTATTGCGAGTAATCAGGTGTGTAACTCTTACACACTTCGTAGGGTAATATCATTTTGTTATGTGATTTGTTAAATGCCGGAATAAGGGCGTAAAACGATGTTTTACGATGTGTTACCCTTATGGGTATAAGCAAGGACTCCGGGTAAGTCCACTCTGTTTTGGTTAATATTAAATGCCTCGATTAAGTTGCATAAGTATGATATGATATCCTTGTATGTTTCGTATAATATCTATGCCATGAAAAGTATGTTCATTAATGTGGGAATGATGAGAGGAGGGGGAAGAATGTTTTAGACTGTCACCAGTGGTATTTGACCACACAGTGGGTTGGCCCCGCTTTACATATATTATTGTGGCTAAGTCTTGTGGTTTTGACCACCAGTGGTGTTGACCACATCTATTATTTGTGACTTCGGTCACCAGTGGTGTTGACCACATATATCTATTTTGTGACTTGTCCCTGTGGTTTGATACCACCGTGGGTTAGCCCCACATAGCGATACGGGATTGTCACCAGTGGTGTTGACCACAAGGTGGGTTGGCCCCACCATATTATTTGTGACTCCGGTCACCAGTGGTGTTGACCACATGATTATTATTTGTGACTCCGGTCACCAGTGGTGTTGACCACATGGGGTAGATACAGGAGTTTCGGATGGATAGGTTTTGGGTTGCATGGCATACATATTGATTTATGAACTGTGTATGGGTTATATATTTTTGGTATGGGGATTTATGCATTGAGTCTCGGTGACTCACCCCTTCTTTTACAAATTTCAGGTGACTCATAGATCGCGGATGTGGAGCCGGGACAGACTCGAGGTGGCCATGCTCAATGCTTTGGGTTTGATTAAATTATATTCTGGATTTTGCTTTACTTTTAATTTGGTTTACATACATTAAATTTGGTTTTCGGGTTGTAATAAGGCCATTAACTTTCACTTTGAGGTTTATCTATTTGCTTAAATTATCACGAAAATGTTAGTATGAGTTAAACAAAATGGCATGCCTAAATAACCTTTGTAAATGAGTGTTTTCTAAATCCACAACCTATCGGGTTTTTCCAAAACTTTACCTCCGGGTAACGGCAAACAAGTAGTATCAAAAGGATAACTCGGTTTACCTAAACACTCAATTGGAAACGATTTGGCAACTAGATTAAAACTATTTCGGATTTCCAACAAAAACCAACGGCTTTCTTAAAATAAGAAACAACACACAACTTTCCAAACCATGTTTTTACTAAAACAAACAACTCGTTTTAAATAATGACTCCTTCTTTCAAAACTTAAATCTACAAACTGTTTTCTTAGAAATTGTTTCCTCCTGTGACATACCAGATTCGGTCGTGGTGTGTTGACTGAGTTTGGGGTGTTACAATTGTGGTATCAGAGCCTAGGTTCAAAAGCTCGACTGTGGGCCCGAAGCCCAAAATGTTTTAATAATCGGTTTACAAAATAGTTTTGGATAGGAATGCATAATTTTGGGGAAGCATGGCACCGAGTCTCCGGCACTGATCTGCCCAGGTAAGTACCCCTAATTGCTGTTTGTATGATTGCGATGATGGTGATATGATTAATAGTAGTAGGATATTACTTTAGAGACTGAAACCCGTAGTATTGTGTGAACTTGCGAAAACAATCTCTATAATAACTGTTCATAAGACTGTGCTGTAATAACAGTGGAATAAGTCTAATGCATAAAATTCTTAAATTAGATTAATTCGTAAACGCCAGTCATGAGTACTCGAGGACGTGGTCGTAACACGCGTGGACGAGGTAGAGGTAGGATGGCTTTGTCTGAGCTAGCTGGGTCTGGCCATGGGTCGGGAAATGATGTATCGCCGCCACCAGCTGTGGTCGCGAAGTTTCAAGATCAAACGGGTGGTGATGATGCAGTGTCACAGGCGATGCTGCAGGTTTTGGAAAGAGTAGCTGGAGCAGGTGGAGGTATGGGGGCTCGAAAATCTGTGTCAGAACGACTTCGGGCTAATGGAGCTGAGGTATTCAGTGGTGTATCTGGGGTGGCTCCCAATACGGCTGAGTATTGGCTGGAGGCGACAGAACGTATCATGGACAACTTGGACTTTACGGTTGAGGAAAAGCTGAAAGGGATAGTGTCTCTTCTCCAGGATGAATCTTATCAATGGTGGCTCACGGTCCGGAATGGCGCGGTAGCTGATGACCTCACCTGGGAGTTCTTTAAGGCAGCTTATCAGAAAAAGTATGTTGGGTCTAGTTATATTGATGCACAGCGTAAGGCATTCTTGACTTTGGTCCAGGGGAATAAGTCGGCATCAGAATATGAGGCGGAGTTCCTCTGGCTGAGTCGTTATGCTCAGGGTATTGTGGCTACGGAACACGAGCGCTGTGTCAGGTTCGAGGACGGCTTGAGAGATGAGCTGCGGATGTTGATTGCACCACAGCATGAGAGGGAATTTACTATTTTGGTAGAGAAGGCCAAGATAGCTAAGGGGGTGAAGCAGACGATAAGACAAAATCAGGATAGACGCTGGAATAAGAGGAGTTCTGGGTCGTCAGGGTCTGCTGGGAATCAACAGAAAAGGGCTAGATTTGACGGGCCGAGTCAAGCTGCAAGGCCTGCTGTTACTGCCCAATGGTCGCCACGGTGTGCTCAATGTGGGAAGTCTTATTTTGGAGAATGCTGGACGGGGAAGAAAGGGTGCTTCGAGTGCGGGTCAATGGGGCACCGGATAAGAGATTGTCCACAGAGATTAGCTAGGATCCAGCCTGAGAGTCAGGGGCGTGCTCAGTTCAGAAACGGGGGACAGCAACAGCAGAGAGGACGAGGTTCAGTCAGAGGTGGTTATGGTAATGGACGAGGTCACGGAGCACCGGGCAGAGGTGCTGGGAGCTCAGAGGCAAGACAGCCTGGATTGGTCTATGCAGCGAGGCGTCGAGAGGAGGGCAACGCACCAGACGTCATAACCGGTACGTTCTTAATATTTGGACTACCTTATATTGCTTTAATTGATGTTGGTTCGACGCACTCGTATGTTGCCAGTAGCATAGTGGAAACTCTGAACTTAGCCTATGAGATTTCTTCTAGGGAGATGACAGTAATTAGCCCTCTAGGTCACTCTGTAGAAGTAAACAAACTTTATAGGGATGTACCCCTAGAACTACAAGGGGTAGTGTTTTTGGCAGATCTGATGGAACTGCCATTCGGGGAGTTCAATTTGATCGTAGGGATGGACTGGTTAGTGAAGTACCAAGCGAGGTTGGACTGCGCAGCTAAGCACATGGTGTTGAGAAGAGATTATCTATACAATGTTGTGTCTGCTTTAAAGGCCGAGAAAATGGTGAGGAAGGGTTGTGAGGCGTTCGTGGTTCATGTTTGTGTATTGGGGGCTAAGGAATCAACGGTAGGGAGTGTCCGAATGGTGAAGGAGTTTTCTGATGTATTTCTAAGGGAGCTTCCGGGACTGCCTCCAGATCGTGAGGTCGAATTTGGAATAGACTTGTTACCAGGAACCGCGCCAGTATCTATTGCCCCATATAGGATGGCGCCGAAGGAATTAGTGGAGTTGAAAGCACAGATTCAAGAATTGTTGGACCGGTGTTTTATTCAACCGAGTGTTTCGCCTTGGGGAGCGCCTGTGCTTTTTGTTTAGAAGAAAGATGGTACGATGCGGATGTGTATAGATTACCGGCAACTGAACAAGTTGACAATCAAGAACAAGTACCTGTTGCCGAGGATAGACGATCTGTTCGATCAATTTAAGGGTACATCAACCTTCTCTAAGATTGATTTAAGGTCGGGGTATCATCAGCTCAAGGTAACGGAGGCCAATATTGACAAGACGACGTTTCGCACTCGTTGTGGGCACTACGAGTTCTTGGTAATGCCGTTTGGGTTGACAAATGCACCGGTAGCGTTCATGGACATGATGAATCGGGTGTTTCAGCCGTACTTGGACCGGTTTGTAGTAGTATTTATAGATGACATTTTGGTGTACTCGAGATCGAAGGAGGAACATGATGAGCATCTACGTGTGGTTTTACAGATCCTAAGGGAGAAGCAATTATTCGCAAAGTTTAGTAAGTGCGAGTTCTGGTTGAAGGAGGTAACTTTCTTGGGTCATGTGGTGTCAGCTGAGGGAATTAGAGTGGATCCTCGGAAGATTGAGGCGGTGTTGGACTGGAAACCACCTAGGTCGGTAGCAGAAATTCAAAGTTTCCTGGGTTTGGCAGGATATTACAGAAGATTTGTAGAAGGATTTTCTTTGATTGCAGCGCTGTTGACCAAGTTGCTGAGGAAAGGAGTTCCATTTGTGTGGTCAGACAAGCAGCAAGAGAGTTTTGATTAGTTAAAGAGGATTCTGACAGAAGCTCCGGTTTTGATTCAGCCTGAGGCAGGGAAGGAGTTCACGGTTTACTGTGATGCGTCGCATACTGGTCTTGGATGTGTGCTGATGCAAGAGGGTAAGGTAGTGGTGTATGCGTCTCGGTAGTTGAGACCTCACGAAGTGAATTACCCGACGCATGATTTGGAGTTGGCTGCAGTAGTTTTCGCCTTGAAAATTTGGAGACATTACCTGTATGGGGAGAAGTCTATAGTCTACACGGACCACAAGAGTTTGAAGTATCTATTGACACAGAAAGAGTTGAATTTGAGGCAGTGAAGGTGGATCGAGTTGTTGAAGGACTACGACTGCTCGATTGAATATCATCCGGGTAAGGCTAACGTAGTGGCTGACGCATTGAGTCGCAAGGTGGTAGCGGACTTGAGAGCGATGTTTGCTCACTTGAGTCTGTATGATGACGGAAGTTTGCTAGCAGAGTTGCAAGTGAGGTCGTCATGGGTTGGTCAGGTTAAGGAGAAGCAGTTGGTGGATGAAGACTTAAGTGCTCGGTGTTTACAAGTGCGGAATGGTGGATTGGAGGGTTATAGCTTGAGTAGTGATGGAATGTTATGTTTCCGAGGGAAGGTTTGTATGCCGAAAGACATTGAGATAAGGCAGAAGATTCTCCAGGAGGCACATAGCAGTCCATACGCTATGCATCCTGGGGGTAGCAAGATGTATCGGGACTTGAGGGAACAGTTTTGGTGGCCGGGTCTGAAGCGTGAGGTAACAGAATTTGTGAGTAAGTGTCTGACGTGTCAGCAAGTCAAAGCTGAACATCAGGTACCTTCGGGTCTGTTACAGCCGATCAAGATTTCGCAGTGGGAATGGGAAAGGATTGCGATGGATTTCGTCATTGGGTTACCCCTTAAGCCTAGCAAGAAGGATTCAGTTTGGGTGATAGTGGATTGTCTGACTAAGTCGGCTCATTTTATACCGGTTAGAGTGGATTACTCGCTCCAAAGGTTGGCCAAGTTGTATGTGGCAGAAATCGTGTGACTGCATGGAGTGCCACTGTCGATTATCTCAGATAGAGATCCCAGATTCACGTCGAGGTTTTGGAAAGCTTTGCATCAGGCATTGGGTACAAGAATGGATTTCAGCACGGCATTTCATCCGCAGTCAGATGGACAGTCGGAAAGGGTAATCCAGATTTTAGAGGATATGTTGAGGGGTTGTGTGTTGGATTTCAAGGGCAGTTGGGAAGAATATCTACCGTTGGCAGAATTCGCGTACACTAACAGTTACCAAGCGAGTATCCAGATGGCACCGTATGAAGCACTGTATGGGCGGAAGTGTTGCACTCCAACGTGTTGGACAGAGTTGGGGGAGCGTCAGTTGTTGGGTCCAGAGTTAGTGGCTGAGACAGAAGATAAGGTCAAGTTGATTCGGGCTCGTCTGAAGGAGGCTTCAGACAGGTAGAAGTCTTATGCCGATCTTAAGCGAAGGGATATAGAGTTTGTAGTGGGTGACAAGGTCTTTCTTAAGGTATCGCCATGGAAGAAGGTGCTGAGGTTTGGTCGGAAGGGCAAGCTGAGCCCTAGGTTCATCGGGCCGTATAAAGTATTGAAGCGAGTGGGACCAGTAGCTTATCAGCTCGAGTTACCAGTAGAATTGGGTCAGATCCACGACGTGTTTCACGTTTCAATGCTTAGGCACTATCGATTGGATCCATCGCATGTTGTGCCAGTGGAGGAGATTGAGGTGAGTCCGGATTTGTCCTTCGAGGAAGAACCAGTGCAGATCCTGGATCGGGATGTCAAAGTTTTGCGTAGGAAGTCAGTTCCTTTAGTGAACGTGTTATGGCAGAATCATGCAACTGAAGAGGCCACGTGGGAACCAGAGGATGTGATGCGGCAACAATACCCTCAACTCTTTTGACCAGGTAATTTCGAGGCCGAAATTATTTTTAAGGGGGGTAGAACTGTAACATCCTTAAATTGGGGTCTCTGCGTTTTTGTGTGTTGCATGTGATAGTATGATTGTTGTGCTAGTTTAGGGTGTTTTGGGGTCCAGGCATGAGCTTGGGGTAGGCCTATGCCATAGCAAAAATTTCTGTTTTGGGTACTTGGAAGGGAGAGCTGAGTGAGTTAGGTGATAAGAGAAATTACTAGAGGGTTTTGACACAAGAATTCCAGTGGTAGAGCTGCAAGGGAGGCGCTACTGAAGGCTTGGAGAAGTGACGCCACAAGGAGCTAAGGGAGCCTTGGTTCGAGCTGCAGGAATCCCTTTTTGGGTATTTCTTTTTGACGCCAGAGCAGGGAGGAGGTGTACTCAAGTGGGACTCTGATGGATAGAGGTTGAATAAGTCAACAAATTCAAACGGGAGGAGGAGAGAAATCTGAGGAGTTTGATTCATTCAAATCGGTTTGAATGAGTGGCCAGGAGAGAATTTAGGAGTTGGGTATGGGAGCTAGAGTTGGCCGAATTCTAGACTCTGTTTGGGGAAGGGGGAAATCAGTTTTGTGGGCAGGGGGTGAGTGTGTCGAATTTCAATAGCCAGTAAGAGTGCATTTTCGGCTAGACACTCATTTGTGGCATTTTGTTTTGTGGCAAACCGAAACCCCATAGTGTTCTTGCTGTTTTCCTCTCAAATACCAAACCGAAGTTTTCCCTTTTTTCTACTTTTGGTATTTGGCCGAAACCCCAATATCCCCTACTCATCATCTCTATTGTTTCTTCTTTTCTCTCAAACGCCAAAAGCCGAATTGCTTCTACTTCTTATCTTCATTTTATTGTTTCAAAACCAAAATCAACACTCCTCCCCTTTCAATCGACTACTTTTCTTCTCTCAATCCCTCTCTTGTGCCGAAAGTACATAAATCTTCTTCCTTGTTTTCGAAAGCTGAATCACACTCTCTTGTCTTGTGATTTCTTATTCGTTCTCTTCTTTGGATCTATAGCCGAATCTTAACCCTTGGAGTGTGGCTCGTTTCATCTGGCAGCAGAACTGGTGGACCGGTTTTCTATTCAATCGTGGTAAGTGTTCCTTTTGGTTTCGAATCTTCTTTCTCTTCTCTCTAATGCCGAAGGCATTAATCCTATGTTGGTAGTTTGGCCGATTGTAAGAGGGGGCTCGTCTTCGCGTGCTTCGGCTCTTGCTTGGTGATTGAAGGGTACCAAGGTAAGGGGGATTATCTTCTTGCGTTATCTCCTTCGGGATTTCATAATCAAAGCCTAATGGCTATTTGCCTAATAGTGTTGTTTGGCCGAATATAGGAAGGGAGTGAGCAAACGTTTGGATTCTCGGGATTTGCTCGATTCGTGGGTTAGATCTTGATCTTCGGGATTTGTTAATCTAGGTAAAGGCCTTATCCTTGAGTGTTAATTTCTTTCGTTTATTTCTCTACTTTAACTCGATTTAGTGATAAGGGGTATTATGGATTCGAAGGCTAATCAAGCGGTTGGAGGGGTTGGATCGGTAAACCCAGCCCCTAAGTTCAAAAAGAGAGCAGTGTCGGCTGTTCGTGATTGGCCACTTGGGTGTGGACCAGCATCTGAGCTGGAGAGTAGGCAGATCGTGGTGTTGTCGATTGACGACAGCGTCAGCATAGATAGTGTCGTATTACGAGTAATCAGGTGTGTAACTCTTACACACTTCGTAGGGTAATATCATTTTGTTATGTGATTTGTTAAATGCCGGAATAAGGGCGTAAAATGATGTTTTACGATGTGTTACCCTTACGGGTATAAGCAAGGACTCCGGGTAAATCCACTCTGTTTTGGTTAATATTAAATGCCTCGGTTAAGTTGCATAAGTATGATATGATATCCTTGTATGTTTCGCATAATATCTATGCCATGAAAAGTATGTTCATTGATGTGGGAATGATGAGAGGAGGGGGAAGAATGTTTTAGACTGTCACTAGTGGTGTTGACCACACAGTGGGTTGGCCCCGCTTTACATATATTATAGTGACTAAGTCTTGTGGTTTTGACCACCAGTGGTGTTGACCACATCTATTATTTGTGACTTCGGTCACCAGTGGTGTTGACCACATATATATATTTTGTGACTCGTCCCTGTGGTTTGATACCACCGTGGGTTGGCCCCACATAGCGATACGGGATTGTCACCAGTGATGTTGACCACAAGGTGGGTTGGCCCCACCATATTATTTGCGACTCCGGTCACCAGTGGTGTTGACCACATGATTATTATTTGTGACTCCGGTCACTAGTGGTGTTGACCACATGGGGTAGATACAGGAGTTTCGGATGGATAGGTTTTGGGTTGCATGGCATACATATTGATTTATGAACTGTGTATGGGTTATCTATTTTTGGGATAGGGATTTATGCACTGAGTCTCGGTGACTCACCCCTTCCTTTACAAATTTCAGGTGACTCATAGATCGCGGATGTGGAGCCGAGACAGACTCGAGGTGGCCATGCTCAATGCTTTGGGTTTGATTAAATTATATTCTGGATTTTGCTTTACTTTTAATTTGGTTTACATACGTTAAATTTGGTTTTCGGGTTGTAATAAGGCCATTAACTTTCACTTTGAGGTTTATCTATTTGCTTAAATTAACATGGAAATGTTAGTATGAGTTAAACAAAACGGCATGCCTAAATAACCTTTGTAAATGAGTGTTTTCTAAATCCACAACCTATCGGGTTTTTCCAAAACTTTACCATCCAGTAACGACAAACAAGTAGTATCAAAAGGATAACTCGGTTTACCTAAACACCCAATTGGAAACGGTTTGGCAACTAGATTAAAACTATTTCGGATTTCTAACAAAAACCAACGGCTTTCTTAAAATAAGAAACAACACACAACTTTCCAAACCATGTTTTTACTAAAACAAACAACTCGTTTTAAATAATGACCCCTTCTTTCAAAACTTAAATCTACAAATTGTTTTCTTAGAAATCATTTCCTCCTGTGACATACCAGATTCGGTCGTGGTATGTTGACCGGGTTTGGGGTGTTACAATATGTACCCTCCAAACATAACCAAATATACCCTCCAAACAAAACCATAAATATAAGATTTGAACAGAACCAAGTATACCCTCCAAACACAACCAATATACCCTTCAACATGTCCACTTAAACATGTATACTTACTGTCTTATACACACTTTCACAGGTTACACAACTCATGTTTATATTATATATTCTAGTCTCATATCATGCACTTACAAGTGCCCACATTATGCTCAAATAGCTACAACATATAGATCTCATATAGTGTACATAAAATTAGCAAGACTCAAATTATATTCAGTTATAAACACATAACATTTTCATTATCATCTCAATATAAATCACATAACATATCACATTTAAGTGTCATTTGCGAATTATCATTAATTTAAGTAGAAACACTTACTCATGACCTTAGTATAGGTGATTAGGCTACCGAAGCTCTCCTTTAACACTTTGATTTGTGCCTAATTGTAGCACACCAAACCACTCGCCTTGCAACCTTGACTTTAATGGAAAAAGCTCAAATAAGCCTTTGTATACCTTTGTCCTTACTCGTAGAACCTCCCAACGAGTCTGACATTTTTCATTCACATTAAATACCTTACAAACACATTATAAAAAACCTCAAACACATTTAAACCATATCAAAATGTATACCACAACTCATCTATCTTACTTACTGAAAATTAACTAATTTTTCCAAAGATGTGATTTCACCATTCAAATGTAGTTTGTAAACCTTAATTTTGATTCCAAACATCCTAAATATCATCCAATTACATATTTAAACCATGAATTTTACCCAATTATACCAATCTAATTTTTTAGAAAAATCAAGTTTATGTGATTTTTAAAAAGGGGAAAACATTCAATTCGCTTAAATTCATTAATGATTTGTTAAATTAAAATCAAATACCTTTTAATTAGATCAAAACGAGTTAGAAACCACTTTAAAACCAAAGCTTAGCGAAGAAATACGAGATCTACCATTTTCAAGCCAAAAGTCAAAATCAAATGATATATTGAGATATTGATTAAATCATTTAAATATCGAATTGAAATAGCAGATCATGTAACACCAATTACCCGTATTCAACGTCGAAACAAGGTACGAGGCATTACCAGACCCACATCGCAAGCAATCACACAATTCCGAGTCATAATTTCCATTCAAACTAAAAATTTTCATACAATTCATATCGTCCCTAAAATGAGCCTATGAGGCTCAATACATGCTTTGGAAGTGGTTCGGGACTAAACTGAGAACTTAAAATTTTTTTACAAAACCTAGAATTTTTTTCATGTTACAGGGCTCACACGCCCGTGTAGTCCAAGGGACACGCCTGTGTGACCTTTAGACAGGCTCGTGCTACAGGCTGTGTTCAAAATAGGGTGCTCTCTGACTTATGCCACACGCTCGTGTGCTAGGCTGTGTAGCAGACACGATTGAGACTCACGCCCTTGTCTCTACCCATGTGCTCAATTCTGGACATTCTGTTTTGCAACAATTGAGGTGTAGGGGACACAAGACCGGAACACATGGCCGTGGGGCAGACTGTGTGTCACACATGGCCTAGACACACGCCCATGTGTCTACCAATGTGGGAAAAATTAAGGCTATTTACCAAGCCATTTGCCACCCTTGTTCAAACATACACTTACACCAATTCAAAGGCACAAAAACAATACATACTTAGGCAACCAAAACATCTACATTCATGGTTAAAACATATCAACTTTATATCTTTGTCTAACATATTCACTACGTTTATTAAGCCCTAAATCAAACATACAAATTTCACATTCATTAGGCTTCATTCACCTACTTTATAGTTACCAAATTATACTCAGATTCCTCATCTCATCAATAGGCCACATTTCCAAGAGTTTACACAATCAGGTCATAAATCACATTCCCAAACATTTGATATTCACCAAGCATATCATGATCATATCACCATAGGCATTGACACATATATGAATATACTTAGGCTTACAACAATGTTAGCCAATATAAGCCAACTTACATGGCCAAATAGCAAAACAAGCCTTTGACGATTACAAGTCGTTACATATGGCCAAATTAATCATGCACATATAACAAATTGACCTAGTCCCTGTACATGCCATAGACTTAAAATACTTGAATCCATTTATACCCAAAATGACAGCTTGATAGTGTGATAGAATCTCCGGCGATTTCCAACCCGAGCTAGCTCAATAACCCTATAAGACATTGGAAAGGAAGGGGGTAAGCTATATATATAGCTTAGTAAGTCCGTACGAAAATAATAAGCAACTCTTACCAATCATTTACCAAGTCCAACAATATAAACATAAGATAGTACAAATTGCTATAAATCTCACAGTTATAATTTATTCAGTCACATTGTTTACTCAATCAGCTTATAAGCATAATTTAAAATATCCTAGCATTAGCCTAACAATCGTAATCTATCCTTTGCAACATATTACAAAAATTAACGACTAATTTCAAACCTTATAGTAAACATGTACATTAACCTTGTGTACTCATATCTTCCCGTACTTCCATAACCATTTTGAATGGGCAATTATGCCAATCTTTCCTTTTTCTCATATCCGATAAATTACAATTTAAGTGAATAAAACATGCTATGTCATAACTCAATTTGGCTCGAAAGCCAACCACATAATCGTCAACCAAATTTGTCATGAATTTCATACATCACAAGTATAGACTAATAATCACAGGGTTTTCACAAAATCATTCTCGTGGAAATCATGAACTCACAATTTCATTTAGTCAATGCTTATAAACTTTACGTACATACCTATACCGATTCGTAATTACTTATATACTCTTTCTCTTCTTTGGCATACCCATTGAGCCACTTGGTATACTATCAGATACACGAAAAACTTTGCACATTAGTGCCATATATGTAGCCAATGCTATCACAATTCTCATCACACATATAATATCGCTCTCGAGCAAATCCATAGGCCTGCTCACATAAGCTGTCAGTCAAGACGTAGCTACACAGTGCTACTCACACAAGCTGTCAGGTATCCGCAACATATGCATGTATACCCAACCACTGGTAGGACGTACAGGACCAGCACCTGGGACACATAAATCACATAATCACATGGGTTCCTAGTGACCTGTCACTTATATCCTAATCTATTGCTAAGGTTCAACCGAGATTTTTCTCTTGTCGGAACTTCGTTGAATATACTCATAGAATCAATCATACATTTCATACAATATCAAAACATTAAAATACAAAAATAACATTGCATTATTTACATAAGAACTTACTTCGGCATAAAAATGGTGAAAAGGACTAAATCGTCAAATACTTATTTTCCCCTGTTCTAATTCCGAACCTCATTTTTCTCGATCCATAATATCACATTTAACTTATTTAATCATTATACTATTCAAATCAGACCAAGATCACATTATGGAAAAGA
Organism: Gossypium australe; assembly: GCA_005393395.2. Lineage (NCBI taxonomy): Eukaryota > Viridiplantae > Streptophyta > Magnoliopsida > Malvales > Malvaceae > Gossypium > Gossypium australe. Next base: position 73,108,115 of record CM016616.1, read on the forward strand.
TTACATTTTTTCCCCTAAAGTTTGAGATTTTTACAATTTAGTCCTTAGGCTCGTAAAATGAATTTCATTCAATTTCTTCAAAACCCAAGCCTAGCTGAACCATTTTCATACTCATAACAGTCCACATTTCTCATTTATTCACATTTTTCTACTCATTTTACAACTTTTACAAACAAGTCCTTTTAGGCATTTTTACCGAAAATCACTTAGCAAAAGTCATTTAACAAACAACAAACATGCATTTTCCACCATCAAACATAAAAATACATACATGTTCAACATGGGTAAAATTTTAGACTTTGACATCTCTTCAAATTGGTGGTAGAAATAGATAGATCATGTTACAAGGATTTCAAAAACATAAAAATCATTAAAAATGGGGCTAGAACGGACTAACAATTGAGCTTGGAAGCTTGAAAACCCTAGCCATGGTTTCCCTTTGTAAAATTCGGCCATGGGAGGAAGATGGACAAAAATTGGCTTTTAATTTGGCTTTTTAATTTATTTAATTACTAAATTACTAAAATGCCCTTAATGAAAAACTTTAGAAACATACAAAACCATGTCCATTTTTGCCCACCAACTTAACCAATGGTCTAATTACCATTTAAGGACTTCCATTTTAAAATCTCATAGCAATTGGACACCTTTAACATATAGACTTTAAGTTTTACACTTTTTCCAATTTAGTCCTTTTGACTAAATTTTGTGCCCAAACGTCAAATTTTTGAAACGAAATTTTCACGAAATCATTCCATAAAACTGTAGGCCATAAAAATATAATAAAAATGAAATTTTCTTCTATGGATTTGTGGTCCCAAAACCACTGTTTCGACTAGCCCCAAAATCGGGTTGTTACAGATCACTTAGTTTAGTCATAAAAAATTAGACTCTCACCTCAATTTTGCAAAATCGATGAGCTATGGAGCTATTTCGAGCTAAAAACATATGAAGATCTCTTGAGGAATTTAAGGATGAAAACATAAGTGTTCTTCAAAATTGAAAAGAGATTTTGTGTTTAGAGACGTTAAGAATAAAAAAGGATGAATTAATGTCAGAAGAGAAACTTTGATTTAGTGTTTGACAAATTTTTGAAGAAGATGAAGAATGAAAGGGAATGAGATGTGGGTGTTGTTAAATAGACAACCCATTTTGTTTTAGGCCATTGCCCATTTAACAACCTCCAGTTTCTTCACTTTTTCAAATAGATCATTGTTTTTCAATTAAAATCAATTTCAAATTATTTTCACATCCAATCTCGTTTTTAAAATCCGTTTTAACCAAATTAATTCTCGGATACCAAATTTTAATTTCTTAACCTGTAATTTTTTAATTCTAATTATTTTAATATTTTATTTAATTAACTCCTAATTATTTTAATTATCTAACCCAATTACGGTTTTCGATTCACTAACCCCCGGTTCACTATCTCGATTCTACTAGCTCGATTTTTAGGATGTGACATTTTATTTTTTTAATTTTTACTTGATATTTTTCTACATATTAATTATTTATTATTTACTTGTAAAAAGGAATTATTATAGTCAATTTATTGACTATTAAAAAAAATAAAAAATTGAATAGTGAATAGTTTATGTTATAGTATATCAAACTTTTATGGTTTGCACAAATGCTTTAAAAATAGGGTTTTTTTTTATTAGTACTACATTTCATTTATCAAAATACTTAATATATATTAATAATATTTATTAGTTATTTTCTAATAAAGATTACATTCAGTAGTAATTCTATTGTACATTGTTAATTATGATTGGAATTTTTTTTAATATTATTAAAAGTATTATTATCTACAAAATATCAATATTTTGATATGGTATCTGGAATTTTATTTCATTATATTTTAATTTTTAAATGAATTAATATATTTTAATTTTATTTAAAATTTTGAATAAAATTTTTAAAAAATTAATTCCAAAAATTTAAAATAAATTATTTCAAACTAATTTAAAAATTATATGCATAAAATCACATGCAAGAAATATGATATTTAAAAATAGTATATTTTAAATTTCTTTCTTTCTTTTTTTTCTCTTAAATAATAATAATAATAATAATAATAATAATAATAATAATAATAATAATAATAATATAATAATAATAATAATAATAATAATAATAATAATAAATAAAATAATAATAATAATAATAATATTCTATACTACTATATATAAAGGGTCTTGTCCACTATATTACTCATTACATAAATAATAAAACATTACTTTTTCATTTTTTAAATAATTAGAAAACTTATCCGAAATTTATCACCTAAAAACATTAAATTTTCTAATATTTTTAAAAAATAATAAAACCTTTATATTTTTATATTGTTTTTGTAATTTTATATATTTTCCACTTTTAAATAATTTTTAATTTTTTTTTCCAAATTTTAAATAAAAATTTAAAGTTTTCAATTCTAATCCTTTTTTTTTAAAGATTTACAATAATGATCAATTTCAATTTTGGTCTTTATACATTAACTCTTAACATAATTTGACACCTCAACTTTGATATATCATTAATTATTCTAAATACTTTTGTGAATTTTAAGAATTGTTAACTCTGTTAAAATTCTATGTTAAATTCAACCACATTACAATGTACTTTTTGTTATGTGACTACCAAGTGAGTTTCTTTTAAATGTCATACTAACAAATTTAACAATATAATTATATTAGTGTTGATGATTGGATCTGAATTTTTAAATTTGAAAAATAGAGAGATTAAAATTTTGAAAATAAATGTATGAGGTTTAAATTTTAAATATACAAAAATATAAAAACCTAGAGATGTTTTATTCTTTAATTTTTAATTTATAATTAAATTTCAGAAAATAATTAAATCAATGCGAATCACACTAATAATGCAAATAGTAGAGTGAAAAAAATTAATGAACTTATGGTCGAAAAAGGGATCCGAATTGACTAAATAGATTAATTTGGACTTGAAGCCATAAGAAATGGGCTGAACGATGACTCCAGTCTTGAAGCTCAAAAATTCGAGAATGTGAATAAGTCAACTATTCAATAGTATTTACAGCTCAATAAATAAATCAAAATTAGAAATCATGACACAATTTTAATCATGGCTGGACAGAATCCAGTGTCAAAAGAGTAAACACCATAAAAATATATAATATTTATTTAAATATTTATTTATAATATTAATTTATATATTAATTAATTACTTCAACAAAATTATATATTAATTATAGTCAAAATTTTAATTTTCATATAATTGATTTTCCGATAGAAATATATCATACAATTGATTTTTGTGAAAGTAATAGAAAAATAATGTTAAAAGTTTAAAATCTAAATTTTCAAAATTAATTATTTTAATAATAAAAAAACATTCATACAATTGACTGTGTGTTTCTATAGGTGAATTAAATGGTAAATAAACTAAAATGTAAACATAAATTACATAGTAAATAGTTTTTAAAAATTAATAAATGACAAATAGAATATCTTAAAACTATACACCTGTTGAGAAATTAAACAGTTCATATAATTTTCTTTCTTTATAAGAGAATTTGACTTTAATATATATAAAAGTTTATTAAAAAAATAAAATCATAAGGATAAATACCATATTTAGAGTTATTTTAGTCTAACTTTCATAACATTTTAGGAATAAATTATTGATTTTAGATTAATTTCTATTAGAATTTATAGTTTTTAGATTAATTTTTTTATTCATATTTTGTTTATTTATCTTATTTTTTTGGAGCTAATTTGGATTAATTTGTCTGTCTTCTTTACTTTTGTAGGCTCAGAATAAAATATGAAAAAATTAGAGCATAAAGAAAAAAGATATAAGAGAAGTCCTTCAATCGGCCAAACAAATACAAGTGGTGAAGCATGCTCATCAAAGAAGATATTTAGCATCAAACAGTTTGATCCACTAAACTTTATTGTCCGGTGGGCCACAAAGATAAAAGCCCAAAATTTAAGGGTTTCACGAATAAAAGGATTTAGAGAAAAGAAAAAGAGAGAACCCACTTGAAGAAAAATAAAAAAACCTCTCAAACTATGAGAAATTTCAAGGTCGCAAAGACAAAAAGGAAAAAAAAAATATTTAGAAAGGTTAATTAATCTTCTTCATCCACTTTCCCTCTAGAGCCTTTAATTTGTTTTAATGTAAAATTGTTTCGATTTTTTTTCAATGTTTTCTCAACTTAAAATGAAATAAATTTAATTTACTTAGAATGACGATGGATTATATATCTTAGTTAATTGGTTATAACACCCCTATCCCGTGTCCATCGCCGGATTAGGGTTAAGAGCATTACCTGACAAATCAGAAACTTAATTAGACAATTCATCAAGTATCACATTGAATACAAATATAATGTCCCCTATTGCGGTCAACGAGACCTTCAGCATGCTTAGAAATAGGGTCGGGACTCAACCAAAACACATACAGAAATTCTCGTAAATTTAAAACTTGTCAAAGATTCAGGGGTTACACGCTCGTGTAGGCAGGCTGTATGCCTCCCACCGCTGCTCGACACCCCCGTGTGTCTACCCCGTGGTCAAAACTAACTTTACTCCACGGCCACCAAGCACGCCCGTGTACTCTGGCCGTGGTCGATCCTGTCAAAAATCACACGGCTACCAGGCACGTCCATGTGCCAAGACCGCGTACTCTTAGCTAGCTACTGACTTAGCCCCACGGTCACTAGGCACGCCCGTGTGCCACAACCGTGTGACATTATAGGCCATTTGCAAGGCCAGAATGCCACCCAACAAGGGTCAAACTTACAACCAATTTACCAAGACATCTAATGCATATTTGACAACCAAAAACATACCAAATTAACTATTCAATCAATACGTTGAAATCCAATCTCATTCATAACAAATCCATAAGACTGAAACTTATATAAGCACAAGCATTATTCATCCATACTTACCCAAAAACTTAACCATTTCATGTGCTTCAACTATACCAAAATTTGCATCATATGTCACATTCATTTAAGCATATTCTCAACTCATATCTAGCCAAATCACATGGCTAAGTTCACTTCATAATCATATACAAATATCTAACCTATACATGCCATATCTAGCTATATACATTTCCAAAATGTACCAAAACAAGTTGAGTAGTGTGATGACGATCCTCGACGGTCCCGAGCCTTGAGTAGCTATGACGATCTATAAAATAGAGAAATCACACACAAAGTTAGCTTTTCAAAAGCTTAGTAAGTCATATACAACTAAACTTAATATGTAAAGCATATAGAAATGTTGGCACAATTCATATTCATAGCAAATTTCTCATATATATGCTTTGGTCCATATTCTTGGCCATATTTTCCATATTCATCAATTCAAAAATCATATATATTCATAACTCTTTCATGACCATTCTTGCATCTCAGTCACATTCTCATATTCAATCATACATTTCTTCAAATAAAAATCACATAGGTACTTACCTTTTATACACATTCAGTGTGCATACCAAACGTACCTGAAATGAATATACACTCACGTAATTAATCATAGCTCGAATTTTTCCCGTTGAACCAGTAGGAATCTAATAGGATACTCTAATAGCTCGGAATAGTAATACAATGCCAACGTCCCAGACGAGGTCTTACATGTACTCAAATAATGATGCCACTGACCCAGACAGGGTCTTACATGAATCAATACGATGCCGATGTCCCAGACATGGTCTTACACGTAAAGCTCATATCGATGCCAACGTCCCAGACATGGTGTAACACCCCTTACCCGTAATCGAGCCGGAACAGAGTTTGAGGCATTACCTAACTAATCTTATTTAAACATCTCAAATAGGATTATAAAAATTTTATTTCAGCCCATCTTTTGTATAAAATTGGCCTAAAAGGCCCTAAACATACTTCCGAAAAGTTTGGAAAATATTCCAGGAACTTTTACAAGTTCAAGTAACTTTTTAACAAACAGGGGTCATACGTCCGTGTGGGTCGAGGGACACGCCAGTGTGTCTCTAAGGCATGCCCGTGTCTTCCACCCGTGGTTTACACTGACCAATTCCACATGGCCTTGACATGCCCGTGGCCATAACCCGTGTGCTAAAACTTAGCATTCTGAGTTATCCACACGGCATATACACACGCCCGTCTGCTTCAGTCGTGGGGTGCATTAAATTCCCAATGGAAAATGCAGACTTCACACGGCCTAGACACACGCCCATGTGCTAGCCGTGCCTCCCACATGGTCTAGACACACGCCCGTGTGTCTACCCATGTGGACAATTATCAGGCTATCTACCAAGCCCTCTTCCACCATACATTCCATACATCCATATGCTATTTAAAACATTCTCAAATCATCAATTAAAACACATGAATTAAAGACATTTAATCATAAAAATGAAGTCTTCCTCCCATACATGGGGTAGAACTATTTCTAGTACAATTTCAATCGAATTTTGTCATCATCTATGTCTATGTATAAGCGTCCCATAACTCATTTAGGCCAACACATTTGGGACATTAACAATGACTTAATCAACCTTAAGTACTAGCCCTATACATGCCATAACTCATAGGGACTTGATACCTCATAACAAGTGTCTGCTCGATAGTGTCAAAACATCTCCGGCGATCTCCAACCCGAGCTAGCTAAATTAACCAATAAGAGATGAGAAAGGAAGAGGAGTAAGCAATAATGCTTAGTAAGTTCATCTGCATAAACTGACAAATACTGATATTCATTAAATATATATGACTGCAAGGTATTATAAAGAGTTTTTCTCATAAACTCATGGTTACTTACTCAACCATTCCTGAAGCTTACTCATTCTATCTCTTACCACATTTTTACCATGCCACAAGCCAATTGCTCATTTAATTAGCATGCATTCCTGCATTGATCACCCCATGATCATATAAAACAACACATCAAGCATTTTCAATGAGTCACTCATACTGCTAATCTCTCGGTGGTTTCGCACTTAGCCCACCATTGAATCTCTAAAAGGGTGGTATCGCACTTAGCTCACCGATCGTTTACACTTATGGTGATTTCGCACTTAGCTCACCAATCATTTATAAGCGATGGTATCGCACATAGCCCATCGATTACTAATTAATTCTGTGGTAACGCACATAGCCCACCGATAACAATATAATTGATGGTATCGCACTTAGCCCATCATTAACATCCATAAGGTGATATCGCACATAGCTCACCGTTATTTTACATTAATGAATAGTAATCCACATGTATTTCTCTATTTTAAATGTTCATTCGAGAACATCCTCACACACTGTTATTCTTACTTAACTTTCTACAATACTCGTTCGCATTCTTGTAATGCATTAATAAATCTATCTCATGCAACTAAGGTGTATTGATTACACATAACCCACTAGAGGTTCATCATATATTGAATCCATCTCAATTAAATTCTAACACACACTTGTGCTTTTCGTGGTACAACCACGTACTTTCTTTCTTTCAACATATCTGTTGAATCACTCAAGTTGTGAAATAGCATTCTTGAGTCTCATACACATTGTGTCACATTGACATCCTACCCCATTAGGGTCTTACTAGCATTAACATATCGATGCCATGTCCCTGACATGGTCTTATACGAATTTTTACACCGATGCCATATTCCAATATTGTCTTACACGAGACCATAATTATCATCATATCATGCTATATACATTTCGCAGTACTCTTAGATTCAATTCTCTTAACCTTTCATCAAAAGATATTTCATAGATTCATAGAGTAAATATACATTCCATACAACATTGGAATATTAAATTAACTCATATGTAATTGCAACATTTGCACATGAACTTACCTTGATGTCGAAAGGCCTAGAAGGGACTTTTTGCCCACATTTCTCTTTTCATCCGTTCAAGGTCTGAAACTCGTTTTCTTTGATCTAGAACAATGAAATTTACTGATTTAATCACTTATAAATCATATTACACCATAATATACACTTTAGGCAAAACTGACTATTTTGCCCCTACACTTTGGCAAAATTATGATTTTGCCCCTAGGCTCGTAAATAAATTTTTATCACATTTTCTTGTTAAATAAGCCTACCTGAACATTTAATCTTCTTACAACTATTCACATTTCATGCCTTAATGAACTAATTACAACTTTTTCATTTTAGTCCCAATTAGGTGTTTCCATAACAACACCTTTCACAAAAGTTGTTTCTCATCATTCTATCATTCATTTTCTTCCATAAAAACTCAATAAACAACATAAACTCTATCATGGTAAGTCCCTAGACTTTCAACCATGTTGCAAACTAGTCCTCTCATTAGCTAGCTTAAGCTTTGAGGACTCCAAAAATACAAAAATAATCAAAAACAACCATCAAAATGAGCTTACTTGAAGAGAAAATGAGCAGCTAATATTTCAAGCTTCCAAAGCCCTCCCATCGCTGATATTTTCGGTTGGAGAAGAACACCAAATAAAAAGATGATAATTTTTGCTTATATCATCTTATTTTATTCATTTTCTCCAACTAATATCACCAACTTTTGACCAAAATAAATGCACTTGTCCCCTATGCACCCTATGGCCGGCCAACTCAATTAACAAGGCCAAATTGCACATTTGGGACCTCCAATTTATATTACGTAGCTACTTGGCACCTTTAGCAAATAAAATAGAACTTTCGCACTTTATGCGATTTAGTCCTTTTTCACAATTTGGCTAGAAATTGCTAAAATTAAGGCACCAAATTTTTCAGACATCCCTATAAACATGTTATAACACATACAATAACATGAAAATAATTTTCTCTAACCCTGAATTAGTGATTCTGAGATCACTGTTCTGACTAGCCCCTAAATCGGGATGTTACAATTCTCCCTCCTTAGGGATTTTCGTCCCCGAAAATTTATTCAGGAGGAGTTGTTACCAACATTCTTAAAACGTTTCCATCTACTCTTCAAAATCAGGAATCCACTTATCCTCAAGTTTCTCTTGCCAATAACTCTTAAGCTGTGATACATAAGGTCGAAACGTAACTTGAGACCTAGGCTATTCTTCCTCTAAGGCATATACTCTGTAATCCACCAATTTGGAACTCTGCACATGTCCAAATGATCATTCGAATCTTTACTTGTTGATTTTCTACAATTCGAATAACATTTCCTTTCTTGGAAATTTTGTCACATCAAATTTGAAATCCATAAGGTTTTATCTCTCTGTCATTAAAGCATCCACCGAATGTAATAGTCTTGACTTGTACGCTTTGAAAAACTCAACTTTTAGTGGTCAACTACTTCTGACCATAGACTCAATCATATCATGAAATGTACTCTATTGTCAAAACATTTATGCACATAACTATAATTTTACTATTCTTGCATTAGTAGATATACTACTACTAAGTCTCATACCAAAACTTCTGTATAAGTTTTGGATTCATCATCATTCAAATTTTATCTCGAGGAAACATCAACAACGGAAATCTTATCCAACCTAGATTTTTATCAACTAAGGTCAATCGAGTAACTAACTCGCATTACTTAACATGGATCTTTCATTCAGCCACCTGTACCATGTCTACTATCTGAGAAGTATTACAATAACTATACCCACCATTGTAATAGCTTAAGTCGTTTCCACTATTTCATCTTCAAAATCTTTTGTAGCATAAGATACTCTAACTTATCAAGATTCAGAAAATACATATCAATTTTTCCATGGATCATTTCATAACATCTAACTCACTACATAAACACAAAAGTGATCGTCTCTGGATCACCAATCTGGCAACTCTTTTTTTCTCGATTCAAACTGAACCCAGTACTAGGACTTTCAATTAATAGTTCCTTCTATAGCTTTCAACTCAACCATCATGGTTTGAACATTTCATTGAGCATACCTTTGTATCATGCTCCCTACTTACGTACACACAAAATTTTATTCTCCTTATTGATTCATGCTTACATATACACAAAACTTGAATCATATTTCAATATATTAATCTACTCTTTTCTCAATACTGAGAACATATTTCAAGCACACTCTCATATGAGTTTCTCTTGCTATGCTAATCTAAAACCTTTACTATCATCATATCACACGATAGTAGGGACATCTCGATCGAATTCATTAACTCTATTCGACTTACCCGAAAACCCATCACACAACTTGAAACTTGTGATTTCTCCTCTTATACTCGAATTGTAATATCCGGGATTTAGGGCTGGTGCATTTTTGCTTAATTGCATGTGCTAGTATGCCTGTGTGTATTTTGAATGTGTTTTATGAATTTTGAGAACTTTAGAGTGTAGGAAAGTGCCTTAGAAAATATATGAATTTAAGTCTTCAAGGGGAGCTAAGCCTGATAGGCCTTAAGAAAATATGTAGGGGAAATAAGACACACAAATGGGCTTGTTAAAGTGGCAAGGAGGCTCCACTTAAAGCCTTAGTAAGTGACGCCACAAGCATGGGTGCAAGGCCTAGGTTCGAGCAGCAAGGGGAGCACTTTTGGAGTGTTTTTGCGTCAAGCAAGGAGGGGAGTTGGACGGCACTAAAACACTTGATGGATGAGCTTTAGATATGGTTGAATTCTTTTACAGATTCGGCTAAGCTAAGGGGATAATTGTGGCTTTAATTAATTTATTTTGTATGGGTAAGATAAGAGATAAAATAGGAGAAAAGAAAGGATGAGCTAATGTTTGAGTGTTAGCCGAATTCAAGGGAGGGGAGTAAGTGAGGCAATCGGTCATGATAAGGGGATTAAGTGCCGAATTTCATTCTTTTGCTCATCTTTCTCTTTGAGCCGAATTTTTTTTACTTTCTCCTCCTCTTCTTTTCTTTCTTTCAACATTAATTTTGCACCTTTTCCTTATATGGCCGAATATTCCATCACCATTTGAGAGCCATAGCCAAACCCTTATAGCTCTCATTCTCTTCTCATTTTTCTTTTCACCATTAAAGTGCCGAAACTCTCTAGTGCTCATCAAAAGCCGAAAGTTCACTTCATTGACACCCCTTTGAATCGATTTCTCCTGCAAGCTCTCTTGCCGATTTCTTGAAGTAGTGATAAATTGCGTTTTAGTCATCTTATTGGTAAGGATCTCTCTAGCCGAACTCTTGTTCTATTCTTCCCCTAACTGTCGAAAATCAGGGTACTAATCCCATTATTGTTTTTAGCCGAAACTTTGAAGGATTTTCGGGATCTTCGGAATAGCCGACTTCTAGGGGAGATCTTTCGGGATTTGGTTATCCAAGGTAAGCAAACATGATCTTGGGCCGAAGGCCATTTGTTTTGGTCCATTAAGTGCTAGAATCGACACTAACAAAGGTTATGCAGAGATTTTGACATCTCCATTAGAAGATGGCAATTTCGGGATCTAGATAATCAAGGTAAGGGAACCTTGATATTTGGACAAGGGCCTCTTTGTCTGTCAAGTGTTTAGCCGATTCTAACATTGATTTTTAGGGGAGGAGTACAATCTGATTTCGACAGACTTTCAGGATTTCAGTGAACTCGTTAAGTAAACCACGTTTGTAGCCCACACTAAGTCTTAATAGATTTATGGTAATGTTTTAATATGTGTGTTAATGAAAGTATGAGAACGTGGCTAAAGGTACCGTATAATGGTACAGAATATTCAGGTACGTAATCTTTAATATTACGTCAATAAATGTTATGAACGTGTGAAATATGGCACATATGTGAATATTGATAAGAATGTGAAATAAGGTATAAGGCATGATTTATGCATGTTTTGTATGGCATGGGGCATATGGGTGATATGGAAAGGGGAAGTGATCTGGTGGTTTTTACCACAATATCTGGTGACACATGTCACATAATCTGAATGTGGTGACTTATGTCACAAAATATTATCTGGTGACCAAGGTCACAAATTATTACTATCTGGTGGCAATGCCACGAAATTATAAGGGCGAAGTGCCAGTCGACTGCAGCGACTGCCTTCGATGGTGTGTAGCGGATGGAGGGTCGATTTAGTAATCCCCACGGTGTGATTGGTTGGTACGGGTGATGTGTAGCGGATGGTTACCTAGGTTTGGGTTCGAGAATGCATCATTGATTATATGTGTTTTATATATGTTTGTATGCCTGAATCGTTTGGGACTTTGTGTTGGCTGTTACACATTGAGTCTGTTTGACTCACCCCGTTGTGGGATATCTTTTCAGGTGATGCTCAGTGATGGACCGGGTCGGCAGGAGCTTAGTGGTGGCCATGCTCAGCTTAAAGTTATTTTATTTGAGACTTTATTTTCTTTAATTTGGATTTATTTCGGGTTTTCTTTGATGTAATAAGGCCATTAGTATTGAACTGTTTATGCATGCATTTATAATTATTTTAGTATGATACGTTTTTTTTATCAAATCAAAGTTTATGTAAATTTTCTTAAAAAATAAAATAAAATCTAAATGTTTTGGCAACTAATCACAACGATTTTCAAATTAAAGGTAAACTATAAAACAACTCGACAATTCTTGTAACTTATGATTTGCAATATAATAATAATGTTTTCATAAAATTTTAGATTTCAAAAATTTACATCATTTTCAATTCAACCGCAACACAAATTGATTTTTTTCCAAAACCACCCAAATTTTCCAAAGCAACAAACAAGATTTTGAAATGTTTTACTCGAGGAACATACCAGATCTGGTCGAGGCTCGTGGGCCGGGTTTGGGGTGTTTCAGTTTTGGTATCAGAGCCAGGTTTTAAACTCTCGACCTTGGGTTTAAAGCCCACAACGTTTTCAAAATAAAGCCCAATTACGATTTTATGAAAATTTTTGGAATTAAGCAGGTTTTTATGGCATGACACCTAAGTCTCCGACCCGAAGTCCACCAGGTAAGTACCCCTAACTATTGTGTGATTTACTATATGATTTGTATGTAGGGATAAAGGGAACGTGGATTAGTATACTAAGTTATTGAACCCTAGGATTAGCTTACTCCAATACAGAATAACATAAAACTCTAAAGCCTAATTAAACAAACATGTGTTTAAGTCGCCGAGTTAGGGTGTGGCAACCATTGTGCGCATGTCTAGGATTGGTTTCGGTGGGAGCTTGGTATTTAAGCAGTCCTAGTGACTCACCTCCTCTCCACTCGAATCCTACCTGGTGCGTAGTGACGGTTCACCCTAACCAAGATGACTTATTCACGGACTAAGCTCCATGATTTAAAACCCGAAAGGGATTAGCCATATTTTTATAAAAACCTTAGTTTTAAAAATCATCAAATTACCCCTTTGATTTGTAGAAAAATTATTTTTGAAAATTTTTCCAAAATATTCCCGATTTACAAAATTACCCAAATACCCCTGGTTTGTACAAAATTACTAAAATACCCTTGGATTATAAAATTACCATATTACCCTCGACTATTGTTAAAATATTCTTACTTTACAAAAATACCAAAAACCCTATTTTACAAAATACCAAGATACCCTGATTTGGAAAATTACCAAAATACCCCTGTAGGACAAATTACGAAAATACCCCCGAGGTAGGAACAGACAGAAATGTTTGAATGGTGAATGTGTGTGGTAGGTACTACTGAATGAATGCATTTCTCTGAATTAGGATAGAAGACTTGGAACTAAAACTTTGATTGATCGAAAGAACCACCATTAAACTTCTTTACATAAAACTTCTTCGTGGGTAATCAGTGGAACAAAGACTAATGCATAAAACTTTTTAACCAGATCGCGATCGTAGACATGAGTTCTAGGGGACGTGGTCGTAGTGTGCGAGGCCGTGGTATAGGCAGAATGGCCGTATCGGAACCCGTTAGGTCTAGTCAAGGGTCCGAGAATGAGGTACCACCACCCCCACCACCAACTGCTGGAGTTGAGCATCAGGATCAGACAGGGGATGATGCAGTATCGCAGGCGATGCTGCGGGTTCTTGAGATGGTTGCTGGAGCAGGCGAAGGTGTGGGAGCTCGGAAATCTGTACCCGAGCGACTCCGAGCCAATGGAGCTGAGGTGTTCCATGGTGTATCTGGTGTGGCACCCAGTACGGCTGAGTATTGGTTGGAGGCGACAGAGCGAATCATGGACGAGCTGGATCTGACTGCTGAGGAGAAGCTGAAAGGAATGGTGTCGCTACTTCGCTACGAGTCATACCAATGGTGGCTCACAGTTCGGGATGGTGCTACAGCTGAGGAAACTCACTTGGGAGTATGTTAAGGCGGCGTATCAGAAGAAGTATGTTGGAACTAGTTATGTTGATGCGCAGAGGAAGGCATTTCTAGGGCTGGTTCAAGGGAACAAGTCTGTAGCGGAGTAAGAGGCTGAATTCTTAAGGTTGAGCTGGTATGCTCGAGGGATCATGGCTACGGAGCATGAACGATGTGTCCGGTTTGAGGACGGACTGAGGGATGACCTGAGGTTGTTGATAGCTCCACAGCAGGAGCGGGAGTTTGCCGTGTTGGTAGAAAAGGCCAAGGTAGCTGAAGGGATTAAGGACTCTGTGAGACAGAATATGGATTGGAATAGGCAAAAGAGAGGTTTTGGATCGTCAGGGTCATCTGGGAATGTTCAAAAGAGGCATCGAGTTGATGGGCAGCGAGGGCAGCAGGCTGCTACGGGAGGACAGTACCGTACTTGTGCTCAGTGTGGAAAGATGCATCTAGGGGAGTGTTGGAAGAAGACTGGGGGCTGTTTTAAGTGTGGATCCAAGGATCACATGATTAAGGACTGTCCTATGAAACCAGATGGAAATCGACCAGCAGGTCAGGGTTTTAATCAGGCTGGAAGAGGTGGACAGCAGGCTCAGCGGGGTCGTGGTCCGAATGGTAGAGGTAATGGTGCTAGAAGAGGACGAGGAACACCGGGCAGAGGTGTTGGTAATGCAGAGGCAAGACAGCCGGGTCTGGTGTATACAGTTCGCCGCAGGGAGGATAGAGACGCACCGGACGTCATAACCGGTACGTTCCTAATAGCTGGCAAGCCTTACTTTGCTTTAATTGATGTGGGCTCTACCCATTCTTATGTTGCATGTAGAGTAGTTAAAACTCTAGGCATAGCCTCTGGACTGTCTGATAGGGAGATGACTGTAGTGAGCCCGTTAGGTCAAACTGTAGTGGTGAATAAGATATTTCGGAAAGTACCTCTAGAGATTCAAGGAGTAGTATTTCCTGCTGACTAAATGGAATTACCTTTCAGAGAATTCGATCTCATTCTTGGCATGGACTGGCTGGTGGAACATCAAGCTATATTGGATTGTGCACTAAGCGAATGGAGTTAAGGACCCCGGAGGATGAGGAAATTATTATGATAGGGGAAAGGAGAAACTATTTGTCTAACGTAGTTTCAGCACTAAAGGCTGATAAGATGGTTCGGAAAGGATGCAAGGCATTCTTGGCCTTCGTTAGTGCGCTGGATGAGAAGGAAGAGGGAGTTAGTGGAGTTAGAACAGTAAGGGACTTTGTGGATGTCTTTCCGGAGGAATTACCTGGAATACCCCCGGATAGGGAGGTGGAGTTCAGAATCGATTTGCTGCCAGGTACAGCTCCTGTGTCAATTGCTCTGTATAGAATGGCACCAAAGGAGTTGGTTGAGCTCAAGGCTCAGATCCAAGAGTTGCTGGATCGTGGGTTTATTCGACCCAGTGTGTCTCCATGGGGAGCACCGGTCTTGTTCGTGAAGAAGAAGGACGGAACTATGCGTATGTGCATAGATTATCGTTAGTTGAATAAGCTGACCATCAAGAACAAGTACCCTTTGCCAAGGATAGACGACTTGTTCGATCAGCTTAAGGGGGCAGCAGTATTCTCGAAGATAGATTTAAGGTCTAGATATCATCAGCTTAAGGTGAAAGAAGCAGATATCCATAAGACAGCTTTCCGAACAAGATACGGGCATTATGAGTTCTTAGTAATGCCGTTCAGATTGATGAACGCCCCAGCTGCGTTCATGGATATGATGAACCGGGTTTTTCAACCTTACTTGGATAGGTTCGTCGTTGTGTTCGTCGACGACATCTTAGTGTATTCCAAGTCTGAGGAAGAACATGACGAGCATCTCCGGATAGTGTTGCAAGTGTTAAGGGAAAAGAAGCTCTATGCCAAATTCAGCAAGTGTGAATTTTGGCTTAAGGAAGTTGCGTTCTTAGGGCATATGGTGTCTGCAGAAGGGATAAGGGTGGATCCTAGGAAGATTGAAGCAGTGTTGGATTGGAAACCACCTAAGTTTGTGGCTGAGGTTCGCAGTTTCTTGGGGTTAGCAGGCTATTATAGAAGGTCCGTAGAAGGGTTTTCGTCAATAGCTGCACCTTTGACGAAGTTGCTAAGGAAGGAAGTACCTTTTGTATGGACAGATAAGCAACAGGAGAGCTTTAAGAAGCTTAAGACGATTTTAACTGAAGCTCTGGTTTTGATTCAGCCTGAGGCAGGGAAGGATTTTGTGGTGTACTGTGATGCTTCTCATACAGGATTAGGATATGTTCTGATGCAAGACGGGAAGGTAGTCGCTTATGCGTCTCGTCAATTGAGGCCACACGAGGTTAATTATCCGACGCATGACTTGGAATTGGTGGCAGTGGTTTTTGCTCTTAAGGTATGGAGGCATTATCTATATGGAGAAAAGTCAGTGATCTACACAGACCACAAGAGCCTTAAGTATCTACTGACTCAGAAAGAGCTGAACCTGAGACAGCGAAGGTGGGTGGAATTACTGAAGGACTATGACTATTCGATAGAGTATCACCCGGGCAAGGCGAATGTGGTGGCAGATGCCCTAAGTCGGAAGGTTGTGTCGGATCTGAGGGCGATGTTTGCACATCTTAGCCTGTATGACGATGGAAGTTTGCTAGCAGAGTTGCAAGTTAAGCCGACATGGTTGAATGAGGTGAGAGAAAGGCAGTTGGTAGACGATGATTTAAGTGCTAAGTTGCGACAAGTGTAGAGTGGGGAGTTAGAGGAGTATGGTGTTGACAGTAATAGAGTATTGTGTTTCAAGGGAAAAGTCTGTATGCCTAAGGATAAGGGGCTAAGGCAGAAAATTCTTCAGGAATCGCATAGTAGCCCTTATGCTATGCATCCTGGAGGTAGTAAGTTGTATAGAGATCTAAGGGAACAGTTTTGGTGGCCTGGTCTTAAGCGGGAAGTTACAGAGTTCGTAGGGAAATGCTTAACGTGTCAGCAAGACAAGGCTGAACACCAAGTTCCATCAGGGTTGCTTCAGCCGATAAAGATTCCACAGTGGAAGTGGGAGAGAATCACCATGGATTTCGTTAGTGGGCTTCCTCTTACGCCTACTAATAAGGACTCGGTATGGGTGATAGTGGATCGATTGACAAAGTCTGCACATTTCATTCCAGTGCGGGTCGACTATTCTTTGCAGAGGTTAGCAAAGTTGTATGTGGCAGAAATTGTGAGGTTGCATGGAGTGCCGGTGTCGATTATCTCGAATAGGGATCTAAGGTTTAGTCTCGGTTTTGGAAAGCACTACATCAAGCGCTGGGTACCAGATTAGACTTTAGTACGACATTTCATCCACAGTCGGACGGTCAGTCTGAGCGAGTAATCAAGTGTTAGAGGATATGTTGAGGGGCTGTGTGATAGACTTCAGAGGAAGTTGGGAAGAATATTTGCCCTTAGCGGAATTTGCTTATAATAACAGCTACCAAGCCAGTATTCGGATGGCACCGTATGAAGCACTGTACGGAAAAAAGTGTCGCACTCCTACATGTTGGACAGAATTGGGGGAACGTCGAGTTTTGGGTCCAGAGATTGTGGCAGAATCCGAGGAGAAGGTGGAGGTAATTCGAGCATGATTAAAGGAGGCATCTGATAGGCAAAAGTCGTATGCAGATCTCAAGTGAAAAGAAATAGAGTTTGCTGTGGGAGATCAAGTGTTTCTAAAAGTCTTGCCTTGGAAGAAGGTGATGAGATTTGGTCGAAAAGGGAAGTTAAGTCCAAGGTTTAAAGGACCTTATCGGGTATTGAAGCGAGTTGGACCAGTCGCATACCAGTTAGAGTTGCCTCCAAAATTGAAGCAGATGCACGACGTATTCCATGTTTCGATGCTATGTCGTTATCGATCGGATCCATCACATGTAGTGCCGGTTGAAGAGGTGGAGCTAAGGCCAGATTTGTCCTACGAGGAAGAGCCAATTCAGATTTTGGAACGAGATGTGAAAGTGCTACGGAGGAAATCAGTTCCTCTAGTCAAAGTGTTATGGCGTAATCATGGATCAGAAGAAGCTTCGTGGGAGTTGGAAGAAGCAATGCGACAGCAGTACCCTCACTTATTTTTGCCAGGTAATTTCGAGGTCGAAATTATTTTAAGGAGGTAGAACTGTAATATCCGGGATTTAGGGCTGGTGCATTTTTGCTTAATTGCATGTGCTAGTATGCATGTGTGTATTTTGAATGTGTTTTATGAATTTTGAGAACCTTAGAGTGTAGGAAAGTGCCTTAGAAAATATATGAATTTAAGTCTTCAAGGGGAGCTAAGCCTGATAGGCCTTAAGAAAATATATAGGGGAAATAGGACACACAAATGGGCTTGTTAAAGTGGCAAGGAGGCGCCACTTAAAGCCTTAGTAAGTGACGCCACAAGCATGGGTGCAAGGCCTAGGTTCGAGCAGCAAGGGGAGCACTTTTGGAGTGTTTTTGCGTCAAGCAAGGAGGGGAGTTGGACGGCACTAAAACACTTGATGGATGAGCTTTATATATGGTTGAATTCTTTTACAGATTCGGCTAAGCTAAGGGGATAATTGTGGCTTTAATTAAATTATTTTGTATGGGTAAGATAAGAGATAAAATAGGAGAAAAGCAAGGATGAGCTAATGTTTGAGTGTTAGCCGAATTCAAGGGAGGGGAGTAAGTGAGGCAATCGGTCATGCTAAGGGGATTAAGTGCCAAATTTCATTCTTTTGTTCATCTTTCTCTTTGAGCCGAAATTTTTCTACTTTCTCCTCCTCTACTTTTCTTTCTTTCAACATTAATTTTGCACCTTTTCCTTATATGGTCGAATATTCCATCACCATTTGAGAGCCATAGCCGAACCCTTATAGCTCTCATTCTCTTCTCATTTTTCTTTTCACCATTAAAGTGCCGAAACTCTCTAGTGCTCATCAAAAGCCGAAAGTTCACTTCATTGCCACCCCTTTGAATCGATTTCTCCTGCAAGCTCTCTTGCCGATTTCTTGAAGTAGTGATCAATTGTGTTTTAGTCATCTTATTGGTAAGGATCTCTCTAGCCGAACTCTTGTTTTATTCTTCCCCTAACTGTCGAAAATCAGGGTACTAATCCCATTATGTTTTTAGCCGAAACCTTGAAGGATCTTTCGGGATCGTCGGAATAGCCGACTTCTAGGGGAGATCTTTCGGGATTTGGTTATCCAAGGTAAGCGAACATGATCTTGGGCCGAAGGCCATTTGTTTTGGTCCATTAAGTGCTAGAATCGACACTAACAAAGGTTATGCAGAGATTTCGACATCTCCATTAGCAGATAGTGATTTCGGGATCTAGATAATCAAGGTAAGGGAGCCTTGGTATTCGGCCAAGGGCCTCTTTGTCTGTCAAGTGTTTAGCCGATTCTAACATTGATTTTTAGGGGAGGAGTACAATCTGATTTCGACAGACTTTCGGGATTTTAGTGAACTCGTTAAGTAAACCAGGTGTGTAGCCCACACTAAGTCTTAATAGATTTATGGTAATGTTTTAATATTTGTGTTAATGAAAGTATGAGATCGTGGCTAAAGGTACTGCATAATGGTACAGAATATTCAGGTACGTAATCTTTAATATTACGTCAATAAATGTTATGAACATGTGAAATATGGCACATATGTGAATATTGATAAAAATGTGAAATAAGGTATAAGGCATGATTTATGCATGTTTTGTATGGCATGGGGCATATGGGTGATATGGAAAGGGGAAGTGATCTGGTGGTTTTTACCACAATATCTAGTGACACATGTCACATAATCTGAATGTGGTGACTTATGTCACAAAATATTATCTGGTGACCAAGGTCACAAATTATTACTATCTGGTGGCAATGCCACGAAATTATAAGGGCGATGTGCCAGTCGACTGCAGCGACTGCCTTCGATGGTGTGTAGTGGATGGAGGGTCGATTTAGTAATCCCCACGGTGTGTTTGGTTGGTACGGGTGATGTGTAGCGGATGGTTACCTAGGTTTGGGTTCGGGAATGCATCATTGATTATATGTGTTTTATATATGTTTGTATGCCTGAATTATTTGGGACTTTGTGTTGGCTGTTACACATTGAGTCTGTTTGACTCACCCCGTTGTGGGATATCTTTTCAGGTGATGCTCAGTGATGGACTGGGTCGGCAGGAGCTTAGTGGTGGCTATGCTCAGCTTAAAGTTATTTTATTTGAGACTTTATTTTCTTTAATTTGGATTTATTTCGGGTTTTCTTTGATGTAATAAGGCCATTAGTATTGAACTGTTTATGCATGCTTTTTTAATTATTTTAGTATGATACGTTTTTTTATCAAATCAAAGTTTAAGTAAATTTTCTAAAAAAAAATAAAATCTAAATGTTTTGGCAACTAATCACAAACGATTTTCAAATTAAAGGTAAACTATAAAACAACTCGACAATTCTTGTAACTTATGATTTGCAATATAATAATGATAATGTTTTCATAAAATTTCAGACTTCAAAAATTTACATCATTTTCAATTCAACCGCAACACAAATCAATTTTTTTCCAAAAGCACCCAAATTTTCCAAAGCAACAAACAAGATTTTGAAATGTTTTACTCGAGGAACATACCAGATCTGGTCGAGGCTCGTGGGCCGGGTTTGGGGTGTTTCACGAATCATCACCAACTTCCTCCTCAAGGTACCCAAATAAGGTTACGAGGAGATAAAGGAATGTCGATTTCAATTAACTAAATCGAAAACTATTTAGTCTACTTTTTCCGTCAGCTAACGTTCTCACACAATCACAATTTATGAGAGGAACAACTACCTCAGTCCTGAAAGGCAACAAATATTTATACATAATACCCAATGAGATCATTATAACCCATCCAGGGCATTAACTGACCATGAATAGGTCACAGGCTTCAAGCCAACTTACTCACACTTGCCATTTATTTAGCACATACTGTGCCACACATCGTACTCGTTTCTTCTTGTCTCGTTCACGAGTGCCTATATTCACCCATTCACATGGCTCTAGTACAATTCTCATTTCTACCTCTAGACTCATCTATCTGTCCCATTGATCACTAGGGATAATCAAAGACACATATTCATCGTCATTCATGTAGGTACGAAACCAATGCCACATTCCCGAGGTGGTCTTATATGGAGTCACCTCTAAATGCCAACGCTATATCCCAGATAAGGTCTTATATGGACTTCCACATCAAATATTGATGCCATATTCTGAATATGGTCTTACAGGATTCTCATATTCATTACCGAAGCCATATCTCGGATATGGTCTTATACGGGATCTCAACTCAGTGCCAAGGCCATGTCTCGAACATGGTCTTATACAAGATCTTATCTATTTCATATCTCAGTGATAACCTTTTCATTAAAGTCCTCTAGAACTTCAACCTCATATTCAACAACAATTACTCAACTTAGTATAGTGTCATGTATCAATGTGATACAAAGCATTCTCAAATATGCTAACATAAATACTGCATTAATCACATACAAACTTACTCAATTTGACTATCATAACATCTCATCGTAATTCAACAGTGGTAAGGAGGGTGAGGTCACAGAGCCCCTTAACTTGACTCTCGTGACTACATACATATGATTTAATATTCATCATAAATGAAATATCATCATAGTCACAGAACTTGCTCCAAGTAAGTTTTCACGTTTATCATACTACAATTGTTTCTATCACTCATACTTTCGAATAGTGGCTTCACTTACTCAAGTTCCACATTAGTATCTACTTGAGTACTCAACATTTAACTCCAATTTCTCTTACCATCACTTATCAATTAAAGAATGTCTTACGGGTTTGAGTACGTTGTTTACCTGATTGCCATAGTCCAATGATAAACCGTAATTATAACATATTTAAATCCCATATTTAGCTTATTTTTGGATGATTTATTCCTCAATTTATGTAAAAAGGTGCTCTTAATCCTTTCTTTTCATGTCTTATACCCAGGATAGCACCCGAGGATGAAAAGAACATAAAACGGTCCCAAAATGGAGTAAATGGGCCATATCACCCAAGAACTGACTAAACCATGCTCTGATACCACTAAATGTAACACCCTTTACCCGTAATTGAGCCGGAACAGGGTTTGAGGCATTACTTAACTGATCTTACTTAAACATCTCAAATAGGGTTATAAAATTTTTTTTAAACCCATCCTTTGTACAAACTTGGCCTAAAAGGCCCTAAACATAATTTCGAGAAGTCTGGAAACTATTCCGGGAACTTTTACGAGTTCAAGTAACTTTTTAACAAAAAGGGGTCACACGCCCGTGTGGGTCTAGGGACATGCCCGTGTGTCTCAAAGACATGCCCGTGTCTTCCACCCATGGTCTACACTGACCAGTTCCACACGGCCTTGACATGCTCGTGGCTATAACCCATGTGCTAAAACTTAGCATTCTGACTTATCCACACGGCATATACACACGCCCGTGTGCTTCAGCTGTGGGGTGCATTAAATTCCGAATGCAAAGTGCAGACTTCACACGGCCTAGACACACGCCCATGTGCTAGCCGTGCCTCCCCCATGGTCTACACACACGCCCGTGTGTCTACCCATGTGGACAATTATCAGGCTATCTACCAAGCCCTCTTCCACCCTACATTGCATACATCCATATGCTATTTCAAACATTCTCAAATCATCAATTAAAACAAATGAATTAAAGGCATTTAATCAGAAAAATGAAGTCTTCCTCCCATACATGGGGTAGAACTATTTCTAGTACAATTTCAATCGACTTTTGTCATCATCTATGTCTATGTACAAGCGTCCCATAACTCATTTAGGCCAACACATTTGGCACATTAACAATGACTTAATAAACCTTAAGTACTAGTCCTATACATGCCATAACTCATAGGGACTTGATACCTCATACCAAGTGTCTGCTCGATAATGTGAAAACATCTCCGGCGATCACCAACCCGAGCTAGCTAAATTAACCTATAAGAGATGAGAAAGGAAGAGGAGTAAGCAATAATGCTTAGTAAGTTCATCTACATAAACTGACAAATACTGATATTCATTAAATATACATGACTGCAAGGTATTATGAAGAGTTTTTCTCATAAACTCATGGTTACTTACCCAACCATTCCAGAAGCTTACTCATTCTATCTCTTACCACGTTTTTACCATGCCACAAGCCAATTGCTCGTTTACTTAGCATGCATTCCTGCACTAATCACCCCATGATCATATAAAACAACACATCAAGCATTTTCAATGAGTCACAAATACTGCTAATCTCTCGGTGGTTTCGCACTTAGCCCACCATTGAATCTCTAATAGGGTGGTATTGCACACAGCCCACGTATCGCTTACACTTATGGTGATTTTGCACTTAGCTCACCGATCATTTATACTTATGGCGGTTTCGCACTTAGCTCACCAATCATTTATAAGCGATGGTATCGCACACAGCCCATCGATTACTAATTAATCAAGTGGTAATGCACATAGCCCACCGATAACAATATAATTGATGGTATTGCACTTAGCCCATCATTAACATCCATAAGGTGATATCGCACATAGCTCACCGTTATTTTACATTTACGGATAGTAATCCATATGTATTTTTCTATTTTAAATGTTCATCCGAGAACATCCTCACACACTGTCATTCTTACTTAACTTTCTACGATACCCTTTCGCATTCTCATAATGCATTAATAAATCTATCTCATGCAACTAAGGTGTATTGATTACACATAACCCACTAAAGGTTCATCATATATTGAATCCATCTCAATTAAATTCTAACACACATTGTGCTTTTCGTGGTACAACCACGTACTTTCTTTCTTTCAACATATCCGTTGAATCACTCAAGTTGTGAAATAGCATTCTTGAGTCTCATACACATTGTGTCACATTGACATCCTACCCCATTAGGGTCTTACTTGCATTAACATATCGATGCCATGTCCCTGACATGGTCTTATATGAATTTTTACACCGATGCCCTATTCCAATATGGTCTTACACGAGACCATAATTATCATCATATCATGCTATATACATTTCCCAGTACTCTTAGATTCAATTCTCTTAACCTCTCATTAAAAGATATTTCATACATTCATAGAGTAAATATACATTCTATACAACGTTGGAATATTAAATTAACTGATACGTAATTGCAACATTTGCATATGAACTTACCTTGATGTCGAAAGGCCAGAATAGACTTTTTTCCCATATTTCTCTTTTCATCCGTTCTAGGTCCGAAATTCATTTTCTTTGATCTAGAACAATGAAATTTACTGATTTAATCACTTATAAAACATATTACACCATAATATACACTTTAGGCAAAAATGACTATTTTGCCCCTACACTTTGGCAAAATTATGATTTTGCCCCTAGGCTCGTAAATAAATTTTTATCACATTTTCTCGTTAAACAAGCCTACCTGAACATTTAATCCTCTTACAACTATTCACAATTCCATCAATTTCATGCCTTAATGAACAAATTACAACTTTTGCATTTTAGTCCCAATTAGGTGTTTCCATAACAACACCTTTCACAAAAGTTGTTTCTCATCATCCTATCATTCATTTTCTTCCATAAAAACTCATCAAACAGCATAAACTCTATCATGATAAGTCCCTAGACTTTCAACCATGTTGCAAACTAGTCGTCTCATTACCTAGCTTAAGCTTTGAGGACTCCAAAAAATAAAAAAAAATAATAAAAAACAACCATCAAATTGACTTACTTGAAGAGAAAATGAGCTGATAAAATTTCAAGCTTCCAAAGCCCTCCCATGGCTGATATTTTTGGTTGGAGAAGAAGACCAAATAAAAAAGATGATAACTTTTGCTTATATCATCTTATTCTATTCATTTTCTCCAACTAGTATCACCAACTTTTGACCAAAATAAATGCACTTGTCCCCTATGCCCCCTATGCCCGGCCAACTCACTTAACAAGGCCAAATTGCACATTTGGGACCTCCAATTTAAATTCCATAGCTACTTGGCACCTTTAGCAAATAAAATAGAACTTTCACACTTTATGCAATTTAGTCCTTTTTCACAATTTAGCTAGAAATTGCTAAATTTAAGGCACCAAAGTTTTCATACATCCCTATAAACATGTTATAACACATAGAATAACATGAAAATAATTTTCTCTGACCTCGAATTAGTGATTTCGAGATCACTGTTTTGACTAGCCCTTATATCGGGCTGTTACACATGGTCTTACACGTAATGCTCATATCGATTCCAACGTCCCCAACGTGGTCTCACACGAAATCTCAAATCAACGCCAATGTCCCTGTAACACCCCACACCTGGCCCAGACGTTACGACCGGATCTGGTGTGTCACATAGAGAGGTTGTCTAAAACTAGTGTGCGTTCGTTAAAAAGTTCACATTATTTTTGAAACTTCGAGCTTGTTGTTGTCGAAATTCATATTTGATTTTATGGTGTTAACGTAAAAACGTTGTTATTATTATTTGAAACTTTGATTATTAAAGAAACCAATCTCATTAGATTACGAAGATGTGATATTTTTGAAAACAACTATTGTCGTTTAAAGAAAACTACGTATTAATAAATCTAGCAGTTATTAAGGAAAACTTAAAAGAAATTAAACCAATGGCCTTATTACAAAAATATTAAACCAAATTTAAACTAAACTCAAAATAAAGTAAAGTGGGAATTTACTAAAGTTTCGATGTATGGCCACCCTGGAGTACCTCACAGCTCTAAATACTCAACCCTGGGGATCACCTGCAAGATTAAGTAGAGGGGTGAGTTACGAAAACTCAGTGTGTAATCCCCTAATTGGTTACGAACTGGGCCTGAGCCCATAGAAGTAGACTGGGCCTTAGCCCAAAGAGAAGCGAACTGGCTTGAGGCCCATACAGAATCAAACTGGGCCTTAGCCCTATTAGCATGGTAAAACAGATAATACATGCAATGCAACCCAACCCAACCTAATAATCCATCCACTACACACCACCTGTACCAGCCCAACACACCTGTGGGGATTTCCAAAATCAACCCTCGATCCTCTACACACCGCGATAGCAATTACACTGCTCATCGCCGAATTTGTGGCGAAGCCACTAGAATAACAGAATATACGTAGCATAGCCACTACACAGATTGTGGCAGAGCCACCAGAATATATGGCAGAGCCACCAAATTACACTTCCCCGATCATCATTATCCCAATCCCATGTAGAATGTCGTGACATAATAATTTAATGTATGCAAACATGTATTAACATAACAATTATACCAAAAAACACGTTATCATTCTAAATCCACCCCTGAGGGTATAACTGTAATTTACCCACCGAGGGTATTTTAGTAATTTTACCTTTACTGGCCTTTCCAAAAGCCTACTGTGGCCTCGAGCGACTCGGGACCCTATTTGGGTCTTTACAGAACTTTTGGGCCTAAAATCCACTTTGGCCCAAACGGGTACACACGCTCGTGTAGCCCATTTCTCGTGATTTCGGTCTCAGAATTCCCGATTTCGCAACCGCACTTACCTTTCGGTAGTTTCCCAACAATATCGCCCAAATGGGCCGAAAAGCCCATTGGACCCGTTAAGTCCGTTTGGCTCGGTTAGGCCCGTTATAGCCTCCGTTTTGCGAGAGTATTCACGACACTCCCTGACCTGTCGCTATTGCTCATATTTCGATTTACCATTACGAGCGCTCGCATGCTCGTGTGGCATAGATGCCGATTTTTCAGCTTTTCGGCTTTTGGCCGATTTGCGAAGTATCATATGCAAACAATCGAAAGGGTGTGAGATTACACACCTAATGGGAAATACGAACCACGACACTCTCTGAAGCACCTAAGGCATAACAGACTATTAGTTAGTCTCCTTGCTAGAGGATCCCATAGTGAAAATCGGTAACACAACCCACCATACTTACCGAAAATGATAGCACTCCTTACTACGCCTGAATGTTCGATTTATTCCTTTAGTTACAAGATCGTGTCCCTAAAGGAGAGCACGAGTTAGTGATGTTGATTCTAGAATACCAAAGAAATGGCCTTTCGGCCTGAATGAACCTGAAATGGCGAACGACCACCCATTTTCCCTTTTCGGCCATAAAGACTTACCAATAATTGTAGAAGGTCCCCAAAGCGGTTTGCACCTAGAGGGCCTTAGAGGATTCGACTATGGCTTTGAACTGAAATACGTGTTCCACGAAGAGAGAAGAAAAGAAAGAGTTAGACAACAAATTGGAGAAACAAGAATGGCACATTCGGCCATGTGAACACATGAGGGAAAAGAAAAGAAAATAAATAAAGAAAGGATTATCATTACCTTAGATCAAAGAGAATTCGACTGGAAGAAAAGATTCGCCCCCCCAAAAAAAGCAGAACACCAAGCAACCAACCACAAGAATCAAAGTAGGTGGGCTGGCTATCGATCAAAGAAAAGAGAAGAAGTAAATGAGTAGAAGGGAGGTTCGGCTATAATGTGCACCAAGAAAGAAAGAAGGATGAGAAAAAGGGGGAGTAGTACTAGAGGTTTCGGCAAAGAGAAAGGAAGCAATCGAAATGTTTTAGCCAAAAAGCAAAAAGAATAAAAAACTCTCTCTCAAATGAACACTTAGAGAAAACGGCACCCTCCCTAAAGAGAATTCGGCACACACACACACCAACCAAAACCGATTATGCTCCCTAAGCATCTCCCCACTTTCGACCAAACACCTTCACTCACCAACTCCCACGATCCTCTCCTTGATTTGCTCCAGAATCCACTCCCCATCACCCATTGAAACTGTTTGACTACTTCAAACCTTCACCTAGCAGAATCCCATTCCAACTGAAACACCCCAAACCCGGCCCACAAGCCTCGACCAGATCTGGTATGTTCCTTGAGAAAAACGGTTCAAAACTTGATGGTTACTTTGGAAAATTTGGGTGTATTTGAAGAAAATTTGATTTGTGTTGGGTTCGAATTGAAAAAGTCTAGATTTTAATAAAACTTTATTTTCGTACTTGTCAACAATGAGTTACAAGTATTGTCGAGTTTTTAGGGTTTACTTTTAATTTTGAAAATCGTTTGTGATTAGTTGCCAAAACAATTAGAATTTATTTTTAAGAAAATTTCTTAAACTTTGATTTGGTAGAAATTGTATCATACTAAAACAATTAAAAATGCATGCATAAACAGTTCAATACTAATGGCCTTATTACATCAAAGAAAACCCGAAATAAATCCAAATTAAAGAAAATAAAGTCTTAAATAAAATAACTTTAAGCTGAGCATGGCCACCACTAAGCTCCTGCTGACCCAGTCCATCTACTGAGTGTCACCTGAAAAGATATCCCACAACGGGGTGAGTCAAACAGACTCAATGTGTAACAGCCAACACAAACTCCCAACGATTTAGGCATACAATTTATACATATAACAAATATAATAATGATGCAATCCGGAACCCAAACCTAGGTAACCATCCGCTACACATCACCTGTACCAACCAATCACACCATGGGGATTACTAAATCAACACTCCATCCGCTACACACCATCGAAGGCAGTCGCTGCAGTCGACTGGCACATCGCCCTTATAAATTCGTGGCATAGCCACCAGATAATAATAAGTTGTGACCTTGGTCACCAGATAACATTTTGCGACATAAGTCACCACATTCAGATTATGTGACATGAGTCACCATATTTCGTGGTAAAAACCACCAGATCACTTCCCCTTCACATATTCACCCATATGCCCATATATCATACAAGTCATGCACAAATCATGCCATATTCCTTATTTCACATTCATATCAAATTCACATATGTGCCATATTCCATATGTTCATAACATTTATTAACATAACATTAAAGGTTACGTACCTGAATACTCTGTACCATTGCATGGTACCTTTGGCCATATTTCATATTATTATATATATATTAAATTAAAACCGTAAATCTATTAAGAGCTAGTGTAGGGCTACACACCTGGTATTAACGCTTACACTGAATTCCAAAAATCTACCAAAACCGATTGCACTCCTTCCTAATACCCATAGTTAAAATCGATTAGGCACTAATACTAAAATATGGCCTTGGCCGAATGTCACATGCACTTACCTTGTGGATCTAAATCCCGAAATCATCCTTGCTCCTAGTGATGTCGAAATCCCTATAGGTATATGTTAGATTCCATTCTAACATTCAATGAACAAGATAAATGGCCCTTGGCCGAATGACTTACCTTAGATCCTTAAAAGTCCCGAAGATCTCCCCCTTGTAGTCGACAAAACCAAATCCCGAAACCTTTTTCCATAGTTTCGATCAAAGACCAATAATAGGGATTAGTTCCTAGATTTCGACAAGCCTAAAAGAAAAAGCATGGAAATCGAATGACAGTGATCCTTACCCCAACTACTGAAATCGACAACACCCTTGCTTGGAGCCCCAAAGAGATTCGGCTATCTAGGCTAGATAGTGATCAACAGTTTTGGCTTTTGGGATTTAATGGAGTAATCGGCTAGGGGTTTACTTTGAGTATTCAGCTTTGAGTGAATTTGCAAAAGAAGAAGAGAAGGTTAATGATGGAGATTCGGCTTCAACAAGAATGAAAGGAAAGAGTGTGGGCTTTGGGAAGAATCGGCAATGGCTAGGAGGATCCTACTTTCGGCTTTGACAAAACAAAAGAAAAAGAGAAAATTTTCCAAGGAATTTCGGCAGAGGCTCAATTGAAAAGAAAATAAGGCAAATGGCCTCACTTCTTCCCTCTTGCCGAAAATATCACCCCTAGATCCCCCTATTCGGCCAACTCTCCTTCCCCCTATCTCATCCCTTCTTTTTCTCCTATTTTTCCTCTTCTTTATCCCTTAAAAATAATCTGAATAAACCAACCATTATCTCCCTACCTTAGCCGAATTTTATAAGGAAATAAACCACATCTAAAGCTCATCCATCCAGTGTCCCATTGCCGTCCATCACTGCTCATCTTTGCTGCAAAATAAAACTCCTATTTGCGTCCCTTGCAGCTCGAACCAAGGCCCTTTCACCCTGCTGATGGCGTCACTTGTGAGGGCTTTAAGTGGCGCCTCCTTGCCACTCTACCAAGCCCATTCTTGTGTCCTATTTCCCCTACATATTTTCTTAAGGCCTATTAGGCTTAGCTCCCCTTGAAGACTTAAATTCATATATTTTCCAAGGCATTCACCTACACTCTAAAGTTCTCAAAATTCATAAAACACATTCAAAATACACACAGGCATACTAGCACATGCAATTAAGCAAAAATGCACCAGCCCTAAGCCCCGGATATTACACCAACTCCACCTCTTCTCCCTTAGCATAAAATAAACCCACAATTTGCATACCATGGGATTCGAACCCCACTTCCCTTGCTACACAAGTGACACAAACTCCACTAGGCCACCTTGCTCTTTTTGTTAACACAATACCAACAATTACACTTAAATCCTGCTTCCACTAGCTCCCCCCTTAAGTGCCCAAACAGCAAAATTTCACCAAGGCTCCAACATGACCCCAGGCCTCCCTAAGGCCCCTAAACTCCCTTAAGCATCACACAGAACCAGCATAACATGCAATTACACAAATATAACGAACTCCTAATTTTTGGGATGTTACAGTTCTACCCCCTTAAAGAAATTTTGGCCTCAAAATTTACATGGTTAAAAGAGGTGAGGGTGTTGCTGTCGAATTGTCTCCTTTGGTTCCCACATGGCTTCTTTTGAATCGTGATTACTCCATAACACTTTGACCAGCAGGACAGACTTCCTCCTCAATACTTTAACATCCCGATCCAAAATCTACACTGGTTCTTCTTCAAAAGACAGATCAGGTCTTACCACAATTTCTTCCATTAGCACTATGTGAGATGGATCTGAATGATAGCGCCTTAGCATGGAAACATGGAATACATTATGTATTTGACTCAACTCCGGGGGTAACTCAAGCTGATAAGCAATTTGTCCCACACGTTTCAGCACCCGATAAGGCCCGATGAATCTGGGGCTCAACTTGCCCTTCTGTCCAAATCTTAAAACCTTTTTCGAAGGTGAGACCTTTAAGAAGACTTGGTCCCCCACTGCAAATTCTATCTCTTTACGCTTCAGATCCTCATACGACTTCTGTCTATCAGAAGCTTCTTTTAACCGGTCCCGAATCAACTTAACCTTTTCCTCAGTTTCTGAGATCAAATCTGAACCCAACAACTGTCACTCACCTAATTCTAT
Organism: Gossypium australe; assembly: GCA_005393395.2. Taxonomy (NCBI): domain Eukaryota; kingdom Viridiplantae; phylum Streptophyta; class Magnoliopsida; order Malvales; family Malvaceae; genus Gossypium; species Gossypium australe. Next base: position 73,139,539 of record CM016616.1, read on the forward strand.
CCAACAGGTAGGGGTACGACACCTACGACCATATAGCGCCTCATAGGGTGCCATTTGAATACTGGATTGATAGCTGTTATTATATGCAAAATCCGCTAACGGCAGATAATCTTCCCAACTACCTCTGAAATCAATCACACAACACCTTAACATGTCTTCCAGAATTTGGATTACCCTTTTTGACTGACCATCAGTCTGTGGGTGGAATGTTGTGCTGAAGTTTAGACCTGTACCCAAAGCTTCATGTAATGCCTTCCACAATTTCTGCCACATACAGCTTGGCCAACTTCTGAAGCAAGTAGTCCGTGTAACAAACCGATTTAGGGCCTAGTCGGAATAGTGGTGCGAGACCATGAATTCGACGTGAATTTATGAGTTTACAAAGTTTATGCCATGTTTGCATGCTAGTATGAATGTTTCATGAAGCAATTTTATTAAATTGTGGTGGATTGGTCCAAAAGGACTAAATTGTAAAAAGTTGCAAAATATGAGTTTCTAGAAGCTTTTTGTATGAAATAGCTTTAGAATAGTAATTAGAAGTCCTTAAATAGAAATTTTTCCAAAAATATTGTTTTGGACAAAATTGGCCTTGAGATGGTGTTATAGAAATTTTTAAGAGGAAGGGCATTTTGGTCATTTGTTTAATAAGTGTTTAAAATAGGAAAAAGATGATAAAAATCTCATCTTCTTCTTCCCCCCATTGCCGAAAATTGAAAGAAGCCATAGTTAGGGCTCTTCAATTTTTGAAGCTTGCTAGTAAGTGCTCCTAAGCCTGGTTTTTGATATTTTTCGTATTTTTGAAGTCCCGGTAGCATGAGTAAGCTATTTTTAGCTATTTGATGAGCTAAGATGCATGTTTAAAATTTAGCCATGAATGGCATGCATGCTAAATGATGTTTTATGGAAGTTTATGAGAGTTTGATGTTAGATAAACATCTTTTCCTTAAGGAATTTCATGAAAAATGATAGTATGGACCTTTTTGTAATGATTATAAAATTTGGTCATACATGCTAGAAATAGAGAGAATTGATGATTACTATAGTAGAGAAAATGATTCAGCTAAACATGATGTTTAAGAAAGTTGCATAAAAATCTTTTTACAAGCCCAGGGGCAAAAAGTGCAAATATGAGAAAGTATAGGGGCAAATTAGTAATTTTGCCAAAGTATGAATTATGAGTCAATTTAGTCAATATGATTATTAAATGATCTATTTATGATTTTAGATCAAGAAAAACAAAGCCCGGATCGAAACCGAGGCAAGAAGAAAGTCGAGGACTAAATTGCTTAACTACATACATTTTGTATTTTGAGGTAAGTTTGTATGAGTTCTAAGCTTTATGATTTTATCATTTAATTGCTTAGTATAATATACATTGTTATCATGAATGGTTTAATGTTATGTTAAACAAAGAAGTCAATAAGATGAAACAAGAGAAAGTCCCGATTGAAGATGAATTACCCTGGATATACGGTCCAGCACATGAGATAAGAAAGTTCGTATAAGACCAAGCCAAGGCATGGCATCGGCAATTGAACAAGTTATCATCTAAGTCCAAGGACCCAAGCTTGGCATTGAATAAGTTATCATGTAAGTCCAAGGACCCAAGCTTGGCATTGAACAAGTTATCATGTAAGACCAATGCAAGCTTGGCATTGATTCAAGAAGAGATCTTCCACATAAGTCCATATTTAGAGTATGACATTGGCATCAAGTACATGACTAGAGATCTAGTATTCCTGGTAATTCATAGGAAATTCATTGGGCAAATGAGCAAAGCTAAAATGTGAAAACAAGAGTGTTAAGAAAGTAAAGCCATTATCAAATTGATTGAATATTATTCATGTTATGAATGATGAATTAGAAGACATGACTATTATGTTTAAGTATGCTGATCAATGTGATCAAGAGATACAGGTACCTTGTTACCTTACAAGTATGAAATTAGTAAGTACCATGGGACAAGTAAGAATCATGTATGAGTAAGTAAGCTTTATAGAAGAGGTAATGATACCATTCTTATGTCAAAGGGTTTATATGAAGCAAGTTTATCTTTTTTATGTGTTATACATGCAAACTTACTAAGCTAAATGCTTACGTCACTGATTGTTTCTTTCTATGTAGTCTCGCCAAGCTAAATTGTGGATCATTGGAGTCGGAGCTCATAGCACACTATCAACCCTTATTTTGGTATAGCCAAATTATATTACTAAGTATGGCATGTATAGGAATCATTCATCTTGAGAACATTTTTTTTGTAAGCCCGTTATATAGGCTATCAAGTTATTATTCTTTTGTATATGGCTAAATGGTTTTGGCCAAACTTGTTTAAGTTGTTTGTATATAGATGTCAATGAAATATGTAGTAATGTTCATAAAAGTTATATTATTAATGATTTGTATTGGTTGAAGTTGAGTTGATCTTAATTTAAGGGAGGCAAATGGCTTGGTAAATAGCCTCTAATTGCCTACACAGTTAGACACATGGGCGTGTGTCTAGACCGTGTTAACCCTGCACCTTAATGTTTTAAATCAAATTAGACCATGGTAATTTTACACGGCTGTGTGTATGAGCCGTGTAAGACACACGTTCAAAGCATGGGCGTGTGCTTAGGCCGTGTGGTTGAAGTCAGAAGCTTCACACGGTTGGTAGACACGGGCGTGTCAAAGCCCTGTGAATAAAGTCAGTAACCATCCAGGGTTGTAGGCATGGGCGTGTAAATGTGTACACAGGCATGTCCTCAAGCAACATGGGCGTGTGAACCCTGCTTCTAAGATGAAAGTTAGATGAAGTGTCCGAAGGCATTCAGATAAATGTTTAAGGCCTCGTAGGCCCATAATATGCATGTTATGATCAAGAAAGAAAAGTTTTAAGTTGGTTCAAAATTTTACAGCCGTAAGTACATGTTTAAGTGAGTTTAAGCATGGTAATGCCTCGTATCCAGTCCTAGCATCAGTCTCGAGTATAGGGTGTTACATTTAGTGGTATCAGAGCTATGATTTTGTCGATTCTAGGACTAACGTAGCATAAACACGAGATTAGCTATACATGCCATACCTAAGAATGTTTTTATAATGACAGTGTGACGAATCCTGACGACTTAAAATTTTGTTTATACATATAGTAAATGGATTCCGAAGGAAATGTGGCGGATGACATAGAAAGTAAAGTGTCGGCTCCCGCTGAAGGGACAGTGCCGAGCGAAAATGAGAATAGACCTACTACGGTGAGTCAAAGAGGAGGAAAAGAGGCTAGAGAAGCCTTCCTCCACATGATGAACACATGGTATACAGAGTTTATTCGGGCGAACCCGAATGCACAATCCCCTCCACCCCCGCCTGTTCCACAACCTGTTCCTGCAACCCCTCAAGTAGTAGATGTGGTAAGAGGAGATAAACCTCCAATCGATAGGATCAGGAAACATGGGGCAGAAGAATTCCAAGCTAAAAAGGAAGATGATCCAGAAAGAGCTGAGTTCTGGTTGGAAAATACCATCAGGGTATTTAATGAGTTGTCATGCACACCTGAGGAATGCATGAAGTTTGTAGTCTCTCTTTTAAGAGACTCTGCTTACCAATGGTGGAACACCCTTGTGTCGGTAGTACCAAGGGAAAAGATTTCATGGGAATTCTTCCAAGAAGAGTTTAAGAAAAAGTATATTAGTCAAAGATTTATGGAACAGAAAAGAAAAGAATTTCTAGAGTTAAAGCAAGGCAAGATGTCTGCAACCGACTATGAGCGGGATTTTGTACGACTTAGCAAGTACGCTCGCGAATGTGTATCCACTAAGGCCATCATGAGTAAAAGGTTTGAAGATGGGTTAAATGAGGACATCAAATTGCTTGTTGCTGTCCTAGAATTAAAAGAATTTGTTGTGCTAGTAGAAAGGGCTTGTAAAGCCGAAGAACTAGTAAAGGAGAAGAAGAAGTCTGAAATGGAGTCTCGTGACTCTAAAAAGAGACAGTGGAATAAGTTATTCCAGTCTTCGTCCAAGAAGTCAAGAGATTTCCCTGCTCGATCAGCTACTTCCACTGGGTTCTCAAGAAAGGACAAGAATAAGCAGTATTCGGGAAATAAAGCACAGACGACTTCAGTTGCAAGTGTTTGAAATTTTAGACCTGATAGACTTGAATGTCCACAGTGTGGCAGACGTCATCTCGGAGAGTGCCGAGCACATGAAAATGCATATTTTAGATGTGGATCCCAAGACCATTTCATAAAAGATTGTCTAGAGATGATGAAAGAAGAAAGAACTCAAAACCCGAGATCCAGGAATATGGTCAGAGGGAGACTGCAGAAAAACCCGGGAAGTGGGGCAAGTGGAAGAAGTAACCCTAGAGATCAGGCCGCGAGACCCGAGGGTAGAGCGCCTGCAAGGACTTATGCCGTTCGCGCTCGCGAAGAGGCATCTTCTCCTAATGTTATTACGGGTACCTTTTCTCTTTACAATACTACAATTATTGCCTTAATAGATCCCAGATCCACACACTCTTACATTTGTATGAAATTAGTATCTGATTTGAGTATGCCTATAGATACTACAGAATTCATGATAAAGGTGTCTAATCCTTTAGGCAAGAGTGTGTTAGTTGATAAAGTATGTAAAGATTGTCCACTAATGATTAGAGGTCATTGCTTTAAAGCAAATCTTATGTTGCTACCATTTGATGAATTTGACCTCATTCTTGGTATGGACTAGTTGACTACTCATAACGTAATAGTTAATTGTGGGAAGAAGTGCATAGAAATTAAATGTGAAAGTAGGGATGTTCTTCATTTCATATTCGATGAACATGATATATTGCCGATAATGATTTCTATTATGACGACACAGAGATGTTTAAGAAAAGGGTATGAAGCATATCTAGCCTTTGTGATGAACGATAAAGAAACAGAGCTGAGGATTGATTCAGTACCGATAGTATGTGAGTACGTGGATGTTTTTCCCGAAGAATTATCGGGACTACCACCAGTTAGAGAAGTTGAGTCCAGCATTGAGTTAGTTCCCGGTACAGTACCGATATCTATTACTCCTTATAGGATGGCTCTAACAGAGTTGAAAGAATTGAAGTTACAGTTGTAAGAATTGACTGATAAGGGTTTTGCAAGATCAAGTTGTTCACCATGGGGTGCTTCGGTTTTATTTGTGAAAAAGAAAGATGGCACTATGAGATTGTGCATAGATTATCGTCAGCTTAATAAAGTGACAGTAAAGAATAAGTACCCATTGCCTAGGATCGATGATTTGTTCGATCAATTGAAAAGAGCTACTGTGTTCTCTAAAATAGATTTGAGATCAGGGTACTACCAGCTGAGGGTGAAATATTCAGATGTATCCAAGACTGCCTTTCGAACGAGGTATGGGCATTATGAATTTTTAGTCATGCCCTTTGGGTTGACCAATGCGCCTGCGGTATTCATGGATTTAATGAATCACATCTTTAGGCCATACCTTGACAAGTTTGTGGTCATTTTTATTGACAACATTCTGATTTATTCCAAAGATGAGAATGAGCATGCTGAACATCTTCGAATAGTTTTGCAGACTCTTCGAGAAAATCAGTTATATGCCAAGTACAGTAAAAGCGAGTTTTGGCTCAAGGAAGTAGGATTTCTTGGACATATTGTCTCGAGAGATGGAGTCCGAGTAGATCCTAGTAAGATCTCAGCCATAATGGATTGGAAGCCACCTAAGAACATCTCCGAAATTAGAAGTTTTCTGGGCCTAACCTGCTATTTCAGGCGATTTGTCAAGGGGTTTTCCATGATTGCAACCCTGATGACTAAATTGTTACAGAAAAATGTGAAGTTTGAGTGGACAGAAAGATGCCAACAAAGTTTTGAGAAATTGAAAGCAATGCTGACAGAAGCTCCAGTTTTAGTACAACCCGAATCAGGGAAGGAATTTATAATTTACAGCGACGCATCCTTAAATGGATTCGACTGTGTACTTATGCAAGAATGCAAGGTTATTACTTATGCCTCCAGACAGTTGAAGCCTCACAAAAGGAATTATCCGACGCATGATTTAGAGTTTGCTGCCATAGTCTTCGCTTTGAAGATATGAAGACACCATTTATATGGTGAAAGATGTCAGATTTTTACTGATCACAAAAGTCTGAAGTACTTGATGATGCAAAAAGAGCTGAACTTAAGGCTACGGAGATGGTTAGAGTTGATCAAAGACTATGAGTTGATCATTGACTACCATCCTGGAAAGGCGAATGTGGTCGCTGATGCTTTGAGCAGGAAGGACCTTTTTGCATTAAGAACAACGATTTTGTTGATGACCTTATCCGGTGATGATTCTATTCTAGCTGAGTTGAGAGCTAGACCAATGTTTCTTCAAGAGATCTTTGAGGCTCAGAAAGAAGATAACGAATTGCAAGTCAAGAGAATTCAGTGTGAGTCAGATGTTAATTCCGACTTTCGGATTGATTCTGATGGATATTTGATGTTTAGAGATAGGGTTTGTGTACCGAGAAAGGAAGAACTTATTTAGAGAATTTTGCACGAGGCACATAACGGGTGTTTATCTGTACATCCGGGTAGCACTAAGATGTATAATGACTTGAAGCAACTATATTGGTGGCCGAAAATTAAGAAAGACATTTCAGAGTTTGTTTCCAAGTGCATGATTTGCCAGCAAGTAAAGGCTGAACACCAAGTACCTTCTGGTTTACTTCAACCCATCTTGGTTCCCGAGTGGAAATGGGATCGTATTACTATGGATTTTGTAATGGGTTTACCGATGTCACCAAGTAAGAAAGATGCTATATGGGTTGTAGTTGATAGACTCACTAAGTCGGCCCATTTTATACACGTACGAATGGATTACTCACTTGACAAGTTGGCAAACTTATATGTTTCAGAAATAGTAAGGCTTCACGGAATTCCCTTATCGATCATATCGGATAGAGATCCAAGATTCAAATCCAGATTTTGGAAGAAGCTGCAAGAAGCCTTGGGTACAAGATTGAGTTTTAGTACAACCTTTCATCCTGAAACTGACGGTCAGTAGGAAAGAGTAATTCAAGTACTAGAGGATATGCTCTGGTGTTGTGTTCTTGAATTTCAAAATAGTTGGGAAAAGTTTCTCCCATTGATAGAATTTGCCTACAACAATAGTTTTCAGTCAAGGTTAAAGATGGCGCGTAAGTGCAGAACGTCTTTATTTTGGACTGAACTTAAAGAAAGCCAAATTCACGGGGTTGATTTGGTTAGAGAAGCTGAAGAAAAAGTTAAAGTGATACGAGAATGTTTAAAAGCTGCATCAGATAGACAAAAGTCTTATTCAGATTTAAAGAGAAAAGAGATAGAATACCAAGTCGGGGATAAAGTTTTTAGTGTCACCATGGAGAAAAGTCCTCAGATTTGGTCGGAAAGGCAAGTTAAGCCCACGTTTCATTGGACCTTATGAGATTATTCAGAGAGTTAGACCGGTAGCTTATCGTTTGGCCCTGCCATCAGAATTAGAAAAGATACATTATGTGTTTCACGTGTCAATGTTGTGACGCTACAGATCAGACCCTTCACATGTGATTACCCCATCAGAGATAGAGATTCATCCTGACATGACTTACAGTGAAGAGCCAGTCAAAATATTGGCTCGAGAAGTCAAGCAATTGAGAAATAAAAGTATGGCCTTAGTGAAAGTATTTTGGCAAAGACATGGGATAGAGGAAGCTACGTGGGAAACAGAAGAGAATATGAGAAACCAGTATCCAAACCTTTTTGCTGGTAAGATTTTCGAGGACGAAAATCCCTAAGTGGGGGAGAATTGTAACAGCCTGATTTAGGGCCTAGTCGGAATAGTGGTGCGAGACCACAAATCCGAGGTGAATTTATGAGTTTACAAAGTTTATGCCATGTTTGCATGCTAGTATGAATGTTTCATGAAGCAATTTTATTAAATTGTGGTGGATTGGTCCAAAAGGACTAAATTGTACAAAGTTGCAAAATATGAGTTTCTAGAAGCTTTTTGTATGAAATAGCTTAAGAATAGTAATTAGAATTCCTTAAATAGCAATTTTTCAAAAAATATTATATTGGACAAAATTGGCCTTGAGATGGTGTTATATAAATTTTTAAGAGGAAGGGCATTTTGGTCATTTGTCTAATAAGTGTTTAAAACATGAAAAAGATGATAAAAATCACATCATCTTCTTCCCCCCATTGCCGAAAATTGGAAGAAGCCATAGCTAGGGCTCATCAATTTTTGAAGCTTGCTAGTAAGTGCTCCTAAGCCCGGTTTTTGATATTCTTCGTATTTTTAAAGTCCCGGTAGCATGAGTAAGCTATTTTTAGCTATTTGATAAGCTAAAATGCATGTTTAAAAATTTAGCCATGAATGACATGCATGCTAAATGATGTTTTATGGAAGTTTATGAGAGTTTGATGTTAGATAAACATCTTTTCCTTAAGGAATTTCATGAAAAATGATAGTATGGACCTATTTGTAATGATTATAAAATTTGGTCATACATGCTAGAAATAGAGAGAATTGATGATTGGTATAGTAGAGAAAATGATTCAGCTAAGCATGATGTTTAAGAAAGTTGCATAAAAATCTTTTTACGAGCCCAGGGGCAAAAAGTGCAAATATGAGAAAGTATAGGGGCAAGTTAGTAATTTTGCCAAAGTAAGAATTATGAGTCAATTTAGTCAATATGATTATTAAATGATCTATTTATGATTTTAGATCAAGAAAAACGAAGCCCAGATCGAAACTGAGGCAAGAACAAAGTTGAGGACTAAATTGCTTAACTACATACATTTTGTATTTTGAGGTAAGTTTGTATGAGTTCTAAGCTTTATGATTTTATCATTTAATTGCTTAGTATAATATACATTGTTATCATGAATGGTTTAATGTTATGTTAAACAAAGAAGTCAATAAGATTAAACAAGAGAAAGTCCCGATTGAAGATGAATTACCCTGGATATACGGTCCAGTACATGAGATAAGAAAGTTCGTATAAGACCAAGCCAAGGCATGGCATCTGCAATTGAACAAGTTATCATGTAAGTCCAAGGACCCAAGCTTGGCATTGAATAAGTTATCATGTAAGTCCAAGGACCCAAGCTTGGCATTGAATAAGTTGTCATGTAAGTCCAAGGACCCAAGCTTGGCATTGAACAAGTTATCATGTAAGACCAAGGCAAGCTTGGCATTGATTCAAGAAGAGATCTTCCACATAAGTCCATATTTAGAGTATGGCATTATCATCAAGTACATGACTAGAGATCTAGTATTTCCAGTAATTCATAGAAAATTCATCGGGCAAATGAGCAAAGCTAAAATGTGAAAACAAGAATGTTAAGAAAGCAAAGCCATTATCAAATTGAAATTGAATATTATTCATGTTATGAATGATGAAATAGAAGACATGATTATTATGTTTAAGTATGCTGATCAATGTGATCAAGAGATACAGGTACCTTGTTACCTTACAAGTATGAAATTAGTAAGTACCATGGGACAAGTAAGAATCATGTATGAGTAAGTAAGCTTTATAGAAGAAATAATGATACCATTCTTATGTCAAAGGGTTTATATGAAGCAAGTTTATTTTTTTTATGTGTTATACATGCAAACTTACTAAGCTAAATGCTTAGGTCATTGATTGTTTTTTTCTATGTAATCCAGCCAAGCTAAATTGTGGATCATTGGAGTCGGGGCTCATAGCACACTATTGACCCTTATTTTGGTATAGCCAAATTATATTACTAAGTATGGCATGTATAGGAATCATTCATCTTGAGAACATTTTTTTGTAAGGCCATTATATAGGCTATCAAGTTATTATTCTTTTGTATATGGCTAAATGGTTTTGGCCAAACTTGTTTAAGTTGTTTGTATATAGATGTCAATGAAATATGTAGTAATGTTCATAAAAGTTATATTATTAATGATTTGTATTGGTTAAAGTTGAGTTGATCTTAATTTAAGGGAGGCAAATGGCTTGGTAAATAGCCTCTAATTGCCTACACGGTTAGACACACGGGCGTGTGTCTAGACCGTGTTAACCCTGCACCTTAATGTTTTAAATCAAATTAGACCACGGTCGTTTTACACGGTCGTGTGTATGAGCCGTGTAAGACACAAGTTTAAAGCATGGGCGTGTGCTTAGGCCATGTGGTTGAAGTCAGTAGCTTCACACGGTTTGTCAAAGCCGTGTGAATAAAGTAAGTAACCTTCCACGGTTGTAGGCATGGGCGTGTAAATGAGTACACGGGCATGTCCTCAAGCAACATGGGCGTGTGAACCCTGCTTCTAAGATGAGAGTTAGATGAAGTCTCTGGAGGCATTCGAATAAATGTTTAAGGCCTCGTAGGCCCATAATATGCATGTTATGATCAAGAAAGAAACGTTTTAAGTTGGTTCAAAATTTTACAGCCGTAAGTACATGTTTAAGTGAGTTGAAGCATGGTAATGCCTCGTATCTAGTCCTAGCATCGGTCTCGTGTATAGGGTGTTACAGTCCGTACGAACCAGTATGAAGTGAGCAGACTTATTCAACCGATCAACGATCACCCACACCAAATCTTTCTTAGTAGGTGTCAGGGGTAACCCACTAACAAAATCCATTGTTATCCTCTCCCACTTCCAAAGTGGAATCTTCACCAGTTGCAGCAATCCGAAAGGCAGCTGATGTTCCGCCTTCACTTGCTGACATGTTAAACACTTGCTCAAAAAGTCAGTAACTTTGCCTTTCAACCCTGGCCACCAGTACTGTTCACGCAAGTCTCGGTACATCTTGTTTCCACCGGGATGCACAGCGTATGGGCTACTATGCGCCTCCCGCAGAATCATCTGTTTCAGCTTAGAATCCTTCGGCATACAAACTCTTCCGCGGAAACATAATACCCCTTCACGGTTCAGCCCAAAATCCACTGCCTCTCCCCTTTCCACCTGCTGAAGCCGAGAACCCAAGGATTCATCCAACAATTGCTTTTCTTTAATCTGACTTACCCATGTCGGTTTCACCTGAAGTTCCACTAACAAGCTACCATCTTCATAAAGACTGAGATGAGAAAACATTGCTCTCAACTCTGATACCACCTTACGACTTAACGCATCTGCCACCACATTGGCTTTACCCAGGTGATACTCGATCAAGCAGTCATAGTCTTTCAGCAACTCTATCCATCTCCGTGGCCTTAAGTTCAGCTCCTTTTGGGTAAGGAGATATTTCAGACTCTTATGGTCCGTATAGATAATCAACTTTTCTCCGTACAGGTAGTGTCTCCATATCTTTAGGGTGAACACCACTGCAGCTAATTCCAGATCATGAGTGGGGTAGGTCATCTCATGTGGGCTTAGTTGACGAGATGCATATGCTACCACCTTCCCTTCTTGCATTAGCACACAACCCGAACCCGTGTGCGATGCAGCACAATAGACAACGAATTCCTTCCCGGCCTCAGGCTGAATCAACACTGGTGCCTCAGTCAGAATCCTCTTTAATTTTTCAAAGCTTTCCTGTTGTTTATCAGTCCAAACAAACGGCACTCCCTTCCGTAGTAACTTGGTTAAGGGTGTAGAAATCAACGAAAAACCCTCAACAAACCTTCTGTAGTACCCAGCCAAACCCGGGAAACTTCGAATTTCTGCTACCGACTTTGGTGGCTTCCAATCCAACACGGCTTCCACCTTCCGAGGATAAACCCTAATCCCCTCAGCGGACACAACATGCCCTAAAAAGGTCACTTCCTTCAACCAAAACTAGCACTTACTAAATTTGGCATAAAGTTGCTTCTTTCTCAATATTTACAACACAACTCGAAGATGGGAATCATGCTCCTCCGTTCTTGAGTACACCAGAATTTTGTCTATGAATACCACCACGAACCGGTCTAGATAGGGTTGGAAGACCCGGTTCATCATATCCATGAATGTGGCTGGTGCAATTAGTCAATCCGAACGGCATCACTAGAAACTCGTAATGCCTATAACGAGTTCAAAAAGCAGTCTTATGAATATCCGCCTCCTTGACCCTTAGCTGATGGTACCCCAATCTCAAATCTGTCTTCGAGAAAACCAAAGTCCCTCATAGCTGATCGAACAAATCGTCAATCCTTGGTAGCGGGTATTTGTTCTTAAGAGTCAATTTGTTCAACTGACGATAGTCAATGCACATACGGATCGACCCAGCCTTTTCCTTCACGAACAAAATTGGCACTCCCTACGGAGATACACTTGGTCGGATAAATCCACGGTCCAACAGCTCTTGGATCTGAGCTTTTAGTTCTGCCAACTACTTCAGTGCCATCCTGTAAGCAGCGATGGACACTAGAGCCATTTCCGGAAGTAGCTCAATGCCAAATTCCACCTCGCGATTCAGAGGCAATACCAAAAGCTCTTCAGGAAAGACGTCCGAGAACTCCTTCACAGTTTTGATGTCTCCAACCGACAATTTCTTAACATCCAAAGTACTGATAAAAGCTAAAAACGCCTCATACCCTTTTCGCACCGACTTATCGGCCTTTAATACTAAAATCAAATGAGATAGATAATCCCTTCTTTCTCCTATCACCACCACCTCCTCATCCTCTGGAGTTTTTAAAACCATAAGCTTAGCAGCGCAATCTAGTTCACACGGTGCTTAACTAACCAGTCCATGCCTAAGATAAGATCAAACTCGCCGAACGGCAGTTCCATCAAGTCCGCCGGGAAAACAATCCCTTGCACTTCTAAAGGCACATTCCTAAGCAGCTTGTTTACTACCACAGATTGTCTTAAAAGGCTAATCACAGAGTTCTCTAGCAGTAATCTCAGATTTAATACCCAGAGTCCCAGACACAGTACAGGCAACATATGAATGAGTAGACCCAATATCTATCAAAGATGTAAATGGCACATCAAATATAAGAAACGTACCGGTTATGACGTCTGGTGCGTCGCCATCCTCTCGACGTCTAGCCATATAAACCAACCCCGACTGCCTTGCATCTGTATTTCCAGCACCTCTGCCCGGTGCTCCACGACCTCGTCCAAACCTGTTTCCCCCTCTGGCTGGACCACGACCTCTCAGTGGCTGCTGACCATCTCTCCCTGGCGGCACAGGTCCCTGACCTACAGTCTGCACCCTAATAGGTTCCCTTGGATAGTCCTTAATAAGATGATCTCTAGACCCACACTTGAAACACCCACCAGATCTTCTCCAACATTCCCTCGGATGTGTTTTCCCACACTGCACACATGGTCGCCACTGACCCACAGCAACTGGCATCACAGCTCGAGCTGGCCCATCTAACCTAGGCCTCTTTTGGAAACCCCCAGAAGAACCTGACGTCCCAAAACCTCTCTTGTTCTTGCCCCTACCTTATCTCAGTTTTGCCTCTCAAAACGTTTCACTTCTTCAGCAATTTTTGCTTTTTCGATCAGAATTGCAAAATCCCTTTCCTGCTGCGGAGCTATCAGTACTCGCAGCTCATCTCGAAGACCATCCTCGAACCGAACACAGCGCTCATAATCGGTTGCGACTATACCCCGAGCATAATGACTTAAGCGCAGAAACTCCACCTCATATTCTATTACGAATTTATTCCCTTGAACCAAATTCAAAAATGCCTTCCTCTGGGCATCCACATAACTCGCCCCGACATATTTTCCCTGGAACGCTGTCTTAAAGAAGTCTCAGGTGATACGATCCGCTTGAGTACCTTCTCTCACTGTGAGCCACAACTGGTATGCCTCATCTCGTATGAGAGACACTGCTCCTTTCAATTTTTCCTCTGCTGTGCAGTCCAGGTCATCCATAATTCGCTTAACTGCCTCCAACCAGTATTCAGCTACATTTGGGACTACACCAGAAATGCCCCTAAAAACTTTAGCCCCGTTTGCCCAGAGTCACTCAGGAATAGATTTCCTAAGCCACCGACCCAGTACTTACTCCAGCAACCCGTTCCAAAACTCGCAGCATAGCTTGGGACTAAGCATCGTCCCCTTCAGTCCGGTCTTGAGACCCTACTTTCGCTACTGGCGATGCTGCCACTTCTCCTTCCGGAACATGCCCTGATTTTGAGGATCCAGCCTCAGCACCCCGGCCTCTACCACGGCCGCGTGTACCACGTCCATGTCCTCTTGTACTCATGCTGCTGAATCGAGCTAATCTGATTAGAAATTTTATGAATTAATATATAATTCCAATGTTTATTAACAGATGTTTTATGTAAAGAAAGTATAAGATTTGTTTTCGCAGATTGAATTTCCTAATGTCTCAGTCTCTACAGTCTTAGCTCTTATAGCTAATAGTCTCAGTATACTATCACTAATTGTAACAGCCCGATTTAGGGCCTAGTCAGAACGATGGTGCGAGACTACAAATCCGAAGTAGTAAAATGAGTTATTAAAGTATTTGAGATGTTTGCATGGTGATATGAAAGTTTCATGTAGAAATTTTATGGAAATTTCATAAAAAGGGTCCATTAGGACTAAATTGCAAAAGTTGCAAAATATGAGTTTCTAAAAGCTTTTTGTATGAAATAGCTTTAGAATATTAATTAGAAGTCCTTACCCCAAATTATAATTTTTGGACAAAATTGGACATAAGTTAGAAATTTGTAAAGTTTAATAGAAGGGCATTTTGGTCATTTATCTATTAAATGATTAAAAAGGGGGAAAAATGATAAAAATTCTTATTCATCTTCTTCCTTGTGCCGAAAATTGGAGAGACTCCATAGCTAGGGTTCTTCAAATTTTTGAATCTTGCTAGTAAGTGCATCCTAGCCCCGTTTTTAATATTCTTCGTATTTTTGGAGTCCTCGTATTATGAATTACCTATTTTTAGCTATAAAATGAGCTTAGATGCATGTTCAAAAATCTACCCATGTATGACATGTTTGTAAAATGATATTTTATGGAAGATTATGAGAGTTTGATGTTAGATAAACATCCTTTCCTCAGTGAATTTTATGAAAAATGATAGTATGGACTAATTTGTAATAGTTATGAAATTGGTCATACATAGTAGAAATAGTGAGAATTGATGATTGTTGTAGTAGAGAAAACGAATCAGCTAAGCATGATGTTTAAGAAAGTTGAATGAAAATCATTTTACAAGCCTAGGGGCAAAAATGTAATTATGAGAAAGTTTAGGGGCAAAATAGTAATTTTGCCAAAGTATAAGTTAAGAGTCAATTTAGTCAATGTGAGTATTAAATGATCTAAATTATTATTATAGATCAAGAAAAATGAAGCCCGAATTGAAATCGAGGCAAGAACAAAGTCGAGGACTAAATTGCATATCTACACACATTTTGTATATTGAGGTAAGTTTGTATGACTTCTAAGCTTTATGATTACAATCAATGAATTGCTTAGTATAATGTACATTATTACCATAGAAATGCTTAGTGCTGTGTTAAATAAAGAAATCAATGAGATTAAGCATGAGAAAGTCCCGATTGAAGTTGAATTACTTAGGATACTCGATCTACCACATGAGATAAGAAAGTCCGTATAAGACCAAGCCAAGGCATGGCATCGGCAATCAAGCAAAGTTATCATGTAAGTCCAAGACAAGTCTTGGCATTGAAGAGTTATTATGAGATGAAGACCCATGTAAGCCCAAGCCAAGGCATGGCATTGGTGAGTCTCCAAGTAAAGATGTCATGTAAGTCCAAGACAAGTCTTGGCATTGAAAAGTTATCATGAGATAGAGATCCCTTGTAAGCCCAAGCCAAGGCATGGCATTGGTGAGTAACAAGAAAGATTTCATGTAAGTCCAAGCCAAGGCTCGGCATTGACCAGTTCATGAGTAAAGATACCAAATAAGACCATGTCAAGACATGGCAATGGTAAGTTCCTAAGGGAACACACAAGGAAGACTTTGAGTAAGTCTATGTCAAGACATAGCATCGATACCAAGATGAGAGATCCCATGTAAGACCATATCTAGGATATGGCTTTGGCATTGAGTTATATGTGGAATGAGATTTAGTATCCTTGGTTATTCATAGAAATTCATCGGGCAAATGAGTAAAGCTTAAATGAGATAGCAAGAAAATTAAGTAAGCAAAGCTATTATCAAGTTGGAAATAAGTATTATTCATGTTATGAATGATGAATTAGAGATTATGATTATTATAGTAAAGTATGCTGATCTATGTGATTAAGTGATATAGGTACCTTGTTTACCTTACGAGCATGAGACTAGTAAGTATCATGAGATATGTAAGAATCAGTAAGAGTAAGTAAGCTTAAATTGCTGAAATTATGATGCCATTGTTTATGCCAAATGGGTTATGCTAAACAAGTATGATGTTATGTGAATTTTATGCAAACTTACTAAGCTAAATGCTTACGTCTTTTATTCTTTCTTTCCATGTAGTCCTCCCCAGCTAATCTCGTGGATCATCGTCATCGGAGCTCGGAGCACACTATCAATCGCTATTTTGGTATAGCCAAGATGTTTATATTAAGTATGGCATGTAAAGGAACATTTCATTTTGAGAATGTGTCTAAAAAAAAAGGGCAAAAGTATGGTCTATCAGGTTTATTATTCTTTTGTATATGCTAAGTGATTGGCCAAGATTGACTAAGTATGTATGTTTATCGATATCAATGAAGCATGTACTTTTGTTCATGAAAGATGTAGTAATTTGAGTTGTTGGATTGAATATGAGATTGATCTTTATTTCAGGGTGGCAATTGGCTTGGTAAATAGCCTTCAAGTGCCCACACGGATAAACACATGGGTGTGTGTCTAGGCCATGCGTCCCCTGCACCTTAGCACTTTAAGTGAGATTAAACTACGGGCTAATCCCACGGCCGTTTGTTTAGGCCGTGTGTGACACACGGTCAGAACATGGGCGTGTGCCCCAGGCCCTGTGAATATAGTCAGTGTCGACCACGGTCTAAGTCCACGAGCGTGTCAAGGCTGTGTGAATCTAGTCAGTGTCTACCACGGGTGGAAAACACAGGCATGTCTAGGAGTACACGGGTGTGTCCCAAACCACATGGGCGTATGACCTCTGTTTTAAGGAAATGTTTACGGTTGAGTTCCGAAAGTTTCTAGATATGTGTTTAAGGCCTCGTAGGCCTATGAGAAGTATGAGTTGTTTAAGAATGAGAGGTTTTTAAATTTGGAACGAAATTTTATAGACCGTAAATACAAGTTTAAGCAAGTTCAAGCATAGTAATGTCTCGTATCCGGTCCTAGCCTCGGACTCGGGTATGGGGTGTTACACTAACTCTAGTAGTTTTTTCTGGAATCATTTCATCATATTATTAAACAAATCATTTCTGGAATCACTTCCAAAAAGACATATATTTTCTAAATTGTATTTCAAACCATTTTTTGGAAAACGTATTCAAACCCATTCCACAGCTGAGTTTTTCAACTTGGCTTTGATACTACAAAATGTAACACCCCAAATCTGACCCAGACGTTACGATCGGATCTGGCGTGTCACATAAAGAGGTTGTTTAAAACTAGTGCGCATTCGTTAAAAGTTTGCATTATTTTTGAAACTTTGAGCTTGTTGTTGAAATTCATATTTGCTTTTATGGCATTAACGTAAAAACGTTGTTATTATTATTTGAAACTTTGATTATTAAAAAACCAATTTCATTAGATTACGAAGATGTGATATTTTTGAAAACAACTATTGTCGTTTAAAGAAAACTACGTATTTATAAATCTAGCAGTTATTAAGGAAGACTTAAAAGAAATTAAACCAATGGCCTTATTACAAAAATATTAACCCAAATTTAAACTAAACTCAAAATAAAGTAAAGCGAGAATTTACTAAAGTTTCGATGCATGGCCACCTGGAGTCATTCACAGCTCCAAATCCTTAACGCTGGGGATCACCTGCAAGATTAAGCAGAGGGGTGAGTTACGAGAACTCAGTGTGTAATCCCCTAATCGGTTACGAACTGGGCCCGAGCCCACAGAAGCAGACTGGGCCTTAGCCCAAACAGAAGCGAACTGGCCTGAGGCCTATACAGAATCAAACTGGGCCTTAGCTCTATTAGCATGGTAAAACAGATAATACATGCAATGCAACCCAACCCAACCTAATAATTCGTTCGCTACACACCACCCGTACCAGCCCAACACACCTGTGGGGATTTCTACTATCAACCCTCCATCCGCTACACACCTCGATGGCAGTCACGCTGCTCATCGCCGAATTTGTGGCAAAGCCACAAGAATAATAGAATATACGTAGCATAGCCACTACACAGATTGTGGCAGAGCCATCGGAATATGTGGCAGAGCCACCAGATTACACTTCCCCAACATCATTATGCCAATCCCATGCAGAATGTCGTGACATAATAATTTAATGTATGCAAACATGTATCAACATAGCAATTATACCAAAAAACACACTATCATGCTAAATCCACCCTTGAGGGTATAATAATAATTTACCCACCGAGGGTATTTTAGTAATTTCACCTTTACTGGCCTTTCCAAAGGCCTACTGTCGCCTCGAGCGACTCGGGACCCTATTTGGGTCTTTATGGAACTATTGGGCCGAAAATCCACTTCGCCCCAAACGGGTCCACACACTCGTGTGGCCCATTTCTCGTGATTTCGGTATCAGAATTCCCGATTTCGCAACCGCACTTACCCTTCGGTAGTTTCCCAACAATATCGCCCAAATGGGCCAAAAAGCCCATTGGACCTGTTAAGCCCGTTTGGCTCGGTTAGGCCCGTTACAGCCTCCGTTTTGTGAGAGTGTTCGCGACACTCTCTGACTTGTCGTTATTGCTCATATTCCGATTTACCATTACGAGCACTCGCATGCTCGTGTGGCATAGATGCCGATTTTCTGGCTTTTTGGCTTTTGGCCGATTCACGAAGTATCATCTGCAAAGAATCGAAAGGGTGTGAGATTACACACCTGATTGGAATACGAACCACGACACTCTCTGAAGCACCTAAGGCATAACAGACTATCAGTTAGTCTCCTTGCTCGAGGATCCCATAGTGAAAATCGATAACACAACCCACCATACTTACCAAAAACGACAGCACTCCTTACTACGCCTGAATGTTCGATTTATTCCTTTGGTTACAAGATCGCGTCCCTAAAGGAGAGCACGAGTTAGTGATGTTGATTCTAGAATAACAAAGAAATAGCCTTTCGGCCTGAATGAACCTGAAATGGCGAACGACCACCCATTTTCCCTTTTCGGCCATAAGGACTTACCAATAATTGTAGAAGGTCCCCAAAGCGGTTTGCACCTAGAGGGCCTTAGATGATTCGGCTATGGCTTTGAACCGAAATACGTGTTCCATGATGAGAGAAGAAAAGAAAGAGTTAGACAACAACTTGTAGAAACAGGAATGGCACATTCGGCCATGTGAACATAGGAGGGAAAAGAAAAGAAAATAAAGAAAGAAAGAATTATCATTACCTTAGATCGAAGAGAACTCGACTGGAAGAAAAGATTCGCCCCCCCCAAAAAAGCAAAACACCAAGCAACTGACCACAAGAATCAAAGTAGGTAGGGTGGCTATCGATCAAAGAAAAGAGAAGTATTAAATAAGTAGAAGGGAGGTTCGGCTATAATATGCACCAAGAAAGAAAGAAGGATGAGAAACAGGGAGAGTATCACTAGAGGTTTCGGCAAAGAGAAAGGAAGCAATCGAAATGTTTTAGCCAAAAACCAAAAAGAAAAAAAACTCTCTCTCAAATGAACACTTAGAGAAAACGGCACCCTCCCTACACACTTATGATCGAATGTGCTAAAATTGCCTAGGAAGCTAAAGAGAACTTGGTACACACACACACCAACTAAAACTGATTATGCTCCTTAAGCACCTCCCCACTTTCGGCCAAACACCTTCACTCACCAACTCCCACGATCCTCTCCTTGATTTGCTCCACAATCCACTCTCCATCACCCATTCAAACGGTTTGACCACTTCAAACCTTCACCTAGCAGAATCCCATTCCAACTCTACCTCTTCTTCTCCCTTAGCATAAAAATAAACCCACAATTTGCATACCATGGGATTCGAACCCCACTTCCCTTGCTACACAAGTGATGCCAACTCCACTAGGCCACCTTGCTCTTTTTGTTAACACAATACCAACAATTACACTTAAATCCTACTTCCACTAGCTCTCCCCCCTTAAGTGCCCAAAAAGCAAAATTTTACCAAGGCTTCAACATGACCCCAGGCCTCCCTAGGGCCCTAAACTCCCTTAAACATCACATAGAACCAACATAACATGCAATTACACAAATATGACGAACCCCTAATTTTTGGGATGTTACAGTCCCAGACGTGGTCTTACATGATAAAACAGAACAGATACCTATGTCATGACATAACTAATCCTATATATTCCTAGGTTCGTATGGGACTTCTCGGACTTTTCACTATTTCGACCTTGTCTCAAAATTCATGTACATAGCATCTCATAAGCATTCATTATCATCGATAGCCATATGAATATGCTCAATTCAATACAATTACATTTATTTGCAATATGACTTTCCTCAGATTCGATTTAATGGAAATGGAAACGGCTAGTCGGTTACTTTCGGTTTTCCATAATCGAAGTCCATTTTCCTCGGTTCTTAATCTATACATATTCAGAATTAACCCTTTTATTCACTAACTCATTCAATTCAATCCAAGGACACACATTTAGGGCTATTTGCAATTTAACCCTCATATTAGCACAATTTATCAATTTAGTCCATTTTTCTCAAAACATCAAATTCACAAAATCAACATTTAACCATGCTTAGCCGAATGCCCATAAATCTCATACAAATCCAAACATTTCATTAAATTCACAATTTAGTCCTTCAAAATGCTATTTTCACAATTTAGCCCTAATTAGCTAAATTCATCAAAATTTCAAGAACAAAATATGTTCATCAAACTCATATCTTTCATTTAACAACTAATTCATCATAAAGCTTACTAATTCATCCATGATACAACTCACAAATATCATCAATTCTTCAAATTGCAACATGGGCTTGATAGTAGACTAAGCAACAATCTCAAAAACATAAAAATCATCAAAATCTAAAGCCAAAACATACCTTAATTTTTGCTTAATAGTTGCTGAAACCTAGCTTGGATATTTTCTTCCTTTTCTTCAAATATTCGGCACTTACATAAGATGATAACATTCATCTTTTCCTTTATTTGTTTTATTACAAACATATTAATAAACTATTTACTAAATTATCCTTATTACTAAACATATATACATTTAAACATTATGGACACTTATGACTTTTATCCATCCATTAACTTAATAGTGGTCTATTTGCCTCATAAGGCCTCCACCTTTAAAAGCCACAACAATTAAGGTTTTAACATATAACATGCAAATTTTTGAATTTAATGCAATTCAATCCTTTTGTCAAATTAAATACACAGACAGACAAATTAACTTACGAAACTTTAATCCTTGCTAAATCACATATCATCGGCACAGAAAATAATATGAAAAATATTTTACTAACTCGGATTTGTGGTCCCGAAACCACTGTTCCGACTAGGGTATAAACCAGACTGTTACATTGATTAACTGAATTAAATGAAGTTAGAGTTAGAGTTCATAAAATTGATTGAAAAACTAGAAAGTTTTCATTGCCTTTAGTTTAGTAAGTCTTATTAACTTGATTAGTTTGATTTTAGATTACGTAAAATTTAGTTTATTGTTCTAGATTAGATAAAAGTGAATTATTTGTATTTAACAACTTTGAAAAAACAACCTATTTGCCTTTTGTCCAAACTGAATATCATAACAGATGTTTGCACACAAGTTTGAATAAGACTGTGTAAATTAAGCAAATAAGAGAAAGGGAGAAGTAGGCACACAAACTTTGTTAAATCAGCTTGGAAAACAATCTTACTCTGTGGAGCTGTAACACCCATCACTCTTCCTGACGTATGATACGAATGGGAGGTGCTCTTAGAGCACTTTTAGACTTGAATAAAAAATTTTCTTTTAATAAAACACCATTTCACAACTTTATAGAATTCCTTAAAACAATTCTCAAGATTCAATAAAGAACCCAATGTGATTTGAAATCATTTTGGTTCATTGAATACATGTTAGGACCTATTTAAATTGTAAACAAAATATTTGAAGCTTTCTAGCTTAAATTGGGGTTCTTCGGGTTTAGAAAGATAAGGATTTTCTACATACTTCAAAGTTTTAAAAAAATTAATAAAATTGTATAAATATATTGAAATAATTTTAGAAACATTTAGAAACCTTCCATGGGCGATCAGAGGTGTCCGAGGACAAGTAGAGCTTTGGAGTGCTCAACTCAAAACGAACAAAACAATGTAGGGAACTTGTCCAATGGACAAGGTGCTGATACCTTAGGCCTAGGTACCAGTACCTAGTCCCTATAATGTAGCACTTTTGTAACGCCCCAAAAATCCTTAATATTTATTTTTATATGTTCGTGACACAAATGTTTATCTACTTCAGTGGTTATGTGTTCTGGGAGTGTCTGAAAAGTCTTGGGTTCAAGCCTTAGCTTGGGCAAAATTTTTTTTATTCAAATAACTGTTACTGTTACTGAAAAAGGGCTTAGGCCTAGACTGTATTTGCCTTCTGTCTATTTGATTTTTAAGGGATTACACACTGAGTTTTTGTAAACTCACCCTTCTGACTTGACTATACAAGTAATCCCCAGTCACAAGCGGGTTAGTGCGGCGGAGGACTCGGCGGTGGCCACACAGCTTACTTCGTTCTATTTTAGTACTTAAATAAATTTTTAATTTTATTTTGGGTATATTTTTGTAATAGTGGCCTTTTTAGATTTTTATTTTAATTTTGGATTTTTACTGATTTGTTTTATAACTGCTAGAAGTAGGGGTAATCGGGTTTTCAAAAGAATCAGGCATTTTAACAAATTGCACACAAATACGCAAACTATTTTAAAAGCTTCCGTGACAAGTGACGTTTTGGATATTAATAACATTTTGGAAATTTAATATCGTTCTTGTAACACCCCTTATCCGTATTCAACACCTGAATTTGATACGAGGCACTACCGAACTTAACTTGCTTAAACTCACAACATCAGGCAATAAAGTTTCATTCTAACTTAAAACTTATCATTTATAATAATAACGTCCCTATCAAGGATCTATGAGACCCTAAACATACATTTGGAGAGATTCGAAACCAAACCGGAAACTTCCCCGCACTTAGAAAAATTTTGCTTAAACAGGGTGACACGCCCATGTGAAAGGAAACACGCCCATGTGGGCAGGCCATGTGATCTCACACACCCATGTTCCTAGCTCGTGTGGAAATTATTCTAGGTTTCGAACCTATAGGGGCTTTCACACGGCCGGACACATGCCGGTGTCCCTCACACGGCCTCGACACGCCCGTGCCTTATCCCATGTGCCAAAAACCATGGCATTCTGTTTATGACGTCATCACCTTACTATGGTCACATGGCCTGGGCACACGCCCATGTCCATGGTCGTGCCTCCCACACGTCTGAGACAAACAGCCGTGTCTCTACCCGTGTGTTTACTACTGAGCATACTGATTTGTAAACCTAGCATTCATGGGGTCACACGACCAACTAACAAGCCCATGGGGTTGATCGTGTGTCACACACGGCTTAGACACACGCCTGTCTGTCTACCCGTGTGGACATTTGAAAGGCTATCTACCAAGCCAAACGCCACCCTATACAGTAATCATACTTACACCAATACAATCCAACATTTATCAAGACTATAAAGCACTTCTAAAGACTCAAAATCAAGACATCCATACAAGCATACCCTTAATGAATTTCATCATCATTGAACATATATAAACTTGTCAAGTATTGGCCCAATTCCAATGACCACTTATAAAATGAATTTAACAACATTAATAACCAACACTTTGGCTAACAAATATGACATAACAAAAGAGACTAAGTCCTATACATGCCATACTCAAAATGAATCTAACTTTGCTATACCAAAGAGTAATCAACAGTGTGATTTCCGAACTCCAACATTCCACGAATGCTCGAGCTAACCTGGCAATGCTACAAGGAAAAGGGAAATGAGGGGAGTAAGCATAAAGCTTAGTAAGTTTGCATGAAAAATAAATAACAACATAAGCTCATAATATCATCCAATCATGGCATTGGATAAAATGCAAAGTCTTAAGTACTTTGTAATAACTTTCTCTTGCTTGTCCTTATTACATACATACCATGTCATGTATCATAAACAATTTCTCGTGAACTACTCACGGGTACCTGTATTCACTCAATCACATAGCTTTAGCACTAATCTCATTTCTATTCAAAGGTTGACTATTTATCCCACTAAATCACTTAGGATATTTGATGATACTTGTTCATCGTCATTCACATAATACGAAGCCAATGCCAATCACTTAGGATATTTGATGATACTTGTTCATCGTCATTCACATAATACGAAGCCAATGCCACATCCCGGATGTGGTCTTACATGGTGTCACCTTTGAGTGCCGATGCCATATCCCGGATATGGTCTTATACGGGATCTCATATCAATTATCGATGCCACATCTCGATATGGTCTTATATGATTTTTCTTATTCAATGCTGATTTCATATTCTAGATATGGTCTTATACGAGATCTCAATTCAATGCCGAGGCCATGTCCTAACCATGGTCTTACACGGGACCTTATTCATCTCCTATCTTGTTAATAGTGTTCTCACATTCACTATAGTCCCACCGGGACTTCAACATCACAATTTTCATCATTTTTCTTATTCAACATTATAACTCAAATTTATAGAAATATTACACAACATCACCAGTATCAAACATTTAGAAACTTAATAACATGATGTTGTATTTATTACACTCAAACTTACCTCGATTTCAAAATAGGCTAGATTGCCGATCTAGTCGGATACTTTGCCCTTTCCTCGGTCGAGGTTAATTCTTCGTTCTTCTTGATCTATAATAACAATTTAGCTCATTTAATAACCATATTAATCAGCACATTTCAATAATCATACTTTCCCAAAATTACCATTTTGCCCTTAGACTTTCACAAAATGACCATTTTACCCCTAGGCTCGAAAATCAATTCTAATCAAATTTCTTTCTTTAATGAGCCTAGGTGAACTTTTATTACTCTTATGGCATCCCTCAAAACTCAGTATTTTACACATTTACCACCTATTTTGAAACCTTCACAAAAAGG
The DNA here is from genome assembly GCA_005393395.2 of Gossypium australe. Classification (NCBI taxonomy): domain Eukaryota; kingdom Viridiplantae; phylum Streptophyta; class Magnoliopsida; order Malvales; family Malvaceae; genus Gossypium; species Gossypium australe. The sequence goes on from CM016616.1 coordinate 73,164,716, forward strand.
TCCTTTTTGGTGTTTTCATTGTAACACCTTTCACAAAAGTTGTTCATCAAACAACTAAGACTCATTTTCTTCCATAAAAATGCAACAAAAAACTTAAAATCTCACATGGAAAAACTCTAAACTTTTCACCATTTTGCAAAATAGTCCCCTCTTTAGATAGCTTAAGCTTTAGGGGTTCCAAAAGTACAGATATTATTGATAAATGATCACTAAAACACTTACTTGTAAGGAGAAGAGATTGCTAAAATTTTTAAGCTTTTAAAACCCCTATTTGCTACTAATTTTCGGTGGATGAGTGAAGGAGAAAAAATGATATTTTTTCTTTCTTTATTTTATTCTATTTCATCAATTTAATCCACCTACTACACCAACTTTGACTAATTTTGACTTCTTTGTCCCCCTATGGCTGGCCACCTCTTAAAACAAGGTCTAATTGAACATTTGGGACCTCCAATTAATATTCTATAGCCATTAGGCACCTTTAGCTTGAAAAATTGAAATTTTGCACTTTATGTGATTTAGTCCTTTTTCGTGATTAAACATGAAATCGCTAAAATTAAAGCACCAAAATTTTCATGCACCTATATAATCATATTATAATTCATAAAATAACATAAAAAATTTCTCCGGCCTCGAATTAGTGATTCTAAAACCACTGTTCCAACTAGCCCATATGTAATATCCTGGGTCAGGGGCTATTTTGTGTGACATTGTTTGCATGTTAATGGCTTGCTATGTTGTTGTTTGTATGGTTTCGGGACTTTGTTGTGAGCTGGAAGTAAGCCCGAGTGTTAAGGAAAATTTTTGTTTTTAGGCTTTATAGGAGAGGAGCTGAGGAAGCTGGGGTTTATATTTTATTTTTTGGTGTTTAGTAGCACAAATGAGGAGCTAGCAAAGGGGCAAGGGGGACGCCACATGGAGCTTGGGTGTGACGCCAACTGCAAGGGGGAGGCCTTGTGTTCGAGCTGCGGAGAGGCCACTTTTTGTCACTCTTTTTGACGGCATGGAAGGAAGAGGTAGAAGGCAGTTCAAACTCTGCCTTGGACCTGGTCTTCTCATTCAAATGGTGGGTGGAGAGGGATTTTAGGAGGTTGACTAGTTCAACCAATTTGAATGTGTGGTGGTGAGCACTTGTGGGGATTATGGCCGAATTTTAGGGAGTTTGGAGTGGGGGAGTGATGGCTTGGTGTGGGAGGAAATGGGGTGTGCCGAAATGCACTTTCCATTTGGTGCATTTTCGGTCACATTTGGTAAAAAAAAAAAAAAGCTCTCTTTTGGTCTTTTGTAGCCGAAAGTCAATAGAGTTCTTCATACTTTCCTTTTCTCAAACCGAAAGACCAAATCCCGAAGGCTTGCCGAATTGCTTTGCTTTTCTCCCAACCTTCTTGTTAGCCGAATGCACTCTTGCATTTTCTTTTCTTCTTCTTCACTTGCATAAATCGAAACTAGTATTATTTTTCTCATTTATTCATTTTTCTTCTCTTTTGAAACACTAGTACCGAAACTTATCATTCTCTTCCCAATCGATTTCTCCATTCATCTTCTTCATCTCTTTTGTGCCGAAACCATATCACTTTGCTTCTCAAATTCGTTTTTTCTTTCTTAAACATTATTGCCGAAACCCTACTCTCATTTCACAATCTTTTCTTTCTCTCATTTCTATCCAAGCCGAATTCTTTTTCTTGTGAAGAGTAGGCCGAATCTCTTCCCTCTCCTATTGTATTCTTGGCCGAATATCAGTGAAGGGTTGATCTTGGTGGGTGGCTCAATCTTTGAACAAGGTAAGTGGGTGGCCGAATGGCCATTGTCCCCTCTCTTGTTCTTTGTTGTTTGTGGTTTGGTTAATAGCCGATTTTGGCTTTGTGGTTGGAAGTTAATCTTGTGTGTTGGAATTGATTGTATCATAGGGTATTCTGGATTTCGGAAGCTAGCAAGAGGAGCCTTCATTTCTGTTGATTGATTGGTAAGTGATGGTGAGGATGGATTCTTTTAGCCTAATCGATTTGTTTCTTTAAGTCAAGATTATTAAAGATTAACTGTATTCTTGTTAGGTGTTGGCCGATTATCAGAAGAACCGCTGCTTGGTTCGAGATTTGGTAGGAAACCAAATCTGGTTTTAGGTAAGGGCTCTTCAGTAAACCCTTTGGTTTAAGGGTCTTGGCCGTATGGTTTAAAGTGATTAACTCCTAATTGGCCGATTGTTCTAGGAGCAAGGTGTTTAAGGATCGTAGATCGTTTCGTTGGGTAGACCTTCGTTATTCCAGGTGTGTAAACTAACACACTTCTGTTTAGTAATGTGATTAATAACCTGCATATTTATTAAAGTGACACGATATGATTGATGGATTTGGTACCCGATGGGGTATAAGCACGGATACGGGTAAGTCAGTTTATTTACGAAATCTGTAATGATGTATGAGATATCATGAGTTATGATGAAAATACTATGAGATGCTATTTGAGCATGTTAGCATGATTGTATGATTTATGTCATCTGCATTAGTATGGTATGTTGTTGGGTGATTTGAGAGGAGGGTGAGTATGATATCCGTGTCTTTGGGACACTGTGTATTTGGGACACCAGAGGTTTGGCACCTCCAGTGGTTTGGTACCACAGATGATATTTTGTGACTTTGGGTCACCAGAGGTTTGGCACCTCAGCGTCTCGTCCCAGTGGCTTAGTACCACGGTGGGTTGGCCCCACAGTTGATTATACGGGATTGACACCAGTGATTTGGTATCACACGATGGGTTGGCCCCATCATCGGATTTGTAACTGCGGTCACCAGTGATTTGGTATCACACTGTGTCTTTGGGACACCAGAGGTTTGGCACCTCATTGCGACTCGTCCCTGTGGTTTGACACCACCGTGGGTTGGCCCCAATTGAGAGATACGGGATTGTCGCTAGTGATTTGGTATCACACGATGGGTTGGCCCCATCATTGGATTATTCGTGACTTTGGGTCACCAGTGGTTTGGCACCACACTTATGGATATCGTGACTTTGGGTCACCAGTGGTTTGGCACCACCAGTGGTTTGGTACCACACGGGGTAGAAAGGTGATATGGATGGTTAGGACCGGGGTGCATTAATTATGTTGCTATGATTTGATGTGTGTTAGCATATTGCTTTATCGGGAGGGAGATTTATACACTGAGTCTTGCGACTCACTCTCTCCTTTGACATTTCAAGTGACTCCTAGACGCGGACATGGAGCCGGGATGGACTCGAGGTGCACATGCCATGCTTAAATAAAGTTCTACTCAGACTTTATAAAATTTGGTACTTAAGCTTATTTACTACTATTTGGGTTTTATTTTGGATTGTAAATGGCCTTTAAATTATGTTTTGCTATGTTATGCTTAAGGTAGATTTTTAATATGCCTTAACAAAATAATTGGGTTGAAATTCTGCTAAAAGTGGGAAAGACAATGATTTCAAAACTATAACGCTATGTATTTTAAACGATACCATTGGGTATCACACTTTAACTTGGCATTAAGGAACCTCAAATGATTTTTAGACCAAAAACTTGATTTTCTGCTAAGTCAAATGGTTTAAGTAACAATAAGAAACAACTTGAATTTCCAAATGTAATAAACTTGTTTAACTTCTTAAAACGTTTTCAAAATGACACATGAAGTTTTTAAATAATCATGCCCAAGATTTTTACCAGGATAAAATGTGCAAAAAGGGTTTTTATCAAACTGTTTCTCGTAAGCCTAAACCTCTCAAATACATTTTTCCCCGTAACATACCAGATTCGGTCGTGGTGTATGGACCGGGTTTGGGGGTGTTACACCATAAATCGGGCTGTTACAGTTCTGGAAGTAATAACTTCTTGATAATGATTCAGGTTTTGGAAATGAACGACATGTCTTCGAAATATAATAAAAAGAGGTTGAATAGAAAAGAGAGTTTTTAACGACAACTTGTTTTATGAAAAACACTTCAATGTGGCATCACCAGATTCGGCTATAACGTTCAGGCCTAGTTCGAGGTGTTACATTTAGTGGTATCAGAGTCAGGTTGCAAAACTAGACTGTGGATTGGGTTTTAAAACTTGAAATTCTAAAGAAATTCTTTCAAATGACTTGAAGTGTTTTGAAATGTTTTACTGAATGTGTGGCACATCAAGTCTCCGACGCCGATCCTGTAAGTTCTCTCTAAAAACTGCATTATGATTTTGACTGAAACTGTTAAATGTTTTAAACTGAAACTGCTATAGGTAGTATATCCTGCGACTACTATAGATAGACTGTATTGAAAACACTTAAGCTAGTGTGTACTGAGACTATAGCAAAACTGTTAGGCATTTCGATTTACGAAAATGGACACTGAATTACTATACTGCTTCGCATAAAACTTTGACTAACAAATACTGGAACTGTAAACTGATACATAAACTGTTAATCCAGATAAACGCGATTAGACAATGAGCACAAAAGGCCGGGGTAGAGGCCGTAGAGGTGCTCGAGTTGGGTCCTCGTCATCATGTCACATACCTAATTTGGAAACCAGTGTGACACCGGCTTCACCTGTGATTGAGAGTGGGTCTCATGATTGAACTGCTGGGGACGACGCACTGTCCCAAGCCATGTTAAGAATTATGGAGAGGGCTCGCTAGGACCAATACTGGTACTGAGGCTGAGGGTTGGTTACAAAACGACTCTGGTCCAACGAATCTGAGATTTTTAGGGGTGTTGCTAGAGTTGTCCCTAATGTGGCTGAATACTGAATAGAGGCCACAGAGAGAATTATGGACGACCTGGACTGCACCCTCGAGCAAAAATTAAATGGTGCTGTATCGCTGCTACTAGATGAAACAATCAGTAGTGGCTCACTGTAAAGGAGGGAACTTAGCTCGAACGACTGACCTGGGAATTCTTCAAATCTACCTTCTAGGGAAAATACATGGGTGCCAATTATGTGGATGCCCGGAGGAGAGAGTTTTTAAATCTGACCTAGGGGGTCAGATCAGTGGCCGAGTTCTTAAGACTGAGTCACTATGCGAGAGGTATGGTGGCAACTGAGTACGAGCGATGTGTTCACTTCGAGGATGGCCTCAGGGATAGCTTAAGTGTTCTGATAGCTCCACAAAGGGAGCGAGACTTTGCTGCAATAGTTGATAAGGCGAAGATCGCTGAAAAGTTAAGTGTACTGAGTGCCAGAACTGTAAGAAAGAGAGAGGTAGGAACAAGAGGGATTCAGAGCCCTCGAGTTTCGTTCAGAGGCCTAAGAAAAAGGCCACAGTAGATGGGACGCTCAGAGTTTGGGCCCCTATTACTGCTACTGGACAACAGCCTTGTACTGATTGCGGGAAATGCCATCTGGGCGAGTGTTGGAAAAGAACTGGGGCATGTTTGAAGTGCGGTTCATTGGAGCACCGTATCAGAGAGTGTCCACGGAGGCCTAATCAGATGTAAGCTCCTGGTATGGGTACTACACAGTCGTAGAGGGGTGTTTAGTAGCCACTGAGAGGTCGCGGTCAGGCTTGAGGTGGTAATGGGTTAGGTCGTGGGCAGAGAGCACCAAGCAGAGGTGCTAATCAGACTGAGGCGAGGTAGTTAGCTCTGGTATATGCTGCACGTCGCTGAAAGGAGGGAGATGCTTCGGATGTCATCATGGGTATGTTCATAATTTTTAATATACCTTATACTGCATTGATAGATATAGGATCCACTCATTCCTATGTTTCCTGCTCTGTTACTGAAAACTTGGGGATTCTAGTTGAGAGTACTCCGAGTGAAATTACAGTATTAAGTCCATTGGGGCAGTCCATCCAAGTTAATAAGTTATTTAGAGACACCCCTTTAGAGGTACAAGGAGTTATTTTTCTGGCCAATCTAATGGAACTCCCTTTTGGAGAATCGATCTGATACTAGGGATGGATTGGTTGGTCAAACATCGGGTGAGTTTGGATTGTGCCACTGAACGGGTTGTACTCAGATCTGAGGAGGACAACGAGGTAGTTGTAATTGGGAAACGTTGAAACTACTTGTCGAATGTGATTTCTGCATTGAGGGCTGAAAAGTTGGCTCGTAAAGGGTGTGAGGCGTATCTAGCCTATATTAGTGTTTCAAATTTAGGGGATTCTTCTATTAGGGAAATCACAACGGTTAAATACTTTTCGAACATCTTCCCTGAAGAGCTCCCTAGGTTACCTCCAAACTGTGAAGTTGAGTTTGGGATTGAGCTCATTCCTGGTATAGCTCCATTGACCATCGCCCCTTATAGAATAGCACCGAAGGAGCTTGTGGAGCTTAAAGCTTAGACTCAAGAATTACTGGCTCATGGGTTCATTCGCCCTAGCCGAAGATCGTGGGTTCTTGATCGTGAAAAAGAAGGATGGATCCATGCACATGTGCATTGATTACCGGCAACTTAACAAACTGACCATTAAGAATCAGTACTGGAACGGTGGAAATGTGCAAGTGTACACAATCGTAACAAGTAATAAAGTGACAAGTAAATGTCGAGTTATCGTACCCACAGGGACTGTAAAAGAATTATTTATGAAAATGGTTCAAACACTTTGGTGACAGAAAAATATTTGGTTTTGAGGAATATTTAAAAACTAAAAGAAAAACAAAGTAAAAAATAAAATAAAACAAAGTTCTAATGCACGATTTCAAAAACTAATTTTAATCAAGATGACATAATTGTGTTGGATTAATCACATTTCTTACCTTAGAATTATTAAGCTCGTGTTTATACTTCAACTCGGTAATTTGCTAACTTATGAACATACTTACAAATAAAAATCCATTCATCTCTTGTACATATTTCTATGCAAATCCGAACGATTAAACAGACTTCTACTAGTAAACATGTTATTGCACATACATACTTATTAAATTAAACAATCTCTCGCATATTCCTATGTCGGTGCAAACGATTAATTCAACCTAACAAGCATATAAAAGATCATGTGAAGTAACAAAGTATTTTTATCTTGAAACAATTTAATCACAAAAATCCTACAAGTTATGCAAGGTATATGTATCGTCAAATAAAATGCTAATTTAATCTCCAGCTACCTTAGAAGAATTAAACAAGCACAGATTAAGTATTGTGTCCATTAATTACAATTTCAATGCGTTTAAATAATTAACTCATTAGCTATCTAAACAATTATAATGCCAGATAACTTAACATAATTTTACTTAATCAAACATTTCACCGATGCTTTTAATAGCATAAACACAATTTTAATAATCTAAGAGGGCAAAATGAAATCAAACCAACATGAATTAAATTCAAGCTAAGTTGATTAAATTAAACATGTCAAAAGCATGAATATTCATAAGCATGTTTGTCAAAACAACAACAAATAATTTAAAGAGATAGGGAACAAGAAACAAATCTGGTGGCTCTCCATGGCTTGTCTGATTGATCCCTTCTTCGTTCTTCACTGTCCTCGGCTATCAAGGGGGCTTATGAACACTTCAATTGCTGCTTCAAATGGCTGGAAAACACCTCTTTTTCCAAGAGGGGAAATCGGCACAAGAACACCAAAAAGGGAAAAGGGAAAATTGGGAATTGAGAGAAAATGAGAGAGAAGAATGTGAAGGCTTGAGGTGTGTTTTGAATGAGAAGCTAGGGGCTATATTTATAGGTGTTTAAGGCTGCTAAAAATAGCACATAGCAGCAGCAAAAGAGGCCTCCCTTGGCCGGCCATCCCATGTGGCAAAGTTGAATGTTTCAACTTTGCTAAATATAGCATGGGGCAATCTAATAACCTGATTTGGACCTTCATTGTGGATGGATTGGGCTGCCCAATTGATGGCTAGTTCGGTTCAATTGGTTCGGTTCAACTGATGCGGTTCAACTGGGCCCCTTTTCCATAATTAATTAAAAATAATTTATTTAGTCCAAATTAAATTGGGAATAAATTAAAATTAATTAAATTATGATTAAATCTTCATAATTGGACCGTCTTGGGCTGGAAATAAAGTCGCCTTGAATCTTCAAATCGCTTCTCGGTTTTATTCTTCGAGCAGTGTCTACCGAGCTGATTTTTGCCTTTTGTGCGAATCTGTCGAAAATAGTCAAAATTACACAAAATTCACTATAAAATTAATTAAAATTCATCATGTTCATATTTTTAGCACACTTTAATTATTTTATAATATTTAATTATTTTCCGACAAGAATTTACTCGAAACCACATGAATTTGGGTAAGAAAGGGCATTAAAAAGTATATAAATTTTCGTATTTCCACACCCCAAACCTAATTCATTGCTCGTCCCGAGTAATGCATAAATTTGAAAAGAATTTTCTCGGAAACACCTTTGAAAAACTTCCTTCAGAACAATTTTTCTTCAAAATTATGATGTTGGCATACTTATGCTCAAGAACAAGAAATTTGATAGTTATGCTACTTAAACATTCATATCATTCAAATTACTCCCAACAATTATTATACTAGCAAAATTAGACTAAATGTTTCTTAATAAAGACATGTTACTCGCTACTAATTTGATTTTAATTCCTTATTCAAAAAGTAAACTGCAATCATTAAGCTTAACTAAAGTCTTCATATGTTGAACAGAGCAATTTCTCTCCACTAATGTAGGTAACATTGGAATTTTGAATCAATAGGTCTTTAATAAGGTTGTAACATGGCTGGGCTTAGGGGTAGGTAAAAGATAGATAAATTTTTGGATTACAAACCCTAGACTCAGCTTATCTTCAAACCTTCGGAAATTTCACCCTTGATACCCAACTTGTGCTCTTTTGATCACTTATTTTATTTTGAGTACATGTTTTTTTTTTTTAAAAAACAAGCTCAAACTCGAGCACTTGCTTCATGTACTACAATTTTTCGAGCAATTGATACTTCTTTCCAACTCCCCCAAACTTATTTTCAAACAATCTTCTGAATAGTACTGAGTCTAGTGTTCGGGACAATTTTAGAAGTAATGAAGAGAAAATTGATGGCTAAATATTGCAAAGGTCCAAATAAAATTAGGCCATATTGTAACACCCTATACCCGAGACCGATGCTAGGACTGGATACGAGGCATTACCATGCTTAAACTCACTTAAACATGTACTTAGGGGCTGTAAAATATTGAACCAACTTAAAACTTTTTTTTTCTTGATCATAACATACATATTATGGGCCTACGAGGACTTACACATTTATCCGAACGCCTCCGGACACTTCATCTAATTCTCATCTTAGAAGCAGGGTTCACACGCCCATGTTGCTTGAGGACACGCCCGTGTACTCATTTACACACCCATGCCTACAACCGTGGAAGGTTACTGACTTTATTCACACGACTTTGACACGCCCGTGTCTACCAACCGTGTGAAGCTACTGACTTCAACCACATGGCCTAAGCACACGCCCATGCTTTGAACGTGTGTCTTACACGACTCACACACACGGCCGTGTAAAATGACCGTGGTCTAACTTGATTTAAAACATTAAGGTGCAGGGTTAACACGGTCTAGACACATGCCCGTGTGTCTAACCGTGTAAGCAATTAGAGGCTATTTACCAAGCCATTTGCCTCCCCTAAATTAAGATCAACTCAACATCAACCAATACAAATCATTAATAATATAACTTTTATGAACATTACTACATATTTCATTGACATCTATAAACAAACAACTTAAACAAGTTTGGCCAACCACATAGCCATATACAAAAGAATAATAAGATGATAGCCTATATAATGGCCTTACAAAAAAAAACATCTTCTCAAAATGAATGATTCCTATACATGCCATACTTAGTAATATAATTTGGCTATACCAAAATAAGGTTTGATAGTGTGCTATGAGCTCCGACTCCAATGATCCACAATTTAGCTTGGCGGGACTACATAGAAAGAAACAATAAAGACGTAAGCATTTAGCTTAGTAAGTTTGCATGTATAACACATAAAAAAATAAACTTGCTTCATATAAACCATTTGACATAAGAATGGTGTCATTATCTCTTCCATAAAGCTTACTTACTCATACATGATTCTTACTTGTCCCATGGTACTTACTAATCTCATACTTGTAAGGTAACAAGGTACCTGTATCTCTTGATCACATTGATCAACATACTTAAACATAATAATCATGTCTTCTAATTCATCATTCATAACATGAATAATATTCAATTTCAATTTGATAATGGCTTTGCTTTCTTAACATTCTTGTTTTCACATTTTAGCTTTGCTCATTTGCCGAATGAATTGCTATGAATTACCGGGAATACTAGATCTCTAGTCATGTACTTGATGCTAATGCCATACTCTAAATATGGACTTATGTGGAAGATCTCTTCTTGAATCAATGCCAAGCTTTCCTTGGTCTTACATGATAACTTGCTTAATGCCAAGCTTGGGTCCTTGGACTTACATGATAACTTATTCAGTGCCAAGCTTGGGTCCTTGGACTTACATGATAACTTATTCAATACCAAGCTTGGGTCCTTGGACTTACATGATAACTTGTTCAATGGCAAGCTTGGGTCCTTTGACTTACATGATAACTTATTCAATGCCAAGCTTGGGTCCTTGGACTTACATGATAACTTATTCAATGCCAAGCTTGGGTCCTTGGACTTACATGATAACTTGTTCAATGCCAAGCTTGGGTACTTGGCTTGGTCTTATACGGACTTTCTTATCTCATGTACTAGACCGTATATCTAGGGTAATTCATCTTCAATCGGGACTTTCTCTTGTTTAATCTTATCGACTTCTTTGTTTAACATAACATTAAACCATTCATGATAACAATGTATATTATACTAAGCAATTAAATGATAAAATCATAAAGCTTAGAACTCATATAAACTTACCTCAAAATACAAAATGTATGTAGTTAAGCAATTTAGTCCTCGACTTTGTTCTTGCCTCGGTTTCGATCTGGGCTTCGTTTTTCTTGATCTATAATCATAAATAGATCATTTAATAATCATATTGACTAAATTGACTCATAATACATACTTTGGCAAAATTACTAATTTGCCCCTATACTTTCTCATATTTGCACTTTTGCCCCTAAGCTCGTAAAATGATTTTCATGCAACTTTCTTAAACATCATGCTTAGCTGAATCATTTTCTCTACTATAGCAATCATCAATTCTCTCTAGTTCTAGCATGTATGACCAAATTTTATAATCATTACAAAAAAGGTCCATACTATCATTTTTCTTGAAATTCCTTAAGGAAAAGATGTTTATCTAACATCAAACTCTCATAAACTTCCATAAAACATCATTTAGCATGCATGTCATTCATGGCTAAATTTTTAAACATGCATCTTAGCTCATCAAATAGCTAACAATAGCTTACTCATGCTACCGGGACTTCAAAAATACGAAGAATATCAAAAACCGGGCTTATGAGCACTTCCTAGCAAGCTTCAAAAATTGAAGAACCCTAGCTATGGCTTCTTTCAATTTTCGGTAATGGGGGAAGAAGATGATGAGATTTTTATCATGTTTTTCCTATTTTAAAAACTTATTAGACAAATGACCAAAATGCCTTTCCTCTTAAAAATTTATATAACACCATCTCAAGGCCAATTTTGTCCAAAACAATATTTTTGGAAAAATTGCTATTTAAGGACTTCTAATTACTATTCTAAAGCTATTTCATACAAAAAGCTTCTAGAAACTCATATTTTGCAACTTTTTACAATTTAGTCCTTTTGGACCAATCCACCACAATTTAATAAAATTGCTTCATAAAACATTCATACTAGCATGCAAACATGGCATAAACTTTGTAAACTCATAAATTCATCTCGGATTCGTGGTCTCGCACCACTATTCTGACTAGGCCCTAAATGCCCTATTACAATTCTCCCCCACTTAGGGGTTTTCGTCCTCGAAAATCTTACCAGCAAAAAGGTTTGGATATTGGTTTTTCATATTCTTTTCTATTTCCCACATAGCTTCCTCTATCCCATGTCTTTGCCACAATACTTTCACTAAGGCAATACTTTTATTTCTCAATTGCTTGACTTCTCGAGCCAAAATTTTGACTGGCTCTTCACTGTAAGTCATGTCGGGATGAATCTCTATCTCTGATGGGGTAATCACATGTGAAGGGTCTGATCTGTAGCGTTGCAACATTGACACGTGAAACACATCATGTATCTTTTCTAATTCTGATGGCAGGGCCAAACAATAAGCTACCGGTCCAACTCTTTGAATAATCTCATAAGGTCCAATGAAACGTGGGCTTAACTTGCCTTTACGACCAAATCTGAGGACTTTTCTCCATGGTGACACTTTCAAGAAAACTTTATCCCCAACTTGGTATTCTATCTCTTTTCTCTTTAAATCTGAATAAGACTTTTGTCTATCTGATGTAGCTTTTAAACATTCTCGTATCACTTTAACTTTTTCTTCAGCTTCTCTAACCAAATCAACCCCGTGAATTTGGCTTTCTTTAAGTTCAGTCCAAAATAAAGGCGTTCTGAACTTACGCCCATATAAAGCCTCAAAAGGCGCCATCTTTAAGCTTGACTGAAAACTATTGTTGTAGGCAAATTCTATCAATGGGAGAAACTTTTCCCAACTATTTTGAAATTCAATAACACAACACCGGAGCATATCCTCTAGTATTTGAATTACTCTTTCCGACTGACCGTCAGTTTGAGGATGAAAGGCTGTGCTAAAACTCAATCTTGTACCCAAGGCTTCTTGCAGCTTCTTCCAAAATCTGGATGTGAATCTTGGATCTCTATCCGATATGATCGATAAGGGAATTCCGTGAAGCCTTACTATTTCTGAAACATACAAGTTTGCCAACTTGTCAAGTGAGTAATCCACTCGTACGGGTCTAAAATAGGCCGACTTAGTGAGTCTATCAACTACAACCCATATAACATCTTTCTTTCTTGGTGACATCGGTAAACCCGTTACAAAATCCATAGTAATACGGTCCCATTTCCACTCGGGAGCCAAGATGGGCTGAAGTAAACCAGAAGGTACTTGGTGTTCAGCCTTTACTTGCTAGCAAATCATGCACTTGGAAACAAACTTTGAAATGTCTTTCTTCATTTTCGGCCACCAATATAATTGCTTCAAGTCATTATACATCTTAGTGCTACCCGGATGTACAGATAAACACCCGTTATGTGCCTCGTCCAAAATTCTCTGAATAAGTTCTTCCTTTCTCGGTACACAAACGCTATCTCTAAACATCAAATATCCATCAGAATCAATCCAAAAGTCGGAATTAACATCTGACTCACACTGAGTTCTCTTGACTTGCAATTTGTTATCTTCTTTCTGAGCCTCAAAGATCTCTTGAAGAAACATTGGTCTAGCTTTCAACTCAGCTAGAATAGAATCATCGTCGGATAAGGTCATCCGTAAATTCATTGCCCTTAATGCAAAAAGGGTCTTCCTGCTCAAAGCATCAGCAACCACATTCGCCTTTCCTGGATGGTAGTCAATGATCAACTCATAGTCTTTGATCAACTCTAACCATCTCCGTTGCCTTAAGTTCAACTCTTTTTCCGTCATCAAGTACTTCAGACTTTTGTGATCAGTAAAAATCCGACATCTTTCACCATATAAATGGTGTCTCCATATCTTCAAAGCGAAGACTATGGCAGCCAACTCTAAATCATGAGTCAGATAATTCTTTTCGTGAGGCTTCAACTGTCTGGAGGTATAAGCAATCACCTTGCCTTCTTGCATAAGTACATAGCCTAATCCATTTAAGGATGCGTCGATGTAAATTATAAATTCCTTCCCTGATTCGGGTTGTACTAAAACTGGAGCTTCTGTCAGCATTGCTTTCAATTACTGTAACAATTTAGTCATCGGGGTTGCAATCATGGAAAACCCCTTGACAAATTGCCTGTAATAGCCAGCTAGGCCCAGAAAACTTCTAATTTTGGAGATGTTCTTAGGTGGCTTCCAGTCCATTATGGCTGAGATTTACTAGGATCTACTCGGACTCCATCTCTCGAGACAATATGTCCAAGAAATCCTACTTCCTTGAGCCAAAACTCACTTTTACTGTACTTGGCATGTACTGATTTTCTCGAAGAGTCTGCAAAACTAACCGAAGATATTCATCATGCTCATTCTCATCTTTGGAATAAATCAGTATGTCGTCCATAAAAAAGGCCACAAACTTGTCAAGGTATGGCCTAAAGTTGCAGTTCATTAAATCCATGAATACTGCAGGCGCATTGGTCAACCCAAAGGGCATGACTAAAAATTCATAATGCCCATACCTTGTTCGAAAGGCAGTCTTGGATACATCTGAATCTATCACCCTCAGCTGGTAGTACCCTGATCTCAAATCTATTTTAGAGAACACAGTAGCTCCTTTCAATTGATCGAACAAATCATCGATCCTAGGCAATGGGTACTTGTTCTTTACTGTCACTTTATTAAGCTAACGGTAATCTATGCACAATCTCATGGTGCCATCTTTCTTTTTCACAAATAAAACCGGAGCACCTCATGGTGAACAACTTGATCTTGCAAAACCCTTATCAGTCAATTCTTGCAACTGTAACTTCAATTCTTTCAACTCTGTTGGAGCCATCCTATAAGGAGCAATAGATATCGGTACCGTACCGGGAACTAACTCAATGCTGAACTCAACTTCTCTAACTGTTGGTAGTCCCGATAATTCTTCGAGAAAAACTCCACGTACTCACATACTATCGGTACTGACTCAATCCTCAGCTCTGTTTCTTTATCATTCATCACAAAGGCCAGATATGCTTCATATCCTTTTCTTAAACATCTCTGTGCCGTCATAATAGAAATCATTACCAGCAATCTATCATGTTCATCTTATTTGACATGAAGAACATCCCCACTTTCACATTTCATTTCTATGCACTTCTTCCCACAATTAACTATTACTTTATGAGTAGTCAACCAGTCCATACCAAGAATGAGGTCAAATTCATCAAATGGTGACAACATAAGATTTGCTTTAAAGCAATGACCTCTAATAATTAGTGGACAATCTTTACATACTTTATCAACTAACACACTCTTGCCTAAAGGATTAGACACCTTAATCATGAATTCTGTAGTATCTATAGGCATACTCAAATTAGATACTAATTTCATACAAATGTAAGAGTGTGTGGATCCGGGATCTATTAAGGCAATAACTTTAGTATTGTAAAGAGAAAAGGTACCCGTAATAACATCAGGAGAAGATGCCTCTTCGCGAGCGCGAATGGCATAAGTCCTTGCAGGCGCTCTACCCTCGGGTCTCGCGGCCTGGTCTCTAGGGTTACTTCTTCCCCTTGCCCCACTTTCTGGGTTTTTCTGCGGTCTCCCTCTGACCATATTCTCAGATCTCGGGTTTTGAGTTCTTTCTTCTTTCATCATCTCTGGACAATCTTTTATGAAATGGTCTTAGGATCCACATCTAAGACATTCATTTTCATGTGCTCGACACTCTCCGAGATGACGTCTGCTACACTGTGGACATTCAGGTCTGTCAGGTCTAAAATTTCCAACACTTGCAACTGAAGTCATCTATGCTTTATTTCTCGAATATTGCTTACTCTTGTCTCTTCTTGAAATCCCTGTAAAAGTAGCTGATCGAGCAGGGAAATCTCTTGATTTCTTGGACAAAGACTGGAATGACTTATTCCACTATCTCTTTTTAGAGTTGGCGTAACCATTTTTTGACAAAAACGGAAATCGAACTTGGGTTTCAAAAATGAATAGAACGGGAGCCGCCACCGATCTTTATTAGGTGTGATCGGATCACCTTTGTTTTAATAGTACATTTTGGTTTACTAAAACGGGGTACATGGTCTACGAACATTTGAGAAAATAGGTTCGGGAGTCGGTTACGTGCGAGGAAGGATTAGCACCCTCGCAACGCCCAAAAATCGGTACCAAATTGATTAATTAATGTCCCAATGCCGAAAGTTTGAAAATTTAAAAACGAATTTAGAAATTTGGGTTTTTTTGGAAATGTTTGAGTCTCCTTAGAATATTAAGATTTCCTTGTTTCAAAGGGACCAAATATCACATCCAATACGTAGGACCCGATAATTTCAATCCTCAAATCCAAGGTGTCTCTTAATCCCTAAGACTCATTTATTAAATAACAAAAGGGTATTCAATTATTTGGTCGAGCGAGAAAACCGAAACCCAACACATAGGGCCCGGTCCCTCGAATTTCCAAACGCAGAATATTGCCTTATTTTTTTTAAAAAAGAACTTTTGCTTTTGGGTAAAATTGAGAATTATACATGTTCGGAAAATAAAGTAAATTAATGATAATAAAGAAATTCAATAAAAAACGGTGTTTAATAATAATAGATATAACAATAGCAATAATAATGATAATAATAATTATAATGCAAAATTATGTACAAGGAAAATACATAAATATATATAATAATAATAATGATAATGATGACAATAATAATAATAACACGAAATATATACAATATAACAATATAACTACATTAATAATAATAGTAAATATAATAATAAAGTAGTAATAGTAATAATAATGAAATATGTACATGATAATAATATTAGTATAATAGTAGTAATAACAATGATGATAAAAATACAGAATATGAACAATGTAGTGATACTAAATATGTACAATATATATCGGTGTAAACATAGTAATAATAATAGTATAATAATAATAGTATAGTAATAATAACAAAGAATATTAGTAATACAAATATATATATAACATAATAGTATAGTAATAATGATAATAATAATAATATTAATAATAAAAATAAATATAGCAATAGTAATAATAATAATAATAATAGAAAATATATAATAATAGTAATATAATAATAGTATAATAAAAGACTAAGAAGATTAAAAGTAACTAAAAGGGGACCGAATTGCGTTTAAAAATGGGATTTGGGGGTAAATTCGAAATAGAATGAAAGAAAAGGGGTTACTTCGGAATAAAACGAGAGGAAAAGGACTTATTTGAAGTGCGCATAAAAGATAGGGGACTGAATCAGGAAATAAACCATCCATCGAAATGCACTACATGAGTGGGGACTCGATTGAAAATAAAACAAAACTTCGGGGCTAATCTTAAAGAAACGGAAAATCTGATTGAAACCGTATAAAAAAGCGGAGGGGCTAAATGCGCAATTAGCCCCTCCCACAAAAACACGCGGATCTAACCCCTCGCGGGTCGGGTCCGGGTCGACTAAGGGAAACGGCGTCGTTTTGGGGCCTAAATGGCCAGACCAAAACGGCACCGTTTTGGGGGGCCTATTTAAGGCCATTTTTCTTCAAAAAAACTCATTTCTGTTTCATTTTAAAAAAACTAACTCTTTCCCTTCTTTTTTTCTCTGCAGATATGGGGGAGGGGCGATTTCCGGTGACCAATGCAGCCACCGACGCCGTCGCTCCGGCCACCGCGAGCGGTGGCCGGAAAAGGTAAAATTTTTTTTTTTTTTTTTCTATTTATTTATTTATTCGTATATATGTATATTATGTATGTATATATTTGCGAATGAAGAGAATAAAAAGAAATAAAAAAGAAATGAAATACCTCTGAAACTCCCTGTATTACTATTTATATATTTTTGAATCTGTTTTTTTTTGTTTTTTTTTTGATTTCTTACCGACAAAAAAGGTCCCCTCCTTGGTACAATAATCGGCCTTTTATAGCCGAGAGAGAAAAATGAATAAATAAAAAAAAATAGAAAATAAATCCTCTGTTGTGGTTTTCCTTGCTGTTCTTTTGTTTTCTTTTGCAGGTGGCCGGACGGCGCTAGTGGAACGATAGTGGAGGCTTAGTGGAGAGCGGCGCAAGTGGACTTTGCGGCGCATCAGGGGGCGCGAGTGGGGGCACGCGCGCGGTGCCTCTGGAGTCTGGCTGCTAGGGTTTCTTGAAAACCCTCATCACATGGGTTGTTTGGGCTTTTTGGATTTGGGCCATGGATTTTATTTGTTTGGTTTATTATTTTTATTATTATTATTTTTTTTGGGTCTAGGCTTAGTGGGTTTAGCTGGGTTAATTGGTTTTGTGTATTGGGTTTATTTTACCTGTAATGGGCCCGGGGTTAATAACCCGGGCCAAAATTGGTTATTACAAGAGTCACGAGACTCCATTTTAGACTTCTTCTTCTCCTTTACTAGTTCTTCGGCTTTACAAGCCCTTTCTACTAGCACAAGCAATTTGATGTCCTCATTTAACCCATCTTCAAACCTTTTACTCATGATGGCCTCAGTGGATACACATTCGCGAGCGTACTTGTTAAGTCGTACAAACTCCCGCTCATAGTCGGTTACAGACATCTTGCCTTGCTTTAACTCTAGAAATTCTTTTCTTTTCTGTTCCACAAATCTTTGACTAATATACTTTTTCTTGAACTCTTCTTGGAAGAATTCCCATGAAATTTTTTCCCTTGGTACTACCGACACAAGGGTGTTCCACCATTGGTAAGCAGATCTCTTAAGAGAGAGACTACACACTTCATGCATTCCTCAGGTGTGCATGACAACTCATTAAATACCCTGATGGTATTTTCCAACCAGAACTCAGCTTTTTCTGGATCATCTTCCTTTTTAGCTCGGAATTCTTCTGCCCCATGTTTCCTGATCCTATCGATTGGAGGTTTATCTCCTCTTACCACCTCTACTACTTGAGGGGTTGCAGGAACAGGTTGTGGAACAGGCGGAGGTGGAGGGGGTTGTGCATTCGGGTTCGCCTGAATGAATCTATATACCATGTGTTCATCATGTGGAGGAAGGCTTCTCTAGCCTCTTCTCCTCCTCTTTGACTCACCGTAGTGGGTCTATTCTCATTTTCGCTCGGCACTGTCCCCTCACCGGGAGCCGGCGCATTACTTTCTACGTCATCCGCCACATTTCCTTCGGAATCCATTTACTATATGTATAAACAAAATTTTAAGTCGTCAGGAGTCGTCACACTATCATTATAAAAACATTCTTAGGTATGGCATGTATAGCTAAACTCGTGTTTATGCTACGTTAGTCCTAGAATCAACTAAATTGTAGCTCTGATACCACTAAATGTAATACCCTATACCCGAGATCGATGCTAGGAATAGATATGAGGCATTACCATGCTTGAACTCACTTAAACATGTACTTACGGACTGTAAAATTTTGAACCAACTTAAAACTTTTCTTTCTTGATCATAACATGCATGTTATGGGCCTACGAGGCCTTAAACATTTATCCAAACGCCTCCGTACACTTCATCTAACTCTCATCTTAGAAGTAGGGTTCACACGCCCATGTTGCTCGAGGACATGCCCGTGTACTCATTTACACGCCTATGCCTACAACTGTGGAAGGTTACTGACTTTATTCACACGGCTTTGACACGCCCGTGTCTACCAACCGTGTGAAGCTACTGACTTCAACAACATGGCCTAAGCACACGCCCATGCTTTGAACGTGTGCCTTACACGGCTCACACACATGGCCGTGTAAAATGACCGTGGTCTAACTTGATTTAAAACATTAAGGTGCAGGGTTAACACGGTCTGGACACACGCCCGTGTGTGTTACAGTGTAGGCAATTAGAGGCTATTTACCAAGCCATTTGCCACCCTTAAATTAAGATAAACTCAACTTCAACCAATACAAATCATTAATAATATAACTTTTATGAACATTACTACATATTTCATTGACATCTATATACAAACAACTTAAACAAGTTTGGCCAACCACTTAGCCATATACAACAGAATAATAACTTGATAGCCTATATAATGGCCTTACAAAAAAAACATGTTCTCAAAATGAATGATTCCTATACATGCCATACTTAGTAATATAATTTGGCTATACCAAAATAAGGGTCGATAGTGTGCTATGAGCTCCGACTCCAATAATCCACAAATTAGCTTGGCGGGACTACATAGAAAGAAACAATCAAAGACGTAAGCATTTAGCTTAGTAAGTTTGCATGTATAACACATAAAAAAATAAACTTGCTTCATAAAAACCATTTGACATAAGAATGGTATCATTATCTCTTCCATAAAGCTTACTACTCATACATGATTCTTACTTGTCCCATCGTACTTACTAATCTCATACTTGTAAGGTAACAAGGTACCTGTATCTCTTGATCACATTGATCAGCATACTTCAACATAATAATCAAGTCTTCTAGTTCATCATTCATAACATGAATAATATTCAATTTCAATTTGATAATGGCTTTGCTTTCTTAACATTCTTGTTTTCACATTTTAGCTTTGCTCATTTGCCCAATGAATTTCTATGAATTACCGAGAATACTAGATCTCTAGTCATGTACTTGATGCCAATGCCATACTATAAATATGGACTTATGTGGAAGATCTCTTCTTGAACCGATGCCAAACTTGCCTTGGTCTTACATGATAACTTGCTTAATGCCAAGCTTGGGTCTTTGGACTTACATGATAACTTATTCAGTGCCAAGCTTGGGTCCTTGGACTTACATGGTAACTTATTCAATGCCAAGCTTGTGTCCTTGGACTTACATGATAACTTATTCAATGCCAAGCTTGGGTCCTTGGACTTACATGATAACTTGTTCAATGCCAAGCTTGGGTCCTTGGACTTACAGGATAACTTATTCAATGCCAAGCTTGGGTCCTTGGACTTACATGATAACTTGTTCAATGCCATGCTTGGGTCCTTGACTTACATGATAACTTATTCAATGCCAAGCTTGGGTCCTTGGACTTACATGATAACTTATTCAATGCCAAGCTTGGGTCCTTGGACTTACATGATAACTTGTTCAATGCCAAGCTTGGGTCCTTGGACTTACATGATAACTTCTTCAATGCCAAGCTTGGGTCCTTGGACTTACATAATAACTTGTTGAATGCACTTACATGATAGCTTGTTCAATGCCAAGCTTGGGTCCTTGGACTTACATGATTACTTATTCAATGCCAAGCTTGGGTCCTTGGACTTACATGATAACTTATTCAATGCCAAGCTTGGGTCCTTGGACTTACATGATAACTTGTTCAATGCCAAGCTTGGGTCCTTGGCTTGGTTTTATACGGACTTTCTTATCTCATGAACTAGACCGTATATCCAGGGTAATTCATCTTCAATCGGGACTTTCTCTTGTTTAATCTTATTGACTTCTTTGTTTAACATAACATTAAACCATTCATGATAACAATGTATACTATACTAAGCAATTAAATGATAAAATCATAAAGCTTAGAACTCATACAAACTTACCTCAAAATACAAAATGTATGTAGTTAAGCAATTTAGTCCTCGACTTTGTTCTTGCCTCGGTTTCGATCCGAGCTTTATTTTTCTTGATCTATAATCATAAATAGATCATTTAATAATCATATTGACTAAATTGACTCATAATTCATACTTTGGCAAAATTACTAATTTGCCCTTATATTTTCTCATATTTGCACTTTTGCCCCTAGGCTCGTAAAATGATTTTCATGCAACTTTCTTAAACATCATGCTTAGCTGAATCATTTTCTCTACTATAGCAATCATCAATTCTCTCTAGTTATAGCATGTATGACCAAATTTTATAATCATTACAAAAAGGTCCATACTATCATTTTTTCATGAAATTCCTTAAGGAAAAGATGTTTATCTAACATCAAACTCTCATAAACTTCCATAAAACATCATTTAGCATGCATGTCATTCATGGCTAAATTTTTAAACATGCATCTTAGCTCATCAAATAGCTAAAAATAGCTTACTCATGCTACCGGGACTTCAAAAATACGAAGAATATCAAAAACCGGGCTTATGAGCACTTACTAGCAAGCTTCAAAAATTGAAGAACCCTAGCTATGGCTTCTTTCAATTTTCGGCAATGGGGGAAGAAGATGATGAGATCTTTATCATCTTTTTCCTATTTTAAACACTTATTAGACAAATGACCAAAATGCCCTTCCTCATAAAAATTTCTATAACACCATCTCAAGGCCAATTTTGTCCAAAATAATATTTTTGGAAAAATTGCTATTTAAGGACTTCTAATTACTATTCTAAAGCTATTTCATACAAAAAGCTTATAGAAACTCATATTTTGCAACTTTTTACAATTTAGTCCTTTTGGACCAATCCACCACAATTTAATAAAATTGCTTCAAGAAACATTCATACTAGCATGCAAACATGGCATAAACTTTGTAAACTCATAAATTCATCTCGGATTCATGGTCTCGCCCCACTATTCCGACTAGGCCCTAAATCGGGCTGTTACACATATAGTCTCAAAATTGAGTTTCAAAGGATAATTTTATCTGGGTCGGCTTGAAAGGCTCAAACGGTCCAAACAATAGTTGCCTAAATCATTTTCAACATTCCATGCTTCCTAGGATTTTGCCTCAAGAAATTACTAAGTCAATTCTAAAGACTTAAGCTTTCATACATGCCTAATTTTTTCGTAGGGAACTAAAAAATTTATGATACAAATTTACATGCTTTATTAAAAATACATTCACATCTTTATTAAGCTAACATAATAATTTATTGAAATAACAGAACTTTATTAACACTGAATTTTAGCATAATTAACAAAATCTCAAATTATTGAACAAAAATATGTCCTAATCATAACTAAAAGAAAATTTCATTCTGAATTCAAATTTTCTGTCCCCCCTACTTAAAGTGAACAATGTCCTCATTGTTTAAAGTGAATAGATACTATACACCAGGTAGGATAATTAGAAAAGAGGAGGTGAGTCAAATTGACTGCTTAAGTACTAAGCTCTTTCTAAAATCCAATCCTAGACATGTATATATCTATTGCCACACTTTAGCCTTTGAGACTTGTTCATATTTTATTCATGCTTCCTATCGCTTATTTTATTGTGCAAAAATAAAAATTCCTAATTAACATAATCCTAAAATACTTAAGAAAGAAATAAACAAAAGTTGAAGTCCTCCCCTTTTTTATTTGTTCGTCGATCCTTCCGAATTCGACTCATCTTTTGCTCTATTAGTATTGCCTCTACATGAATCGCTTTGCTCCTTCTTTGATGATGAAACCCATGGCTCAAATATGAAATCTGGAAACTCAGGTACAAAAATAAATGGGTCATTATAAATTTTCTTGAGGGCACTCCTCATCGAGTCATCCCTTATTTTTGCATATCTCCAGTAAGCTTGTTGTTGCCATTGCATGTGTTGCATTAAGTCCATCAGCTTCAACAGCTCATCACGATGATCTGGGCTAGGCGGTGGAGCTCTAAACATTGATGGCTCGATATTAGGTTCAACTTCTGGTTCCATTAATTCTGCCTCATGAGGGACTTCAGTTGATTGCTCTGGTGGGATTTCTGTGGGTTAATCTTCTGCTTCTTCGGGATCCTCGCTTTCTTCAATTCTTTGCTGAAGAACAGAATCTCCGGCCATTCGGTAGAGGTCCCAATCGGTGATTGTGCCTTGACTATACTCTGTCTTCTTTACGTCCGCAAGGAGTTTTGCTTTTAAGCACAGAATTGTGATCGTAAAGGGGAAATAGGCAGGGCCAGAACGTCTAACGGTACAATTTCGCATCTCTCTCAGAATGATTTTGCCCAGATCAATGGTCTTTCCAGTTAAAATCGAGTATAATAGGACTATTCGATCTAATGAAATTGTAGTCCCATGTGAACTAGGCATAAGGCTGAAACGAATGAAATAGAACCATACCTTCGCAATTGGTGTCAAATACTCTCTTCGACACGTGTGGATTCCTTGCTTTGACACAGTCCACTTAGAACCTGGAACTATGAGTTCCTCGAGGATTTCTTGTAGATTTTCAGGCTTAATATTGCTCAACGGAGAGGAATATTCATCATTGTCAAAATCAGGTAATTCAAAGAACTCATTAATAGCATTAGATTTTATGGGTACCTTAATTCCGCGGACTGGAACTTTGGTCAATTCACTTGAAGTTAAGTTCGCGTAGAATTCATGAACTAGTTCTTCATCCACACTTGGTCTCTTTTCACAAAACAATTCCCAATTGAGTGCTTCAGCAACTTGACGAATACGTGCCATAAAGTCTCTGTAGTTGCTTTCCTTCAATGTGAAGCCTTTCTCTGGATGCATTTGTTGATTTTTAAAGATATTTTCGTATCTTACTTTGGCTTCTTCAAAGTGAAATTTGCTTTGTGTTTCGTCGATTTGAGCGGAGGCACGAGTTCTCTTGCAAGTCATAATTAACCTGAATATCAGATGGAAAAAAATAAAAATTAGCTTCTTAAAAATTTAATAACAATTACTAAAATTTCAATAAATTGAAAAATTAAGTAATTGAATAAAAATTAAATTTAAGAAAGAAAATTATTCTTACCACCTTCCTTGTAGAATTTAAAAACTCCTAAAGTAAAACTATACTAATGAATTAAAAGGGAGAATTTAAAGGAGGGTTGGCTTAGGTTAGGGGAAGGGAGATGTACGCATAGGCGCACAAAGTAGCAAGGTGCAGCGCAAGGCAGGCCACGGCTTGTTGACGTGGGGCGATGGTGTCCAGCAGGCGCACGGGCAGAGGCAGCAGCGTGAGGCCCCGACCTGGCGTGTGCGGCGTGTGCTGGAGGTGCTGCTGGCCGAATGGTGGCTTGGGGTGGTGTGGCACTTGGTGTTTTGGTGTATGGGAGTTTGAGTGATGAGTGAATAGTGAGAACAAGGGTGCAATTTAGAGATGGAGGAGTATAAATTGGAATAGAACTCTTAGAACAATTAAAACATTAAAAATAAGAGTTCCCTTCTAATTTTACTCATGATAAACAACAATTAATAATTAAATAAACACATATAAATTATCAATTGCTATTTAATTATTATGATAAATATGAAATAAAATTAGCTCTAATCCTAAGCTAAATTGATAAAAGTTAATATATAAATTATAATTAATATAATTATATATTAAAGTTTATCAATAATTTATAAGTATGAAAATAAAAAATATTTATTTTAGATGCCCTTTAAAAATATTTACAAAAAGAGGCACCTATTTTTTATTATTTACGAAAATAGCAACCAAATTTTGAAAATAATTCAATTTAGTCCTTAGACTTACTGAAAATTTAAAATTGAGTTGCAATTTAAGGCTTGGGTCAAAATTGACCTTTTTATTTGAAAAATAAAAATATTTATTTTGTCATTTAGGAGCTAATTCCTTGGAAAATTATGCAAAAAATCAATTCCCAGGAAAGATTGGAGGGGTCACAAGCGGTCCCGCTTAAGTTCCAATCTCCTAGACAGAATTTATTTGAGCATAATAAACTCGAAAATATACCCTAAATAATTTATTGAAAGCAATAAGAACTAAGGGTTAGATAAACTGAACAAGATTTTATCCCGTTCAGGGGTTCCTCCGTAATAATGTTTCAAACGCTGAGCATTGACTTGAAAATTACCTCTCTTACCTTGGAGTTCAATAACTCCGTATGGATAGACGCAGTGAATTGTAAATGGACCGGACCAGTGTGACTTCAACTTACCAGGAAAGAACTTTAATCTGGAATTAAATAATAAGACTTGCTGACCTACTTCAAATTCTCGAACTCGGATATGCTTGTCATGCCATTTCTTCAGTCTTTCTTTGAGTAATTTGGCATTTTCATATGAGAACATTCAAAATTCCTCTAGCTCGTTGAGTTGGAGCATTCGTTTCTCTTTAGCAACCTTGAGATCCAAATTGAGTTGTCGAAGAGCCCATTAAGCTCTATGCTCTAACACAGAGGTAGATGACATGCTTTCCCAAAGACCAACTATAGAGTGACATTCCTAAGGGTGTCTTGTATGCTGTTTTGTAAGCCCATAAAACATCATCTAGTCTCTTGGACCAATCTCGTTGGTTCGGACAAACTCCCTTCTCAAGTATGCCTTTGATCTCCTTATTTGCTAGCTCAGCTTGTCCATTTGTCTACGGATGGTAAGCTGTAGCAACCTTGTGTTTCACTCCATGTTTATCTAGTAACCATTTTAACCACTTGTTCACAAAGTGGTCCCTTCATCGCTGATAATGGCTCTTGGGGTTCCGAACCTTGTGAATATGTGTTTCCACAAGAACTTCATCACAACCTTGGCATCGTTCGTCGGATAAGCTTCAGCCTCGACCCATTTGGACACATAGTCTACTGCTACCAATATGTACTTGTGACCAAAAGATGGAGAGAAAGGACCAAGAAAGTCAATACCCCAAACATCGAACAATTCTACCTCAATGATATTTGTTCGAGGCATCTCATTCCTATTGGTGACATTTCCAACCCTCTGACATCGATCACAATTCTTTACGTAAGCGTATGCATCCTTGAATAGTGTTGGCCAAAGAAATCCGACTTGCAATACTTTGGCCGCTGTACATGTACCTCCGAAGTGTCCCCCACTCGGAGCTGAATGACAGTGGTATAAAATCTTCGGTATTTTATCTTCTGTCACACATCTTCTAATCATCTGGTCTGCACACTTTTTAAATAAATATGGTTCTTCCCAGAAATAGTACTTCACATCGTGAAGAAACTCTTTCCTTTGCTGATAAGTTTTATCAATCGGCATCAAACCACAAGCTGAATAGTTAGCAAAATCAGCAAACCAATGAGTATTGTAGACATGATTTACCTTTAGTATGTGTTCATCTGGAAATGTCTCTTGGATCAGTAAAAGTGGAGAATTTCCTTCTTGCGGCTCCAATCTGGATAAGTGATCTGCTACCTGATTTTATACTCCCCTTCGATCTTGAATTTCTAGATCGAACTCTTGAAGTAGAAGCACCTACCGGATCAATCTCGGCTTAGCATATTTCTTGGCTAATAAGTACTTAACTGCGAAATGGTCCGTATAGACAATCACTTTGGTACCTACAAGATAAGATCGAAACTTGTCGAAAGCAAACACAATAGCAAGTAACTCTTTTTCTGTTACCATATAGTTTAGTTGAGCTCCGGTTAGAGTTCTGCTTGCGTAGTAGATGGGATGAAACACTTTGTTCCTTCGCTGGCCCATGACAGCTCCAATGGCGAAGTCACTTGCGTTACACATCAATATGAATGGTAAATCCCAGTCTGGCGTGACGATTATGGGTGCCGTGACTAATCGATTCTTCAAATTTTTGAAGGCTTTTAAGCATTCCTCATCAAACTTGAATATCGAGTCTTTCTCCAATAGCTTGCATAAGGGTTTAGCCACTTTGGAGAAGTCCTTGATAAATCTTCGATAAAAACCGGCGTGACCCAAAAAGCTCCTAACACCTTTTACAGATGTTGGAGGTGGGAGTTTCTCAATAACATCTACTTTTTCTTTGTCTACCTCGATCCCATGTCTCGTTATCCGGTGACCTAGAACAATTCCTTCTCGTACCATAAAATGGCATTTTTCCCAGTTGAGAACGAGATTCGTTTCTTCGCATCGCCTTAGTACCTTCGCTAGATTGGCTAAGCAATTATCGTAAGTATCTCCAAATACTGAGAAATTGTCCATGAAAACTTCCAAATACTTCTCAACCATGTCAATGAAAATAGACATCATATATCTTTGAAATGTAGCTGGTGCATTACATAAACCAAATGGCATGCGTCTAAATGCAAAAGTACCATACGAACAGGTGAATGTCGTTTTGTGTTGATCTTCCGGTGCTACTGTAATCTGATTATACCCTGAGTATCCATCGAGAAAACAGTAGTAGTCTCGTCCTGCGAGTCTATCCAGCATCTGGTCCAAAAACGGTAGAGGAAAGTGACCTTTCCTAGTCCCCTTGTTCAGCTTCCGGTAATCGATGCAGATTCTCCATCCCGTAACTATTCTCGTTGGTATCAACTCGTTCTCGTTCTCCACGATCGTGATACCTCCTTTCTTTGGCACGCATTGGACTGGACTCACCCATGAACTGTCTGAGATGGGGTAAATTATACCCACATCCAACCACTTGATAATTTCCTTTTTCACAACATCTTTCATGATGGGGTTCAGTCTCCGTTGTCCATTAATCATTCTCTCTCGCCATCTTCTAATATGATCTTATGCGTGTATACAGATGGGCTAATCCCGTGAATATCGGCTATGGTCCATCCGATAGCCTTCTTGAATTGTTTCATCACTATGATAAGTTTATCTTCTTGTTCAGTAGTTAATTCGGCTGAAACAATCACAGGCAGAGCAGAGGCGTTACCTAAATAAACATATTTTAAGTGTGACGGTAATACCTTGAGTTCTAACTTAGGTGGCTCCTCAACTGATGCTTTTGGCTGCATGTAATCTCCTTTCTCTAATTCCAAATATTCAAAACGGGATTGCGGATTAAATCCCTTTTGATTAGCTTCTAGCAAAGCTAAGTATTCGTCATCCTCTTCCTCATTTTAGGGATTCGATGTCAAAATTCTTTCCAATGGGTCATCAACACCGTTAAGTTCCTTCTCTACTATTAATTCCTCTAAATCGACTACTGCAGAATAATCATCCATAG
This sequence comes from Gossypium australe, assembly GCA_005393395.2. NCBI lineage: Eukaryota > Viridiplantae > Streptophyta > Magnoliopsida > Malvales > Malvaceae > Gossypium > Gossypium australe. Next base: position 73,193,116 of record CM016616.1, read on the forward strand.
TGTCAGGAAATCGCATTGACTTAAAAACATTAAATGTTACCTGATCATCCTGAACACACATAGTCAGCTCGCCCTTTTGCACATCAATAAGGGTCCTTCCAGTTGCTAAGAATGGTCTTCCTAGGATGATTGGCACTTCTTTGTCTGCTTCAAAGTCTAGAATTACAAAGTCAGCAGGAAAGATAAACTTATATACACGTACCAATACATCCTCAATTTTTCCTTCTTGATGCGCTAAGGATCGATCTGCTAGTTGAAGTGTAACCGTAGTTGGTCTAACTTCTTCTATCCCAACTCCCTAAATATTGACATAGGCATCAAGTTGATACTTGCACCTAAGTCACATAACGCATTACCACAATATGTTGATCCAATGTTGCATGGTATGGTGAAACATCCAGGATCCTTCAATTTTGGGGGTAGTTTGTTCTGAAGATATGCACTGCATTACTTCGTCAGAGTTACCATCTCAAATTCTCCAAATCTTCATTTCTTTGACAAGATATCCTTCATGAACTTGATGTAGCTTGGCATTTGCTCAAGTACTTCGACCAACGGGATGTTGATGTGTAGTTGCTTGAGTACGTCAAGGAACTTTTTGAATTGAATCTCCTGGTTCGGCTTCTAAAGTCTTTGAGGGTAAGGTGGTGGTGGTTTCATTACTGGAACTGATTCTGGTTGATTCGCCTTTGGTGGTAATTCTGCATCTAATGACGTTGTTGGTTGATCAAAATTGACTGGTCCTGAGGTTACTTTGCATGGTTTTCCAGATATCGGTTCTGGTGAAACTGGGGTTTCAACACTTGGTTGAACTTCTGAGTCTTGAACATCAGCTTGTTCCTTTTCAACTTCGATAGTGTTAGGTTCTACTATCTTTCCGCTCCTCAATTGTAATGCTTTGCAATGTTCCTTCCCTGGATTTCTCGGATTTTCCGTGTCACTAGGTAAAGCACCTTGTGGTCGATTCCTAAGTTCAGTTGCAAGCTGGCCTACTTGATTCTCCAAATTCTTCAATGTAGCTGCTTGGCTCTGGATTAAAGCATCATTCTTTACTAAATATGTCTTTAGCAAACTTTCTAGGCTATTGGATGCTTCAGCTTTGAACTAGTTTCTGAACTTGTTGTGGAAAATTAGGCGGCTGGGCTGGTCTGGGTTGGGTGTAAGTAGTACTGGTTCCAGCCCCTTGGTTACTCCAAGAAAAATTAGGGTGGTTCCTCCATGATGGGTTATAAAAGTTGGATTGCAGCGCTTGCCTTCCTCGATTTTGGTTCTGATTGCCCATGTAGTACACAGATTCTGGGTTCGACGGGCATTCTTCGAACAAATGTCCCTCCCTACAATAGAAACAGGCTATATTCTCAAATTGTTTAGGCAGTTGTGCTGCAAAACTATTAGACCCATTAGTAGTAAGGTTTTTAAGCATTGAGGATATTGATGATACCTGAGATACGAGTGAAGTAAGAGCGTCTACTTCATGAATTCCAGCGACTCGTCTTCCTGACGCTGCTCGGTTGGTTGGCCACTGATAGTTGTTGCTGGCAATCCTCTCGATAATTTCATAAGCCTCGTTATAAGACTTAGAAAGGAGAGCACCATTAGCAGAGGCGTCCACTACCATCCTTGTAACACCCCTTACCCGTATCTTACGCCCGAACCGGGTTCAAGGCATTACCAGACTTGACAATACATTCTACCAAATCCTGAGCCACAAAATTTCACTTATAATTTAAACTTTAACAGACACATACATACAAGCATTATAACTCCATAACTAATATAAGAAACAACTCATGGCCAAATACTAGATAATCTTATTTCCGTTATAAAGTAATACATTTGGTTAAATTAATTAACACATATACAAAATGACTTAGTCAAGCCCCTATACTTGCCATAATTTAAATCGTTTATAAATAAAAATACTCATAGATAGCTTGATAGTGTGAAGCGATCTCCGACGACCTCCAGCCCGAGCTTATTTAATAGGACTCTGAAACATGGGAATGAAAAAGGGGTAAGCTTATAAAGCTTAGTAAGTTCACATATAAAAATAATAAGCAATACAATAACATACTATTTTCATATTCTTTCAATTTATTCAAATTCCAGTTAAGCTGTTTTCTTGAGTTATAGTCATTAAATTATTTATATATGGAGCTATGGAACTCCAAATTAAGATCCGTTAATTTTCCATCAAACTAGACTCAAATATCTTCTTATCATAAAATTTCCAGAATTTTTGGTTTATCCAATCAATATAGTGTATTCATTAAAGATTTCCCTATTTTACTGTTCAACTATTCTGACCTCTTTTCACTACGAATAACTTTTCTCCTCGTACAGAGTTCATATGACCATCTTATTTAGTTCATTTAAAAATAGACTCGTTCAGGATTTCAGGCATATAAATTATATCCCACAATTATTTTTGTATAATTTTTAATGATTTTTCCAAGGCAGAATAGGGGATCACGTAATCATTCTAAACCAGTCTCACAAAAATTCAAATATCTCAAAATATACAAATCATTTGTTTGCTATGTTTCTTTTATATGAAAAAAACTCAATAATATTTAAATCAATATCTCATCCAACTTATAATTCAATCTCTACTATTTGTAGTGATTTTTCAAACTCATGTCACTGCTGCTGTCCAAACAGTTTTATTGTAAAGTTTTGCTCTTTCACTTTAGTTGTGTTCATCACTTGCTTATAACAACCTTTCCAATTTCCGATTACATACCGAACATATTGTTCATACGTACATTTGCCACATTTCTCAATTGGTCACATTCACGCTTGCACTTATTCATAACATGATCGTACCAATCATCATTAGTAAATTATCTTGTTGAACACCTTCGGAAAACGCTCGATACTCGATGGTCTTAGCACATAGCTCCACCTACACATAATTCAGCTTTCTTGTACACATGGGGAATGTCCCTTATCACCCATGTGACCTAGCCATTCCATCTCGTAGCTTTCTTGTCTACATGGTGTCCAACACTAGGAACCACTCATGTGACCTAGCTACTCATAACCCGTAACTTTCTTGCACACATGGTATACACACAGTATTACACATGTGACCTAGTTACATATGAAATTATTATCCCGTAGCTTTCTTGCACACATGGTCAAAGTCCCTTATCATCCATGTGGCCTAGCTACATATCAAATTTTGCCATCTAGTAGTTTTCTTGTGCACACGGTGAAGGTCCCTTATCACTCGTATGACCTAGCTACATATTGTCCGTATCTCTCAGTTTTCCGAAGGTTGAATCGAGAATTTCCCATTCCATTCATTTTCATATTTTAGTTATCACCCAATGATTTCCATAATATCTAGCAAAATAACTATTGTACAAGTAAAATAAATGCATTATTTACATATAAACTTTCTTGTCGAAATCTCGTCAGGTACAATCGTGTAGCAACTTATACAACCTATGTAATATTAATTTAACATTCAATTCTTGTAACATTAATTTGCCATTCAATTTCACATGACACAACAAACATCACATTTTCCATACCATACATACCATCCATCAACTTCTCCTAAACATATTAAATCATACAATTTATGCCATATCCATAGAGAATTACAATTCAAGCATGGTATTGCATTATTATTAACACACGAACTTACCTCGAATGCCGAAACGGTCATTTTACCAACTTTCTCGATTTTTCGATTTTCCTCCAGTTTTAGGTCAAAATCTAATTTTTCGAGGTCTAAAACATCACATTTCACTTATTTAATTAATGTACTACTCAAAACAGTCTCTAACTCAAATTTTGGCAAAATTACAATTTTGCCCCTAAACTTTTGCATAATTATGATTTTGCCCCTAGGCTCGAAAATTAAACTTTATTCCTTTTTCTTATGCTTTATGACATTCTGAACATTTTTCCCTTCTATAGCAACTTCAAATTCTTACTATAACACATAACTATGAACAATAACAACTTTTACCAATTAGCTCGTTTTACTCGTTTTCACCGAAAATCACTTAGTAAAAAATCGTTCCTCTACTCATAAACATGCATAATCTACCATCAAACATCAAAATACACAATTATCCATCATGGTTAAAATTTTTGACTTTAACTATATCTCAGAATATGGTTAGAAATAGGTAGATTAAGGTACAAGGATTTCAAAAATACGAAAATCAATAAAAACGGGACAAGAATGAACTTACTATGAAGCTTGGAAGATGAACAAACCCTAGCCATGGTGTTCCCTTGCTACATTCGGTCATGGAGAAAAAATATGAAGAAGATGATAGCTTATTTCATGTTATTTTGTCTTTATTCATTAATTAAGGCATTTTACTAAAATGCCCTTAAATACCTTACTTACTAACCATGTCTATTTTTGTCCATCAAACTTTAATGATCTAATTACTATTTAAGGACCTCTACTTTAAACCCCCATTTCAATTATGTACTTTATAAACTAGAACACATATTTTGTAATTTATTCAATTTAGTCCTTAAAGTCTAATCGAGCACCTTAGACATATAATTTCTTCATGAAATTTTTACACAAGCATATAAACATATCATAGACCTTATAATAATCATAAAATAATTATTTCTACTTCAGATTTGTGGTCTCAAAACCACTGTTCTGACTAGGCCCTAATTCGGGATGTTACAATCCTTGTGTGAGCGTTGAGACCATTATAGAATGTCTCAAGTTGAATGCAATGAGGAATTCCATGATGAGGGCATTTTCGTAATAACTCTTTAAATCTTTCCCATGCCTCATACAAGGACTCGTCATCCATTTGGTGGAAAGCAGTGATCTCGTTCCCCAGCTTAGCATTTTTGCTAGGAGGAAAATACTTCATGAGGAATCTCTCGGCTAACTCTTGCCATGTAGAAATGGAGTTTGGTGGCAATGAATTCAACCAGGCACGAGCTCTGTCCCTTAGCGAATATGGGAACAACTTCAATCGTAAGGCATCTTCGGAAACTCCAGCTAACTTGAAAGAATCGTTCACTTCCATGAATAGTCTTAAGTGAAGATGAGGAACCTCAGTAGGCATTCCGCTGAATTGGCCCACTGTCTGAAGTATCTGGAACATGGCTGGCTTGAGCTCGAATTGTTGTGCCTCGATTTCGGGTCTCCTAATACCCAGATTAAGATCGTTAAATACTAGCACGACATATTATCTTAAGGCTCTATCCCTATCATCAGCAATAAGGATAGGATTCTGAGTAGGGTTTGCTCTGTTTCCTTGGTTCATATTCTCGAAATTCATTCCTTCGGTCCTTCTTTGGTTTGCTTGTCTTCTTCGTTGTCGAAAGGTTCGTTCTATTTCAGGGTCCACAGGCTTTTAACAGCATAAACACAATTTTAATAATCTAAGAGGGTGAAATGAAATCAAACCAACACGAATTAAATTCAAGCTAAATTGATTAAATTAAACATGTCAAAAGCAAGAATATTCATAAGCATGTTTGTCAAAACAACAACAAATAATTTGAAAAGATAGGGAACAAGAAACAAATCCGGTGGCTCTCCGTGGCTTGTCTAATTGATCCTTTCTTCATTCTTCATTGTCCTCGGCTATCAAGGGGGCTTGTGAACACTTCAATTGCTGCTTCAAATGGCTGGAAAACACCTTTTTTCTAAGAGGGGAAATCGGCACAAGAACACCAAAAAGGGAAAAGGGAAATTAGGGAATTGAGAGAAAATGAGAGAGAAGAATGTGAAGGCTTAAGGTGTGTTTTGAATGAGCAGCTAAGGGCTGTATTTATAGGTGTTTAAGGCTGCTAAAAATAGCACATAGCAGCAGCAAAAGATGTAACTTCCTGAATTGGTGGGGCTTCGCATTTAATGTGCTGTGATGTTTATGTTATGTTTAATGCGTTAATTAGAGTGTTTAAGGGGTTCAGATTGGGCTCAGGGTTGGGCCGAGGCCTTAGTCAAATTTTCTGCTTGGGCACTCTAGTGGAGCGTCAGGTAGGATAGGGCTTAAAAGTTATTATCTGTGAATTAAGACACAAAATGGGCTTGTAGCCCAGTGGTTAGTGGCGTTATTTACGGGCTAGGAGGTGGCGTCATTAGCAGGCAAGGGGGTCCAAGGTTCGAGTCGCATTACCCACTTATTTTAAATGTTTTTGGCGTCAAAGGAGAGGGAGTTGGAGTCGGTTGAAATGCTTAAAAATAGGGAGGTTTATTAAGTGGGATAATGTGGATAATATGGCTAATAATGTGGTAGATAAAGGAAGGACGAGGTGATGTTATCTGGGCCACTTGTAGATGAGAGATCAAATAATGATAAGGGAGAAAGTTTAGGAATTATCTATTGGTCAAGGTGGTGGCCGAATTTCCAGCACTAAGGGGGAAGGGGGAATCGGTTTTGGCTTGTGCAAGGGTGTGCCGAATTCTCTTTAGCCATAGAACTCAGTGCCTTTTGTTAATTGCAAATTTCAGATTTTTGAGTGTTAAGTGCCAAAATTTTAAATAGTCAGGTGAGAATTCTCTTCTTTATTTTCGGCACTTAGGGTCCCCATCTTCTCTCTTTTTCTTCTTTCCTGAGTAAAAGCCGAAAACTCCCTTAGGCATTCTTTCTCTTCACACTTTTCTGTCATAGCCGAATCTGCCCTAGTCTTGTCGAAATTCTCCTTTTCCCTATACCGTTCCTATCACTTCTTTACGTTTGATATTGTTCTTCTTCTCTCGATTAGTTCTTTCTAAAAGCCGAAATCCTAAACCCCATTCTCATCTCCATTGCTATGCAATAGCCGAAGGTCCCCCTGTTCATTCTTTTTTCTCTTTGTCGATTTCTTCATTAAGCCGAACCACCATAGATCCCTGTGCACCATCTTTCTTTTGATTATCGTAGAAGCCGAAACCTGTTAGGAGTAGCCGAATCTGTTGGTGTCAAGGTAAGTGCCGATTTCTTTTATGTTTTACCTTTCTCTTTCAGTTTTTGGAGGCCAAAGCTGACAAGCTAATTGGTGTGATAAGATTATCTTTGGACTAATGTCTTGATTGTTCTCGTGCTCTTATTTTGGGGCGACACGTCGGGAATCAAAGTAGATCGTATCATCTAGATCCCAAAAGCCGGAAACCGCTAGTCTCTAAACTTTATAATTTTGGGATTTTGAGGTAAGGGTGTTTCTTTGGATTATGTTTGGGCTCGTTATCATACTGTTACTTTAACCCTACCTTATGGTTTAACAACCATATTTCGTTATAGTAGTTTCTGACAAGGACTTTTGATGTAATCGAATATCGATCAGGCGAAGGAGAAGATTGGATCCGTAAACCCAATCCCTAAGTTTAAGAAGCGTTTGGTGTCCGCCGTCAGAGATTGGCCACCGAGTTGTAGACCGGCTTCAGAACCAAAACCGTAGGCAGTTAGCAGTCGTATCGGCTACTGATAGTGTCGACATAGAAAGTATCGTCTTGACCGTAATCAGGTGTGTATATCTTTATCACATAAGTTTCCTGTATTATATCTGTTATGGGATGAAAAGCCAGAAAAGGCTATGTGGGCAGTCGAATAACCCTTAGGGGTTAGGCTAGGGATGCCAGGTACGTAAACATAGTATTTTCTCTATGTGTATCGATGCATGCGTTAGCCTGTTACTCTGTGAATGATGTATATTACTTCTGTTATGGCATGTTTATATGCATGGGGCACGGGTTTGGTATGATGAAGGGGAAGAGCATGTTAATAGGTCACTTGGTGATCGGTGGTTAAACCACGATATGTGTATTTAGGTCACAATAGTGATCGGTGGCAATGCCATGTTGATTTGATTCCTGATTATTATTATCAACAGCAAGGCTGTCAAACTGGCATGTAGCTGTTGGTGGGTTGATTGTAGAAATCCCCGCGGTGTGATGACTGGTAAGGGTTGGCGTATAGAGGATGGAACTCTAGGTTGGTTGGGTCATTCTGCATGTACCTGTTTTGTTGCCATTTTGCATGGACCAAGGCCTAGAATGTGTTTTTGGGCCTCAAGCCGTATATGTGATTCCAGGATTTGCACACTGAGTCTTGGTGACTCACCTTTATTTTTCTTAATCTTTCAGGTGAGCAGTAGATCGTGGATATGGGAGCCGAGGCGGACTCGAGGGGCCACAAAGTATTTTATTTAAGCGAACTTATTTCTGGTTTTTACTTTGTTTTATTTATTTGGGTTTATTTTCGTTAGCATGTAATAAGGCCCTCAGCTTAAATTTTCGGTTTACTATTTTTCATGTTTATGGATTATGAACTTATATTTTCAAGGACTTAATTATAATAAGTAATGAAATGGGTGTTCCAAACACGCTTATCATAAAGAAATGTTTTTTGAAAAAAAACACTAAGTTAACGAATATTTGATTAATTAAATCGAGATTTCCAAAACCAACAAAGCCAAGTTTTCAACACAACGCGTCATCGAAGAGTTTTTCAAATGAGATACGTGCTCTCTTGAAAGTAAATAAATAACTTCGATTTTAACATTTCAACTCGTGACATGCCAGATCCGGTCGTAGCGTTTGGGCCAGGTTTGGGGTGTTACAAAAGAGACCTCCCTTGGCCGGCCATCCCATGTGGCAAAGTTGAATGTTTCAACTTTGCTAAATATAGCATGGGGCAATCTAAAAAGCCATGAATTTTGGAGGGTTTGAATGAGATTTTGAAAGAACTTCAACGGCTTCTTTGCAAGCTGAATTAGTCAGCTAATAAGCTAATTTGGGCCTTCATTGTGGAGGGTTTGGGCTGCCCAATTGATGGCTGGTTCGGTTCAATCGGTTCAACTGATGCGGTTCAACTGGGCCCCTTTTCCATAATTAATTAAAAATAATTTATTTAGTCCAAATTAAATTGGAAATAAATTAAAATTAATTAAATTATGATTAAATCTTCATAATTGGACCGTCTTGGGCTGGAAATAAAGTTGCCTTGAATCTTCAAATCGCTTCTCAGTTTTATTCTTCGAGCAGTGTCTATCGAGCTGATTTTTGCCTTTTGTGCGAATCTGTCGAAAATAGTCAAAATTAAACAAAATTCACTATAAAATTAATTAAAATTCATCATGTTCATATTTTTAGCACACTTTAATTATTTTATAATATTTAATTATTTTTCGACAAGAATTTACTCGAAACCACATGAATTTGGGTCAAAAAGGGCATGAAAAAGTATATAAATTTTCGTGTTTCCAAGTGCCCTTTGCCAAGGATAGACGACATGTTCGATTAGTTTCGAGGAGCTTGGGCTTTCTTTAAAATTGACCTCCGATCTGGGTACCATCAGTTGAGAGTTAAGGAGGCTGATGTATACAGGACTGCGTTTAGGACTCGCTATGGGCATTATGAGTTCTTAGTAATGCCGTTTGGATTGACGAATGCACCAGCAGCCTTTATAGATATGATGAACTGAGTGTTCCAGCCTTATTTGGATCAGTTCGTGGTAGCCTTTATTGACGACATTCTGGTGTATTCGAAGACTGATGATGAACATGATGAACATCTCCAAGTGGTTTTGCAAGTTTTAAGGGAGAAACAACTGTACGCCAAGCTTAGTAAGTGTGAGTCTTGGTTAAAAGAAGTAACATTTTTGGGTCATGTAGTCTCTGCTGAGGGGATTAAGGTCGATCCTCGAAAGATTGAGCCTGTCTTGGATTGGAAGCATCCTAAGACTGTATCAGAGATTCACAGTTTTCTGGGAATGGCTGGGTACGATCGACGATTTGTAGAGGGGTTTTCTCTTATTGCAGCACCCTTAACTAAGCTGCTATGTAAGGGTGTGCCATTTAACTGGACTGATGCACAGAAAAAGAGCTTTGAGAAGCTCAAGACTGTATTGACCGAGGCCCCTGTTCTGATACAGCCAGAGTCTGGGAAAGAGTTTACTTGTATAGTGATACACACATGTCGGTTTAAGATGCATGTTGATGCAAGAGTGTAAGGTGGTTGCGTACGCGTCTCGACAGCTTAAGACTCATGAGGCAAGTTATTCGATGCATGACTTGGAGTTGGTTGCAGTGGTATTCACACTGAAAATCTGGAGGCATTACTTGTATGGTAAGAAGTGTATCATTTACATTGATCACAAGAGTCTCAAATACCTCATCACTCAGAAGGAGCTAAACCTTAGGCAGCATAGATGGGTTGAGCTGCTGAAGGATTACAACTGTACGATTGAATACCACCCTGGTAAGGCCAATGTGGTGGCCGACGCACTGAGCCGTAGAGCTATGACTGATCTGAGGGCGATGTTTGCTCGTCTCAGTTTATTTGATAATGGTTGTAACACCCCTAACCTGTATCCGTCGCCAGACTAGGGTTAAAGGCATTACTGGACATATCGAAAATTTTTACAGACATTTCATAATACAATTCATCAGCCGAAATAAAAGTGTCCCTTTTATAGGTCAACGAGACCTTAATCATGCTTTAGAATAGGGTCGGGACTAACCTGAACACATATGGGATTGCTCAGAAATTTAAAAACTTTTCTAAGTTATAGAGGTTACATGCCCGTGTAGGCAGGCCGTGTGCTTCCCACGGCTACTAGACACACCCATGTGTCTTGGCCATGCCAAAACAGAGCATGTATACTGACTTATCCACACGGCCACTAGACACGTCCGTATGTCATGGCCGTGTAAAATTAGGCTAGCTACTGACTTGTTCACACGGCCACCAAGCACGTCCATATGCCATAGCCGTGTATGCAAAATAGGCCATTCGCAAGGCCAAAATGCCACCCACACTTGGGTTAACCCTACAAGCAATATACCAATTGATTTCATGCACAATTGACATCCAAAACATGTCAAAATAATCAACAAATCTTTACATCCAATCTCATTTCCATTCATGCCAATTTGCACAACTAAAGTACATATACATCCAAGCATGATTCATTTACATTTACCTTTCATATAATCATTTCTTTACTCAAGCATACATACTCATAATGCATTGATATGCTTACCAAAGCCTTGGCCATTTCATTACTATCAAGACATACCAAATCATGCATCATACCGTTGGATTGCCGGTACCCCCATGGCGCAGTATAAAAAAAATAATTTTGGGAGTCCAAACCATGGATCCATGTGCGAGGAACGAATCGGGGTGAAATAATGGTTTCGAAATTACTGAAACTTCTATCTGAGTAGACAACGACGCCTCGGCAACAAGAATTTTGATCTACTATCGAACGAAGCCGCAACCTTTTATGATTTCGGCTTCTACGTAATCCACCCAGTTTGACGATGAACGAGAGAAATCTCTAAAACTGTTTTAGAGGTATCTTTGCTTGACGGCTGCTAGACCTCACAAGCAATTTTAGGGTTTCTTCAAAGCTCTGTATTAACTTATTACCTTTTATAATTGGTATATATAATGAATCATAATTAAAAATAAATAAATATAATAATGTTTTAACCGAAAATTATAATTACATTAATTATAACAAGGATTCCTGGTAAACTATATTTATTTAAATTTATATACGAACTAAATTCACATATTAATAGAACTATGTTCTCATTATGTGTACAACATCCTTGTAAATATAATATGTTCAATATTTGATTGCCCAATTAAATTAATTCTATAATTAATTTAATTCATGTGACAACCAAACACAATACCAACTATGTTATATTCCGTTCATTTCAACCATAGGGTGTGACCCTGTAGGTTCTTGTAATGCTAGCTGTAATACTAGAACGTTTCTAATGTTACAAATAATGCGTGGCATCTAGCAATGCATCATTGCGACCTAGTTACAAGAAGTCATGATTCGGCATAACCTTTTGTGATTAACCTTTCATGCATTAATCCTTAAGTCCTTTATCTCTGGAATGGACACAAGTCATGGAATAGTCACACTTGCATAGTCCATCCCATGTTTCTTGATATCTTGAGTAGACTATGATATACAAATTAGTATGACATCTCATATCAACTTATTTGAGCATGGCCATGCATTTCTAGTCTCACTCAATCAAGTGGCCTAAGATATTACTCCCATTATATAGGAGGGACTTATCCTATATTGATCAATCATATCCCTCTACATAGAGTGTGGTATATCCAACATCAGCCTTTATAGAACAACCAGTTACGGTGTACATTTGACTGTATCAAAATATACAACTCACGATGTTGGGATAATGATGATCTCAAGACTGAGGATCATATACGTATTAATCACTATGAGTAATGTTGTGACAATTACATAATAATCCAAGAAACATACTCACAGCGAGTTAGTCCAATATGGTGTTCTCTAACACACATATTCATGCATTGATTTTGACACTCCATATCAATGACAACTCTTTATCATCAATCAACTACATGTTAGTCGTAATGCATTATTGTTGTCCTAGTCAACAATAATACTTGACTAAGGATCTTTTAAGAATAATCATATTATTCTCAGGATATTATTATAAAACAGTTTATTTATACACATAGGGAAAAAAACTGAAATAATAATGACAACGCTTTATATTAATAAACATGGTAAATCAAGTATGTTATTACAACCATCTCATGATTGATCTTTGGGCATACTCTTACACATATATCATATTCACCCATGCATATTACCAACATTTATTTAGCCACATCTCATGGCTATTTATACACATATCAAACATAATCGAAAATGACTAGCCTATACATGTCATATTTAACTATATACATATTTCTAAAGTACCAAAATGAGTTTGAGTAGTGTGATGACAATCCTCGACGATCCCCGAGCCTCTCATAGCTTTAACAATCTATAAAACAGAGCAAACACACACAAAGTAAGCTTTCAAAAGCTTAGTAAACCATATACAAATAAATTTAGCATAAAAATGCACCTAACTATATTGATACAATGACATTAATGTTTCTCAATACAAATTAATCACATATTCTTTGGCTCAATTGCTTAGCCGTAAGTTATCACATTCTTCAACTTAAATATCACATATACACATGGCTCATTCAAGCATATCTTCACAAATTAACTCACCATTTCAATACACATATTCATCTTAATAAGTTCATATAGATACTTATCTTCCCTATACACAGTGTACTTTCCAACGTACCTGAAACAGATATACAACACACATAGTTGTTCATTTCTTGGATTTTCCCAATGAACCATTCGAAACTAAATAGGATACTTAGAGTGCTCGAAATAGTCATACAATGCCAACGTCCAAGACATGGTCTTACATGTAATTAGATATTGATGCCATTGTCCCAGACAGGGTCTTACACGAATCAATACGATGCCAATGTCCCAGACATGGTCTTACACCTAAATCTCATATTGATGCCAACATCCCGGACGTGGTCTTATACAAAAACTCGAATCAATGCCAACGTCCCAGACGTGGTCTTACATGATATCACATAACGGACACCTATGTCATGACATACGTAATTCCTATCTATTCCTAGGTTCACATGGGACTTCTCGGACTTTAACAGCTTGACAACTTAATAGCAACCTTGGATTTCACATACATTCCATCTCAATGGATAATCATAGTAATTCAAATATCATATATACTCAAATAATTCAATGCAAACACATTTATTTGTATATCGACTTACCTTAGATTCGGATATTCGATCGGATTCGGTTATTCAACAACTTTCGCCTTTCCGCGATCTAAGTCCATTTTCTTCGGTTCTTGATCTATACATATTCAAATTTAACCCTTTTATTCACTAATTAATTCAATTCAATCCAAGGACACATATTTAGGGCAATTTACAAATTAGCCCTCACATTTTCATATTTTGACATTCTAGTCCTTATTTCACAAAATCACAAAATATACCAAATTTCATGAGACACATGTTTGGCTGAATTTCACCCATGCTCAATCAAGTCCACACATTTCATTTATTTCAAAATTTAGTGTAACATCCCGAAATTGGGCCTAGTAGGATTGGGCTGATTGGGCCTTGGGCTTAGGAGTGTTTAAAATCTTCAAGAATATGAGAATGGTGTTATTCCAAATTGGACTTATTAGTTAAGTGGATTTGGAAGGTTACGAGGTTTTTATGAAGTCTCGGGTTAATTTGGGCTTTAGGAAAAATTTGGTATTTTAGCACTTTAAGAAGAGATGGTAAATAGCTTCAAGACATATGGAAATTTATGAGTAAATAGCTTGCATAAAATGAGCAATTGGTAAAGAGGATATGATGCCACATGATGGACTTGAAGGGAAGAGGTTCAAATCTCTTGGTGTGCAAATTTTGATTATTTTTGCATGCTTTCCTTAAGTGTCGGTCGAAGAGGTATTTATGGATAAGATGGACATTTTTTTTATGGCAAGAAGACTTAAGGTTATGGTAAGCATGAAATAAGGGATAGAATTGCTAGATTGTGGGGATAGAATTTCTTTAAATTTGGGAATGTAGAGGATTACAAGGCATGTATCTAGGTGGATGTTTTGGAAATTATTTCATGGCCATTTTGGCCATGAACATGGACGGCATTATGGTCAAAAGGGGGGAGCCGAATTTTGGTGGTTAGTTTTGGAAAAGTTAGTAGCTTTAGAGAGTTTTCATTTTGGTCATTTTGCTCTTCCAAAAACAAATTGTTTTCTCTCATCTTTTCCTCTTGGCCGAATGTGCATTGTGAGGTTTAGGCAATTCCTTGTGTGATTTCTTTCTTGTGTGTTCTTTTTCTTTTGAGACCCTAAACCAAATAAGTGACCATTCGTGCATCTCACTTTCTTTTGATCATCTCTCCCTTCCCTTTATTTTGCTTAAGCCGAACCTCTCATCCATTCTATTTCACCATTGCCGAAACCTCTAAAGCCTCACACTATTCTTCTTTTTATTCTTTTGTTAAGCCGAATCTACCATCTTTCTTCTCTTCTCTTCTCTTCTTTTCTTTTATTGTGTTTAGGCCGAACCTCTCTCTCTCAAAGTTCACCATTGCCGCAACCTCTTCAACCCAAACCACCATCATTGCCGAATCTCCCTAAACTCCATTTCTTTTCCTTCTTATTTGTTAAGGCCGAATATCTCTTTGGATACCAAAGCTTAATCGCATCAAATCTCAACCTTTTCTCTTCATAATCTTCGTGACTCGTTAGAAAATTGAATCGAAGTGTTAAGATTTTGGGGCAAGCAAAATGGGTTCGAAAAGAGCGGTAAATAGTGTTTGGAAGAGGGGTGGTTCTGCTATACCCTCAAATTTCAAACGAAGGGCTGTGTCGGGAGTCCGAGACTTTCCATCGGGTTGTGGACCCTCTGCCGATGAAAATCAGTTATTTGAAGTCGTACGTACCCCCGAGCCATTGTTTGTTCGTGGTTCTTCATCGGGGTATGAATCATCAATCGAAGAGAAATCGCATATAGTTGTTGTTCGAGATTCCGAGGGTAAGGATTTGGATTACTTATCATTTGTATAGTTTTATAAGTATTAGTGTTCTAATCAAGCGTGATAAATATTTAGGTATCGACGAGTGGGAAAGTATAGTTCTCACTCTTATCAGGTGTGTAGCCCTGCAATAAATTTCCGATAGATTAATAATATTAATGTTAGCATGTGTTAATAAGTAATATGAATGATTATGGCTTCGGGTACTATTCAGTGGTACATGATATTCAGGTATGTTAAACCCCTAATACTTCGTTAATAAAGCTATAAGCATGAATATGAAATGTGTATGATTTCGTTATGATTTTGGGGGTATATGGCATGATATCGAAATAATATGTTTATTGCATGGGCATATGGGTGATATTGATAAACGGGAAGTGTTCCGGTGGTTTTGTACCACATTATCCGGTGACTTCGGTCACATATTATGAATCTGGTAACTTCGGTCACATATTATAAATCCGGTGACTTCAGTCACATATTATGAATTCGGTGACTCTGTCACAATTATCTGGTGGCCATGCCACAATTTATAAGGGCGATGTGCAAGTTGACTGCAGTAATTGCCTTCGATGGTGTGTAGTGGATGGAGGGTTGATTTAGTAATCCCCACGGTGTGATTGGCAGGTACGGGTGGTGTGTAGCAGATGGATATTTAGGTTGGGCTCGGGATTGCATTTCATTTTATATGTACATGTGATTTAATCAGTTATTATCTGATTTGCTATATTATGGGCTTATGGCTAAATGTGATTTTAAATGGGCTTAATTGCTATGATCGATTGGGTTTTTAGTGTATTGTTGCACATTGAGTCTGTTGACTCACCCCTTGTGGGATATCTTTTTCAGGTGATACTTAGCATGATGGACCGGGTCAGCGAGGACTACGTGGTGGCCATTGCTCAACTCAGTATTTCAGTTTTCCTTTTAATTAAACTTATTACATTTTCTTTTATTATTTCGGTATTTATTTTGGGTTATGTTTTTGTAATAAGGCCGCCATTAGCTATGTTACTTATACGTTTTAAATTTTTATTCTGCTACGATCAACTTCAACTAAATAATTAAATATTTTGACGAACACCTTAAATTGTTTTGACACCTAAATACCTATGGTTTTCAACTTAATCATAAGTTCTAAATCCGGTTCTTCTTTTGATTTATAAAATCATAAAGATAATGTTTTAATAAGATACAAATTTAAATCACAAAATGGTTTTCAACAAGATCGTACTTCAAATCTATTCTCTTACCACAAAATCACATGTTTTCCAAAACAACAAAACGAGTTTTTCTCAAGAAGCATGCCATATCCGGTCAGGACTTGTGGGCCGGGTTTGGGGTGTTTCATTTAGTCCCTCAAAATGCTATTTTCTCAATAAGCCCTAATTAGCTATATTCACCAAAAATTCAAGAATAAAACATGTTCATTAAACACATATCTTTCATTTAACACCAATACTCATCACAAAGCTCACCATTTCATCAATGGCACATCTCATAAACATCATCAGTTCTTCAAATTAAAACATGGGTTTTATAGTATACGAAGCAACGATTGCAAAAACATAGAAATTATCAAAAAATGAAGCAAAACATACCTTAATCAAGCTCAAAATGAACCGAAACCTAAGTGTTCTTCTTTAGTTTTCTTTTCTTGATTTTTCGGCAATAAGATGGATGAAATGGCTAATTTTTTTAGCCTTTTGTTTTATTATTAACATATTATTAATCTGGTTACTATATTAACCTTATGCTAAACATATGTGTACATAAACATTAAGGGCATTAATGTCCTTTATCCATCCACTAACTTGTAAAGTCGTTTAATTGCCTCTTAAGGCCACCACTTTTAAAAGCCTCATCAAATAGGCACTTTTACAAATATCATGCTAGTTCTGCATTTAATATAATTTAATCTTTTTCTCAAATTAAGCATGCAAATGATCAAATTAATTCACAAAAATTTCACACATGCTAAATCATATAATGTAGACAGATAAAATAATATTAAATATTTATCAGACTCGAATTTGTGGTCTCAAAACCACTCTTCCGACTAGGGTCTAAACCGGACTGTTACAATTCTCCACCCTTAAGGATTTTTGTCCATGAAAATCTTACCGTTAAACAGATTCGGATATTTTTGTTTCATTGAATCTTCAGGCTCCCACGTAGCCTCTTCCACTCCGTGTCGATGCTACAATACTTTTACTAACGGAATTTTCTTGTTTCTCAACTCTTTCATTTCTCGAGTTAAAATACGGATTGGTTCTTCCTCGTAGGTCATATCAGATCAGATTTCAATCTCAGACGGAGTAACCACATGTGACAGATCAGATCTGTATCGACGGAGCATTGACACATGAAATAAATTATGTATATTTTCTAGCTCGGAGGGCAGTAATAATCTGTATGCAACTGGCCCAACACGCTCAATAACCTCATATGGCCCGACAAACCTCGGACTCAACTTGCCTCTACGTCTAAATCGAAGTACTTTCTTCCACGGAGACACTTTCAAAAACACTTTGTCACTGATCTCAAATTCAATATCTTACCGTTTCAAGTCCGCATAGGACTTCTAACGATCAGATGCTACTTTCAGACTATCACGGATCACTTTCACTTTCTGTTCAGTGTCTCTTATCAAATCGACCCCGTGTATCTTATTTTCACTAAGCTCAGTCCAATACAGAGGTGTTCGACATTTACGTCCGTACAAAGATCCATAAGGTGCCATTTTAATGCTCAACTGAAAACTATTGTTATATGCAAATTCAACCAGTGGTAAGTATTGTTCCCACGTACCGTTAAATTGAAGTATGCAACATCTCAGCATATCCTCAAGAATCTGAATGATCCGCTTAGACTGGCCATCTATTTGCGGATGAAAGGATGTACTGAAATGCAACTTCGTGCGTAAAGCTTCTTGCAATTTCTTCTAGAACCGTGAAGTAAATCTCAGATCTCTATCCGACACAATGGATAGTGGCACCCCGTGCAATCTCACAATTTTAGAAATATAAAGCCCAGCTAATCTATCAAGTGAGTAATCAGATCATACCGAAATAAAATGGGTAGATTTTGTCAATCGATCAACTACTACCCAAATAGCATCTTTCTTTCTCGGAGTCAGAGGCAATCTAGAAACAAAATCCATCGTTACTCTATCCCATTTCCACTCGGGAATCAAAATCGATTGTAACAAACTAGATGGAACCTGATGTTCAGCCTTAACTTGCTGACAGATTAAACATTTCGACACAAAGTCAGAGATATCTCGTTTCATACCGAATCACCAATAGTGTTGCTTCAGATCATGATATATCTTCGTACTGCCCAAATGAACAGATAGACGACTGTTATGTGCTTCATTCAAAATCAACTGAATTAACTCTGAGTTTCTTGGAACACAAATTCGATCTCGGAATCTCAAGCAATCGCCATCATCTACTCGAAATTCAAAATCAAAGTTCGAATCACACTGAGCTCGTTTCGCTATTATTTCATTATCAACTTTCTGAGCATCACATATCTACTGTAATAACAATGGTTTTGCTTTCAATTCAGCTACTACTGAATTATCATCAGGCAGATCTAATTTAGCATTCAAAGCACGTAGTGCAAACAATGATTTTCTACTCAATGCATCAACAACGACATTTGCTTTACCCCGGATGTAGTCTATCACAAGGTCATAATCTTTCAACAGCTCTAACCATCTTCTCTGTCGCAGATTCAAATCTTTCTGAGTCATCAGATATTTCAGGCTTTTATGATCTGAAAACACGTGGCATTTTTCACCAAACAGATAATGTCGCCAAATTTTTAATGCGAATACAGTCGCAGCTAGCTGAAGGTCGTGTGTCGGATAATTCTTTTCATGCGGCTTTAGTTGTCTCGAGGTATAAGTTATGCCATAACTTTGCCTTCTTGCATCAGTACAAATCCCAAACCATTCAACGAAGCATCACTATAAATTACAAACTCTTTGCCTGATTCTGGCTGTACCTAAACTGGAGCTTCAGTCAGCAGAGTTTTCAATCTATCAAAACTTTTTTGACAATAATCGGACCATTCATATTTCACATCTTTCTGAAGTAATCTAGTTAATGGGGTAGCTATCATCGAGAATCCTTTTACAAAACGATGATAATAACCAGCGAGTGCCAGAAATCTACGGACTTCAGACACATTTTTCGAAGGTTTCCATTCCAGAATAGAAGAAATCTTGCTCGGATCAACTCATATTCCAGAGACCGATACAATATGTCCTAGAAAATAGACTTCACGCAACTAGAATTCACATTTGCTGAATTTCGCATACAATTACTTTTCTCGCAGAGTTTGCTACACAATTCTCAGATGTTCAGCATGTTCAATTTCATCCATGGAATAAATCAAAATGTCATCAATGAATACAACAACAAATCGATCTAGGTACGGTCTAAAAATTCTATTCATCAGATCCATAAAGATAGCAGGAGCATTCGTTTGTCCAAAAGGCATAACTAAAAACTCATAACCTCGTTCTGAAAGTAGTTTTCAAAATATTTGAATCTTTCACTCTAAACTGGTAACAACCCAATCTCAGATCTATCTTTGAAAACACAGTACCTTCTTTAAGTTGATCAAACAAATCATCTATTCTGGGCAACGAATATTTGTTCTTTATGGTCACTTTGTTCAACTGACAATAGTCAATGCACATTCTCCTCGTGCCATCTTTCCTTTCACAAACAGAACATGAACACCCCAAGGCGAGAAACTCGGTCTTGCAAATCCTCTATTTCTCAATTCTTGCAACTGTGACCTCAATTCTTTCAACTCTGTGGATGCCATTCTATACGGAGCTATCGAAATAGGAGTCGTACCAGGCAACAGATCAATACCAAATTCAACTTCACGTATCGGATGTAATCCTGATAATTCTTCAGGGAAAATATCAGAAAACTCGCAAACAACTGGCACAGATTCAACTTTCTTTTCAGACAGTTTCGAATCAATCATATAAACAAAATATGCTTCATACCCCTTTTTCACATAACTCTGAGCTTTCAACACAGATATCACAGCAAGCAATCTGTTTAGTTCACTAGACTCAATCCGAACTATTTCATCATTCTGACCTTTCAAATCAATGATATTTCTTTCGCAATTCACAACCGTATCATGTAATGTCAACCAGTCCATACCCAAAATTATATCAAATTCATCAAAAGGTAACAACACCAAATCCGCAGGGAAACTAATATCTCAAAACATTAATGGACAATTCTTACATACTTTGTCTACCAGGACACTTTTACCTAAGGGGTTCGATACTTTTATAACAAACTCAGTAGACTCTACAGGCAAAGTCTTATTGGATACTAAGTTCATGCATATATACGAATGAGCAGAACCAGGGTCTATCAATGCAATCACAAAAGTATCATAAAGAGTAAATGTACCAGTTATAACATCAGGAGATGAAGCTTCTTCACGAGCTCGGATAGCATACGCTCTGGTAGGCGCTCTATTTTCAGATCTCGTAACAGTATCTCTCGTAGTTCTCTAACTACCACTGACATTTCTTACATTTCGAGAAGGTCTACTTCTCACTGGGGCATTGTCGATCTCGGATTTGGGGCAGTTTCTTGCTCAACAGACTCGGGACAATCACGGATAAAATGATCTAACGATCCACATTTAAAACAGGCTCGGTCATTCAATCTACAACTTCCTGGATGCCTTTTTCCACAATGCTTATATTCAGGTTTCTCGGATCAAACATTTCCTACACTTGCCATAGAAGCTGCCAGAGTTTTGGAGCTCAACTGTGATCTAGCTCTATCTCTACTAGAATGTCCCACATTAACTCTCGAACGACTTTGTTCATCTCTGAATTTTTCGAAGCAGACTGAAATGATTTACCCAGAAATCTCTTTCTCACATCTCTAGCTTCAGACTCAGCTTTTCATTTATCTTTCCCGAGTGCTTCGGTTTTGCACGCTCGATCAACAAGTACCACAATCTCTTTTATTTCCAGAATTCTGACTAATAAATGGATGTCTTCATTTAGGCCGTCTTTAAATCTTTTGCACATTGTTGCTTCGAACGATACACATTCCCGGGCATACTGACTTAGTCTTACAAACTCTCGTTCATATTCCGTAACAGACATGCGGCCCTGTTTCAATTCTAAAAATTCTTTTCGTTTCTAATCTATTAATCTTTGACTAATATATTTATTCCGGAATTCAATCTAAAAGAAATCCCATTTGACTCGCTCTTTCGGAACAACATAAATCAAAATTTTCCCCACTGATAAGTCGCATCTGGTAACAAAGATACAACACATTTAATACTTTCTTCTGGAGTCAAAAACATCTCATCAAATACCCGGATAGTGTTCTCTAACCAAAACTCGACTTTCTCAGCATCATCATTGAAACACCCCAAACCCGGCCCACCAGCCTCGACCAGATTTGGTATGTTCCTTAAGAAATACGGTTCAAATTCGTTTGTTCTTTGGAAACTTTAAGTGATTTTGAAAGAAAACTCGAATTGGGTTGGGCTCAAGTTGAAAACCAGTTTATTTTTGAATCATAAGTTTTTATAAAAATTCCATTGTTTTAGGTTTCATCTTTAGATTAAAAATCATTTTCTTTAAGTGTCAAAACGTTTAGAATTCATTCTTATTAAAAAATTTACTTAGTCTTTAATTTGATAAAAGTTTCGTATGATAAGAAAATAAATAACTTACATGCATAAAATAGTTCATACTATGGCCTTATTACATCAAAACAAACCCAAATAATTTAAAGTGCTTAAATAAAATAAAATGGCCAAATAAAATAATTTCCTTGCTGAGCATGGCCACCACTAAGCTCCTGCCTGCCCGGTCCATTACTGATCGTCACCTGAAAAATGTTCCCACAACGGGGTGAGTCAAACAGACTCAATGTGTACACAAACGCTAACTCCAAACAGATTCAGGCATAACAAATCATACACATACATATCATAATTTACAATTAATGATGCATTCCCGAACCCAAGCCTAATTACCAACCGCTACACATCACCCGTACCAACCTACACACCGTGGGGACTACTAAGTCAACCCTCCATCCGCTACACACCATCGAAGGCAGTCGCTGCAGTCGACATGCTCATCGCCCTTATAAAAGTCGTGGCATAGCCACCAGATAATATTTTCGTGTCATGTGACACCACATTCAGATAACGTGACTGAAGTCACCACATTCAGATATCGTGACAATAGTCACCACATTCACTTCCCCTTTCATAATCACCCAAATGCCCATGTCATACATATCATGCAATATAATGTCTTATTTCACATTCTTATAGTTTCACATATGTGGCATAACAGATCAAATCATAATCCTAGTAGGAGTAGGAAAACGTACCTGAGTACTTTGTACCATCACATGGTACCTTAGCCACATTCACATTCTTATAAACACATATATCAAAATATAGCCATACATCTTATTAAGAGTTAGTGTGGGGTACACACCTGGTATACTTAGCAAGTTCACTCCAAATCCCGAAAAGTCCGATTTAAAGCCTTAGATCTCAAGTTCCTACATTCGGCCAAGATGCAATATTTTAGCTAAAGGCCATTCGGCCAATTAATCAAATCTCGAAACTTGCCTTGTTGCCGATTTGCCTCCTAACCAAATCTCGAAACTTGCAAATCCTTCTACCTTGTAATCGGCTAACATTAGATCACTTAAAGGGTTAGTTTCCGGCTTTTGCATAAGTAAGAAGTAGATCTAAGTTGCTAAATAAGCCTTGTCCGAATATACATGTATACTTTACCTTACAATTTTAAATCCCGAAAAGTATCCCTTGTCTTAGGTGTCTGTCGAAATCGCTAAAGCCACATATTAGAATCGGTTATGCATAAACATTTGAAGATGGCCCCTTTGGCCGAATCTACATATCACTTACCTCGATGTGTCAAAACCCGAGAGATCTCCTTTAACGCTCCTTAGTGTCGGCTACACACAAAAGTCACATTGTTATGGCACTATGACATTCGGCCATCTTAAACCAAGGCCTACTATATGATTTCGGCACCCTTGTGAAAAGAATCAAAGAGATCGTTTGCTAAAGAAATACTTACCACAATCGTTTGCTTGCAGAGACTAAGAGAGAAAAGATTTCGGCTTACTGCTTCGGCTTTTCAAGACTTGCGACAGAAGAAAAGAATAAGGGCCCTCTGCTATTCGGCTATGGCTTCAAATCACAAGGGTATTCGGCCATAAGAGAATTGGTGTTTGAGAGAAAAAACAAAAGAATAGGAGAAGAACTTCAGCAAAGGTGACTAGGGAGAATTCGGCTTCAAAAGGCAAAGGAAAAACAAAAGAGTTCTCTTCAAAATTTCGGCACAAGTGCATAAAGATGAGAAGAGAGAAATTTCGACACATATCCTATGCTTAGCCGAAAATACCATCCAAATACTCCATTGGCCGGCCAACTCTTACCTCCTATCAACTTCCTCCTTTTTCTCCTCTCTGATAGCTTTATCTCTAACTTATCACATCTTCTTTCCCATTAATCCTTACTCTCACTAATTATCCTCATTTATCTCTTGAAATTAAAAGAATTAAGCTCCTAAAATTTAGCCTTAGTGCCGTCCCTTGCTGCTCATCTCTGCTGACGCAACATGCAAAATAAAATCCCTTATTTTGCTTCCTTAGTGATTCGAACACAAGCCCTTTCCCCCTTAGCATATGGCTTCACACACTAAGGCTCTAAGTGGTGCCTTGTAGCCACTTTACCAAGCCCAAGTTCATGTCATATCTCCCTCATTTACTTTCTTAAGGCCCTCTCAAACTTAGCTCCTCTTTTAACTTCAAAAAAAAATCTATTAATCTCTAAGGCACTTGACTACACACTAAGGTTCACAAAATTCATAATGCACATTCACAACACACATGGGCATGCTATTTCATATAATTAAGCATAAATGCACAAGCTATAGTCCAGGATATTACAGTTCTACCCCCTTAAAATAATTTCGTCCTCGAAATTACCTGGCTAAAATAAGTGAGGGTATTGCTGTCGCATTGCCTCTTCTGGCTCCCACGAAGCTTCTTCCGATCCATGATTTCTCCATAACACTTTGACTAGAGGAACTGACTTCCTTCGTAACACTTTCACATCTCGTTCTAGAATCTGAATCGGCTCTTCTTCGTAGGACAAATCTGGCCTCAGCACCACCTCCTCAACCGGTACTACGTGAGATGGATCCGATCTATAACGATGTAGCATGGAAACATGGAATACGTAGTGCATCTGCTTCAATTCTGATGGCAACTCCAACTGATATGCCACTGGTCCAATTCGCTTCAAAACCTTATAAGGTCCTATAAACCTTGGACTTAACTTCCCTTTGCGACCAAACCTCATCACCTTCTTCCAAGGCGACACTTTAAGAAACACACGATCCCCCACATCAAATTCTATTTCCTTCCGCTTGAGATCTGTGTACGACTTCTTTCTATCAGATGCTTCCTTTAACCGAGCTCGAATTATCTCAACCTTTTCCTCCGATTCTGCCACTAACTCTGGACCCAAAACTCGACGTTCCCCTAATTCCGTCCAACACGTAGGAGTTCGACACTTCCGTCCATACAGCGCTTCATACGGTGCCATCCGAATGCTAGCTTGATAGCTGTTGTTATACGCAAATTCTACTAACGGAAAATATTCTTCCCAACTCCCTCTGAAGTCTATCACACAACCCCTCAACATATCCTCCAACAGTTGGATTACTCGTTCAGACTACCCGTCAACTGTGGATGAAATGCCGTAGTGAAATCCAACTTGGTGCCTAAAGCTTGATGTAGTGCTTTACAAAACCGAGACGTAAACCTTGGATCTTGATCCGAGATAATCGACACCGGCACTCCATGCAACCTTACAATCTCTGCCACATATAACTTTGCCAACTTCTGTAACGAATAATCAACTCTTACTGGAATAAAATGTGCAGATTTTGTCAAACGATCCACTATCACCCATACCGAGTCCTTCTTAGTAGGCGTAAGAGGAAACCCACTAACGAAGTCCATGGTAATTCGCTCCCAGTTCCACTGCGGAATCATTATCGGTTGAAGTAATCCTGACGGAACTTGGTGTTCAGCCTTAACTTGCTGACACGTCAAGCATTTGCCAACAAATTTGGTAACTTCTCTCTTAAGTCCAGGCTACCAAAACTGTTCCCTTAAATCCCTATACAACTTACTTCCTCCAGGATGCATAGCATAAGGGCTACTATGCGATTCCTGAAGAATTCTCTGTCTTAACTCTTGATACTTCGGCATACAGACCTTACCCTTAAAACACAATACTCCCTCGTTGCTAATACCATAACCTTCTAACTCTCCATTCTGCACTTGCCGTAGCTTAGCACTTAAATCATCATCAACCAACTGTCCCTCTTTCACCTCATTCAACCACGTTGGCTTAACTTGCTGCTCTGCCAGCAGACTTCCATCATCATATAAGCTCAAATGTGCAAACATCGCCCTCAGATCGGACACCACCTTCCGACTTGGAGCATCTGCCACTACATTCGCCTTGCCCAGATGATACTCTATAGAACAGTCATAGTCCTTCAGTAATTCAACCCACCTTCGCTGTCTTAGGTTCAACTCCTTCTGAGTCAACAGATACTTAAGACTCTTGTGGTCCGTGTAGATCACCGACTTTTCTCCATAGAGATAGTGCCTCCACCCCTTAAGAGCAAAGACTACTGCCGCCAATTCCAAATCATGAGTTGGGTAGTTAACCTCATGTGGCCTTAATTGCCGAGACGCATAAGCGACTACTTTCCCGTCTTGCATCAGAACACACCCTAATCCTGTATGAGAAGCGTCACAATACACCACAAAATCCTTTCCTGCCTTAGGCTGAATCAAAACCGGAACTTCCATCAAGACCCTCTTCAGCTTTTCAAAGCTCTCCTGTTGCTTATCTGTCCATAAAAAAGGTACTTCCTTTCTCAACAACTTCGTCAAAGGTGCGGCTATCGATGAAAACCCTTCCACAAACCTTCTGTAGTAGCCTGCCAAACCCAAGAAACTACGAACCTCAGCCACAGACTTAGGTTGTTTCCAATCCAACACCGCCTCAATCTTCCTAGGATCCACCCTTATTCCTTCAACAGACACCACATGTCCTAAGAACGCAACTTCCTTAAGCCAAAATTCACACTTGCTGAATTTGGCATAGAGCTTCTTTTCCCTCAACACTTGCAACACAATCCGTAGATGCTCATCATGCTCCTCCTCAGACTTAGAATACACAAGGATGTCGTCGATGAACACAACGACGAACCTATCCAAGTATGGTTGAAAAAACCCAGTTCATCATATCCATGAACGCAGCTGGGGCGTTCGTCAACCCAAACGGCATTACTACGAACTCAAAGTGCCCATACCTTGTCCGAAAAGCCGTCTTGTGAATATCCACCTCCTTCACCTTAAGCTGATGATATCCAGACCTTAAATCTATCTTCGAGAACACCGCTGCCCCCTTAAGCTGATCGAACAAGTCATCTATCCTTGGCAAAGGATACTTGTTCTTGATAGTCAGCTTGTTCAACTGACGATAATCTATGCATATACGCATAGTTCCGTCCTTCTTCTTCACAAACAAAACCGGTGCTCCCCATGGAGACACACTGGGTCGAATAAACCTACGATCAAGTAATTCTTGGATTTGAGCCTTGAGCTCAACCAACTCCTTTGGTGCCATTCTGTACGGAGCGATTGACGCAGGAGCTGTTCCCGGCAGTAGATCAATTCCAAACTCCACCTCCCTATCTGGGGGTATTCCAGGTAATTCCTCTGAAAACACATCTTCAAAGTCCCTTACAGTTCGAACTCCACTAACACCTTCTTCCTTCTTATCCAACGCACTAACAAAGGCAAGAAATGCCTTGCACCCTTTCCGGACCATCTTATCAGCCTTTAAAGTAGAAACTATGTTAGACAAGTAGTTTCTTCTTTCTCCAATCATAACTACTTCCTTATCCTCTGGAGTCCTCAACTCCATTCGCTTAGCCGCACAATCCAGTATGGCTCGATGCTCTACTAGCCAGTCCATTCCAAGTATGAGATCGAACTCTCCGAAAGGTAGTTCCATTAAGTTGGCAGAGAATACTACTCCTTGAACCTCTAAAGGTACTTTTCGAAACATCTTATTCACCACTACAGTTTGACCTAGTGGGCTTACTACAGTCATCTCCCTATCAGAAAGTTCAGAGGCTATATCTAGAGTTTCAACTACTCTACATGCAACATACGAATGGGTCAAGCCCACATTAATCAAAGCAAAATAAGGCTTGCCAAAAACAAGGAACGTACCGGCTATAACGTCCGGCGCGTCTCCATCTTCCCTACGGCGAACCGTATACACTAAACCCGGCTGCCTTGCCTCTGCATTACCAGCACCTCTGCTAGGTGTTCCACGTCCTCTTCCAGCACCATTACCTCGGCCATTCGGACCACAGCCTCGCTTAGGCTGCTGTCCACCTCTACCAGCCTGATTAACATTCTGAGCTATAAGAGTATGCCCAAAGATCAATCATGAGATGGTTGTAATAACATACTTAATTTACCATGTTTATTAATATAAAGCGTTGTCATTATTATTTCAGTTTTTCTTTCTGTGTGTATAGATAAACTGTTTTATAATAATGTCCTGAGAATAATAGGATTATTCTTAAAAGATCCTTAGTCGAGTATTATTGTTGACTAGGACAATAATAATGCATTAAGACTAACATGTAGTTGATTGATGATAAAGAGTTGTCATTGATATGGAGTGTCAAAATCAATGCATGAATATGTGTGTTAGAGAACAACATATTGGATTGACCCGCTATGAGTATGTTTCTTGGATTATTATGTAATTGTCACAACATTACTCATAGTGATTAATATGTATATGATCCTCAGACTTGAGATCATTATTATCCCAGCATCGTGAGTTGTATATTTTGATACAGTCAAACGTACACCGTAACAGGTTGTTCTATAAAGGCTGATGTTGGATATACCACAATCTATGTAGAGGGATATGGTTGATCAATAAAGGATAAGTCCCTCCTACATAATAGGAGTAATATCTTAGGCCACTTGATTGAGTGAGACTAGAAATGCATGGCCATGCTCAAATAAGTTGATATGAGATGTCATACTAATTTGTATATCATAGTCTACTCAAGATATCAAGAAACATGGGATGGACTATGCAAGTGTGACTATCCCATGACTTGTATCCGTTCCAGAGATAAAGGACTTAAGGATTAATGCATGAAAGGTTAATCACGAAAGGTTATGTTGAATCATGACTTCTTGTAACTTAGGTAGCAATGATGCATTGCTAGATGCCACTCATTGTCTGTGACAATAGAATCGTTCTAGTATTACTGCTAACGTTGCAAGAACCTACAGGGTCACACCCTATGGTTGAAATGAACGGAACAAAATATAGTTGGTATTGTGCTTGGTTGTCACATAAATTAAATTAATTAAAGAATTAATTTAATTGGGCAATCAAATATTAAACATATTATATGTAAAAGGATGTTGTACACATAATGATAACATAATTTTATTAATATATGAATTTGATTCATATATAAATTTAAATAAATATAGTTTACCGGAATCCTTATTATAATTAATGTAATTATAATTTTCAGATATAATTAATGTAATTCTAATTTTCGGTTAAAAACTTTATTGTATTTATTTAATCTCGTAATACATTCAAGAGATACCAATTATAAAAGGCCCAATTAAGAGGATACCTATTATAAAAGGCCCAATGAGAAAGGCACCCATTATAAAAGGTATTAAAAGGAGACAAAACTCAACAGAAAACCCTAAGTGATTGCTTATTAGGTCTAGCAGCCGTCAAGCAAATAAGCCTCCAAAACAGTTTTGGAGATTTCTTCCGTTCATAGTCAAACTGGGTGGATTACGTAGAGGCCGACATCGAAAAAGGTTGAGGCTTGATTCGACAGTAGATCAAAACTCTTGTTGCCAAGGCGTCACTGTCTACTCAGATTGAAGTTTTGGTAATTTCGAAACCTTTATTTCACCCCGATTCGTTTCTCACACATGGATCCATGATTTGGATCGCCGGATCTAATTTTATTCTGCTGCGCCATGGGGTACCGGCGTTCCAACAGTGGTATCAGAGCCTTTTTTGTGATACGAACTCGGGTTTAAATACTTGGGTGATGCAATTGTATGAGATACATGTTTTGATCTTATTATATTTTCGATTGTTTAAATCGTTTAAGCATAATCTGATAATTGTTCCTTTCGGTAATTGATTAAATGTTAATCATGGTGTTGTGGCCTTTTCGATTATATGTTATTACTGTTAACTATTAACAAATCTGTAATAATACGGCGGTGGTATTTATAGTTTCCAGTAAGTGTTAACTGGCTAGTGGAATAAGGGTTGTTCTGATATGAAACCTCAAGGATTAAAATCCTAAAAACACGATTCTGTTGATAAAAATTTATCAAATTGTGAGGCTTCATTTGACTGGGGCATGCGATTCGCGCCGCGGGGGCTACGACATCCTCAGACCCCCACAAAAAAATTTGTTAATAAAAGAAATTTATAAACTTGATGGGCCACAAAAGGTTGAAAGGATATTTTATAATTCACCTTAGCAAAAAAAAAAAAGCATTGAATTATGTATGCTATTTTTGACATGCACGGTGTTTGAAATGCATAGTTATAGCCCAATGACCCATTCGATAAAAGGTTGTATTTTTTTTTAAAATACGGCCTGCGTGTCGTGCCTTACTACTATTCTCTTGTATTTCTCTTCTCATCTTATTCCCTCGTATGTAAAACGAGTTTCTGCATATTGTAATTTGCAAGAGTTGCTGTGGGCCAAACAAGAAGGAAGGTGGGACAATGATAGTGAATGATATCTTGTGAAAGGGCTTACACCTTTAGGTTTCCTTTTGGTTTTCCCATTGGCTTGGGTTGAACCACTTTAGTTTATGGGCTATAACTATTGCATTTATTTATTGCTTTATTTATTCATGTATGAGATGCTATGGATGATAATAAACCCTGTTGATAATAAACCCTATTAATTGATGAGATCGATTAGAAGACTAAATGGGCTAAAGTAGACCATAATTGGTGAGATGCAACAACCTTGATAAAATCCCTCTATTAAAATATTATGTCAACATGGCCTTTCAATTTTGCCCTCGTTAAGGCCTCGATCAATACTATGTAGGTTCTGCCAAAGCGAAGTACTAGTATTTATCTTTGTTAAACGCGAAGAATAAACAAGTGATATTCGCTAGTTAAAAAAATTGGTTAATGACTTAACTAGGTTACTCTAATAGGATTAGAAACCTAGAGGCAAGTAAATTGGATAAATCATAAGATGATTAGAACAAGAGTTGTTCACCAAATATTAGGAGTTACATATGATGTAATTAGCAAATGTTGCTTACCTAAATAACCATAATCTTAAGAGTAAAGCCAAAGCTGACTTAAGAGGTGGTGAAATATGGATCCTTAACCTACTAGAAATACTTTTGAGAAAGTTTTTCCGAAATTAATATACGAGGGTTATTAATTTTGAAATAAAATAGTGGGAATATCATTTAATAAAGTCTTTTTAATAATTGATATAAAATTGGTAAATTTACTCACATGCATATTTAATTGTTGTAGATATATTATGGCTGCAAACACTAGCACACTCTCATTGTGATCGGTCCTTGAGAAGGACAAATTGAATGGTTTGAATTTTCTTGATTGGTTCCGTAACTTGAGGATTGTCCTTAAACATGAACGGAAATTATATGTCATTGAACAACCACTTCCTAATGAACCACCCGCTAATGCCTCGAGGACTGATAGAGATGCTTACAAGAAGTATCTCGATGACATGATAGATGTTGGATGTCTTATGCTTGCCACTATGAATCCTAAACTTCAGAAGCAACATGAGGACATGGTTGCTTATGATATGATCGAGCACCTAAAAGAACTTTATTAGGGACAAGCACGGCAAGAGAGGTTTGATATCTCTAAGGCGTTATTCCAATGTAAGTTGGCTGAAGGAAGCCCAGTAGGACCTCATGTCCTTAAGATGATTGGCTATATTGAAAGCCTGTCTAAGCTTGGGTTTCCATTGAGCCAAGAGTTGGCCACTGATGTTATTTTACAATCGTTGCCGGATAGCTACAGCCAGTTTGTCCTCAATTTCAATATGAATGAAATTGACAAGACTCTACCACAATTGCTCAGTATGTTACGAACTGCTGAAGGCAACTTGAAAAAGGTTGGACCCAAGCCCATACTGATGGTCCGTAATAATAAGGGCAAGGGAAAGGCCAAAGTTCAAACAAAGCCCAAGGGCAAAGATAAGCCCAAATTTGGAAAAGGAAAGACTGTACTGAAACCTAAAGGTGGGGTGTCTAAGGAAGGAAACTGTTTTCATTGTGGTGTGACTGGACATTGGAAACGGAACTGCCCTGCCTATCTTGAAGAAGTCAAGAAGGCTAAAGCAAGCGGAATGTCTGCTTCAGGTATTTATGTTATTGATATTAATTTATCAACTACTACTTCTTGGGTATTAGATACTGGTTGTGGTTCTCATATTTGTACTTCTGTACAGGGACTACAAAGGAGTAGGACTTTGGCTAGAGGAGATGTGGACCTACGAGTTGGAAATGGAGCAAAAGTTGCTGCATTAGCTGTGGGAACATATACTTTATCTTTGCCTAGTGGACTTGATTTATGTTTAGAGGATTGTTATTTTGTGCCCAGCTTGACTAAAAACATCATTTCAATTTCTTGTTTAGACAAAATTGGTTTTGAGATAATTATTAAGAATAATTGTTGTTCATTTTATCTCAATAATGTTTTCTATGGTTCGACACAATTGATTAATGGCCTCTATATTTTAGATCAAACGAATCCCATTTACAACATAAATACTAAAAGATCTAAAATAAATGACTCAAATCAAACTTATCTTTGGCATTGTCGTTTGGGCCACATAAGTGAGAAACGCATATCCAAACTCCATATTTGTTTTCGAACAATTTGAAGTATGTGAATCTTGCTTATTGGGAAAAATGACTAAATCTCCTTTTTCTGAAAAAGGTGAACGAGCTAGTGATTTATTGGGCCTAATACATTCTGATGTATGTGGACCAATAAATACACAGGCCAGAGGTGGATTTCACTACTTCATTACTTTCACTGATGATTTCAGTAGATATGGGTATGTTTATCTCATGCGCCATAAGTCTGAGTCCCTTGAAAAGTTCAAGGAATTTAAAAATGAAGTACAAAATCAACTAGGAAAAACTATCAAGTCACTTCGATCTGATGGAGGTGGAGAGTATTTGTGCCTAGAGTTTGATGATCTTTTGAAAGAATGTGGGATTGTCTCACAACTTACTCCTCCTGGTACTCCTCAATGGAATGGAGTATCTGAGAGAAGAAATCGAACTTTGTTAGACATGGTTCGATCCATGATGAGTCATGCTGATCTACCGACTTCCTTTTGGGCACATGCACTTGAGATTGCTGCCTTCACACTAAATCGTGTTCCATCTAAATCGGTTCAAAAGACGCCATATGAGATGTGGACTGGGAAACGTCCTAGTATGTCCTTTATGAAAATTTGGGGTTGTGAAGCTTATGTTAAACGTCAGACGTCTACTAAGCTTGAACCCAAATTTGAAAGGTGTATTTTTGTGGGGTATCCAAAAGAAACCAAAGGATATTATTTTTTTAATCCCACTGAGAACAAATTTTTTGTTGCTCGGACTGGTGTCTTCCTAGAGAAAGAATTTACTTCTACAAAAGGAAGTGGGAGAAAGATTGAACTTGAAGAAATTCAAGAATCACAAGATACCACTGATCCAGAGATTGAACAAAACCAAATTCCACAAGAAATTGAGGAACAAACAACTGCTATAGAAACACAACCACCGCGCAGATCTTTAAGAGAACGCCGTGCACCTGAGAGATATGGATTTCTCATTACAACGCATGGTGACGTTCTTCTTATAGATCAAGATGAGCCTAGGACTTATCAAGAAGCGGTGACGAGCCCAGACTCTGAGAAATGGCTTGAGGCCATGAGATCTGAGATGGATTCCATGTATGAAAACCAAGTATGGACTTTGATTGACCCACCCGAAGGGGTTAAACCTATAGGGTGCAAATGGGTTTTCAAAAAGAAAATAGACATGGATGGTAATGTACAAACATACAAAGGGCGATTAGTCGCTAAAGGTTTTCGCCAAATTCATGGTGTTGACTATGATGAAACCTTTTCTCCTGTAGCTATGTTTAAATCCATCAGGATCTTGCTCGCCATAGCTGCATTTCATGATTATGAAATCTGGCAGATGGACGTCAAAACAGCTTTCCTTAACGGGAAACTTGAAGAGGATGTGTATATGACACAACCTGAAGGTTTTGTAAATCCAAAAGATGCTAGAAAGATATGTAAGCTACAAAGATCCATTTATGGATTAAAGCAAGCTTCTCGAAGTTGGAATATTCGTTTTAACGATGCAATCAAAGAGTTTGGTTTTATCAAAAATGAAGATGAACCATGTGTTTACAAGAAAGTTAGTGGGAGCACTATCACATTCTTGGTACTATATGTGGATGACATACTTATCATGGGAAATGACATACCTACCTTGTAGTCTATTAAGACTTGGTTAAGAAGTTGTTTTTCTATGAAGGACTTGGGCGAAGCCACTTATATCTTAGGAGTTAAGATCTATAGAGATAGATCAAGACGACTACTAGGTCTAAGCCAAAGTACATACATAGATAAAGTACTGAAAAGGTTCAGTATGGAAGAATCTAAAAGAGGATTCCTACCTATGAGACATGGTATTTCACTCTCGAAGGAAATGTGTCCTTCAACTCCACAAGAGAGAGAACGTATGAGTAAAATTCCATATGCTTCCGCTATTGGATCATCATGTATGCTATGTTATGTACCCGTCCAGATGTCTTATATGCCTTAAGTATGACGAGCAGGTATCAAGTAGATCCCGGTGAAGGTCACTGGACCACAGTCAAGAGTATCCTTAAGTACTTAAGAAGAACTAAGGATACGTTCCTATTATATGGAGGTGAGGAAGAGTTAAGTGTAAAAGGTTACACTGATGCCAGCTTCCAAATCGACAAGGATGATTCTCGATCGCAATCAGGTTTTGTGTTTTGCCTTAATGGTGGTGCTGTGAGCTGGAAGAGTTCAAAGCAAAGTACAGTAGCCGATTCTACAACAGAGGCCGAGTATATTGCAGCCAGTGAGGCAGCAAAAGAAGCAGTTTGGATCAAGAAGTTCATTACTGGACTAGGGGTTGTGCCTAGCATATCAGATGCTATAGAACTCCGATGTGATAACAATGGAGCTATTGCACAAGCTAAAGAACCCAGATCTCACCAACGATCCAAACATATACTTAGACGCTACCATCTTATTTGAGAGATTATCGATCGAGGGGATGTAGAGATATGCAGAGTACCTTCAGATGATAACATCGCTGATCCCCTGACCAAGCCTCTGACACAGCAGAAGCATGATCGTCACACTAAGTCACTTGGTATTAGATATATGAGTGATTGGTCTTAGTGCTAGTGGAAGATTATAAGAGTATGCCCAAAGATCAATCATGAGATGGTTGTAATAACATACTTAATTTACCATGTTTATTAATATAAAGCGTTGTCATTATTATTTCAGTTTTTCTTTCTGTGTGTATAGATAAACTATTTTATAATAATGTCCTGAGAATAATATGATTATTCTTAAAAGATCCTTAGTCGAGTATTATTGTTGACTAGGACAATAATAATGCATTAAGACTAACATGTAGTTGATTGATAATAAAGAGTTGTCATTGATATGGAATATGTGTGTTAGAGAACAACATATTGGATTGACCTCCTATGAGTATGTTTCTTGGATTATTATGTAATTGCAACAACATTACTCATAGTGATTAATATGTATATGATCCTCAGACTTGAGATCATTATTATCCCAGCATCGTGAGTTGTATATTTTGATACAGTCAAACGTACACCGTAACAGGTTGTTCTATAAAGGCTGATGTTGGATATACCACAATCTATGTAGAGGGATATGGTTGATCAATAAAGGATAAGTCCCTCCTACATAATAGGAGTAATATCTTAGGCCACTTGATTGAGTGAGACTAGAAATGCATGGCCATGCTCAAATAAGTTGATATGAGATGTCATACTAATTTGTATATCATAGTCTACTCAAGATATCAAGAAACATGGGATGGACTATGCAAGTGTGACTATCCCATGACTTGTATCCGTTCCATAGA
Source organism: Gossypium australe (assembly GCA_005393395.2). Lineage (NCBI taxonomy): Eukaryota > Viridiplantae > Streptophyta > Magnoliopsida > Malvales > Malvaceae > Gossypium > Gossypium australe. The sequence goes on from CM016616.1 coordinate 73,228,940, forward strand.
TAAAGGACTTAAGGATTAATGCATGAAAGGTTAATCACGAAAGGTTATGTCGGATCATGACTTCTTGTAACTTAGGTAGCAATGATGCATTGCTAGATGCCACTCATTGTCTGTGACAATAGAATCGTTCTAGTATTACTGCTAACGTTGCAAGAACCTACAGGGTCACACCCTATGGTTGAAATGAACGGAATAAAATATAGTTGGTATTGTGCTTGGTTGTCACATAAATTAAATTAATTAAAGAATTAATTTAATTGGGCAATCAAATATTAAACATATTATATGTACAAGGATGTTGTACACATAATGATAACATAATTTTATTAATATATGAATTTGATTCATATATAAATTTAAATAAATATAGTTTACCAGAATCCTTATTATAATTAATGTAATTATAATTTTCAGATATAATTAATGTAATTATAATTTTCGGTTAAAAACTTTATTGTATTTATTTAATCTCGTAATACATTCAAGAGATACCAATTATAAAAGGCCCAATTAAGAGGATACCTATTATAAAAGGCCCAATGAGAAAGGCACCCATTATAAAAGGTATTAAAAGGAGACAAAACTCAACAGAAAACTCTAAGTGATTGCTTGTTAGGTCTAGCAGCCGTCAAGCAAATAAGCCTCCAAAACAGTTTTGGAGATTTCTTCCGTTCATAGTCAAACCGGGTGGATTACGTAGAGGCCGACATCGGAAAAGGTTGAGGCTTGATTCGACAGTAGATCAAAACTCTTGTTGCCAAGGCGTCGCTGTCTACTCAGATTGAAGTTTTGGTAATTTCGAAACCTTTATTTCACCCCGATTCGTTCCTCACACATGGATCCATGATTTGGATCGCCGGATCTAATTTTATTCTGCTGCGCCATGGGGTACCGACGTTCCAACATGAGCTACTGGTCTATTCTCATCCGGCCTCATTGGACAATCCTTAATCATATGGTCCTTTGACCCACACTTGAAGCATCCTCCTGTCTTCTTCCAACATTCCCCTAAGTGTTTTTTCCCACACTGATCACAAGTATGATATTGCCCTCTAGTACCAGCTTGCTGACCTCGCGGCCCATCAACTCTAGGCCTTTTTTGAACATTCCCAGCTGACCCTGACGGCCCAAATCCTCTTTTCTGCTTATTCCGATCAGAGTGCTGCCTTACAGAGTCCTTAATCCCTTCCGCTATCTTAGCTTATTCTACTAACGCAGAAAACTCTCGCTCTTGATGTGGAGCGACTAACAACCTCAAGTCATCCCTTAGTCCGTCCTCAAACCGGACACACCGCTCATGCTCCGTAGCCACTACTCCTCGAGCATACCGGCTCAACCTTAGAAATTCTGCTTCGTACTCTGCCACGGACTTGTTCCCTTGAACCAGCCCCAGAGAAGCCTTCCTTTGCGCATCGGTATATCTGGTTCCAACATACTTCTTTTGATATGCCGCCTTAACATATTCCCAAGTAAGATCCTCAGCTGTGGCACCATCCCGAACTGTGAGCCACCATTGATACGCTTCATCGCGTAGCAGCGCCACCATCCCTTTCACTTTCTCCTCAGGGGTCAGATCCAACTCATCCATAATCCGTTCCATCGCCTCTAATCAATATTCAGCCGTACTGGGTGCCACACCAGATACTCCACGAAACACTTCAGCCCCATTGGCTCGAAGTCGCTCGGGTACAGATTTCCGAGCTCCCATATTTCCACCTCCGCCAGCCACCATCTCTAAAACTCGCAGCACAGCCTGTGACACAGCATCATCCCCTGTCTGAGCTTGCTGCTCAACACCAACAGCTGGTGGTGGTACCTCATTGTCAGACCCTTGACCCGATCTAACGGGTTCCGACACGGCCATTCTGCCTTTACCGCGTCCTCGCACATTACGACGACGTCCCCTAGAGCTCATATCTACGATCGCGCTTTAATCTGATTAAGAAATTTTATGAATTAGCCTTTATTCCACTGATTATTCGCGAAGGAGTTTTATGTAAAGAGTTTAGGAGTAATTCTTTAGATCAATCAAAGTTCAAGTTTTCTATCCTACTTCAAAGAAAACACATCCATTCCATAATACTCCCACACACATTCACTCTTCGAACACTTTTGTTCGTTCCTATCCCAGGGGTATTTTCGTAATTTGTCCTACAGGGGTATTTTGGTAATAAACCGGGGTCAATTTGAAAATTCTCAAAGGTATTTCAAAATTTATGAAACTTAAGGTTCTTTTTGCGAATTTGTTTTCCAAATCAGTGTTGTTGCAGAAATTTTGGAAATCGGGGGTCATTTTGGTAATTTTGTAAAGCAGGGGTAATTTCGTAAATTTCCCAAATCAAGGTACATTAGTATTTTGTAACGGTAGAGTTTTTAAATATTTTTGGCAAAATCAGAGAATGTTATTGAAATTGGGGGTAATATGGTCATTTTGGAAACCAAGGGCATTTTTGTAATTTTACCACTAGGGGTATTTAGGTAATTTTGTAAATCAAGAATATTTCAGGAAAATTTTGTAAAATAGTTTTACAAATTAAAAGGGTAATTTTAAGAGTTTTAAAACCAGAGTTCTTATCAAAATACGGCTAGTCCCTTTCGGGTTTTAGTTATTGGGTTTAGCCTATGAATAAGTCCTCTTGGTTAGGGTGAACCGAAGCTACGCACCAGGTAGGATTCGAGTGGAGAGGAGGTGAGTCACGCGGACTGCTTAAGTACCAAGCTCCCACCGAAACCAATCCTAGACATGCGCACAATGGTTGCCACACCCTAACTCGGCGACTTAATCACAGGTTTGTTTAATTAGGCATTTAAAGTTTTATGTAACTTGTTGGGGTAAACTAGTCCTAGAGTTCAAGTACCTATCATACTATTCTACGTTCCAATTCTACCCTTCTACAAGTTATATGATATATCACACAAGAGATAGGGGTACTTACCTGGTGGACTTTGAGTCGGAGACTTAGGTGCCATGTCAGAAAACCTGCTTAAAAATTTTACAAATTCTTTTGGGCTTCAATTTGAAAACATTTTGGGCCTTAAACCCAAGGCCGAGAGTTTAAAAATTGGGCTCTGATACCAAGCTGAAACACCCCAAACCCGGCCCACGAGCCTCGACCAGATTTGGTATGTTCCTTAAGAAAACCGGTTCAAATTCGTTTGTTCTTTGGAAACTTTAAGTGATTTTGGAAGAAAACTCGAATTGGGTTGGGCTCAAGTTGAAAACCAGTTTATTTTTGAATCATAAGTTTTTATAAAAATTCCATTGTTTTAGGTTTCATCTTTAGATTAAAAATCATTTTCTTTAAGTGTCAAAACGTTTAGAATTCATTCTTATTAAAAAAATTACTTAGTCTTTAATTTGATAAAAGTTTCGTATGATAAGAAAATAAATAACTTACATGCATAAAATAGTTCATACTATGGCCTTATTATATCAAAACAAACCCAAATAATTTAAAGTGCTTAAATAAAATAAAATATCCAAATAAAATAATTTCCTTACTGAGCATGGCCACCACTAAGCTCCTGCTGGCCCTGTCCATTACTGATCGTCACCTGAAAAATGTTCCCACAACGGGGTGAGTCAAACAGACTCAATGTGTACACAAACACTAAGTCCAAATAGATTCAGGCATAACAAATCATACACAAATATATCATAATTTACAATTAATGATGCATTCCCGAACCCAAGCCTAGTTACCAACTGCTACACATCACCCGTACCAACCTGCACACCGTGGGGACTACTAAGTCAACCCTCCATCCGCTACACACCATCGAAGGCAGTCGCTGCAGTCGACGTGCTCATCGCCCTTATAAAAGTCGTGGCATAGCCACCAGATAATATTTTCGTGTCATGTGACACCAGATTCAGATAACGTGACTGAAGTCACCACATTCAGATATCGTGACAATAGTCACCACATTCACTTCCCCTTTCATAATCACCCAAATGCCCATGTCATACATATCATGCAATATAATGTCTTATTTCACATTCTTATAGTTTCACACATGTGGCATAACAGATCAAATCATAATCCTAGTAGGAGTAGGAAAACGTACCTGAGTACTTTGTACCATCACATGGTACCTTAGCCACATTCACATTCTTATAAACACATATATCAAAATATAGCCATACATCTTATTAAGAGTTAGTGTGGGGTACACACCTGGTATACTTAGCAAGTTCACTCCAAATCCCGAAAAGCCCGATCTAAAGCCTTAGATCTCAAGTTCCTACATTCGGCCAAGATGCAATATTTTAGCTAAAGGCCATTCGGCCAATTAATCAAATCCCGAAACTTACCTTGTTGCCGATTTGCCTCCTAACCAAATCCCGAAACTTGCAAATCCTTCTACCTTGTAATCGGCTAACATTAGATCACTTAAAGGGTTAGTTTCCGGCTTTTGCATAAGTAAGAAGTAGATCTAAGTTGCTAAATAAGCCTTGTCCGAATATACATGTATACTTTACCTTACGATTTTAAATCCCGAAAAGTATCCCTTGTCTTAGGTGTCTGTCGAAATCCCTAAAGCCACATATTAGAATCGGTTATGCATAAACATATGAAGATGGCCCCTTTGGCCGAATCTACACATCACTTACCTCGATGTGTCAAAACTCGAGAGATCTCCTTTAACGCTCCTTAGTGTCGGCTACACACAAAAGTCACATTGTTATGGCACTATGACATTCGGCCATCTTAAACCAAGGCCTACTATATGATTTCGGCACCCTTGTGAAAAGAATCAAAGAGATCGTTTGCTAAACAATTACTTACCACTATCGTTTGCTTGCAGAGACTAAGAGAGAAAAGATTTCGGCTTACTGCTTCGGCTTTTCAAGACTTGCGATAGAAGAAAAGAATAAGGGCCCTCTACTATTCGGCTATGGCTTCAAATCACAAGGGTATTCGGCCACAAGAGAATTTGGGGTTTGAGAGAAAAAAAACAAAGAATAGGAGAAGAACTTCGGCAAAGGTGACTAGGGAGAATTCGGCTTCAAAAGGCAAAGGAAAAACAAAAGAGTTCTCTTCAAAATTTCGGCACAAGTGCATAAAGATGAGAAGAGAGAAATTTCGACACATATCCTATGCTTAGCCGAAAATACCATCCAAATACTCCCTTGGCCGGCCAACTCTTACCTCCTATCAACTTCCTCCTTTTTCTCCTCTCTGATAGCTTTATCTCTAACTTATCACATCTTCTTTCCCATTAATCCTTACTCTCACTAATTATCCTCATTTATCTCTTGAAATTAAAAGAATTAAGCTCCTAAAATTTAGCCTTAGTTACGTCCCTTGCTGCTCATCTCTGCTGACGCAACATGCAAAATAAAATCCCTTATTTTGCTTCCTTAGTGATTCGAACACAAGCCCTTTCCCCCCTAGCATATGGCGTCACACACTAAGGCTCTAAGTGGTGCCTTGTAGCCACTTTACCAAGCCCAAGTTCATGTCATATCTCCTTCATTTACTTTCTTAAGGCCCTCTCAAGCTTAGCTCCTCTTTTAACTTAAAAAAAATCTATTAATCTCTAAGGCACTTGACTGCACACTAAGGTTCACAAAATTCATAATGCACATTCACAACATACATGAGCATGCTATTTCATATAATTAAGCATAAATGCACAAGCCATAGTCCAGGATATTACAATCATCATCACTGGTAGCCCTTAACTCTTCAGCCCCATACTTTTGGATTTTGTCAACCGGAAGCTTATTCAATAGATTCAGATTCGTAGTCAGATGCATAGGAGATGTTTGAGAGGGATTAGACGGGGACAGAGGTTGTGAAACAGTCGAATTATTTCTCACAAATTGAGTGAACCACTCACTCATCATCTGAAAGAAAGCTTGTTTAGCTTCTCCCTCATGACCGCTCGTAGCCGATCTCGAATCACGTGGCGCTGTCCCTTGAGTGGGAGCAGGAGCATTGCTTTCTACATCATCAGCTCCGGCTCTTTCGAGATCCATTTCTATACGTAAATCACATTTCACACATCAGGATTCATCACACTATCACAATTCATATAAATGGCATGTATAGCTAGACTTTGGCACGCTACGTTAGTCCGAGAATCGGCTAAACTGCAGCTCTGATACCAATTAAATGTAACACCCCTAACCCGTATCCATCGCTAGACTAAGGTTAAAGGCATTACTAGACAGATCAAAAACTTTTACGGACTTTTCATAATACAATTCATCAACCGAAATCAAAGTGTCCCTTTTATATGCCAACGAGACATTAATCATGCTTTAGAATACGGTCGGGACTAACCCAAACACTTATGGGATTTCTCAGAAATTTAAAAACTTTTCTAAGTTACAGAGGTCACATGCCCGTGTAGGCAGGCCGTGTGCCTCCCACGGCTACCAGACACACCCATGTGTCCTGGCCGTGCCAAAACAGAGCATGTATACTGACTTATCCACACGGCCACTAGACACGCCCCTGTGTCATGGCCGTGTAAAATTAGGCTAGCTACTGACTTGTTCACACGGCCACCATGCACGCCCGTGTGCCACGGTCGTGTATGCAAAATAGGTCATTCACAAGGCCAAAATGCCACTCATACTTGGGTCAACCCTACAAGCAATATACCAATTCATTTCATGCATAATTAACATCCAAAACTTGTCAAACTAATCATCAAATCTTTACATCCAATCTCTTTTCCATTCATGCCAATTTGCACAACTAAAGTACATATACATCTAAGCATGATTCATCTACATTTACCTTTCATATAATCATTTCTTTGCTCAAGCATACATACTCATAATGCATTCATATGCTTACCAAAGCCTTGACCATTTCATTACTATCAAGACATACCAAATCATGCATCATATATCATATTCACTCATGCATATTACCAACATTTATTTAGCCACATCTCATGGCTATTTATACACATATCAAACATAATCCAAAATGACTAGCCTGTACATGCCATATTTAACTATGTACATATTTCTAAAGTACCAAAATGAGTTTGAGTAGTGTGATGACAATCCTTGACAATCCCCAAGCCTCTCGTAGCTTTAACGATCTATAAAACAGAGCAAGCACACACAAAGTAAGATTTCAAAAGCTTAGTAAGTCATATACAAATAAACATAGCATAAAAATGCACATAGCCATAGCCATATTGATACAATGACATTAATGTTTCTCAATACAAATTCATCACATATTCTTTGGTTCAATTGCTTAGCCATAACTTACCACATTCTTCAACTTAAATATCACATATACACATGGCTTATTCAAGAATATCTTCACATATTAACACACCATTTCAATACACATATTCATCTTAATATGTTCATATAGATACTTATCTTTCATACACACATCGAGTACTTTTCAACGTACCTGAAACAGATATACAACTCACATAGTCGTTCATTTCTTGGATTTGCCCGTTGAGCCGTTCAAAACTAAATAGGATACTCAGAGTGCTCGGAATAATCATACAATGCCAACGTCCCAGACATGATCTTACATGTAATCAGATATGGTTGCCACTATCCCAGACAGGGTCTTACACGAATCAATACGATGCCAATGTCCTAGACATGGTCTTACACATAAATCTCATATCGATGCCAACGTCCAAGACGTGGTCTTACATGAAAATTCGAATCAATGCCAACGTCCCAGACGTGGTCTTACATGATATCACACAACGGACACCTATGGCATGACATACATAATTCCAATCTATTCCTAGGTTCGCACGGGACTTGTCGGACTTTAACAACTTGTCAACTTAATAACAACCTCGGATTTCACATACATTCCATCTCAATGGATAATCATAGTTATTCAAATATCATATATACTCAAATAATTCAATGCAAACACATTTATTTGTATATCAACTTACCCCATATTCGGATATTCGATCGGATTCGGTTATTCAACAACTTTCGCCTTTCCGTGATCTAAGTGTTTTCTTCGGTTCTTGATCTATATATTTTCAAATTTAACCCTTTTATTAACTAATTCATTCAATTCAATCCAAGGACACATATTTAGGGCAATTTACAAATTAGCCCTCACATTTTCACATTTTGACATTCTAGTCCTTATTTTACAAAATCACAAAATATACCAAATTTCATGATACACATGTTTGGCTGAATTTCACCCATGCTCAATCAAGTCCAAACATTTCATTTATTTCACAATTTAGTCCCTCAAAATGCTATTTTCTCAATTAAGCCCTAATTAGCTATATTCACCAAAAATTCAAGAACAAAACATGTTCATTAAACATATATCTTTCATTTAACACCAACACTCATCACAAAGCTCACCATTTCATTAATGGCACATTTCATAAACATCATCAATTCTTCAAATTAAAACATGGGCTTTATAGTATACGAAGCAACGATTGCAAAAACGTAGAAATTATCAAAAACCGAAGCAAAACATACCTTAGTCAAGCTCAAAATCAACCGAAACCTAAATGTTCTTCTTTATTTTTCTTTTCTTGATTTTTCGGTAATAAGATGGATGAAATGGCTTATTGTTTTTAGCCTTTTCTTTTATTATTAACATATTATTAATCTAGTTACTATATTAACCTTATACTAAACATATGTATACATAAACATTAAGGGCATTAATGTCCTTTATCCATCCACTAACTTGTAAAGTGGTTTAATTGCCTTTTAAGGCCCCCACTTTTAAAAGCCACATCAAATAGGCACTTTTACATATATCATGCTAGTTTTGTATTTAATGCAATTTAATCCTTTTCTCAAATTAAGCATGCAAATGATCAAATTAATTCACAAAAATTTCACTCATGCTAAATCATATACTGTAGACACAGAAAATAATATTAAATATTTTTCAGACTCGAATTTATGGTCTCAAAACTACTATTCTGACTAGGGTCTAAACCGGACTGTTACAATGGTAGTCTGTTGGCTGAACTCCAGGTTAAACCGATGTGGGTCGAGCAGATTAAAGGTAAACAGTTGGAGGATGAGTCACTGGGTCTTTGATTCCGATAGATGATAGTGGTAATACATCAGATTTTGGATTGAATAATGAAGGGGTTCTCTGTTTCTGTTGGAGAGTCTGTGTACCAAATGATGCCGAGTTGAGACAGTCTATACTGCGAGAAGCGCATAGTAGCCCATATGCTATGCATCCTGGAGGGAAACAAGATGTACCAAGGCCTTCGTGAGCTATACTGGTGGCCAGGTCTTAAGCGAGATGTTGCCGACTTGGTGAGTAAATGTCTAACATGCCAGCAGGTTAAGGCTGAACATCAGCTACCCTCAAATTTACTGCAGCCAGTTAAAATACCGCTTTGGAGGTGGGAAATAGTGACTATGGATTTCGTAAGTGGGTTGCCCTTAATGCCTACTAAGAAAGATACAGTGTGGGTCATCGTGGATTAGATGACCAAGTCTACCCATTTCATACCTGTTCGTACTGATTACTCTCTGCAGAAGCTGGCTAAACTGTATGTGTCAGAAATAGTGAGACTGCATAGGGTACCGATTTCGAGAATATCTGATAGGGATCCTCGCTTCACGTCTCAGTTCTGGAAGAAGCTATATTAAGCTCTGGGTAGAAGGTTAGACTTCAGTACTGCGTTCCATCCTCAGACAGATGGTCAATCTGAGAAGGTGACTCAGATACTGGAGGATATGTTAAGAGGTTATGTAATTGACTTCCGAGGCAGTTGGGAGGAGTTTTTGTTGTTGGCAAAATTCGCTTACAATAACAATTACCAGCCTAGCATACAGATGGCACCTTATTAGGTGCTCTATGGTCGTAAGTGTTGCCATTCCTTTGTTTTGGATTAAGTTGGGCGAGCACCGTATTTTGGGTCTTGAACTGGTTTCTAATACCAAGGATAAGGTCAGGTTGATTAGATCGACTAAAAGAGGCATCTAATAGGCAAAACATGTATACGGATCTGAAGCACCGAGAGATTGAGTCTGTGGGGGACTTTGTTTTTCTCAAGGTCTCGTCGTGGAAAAAGGTTCTGAGATTCAGTCGTAAGAGCAAGTTGAGCCCCAGATACATTGGACCTTATTGCATATTGAGGCGTGTGGGACCAGTTGCCTACTAGCTGGAGCTACCTCCAGAGTTGGAGCAGATTCGTAATGTGTTCCACGTCTCTATGTTGAGATGCTCCCGCACTAATCCCACACATACTGTTCCAGTGGATGAGATCGAGGTTAGGCCAGATCTGACCTTTGAGGGGAGCCGATACAGATAGTGGACCGCGATGTTAAAGTTCTGAGAAGAAAGTCCATCCCACTGGTTAAGGTTTTTTGGCGTAATCATAGTTATGAGAAAGCCACGTGGGAGCCAAGGATGCAATGCGATAGCAATATCCTCACCTTTTCTAATCAGGTAAAATTTCGAAGCCAAAATTTTCCTTAAGGGGGTAGAGTTGTAACGCCCCAAAAATCCTTAATCTTTATTTTTATATGTTCGTGACACAAATGTCTATCTGCTTCAGTGGTTATGTTTTCTAGGAGTGTCTGAGAAGTCTTAGGTTCAAGCCTTAGCTTGGGAAAAATTTGTTTTTATTTCAAATAACCCATATCTTTTGATAGTAGGCTTATAAATAACTGTTGATAAAATATAGCAGAATGGGCCTACTGGTCTGGTGGTTAAGTGGAGTGCAGATAAGTAAGAAGTCTGGAGTTTGAGTATTGTCGCAAGCATAGAATTTATTTTTCCCGCTGGTGTCGTGGGAGTGTTGTGGTTTGACCGTAACACTGAAGAGTTTGAGTGGAATTTGAATTAGGTGGTTGAGAGAGGGGTGGACGTTTTTGAGGAGAATATTAAGGGATTTTGGTGAGGAAATTAAGGAGTGAGGAGTTTGAGTACATTCAAACTGTACTTGCAAGTTCAGCAATCCCTCTCCCTCTTTCTTTTCTGACGTTACTTCCTCCTCTACCATCTTTCTTTTCTTTTTTGCCTCCATAGCTGAATCCTATCCTTCTTTCCCCCACTTCTTTTCATTTTTCCTTTGACTCCAATCTCCCTGTGTTGTTGCCGAATTTTAAGTGCTTTCCCCTCTACCTGTTGATTTGTTCCCTCTCCATCCTTTTCTTTTCTTTTTGTTTTAGCCGAAATTCCCCATTGCTACTGTCTTTCTCTCCAATTCTCTGTAACAGTTGGCGAAACTTTAGGTGTTCCCCTTACCTTTTATTTTCAGTCTATCCTGCTCTTTGTCGAATTAATGTTATATTTCTATTCTACGGGTTGCGCTTTCGGAATTAATCGAGGGACTTGTGATCATTCTTTTCCAACAGTTAAGTGAGTGGTGCTTAGGCTATCCAAAAAAGGTTTTGGAGTGTTCGAGGATTGTGAGCGCATCTTTCATAATCAGGTGTGTGTGAACACTATTCTGGAAATGAAAGTCGGTGAAAAGTCAAAAAATACGAATGTCGATGCAACACAGGAGTGTGGCTGCCTGTGTTGTAGGCCGTGGGACCGAACATAGGCGTATGATCGATGAGACTAGCCATGTGCGATTCATGGGCCGAGCCGATTTGGGTCGTGTGGGCCACACGGGCTTGTGGACCCACACAGGTAAAATCACATGTGTGTGTGGAATTTATTGGGTCAGGCCATATGATCTACACGAACAAGGCCATTTTGGGTCGTGTGGGTCACACGGGCGTGTGGGCCTCATGGGCCTGCAACATGGGTCTGTGGGTCCATTTTCACAGATTAATTGCTAAGGTTGCAAGGGTCGCCCGAGCCGACTTTAGACCTACTGTAGGGTCGATAAGAGTACCTAGACCCCTAATTGACTGAAATGACTGTATATTATATATGAACAAGCATGATAATGTTCCACTGATTTAACACTGTATGCCCTGATTACATATATGATTTTATGTTATAGCATGCCATTTATGTATATTGTATTGCATTGGGTTGAGGGTTTAATTGATCAGAGGAAGTGTACTGAAAGGCCTCGAGCCTAATTTACTTACAGTTCAGCTCCAAACTACTATCTAGTGTCGCATTCGGTACTTTCTGGATTGTAGGGAAAGGTGGGTTGATTATATCCCCACATGGAGTGTAGGGTTGGACGGAGGTGGAGTGTAGAGGCTGGCTGGGTAGGACTTGCATGTTGTATGATTCGCTACTGATACTGTAATAGGCCAATGCCCAAATGCATGACTGATTCTTTATTGAGATAGGCTAAAGCCCAAACTGTTACTGTCATTGTTACTGAAAAAGAACTTAGGCCCAGACTGTATTTGCCTTCTGTTTGTTTGATTTTTAAGGGATTACACACTAAGTTTTTGTAAACTCACCCTTTTGACTTGACTGTACAGGTAATCTCCAGTCATAAGCGGGTCGGTGCAACGGAGGACTTGGCAGTGGCCACACAACTTACTTCGTTCTATTTTAGTATGTAAATGAATTTTAATTTTATTTAGGGTATATTTCTATAATAATGGCCTTTTTAGATTTTTATTTTAATTTGGGATTTTTACTATTTGTTTTATAATTGCTAGAAGTAAGGGTAATCGGGTTTTCAAAAGAAACAGACGTTTTAACAAATTGCACACAAATACACAAACTGTTTTAAAAGCTTCCGCGACAGGTGACGTTTTGGATATTAATAACATTTTGGAAATTTAATATCGTTCTGGAAGTAATAACTTCTTGATAATGATTCACGTTTTGGAAATGAACGACATGTCTTTGAAATATAATAAAAAGAGGTTGAATAGAAAATAGAGTTTTTAACGACAACTTGTTTTATGAAAAACACTTCAATGTGACATCACCGTATTCGGCCATAATGTCCAAACCGGGTTTGGGGTGTTATAATTTTAGCTACTGACTTATTTTAGTTTGATACTTATTGCAAGGGTATCAAACCCTGGGCCGATAATGTAGCATTTTAGCTACTTACTTATTTTAGTCTGATAATTAGGCAAGGGTATCAAACCCTAGTCCCCTTAAGTTGAAAATTAGTCTTAAAAACACTCTAAAACATGTCTAAACATCCTTATATAATTTCATCATTAAACAAAACATTTTAAAACAAAATTTTAACTCATTTAGGCTCAAATACATAACATAAACACTTTCTAAGGTAAAATGGCACAAATGTTGATTTAAGAAAAGTCAAAATCACTTAAACTTGCCATTTGCCATTATATTTTCCTTTTCAATATGAGTTTTTATATACATGCTAACAAGCCATTAACATTTAAACATTTTGAGATACAACCTTAAAAGCTTGATGGGTGATGCCATGCTCCCAAGTCGACATCATGGCTTCTCATTAAAAGCCCCTTTGGATGGGTGTTTACCTCCAGTACGGCGCGTTTAGCTTTCTTTTTGTCTCACGCTACAATATGCTATAGTATCTAATCCCACTACCACCACTGTTTTTACACTAATCGTAGGTAAACACACCGCCTATCCAAAGGGTCCCTAAGTCAATACATATGTGTTTAAACAACTAATGAGCGTGCTAGATGAGCTTAGTAAGTATCAATGGATTAACCTACTCATAGTATCCCTTAATAGTGTTAACCATTTCTTAGACTTGTCATAAAAATTCCTATAAGTCACAATTTTGGTGCCATTAACCAATTTATTAGATTAATCGACTTATAAGGCTCACATTACATTTTCATGATCTATTAGCCAATTCACATTATGACTTTCGTATTCAACATTCATTTAAAGAGTCAATAGCTGCTTAACATGTTCATACATAATCTCCTTTATGGAATTTAAGGCAAGTTCACTAGACCACACATTTTTAGGACTCATTTTCATTGTAAATTCTTATTAGCTTACTTTTTCTTTTTTTCTTTTTTTTCTTGTTTAGATCAAGACCCTTAGTCCATACCAACAATTTTACATATAATAATTAACATTAACAAGCAAGTAATGTTATCAACATTTTAGTTCATTAACACCTTTACTACACTCAAGAAAAATGGCCTGGATACACAAGACTCATCCATCATACCAATGGGCATCGAAGTGCATAATCAAATAGTAGCACAACACATCCCTCCACCACACCAATGAGTTCATGAGAGCAAAAACTACATCACGCCAAAGATAGTATCGAAGTGTTAAGACAAAAGGCTTTAGAATATGCATGTGACTACATAGCCCGAAGGCAACATATTGCAACATCCCTTATTAGAACTTAATTAGACTAACAATAAATTTTAATTTCATTCCAAATTGGTTTCAAGTCTTTTTTGCCTGAACTAAAAATTTTCAGTTCTAGTTTTGTATGTCTCAAGACACTATCAGGTTATTGTAAAACTTTAGCTTCAATGTTATCCTGTCTTGAGAAAAAGCCCAACATGGCTTAAGACATGACCTTGATACTGTAACTTTTTAGCTTTAAAGTTCTTGTGTATCGAGACACATTTAGTATGTCTTGAGACCTAGGACATGGGACCCAAAAATTCTATTTTCAAACACCTTCAAACCATACCAAAACTATCCACAATCATTCCAAACAATAATCAACTCTCATAAAATATGCAATACCTCATATTTACTATTCAAAACTCAATAAAATAAAATATTAGAACAACTAGACACTTTCTTTCTTACTTCATTGGTTCACCTATCTACATGTCATACAATATACCATGAAATCTATTTCATACCCTTTTTCTCCAACGCCTTGATGATATGATGAGATGGGTTGAGATTGCTCCTTTGAATGAGAACTTCAATTCAATCTTTCACCGACGCATTGAAAAAAAATGTGCTAAGCTCGTGAAAGCTTAGTAAGTACCCATGAATTCAAACCTTACCGTTGTTTAGTTTATTTTACAATAATAATACCATGTTATTGTAAAACCCTATACCCAACTCGATTGTTAGGTCTGAGCTACAGGATGCCACATTCGTTACTGGATTAACTACGATCAATTAAAAATATAATATAATAATTTAAACATGAAAATAATGTAATACAAAATCATAATATGATACACTCATTTTCAGGCTTTATACGAGCTTAAGAAAGCTCTTTTCCTAACTTAAGGTCAAATTAAGACCAAATCCTATGTAACACCCCCAAACCCGGCCCATGCGTTTCGACCAGATCTAGTATGCTACGAGTTGTACATTGAAAACTTTTGCTTTGTTGGTTTTGGAAGTCATAAGTTAATTAGACTTTATCTGAATAAATAATTGACATTTTAAAAAAAATAGAACCTTTGTATTATTATTATTAAGTATAATAAAATCTTTGACACAAATTCATAAGTTGCGGAACATTGAAAACTACTTAGTTGAATAAAAACTATGGGGCCTTATTACATAAATATTCCCAAAATAAGAATAAAATAAAACCTAATGAAAATCGAAATAATTTGCAGAATTAACATCTTGATGGCCCCTCGAGTACGTCTCGGCTCCCATGTCCACGTTCTACTGCTCATCTGAAAGAGTAGAGAAAAAGAAAAGCGTGAGTCACCAAGACTCAGTGTATAAATCTCGAAACACACAACGACCTGAGCCCACAAACACATTATGGGCCTTGGCCCATACATGAAGGTATCAATCATAATCATATATCAAATAATAAATGATGAATAGCCCAACCCATCCTAGGTTTCCATCCTCTACACACCAGCCCGTACCAACCATCACACCTTGGGGATTTCTACAATTAACCCTCCATCCGCTACACACCAAAACGACAGCCGTACTGCCTGTTCCTGTTATTTAGGAATTATTAAATGTGGCATAGCCACCGATCACTATGTGACCTAACATTTATATGTGTGGGATTTCTACCACCGATCACCGAGTGACCTGTCATGCACTTCCCCTTCAATATCATATTCCCACCCCATGCATACACATAAAGAAAACATCATACAGGCTTATATATATACTTCGGTACACATAGAGAATTCTATGATTTACGTACCTGGCATCCTTGCCTACACCTTTTAGGGTTCCATTCGACTGTCTATACAGCCACTTTCCGGCTTTTTAGCCCATAACATAGTTATATATCTACATACAACGTTAATAGTGTGTTAGAGATCTATACACCTGATTACCGATAAAACGATGCTTTCTATGTCGACGCTATCCGTAGTCGACACAACTGCTATCTGTGTAACACCCCAAACCCGGCCTAGACGTTACGATCGGATCTGGCATGTCACATGAAAGGAATGTCTAAAAAAAACTGTGCGTTTGTTAAAAAGTTCGTATTATTTTTTGAAACTCTGCGTTTTGTGGTTTGTTTATAAAAGCCGATTCATTTCAATGCCCATTTTACAAAGTTGTTATTAATTTGAATAAAATTGTATTTGTTGTGAAAATCGAGCTTAAGTAATTTTAAATAAAAAAACAGTTTATTATCATTTTAGGAAAATCCCATATTGAACATTTAATAATAAACAGTAACCAAATTGAAAGCTAAAACCAAATAAAATACCAAAGGCCTTATTACATAACAAAATCCCAAAATTAAAAGTAGGTTTAAATAAAAGAACCGAGTTTACGAGAAAACATTGCAGGGCCACCACAAGTCTACCTCGGCTCCCAAATCCTCGATCTAATGATTACCTGAAACATTTAAAAAGAGGGGGTGAGTTTATGAAAACTTAGTGTGCAATTCCCCTTACGAGTGATAACTGGGCCTAAGCCCACAAAAGCAGATTGGGCCTTAGCCCTCACAATAACATACTTGGCCGAAGCACACATAAATCGAATCAGGCCGTAGCCCTATCATCACAGTATAGCAGATAACACATGCCAGATGATGCAAAACCCAATCCCAGCCTAAGTTTCCATCCGCTACACACCACCCGTACCTGCCAATCACACCAGTGGGGATTACTAAATCGACCCTCCATCCGCTACACACCCTCGAAGGCAGTCACTGTAGTCAACTGCACATCGCCCTTATAACGTGGCATAGCCACCAGATAATGTGACAGAGTCACCGAATTCATAATATGTGACATAAGTCACTGGATACATAATATGTGACATAAGTCACCGGATAATGTGGTAAAAACCACCGGAACACTTCCCCTTTTCATTATCATATCCCCAACCCCATGCAAACATAATAATTCGTGTATGCAGTATGTCATGTATGCAAAACATATATCAAATATAAGAATAACATGAATTACCATCATAATCAGATAGACATAAAACAACAAAATCAAGCTAATCAACCTCTAAGGGTATAATCGTAATTTTACCTACCAAGGGTATTTTCGTAATTTACCCACCAAGGGTATTTTCGTAAATTCGCACCTGCAATGGCCTTTCCGAAGGCCTAATGTCGCCACCAGCGACTCAGCTACCATTTCTGGTCCTTATCGGACTATTGGGCCTAAAACCCAATTTCGGCCCATTCGGGCCCACACGCTCGTGTGGCCAACCTAGCACAAATCTAGCCACGTATATAAGTTCCACCTAGTCTAGTTCACTATATACTATATCATCATACAATTTACTCATATGGGCCCACGGGCCCATTGGGCCCACTTCGGACCATCATGGCCCAAGCAGCCCAACCCACAAGAATACTATTGATGGCCTCAACTATCGCATCGAAGCCCCATACATGCGCTCACACGCTCGTGTGGCTACTATTGCCGTGACCGGCACTTCGGCATTTGCCGCTCTACAACTAGAGTAGAGAGAGTTACACACCTGATAGGACTCTGGTGTTAATCCGCGCTCCGACCACTCATGTGCCCAAACGCCCACCAAGGTATCTTAACTCTCCTCCTGGAATGCTCTTTATATAGCTAGCTCTTCATCTTCATTCTTTGTGTCTTTCCGATGTGGGATCCCTTCGTCAGTAGAGTTTAAATTCAACTGAAACTCTTGCCGTCCAATCCGTAAAATAAATACTCCCTTACTTCTCATGAGATTCGAACCCAGGCTCCCTTGGAGCATAATCCACACTGCTAACCACTTGGCCACAAGCTCCTCTTGTGTCTTAAACCATGCACAACTAAATATAAACTATGGCCCAAATTCTAAGGTCCAGGTAAAAAGAAACCAAAATGCAAAAGCCAAGACTTGAACCTTGGACCTTCTTCCTTCCTTGTGGCGTCACCCCCTTGTCTCTTATGTGGCGTCACTTTGCCACTACACCACACACTCCACTTGTGTCATTTTCTCCATATTTTATTCTTAAGGCCTACCTGCCAACTTCCAGGGTTTTTTCCGCCTAAAACCAAAATTCCCCTAAAGCCTAAATTTGATCCCGGGACTTCTTAGAAGCCCTCTAACCTTCCAAAATCCCTTACCTAATAAGTCTAACTTGCATTAATACTGTTCTCTAAAATTTAAATGCTACTACGCTCAAGGCCCACTGGGCCCAATCCTACTAGGCCCAATTTTAGGATGTTACAATCTGCCTAAGGTGTTGTTCTGAAGCCGGTCCACAACCAAGTGGCCAATCTCGAACGGCAGATACTGCTCATTTCTTAAACTTAGGGATTCTCTCCTTTGCCTGATCCATATTTAATTCCATCACAAGTCCTTATCAGAACTACTATCACAATATTTGATCGTTAATCCTCATCATAAAGTTAAGATCTTGTATACAATGAACAAATCTAGTAGAAATCTAGGGAAATCTTCTTACCTTAAAATCCCGAAATTGGAGACTAGTGATTTTCAGCTTTTAGATCTAGACGACCAAGTTTCCTTCAAATCCTGGAATGCCGCCCAACATAGAACCATTAAACTATTAGCTTTTCAGCTTTTGCCTTTCAAGAATCGAAATAGAACATGAGATCTAACAGAAGTCGACACTTACCTTAGTACAGGGAATTCGGCTAGCATTTGGAGAGAAGATTCGGCAATGTCAAAGATAAGATTTAAATACCGGAAGAATAGAACTAATTCTAAAATAGGATGAATAAAGAAAAACTATGGAGATTTCGGCTTTTTAGAGAAATCGGTTCAAGGGGAAAAAGAATGGAGAAGAGGTTTTGGCTTTTGAAAAAATTGAAGAAAAGAAATTGGAGAGGGAGAGACTAAGAATTTCGGTACAAGAATGAAGAGGAAATTAGGGTTTAAATGCCAGTATCAATGAGATATCCCTCCCCTATTTATAGAAATTTCGGCACCTATTGTTAAAAACTGAAAACGCCCTTCCTGGTAACTAAAAGTCAAGCTAATAAAAAGGGAAAATTCGGCACCCCTTATCCATGAAGTAGCCGAATTCTTTACTCCTCTAGGTGGTGGATTTTCGGCCATCACCTTGCCTTGCAGATAGCTCCTATCTTTTCTCCTTTTTATCTTCTATATTATCAATTATAAAATCCATATAAATCCTCCTATTTTTGAGCGTTGTAGCCGTCTACCTCACCTAACCCTAATGTCAATTTTAGCTAACTTGACTTAAAAGATTTGGGCTCCATAAAACTTAAAATTTGGGCCCCTAACTCCTTTTGTGTGGCGTCACCCCTTGCTCCATTTTAAGTGCCGGAAATTGCCCAAAAACATGGGCTCCTTGCGGCCAAAACTTGGGCCCCTTTAATTGTTAATGGCGCCACCTTTTAATTCCCTTGTAGTGCCACCTTTTGTTGGGCCACAAGCCCACGTTGGTATTTTAAACACAATTACCACCTTTTAACTCTATAATTCCCAATCAAATAATTTAACCAAGGCCTTTGCCTAATTCTGAGCCCAATTTGGACCCCTATTACTTAAATTGACATATTAAACATATCCTTATACTAGACGCATAGACCCATTAATTCAGGATGTTACATTGTAATAATTGAAAAACCTCAGGTTGACGTCATGACTTCAGGGGTACCTTGACGTGACGTAACTCACTGACTAGATCGCGTCATGATGTTAAGGGGCCAACATCATGATGTGACAGTCTATTTGCCAATGTTCTAAAAAGGTACCTATTCAATTTAGCCAAATATACAAATCAAATATTCTAGTCATTCAATCAAGCATAATTATCATAATCAAATGCTCATTCCTAATCATTTAACACATCTTATACATATACATTCATCAAAACACCATTTCGTTTTGTCTACCAACAAGACTCTTCACATACCAACTATTAGCTATATAATACCAACTCATTTCATTTACTTAATATAATATATTCATGCCAATTTCATTTCAATATCAATAATCTCAAAACATAAAATGAACAATACCATTACACCTTATCTAGTTAACCATTATTAGCCCAACTTCAACATGATTGCATTATGCAAAAACGGACTCAACCTAGGTACATGCCATATACTTAACAAAACGAGACTATACAAACATTGATGAGTCAAGGATCACTAGTTGGATGTTAGAATCACTTCTAGTAGGCTCAAGATATACTTGTACCTACATACAGAATAAACAAACCATATGCTAAATGATAATGCTAAGTGGTACTTTCATTATTCAAGTCAAAGTTATAATAGAAAATGCAGACAATCAAATTCAACAATAAATCTTATCTCATTCACATAAACCCTTTATATGTTTATAATTCCCATTCACATAGGACATGAATATATATATATATATAACAAATTGTGTTGGATCTGATGCCGTAAGTGTAGTATATTTATTTGTAAACTTGTAATTTTTCGAACAAATTGGTTAATAAAATAATTCATGGATTACACTAATATTCTTGTATAATTGTAAAAAACAATAAAAGCAAATGTTGGCTTACTGGTTGTCTAATATTTAAACTAATACTAAACAATACTATGTGGACATATCGTAATACCGAAAGACAACTTGTATTAGTAGACGGACCTAAACATGTCCTTAGTTTAATCTAAAAGAGCAAACCGATTGAAAGACTAATATTTCATCTATCAAGTACAATTGGGGAGATGCTTTGTCTTGGGCATTGCAGTAGATGGCTCCTAGAAGATAGAGACATAAGTGTGATTGACTGGACTGATAGTACATCAGACTGGACCCAAGAAAAATAAATCTTGAATCCAGTTATGGATTTATTCACTTGTGACATTCATAGTGTGGCATACCTATATCCTGAGTGGATTGACAAACTATGTATGTCTGACTCATATACTTTGATGTAAGTAAAAGCCTGAGTTCAAATAGATAAGGAATCGAAAGCTGGTGCATTGGTTATACAACTTATACAGTATGTAGCGTGATTAAAAATAATGGAATTTATATCCTGAGACATGGGTAAACGATATCCTCTCATTGTCATTACATGGTTGATGAAAAGTAAACATGGTCACGGGTCGTTCGTCTTTGTGACGAATGACTTGATTACTATTTTATAGTATTTGACTTTTCATGAAGAAAGATGTAATGGTTACCATGAGATAAAATAGGATCATATAGGGAGAATGAATTTTATCCAAAAGCGATTAAAGATATCCTATAAGGGTAACACACTTATGGAAAGGTCATTAGACAAGCACTGATCTAGGTGCTTTCATGATGGTATGTCGTTAGGAAGAGCTCAGTCACGATGACTAAATGAGTTTATAATTAATAGGGGAAAAGCTGGAGCATAATTATAAATCATTTGAGCCCTAACCATATATGTCCAATCGGTCTCTTCGCTAGCTTGTTGAAACCGAAAATGAATTGCATGTTGAATCAAATGAACATAAATGAATAGAAATGGTGAAAATGGAGAAATGATAAACATTTAGAAATGTTCTTCAAAACGAAAATCAAAATGGGGAAATGTAATCATTTGGAAATGAATGTGGTTTTCTCCAAAATGAAAAATAAAAATGACCTGAAAATGATTTTCTATTTTTCGAATTAAATGAAGTTTGAAAATTGAAAGAAATAATTTGGTCCTAAAAACCCATTGAATGTAGAAATTTAAATATATTTTCTCATATATTCTTTTATGGTAAAGTCGTCATCATTTTAACGAAATTAGAATTGGCTTGGGAAGATTATTTAATTGAGTTATTAATTGAGATGTTTATTCTGGAAATAGAAAAACAAATATTGGGTTGGATCGAATTATAAAGTACTAGGTTAAAAGTCCAAGATGTACTTGCAATTGAACCCAATATGGGAGAGGCCCAAAAGCCCCTTGTAGTAAAGGAAGGGATGACAAACCCTAGTATTATTAACTAGGGTTGCCGCCCTCTAAACTCCTACTTAGACTAGGAGTTCATTTTTCTAATTGAAATATACTTCTACAATTCAACAACGGCTTTACTTCTTTTCTTTATAAATAGACGGCACTGGTAGGAAAAAAATACACTAGTTTAAGAGAATGTTGTTCCGCTTGAAAATAGTGAGAATTTATTCTCTAAGTATTAAATCTATTTTTCAGAATAACAATTTTGTCGATTTCTATTAAGAAGAGGTTTTTTGTTTTCACACTAAAAGTAAAGAAAACTATTTTTGATTCTGTGTTTGATTCGAATTATTCGAGCCCGCACTTGGAGCAGTTCATCGTACAGAGATAGAAGAGAATGTCGTTAGGTTGAAAGCCAGGAACGACAAGAATTTGTCTAGTAAAAAACATAAGTGTGATTTTGATAAAGATTTTTTGTTATAAATATCACAAATTGGCTCGATTTTCAAATTTTTAATTTTCCATTGTGCATGAAAACCATTTTCAAACCAATTTTTTTTCAAACAATTGATATTAGAGCATCAGGTTATGTTATGTTTATAATATAAACCTGGGATGAAAATCTCTCTCTTTTTCTTGTGTGATTAATTTTTGATAAGATGTGGTACTTGCAAACCGTGCCTCCTCACATAATCTTGGCAAATTGACTCTATCTCCTACATATACTGAATGATCCATTTCGAGTCAGGAATGTCACTTCCGTCTTGGATTTATCGAGCCTTTCCTTATCCTTTCGCTTTAGGGACTACAGGACATCCATCTTTTGCTTTCGTCTTTGGTTACATTCCTTGAATTGCTTTATGTGAAGCTTTATGAACTGTATATACATGGAGTCTCCAATAAGACTCATGGTTGGCTTCATGAACTACTCAATTACAGTCATTGGAAATGACCTGATTTGTGATATTTATAGCAATAAACTCTAACAGAATTCATACATGTGTTTTTGGCTTAGTGGACATTTGTTGTTCTCGACTTTCAACCAAACAATCTTTTTTTCTATTATTGTACCACGAACTGCTTAGAGTGTTAGCTCGAACGAATTGAATCCAAACATAGAATTAAAAAAAATTATATATCGATTTAGTTCGTTTGTTTATATATCATCATTTATTTATTTTTTTTCCTTTTAATCTATTTTATGGTTAATCATAATATTTAAAATAATTATTACTACTTAGACTTGTTAATGTAAAAATATTTTCAGTACTTATTCCACCCTCCCTTGGGTACAATCCTCAGAATACTTTCAAGTATTTCGTTGTACAAACTATATTACAATTTGACCCGTGCACTTGTAGACACCATCGTTGTTAATTTTTTATATTTTGGTGTTATATTTATTCTATAAATGATAACTTGATTATTGGCAATCAAGTTAACGCCGGTGCAGGGGAGGTTTCGACAATAAATTCTAAAAATATATATTTTTTAAACTAATAAGATAAGTAAGAACATTAGGACTTATAGATAAGATATTTAATTTTTTATATTTTCTTTTCAAGTCACTTATGACCCGAAGCTCTAGCACTCCGATTGAACCACATCCAAATCTGGAGTAGCTACTCAGGCACAACTATCAAGCAATGAACAGTGATCCACCTGCGATTATAGACTTACCCCGGGAAAATCCATTATTCGAAGAGCCAAGAGAATAATAAGGACATAATCGGTAAGAAGTCCCAATGGCTCAACAGACGTTGCTGGAGTACACATTACCTACCTTAGACGCGGTGCAAGAAAGTAATGAGTGGCCGATAATTAACACCAAAAATTTCTAGCTAAAAGCCGCCATGAACCTTCAATGGTTTTGTGCAAAGAAATTTGGACATTAATCAGGTACCATCGATGGGAGTGATTCTGTGTCACTCCTAAGGAAAAAGCAGTTATACCAGTAGTACAAGAATTTTACGCGTCTTTTAGAGGTCATGAAATGAGAAAAAAGGAAAGGTTAAAGTTGGGACACTGTAACGGTACGAGGAGAATAAGTATCATTTACCCTTAGAGTGATCTGTGAGTTTTATGATGTTCTATACTATGGCAAAGACTTCCTTGATAGCACTGACCTGAATACATTTTAGAATACAAAAATGGACGATGTTGGTAAATACTTAACTCAGGCTAAGGGTGCATGGAATTATAGGTTGGATACAGCCTTACCAACTAATTTCAATCAAGCAATAATGTTTCCTGTAGTGAAAATGTGGATGCAATTCATAGGTACTAGAATTGCACCCGCATTGAATATTTCTAACGTTAATGCGTTTTTATCTATTCTTTTGTATGGTATTTTGTAGCTCAAGCAAATATGTATGGGAAAGTGGAATTATCTTGAGATGAAGCACTGTGTGAATAGCCAAAAAGCTGGGCTTTTCTTTCCTCACCTTGTGATAGCACTGTGTCAAAAAGTATAAGTTCCAATGGGAGAAAATAAGCAGTTAATGAAGCCAAGAAAATATCATAATTGAAGATTTACTATATAATAGAGTTGAAGAGGAAGAGGCAACCTTGGAGGACGAGGATGAGATAGAAGAACAGGATATCCAGAGGAATGTGGATGAGTAGAAAGCAACAATTTAGCCATAATACTCGACACCAAAAGGGCCCATCGTCCAAAGCCCAACCTGACATGCACCTTCGACGGAAGGGACTTCCCATCATGAATATGGCTCAGGAAGAGGAAAAGCACCAATAGAGAGTGGGAAATCGCCTTGTATTGATGATTCAAACGATGATTAAATTATATTTTTCATTTTCGTATTCTGCGATTGTATTAACTTGGATAAGCCTTAACTTTTTTTAGAAGTAGGAATAACAGTAGATCTTTGTTTTTTTTTTCTACGATATTTAGAATTTTCTATGTAGGAAACTCACATGAAGAAGCATAACAATTCTAATCTTGCAACAACCAAAGGAGGAGGCACCCATTAGAAACACAAAAATATACACACTTTTTCACGCCCTTTTTAACTCAAATTCATGCGATTTCAGTAAAATTCTTGTCAAAAATTATATAATTATTATAAAATAATTAGTTTGAACCCAAATTATGAACATGTTGAATTTTAATTATTTTTATATTAAGTTTTGATTAATTTTGATTATTTTCGACAGATTTGCACGAAGAGTTAAAAAACGGCTCAGTAGACACTACTATAAGCACAAAACCGAGAAGCAAATTTGAAGCATCAAGGCGAATTATTTTTTTCAGCCTAAGATGGTCCAAATTATGTGTATTAATTCAAAATATAATTAATTTTAATTTTAATCCAATTTAATTTAGGTTAAATAAATTATTGTTAATTAATAATGAAAAGGGGCTCAGTTAGGTGAATCGAGAAAACCGATCCAACCAAGCACTGGGCAGCCCAAAATCGTCCCACATGTTGACCCAATCAGCTTTCTTGGCTGATTATTTGGCTTGAAAAATGGCCCTTGAAGACTCCTTCAAATTGCATTCAAACCCCTCCACAATTTATGCCTTTCTAGATTTGCCCCTACCTTAAAATAGCATGTTAGAAATCTTCACACATGCCACATGTGTTGCCGGCCATGGGGGGAGTCTTTGGCTACTAATTTTGGCTATTTTTAGCAGCATTATCAACCTATAAATACCTCCCTTTGCTGCTCTGTAACATCCTGAATTATTGGGCCTATGCGTTTAGTGTGTGGATATGTTTAATGTGTTAATTTAACTGTTAGGGGTCCAAATTGGGCTCATGATGTGGTCAAGGCCTTGGTTAAATTTTTGTTGGGGCACTATGGGGTTTAAAAGGTGGTATCTGTGTTTAAAATATCAAAATAGGCTTGTGGCCCAGTGGTCAGTAACGCCACTTAGGGAGCAAAGAGGTGACGCCACGCAAGGGAGTAAGGGGCCCAAATTTAAGTTTCATGGAGCCCAATTCTTTTAATTTAAGTTCGCTAATTTTCGGCATTAGGGTTAGGTGGAGTGTACGGCAACAAGGCTCAAAGATAGGAGGATTTATGTGAATGGGATAATGTAGATATTATAGTTGATAATAGGGAAGATAAAGGAGAAAAGATAGGAATTATCTGCAAGGCTAAGTGATGGCCGAATTTCCATATCTTGGAGTAGGGAAGAAATTGGTTTCAACATGCCAGAGGGGTGCCGAATTTTTCCTTATTATTTGATTAGTTGTTAGTTATTAGGAAGGGCATTTTCGGTTTTAAGTAGTAGGTGCCGAAATCTTCTTTAAATAGGGGGGATATCTCTTCAATCCCGGCATTTGAACCCTATTTTTCTCCTCATTCTCTGTGTCGAAACCCTTAGCCATTCTCTGAAATCTTTTCTTTTGATTTCTTCAAAAGCCGAAACCTCTCACTTCACTTTCTTTTCCATTCTTTTTCCTCTTGTGCCGATTTCTCCATAAAAGTCGAAATCTTCTCTCAAGTGCTAGCCAAATCTTCTCTAGTAAGGTAAGTGTCGACTCTTGTTATTCCTTAAGATCTCTTTTGGTTTTTAGGAGACAAGGCCAAATGGCCACTTGGTTTGTTTGAGGCTAGTATTTTCTCTCTTTCTGTGTTTTATGCGGCATTCCGGGATTTGAAGGAAACCTGTTCGTTTAGATCTAAAAGCCGGAAATCGCTAGTCTCTAATTTCGGGAATTCAAGGTAAGGGAATTCTTTAGATTTCTGTTAGATTCGCTATCATACCTGTAATCTTAACCATAGGTTATGGTTTAACAACCCTATTTCATTATAGTAGTTCTGACAAGGACTTTTGATGGAATCAAATATGGATCAGGCAAAAGAGAGGATTGGGTCTGTAAACCCAATCCCTAAGTTTAAGAAACGTGCAGTGTCAGCGGTTCGAGATTGGCCACCGGGTTTTGGACCGGCTTCTGAACAACACCTTAGGCAGATAGCGGTGGTGTTGGCTACGGATAGTGTCGACTTAGAGGGTCTCATTCTAACGGTAATCAGGTGTGTAGATCTCTAACACACTAGTTAACTATAATTTATATGTGTTATGGGCTAAAAAGCCGAAAAGTGGCTTTGTGGACAGTCGAATAAAACCCTAAAAGGGTTAGGCAAAGGATGCCAGGTACGTAATCATAGAAATCTCTATGTGTATCGAAATATATGAAAGCCTGTTTCTTTTTAAAGATGGTATGATGTTTTCAATTTTCTATGTGTGTATGCATGGGGTGGGATTATGATAATGAAGGGGAAGTGCATGATAGGTCACTTGGTGATCGGTGGTTAAACCACAAATTCAAATGTTAGGTCACATAGTGATCGGTGGCTATGCCACGTTTAATGATTCCTGATTAATAGGAATAGGTAGTACGACTGTCGTTATTGTGTGTAGCGGATGGAGGGTTGATTGTAGAAATCCCCAAGGTGTGGTGGTTGGTACAGGTTGGGGTGTAGAGGATGAGATTTTAGGATGGGTTGGGCTATTCATCATTCATTATTTTCATGTAATTATGATTGTTGCCTTTATGTATGGGACAGGGCTCATGATGTGTTTGTGGGCCTTAGGTCAGTGTGCCCGGGATTTATACACTGAGTCTTGGTGACTCACCCTTTCATTTTCCCTACTCTTTTAGAAGAGCAGTGGATCGTGGACATGGGAGCCGAGACGGACTCGAGGGGCCATCAAGTTTTTTTTTTATCTTTATAGATTATTTCGGTGTTTCTTTAAGTTTTTAATTTTGGGAATATTTATGTAATAAGGCCCCATGGTTTATATTTCACTACTTAGTTTTTAATATTTGCAACTTATGAAATTTTGTCAAAGGTTTAATTATTCAAAATAATAATAATACAAGGTTTTATTTTCAAATGTCACCTATTAATTCAAATATTATCTAATTAACTTAAGATTTCTGAAACCAACAAAACAAAAGTTTTCAGTGAACAACCCGTAGCATACCAGGTCTGGTCGAAACGTATGGGTCGGGTTTGGGGTGTTACATTTTGGTATCAGAGCCCAGTTCAAAACTCGGCCTGTGAAATGGGCCTAGTAATGTTTTGTAAAGTTAATATGAATTTGAGAAAAATGTCTTGGATGAAAATATGGCCTTCGAGTCTACCGGCACCCGATCCACGCAGGTAAGTATTCTAACTCTTGATGTGATATATTTGTGGGGTTGATAGGCTTTATGGACGTAGACTAGTATGATAGTATTAATGGACCTTAGGCTTAGATAAACAACTCTTCAATTCCATAAGACTAAATTCAACCAAAAAAACCTGTAAACAAGTCGCGAGATTAGGGTGTGGCAACAGGCATACGCATGTCTAGGATTGGATTCAGGGAGAGCTTTGTACTTAAGTAGTCCTAGTGACTCACCTCCTCTTCGCTGGAATCCTACCTGGTGTGTAGTGACTGTTCACCTTAGTCATGAGGATTTGTTGACGGGCCAAAATCTATAACTAAAACCCGAAAGGGACCAGCCACCCTATTTCACAACCAAAAAAAAACCCCCAAGTCTTGTAAAAATTCCAAAAATACACTTGATTTGTGAAAAATTTCCAAAATACTCCAGAATTGTGAAACTACCAAAATTTGTGAAAATTACCGAAACACTCTGGTTGGCAAAATTTCCAAAATACCCTTGGTTTGTGAAAATTTCCAAAACAACGGTAATTCTATAAAATACACATGTTTTGCAAATTTACCCGGAAACCCCTAGATTTACAAGAGTAACCCGGTTTGCGAAATTTAACTTTCCAAAGTACCCCTACTTCAAAAGAAAAAAAACCACAACATCAAAATATCTTTATTTCAAAAAAAATGTGTACCAAAGTACTTCTAATTTCAAAGAAAAATCACCAAGATACTTTATTTTGAAACACACCCTGTAGGACAAAACTACGAAAATACCTCTGGGTAGTGAAATGACGGAAACACCCTTATGTGATGAATGTGAGTTCATGGATGTTATATGTATGTTGGTGTGTGATGGTTGAATATATGTGGTTTCTAGGATTATGAGATAAACTTGAGACTGAAACTGTAGATAGGTTCGAATTCGAAAGAACTACTCTTAAAACTACTATCCATAAGACTGTTCGTGGTTAATCAGTGGAAGAAAACTAATAATTCATAAAATTTCTAATCAGATAAACGCGAATCGGTAGAATAAGTACAAGGGGTCGAGGACGTCCGCCGCGTGGTCGTGGTAGGGGTAGGATGACGGTGTCGGAACCAGTGGGATCTGGCCATGGATTTGGGAACGAGATGTCGGTACCACCAGGTGCAGAGGAGGAATTTCAGGATCAGACTGCAGGAGATGATGCTGTATCTCAGGCAATGTTAAGGGTTTTAGAGAGAGTTGCTGGGGCAGGCATGGGCATAGGAGCCCGGAAATCTGTGCTGGAGCGACTTAGAGCCAATGGGGCATAAGTGTTTAGGGGAATTTCTGGTGTAGCCCCGAGTTCAGCTGAGTATTGGTTGGAGGCAGTGGAACGCATAATGGATGATTTGGATTTCACGGAGGAGGAGAAGTTGAAAGGGGTTGTATCTCTCCTGCGAGATGAAGCATATCAATAGTGGCTTACGGTTAAGGATGGTGCAGTGGCTGACTGTATCACCTGGGATCTCTTCAAAATGGCGTTTCAGAATTGGTACATTGGATCGAGTTATGTGGATGCGCAGCGCATAACATTTCTAAATCTGGTTCAAGGGAGTAGGTCCGTGGCTGCGTATGAAGCTGAATTCTTACGCCTTAGCCGATATGCCCGAGGGATTGTGGCCACGGAACATGAACGTTGCGTCCGGTTCGAAGATGGTCTGAGGGATGATTTGCTTGTTTTGATAGCCCCACAACTGGAGAGGGAATTTGTTGTCCTAGTGGAAAAGGCTAAGATAGCTGAGGAGGTAAAGCGGACGGAGAAACTGAATCGGGATAGAGATAGGGGTGGAAGTAAGAGGAATTTTGAATCGTCAGGGGCAAAATAATTAAACCCAGAGCAAAATATAGATGGCCTTATTACACAACCAAAACCCCAAAATTTAAAACAAAGTAATACCGAAATTTAACCGTTTAAAATGAAGCCAACTATTGAGCATGGCCACCTCGAGTCCATCCCGGCTCCATATTCGCGATCTAGGAATTATCTGCAAAATGTAAAGTAAGGGGTGAGTCACCGAGACTCAGTGTGCAATTCTCCATCCTGAAGATAACAAGCCCTTACACAGTTCATAAACAAGTATGCATGTCATGCAACCCAAAAACCTAACCATCCGAAACTCCTGATTCTACCCCGTGTGGTACCAAACCACTGGTGGTGCCAAACCACTAGTGACCCAAAATCACAAATAAACATATGTGGTACCAAACCACTGGTGGTGCCAAACCACTGGTGACCCAAAGTCACAAATAAACATATGTGGTACCAAACCACTGGTGGTGCCAAACCACTGGTGACCCAAAGTCATAGATAATCATATGTGGGGCCAACCCACTGTGGTGCCAAACCACTGGTGACAATCCCTTTTAATATAATATGTGGGGCCAACCCACTGTGGTGCCAGACCACTGGGACGAGTCACGAAGATAACATATATAGTACCAAACCACTGGTGGTGCCAAACCTTTGGTGACCCAAAGTCACAAATAATCATATGTGGTACCAAACCACTGGTGGTGCCAAACCACTGGTGACCCAAAGTCACAAATAATCATATCTTTCCCCTCCTCTCATCATACCCATGCAATATGACATAATAATTCGTGTATGCAGTATGTCATGTATGCTAACATATATCAAATATAAGTATAACATGAATTACCATCATAATCAGACAGACATAAAAGAACATAATCACGCTAATCAACCTCTAAGGGTATAACCGTAATTTTACCTACCAAGGGCATTTCGTAATTTACCCACCAAGGGTATTTTCATAATTTACCTTTCAGGGTATTTTGGTACTTTACCCTTCCAAGGGTATATTAGTAATTTCGAACCAGCAATGGCCTTTCCAAAGGCCTACTGTCGCCCGGAGCGACTCAGCTACCATTTTCGGTTGTACCGGACTATTGGGCCTAAAACCCAATTTTGGCCCATTCGGGCTCACACGCTCGTGTGGCCCACCTAACACAAATCTAGCCACATATATAAGTTCCACCTAGTCTAGTTCACTTTATACTACACTATCATACAATTTATTCAATTGGGCCCACGGGCCCATTGGCCCACTTCGGCCCATCGCGGCCCTAAGCAGTCTCAACCCACAAGAATACCACTGATGGCCTCAACTATCGCGTCGAAGCCCCACACGTGCGCTCGCACGCTTGTGTGGCTACTATTGTCGTGACCTGCACTTCGACATTTGCCGCTCTACGACTAGGGTAGAGAGAGTTACACACCTGATAGGAATTTGAAGCTGCTACAATGCGCTCCGAGCACTCCTTTGCCCAACGCCAACCAGGTATGTTAACTCTCCTCCTGGAATGCTCTTTATATAGCTAGCTCTTCACCTTTCTTTTTTGTATCTTTCCGATGTGGGATCCCTTCGTCAGTAGAGTTTAAATTCAACTGAAACTCTTGCCGTCCAATCCGCAAAATAAATACTCCCTTGCTTCTTATGAGATTCGAACCCAGGCTCTCCAGTAGCATAATCCACGCCGCTAACCACTTGGCCACAAGCTCCTCTTGTGTCTTAAACCATGCGCAACTAAATTTAAACCTGTAGCCAAATTCTAAGGTCCAAGTAAAAAGAAAACCAAAATGCAAAAGCCAAGACTTGAACCTTGGACCTCTTTCCTTCCTTGTGGCGTCACCCCCTTGTCTTTTAAGTGGCGTCACTTTGCCACTACACCATACACTCCACTTGTGTCATTTTCCTCCATATTTTATTCTTAAGGCCTACCTGCCAACTTCCAGGGTTTTTTTTACCTAAAACCAAAATTTCCCCAAAGCCAAAGTTCGATCCCGGAACTTCATAGAAGCCCTCTAAGCTTCCAAAATCACTTATCTAATAAGTCCAACTTGTATTTAAGCCGATCTCTTGTTCTCCAAAAATTTAAACGCTACTACGCTCAAGGCCCATTGGGCCCAATTCTTCTAGGCCCAATTTCAGGATGTTACATTATGTATGGGCCAAGGCTCATGATGTGTTTGTGGGCCCTAGGTCAGTGTGTCCGGGATTTATACACTGAGTCTTGGTGACTCACCCTTTCATTTTCTCTACTATTTCAGAAGAGCAGTAGATCGTGGACATGGGAACCGAGATGGACTCGAGGGGCCATCAAGTTTTTTTTTATCTTTATAGATTATTTCGGCTTTTCTTTAAGTTTTTAATTTTGGGAATATTTATGTAATAAGGCCCCATGGTTTATATTTCACTACATAGTTTTTAATATTTGCAACTTATGAAATTTTATAAAAGGTTTAATTATTCAAAATAATAATAATACAAGGTTTTATTTTCAAATGTCACCTATTAATTCAAATATTGTCTAATTAACTTACGATTTCCGAAACCAACAAAGCAAAAGTTTTCAATGTACAACCCTTAGCATACCAGATCTGGTCAAAACGTATGGGTCGGGTTTGGGGTGTTACATGCTCACTTCAAACTCATCTCAACCCTTCTCATCTCTTCACTTCTCTCTCATTTTTCTCTCTTCATTCCTTTCCATTGTTCTCCATTTTCTTCCCCTATTTCATTGCCTATTTCACCTTTTGAAAAAGAGTCAATCAACCACCATTTGGAGCAGCATTCAAGTGTTCATAGAAGCCTTGGTTCGACAATAACAAGCGGAGAAGGAGGAGTGGAGCAAACTAGTCAAGCCGCAGAGAAAACATCGGATTAGATTTGTAACACCCCAAACCCGGTCAACACACCACGACCGAATCTGTCATATTACGGAGTGAAAATAATTTGAAAACACAAGATTGTCAGATAATTTCTTGGAAAACTCTATTATCGTTTAAAAGTTTAGAAATCCCTATTTAAGGTGATATTGAAGTCGTGAGATGATTGCTTTAAAACTTATGCTTGAAAACCTACATGTTGTTATAGATTTTAGAAAACATGCGATACTTGTTAAAAACGGGGTGTGATGAGCATTATCAAGTATAAAACCTTTTACATTTGAAGCTGTTTGAAAATTTAAGTTTAAAACATTCACATTACCTTTGTTATCAACTTATAAGTTGTGTTACCCGATAGTAACGCTTAAAAACCCGAAAGAGTTATAGTTTTGAAAACATTGCTTTTTACCGGTTAATTTAACAAGTCCATAAATCCAATATATGTATAATATAGTCAAAATAAAAGTAAGTAATTAAAACCCAAAATAATACTTAGCGGCCTTATTACAAACCCAAAACCAAATTAAAAGAAAATTTATAAAATCGAAATAGCAGTTTAAAGTCCAAAACCAAACTAAGATGCATGGCCACCTCGAGTCCTCCTCGGCTCCATATCCGCGATCTATGCCTCATCTGCAAAATATAAGGGGAGGGGTGAGTCACCGAGACTCAGTGTATAAATCCCCAACTCGATAGTTCAAGCACTTACACAGATCATCAGTAAAACATGCAAATCATGCAACCCATAACCTAACCATCCGATCTCCTTTTCCTACCCTGTATGGTCAAAACCACTGGTGGTCAAAACCACTGGTGACCGAAATCACAAATATATCGGTGTGGTCAAAACCACTGGTGACCGAGGTTACAATCAAATGATGGGGCCAACCCATCGTGTGGTCAAAACCACTGATGACAATCCCGTAATAATCATGTGGGGCCAACCCACTGTGGTACCAAACCACTGGGACGAGTCACAATATCAATATGTGGTCAAAACCACTGGTGACCGTAGTCACAAATATCATAAGTGTGGTCAAAACCACTGGGACTTAGTCACAAATAATAATAGTGTGGTCAAAACCACTGGTGACCGTAGTCAAAAATCGAGTTATGGGGCCAACCCATCTTGTGGTCAAAACCACTGGTGATAGTCCAAATAAATCATCCCCCTCCTCTCATCAATCCCACCATCATGTCCATACCATACGTGTCATAATATCATGTAATCATGCAATAACGCATAGTATAACATTTAACAAAACATGGGAATGTATATCACAAATCACATAGTAGGGGACTTACCCGGAATCCAAGCTCATGCCCACAGGGCAAGAACACTAACTCCAATGGTTATAACAGTAACATAATAAGCATATTGTACTAATAAAGTGTGTAAGCGTTACACACCTGATAACAGTGAGAACAACACTATCGATATCGACACTCTCGCTAGCAGGGATAATAATGAACTGCTTATCCCTTACCGACGCTGGCCCACACCCCGGTGGCCAATCACGAACAGCAGAAACCAAGCGTTTCTTGAACTTAGGGGTAGGTACTACCCCTTCCTCCCCTTTACTGGTACTTGCATCCATTGAGGCCCACGAAATGGATCAGAATCCCGAAACTATACGAAACTAACGAGATCCCGAAACGTTATTTTTCTCTTTCCTACAATCGGCCAACACCTAGTTAGCAACTAAAAAACCCATTCGGCCCCAAATAGAAATCCCGAAGGATATGTCGCACGAAAATAACACTTACCTTAAGCCGATTTGGTTTCCAACCAAATCCCGAAACCACGTGATGATCTCCCTTGCAATCGGCTAAACCTTAATACACCCAAATGGTTAGCCTTCGGCCTTTGAATGATTAAGAAATAGGTATTGAGATGATAACACCCCTACCTAGATTGTTTAGCCAAATCCCAAAGATCCACAGTATCTGCCCAACCTCCTCCCTACAATCGATTAACACCACATCAACTCTCAGGGAAAAAAGTTAGGAGCTGTGAGATTGAGGATGAGATTGAGAAGTTATCAGGGAGAAAAGTTAGGAGCTGAGAAGTGTAAAGAGTTGGTGTCGAATGGGACTTTGGGGGAAGGTAGTTTTGGCTTTTGGCTATAAAAGGGGGTGCCGAGTTTCTTTGAGAGGTTCCTTGGGTTTTCCATTACTTTTCTTTTCCCCCCTCATTCTGTTTCTTCCGTTGCCGAATTCTTCCATTGCCGAAAAACCATCATTACTTTTTGCCAAAATCCCTATTGGTGTTGTGTTCTTCTTCTTTCTCCGAAAGTCGAATACTCCCTTATAATCGAGTAGCCCTATCTTTTTTGTCGATTCCTTGTTGTTTTTCCTCCATCACAAATCGGTTGTTGTTATCTACTCTTAATCAAGTTTTAAAAGTCAGATCTTGTTCAGTAGCTATCTAGCCCGCAGGATCAAAGGTTGGATTCGGTAAGTACTTAGTCAACCTCCTTTAGTGTGTTTTGGTATAAGCCGGTGGGCTATCTAACACTTTCTTGTCGTTATCCTTGTATTAACAATGGTAGGGTTCAAAGATCGCAAGCGTGGTAAGGATCGCTAGCAAGTGGTAAGTGTACTCGTCTCAATTGTGGATTAGTAAGTGGCCAAATGTAAGTGTGGCTTATAGAGGTGACTTGTGTGGAATATGAGTCACTTGATTTTTTATAGTATATGTGTGGGTGCAGATATAGGGGATATTCGTGAATAGTAGCCAAGGAAGGGCTACTAGAGCTAGTGGCACACGGTAAGGTTATGGTAAGGCTTCGGTTTTTGGGTAAATATTGTGGTTAAGTGTGTGATTGATTGGAGATTCACATTGGTTGTAGGTTCAAGGTTGGGGATATTGTAGCACGTCGCATTAACCAGGTGTGTACATACACTTCACACACGACAAGTCGGCAAAAGTCGAAATCCCCCCAAAAAAACTAGAACGTCGAAATGTCGAAAGGCTGGCGCCGGCAACCACACGAGCATGCGAACCTTCGAGTGGGAACACTGATACGATTACCAGGGCCAAGAGAGCGATCTCATGGTCTCGGTCCACTATTTGGTCGATCGAGCCAGACCTGGCCAGACGGGGCTAAATGGGCCTGCCGAGCTCGTGAGCCCAAATAGGCAAGAGTTGATATGTGAAATTGAATGATGGATTGATATGGATGGTTGTATGATTTGATTATGATCGGGCCTAGTGGGCTACATAAACATGATTGGGCTTAATGGGCTATATGGACATGATTGGGCTTAGTGGGCCTTATGAGATTTTAGAAATGCATGCTAGGGTTTTAATGGACTCTAGGCCTAGTTCTGATAAATTCTTAAATAGCATAGAACTTAATTTAATAATCAAACATGTGTGTGGACAAGTCGCTGGGTTAGAGTGTGGCAATGGACATATGCATGTCTAGTATTGGATTTAGGGAGAGCTTGGTACTTAAGCGGTCCTAGTGACCCACCTCCATTTCTCTAGGATCCTACCTGGTGCATAGTGTCTGTTCACTTTAGCCGCAAGGACTTGTTGATGGGCCAAAGTTCATAACTAAAAACCGAGATGAAAGAAATTATGAAAATATCCCTATAGGGTAGAATTACGAAAATGCCTTGTAGGGTAGATTTACAAAAATACCCCTGGGTAGTGAAATGACTAAAATACCCCTAGGTGCTTAATGTGTGAAAATGTGTATGTTGCATTCATGAGATATATGTTGCGCTTGGGTGGGTTTGATGATACAGAGGAAGATATGTGAGGATCGCATAGTCGCTTGACGAAGTGGATCCACAGGTGGCTTTAAGCCCATTATATGCTTAGCAGCCTTGCTGCAACGTTTGAGTAGTGCTGCTGTTGGTGCTACCTTTGGAGTGTAGGGATGGGTGGGTTGATATTTATATCCCCACAAGAGTGTAGGGTTGGAAGGGAAATGGAGTGCAGGGTTGGATTTGGGATGGGAGCATTGCATTCATGTGATACTGATGTGATATGAGGTCATTGTGGGCTAAGGCCCAAGACCACCGATTTTGATAAGGCTTAGGCCCAATGTAATAATTGCATGTTGGCTGGATTACCAAGGGTCGTACATACTGAGTTTTGAAACTCACACCCTTTTATTTAATGTTTCAGGTGACTCTCCGTAGATGGCTCGACGTGGAGGAGGACTCGGAGGTGGCCACACTGCAAGCTACTTAGAAGTTCTTAATTAGTTTCGAATGACTTTATATTAATTACTTTATTTTCATTAGGATGTAATAAGGCCTTGTATCTCCAATTTGACTTTACCTTTGGGTTTTATTATTGTTTCAAGTGCCTAATTATTAAACTTAAATAAATTTCTAAAGTTTAACATGGTTTTCGAAATAACTATAACATATGGACGTTTTCTTAAAACATGGGGTTTCATCATAACTTAACAAGTTGCAAGGATTTTGGGTTTCTGAATCTTAAACTTAAGTTTTTAACTATGAAAATTTCCTATTAAACATAAATTTAACTAAACAAACTTGTTTTGGAATTATCCCTTTGATGTGACATCACGAAATTCGACCATAATGTTTGGGCCGGATTTAGGGTTGTTACAATAAAACTATCACGCACGAAACACAACTAATTTACCCTCTAAACACAACCATATGTACCCTCCAAACATAACCAAATATACCATCCAAACAAAACCATGTGTATAAGATTTGAACACAACCAAGTACACCCTCCAAACACAGCCAATATACCCTTCAACATATCCACTTAAACATGTATACTTACTGTCTTACACACACTTTCACAGGTTACACAACTCATGTTTATATTACATACTCTAATCTCATATCATGCACTTACAAGTGCCCGCATTATGCTCAAATAGCTACAACTTATAGATCTCATATAGTCTACATAAAATTAGCAAGACTCAAATTATATTCAGTTATAAACACATAACATTTTCATTATCATCTCAATATAAATCACATAACATATCACATTTAAGTGTCATTTGCGAATCATCATTAATTTATGTAGAAACATGTAACAGTCTGGTTTACACCCTACTTGGAACAGTGGTTTCGGGACTACAAATTCGAGTTCATATAATATTTTAATATTATTTTCTGTGCCGTTGATATGTGATTTAGTACGTGGTAAATTTTCGTAGGTTAAGCTTACTCTGTGTGTGTTTTCTCTGTTTTATAGGTCGTCAAAGCTACTGAAGGCTCGAGACCATCAAGGATTGTCATCACACTAATAAATTCATTTTGGTACACTTTGGAAATGTTTATAACTAGATATGGCATGTATAGTCTAGTTTTTGGTATAAGTTGATGTATAAACTTGGTCATGAGATGTGGCTAATTTTGGTTCATATTTTGCCTTGATGAATGTGGTATATGTTATTATTTTGGCAAGGTTTGATGCTCATGGAATGGTCAAGTTTTTGGGCAGGTAAATGATGGAGATATGCTTTGGTTATATATATGTTTCATCTTGAAAGTTGGCATGAATGAAATGGTTATTGAATGTATAGATTGAATGGTCAAATTAGTATGTTTTGGGTTGCCATATATGCATGATATGTTTGGTATGTATTGCTTGTAGGTGAGACCCCAAAAGGGTGGCATTTTAGTCTTGTAAAATGACCTATAATGCCACACGGCCATGGCACACGGGCGTGCCTAGTGACCGTGTGAGCAAGTCAGTATATGGCCTAATAGTACACGGCCTTGGTACGGGGGCACACAGGCGTGTTGTGACTGTAGGGGCCAAGTCAGGATAGTCCACGGCCAAGGCGCACGGGCATGCTTGGTGGCCGTGGGGGGTAGTCAGAATAGACCACGGTGAAGACACACAAGGGTGTCTAGTAGCCGTGAAGGGCACAAGGTCTCCTCCGACGGGCGTGTATCCCTGTATTCCAGAAAAGTTTTAATTTTCCATGAAATTTTTTATGTGTTTCGGTTTAGTCCCGACCCGATTTATAAGCATGCTTATGGTCCCAAGGACCCATTTAAGGGACATTGTATGTATATGATTGATGAATGAAATGTATGAAATGTTATGAAAGTTTCTTATCTGTCCGATAATGCCTTTAACCCTTGTCTGACGTCGGATACGGGTTATGGGTGTTACATTTGGTTGTTATCAGAGCTACGGTTTAGTCGATTCTCGGACTAACGTAGAGTGTCAGAGTGTAGCTATACATGCCATATATCTGAATTGTGATAGTGTGATGAATCCTGACGTATAAAATGTGATTTTCGTATAGTAATGGATCCCGAAAGAGTCGTAGCTGACGACATAGAAAGTAATGCGCTTGCTCCCGTGCAAGGGACAACGCCCTCTG
Source organism: Gossypium australe (assembly GCA_005393395.2). Classification (NCBI taxonomy): domain Eukaryota; kingdom Viridiplantae; phylum Streptophyta; class Magnoliopsida; order Malvales; family Malvaceae; genus Gossypium; species Gossypium australe. The sequence goes on from CM016616.1 coordinate 73,268,227, forward strand.
ATTCAAGACCGGCTATGAGGGAGAAGCTAAACAAGCTTTTTTCGATGATGAGTGAGTGGTTCGTTCAATTCGTAAGAAATAAGCTGACTATTTCACAACCCCCGCCCCCAGTTAATCCCCCTCAAACAACAGTTGTGCCACCAGTTATACATTCGAATCTGTTGAATAAGCCTCCGGTTGACAAGATCCGTAAGTATGGGGCCGAAGAATTCCGGGCTACTAAGGAAAATGATGCTGAAAGGGCCGAGTTCTGGATTGAAAATACTATCCGGGTATTCGATGAAATGTCTCTGATTTCGAAAGAATGTATAAAATGTGTTGTATCTTTGCTTCGTGATGCTGCCTATCAATGGTGGAAAACCTTAATTTCTGTTGTTCCAAGAGAACGAGTCACATGAGATTTCTTTCAGATCGAGTTCCGGAAGAAATATATCAGTGAGAGATTTGTTGATAAAAAATAAAAAGAATTTCTAGAACTAAAACAGGGTCGAATGACTGTCTCCGAATATGAATGAGAGTTCATGAGATTGATTCAGTATGCTCGGGAATGTGTATCATCTGAAGCGATAATGTGCAAAAGGTTCGAAGATGGTCTTAATGAAGACATTCGTTTGTTAGTCGGGATTTTGGAAATAAAAGAGTTCGTTACACTCTTTGATCGAGCTTGTAAAGTTGAAGCACTCGGGAAAGATAAAAGAAAGGCTGAGTCTGAAGCTCGAGATATGAGAAAGATATTTCATTGTAAATCATTTCAGTCTGCTCCAAAAAGATTTAGAGATGATCAAAGTCGTTCCAGAGATAATGCGGGACATTTGAACAGAAATCGAGCTAGATCGCAAATGAGTTCCAAAACCCCAGCAACTTCCATGGCCAGTGTTGGTAATGTCCAGACTAAGAGACCTGAATGTAAACATTGTGGAAAAAGACATCCGGGAAGCTGTAGATTAAACGACAGAGCTTGCTTCAAATGTGGATCACTTGATCATTTTATTCATGATTGCCTTGAGTCTGTTGAGCCAGAGACTGTTCAGAATCTGAGATCTGATAATGCACCTGTGAGAGGTAGATCATCGAAGAATGTAAGGAATGTCAGTGGTAGTCAGAGAACTACGAAAGATAATGTTGTCAGATCCAAAGCTAGAGTGCCTGCTAGAGCGTATGTTATTCGAGCTCACGAGGAAGCTTCGTCACCTGATGTTATAACTGGTACTTTTACTCTTTACGATATTTCTGTGATTGTATTGATAGACCCTGGTTCTACGCATTCGTATATATGCATGAATTTAGTATACAATAAGACTTTGCCTGTAGAGTCTATTGAGGTTACTATAAAAGTTTCGAACCCCTTAGGTAAAAGTGTCCTTGTTGAAAAAGTATGCAAGAACTATCCATTAATGTTTTGAGATGTCTGTTTTCCTGCTGATCTGATGCTTTTGCCATTTGATGAGTTCGATATCATTCTGGGTATGGACTGGTTGTCGTTGCATGATGCTGTTGTGAACTGTAAAAGAAAGACTGTTGATTTGAGGTGTCCGAATAGCGAAATCTTACGGGTTGAGTCTAATGATTTAAATGGATTGCCTGCTGTGATATCTGTTTTGAAAGCTCAGAGTTATGTGAAAAAGGGATACGAGGCATATTTTGCTTATGTGATTGATTCGAAAGTATCTGAGAAGAAAGTTGAATCAGTGCCTATTGTTTGTAAGTTAACTGATGTGTTTCCTGAAGAGTTACCGGGTTTACCTCCAATTCGTGAAGTCGAATTTGGTATTGAATTGTTGCCTGGTACTACACCTATATCGATAGATCCGTACAGAATGTCACCAACAGAGTTGAAAGAGGTAAAGTCACAGTTGCAAGAATTGACTGAGAGAGGGTTTGCTAGACCGAGTTTCTCGCCTTGGGGTGCTCCTGTTCTGTTTGTGAAAAAGAAAGATGGCACGATGAGGATGTGTATCGATTATCATCAGTTGAATAAGGTGACAATAATGAATAAATATCCATTGACCCGAATAGACGATCTATTTGATCAGTTCAAAGGAGCTACTGTGTTTTCCAATATTGACCTGAGATCGGGATACTATCAGTTGAGAGTGAAAGATTTAGACATTCCAAAGACTGCTTTCAGAACGAGGTACGGGCATTATGAGTTTTTAGTTATGCCTTTTGGATTAACCAATGCTCCTGCTGTTTTTACGGATCTGATGAACAGAATTTTCAGACCGTATCTAGATTGATTTGTTGTGGTGTTCATAGATGACATCTTGATTTATTCACGTGATTAAAATGAGCATGCTGAACATTTGAGAATCGTGTTGCAAACTTTGAGAGAAAAGCAATTGTATGCAAAATTCAGCAAATGTGAATTCTGGTTACACGAGGCTAGTTTTCTGGGGCATATTGTGTCAGCTTCTGGAATTTGAGTGGATCCGAGTAAGATTTCTGCTATTCTAAATTGGAAACCTCCGAAGAATGTGTCTGAAGTCTGTAGTTTTTTGGTTTTGGCTGGTTATTACCGTCGATTTGTAAAAGGATTTTTGACTATAGCTACTCCGTTGACTAGATTACTTCAGAAAGATGTCAGATTTGAATGGTCAGATGAATGTCAGAAAAGTTTTGATCAGTTGAAAACTCTGTTAACAAAAGCACCAGTATTAGTACAGCCAGAATCGGGTAAAGAATTTGTTGTATATAGTGATGCCTCGTTAAATGGCCTGGGATGTGTTTTGATGCAGGAAGGCAAAGTTGTAGCTTATACCTCAAGACAGTTAAAGCCTCATGAAAAGAACTATCAGACGCACGACCTTGAACTTGTTGCGATCGTGTTTGCACTTAAGATTTGGCATCATTATTTGTATGTTGAGAGATGCCATGTATTTTCAGATCATAAACGTTTGAAATATCTGATGACTCAAAAAGATTTGAACTTGAGATAGAGAAGATGGCTTGAGTTATTGAAAGATTGCGAGCTTGTGATAGATTATCATCCGGGTAAAGCAAATGTTGTTGCAGATGCGTTGAGTCGGAAATCAGTGTTTGCACTACATGCTCTGAATGCCCAGATAGATTTGACTGATGATAGTTCTGTTATAGCTGAATTAAAAGCAAAACCGTTGTTCTTACAACAGATATGTGATGCTCAAAAATCTGATAATGAATTGCTAGTGAAACGAGCACAATGTGAAGTGAATTCCGAATCTGAATTTCAACTTGTTGATGATTGTTTGAGATTCTGGGATCGTATCTGTGTTCCGAGAAATCCAGAGTTGATTTAATTGATTTTGAATGAAGCGCATAATAGTCGTTTATCAGTTCATTCGGGAAGTACTAAAATGTATCATGATTTGAAATGACACTACTGGTGGTCTGGTATGAAACGGGACATTTCTGACTTTGTTTCGAAATGTTTAGTCTGTCAGCAAATGAAAGCCCAACATCAAGTTCCGTCTGCATTGTTACAACCATTCTAATTCCCGAATGGAAATGGGATCGAGTGACAATGGACTTTGTTTCTAGTTTGCCCCTGACTCCGAGAAAGAAAGACGCGATATGGGTCGTGGTTGATAGATTAATGAAAACTGCCCATTTTATTCCGGTAAGATCTGATTATTCACTTGACAGATTAGCTGAGCTTTATATTTCTGAGATTGTGAGACTGCACGAGGTACCACTATCTATTGTGTCAGATAGAGATTCGAGGTTTACATCGAGATTCTGAAAGAAATTGCAAGAAGCTTTGGGCACGAAATTACACTTCAGTACAGCTTTTCATCCGCAAACAGATGGTCAGTCTGAACAAATTATTCAGATTCTTGAAGACATGTTAAGATGTTGTATACTTGAGTTTAATGGTTCGTGGGAACAGTATCTGCCATTGATCGAATTTGCGTATAATAATAGTTTTCAGACGAGCATCAAGATGGCACCATATGAAGCTTTGTACGGACGTAAATGTTGTACACCTCTGTATTGGACCGAGCTTAGTGAAAATAAGTTACACGGGGTTGATTTGATAAAAGATTCAGAACAGAAAGTGAAACTGATATGGGATTGTTTGAAAGCAGCATTTGATCGTTAGAAGTCTTATGCGGATTTGAAACGAAAAGATATAGAATTTGAAATCGGCGATAAAGTATTTCTGAAAGTGTCTCCATGGAAGAAAGTGCTTCGATTCAGACGTAAAGGCAAATTAAGTCCGAGGTTCATTGGGCCGTATCAGATCATTGAATGTGTCGGGCCTGTTGCATATAGATTAAAACTGCCGTCCGAGTTAGAAAAGATACAAAATGTATTCCATGTCTCGATGCTCTATAGATATCGATCCGATCCATCACATATAATTGCCCCATCTGAAATTGAAACCCGATCTGATATGACATATGAAGAGGAACCAATCCGTATCTTAGCTCGGGAAATGAAAGAGTTAAGAAACAAGAAAATTCCGTTAGTAAAAGTACTGTGGAATCGATATGGAATAGAAGAGGCTACCTAGGAGCCTAAAGATTCAGTGGGACGACAATATCCGAATCTGTTTAACGGTAAGATTTTCGGGAACGAAAATCCCTAAGGGGGCGAGAATTGTAACAATCTGGTATACACCCTAGTCGGAACAGTGGTTCGGAACCACAAATCCAAGTCTATATAATATTTTAATATTATTTTCTGTGCCGTTGATATGTGATTTAGTACGTGGTAAATTTCCGTATGTTAATTTGTCTGTCTGCGTGATTAATTTGACAACAGGATGGAATTGCATTAAATATGAAATTTGTATGTTTTATGAAAGGGTGCTTATTTGTTATGTCTTTCTAAGAGTAAGGATTCATGTGGCAAATAAGCCAAAAACATGGTTAGTGGACGGCAAGCTATTAAATGAATGAGTTTTATATGTTATAATAATGGTTATTATTTTTATGTTAATGTATATGATATTTTATATTATATGTATTTTATAAGCTATTAGTTTATAATAAAAGAAAATGAGTTACTGGCTTTATGCTATTCGTCTTCTTGCCGAAACCATAAAAGGAAAAGAAAGAAAAAAACAAGCAAGGGTTTGGCCATGGTTTTGGATTAATTCAATGTATGTTTTTGATTGGTTTTCAATAATTTCTACGTTTTTGTAATCCTTGTTTTTAGAGCTACAAAACCCATGTATTAATTTTTTGAATTGACGATGTTTGTGTGATATGCCATTGATGATATGTCAAGTTTTTTTTGATGATTTTTGGTGTTAAATGAAAGATATGAGCTAGATGAACATACTTTGTTCTTGAATTTTTGATAAATTTAGCTAAATAGGGCTAAATTGAGATAATGGTAACTTGAGGAACTAAATAGCAAATTTGATAGAAAAAATGGACTTGTATGAGATGTATATGCATTCAGTTAAGCAAGTGTATGTGTGGATTTTGTGAATTTGATGTTTTGAGAAAAATGGACTAAATTGATAAATTGTGGAAATATAAGGGTTAATTTGCAAATAGCCCTAAAATGTGTCCTTGGATTGAATTGAATGAATTAATGAATAAAAGGGTTAATTCTGAATATGTTTAGATCAAGAACCGAGGAACACGGACTTTGATCGCGGGAAAGCGAAAGTAACCGAGTAGCCGTTTCCATTCCGATAGATCGAATCCTAGGTAAGTTACTATGCAAATAAACGTACTTGTATGAAATTATATTGTTCATATGACTAATGTTGATGATGGATACTTATGAGAGGTAATGCATATGAATTCTGAGATAAGTTCGAAATAGTGATTAAGTCCGTGAAGTCCCGTACGAACCTAGGAATAGATAGGATTAGCTATGTCATGACATAGGTATTTGTTCAGTTTATCATGTAAGACCACGTCTGGGACGTTAGCGTTGATTTAAGACTCGTGTAAGACAATGCCTGGGACGTTGACATCAATATGAGCTTTACGTGTAAGACCACGTTTGGGATGTTGGCATCGTTATGATCCTTACGTGTAAGACCATGTCTGGGACATCGGCATAGTATTGATTCGTATAAGACCCTGTCTGGGATAGTGGCATCGATATCTGAGTGCATGTAAGACCTCGTCTGGGACATTGGCATTGTATAGCCATTCCTAGCTTTCTGAGTATCCTACTAGATTCCTAATGGTTCTACGGGCAAGTCTGTGATACGAATTACAAATCCGAGCTATGATCAACTATGTGATTATAAATCGGGTTTAGGTACGCTGATTAGACACTAATTGTGTATACAAGGTAAGCATTTATGTGATCCTACTATGATGTTATGTATATGGAATTCATGATATGATAAGTAATGTTTCAGCTAGATGAGCTATGTGCTTATATGATTCTTGAATTGTGAAAATGGCTAATGTGGTCAAAATTATATGAACCAAAGCATATATGTGATATTTTGCTAAGTGGTTGATATGTGCTAATGTATCTATTTGCACATATGCCTTCCATGCCAAGTTTATTTGTATATGACTTACTAAGCTTTTGGAAAGCTTACTCTGTGTGCGTTTTCTCTGTTTTATAGGTCGTCAAAGCTACTGAGGGCTCGGGACTGTCAAGGATCGTCATCACACTAATAAATTCATTTTGGTACACTTTGGAAATGTTTATAACTAGATATGGCATGTATAGTCTAGTTTTTGGTATAAGTTGATGTATAAACTTGGTCATGAGATGTGGCTAATTTTGGTTCATATTTTGCCTTGATGAATGTGGTATGTGTTATTGTTTTGGCATGGTTTGATGCTCATGGAATGGTCAAGTTTTTGGGCAGGTAAATGATGGAGATATGCTTTGGTTATATATGTTTTGTCTTGAAAGTTGGCATGAATGAAATGGGTATTGAATGTATAGATTGAATGGTCAAATTAGTATGTTTTGGGTTGCCATATATGCATGATATGTTTGGTATGTATTGCTTGTAGGTGAGACCCCAAAAGGGTGGCATTTTACTTTTGTAAAATGACCTATAATGCCACACGGCCATGGCACACGGGCGTGCCTAGTGACCGTGTGAGCAAGTCAGTATATGGCCTAATAGTACACGACCTTGGCACGGGGGTGTTGGATAACCGTGTTGGTTTTGGCAGGTTCGACCGCGGTCAGGGCACACGGGCGTGTTGTGACCGTGGGGGCCAATTCAGGATAGTCCACGGCCAAGGCACACGGGCGTGCTTGGTGGCCGTGGGAGGGTAGTCAGAATAGACCATGGGGAAGACACACGAGGGTGTCTAGCAGCCGTGAAGGGCACACAGTCTCGTCCCACGAGCGTGTATCCCCTATATTCTAGAAAAGTTTTAATTTTCCATGAAAATTTGTATGTGTTTCGGTTTAGTCCCGATCCGATTTGTAAGCATGCTTATGGTCCCGAGGACCCATTAAGGGACATTGTATGTATATGATTGATGAATGAAATGTATGAAATGTTATGAAAGTTTCTGATCTGTCTGGTAATGCCTTTAACCCTTGTCCGACGTCGGATATGGGTTAGGGGTGTTACAAAACACTTACTCATGAACTTAGTATAGGTGATTAGGCTACCGAAGCTCTCCTTTAACACTTTGATTTGTGCCTAATTGTAGCACACCAAACCACTCGCCTTGCAACCTTGACTTCAATGGAAAAAGCTCAAATAAGCCTTTGTATACCTTTCTCCTTACTTGTAGAACCTCCCAACGGGTCTGACATTTTTCATTCACATTAAATACATTACAAACACATTATAAAAAACCTCAAACACATTTAAACCATATCAAAATGTATACCACAACTCATCTATCTTACTTACCGAAAATCAACTAATTTTGCCAAAGATGTGATTTCACCTTTCAAATCTAGTTTGTAAACCTTAATTTTGATTCCAAACATCCTAAATATCATCCAATTACATATTTAAACCATGAATTTTACCCAATTACACCAATCTAATTTTTTAGAAAAATCAAGCTTATGTGATGTTTAAAAAGGGGAAAACATTCAATTCGCTTAAATTCATTAATGATTTGTTAAATTAAAATCAAATACCTTTTAATTAGATCAAAATGAGTTAGAAATCACTTTAAAACCAAAGCTTAGCCAAGAAATACGAGATCTACCATTTTCAAGCCAAAAGTCAAAATCAAATGATATATTGAGATATTGATTAAATCATTTAAATATCGAATTGAAATGGCAAATCATGTAACACCAATTACCCATATTTGACGTCGGAATAGGATACGAGGCATTACCAGACCCGCATCACAAGCAATCACACAATTCCGAGTCATAATTTCAATTCAAATTAAAACTTTTCATACACATTCATATCGTCCCTAAAACGAGCCTATGAGGCTCAATACATGCTTTGGAAGTGGTTCGGGACTAAACCGAGAACTTTAGAAAATTTTACAAAACCTAGAAATTTTTTCATGTTACAGGGCTCACACGCCCGTGTAGTCCAAGGGACACGCCTGTGTGACCTTTAGACACGCTCGTGCTACAGGCCGTGTTCAAAATAGGGTGCTCTCTGACTTGTGCCACACGCCCGTGTGCTAGGCTGTGTAGCACACACGATTGAGACACACACCCTTGTCTCTACCCATGTGCTCAAATCTGGACATTTTGTTTTGCAACAATTAAGGTGCAGGGGACACACAGCCGGAACACATGGCCGTGGGGCAGACTATGTGTCATACACAGCCTAGACAAACGCCCGTGTGTCTACCCATGTGGGAAAAATAAAGGCTATTTACCAAGCCATTTGCCACCATTATTCACACATACACTTACACCAATTTAAAGGCACAAAACAATACATACTTAGGCAACCAAAACATCCATATTCATGGTTAAAACATATCAACTTTATATCTTTTTCTAACATATTCACTACATTTATGATTACATGGCCAAATATAAGCCATGTTAGCCAATATAAGCCAACTTACATGGCCAAATACCAAAACAAGCCTTTGATGATTACAAGCCATTACATATGGCCAAATTAATCATGCACATATAACAAATTGACCTAGTCCCTATACATGCCATAGACTTAAAATACTTGAATCCATTTATACCCAAAATGACAGCTTGATAGTGTGATAAAATCTCCAGAGATTTCCAACCCAAGCTAGCTCAATAACCCTATAAGACATTGGAATGGAAGGGGGTAAGCTATATATATAGCTTAGTAAGCCCGTACGAAAATAATAAGCAACTTTTACCAATCATTTACCAAGTCCAACAATATAAACATAAGATAGTACAAATTGCTATAAATCTCACAGTTATAATTTATTCAGTCACATTGTTTACTCTATCAACTTATAAGCATAATTTAAAATATCCTAGCATTAGCCTAACAATCGTAATCTCTCCTTTGCAACATATTACAACAATTAACGACTAATTTCAAACCTCATAGTAAACATGTACATTAACATTGTGTACTCATATCTTCCCGTACTTCCATAACCATTTTGAATGGGCAATTATGCCAATCTTCCCTTTTTCTCATATCCGATAAATCACAATTTAAGTGAATAAAACATGCTATGTCATAACTCAATTTGGCCCGAAAGCCAATCACATAACCGTCAACCAAATTTGTCATGAATTTCATACATCACAAGTATAGACTAATAATCACAGGGTTTTCACAAAATCATTCTCGTGGAAATCATGAACTCACAATTTCATGTAGTCAATGCTTATAAACTTTACATACATACCTGTATTGATTCGTAATTACTTACATACTCTTTCTCTTCTTTGGCATACCCATTGAGCCACTTGGAATACTATCATATACATGAAAAAATTTGCACATTAGTGCCACATATGTAGCCAATGCTATCACAATTCTCATAACACATATAAGCTCGCTCTCGAGCAAATCCACGGGCCTGCTCACATAAGCTGTCAGTCAAGACGTAGCTACGCAGTGCTACTCACACAAGCTGTCAGGTATCCGCAACATATGCAGGTATACCCAGCCACTGGTAGGATGTACAGGACTAGCACCTGAGACACATAAATCACATAATCACATGGGTTCCTAGTGACATGTCACTTGTATCCTAATCTATTACTAAGGTTCAACCGCGATTTCTCTCTTGCCGGAACTTCGTCGAATATACTCATAGAATCAATCATACATTTCATGCAATATCAAAACATTAAAATACAAATATAACATTGCATTATTTACATAAGAACTTACCTCGGCATAAAAATGGCGAAAAGGACTAAATCGTCAAATACTTATTTTCCCCCGTTCTAATTTCGAACCTCATTTTCCTCGATCCATAATATCACATTTAACTTATTTAATCATTATACTATTCAAATCAGCCCAAGATCACATTATGGAAAAAAAATATATTTTTTCCCCTAAAGTTTGAGATTTTTACAATTTAATCCTTAGGCTCGTAAAATGAATTTCATTCAATTTCTTCAAAACCCAAGCCTAGCTGAACCATTTTCATACTCATAACAGTCCACATTTCTCATTTATTCACGTTTTTCTACTCATTTTACAACTTTTACAAACAAGTCCTTTTAGGCATTTTTATCGAAAATCACTTAGCAAAAGTTGTTTAACAAACAATAAACATGCATTTTCCACCATCAAACATAAAAATACATACATGTTTAACATGCGTAAAATTTTAGACTTTGACATATCTTCAAATTGGTGGTAGAAATAGATAGATCATGTTATAAGGATTTCAAAAACATAAAAATCATTAAAAACGGGGCTAGAACAGACTTACAATTGAGCTTGGAAGCTTGAAAACCCTAGCCATGGTTTCCCCTTGTAAAATTCGGCCATGGGAGGAAGATGGACAAAAATTGGCTTTTAATTTGGCTTTTTAATTCATTTAATTACTAAAATACTAAAACGTCCTTAATGAAAAACTTTAGAAACATACAATATCATGTCCATTTTTGTCCACCAACTTAACCAATGGTCTAATTACCATTTAAGGACTTCCAGTTTAAAATCTCATAGCAATTGGGCACCTTTAACATATAGAATTTACGTTTTACACTTTTCCAATTTAGTCTTTTTGACTAAATTGAGTGCCCAAACGTCAAATTTTTCGAACAAAATTTTCACAAATCATTCCATAAAACTTTAGACCATAAAAATATAATAAAAATGAAATTTTCTTCGATGAATTTGTGGTCCCGAATCCACTGTTTCGATTAGACCCAAAATCGGGCTGTTACAGATCACTTAGTTTAATCATAAAAAGTTAGACTCTCACCTCAATTTTGCAAAATTGATGAGCTATGGAGCTAATTCAAGCTAAAAACGTTTGAAGATCTCTTGAGGAATTTAAGGATGAAAACATGAGTGTTCTTCAAAATTGAAAAGTGATTTTGTGTTTAAAGAGGTTAAGAATTAAAAAGGATGAACTAATTTCGGAAGAGAAACTTTGATTTAGTGTTTGACAAATTTTTGAAGAAGATGAAGAATGAAAAGGAATGAGACGTGGTGTTGTTAAATAGACAACCCATTTTGTTTTAGGCCATTGTCCATTTAACAACCTCCAGTTTCTTCCCTTTTTTATATAGATCATTGTTTTTCAATTAAAATCAATTTCAAATTATTTTCACATCCAATCTCGTTTTTAAAATCCGTTTTAACCAAATTAATTCTCGGATACCAAATTTTAATTTCTTAACCTGTAATTTTTTAATTCTAATTATTTTAATATTTTATTTAATTAATTCCTAATTATTTTAATTATCTAACCCAATTACGGTTTTCGATTCACTAACCCCCGATTTACTATCTCGATTCTACTAGCCCGGTTTTTAGGATGTGACATTTAATTTTTTTAATTTTTACTTGATATTTTTCTACATATTAATTATTTATTATTTACAAATTATTACTTGTAAAAAGAAATTATTATAGTCAATTTATTGACTATTAAAAATAAAATAAAAATTGAATAGTGAAAAGTTTATGTTATAGTATATCAAACTTTTATGGTTTGCACAAATGCTTTAAAAATAGGTATTTTTTTATTAGTACTACATTTCATTTATCAAAATACTTAATATATTTTAATAATATTTATTAGTTATTTTTTAAATAAAGATTACATTTAGTAGTAATTCTATTGTACATTGTTAATTATGATTGGAATTTTTTAATATTATTAAAATATTATTGATCTACAAATATCATATTTAATATGGTATCTGGAATTTTATTTCATTATATTTTAATTTTAAATGAATAATATTTTTAATTTTTTTAAAATTTTTGAATAAAATTTTAAAAAAATTAATTCCAAAAATTAAAAATAAATTATTTAAAATTAATTTAAAAATTATATGCATATAATCACATGCAAGACATATGATATTAAAATAGTATATTTTAAATTTCTTCTTTCTTTTCTCTTAAAGAATAATAATAATAATATAATAATAATAATAATAAATAATAAAAATAAATATAATAATAATATAATAATAATAATAATATTAATAATAAGATTCTACTACTATATAAAGGGTCTTGTCCACTATATTACTCATTATATAAATAATAAATAGAATTACTTTTCATTTTTAAATAATTAGAAACTTTATCCAAAATTTATCACCTAAAATATTAAATTTTCTAATATTTTTAAAAATAAAAACCTTTATATTTTTATATTGTTTTGTAATTTATATATTTTCCACTTTTAAATAATTTTTTTAATTTTTTTTTCCAAATTTAAATAAAATTTAAAGTTTTCAATTCTAATCCTTTATTTTTTTTTAAAGATTTACAATAATGATCAAACTTCAATTTTGGTCTTTATACATTAACTCTTAACATAATTTGACACATCAACTTTGATATATCATTAATTATTTTAAATACTTTTGTGAATTTTAAGAATTGTTAACTCTGTTAAAATTCTATGTTAAATTCAACCACATTACAATGTACTTTTTGTTATGTGACTACCAAGTGAGTTTCTTTAAATGTCATATTAACAATTTAACAAAATAATTATATTAGTGTTGATGATTGGATCTGAATTTTTAAATTGAAAAATAGAGAGATTAAAATTTTGAAAATAAATGTATGAGGTTTAAATTTTAAATATACAAAAATATAAAAACCTAGAGATGTTTTATTCTTTAATTTTTAATTTTTAATTTAATTTCAGAAAATAATTAAATCAATGCGAATCACACTAATAATGCAAATAGTAGAGTGAAAAACATTAATGAACTTATGGTTGAAAAAGGGATCCGAATTGACTAAATAGATTAATTTGGACTTGAAGCCATAAGAAATGGGCCGAACGAAAACTCCATTCTTGAAGCTCAAAAATTCGAGAATGTGAATAAGTCGACTATTCAATAGTATTTACAGCTCGATAAATAAATCAAAATTAGAAATCATGACACAATTTTAATCATGGCTGGACAGAACCCAGTGTCTAAAGAGTAAACACCATAAAAATATATAATATTTATTTAATATTTTTTATATATTAATTTATATTAATTAATTACTTCACAAAATTATATATTAATTATAGTCAAAATTTTAATTTTCATATAATTGATTTTCCGATAGAAATATATCATACAATGATTTTTGTGAAAGTAATAGAAAGAATAATGTTAAAAGTTTAAAATCTAAATTTTCATAAAATTAATTATTTTAATAACAAAAAAAAAAAAACATTCATACAATTGACTGTGTGTTTCTATAGGTGAATTAAATGGTAAATCAACTAAAATGTAAACATAAATTACATAGTAAATAGTTTTTAAAAATTAATAAATGACAAATAGAATATCTTAAAACTATACACCTGTTGAGAAATTAAACAGTTCATATAATTTTCTTTCTTTATCAGAGAATTTGACTTTAATATATATAAAAGTTTATTAAAAAAAATAAAATCATAACCATAAATATCATATTTAGAGTTATTTTAGTCTAACTTTCATAATATTTTAGGAATAAATTATTGATTTTAGATTAATTTCTATTAGAATTTATAGTTTTTAGATTAATTTTTTTATTCATATTTTGTTTATTTATCTTATTTTTTTGGAGTTAATTTGGATTAATTTGCCTCTCTTCTTTACTTTTGTAGGCTTAAAATAAAATATGAAAAAAATTAGAGCATAAAGAAAAAAAGTATAAGAGAAGTCCTTCAATCGGCCAAACAAATACGAGTGGTGAAGCATGCTCATCAAAGAAGAAATTTAGCATCAAACAGTTTGATCGACTAAACTTTATTGTCCAGTGGGCCACAAAGATAAAAGTCCAAAATTTAAGGGTTTCACGAATAAAAGGATTTTAGAGAAAAGAAAAAGTGAGAACTCACTTGAAGAAAAAAAAAACCTCTCAAAGACAAAAAGGAAAAAAAAATATTTAGAAAGGTTAATTAATCTTCTTCATCCACTTTCCCTCTAGAGCCTTTAATTTGTTTTAATGCAAAATTGTTTCGATTTTTTTCAATGTTTTCTCAACTTAAAATGAACTAAATTTTATTTACTTAGAATGACGATGGATTATATATCTTAGTTAATTGATATTTTTCTTCAATTGTTTCGATCTATGTTAATTATTTTTTTAGTCCCGCGTTTACTTAATCTACTTTCTTGATTAACAAGTGGCACTAATTTGATAAGTTTAAATTTTCTTGGAAGAGAAATGCTTGAGATCTAAATTTAATATTTTAGGATTAACTTTAGTAGCACTGAATGAAAAAGTTAATTTGCAGCTAGGATAGGAATATGTTGGATAGTTTTTGGTTTAATGACTTTACCTTACTTGCCTAGCATAAGAGTATAACTAGTGGGGATGAGCGATTAACTTAGCTAGATATTGGAAAGGTCTAGTTAATGTCATTGAATCTTGTATTAGTAATTACATATATTGAACAATTAAAGATAATTGGTTGTAACACCCCTATCCCATGTCCGTCGCCGGATTAGGGTTAAGAGCGTTACCTGACAAATCATAAACTTAATCAGACAATTCATCAAGTATCACATTGAATACAAACATAATATCCCCTATTGCGGTCAACGAGACCTTAAGCATGCTTAGAAATAGGGCCGGGACTCAACCGGAACACATACAGAAATTCTCGTAAATTTAAAACTTTTCAAAGATTTAGGGGTTACACGCCCGTGTAGGCAGGTCGTGTGCCTCCCACGGCTGCTAGACACCCCCGTGTGTCTACCCCGTGGTCAAAACTGACTTTACTCCACAGCCACCAAGCACGCCCGTGTACTCTGGCCATGGTCGATCCTGTCAAAAATCACACGGCTACCAGGCACATCCGTGTGCCAAGACCGTGTACTCTTAGCTAGCTACTGACTTAGCCCCACGGTCACTAGGCACGCCCGTGTGCCACAACCGTGTGACATTATAGGCCATTTGCAAGGCCAAAATGCCACCCAACAAGGGTCAAACTTACAACCAATTTACCAAGACATCTAATGCATATTTGACAACCAAAAACATACCAAATTAACCATTCAATCAATACGTTCAAATCCAATCTCATTCATAACAAATCCACAAGACTGAAACTTATATAAGCGCAAGCATTATTCATCCATACTTACCCAAAAACTTAACCATTTCATGTGCTTCAACTATACCAAAATATGCATCATATATCACA
Source organism: Gossypium australe (assembly GCA_005393395.2). Classification (NCBI taxonomy): domain Eukaryota; kingdom Viridiplantae; phylum Streptophyta; class Magnoliopsida; order Malvales; family Malvaceae; genus Gossypium; species Gossypium australe. The sequence goes on from CM016616.1 coordinate 73,283,889, forward strand.
TTCATTTAAGCATATTCTCAACTCATATCTAGCCAAATCACATGGCTAAGTTCACTTCATAATCATATACAAATATCTAACCTATACATGCCATGTATAGCTATATACATTTCCAAAATGTACCAAAACAAGTTGAGTAGTGTGATGACGATCCTCGACAGTCCCGAGCCTTGAGTAGCTATGACGATCTATAAAACAGAGAAAACACACACAAAGTAAGCTTTTGAAAAGCTTAGTAAGTCATATACAACTAAACTTAATATGTAAAGCATATAAGCATATATAAATGTTGGCACAATTCATATTCATTTCTCACATGTATGCTTTGGTCCATATTCTTGGCCATATTTTCCATATTCATTAATTCAAAAATCATATATATTCATAACTCTTTCATAACCATTCTTGCATCTCAGTCACATTCTCATATTCAATCATACATTTCTTCAAATCAAAATCACATACGTACTTACCTTTTATACACATTTAGTGTGCATACCAAACATACCTGAAATGAATATACACTCACGTAATTAACCATAGCTCGGATTTTGCCCGTTGAACCAATAGGAATCTAATAGGAGACTCTAACTGCTCGAAATAGTCGTACAATGCCAACGTCCCAGACGAGGTCTTACATGTACTCAGATAACGATGCCACTGTCCCAGATAGGGTCTTACACGAATCAATACGATGCCGATGTCCCAGACATAGTCTTACATATAAAGCTCCTATCGATGCCAACGTCCCAGATGTGGTGTAACACCCCTTACCCGTAATCAAGCCGGAACAGGGTTTGAGGTATTTCCTAACTGATCTTACTTAAACATCTCAAATAGGATTATAAAAATTTTGTTTAAACCCATCCTTTGTATAAGCTTGACCTAAAAGGCCCTAAACATACTTCCGAGAAGTCTGGAAACTATTCCGGGAACTTTTACGAGTTTAAGTAACTTTTTAACAAACAAGGGTCACACGCCCGTGTGGGTCTAGGGACACGCCCGTGTGTCTCTAAGACATGCCTGTGTCTTCCACCCGTGGTTTACACTGACCAATTCCACACGGCCTTGACATGCCCGTGGCCATAACCCGTGTGTTAAAACTTAGCATTCTGACTTATCCACACGGCATATACACACGCCCGTGAGTTCCCTTGGGAACTTACCATTGCCATGTCTTGACATGGTCTTGCTTGGTATCTTTACTCATGAACTGGTCAATGTCGAGCCATGGCTCGGACTTACATGGGATTTCTATCTCATGATAACTTTTCAATGCCAAGACTTGTTTTGGACTTACATGATATCTTTACTTGGAGACTCACCAATGCCATGCCTTGGCTTGGGCTTATATGGGTCTTTATCTCATAATAACTCTTCAATGCCAAGACTTGTCTTGGTCTTACATGATAACTTGCTTGATTGCCACTGCCATGCCTCGACTTGGTCTCATACGGACTTTCTCATTTCATGTGATAGATCAAGTATCCTAAGCTATTCAACTTCAATCAAGACTTTCTCATGCTTAATCTCATTGATTTCTTTGTTTAACATAGCATTAATCATTTCCATGTTAATAATGTACATTATACTAAGCAATTCAATGATAGTAATCATAAAGCTTAGAAATCATACAAACTTACTAAAATTAGCTCGGTTGGGAATCATCTCTGTCTTAACAAAACAATTTCATTAGAGTTGGGAGACATCACACTATCACGGTTCACATACGGCATGTATAGCCCGAGAACTGACTAAACCATGCTCTGATACCACTAAATGTAACACCCCTTACCCGTAATCTAACCGAAACAGGGTTTGAGGCATTACCTAACTGATCTTACTTAAACATCTCAAATAGGGTTATAAAAATTTCGTTTAAACCTATTCTTTGTATAAACTTGGCCTAAAAGGCCCTAAACATACTTCCGAGAAGTCTGGAAACTATTCCAGGAACTTTTACAAGTTCAAGTAACATTTTAACAAACAAGGGTCACACGCCCGTGTGGGTCTAGGGAAACGCCCGTGTGTCTCTAAGACATGCCCGTGTCTTCCACCCGTGGTCTACACTGACCAATTCCACACGGCCTTGACACGCCTATGGCTATAACCCGTGTGCTTATAGACTGAGGGTAGTAGATCCGGATAGCAACGATATTGACTAAGAGTGTAGTACTACGCGAATATCAGGTGTGTAACACTTCCACACCATTTACATTGCTTGTTAAAATATGTTTATAAATTTGTAATATTCTTTAAAATGCCGAAATATGGACATGGCCCTTGAAAACCCGAGAAGGGTAAAAGCGAATCACCAGGTTAGTGATCTCTGTCATTTTAAGTGAATGTTTCTGATAAAATGATATGATTTATGAGTATGCCGATTTCTGTGTTTGCACGGGGTTAGGTGATTTATGAAAGGGGAAGTGATCTATTGTAGTGGCTTATGCCATGACTTGTTGTAGTGGCCTATGCCATGAGCTGTTGTAGTGGCTTATGCCATGACCTGGTGACTATGTCACAGTTTTGACGATGAGCAGCTAACTGCAGCATGCCTGCCATCGATGGTGTGTAGCGGAGTTGGTTGATTGTAGAAATCCCCAATGGTGTGACTGGCAGGTAAGGGTGGTGTGTAGCGGATGGAAACGTAGGATTGGGTTGGGTTTTGCATCACATCTTTGCATAATTTCTGTTATTTCATGTTTAAATATCTATTCTGTGAGGCTAAGGCCCAATCTGATGGTGCATGAGAGTTGGACACTGAATCTCGTGACTAACCCTATTATTTAACATCTTTCAGGTAGCACCTAGTGCATCGGACCGGGCTGGAGAGGAGCGCAAGGTGGCCATGCAAGAGATTATTTTGGCTCATCAGAAGACTTTACTTAGTTATTTATTTTTAAAATTTTTAATTAATGGGTTTTAAATTTCGTTGTAATAAGGCCATGGGCCATTAGTTTTATATTTCCGGTTTTTGGGCTTTACCTTCAGACACCTGAATTATTCGATAAAATTTAAAACTAAGGCATGTACTAAATTTTGGTTTTTAATTCATAAAGGCATCTTATAAAATATATATCTTATATTAATTACCAAATTATTAAGTTTTCCAATATAAATGCTTAAACTTGACAAATGACATCCAAAAATGCGACATATTTTGCTAAAACTTCTTAGTGACATGCCAGACCCGGTCGTGGTGTTTGGGCCGGGTCTGGGGTGTTACACTCCTCACATGTTTATATTTTTAATTCTTCATGCTTTTTGCTTCATGCTTCCACTTGTTCCATCATGTTGCCATTGTTTATTAAATTATTTACTCCAAAGCCACATACATCCAACATGCTTTATTTTATTCAAGCTTGTGCCGTCCATGCATTTCCACTAAGCAACACACATGCACATTTTTAATTTCATCATGCTTTGTTATCCCATGCATCCTTCCACTTTCAAGAATCTTCCCTCATCAAATATTTATTGAATTCACCCATAACATTCCTTCAAAATTTGTTTATTCCTTGCTCCCAAAGCCTTGCCGTCCATATAAGCACCTACACTTAATAAATTTGGCAAATTAGTTTAGTACAATTTAAAAGTTGTCTTGAGCTCAATCAAATTAATTAAAAGATGGTTGAGACAAGTATTAATTTTGGCTGGAGCAATTAAATGTGCAGCTCTTGAATTAATCCATTGACTCTAAAAATCAGCATATTAAATTGGGGAAATTGGGCACCATATATTCGGCTATACCTGCACCATACAAGAACTTAATTTAAGTTGAACAAAATCAGCTGAATAACAATTAAAACAAACCTAAGACAAACTAATAGACACATAAACTAAACTAAACAAATTTAATAAAGTCTTAAACAAGACATTAAATTTTGGCTATGGCTAACACAAACACATTAAAACACGCAATAGCTAGGACATATTAATGCTTGACCAAATTATTTAACAAACTTAAACTAAATTAATTAAATTTCATTCTGGCAATGTAATTAACTTAAGCTAAGTTAACTAATTTTTATTCCAGCAATTAATTAATTAAAATGAGCTAGGAGTGAGCTAATAACGAGCTCCACAAATTAAAAAAAATAAAATCGTTGGTGCCCCGGGCGAGCTCGTATCATTCACCGTGAGCACAAGAAAGCTACTAGATGGAAAAATTTGATATGTAGGTAGGCCACATGGATGATAAGGGACTTTCACCATGTGTGCAAGAAAGCTACGGGATAATAATTTCATATGTAACTAGGTCACATGTGTAATACTGTGTGTATACCATGTGTACAAGAAAGTTACGAGTTATGAGTAGCTAGGTCACATGAGTGGTTCCTAGTGTTGGACACCATGTAGACAGGAAAGCTACGAGATGGAATGGCTAGGTCACATGGGTGATAAGGGACCTTCACCATGTGTACAAGAAAGCCGAATTATGTGTAGGTGGAGCTATGTGCTAAGACCATCGAGTATCGGGCATTTTCTGAAGGGGTTCAACGAGATAATTTAGTAATGATGATTGGTGTGATCATGTTATGAATAAGTGCAAGTGTGAACGTGAACAATTGAGAAATGTGGCAAATGTACGTATGAACAATATGTTCGATATGTAATCTAAAATTGGAAACGTTGGAATAAGCAAGTGATTAACACAACTAAAGTGAAAGAGAGAGCAAAAATTTACAATAAAACTGTTTAGACAGCAGCAGTGACATGAGTTTGAAAAATCACTAAAAATAGTAGAGATTGAATTATAAGTTCGATGAGAATTTAAAGCTTATTGAGTCTATTTTCATATAAAAGAAACATAGCAAACAAATGATTCGTATATTTTGAGATATTTGAATTTTTGTGAGACTGGTTCAGAATGATTACGTGATCCCCTGTTTTGCCTTGGAAAAATCATTAAAAATTGTACAAAAATAATTGTGGGATATAATTTATATTCCTGAAAACATGAATGAGTCTATTTTCATATGAACTAAATAAGAAGGTCATATTAAATCTGTACGAGAAAATTGATTTGTAGTGAAGAGAGGTCAGAATAATCAAACAGTAAAACAGGGGAATATTTAATGAATAAATTGTACTAATTGGCTAAGCCAAAAATTCTGGAAATTTTATGGTATGAAGATATGTGAGTCTAGTTTCACGGAAAATTAGCGGTTTGAAATTCAGAGCTCTATAGCTCAAGAAATAAATAATTTAGTGACAGCGATTCAAGTAGACAGATTAATGTGAACATGAGTAATAAGGTATAAGCATGTGATTTAATGATGTATCAATTTGAGAACTTGTTGTGAGGATTTGTCATGTTGATGCTTTGATAAGACTACAAATGAGTAAGTTGGGAAAGTAAGAACTTAGCATTATTTATGCAAGTTATGACAGCTTAGTATTAAGCTAAATTCATTGCTAATGCTTATTATTTTTACATGTAAGCTTACTAAGCTTTATAAGCTTACCCCCTTTTCTTTCCCTTGTTACAGAGTCCTACTATACAAGCTCGGGTTGGAGGTCGTCAGAGATCGCTTCACACTATGAAGCTATCTATGGGTATCTTTATTTATAAAGGATTTAAGTTATGGCATGTATAGGGGCTTGACTAAGTCATTTTGTATATGTGTTAATTAATTTGACCAAATGTATTGTTAAGTCTGGTAATGCCTCGTACTCGATTCCGGCAAAGGATACGGGTAAGGGGTGTTACATTTAGTGGTATCAGAGCTATGGTTTAGTCAGTTCTCGGATTAACATAGCAAGTGTGAGAGTCTAGTTATACATGCCACCAAGATGTGATAGTGTGATGCCTTCCGATGCGATTAAGGACAATCTTATTAAAAGAGAAATACTCTCGAACCGAGCTATATTCGACAATTTGATAGTGATACTAAAGTATTTGAATAAAGTGTAGCTATGATGAGTTAAACCCGAAAAAGTATGAATAAGAATTCGTAATGTGTATATGTGATAATGTGTGAAATGAAAGTTTATACAGTGATATGCTTATTCATATTTTTCTGACCTTCAAATATTGTAGCATGCTTGACTAAAATTGATTAGTGAATGTGATAAGTAAGTTATTCAAATTTCGTAGAATGTATGAATGAGTGCACTTGTTTGAATGAGATAATTGGAAATTTTTATGTAAGGCAAATATGAATGATAATTGTTCGAAGTGGATAGTATAGTTATAATGACATATGTTGATAATGAAAGATGTGTCATATGTATATATATGTGTGAGAATCGAGTTAAGAGGCTGTACGACCTCACCTCCTTATCGATGAGGTGTTTATAACTGAAATTCATGAGAATCATGTTGATTAAGTTCCTAAGTGTGGAATCAAAGAGTTCAGTTATAGAATAACTATAGATATAATCAGAGACTGAGGATGGTTGACAAGTGAAGGATAGAGTTAGAGAAATATCAGATTGGCTCAAGAATTATTTGATTTATACAATATCATAATTAGTGAAAAAAATTAACTTTGATAAATCGACTTATTCAGATAAGATACTGAAAGGAAATGTATTAACTGGAAATTTCTTCAGAACTAAACTTCTTTAATGAAAAGCATATTGTGAGATTTACGATAGCAGAAATAATTGAAGGAATAATGTTGAAACGTAAGATACCAGATTATGGCAGTCTTTTTCGAGGTATTCTGTATGTTTAACTGTTCTTAGAAATATTTTTTTGGTTACTGCCCCACTAATAAAATCCTTGTTTTATGGGAGTGCTTTCTAATCACGTTGTATAGATAAAAGTATTGGTAGCCGACTGGTACATAATCTGTATTGCTCTATGTCTCTTTGGCATTCCATTACATTCCATCTAATGGGACTTTATGAAAATACGCATGATGATATAAATCTGTTTCTCCTAATTGATGCTCTATTCAATATACATATATGGGAAAGCCAAATAAGACCCTGCATTTTAATGAAGGCTAAAATAAAAGTTTTTTAGCACTAACTATGAGATAGTAAATATTATGAGAAAGAACTAAACCACTCTTCTGGTAAGATTTTCGAGGACGAAAATCCTAAAAAGGGGGAGAAATGTAACATCCCGAATTAAGGCCTAGTCGGAACAGTGGTTTCGGGACCACAAATCTGATATAATAAAATTTATTTTTATTATATTTTTATGGTCTACGATTTCACGGGAAGATTTCATGAAAATTTCGTTCAAAAATTTCGACATTTGGTCACTCAATTTAGTCAAAAGGACTAAATTGTAAAAAGTGCAAAAGTTGAGTTCTACATGTTAGAGGTGTCCAATTGTTATGAAATTTTAAGTTGGAGGTCCTTAAATGATATTTAGACCATTGGTTAAGTTGGTGGACAAAAATGGACATGGATGGGTATGTTTCAAAAGATTTTTTTAAGGGGCATTTTGGTAATTTAGTGAATTAAATGAATTAAAAACAAAATTTAAATGCCAAATATGTCCATCTTCATCATTAGGACGAAATTACAAGGGTTCTCCATAGCTGGGATTTGTTTCAAGCTTCTAAGCTCCATAGTAAGCGATTCCAAGCCCCGTTTTTAATGTTCTTTAGGTTTTTGGAATCCCAGTAACTTGGTTTAACTTATTCTAGCAATAATTTAACCTAGGGTTCATATTTGGAAAAATACAAATGTGTTTATTTTGATGTTTAATGATACAATATGAAGGCTAAAATTTTGTTAAACAACTTTTGCTAAGCGATTTTACGTGAAAACGAGTAAAACGACATAAACGGTAAAAATACCTAATGTTCATAAGTACATGTTAGAGTAAGAATTTGACGTTTCCATAGAAGGGAAAAATTATCAACATGTTATAAAACATAAGAATAAGGGCTGAAGTTTAATTTTTGAGTATTGGGGCAAAAGTGTAAATATGTAAAAGTTTAGGGGCAAAATTGTAATTTTGAAAAGTTTGAGTTAGGGACTGTTTTGAGTAGTTCATTAATTAAATAGGTGAAATGTGATGTTTTAGACCCCGAAAAATGAGATTTTGACCTAGAACGGGAGGAAAATAAAAAATTGAGAAAGTTGGTAAATTGTCGTTTCTGGATCCAAGGTAAGTTGGTGTGTAAATAATAATGCAATAATGTTGTAATGTATGTTTGAAACCTAAATTGTGGTATTAAATTGATTTTTCTGAATTACATGTTTTGTATATTATGTTGGTGAATTGATTTAATAATAATGTTTATGATAAGAGGTGACATAGGTGACATGGAAAATGGGTCGAAATGTTGTGCTTAAAGGTGTTTTCTATGACTATGTTTATTATGTGAAATGGAAAGTTGATATGTAAATAATGCATTTATTTTACTTGTTCAATAATTATTTTGCTAGATATTATGGAAATCATTGGGTGATAACTATAATATGAAAATATATGTAATGTGAAATTCTCGATTGAACCTTTGAAAAATCGAGAGATACGGACAATATGTAGCTAGGCCACACGAGTGATAAGGGACCTTCACTGTGTGCACAAGAAAGCTACTAGATGGCAAAATTTGATATGTAGCTAGGCCACATGGATGATAAGGGACTTTCACCATGTGTCCAAGAAAGCTATCGGATAATAATTTCATATGTAGCTAGGTCACACGTGTAATACTATGTGTATACCATGTGTACAAGAAAGTTAGGGGTTATGAGTAGTTAGGTCACATGAGTGGTTCCTAGTGTTGGACACCATGTAGAAAAGAAAGCTACGAGATGGAATGGCTAGGTCACATGGGTGATAAGGGACCTTCTCCATGTGTACAAGAAAGCCGAATTATGTGTAGGTGCAGCTATGTGCTAAGACCACCGAGTATCAGGCGTTTTTTGAAGGGGTTCAACGAGATAATTTACTAATGATGATTGGTGCGATCAAGTTATGAATAAGTGCAAGTGTGAATGTGACCAATTGAGAAATGTGGCAAATATACGTATGAACAATATGTTCGATATGTAATCGGAAATTGGAAAGGTTGGTATAAGCAAGTGATGAACACAACTAAAGTGAAAGAGAGAGCAAAAATTTACAATAAAACTGTTTGGACAGTAGCAGTGACTTGAGTTTGAAAAATCATTAAAAAAAGTGGAGATTTAATTATAAGTTGGATGAGAATGAGTCTATTTTCATATAAAAGAAACATAGCAAACAAATGATTCGTATATTTTGAGATATTTGAATTTTTGTGAGACTGGTTCAGAATGATTACGTGATCCCCTGTTCTGCCTTGGTAAAATCATTAAAAATTGTAAAACAATAATTGTGGGATATAATTTATATTCATGAAATCTTGAATGAGTCTATTTTCAAATGAACAAAATAAGAAGGTCATATGAAATCTGTACGAGGAGAAAATGGATTCGTAGTAAAGAGAGGTCAGAATAGTCAATCAGTAAAATAGGGGAATCTTTAATGAATAAACTGTACTAATTGGCTAAGCCAAAAATTCTGGAAATTTTATGGTACGAAGATATGTTAGTCTAGTTTTAGGGAAAATTAGCGGTTTGAAATTCGGAGCTCTGTAGCTCAAGAAATAAATAATTTAGTGACAGCGATTCAAGTAGACAGATTAATGTGAACATGAGTAATAAGGTATAAGCATGTGATTTAATGATTGTATCAATTTGAGAACTTGTTGTGAGGATTTGTCATGTTGAGGCTTTGATAAGACTACAAACGTGTAAGTCGGGAAAGTAAGAACTTAGCATTATTTATGCAAGTTATGACAGCTTAGTAGTAAGCTAAATTCATTGCTAATGCTTATTATTTTTACATGTGAACTTACTAAGCTTTATGAGCTTACCCCTTTTTCTTTCCCATGTTACAGAGTTCTACTAAACAAGCTCGGGTTGGAGGTCGTCGGAGATCGCTTCACACTATCAAGCTATCTATGGGTATCTTTATTTAGAAATGATTAATGGCATGTATAGGGGCTTGACAAAGTCATTTTGTATATGTCTTAATTAATTTGACCAAATGTATTGTTAAGTCTAGTAATGCCTCGTACTCGGTTCCGGCATAGGATATGGGTAAGGGGTGTTACAGGGTCCTCGTCATCATGTCACATACCTAATTTGGAAACCAATGTGACACCGGCTTCACCTGTGATTGAGACTGGGTCTCATGATCGAACGGCTAGGGACGGCGCACTGTCCCAATCCATGTTATGAATTCTAGAGAGGGCTCGCTGGGACCAATACTGGTACTGGGGCCAATGGTTGGTTACAAAACGACTCTGGTCTAATGAAGATGAGATTTTTAGGGGTGTTGCTAGAGTTGTCCCTAATGTGGCTGAATACTGAATAGAGGCCACATAGAGAATTATGGATGACCTGAACTGCACCCCCGAGCAAAAATTAAAGGGTGCTGTATCACTGCTACGAGATGAAGCATATCAGTAGTGGCTCACTGTAAATGAGGGCACTCAGCCCAAATGACTGACCTGTAAATTCTTCAAATCTGCCTTCTAGAGAAAATACGTGGGTGCCAATTATGTGGATGACCAGAGGAGAGAGTTTTTAAATCTGACCTAGGGGGACAGACAGTGGCCGAGTATGAGGTCGTGTTCTTAAGACTGAGTCGCTATGCGAGAGGTATGGTGGCAACTGAGTACGAGCGATGTGTTCTCTTCGAGGATGGCCTCAAGGATAGCTTAAGGGTTCTGATAGCTCCACAAAGGGAGCGAGACTTTGCTGCACTAGTTGATAAGGTGAAGATCGCTGAAGAAGTTAAGTGTACTGAGTGCCAGAACTGTGAGAAAGAGAGAGGTAGGAACAAGAGGGATTCAGAGCCCTCGAGTTTCATTTGGAGGCCTAAGAAAAAGGCCACAGTAGATAAGACGGTCAGAGTTTGGGCCCCTGTTGCTGCTACTGGACAGCATCCTTGTACTGATTGTGGGAAACGCCATCTGGGCGGGTGTTTGAAAAGAACTGGGGCATGTTTGTAGCGCGGTTCATTGAAGCACCGTATCAGAGAGTGTCCACGGAGGCCTAATCAGATGTAAGCTCCTGGTATGGGTACTACACAGTCGCAGAGGGGTGTTTAGTAACCACTGAGAGGCCGCGGTCAGGCTTGAGGTGGTAATGGGTTGGGCCGTGGGTAGAGAGCACCGAGCAGAGTTGCTAATCAGACTGAGGCGAGGTAGTCAGCTCTGGGATATGTTGCACGTCACCGAGAGGAGGGAGATGCTTCGGATGTCATCATGGGTACGTTCTTAATTTTTAATGTACCTTATACTGCATTGATAGATATAGAATCCACTCATTCATATGTTTCCTGCTCTGTTACTGAAAACTTTGGGATTCCAGTTAAGAGTACTCCGAGTGAAATTATAGTATTAAGTCCATTGGGGCAGTCTGTCCAGGTGAATAAGTTATTTAGAGACGCCTCTTTAGAGGTATAAGGAGTTTTTTTTCTGGCCAATCTAATGGAACTCCCTTTTGGAGAATTCGATCTGATACTGGGGATGGATTGGTTGGTCAAACACCGGGTGAGTTTGGATTGTGCCACTAAACGGGTTGTACTCAGATCTGAGGAGGACAACGAGGTAGTTGTAATTGGGGAACGTTGAAACTACTTGTCGAATGTGATTTCTGCATTGAGGGCTGGAGAGTTGGTTCGTAAGGTGTGTGAGGCATATTTGGCCTATATCAGTGTTTCAGATTTAGGGGATTCTTCTATTAGGAAAATCAGAACGGTTAAAGACTTTCCGAACGTCTTCCCTGAAGAGCTCCCTAGATTACCTCCAAACTGTGAAGTTGAGTTTGGGATTGAGCTCATTCCTGGTATAGCTCCGTTGTCAATCGCCCCTTATAGAATAGCACCGAAGGAGTTTGTAGAGCTTAAAGCTCAGACTCAAGAGTTACTGGATCGTGGGTTCATTCGCCCTAGCCGAAGATCGTGGGTTCTTGTTAGTGAAAAAGAAGGATGGATCTATGCGCATGTGCATTGATTACCGGCAACTGAACAAACTGACCATTAAGAATCAGTACCCTTTGCCGAGGATAGACGACCTGTTCGATCAATTTCGAGGACCTTGGGTTTTCTCTAAAATTGACCTCCGATCTGGGTACCATTAGTTGAGAGTTAAGGAGGCTGATGTATGCAAGACTGCGTTTAGGACTCGCGATGGGCACTATGAGTTCTTAGCAATGCCGTTTGGATTGACGAATGCACCAGCAGCCTTTATAGATATGATGAACCGAGTGTTCCAGCCTTATTTGGATCGGTTCGTGGTAGCCTTTATTGACGACATTCTGGTGTATTCAAAGACTGATGATGAACATGATGAACATCTCTGAGTGGTTTTGCAAGTTTTGAGGGAGAAACAACTGTATGCCAAGTTCAGTAAATGTGAGTTTTGGTTAAAAGAAGTAACATTTCTGGGTCATGTAGTCTCTGCTGAGGGGATTAGGGTCTATCCTCGAAAGATTGATGCTGTCTTGGATTTGAAGCAACCTAAGACTGTATCAGAGATTCACACTTTTTTGGGACTGGCTGGGTACTATCGACGTTTTGTATAGGGGTTTTCTCTTATTGCAACACCCTTAACTAAGCTACTATGTAAGGGTGTGCCATTTAACTGGACTGATGCACATCAAAAGAGCTTTGAGAAGCTCAAGACTGCATTGACCGAGGCCCCTGTTCTGATGTAGCCAGAGTCTGGGAAAGAGTTTACTTGTACAGTGATACATCACATGTCGGTTTAGGATGTGTGTTGATGTAAGAGGGTAAGGTGGTTGAGTACGCGTCTCGACAGCTTAAGACTCATGAGGCAAATTATCCGACGCATGACTTGGAGTTGGTCTAGTGGTATTCGCATTGAAAATCTGGAGGCATTACTTGTATTGTAAGAAGTGTGTCATTTACATTGATCACAAGAGTCTCAAATACCTCATCACTCAGAAGGAGATAAACCTTAGGCAGCAGAGATGGATTGAGCTGCTGAAAGATTACAACTGTATGATTGAATACCACCCTGGTAAGGCCAACGTGGTGGCCGACGCACTGAGCCGTAGAGCTATGACTGATCTGAGGGTGATGTTTGCTCGTCTTAGTTTATTTGATAATGGTTGTAACACCCCTAACCCGTATCCATCGCCAGACGAGGGTTAAAGGCATTACTGGACAGATCGAAAACTTTTACAGACTTTTCATAAGACAATTCATCAGCCAAAATCAAAGTGTCCCTTTTATAGGTCAACGAGACCTTAATCATGCTTTAGAATAGGGTCGGGACTAACCCGAACATATATGGGATTTCTCAGAAATTTAAAAACTTTTCTAAGTTACAGAGGTCACACGCCCGTGTAGGCAAGCCGTGTGCCTCCCACGGCTACCAGATACACCCATGTGTCCTGGTCGTGCCAAAATAGAGCATGTATACTGACTTATCCACATGGCCACCAGACACGCCCCTGTGTCATGGCCGTGTAAAATTAGGCTAGCTACTGACTTGTTCACATGTCCACCAAGCACGCCCGTATGCCACTGCCGTGTATGTAAAATAGGCCATTTGCAAGGCCCAAATGCCACCCACACTTGGGTCAACCCTACAAGCAATATACCAATTCATTTCATGCATAATTGACATCCAAAACATGTCAAACTAATCAACAAATATTTACATCCAATCTAATTTCCATTCATGCCAATTTGCACAACTAAAGTACATTTACATCCAAGCATGATTCATCTACATTTACCTTTCATATAATAATTTCTTTACTCAAGCATACATACTCATAATGAATTGATATGCTTACCAAAGCCTTGGCCATTTCATTACTATCAAGACATACCAAATCATGCATCATACTGTTGGATTGCCGGTACCCCCATGGCGCAGTATAAAAAAATAATTCCGGTGATCCAAACCATGGATCCATGTGCGAGGAACGAATCGGGGTGAAATAATGGTTTTGAAATTACCGAAACTTCTATCTGAGTAGACAGCGACGCCTTGGCAACAAGAGTTCTGATCTACTATCGAACGAAGCCGCAACCTTTTATGATTTCAGCCTCTACGTAATCCACCCAGTTTGACGATGAACGAGAGAAATCTCCAAAACTGTTTTGGAGGTTTCTTTGCTTGACGACTGCTAGACCTCACAAGCAATTTTAGGGTTTCTTCAAAGCTCTGTATTAACTTATTACCTTTTATAATTGGTATATATAATGAATCATAATTAAAAATAAATAAATATAATAATGTTTTAACCAAAAATTATAATTTCATTAATTATAACAAGGATTCTGGTAAACTATATTTATTTAAATTTATATACGAACAAAATTCATATATTAATAGAACTATGTTCTCATTATGTGTACAACATCCTTATACATATAATATGTTCAATATTTGATTGCCCAATTAAATTAATTCTATAATTAATTTAATTCATGTGACAACCAAACAAAATACCAACTATGTTATATTCCGTTCATTTCAACCGTAGGGTGTGACCCTGTAGGTTCTTGTAAAGTTAGCAGTAATACTAGAACATTTCTAATGTTACAAACAATGAGTGGCATCTAGCAATGCATCATTACTACCTAAGTTACAAGAAGTCATGATTCGACATAACCTTTTGTGATTAACCTTTCATGCATTAATCCTTAAGTCCTTTATCTCTGGAATGGACACAAGTCATGGAATAGTCACACTTGCATAGTCCATCCCATGTTTCTTGATATCTTGAGTAGACTATGATATACAAATTAGTATGACATCTCATATTAGCTTATTTGAGCATGGCCATGCATTTCTAGTCTCACTCAATCAAGTGGCCTAAGATATTACTCCCATTATGTAGGAGGGACTTATCTTATATTGATCAACCATATCCCTCTACATAGATTGTGGTATATCCAACATCAGTCTTTATAGAACAACCAGTTACGGTGTACGTTTAACTGTATCAAAATATACAACTCACGATGTTGGGATAATGATGATCTCAAGTCTAAGGATCATATACATATTAATCACTATGAGTAATGTTGTGACAATTACATAATAATCCAAGAAACATACTCACAGCGGGTCAGTCCAATATGTTGTTCTCTAACACACATATTCATGCATTGATTTTGACTCTCCATATCAATGACAACTCTTTATCATCAATCAACTACATGTTAGTCTTAATGCATTATTGTTGTCCTAGTCAACAATAATACTTGACTAAGGATCTTTTAAGAATAATCATATTATTCTCAGGACATTATCATAAAACAGTTTATTTATACACATAGGGAAAAAAACTGAAATAATAATGACAATGCTTTATATTAATAAACATGGTAAATCAAGTATGTTATTACAACCATCTCATTATTGATCTTTGGGCATACTCTTACACATATATCATATTCACTCATACATATTACCAACATTTATTTAGCCATATCTCATGGCTATTTATACACATATCAAACATAATCCAAAATGACTAGCCTATACATGCCATATTTAACTATATACATATTTCTAAAGTACCAAAATGAGTTTGAGTAGTGTGATGACAATCCTCGATGATCCCCGAGCCTCTCATAGCTTTAACAACCTATAAAACAGAGCAAACACACACAAAGTAAGCTTTCAAAAGCTTAGTAAGCCATATACAAATAAACTTAGCATAAAAATGCACCTAACCATATTGATACAATGACATTAATGTTTCTCAATACAAATTCATCACATATTCTTTGGCTCAATTGCTTAGCCATAACTTACCACATTCTTCAACTTAAATATCACATATACACATGGCTCATTCAAGCATATCTTTACAAATTAACTCACCATTTCAATACACATATTCATCTTAATAAGTTCATATAGATACTTATCTTTCCTACACACATAGTGTACTTTTCAACGTACCTGAAACAGATATACAACTCACATAGTCATTCATTTCTTGGATTTGCCCGTTGAACCATTCGGAACTAAATAGGATACTCAGAGTGCTCGAAGTAGTCATATAATGCCAACATCCCAGACATGGTCTTACATGTAATTAGATATTGATGCCGCTGTCCCAGACAGGGTCTTACACGAATCAATACGATGCCAATGTCCCAGACATGGTCTTACACGTAAATCTCATATCGATGCCAAAATCCCGGGCGTGGTCTTACACAAAAACTCGAATCAATTCCAACATCCCAGACGTGGTCTTACATGATATCACATAACGAACACCTATGTCATGGACATACGTAATTCCTATCTATTCTTAAGTTCACACGGGACTTCTCGGACTTTAACAGCTTGTCAACTTAATAGCAACCTTGGGTTTCACATACATTCCATCTCAATGTATAATCATAGTAATTCAAGTATCATATATACTCAAATAATTCAATGCAAACACATTTATTTGTATATCGACTTACCTCAGATTCGGATATTCGATCGGATTCGGTTATTCAACAACTTTTGTCTTTCCGCGATCTAAGTCCATTTTCTTCGGTTCTTGATCTATACATATTCAAATTTAACCGTTTTATTCACTAATTCATTCAATTCAATCCAAGGACAAATATTTAGGGCAATTTATAAATTAGCCCTCACATTTTCATATTTTGACATTCTAGTCCTTATTTCACAAAATCACAAAATATACCAAATTTCATGATACACATGTTTGGCCGAATTTCACCCATGCTCAATCAAGTACACACATTTCATTTATTTCACAATTTAGTCCCTCAAAATGCTATTTTCTCAATTAAGCCCTAATTAGCTATATTCACCAAAAATTCAAGAACAAAACATGTTCATTAAACACTTGTCTTTCATTTAACACCAATACTCATCACAAAGCTCACCATTTCATCAATGGAACATCTCATAAACATCATCAATTCTTCAAATTAAAACATGGGTTTTATAGTATACGAAGCAACGATTGCAAAAACATAGAAATTATCATAAACTGAAGCAAAACATACCCATTGCCACGTATCGACGATTTATTTGATCAGCTTAAGGGAGCCTCGGTGTTCTCGAAAATTGATATGAGGTTAGGATATTATCAGCTGCGAGTCAGAGAATCGGACATACCAAAGAGTGCTTTTTGGAAGAGATACGGGCATTACGAGTTCTTGGTGATACCGTTTGGGCTCACTAATGCCCTTGCTGTTTTTATGGATTTGATGAATCGGGTATTCAGACTGTATCTAGATCAGTTTGTGGTTGTATTCATAGATGACATACTGATTTATTCACATGATGAAACCGAGCATGTTGAGCATTTGAGGCTAGTGTTACAAATTTTGCGTGATGAGCAATTGTACGCAAAATTTAGTAAATGTGAGTTTTGGTTGAAAGAAGTCAGCTTTTTGGGGCATGTTATTTTAGCATCAGGTATTTGGGTTGACCCGAGTAAAATCTCGGCTATATTGGAGTGGAAACCTCCATGGAATGTTTCTGAGGTACGTAGCTTTCTAGGGCTTACAGGATATTATAGACGCTTCGTGAAAGGATTCTCTAAGATAGCAACCCCGATGACAAAGTTATTACAGAAGGATGTGAAATTTGAGTGGTCAGAAAGGTGTCAGAAGAGTTTTGATCAACTGAAGACCTTACTAACGGAAGCTCCAGTGCTCATTCAGCTAGAGTCGGGTAAGGAGTTCGTTATTTTTAGCGATGCGTCTTTAAACGGGCTGGGTTGTGTATTGATGCAGGAGGGTAAAGTTGTAGCCTACGCTTCGAGACAGTTGAAATCGCACGAGAGGAATTATCCAACGCAGGACCTTGAGTTGGCCGCTATAGTTTTTGCTTTGAAAATTTGGCGTCACTATCTGTTTGGTGAGAAATGCCACGTCTATTCGGATCATAAGAGTCTAAAGTATTTAATGACTCAGAAGGATCTGAATTTGAGACAGCGACGATGGTTAGAACTGTTGAAAGACTACGAGCTTGTGATTGATTACCATCCGGGAAAGGCTAATGTGGTTGCCGATGCACTTAGTCGAAAATCATTACTTGCTCTTCGTGTAATAAATGCGAATTTAGCTATGACTAGTGATGGTATGATCACTGTAGACTTGAAGGCGAGACCGTTGTTTGTACAATAGATCAGGGAAGCTCAGGAAGTAGATGATGATTTAAAAGCAAAAAGGAGTCATTGTGGCTCGGGTGCGGATTTAGATTTTCAAATAGATGCTGAAGGAAGTCTACGATTCAAGAATCGAATATGTATACCTAAGAACCCTGATTTAATTTGAATGATTTGTGATGAAGCTCACAGTAGTAGATTTTCTATTCCTCCGGGTAGCACGAAAATGTATAACGACCTAAAACAACATTACTTGTGGCATGGTATGAAACGAGACATCTCAGACTATGTGTCGAAGTGCTTAGTATGCCAACAAGTGAAAGCTGAGCATCAGGTGCCATCGGGACTACTTCAACCGATTATGATACCTGAGTGGAAGTGGGATCGAGTCACTATGGACTTCGTATTGGGTTTGCCTTTGATGCCAAGTAAGAAAGATTCAATCTGGGTTATTGTTGATAGATTGACGAAATCGGCTCATTTTATTCCAGTGCGTATGGATTTCTCACTTGATAAATTAGCTAGTTTGTACCTATCGCAGATAGTACGGTTACATGGAGTACCTATTTCTATTGTTTTGGATAGAGATCCGAGGTTCACATTGCGGTTTTGGAAGAAACTGCAGGATGTTTTAAGTACTAAGTTACACTTCAGTACAGCTTTTCACCCTCAGTCGGATGGTCAATCTGAGCGTGTTATTCAAATACTCGAGGATATGTTGAGATGTTGCGTTCTTGAGTTTGAGGGTACGTGGGAACGATACTTACCTTTGATTGAATTTGCGTATAATAACAGCTTTCAATCAAGTATTAAAATGGCACCCTATGAAGCATTGTATGGTCAAAAATGCCGTACACCTTTATATTGGATCGAGCTAAGTGAAGGCAAGATACACAGGGTTGATTTAATCAGAGAGACGGAGCAGAAAGTTAAAGTAATTCGAGAAAGTTTGAAAGCCGCATCAGATCATCACAAGTCATATGCGGATTTGAAACGATAGGATATAGAGTTTCAAGTGGGTGATCGAGTGTTCTTGAAAGTATCGCCGTGGAAAAAGATACTTAGATTTGGTCATAAGGGAAAACTAAGTCCGAGATTTATTGGGTGGTATGAGGTTATCGAACGTATCAGGCAGGTTGCGTACAAATTGAGGTTGCCATCTGAGTTAGACAAGATTCATAATGTTTTCCATGTGTCGATCTTACGATGATACAGATTCGATCCTTCTCATGTGATCAGTCCATCAGAAATTGAAATTCAGCCTGATTTGACTTATGAGGAAGAACCGATTCGCATCTTAGCTCGTGAAGTGAAAGAGTTACGAAATAAGAAGATATCACTGGTTAAAATAATGTGGCATAAGCACGGGGTTGAGGAAGCAACCTGGGAAGCCGAAGAGTCAATGAACGAACGTTACCTACACTTATTCATTGGTAAGATTTTCGGGGACGAATTTCCTTAAGGGGGAGAGTTGTAATAGCCCAATTACGACCCTAATCGGAACAGCAGTTTCGGGACCACAAATCTGGGTTAGATAAATATTTTTATATTTAAATTGATTTCTATGTTATGTGTTTGAGCATGTCCTAAAATATGGTAGGTTAATTCTTTTGTTTGGATGCTTAATTTAGATAAGAGATTAAATTGTATAAGTGTAAAAAGTAGCTATCTTCTAAATTAAGTGATTGAATTGATGTGTTTATCTATGAGAGAGGACTTAAGATATAAATTGTCCATTTGTTGGCCTAGTGGACGGCATTATGACTTGATTTTTATATTATTTTGTTTTTAATGGGAATAAAATATATGTTAAAGCTTTATATTATAATATAAGATAATAATAATAGTAATAAAAATAAAGGAGACATGCAAAAAGAAGGCCATTATCTTCACCCTTGGACGAAAGTAAGAAGAAAAGGAAGAAGTTTGAGTTCTCTCTAATATTCGGCTAATTGCAACCAAAATTAGTAAGTTTTAGTTTTGGATTTTTGATGATTTTTGCATATTTAAGATTTTTGTTCATCCTACTTGCAAGCCCATGTGTTAATTTTGTGAATTAGTCATGAATGTGAGTTGTGCCATTAATGTGAAGTTGAGTTTTTGTGATGATTTTAGTATAAAATGAGATATTTAAATTAGATGAACATATTTAGTTCTTGAGATTTTGACGAATGATGTTAATTAAGGGTTTATTTGAAAAAGAAAATTTTTAGGGGTTAAAATGTTAAGGAAATGAGTCGTATAGGTTGGTAATGGAAGGATAAAGATTCAGCCCTTAAGGGAGAAGTTCAAATTTTGGGTAAAATTGTGAGTTGAGTATTAGGGACTAATTTGTAAAAGGAGCAAATGCTAGGGGTAAAATAGTAAATTGCATAATTATATGTTTTTGGATCAAATTGAATGAATATATATTTGAATGAGTTTAAATTGGAATTATTTAGATTAAGAACAAAAGGAAACGGGATTGGATCGGGTAAAAGCTAAGTTGAACGACTAGCCGGGAAGTTTAATCCGTCGATATCCGAGATAAGATTTAAGCAATTGAGTTTAATCAAATTTTATTCTATACTACATGTCTTCATTTAATGGAAGTAAGTATGTTAAATGTCACATTGACGAATGTGTGTATGTACTTAGTATAATTCAGCCGAATGTGATATTCCTTGAAAGTTAGATTTAATTGCATGATAAGGATAATTACATGGTAATAGTGTAAATGGATATGAGGGATACTAAACAAATATATGAATATTTTTCTTTAGTGAAAGTTAGTCACATAAAGGGCTTGGCCGAATATGATATTGACTTGGATTGAAATAATAAAGTTATATATGTGTATGTGTTTATATGTGAAGTTGTGAAATGGATTTTATAAGTGTATGGGTAGATTTGAATGAATGACAGGTTAAGTAACGGCACTATGTGTGTGATACGTTACGGAATCATGGCACTATGTGTGCGGAAATGTGAGTAACGGCACTATGTGTGCTATACGTTACTGGAAATGGCACTATGTGTGCGGAAATGTAAGTAACGGTACTATGTGTGCGATACGTTACTGGAAATGGCACTAAGTGTGCGGAAATGTTAAGTAACGGCACTAAGTGTGCGACACGTTACTAAATCATACTTCCTAATGAGTAGGTAGGAGGATTGTTAATCAATCTTATTTATAAATGCTATTGAGTTATATGTATGATCGAATATAGTACCCTAAGCTATGTATGGATAGTTAAGATGTGATTGGTAAGTACATTAAAGGTATGTGTTATTTATAATTTCTTGAAATTTGCATTAGCTTAAAGTGGAGGTATAGAATTTGATAAATATGAAACGAGTATGCTAATTACGAATACATGATGGTGCTACATGGAAATAGGTAAAGTATATGAATGTATATTCGTATAAATACAAGCTACCATAGATTCTAACCTTGAATGTTTGGTTATTCGACAAGGATGGTATATATGGGACCAATTATGAAATTTTATATAAGCTTATTTGCATATGAATTGTTTAATTCTTACTAAGCTGTGGAAGCTTATTTCGTTTATGGTTGTTGGTGTATTGTAGATCTCTTTTGGGGCGTTCATCTTATGCTCGGGATCATAGTCGAAGCTCATCACACTATCCTCAATGTTTTGGTACCTCTTTTGTATATAAACTTAAATTCTATGGCATGTATATGCTAGCATTTGTTCTTGGTAAATTTTGAGGTTGTAATTACAAGCCATGCGAAAATGGCTAGTTAAAATACTTAAGTCTATGCAAGTTTGATTATGGTATTTATATATATGAGATGTGCCTAGTATGCTTTATTACTAGTTGGTTGAGTTGGTTATGTTTTAATCATGTTTCTAAAGTGATATGTTTTCTGATGTATATGATATACTTGGTAGAAGTTTGATGATATAGTCTTGAGATTTGGTTTGGATAAACGGATAAAATGCAAAGTTTTTCAAGGATTTATGAATGATCATTTCGATTAGGTAATGTGAATATATGAGATGAGCATATTTTACTATATGATTTGGCTAAAAAAGTATGGAAGAGTTTAGGTATATTCGGCTTAGATCTAAGGATACTTTGGAAATGTAATTTATGTTATATGTTATTGTAATAGATCTGGTTATTTTTTAAATAATAAATAGGTTATTCAATGTACGAGTCTATATACCATGTATGCGGTGTATGAGTTTTAAAATGTTATTTATATTAATTATACTATTATGAACCTATCTAGTGGAACTGAAAATGGTGATTGGTATATTTAGTGAATGGTTAATGAAGAATATTTTTGATGCATAAAGATGTCTAGTATTTTGATTATGTGTGGACATTTATAAATAGGGTAAATTTTGGCATATGAATTTGTGCATCATTTTGCGATCTAAATAAATGTATATAGTATGATTGATCATGGTCCTATATTGATGATGCCGTATATGACTTTGGTTTAGTAAAGTGTATGTGTTATATTCTAAAATCAAATGTCTTATATATATATATATATATATATATGTATATCTATACGTGTTCAATTATTATTCAGTTGAATTTTGAGACTTAAATCCATAAATGTTGTGTGGATGCATAAACAATTTTTAATATGTCTTAAGTGGCTTAATGATGGTATAAAAGTTGAGACTTGTTAATAATGCCCCGTAACCCCATTCTGGCAACGAATACAGGTTAGGGGTGTTACAAACAGAACATGAGTACCCCAAGGCGAGAAACTCGGTCTTGCAAATCCTCTATTTGTCAATTCTTGCAACTGTGACTTCAGTTCTTTCAACTCTGTGGATGCCATTCTATACGGAGCTATCGAAATAAGAGTCGTACCAGGCAATAGATCAATACCAAATTCAACCTCACGTATCGGAGGCAATCCTGATAATTCTTCAGGGAAAATATCAGAAAACTTACAAACAACTGGCACAGATTCAACTTTCTTTTCGAACACTTTCGAATCAATCATATAAGCAAAATATGCTTCATACCCCTTTTTCCCATAACTCTGAGCTTTCAACACAGATATCACAACAGGCAATCTGTTTAATTCACTAGACTTAATCCGAACTATTTCATCATTCTAACCTTTCAAATTAATGATCTTTCTTTTGCAATTCACAACCACATCATGCAATGTCAACCAGTCCATACCCAAAATTATATCAAATTCATCAAAAGGTAACAACATCAAATCCGTAGGGAAACAAATATCTCGAAACATTAACGGACAATTCTTACATTCTTTGTCAACCAAGACACTTTTACCTTAGGGGTTCGATACTTTTATAGCAAACTCAATAGACTCTACAGGCAAAGTCTTATTGAATACTAAGTTCATGCATATATACGAATGAGTAGAACCAGGGTCTATCAATGCAATCACAAAAGTATCATAAAGAGTAAATGTACCAGTTATAACATCAGGAGATGAAGCTTCCTCACGAGCTCGGATAGCATACGCTCTGGCAGGCGCTCTAGTTCCAGATCTCGCAACAGTATCTCTCGTAGTTCTCTAACTACCACTGACATTTCTTACATTTCGAGAAGGTCTACTTCTCACTGGGGCATTATTAGATCTCGGATTCTGGGCAGTTTCTTGCTCAACAAACTCTGGACAATCACGGATAAAAAGATCTAACGATCCATATTTAAAACAGGCTCGGGCATTCAATCTAAAACTTCCTGGATGCCTTTTTCCACAATGCTTATATTCAGGTTTCTCGGATCAAACATTTCCAACACTTGCCATAGAAGTTGCCAGAGTTTTGGAGCTCAACTGTGATCTAGCTCTATCTCTACCAGAATGTCCCACATTAACTCTCGAACGACTTTGTACATCTCTAAATTTCTTCGAAGCGGACTGAAATGATTTACCCAGAAATCTCTTTCTTACATCTCTAGCTTCAGACTCAGCTTTACTTTTATCTTTCCCGAGTGCTTCGGCTCTGCACGCTCGATCAACAAGTATCGCAAGCTCTTTTATTTCCAGAATTCTGACTAATAAATGGATGTCTTCATTTAGGCCATCTTCAAATCTTTTGCACATTATTTCTTCGGACGATACACATTCCCGGACATACTGACTTAGTCTTACGAACTCTCGTTCATATTCCGTAACAGACATGCGGCCCTATTTCAATTCTAAAAATTCTTTTCATTTCTAATCTATTAATCTCTGACTAATATATTTATTCCAGAATTCAATCTAAAAGAAATCCCATGTGACTCGCTCTTTCGAAACAATAGAAATCAAAGTTTTCCCCACTGATAAGTCGCGTCTCGTAACAAAGATACAACACATTTAATACTTTCTTCTGGAGTAAAAAACATCTCATCAAATACCTCGATAGTGTTCTCTAACCAAAACTCGGCTTTCTCAGCATCATCATCACTAGTAGGCCTGAACTCTTCAGCCCCATACTTTTCGATTTTGTCAACCGGAAGCTTATTCAACAGATTCAGATTCGTAGTCGGATGCATAGCATATGTCTAGGAGGGATTAGACGGGGACGGAGGTTGTAAAACAGTCAGATTATTTCTCACAAACTGAGTGAACCACTCACTCATCATCTGAAAGAAAGCTTGTTTAGCTTCTCCCTCATGACCGCTCGTAGCCAATCTTGAATCAGATTGTAACATCCCACACCCGAGCCAATGCTAGGACTGGATATGAGACATTACCAAGCTTGAACTCACTTAGACATACACTTACGGGATGTAAAATTTCGTTCCAATTTAAAAACTTTTCTTTCTTAGTCTAATCATACATGTCATGGGCCTATGAGGCCTTAAGCATCTATCCGATAACTCTCGGAACTTAATCGAAAACTCTTCATTGAAGCAGGGTTCACACGCCCAAGTGACTTGGAACATGCCCGTGTACCCCTTGACACACCCGTGTCTACAAGTCGTGGGGAGCTACTGACTATATTCACACGGCCTTGACATGCTCGTGGGCTTAGACCGTGTGTTTTTCCTTGGTATACTGACTTGATCACATTGTCTGGGGCACACGCCCATGTTCTAACCGTGTGACATACACGGCTCAAATGAACGGCCGTGGGATATGACCGTGGTCTATCCAGACTTAAAACATTAAGGTGTAGGGTGCACACGGCCTAGACACACGCCCGTGCGTCTAACTGTGTGGGCACTTAAAGGCTATTTACCAAGCCATTTGCCACCTTGAAATCAAGATCAATTCAAACTCAATCCAATGCATATCATAGACAACACCACATGCTTCATTGACTTCAATGAACATACATACATAAACAATTTTGGCCAATCATTTAGCCAAATGCAAAAGAATAATAAATGAGGCATACACTTCATTAATTTCATCTTCATTGAAAATAAAGAGTCTGCCAAATATATTTGCCCAACTCAAGAAATCATTTACAAAATGACTTACAGCCAACACTTTAACTAACAATTACAACTTGACAAAATACCCAAGTCCTATACATGCCATATTCAAAACAAGTCTAAAATTGTTATACGAAAGTGTTGTTGATAGTGTGATTCCCGAACCCCTACGTCTACGATCTTCGAGTTACTTTGGCAATACTATAAGAAAGAAGGGCAATGAAAAGGGTAAGCATTAAGCTTAGTAAGTTGCATGGAAATAAATAGCAATCATAATACTTGTAAAAGAATAATTCGTTCATAGCATTAGCTAATTATGCACAAGTCAAGACATTTTTGACACTACTTACTTACAATTGCCCATATCTAACATTTACCGTAGCACATATAGAGCCAATTTCTCATGACTCCTTCATTAGCACTTGTATTCATTCATATCTCTACCTTTAAATTCATTTTCTTGTCTCACCATACACTGGCAATAATCTAATACATGTTTTTATGATTATTATGATAAGTATAAAGTCAATATCGCATTCTCTAGGTGGTCTTACATGAAGTCTCCACTAGGTACCGATGCCATGTCCTGGACATGGTCTTATAGGGAATTACTTCTATATGCTAATGCCATACCCCGGATACAGTCTTACACCAGCTCTTATCTCAATGCCGATGCCATGTTCCAAACATGGTCTTACACTGGCACTCGTGTCAACGCCGATGCCATGTTCCAAACATGGTCTTATATTGGCACTCATAACGTGGCCGATGCCATGTCCTAGACATGGTCTTACACTAACCCTCTTAATACGGCCGATGCCGTGTTCCAAACATGGTCTTACACTGACCCTTTTAATACGGCCGATGCCATGTTCCAAACATGGTTTTACACTGATCCTCTTAATATGGCCGATGCCATGTTCCAAACATGGTCTTACACTGACCCTCTTAATACGGCCGATGCCATGTTCCAAACATGGTCTTACATTGACCCTCTTAATAGATGATAGCATTTTTCGTATACATCATGGTCCATTAGGACTTCAATATCACGTTCACATAAGCTTTTCAATTTATTGAAATATCATGCATCAATAAGACATCAAGCATTTCTCAATTATGCTAATATAACATTGCATTAAAATCACATACAACTTACCTCGTTTTCAAAATGAGCTAGTTCTTCGGTTTAGTCCACCACTTTATCCTTTCCCCGATTAAGGTGAATTCTCGTCTCCTCTTGCTCTATAATAGCAATTTAGCTTTTTTTAATCATTACAATAACAAAAGTATCTCAATAATCCTACTTAGGCAAAATTTGCCATTTTACCCCTAGATTTTGGCAAAACGACCATTTTGCCTCTAGGCTCGGAAATTAATTCTAATCACATTTTTATCCACAACAAGCCTAGGCAAACATTTAATGCTCTTAAAGCTATCATCAAAAATCAATATTTCACATACTTACTACCAAATTTATAACCTTTTCATTAAGGTCCTATTTGGTGTTCTCATGCTGACACCCTTTTCAAAAGTTGTTCATCTAACAACTAAAACTCAAGTTCTTCCTTAAAAATACAGCAAATAACTAAAGTAGCTCTCATAGTAAAACGCTAAACCTTTCACAACATTGCACAATAGTCCCCTCATTTGAAAGCTTAAGCTTTAGGGGTCTCAAAAGTACAATTATTTTCGAGAAAAGTTCACTAGAACACTTACTTGAATGGATGAGAGCTTGCTGAAATTTTTGAAGGTTTCTACCCCCTATTTGCTATAAATTTTCAGTGGAAGATGATAGGAGAAAAGATTATAACTTTTCTCTTCTTATTTTATTAATACAAGTCAAATTAGTCCACCTACTACTACTAACTTTTACTAAAATTGACAAATCTTGTCTCCTATGCTCTCCTATGGCCGGCCAAGCCTCTTCCAAAGGCTAAATTTCCTTTTAAAGACCCTCAATTTACAATCCATGGCCATTTGGTACTTTTAGCATATAGAATGGAACTTTCGCACTTTATGCAATTTAGCCCTTTTTCGCGATTAAGCATGAAATCGCTAAAATTAAAGTACCAAAATTTTCATGCTTATATTCTATCATGTTCTAACTCATTATAAATCATGAAATAATTTCTCAAATCTTGGAATAGTGATCCTGAGATCACTATTTCGATCCCTAAATCAGGCTGTTACAATTCTCCCCCTTAAGGATTTTCGTCCTCGAAAATCTTACCAGTAAAAAGATTGGGGTATTGGTTTCTCATCTTTTCCTCGGACTCCCATATAGCCTCTTCTATTCCTTGCCTTGGCCTCACGAGCGAATATTTTAACTGGTTCTTCACCATAAGTCAAATCTGGTTGAATCTCTACCTCTGTCGGTTCTATAACATGTGAAGGGTCTGAACGATATCGGCGCAACATAGATAGATGGAAGACATCATGAATCTTTTCCAACTCAGGTGGCAAAGCTAACCGATAAGCTATCGGTCCTATCCTTTCAGTAACTTCATAAGGCCCGATAAAGCGCGGACTCAATTTGCCCTTCTGACCAAATCTGAGGACTTTCCTCCAAGGTGATACTTTTAAAAACACCTTATCACCAATTTTGTATTCTATCTCTTTCCTCTTTAAATCCGAATAGGACTTTTTTCTATCTGAGGTGGCTTTCAGGCAGTTATGAATCACTTCTACCTTCTCTTCAATTTCTTTAACAAAATCAACCTCGTGTATCTATTTCTCTCTGAGTTCTGACCAATACAAGGGCGTTTGACACTTACGTCCATACAATGCCTCATAAGGCGCCATGTTCAAACTTGACTGAAAACTGTTGTTGTAGGCGAATTACACCAATGGTAAGTATTTCTCCCAACTACCTTGGAATTCCAAAACACAACATCTAAGCATGTCTTCAAGTATCTGAATTGTTCTCTCTGACTGCCATTTGGTTTGGGGATGGAAGGCAGTACTGGAACTCAGTTTCGTGCCCAAAGCTTCTTGCAGTTTTTTCCAAAACCGTGACGTGAATCTCGGATCTCTATTTGAAATGATTGACAATGGTATATCGTGAAGTCTTACTATCTCAGACATGTACAAGTCTGCCAACTTATCTAGTGAGTAGTCAACTCACACTGGTATAAAGTGGGCTGACTTAGTGAGTCTATCGACCACTACCCAAACTACATCCTTCTTCTTGGGAGTCAACGGTAAACCCGTCATGAAATCTATAGCAATACGATCCCACTTCCACTCAGGAATCATAATAGGCTGAAGTAAACCCGAAGGTACTTGGTGTTCAGCCTTCACTTGTTGACAAATCAGGCATTTTGATACAAACTCAGAAATATCTCTCTTCATTCCTAGCCACCAGTACCATTTCTTCAAATCCTGGTACATCTTTGTGCTGTATGGATGCACATTCAAACATCCGTTATGTGCTTCCTGCAAAATTTTGCGAATAAGCTCACCATTCCTGGGTACACAGACTCGATCTCGAAATGTCAGACATCCATCAGGATTTACTCGAAAGTCTGACTCAACACTCAACTCACATAAAGCTCTTTTGGCTTGCAAACTGCTATCATTCTTCTGAGCTTTGCAAATCTCTTGGAGGAACAATGGTTTAGCCCTCAACTCAGCTAATATAGAACCATCATCTAACAAGGTCATCTGGGTGCTCATAGCTTTTAATGCAAACAATGATATTCTACTCAAAGCATCGGCGACTACATTTTCCTTTCCCGGATGGTAGTCAATTATTAGCTCATAAGCTTTAATCAATTCTAACCATCTTCGTTGCCTCAAATTTAGTTGCTTCTGATTCATCAAATATTTTAGGCTTTTGTGGTCGGTGAAAATCCGACACCTTTCACCATATAAACGATGCCTTCAAATCTTCAACGCAAACACGATTGCGGCCAGCTCTAAATCATGAGTTGGGTAGTTCTTCTCGTGCGGCTTCAACTGTCTAGAAGCGTATGCAATCACTTTACCCTCTTGCATAAGTACACAGCCCAACCCCTTTAGGGACGCATCACTGTAAACCATAAATTCTTTTCCCGGTTTTGGTTGCACCTAAAGAGGAGCTTCAGTCAACAGTGTCTTCAGTTTATCAAAACTCTGTTGACACCTTTCCGTCCAGTCGAAGTTTACATCTTTCTGTAGAAGTTTCGTCATTGGTGTAGCTATCATAGAAAATCCTTTGACAAAACGCCTATAATAGCCTACTAGGCCTAGAAAACTCCTTACTTCAGTTACGCTCCTAGACGGTTTCCATTCAACAATTGCTGAGATTTTACACGGGTCGACTCTTATCCCATCTCCCGAGACAATATGCCCCAAAAAATCCCACTTCTTTTAGCCAAAATTCACTCTTACTGAATTTGGCATACAATTGTTTTTCTCTCAAAATTTGTAGAACTATATTCAAGTGCTCAGCATGATCATTTTCATCTCGAGAGTAGATCAGTATGTCATCGATGAAGACCACAACAAATCCATGAAGATAGCAGGGGCATTCGTTAAACCAAAAGGCATGACCAAAAATTCATAGTGGCCGTACCTAGTTCTAAATGCAGTCTTTGGCACATCCGAATCTTTAACTTTCAACTGATAGTACCCCGACCTCAAATCTATCTTGGAAAATACTATAGCTCCGTTCAATTGGTCAAATAGATCGTCGATCCTCGGCAACGGGTACTTATTCTTCACTGTCACCTTGTTGAGTTGTCGATAATCTATACATAGTCTCATGGAACCATCTTTTTTCTTCACGAATAGAATGGGAGCACCCCATGGAGAAAAACTCGGCCTCACGAAACCCTTATCCGTTAATTCTTGCAACTGTGCTTTTAGCTCTTTTAACTCGGTTGGAGCCATTCTATACGGAGCAATAGAAATAGGGGCAGTACCCGGAACTAAATTGATTCCAAATTCAATTTCTCTCTTCGGAGGTAGCCCTGGCAACTCTTTTGGGAAAACATCTAGGTATTCACATACTATGGGTACTGACTCCATTTTCAATTCGGTTTTTTTAGTATTCAACACAAAGGCAAGATAAGCCTCATACCCCTTCCTTAGGTATCTCTGAGCTAAATGGTTGATATCACTATCGGTGAACTATCCAATTCATCTGATTCAACAAAAATAAGATTACCATATTCATCTCTCAACTCGATATGCTTTCTCCCACAATTCACAATTACATTATGAGTAACTAACCAATCCATCCCAAGAATGACATCAAACTCGTCAAACAGTAATAACATAAGATCGACAGGGAAACAACGACCTTTAATTATCAAAGGACACCCTTTACAAACTCTATCAACCAACACACTCTTACCTAGAGGATTTGACACTCTTATAATGAATTTAGGAGACTCTATAAGAATACTCATGCTAGAGACTAGTTTCATGCATATGTACGAGTAAGTATATCCCGGGTCAATTAAAGCTGTAATACGAGTATTATGGAGAGAAAAGATACCCGTGATTATGTCAGGGGAAGATGCCTCTTCACGAGCACGAATGGCATATGTCCTTGCCGGTGCTCTACCCTCAACTTTAGCAGCTCGTTTTTTAGGTGGATTCTTGTTTCCCATCTAAATCCCCGGGTTTTTCAATGGTCTTCCCTTTGTGGTACTTCCCGATCTCGCATTCTGATGCCTTCATTTCTCGTCTACCTCGGGACAGTTTCTGATAAAATGGTCCAAAGACCCACATCTGAAGCAACCTTTTTCATTAGCTCTGCACTCACCAAAATGGTGCCCGCCACACTAAGGGCATTCTGGTCTATTTAGACGGACGTTGCCCACACTAGCAACCGATGTAGTTTGCCCTTTTGATTCTGAGAATCTCCTGCCCTTATTTCGGGTTGAAAACCCCACTGAAACGATGGACCGAGTAGTGAAATCCCTCAACTTCTTAGATGAGGATTGGTGAGACTGGTTTAGCTGTCTCTTCCTCGAGTCACATGATTCGTACTCAGCTCTTCTATTATCCTTGGCCAACTTTTCGGCTTTACAGGCCTTATCCACCAACACTACAAACTCCTTTAATTCGAGGACTCCCACGTATAGGCAGATATCTTCATTTAATCCATCCTCAAATCTCTTGCACATGATGGCTTCGGTAGACACGCACTCTCTTGCGTACTTGCTGAGCCTTATGAACTCCCGTTCATAGTCGGTCACTGACATACAACCTTGCTTCACTTCCAAGAACTCCTTTCTCTTATGGTCGATGAACCTCTGGCTAATATACTTCGTTCGGTATTCCTCTTGGAAGAATTCCCAACTAACTCTCTCCCTTGGCACCACCGACACCAAGGTGTTCCACCATCGATAGGCTGAGTCTCTCAGGAGATATACCGCACACTTTAAGCACTCCTTAGACGTGGAGGATAACTCATCGAATACTCGGATGGTGTTCTCGAGCCAGAATTCCACTTTCTCCGGGTCATCATCCTTATTTGCCTAAAATTCCTCGGCTCCCTGTTTTCGGATCTTATCCACTGGAGGCATTTCCCTCCTCGCCACCTCAACCACTTGAGGAGCTACTAGAGCGGGTTATGGAATAGGTGGGGGCGGAAGGGGCGGAGCATTAGGATTTGCTCGAGTATACTCAGTTACCAGTTGCTTATCATGTGGAGAAAAGCTTCTCGAGCTTCATCTCCTTGACGCAAGGTCTCGGGTCTACTATTAGCTGGCGCGGTTCCTTGAGCGGGAGCTGGCACATTACTCGCAGCATCATCAGCTGCAGTTCGGTCCGGATTCGAATCCATCTACTACATACAACACAATTTTATACGTCAGGAGCCATCACACTATCATTACTCAGACACTTTTACATATGGCATGTATAGCTAGACTCATACTTACACTACGTTAGTCCTAAAATCGACTAAACCGTAGCTCTGATACCAATAAATGTAACATCCCACACCCGAGTCCGATGCTAGGACTGGATATGAAATATTACCAAGCTTGAACTCACTTAGACATACACTTACGGGCTGTAAAATTTCGTTCCAATTTAAAAACTTTTTTTTTTAGTCTAATCATACATGTCATGGGCCTACGAGGCCTTAAGCATCTATCCGATAACTATCAGAACTTAATCGAAAACTCTTCATTGAAGCAGGGTTCAAACACCCATGTGACTTGGAACACGCCTGTGTACCCCTTGACACACTCGTGTCTACAAACCGTGGGGAGCTACTGACTATATTCACACGGCCTTGACACGCCCGTGTGTACAAACCATGGGGAGCTACTGACTATATTCACACGGCCTTGACACACCCGTGTCTACAAACCGTAAGGAGCTACTCACTATATTCACACGGCCTTGACACACTCGTGGGCTTAGACCGTGTGTTTTTCCTTGGTATACTGACTTGATCATACGGTTTGGGGCACACGCCCATGTTCTAACCGTGTGACATACACGGCTCAAACGAACGGCCGTGGGATATGACCGTGGTCTATCCTGACTTAAAACATTAAGGTGCAGGGTACACACGGCCTAGACACACGCCCGTGCATCTAATCGTGTGGGCACTTAAAGGCTATTTACCAATCCATTTGCCACCCTGAAATCAAGATCAATTCAAACTCAATCCAACGCATATCATAGACAACACCACATGCTTCATTGACTTCAATGAACATACATACATAAACAATTTTGGCCAATCATTTAGCCAAATGCAAAAGAATAATAAATGAGGCATACACTTCATTAATTTCATCATCATTGAAAATAAAGAGCTTGCCAAATATATTTGCCCAACTTAAGAAATCATTTACAAAATGACTTACAGCCAGCACTTTAACTAACAATTACAACTTGACAAAATACCCAAGTCCTAACATGCCATATTCAAAACAAGTCTAAAATTGTTATACCAAAGTGTTGTTGATAGTGTGATTCCCGAACCCCTACGTCTACGATCTTCGAGTTACTTTGGCAATATTATAATAAAGAAGGGCAATGAAAAGGGTAAGCATTAAGCTTAGTAAGTTGCATGGAAATAAATACAATCATAATACTCGTAAAGGAATAATTCGTTCATAACATTAGCTAATTATGCACAAGTCAAGACATTTTTGACACTACTTACTTACAATTGCCCATATCTAAAATTTACCGTAGCACATATAGAGCCAATTTCTCATGACTCCTTCATTAGCACTTGTATTCATTCATATCTCTACCTTTATATTTATTTGCTTATCTCACCATACACTGGAAATAATCTAATACATGTTTTTGTGATTACTACGATAAGTATAAAGTCAATATCACATTCTCTAGGTGGTCTTACATGAAGTCTCCACTAGGTACCGATGCCATGTCCCGAATATGGTCTTATAAGGAATTACTTCTATGTGCTAATGCCATACACTGGATACAGTCTTATGCCAGCTCTTGTCTCAATGCCGATACCATGTTCCAAACATGGTCTTACACTGGCACTCGTGTCAACACCGATGCCATGTTCCAAACATGGTCTTATACTGGCACTCATAATGTGGCCGATGCCATGACCTAGACATGGTCTTACACTGACCCTCTTAATACGGCCGATGCCATGTTCCAAACATGGTCTTACAATGACCCTCTTAATACGGCCGATGCCATGTTCCAAACATGGTCTTACACTGACCCTCTTAATAGATGATAGCATTTTTCGTATACATCATGGTCCATTAGGACTTTAATATCACGTTCACATAAGCTTTTCAATTTATTGAAATATCATGCATCAATAAGACATCA
This sequence comes from Gossypium australe, assembly GCA_005393395.2. Classification (NCBI taxonomy): domain Eukaryota; kingdom Viridiplantae; phylum Streptophyta; class Magnoliopsida; order Malvales; family Malvaceae; genus Gossypium; species Gossypium australe. Next base: position 73,318,134 of record CM016616.1, read on the forward strand.
AGCATTTCTCAATTATGCTAATATAATATTGCACTAAAATCACATACAACTTACCTCGTTTTCAAAATGAGCTAGTTCTTCGATTTAGTCACGACTTTATCCTTTCCCCGAATGAGGCGAATTCTCGTCTCCTCTTGCTCTATAATATCAATTTAGCTCCTTTTAATCATTACAATAACAAAAGTATCTCAATAATCCTACTTAGGCAAAATTTTCGTTTTACCCCTAGATTTTGGAAAAATGACCATTTTACCCCTAGGCTCAGAAATTAATTCTAATCACATTTTTATCCACAACAAGCCTAGGAAAACATTTAACGCTCTTAAAGCTATCATCAAAAATCAATATTTCACATACTTACTACCAAATTTATAACCTTTTCATTAAAGTCCTATTTGGTGTTCTCATGGTAACACTCTTTTCAGAAGTTGTTCATCTAAGAACTAAAACTCAAGTTCTTCCTTAAAAATACAGCAAATAACTAAAGTAGCTCTCATGGTAAAACGCTAAACCTTTCACAACATTGCACAAAAGTTCCCTCATTTGAAAGCTTAAGCTTTAGGGGTCTCCAAAGTACAATTATTTTCGAGAAAAGTTCACTAGAACACTTACTTGAATGGATGAGATCTTGCTGAAACTTTTGAAGGTTTCTACCCCTTATTTGCTTGAAATTTTTGGTGGAAGATGATAGAAGAAAAGATGATAACTTTTCTCTTCTTATTTTATTAATACAAGTCAAATTAGTCCACCTACTACTACTAACTTTGGCTAAAATTGACAAATCCTGTCTCCTATGCTCTCCTATGGCCGGCCAAGCCTCTTCCAAAGGCTAAATTGCCTTTTAAAGACCCTCATTTTACAATCCATGGCCATTTGGTACTTTTAGCATATAGAATGGAACTTTCGCACTTTATGTGATTTAGTCCTTTTTCGCGATTAAGCATGAAATCGCTAAAAGTAAAGTACCAAAATTTTCATGCTTATATGCTATCGTTTTCTAACTCATAATAAATCATGAAATAATTTCTCAAATCTTGGAATAGTGATCCCGAGATCACTATTCCGACTAGCCCCTAAATCAGGCTGTTACACAGATGGTGTTGTCCTTTGAGCGGAAGCAGGAGCATTGCTTTCTACATCGTCAGCTACGGCTCTTTCGGGATCCATTACTGTACGTAAATCACATTTCACACATCAGGGTTCATCACACTATCACAATTCAGATATATGGCATGTATAGCTAGACTTTGGCACACTATGTTAGTCCGAGAATCGGCTAAAACGTAGTTCTGATACCAATCAAATGTAACACCCCTAACCCGTATCCGTCGCTGGACTAGGGTTAAAGGCATTACCGGACAGATCGAAAACTTTTACAGACTTTTCATAATACAATTCATCAACCGAAATCAAAGTGTCCCTTTTGTATGCCAACGAGACCTTAATCATGCTTTAGAATACAGTCGGGACTAACCCAAACACATATGGGATTTCTCAGAAATTTAAAAACTTTTCTAAGTTACAGAGGTCACACGCCCGTGTAGGCAGGCCGTGTGCCTCCCACGGCTACCATACACACCCATGTGTCTTGGCCGTGCCAAAATAGAACATGTATATTGACTTATCCACACGGCCACCAGACACGTCCCTGTGTCATGGCTGTGTAAAATTAGGCTAGCTACTGACTTGTTCACACAGCCACCAAGCACGCCCGTGTGCCACGGTCGTGTATGTAAAACAGGCCATTCACAAGGCCAAAATGCCACCCATACTTGGGTCAACCCTACAAGCAATATACCAATTCATTTCAAGCACAATTAACATCCAAAACACGTCAAACTAATCAACAAATGTTTACATCCAATCTCATTTCCATTCATGCCAATTTGCACAACTAAAGTACATATACATCCAAGCATGATTCATCTACATTTACCTTTCATATAATCATTTCTTTGCTCAAGCATACATACTCATAATGCATTCATCTGCTTACCAAAGCCTTGACCATTTCATTACTATCAAGACATACCAATTCATGCATCATATATCATATTCACTCATGCATATTACCAACATTTATTTAGCCACATCTCATGGCTATTTATACACATATCAAACATAATCCAAAATGGCTAGCCTATACGTGCCATATTTAACTATATACATATTTCTAAAGTACCAAAATGAGTTTGAGTAGTGTGATGACAATCCTCGGCGATCCCCAAGCCTCTCATAGCTTTAACAATCTATAAAACAGAGCAAACACACACAAAGTAAGCTTTCAAAAGCTTAGTAAGCCATATACAAATAAACTTAGCATAAAAATGCACCTAACCATATTGATACAATGACATTAATGTTTCTCAATACAAATTCATCACATATTCTTTGGCTCAATTGCTTAGCCATAACTTACCACATTCTTCAACTTAAATATCACATATACACATGGCTCTTTCAAGCATATCTTCACAAATTAACTCACCATTTCAATACACATATTCATCTTAATAAGTTCATATAGATACTTATCTTTCCTACACACATACTGTACTTTTCAACGTACTTGAAACAGATATACAACTCACATAGTCGTTCATTTCTTGGATTTGCCCATTGAACCATTCGGAACTAAATAGGATACTTAGAGTGCTTGAAATAGTCATACATTGCCAACGTCCCAGACATGGTCTTACATGTAATCAGATATCGATGCCACTGTCCCAGACAGGGTCTTACACGAATCAATATGATGCCAATGTCCCAGACATGGTCTTACACGTAAATCTCATATCGATAACAACATCCCAGACGTGGTCTTACACAAAAACTCGAATCAATTCCAACGTCCCAGATGTGGACTTACATGATATCACATAACGGAGACCTATGTCATGACATACGTAATTCCTATCTATTCCTAGGTTCGCACGGGACTTCTCGGACTTTAACAACTTGTCAACTTAATAGCAACCTTGGATTTCACATACATTCCATCTCAATGGATAATCATAGTAATTCAAATATCATATATACTCAAATAATTCAATGTAAACACATTTATTTGTATATCGACTTACCTCAGATTCGGAAATTCGATCGGATTCGGTTATTCAACAATTTTTGCCTTTCCGCGATCTGAGTCCATTTTCTTCGGTTCTTGATCTATACATATTCAAATTTAACCCTTTTATTCACTAATTCATTCAATTCAATCCAAGGACACATATTTAGGGTAATTTACAAATTAGCCCTCACATTTTCATATTTTGACATTCTAGTCCTTATTTCACAAAATCACAAAATATACCAAATTTCGTGATACACATGTTTGGCCGAATTTCACCCATGCTCAATCAAGTCCACACATTTCATTTATTTTAAAATTTAGTCCCTCAAAATGCTATTTTCTCAATTAAGCCCTAATTAGCTATATTCACCAAAAATTCAAGAACAAAACATGTTCATTAAACACATATCTTTCATTTAACACCAACACTCATCACAAAGCTCACCATTTCATCAATAGCACATCTCATAAACATCATCAATTCTTCAAATTCAATCATGGGTTTTATAGTATACGAAGCAACGATTGCAAAAACATAGAAATTATCAAGCTCAAAATCAATCGAAACCTAAGTGTTTTTCTGTATTTTTCTTTTCTTGATTTTTCGGCAATAAGATGGATGAAATGGCTTATTTTTTTAGCCTTTTCTTTTATTATTAACATATTATTAATCTAGTTAATATATTAACCATATACTAAACATATGTATACATAACCATTAAGGGCATTAATGTCCTTTATCCATCCACTAACTTGTAAAGTGGTTTAATTGCCTTTTAAGGCCACCACTTTTAAAAGCCACATCAAATCGGCACTTTTACAAATATCATGCTAGTTTTGTATTTAATGCAATTTAATCATTTTCTCAAATTAAGCATGCAAATGATCAAATTAATTCACAAAAAATTCACTCATGCTAAATCATATACTGTAGACACAGAATATAATATTAAATATTTTTCAGAGTTGAATTTATGGTCTCGAAACTATTGTTCCGACTAGGGTCTAAACTGGACTATTACAATGGTAGTCTGTTGGCTAAACTCCAAGTTAAATCGATGTGGGTCGAGAAGATAAAAGGTAAACAGTTGGAGGATGAGTCACTGGGTCTTTGATTCCGATAGATGATAGTGGTAATACATCAGATTTTGGATTGAATAACGAAGGGGTTCTCTGTTTCCGTGGGAGAGTCTGTGTACCAAATGATGCCGAGTTGAGGCAGTATATAATACGAGAGGCGCATAGTATCCCATATGCTATGCATCCTGGCGGGAACAAGATGTACCGAGACCTTCGTGAGCTATACTGGTGGCCAGGTCTTAAGCGAGATGTTGCCAATTTGGTGAGTAAATGTCTAACATGCCAGCAGGTTAAGGCTGAACATCAGCTACCCTCAGGTTTACTGCAGCCAGTTAAAATACCGCTTTGGAAGTGGGAAATAGTGACTATGGATTTCGTAAGTGGGTTGGCCTTAACGCCTACTAAGAAAGATTCAGTGTGGGTCATCGTGGATCAGTTGACCAAGTCTGCCTATTTCATACCTGTTTGTACTGATTACTCTCTACAGAAGCTGGCTAAACTGTATGTGTCAGAGATAGTGAGACTGCATGGGGTACCGATTTCGATAATATCTGATAGGGATCCTCGCTTCACGTCTCGGTTCTAGAAGAAGCTACATGAAGCTTTGGGTACAAGGTTGGACTTCAGTACTGCGTTCCTTCCTCAAATAGATGGTCAATCTAAGAGGGTGATTCAGATACTGGAGGATATGTTAAGAGGTTATGTTATTGACTTCCGAGGCAGTTGGGAGGAGTTTTTGCCGTTGGCAAAGTTCGCTTACAATAACAGTTACCAGTCTAGCATACAGATGGCACCTTATTAGGTGCTCTATGGTCGTAAGTGTCGTACTCCTTTGTTTTGGATTGAGTTGGGCAAGCACCGTACTTTGGGTCCTGAACTGGTTTCTGATACCAAGGATAAGGTCAGGTTGATTCGAGATCGACTAAAAGAGGCATCTAATAGGCATCTAATAGGCAAAACTCGTATACGGTAGAGAGAGAGTTGAAAGAAAGAATGAATGGCCCTCTTTTCCTTTTATAGCCGAAATTACTAGGCTAGAGTCCCTTACTTGGCCACCACTCTTCTATTTTGATAACTTTATCCTTTTAATTATCACAAAATAAAAGAATTAATCCAATAATTATCTCTTGAAAATAATGATAAATAAATCCATTATTTATCTCCTATTTAGACGAAATTTAAAGAGAATAAAACTCCTCTTTTAGAAGCCTTGTGCCGTCCACCTCTCTGCTTCTGGAAGCAAAAATAAAACTTCTTTTATTTGCTTCCCAAGTGACTCGAACTCAGGCCCAACACCCTTGCATGTGGCGCCATTTCCAGAGGCCCTAAGTCGCATCTTCAGGCCACTTTTCCAAGCCTGCTTGTGTGTCAAATTCCTCCTATTACTTTCCTTAAGGACACCTTGCCTTAATTTCCTCTTTTTAAACCTTAAAACTTGACATTTCTTTACATTTCCAAGTTTCCAAAAATTTTCATTTGCCTCCTTTAAACTTAACATTTCCTTACATTTCCAAGTTTCCAGAAATGTTCACTTTCCTCTTTTGACTCATTCCCAAATCATTTCCTTACCTTTCCAGGACATTTCCCTACATTTCCAAGACAAGACATTTCCTTACATTTCCAGGACATTTCCTTACATTTCCACACATTTCCTTACATTTCCTCATATCTTAGGGTTCCTAAAACTCCTCAGAATACATCCAACACACCTACTGAGCCCACTATCTCATAAATTACGCACGAACGCATAACCCCTAATCTAGGATGTTACAACTTGCAAGTTTGGTAATCCCTCTCCCTCTTTCTTTTCTGACATTACTTCCTCCTCTACCATCTTTCTTTTCTTTTTTGCCTCCATAGCTGAATCCTATCCCTCTTTCCACCACTTCTTTTCGTTTTTCCTTTGACTCCAATCTCCTTGTGTTGCTGCCAAATTTTAAGTTCTTTCCCCTCTACCTGCTGATTTGTTCCCTCTCCATCCTTTTCTTTTCTTTTTGATTTAGCCGAAATTCCCCATTGCTGCTGTCTATCTCTCCAATTCTCTCTAATAGTTGGCGAAACTTTAGGTGTTCCCCTTACCTTTTGTTTTCAGTCTATCCTACTCTTTGTCGAATTAGTGTTATATTTCTATTCTACGGGTTGCGCTTTTGGAATTAATCAAGGGACCTGTGATCATTCTTTTCCAACGGTTTAAGTGAGTGGGACTTAGGCTGTCCAAAAAAGGTTTTGGAGTGTTCGAGGATTGTGAGCGCATCTTTCATAATCAGGTGTGTGTGAACACTATTCTGGAAATGAAAGTCGGTGAAAAGTCAAAAAATACGAATGTCGATGCCACACAGGAGTGCGGCCGCCTGTGTGGTAGGCCATGGGACCGAACATAGGTGTATGATCGATGAGACTAGCCATGTGCGATTCATGGGTCGGGCCGATTTGGGCCGTGTGGGCCATACGGGCTTGTGGACCCACACGAGTAAAATCACACGTGCGTGTGGAATTTATTAGGTCAGGCCATGTGATCCACACGACCAAGGCCATTTTGGGTCGTGTGGGTCACACGGGCGTGTGGGCCTCATTGGCCCGCAACATGGGCCTGTGGGTCCATTTTCACAGATTAATTGCTAAGGTTGCACGGGTCGCCCGAGTCGACTGGGGACCTACTGTAGGGTCGATAAGAGTACTTAGACCCCTAATTGACTGAAATGACTGTATATTATATATGAACAAGCATGATAATGTTCCACTGATTTAACACTGTAGGCCCTAATTACATATATGATTTTATGTTATATCTTGCAATTTATGTATATTGTATTGCATTGGGTTGGGGGTTTAATTGATCTGAGGAAGTGTATTGAAAGGCCTCGAGCCTAATTTACTTACAGCTCAGCTGCAAACTACTATCTAGTGTCGCATTCGGTACTTTCTGGAGTGTAGGGAAAGGTGGGTTGATTATATCCCCACATGGAGTGTAGGGTTGGACGGAGATGGAGTGTAGAGGTTGGCTGGGTAGGACTTGCATGTTGTATGATTCGCTACTGATACTGTAATGGGCTAAGGCCCAAATTCATGACTGTTTCTGTACTGAGATGGGCTAAAGCCCAAACTGTTACTGTCACTGTTACTGAAAAGGACTTAGGCCCAGACTGTATTTGCCTTCTGTCTGTTTGATTTTTAAGGGATTACACACTGAGTTTTTGTAAACTCACCCTTTTGACTTGACTGTACAGGTAATCTCCAGTCATAAGCGGGTCAGTGCGGCGGAGGGCATGGCAGTGGCCACACAACTTACTTCTTTCTATTTTAGTACTTAAATGAATTTTAATTTTATTTTGGGTATATTTTTGTAATAATGGCCTTTTTATATTTTTATTTTAATTTAGGATTTTTACTATTTGTTTTATAACTGCTAGAAGTAAGGGTAATCGGGTTTTCAAAAGAAACAGACGTTTTAACAAATTGCACACAAATACACAAATTGTTTTAAAAGCTTCCGCGAGAAGTGACGTTTTGGATATTAATAACATTTTGGAAATTTAATATTGTTCTGGAAGTAATAACTTCATGATAATGATTCACGTTTTGGAAATGAACGACATGTCTTTGAAATATAATAAAAAGAGGTTGAATAGAAAATAGAGTTTTTAACGACAACTTGTTTTATGAAAAACACTTCAATGTGACATCATCGTATTTGGCCATAACGTCCAGACCGGGTTTGGGGTGTTACAATTTTAGCTACTAACTTATTTTAGTTTGATACTTATTGCAAGGGTATCAAACCCTGGGCCTATACTGTAGCATTTTAGCTACTTACTTATTTTAGTCTGATAATTATGGCAAGGGTATCAAACCCTAGTCCCCTTAAGTTGAAAATTAGTCTTAAAAACACTCTAAAACATGTCTAAACATCATTATATAATTTCATCATTAAACAAAACATTTTAAAACAAAATTTAAACTCATTTAGGCTCAAATACATAACATAAACACTTTCTAAGATAAAATGGCACAAATGTTGATTTAAGAAAACTCAAAATCACTTAAACTTTCCATTTGACATTATATTTTCCTTTTCAGTATGAGTTTTTATATACATGCTAACAAGCCATTAACATTTAAACATTTTGAGATACAACCTTAAAAGCTTGATGGGTGATACGATGCTCCCAAGTCGACATAATGGCTTCTCATTAAAGCCCCTTTGGATGGGCGTTTACCTCCAGTACGGTGCGTATAGCTTTCTTTTTGTCTCACGCTACAATATGCTATAGTATCTAATCCCACTGCCACCACTGTTTTTACACTAATCACAAGTAAACACACCGCCTATCCAAAGGGCCCCTAAGTCAATACATATGTGTTTAAACAACTAATGAGTGTGCTAGATAAGCTTAGTAAGTATCATTGGATTAACCTACTCATAGTATCCCTTAATAGTGTTCACCCTTTCTTAGACTTGTCATAAAAATTCCTATAAGTCACAATTTTGGTGCCATTAACCAATTTATTAGATTAATCGACTTATAAGGCTTACATTACATTTTCATGATCTATTAGCCAATTCACATTATGACTTTCATATTCAACATTCTTTTAAAGAGTCAATAGTTGCATAACATGTTCATACATAATCTCCTTTATGGAATTTAAGGCAAGTTCACTAGACCACACATTTTTAGGACTCATTTTCATTGTAAATTCTTATTAGCTTACTTTTTCTTTTTTTCTTTGTTTTCTTGTTTAGATCAAGACCCTTAGTCCATACCAAAAATTTTACATATAATAATTAACATTCACAAGCAAGTAATGTTATCAACATTTTAGTTCAATAACACCTTTACTACACTCAAGAAAAATGGCCTGGATACACAAGACTCATCCATCATACCAATGGGCATCGAACTGCATAATCAAATAGTAGCACAACACATCCCTCCACCACACCAATGAGTTCATGAGAGCAAAAACTACATCACACCAAAGATAGTATCGAAGTGTTAAGCAAAAAGGCTTTAGAATATGTATGTGACTACATAGCCCAAAGGCAACATATTGTAACATCTCTTATTAGAACTTAATTAGACTAACAATAAATTTTAATTTCATTCCAAATTGGTTTCAAGTCTTTTTTGCCCGAACTAAAAATTTTCAGTTCTAGTTTTGTATGTCTCAAGACACTATCAGGTTATTGTAAAACTTTAGTTTCAATGTTATCCTGTCTTAAGAAAAAGCCCAACATGGCTTAAGACATGACATTAATACTGTAACTTTTTAGCTTCAAAGTTCTTGTGTATCGAGTTACATTTAGTATGTCTTGAGGCATGGGACATGGGACCCAAAAATTCTATTTTCAAACACCTTCAAACCATACTGAAGCTATCCACAATCATTCCAAACAATAATCAACTCTCATAAACTATGCAATACCTCATATTTACTATTCAAAACCCAATAAACTAAAATATTAGAACAACTAGACACTTTCTTTCTTACTTCATTAATTCACCTATCTACATGTCATACAATATACCATGAAATCTATTTCATACCCTTTTTCTCCAATGCTTTGATGATATGATGAGATGGGTTGAGGTTGCTCCTTTGAACGAGAACTTCAATTCAATCTTTCACCAACGCATTGAAAAAAAAATGTGTTAAGCTTGTGAAAGCTTAGTAAGTACCCATGAATTCAAACCTTACCGTTGTTTAGTTTATTATACAATAATAATACCATGTTATTGTAAAACCTTATACCCAACTCAATTGTCAGGTCTGAGCTACGGGATGCCACATTCATTACTGGATTAACTACGATCAATTAAAAATATAATATAATAATTTAAACATGAAAATAATGTAATACAAAATCATAATATGATACACTCATTTTCAAGCTTTATACGAGCTTATGAAAGCTCTTTTCCTAACTTAAGGTCAAATTAAGACCAAATTATAATAATTGAAAAACATCAGGTTGACATCATGACTTCAGGGGTGCCTTGTCGTGATGTAACTCACTGACTAGATCGCGTCATGACGTTAATGGGCCAACATCATGATGTGACAGTCTATTTGCCAATGGTCTAAAAAGGTACCTATTCAATTTAGCCAAATATACAAATCAAATATTCTAGTCATTCAATCAATCATAATTATCATAATCAAATCCTCATTCCTAATCATTTAACACATCTTATACATATACATTCATCAAAACACCATTTCGTTTTGTTTACCAACAACACTCTTTACATACCAACTATTAGCTATATAATACCAACTCATTTCATTTACTTAATATAATATATTTGTGCCAACTTCATTTCAATATCAATAATCTCAAAACATAAAATGAACAATACCATTACACCTTATCTAGTTAACCATTATTAGCTCAACTTCAACATGATTGCATTATGCAAAAACGAACTCAACCTAGGTACATGGCATATACTTAACAAAACGAGACTATACAAACATTGATGAGTCAAGGACCACTAGTTGGATGTTAGAATCACTTCTAGTAACCTCAAGATATACTTGTACCTACATACAGAATAAACAAACCATATGCTAAATGATAATGCTAAGTGGTACTTTCATTATTCAAGTCAAAGTTATAATAGAAAATGCAGACAATCAAATTCAACAATAATTCTTATCTCATTCACATAAATCCTTTATATGTTTATAGTTCCCATTCACATAGGACATGAATATATATATATATATATATATAACAAATTGTGTTGGATCTGATGCCGTAAGTGTAGTATATTTATTTGTAAACTTGTAATTTTTCGAACAAATTGGTTAATAAAATAATTCATGGATTACACTAATATTCTTTGTATAATTGTAAAAAAAATAAAAGCAAATGTTTGCTCACTGGTTGTCTAATATTTAAACTAATACTAAACGATACTATGTGGATATATCGTAATACCAAAAGACAACTTGTATTAGTAGATAGACCTAAACATGTCCTTAGTTTAATCTAAAAGAGCAAGCCGATTGAAAGACTAATATGTCATCTATCAAGTACAATTGGGGAGATGCTTTGTCTTGGGCATTGGAGTAGATGGCTCCTAGAAGATAGAGACATAAGTGTGATTGACTGGACTGATAGTACATCAGATTGGACCCAAGAAAAATAAATCCTGAATCCAGTTATGGATTAATTCACTTGTGACATTCATAGTGTGGCATACCTATATTCTGAGTGGATTGACAAACTATGTATGTCTGACTCATATACTTTGATGTAAGTAAAAGCCTGAGTTCAAATAGATAAGGAATCGAAAGCAGGTGCATTGGTTATACATCTTATACAATATGTAGCGTGATTAAAAATAATGGAATTTATATCTTGAGACATGGGTAAATGATATCCTCTCATTTTCATTACATGGTTGATGAAAAGTAAACATGGTCACGGGTTGTTCGTCTTTGTGACGAATGACTTGATCACTATTTTATAGTATTTGACTTTTCATGAAGAAAGATGTAATGGTTACCATGACATAAAAATAGGATCATATAGGGAGAATGAATTTTATCCAAAAGAGATTAAGGATATCCTATAAGGGTAACACACTTATGAAAAGGTCAATAGACAAGCACTGATCGAGTTACTTTCGTGATGGTATGTCGTTAGGAAGAGCTCAGTCACGATGACTAAATGAGTTTATAATTAATAGGGGAAAAGCTAGAGCATAATTATAAATCATTTGAGCCCCAATCATATATGTCCAATCGGTCTCTTCGCTAGCTCGTTGAAACCGAAAATGAATTGCATGTTGAATCAAATGAACATAAATGAATAGAAATGGTGAAAATGGAGAAATGATAAACATTTAGAAATGTTCTTCAAAATGAAAATCAAAATGGGGAAATGTAATCATTTGGAAATGAATGTGGTTTTCTCCAAAATGAAAAATAAAAATGACCTGAAAATGATTTTCTATTTTTCGAATTAAATGAAGTTTGAAAATTGAAAGAAATAATTTGGTCCTAAAAACCCATTGAATGTAGAAATTTAAATAAATTTTCTCATATAATCTTTTATGGTAAAGTCGTCATCATTTTAAAGAAATTAGAATTGGCTTGGGAAGATTATTTAATTGATTTATTAATTGAGATGTTTATTCTGGAAATAGAAAAACAAATATTGGGTTGGATCGGATAAAGTACTAGGTTAAAAGTCCAAGATGTACTTGCAATTGAACCCAATATGGGAGAGGCCCAAAAGCCCCTTGTTGTAAAGGAAGGGATGACAAACCCTAGTATTATTAACTAGGGTTGCTGCCCCCTATACTCCTAGTTAGACTAGGAGTTCATTTTTCTAATTGAAATATACTTCTACAATTCAACAAGGTCTTTACTTCTTCTCTCTGTAAATAGACGGCACTGGTAAGAAAAAATACACTAGTTTAAGAGAATGTTGTTCCGCTTGAAAATAGTGAGAATTTATTCTCTAAGTGTTAAATCTATTTTTCAGAATAATAATTTTGTCGATTTTTATTAAGAAGAGATTTTTCATTTTCACACTAAAAGTAAAGAAAACTATTTTTGATTCTGTGTTGGATTCGAATTGTTCGAGCCCGCACTTGAAGCAGTTCATCGTACGGAAATAGAAAAGAATGTTGTTAGTTTGAAAGCCAGGAACGACAATGATCTGTCTAGTTAAAAACATGAGTGTGATTTTGATAAAGGATTTTTTGTTATAAATATCACAAATTGGCTCGATTTTCAAATTTTTAATTTTCCATTGTGCATGAAAACCATTTTCAAACCAATTTTTTCAAACAATTGGTATTAGAGCATCAGGTTGTGTTATGTTTATAATATAAACCTAGGATGAAAATTCTCTCTCTGTTTCTTGTGTGATTAATTTTTGATAAGATGTGGCATTTGTAAATTGTGCCTCCTCACATAATCTTGGCAAATTGACTCTATCTCCTGCATATACTGAATGATCCATTTCAAGTCAAGAATGTCACTTCCGTCTTGGATTTATCGAGCCTTTGCTTGCCCTTTCGCTTTAGGGACTACAGGACATCCATCTTTTGCTTCTGTCTTTGGTTCCATTCCTTGAATTGCTTTATGTGAAGCTTTGTGAACTGTATATACATGGAGTCTCCAATAAGACTCTTGGTTGGGTTCATGAACTACTCAATTGCGGTCATTGGAACTGACCTGATTTGTGATATTTATAGCAATAAACTCTAATAGAATTCATACATGTGTTTTTGGCTTAGTGGACATTCATTGTTCCCGACTTTCAACCAAACAATCTTCTTTTCTATTACTTTACCACGAATTGCTTAGAGCGTTAGCTCGAACGAATTGAATCCAAACATAAAATTAAAAAAAAATTATATATCGATTTAGTTCGTTTGTCTATATTTCATCATTTATTTATTTTTATTCCTTTTAATCTATTTTATGGTTAATCGTAATATTTAAAATATTATTACTACTTAGACTTGTTAATGTAAAAATTTTTCAGTACTTATTCCATCCTCCCTTGGGTACAATCCTCAGAATACTTTCAAGTATTTCGTTGTACAAACTATATTACAATTTGACCCGTGCACTTGTAGACACAATCGTTCTTAATTTTTTTATATTTTGGTGTTATATGTATTCTATAAATGATAACTTGTTTATTGGCGATCAAGTTAACGCCGGTGCGGGGGAGGTTTTGACAATAAATTCAAAAAATATATATTTTTTAAACTAATAAGATAAGTAGGAACATTAGGACTTATAGACAAGATATTTAATTTTTTATATTTTCTTTTCAAGTCACTTATGACCCGAAGCTCTAGCACTCCGATTGAACCACATCCAAATCTGGAGCAACTACTCAGGTGAAACTGTCAAGCAATGAACAGTGATCCACCCGCGATTATAGACTTACCCCGGGAAAATCCATTATTCGAAGAGCCAAGAGAACAATAAGGACATAATCGGTAAGAAGTCCCAATGGCTCAACAGATGTTGCTGGAGTACACATTACCTACCTTAGACGCGGTGCAAGAAAGCATTGAGTGGCCGATAATTAACGCCAAAAATTTCTAGCTAAAAGCGGCCACGAACCCTCAATGGTTTTTTGCAAAGAAATTTGGACATTAATCAGATACCATCGATGGGAGTGATTCAGTGTCACTCCTATGGAAAATGCAGTTATACCAGTAGTACAAGAATTTTACGCGTCTTTTAGAGGTTAAGAAATGAGAAAAAAGGCAAGGTTAAAGTTGGGACACTGTAACGGTAAGAGGAGAATAAGTATCATTTACCCCTAGAGAGATCTGTGAGTTTTATGGTGTTCTATACTGTGGCAAAGACTTCCTTGATAGCACTGATCTGAATACATTTTAGAATACAAAAATGGATGATGTTGTTAAATACTTAACTCGGGCTAAGGGTGCATGGAATTATAGGTTGGATACGACCTTACCAACTAATTTCAATCAAGCAATAATGTTTCCTGTAGTGAAAATGTGGATACAATTCATAGGTACTAGAATTGCACCCGCATCGAATATTTCTAACGTTAATACTTTTTGAGCTATTCTTTTGTATGGTATTTTGTAGCTCAAGCAAATATGTATGGGAAAGTGGAATTATCTTGACATGAAGCGCTGTGTGAATAGGCAAAAAGCTGGGCTTTTCTTTCCTCACCTTGTGATAGCACTGTGTGAAAAAGTAAAAGTTCCAATGGGAGAAAATAAGCAGTTAATGAAGCCAAGAAAAGAGCATAATTGAAGATTCACTATATAGTAGAGTTGAAGAGGAAGAGGCAACCTTGGAGGACGAGGATGAGATAGAAGAACAGGATATCCAGAGGAATGTGGATGAGTAGAAAGCAACAATTTAGCCACAATACTCAACACCAAAAGGGCCCATCGTCCAAAGCCCAACCCGACATGCACCTTCGATGGAAGGGACTTCCCATCATGAATATGGCTCAGGAAAAGGAAAAGCACCAATAGAGAGTGGGAAATTGCCTTGTTTTGATGATTCAAACGATGATTAAACTAGATTTTTCATTTTCGTATTCTGGGATTGTATTAACTTGGATAAGCCTTAACTTTTTTAGGAGTAGGAATAACAGTAGATCTTTGTTTTTTTTTTCTACGATATTTAGAATTTTCTATGTAGGAACCTCACATGAAGAAGCATAACAATTCTAATCTTGCAACGACCAATAGAGGAGGCATCCACTAGAAACACAAAAATATACACACTTTTTCATGCCCTTTTAAACTCAAATTCATGCAATTTCGGTAAAATTCTTGTCGAAAATTATATAATTATTATAAAATAATTAGTTTGCACCAAAATTATGAACATGTTGAATTTTAATTATTTTTATATCAAATTTTGATTAATTTTGATTATTTTCGACAGATTTCCATGAAGGGTTAAAAAACGGCTCAGTAGACACTACTATAAGCACAAAATCGAGAAGCAAATTTGAAGCATCAAGGAGAATTAAATTTTTTAGCCTAAGATGGTCCAAATTATGTGTATTAATTAAAAATATAATTAATTTTAATTTTAATCCAATTTAATTTAGGTTAAATAAATTATTGTTAATTAATTATGAAAAGGGGCTCAGTTGGGTGAATCGAGAAAATCGATCCAACCAAGCACTGGGCAGCCCAAAACCGTCCCACATGCTGACCCAATCAGCTTTCTTGGCTGATTATTTGGCTTGAAAAATGGCCCTTGAAGACTCCTTCAAATCGCATTCAAACCCCTCCACTATTTATGCCTTTCTAGATTTGCCCCTACATTAAAATAGCATGTTAGAAATCTTCAAACATGCCACATGTGTGGCCGGCCATGGGGGGAGTCTTTGGCTGCTAATTTTGGCTATTTTTAGCAGCATTATCAACCTATAAATACCTCCCTTTGCTGCTCACTTCAAACACATCTCAACCCTTCTCATCTCTTCACTTCTCTCTCATTTTTCTCTCCTCATTCCTTTCCATTGTTCTCCATTTTCTTCCCCTATTCCATTGATGATTTCACCTCTTGAAAAAGATTCAATCAACCACCATTTGGAGCAGCATTTAAGTGTTCATAGAAGCCTTGGTTCGACAATAACAAGCGGAGAAGGAGGAGTGGAGCAAACTAGTCAAGCCGCAGAGAAAACATCGTATTTGATTCTTGTTCCCTATCCTTTTAATTTTTTTGTTGTTATGTGAACATGTCTATGAATATTTGTGATGTTGAATTGTTAAATTTAATTTTTTTGGCTTAAATTTAATATGTGTTTGGTTAATTGCATTTCGTCTACTTGAGTTATTAAAATTGTGTTTGTGCTGTTATAGGCCTCGGTAAGATGTTTCAATAAGTAAAACCATGACTAAGTTATTTTTTCATTACAATTGTAAGGTAACTAATGAATTAATTATTTAAATGGATTGAAATTGTAATTAATTGACACAATAATTAATCAGTGCATGTTTAATCATCTGAGGTAGCCGAGGGTTAAATTAGCAACGATATGTAGCAATACATTAGCCTTGCATAACTTGCAAGATTATTGTGATTAAATTGTTTCAAGGTAGAAATACATCTTTTACCTCACATAATCTTTTATGTGCTTATGAGATTGAATTAATTGTTTGAACTGTCATAGAGATATGTACAATAGATTATTTTAATTTCATAAGTATATATGTGCATTAACCGACTTGCTTATTAAAATTTGTTTAATCAGTTGAATTGACGTAGAGATATGGTCAAGAGATAAATGGATTTTGGTAGGTAAGCATGTTCATAAGTTAGTAAATTACCGAGTTGCCGTGCATTTATTCGTAACAACATGAACATGAGTTTAATAAGTCTAAGTTAATAAATGTAATTAATCGAACACAATTATGTTACCTTGATTAAAATCATCTTTTGAAATCATGCATTGGAACTTTTATTTTATTTTTATTTATTTTACTTTGTTAAAATCCTAGTTTTTAATTACATCTTCAAATCAAAATATTTTTCACCAAATTGTTTTTAAAATTGCATACATAAATAATTATTTTCACCAAATTGTTTTTAAAATTGCATTCATACATAATTCTTTTCACAGTCCCTGTGGGTACAATAACTCGATATTTACTTGTCACTTTATTACATGTTGCGATTGTGTACACTTGCACATTTTCGTCGTTCCAAGTTTTTGGCACCGTTTGTAAACAAAAAAAATATAGGATTTTTCCTATGTAATTTATCAACTCTTTAATTAAATCCATTGTTAAAACTAAGTAATTGTTTAATAAATTAATGAAATATGTGAAAATATGAAATTAGGACATAGAAATTATTAAAATGTGATTCTATGCTTTATTATATACTTTTCATGCAATAAATGGCTTATTTTATATTAATTTGAATATATTATATTTTTTAAGACATAAAGTGGTTCATGCATGATTAAATTAAATAATAAAATATAAAATTATATTTAATAATTAATTTTAAAAATATTTCATTAATAATTTGGGTTTTAATTAATTAATTAAATTGGATAAATTTTATTCTTTGGTCCTCTAACTTGTTGATTTATTCTAGACAAGTCTGATAGCTTTGCTGGATTACAAAACCGTCCAAATTGGGGACCAAGTCAACCCAATATTTCGCTACACATGGCTGTCCATTTAAATCATTCTTTAGTTTAGTTACACAAGGTCCTTGTAGTGTTGAAGAAATTGGAGATTTTCTCGAAGGTTTACTATTGACCGAGTCTCAGTCCTGAGTTGTGTGACATCCAAAATTGCTTAAAAATCAAGCAAAAATCAAGTCAAAAGCCATTAAGCATGGCCAGCCACAATTTGAGGAGATTTAAATAGGTTATCATCTACTATTTTTAGCAAACTATCCCCCTCTCCTCACCTATAAATAAGACCATCTCATTCCCTCATTCATCATCCCTCATTCATTCTCACCATTCATCATTCTCTCTTCTCTCCAAATTCTCTTAGCCTTTTCCATTCCCACGCCTAGCATCATCTCTTCATAGAGATTTTAGCAATTAAGCCTCTTAAAGAACCCTTGGTCGGCCACCTTGGAGAGCCATCAGCAAAGGAGCAAAGCAAATGAACGAAGGAGCCTCGTCAGTCGGAGTCTTAGGTGATGGCCACTCTGAATTGGGTTTAATCTTTCTTTTCTTTAATTTTATCTAAAGATGTTTGCTATGTGTTCTTTGTTCTTGTTTACAAAAATGTTAGCTTAATTTTATTTAAGCTAGGATGATTGCTTTGATTAAATAATATTTATTTGATTCATGCTTATAATGTTTGTGCCTCAATCGATCATGTTTTCAATTAAAATCAAGTCTGTATTTCATTCATACGTGATTGAAATGCACTTGAATTAGCTAAGCGATCCTGACCAGGCAATGGCTAATGGACACATAATTGAAATGTGCATGCTCAATTTAGATCCTGACCCGATTAAATTGTAGGTTGCATAACAACTCTGACCAAGCTCTGTTATCTGCATAGTTTTTAGATTTGTGTGATTAAATTGTTTCAAACATGACACGTCCCTGTTACCTCACACGAGTGCTAAGAAACCCTTAGTAAATAAGGATCAGTAAAATGTGTATTTACTAAGTAAAGGATTCCGAAAGGACTTAATATGGTTTCCAAACTCATGAAAGATCAAGTTGGCATGGAATGTTTTTCCAAATGTTATTAAGCATGTTGATAATAAATTGAGTTTAATTAAAGTAATTGTCCTAGTTTATTTATGTTATAATTGTTGCAATTTGTGTTTAATTTTACCAAAATCTATTTCATTCATATAGTTTGCATACTTAGAATGATTTTCATTAGGGATCATTGCATTTAGTTCAATATATTTTAATCACCACTTCTCAACTATATTGTGTTTTTATTTACCAAATTGTTAATATAATTTTACAAATTAAGTGACTTAGCACAAATACAATCCCTGTGGAGATGATAACTCGATGCTTACTTATTAATTGATAACGACTATGTACACTTGCACAAACCTTGTAACGCCCCAAAATCTCTAAACTCTAAATTCTGTGCACTGAAGTTGGCTTGTATAAGTAGCACTTAGAATATTAATTTTAAGGTATTACCAGGGTTATTTGAAGTCTTAGGGATAGGGAAGACCAGAGGGAAAATTTTAATTTTTGCCTTAGTGGGACCATAGTCTTAGTTATTAGGCCTCTTAATAGATTAAGGGGAAAATAGGACACAATTGGGCCTATGGTCTAGTGGCAAGGTGGCGCCACTTGGGGAGCTATAAGGCGGTGTTACTGTCAGGTGAAGAGGTCCAAGGTTCGAGGCTTAAGAGTGGTGAGTTTAGGGGATTTATTTTTTGCACATGGAAGGAAGGTAGTGGCGCTAGAGTGGACACTGGAAGGGAGTGTTCATGAGAGAAATTTAAGGTAAAGATAATAGAGAAAAGATAGGGGATTGAGGTGTGGATGTGTTGGTGCCGAATGGGACTTTGGGGGAAAGTAGTTTTGGCTTTGGGCTATAAAAGGGGGGTGCCGAATTTCTTTGAAAGGTTTCTTGGGTTTTCCACTACTTTTCTTTTCTCCCCTTCATTCTGTTTCTTCCATTGCCAAATTCTTCCATTGCCGAAAAACCATCATTCCTTTTTGTCGATATCCCTATTATTGTTACATTCTTCTTCTTTCTCTGAAAGCCGAATACTCCCTTATAATCGAATAGCCCTGTCTTTTTGTCGATTCCATGTTGTTTTTCCTGCATCACAAATCGGTTGCTATTATCTACTCTTAATCAAGTTTTAAAAGCCGGATCTCGTTCAGTAGCTATCTAGGCCGCAGGATCAAAGGTTGGATTCGGTAAGTGCTTAGTCAACATCCTTTAGTGTCTTTTGGTAAAATCCGGAGGGCTATCTAACTCTTTCTTATCGTTAACATTTTATTAACAAGGGTAGGGTTCAAAGATCGCAAGAGTGGTAAGGATCGCTAGCAAGTGGTAAGTGTACTCGTCTCAATTGTGGATTAGTAAGTGGTCGAATGTAAGTGTGGCTTAAAGAGGTGACTTGTGTGGAATATGAGTCACTTGATTTATGATAATATACGTGCGGGTGTAGATCTAGGGGATATTCATGAATAGTAGTTAAGGAAGGGCTACTAAAACTGGTGGCACACGGTAAGGTTATGGTAAGGCTTCAATTTTTGGGTAAATATTGTTGTTAAGTGTGTGATTGATTGGAGATTGGTATTGGTTGTAGGTTCAAGGCTGGGGATAGTGTAGCACGTCGCATTAACTAGGTGTGTACATACACTTCAAACACGACAAATCGGTAAAAGCCGAAATCCCAAAAAAATCGGAATGCCAAAAAGCCGAAAAGCTAAAAGGTTGGCACCGGCAACCACACGAGCGTGCGAACATTCGTGTGGGAACACCGATATGATTACTGGGGCCCCGAGAGTGATCTCATGGTCTCGGACCACTATTTGGTCGACCGGGCCAGACAGGGCTAAATGGACCTGCCGAGCTCGTGGTCCCAAATCGGCAAGAGTTGATATGTGAAATTGAATGATGGATTGATATGGATGGTTGTATGAATTGATTATGATCGGGCCTAATGGGCTACATTATCATGTTTGGGCTTAATGGGCTATATGGACATGATTGGGCTTAGTAGGCCTTATGGGATTTTAGAAATGCATGCTAGGGTTTCAAAGGACTCTAGGCCTAGTTCTGATAAATTCTTAAATAGAATAAAACTTATTTTAATAATCAAACATGTCTGTGGACAAGTCACTAGGTTAGATGTGGCAATGGACATATGCATGTCTAGGATTGGGTCTAGGGAGAGCTTGGTACTTAAGCGGTCCTAGTGACCCACCTCCTCTTCTCTGGGATCCTACCTAGTGCATAGTGTCTGTTCACTTTAGCCGAAAGTTCATAACTAAAACTCGTGATGAAAGAAATTATGAAAATACCCCTGTAGGGTAAAATTACGAAAATACACCTGTAGGGTAGAATTACGAAAATACCCCTATAAGGTAGATTTACAAAAATACCCCTGGGTAGTGAAATGACTAAAATACCCCTAGGTGCTTAATGTGTGAAAATGTGTATGTTGCATTCATGAGATATATGTTGCACTTGGGTGGGTTTGATGATACAGAGGAAGATATGTGAGGATCGCATAGTCGCTTGACGACTGTGGATCCATCGGTGGCTTTAAGCCCATTATATGTTTAGCAACCTTGCTGCAACGTTCGAGTAGTGCCACTGTTGGTGCTACCTTTAGAGTGTAAGAATGGGTGGGCTGATATTTATATCCCCACAAGAGTGTAGGGTTGGAAGGGAAATGGAGTGCAGGGTTGGATATAGGATGGGAGCATTGCATTCGCGTGATACTGATGTGATATGAGGTCATTGTGGGCTAAGGCCTAAGACCACTTATTTTGATAGGGCTTAGGCCCAATGTGATAATCGCATGTTGGTTGGATTACCAAGGGTCGTACACACTGAGTTTCGAAACTCACACCCTTTTATTTAATGTTTTAGGTGACTCTCAGTAGACGGCTCGACGTGGAATGGGACTCGGAGGTGGCCACTTTGCAAGCTACTTAGAAGTTTTAATTAGTTTCGAATGACTTTATTTTAATTACTTTATTTTCATTGGGATGTAATAAGGCCTTGTATCTCCAATTTGACTTTACCTTTGGGTTTTATTATTGTTTCAACTGCCTAATTATTAAACTTAAATAAATTTCTAAAGTTTAACATGGTTTTCGAAATAACTGTAACATATGGACGTTTTTTTAAAACATTAGCTTTCATCATAACTTAACAAGTTGCAAGGATTTTGGGTTTCTAAATCTTAAACTTCAGTTTTTAAGTATGCAAATTTCCTACTGAACATAAATTTAACTAAACAAAGTCGTTTTGAAATTATCCCTTTGGTGTGACATCACCAGATTCAGCCATAACATCAGGGTCGGGTCTGGAGGTGTTACATTTAGTGGTATCAGAGCTCGGTTGCAAAGCTCGGGATGTGAAATGGGCCTTAGATTTTGGGTTTTTAAGACAAGTAGATTAAAAAGTTTTTGCAGGATTCTTGAAGTGTGGTTCACTAAGCCCTTGATGTCGAGCAAGTAAGTTTTTATGTTATTACACTTGTTTAAACTAATGAAATGTATTTAGATATTGGGCTACTTTAAACAATAGATTCTTAGAGACTAAAGCCCGTAGGAAACTTAAGCCTGTAGTGGATTTACGACTGCGAAAGAACTTTTAAATTATTACTTGCACAAGACATGTGCTTTAAACGGTTGAACTATGAACTAATTTCATAAAAATTCTAATCCAGAAATATGCACGCAAAGATGAGCGCTAGAAGAGGTGCAAGAGGCCGCGGTAGAGGCCTTGGAAGTGTTAGGGCTGGGTCGTCAGCGTCAGGCGATATGCCCAATGTTGGAGTAGAGGAGGCTTCGGCCTTACCAGTAGCTAAAACGAGACCATATGAACGGGTTGCCGCTACAGAGGATGCAGTATCGCATGCCATGTTAAGGATTTTAGAAAGGGTCGCTGGGCCCAATAATGATACGGGACGTCGTGGGTCGATTGCGAAGCAAATCCGAGCTAATGGGGCGGTGATTTTCAAAGGAGTAGCTGGGGTGGCCCCGAATGTGGCGGAGTACTGGTTGGAAGCTACAGAAAGAATAATGGACGACTTGGACTGCACGATGTAACAAAAGTTGAAAGGGGCGATATCCTTACCCAGGGAGGAAGCTTATTAGTGGTGGTTGACCGTAAAGCAGGGCAACCAACCGGAACAGATCACCTGGGAGTTCTTCAAATCGACATTCCAGGGGAAGTACATTGGAGTTGGCTATGTGGATACCAGAAGGAAGGAGTTTTTGAGTCTGACTCAGGGAGATAAGTTGGTAGCAGAGTATGAGGCTGAGTTTCTGCGCGTTAGACGATATGCCAAAGGAATAGTCACAACAGAGTATGAGAGATGTGTACGGTTCGAGGATGGGTTAAGAGACAACCTTAGGGTACTTATAACTCCACAGAGGGAGCAGGACTTTGTGGTCTTGGTAAAGCGCATGGAGCGCCTCAACTGAGAGAAGGAGAAGGGCAAGAACAAACGGAACATGGAAGCTATGGGGGCTTGACAGAGGCCTACGAGGAGGGCCAGAGTGAATGGACCGGTTAGAGCTGGGATGGAAGCATTGCATTCTGTGATACTGATGTGATCTGAAGTCATTGTGGGCTAAGGCCCAAGACCACGGGTTTTGATAGGGCTTAGGCCCAATGTGATAATCGCATGTTGGTTGGATTACCAAGAGTCATACACACTGAGTTTCGAAACTCACACCCTTTTATTAAATGTTTCAGATGACTCTTAGTAGACGGCTCGACGTGGAAGAGGACTCGGAGGTGGCCACACTGCAAGCTACTTAGAAGTTTTAATTAGTTTCGAATGACTTTATTTTAATTACTTTATCTTCATTGGGATGTAATAAGGCCTTGTATCTCCAATTTGATTTTACCTTTGGGTTTTATTATTGTTTCAACTGCCTAATTATTAAACTTAAATAAATTTCTAAAGTTTAACATGGTTTTCGAAATAACTATAACATATGGACGTTTTCTTAAAACATGGGCTTTCATCATAACTTAACAAGTTGTAGGGATTTTGGGTTTCTAAATCTTAAACTTAAGTTTTTAACTATGCAAATTTCCAACCGAACATAAATTTAACTAAACAAAGTCGTCTTGGAATTAACCCTTTGATGTGACATCACCAGATTTGGCCATAATGTCTGGGCCGGGTCTAGGGGTGTTACAAACCTACACGTTACACCGTTGTTGGGGACTGTTTTAGAAAGTCCTTATTTGTGAATTTGTTAATTTTGCATTTTGGTTTATTTTCCTGTTTAATTTAAACTTACTTAATTTTTTTGTGTTTATTTCAGGTGTTTATGAGTATTGGCCGAATTATCGATTTACTCCCTGTAGACCCTGAGATTGAAAGAACTTTTCGATAGTGAAGAAGACAAGCAAGTTAGAGAAGGATCGAAGAGGTAAACTTCGAAAATTCGAATCAAGGAAACGGAGCAAACCCTGCTCAAAATTGTAACTGCCCAATTTTGGTGAAATCAGAACAATGGTTTCGGAACCACAAATCCGAGCCGAAAATAATATTTTATTTTATTTTATGGTCCATAATATGATAGAAATGTCATGTGAAAATTATGATAAGAAAATTTTACCGATTATGTGCTTAATTACAAGAAGGACTAAATCGCATAGAATGCAAAAGTTGAATTCTAGTAGCTAGAGGGATTAAATAACTATGGAATTCAAAACTTGAGGTCCTTATATGGTAATTAGACCATTAACAACAAGTATGTAGATATTCTGGTGAATCAACCATGGAAATTTAGAAAAAGGGCAAGGACTAAATTGGAAATTAAAATAATTTAATTAATTAAAAGATGATAAAAAGAAATATCATCTTCGTTTCTCATCTTCTTCCCTAAAAATACATGGAAACCCTAGGAGAGAGAGAAGAAACTTTCATGGACAAATTGGGTAAGTTTCCTTATCCCGTTTTTAGTAATTTTGATATTTTTGAAACCTGGATAGCCTAATATAACAACCCGATTTAGGGCCTAAACAGAACAGTGGTTTCAAAAACCACAAATCCAAAGTAGAAAATTTTATTGTGATTAAGTTTTAAATTTTATAGATAGAATGCTTGTGTGAAATTTTCGTTAAGAAATTTTATCGATTGGGTGTCCAATTTGATAATTAGGACTAAATTGGAATATGTGAAAAATGTGACTTCTAGAAGCTAAGGTACTTATTTGAAATGGGTTTTTAAAGTGGAGGTCCTTAAATGGCAATTAGACCATTATATTTTAATTTGGACAAAAATGGACAAGGATGGATAAAATACTAAAGGTTTTAATGAAGGGCATTTTGGTCATTTGGTAATTAAAAGAAATAAAAAGGGAAAATAGGCCAAAAACATGTTCATCTTCTTCATTTGTTGGCCGAATGTTGCTATGGACACCATGGCTAGGGTTTTCAAGCTTTCAAGCTCAATAGTAAGTGTATCCAAGCCTCGTTTTTAATGTTCTTTACATTTTTGAGATCCTCGTAACTCGGTTTAGCTATTTCTACCCTTACTTTGAGCTGGGATTTGTGTTTAAAAATTTACCCATGGATGACATGCATGTGTGTTGATGTCTAATGGTAGAATATGAATGCTCAATGTGTAATAAATGACTTTTACTAAGTGATTTTTGATGAAATCGCATAAAAGGACTAGTTTGTAAAAAAGTTGAAAAATGTATGAAAATGTGTGAATGAATGCAAATTGTGGACTGCTATAGTTATGAAAATGGTTCGGCTAGGCCTAAAATATGAGGAAATTGAATAAAATCTTTTTACGAGCCTAGGGGAAAAAGTGTAAATATGAAAACATTTAGGGGTAAAAATATAAATTTTCCATAATATGATTTTTGGACTGAATTGAATAGTATAATAATTTAATAAGTCAAATGTGATATTTTGTATAAAGAAAAAAAGACGAGTTTCAAAATTAGAATGGGGGAAAGACGAATATTGGACGACTCGGTCCCTTTCGCCATTTTAAGTCGAGGTAAGTTTATATGTAAATGATACATCCTTTTTATTTATGTTTTTACATATAAATGTATTATGTGAAATGTGATTGAATATTACTAATATTTATTAAAATGATGAAAAGTGAGGAAATTCTCGGATGAACCTTCAGAATAGAAAAATGATACGGATGAACACTGTATATGTGATTATTGGTGGGCTGTGTGCGATAACACCGTATTTATTATTATTGGTGGGCTGTGTGCGATACCACCGTATTTATTTTTATTGGTGGGTTGTGTGCGATACCACAATATTTATTATTATTGGTGGGCTGTGTGCGATACCACCGTGTATATGTGATTATTGGTGGGCTGTATGCGATACCACCGTGTATCCGGTATTATTCCAAAGTGTTCATTGGAAAATTTTGACTAAGTGAAATTACGTGTGACAATTTGGTGACAAGTGCAGGGTTATAAGTGCATGTAACTGTGAGCAATGTCTATGATATGTATTTGGAATGTGAATATGTGAGGATTAAGTGCAGGTATATGTATGTATACACTCGTGAGCAATGTGCTTGGTATGTGATCAAATTTTGGTAAGAATGTAAACGAGTAAGTTATACCTATGAGAATGACCATGTGATTATAAGTCCATGCTTATGATGTATGAATATGTGGTAAATGTGATTGATGATCATGTGTGAGGCTTTTAGGCCAAATTAAATTGAGAAATGATATGTTCAAGTCTTTGTTGTTGATGTATAGGTTAAATTGGCCAATGAATGGCTTGTATATATTTGATAATGACTAGTTAATGGAATGGCTAACCATGGATATACTTTGGTGTTATATGTGTGTAAATGAAAGTTAATATAAAGGAAACATGAAAGAGTAAAATTAACAATAAAATAGTTTGGACAGCAGCAGTTGTATCACTTTGAAAAATCACCAAAAAATGGTGGAAAATAAATTAGAAGTTGAATGAGATATGAAATTAAATCTTATTGAGTCTATTTATACATAAAAGAAATAGAATAAGCAAAAGAATTTCATACGGTGAGATATTTGGATTTTAGTGAGACAGGGTTAGAATGATTTCAGAATCCCCTGTTCTGAATTAGGAAATTCATTAAAAATTGTAAAAATATAATCATGGGATAAAATTTATATGCTTGAATTTATTAATGAGTCTATTTTCAGGAAAAAGAAACAAAAGCATCATTCGTGTTTTGTACAATGACATAATTAATTTTTAGTGAAGAGGGGTCGGAACTGTCAGACAGTGAAACAGGGGAGAATTTAAAGAATAAATTGTACTGATTGGCTAAACCAAAAATTCTGGAAAATATATGGTAAGAATATATGTTCGTCTAGTTTAAGGGAAAATTAGTGGATCTTAATTTGGAGTTCCGTAGCTCCGGATAAAAATAATTTAGTGACTATAACCCAAGTAAACAACTCAAGATGAACATAAATGAATTGTGGAATTTTATGCAATAATGATGGTATTATCTTGAGAGCTTATAATAAGGATCGTTAAAAGCATGATAATCAATTGTTGATTATTTACATACATACTTGCTAAGATTTATAGCTTACTCCGTTGTTTTCAGTGTTTATAATGTACTCAGGTTAGCTCGGGTTGGAAGTCACAAGAGAACCTATCACACTATCAAGCTTACAATTTAGGTATCGGTGATTTTATACTTAAGGTTATGGCATGTATAGGGAACTTGGTCATGTGTATATGTTACTATGAGTTATCCTAGAATAATGATCCATGATATTCGGAGTTCGTTGTTGTATAAGGCCATTAAATGTGGCCAATAAATTGGTTATGCTATAAACTCATGATGATGCATTCCATGGTTGACTAAATTGTATGCTATGACTTGTTACATGTGTGTGGTGGATGTTTTTGTAGTTTTAATATGTCATGAAATGTTTCATTCAAGTTATACTCAAGTATGGGCATTATAGGGTAGAAATTGGCTTCGAAAATAGCCAACGTCTTGACCACACAGGCAAAGACACGACCGTGTGGCTCAGCCGTGTGGAGGACACGGTTTAGCACATAGGTGTGTGACTTGGTCGTGTGATCCAAAACGAATGATGACGTCATAAACAGAGAGTTACATGGGTGGACACGGGCATGTCCTGGGCCATATAGGCGGGTGTAACCACACGGCCTGCCTACACGAGCGTGTGACTCTCCAACACAAGAAAATTTTCTAAATGTTCCAATAGTTTTAAAAGTTTTCGGTTTAGTCCCGAATCGATCCTAAAGCATATTTTGGGCCTTGTAGGCCCATTTTAGGGACTTGATGATATAAGATAAAATTTTTAAATTTTAAACGAAAATTTATGCCTTGAATTTGTTCAGTTACAAGTGTTATTGTCCGGTAACGCCTAATACCCTGTTCCGGCGTTGAACACAGGTAAGGGGTGGTACACCTAATCTATCTATTTGGGGGATCAATGTAACATCCCTTACCCATATTCAACGATGGAATAGGGCTCGAGGCATTACCGGACTTATAAGACAAGCATTCACACAATTCTGAGACATAAATCAGCGTCCAAATTAAAACAATTCATATTCAATCATAATGTCCCTTATACGAGCCTACGAGGCCCAAAAAATGCTTTGGATGTGGTTGAAGGGAATGCCCGTGTGACCCTGAGACTCGCCTGTGTTACAGGCCATGTTCAATTTAGGGTTCTCTCTGACTTGTGCCACACGGTAGTGCTACACGCCCATGTGCTAGGCCGTGTGGTCAATTTAATTTTCATAATATTTCATAAAATAGGTCCAGACTTCACACGGCCGGGGCACATGCCCGTGTTCAAGGCTGTGTAGCACATAGGGCTGAGACACACGCCCGTGTCTCTGACCCTGTGTTCAATTTTAGACATTCTGTTTTGCAATAATTAAGGTGCAAGGGACACACTGTAACACCCATTACCCGTATTCAACTTCGGAACCGGGTACGAGGCATTACTGGGCATAACTTGCTTGAACATACAACTTTGGGCTTTAAAATTTCATTTCCGACTTAAGACTTCTCATTCATATGCTTAACATCCATATTATGGGCCTACGAGGCCTCCAAGATGCATATGGAGGGTTTCGGAATTGAGTCGGAAACTTTTGTGCACTTTAATTTTTTTGTCTAAAAAGGGGCTACACGCCCGTGTGAAATGGGACACGCCCGTGTAGGTAGGCCGTGTGGTCACACACGCCCATGTCCCTAGCCCGTGTCCCTCACACGGCCTTAACACACCCATGTGCCAAAACCATAGAATTCTATTTATGACATCATCACCTCACTATGATCACACGACCACTACACACACCCGTGTCCTTAGACCGTGTGTCGAATTAAATTCCTAATTTTAGGTGCAGACTTTACACGGCCTGGGCACACGCCCATGTCCATGGCCGTGCCTCCCACACAGCTGAGACACACGGTTGTGTCTCTGCCCGTGTGTTTACTACTGAGCATACTAACTTGTAAACCTAGCATGCAAGGGGACACACGGCCGATCAACACTCCCGTGGGGCTGATCGTGTGTCACACACGGCCTAGAACACACCCGTGTGTCTACCCGTGAGGACATTAAAAAGGCTATATTTCAAACCAAATGCACCCTACATAGCAACCATACTTATACCAACTCAATTCATCATAACTCATGACCCTAAGGCACTTCTAAGAACTCAAATCGAAGCATCCACTCGAGCATAAACTTCATAATTTCATCATTATTGAATATATATAAACTTGCCAAGTATTGGCCCAATTCCAATTACCACTTACAAAATGAATTTGATAACATAAATAGCCAACACTTTGGCTAACAAATATGACATAACAAAATACCCAAGTTCTATACATGCCATACTCAAAATAAATCTATCTTTGTTATATCAAAGAGATGTCGATAGTGTGATTCCGTACTCCGACGTCCCACGATCCTCTAGTTATCTTGGCAATACTACAAGGAAAAGGGAATTGATAAGGGTAAGCATAAAGCTTAGTAAGTTTGCATGAAAAATAAATAACAACATAAGCTTATAATATCATCCAATCATGGCATTGGATAAAATGCAAAGTCATAAGTACTTTGCCATAACTTACTCTTGCTTGTTCTTATTACATACATACCATGTCACGTATCGTAAACAATTTCTCATGAATTACTCACGGGTACCTGTATTCACTCAATCACATAGCTTTAGCACTAATCTCATTTCTATTTCAAGCTCAACTATTTATCCCACTAAATCACTTGGGATATACAAAGATACAAGTTCATCGTCATTCACACAATTACGAAGTCAATGCCACATCCCAGATGTGATCTTACATGAGATCACTTCTGAGTGCCTATGCCAGATCCCAG
This sequence comes from Gossypium australe, assembly GCA_005393395.2. Classification (NCBI taxonomy): domain Eukaryota; kingdom Viridiplantae; phylum Streptophyta; class Magnoliopsida; order Malvales; family Malvaceae; genus Gossypium; species Gossypium australe. Next base: position 73,348,331 of record CM016616.1, read on the forward strand.
ATATGGTTTTATACGGGATCTCATATCAATTATAGATGCCATATCTCGGATATGGTCTTATACGATTTTCATATTCAATACCGATGTCATATCCCAGATATGGTCTTATACGAAATCTCAATTCGGTGCCGAGGTGATAAACTATAATTTATACACATTTAAATCCCACATTAGGCATACTTTTGGATGATTTATCCCTTGAATTGTGGAATTTGATTCTCTTAATTTTTTAATTTCATGTTTTATACTTAGGAGAGCATAGAAGGATGAAAAGAACGAGAAAAGGGCAAAAAACAGAGAAAATGGGCCAAAGTAAGAAATCAACACGGCCTGGAATTCACCACACGGCCGTGCCACTTTAGCAAACTCCAACACGGCCCTGGGCTCGATTAACACAGGCCTGTCCCTACCGTGACCTGTTTTAATTCCACTCAGAATAAGACACTTGTGGGCCAAGTAAAGAATCCCGAAAGCCTTTATAAACACTCTAGGGGGCAACCTAAAGGGAGAGTTCGACAGAAGGCCTCTGTCAGGGCTTTTGACAGGAGCAAAGCCAGAGAGAGCTGAAATTAGGGAATTACTCGAAGAAAGCCAGTTGATGCATCTCAGAAGCCAGAATCACGCTTAAGACTAATGATTTTTCCTTCAATTTCCTTCAGGGGATTTTCGGGTTTTTCTTTATGTTTTGTTATTTAATTTCTTCTGAGATGTATTCTTTTATAAACATGAAGTAAACCCCTAAAATACCTGAAGGGGGTGAAACCTAAGACGGATCTTGTTATTGTTTTTTGAACTGTATGATAAATACTTGATTTGTTCTTAATTACGCGTTCTTAATTCTTGTGTTAATATTTCAGGATATTGATTCAAGTATTGATGTGCTTATTTAGAGGAGCAAAAGTCCCTGTTTAAGAGTAGATCTAGCATAGTTAAGCGGAGTTGATCGCACTCCTAGAGATAGGACAACGAAAATCTGCCGGATTAGGGTCAAACCTAATATGGGAGTCCATAGATCGAGTTAATGCAACACTAGGGGTTTTAATTAGAAAGAGATTTCAATTAATCAACCTAGGGTTAGATGTTAGTAGCCTCGAGAGAGGTATTAATATAAATTAGGGAATCCTACGGATCAAGTCAAGTGAATAAATCGTCTGGTTTAGAGTTAAATAACAAGTGAAGTCTAAGTGGATTCTTCATCGGGTATTGTCTTAATCAATTGGTTTTCTCAAAAGTATTTTCCCAATTCATTCTTTGTGTCTTGGCATCCTTAACATAGGAATTAGTTAGATAAACATCAATCCCTTTTATTTTTAGGCTAGATAATAAAAAGTAAGTCAGTACTAGTGCTTTTGGTTCCCTTGGGTTGGACATTCCAGTCTTACCACTAAGCTATACTACTGTTCGATAGGTGCGCTTGCCTCAATCATGGTGATAGTTAGTTTTTAGGCTCGATCATTCATTATATAAATATTAAAACTCTCAGACTACGATCAAGTTTTTGGCGTCATTGCCGGGGAACTGATATATTAGGAACATTCAATTTTTATTACTTTAGCCATTTTTCTTTTATTTATTTATTTTTTTCTAATTTTTATTTTTGGTTTTCTAATCTCTCTATTATTTTTTCTGATAGATTTTTCTAGTTTATGACTAGGAGGAACCCGTCAAGACACTTGATTTTTGACCACGATATAGAAGGTGTCGTTCGCAGAAACAAAAGAGAAATAAGGCGAAGCTTACAATACATAGAAGAAGAGCAAGAGGACGAAACCAACACTACCAAAAAGATGACTGATAACAATCCGCTAGCTTCTATGGTGGCTGCAAATCTGGTGAATCAAAATCCTACTCCTCGTACTATGTATGATTACGCTAAACCTAATTTAACAGGAACTGAGTCAAGTATTGTTAGACATGCTATTGCTGCAAATAATTTTGAACTGAAACCTAGCACAATTTAGATGATACAGCAATTTGTTCAGTTTGATGGTTTGCAGGATGAAGATCCAAACAATCACTTGTTGAATTTCCTAGAATTTTGCGATACTTTCAAAATAAATGGCGTTTCTGATGATGCCATTCATCTTCAGTTGTTTTCCTTTTCATTGAAGAACAAAGCTAAACAGTGGTTGAACTCGTTACCACGAGGATCAATCACTACATGGGAACAAATGACCGAAAATTTTTTGTTAAAATATTTTTCACCAGCTAAAACGTCTAAGTTGAGGAATGATATCTCTTCTTTTGTGCATATGGATTTAGAGACACTCTATGATTCATGGTAGATACAAGGATTTACTAAGAACATGCCCTCACCATGGGTTACCCTTGTGGTTACAGGTTCAAACCTTTTACAATGGTGTGAACCCCTCAACTAGGCAATTGATCGATTCGGCCGTCGGTGGAACCCTGAATAACAAGACTCCTAAAGCGGCTTATGAGTTTATAGAGGAGATGTCACTGAATAACTATCAGTGGCAAGTTACAAGGATAAGGCCAACAAAAGCCGCCAGTGTTTTCAACCTCGACGCAGTAACCATGCTATCAAATCAGGTAGAGATGTTAAATAAAAAGATTGAGGGTTTGTGTGGTTCTTCGCAGGTACATTCAGTTATGCAGTGCGGTATGAATGGAGGAGAAATGAGCAATACAGAATATCCACGTTACAACCTGAGCATTGAAAACGAGTAAGTTCACTATATGGGTAATAATTCTAAACCTCAAAATAATCCTTATAGTAACACTTACAATCCAGGTTGGAGGAACCACCCAAATTTCTCATGGGGTGGCCAAGGAAATCAGAGACGACAACCCCTCCCAGGCTTTCAACAGCAACCCTACCCACAAGAAAAGAAGCCAAACCTTGAGGAATACAAACAAAATTCATCGCGGTGTCAGAAACCCATTTCCAAAACACCGAAACAACACTTAAAATCAAAAAGCATCGATTAAAGGGATCGAGAACCAATTAGTGTAGCTTGCTAAACTGATCTCTGAACGACCACAAGGCAGCTTGCCAAGCAACACTGAAACTAACCCAAAGGAGCAGCTTCAAGCCATAACAGCTCATGATGGTGAAGGGTTAAATGAACCAGAATTGAGGTAAGAGAAAGTGGTAGAGGAAGGTAAGGTTGAGGTAAGCCATGACAAACCCAAATCGGTAATTAAAGAGTACCAACCTCATGTGCCATACCTCAATGCAATGAAGAAAGACCACACAGATGAACAATTCGGTAAATTTCTAAAACTTTTAAAAAATTACATATCAACTTATCGTTTCTTGAAGCTCTTTCACAGATGCCAGATTCAAGGAAATTTTTAAAAGAGCTTTTAACAAACAAACAAAAGTTAGACGAGGCGTCGCATGTGGAACTAAATGCAGTGTGCTCAGCAATTTTGCAAAATAAACTACCACGAAAATTAAAAGATCCAAGGAGTTTTACAATTTCGTGCTTAATTGGTAGTTTATCTATTGATAATGCTTTAGCTAATTTAGGGGCAAGCATTAATGTTATGCATTATAAAATGTTTAAACAACTAGGTCTAGGGAAACCTAAACAAACTAGGATAGGCATTTAATTAGCTGATAAAACTATTAGAATTCCTAGGGGTAAAATCGAAGATGTTCTAGTAAAAATTGATAAATTCGTATTCCCAGTATACTTTGTTGTTTTAGACATGGATGAGGACAATAATATCCCATTAATTTTAGGAAGACCCTTTTTAGCAACTGCCAGAACTAAAATTGATGTTGGTACAGGCGAACTCATACTTCGTGTAGGTGACGAAACAATCACTTTTCATGTAACATCCTTAAATCAGGGTCTCTGTATTTTTGCATGTGTTGCATATGATGTGGTGTCAGCTGTGTTTGTTTGGCATGTTTTAGGGTTTAGGCATGATCTCGGGTTAGTCCTGGGTCATGGCCAAAATTCGTGTTTTAGCACTTAAGGAAATGGAGCTAGGGGAATTAGGGGTTAAAAGAAATTATTGGGGGTTGTAGACATAAGAAGTGCCTTGGTAAAGTGGCAAGGAGGCGCCACTTAAGACACAAGGGAGGTGACGCCACAGGGAGTAAGGAGGACCTTGGTTAGAGCTGCAGAAATCTCTTTCTGCTCATTTATTTTTGACGCCACAGGCAAGCAGAGGTGTGCTCAGGTGGGACTCTCATGGATAGATGAGGATTGGGTCAAACAGATTTGAATAGATGGAAGGGAGAAAAATTTGGAGTGGACTCATTCAAATTTGTTTGAATGAGAGGATGAGAGGAACTCAAGGAGGGATGAAGGGGACGACAAGTGTTTGAGTAGATGTGGGTGGTGCTTAGCTGAATTTTTGGTTGTGGTATGAGTTTGGGAAGCAATCGGTTTTGGTGTTTGAGAAGGGGGATGTGCCGAATGTCTATGGGGGCTTTAGGGAACATTTCGGCTAGTAGGCAGAGTCCTTTCTCTTGCATCTAGAGTCAAAAACCGAAACCTCTCTTACCTTCTCCGTTTTAGTTCTCTCTTTCGGCATTCTTGAAGCTTGGCCGAATCATCTTTGTCTCTTCTTTGTAAAAAGCTGAAATTTTAATAGCTATTCTTCCCCTTTTCTTTTCGGTTCTCTTTGGTTAGCTTGTATTGTCGAAACCACTTTTGTTCATTTTCTCTTCTCCTATTTTGCTCAAGCCGAAACTTGACCCTCACTTCTTGTTCTCCATTCCATCTTCCTCTTCTCTCTAATCCATTGTCGAATCTATTCTCTCTCATTTTACTTTTCTTCCCCATCTTTTTCGAAACCAAACCATCACTTAAGCCGAAATCTTGTTGGGTTTGCTTCTTCTTTTCTTCTTTCAGTGGTTGGCCGAATACTTTGCTCACAAGCCCTCTCCCCTTGTGTTTTTCTTTTTGTCATTTGGGTTAGCCGAATCTCTTGGTAAGTGACATCTTTTTCTCTTTTCTTGATCAATTCGGGTAATGACCGAAACCCCACCTCTTTTCTAGTTTCTTTTCCATTATGGATCTCTGTATTAAACTTCATTCTTGTTTCATGTTGTTAGCCGAAACCTTTAACATCATTTAGGGGTGCCAAATATTGGTGTTTGATTAGCCGAATCTATCATTAAGGTAAGGGTGCGAAATTCCTTTTGTTTTGGGACTCATGCCATGGCCGAATGGCTTTTAGTTTCTAATGTTGTGTTAAGGTTGATTTATAGGCAGGAGTACAACCTGATTCAGTGAACTTTCGGGATTCGATTTCCAATTTAGGTAAGGGTTCTAACGTTTTAGGATCTGTTTCGTATTCTTTAAAAATCCGAAGGGCTATTTGCTTAATAGTGTTGTGCTTGGCCGAAAGTAGGGGAGTGTTGTGACGCCATCTTGTGTGAACTTTCGGGGTTCATTGGTTGTAAGTTACGCTTAGAGCCTCGGGGTTTCATTGATTTAGGTAAGGGATCTATTCATTTGGGTTTAATTTCTATTCAATGTTAATCTCTGTATTAATCCGATTTAGTGACCGAAGGCGTTATGGACCCTATTGTCAGCCGAACGTTAGGGGGGGTTGGATCTAAGACCCCAGCCCCTAAGTTTAAGAAGAGGGCAGTGTCGGCTGTTCGCGATTGGCCACCTGGGTGTGGGCCGGCATCTGAGCAAAGCAGTAGGCAGATAGCGGTAGTGTCGATTAACGACAGTACCGACGTAGAGAGCATAGTCTTGCGTGTAATCAGGTGTGTAACGCTTACGCACTTTATTAGTATAATATGCTTATTGTGTTACTACTATAACCATTGGAATTAGTGACTTTGCCTTGTGGGCATGAGCTTGGATTCCGGGTAAGTCCCCTGTTATGTGATATTTGGTATACATCATCATGTTTGTTAAATGCTATGCTATGCGTTATTGCATGATTACATGATATTATGACACGTATGATATGTACATGATGATGGGATTGATGAGAGGAGGGGGATGATTTATTTGGACTGTCACCAGTGGTTTTGACCACAAGATGGGTTGGCCCCATCACTTGATTTGTGACTACGGTCACCAGTGGTTTTGACCACATTATTATTATTATTTGTGACTAAGTCCTAGTGGTTTTGACCACCAGTGGTTTTGACCACACTTGCGATATTTGTGACTACGGTCACCAGTGGTTTTGACCACATATGGATATTGTGACTCGTCCCAGTGGTTTGGTACCACAGTGGGTTGGCCCCACATGAGATATTACGGGATTGTCATCAGTGGTTTTGACCACATGATGGGTTGGCCCCATCACTTGATCTGTGACTTCGGTCACCAGTGGTTTTGACCACACCGATATTATTTGTGACTTTAGTCACCAGTGGTTTTGACCACCAATGGTTTTGACCACACGGGGTAGATAAAGGAGATTGGACTTCATTCTTTTCTTTTATCTCTCTTATCTTTAATTTATATGATTATATTTTGATTTCCTTAATTTAGGTTCGATGGGCTGTTAACAAGCGACTAAACCACCAGAGCATCATCCTCCAACTCGGCCCGAATTTCCCTTGTTTCTTTTCTTTGACCCCATCCAAACTTCATGAAGTTTCACTTCTCTCCTTATCTTTGATTTTCTCACTATATTGTCATTTTATCTATCTTTGTACATTGAGGACAATGTACATCTTAAGTGTGGGGGGGTTAACTACAGTTTTATTTGAAAATCCTAGAATTATGCCTTGTTCTTAAGCAATTTCCTCATTTTACTATTAGAATGAAACTTCTATTGACTTATGATTTTCATTGATATGTCTTGGATTAAGTCACAGATAATTGTGCATTGATGATTTAAACTTTAAGACATTAGAGAATCAAGCATGATAAGTCTATTTTCAAAATTAAAAATTTGCTAGGTTGTTGACCTAAATTTAAATATTACTTCGAAGTTTGAAATGTGCAAGGTTGACATCAAAAACCATAATTTTTGTGAGACTTTGAGCCTTTTAGAGCATATCTTTTTCTTGCTCATTTTTTTTATTATGAGTGTGTCGATATTGATTTGTTATTCTAGAACTTGCTTCGATTATACATGTCGAGACCACACCTTTGATTTGATATACAGAGATGATAAAGGCACTTAGGATTTAACCCACTTACTCCATAAAAAGCCTACCTTTGTAATTAACCCCTAGTGAACACCTTTTTGAGCCTAATCAATCATTTCTTGATTTACCGCTAATATTAACCCGAAACCCCATTATTAACTTGTTCGTCCCATTTTCTTGACTCCATTTTTGTCGAGATTTGATTTTGAGCAGTTGCCTAACTATGTTCTATATTTCAGTTGTTAAAGTTCTTTCTTATTATTGTAAATACTTATTCTTAAAAAAAAAGTTGGAAAGTTATTCATTATTAGTTCTATGGTGTTTGAGCTGAAGCAATTAATTCCACATTCTGAGAAAAAGCTCGTGTTATTAATGTTACAAGTTTTCAATTGATGTAATTATTCAAGATTAGTTCATTTTTCTAGTTAGGTAAATTGTCAATTCAATCTCGATTCTAACCCTCTATTTCAGCCTATGACCACGCCCCCTAACCAAGCCACGTTACAACCCTTTTTAAAGACCTTTTGATCGATGTATCATCTCAATTTTTAGTGGTGGAGATTTGATTTTCATGCAAGCCTATGGTAATAACTTTTCATGTTGACTATTGAGTGCTTAATTTATTGTCCCTTAAACACTTCGAGTGATTTGAGTGAATCCTTAGTGAGGATGTTAACTCTGTGATATTTTGAATCAAAGGTGATTACTTAGATAAGGGGGGATACCTATGTTTTTAATGAATAAAATGCTCAACTTGGATTGTTTGAAACTTTGATGTTCTTTTAGTTGAATTCTCAATGTATGATTACCTATGGATTATTTCGAAACATTATTGATAGGAGTTATAAATTGAGAAGAATGAATTTTAATTGTGAGTTGAGAATTTTGCTTGAGGACAAGCAAATGCGTAAGTCTGGGGGTATTTGATAAACCGTAATATATACATATTTTAATCCCACATTTGGCATACTTTTGGATGATTTATCCCTTGAATTGTGGAATTTGGTGCTCCTAATCTTTTCATTTCCTGTTTTATACTTAGGAGAGCATAAGAGGATGAAAAGAACGAGAAAAGGGCCAAAAATGGAGAAAATGGGCCAAAGTAAGAAATCAACACGGCCGTGCCACTTTAGCAGACTCGAACATGGACCTGGGCTCGATTAACAGGGGTGTGTCCCTACCGTGACCTGTTTTAATTCCACTCGGAATAAGACACTTGTGGGGCAAGTAAAGTATCTCGAAATCCTATATAAACACCCTAGAGGGCAACCTAAAGGGGGAGTTCGACAAAAGGCCTCTGTCAAGGCTTTTGACAGGAGCAAAGCTAGATAGAGCTGAAATTAGGGAATTACTCGAAGAAAGCCAGTTGATCCATCTCAAAAGCCGGAATCACGCTCAAGACTGAGGATTTTTCCTCCAGGGGGTTTTAGGGTTTTTATTTATGTTTTGTTATTTAATTTCTTCTGAGATGTATTCTTTTATAAACATGAACTAAACCCCTTAAATACCTGATGGGGATGAAACCTAAGACGGATCTTGTTATTGTTTTCTAAACTGTATGATAAATACTTGAATTGTTCTTAATTATGTGTTCTTAATTCTTGTGTTAATATTTCAGGATATTGATTCAAATATTGATGTGCTTATTCAGAGGAGCAAAAGTCCCTATTTAAGAGTAGATCTAGCATAGTTAAGTGGAGTTGATCGCACTCCTAGAGATAGGACGACGAAAATTTGCCGGATTAGGGTCAAACCTAATATGGGAGTCCATAGATCGAGTTAATGCAACACTAGGGGTTTTAATTAGAAAGAGATTTCAATTAATCAACCTAGGGTTAGACGTTAGTAGCCTTGAGACAGGTATTAATATAAATTAGGGAATCCTACGGATCAAGTCAAGTGAATAAATCTTCTGGTTCAGAGTTAAATAACAAGTGAAGTCTAGGTGGATTCTTCATTGGGAATTGTTGTAACAGCCCAATTGCGACTCTAATCGGAACAGTGGTTTCTGGACCACGAATTCGAATTTAAAAAAATATTTTTTTATTATTAATTTGATGTCTAGGTTATGTGGTTAAGTATGTGTTAAAATATGATTTATTAATTTGTGCATTTGGGTGATTAATTTAAATGACAGGATTAAATTGTCAAAGTAGTAAAAGTAGCCGGTATTAAGTGGGATGGTTTAATTGAATTGTTCCTTGAATAAATGGACTTGCATGTCAAATAGCCTATCTCTTATAATAGTGGACGGCATGGTGATTAATTAATATATTAAATTCATTTGTTTGGTTAGTGGTATTATATTAGTATTATAATTTGATTAAAATAAGAAAACATATGTTTGTATCATCTCTTTCTTCTCCATCTTCTTGACCGAAATATCAAGGGAAGGAGGAAGCTTAAACTTCCATTTTTGATTCGGTTTTGCATGTCTTAGTAAGGAAAGCATTCAAGCTTGATTTCCATGAATTTTTGCATTTTTAAACAAGTCATCTTAAATACTGTCAAGCCTATGTGAAAATTTTTGAGTTTGAAGTATGCTAAAGATTCGGCCATGTATGAAAGATCTTGCTTTGTTGAGTTTGATGGTGAAATGTTATACATATGTATGAAAATAATATGTGTTGAATAAGAAATTTTAGATGAATGGAGTGTGAGGACTTAAATCATGAAAACTTATATTTGAGGGTGTAAAATACTTAATAAGTGGATGGTATAGACTTGTAGGAGGATAAGGAAAATTCGGTCCTTAAGGGACTAATTTAAATTTCATATATTTTGTATTTTATGCTTTGGGGACTAATCTGTAAAATATGCAAATTCTTAGGATAAAAAGGAAAATTATATAATTACGGGTTAGGATCAATTTGAATAGAATTTAAGGCTTTAAGGAGCTTAAGGGACATTCGGCCTTAGCTTAAGAGAGTGCAAATTGTTATATTTTCGAATGATTGAGAAATTGGAAAATTTTCCAATTTTGTAATTTGAGCTAGAATGAATGAAACCTTATTTGAATGAGTTTAAATTGAATATTTTTTTAGATCAAGAACAAAAAGAAATCGGATTAGATCGAGGAAAAGCTAAGTTGAACGATTAACCAAGAAGTCTTATCCGTTGTTACTCCAGGTAAGGTTTAAGTAATTTAATTTAACTTATGCATATTATGATTATATGTGTTAATATGAATTTGGGTATGCATAAAATGCCATATTGCCGAATGTGAAGGGAAATATTAGATGTTAATTCCTATTTGGTTTAATGCTTAGTATTTGGTATTATGGTTTGAAATTTTGGATGAATATTTTTCGTCGAAATGCCAATGTTGATTATAATTTGAAGAGGGTCAAATTATGGCTTGGTGGTATGTAATTATGATCCTATTGCATGATTTATAATTTGGCCGAATATAAGGTGCCAAATTAAGGTATGGATTCAATTCATTATATTTACATGTTGGGAATTCATAGTTGTGAAGCTAAACAATTTATAAGCTTATTAAACGACATTGAGTATATGAGTACATATTCGGGCACTAAGTGTGCGATACCTGTCATAAGGCACTTTGTGTGCGAATTATTAAGTAACGGCTCTATGTGAGCGATACGTTACGAGAAGTGTTAAGTAACGGCTCTATGTGAGCGATATGTTACGAGAAGTGTTGAGTAACGGCACTTAGTGTGCGATACGTTACTAAATTTTATTCTACCATTGAATGTACAGGTAAGAGGCTCGTTAATTGAATTTAGTTGCTAATGTTGTTATATATATGGGAAGGATCGGATGTAGTATCATATGTAATGCATAAATTATTTAGTCATGAAAGTTAAGCAATTAAAGTTATGTGTATTGTATTTTGCTATCTCGAAATTCATGAATGTTTAAAAATGGAAGTATAAGATTCGGCTATTAGAAGATGTGTGGACAAATTATTCTATTATATGATAGTGATATATGAAAATGGATTTATAAATCCATATATTTGTAGTTACTATGAATTAATATTCGTGAATACTTGGTCAATTGGCTAGAACATGACAAGGAAGTAGTTATGAAATCTTGTATAAGTTTTAGTTATGAAATCTTGAATAAGTTTATTTGCTTATAAATTACTTGAATCTTACTAAGCTATGGAAGCTTACTTCGAATGTGATTGTTTATGTACCGTAGATCTCTTTTTGGGTGCTCAACTCATGCTCGAAAATCACTACTGAAGCTCATCACATTATCATCAGAATTTTGATACATCTTTTGTGTATAAACCTAAAGTCTGTGGCATGTATAAGCTAGCTAGGTTTCGGTATAATTTTGGTATTGTAATTGCAAGCCATGCGAAAATGGCTATACTTTTGTGTATAAGTATGATTAATATATGGAGTTTAAATGAAACCGTTTTTGGTTAACAGTAGTAACATAATTTTGAAAGATTACCAAAAATAGGAGAAATGGAATTAGAGAGTGAATAAGATACAGAATTAAAGCTTATTATGTCTATTTTCATATGAAAGAAACAGAGTAGGCAAAGGAATTTTATATTATGAGATATTTAAATTTTAGTGAGACTGGTTCTTAATGACTTCGTGAATCCCTGTTCTGTCTTGGAAAAATGATTACAAATTGTACAAAAATAATCATGGAGCATAGTTTATATTCGTAGAATCCTTAATGAGTCTATTTTTGATTGGAATAAAAAAGAACATTATTGAAATTCTATACAATGAGATAACTGAATTTTTGTAAAGATAGGTCAGAACCATCAAATAGTGATATAGGGGAAATTTTGATGAATAAACTGTACTAATTGGCCATATGAAAAATTCTGGAAAAATTATGGGAAAAAGACGTATGAGTCTAGTTTCAAAGAAAATTTACGGATCTAAATTTTGAGTTTTGTAACTCGAGTTATGGTCAATTTAGTTAACATGACGCAGTTGGACAGTTTTAATTTTTATGCCCCGAATTAGTAGTCAAGTCTAGTAATGCCTCATACTCGACTCCGGCAACGGTCTCGGGTAAAGGGGTGTTACAATTGTCTTAATCAATTGGTTTTCTCAAAAGTATTTTCCCTATGTGTCTTGGCATCTTTAGCTTAGGAATTAGTTAGATAAACATCAATCCCGGTTCGGCATTCCGGTCTTGCCACTAAGCTATACAACTGTTCGATAGGTGCGCTTGCCTCAATCGTGGTGATAGTTAGTTTTTAGGCTCGATAATTCATTATATAAATATTAAAACTCTCAAACTACGATCACGAGGCCATGTCCCAGACATGGTCTTACATGGGACCTTATCCATCTCATGTCTCAACGATAGTATTCTCACATTTATTATAGTCCAACTAGGACTTTAACATCACAACTTTCATCATTTTTCTCATTCAACACCACCACTTGATTTCATAGAAATATTATGCTTCATTATAATATCAATCATTCTGAAACATACTAGCATGATGTTGAATTTATCACATACAAACTTACCTCGATTTTAAAATAGGCTAGATTGTTGATCTAGTCTGATACATTGGCCTTTCCTTGGTCGAGGTTAATTCTTCGTTCTTCTTGATCTATAATAATGATTTAGCTCATTTAGTAACCATATTAATCAGCACATTTCAATAATCATACTTTGGCAAATTTACCATTTTGCCATTAGACTTTCACAAAATGACCATTTTACCCCTAGGCTCGGAAATCAAGTCTAATCAAATTTCTTTCTTTATCGAGCCTAGGTGAACATTTATTACTCTTATGTTAACCAAAAAAAAATATTATTTCACACATTTACCTCACATTTTACAACCTTTACAAAAAGGTCCTTTTAGGTGTTTTCATGGTAACACCTTTCACAGAAGTTGTTCATCTAACAACTAAGACCCATTTTCTTCCATAAAAATGCTGCAAAAAACTTAAAATCTCACATGGCAAAATGCTAAACTTTTCACCATTTCATAAAATAGTCCCTTCATTAGAAAGCTTAAGCTTTAGAGGTTCCAAAAGTACAATTATCATCAAGAAAAATCATTAAAATCAATTACTTGTAGGGAGAAGAGTTTGCTGAAATTTTTGAGCTTTAAAACCCCTATTTTGCTAGTGTTTTTCAGTGGAAGAAGATGAGTGAAGTAAGGGATATCATATTTTCTTTATTTTAATATAAAACAATCAATTTAGTCACCAAATCCATACCAACTTTGACTAATTTTGATTTTCTTGTTCCCTATGGCCGGCCACCTTATTTCTAAGAGTCTATTTGCACATTAAAGGTCTCTAATTAATATTCCATGGCTATTAGGCACCCTTAGCTTATAAAATAGAACTTTTACACTTTATGCGATTTAGTCCTTTTTCGCAATTAAGCATGAAATCGCTAAAATTAAAACATCAAAATTTTCACGCACTTATGTAATAATGCTCTAAATCATAAAATAATATAAAAATAATATTCTCCAACCTCGGATTAGTGATTTTGAAACCACTGTTTCGACTAGCCACTAAATCGGGCTGTTACAATTCTCCCTCTGAAAGATTTTCGTCCTCGAAAATCTTACCGGTGAAAAGGTTGGGATACTGGTTTCTCATAGCCTCCTTGGGCTCCCATGTAGCCTCTTCTATACAATGTCTTTGCCATAGTACTTTCACAAGAGCTATACTTTTGTTTTTCAACTATTTGACCTCTCGTGCCAAAATTGTAATCGTCTCTTCGCCATAAGTCATGTCCGATTGAATCTCTACCTTTGATGGTACAATCACATGTGAAGGGTTCGAACGGTATTGGCGTAACATGGACACGTGGAAGACATCGTGAATCTTTTCCAGCTCAGGTGGCAAGGCCAAACGATAAGCTACCAATCCTATCCTCTCGGTAACTTCATAAGGTCCGATAAAACGCGGACTCAATTTTCCTTTCTGACCAAATCTGAGGACTTTTCTCCTTGGTGATACTTTCAGAAACACTTTATCACCTACTTTGAACTCAATCTCTTTCCTTTTTAAATTCGAATAGGACTTTTGTCTATCTGAGGTTGCTTTCTGACATTCACGTATCACCTTTACTTTCTCTTCAATTTCCCTGACCAAATCGACCCCATGAATCTGATTCTCTCTGAGTTCTGTCCAATACAAGGGCGTTCGGCACTTACGCCCATACAATGCCTCATAAGGCTCCATTTTCAAACTTGACTGTAAACTATTGTTGTAAGCGAATTCCACCAACGGTAAGTATTTTTCCCAATTACCTTGGAATTCCAAAACACAACATTGAAGCATGTCTTCAAGTATCTGTATCACTCTCTCTGACTGCCCATCGATTTGCAGATGGAAAGCTATACTAAAACTCAATTTTGTGCCTAGAGCCTCTTGCAACTTTTTCCAAAACTGTGACGTGAATATCGGATCTCTATCCAAAATAATTGACAACGGTACCCCATAAAGTCTCACTATCTCTTACACATACAAAACGCCAACTTGTCAAGAGAATAATCGACCCGTACTGGTATGAAATGAGTTGACTTCGTAAGTCTATCATCTACGACCGACACAACATTTTTCTTCCTTGGTGACAACGGTAAACCCACCACGAAGTCCATAGTAATACAGTCCCATTTCCACTACGGAACCATAGTAGGCTGAAGTAGACCCGAAGGTACTTGGTGTTCATCCTTCACTTGTTGACAAATTAGGCATCTCGATACAAACTCAAAAATGTCTTTCTTCATACTCGGCCACCAATACCACTTCTTCAAGTCGTTATACATCTTTGTGCTGCCTGGATGTACAAAAAAACATCCACTATGTGCTTCATGCAAAATCTTCCGAATAAGCTCATTATTTCCGGGTACACAGACCCTATCTCGAAACATCAAACATCCATCAGGACTTTTCAAAAGTCCGAGTCAATATTTGACTCATATAGAACTCTCTTGGCTTGTAAGTCACTGTTAGCTTTCTAAGCTTCACAAATCTCCTAGAGAAATAATGGTCTAGCCCTCAACTCAGGTAGAATAGAACCATCATCTGACAAAGCCATCCGTGTATTCATGGCTCTCAGCGCAAAAAAGGATTTTCTGCTCAAAGCATCGGCGACCACATTCGCCTTTCCCGGATGATAGTCAATCACTAGTTCATAATCCTTTATCAGCTCTAACCATCTTCGTTGGCTCAAATTCAATTCCTTTTGAGTCATCAAGTATTTTAGGCTTTTATGGTCAGTGAATATCTGACACCTTTCACCATATAAATTGTGTCTCCATATTTTTAATGCAAACACAATGGCAGCCAACTCTAAATCATGGGTCGGGTAATTCTTCTCGTGCGACTTTAATTGTCTAAAAGCATATGCAATCAACTTCCCCTCTTGCATAAGTACACAACCCAATCCATTCATAGATGCATCATTGTAAACTATAAATTCTCTTCCCAGCTCAGGTTGCACCAAAACAAGAGCCTCAGTCAACAATGCTTTTAGTTTCTCAAAACTCTGTTGGCACTTTTCTATCCAATCAAACTTCACATCTTTTTATAGTAACCTCATCATCGGAGTAGCTATCATGGAAAACCCCTTGACAAATTGCCTATAGTAGTCATACGGGAACGCCCGGGGCACCAGCATTTTGTGAGTTGATGAGCTCGAATCTAAAAGTCCCAAGTGCCGTGGAGCTTGTGTGCATCTTGGTGCACTTCCATATTGAGTCGGATTAGCTTATTCTAGCTCAAGTTAGGCTCACTCGAGCTCGCACCAGCTCTTTGAGCTGATTATTTAATTTTAAAAGCTTTAAATAAAATTGAGTCTTTATTTATTAATTTTTTTCTACAGCAACTTTAAGTGTCCTAATGTTTTATTTTTTTTTCTTCTTGTTGAATTATAATGTCTTAGTTTAAAATAAGTCAGCTATCTTTATTGTGTCTAAGTTAGGACAAAATATTTGCATATACTAATGTGTCCAGCCGTTTGGATTTGATGTGCAACAACCTCATGTTTTAATTGTTGTTTTATGGCTGTCGAATTTTAGACAAACATCAACCCCCCATTTATTTCATGCTTCCTAGCTCAAAAACAAAGATTAAAAGTGTGTTAGTTGATAATTTATTTGTCCAGCCGCATGCATTAAATTACTTTGGAAGTATGCTGCCGAATTTAATGTGTGCTGAATCCATGTTGTCTCAAGACTCATTAAGTTATCACTTTATTGTGCAGGTGTAAAAACAAGCATTCTTTGCTGAAATGAATGCTATGTTGGTGCATAAGTTGCTGGATCATTTTTCCAATGCTTTAAAGACCAGCTTTCATGGGACGTCATCAATGCAAGTAATTAAGGAGCTGTCGAAATTAAATGTTAGCTTGTGTATAGCAAAAGGCACATTTAAGGATGCTGTTGATTATTCTTCCCCAAGTTTCCATCGTGAACATCAATGATTGAAAGGGGCCTATCCATCCGAATTAAATACTTTGCCCATAACTGAATTTAATGAAGTGTTAGGCATGTTTATGGACGGCTTTAAAAAGTGTCCAGCATGCGTGAACTTCATTTAATGAGTTGCTGGATTTTTTTTTGGGACGGCGTTTAAGGTTATTTAGTTGCTGACTTCTTTTCCCAAGGCGCGGTGTTTGTTTGGTTATTGTAACAGCCCTCTTAATTGCTTCTCATCTTCCCAACATGGCCATTGAACTCTACAAAACATCATCAATGTGGTTGTGCACATTCGGCTGCTCAAGGAGCTTTTAAGACTGACTTTAAGACATGGTGTTTGCTCAAAGTGAATCCTTCCAGCCTAACAGCCACATTCAGCCGAATCTATCCATGGAACTTTAAAGGATTTTCTCCAGAATTTTCCAGCCCATTTATGGCCGAATTTTGCAAGCATTTCAAGGGCCATATCCAGCCGAGTTTGCCAAGACACCAAGAGGCTTTATTTTAGATTTTTTCTAGCTTGTTATAGTTTAATTTTAGCTTAGCTATTGAGGCTTTTTAGTGACCATTCTACTAGCCATTAGAATAGCCTATAAATACTCAGTTGATTTTCATTTGTGAGGACGATTGATCACTTTTATAAAATAATATGAACTTTGTTCATTTGAGTGAGCTTGTCTCCTCTTCGATTTTGTACAAGTTTCATAGACTTATCGAGCTGTGCTTGTGGCGTCTATCACTTGTTCTTCCATACCGTTATACCATTGGTTCTTACTTCATTAAGTAACGGGTCTTTGGTCCATATCGACTTCCATATTTCCACCTTAAACAAATATAGAACCCGGGGTGACACTAACATAGTGTTGAATCAAATCTTGTTTAAGTTCTTTCTTCCATTTCCACCAAAATATCAAACTATCACATACCTTTCATTTATCCCTCGTCATCCAATTTCCTTTAAAACCGAAAACCTTTAGTTACCCATAATTCTTTCTACCACCAAACCCGAACCTATTTTATCATTTATCTAAACCCGTTTACTTAATTTTCCTAAACCTCCATTCGTAACTTAACTTCATTTTCTAAACAAATTCACTTAAGCTTCCGCAAACTCATCCGTATTTTCCTATTAGTTCCTGAAGGCTTGATTTACTCCTCGTAGACGATTGGGCAAATCGCATACAATTCGACTCTTCTTGAGGCGGACTGTATCATCTAGTATCAGAGCTATTAGAACGAGGAATGTGACGACAATCGAAGGCCGAGATTATGTTCATAAGTTGAAAAAAAAATTCAAAAAAAATCGAAAAAAAAGTTGTATTTTATTTTCATTGTATTTAGCATATATTGTATTTGAAGTGAAAAAAAAAGAGAAAAACGGAAATTCAAAAAATAAAAGAGTGTTTGGAAATTTTTGAAAGTTTGCAATTTTGTTCATTGCCTACACTGTTCCCGATTTTAAAGCCACTACTCTAGCCTCATCTTCCTACCCCGATCCCCAAAATTTTTCTTTTGTTTAGCCTACCCGGTACCAAAATTTTCTTTTGTTTAGCCTCCCCTATACCCGACATCAATCCCTTGTTACCCACTTTGAAACCGACCCTCAAGCCGCGATGAGTCTATCGAAATGAAGTACGAACTTGCGAGAGCGAGAAACAACGGTAAAAGGCACGAGTGCTTACGTTAGAGAAAAAGCCATATTCAAGTGAAACACGAGTGTGAGCGAATTTTCTCTTCCGAGTGACTTGTGAGGTTTTTGTGGTAAGGTACTTCAATTTTTCTGTTTAATTTTTTTTCTCTTTAACAATCTTTCTTTTCAACAATAAATATGTTTCAAGAAGAACTCTCTGCCGATGATTTCCAGTTCTTGGTGAATGAAATGGACCGCATGCTCGAGAAGAAGCTAAGTCCCATACAAAAGCATTTGGACCGAGCGGAGGAAAAAGTTCGACGAAAGCACACTACAAAGAGTCGAGAAACGGAACGGCAACCCTCTCGGAGACCTACCTTTTATGAATACCCGAGAAAAGAATTTCGTCATGATTCCCATTTGTCATCAACTTCAAGGTCAAGAGACTTCTATCAAGATTCCTCTTTATCAAGAGGTTCATCGTTCAATGACCATGTGAGAACGGATTCATATTCATCAAGACCTTCCAGGCGTCGAGAAGAAAGCTATAAATCTTCGTCTCTGAAAGATCATTCTCAAAGTAATTTACATCATGATTCTTATTCGACGAGAAATTCAAGGCGAATCAAAGTGAAATTTGAATTGGAAGCCTATTACGAAGACGAGCGCAAAAGTACGAGCTACTCATCAAACACTCCAAAGATGTCCCGCACGAAGGATTTTTCACGAGGAATCGGTCGTGATATTTACAACAACATTTCTTCTATCCTTGAATCAAGTCCTTCTCTTTTCGACTCTTTTGTAACATCTTTTTGTTGGAATCAATTTGAAAAAGAAGAACAAGAAAGAAAAACGAGAGAGAAGAAAATAAGATTGAAAAAGAAGAAAAAGAAGATGAAAAAGAAGAAGAGATCATGAAAGAAAAGGAAAATAAAGAAAAAGAATTTGAAAAAGAAAATAAAGAAAAAGAATTTGAAAAAGAATTTGAGAGAGAAAAAGAAAATGAAGAAAGAAAATTTGAAATCGAGGATGAAAAAGAAATTGAGATAGAAAAAGAAGTGAGAGAAAAGAATGAGCAAGGAAAAGAAAGTGAATTTTCAACTAATCCATTTGAAGACTTCTCTTCTTTTGTTTCTACTTTTCAGGTTTACGAGAGACCGAGCACCGAATGCCAACTTCAGTACCTTCTCAATGAACGAAATTTACGTGTGATCAGCAAAGGTACCATTGAAAGCGAAAAAGAACCACATGAATCCGAAGGAAAGGAAGGTAAGGAAGGTAAGTCTCATGAAATTACGACTCCACCAAATTTTTCTAATGATTGTAAATATGTGGATGACATCATCATTTGTCATTCTTTGATTGATTGTGATAATTTAAGAGATGGTAAAAAGAGTTTGACTACTAATAATCAATGCGATGCAAAGTGTGACGGTGGAGTAGCGTCTATTCGACAAAGTCCAGATTCGATAAGGTATGACGATGACTTTTCTTTTAATCCCAATTTGTTTGACTGTGGATATTAGAAGATTTGTACATTGTCTAAAATGGAATTTTTGAGTTTTGGTAAATCGGTTTTGAATCATGTTAAGAGTTTTGATCATTCGATCTTGAACATACATTATTCATATTGGTTTAACATGTTTGATTCATCGAAAACATTGTCCCATCTTGACTTAAATAGTCAAACATATGATTTTAAATGGGGAATTCGTTCTGATTTGTTCTATGGAAAACTCAAATATCATCTGGTATGTTTGAAAGATTCCTATCATTTCGATACTTGTCTTCTGATTAAGGCAACAAATTTTGTCAACTTTTTGTTCAATTTTTATTCGTTCCTTAAACGATTTTTGTGGTTGCACTTGAAATTCACATTCCATTTGAAAAGTGCTGATTCAAACATGAAGCTTCAATTACATTACTTGTTCGTGGAGAGATGGTTTGTAATGCTCGAACAAGGTAAGAATGATCTTTGTCCTTCCGCGCATAAAGGTACATTTTCTAAACTTGTTGATGTGTTTCTGCTCCCTACGGATGGTGAAAAGCTTTGCGTTGCTGATTTCGTTGTTGTAAAACATTTAGATCATTACATGCTTAACCGTTCTATTTTGCCTGTTTGTGATCTACCTATTTTCTTGATTGATAAAAGGATTCTTACGTTTGATAATTTTGATAAATCTCATATGAAAGGGTCCATATATCGATCAAAGCCTGATACCGTTGTACGAAGTCGTGAGCCATGTGAAACATTTCAAATATCTATTTGTGATGTTTATGTTTATCATCTACATCATTATTCGCATGATCATCTTATCTTGTGGAATCCGTTTAAATCATATGCATGTTTTGAGGATTATTCCATCTTATTTCAAGAATTTGACAAGGCTTTGTTCCTTTTGTACGAAAATATGTTTATGCCCGACTACATGAGATCTATTTGTCTTGTTTTGCTTATATTTGGATTGCAAGTTTGTTTGAAACCAATATTGCTAATTTATGTTTATCATATTAAGGTATCGTGATTATCATCTGTCCCGTTTGATCGAGGAAAATCGAGTCAAAAGGAATTTTGTTCAGAAAATCAATAGCATTTTATGAGCACGCCCGGGGCACCAGCATTTTGCGAGTTGATGAGCTCGAATCCAAAAGTCCCAAGTGCCGTGGAGCTTGTGTGCATCTTGGTGCACTTCCAAATTGAGCCGAATTAGCTTATTTTAGCTCAAGTTGAGCTCACTCGAGCTCGCACCAGCTCTTTGAGCTGATTATTTAATTTTAAAAGCTTTAAATAAAATTGAGTCTTTATTTATTAATTTTTTTTTTCTACAGCAACTTTAAGTGTCCTAATGTTTTATTTTTTTTTTCTTCTTGTTGAATTATGATGTATTAGTTTAAAATAAGTCAGCTATCTTTATTGTGTCTAAGTTAGGACAAAATATTTGCATATACTAATGTGTCCAGCCGTTTGGATTTAATGTGCAACAACCTCATGTTTTAATTGCTATTTTATGGCTGCCGAATTTTACACAAACATCAACCCCCTCATTTACTTCATGCTTCCTAGCTCAAAAACAAAGATTAAAAGTGTGTTAGTTGATAATTTATTTGTCCAGCCGCATGCATTAAATTACTTTGGAAGTATGCTGCCGAATTTAATGTGTGCTGAGTCCATGTTGTCTCAAGACTCATTAAATTGTCACTTTATTGTGCATGTGTAAAAACAAGCATTCTTTGCCGAAATAAATGATATGTTGGTACATAAGTTGCTGGATCATTTTTCCAATGCTTTAAAGACCAGCTTTCATGGGACGTCATCAATGCAAGTAATTAAGGAGCTGCCGAAATTACATGTTAGCTCGTGTATAGCAAAAGGCACATTTAAGGATGCTGTTGATTGATCTTCCCCAAGTTTCCATCGTGAACATCAATGATTTAAAGGGGCCTATCCAGCCGAATTAAATACTTTGCCCATAACCGAATTTAATGAAGTGTTAGGCATGTTTATGGACGGCTTTAAAGAGTGTCCAGCATGCGTGAACTTTATTTAATGAGTTGTTGGATGTTTTTTTGGGACGGCATTTAAGGTTATTTAGTTGCTGACTTCTTTTCCCAAGGCGTGGTGCTCGTTTCATTATTGCAACAGCCCCCTTAATTGCTTCTCATCTTCCCAACGTGGCCATTGAACTCTACAAAACGACATCAATGTGCTTGTGCACATTCAGCTGCTCAAGGAGCTTTTAAGACTGACTTTAAGACATGGTGTTTGCTCAAATTGAATCCTTCCAGCCTAACAGCCACATTCAGCCGAATCTATCCGTGGAACTTTAAAGGATTTTCTCCAGAATTTTCCAGCCCATTTATGGCCGAATTTTGCAAGCATTTCAAGGGCCATATTCAGCCGAGTTTGCCAAGACACCAAGAGGCTTTATTTTAGATTTTTTTCTAGCTTGTTATAGTTTAATTTTAGCTTAGCTATTAAGGCTTTTTAGTGACCATTCGGCTAGCCATTAGAATAGCCTATAAATACTCAACTGATTTTCATTTGTGAGGACGATTTATCACTTTTATAAAATTATATGAACTTTGTTCATTTGAGTGAGCTTGTCTCCTCTTCGATTTCGTACAAGGTTCATAGACTTATCGAGCTGTGGTTGTGGCGTCTATAACTTGTTCTTCCATAAAGTTATACCATTGGTTCTTACTTCACTAAGTAACGAGTCATTGGTCCATATCGACTTCCATATTACCACCTTAAACAAATATAGAACCTGGGGTGACACTGACATAGTGTTGAATCGATTCTTATTTAAGTTCTTTCTTCCATTTCCACCAAAATATCAAACTATCACATACCTTTCATTTATCCCTCGTCATCCAATTTCCTTTAAAACCGAAGACCTTTAATCATCCATAATTCTTTCTACCACCAAACCCGAACCTATCCTATCATTTATCTAAACCCATTTACTTAATTTTCCTAAACCTCCATCCCTAACTTAATTTCATTTTCTAAACAAATTCACTTAAGCTTCCGCAAACTCATCCGTATTTTCCTATTAGTTCCCGAAGGCTTGATTTACTCCTCATAGACGATTGGGCAACACGTATACAATTCGACTCTTCCTGAGGCGGACTGTATTAAGTAGCCAGCTAGGCCAGAAGACTCCTAACTTTGATTACGTTCCTTGGTGGCTTCCAATCTACAATTGATGAGATCTTACTCGGGTTGACTCTAATTCCATCTCCCGAGACGATGTGCCCCAAAAATCCAACTTCCTTCAGCCAAAATTCACTTTTACTAAACTTGGCATATAATTGTTTATCTCTCAAAATTTGCAAAATCGTTCTCGAATGCTCGGCATGCTCATTCTCATCTCGAATGTAAATCAATATATCATCGATAAAGACCACCACAAATTTATCCAAATACGGCCATAGTATTCAATTCTCAACCCAGCCTTTATCTTCCCCTCGGCATGCACTAATTCAATTCCTCATTCTCATCTCGAATGGCGTATGTTCTCACCGGTGCTCTACCCTCAGCTCTCGTAGTCTGCTCTCTAGATGAGTTCTTGTTACTCATTTCATTTCCCGGGTTTCCCTGTGGTCTTCCTCTATCAATACTACCCGATCTTGCAATTTGAGACTTCTCTTTCTCACCCACCTCGAGGCAATCTCTGATAAAATGGTCTAGAGACCCACACTTGAAACAAGCCTTCTCGCTTGCTCAGCACTCATCGGGGTGACGCCTGCCACACTGTGGGCATTCCGGTCTACTTGGCCGAGCGTTACTGACACTTGCAACTGATGTGGTCTGAGCTTTAGACCCCGAGAACTGTTTACTTTTACTTCAACTTGAAAATCCAGCTAAGGTGGCTGACTAGGCCACGAAATCTCTTGACTTCTTGATAAAGATTGGAATGACTTGCCCATTTGTCTCTTCTTCGAGTCGCGAGACTCAACCTCAGCTTTCTTTTTCTCTTTGGCCAACTCCTCATCCTTACAGGCTCTATCTACTAACACTACAAATTCTTTTAGTTCAAGGACCCCAACATATAAATGGATATCTTCATTTAACCCATCCTCAAACCTTTTGCACATGATAGCTTCGGTAGACAGGCACTTCCGGGCATACTTACTAAGCCTTAAGAATTCACGTCCGTATTCGGTCACTGTCATTCGACCCTACTTTAACTCCAAAAATTCTTTTCTTTTCTGGTCGATGAATCTCTAACTAATATACCTCTTCCGGAATTCCTCTGGGAAGAATTCCCAATTAATTCTCTCCCTTGGTACAACACAAGGGTATTCCACCATTGATAGGCCAAATCTCTCAAGAGAGATACCACACACTTCATGCACTTATCAGGCGTGCATGAAAACTCATCGAATACCCTGATGCTATTCTTAAGCCAGAATTCTACCCTTTCTGGGACATTGTCTTTACTAGCCCGAAATTCCTCTACTTCTTGTTTCCGAATCTTATCAACCGGACGCCTTTCTCTTCTTACTACCTCTACTACTTGAGGAGCTACAAAAGCGGGTTGAGGAATAGGTGGGGGTGGAGGGGTTGAACATTAGGATTTGCTCGAATATACTCGGTATACCAGTTCCTGATCATATCGAGAAAGGTTTCTTGAGCCTCTTCTCCCTGACCCATAGTCTCGGGTCTACTCTCTACTAGCTCGGTCCCTTACGCGGGAGCCGACGCATGATCGCTGAAATCAGAGTTTTAAATTTATAATGAATAAGATCGAACCTGGAATCTAACTCTGACAACGATTAAAGGCAAGTGTACCTATCGAACAGTAGTATAGTTTAGGCAAGACTGGATTATCGAACCCAAAGGAACTAAAAGTACTAATACTAACTTTCTTTTTATTATTTAGCCTAAAATGAAGTGAAGTTTCCTTAATCTAAATTAACGATTACTAAGCTAAAGACCCGAAGACAAAAAGAATGAATTGGAAAATAACTTAAAGGAAAACTCAGTTGATCACGACGATACCCTCAGGAAGAATCACCTAGACTTCACTTGTTATCTAACACTGAACCATACGAGTTATTCACTTAGTTTGATCTGTAGGACTCCCTAACGTATATTAAACCCTCTCTCGAGGTGAATAACATCTAACCCTAGGTTAATTAACAGAAATCTCTTTCTCGAATAATAACCCCTAGAACAGCAGTAAATCGATCTATGGGT
Source organism: Gossypium australe (assembly GCA_005393395.2). Classification (NCBI taxonomy): domain Eukaryota; kingdom Viridiplantae; phylum Streptophyta; class Magnoliopsida; order Malvales; family Malvaceae; genus Gossypium; species Gossypium australe. The sequence continues at coordinate 73,373,124 of CM016616.1, forward strand.
TCCCATATTAGGTTTCACCCTAATCCGGCAAAATCTCGTCACCCTACCTCTAGGCGTGCGATCAACTCCGCTTAATTACGCTAGATCTACTCTTGGGCAGGGTTTATTTCTCCTCCACCTAAGCACATCAAATTTGGATTAAGCACACATAATTAAGAACAAACTAAGTATGTATCATATAATTCATAAATCAATAATAAGATTCATCTAGGTTTCATCCCCTTCAAGTATCTGAAGGGTTTAGTTCATAACAAATAAATAAAACATCTCAAGAGAAAGATAAAACAAAACATAAGAAATCCCTAAAACTCCCTGAAGGAATTGAAGGAGAAATCTGCCATCTTGAGTAGAATTCCGGCTTCTTGGGATGGATCAACTAACTAACTTCGAGCGATTCCCACAACTCTGACCTTTTCGGCTTGGCTCTTTAGCCTAGCTTGACCGCCCCCTTTAAAGTGGTACTTAGGGGGTTTATATAGGCTCTTAGAATGTGTTTCTTCGCCCAAATGTATCCAAATCCGAATGGTATCCAAATCCGAATTATATTGCTCTTTGCCACGACAGGGACACAGCTATGTCACATGCCCGTGTGACTAGCCTTTGGGCCGTGTTCAGACTTCTTTAATGAAGCACGGCCGTGTGACTCGAGGATAAGGTCGTGTTCTAGATGCTTGATAAGGCACGACCGTGTGATCTTTGGGCCAGGCTGTGTCGATTTCATGATATGGCCCATTTACTCCATTTTGGGCCCGTTTTATGCTCTTTTCATCCTCGGGTGCTTTCCTAGGTATAAGACATGAAAAGAAAGGATTAAGAGCACTGTTTTATATGAATCGAGGCTTAAATCATCCAAAAGCATACTAAATGTGGGATTAAAATATGTTACTATTACGGTTTATCAACGCATTACTTGCAGCATCATCGACTGCAGCTCGGTGGGGATCAGGGTCCATTTACTATATAAAAACACAATTCAAATCGTCAGGAGCCATCACACTATCATTACACAATTACTCTTATGTATGGCCTGTATAGCTAGACTCATACTTATGTTACGTTAGTCTGAGAATCGACTAAACTGTAGCTTTGATACCACTAAATGTAACACCCCTTACCTGTATTCAACTCCAAAACCAGGTACGAGGCATTACCGGACTTAACTTGCTTGAACATACAACTTTGGGCTTTAAAATTTCATTTCCAACTTAAGACCTCTCATTCATATGCTTAACAGCCATAGTATGGGCCTACGAGGCCTCAAACATGCATACGGAGGGTTTCGAAATTGAGTCGGAAACTTTTGTGCACTTAATTTTTTTGTCTAAGTAGGGGCCACACACTGATGTGAAATGGGACACACCCATATGGGCAAGCTGTGTGGTCACACACGCCCATGTCCCTAGCCCGTGTCCCTTACACGGCCTTGACACAACCGTGTGTTAAAACCATGGCATTTTGTTTATGACACCATCACCTCACTATGATCAAATGGCCACGACACACGCCCGTGTCTTTAGACCCTGTGTTGAATTAAATTCCTAATTTTAGGTGCAAACTTTGTACGGCCTGGGCACACACCCATGTCCATGGTCGTGCCTCCGACATGGCTGAGACACACGGCCGTGTCTTTTCCCGTGTGTTTAGTACTAAGCATATTGACTTGTAATCCTAGCATACAAGGGGATACACGGCTGATCAACACTCACGTGGGGCTAACCGTGTGTCACACACGGTGAAACACCCCAAACCCGGCCCATTCGTTACGACCAAATTTGAAATGCCACTGCGGAAAAGCGTTTGAAAATATTCTTACTTAAAAGTGAAAACCGTTCAAGATTTGTTGCCTTTAAAAAAAAATTCGTAATTTAAAACATTCTAAGTAAAAATTAAGTTGTTATAAAAATATCCGGATTAAAACTTTATTATATATACAGATTTAAATAAATTCGTTTGCAAATGATATTTCCATTGTCAATCCATAATAAATCAAAATATTAAACTTAATGAAAAAAATACTTAGACAAACTTTAAATACTTTTAGGGGCCTTATTACAATAATTGAATTATCAAAATACTGAAAATATAAATACTTAATTAATTAAATATCTTCTGCATGGGCCACCTCGTATTCACTCCAACCCGGTCCGATCATCATATCACCTGCGATGTTTGATAAAATATTTGGGTGAGTCATACAGACTCAGTGTGTAACTAATCCACTGAATTCCACCCACATGTTAACCACATATTACCCATAAATCAAATGACAAGATATCATGTTCACAATTTAACACAATCTGGGCTTGGCCCATATTCATAACACTTAACAGGTAACAGGGTAATTAACCACAAAATCTCCACATACTGGGCTTAGCCCATTTCTTATTCAAATCCACATTCACATACTGGGCTTGGCCCAGTTCCACATTAATCCACATATCAATTGGGCTTGGCCCACATTCATATTAAATTCACATATCAGATACAATTATGCAAAGTGTACCCAACCCAAACCTAGGGTCCATCCTCTACACACCCACGTATCCAGCCTACCACACACCAGGGGATTAACAAATCACCCTCTCCTTTTCACTCCAAAGGCAATCAATGCCGTCCACGTGCAATTAAGCACAATAATCCACAACGCGACCTCAGTCAGCGTCAATCCACGATGTAGCCGTAGCTAACACCAAAACCACGATGGGACACATAGTCGCTCATCAACCACGATATGGCACATAGCCGATATCAACCACGATGAGGCACATAGCCACTCATCAAGCCACGCGAACTAAATCGCAATTAATCCACAACGTGACCTCAGTCAACGTCAATCCACGATGTAGCTCAAGGCTAACATCAAACCACGTACTCGAAGTACACCCGTACCTTCTTTCATATCCCACCCATGCACATGCACATGTAATAATGGCATAATAGTAAATGCATGCACATGTTATTAAGGCAGACAATCATATTTCTATAGGCATTGTCACATTCACATCGGCACTATCACATTCTTATCAACAGATAATACTAACCTGATTATCATTATACCCCTTTTAGGGTAATCACCACATAACTGCCACTGCACTGATTAGCACATAAATCACACATGCAAGTATAACATACATATCACATACCAGGAAAACGGTAGACTAACTACACACCTAATCACTTGTAGAACTACGCTTTCAAGATCGACGCTATCACTAAGTGATACTATGGCTATCTGCCTATTTTGCTGCTCTGACGCTGGTCCACACCCCGGTGGCCAATCCCGAACTGCCGAGACAGATCTTTTCTTAAACTTCGGGATAGGGACTTTCCCTTTACCTTCTTGACCGGCATCCATGTCCATTAATGATATCTTAATCAGAACCAAACGTTTAACTGATAACATCATAATCTAAATATACCAAATCTAAACTATACTTACTAAATATTCTTACCAACGAATCGAATCCCGGAAGCTTCTGATTACCTTTGTCGAAATTCATAAATGGCCACAGTCAGAATCGATTATCACTTATTTACCGAATATGGCCTATGGCCGAATTATCACCTTGACTTACCTTGCTTAAATCAAATCCCGAAAAGACCTCCTTCAATGCACCTTTACGCTAACACATACAAAAAGAAATGCAAAGTTATACTCATTCGGCCAACCCTAGAAATCAAAGCCTTACTCACTTGCTTTCGGCACACTTAAAAGAATAAGAAGAATGATTAGGAGAGCACTCTACTTACCACCAATGGCACCTCTGGCTTCTAAAACTTGCAACAAAGAAGAGAGAGTGAGGCCACTATAGGATTCAGCTATGGCTTCTCAATGGCAAGGGGTTATTCGGCTATCCAAGAAAATATGTAGAATTAAAGTTGAAGAAAAGAGAAAGAATAGGGAGAAGAAGTGAGAAGCAATTCGGCTCAAAGAGAGAGAATTAGAGGAACAATTTTTGGCCAAGGAAAATAAAATGAAGAAAGGAATAGCTAAAGGATGGTCACCCCTATTTATACTACTCAAATTTGGCAATCCTACCTCTTCTCAAATTCCACTTCCTTCTCTTATAATAACTCTTGAACACATATTCAAAAAATAAATCTATGATTATCTTATATCCATCAACTTAAAATAAATCCACCTTTATCACCTTAATTAATAAAATAAAATTTATCCATCATTAATCCTTTATCAAACTCTTAAATCATCTCTTATCTACCTATAAAAGAATAATCTAAAAATAAAACAATAATAATCTTCTATCTACTAATCTAAACTAAAAATAAATAAATTAACAATTATCCTACTCCAGCCGAATTTTAAAAGGATAAATGAGCTTAATCCTCTTCCAATTAAAAGTCTAATTGCCGTCCAATGCTTCCTTCTCTCTTGGCACCAAAAGCCAAAATTAAAACACCCAACTGCTGCTCAGACGACTTGAACCCGAGACCTACCGAAACCCTTAACTGCAGGTAACGCCCCAGCCACTCTGCCATGACGCGGTTTGTGATATGATTCACCCAAAACTTCTTTTAAGACCTACCTAGCCCAAGCGCCTTCTTGCCGCACAAAAATAAAAGGCCTTTTCTCGCTTCCTTCGCAACTCGAACTCAAGACCTGCTGGAGCCTCACTGCCGCAAGCCACATATAGCGCTCCAAGCCACTTTACCACTCCGACTTTCATGTCCGTAAACCTTGCCATTTATTTTTAAGGCCTTCCTAGCCCAATTTCACTTGTTGTCGCAAAAAGGGAAAATAAAACACTCCCATGCCGCCAACAGGATTCGAACCAAGGCCCTTGCCCAGGCGTCATTCCAGGCCCTTAAGTGGCGCCCTTAAGCCACTTTACCAAGCCCCTTTTTTTGTCCAAACACGCCTACGGTTTTCCTTAAAGTCTCCCTGGCCTTGCTCCCCTTCCAGACGTAAAAAGAAAAGCCCATTGCTTCCCACGCTGCTCGAACCCTGTCCACCTAGCACCTTGAGGCGTCACTCCCCTAAGCACTAAGTGGCGCCTCCTAGCCAATTTACCACTTGGATTTCTTGTGTCCTAAACCCCCAAAATTTTCTTAAGGCCTCTTCAGCCTAATTTCCTCCTTTAACTTAAAATTTCCATATTTTCCCAAAGCTTCCTCTTCCATCCTAGAGTTTCCAAAGCCCCTCAAACACCTCCAAACACACTCACTGAGCCCACTAACACATGAATTATGCACTAAATGTATAACCCCTAATCTAGGATGTTACACACGGCCTAGACACACGTCCGTGTGTCTACCCGTGTGGACATTGAAAAGGCTATATTTCAAACCAAAGGTGTAACACCCCCTTACTCATATCCGTCACCGGATTAGGGTTATGAGGCATTACCGAACTAAACTCAATTCCAGATAAACATTTATTTTAATCCAAGCACAAAGCAATGCTATCTTTTCTATTTCATATAACATTACAACCATTTAAAATAAATAATGTACAACCAGTTTTTCTTACAGTTATTTAATACATACAAATGTCTGAATCACATAAATTAAGCATTCATGACATATATACATCTAAACCATATCCCAACCTATATCATTTTATAACATATATTAGACATAAATCAGACCTATATAACATAAGCTGATTTTCATTCATATTACTATAATACATATGCTTATTAAACCAACCAAACCATTATACCATTTAATAATCAATTGCATATACAAACATATTAATATTACATCTTGGTCGAACATACTATTTCACCTTTCATTTGGATTCGTATCTAACCAACCAAGAAACATATTCATTTCTTACCATTAACAATTGGATCTATATAGCCAACTATCATATACATATCTCATTATAAAAGTATAAATATCACATAGCCAAATTCACTTAAACATAGCATTATTTATTCTTACTAAACACGTCAAGCATATGCCATTTACCATATCGCCGAAACACGTCTTAACTCAACTATCATTAGTAAAGCGTATTAAGCAAGTAACACATAAATTCACCTTAATCTAGATCATGCACACATCATAAACACAGCAACCATGTTTCACATATAATAAGCCAAGACCAAGTTTGCTAAAACTATCACCTAACATATATATATATATACCAAATGACCACCTTCCACATATGATATAAACCATGACCGAATTTAAAACATCCATTAGCATTATGAACAAGCTACGAAATCAAATCATATAAATGAAACTTAACCAAAAGAAATAGCCATTTTCGCAAGGCTATATTTATATACAAGACCAAATATCATAGGTTTCAAAACTTAGTCTAACCTATACATGCCTTTGATTCAAAAACTAAGCTTAAGCACCAAAAAGGGGTGATAGTGTGGTTGACTTCTCCGACGATCCTCAGATGCCCGTAGCTTGATCAAAATCTATAAAACAGAATAATGAGCGCACACGGAGTAAGCTTACTAGCTTAGTAAGTCTTAAGCGGATTTAAAGAAAATAATTCAATTTAACACCTAAGCGTTCCAAGTCAAATACCTAATATTAATTCAACTTTAACAAAGCACACATATGGTATCACATTGTTGAACTTCAATACCATATTTAACTTGACATTACTCATTATCTTACCTTCAACAAATAATTCATTAACTCAACTCAAAATTCAAATGGTAAGTATCCATTTCCTACCAAATACTCAATGCGTATGCACATCATTTAAATGGAACCACATACAAGAATATATATACACTTATTCACTTCACATCTTATAACTCTAAATGTTCAATATACACGAAATATCAATATGATTTCATAACCAAATGGCCGAATATACATACATAATCATTAACCACATTCTCATCCAACAATATACATATATACTTTTCCAAATGATCGAAGATATAAATTCAATTAAACAACTCACAGGCACTTACCTGTACGGCCCCGTAATTTAATTCATACGAATAAGCTTAAGTTTGTTCTTTCGTCAACATAACTCCACCATTTCGTATGCATAAGCTCGTATTAAAAAAATAATCACCGGCATTAAGCCTGCTAGACCGAGGTCTGACATTTGATCACCGGCATTTAGCCTGCTAGGCAATAAGCCCGAAACACTTCACTGGCACAAGGCCTGCTAGGCTCGAAGCCCAATATATTTCATCGGCACAAGGCCTGCTAGGCATTAAACCCAATACATTCCACCGACATAAAGCCTGCTAGGCATTAAGCCTGATACATTCGATATAATTCAAATATAACATATGTCATGCTTAATTTAAATCACGTGCACAAAATGAACTCAAATAAATTTAATTACCATTCATAATCAAATCTTTATGACACATTCGGCTATGATCAAATTTAAATCCAATAGTTCAAAGTTCGACATGTAAACTAAATTATGAACAATATTTACAGTAATAACTTGCTTTAAGGCTTACCTCGACTGTCGACAGACGACGAAGACCAACTATTCAACTATTTTTGTTTTTTCCCCAATCCAAATCCGTTTTTTTTTTTGTTCTTGATCCCAAATTGAGCTCCCAATTTCTGAAATTCCAGCTTCAACAATGGAGTTTTCTTCCTCCCACATTCGGCCAAGAAGATGAACAAAGGTATGTTCTCTTTCTTTCCACTTTGTTTCATTTTTTTTATGTCTTAAATTAAAAATAACATTTATTTACTTATTAATAATAAAACATGTTATTATAATAACAATATTTTATCTAATTTCTCTCATGTTGTCATCCACTCTACTAACATTGGATTAATTGTCCTTTAAGGACTTCACTTTGATAAAGCCATCACAATTTAACACATAATCCATTAAAAGGTCACTTCTAACAATTATACAATTTAGTCCTTTAGTCAAATTAGACACACAGATAAGCAAATTAATTCACAAAAATTTAACACATGCTAATTCACTAATCATCAACACAGAATATAATATTAAAAATATTCAGACTCGGATTTGTGGTCCTGAAACCACATCAACACAGAATATAGTATTAAAAATATTCAGACTCGGATTTGTGGTCCTAAAACCACTATTCCGATTAGGGTCAATTTCGGACTGTTACAACTCTCCCCCCTTTAGGGATTTTCAGGACCACAAATTCGAGTCTGAATATTTTTAATATTATATTCTGTGTTGATGATTAGTGAATTAGCATGTGTTAAATTTTTGTGAATTAATTTGCTTATCTGTGTGTCTAATTTGACTAAAGGACTAAATTGTATAATTGTTAGAAGTGACCTTTTAATGGACTATGTGTTAAATTGTGATGGCTTTATCAAAGTGAAGACCTTAAAGGACAACTAATCCAATGTTAGTAGAGTGGACGACAACATAGATAAAATATTGTTATTATAATAACATGTTTTATTATTAATAAGTAAATAAATGTTATTTTTAATTTAAGACATAAAAAAAATGAAACAAAGTGGAAAGGAAGAGAACATACCTTTGTTAATCTTCTTGGCCGAATGTGGGAGGAAGAAAACTCCATTGTTGAAGCTTGAATTTCGGAAATTGGGAGCTCAATTTGGGATCAAGAACAAAGAAAAACGGATTTGGATCGGGGAAAAACAAAAATAGTTGAATAGTTGGTCTTCGCCGTCCGTCGACAGTCGAGGTAAGTCTTAAAGCAAGTTATTACTGTAAATATTGTTCATAATTTAGTTTACATGTCGAACTTTGAACTATTGGATTTAAATTTGATCATAGCCGAATGTGTCATAAAGATTTGATTATGAATGGTAATTAAATTTATTTGAGTTCATTTTGTGCACATGATTTAAATTAAGCATGGCATATGTTATATTTGAATTATATAGAATGTATCGGGCTTAATGCCTAGCAGGCTTTATGCCGGTAGAATGTACCCGAAAATCTTACCGTTAAACAAAGTTGGATATTGTTGCCTCATTGAATCCTCAGGCTCCCACGTAGCCTCTTCTACTCCATGTCGATTCCATAGTACTTTTACTAACGGAATTTTCTTGTTTCTTAACTCTTTCACTTCACGAGCTAAAATACGGATTGGTTTCTCTTCGTACATCATATCAGATCGGATTTCAATTTCAGATGGGGTAATCACATGTGACGGATCTGGTTGTAGATCGGGTATTTTTGAAAGTTTTACCGTGGAACAAAGTACTCAGATTCGGTCGTAAAGGCAAGTTGAGTCTAAGATTCATTGGACCGTATTAAATCACAGAGCGTATCGAGCCGGTTGTTTATAGATTACAGTTACCACCTGAAATAGAAAAGATACATAATGTCTTCCATGTTTCGATGCTTCGTAAATATCGATCAGATCCATCGCATGTGATTAACCCGACGGAAGTTGAGATTCAATCTGATATAACCTACGAAGAATAACCGATTCGTATTATGACTCGGGAGATAAAAGAATTGAGAAATAAGAAAATTCCTTTAGTTAAAGTGCTGTGGCAAAAGCACGGGTTTGAAGAAGCAACTTGGGAATCGGAGGATACTATGAAAAAGCGCTATCCGAACCTTTTTACTGGTAAGATTTTCGGGGACGAAAATTCCTATGGGGGGAGAGTTGTAACAGTCCGAATTCGACCCTAATTGGAACGATGGTCTCAGGACCATGAATTCGAGTCAGTAGAATATTTTAATATTTTATATCTAGTCTATAATCTATGATTGAGCATGTGTTAAATTTTGGTGAATTAATTTGCTTATTTGTGTGTCTAATTTGACTAAAAGACTAAACTGTATAATGGTTAGAAGTGATCTCTTAATGGATTATGTGTTAAATTGTGATGGCTTTATAAAGTGAAGTCCTTAAAGGACAATTAACCAAATTTTAGTAAAGTGGACGACAATATGATAGAAATTAGATTAAAATATTGTTATTATAATAATATGTTTTGTTGTTAATAAATAAATAAATGTTATTATTAATTTAACACATAAAAAATGAAACAAAGTGGAAAGAAAGAGAACATACCTTGTTCATCTTCTTGGCCGAATATGGGAGGAAGAAAACTCCATTTTTGGAGCTTGAATTTCGGCAATTGGGAGCTCAATTTGGGGTATGTTTTTTGCTTAGTTTTTATTTATTTTTACATTTTTAGAATCGTTGCTTTGAATGCTATATAACCCATGTTGAAATTTTTGAGTTTGTGACACATTAAGATTCGGCCATTGATGTATTTTCATGGTATGTGATGTTTGAAGGTAGATTATTAATAGTATGTTTTAAATCATCATGTTTATAATTAGAAGTTTTAGTGAAATTGAGTGTTAGGGGTTAATTTGAAAAACAATAAATTCTTGAAGGACTAAAACATGAAGTAATAAAATGCAAGGTCTTGTATCAAGTCTATGAACATTCGGCAATTGATGTGTGTAACCAAAATTTGTGCATTTTGTGTTTTGTACAAATTGGACTAAATTGTAAAAGTGTGAAATAATGGGGCAAAATGGTAATTTTCCTATTTATGTGTTTTAGGACTAAATTGAATATAAATGTGCTTGATTGAGCTTAAATTTAATGTATTTAGATCAAGAACAAAAGGAGATAGGATTGGATCAGGGAAAAACTAAATTGATCGACTAACCGGGAAGTTGAACTCGTTGATATTCGAGGTAAGAACTTAAGCAATTGAACTCAATTGAATTTTACTCTATGTTACGTATCTATTTTAAATAATTTTTGGCATGTAAATCTTTGTAATGCCGAATGGGAATTGAGAAACTTAGCTTGAATAGCCGAATATAAGAGTTGGTGAATGTTTAAGTATGTTTTAATTAGTGGAGCAAAAATGAATATATTTGAATGAAATACGAGATGGTTATGTATACGAGCGATATGAGGAACGGATGTTTAAAAATGTGGGAATTATGTTTATATATATATATTAAAGTGCCGAATGTACTAGTGAGGGTTGCTTGTAAACTTTTCATTACATGGACATATTTGTAAATGAGTATTAGGATATATATGTATATTGTATTGGAAAGAAATAAAATTGAATGGCACTATGTGTGCGAGCTTATACCGAGCACTGTGTGTGCGAAATCGGTCGGACGGCACTAAGTGTGCGGAAATGGACAAGTAACGGCACTAAGTGTGCGATACGTTACGAGAAAATCGGCACTAAGTGTGCGAAATTGATAGGTAACGGCACTAAGTGTGCGATACGTTACCAAATCAAAATATACGAAAATATAAATCGAGGCTCGTAAGAATACTACTGTTTTTATTTAACATAATACATGTACGGAAAAGGTGATGGATATTATTATGTGTTACGCAGTAACGAGTAGCTCAGAAAGGTGAATATACTCAAGGTAAGTACCATTTCCATTTAGATTAAAGTTGAGAAATGGTTCGAATTGTGGTTGAATAATTGCTATGCATATGTTATGTATGTGATTCAATTATAGGGTGGTTATGAACTTAACTAATGAGGGTTCGGATATAATGTACAATGGTCGTAAATGAGTAAGATTATTTCTTTAGGAATTTGTATATGCTTATGCGAATGTATGCATTGCTTAAGTCTTACTAAGCTATGAAAGCTTACTTTATTTTGGTTAATTCTTGTGTGCATAGGTTACTTTTGGAAGCTCGACTTGTGCTCGGGAATCACCTCGGAAGCTCACCATACTATCATCTCTTTTGGTATTCTTTTTGAAGTAGTAAACTATGATTATTATGGCATGTATAAGCTAAGGTACTTTTGGATTAATTTCAAATGATGTATATGTGTATTTATGCCATGCGAAAATGGCTAAATTATGGTCACTTGGTTTTGTTTGAGTTCGGCCTTGATGTTTGTTTAATATGAAAGTACTTTTTTTTATGTTTTTGAGTTTGATATATGAAAAGGTGGTAAGAATGACCTTAAGGTTAATTATCTTGACATTATAGATAATTGTGAGGTTAGTTACGGCATTAGTTATTAGGGAAGTATAGTACATGATGTGTATATATGTATATGTAAATGCTTGGTTGGTGTCATGGCGTGACGTTGATGTTATATGTATATATGATGCATAATCGATCAAGTGGTTGGTCCACCTTAGAAATATGTCAATGGTATATTATGAATGTGGTGAGAAGTTAAATTAGATTATTGGTATGTAATATCTTGTGCATATTCGGTCTGGTAGTGTCTTTAGCAATTTGATATAAATGTGTATATGTACGCGGGTATGAGAGGTATTAAAATGACTAGGTAAATGTTTGAGTTGGGTACTTATATGTTTTAGGTAATTTGTAAAATGTAATTGACTATATTAATTAAAAGAGAAGTAGTTAATGAAATAGATAAATACTTTCGGCAATTGCCATTGAATTTGGTGTAGCTTAGGTTCGGACAAGCAAGGTTTATGCCATACTTGTATATGTGGTTTTAGTATTTGATACTTGTTTAGGTAAGGAGATTATAAGCATATGCATGTCTAGCTATTTTAACTAAATGACCAAATGAATAGTACTTTTGCTATTTGATCAAAATTACCTTTATGTGAAATTGGTATTATACATGATAGTTAAGTTAATGTGGAATTATAGATGCATGTTTACGTATAATTAAGATAAGGAGCCGAATGCACACTATTTTATATACATAAAAATTTTATGGATATGAGTGCATGTAAGTACATATATAGGTAAGTATAAAGATATGTTGCCATAAGTATGAAGGGTGAATATGTTTGGGTTGAATAAATACTTTAGGTTGATTTGTAATGTATCAAAGAAATATGATACGAATTTTTATAACATTTTAAAGTATATCTTTTATTTAGTTATGAATGCTTGTATTGGGTCATATTATGATAGGTAATACCCCGTAACCCTAATTCGGTGAGGGATACGGGTTAAGGGTGTTACACATGTAGCCTGACCGTGGTCGATCCTGCCAAAACCAACACGGGTATCCAGCACCCCCGTGCTAAGGCCATGTACTACTTGGCCATATATTGACTTGCTCACATGGTCGCCAGGCACGCCTGTGTGCCATGGCCGTGTGACATTAATAGGCCATTTGCATGGCCAAAATGCCACCCATATGGGTCAATCCTACAAGCACATTTGAGCATGGTTCCTCACACAATTTTGGCAACCAATTCATAACAAAATGATCATCCAACCTCTACATTCCAATCCAAATCTAATCATGCCAAATTTACCAAACTAAAACTCATGTAATCATTAGCATAACTCATCCATACACTTACCAACCATCCCTAAGTTTACCACTCATAAGTAAATTTCCCAACTCACAATCCATACCAAAAGATGCATCACATATACCAAAGTCATTCATGCTAAAAACTAGCACATATCTAGCCACATCTCATGGCTATTTACAAATCTCAATCATGATTCAATAACTAGCCTATGCATGTCATATTTTACTATGTAAATCATTCCAAAATACCCAAAATAGATTGTCGATAGTGTGACTGAGATGCTGACAATCCCCAGATTCGAGTTAGCTTTATTGACACTGCAACGCAGAGAAACAAATCACACAGTAAGGTTCCTAAAGCTTAGTAAGTTCGACATACAATACAATTGTCTCATCAATTTAAACCAATGTATATAATAAATAATCACATAGATCAATTATCTCATATTCATGCCCTCTCAACCATAGCTAAAATACTCATTCACTCAATCATAGCTTGTTTATAACTCATCAACCCCAAAGGTTCAACACATACCTTAGCTAACACATAGTTATTCAACTTCCAAGCTATTCAATGCTCGATATTATATGTCGATCATCCTTTGATATTTGTTCAACTTAATCGCACACTCAGTGCTATATACATGCCAGAAGCATACTCATCATCGCACACTTAGTGCCTTATCTTTCAATCGACTTATCTCGGTATCGTACACACAGTGCCAAATCAAACAACCGAAGCTTTCACAATTTCGCACACACAGTGCTATTCACTTCTATTTCAATTTCAATTTCGCACACTTAGTGCTGTTAACTAATTCTTGCACATAGCATCACAATTTCATACACATTTACATATTCATTTCATAATGCTAAAACATATCTTAATAACATGTATTATATCTGAACTTACCTCGGACGTCGAACTATCGAAACGGTCGATTAATCAAGTATTTTATCTTTACCTCGATCTCGATCTGAACTTCTCCTCTTGTAACATCCTAGATTAGGGGTTATGCGTTCGTGCGTAATTCATGAGATAGTGGGCTCAGTGGGTGTGTTGGATGTGTTCTGAGGAGTTTTAGGAACCCTAAGATGTATGGAAATGTATGGAAATGTAAGGAAATGCATGGAAATGTATGGAAATGTAAGGAAATGTATGGAAATGTAGGGAAATGTGTTGGAAATGTAAGGAAATGTCTTGTCTTGGAAATGTGAGGAAATGTCCTGGAAATGTAAGGAAATGGTTTAGAAATGTTGAGTTTAAAGGAGGCAAACGAACATTTTTGGAAACTTGGAAATGTAAGGAAATGATAAGTTTTAAAGTTTAAAAAGAGGAAATTAAGGCAAGGTGGCCTTAAGAAAATTTATGGAGGAAATATGACATGAAATTGGGCTTGTAAAAGTGGCCTGGAAATGCCACTTAAAGGTTTAGCATGTGACGCCACCTACATGTACAGTTGGGCCATGGTTCGAGTCACTTAGGAAGCAAAATAAAGCTTTTATTTGTGCGGCAACAAGAGGAAGAGATGGACGGCTTGGGGAGTCTTTGGGAGGAGTTTAAGATGAGGTTTTATTCTTATTAAAATTCGGCTAAAAGGGGTGATAAATGTGGATATTATTTCTTTTATTTTGATAGATAAGGAAGAGATAAAAGAGGATTATTATCAGTATTATTTTTATTAGGAGATAAGAGATAAATATTGGATTAAGTTTTGTTGATAATTAAAGTGATAATTAAAGGGATAAAGCTATCAAAATAGAAGAGTGGTGGCCAAGTAAGGGACTCTAGCCTAGTAAATTTAGCTATAAAAGGAAAGGAGAGGCCATTCAGCATTATTTTCTGTTCTTTGAAAGCCTCTATCGAATTCTCTTCACCAAATCTTCTTCTTCTTCTTTTATTTTTGCCAAGCCAAAATACCTTGTGTTCAAGCCGAATCCTCCATCTTTATTCTTCCTTCTCTTTTCTTTCTAATCCCTCCAAAAGCCGAAAGCTTGCTAAGTTCAAGGCCATAGCCGAATAGTTTGAGACTTCAAGCAAAGGAACTATCGATATCTAAAGTAAGGGTAAGATCTCATTCGGTTTCATCCTTTTTCTTTTAAGATTTACCGAAATCTAGGGCTAACCCCATTAATATCTTGTTGTCGAAACCTTGAAGAGATCTTTCGGGATTTACTAAGTGTCGACTACAAGGAAGGAGAAGTTCTTTTCCCGAAGGTACACCATAAGCCGCGTGTTCCCTAGTTATTCGGTGAGTTTCGGGATTTAAAATCCACAAGGTAGGTGTCTATAACATTCGGCCAAGGCCTATTTTGGATATCTAGATCTATTTCTTACTTTGTTTAAAAGCCAAAACTAACCTATGATGTGACTTAATGTTTGGCCGAATGCAAGAAGGTGTACAACAAAGTTTTCGGGATTTGACTATAGTCAATTCGACACCAAGGTAATTTTTAGTGTACTAATCCTACTAGGATTTGGATTTATGGCCGAATAGTTCTTTACTAAGTATTAAATGATTGATTAAATGTAGAGATCTAAGATCTAAGGTGTTAGATCAAGCTTTTCAGGATTTGGATTGGAAACCCTAAGTGAATCAGGTGTGTACCCCACACTAATTCTTAATAAGTTTATGGCAATATTTAAATATGCATATATGTTATAAGATTGTGAATATGGCTAAGTACCATGCTATGGTACAAAAGTACTCAGGTACGTTTCCTACGCCTACTAGGATTATGAAATATGTTATGTGTAACATGAGAATAATGATAAGAATGTGAAGGTGCCGATGTGAATGTGACTATGCCTGTGGAAATGTGATTGATTGCCTTAATAACATGTGCATGCATTTATTATTATGCCACTATTACTTGTTGCATATACATGGGTTGGGATATGAAAAAAGGTACGGGTGTACTTCGAGTACGTGATTTGATGTTAGCCTTGAGCTACATCGTGGATTGACGTTGACTGAGGTCACGTCGTGGATTTATTTGCGATTAAGTTCGCGTGGTTTGATGAGTAGCTCTGTGCCTCATCGTGGTTGATATAGGCTATGTGCCATATCGTGGTTGATGAGTGACTATGTGTCCCATCGTGGTTTTGGTGTTAGCTACAGCTACATCGTGGATTGGCGCTGACTGAGGTCGCGTTGTGGATTATTGTACTTAATTGCACGTGGACGGCATTGATTGCCTTTGGAGTGAAAAGGAGAGGGTGATTTGTTAATCCCTGGTGTGTGGTAGGCTGGATACGGGGGTGTGTAGAGGATGGACCCTAGGTTGGGTTGGGTGCACTTTGCATATTATATCTGATATGAATATTTAATGTGGAAATGGGCCAAGCCCAGTTGATATGTGGATTATTAAGAAAAGGGCCAAGCCCAGTATATGAATGTGGATCAGTGTGGAAATGGGCTAAGCCCAGTATGTGGAAATTATGTGGTTAACTACCCTATTATAAGAATGTGATATGGTTATGGGCCAAGCCCAATAAGTGAGCACATGTGAATAAGTTGCATTACTATTTGCTATATGGGTTATTATATGGTTTGATATGTATGGTATGCCTAAATCTATTTGGACTTAGTGTTGTGTACACATTGAGTCTGTTGACTCACCCCGTTGTGGGACTATTTTCAGGTGACGAGCAGTAATGGACCAGGTTCGGCAGAAGCTTAGGGATGGTCATGCACAACAAGAAATCTATGATTTGGACTTTTATTTTCTTTAAGTACTTTGGTTTTAAATTTGGGTTATATTTATGTAATGAGGCCTTAGTGAACTATTTTATTTCTGTCTTATTGTTTAATTATGTTTACAAATTTTTATTAAGTTAAAGATTAAGTAATTTATTTTTGAAAATACTCTATATGTTTTATCACTTAAAATTAAAAAGGGTTTTCAATATAAAATCGAATTCGTTTTCAACTCAAGCCCAACCCAAAACAATATTTTTTTTAAAAAAAAATCGCACAAGTTTTTCCTAAGAAGCAAAAGAATTTGAACTGGTTTTCTTGAGGAACATACCAAATCTGGTCAAAGCTCGTGGGCCGGGTTTGGGGTGTTTCACCTCTTTTGGTCTATACACATTCAAATTCAGTCCATTCAATCACCAATTCATTCATTTTAATCCAAACACACATATTTAGGGCATTTTACACAATAGCCCTAACATTTTCACATTTCGACACTTTAGTCCTTTATTCATAAAATTATCAAATTCACATAATTAGCTTGCACCCATGCTTAGCCGAATACTCACTATACTCATACAAGCTCATACATTTCATTTGTTTCACATTTTAGTCCTCCAATTTCTTATTTTCTCAATTAAGCCCAAAATACTCAATTTCACTAAAAATCCCAATACAAACTATTTAATCAAAACACCAAGTTTCCATATTTCACTATCAACTAACACATAGCTCAGTTGTTCATCTTTGACTCATCACAAAAACATCATCAATTCACAAAATTACAACATGGGTTAGCTAGAGCACGAAGCAACGATTACAAAAATGTAGAAATTATCAAAAACCTAAGCCAAAACATACCTTAATTTTGCTTAACAATGGCCGAATACCCCAAAGCCTTATTCCTTTCTTTTTCCTTCAAATTTTCGGCACTCACAAAGATGATAACATTCATCTTTTGTTTCATTTGTTTTATATAATCATAATAATATTTATTTTACCATACTATCCCTTTTACTAAACATTAAATAACAAATATACATTAATGGGATATTTGTCCATTTAACATCCACTATCTTAAAAAGGTTAAATTGCCTCATAAGGCCTTCACCTTAAAAAGCCAACAACAATTAAGTACTTAATAATCAACAACCAACATTTTACACTTTATACAATTTAATCTTCTCTCGCAATTTGACACACAGTCGATAAAATTATCACATAGAATTTTCACACAGGCTATATCACATACTATTCACACAAAAAATATCATTAAAATATTTTTACGATCTCGAATTTGTGGTCTCGAGACCACTGTTCCGACCAATGCCTAAAACAGGCTATTACAACTCTCCCCCTTAGGGATTTTCGTCCCCGAAAATCTTACCAGTCAATAACTGAGGATGTTGCTCTCTCATAACGTTCGTGGGCTCCCACGTAGCCTCTTCAATTCCGTGTTTGTGCCATAATACTTTCACTAAAGAAGTTTTCTTATTTCTCAACTCTTTAGTCTCTCGTGCCAAGATTCGGATTGGTTCTTCACTATACGATAAGTGTGACTGAATCCCAACTTCAGTAGGAACAATCACATGAGACGGGTCTGATCTGTACTGTCGAAGCATTGACACATGAAACACGTTATGAATCTTTTCTAACTCAGATGGCAATCTCGATCTATAAGCAACCGGCCCAACTCGTTCAATAATCTCATACGGTCCAATGAACCTCGGACTCAGCTTGCCCTTCCGGTCGAATCGAAGTATTTTCGTCCAAGGGGATACTTTCAAAAACACTTTATCACCAATTTCGAATTCAATATCTTTTCTTTTCAAATTTGCATAAGACTTCTGACGAGCTGAGGCCGCTTTCAAATTGTCACGAATTACTTTAACTTTTTGCTCAGCCTCTTTTATCACATCAACCTCATGAATCTTATTCTCATTCAGCTCGGTCCAATACAATGGAGTTCGACATTTTGACCGTAAAGAGCCTCATATGGTGCCATTTTGATACTAGATTGAAAACTGTTGTTATACGCAAACTCAATCAATGATAAATGCTTTTCCCACGTACTTTCAAATTCAAGTATACAACATCTCAGCATATCTTTGAGGATCTAAATGATTCACTCTGATTGACCATCTATTTGTAGATGAAAAGCAGTAATGAAATGTAATTTCGTGCCTAAAGCATCTTGTAATTTCTTCCAAAATCGCTAGGTAACTCTTGGATCTCTGTTAGACACAATAGATAGAGGTACCCCGTGCAATCTCACAATCTCATCAATATATAATTCAGCCAATCTAACAAGTGAATAATCTATTCTCACTGGAATAAAGTGAGCTGATTTTGTCAATCTATCAATTATAATAATCTATTCTCACTGGAATAAAGTGAACTGATTTTGTCAATCTATCAACTATTACCCAGATCGCATCTTTCTTTTTCGGAGATAAAGGCAAACCCAACACAAAGTCCATCGTGATTCTCTCCCATTTCCACTCAGGAATCATAATCGGTTGTAACAAACCATACGAAACTTGATGTTCAGCTTTAACTTGCTGACAAACTAGATATTTCGACACAAAGTCAGAAATACCTCTTTTCATACCATGCCACCAATAGAACTGTTTCATATCATTATACATCTTCATACTCCCCGGATGAACAGTCAAATGACTATTGTGAGCTTCAGTCAAAATCATCGAAAACAACTCTGAATTTCTTGGAACACAAATCCGATCTCTAAATCTCAAACAATTATCACTATCTACTCGAAATTCTGATTCAGCATTTGATTCACACAGAACTCGTTTAGCCATCATTTCAACATCATTTTTCTGAGCATCACAATTCTATTGTACAAACATCGGCTTAACTTTCAATTCAGCTGCTACCGCTCTATCATCACATAGATCTATCCGATTACTGAAAGCTCGCAAAGCATATAATGATTTTTGACTCAAGGCATCCGCTACAACATTAGCTTTACCCGGGTGGGAATCCATCACAAGTTCGTAGTCTTTCAATAATTCTAACCATCTTCTCTGTCGCAAATTCAAATCTTTCTAAGTCATCAAATACTTTAAACTCTTATGATCAGTATAGTTGTGACATTTCTCACCAAATAAGTAGTGACGCCAAATCTTTAACACAAACACAATGGTAGCTAACTCAAGATCATGCACCGAATAATTCTTTTCATGCGGTTTTAACTGTCTCGAAGCATAAGAAATGACTTTCCCTTCTTGCATCAGCACACAGCCCAAACCATTCAATGATGCATCGCTGTAAACTATGAACTCTTTGCCCGATTAGGGTTGAATCAAAACTGGTGCTTCCGTTAGAAACACTTTCAACTGTTCAAAACTTTGCTGACACTTTTCTGACCACTCGAATCTAACATCCTTCTGTAATAACTTTTTCAACGGAGTCGCAATTGTCGAAAAGCCTTTCACAAACCGTCTATAATATCCTACTAGTCCCATAAAACTAAGGACTTCAGACACATTTCTCGGAGGCTTCCATTCTAAAATAGCAGAGATTTTACTCGGGTAAACTCGTATCCCAGCAGCTGATACAATATGTCCCAGAAAATTGACCTCATGCAACAAAAATTCACATTTGCTAAACTCTGCATACAACTGTTTCTCACGCAGAGTTTGTAGCACGATTCTCAAATGCTTAGCATGCTGCATCTCATCACACGAATAGAACAAAATATCATCAATGAATACCACAACAAAGCTATCCAAATATGGTTTGAATATCCGATTCATTAGATCCATAAACACTGCAGGAGCATTTGTTAGTCTGAAAGGCATCACTAAGAATTCGTAATGTCCATACCTCGTTCCGAAAGCGGTCTTCGGTACATCAGATTCTTTAACTCTTAACTGATAGTAACCAGATCTCAAGTCTATCTTTGAAAACAATGTAGCTCCCTTCAACTGATCGAACAAATCATCAATACGAGGCAACAGATATTTGTTCTTTACCGTCACTTTGTTCAATTGTCGATAATCAATACACATTCTCATAGTTCCATCTTTTTCATCACAAATAACACAGGAGCTCCCCAGGGTGAGAAACTCGGTCGTGCAAATCCTCTATCAGTTAATTCTTGCAACTGCAATTTTAACTCTTTCGATTCTGTTGGTGCCATTCTATACGGAGCTATAGAAATGGGAGTGGTCCCCGGCACTAATTTAATACCAAATTGCACTTCCCGAATTGGAGGTAATCCCGGCAGCTCTTCAGGAAACACATCTGGAAACTCACATACTACAGGCACAGATTCAACTTTCTTTTCCGACACCTTTGTATCAATCACGTATGCCAAATAAGCTTCACAACCTTTTCTCACATAGTTCATGGCTTTCATCGTAGATACAACAGCTGGTAATCCTTTTATATCATTGGATTCAATTCGAACTATATCACCATTCAAACTCTTCAACTCAATACTCTTTCTTTTACAATTCACGATGGCATTATGCAGAGTAAGCCAATCCATACCTAGAATTATGTCAAACTCATCGAATGGTAACAACATCAAATTAGCTTGAAAACAAGCATTCCGAAACATCAATGGGCAATTCTTGCACACCTTATCCACCAAAACACACTTGCCTAAGGGATTCGATACTCTAATCACAAATTCAGTAGACTCAACAGGTAGAGTCTTATTCAATACTAAATTCATACACACATTGGAATGAGTTGATCCCGGATCTATCAATGTAATAACATCAATATCAAATAAAGTGAAAGTACCGGTGATGATGTCTGGAGATGATGTTCCTCTTGTGCACGTATAGCATAGGCTCAGGCAGGTGCTCTCGCTTCTGACCTCATAGCCGTGTCAGTTGTCCACCTCTGACTTTCGCTCGCATTTCTGTTGTTTCTGAGTGGTCTACCTCTAGCAGTAACATTACTCGGTCTTTCATTCTGAATATTTTCTTCTTCGACCATCTTTGGGCAATCTCGAATAAAATGATCTCGAGCTCCACATTTATAACAAACTCTGTTATTATACTTGCCCCAGCACTCTCCCACATGTCGTCTCCTACATTGTCTACACTCAGGCTTATTACTCTTAATGATGCCAACACTTGATTCATTCGGAGCTTGAATTCGTAAACCAGTACTTTGTCTCGAACGATCTCTACTTGGATGTCCAAACGAAACATTTGAACGATTTCTTTCATCTCTGTATCACTTTGCTGAAGGTTGAGAGAACTTATTCATCGATCTCTTTCTTTCATCACGAGCCTCAGAATCGGCTTTCTTCTTTTCTTTACTGACCTCCTCAACTTTGCATGCTCTTTCGACTAACACAACAAATTCATTTATATCAAGTATCCTAACCAACAATTTAATGTCTTCATTCAATCCCTTTATGAAACGTTTACACATAGTAGCTTCGGTCGAAACACATTCTCTCGCGTATTGACTCAATCTTATGAATTCCTGCTCGTACTCAGTAACAGACAAACGACCCTGTTTCAACTCTAGAAACTCTTTACGCTTCTGATCAATGAAGCGTTGACTAATATACTTCTTTCTAAACCCAACTTGAAAGAAGTCCCAGGCGATTCTCTCTATCGGAACCACAGATATCAATGTTTTCCACCAATTATAAGCCGTGTCTCTCAACAAAGAAACTGCATACTTAATGCACTAATCAGAATTCAACGACATCTCATCGAATACTCTAATTGTATTCTCAAGCCAAAATTTAGCTCGCTCAGCATCGTCATAAGATGTGGCCCTAAACTCCTCGGCCCCGTATTTTCGAATCTTGTCTACAGATGGTTTATTCAATCTGATCAGATTTACAACTTGTGGCACAACATGTACTTGTGGGGGTGGAGGTTGTGGAGCAGCCGGATTCGTTCGAACGAACTCCGTAAACCACTCGTTCATCACTCGAAAGAAGGCTTGCTTAGCCTCTTCTATCTCACTACTATCATTTGGCCGAGATGTGGCCGGCGCTGTCCCTTGAGCGGGAGCAGGCGCATTGCTTTCTACAGCATTAGCAACTGCTCGATCGGGATCCATTACTATATAAAAACACATTTTCAACTGTCAGAATTCATCACACTATCTCAATTTCATAATATGGCATGTATAGCTAGACTCACACTCGCTACGTTAGTCCGAGAAAAGACTAAACCGTAGCTCTGATACCAATAAAATGTAACACCCCTAACCCGAAACCATTGCCGGAATGGGGTTAAGAGGTATTACCGATCAATCAGAACATTTAACATCTAAATTTACGACACAAAGTCAATCATCTTCAACCACATTCATTTACAATCACGATGTCCCTTATCAAGGTCTATGAGACCTTAAACATGCTTACAAACCGAGTCGGGACTAAACAGAAACAAATACAAAATTTCATGGAAAATTAAAACTTTTCTAAGTTATAGGGCTTACACGCCCGTGTGGGCAGGCCATGTGCCTTCCACGGCTAATAGACACACCCGTGTGTCCTTCCCGCGGTCTATCCTGACTATACTCTCACGACCACGAAGCACGCCCGTGTTGTAAGAGTATGCCTAAAGATCAATCATGAGATGGTTGTAATAACATACTTGATTTACCATGTTTATTAAGCGTTGTCATTATTATTTCAGTTTTTCCTTCTGTGTGTACAAATAAACTATTTTATAATAATGTCCTGAGAATAATATGATTATTCTTAAAATATCCTTAGTTAAGTATTATTGTTGAGTAGGACAAGAATAATGCATTAAGACTAACATGTAGTTGATTGATGATAAAGAGTTGTCATTGATATGGAATGTCAAAATCAATGCATGAATATGTTTTTAGAGAACAACATATTGAACTGACCCGCTATGAGTATGTTTCTTGGATTATTATGTAATTGTCACAACATTACTCATAGTGATTAATATGTATATGATCCTCAGACTTGAGATAATCATTATCCCAACATCGTGAGTCGTATATTTTGATACAGTCAAACGTACACCGTAACTGGTTGTTCTATAAAGGCTGATGTTGGATATACCACAATCTATGTAGAGGGATATTGTTGATCAATATAGGATAAGTCCCTCCCACATAATGGGAGTAATATCTTAGGCCACTTGATTGAGTGAGACTAGAAATGCATGGCCATGCTCAAATAAGTTGACATGAGATGTCGTACTAATTTGTATATCATAGTCTACTCAAGATATCAAGAAACATGGGATAGACTATACAAGTGTGACTATTCCATGACTTGTGTCCATTCTAGAGATAAAGGACTTAAGGATTAATGCATGAAAGATTAATCACAAAAAGTTATGTCGAATCATGACTTCTTGTAACACAGGTAACAATGATGCATTAATAGATGCCACTTATTGTTTGTGACATTAGAATCGTTCTAGTATTACTGCTAACGTTACAAGAACCTACAGGGTCACACCCTATGGTTGAAATGAACGGAATAAAACATAGTTGGTATTGTGTTTGATTGTCACATGAATTAAATTAATTAAAGAATTAATTTAATTGGGCAATCAAATATTGAATATATTATATGTACAAGGATGTTGTACACATAATGAGAATTAATATATGAATTTGGTTCGTATATAAATTTAAATAAATATAGTTTACCGAAATCCATGTTATAATTAATGTAATTATAACTTTTTGGGTATAGTTAATGTAATTAAAATTTTCGGTTAAAACATTATTATATTTATTTAATTTTATAACTCATTAAAGATATACCGATTATAAAAGGTAATAAGTGATACAAAACTTATTAAGAAAAGCCCTAAGAATTAGCTTGTATAGGTCTAGCAGCCGTCAAGCAAATAAAAAAACCTCTAAAACAGTTTTAGAGATTTCTGCCGTTCATAGTCAAACTGGGTGGATTACGTAGAGGCCGACATCGTAAAGGTTGCGGCTTGGTTCGACAGTAGATCAGAACTCTAGTTGCCGAGGCGTCGCTGTCTACTCAGATTGAAATTTTGGTAACTTCTAAACTTTTATTTCACCCCGATTCGTTCCTCACACATGGATTCATGGTTTGGATCGCCGGGATTAATTTTATTTTGCTACGCCATGGGGGTGCCGACATTTCAACAGTGGTATCAGAGCCACTTGTGTGGTACGAACTCGGGTTTAAATACTTGGGTGATGCAATTGTATGAGATGCATGCATTAATTTTACTACGTTTTCGATTGTTTAAATAGTTTAAGCATAACCTGACAACTATTCCTTTCGATAATTGATTAAATGTTAATCATGGTGTTGTGGCTTATTCAATTTTATGTTATTACTGTTAACAAATATGTAATGATGCGACGGTGGTATTTACAGTTTCCAGCAAGAGTTAACTGGCTAGTAGAACAAGGGTTGTTCCGATATGAAACCTCAAGGATTAAAATCCTGAAAACACGATTCTGTTGATAAAAGTTATCAAATCGTGAGGTTTCATTTGACTGGGGTTTGCTATTTGTATCGCGGGGCTCTGCCCCTGAACCCCTCCGACCGCTTCAGACCCCATCTTCTTATTATAGTATGTTTTGTTAATAAAGAAATTTATAAACTTGATGGGCCACGAAAGGTTGAAAGGATATTTGAGAATTCACCTTAGCAAAAAGCATTGAATTTTGTATGCTATTTTTGACATGCACGGTGTTTGAAATGCATAATTATAGCCCAATGACCCATTCGATAAAAAGGTTGTATTTTTTATATAAATACGGCCTGCGTGTCGTGCCTTACTACTATTCTCTTGTATTTCTCTTCTCATCTTACTCCCTCGTATGTAAAACGAGTTTCTGCATATTGTAATTTGCAAGAGTTGCTGTGGGCTAGACGAGAAGGAAGTTGGGACAACTATTGTGGATTGATAGCTTGTGAAACGGCTTACACCTTTAGGTTTCCTTTTTGTTCTCCCATTGGCTTGGGTTGAATCACCTTAGTTTATGGGCTATAACTATTGCATTTATTTATTGCTTTATTTATTCATGTATGAGATGCTATGGATGTCTAAAGCATGACAATTTTATATATTAAAATTTGATAATAATAAACCCCATTAATTGATGAGATCAATTAAAAGACTAAATGGACTAAAGTAGACCATAATTGGTAAGATGGAACAATCTTAATAAAATCCCTCTATTAAAATATTAAGTCAAAATGGCCTTCCAATTTTGCCCTCGTTAAGGCCTCGATCAATACTATGTAGGTTTTGCCAAAGCGAAGTACTATTATTTATCTTGGTTAAAGGCGAAGAATAAACAAGTGATATTCGCTGGTGAAAAATTGGTTAATGACTTAACTAGGTTACTCTAATAGGATTAGAAACTTAGAGGCAAGTAAATTGGATAAATCATAAGATGATTAGAACAAGGGTTGTTCACCAAATATTAGGAGTTACATATGATGTAATTAGCAAATGTTGATTACCTAAATAACCATAATCTTAAGAGTAAAGCCAAAGCTGACTTAAGAGGTGATGAAATATGGATCCTTAACCTACTAGAAATACTTTTGAGAAAGTTTTTCCGAAATTAATATATGAGGGTTATTAATTTTGAAATAAAACAGTGGGAACATCATTTAATAAAGTCTTTTTAATGATTGATATAAAATTGGTAAATTTACTCACATGCATATTTAATTGTTGTAGATATATTATGGCTGTAAACACTAGCACACTCTCATTGTGATTGGTCCTTGAGAAGGACAAATTGAATGGTTTGAATTTTCTTGACTGGTTTTGTAACTTGAGGATTGTCCTCAAACAAGAACGGAAATTATATGTCATTGAACAACCACTTCCTAATGAACCAACCGCTAATGCCTCGAGGACTGATAAAGATGCTTACAAGAAGTATCTCGATGACATGGTAGATGCTGGATGTCTTATGCTTGCCACTATGAATCCTGAGCTTCAGAAGCAACATGAGGACATGGTTGCTTATGATATGATCGAGCACCTGAAATAACTTTATCAGGGGCAAGCACTGCAAGTATAACACCCAAACCCAGCCCAAAACACTACGGCCGAATTCAGAATGCTACTTAGGAAATAGTTTGAAAAGAATTTGTCATAAAGGTGAAAACACAATAATTTTCCGTCATTTATAAAACATTGTATATTTGAAATTCTAAGTACAATTATGTTGTTACAAATTCCTGGATTTAAAACTTTAATATAAGTTTTTAAGATATAAATTCTTTGAAAGAAAGCATTCCCAGTTATTAGCTCGATAATTAACCAACGTAAACATAATAAAATCCCCAAAATACTTTAAGTGGCCTTATTACAATAATGATTTACCCAAATGTACTGAAAATATAAAGTGCATAAAACAAATAAAACATTTCTGCATGGCCACCTCGTGTCCGCTCCAGCCCGGTCCAAGAATCATGTATCACCTACATTGTTTTTGGAAAAATAGGGTGAGTCAAACCGACTTAGTGTATAATTATTTCACATGTCTCCACAAGTGGGCTTGGCACACATCCACATAGTCCACATCCATAATCATGCAAAATGAATCCCAACCCAACCTAGTGTCCATCCGCTACACACCCCCGTACCTGCCGCACACACCAGGGGATTACTAAATCACACTCCAACCGCTACACACCTCCTTGGCAGACCTGCTGCCCAAGGTCGTGGCATAGCCACCGATCACCTAAGTGACCCCACATATCTGTATCCACAAGGTGACTCAAGGTCATCCTCAATCCACGGTGATGCACACAGCTATCATCCGTCCACGATGTGGCACATAGCCAACATCCCACCTTGATGAAGCACATAGCCAACATCAAGCGACGACGTAGCTCAAGGCTAACATCAGTCCACGTACATAAATATGTACACCCTGTCCTTCAATAATCATACCCCAATCCCCATGCATATATATTTATCATGACAAAATAATAGTATAATTCTAATGACCATACATCACATGCTTACCACAATTTCACACGTATACCATAGATAAATTATATTCATAAAACACTGATCTAGTTAACCGATTACCCACCATGGGTAGCCACCATCTTAGTCATTATTCTCGACTATCATACACATCATATACGCATATATATAACAACACATACAATTACAGGAGATCAGTGTGATAGTTACACACCTGATAACTCGAAGAATCACACTCTCAATATCGATGCTATCTCTAACCGAAACTACAGCTATCTGCCTACGCTCCAATTCTGACGCTTGCCCACACCCTGGTGGCCAATCCCGTACCGCAAAGACTGATCGCTTCTTAAACTTAGGGGTAAGAACTACCCCTTTCTCTCCTTGACTGGTACCCGCATCCATTGAATCAATACTTAATCAGAAAACCCGGTTAACTAACTTACGAGATCTTAATTGAATAAAAACCACAACTTAAACACCCTTACCGAAATGGATCAAAATCCCGAGACTCCTTTTATACCACTGTCGATTTGCCCCTAAAAGACCATAGTCAGATTCGGCCAACCTTAATAAGTAATATGGCCTTTGGCCGAATATTGAGACTCCCTTACCTTGCTTACTCAAATCCCGAAGGATCTCTACTCCTTTTACGTTAGCCCACAAAAATCCCGATATCACCTTTCATGGATTCAACCATAACAAGAAAATGGAGTTAGTCCCTTAACTTTTGGCAATCAAAAGAGATAGAAGAAAAATGATTAGAAGAGAACTCTTACCCACTATTGAGAATCGATTGGAGCAAGTTTCAGTCAACGATACTTTCGGCTTTGAAGAAAACAAGAGAAGAAAAGAAATGGTGGGGAGGTTCAATAGAGGTTCAGCTATTGAGAGTTATGGATAGAAAAGAAAAGAAGGGTTGAGGTTGAAGAAGTTTCGGCAATGGAAAATAGTGAAGAAAAGATGAGAGAAACAATCTTGATAGTCTCCTTATATTCGACTAGTTGACAAAAAGAAAGAAAAAAAGTTGAACACCTAGGGGTATTCGGCACAAAAGAGAGAATGAGATGAGAGAACCAGTTTCGGAAAAGAGGAACTAAGGAAGAAACAGAAATGCCAAAAAGATGATCAGTCCCCCTTTACACTACACAATTTTGGCACACACATACCCCACTTCAACCAAAACCGAAAATGCCCCCTCCAAAACCCCATATTCGGCCAACTCCTCTTCCCTCACCCAAATCCCTTATTCTCCTCCTAATTTCTCTCCACACCACTCATTCAAAATAATTTGAATGAGTCAACACTTTTCACTCCTCTCTAGCCGAATTTTAAAATAAAGTGACCAAGTCTAATCCTTATCTCCTTAGACCCCTTGTGCTGTCCACTACTGCTCCTCCTTGCCGTAAAATAAAACTCCAAACGTTTCCCCTGCTGCTCGAACCTAGGCCCTTCCTACCTCTTGAGGCGTCACCCCTTAAGCCCTAAGTGGCGCCTCCCTTGCCACTCTACTAGCTCAGTACTTGTGTCTTAACCTCCACATTAATTTCCCTTAAGGCCTAGCTCCCTTAGCTCTCCCCAAATCAGGTTCAACCCAAAATTACACTAAGGCTCCTACCAACTCCCCAGGGTTCCCAAAGCCCCTAAACACACCCAAACAACACACAAAGCACACTATCACATGAATTATGAATTAAAGCGCATAACCCCTAAAACCCGGATGTTACAGCAAGAGAGGTTCGATATCTCTAAAGCCCTATTCCAATGTAAGTTGGCTGAAGGAAGCCCAGTAGGACCCCATGTCCTTAAGATGATTGGCTATATTGAAAGCCTATCTAAGCTTGGGTTTCCATTGAGCCAAGAGTTGGCCACTGATGTTATTATACAATCGTTTCCGGATAGCTACAGCCAGTTTGTCCTCAATTTCAATATGAATGAAATTGACAAGACTCTACCACAGTTGCTCAGTATGTTACGAACTGCTGAAGGTAACATGAAAAAGGTTGGACCCAAGCCCATACTGATGGTCCGTAATAACAAGGGCAAGGGAAAGGCCAATGTTCAAACAAAGCCCAAGGGCAAAGATAAGCCTAAGCTTGGAAAAGGAAAGGCTGCACTGAAACCTAAAGGTGGGGTGTCTAAGGAAGGAAACTGCTTTTATTGTGGTGTGACTGGACATTGGAAACGGAACTGCCTGTCTATCTTGAGGAAGTCAATAAGGCTAAAGCAAGCGAAATGTCTGCTTCAGGTATTTATGTTATTGATATTAATTTATCAACTACTACTTCTTGGGTATTAGATACTGGTTGTGGTTCTTATATTTGTACTTCTGTACAGGGACTACAAAGGAGTAGGACTTTGGCTAGAGGAGATGTGGACCTACGAGTTGGAAATGGAGCAAAAGTTGCTGCATTAGCTGTGGGAACATATACTTTATCTTTGCCTAGTGGACTTGATTTATGTTTAGAGGATTGTTATTTTGTGCCCAGTTTGACTAAAAACATTATTTCGATTTCTTGTTTAAACAAAATTGGTTTTGAGATAATTATTAAGAATAATTGTTGTTCCTTTTATCTCAATAATGTTTTCTATGGTTCGGCACAATTGATTAATGGCCTCTATATTTTAGATCAAACGAATCCCATTTACAACATAAATATTAAAAGATCTAAAATAAATGACTCAAATCAAACTTATCTTTGGCATTGTCGTTTGGGCCACATAAGTGAGAAACACATATCCAAACTCCATAAAGATGGTCTCTTGAATTCATTTGTTTTCGAACAATTTGAAGTATGTGAATCTTGCTTATTGGGAAAAATGACTAAATCTCCTTTTACTGGTAAAAGTGAACGAGCTAGTGATTTATTAGGCCTAATACATTCTGATGTATGTGGACCAATAAATACACAGGCCAGAGGTGGATTTCACTACTTCATTACTTTCACTGATGATTTCAGTAGATATGGGTATGTTTATCTCATGCGTCATAAGTCTGATTCCCTTGAAAAGTTCAAGGAATTCAAAAATGAAGTATAAAATCAACTAGGCAAAACTATCAAGTCACTTCGATCTGATCGAGGTGGAGAGTATTTGAGCCTAGAGTTTGATGATCTTTTGAAAGAATGTGGGATTGTCTCACAACTTACTCCTCCTGGTACTCCTCAGTGGAATGGAGTATCTGAGAGAAGAAATCGAACTTTGTTAGACATGGTTCGATCCATGATGAGTCATGCTGATCTAACGACTTCCTTTTGGGGACATGCACTTGAGACAGTTGCTTTCACACTAAATCGTGTTCCATCTAAATCGGTTCAAAAGACGCCATATGAGATGTGGACTGGGAAACGTCCTAGTATGTCTTTTATGAAAATTTGGAGTTGTGAAGCTTATGTTAAACGTCAGACGTATACTAAGCTTGAACCCAAATCTGAAAGGTGTATTTTTGTGGGGTATCCAAAAGAAACCAATGGATATTATTTCTTTAATCCTACTGGGAACAAAACGTTTGTTGCTCGGGCTGGTGTCTTCCTAGAGCGAGAATTTACTTCTAGAAAAAGAAGTGGGAGAAAGATTGAACTTGAAGAAATTCGAGAATCACAAGATACCACTGAACCAGAGATTGAACAATAACAAATTCCACAAGAAATTGAGGAACAAACAACTGCTGTAGAAACACAACCACCGCGCAGATCTTTAAGAGAACGCCGTGCACCGGAGAGATATGGATTTCTCATTACAACGCATGGTGACGTTCTTCTTATAGATCAATATGAGCATAGAACTTATCAAGAAGCGGTGACGAGCCCAGACTCTGAGAAATGGCTTGAGGCCATGAGATCTGAGATGGATTCCATGTATGAAAACCAAATATGGACTTTAATTGACCCATCCGAAGGAGTTAAACCTATAGGGTGCAAATGGGTTTTCAAAAAGAAAACTGACATGGATGGTAATGTACAAACATACAAAGGGCGATTAGTCGCTAAAGGTTTTCTCCAAATTCATGGTGTTGACTATGATGAAACCTTTTCTCCTGTAGCTATGTTTAAATCCATCAGGATCTTGCTCGCCATAGCTGCATTTCATGATTATGAAATCTGGCAGGTAGATGTCAAAATAGCTTTCCTTAATAGGAAACTTGAAGAGGATGTGTACATGACACAACCTGAAGGTTTTGTCAATCCAAAGGATGCTAGAAAGATATGTAAGCTACAAAGATCCATTTATGGATTAAAGCAAGCTTCTCAAAGTTGGAATCTTCGTTTTAACGATGCAATCAAAGAGTTTGGTTTTATCAAAAATGAAGATGAACCATGTGTTTACAAGAAAGTTAGTGTGAGCACTATCACATTCTTGGTACTGTATGTGGATGACATACTCCTACCTTGCAGTCTATTAAGACTTGGTTAGGAAGTTGTTTTTCTATGAAGGACTTGGGCGAAGCCACTTACATCTTAGGAGTCAAGATCTATAGGGATAGATCAAGACGACTACTAGGTCTAAGCCAAAGTACATACATAGATAAAGTACTGAAAAGGTTTAGTATGGAAGAATCTAAAAGAGGATTCCTACCTAAGAGACATGGTATTTCACTCTCGAAGGAAATGTGTCCTTCAACTCCACAAGAGAGAGAACGCATGAGTAAAATTCCATATGCTTCTGCTATTGGATCTATCATGTATGCCATGTTATGTACTCGTCCAGATGTCTCATATGCCTTAAGTATGACGAGCAGGTACCAAGTAGATCCCGGTGAAGGTCACTGGACCATAGTCAAGAATATCCTTAAGTACTTAAGAAGAACTAAGGATACGTTCCTAATATATGGAGGTGAGGAAGAGTTAAGTGTAAAAGGTTACACTGATGCCAGCTTCTAAATCGACAAGGACGATTCTCGATCGCAATCAGGTTTTGTGTTTTGCCTTAATGGTGGTGCTGTGAGCTAGAAGAGTTCAAAGCAAAGTACAGTGGCCGATTCTACAACAAAGGCCGAGTATATTGCAGCCAGTGAGGCAGCAAAAGAAGCAGTTTGGATCAAGAAGTTCATTACTGGACTAGGGGTTGTGCCTAGCATATCAGATGCTATAGAACTCCGATGTGATAACAATGGAGCCATTGCACAAGCTAAAGAACCCAGATCTCACCAGCGATCCAAACATATACTTAGGTGCTACCATCTTATTCGAGAGATTATCGATAGAGAAGATGTAGGGATATGTAGAGTACCTACAAATGATAACATTGTTGATCCCCTGACCAAGCCTCTGACACAGCAGAAGCATGATCGTCACACTAAGTCACTTGGTATTAGATATATGAGTGATTGGTCTTAGTGCTAGTGGGAGATTGTAAGAGTATGCCCAAAGATCAATCATGAGATGGTTGTAATAACATACTTGATTTACCATGTTTATTAATATAAAGCGTTGTCATTATTATTTCAGTTTTCCTTCTTTGTGTACAAATAAACTATTTTATAATAATGTCCTGAGAATAATATGATTATTCTTAAAATATCCTTAGTCAAGTATTATTGTTGAATGGGACAAGAATAATGCATTAAGACTAACATGCAGTTGATTGATGACAAAGAGTTGTCATTGATATGGAATGTCAACATCAATGCATGAATATGTGTGTTAGAAAACAACATATTGGACTGACCCGCTATGAGTATGTTTCTTGGATTATTATGTAATTGTCACAACATTACTCATAGTGATTAATATGTATATGATTCTCAGACTTGAGATAATCATTATCCCAACATCGTGAGTCGTATATTTTGATACAGTCAAACGTACACCGTAACTGGTTGTTCTATAAAGGCTGATGTTGGATATACCACAATCTATGTAGAGGGATATTGTTGATCAATATAGGATAAGTCCCTCCCACATAATGGGAGTAATATCTTAGGCCACTTGATTGAGTGAGACTAGAAATGCATGGCCAAGCTCAAATAAGTTGACATGAGATGTCGTACTAATTTGTATATCATAGTCTACTCAAGATATCAAGAAACATGGGATAGACTATACAAGTGTGACTATTCCATGACTTGTGTCCATTCCGGAGATAAAGGACTTAAGGATTAATGCATGAAAGCTTAATCACAAAAAGTTATGTCGAATCATGACTTCTTGTAACATAGGTAACAATGATGCATTGCTAGATGCCACTCATTGTTTGTGACATTAGAATCGTTCTAGTATTACTGCTAACGTTACAAGAACCTACAGGGTCACACCCTATGGTTGAAATGAAAGGAATAAAACATAGTTGGTATTGTGTTTGATTGTCACATGAATTAAATTAATTAAAGAATTAATTTAATTGGGCAATCAAATATTGAATATATTATATGTACAAGGATGTTGTACACATAATGAGAATAAATATATGAATTTCGTTCGTATATAAATTTAAATAAATATAGTTTACCGAAATCCATGTTATAATTAATGTAATTATAACTTTTTGGGTATAACATTATTATATATATTTAATTTTATAACTCATTAAAGATATACCGATTATAAAAGGTAATAAGTGATACAAAACTTATTAAGAAAAACCCTAAGAATTAGCTTGTATAGGTCTAGCAGCCGTCAAGCAAATAAGAAAACCTCTAAAACAGTTTTAGAGATTTTTGTCGTTCATAGTCAAACCGGGTGGATTACGTAGAGGCCAACATCGTAAAGGTTGCGGCTTGGTTCAACAGTAGATCAGAACTCTTGTTGCCGAGGCGTCGCTATCTACTCAGATTGAAATTTTGGTAACTTCTAAACCTTTATTTCACCCCGATTCATTCCTCACACATAGATTCATGGTTTGGATCGCCGGGATTAATTTTCTTTTGCTGCCATGGGGGTGCCGGTGTTTCAACACATGTGCCTTGGCCGTGGACTGTCCTGACTTGGCCCCCATGGTCACAAAGCACGCCCGTGTACTACTAGGCCATATACTGACTTGCTCACACGGTCGCTAGGCACACCCGTGTGCCATGGCCGTGTGACATTAATAGGCCATTTGCAAGGTCAAAATGCCACCCATATAGGTCAATCCTACCAGCACATTTGAGAATGGTTCCTCACACAATTTTGGCAACCAATTCATAACAAAATGATCATCCAACCTCTACAATCCAATCCAAATCTAATCATGCCAAATTTACCAAACTAAAACTCATGTAATCAATAGCATAACTCATCCATACACTTACCATAATCTTAACCATTTCATAAGATGTTAAACCATCACTAAGTTTACCACTCATAAGTCAATTTCCCAACTCACAATCCATACCAAAAGATGCATCTTATATACCAAAGTCATTCATGCTAAAAACTAGCACATATCTAGCCACATCTTATGGCTATTTACAAATGTAAAAAATGATTCAATAACTAGCCTATACATGCCACATTTTACTATGTACATCTTTCCAAAATACCCAAAATAGATTGTCGATAGTGGGACTGAGATGCTGACGATCCCCAGATCCGAGTTAGCTTTACTGACACTGCAACACAGAGAAACAAATCACACAGTAAGCTTTCCAAAGCTTAGTAAGTTTGACATACAATGCAATTGTCTCATAAATTTAAACCAGTGTATATAATAAACAATCACATAGATCAATTATCTCATATTCATGCCCTCTCATCCATAGCTAAAATACTCATTCACTCAATCATAGCTTGTTTATAACTCATCAACCGCAAAGGTTCAACACATACCTTAGCTAACACAAAGTTATTCAACTTCCAAGCTATTCAATGCTCGATATTACATGTCGATCATCCTTTGATATTTGTTCAACTTAATCGCACACTCAGTGATATATACATGCCAGAAGCATACTCATCATCGCACACTTAGTGCCTAATATTTCAACCGACTTATCTTGGTATCGCGCACACAGTGCCAAATCAAACAACCAAAGCTTTCACAATTTCGCACACACAGTGCTATTCACTTCTATTTCGATTTCAATTTCGCACACTTAGTGCCATTAACTAATTCTTGCACATAGCATCTCAATTTCATACACATTTACATATTCATTTCATAATGCTAAAACATATCTTAATAACATGTATTATATCCGAACTTACCTCGGACGTCGAACTATCGAAACGGTCGATTAATCGAGTATTTTATCTTTACCTTGATCTCGATCCGAACTTCTCCTCTCTTGGTCTATACATATTCAAATTCAGTCCATTCAATCACCAATTCATTCATTTTAATCCAAACACACATATTTAGGGCATTTTACACAATAGCCCTCACATTTTCACATTTCGACACTTTAGTCCTTTATTCATAAAATTATAAAATTCACATAATTAGCTTGCACCCATGCTTAGCCGAATACTCACTATACTCGTACAAGCTCATACATTTCATTTGTTTCACATTTTAGTCCTCCAGTTTCTTATTTTGTCAATTAAGCCCAAAATACTCAATTTCACTAAAAATCCCAATACAAACTATTTAATCAAAACACCAAGTTTCCATATTTCACTATCAACTAACACATAGCTCAAGTGTTCATCTATGACTCATCACAAAAACATCATCAATTCACAAAATTACTGAAACATCCCAAACCCGGCCCACGAGCCTTGACCGGATCTGGTATGTTCCTTGAGTAAAACGATTCAAAACTTGTTTGCTTCTTTGGAAAATTTTGGATGGTTTTGAAGTCTAGACTTGAAGTCTAGATTTTAATAAAACTTTATTTACGAAATATTAAGTCAAAAATATTTTAAGATTTATTCTTAAGAAAAGTTACTTAAAATTTAATTTGATAAAAATTCGTACCATAATAAAATAAATTAAAAATGCATGCATAAACAGTTCATACTAGTGGCCTTATTATATCAAAAACAAAACCCAAAAATAATTTCAAAGTACTTAAAAATAGAAAGTCTAAATAAAATAAATTTCGTGCTGAGCATGGCCACAACTAAGCTCCTGCCGACCCGGTCCATCACTGAGCGTCACCTGAAAAAAATCCCACAACGGGGTGAGTCAAACAGACTCAATGTGTAACAACCAACACTAAGTCTCAACAATTCTGGCATATCAGACCATACATATACATATAGCAATTAAATATAATGATGCAATCCCGAACCCAAACTTAGAAACCATCCGCTACACATCACCCGTACCAACCATCACACTGTGGGGACTACTAAGTCGACCCTCCATCCGCTACACACCATCGAAGGCAGTCGCTGGAGACAACATGCTCATCGCCCTTATATATTGTGGCATCGCCACCAGATAATAATAATTTCGTGACATAAGTCACCACATTCAGATTTCGTGACATAAGTCACCACATTCAGATTTCGTGACATAATTCACCACATTCAGATATTGTGGTATAAAACCACCAGATCACTTCCCCTTAATATAACACCCATATGCCCCATATATCATACATATCATGCAATCTCATGCCATAGGCCTTATTTCACTTTCATAACATTTTCACATTTGTGTCATAACAGATATTCTTATTATTGACATAACTTTAGAGAATAACGTACCTGAGTACTCTGTACCATTTGTATGGTACCTTTGCCACTTCCATATTATTATTAACATACACATAATATTAGAACCATAAATCTATCAGGAAATAGTGCGGAGTTACACACCTGGTTTTCTTAGCGAGTTCACTGAATCCCGAAAATCTACCAAAATCGATTGCACTCCTCCTAATACCCATAGGTTAAATCGGTTAGGCACTAATACTAAAATATGGCATTGTCCAAATGTTCATATATACTTACCTTATGATTTTAAATCCCGAAAGTAGTCTCTTGGCTATGAAGATGTCGAAATCCCTATAGGTTTATGTTAGATTCCATTCTAACATTAATCACAAATAAATGGCCCTTTGGCCGAATACCACATAGAGCTTATCTTGGGTTCTTGAAATCCCGATGATCTTTCCTTCTAGTCGACTACTTCAAAAATCCTGAGAGATCCTTCAAGGTTTCGGCTAAAGCAATAATGGGATTAGTACCCTGATTTTCGACAATTAGAGGAAGAAAAGAACAAGAGTTCGGCTAGAGAGATCCTTACCAATAAGATGACTAAGACGCAATTAATCACTACTTCAAGAAATCGGCAAAAGAGCTTGCAGGAGAAATCGATTCAAAAGGGGTGTCAATGAAGTGAACTTTCGGCTTTAGGAAAAGAATAGCAAGGGTTAAAGATTCGGCTTTAACAAAATAGAAAGAAAAGAAGAGAAAGGAAAAGAAAAAGAAGAAGAGAAATGATCAAAAGGCTATATGGTTTCGGCTATGGAAGAAATTGAACAAAGAAAAAGTTTTTAATATTGATGCACATTCGGTCAAATAAGAAAAAGAATGAAAGAGAAATGTCCCCTTTCAAAGGTAGTGATATTTCGGTACCAAAAAGAAAATAAGAGTTTGAGAGGAAAAGAAGAAAAAGAGAATACCAATATGGTCAAAAATGATAGCCAAAACAAAAACAAAGTTTTCACCTAAAGCCAATGACACATTCGGCTAGGGAGAATAATTTTGGAGAAAAGGGAAAAAGATGCACAAAATACCAAGAATTTGGCCAACTATCTTCCCCCTAATCCCATACAATATTCGGCCAACCCCCCAGCCATCTATGCGTCCACATACATGGTCAAAATGACCATAAAAATATTTCCAAAACATCACCCATACATCAAGCCTTATGTGTAACACCCCAAACCCGACCCATTCACTCCGACCGAATTTGGAATGCCACTGCGGAACACGTTCGAAAAATATCTTTACTTAAGAGTAATAACTGATAAAAATTTGTTTCCTTTAATAAAACATTTTTGTGACTTGTAATATTCTAAGTAAAAATTGAAGTTTATTATAAAAATATCGGATTAAAGCTTTACTTGAGAAAATAAAACCATTTGCAATCAACCTTTAAATTTATCCATCCATAATAGGGCATAATAATAAAGATACTTAATAAAAGAACTGAAATACTTTAGTGGGCCTTCTTACAATACACACCTGATCAAAATACTGAAATATAGATGCCTAATTCATTAAACAAAAATCTGCTTTTGCATGAAAATCCGCTTTTGCATGGCCACCTTTGTACTCGCTCCAACCCAGTCCAAGTGTTATGCGCCACCTAAAAGCTGTAACAAAAATTGGGTGAGTCACCAAGACTCAGTGCATAGCTAATTACACATGTCCTCACATATGGGCTTGGCCCATATCCACTCAGTCCATACATATGAATATGCAATTATGAAACTCAACCCATGCTTATATATATATATTTACACCATGGCAACATATTACTCGAAACAAACATACATCACATGCCATCACATTTTTGTACATTCATCAATAATCATTTGTTATCACAAATCACTGAAAGGTTAATACCATAACCACTAACCTGATTATTCAATCACCCACCTTGGGTATCCACACTCTTAGCCCTTATTTCGGCTAACATGCATAACATATACATTTACATAAAATAACACATACAACACATATAGCAAGCAAGAGAACAGTGCGATAACTACGCACCTGATTACTAGCAACGTTATGCCCTCAATCCCGAAACTATCGCTAAGAGACACTACGGCTATCTGCCTACGTTGTTGTTCGGACGCTGGCCCACACCCCGGTGGCCAATCTCGCACTGCCGAGACAGATCGCTTCTTAAACTTCGGAATAGGGACCTCCCCTTTTCCTTTTTGACAAAACGATCTCGAATCCTGAAAGCTTCCTTTATACTTGACAATTTTGCCCCTCACTGAAACCCGAGAACTAAAACTTGACCTTTGAGTAGTCGAAAATCCTCACTTATTTCGATCCCGAACTTGCTTTTATACTTTGTTCAACTAGCCCCTTGAGCACTTCAATTCCCGAAAGACTCCTTGGATGCTTCTTAACGTTCCTTACCCCGCTTATCCAAAACCTGAATACTTGCTTGCTCCCTGAGACTTAATCTCCGCAAACCCTAAAGGACTCCTTTAATGCTCCCCTTGTAGATTCGGCCT
This sequence comes from Gossypium australe, assembly GCA_005393395.2. NCBI lineage: Eukaryota > Viridiplantae > Streptophyta > Magnoliopsida > Malvales > Malvaceae > Gossypium > Gossypium australe. The sequence goes on from CM016616.1 coordinate 73,412,990, forward strand.
CAAGATAGAGAAATAGAGAGGTTGAAAAAGAGGTTGAAAGGTTCAACAATAGCACCTAAAATATTCGGCTAAAGAAAGAAAACCATGCAAACACATAGCTAGCCGAAAACTCTCTAGCTCCTACCAAAAACCGAACTCAAGCCTTAGGTCTCTCTCTCTCTAGCTTCAAAACCGAAAAGAAGGCCCCTAGGAAGACCATTTTCGGCCAAACACAAATGCAAAGAAAGCCAAAAACAAAAATCAATTATTTTGGCCCAAGCTTTTGCAACACAAGGCCGGCCATGCTTTGACACTCTCAAAGCCGCCCATCACCTTAGAAAAGAGAGAAAGCATTGTTTAAAACAAACCCCATTACTAACCCATGCTCCATCAATAATTTAACAAAAACTAAAATACTCCCCATACTCCTGCAACAAACTAAATAATAATAATAATAATAATAATAATAATAATAATAATAATAATAATAATAATAATAATAAAATAATAGTAATAAATAAACAACTAGTCCTTCCAGCCTTGATCACGCGTGCATGCCCCATGCAGGCCTCCTTCCCATACCGACAAAAAAAGAAACCCCAACTGCAGCCCCTAGGTCTCGAACCCGAGACCTGGAGAGAATCCCCCAAGCTTCTTGCCACACTGCCAACGCGTCTTCCATGCCATAAACGCATCAGGTATTTCTTTTAAACTATACCTCGCTGGCTTCCATTTAGTCTAGCACCAACCAAAAATAAAAGCATCCGCGCGCCCCCAATGGGACTCGAACGCCCGACCTCGAGAAGCTCCCATGCTGCAAGCGTCCCAGCCACCTCTCCCAGGCGCCTTTTTTTTTGTGACATGAACCACCTCGATTTTCTTATAAAGTCTCCTTAGCCGCGCGCCTCATTTGCAAAAACATAATTTCTCCCTTTTTGCTTCCCTTGCAACTCGAACCTCCTCCCTTCTTGCGCAGACCTCCAAGGCCTTTAAAGCAGCGCCCCAAGCCACTTTACCACCTGGACTTTCATGTCCAAAACCTTCCAAAAATTTTACTTAAGGCCTCATTCACCCAATTTCCACTTTTAACCCAAAATTTTCAAAAATTTCCAAAACACTCCCTTTTTATCCTCGAGCTTTAGGAACTCCAAAAACACATCAAAACCACTCTTGAGGCCCACTAACACTTGAGTTATTTACCAAACGCACAACCCCTATTACAATTCTACCCCCTTAAAAATAATTTCGTCCTCGAAATTACTTATTAACGAACATCCGTACATTTCAATTCACCATATATCAATCATATATCTACCCAATTATACACATATGCAAACATATCCAACCTCTTTCACAGTTAGCATTTTCATATGGCCACTTCTCCATTCAAACTTAAATTCCATTATAGATAAATCATACACCTCACTGGTAAGATCAATTGCACATATTAAAAGTCTTACCAAAGCTTTAACTATATCACATCTTACTTAATTCAAATGGAAATATACTAACTTACCTTATTTCTTGCAAATATGAAAGACTTGTACTTACCCGAGCATTTAGCTTATTGAAATAGACATGTTCCATCTTGTAAGTGATTCATGAATTCTCTATTATAACACATCACCGGCATTAAGCCTGCTAGGCATCAAAGCCTGAAATACACACCGGCATTAAGCCTGCTAGGCATCAAAGCCTGAAATACACACCGACATTAAGCCTGCTAGGCATCAAAGCCTGAAATACACACCGGCATTAAGCCTGCTAGGCATCAAAGCCTGAAATACGATATTATCATCATCTGAATCACATTACAAGTTGACCAAAATTATAAACCATATATAATTCATATCACTTGTACTTATCAATTCAATAAAAATCACTAACATTTCATGATAAAATGTCTATCCACATTTGGCTTTCACTATATTTATAACTAGGATTCCATAATCCAACATGTATACAAGGTTATAACTAACATTAACGATATTTAACTGCTTATAGACTTACACCTAAAACATTCTCGATTTCGGTTCCAACCTCGCTGTCATGATACCTTCCACTCTGAGCACACGGACGGTCCCGATTTCCCATAGCTGGCTTAGTCACACGAGCAAAACTTTCAACCCCCGGTCTTTTCTGAAGACCCTCAGATAATTTAGACGATCCAAAATTTCTTCTATCCCAGTTCCTATCCTTATCTCTGTTTTATGTTATCGAGTCCTTAATCCTTTCAGCTACCTTAGCTTTTTTGACTAACACAGCAAACTCCCGTTCCTGTTGAGGAGCTATTAACAGTCTCAGGCCGTCCCTTAATCCGTCCTTAAACTGGACACATCGTTCATGTTCCGTAGCCACTACTCCTCGAGCATATCAGCTTAACCTTAGGAATTTAGCCTCGTATTCTGCCATGGACTTGTTCCGTTGAACCAGCCCTAAAAACGCCTTCCTCTGAGCATCAATGTAATAAGTATCGACATACTTCTTCTGGTATGCCGTCTTGACATACTCCCAAGTGAGGTCCTCAGCTGTGACACTATCCCGAACCGTGAGCCACCATTGATACACCTCGTCGCGAAGTAGCGCCACCATTCCTTTCACTTTTTTCCTCAGGGCTCAGATCGAGCTCATCCATAACTTGCTTGGTTGCTTCCAACCAATATTCAGCCGTACTGGGTGCCACGCTTGATATATCACAGAACAACTCCGCTCCATTGGTTCAAAGTCGCTCAGGAACAAATTTCTGAGCTCATATTTCCTCCCGCTCCAGCCACCATCTCTAAAACTCGCAGCACCGCCTGCGATACAGCATCATCCCTCGTCTGATCTTGCTGCTCATTATCAAAGGCTGGTGGTGGAGGTGGTACCTCATTATCAAATCCTTGACCCGATCTAACGGGTTCCGATACGGCCACTTTGCCTCGACCACGTCATCTAGAACTCATCTCTTATCGCGCAATCTGACCTAAAAAGTTTTATGCATTAGAAATTTGTTCCACTGATTATCCGTGAACAATTTTATGGAATAAAGTATTTAGAAGTGGTTCTTTCGATCACACATAGGTTCAGTTCAAGTTCGCTATTCTAATTCAGAGAGTCACATACACGTTCATAAGCAGGGACACATTCATTCACCACACCTCTATGGTCATTTCAGTCCTCAAGTCTTATGCACTTGTTTCTGAGTAGACTAGTCCTAGGGTTCAATAGCCCAAATTTTCTAATCTACAAGCTCAATTATGTCCATATAGTTCACATATTCAACATACCTCAATAGTCAGAGGTACTTACCAGGTGGACTTCGGGTCGGAGGTACAGGTGCCATGCCAGAACAAGCCTAAAATAAAAGTCCACATTTTGAAAAGCCCACTTTTGAAAACTACTTTCGGGCCCAAAACCTCAAAGCCGAGATTTGAACCATGCTCTGATACCAAACTGTAACACCCCAAACCCGGTCCATTCACTCCGACCGAATTTGGAATGCCACTGCGGAACACGTTCGAAAAATATCTTTACTTAAGAGTAATAACCGATAAAATTTTGTTTCCTTTAATAAAACATTTTCGTGACTTGTAATATTCTAAGTAAAAATTGAAGTTTATTATAAAAATATCGGATTCAAGCTTTACTTGAGAAAATAAAAACATTTGCAATCAACCTTTAAATTTATCCATCCATAATAGGGCATAATAATAAAGATACTTAATAAAAAAACTTAAATACTTTAGTGCGCCTTCTTACAATACACACTTAATCAAAATACTGAAAATATAGATGCTTAATTCATTAAACAAAAATCCGCTTTTGCATGAAAATCCGCTTTTGCATGGCCACCTTTGTACTCGCTCCAACCCAGTCCAAGTGTTATGCGCCACCTGAAAGGTGTAACAAAAATTGGGTGAGTCACCAAGACTCAGTGCATAGCTAATTACACATGTCCTCACATATGGGCTTGGCCCATATCCACTCAGTCCATACATATGAATGTGCAATTATGAAACTCAACCCATGCTTATATATATATATATTTACACCATGGCACCATATTACTCGAAACAAACATACATCACATGCCATCACATTTTTGTACATTCATCAATAACCATTTGTTATCACAAATCACTGAAAGGTAAATACCATAACCACTAACCTGATTATTCAATCACCCACCTTGGGTATCCACACTCTTAGCCCTTATTTCGGCTAACATACTAACATATACATTTACATAAAATAACACATACAACACATATAGCAAGCAAGAGAACAGTGCGATAACTACGCACCTGATTACTAGCAACGTTATGCCCTCAATCCCGAAACTATCGCTAAGCGACACTACGACTATCTGCCTACGTTGTTGTTCGGACGCTGGCCCACACCCCGGTGGCCAATCTCGCACTGCCGAGACAGATCGCTTCTTAAACTTCGAAATAGGGACCTCCCCTTTTCCTTTTTGACAGAACGATCTCGAATCCTGAAAGCTTCCTTTATACTTGACGATTTTGCCCCTCATTGAAACCCGAGAACTAAAACTTGACCTTTAAGTAGTCGAAAATCCTCACTTATTTCGATCCCGAACTTGCTTTTATACTTTGTTCAACTAGCCCCTTGAGCACTTCAATTCCTGAAAGACTCCTTGGATGCTCCTTAACGTTCCTTACCCCGCTTATCCAAAACCCGAATACTTGCTTGCTCCCTAAGACTTAATCTCCGCAAAACCTGAAGGACTCCTTTAATGCTCCCCTTGTAGATTCGGCCTCAAGATAGAGAAATAGAGAGGTTGAAAAAGAGGTTGAAAGGTTCAACAATAGCACCTAAAATATTCAGCTAAAGAAAGAAAACCATGCAAACACATAGCTAGCCGAAAACTCTCTAGCTCCTACCAAAAACCGAACTCAAGCCTTAGGTCTCTCTCTCTCTAGCTTCAAAACCGAAAAGAAGGCCCCTAGGAAGACCATTTTCGGCCAAACACAAATGCAAAGAAAGCCAAAAACAAAAATCAATTATTTTGGCCCAAGCTTTTGCAACACAAGGCCGGCCATGCTTTGACACTCTCAAAGCCGCCCATCACCTTAGAAAAGACAGAAAGCATTGTTTAAAACAAACCCCATTACTAACCCATGCTCCATCAATAATTTAACAAAAACTAAAATACTCCCCATACTCCTGCAAGAAACTAAATAATAATAATAATAATAATAATAATAAAATAATAGTAATAAATAAACAACTACTCCTTCCAGCCTTGATCGCGCGTGCATGCCCCATGCAGGCCTCCTTCCCACGCCGACAAAAAAAGAAACCCCAACTGCAGCCCCCAGGTCTCGAACCCGAGACCTGGAGAGAATCCCCCAAGCTTTCTGCCACACTGCCAACGCGTCTTCCATGCCATAAACGCATCAGGTATTTCTTTTAAACTATACCTCGTTGGCTTCCATTTACTCTAGCGCCAAGCAAAAAAAAAAAAGCATCCGCGCGCCCCCAATGGGACTCGAACGCCCGACCTCTAGAAGATCCCATGCTGCAAGCGTCCCAGCCACCTCTCCCAGGCGCCTTTTTTTTGTGACATGAACCACCTCGATTTTCTTATAAAGTCTCCTTAGCCGCGCGCCTCATTTGCAAAAACATAATTTCTCCCTTTTTGCTTCCCTTGCAACTCGAACCTCCTCCCTTCTTGCGCAGGCCTCCAAGGCCCTTAAAGCAGCGCCCCAAGCCACTTTACCACCTGGACTTTCATGTCCAAAACCTTCCAAAAATTTTACTTAAGGCCTCCTTCACCCAATTTCCACTTTTAACCCAAAATTTTCAAAAATTTCCAAAACACTCCCTTTTTATCCTCGAGCTTTAGGAACTCCAAAAACACATTAAAACCACTCTTGAGGCCCACTAACACTTGAGTTATTTACCAAACGCACAACCCCTATTTCAGGATATTACATTATGTCCCCTTATCCTTCCATAACACCTTGATTCCATACCTTAACTAATAACTTGCCTTATTCCCTTAGTCTACTATCCATAAATTATAAAGTCCAACCTTATCTTAAATAGAGTTGACTGACACATGCCATACACATGCAAAAATAAAAGTCACCTTATTGCCATCCATGGGATTCGAACCTCTTCCCTCATACAATTACTCATGCGCCAACACCACTTTACTACTTGTTCACTTATGCTAACATTAAACATTTAAATTAACTTAAGCATCATAATCACTTGATCCACTTCACTAAATTCTTCATACTAAAAATTATTCTAAACCAATTAATTCCAAGCCTTCACAAGACTATATTAGGCACACAATAAAAATCATATCCGAGCTAACACAATCATCAAGATGATACTCAAATTTTAGGATGTTACAATTACAACATGGGTTTAGCTAGAGCACGAAGCAACAATTACAGAAACGTAGAAATTATCAAAAACTGAAGCCAAAACATACCTTAATTTTGCTTAACAATGACCGAATACCCCAAAGCCCTATTCTTTTCTCTTTCCTTCAAATTTTCGGCATTCACAAAGATGATAGCATTCATCTTTTCTTTCATTTGTTTTATTATAATCATAATAATATTCATTTTACCATACTATCCCTTTTACTAAACATTAAATAACAAATATACATTAATGGCATATTTGTCCATTTAACATCCACTATCTTTAAAAAGGTTAAATTTCCTCATAAGGCCTTCACCTTAAAAAGCCAACAACAATTAAGTACTTAACAATCAACACCCAACATTTTACACTTTATACAATTAAATTCCCTCTCCCAATTTGACACACAGTCGATAAATTTATCACACAGAATTTTCACACAGGCTATATCACATACTATTCACACTGAAAATATCATTAAAATGTTTTTACTATCTCGAATTTGTGGTCTCGAGACCACTGTTCTGACCAGCGTCTAAACCAGGCTGTTACACATATGCTTATAAAAGGTAAGATTTAAGCATGACTGCATGTAACAATATTTCATGTTAGATGTTATAAATTGCTTGGATTGGTTGGTATTTGGATGTAAGTTAGTACAGGAACTTGGTGAAAAATCTTGGGTGAGAAATGAAGCTAGAAATGGCTTTATTTTGTCCACACGGGCAGACACACGACCTGGTACATGGGCGTATGGTTAGGCCATTTGTCCCCTGCATCTTAAACTTGAGAAAATAGAATGCTCAGAATTGAACACACGGGCAGAGACACAGGCATGTGTCTTAGCTATGTGTACTACACAGCCTAGAACACGGACGTGTGTCTTGGCCGTGTGAAACCTGCACCAAATTTTAAAAGGAATTAATTAACCATACGGCCTAGCACACGGGCATGTCGCATAAGTCAGTAAGCTACCTAGTTTCAAACACCGCCTACAGCATAGGCGTGTCCCTTGGACCACACGGGCGTGTGAGCCCTACACCTTGGAAAAAATTTGAAATTTCGTGAAAAATTCTTAGAGTTTCAGATTAAGTCCCGACTCGATTCTCATGCTTGTATTGGACCTCGAGGGTCCATTTAAGGGATGATATCAATAATCTCGATTAATGAATAATAATTTATATGAATTATCTAAAAATGTTCGAGAGTTCTGGTAATACTCCGTAACTCTGTTTCTGGCGATAGACACGAGTTAGGGGTGTTACAAAAATCCTACCTTTATTATTGATCATAGGGATAGAGCTCTAAGACAGTATGACGTGCCAGTGTTTCATGATCTTAATCTGGGTATTAGGAGACCCGAAATTAAGGCACAACAGTTCAAGCTGAAGCCAGTCATGTTCCGGATGCTTCAGACAGTCGGCCAATTCAGTGGAATGCCTACCGAAGATCCTCACCTACTTAAAAATTTTACCACTAATGGGTTTAATACTTTTTAGCATAACCATTGAATCAATTTGAAAATGTAGCCTATGTCTATTGCGGGGAAGGACATATGTTCGAAGAATGTCCATCAAACCTAGAATTCGTATATTACATGGGTAACTAGAACCAAAACTGAGTAAGGCAAGGATTACAATCCAATTCCTATAACCCATCGTGGCGAAACCACCCTAATTTCTCCTGGAGTAACGAAGGGGTTGGACCCAGTAACACATATGCCCAACCCAGCCACCTATTTTTACCTGACAAGTTCAGAAACAACCTCAAGTTGAACTATCCAATGGCTTAGATTGTTGAAGGCATACATAGCCTTAATCTATGCCTTAGAAAACTTGTTGAAAACTTGTTGATGCCTTAATCTAAAGCCAAGCAGTACATTGAAAAACCTGGAAAACCAAATGGGCCAGCTTACAACTAAACTCAGAAACCGACCACAAAGTGTTTTACCTAATGATACGGAGAATCTAAGGAATCCAGGGTAGGAGCATTGTAAAGTGTTGACATTGAGGAGCGGAAAGACATTAAAGCCCAACACAGTTGAAGTTAAAAAGGAGATAGTTGATGCTCAAGACTTAGAGGAAGTTCAACTGACTATTGAAATTTTAGTTTCACTGGAACCTGAATCTGCAAAATCCGATAAGGTAACTTCTGAACCAGCAAATTCTTATAAACTAACAACTTTGTTAGATGTAAAATTGCCACAAAAGACGAATCAACCAGTTCCAGTAAAGAAGCCTTCACCACGCTACCCTCAAAGACTTCAGAAGCAGAAGCAGGAAGTTCAATTCAAGAAGTTCCTAGCCGTACTTAAGCAACTTCATGTCAACATCCCGTTGGTTGAAGCACTTGAACAAATGTCGAACTACATCAAATTCATGAAGTATATCCTGTCAAAAAAATGAAGACTTGGAGAATTTGATACGGTAGCCCTGAAAAAAGAATGCAGTGCATATCTTCAAGACAAACTACCCCAAAGTTGAAGGATCCTAGATATTTTACCATACCTTGCAACATTGGAGCAATATATTGTGGTAAGACACTATGTGAACTGGGTGCTAATATCAACATGATGCTTATGTCAATATTTAGGAAGTTGGGGATAGGTGAAGTTAGACCTACTACGGTTACACTTCAATTAGCAATCGATCTTTAGCACATCCAAAAGGAAAAATCGAGGATGTATTGCTATGTGTAGACAAATTTATTTTTCCCGCTAACTTTATTATTCTAGACTTTGAAGCAGACAAAGAAGTGCCAATCATCCTAGGAAGGCCTTTCCTAGCAACTAGAAGGACCCTTATTAATGTGCAAAAGGGGGAGCTTACTATGCGTGTTTAGGATTATCAGGTAACATTTAATGTTTTTAAGTCTATGTGATTTCCTGAAACAATTGATGATTGTTATGTAGTGTCTGATTTAGAGGAATTAATCATGGAAAAGGAACTCAACTATGTTGAGGACCCATTGGAACAAATTCTGACATCAGACCCTCCAAATGATGAAGAGGATGATGAATACTTAGCTTTGCTAGAAGCTAATCAAAGGGGATTTAATTCGCAATCCCGTTTTAAATCTTTAGAGTTACAGAATAGGGATTATGCCCAACCAAAAGCGTCAATCAATGAGCCACCTAAATTAGAACTGAAGGTACTTCCCTCACATTTAAAATATGTTTATTTAGGTAACGCTTCTACTTTGCCTGTGATTGTTTCAGCGGAATTAACCATTGAGCAAGAAGAAAAACTCATATTAGTATTGAAACAATTCAAGAAGGCTATCGGATGGACCATAGCTAATATTCGCGGCATTCGTCTGTCTGTATGCATGCACAAGATCATCCTAGAAGATGGCGAGAAAGGGACGATTGATGGAAAATGAAGACTAAACCCCATCATGAAGGACGTGGTAAAGAAAGAAATCATCAAGTGGTTAGATGTGGGTATTACCCCATCTCAGACAGTTCATGGGTAAGTACGGTCTAGTGCGTGCCAAAGAAAGGAGGTATTACGATCATTGAAAATGAGAATAACAAGTTGATACCAACTAAAATAGTTACAGGATGGAGAATTTGCATCGATTATCGAAAGCTGAACAAGGTGACTAGGAAAGATCACTTTCCTTTGCCGGTTTTGGACCAGATGTTTGATAGATTCGTAGGGTGAGACTATTACTATTTTCTCGATGATACTCGTGGTATAATCAAATTACAGTAGCATTGAAAGATCAACACAAGATAACATTCACCTACCCATACGGTACATTCGCATTTAGACGCATGCCATTTGGTTTATGTAATGCACCTGCTACATTTTAAAGATGTATGATGTTTATTTTTACTAATATGGTTGAGAAATACTTGGAAGTCTTTATGGATGATTTTTCAATATTAGGAGATACATATGATGATTGTCTAGCCAATGTAGCTAAGGTACTAAGGCGATACGAAGAAACAAACCTCATACTCAATTGGGAAAATTGCCATTTCCTGGTATGAGAAGGTATTGTTCTAGGGCATCAAATAACGAGACATGGAATCAAGGTAGATAAAGAAAAAGTACACGTTATTGAGAAACTCCCACCTCCAACATCTGTAATGAGTGTTAGGAGCTTTTTCGGCCACGCCGATTTCTATCGAAGATTTATCAAGGACTTCTTCAAAATTGCTAAACCCTTATGCAAATTATTGGAGAAGGACACGACGTTCAAATTTGATGAGGAGTGCTTAAGAGCTTTCAAAGATTTGAAGATTCGGTTAGTTTCGGTACCCATAATTGTCACACCAGATTAGGATTTTCCATTTGAATTGATGTGTGACACAAGCGACTTCGCGATAGGAGTTGTCATGGGCCATCGAAGGAACAATTTTTTTCATCCCATCTACTACGCAAATCAGACTCTAACATGAGCTCAATTGAATTATACTGTAACAGAGAAAGAGTTACCTGCTACTTAGTTTGCTTTTGACAAGTTTTGATCTTATCTTGTAAATACCAAAGTGACTGTCTATACGGACCACTTGACAATTAAGTATTTACTTGCCAAGAAAGACGCTAAAACGAGACTAATCTGATGGGTACTTCTACTTCAAGAGTTTGATATAGAAATTCAAGATTGAAAGGGAGTAGAAAACCAAGTAGCAGACCACTTGTTCACATTAGAGCTGCAAGAAGGGAATTCTCCACTTATACCCATTTATGAGACATTTCCAGATGAGCACATACTGAAGGTAAATCATGTCCATAACAACCATTGGTTTGCTGATATTGCTAACTATTTAGTTTGTGGTTTGATGCCAATTAATAAGACATATCATCAAAATAAAAAGTTTTTTCATGATATGAAGTACTATTTCTGGGAAGAACCATACTTGTTTAAAAAGTGTGCATATCAAATGATCAGAAGATACGTGGTAGAAGATGAAATACATAAGATTCTATATCATTGCCACTCAGCTCTGAGTGGAGGATACTTCAAAGGTACACGTACTGCGGCCAAAGTATTGCATGTAACACCCCTAACCCGAAACCGTCGCCGGATTAGGGTTAAGAGGCATTACCAGACAATAGGATCATTTCACAACTCATTTACGACACAAAGTCAGTCATCATCATAATACATCAAACATAAGCGATTAGTCCCTTATTAAGGCGTATAAGACCTTAAACATATGTTAAAGAGGGATCGGGACTAAACCGAAGCACATACAGAAACTTCTCGGAAACTTAAAACTTTTCTAGGTTTTAGGGGATACATGCCCGTGTGGGTAGGCCGTGTGCCTCCCACAGCTGCTAGACACAGCCTGTGTGTCCTCCCCGTGGTTGAAACTGACCTCTTCCCAATGGCCACCAAGCACGCCCGTGTACTTTGGCCGTGGTCGATCCTGTCAAAAACCACACGGCTACCAGGCACGTCCGTGTGCCATGGTCATGTGCTCTTAGGCCATATACTGACTTACGCCCACAGTCACTAGACACACCCATGTGCCACAACCGTGTGGCAAAAATAGGACATTTGCAAGGCCAAAATGCCACCCACATGGGTCAATCCTACAAGCACATTTAAGCATAACCCCACACACAATTTAGCAACCAATTTCATGCCAAGTGATGATCATATCATCACATACAACCTCATTACTAAATATGTTCACTTATATACCATCTTGTTCAACCAAATCATACACATTATCAATCATGACTCTTCCACAAATCATTTTATTATTATGGCATCAAATCTTCATTAATCTAACCATACTTAAAAACATATCATAATCACCAAGCCATACCAAAATGAACTTCACATATCATAAACCTAGCTCATTCATAAGTTAGCATCATTTCACTTCCAAGCCAACTCAGATGGCAAGGATTAAACATTACCCAAAACATACCATTACTTCTAGCCTATACATGCCATATTTCATCTATTTACATCTTTCCAAAAGTACCAAATTATATTGCCGATAGTGTGATAGATATGCTGACAATTCCTGAATCCGAGCTAGCTTCGCTGACACTGTAAAATAGAGAAACAATCACACAATAAGCTTTCAAAGCTTAGTAAGTTTGAAATACAATATTATTATCTCATCAAATCAAACTAATGTATTTAATAAATCATCACATAGATCAATTCTTCCATAATCTTACGATATCATCCATAGCCCAAAACACTCATCCATCCGTTCATAGCTTTATCTATAAACTCATCAACCACAAAGGTTCAATACATACCTTACTAATACAGACTTATTCAATTTCCAAGCTACTCAATACTCAGTATTACATGTCGATCATTCTCTGATATTCTTTCAATTTAATCGCACATTCAGTGCCATATACATGTTCGAAGCATATTCGTCATTGCACACTTAGTGCCTATTCTTTCAGCTGACTTATCTCGATATCGCACACACAGTGCTAAATCTATAAGCCGAAGCTTTCATAACATCGCACACACAGTGTTATTTATTTCTGTTTCGATTTCAATTTCGCACACTTAGTGCCATCTAATTAAATCTTGCACCTAGCATCTCAACTCTCATAGTCATATACATATTGGTTCCGTAATACTAAAACATATCTTAATAACGTGTATTATATCCGAACTTACCTCGGACGTCAAACTATCGATACGGTCGATTAATCGAGCACTTTATCTTTACCTCGATCTCAATCCTCTCCTCTCCTCTCTTGGTCTATACACATTCAAATTGAATCGATTTAATTACTAGTTTATTCAATTTAATCCACACACACATATTTAGGGCATTTTACAAAATAGCCCTCACATTTTCACATTTCGACACTTTAGTCACTATTTCACAAAATCATCAAATACACAAAATTTCAATACACATGTGCTTAGCCGAATTCTTTCCATGCTAATACAAGCCAACACATTTCATTTGTTTTACATTTTAGTCCTTCAATTTACACTTTTCTCAATTTAGCCCAATTTATTCAATTTCACCAAAAACTCAAATACAAAATATGGTAATCCAACACTAAGCTTTCATATTATACCAAGTATCAACACAAAACTCACATGTTCATCAATAGCACATCTCAAAATCTTCACCAATTCACAAAATTAAAGCATGGGTTTTAAAGAGCACAAAGCGACGATTGCAAATACGTAGAAATTATCAATAACCGAAGCAAAACATACATTGAATTATGAATCACAAGCTAGCTGAAAGTTTAGGGTTATTCCTTCTTTTTATTTTCCTTTTTGTTTGGCACTAAGAATGAATGAACAGCCCCACTTTCCATTTCATTTAATTATAATATAACTTTATAATATAATATCATGCTTTTATCTTTTATAAATAATAAATAAAAGCCTTCTATTAAACAACATGCCGTCCACCACTCTCACATGTGGCTAAATTGTAATATAAATCCTTCCAATTATAAAGACAACAACAATTTAGCACTTATCAATCAGCACACAGCATTTTACACTTTACGCGATTAAGTCCTTTTTCATAAATCAGCACAGAGTCGATAAAATTATCGCACAGAATTTTCACAGAGGCTATATCACATACTATTCACACAGAAAATATCATTAAAATATTTTTACGACCTTAGATTTGTGGTCTCGAAACCACTGTTCCAACTAGGGTCTTGATAAACCGTAATTATAACATATTTTAATCCCACATTTAGCTTCTTTTTGGATTATTTATTCCTCAATTTATGTAAAAAGGTGCTCTTAATCCTTTCTTTTCATGTCTTATACCCAGGATAGCACCCGAGGATGAAAAGAGCATAAAACGGGCCCAAAACGGAGTAAATGGGCCATATCACGAAATCGACACGGCCTGGCCTAAAGTCCACACGGCCGTGCCTTGACGAGCATCTAGAACACGACCTCAACCCTGATTTACACAGCCGTGCCTCAATTTAGAAATCTGAACACTGCTTGAAGATGAGTCCCACGGGCGTGTGACATGGCCGTGCCCCTGTCATGGCTTTAGACAATTTCAGCCGGAAAAGGATACATAGGGAGAAAGATTCGCATTCCAAGAGCCTATAAATAACCCCTAAGTACCACCTTTGAAGAGGGCGGTTAGCTAGGCCAAGGAGCCAAGCCAAAAAGGTCAGAGTTGTGAGAATCACTCAAAGTTAGCCAGTTGATCTATCCCAAGAAGCCGGAATTCTACTCAAGACGGCGGATCTCTCCTTCAATTCCTTTAGGGAGTTTTAGGGATTTCTTATGTTTTGTTTTATCTTTTCTCTTGAGATGTTTTCTTTATTCGTTATGAACTAAACCCTTCAGATACCTGAAGGGGATGAAACCTAGATGAATCTTGTTATCATTTTCTAAATTATATGATAAATACTTAGTTTGTTCTTAATTATGTGTGCTTAATTCTTGAGTTAATATTTCGCGGATATTGATTCAAGTTTGATGTGCTTAGGTGGAGGAGGAATAGACCCTGCTTAAGAGTAGATCTAGCATAATTAAGCGGAGTTGATCGCACGCCTAGAGATAGGGTGACGAGATTTTGCTGGATTAGGGTGAAACCTAATATGGGAATCCATAGATCGAGTTACTGCTATTCTAGGGGGTTATTATAAGAGAATGAGAGTTCCACTAATTAACCTAGGGTTAGACGTTATTTGCCTCGAGAGAGGGTTTAATATACGTTAGGGAGTCCTACGGATCAAACCAAGTGAATAAATTGTATAGTTCAGTGTTAGATAACAAGTGAAGTCTAGGTGGATTCTTCCTAAGGGTATCGTCGTGATCAACTGATTTTTTCTTCTAGTTATTTCCCAATTTGTTCTTTTTTTCTTTGCGTCTTTAGCTTGGTAGTCGTTAATTTAGATTTAAAGCAACTTCATTTCATTTTAGGCTAAATAATAAAAAGAAAGTTAGTATTAGTACTTTTAGTTCCTTTGGGTTCGACAATCCGGTCTTGCCTAAGCTATACTACTATTTGATAGGTACACTTGCCTTTAATCGTTCTCAGAGTTAGTTTCCAGGTTCGATCATTCTCTTTACAAATTTTAAAACTCTGATTTCAGCTATCAAGTTTTTCGCGCCGTTGCCGGGGAACTAAAATATTAAGAACACTCTTTTTTTATTACTTTAGCCATTATTTTTTTTCTCGTTTCTTCGCAATCTACTTTTATTTTTATTTTTTTAGGTTAAATTTTAATTTTTGCTAAATTTTCCTTCTTTCTCTTTTCTCAGCAGGTACCTCTAGTTTATGACTAGAAGGAACCCGACAGGACCTTTGGTATACGATAGTGAAATTGAAGCTACAATTCGTAAGACTCGCAGAGAAATCAGGCGAGCCCTAAATTACACAGAGGAAGCCTAAGAAGGCAAATCAAATCCTACTGAAGGGATGGACGAGAATAACCCACAACCACATGATGTGGGGGACAACAATGCTCCACGTACAATGTTTGATTATAGCAAACTTTTTAGAATTCTGCGATACCTTCAAAATAAATGGCATTTCTGATGATGCCATATGTCTTCGGTTATTCCATTTTTCATTAAGGAATAAAGCCAAACAGTGGTTAAACTCGTTACCACGAGGGTCAATCACTACACGGGAACAGATGACTGAAAAACTTTAATTGAAATATTTCCCACCTGCCAAAATGACCAAACTACAGAGTGATATATCTTCTTTTGTGCAGATGGATCTAGAGACATTATACGACGCATGGGAGAGATACAAGGATCTCTTGAGAAGGTGTCCACACCACGGTCTACCCTTGTGGCTACAACTCCAAACATTCTATAACGGGGTAAACCCCTCAACGAGACAACAAACCGATTCAGCCGTTGGTGGAACCCTAAACAATAAAACTACTGAAGCAGCCTACGAATTCATTGAAGAGATGTCACTGAATAACTATCAGTGGCAAGTGACAAGGACGAAATCGACAAAATCAGCCAGAGTTTACAACCTTGGTGCGATAACCATACTATCAACACAGGTAGAAATGATGACTAAAATGATTGATAGTTTGTGTTCTTCGCAGGCACATCCAGTCATGCAGTGCGACGCAAGTGGAACAGTGGCGAATCCTGAGTACCCATCCTACCAACCAGAAGTGTAACACCCCAAACCCGGCCCAAACACCACGGCCGAATTTAGAATGCTACTGCGGAAAACGTTTAGAAAAGCGTTTGTCTTAAAGGTAAAAACGTAATAATTTTTCGTAGTTATAAAAATTAACTTGTTTGCAAACCAGTTTATAAATTTTGTTATTACAAAATTATCCGGATTTGAAACTTAAAACTTTAACACAAGTTTTTAAGATATAAGTTGTTAAAAATAAAAACATTTCCAAATAGTAATTTAATCATCAATCCACCTTAAACATAAATAAAAATTCCCAACTACCATAAGTGGCCCTTATTACAATAAATAAATACTTAAAAGTTTTGAAAATATAAAATGCGTATAGCAATTAAAATATCTTCTGCATGACCACCTTTGTATCCGCTCCAACCCGGTCCAAGCATCATGTATCACCTGTGATGTTTGGTAAAAATTTGGGTGAGTCGACAGACTCAGTGTGTAATTAGTCCACAGACTTCCACACATGGGCTTAGCCCACAACCACACCACATATCATATAATAATGCAATTTATCCACATGATTCCACATATTGGGCTTGGCCCATTACCACACCCATCCACATACCACACAGGTTTATGCAAAATGCACCCAACCCAGCCTAGGGTCCATCCTCTACACACCCCCGTATCCAGCCACCACACAACAGGGGATTACTAAATCAACCCTCCAACCTCTACACACCAATTTGGCAATTAATGCCATCTACGTGAAACAAATCACAAATAATCCACAACGCGACCTCAGTCAGCGCCAATCCACGATGTAGCTCGTAGCTAACATCAATCCACGATGTGGCACATAGCCATTACCAACCACGATATGGCACAAAGCCTATACCAACCACGATGAGGCACAGAGCCACTCATCAATCCACGTGAGGCTCGTAGCCATCACTAAACCACGTACATAAAGTACACCATGTCCTTCTTTCATATTCATTTCCCACCCCATGCACATGCAACGTACAATAGTGCCATGATAAATAATGCATGTACATGTTATTCAGGCATTCAATCACATTTTCATAGGCATATTCACAGTCTCATCAATAATTAACACTGACCTGGTTATCGTTATACCCCTTTTTAGGGTAACCATCTCATTATTGCCACTGCATTAATCCACATATTCATAACACATGCAAATATAACATACAATCGGGAAATTTTTGGGTTAATCACACACCTGATAACCTGAAGCACTACGCTCTTAATCCCGATACCATCACTAATCAAAACTACAGCTATCTGTCTACGCTCCTGCTCTGACGCTGGCCCACACCCCGGTGGCCAATCCCGCACTGCAGAGACTGATCTCTTCTTGAACTTAGGGATCACCCCTTTCACTCCTTGACTGGCACTCGCATCCATCAACGATATCTCTAATCAAAACCCGATTAATACGAGATCTTAAATGAATAGAAACTACAATTTAACATCCTTACCAAAATGGATCAGAATCCCGAAAGCTTCTACCTACTCCTGACGATTTGGCCCTAAATAATCACAGTCAGAAACGGTCAACACTTAGATACCCATAATATGGCCTTTGACCGAATACCACAACCACCTACCTTGCTTATCCAAATCCCGGAAACCACCACTTGCCTATGGAGTTGACGAAATCCCTGCTTAACCACTGTTAGAATCGGCTATAAGCATAAATCTAGGAAAATGGCCCTTGGCCGAATACCACATTGGCTTACCTTGATCACTTCAAATCTCGAAAGAATCCTTAGCGTTCCCTTCCTTCGGCTACACACAAAAGAACACACTTATGGCACTATGAACATTCGGCCATGCTTAAACCAAAGCCTAACCATTTGATTTTGGCACACCCATGAAGAAAAGATAAAACCGATTGCTAAGAGAGAACACACTTACCACCCACGTTGCTTGTGAAGACTAAAAGAGAGTAGTCGACAGCCCCTCCTTTAGAGAATCGGCTTCTAGATCCCAAAGAGGAAGGTTTCGACTAATCCACAAGAAGTGCTTCGGCTTCCAAAACTTGCGACAAAGAAGAAAGAATAAGGCCACCCTGAGATTTGGCTATGGTGTTTCTTTAAGGTGTCAAGCAAAGAAAAGAGAAAAAGAGGCTTATAAGGTTCGGCTAAGCCTTACAAATGGTGATGGGACATTTGGCTATCAAAAAGAGCAGGTATGGAGTTAAAGAAAAGAAGAATAGGAGAGGCTTAGGAGGATTCGGCAATGGTGAGGGTAAAGGAGTTTCGGCCTTAGCAAAATAAATGAGGAAAGGAGAGGATGATTAGGGAGAAAAAGTGCACTAGAATGAAGAACAAAAATGCCTAAACTTTCACTTATGCACATACGGCCCCTACCCCCTTCACTTGACCGAATTTGTCATCCAAAGAGCCCCACATTCGGCCACAACTTCTTCTCTTATCAAATCCCTTGTTTTGCTCCTATATTTCCTCTTCCACACTCATTCAAAATAAATTGAATGAGTCAACCTTTATCTCCTCTTCCTAGCTGAATTTTAAAAGAAAAACCAAGGCTTATCCTCATCCTTCCAATGTCCACAAGCCGTCCAACTCTTCTCCCCTCCTTGATGCAAAAACCAAATACCCATAGTGCAACCTCTGCAGCTCGAACCTTCTCCCTCTTGAAGCTCCCTTTGACGCACACTTCACAGCACCCTAGGTGGCGTCCCTTGCCACTTTACTGCTAGGTTGTTTGTGTCCAAATTCCCTCACAAATTTTCTTAAGGCCTCCTTAGCCTAGCTCCCCCTTTTAAGACTTAAACTCTACTATTTTTCTAAGGCACTCTCCTACACCCTAGGGTTTTAGGAACCCCTAAAACACATCCAAACACACACTAAGCCCACTATCACTTGAATTATGCAATAAACGCATAACCCCTAAATCCCGGATGTTACAGTTCTACCCTCCTTAAAATAATTTCGTCCTCGAAATTACTTGACTAAACTAAGCAAGGTTACTGCTGCTCCCTGAACCTCTAAAAGCACTTACCAAAAAGTTTATCTACTACCACTGATTGCCCTAACGATCTAAGTACGATCACTTTCCTAGATACAATCTCAAGGTTCACATCCAAGGTTCCATACACTTCACTAACATTATAAGAATGAGCTAACCCTACAACGAACAAGGCAATAAAGGGCATTCCAGAAATAAGGAACGTACCCGTTATCACATCTGGCACATCTTCCTCCTTGCGACGACTGACTGCCTAAACCAACCTTGATTGTCTCGCATTTGAACCCTCAGTACCTCTGCTTGGTGTTCCACGACCTCGGCCGAAACCATTCCCTCCATGGTTCGGAGCACGACCCCTTGTCACCTGCTGACCACCTCTACCTGACTGCACATAACCCTGGCCTACTGTCCGAGCCTTATCTATCACTTGAGGACAATTCCTAACCAAATGAGCCTTAGACCCACACCGGAAACATTCCTTGCTATTTCCCCAGCACTCTCCTACATGAGCTCTCCCACACTGAGCACATGGACGACTCCGATTCTCAGCAACTGGTACAGGTGCACGCACAGAATTCTTAGCCCTTGGTCTTTTCTGAAAATCTGCAGATGATTCTGACGGTCTAAAACTCCTCTTATTCCAGTTCCTATCCTTATCTCGGTTTTATCTCTCAGTCCTCTTAACTTCTTCAGCGATTCGAGCTTTCTCCACTAGAATAGCAAAGTCCCTTTCTCTCTGCGGAGCAATCAACACCCGCAGCTCATCCCGCAATCCATCTTTGAATCGGACACACCTCTCGTAATCAGTAGCCACGATCCCCTTAGCATACTGGCTTAACCGTAGAAATTTCGCTTCATACTCTGCTACCGACTTACTTCCTTGTACCAAGTTTAGAAATGCCTTTCTCTGCGAGTCTAGGTAACTAGCTCCAACGTATTTCCCTTCAAACTTAGCCTTGAAATACCCCCAATCCACTCGATCTGTAGGGGTACCCTGTCTAACAGTGAGCCACCACCGGTATGCCTCATCCTGAAACAGCGAAACAGCACCTTTCAGCTTTTCCTCCGTCGTGCAATCCAAATCATCCATGATCCTTTCGACTGCCTCTAACCAATACTCCGCTACATTCGGAGCTACCCCAGATACTCCTCTAAAAACCTCGGCTCTGTTGGCTCTAAGTCTCTCAGACACTGACTTCCGGGCTCCATTGCCCACATTGGCTCCTGCAACTCGCTCTAGCACTCGCAGCATAGCCTGCAATACTGCGTCATCTCCACCCGTCTGATCCTGAACCTCTGCGCCCACTGCTGGCGGCGGCACATCATTTTCTAACCCATGGCCAGACCCTACTGGTTCCGACACTGTCATTCTGCCTCTACCACGTCCACGACGACCGCGTCCCCTAGAACTCATATCTAACATCGCGATTTAATCTGATTTAAGGAATTTTATGCATTAGTACTTTTGGTTCCACTGTTTATCCACGAGCAGTTTTATGAAAAGAAGTTTTAGTAGTAGTTCTTTCGATCACCCCAAAGTTTTCAGCTAAGTTCATTATTCTAATTCAGAGAGTCACATTCATTCGTTCACAACATTCAACACACTATTATGGGCATCTTTGTCCATTCCCAACCCAGGGGTATTTTCGTCATTCATCGGGGTCAATTCAAAAATAATCTTTACCAATCAAAGGCATTCTAGAATTTTCAAAACTCGAGGGTATTTTGAAAGTTTTTTCCAAGGGTATTGCAGAAATTTTGGAAATCGGGGTTATTTCGGTAATTTTGGAAGTCAGGGGCATTTTAGTAAATTTTCCCAAATCAGGGTATCTTGATCAAAACAGTGTAATTTTTACAAAACCAAGGGTTTGTATTCAATCTAAGGTAGTTTTTACAAAACAGTGTAGCTGGTCCCTTTCGGGTTTTAATTATCGGTTTAACCGATGAATAAGTCCTATTGGTTAGGGTGAACGGTCACTACGCACCAGGTAGGATTCGAGTGAAGAGGAGGTGAGTCACTAGGACTGCTTAAATACCAAGCTCTTACCGAATCCAATCCTAGACATGCGCCCGACTGTTGTTACACCCTAACTCAGCGACTTACTCACAGGTTTGTTTGGTTGTCCTTAAGTCTTATGTATCTTGTGTTGGAGTAAGCTAGTCCTAGAGTTCATTAGATCCTAATCTACTAATCTACGATCCCATAATGCCCATAAAGTTCATATATACCAATCACTTCAATAGTTAGAGGTACTTACCTGGTGGACTTCGGGCCGGAGATACAGGTGCCATGCCAGAATAAACATGAAATAGTTCATAAAGATCCATGTTTTTGAAAAACCCATCCTTGAAAACTGTTTTTGGGCCCAGAACCCTCAAAGCCGAGTTTTGAACCTGGCTCTGATACCAAATTGTAACACCCCAAACCCGGCCCAAACACAACGGCCGAATTTAGAATGCTACTGCGGAAAACGTTTAGAAAAGCGTTTGTCTTAAAGGTAAAAACGTAATAATTTTTGTAGTTATAAAAATTAACTTGTTTGCAAACCAGTTTATAAATTTTGTTATTACAAAATTATCCGGATTTGAAACTTAAAACTTTAACACAAGTTTTTAAGATATAAGTTGTTAAAAATAAAAACATTTCCAAATAGTAATTTAATCGTCAATCCACCTTAAGCATAAATAAAAATTCCCAACTACCATAAGTGGCCCTTATTACAATAAATAAATACTTAAAAGTTCTGAAAATATAAAATGCGTATAGCAATTAAAACATCTTCTGCATGACCACCTTTGTATCCGCTCCAACCCGGTCCAAGCATCATGTATCACCTGCGATGTTTGGTAAAAATTTGGGTGAGTCGACAGACTCAGTGTGTAATTAGTCCACAGACTTCCACACATGGGCTTAGCCCACAACCACACCATATATCATATAATAATGCAATTTATCCACATGATTCCACATATTGGGCTTGGCCCATTACCACACCAATCCACATACCACACAGGTTTATGCAAAATGCACCCAACCCAGCCTAGGGTCCATCCTCAACACACCCCCGTATCCAGCCACCACACACCAGGGGATTACTAAATCAACCCTCCAACCTCTACACACCAATTTGGCAATTAATGCCATCCACGTGAAACAAATCACAAATAATCCACAACGCGACCTCAGTCAGTGCCAATCCACGATGTTGCTCGTAGCTAACATCAATCCACGATGTGGCACATAGCCATTACCAACCACGATATGGCACAAAGCCTATACCGACCACGATATGGCACAAAGCCTATACCAACCACGATGAGGCACAAAGCCACTCATCAATCCACGTGAGGCTCGTAGCCATCACTAAACCACGTACATAAAGTACACCCTATCCTTCTTTCATATTCATTTCCCACCCCATGCACATGCAACGTACAATAGTGCCATGATAAATAATGCATGTACATGTTATTCAGGCATTCAATCACATTTTCATAGGCATATTCACAGTCTCATCAATAATTAACACTGACCTGGTTATCGTTATACCCCTTTTTAAGGTAACCATCTCCCTTTGTGTTGAGAAATGATAGTAAATCTTCTGATTGTTCGGTAATGCCTTTTAACCCTATTTTGGCGACGATTATGTGTTATGGGTGTTATAATAATTTTGTGCTTGAAAGCTAAAATTCTTGCAAACATAAAATAGACAAGTTATAGCCAGGCAAAATAACATATTAGGACCTCTACTGAATAGCTTGAGACTCTGTTCTACAACAACGAGTTGAAGAGAGTGAGGATTCTAAAGAAGAAGAAGAAGATCCCATAGAGATCGAACCAAGGGAGTCAGCTGAAATCCCTGATAAGGCAGAACCAATGGAACTAATAATCGAACCTGACATCGCAACTTCAATGTTCAAGAATCAATCGCCTCACCCAAATTTTTGAGATGAGCTGTCAAAATTGATGGACATCATGCAACATATGCAGTGGTAGCAACAAGCTTACTGGAGATATTCAAAAAGACAGGATGACTCAATTTCAAGCACTCTTACGAAAATATACAATGACCCGTTCATTTTTGTGCCTAAGTTTCCAAATTTCATATTTAAACCATGGATTCCACTATCGAAGAGGGAGTGAAGCGATTCATGCAAAAACAAAGACGATGGAACAAAAGATGAGTCGAATTCGGAGGGATCTGCAAATAAATAAAAAGGGAGGATCTTGACTTTATTTTATTTTCGTTCTTAGGTTATTTAATAGGATTAGGTTTAATTAGGAATTTTTATTTTCGCATAATAAAACAAGAGGTGGAAATCATAAATAAAAATGAATAAGTTGCAAAGTACGAAGTGTGGCAATAGATATATACATGTCTAGGATTGGATCTAGAGAAAGCTTGGTACTTAAGCAGTCAAATTGACTCACCTCCTCTTTTCTAGAATCCTACCTGGTGTATAGTATCTATTCACTTTTAACAATGAGGACATTACTCATCTTAAGTAGGGGGACCGAAAAATTGAAATTATTTCAACTTAGAATAAATTTTTCTTTCAGTTATGATTAGGTTATATTTTGTTCAAAAATTTGAAATTTTGTTAAGTATGCTAAACTTCAGTATGAATAAAGTTTGATTATTTCAATAATTGTTATGTTAACTGAAATATGACATAAATGTATTTTTAATAAAACATATAAATCATACCATAAAATTTTTAGTTCCTTAGGAAAGTTAGGCATGCATGAAAGTTTAAGTTTCTAGAATTGACGTAGTAGTTTCTTGATGCGAAACCCTAGGAAGCATGGAATGTTGAAAATGATTTAGACAACTTTTGTTTGGATGGTTTGAGCCTTTCAAACCTACCTTGATGAGTTTTTATCCTTTGAAACCCAATTTTGAGACTATATGGCCTAATTTTATTTAAACCTTTGCAATATTTAGCCATCACTTTTCTCTTAATTATCTTTAAATTATCCCAAACACTAGACTTAGTACTATTTAGAATATTTTTTGAAACAAGTTTGGGGGAGTTGAAAAGAATTATCAAATACTCAAAAAATTGTAATACATACAGCAAAATACTCGTGAAATTAAAAAAAGAGAAAAAATGGGAAAAAAAAAGAAAAAAAGAGCATATGTTCTCGAAAGAAATAGATGTATAAAAGAGCATGTGAAAGCGAAATAAGTTGTGGTGTATTGAAGGTAATTATTTCGAAGGTCCGATTCAAGCTGAGTCTGGAGTTTTTAGCCTAAATTTGTCTATCTTTTACCTACCCCTAGCCTAGCCACATTACAACCTATTTAAAAGACCTATTGATTCAAGTTTTTGTGCTACTTATGTTAGTGGAGAGAAATTGCTATGTTCAACATATAAAGGCATGAATTAAACTTAATGATTGCAGCTTAATCTTAAATAAAGGGAATAAAATTAAAGTGGTAGGGATTTACATGTTTTTATTGAGAAAGCATTTAGTTTATGTTTTCTATCATAATAGTTGTTGTGATTAATTTGAATGATATGTATGCTTAAGTAGAATAATTATCAAATTTCTTTTTTTGAGCATAAGTATACTAAAATCATAATCTTGGGAAGAATGTTGTTCTGAAGAAATTTTTCAAAGGTGTTTATGAGAAATTCTTTTCAAATTTGTGCATTACTCAGAACGAGCAATGACTTAAGTTTGGGGGTGTGGAAACACAAAAAATATACACACTTTTTCATGCCCTTCTTAACTCAAATTCATGTAGTTTCAGTAAAATTCTTGTCGAAAAATATATAATTATTATAAAAATAATTATTTTGCACCCAAATTATGAACATGTTGAATTTTAATTATTTTTAAATCAAATTTTGATTATTTTTTATTATTTTTGACAGATTTGCACAAAGGGTGAAAAACGGCTCTGCAGACACTACTAGAAGCACAAAACCGAGAAGCAATTTTTATGCATCAAGGTGAATTAAGTTTTCTGCATAAGATGATCCAAATTATGTGTATTAATTCATAATATAATTAATTTTAATTTTAATCCAATTTAATTTGGGTTAAATAAATTATTGTTAATTAACTATGAAAAGGGGCCTAGTTGAGCTGAACCGAGAAAACTGATTCCAACCGAGCACTGGGCAGGCAAAAACTGTCCCACATGCTGACCCAATCAGCTTTCTTGACTGATTATTTGGCTTGCAAAATGGCCCTTGAAGACTCCTTCAATTTGCATTCAAACCCCTCCACTGTTTATGCCTTTCTAGATTTGCCCCTACCTTAAAATAACGTGTTTGAAATCTTCAAACATGCCACATGTATGGCCGGCCATGGGGGGAGTATTTGGCTGATAATTTTGGCTATTTTTAGCAGCCTTCTCAACCTATAAATACCCCCTTGGCTGCTCACTTCTAACACATCTCAACCCTTCTCATCTCTTCACTCCTCTCTCTTCATTCCATTTCATTGTCTTCATTTTCTTCCTCTATTCCCTTGCCAATTTCACCTCTTGTAAAGGAGTCAATCAACCACCATTTGGAGCAGCATTCAAGTGTTCGTATAAGCCTCGGTTCAACAAGAACAAGCGGAGAAGGAGGATTGGAGCAAACTAGTCAAGCCACGAAGAAAACATCGGATTTGATTCTTGTTCTCTATCCTTTTCATTTTGTTGTTGTTATGATGAGCATGTCTATGAATATTTGTGATGTTGAATTGTTTAATTGAACCGATATGGCTTGAATTTAATTCATGTTAGGTTGATTGCTTTTCATCTACTTGAGTTATTAAAATTGCGTTTGTGCTGTTATAGGCCTCGATAAGATGTTTGATTAAGTAAAACCATGACTAAGTTATTCTTACATTACAATTGTAAGGTAACTAATGAATTAATTATTTAAACGGATTGAAATTGTGATTAATTGACACAATACTTAATCAGTGCATGTTTAATCATCTAAGGTAGCTGAGGGTTAAATTTGTCGAATCTTTACTTCTTCTCCTTTCCTTCTTTCTTCTTCACTTTTTGCTATTTGTCGAATCCTTTACTGAAACCTATTCTTTTCTTCTTCTTCTCATCCTACTACTGAATCACCGTTGCTCATTTCGGTTTCTTCTTTAGCCGAACACAACCTTTTCTTCTTCCTTTCATTCTCCCCTTTTCTTTGCAACTAAAGCTAAAAAATTTAAACCTTGATTCCTTTCATGTAGGCGGAATCTATTAAGGCGTAAGCATATTCTCCTCTTCATTCTATCAGTCTCCAAATCTCTGCGATTGGTTGGTAAGTGTGACTATAACCGAATCTGGGGTTGGTTTTTTCTCCTTGTGTCGATGTTATTCTCATGAGCCAAAAGGGTTTCCTCTCCCATTACCGTGGAAATGTTTATCGCTAACATCTTCTTTATCATTGAACGTTGCTAGGGACTCAAATGCCTTAACCAAGGGGTAGGCCGAATTTTGTTTCGCTAAAAGGGATCTTTCGTTCATGGTAAGAAAAGTTAGTTTGACTAAAAGCGTTTCAATACTATGGTTTAACGAGGATTTGTGACTAGCTAATGGTCAGTTGTTATCGTAGGTGCCTTGGAAAGTGTCACCAACCATAATCCATAGCAGGTGTATAATCAGATACCCACTTTAGTTCTGTCAATATGACAAATGAAAGTGTGTATTCACACCCCGGATGAATTGTGAATCGGCTAAAGCCGAAAAATCGATAAGCCAAAACTTCGACATCTGAGGGCTCTCGAGCGTGCGAGCGCTCGTAGAGATAAACCGAGCCACAATCATTGGCGATAGACTGTTGAGGCTACCACGAATAGTCTCGTGCGCTTAGGTCGTAATGGGCCTTGTTGGGCCGAGTTGGGCCATGGGCCCCATATGGGTAAAATTCACAAAGGTGTCAAATAATGGACTTGGCTACGAAGTTCGCATAGCCGCGATCGAAATTGGGCTGAATGGGCCACACGAGCGTGTAGGCCCACTTGGGCCAAAAATTGGGTTTTGGGCCCAATTGCATCGTTTCGACCAAAAAGGGTATCTGTGTTGCTCGAGGGGACTGTAGGCCTTTGAAAAGGCCGTTATAGAATTAAAAGTATCGAAATACCCTTGAAGAGTAAAATTATCGAAATACCCTCGAAGGGTAAATTATCGAAATACCCTCGAAGGGTAAAATTACCGAAATACCTTGATGGGTGAAATTGTCGAAATACCCCCAATGGGTAAAATTACCATTTTACCCCTAATCGATAATATGTTTATGTGATATTTATAAGACTGCTTATGTTTATGACATACTACATACACAAATTACTTATGACACGACATACTGCATTGGGGTGGGGATTTGTATTTGGAGGAAGTATTGTACTAGTGGCTCTGCCACGTTTTACTGATCTAGTGGCTTCGCCACGTATATTGATTTTAGTGGCTTGGCCACGTTCACTATTATTAGCAGCTTTGTTGCGTTATCATTAGCAACTAGGCTGCGTTATTGGTGTGCTGGCTGGGTGGGTCAACTTGGTCCCCACATGGTGTGTTGGTTGGTACGGGTGCTATGTTGGCTGGACTGGGTTGGGTTGCATCTTTGCTCTGCATTGTTATGATTTTGGGCTTAGGCCCACTCTGTTACTGTATAGGGCTAAAGTCCAGACTAGTTTGTTACTGAATAGGGCTGGGGCCCAAACTGTTAGGGGATTACACACTGAGTTCTCATAACTCACCCTTTTCTTTTAACTGTACAGGTAATCCCCGGCCTTAGAGGATTTGGAGCTGCGAGGGACTCAGAGGTGGCCACATGTTCGCAAGTATTTTAATTTATAACTAGTTTTTCTTATATTTTTTGGGTTTGTTATTTTTGTAATAAGGCTATTTTGGGTTTGAACTTTTATTTGGTATTTTATTTTAATTTCTATCTGCTGGACTAGGAAATGCAGGTTTTTAAAACAATAGTGGTTTCTAAAGCAAATTACGATTTCCAAACCTTAAAGTTGACAACTTGAACAAGCTTCCGTGATATTTAATCCTGATTAATCAATGATATGACCATTAGGAGAATAACAAGTTTTTGATTTTACAACCCCAACATTTTCATAAAGATTTATAATGCTATAAAGAGCTATTATAGATAAGCCTGGTTTTCCAACGACACTTTGATGTGACGAGTCAGATCCGGTCTTAACGTCTAGGTCGGGTTTGGGGTGTTACATTTAGTGGTATAGAGCCAGGTTGGAAAACTCGACTATGGAATGGGTTTTTGAAAATTTTCTAAATCTGCTAAAATTTTGGTTTGGAAATAAATGTCGTTACTGAAAGTGTGGCACACCGAGTCTCCGGCACCAAATCTGTAAGTTCTCTGACACTGTTTTTGTTATATACTGAAATGGTTATACTGAGAAACTACTAGGGATAGTAGTAGCGCACTGAAACTCTTTAGCTAGAGTAAACTGAGACTGTAGGGGACTAAAAACTGTAGTGAGGTTTCGATCTGCGAAAATAACACAAATTACTATTTATCATAAAATATTCGTTAATAATTATTGGAATTATAGGCTGATGCATAAAAATCATAAAACAGAAAATAGGCTATGACGATATGAGCACAAGAGGTCGCGGGAAGGGTAGACGTGGCTGCGGTGCTAGGGCTGGGTCTTCAGCATTGGGCCATATGCCTGCTAGAGAGGCACCGACCTCACCAGTAATTGAGACGGGGTCTCATGACCGAGCCCTTGGGGATGATGCTCTATCCCAAGCAATGTTGCGGGTCCTCGAAAGGGTTGCTGGAGCAAGTACTGGATCAGTGGGCCGAGGATCAATTTCTAAATGACTTCGATCTAATGGAGCGAAAATATTTAGGGGCGTCTCTGGTGCAGCCCCGAATGTGGCAGAATATTGGTTAGAGGCTACCAAGCGAATAATGGATGACCTCGACTGTACTGTGGAATAGAAATTGCAGAGAGCAGTGTCCCTACTGTGAGACGAGGCATACCAATGGTGGCTCATTGTGAGAGAAGGTACACAGGCCGACCGTTTGACGTAGGATTTCTTCAAAATGGCTTTTCAAGGAAAGTATGTTGGGGCGAGTTATGTGGATGCCCGGAGGAAGGAGTTTCTGAGTCTGGTCCAAGGGAATAGGTCTGCAGCAGAGTATGAGGCAGAATTCTTGCGATTGAGCCGGTATGCTCGGGATCATAGTCGCAACTGAGTATGAGCGTTGTGTGCGTTTCGAGGATGGTCTCCGAGATGAGTTGCGGGTGCTGATAGCTCCGCAGAGGGAAAGAGACTTTGCTGCCCTAGTTGAGAAGGCAAAGATTGCCGAGGATGTGAAACACATAGAGGGTTAGAACCGAGAGAAAGATAGGGGCAAAAATAAGAGGGATTTTTGGCCCTCAAGTTCTTTTGGTGGGCCTAAGAAGAAGCCTAGATTTGATGGGCCAGTTCGAGCTGGGATTCATGTTGTTGCTAGTAGACCGCAGCCTTGCGCTGATTGTGGGAGATCTCATCAGGATGAGTGCTGGAAAAGAACTGGGGCGTACTTCAGATGTGGGTCCATGGATCATTAGGTTGGAAACTATACTTAGAGGCCTATTCAGATGCAAGCTGCAAGTCAAGGCTAGGTACAGCCAGGGAGAGCTGGTCGGCAGCCATCGAGAGGCCGTGGTCAGGCCAGAGGAGGGAATGCTTTAGGACGAGGCCGTGGAGCACCGGGCAGAGGTGCTGGTAATACTGAGGCGAGACAGCTAGCTTTAGTCTATGCTTCTCAGCACCGAGAGTATGGCGATGTTCCTGACGTCATAACTGGTACGTTCCTCATTTATAATGTACCATACACTACTAATTGATATTGGGTCTACACACTCGAATGTTGCATGCACTGTGTCTGGGACACTGGGTTTTTAGTTTGAAATTACTGATAGGGAGATGACTGTGTTAAGTCCATTGGGATAGTCGATTAGAGTGAATAGGTTGTTTAGAGATGTTCCCCTAGAGGTCCAACGGGTTGTCTTTTCGACAGATTTGATGGAACTATCGTTTGGCAAATTCGATCTTATTTTGGGCATGGATTGGTTAATGAAACACTGTGCAAATTTGGATAGCGCTGCTAAGCGTATGGTATTGAAGTCTGCTGAGGATGTGGAGGTGGTTGTGATAGGGGAGCGAAGAGATTATCTGTCTAATGTAATCTCAGCATTAAGGGCGGAGAAACTGGTTCGTAAGGGTTGCGAGACATTCTTAGCTTATGTTAGCATTTCTGATTCTAAAGGTCCATCTGTTGAGAATGTCAGAACAGTGAAAGAGTTCCGAATGTATTTCCCGAAGAGCTTCCTGGGTTGCCTCCAAACCGTGAGGTCAAATTCAACATTGAGCTCTTACTTGGAAAGGCTCCGTTGTCCATCGCCCCTTATAGGATGGCGCCAAAGGAGCTAGTAGAGTGTGTCTCCATGGGGAGCACCAGTGTTATTCATGAAAAAGAAGGATGGGCCCATGCGCATGTGCATCAATTATTGTCAACTGAACAAACTGATGATTAAAAATAAGTACCCTTTACCAAGGATAGATGATCTGTTCGACCAGCTGCGAGGAGCTTCGATTTTCTCCAAGATAGATCTTCGATCTGGATAACATTAGTTAAGAGTTAAGGAAGCGGATGTGTATAAGACTGCGTTCAGGACTCAGTATGGGCACTACAAGTTTCTGGTCATGTTGTTTAGGTTGTTGAATGCACCAACTACTTTCATGGATATGATGAACTGGGTATTCCAACCCTATTTGGACGAGTTCGTGGTGGTATTTATAGATGACATCCTGGTGTATTCAAGAACCGAGGAGGATCATGATTCGCATCTATAGATTGTATTGCAAATATTGAGGGAAAAGCAGTTTTATACAGAGTTCAACAAGTGCAAATTCTGGCTGTGGGAAGTGACATTTCTAGGTCATGTGGTGTCTGCCGCGGGGATTAGGGTTGATCCTCGAAAAATTGAAGCCGTATTGGAATGGAAACCACTGAAAATGATATCTGAGATTCGAAGTTTCCTGGGTCTGGCTGGGTATTACATATGTTTCGTTGAGGGGTTCTCACTGCTTGCTGCACCTCTGACTAAGTTACTGCGTAAAGGGGTACCTTTCAACTAGACTGATAAGCAGCATGAGAGTTTTGAGAAACTGAAGAAGGTTCTGACTGAAGCCCTGGTGTTAATACAGCCAGAGTCTTGGAAGGAATTCATTGTCTACTATGATGCGTCGCACACTGGATTGGGATGTGTGTTGATGCAAGAGGGTAATGCGGTTGCTTACGTGTCCCACCAGCTTAAGCTTCACGAGGTGAATTACCCCACTCATGACTTGGAGTTAGCTGCGGTGGTATTCACACTAAAGATTTGGAGGTATTATTTATAAGGTGAGAAGTCTACTATTTACACAGACCATAAAAGCCTCAAGTATCTCTTTACTCAGAAGGAGTTGAATCTTAGGCAACAAAGATGGATAGAGTTGCTTAAGAATTATAATTGCTCAATTGAGTATCATCCGGGTAAAGCTAACATAGTAGCGGATGCACTGAGTCGTAAGGTTGTAACTGATTTGAGAGCAATGTTTGCTCGTCTCAGCCTGTTTGAGGATGGTAGCCTGTTAGCTGAACTCCAAGTGAGACCGACCTGGATTAATCAAATTAGGGAAAAGCAGTTGCTGGATGAATCCTTGGTTCCTCGTTTTCGACTAGTTGAGAAGGGGGAGACCACGAATTTTGGGCTAAATAGTGAGGGAGTACTATGCTTCCATGGGAGAATTTGTGTACTGAGGGATTCTGAGTTAAAGCAGTCTGTACTGTGAGAGGCGCATAATAGCCCATACGCTATGCATCCTAGCGAAAACAAGTTATATCGAGATCTGGGTGAATTGTACTGGTGGCCAGGGCTTAAGCGCGAGGTAACAGATTTCGTGACTAAGTGCCTGACATGCCAGCAAGTTAAAGCTGAGCATCACTTGCCTTCTGGATTACTGCAACCCGTTAAAATTCCACTCTGGAAGTGGGAGAGGGTAACCATGGACTTTGTTAGTGGGCTACCCTTGACGCCTATTAAGAAGGATTCAGTATGGGTTATTGTTGACCGACTGACTAAATCTGCCCACTTCATACCGGTCCGCACTGACTATTCGCAGCAGAAGTTGGCTAAGTTATACGTGGTGAAGATCATGAGATTGCACGGGGTACCAGTGTCTATCATTTCGGACAGAGACCCTAGATTTATATCACGATTCTAGAGGGTGTTACATGAAGCTTTGGGTACAAGGTTGGATTTCAGCACGGCATTTCATCCTCAAACTGATGGTCAGTCAGAGAGGGTGATCCAGATATTAGAAGACATGCTAACAAGCTGTGTAATTGATTTCAAAGGCAGTTGGGAAGACTACATGCCGTTAGCAGAGTTTGCATAAAACAACAGCTACCAATCCAGTATTCAGATGGCACCGTACGAGGCATTATATGGTCGTGGGTGTAATAGCCTGAATTAGGGGCTAGTCAGAATAGTGGTGCGAGACCACAAATCCAAAGTAGAAATATAAATTTTTATGGTCTTTATGAGGATTATGAGGTGGTTGCATGCTTGTGTGAAAATTTCATGAAGAAATTTTATTAATAGTGATTTAATTGTCCATTAGGACTAAATTGCAAAGAATAGAAAATGTGAGATTTTAGAAGATTTAACTATGAAATAGAATTATGAAAATTACTAGAGGTCCTTATTTAGCAATTAGACCATTATATTGAATGATGGACAAAAATGGACATGGGAATGAAAAATCTCAAGAAAGGGTCATTAAGGGCATTTTTATCATTTGGTAAGTAAAAGATTAAAAAGGTAGAAAGAAGTCAAATTGTGTCCATCTTCTTCTTGCCATAGTTAAATTTTACAAGCCCTTCATAATTAGGGTTTCTTCAACTTTCAAGCTTGATTGTAAGTGCATCCTAGCCCTGTTTCTAATGTTCTTCATATTTTTAAAACCCTCGTAGCTCAGTTTAGCTATTTCTGGCTATATTCTCAGCTAGGGTTCATGTTCAAAAATTTCTTTTCTCTTGATTTCTTCAAAAGCCGAAACCTCCCAATCTTCTCAACATCTTTTCTTTCAAAAGCTGAAACCCTGAACTCTCTTCTCATCTCTATAGCCGAATACTCCCTATTCTTTTTGCTGATTCCTTCAACTAAAAGCCGAAACTACTTGGATTTCTTCTTATTATCTTCTCTTCTTGATCTTCTCAAAAGCCGAAAACTCGTAGGAGTTTTCAAATTTCCTATAGAGGTAAATGTCGACTTGTGTTATTATTTTTGTTATTTTTCGGCTTTTAAGCCAAAGTCGAATGGCTAGATGGTGGTTAGGGCCATCTTTAGTTTGACGTTTTCTTTCTGATCTCGTGTTCTCTTTCTTTGGGCGGCATTTTGGGATTTGAAGAAGATCTAATCGCCTAGGTTTCTAAGCCAGAAATTGGTAGCGTTCGAATCACGTTATTTTCAGGATTTTAAGGTAAGGTGGTTTTCTCTAGATTTTCGTTAGACTCGTTTATCGTATGTGAGATCTTAACTTTATGATGTGAAGTAACAACCATGTGTTGTAATAGTGGTTCTGACAAGGACTTGTGATGGAATTAAATATGGATCAGGCAAAGGAGAGAATCCCTAAGTTTAAGAAACAAGCGGTGTTTGCCATTCCAGATTGGCCACCTGGTTGTGGACCGACTTCTGAACAACACCTTAGGCAGATAGCGGTGGTGTTGTCTACGGATAGCATCGACTTAGAGGGTTTCGTTCTAACGGTAATCAAGTGCGTAGATCTCTAACACACTAATTAATCTGTACTAAATATATGTTATGGGCTAAAAGCCAAAAAAAGGCTGTATAATTAATCTGTACTAAATATATGTTATGGGCTAAAAGCCAAAAAAAGGCTATATAGTAATCTGTACTAAATATATGTTATGGACTAAAAGCCGGAAAAAGGCTGTATAGACAGTCGTATTACCTAGAAAGGGTAGGCAAAGGATGTCAGGTACGTAATCATAGAAATCTCTCTATGTGTATCGATGTATGCGATAAACTGAAATCTCTTAGATAATACATTGTTTGATTCTGCATGTATGTATGCATGGGATGGGATTGATATGATGAAAGGGAAGAAGGTCGCATAGCGATCGGTGGCTTTGCCACATAGGTCACATAGTGATCGGTCTTTATGACAGGTAGCTCAGTTGTCGAAATGCTACGATGTATTATTAAGGTCGCATGGCGATCGGTGGCTTTGCCACATAGGTCACACAGTGATCGGTCTTTAAGACAGGAAGCACAACTGTCGATATGGTGTGTAGCGGTTGGCGGGTTGATTGTAGAAATCCCCAAGGTGTGATGGTTGGTACGGGTTGGTGTGTAGAGGATGGAATTCTAGGATGGGCTGGGCCATTCATCATTTATTATTTATCATGTAATTTTGATTGTTGCCTTTATGTTTGGGCCAGGGCTCATAATGTGTTTGTGAGCCCAAGCCTTTTATGTGTTTTCGGGATTTACACACTGAGTCTTGGTGACTCACTCTTTATTTTCCATAACTCTTTCAGATGAGCAGTAGATCGTGGACATAGGAGCCGAGACAGACTCGAGGGGCCATCATAAGGCCCCATAGTTTATACTTCACTGCTTAGTATATATTTGCAACTTATGAGATTTTGTCAAAAGGTTTAATTATACGAAATAATAATAATAGAAGGGTTTTTTTTTTTCAAATGTCACTTATTTATTCAAATATTGTCTAATTAACTTGCGATTTCCAAAACCAACAAAGCAAAAGTTTTCAATGTACAACTCGTAGCATACCAGATCTGGTCGAAACGTATGGGCCAGGTTTGGGGTGTTACATTTTGGTATCAGAGCCCAGTTCAAAACTCGGGCTGTGAAATGGGCCTAGTAATGTTTTGTAAAGTTGATGTGAATTTGGAAAAAAAATGTGTCTTGGATGAAGATATGGCCTTCGAGTCTATCGGCACCCAATCCATGCAGGTAAGTATTCTAAACTCTTGATGTGATATGTATGTTGGGTTTGATAGGCTTTATGGACGTAGACTAGTATGATAGTGTTAATGGACCTTAGGGCTAGTTTAAACAACTCTTCAAATCCATAAGGCTTAATCCAACCAAACAAACCTGTGAACAAGTCGCCGAGTTAGGGTGTGGCAACAGGCATACGCATGTCTAGGATTGGATTCAGGAAGAGCTTGGTACTTAAGCAGTCCTAGTGACTCACCTCCTCTTCGCTGGAATCCTACCTGGTGCGTAGTGACTGTTCACCTTAGCCACAAGGATTTGTTGACGGGCCAAAATCTATAATTAAAACCCGAAAGGGACCAGCCATCCTATTTCATAATCGAAAAAAAGAACCCCCAAGTTTTGGCAAAATTTCCAAAAATACACTTGATTTGTGTAAATTTCCAAAACCACTGTGATTTTATAAAATACCTATGTTTTGCAAATTTACCCAAAAACCCCATACTTACAAGAGTAACCCGGATTGCGAAACTAGATTTTCCAAAGAACCCCTGTTAAAAAAAAAAACCAAGATACCCCATTTTGAGGAAATTACCAAAATACCCACGTTTTTAAAAAAATAAATTGTTTTCCAAAATACCCTTGCTTTATAAAAAAATGTGTACCAAAGTACCCCTATTTCAAAGAAAATTACCAAGATACTTTATTTGGAAAAATACCCTGTAGGGTAAAACTATGAAAAACCCCTGGGTAGTGAAATAACGAAGATACCCTTATGTGATGAATGTGAGTTCATGGATGTTATACGTTTGTTGATGTGTGATGGTTGAATGTATGTGGTTTCTAGAATTAGGAGATAAACTTGAGACTGAAACTGTAGATAGGTTCGAATTCGAAAGAACTACTCTTAAAACTACTTCCCATAAGATTGTTCATGGTTAATCAGTGAAAGAAATTAATAATTCATAAAATTTCTAATTTAGATAATACAAGAATCAACGATGAGCGCTAGAAGAGGAAGAAGAGGCTGCGGCCGAGGCCGTGGAAGTGTTAGGACTGATGTGCTAACTCAGCTAGTTAGGGAGGTACTGAAGGAGGTTAAAGAAATCGGTGAAACACTTCGGGTTGGGTGCGTGGACTGTAAGAAAAAAAGAGATCGTAGTTTTCTAGGGTTGCAGTCTCATTCTATGAAGCATGTTAAGGTACATCCAAACTTTTGGGTTTGCGAATATTGCAGAAGGCGTCATCCGGGTGAATGTTGGAGGGTTTACGAATATTGCAGAAGGCGTCATCCGGGTGAATGTTGGAGGAAGTCAGGAACGTGTTTAAGATGTGGGTCTGAGGAGCATAAGGCTCGGGATTGTTCAATCACCATTAAATCAGGTATGTTTTGTGTGGATGCTATATTTTTGGGTATAGAAAATGTATGCATGCAATGTTTATTTATTATTAAATTAGAGTGCGTAGCGAAAGTATAGTGGTGAGACTTGGGTAGTACGATTAATAGTTAGTTGGAAATTTTGAGGACGAAATTTCTTTAAGGGGGTAAAACTGTAACATCCTGAATTTGTGGGCCTATGCGTTTAATGGGTGAACATGTGTAATGAGTTAATTTAAGTGTTAGGGGTCCAAATTGGGCACAGGTTTAGGCAGAGGCCTTGGTTAAAATTATCTGTTTGGGCATTATAGGGTTTAAAAGGTAGTATCTGTGTTTAAAATATCAAATGGGCTTGTGGCCCAGTGGTCAGTGGCGCCACTTAGGGAACAAGGAGGTGACGCCACACAAGGGAATAAGGGGCCCAAATTTAAGTTTTATGGAGCCTAATTCTTTTAATTTAAGTTAGCTAATTTTCGGCATTAGGGTTGGGTGGAGTGGACGACAACAAGGCTCAAAAATAGAAGGATTTCTGTGAATAGGATAATGTAGATATTATAGTTTATAATATGGAAGATAAAAAGGAGAAAAGATAGGAGCTATCTGCAAGGCTAGGTGTTGGCCGAAATTCCATCACCTAGAGGAGTGAAAAAATCAGTTTCTTTATGGCAAAGGGGTGCCGAATTTTTCCTTTTTATTTGCTTAATTTTTAGTTATCAGGAAGGGCACTTTCGGTTTTTGCTAGGTAAGTGCCGAAATTTCTATAAATAGGGGGGTAGCTCCTCAATTCCGGCATTTAAACCCTACCCTTTTCTTCATTCTCTGTGCCAAAATTCTTAGTCTCTCCCTCTGCAATTTTTTTTCTCTTGATTTCTTCAAAAGCCGAAACCTCCTAATCTTCTCCACATATTTTCTTTTAAAAGCCGAAACCCTGAACTCTCTTCTCATCTCCATAGCCAAATACTCCCTATTCTTTTTGCCGATTCCTTCAACTAAAAGCCGAAACTACTTGGATTTCTTCTTATTATCTTCTATTCTTGATCTTCTCAAAAGCCGAAAACATCTAGGAGTTGCTGAATTTCTTATAGAGGTAAATTTCAACTTGTGCTATTATTTTTGTTATTTTTCGGCTTTTAAGCCAAAGCCGAATGGCTAGATGGTGGTTAGGGCCATCTTTAGTTTGACATTTTCTTTCTGATCTCGTGTTCTCTTTCTTTGGGCAGCATTCCGGGATTTGAAGAAGATCGAATCGCCTAGGTTTCTAAGCCAGAATTTGGTAGCGTTCGAATCACATTATTTTCGGGATTTTATTGTAAGGTGGTTTTCTCTAGATTTTCGTTAGACTCGTTTATCGTATGTGAGATCTTAACTTTATGATGTGAAGTAACGACCATGTGTTGTAATAGTGGTTCTGACAAGGACTTGTGATGGAATTAAATATGGATCAGACAAAGGAGAGAATCCCTAAGTTTAAGAAACGAGCGGTGTCTGCCGTTCGAGATTGGCCTCCTGGTTGTGGACCGACTTCTGAACAACACCTTAGGCAGATATCAGTGGTGTTGGCTACGGATAGCATCGACTTAGAGGGTCTCGTTCTAACGATAATCAGGTGTGTAGATCTCTAACACACTAATTAATCTGTACTAAATATATGTTATGGGCTAAAAGCCGAAAAAAGGCTGTATAGTAATTTGTACTAAATATATGTTATGGGCTAAAAGCTGGAAAAAGGCTGTATAGACAGTCGTATTACCCAAAAAGGGTAGGCAAAGGATGTCAGGTACGGAATCATAGAAATCTCTCTATGTGTATCGATGTATGTGATAAACTGAAATCTCTTAGATAATACATTGTTTGATTCTGCATGTATGTATGCATGGGATGGGATTGATATGATGAAGGGGAAGAAGGTCGCATAGCGATCGGTGGCTTTGCCACAAAGGTCACATAGTGATCGGTCTTTATGACAGGCAGCTCGACTGTCGAAATGCTACGATGTATTATTAAGGTCGCATGGCGATCGATGGCTTTGCCACATAGGTCACGCAGTGATCGGTCTTTAAGACAGGCAGCACAGCTGTCGATATGGTGTGTAGCGGTTGGCGAGTTGATTGTAGAAATCCCCAAGGTGTGATGGTTGGTACGGGTTGGTGTGTAGAGGATGGAACTCTAAGATGGGCTGGGCCATTCATCATTTATTATTTATCATGTAATTATGATTGTTGCCTTTATGTTTTGGCCAGGGCTCATAATGTGTTTGTGAGCCCAAGCCTTTTATGTGTTTTCGGGATTTGCACACTGAGTCTTGGTGACTCACTCTTTATTTTCCATAACTCTTTCAGATGAGCAGTAGATCGTGGACATGGGAGTCGAAACGGACTCGAGGGGCCATCAAGTTTTTTTATGGATTATTTCGGCTTTTCTTTAAGTTTTAATTTTTGGAATATTTATGTAATAAGGCCCCATAGTTTATACTTCACTGCTTAGTATTAATATTTGCAACTTATGAGATTTTGTCAAAAGGTTTAATTATACGAAATAATAATAATAAAAAGGTTTTTTTTTTCAAATGTCATTTATTTATTCAAATATTGTCTAATTAACTTGCGATTTCCAAAACCAACAAAGCAAAAGTTTTCAATGTACAACCCGTAACATACCAGATCTGGTCGAAACGTATGGGCCGGGTTTGAGGTGTTACAATATGAGATTCGTGTAAGACCCTGTCTGGGACAGTGGCATCGATATTTGGCTCGTGTAAGGCCATGTCTGGGACATTGGCATCGCATTGATTTGTGTAAGACCCTGTCTAGAACAGTGGCATCGATATCTGGTTACATGTAAGACCACGTCTGGGACGTTGGTATTGTACGACTATTCTGAGCACTCTGAGTATCCTATTTAGTTCCGAACGGTTCAACGGGCAAATCCGAGAAATGAACGATTATGTATGTAAGTTGTATAACTGTTTCAGGTACGTTTGAAAAGTACACTATATGTGTATGAAACGGAAGTGTCTATATGAACTTACTAAGATGAATAGGTGTATTGAAATGAGGAGATAATATGTGAAGTTATGCTTGAATGAGCCATGTGTATACGTAATATTTGAGTTGAAGAATATGGTAAGGTATGGATAAGCAAATAAGCCAAAGAATATATGTGATGGATTTACTATGAGAATCAATAAAGTCATTGTATCAATATGGTTATATGCATTTTATTCTAATTTTAATTGTATATGACTTACTAAGCTTTTGAAAGCTTACTTTGTCTGTGTTTGCTCTGCTTTATAGATCGCCAAAGCTACTGAAGGCTCGGGGACTGTCGAGGATCATCATCACACTACTCAACTTATTTTCGTACCTTTGAAATTGGTATATAGCTGGATATGGCGTGTATAGGCTAGTCATTTTGGTTATGTATGAAATGTGTATAATAGTCATGAGATGTGGCTAGATAAGTATTGGTAATATGCTTGGGCATATATATGAAAATGATGCATGTTTTGGTATGGCTAGATAGCTTATGAAATGGTTAAAGATATGGTAAGCATATGAATGCATTATGAGTTTCTTTGATTGATCAAAGAAGTGGATATATAAAAGGTAAAGGTAGATGAATTATGCTTAATTGCATATGTGTTTAGTTGTACAATTTGGCATGGTTGGAGTTGCAATTGTAGGTGAAGATTTGATTATTACTTTGATATGTTTTGGTTGCAAAATATGTATGAAATGATTTGGAAATTTGCTTATAGAGATTGACCTTATTGTGGGTGGCACTATGGCCTTGACAATGGCCTATTTTGCCTACACGGTTATGGCACACGGGCGTGCCTAATGGCCGTGGATAAATGACAGTATGTAGCTAAGTGTGCATGGCCTTGGCACACGGACGTGCCTGGTAATCGTGTGATTATGTCAGTATATAGCTTAAGAGCACACAGCCATGGTA
Organism: Gossypium australe; assembly: GCA_005393395.2. Lineage (NCBI taxonomy): Eukaryota > Viridiplantae > Streptophyta > Magnoliopsida > Malvales > Malvaceae > Gossypium > Gossypium australe. Next base: position 73,453,781 of record CM016616.1, read on the forward strand.
CACGGGCGTGTCTAGTGGCCGTGTGGAAAAGTCAGTATACATTCCTTGATTTGGCACGGCCAAGACATGAGGGTGTTTGGTGTCCATGGAAGACACACGGCTTGCCCACACGGGCGTGTGTCCTGTATAACTTAGAAAAGTTCTAAATTTTCGATAATTTCTGTATGTGCTCGGCCTAGTCCTGACCCTACTTTAAAGCATGATTTAGGTCTTGTTGACCAATATAAGGGACACTTGATTTGTGTTTGGTGAATGCTTGTATGAAATGTTTATAAAAGTGTCCGATCTATCCGGTAACGCCTTTAACCCTAATACGGCGTCAGACTCGGGGTAAGGGTGTTACAACTTGTGTGGATGTTGTTTCAATGGATAGATGAATTTTATGAAAGCAAATATGTTGCTTTAGAATTTCATGCAAACTTACTAAGTTATGTGCTTACCCCTCTCATTTCTATTCCTCCTTGTTGTTTCGTCAAGTTAGCTTGGGGATCGTAGGAAGTCGAAGCTCGAATCACACTATCAACCATTCCTTCGGTATAGTAAAGTTAATTCATTTTGAGTATGGCATGTATAGGAACTTGATCATTGATCTCTGAAATCAGAGCTTTAAAAATTTATAAAAGAATGATCGAAGCTGGAGACTAACTCTGAGAACGATTAAAGGCAAGTATACCTATCGAACAGTAGTATAGCTTAGGCAAGACTGGATTATCGAACCCAAAGGAACTAAAAGTATTAATACTAACTTTCTTTTTACTATTTAGCCTTTAAAATTAAAGTGAAGATTGTTCTAAACTAAATCGACAAGAACTAAACTAAGGACACAAAGACAAAAAGGATGAATTGGAAAATAACTTGAAGAAAGCTCAATTGATCACGATGATACCCTCAGAAAGAATCCACCTAGACTTCACTTGTTATTTAACCTTTAATTATATGATCCCTTTACTTAGCTTGATCCGTAAGACTCACTAACCTATATTAAACCCTCTCTCGAGGCGAGTAACGTCTAACCCTAGGTTAATTAGTGGAACTCTAGTTCGCTTATAATAACACCCTAGGATAGCAGTAAATCGATCAATGGGTTCCCATATTAGGATTCACCCTAATCCGGCAAAATCTCGTAACCCTATCTCTAGGAGTTCGATCAACTCTGCTTAATTATGTTAGATCTTCTCTTAGGTAGGGTCTATTCCTCCTCCACCTAAGCACATTAGATTTGGATTAAGCAACATAATTAAGAACAACCTAAGTAATTCATCATATAACTTAAAAATCAAATAACAAGATTCGTCTAGGTTTCATCCCCTTCAGGTATCTGAGGGGTTTAGTTCATAATGAATAAAGAAAACATCACAAAAGAAAAGATAAAACAAAACATAAGAAATTCCTAAAACCCCCTGAAGGAATTGAAGGAGAATTCTGCTATTTTGAGTATACTCCGGCTTCTTGGGATGGATCAACTGGCTATCCTCGCGTTATTTCCTAATTCTGACCTTCTTGGCTTGGCTCCTTGGCCTAGCTTTGATGCCTTCGGCTTCTGCCGAACTCCCCCTTAAAGTTACCCCCTTGGGTGTTTATATAGACTGTGAGATGCCTTATTTGGCCCCTAAGTTTCCTAATTTAAGTAGAATTCCTACTAGGGTGTCTGAATAGGCTTTGAAATGTGTTTCTTTGCCTCAAAGTATCCTTTCCCGAATGAAATTGCTCTTTCCAGTGACAGGGACACGGCCATGGCACACGCCCGTGTGGATCGTGGCCAGGCCGTGCTCGGACTTTTAATGAGGCACGACCGTGTGGCCATGGCACACACCCATGTGGATCGTGTCCAGGCCGTGCTCAGACTTTTAATGAGGCACAGCCGTGTTAGCTTTGGGCCAGGCCGTGTCGATTTCTCTCTCGGCCCAATTTGGCCTGTTTTAAGCCCGTTTCTCGTTCTTTTCATCCTTGGGTGCTTTCCTGAGTATAAAACATGAAAAGAAAGGATTAAGAGCACCTTTTTACATAAATTGGGGATAAGTCATCCAAAAACAAGCTAAATGTGGGATTAAAACATGTTATAATTACGGTTTATCAAATACCCCCACACTTAAGCTTTTGCTTGTCCTCAAGCAAAATTCTCAAATCATAATTAAAACAAACTTCCTCGATTCAAAATTTTCATCAATATGTTTCATCATAATTTAGAAATAATTCATACATGGATAATTCAACTCAAAGAGTCCTAAAGATTCAAGCAATCAAAGTCTTACATTTATAGCCCTGAAAACGTTAGGTGTTTCCCCTCACCTAAATAATTACCTCTGATTCAAAACCAACAAGAATTGACATCCTCACTAAAGATTCACTTAAATCACTCAAAGTGTTTAAGGTTCAAAATTAAGCACTCAAAAGTCGAACATGAAGAGTTAATTCCATAGGCTTGCCTGAAAATCAAATCTCCACCACTGTAAAATGAGATGATACAGAAATCAAAAGGTCTTTAACAAGGTTGTAATGAGGCTTAAGTTAAGGTTGTGGATAAAGGCTGAATTAGAAGGTTAGAATTGAGAATGAATTTGACTATTTACCTAACTAGAAAAATGAACTAATCTTAAATAATTACATCAATTGAACTTACTAATATGAGCTTTTTCTTCAAGACCTGAAATTTACATGCATAAGCTCATCTATCATAGAACTAATAATGAATATACTTCGTTTTTTTTAAGAACAAACTATTATAATAATAAGAAAGAGCTTTTACAACTGAAATATAGAACATAGTTAGGAAACTTGTTCAAAATCGAATCTCGACAAAAAGGGTAGTTAAAAAGGAATGGTGATAACAAATACAAAGGGTTTTGGGTTAATATTAGTGGGTGAGTCAAAAAAGGGTTGTTAGGATCAAAGGGGTTCACTAGGGGTTAATTATGAAGGTAGGCTTTTTAGTGGAGTGAGTGGGTTATTTCCCTTTTCTTCAGTTATTTCCCTTTTCTTTGAGGAATAAAGCCAAACGGTGGTTGCATTCCCTTCCACGAGGATCAATCACTACATGGGAACAAATGACTAAAAAATTTTTATTAAAATATTTTTCACCGGCTAAAATGGCCAAGTTAAGGAATGATATCTCTTCTTTTGTGTAGATGGATTTAGAGACACTTTACGATGCATAGGAGAGATACAAAGATCTATTGAGAAGGTGTCCACACCATGGATTACCCTTGTGGCTACAGGTCCAAACCTTTTACAACGGTGTGAACCCCTCAACCATGCAATTAATTGATTCAGCCGCCGGCGGAACCCTAAATAACAAAACACCTAAGGATACTTACAAATTCTTTGAAGAGATGTCACTGAATAACTATCAGTGGCAAATCACAAGGACCAAGCCAACAAAAGCAGCCAGTGGTTTCAACCTCGACCCAGTAACCATGCTATCAAATAAGGTAGCACTGATAAACAAAAAGATTGAGGTTTATGTGATTCTTTGCAGGTACATCCAGTTATCAGTGCAATATGAATGGAGGTTGGAGGAACAACACAGATTATCCACCTTACAACCCGAGCGCTGAAAATGAACAAGTTCACTATATGGGTAACAACTTTATACCTCAAAATAACCCTTATAGTAACAGTTACAATTCAGGTTCGAGGAACCAGTCAAATATCTCGTGGGGTAGTCAAAGAAACCAAAGACAACAATCCTACCCACAAGAAAAGAAGCCAAACCTTGAAGAAATGCTGACAAAATTTATAGAAGTGTCAAAAACCCATTTCCAAAATACCGAAACACTATTGAACAATCAGCAAGCATCAATTCAAGAGCTTAAGGATCAAATTGGACAACTAACTAAGTTAGTTTCTGAAAGACAACTAAAAAGTTTACCTAGGGAAAAGGAGCAAGTGAAAGCAGTTACACTAAGAAGTGGAAAGGAATTGATTGAAGCAACTAAGAAGATACCACATGAAACAGATAAGGCAAAAGATGAGGGAGTTGAGAAGGTAACACCTGTATGCGAAGAACATAAACCACCAATCCCATATCCGGCAAAGTTGAAGAAAGACCGATTAGATGCACAATACGGTAAATTTCTTGAACTTTTTAAATAGTTACATATTAACTTACCTTTTGTTGAAGCTATTTCACAGATGCCGACATACGCAAAATTCCTAAAAGAGCTCCTAACAAATAAAAGGAAATTTGAAGAAATATCAACAGTGGAACTTAATGAAGAATGTTCAGCTATCATCCAAAACAAGCTACCAACCAAATTAAAAGATCTAGGAAGTTTCACTATTCCCTGTTTAATTGGTAGCTTACATATTAAGAAAGCACTAGCTGATCTAGGCGCTAGTATTAATTTAATGCCTTATAAAATGTTTAAGCAACTTGATCTTGGGGAACCAAAACCCACTACGATGAGCATTCAATTAGCTGACAGATCTATTAAATATCCTAGGGAAGTTATTGAAGATATTCTGGTAAAAGTTGATAAATTTATATTCCCTCTTGATTTTATTATGCTTGACATGGATGAAGACATTGAGGTACCTTTAATTTTGGGCGCCCTTTTTTAGCTACTACTAGAGCTGTTATTGATGTAGGTGATGGTAAACTCGCATTAAGGGTAGGCGACGAGGAAATTATTTTCCAAATTTACGATGCTATGCGGTATTCTAGAGAATAAGATGATTCCTGTTATTTTATTGATGCCATTGATCATTTTATTCAAGATTCTTTGCAGGAAATCATACATGACGACACGACGGAACTGTGTCTTGCCCAATGTGAGGGGGAAGATGATGATTCCGATGAGTTGAATTCCTCTAGACAAAAGAAAGAGGAGGACATTAAAATCAACGATAAATATAAACAAAAACCTTCTATTTATCAGCCACCAAAATTGGAATTAAAATAGTTACCAAAACACTTAGAACCCGAAGAGAAAGCCGGGTTGCTAAAAGTAATTATCTCTTCAGAACTAGAACCCTAAGAGAAAGACGAGTTGTTAAAAGTACTAAGGGTACATAAAAGAGCCATAGCTTGGAAAATTTTTGACATTAAAGGAATAAGCCCATCATTTTGCACCCACAAAATTTTAATGGAAGATGAGTATAAACCATGTGTACAACCTCAAAGACGATTGAATCCCAACGTGAAAGAAGTTGTTAAAGCTGAGGTAACTAAATTCCTAGATGCTGGAATAATTTATCCTATTTCTGACAGTACTTGGGTAAGTCCTGTGCAGGTCGTTCAAAAGAAAGGAGGCATGACTGTTGTAGCCAACGAAAAGAATGAATTAATTCCTACAAGAACAGTTGGAGGTTGGAGAGTCTGTATTGACTATATAAAGTTGAACGACGCCACCAGAAAAGATCACTTCCCTTTGCCCTTTATTGATCAGATGTTGGAAAGATTATCTGGGCATGTATTACTGCTTCTTGGACGAACTCTCTGGCTACTTCCAAATCCCAATAGCCCCTGAGGATCAAGAAAAGACAACATTCACATGTCCATACAGTACATTTGCTTACCGTAGAATGCCTTTTGGATTATGTAATGCTCCTGCTACTCTTTAGCTCTTCATGCTGGCTATCTTTGATGAACTTGTGGAAGACATTATGGAGATATTTATGGATGATTTTTCAGTATTTGGTAATTCTTTTCATCTTTTCCTTAAAAATCTAAAACGAGTTCTAATGAGATGTGAGGAAACGAATCTTGTTTTAAATTGGGAAAAGTGTCACTTTATGGTTCGAGAGGGGATTGTGTTAGGACATAAAATTTCTAGTAAAGGGATTGAGGTATAAAAAGCAAAGGTCAAAACCATAGAAAAATGACCTCCTCCTAGTTCAGTTAAGGCTATTAGAAGCTTTTTAGGACATGCTTTTATAGAAGATTTATTAATGATTTTTCTAAAATAGCTAAGCCTTTAAGGAAATTACTAGAAAAAGATGTGCCTTTCAATTTTGATCAGGAATGTTTTGATGCATTTAATATCCTCAAAGATAAATTAATAAATGCTCTAATTATAATTGCACCTGATTGGAATTTACCCTTTGAACTAATGTGTGATGTAAGTGATTTTGCAGTAGGTGCAATTTTGGGACAGTGAAGAGACAAGCACTTTCAGCCGATCTATTACGCTAGCAGGACATTAACGGTTGCACAAGAAAATTACACCACCACAAAAAAAGAATTGCTAGTTGCGGTCTTTGCATTTGATAAATTTAGACAATATTTGATATTATCTAAAGTTGTCGTTTACACTAACCATTCAGCTTTTCATTATCTTTTAACTAAATCCGATGCAAAACTTCGACTCATAAGATGGATTTTACTCTTACAAGAATTTCACTTAGAAATTCAGGATATGAAAGGAGCTGAAAATCTTGCAGCAGATCATCTTTCTAGGCTTGAAAATCCGTATATTGAAAAACTAGATGAGAATGAGATAAATGACTCGTTTCCTGAAGAACAACTGTTTGCTATATCTAACTCCGAGGTACCTTGGTTCACAGACATTGCAAATTACTTAGCTGCTAACATCCTACCAAAAAGGTTAACACATTATCAAAAGAAGTGATTCTTTGCTGATACGAAAAACTATTTTTGGAAGGATCTGTTTCTTTTCCGTATATGTGCAGATCAAGTAATTCGAAGATGTGTTACAAAGGAAGAAGCAAGCAAAATCCTAGAACACTGCCACTCAGGACCTTTAGGAGGACATTACAGTGGGATTAAGACAACACATAAAATGCTTGAATCAGGTTTTTATTAGCCAACTCTATTTAAAGATGCCAACAGGCATGTTGCTTTAGGTGATAAATGCCAAAGAACAGGTAATATCTCTAAACGTGATGAAATGCCTCAAGCATATATGCTATCATGTGAAATATTCGATGTATGGGGTATTGACTTTATGGGTCCATTTCCTAGTTCATTTGGAAATAAATACATCTTAGTAGTAGTAGATTACATGTTAAAATGGGTGGAAGCTCAAGTTTTACCTACTAACAATGCTAGAGCAGTAGTAAGGTTTCTTGAGAAACTTTTCCCTCGATTTGGAACACCCAGAGCAATTATTAGTGATAGGGGTACTCACTTTTGTAATACTCAATTTGATAAAGTCTTAAAAAATATGGAGTACACCACAGGACAGCTACCCCTTATCACCCTCAAACCAGTGGGCAAGTAGAAGTAGCAAATCGAGAACTTAAGCGTATTCTAGAGAAAACAGTTGAATCAAACAGGAAAGACTGGGCATTAAAAGTAGACGATGCTTTATGGGCCTATAGAACAACGTTTAAAACTCCTATAGGAACTATTCCATACAAAATTGTCTATGGAAAAAGTTTCCATCTACCATTTGAGTTAGAGCACAAAGCTTTCTGGGCTATAAAATTCTTAAATTACGATCTTAAAACCGCAGGTGAGAAGAGGATGATGCAATTAAATGAGCTAGATGAATGGCAAGTTAATGCCTATGAAAACTCACAATTATATAAAGAGGCAACAAAGCGACGCCATAATGCTCGTTTAAAGCAATCAAAGCAATTCGAAGTAGGAGACTAAATCCTGTTGTACAATTCAAGGCTCAAATTGTTTCCTGGAAAGCTGAAATCAAGATGGTCAGGTCTATTCGTGATCAAAACTATTTTTCCCTATGGCGCAATCGAGGTAACTCATCCAACTCATGGCACATTTAAGGGAAATGGTCAGCGATTGAAAATTTATAATAGTGAAGATTTTAGGGATTTGAGAGAGGAACTTCAGCTCAACGAACCTTTATTTAGAGATGAAAACCGGGAGAGTCTAGCTTAAGACTTTAACCAAGCGCTTCTCGGGAGGCAACCCGACTACTAACTACACTAATGACATATCTTAAATTTCTAGCACCTAACTACAAACTAATCAATTTAGTAAAACGTAGGTTTCTCTACCACACGGCCTTGCACACGGGCATTGTCGTGGCCGCCTGAACACCACGAACAGGTACATGGACGTGGCAAAGATAGTGTAAGAACAGGACAAAAACTTTCTCCAAGCCACGGGCTTCGACTAAACGACACGGCCGTGCGACTCAGCCGTGGTTGAAACTGACTAAGGAACAAGGGCTATGAATAATATACACGCCCGAGCGATGTGGCCGTGGTCAAAACTGATTAATCGACACGGGCTTGTGAAACGCCTGTGCATCCAACCCGTGGTCGAATCTGAGTAAACGACACAGGCATAAAACACGCCCGTGCTCTAAGGCCGTCGTCGAAACTAACTTACGAACACGGGCGTGGAACACAACATGAACGCGCCTAAAATTAAAATTTTTGAAAAACACAGGCTGAATAAAGGGAACACAGGCGTGGCCCCTGACCGTGTCTCCCACCCCCTATTTAAAGCAACCAACGCTCGTCTCCCCCAAACTTTTCCCCAACCCTACCCGTTTCTCTCCAAAATCACTACCCCGTTCTGGTCACCAGTAAAATCCTCTTCCCCCTTGACTTTCCCTATCCCTTATCTCTTTCTCTCTTTCACATACACATAGAAAACCAGTCCACGCCCGTGCTGACGGAATACACGCCCGTCCAAAAATGGAACACACCCGTGTTCCCCCATCTATTTGCAGCACACGCCCGTGCACCACCACGCAACGCTCGTGCTCCGACCACCACCTCAGCCACACCGCTCTTCGCCAAAACTCCACTGGTCACCTCTCCTTTTTACATTTTCCTTCATTAAACTATTTTATCACTAGACTTTTATTTAGTCTCTAGTTAGTTTATTCTTATTGTTTAATATTAGTCATAGTCACCATTAGATTGATTTATTCGTTTAGTCCTTGCTTAAATAAATAACGATTAGTATTTATGCAAAATATTAGTTTATTCTTATCGTGATTTTTGTCCTTGTTATATTTTTGATAATGTTGAGTTCTTAAATGATATGCAAAATGTCTTGGCTGGAAATGTTACTTGAATCGTTGAATATCTGTTATTTTTAGGACCATAATGTCATCATCCCGAGGCAAGAAAATCGCAGTCCCTAGTTCCAAAAAACGAAAGGGACCCGGTTCGTCATCAGCTAGCGCAACCACTGAAGTGCGCCACCCATTCTTATGTTTTCGTCCGGGTACTCACGCGGATCTTTATCAGATACTACGCGCAAGACCTCTCAGCGTAGGAAGATGTGTTGATTGGACCGCCCTGGAGCAGGTCCAGCTAGCAGATGAGGTTTGGGCCTTATTATTCACAGACCCGTGGGGGCAATTTTTCGACATCATTGAACCCACATATCTAGAGCTAGCTCTGGAACTCTGCTCTACTTTCCACCTCCAGACGGTGGTGACCAACTTCGACGACTCTGGCACTATCCAATTCCGCCTCGGAGGTCATGTCCGTGAGATGAGTGTCCCACAGTTTGGAGCCACTTTGGGACTCTACACTGACGAATTCATGGAAGATGATGATTTTAAAAATCTTCACCACCACATCCATAACTCTCCAGTTGCTTGTTGGAGAAACCTAGTCCCTGGCTCGCCAACTTATGACCCCAGTCGCTCCAAGGCGACGACTCTCACCCCATCCTTGAGGTACATACACGCTATTTTGGCTCATACACTGACAGGTAGGCGAGAGAGCACCGTCGTCGTCAACACTCGCGACGCCTACTTCTTATGGTGCATGAAAAACGGGCACGTATTCGACCTAGCCTACTTCATAGCTCATGCCATTCAGCATCAGACAGAGCAACATAGGAGAGGGGTCATATCTATGGGTCCATACATCACACGCTTGGCTCGACATTTCGGGCTCCTTAACACCACCGCTCAGATCTCCTCACTCACACAAATAGGTCTGATGTCTCCACAGGGCATCCAGACGATGCTACACATGAGGATGATCCAACGTCGACGTGGGACCGATCCTCCCCAATATCGGCTAGCACCTACCACCCAAGAGAAGGATCCTGAGGACATTACTGACAATGTCCCACACCCACATGAGGAACCACAACCGAGCCATAGACCAGTTCACGCGGCTGCTTCACTTTCAGTCATCTCTGCACGTCTCACTCAGTTTGAGCACTACTTTACTCAACAATTCAATGACACCGCTCGACGATTCGATGGCATTGAGGCGACTCTTCAGCAGATTTGTCATCACTTTCACATATCGTCGCCTCCACCACCTCGCAATCCAACCAATGATGAGGACTTTTGAGTCCTTTTTTATTTTTAGTTCTATCATTAAGTTTAATTTTTTTTTTTTTGCTTTTATTTGATTTTGATGTACTCTGTTATTATAATTTGCTAGTTCACACCTTTACTTTTATTCTAAAATTTTATTAGTGAAATTCCAATTTCACTTTTATCTCCGACTGTCTCATCTTCGAGTAAATATCATAACAAAACCCCCTAAAAAAGTTACTAATGACTCTGCAGTTTCAAAAGGTTCAAGGTGCTACTAAGGAACTGGAATATTTTCACATACCTTAACATCTACTTAGTTCATCATGCATTTCTTCTACTCAATACCTACAAGTTTCATTCTCAAGGAATCCATCCAAAATTTAGGAAGTTTCACTTGTCTCCTTATCTTATGATTTTATTACTATATTGTTATTATATATCTTTGTACATTGAGGGTAATGTACATCTTAAGTTTGGGGATGAATATTTATTTCAAGAAAGTGCCTAACTTTCTGCATTATTCTCAAATCCCTAAATGATATCTTGTCTTTAAGTAATTTTCTCATATTACTAATTAGAGTGAAATTTCCTGTGAGTCATGAATTTTTATTGATATGTTTTGGATTAAGTCATTGATAATTGTGCAGTGATGATTTAAACTTTAGGAGACTAGAGAATCAAGCATGATAAGTCCATTTTCAAAAATTAAAAATTGCTAGGTTGTGTACGTGAATCTAGTTATTACCTTGAAGTTTGAAATTTACAAGGTTGATATCAAAAACCCATATTTTTTGTTAGATTTTGAGCCTTTTAGAGCATACATTCTTTCGTGCTCACCTTGTGGTTATGAGTGTGTCAACGTTGAGCTGTTATTCTAGAACTTGCTTCGGTTATACATGTCGAGACCACATTAATTGATTTGATATACTGAGATGATAAAGGCACTTAGGATTTAACCCACTCACTCAACTAAAAAAAGATTACCCTTACAATTAACCCCAAGTAAACCCCTTTGATCCTAACAACTCTTTTTTATTGACACACCCACTAATATTAACCTAAAACTCGGTCTGTATTTGTTATCACCATTCCTTTTTACCACCATTATATCAAGATTTGACTTGAGCAGTTGCCTAACTATAATATTTATTTTAGTAGTTAAATTCATCCTTTATTATGACTTGATTTGTTCTAAAAAAATCGAAGTATATTTATTAGTTATATTTAAGAGAGCTTACATGTTTAAATTCCACATCTTGAAGAAAAAGCTCGTATTATTAGTGTTACATGTTTTTAGTTTATGTAATTATTTAGGATCAATTCATTTTTCTAGTTAGGTAAATTGTCAATTCAATCTCGATTCTAACCCTCTAATTCAGCCTTTATCCACACCTTTAACTCGAGCCCCAATACAACCCTTTTTAAAGACCTTTTGATTTGTGTATCATCTCATTTTACAGTGGTGAAGATTTGATTTCCAGGCAAGCCTATGGGATTAACTTTTCATGTTCGAGTTTTGAGTGCTTAATTTCGAACCTTAAACACTTTGAGTGATTTGAGTGAATCTTTAGTGAGGATGTCAACTCTTGTCGATTTTAAACTAAGGGTAATTATTTAGGTAAAAGAAAACACCTATGTTTTCACGCTACAAAAACTATGACTTTGATTGTTTGAATGTTTAGGATCTTTCTATTTAAATTATCAATGTATGAATTGTCTTTGAAATATGATGGAACATTATTGATGAATATTATAAATCAAGGAAGTTCATTTTAATTATGAGTTGAGAATTTTGCTTGAGGATAAGCAAAAGCTTAAGTGTGGGGGTATTTGATAAACTGTAATATAAACATATTTTAATCCCACATTTAGCATACTTTTTGATGATTTATTCCCTGAATTGTGTAATTTGGTGCTCTTAATCCTTTATTTTTCATGTTTAATACTTAGGAGAGCACCAAAGGATAAAAATGAGCTTAAAACGGAATAAATGGGCCATATCACGAAATCGACACGGCCTGGGCCCAAGACTACACGGTCGTGCCTCATTAACAGACCCTAACACGGCCTGGCCACGATTCACACGGGCGTGTGCCATGGGCATGTCCCTGTTGTGACAAAGAAGAGTTTCATTTGGATTAGGGTACTTAGAGGCAAAGAAAGCCATTCCAAAAGCCTATATAAACACCCTAGAGGCCAACCTTTAGGGGGAGTCCAGTTAGGCCGAAGAGCCGAGCCAGAGAGGCCATAATTGTGGAATTTACTCGAAGAAAGCCAGTTGATTCATCTCAAGAAGCCGAAGTTATACTCAAGACGGAGGATCTTCCCTTCAATTTACTTAGGGGGTTTTAGGGTTTTTCTTATGTTTTATTTTATATTTTCTTCTGAGATGTATTTTTTATTATTATGAACTAAACCCCTCAAATACCTAAGGGGGATGAAACCTAAGACGGATCTTGTTATTGTCTTCTAAACTATATGATAAATACTTGATTTGTTCTTAATTATGTGTTCTTAATTTTTGCTTTGATATTTCAGGATATTAATTCAAGTATTGATGTGCTTAGGCAGTGGAGCAAAAGTCATTGTTTAAGAGTAGATCTAGCATAATTAAACGGAGTTGATCGTAACCCTAGACATAGGATAACGAAAATCTGTCGGATTAGGGTCAAACCTAATATAGGAGTCCATAGATCGAGTTAATGCAATTCTAGGGGTTTTAATTAGAAAGAGATTTCAATTAATCAACCTAGGGTTAAACGTTTGTAGCCTCGAGAGAGGTATTAATATACATTAGGGAATCCTACGGATCAAGTGAAGTGAATAAATAGTCTGGTTCAGAGTTAAATAACAAGTGAAGTCTAGGTGGATTCTTCCTCGGGTATTGTCCTCATCAATTGGTTTTTCCCACAAGTATTTTTCCCAATTCATTATCTTTGTCTTTGCATCTTTAGCTTAGTTGTTAGTTAATTAATAATTCACTTTTATTCTTAGGCTAAATAATAAAAAGAAAGTTAGTATTAGTACTAAACTATACTACTGTTCGATAGGTGCACTTGCCTCAAGTCATTGTCACGGTTAGTTTCTAGGCTCGATCATTCTTTTCATAAATTTTTAAGACTCTGACACACGATCAAAGAAGCATCGTCTCCTGATGTGATTACGGATACATTTTCTCTCTATGATACTAGAGTTATTGCTTTAATAGATTCGGGGTCTACCCATTCATATATTTGCATGAAATTAGTATCTAAAATGAGTATGCCCGTAGAGTCCACAGAAATTGAGATAAAGGTGTCTAATCCTTTAGGCAAAAGTGTATTAGTTGATAAGGTATGTAAAGACTGCCCATTGATGGTTAGAGAATACTTTTTTAAGGCAAATCTCATGCTATTTCCATTTGATGAATTTGATATAATCCTTGGTATGGACTGGTTAACCGCTCATTATGTGATAGTAAATTGTGGAAAGAAATATGTTTAATTGAGATGTGAAAATGGGGACACTCTTTATGTTGAATTAGATGAACAAGACAGATCGCCGGTAGTGATCACTTATATGTCAGCTTAGAGAGATGTACGAAAGGGGTATGAAGCATATCTTGCCTTTGTGATGAATGCCAAGGAAACAGAATTAAGAATTGAATAAGTGTCGGTAATGTGTGAGTACCCAGATGTGTTTCCAGAAGAATTGTCAGGGTTGCCCCCGGTTAGAGAGGTTGAATTCAGTATTGAATTAGTTCTTGGTACGGCACCTATATCAATTGCTCCATACAAAATTGCTCTAACCGAGTTGAGGCAATTGAAGGCACAGTTGCAAGAATTAACTGACAAAGGTTTTGCCAGACCAAGTTATTCTCCATGGGGTGCTCTCGTACTATTTGTGAAAAAGAAAGATGATTCCATGAGATTGTGCATAGATTATCAATAGGTTAATATTGTAACCGTGAAGAACAAGTACCCTTTGCCAAGGACTGATGATCTGTTTGATCAATGGAAAGGAGCCACTGTGTTTTTTAAGATAGAATTGAGGTCGGGATATTACCAGTTTAGAGTAAAAGATTCAGATGTGTCGAAGATCGTATTTCAGACGAGGTATGCGCATTATGAATTTTTAGTCATGCCTTTTGGCTTAACAAATGCCCCTGTTGTGTTTATGGATTTAATGAACCGCATCTTTTGGCCATTTCTGGATAAGTTTGTAGTGTAACATCCTTAAATTAGGGGTCTGGCATTTTTGTGTTGATTGCATGTGTTTAGCTCACTTATCTTGTTATTTAGGAGTGTTTGGAGGTCCTGGGGAGGCTCGGGTTCGAGCCATAGCTTTGGTGAAATTTTGCTTTTTGGCCATAAGGGGAGAGAGCTAGGGGAAGCAAGGGTTAAGCATAATTGTTGGTGTCTGATGACGCAAAAGAGCGCTTGGTAGAGTGGTGTTCGCGTCACAATGGAGCATGGAAAGGAGAGAGAGTGTTCGAATCCCATCTGCTGCATCATGGGGCTTTATTTTTGTGCCCGATGTGGAGAAGAGGTGGCATTCGGCTGGGACTCTACCAAGGAGAAGTGGAATGGGTCAAGCGGGTTTGAATGGATGGAGAAGAGGAGTTTGGGGAGTTTGAATTGGTCAACTATTTCAAACGGTGGATGGAGAGTGAATGGGGGAGGAAATCAAGGAGTGAATCGTGGGGTGTGGGTGTGTGAAGTGTTTGGCCGAAAGTGGGAGAGGTGCCCAGGGAGCATTTTCGATTTTTGTTAATAGGTTTGTGTGCCGATTTTCCTTGGTTTAGGAGGCATTTTCAACATTCTGTCATAAGGGGGTGTGGGAGTGTCGTTCTTCAAGTGTTTTTTTTTGAGAGAGTAAAACCGAAAGCCATTCTAGAAGTCCTTTCTTCTATTGCATTTCGACCATCTTGCTTCACTTCTTCTTTACCAAAACCGCAGCACGCTCTTACTTCTTCTTGTCTATTTGGTATTAGCTGAATCTTGAGGTGACCACTTGTGCATTTTTCCCCTTCATTCATTCTCATCAACTCTCATCACCTTTTCCCTCTTCTCTCAAGTTAACCGAAAGTTTTCTCTCTTTCCCTACCTTTATACTATTTTCTCCTTCGACCCAAACTCTCTTTTCATCTCCTACTATTTGTTTTCTCCACCATAGTCGACCCTCTCTTGTAGCCATTTTGAATTGTTTCTCTCTTGAGTTTCACTATAGCCAAAACTTCTTCTTTGCTTCTCTATATTTTTCTCCATTAATTGAACCTCTACTTTTCTCTTTTGGAATCGGTTATTCTCTTCTTTAACCCATAGCTGAACATTTTCTAGACTGAAGCTTGAGGGTTCGTTGGTTGCCGAATCTCATCACTCTATTCAGTTCATCATTGGCATTAAGGGCTGAATCTCCTTTTTGGGTTCTTCCGAATAATAGGCCGAATCTCTGCTTCTCTCGCGACTCATCTCTGATTCGAGGACGAATCGATTGTGGTGTGGTTCCTCATTTATCAAGGTAAGGAGTCTTCTCTCGGGTTCTTTGTGATTATTTCCTTTTCGTGTTACTCTGCCATAACCAAACCTCTTTGTTAGACAACCATCGTTTCTCTCTAAAAGTACTGTACTGATCAAGACTTTCTTCATGGATGCGAGTGCTAGCCATTCTAAAGAGGTATCGATAAAGGAGCCTGAGGGGAGTGGACTCGTAGTTTCTGCTCCCAAGTTCAAACGGTGTAGGGTATCAGTCGTTCAAAATTTCCCACTAGGTTGTGAAAGAGAGGCGACATCGGATCTGAATAGACAGATCGTAGTGGTTCGTGATAGTGAGGGTGACGACGATCAGGAGTGTATAGTTCTTCGCGTAATGAGGTGTGTAATCTCACACCTTTATTTTGTTTCATCTGTATTTTACTATGTGTCGACTAAAAGTCAAAATACCCGTAATGGGAATGCAGTTGAAATATCCTAGTGGGTATGGTTGGAGATATACCAGGTAAGTAAACTGTGACCATGCCGTTATGAGTAAATTAGCATGATTTGGATGTGTGTTCTGGTTATCTGGCATACGTTGATATATGTTTGCATCCATCACATTATAACGTTATGACATGTTCCATGGGAAAGGGATATGATATTGATGATAGGGGAAGTGTATTTCGGTGGCTCTGCCATACATTTTGGTGACTCTGTCACATTATTTCGGTGGCTCTGGAGGGAGGGATATATGCACTAGCGGAAGGGTTTATATCGTAGAATAATATTTCACAAGAAGAAGATAGATAATTTACAAAAGAGAAAACTAAAGAAAACTGAAACTAAGTATTTTTCGAGATGCCTTTCTAGGCTTACAAGAATGCCTATTTATAATCAAAAATTCTAAACTAGAATCTAATTACAGTTGAAGTCCGAAATAATTAATCGGATAAGAATTAAAGAATAGACTCTAATTTAATTACAATTGGAATCCGAATAGTATCCTGATAAGGACACATTAATTGTCAGCTTCTTGGTGGCTTCCAAGTTGCTTTCGTCAATTGGTGGATGCTATGTTGGTTTTTCCACGTAGCTTCCTTGAACAGTGTGTTGATAAGGATGCTTTTGGGATTTCCACGTAGCTTCCTTTTCTTGACAAAATTGTTGCCCTCTTGGTTGCTTCCAGGTGGCTTCCTTTTCTGGCAATACATGCTGCTTGCATCATTGCTTGCGTCATCTTTTATGTAGCATTGATGGTTGATTACCTCATTGCTTACATCAATTGGATGCTGACGGGTTGTCATCTTCCAAGTTGTCTTCATCCTTCTTGGATGTTTCTCAGATTCATTTCCTCGATCTCGTCAAGGTGTAATGATTCTGGTGACGGTGCTGGTGAGTTCCAACGTTCCCATGTATCTCGGATCTCCGCTGCTAACGGATAATCTTCGATCTCCATTTCCGCTATTTGTTTTAATAACGAAACGGCTTCTTCATTGCTTTCTTCCTGGTTTCTTCCAGTGCCATAAGCTAAAATTCTTCTTCCATCGGTCCAAAACATATAAGTGTCTTGGTGGAGAAGGTGACGAGCCATGCTCATGAGATCAATTCCAGCTTGGACTTGATATTTGTTGAAATTATTATAACATTCATCAATGATTTTTGACAAATGCTCTTGATTTTCTTTGACTACTGCCAGGGATTTTCCCGAAAACATAGTATTTATATTCCAAATTTGATAAGGCTGATGAAATTTTTCTTCCTCGGCAATACCAATGAGACTGTTTATCTCAATATGGAAGTAATAGACAAAATCGTCTATGTTTACAAAATTTGATAGCCGGGATTTGACTATCGCCGGAAAATCTTTTAATAAATCAAAAGAGAGATTTTGGACTGTTATTTCTTTAACAAATCCCCATTCAATACTGGTTATATCAAATGGCTCATGATTTAATCGAAATTTGATAGCAGGAGTTTTTTCTCCCATATCATTTGTAAAAATATATGCCTGTGAAAAATATTTCGAAAACGTTTTTAAAAATAGAGCTTGCTGTTTGCAAATGGCTCCTTTTATTTTCGAAAATATTTCTGAAGGTAAAATTTGTCTACATTTGTTATATAGACATTTTCGAAACATCTTATTAATAATAGGAGTGTTTCTCACTTTATCAATAAAATATTGAAATGTACCAAGAAGATTGTTTATCTCCTTAATATCCATATATTCAATTAGGACATCATCCCAATCTCTGTATAATATAGATTTTAATAATAATTCTTCAGATTTTTCTTGAGTTGTTTTTTCAACTAAGAATTCTGAGAATTGGGTAAGAGCTTTTCTGAAACTAGCTCTTTGTTCCAAAATATGGTTTTTCCATATCTTGTTTATGAAATGGTAATATTCTGGGGGTAAGCCTGGATTATAAAAATCCTTTAGATTCGAGAATTCAGAGTTTTGTTGTTTTTTCAACAAAGCATCTGCATATTTGAGAATTTCAGAATCGGTAGGAGGCTTTTGAGAAAATTGAGAATAATCCACCTGTGTTGGTGAATGTGATCCAATTGGTTGGTTTACCAATGGATATGGTAAATAATATCCCTGGTTAGGATAAAATTGTACCTGTGTTGGTGCAGCCATAAATCCTTGTTTAGGAATTATTTTTGCAGGTGCAGCCATAAATCCTTGTTTAGGACTTATAGGTGATTTTCCCTTGTTGGGTTTTTTATGGATAGTTCTCCATCCATCATTTTCTTTTAGAGGTTGTTTACCTCTATCCATAAGGCCTGCTAAGAAAATCAGCAAACATTAGTGAATAATTTTATTATTATCTACTAATGGTGTTTCTATAGAAGTATTTTCTATAGATAATATAACCGATTTCTTATTAATAATAAATGGTAAAAATTGGTTTATAAAATTATTTCCCAATAATATATCACCATACATTTCTGGTAAACATAATAATTTAGGAATTATAAATCTAACATTATTTATGTAGATTGGTATATTTTTAGCTTTATAATAAACAGTAGTTTTGCTACCATTTATTCCACTAATATTTATTATCTTTTTTACAGGTTTCCAATATTCTTCAGGAAGAATATTCTTTTTACAACTACTGGTTGTAGCTCCTGTGTCTAATAATGCATGTAAAGAATATTTTTTATAATCTTTATCATGTAATATAATTTCAATGTATTTATTGAAATTTATATTTTCTACAGAATAATGTAAATCTTCCATTCTAGTATTTCTAGAAATTGAATTTCTATTTGGTGTAGTAGGAAAAATAGGAATATGAATTGTTTTCATACCTATTGGCGTAGATGTACTTATATTATCATCTTCTTCCTCTGGTTGAGAACTAGAAGGTAATACTAAATTATCATCTGTGTTAGTGATTAAATTATTTTTAAAATATAATTTATCACCAGATGACATATATTCAATAGTACTCACTGATTTAGAAGTACTAGCATTATTGGTTTTATCAATTATCCAGTCTTTTGGAATTGATAAATCTCTTAAATGTAATAGCTTTGGTTGAATTTCCGTAGTAAATTTATTAGGCTCAAAAAGCTCAATAATTTTATTATTTATTTCTTTTATTTCAACCTCTGCCGTATTAGTATATTCATTAATAGAAGTCCAGCTTATTGCTAAATCTTCTGCTAAATCACTAATATCAGAATTTTTTGTCTGAATTCTAAGACATAGACACTCTTCTATTAGAGGGTCTGTTATGGAGATAAAGTAATTTGGTTTAACTTTAAATCCTATAACACCTGTATGTAAATTAGATTGAATACCTCCAATAAGTGCTTTTATTGGATTTTCAAATCTTTTATCTAATAATACCGCTAAAATAGGAACATCATGACCTCTTCTGAATAAAGCTCTGATTGTTATCATAATGACTCCTAGATGTATATATCTAACCTGAGGATAGTTTTTTCTAATCCTTTTTATTTTTTCTTTAGTAAATAAGGGGATTTCTGTTAATCCTCCTTTGGTATCTTTAGCGACTGTATTACCGCTAATTTTTTCTATGTGTCTTTTTGACCATATTTTAAACTTAGAAATTTTATAAATTTCTTCTTTAGAAATATGATTTTTATTGATTTTTTCAATTATATCATCAGAGAAATCAATTTCTTCTCCGATTATATTTCCTAACTTAATATCCTGTTGTTCAGAATTAGGAATTTCTTCTAATTGTTTATTAGAACTATTTCCCATCATAAAAATATATTCATTTTGTATTCTATCACTTAATATTCTTGTTGTATTTTCAACAATTTCATTATTATTAATAATTCTCAGATTATCATTTGTTTGAAGATCTGAGTCTATTTTTATCTTACCATAAGATTTACTCTTATCTCTTTCCCATGGTTTTGGGGTTACATAATCATATGGATCTGGGGGTTCCATATCCATAGGATCTGGTTTATCTATCTTTTCTTCTGTTGAAGTTTCTTCTTCATCAGAATCTTGTTTCTTTATATTTATTTCCATATTATTAGAGCTATCACTACTTTCTATTTCTAATATATAATTATCACTTTCATTATTATTAATAATAATATCATTATTACTATTATTATTATTATCATCATATTCTAACATATAATGATAATTATATTTTTCAAACAAATCTTTATGTTTTTCATAAAGTTCTTCTATTAATTTTAGATATTCAACTCTTTCAAGATTATCTTCCGTTTTAGAAAATTGGTTTTTCCAATGTTCTATTAAAATTTTATAAGAGTCAAAATCATATTTTTCTTGTTTTTTATCTTTTTCTCTTTTTTCTTTTGTTTTTTGGTTTTTATTATTATTATTAGTTGAAGACTCATCCGAAGACTCATCCTCATCTGATAAAACTAAAATAGTATTACTATTACCGTAATATAAAGGTCCTAAATTTAAGTCTGATTCTATATTATTATTACTAATAATCTGATCTAATTTATTATTTACATCGGATAATAACTCTTTAGACTTGCTATTCAAATCTAAATTTGTTACTTCTCCCATATTATCTACTTTTTCTTCTACTTTACTAACCTTAGTATATAATCTATTAAAATATATAGACGTCATATCTATTAAACTATTGATACCTTTACTAAGAGCCGAAATATTATTTTCATTCTTAGAGTCTATATGCATAGTATGATTACAAGTTTTATCTTGATATAAACAATCCATTTTTTCCATTATTATTATCCCTGGTACCTAAAACCTTCTGTGTCTTAATCGTCCTCACAACGCCAACAACGTCCCACTCGGACTCAACGGCAACGAAGACTAACGACAGATATATGGGTTTTGAGATAATAACAGCGAAATAAACAGAATTGCAGATACAAAGATAGAAACTTACAATGATAACTACGATATAAGAACTCCAGAAATCGTTACTCCGGGGCTCTTCTGATACCAATTACCGGGGGTAGGGAGGGATATATGCACTAGCGGAAGGGTTTATATCGTAGAATAATATTTCACAAGAAGAAGATAGATAATTTACAAAAGAGAAAACTAAAGAAAACTGAAACTAAGTATTTTTCGAGATGCCTTTCTAGGCTTACAAGAATGCCTATTTATAATCAAAAATTCTAAACTAGAATCTAATTACAGTTGAAGTCCGAAATAATTAATCGGATAAGAATTAAAGAATAGACTCTAATTTAATTATAATTGGAATCCGAATAGTATCCTGATAAGGACACATTAATTGTCAGCTTCTTGGTGGCTTCCAAGTTGCTTTTGTCAATTGGTGGATGCTATGTTGGTTTTTCCACGTAGCTTCCTTGAACAGTGTGTTGATAAGGATGCTTTTGGGTTTTCCACGTAGCTTCCTTTTCTTGACAAAATTGTTGCCCTCTTGGTTGCTTCCAGGTGGCTTCCTTTTCTGGCAATACATGCTGCTTGCATCATTGCTTGCGTCATCTTTTATGTAGCATTGATGGTTGATTACCTCATTGCTTACATCAATTGGATGCTGACGGGTTGTCATCTTCCAAATTGTCTTCATCCTTCTTGGATGTTTCTCAGATTCATTTCCTCGATCTCGTCAAGGTGTAATGATTCTGGTGACGGTGCTGGTGAGTTCCAACGTTCCCATGTATCTCGGATCTCCGCTGCTAACGGATAATCTTCGATCTCCATTTCCGCTATTTGTTTTAATAACGAAACGGCTTCTTCATTGCTTTCTTCCTGGTTTCTTCCAGTGCCATAAGCTAAAATTCTTCTTCCATCGGTCCAAAACATATAAGTGTCTTGGTGGAGAAGGTGACGAGCCATGCTCATGAGATCAATTCCAGCTTGGACTTGATATTTGTTGAAATTATTATAACATTCATCAATGATTTTTGACAAATGCTCTTGATTTTCTTTGACTACTGCCAGGGCTTTTCCCGAAAACATAGTATTTATATTCCAAATTTGATAAGGCTGATGAAATTTTTCTTCCTCAGCAATACCAATGAGACTGTTTATCTCAATATGGAAGTAATAGACAAAATCGTCTATGTTTACAAAATTTGATAGCCGGGATTTGACTATCGCCGGAAAATCTTTTAATAAATCAAAAGAGAGATTTTGGACTGTTATTTCTTTAACAAATCCCCATTCAATACTGGTTATATCAAATGGCTCATGATTTAATCGAAATTTGATAGCATGAGTTTTTTCTCCCATATCATTTGTAAAAATATATACCTGTGAAAAATATTTCGAAAACATTTTTAAAAATAGAGCTTGCTGTTTGCAAATGGCTCCTTTTATTTTCGAAAATATTTCTGAAGGTAAAATTTGTCTACATTTGTTATATAGACATTTTCGAAACATCTTATTAATAATAGGAGTGTTTCTCCCTTTATCAATAAAATATTGAAATGTATCAAGAAGATTGTTTATCTCCTTAATATCCATATATTCAATTAGGACATCATCCCAATTTCTGTATAATATAGATTTTAATAATAATTCTTCAGATTTTTCTTGAGTTGTTTTTTCAACTAAGAATTCTGAGAATTGGGTAAGAGCTTTTCTGAAACTAGCCCTTTGTTCCAAAATATGGTTTTTCCATATCTTGTTTATGAAATGGTAATATTCTGGGGGTAAGCCTGGATTATAAAAATCCTTTAGATTTGAGAATTCAGAGTTTTATTGTTTTTTCAACAAAGCATCTGCTGTAACCCCCCAAACCCGGCCCACAAGCCTTGACCGGATCTGGTATGTCACGGAGTAAAAACTTTTTGAAAGTTTCGGGTAAACATTGGAAATCCAAAAATATTGCGGAATTTGTAAAGCGATGTTCGCTAAAACTAAGATGGTTTGGTTTGATAACCACGAGGGGGTTGAAAACTTTTTCTTTTCCTTTGAAACCATTTGATCATTTAGATTTTTAGAAGTATCGGGGTTATTGATAACTTGGTAAAATTTTGCTACCCGATGGTAACATCTTTGAAAACGCGTACGAGTATTAATTTTGAAAACGTTGCCTTTACCGATTTGCTTAACAATTCATAAGTTCGTTAGAAATAAGGTAAAAACTACTACTTAATCATACGAATAATAATAGAAATAATAAGCGGCCATATTACAACCCAATCGAATTTAGCAAATAGTAAACCTTAATGGTACAAAATAAAAACTTCAAACCGAGAAACAAGCATGGCCACCTCGAGTCCTCTCCGGCTCCGTCTCCGCGATCGACTCACCTGAAAAGATAGGGAAAGGGGTGAGTCACCAAGACTCAGTGCATAGCTATAACACATGTCCCCACATATGGGCTTGGCCCATATTCACACAGTCCATACACATGAATATGTAATTATGAAATGAGTATGCAATTATGAAACCCAACCTAGCCATCCATACTCCATTTTCTACCCCGTGTGGTACCAAACCACTGGTGGTGCCAAACCACTGGTGACTCAAAGTCACAATATCCGTCAATACGTGTGGTGCCAAACCACTGGTGACTTAAAGTCACAATATCCGTCAATACGTGTGGTGCCAAACCACTGGTGGTGCCAAACCACTGGTGACTCAAAGTCACAATATCCGTCAATACGTGTGGTGCCAAACCACTGGTGACTTAAAGTCACAATATCCGTCAATACGTGTGGTGCCAAACCACTGGTGGTGCCAAACCACTGGTGACTTAAAGTCACAATATCCGTCAATACGTGTGGTGCCAAACCACTGGTGACCGAGGTCACAAATGTGATACCAAATCACTGGAGGTGCCAAACCTCTGGTGTCCGAAGACACAAATCGAATGATGGGGCCAACCCATCGTGTGATACCAAATCACTGGCGTCAATCCCGTATCTCATAGTGGGGCCAACCCACGGTGGTACTAAGCCACAGGGACGAGACGCTATGAGGTGCCAAACCTCTGGAGGTACCAAACCTCTGGTGACCGTAGTCACAATGTGTTACCAAAACACTGGTGTCCCAAAGACACAAAGTTGTGTTACCAAAACACTGGTGCTCGTCAGCACAAAATATCACTGCCCCCTCCACTCGCACAATCCCACATCATCATGCTCACATAACAAGTATCATGACCCCATATATCATGCATTTGTATATAGTATAACATTTTACAGCATATGATGGCATACACAACATATATCATAGATCGAGTATTAGGGGACTTACCCGAAAACAAAGCTCATGCCCACAAGGCAAAATTACTACATGATAGGTGATAAAATATCATTATAACGACAATTTATACCAATAAAGTGTGTAAGGGCTTACACACCTGATCGAACGATCACCCCCCCTTGGGTATCCGACCTCTTAGCCCTTATTTCGGCTAACATGCACAACATGTATATTTACAATAACATACATAAACCAGCAAGAGAACAGTGCGATAACTACGCACCTGATCACGAACAAAGTTATGCCTTCAATCCCGAAGCTATCCTTAAGCGATACTACGGCTATTTGCCTACGTTGTTGCTCGGAGGCTGGCCCACATCCCGGTGGCCAATCTCGCACCGCCGAGACAGATCGTTTCTTAAACTTCGGAATAGGGACCTTCCCTTTTCCTTCTTGACCGGCATCCATGTCCCCACGAGCCGAAATCTCGGAGCTTCCTTTATACCTGACGATTTTGCCCCTTACTAACACCCGAGAACTGATACTAGATCTTTGAGCAGTCGAGAACCCTACATTTATGTCAAAACAGTTTAATCAAAAATCTAGATAAAGTGGCCTATGGCCGAATCTACATTTACTTATGTTGACTTGTCCCTAGGAACCATATTACACATTCGGTTATCACTTAAATACCCAATATGGCCTATGGCCGAATATCAATACTTCCTTACCTCACTTACCAAATTTTGAAAGACTACTCCTTGCTCTTGAACTGACAAAGTCCCTTGAGTAAACAAATCCAATGGCTCCTTTAATGCTTCATTCCTTCAACTACTACATACAAAAGAATACGCTTGTTATGGCCATATGCACATTCGGCCATGCCCCAAAACCAAGGTCAAAAACTGATTTCGGCGTGCTAGAGAATAAGAGCTCAACCGATCACTTAAAGAAATACTTACCAAAACAATTGAAGAGCTCTCAAATACGTAGTTGATAGCATCTTTCAAAACTAGATTCGGCTATGGTTCCTCCACCGTAAAAGAAATATTCGGCCAAGACAAGAAGGGAGAAGAAGAAACAAGGCAAGGCCACCCTCCTTGCCAAACAAAATCGAGAATGAAAGCTCTTGTAGATATCCAATCCTTTGAATAGCCAAAACCCGTAAGCTCTTTTAAAAACTCCTTAACACAGCTTTTGTTTGGAGAGACTAAGAGGAAGTAATCGTAGACACTTTCTTCAATGAGGATTCGGCAATAGTGCCTATCATGTTCGGCTAGCAACAATGAAAAGAGCCCATGCAAAGACATAAGCTAGTCGAGAGCTTTTTAACTCCTTCAAAACCGAACTTAACTCCCCTAAGTCTCTAGTTTGGCCATGCAAAGCTTGAGAAAGGAAGGAAACAAAAATTAAAAGTTTTGGTATCTTCTTGCTATCAGAAAACCAAAATAGATAACCTCCCCCAGGAGATGTTTTATTCGGCCATGCTCAAGAAGAAGAAATAGCTTAAAGACTTCTACAATCGGCTAAGCTTCCAAAAGCAAGGAAGGAAACCACCATTTGCATGCATTTCAGCCATGCACTAAGCAAAGAAAAACAAAGAATTTTTGCCAAGATTTGAACAAATGGCCGGCCATGCTATCCTCTTTCCTATTTCTTTCGGCCAACTACAAAGAATAGGAAACAAATTCCAAGCATGGAAATTTTGCCATGCTTTTTGGCATCACAAGACCAAGGCCGACCAAACATTTCCAAAACCAAGACCTGTCCTCTTGAAAAAGAAAGGAATAAAACTTTGTTTATTCCTTATTCCTTATCACATAAAATAATCTAACAATAAAACCCATTACTATAGTCTCCCTTTAATAAAAATAACAATAAAATGCTAAGTTTTTTATGCCCAAGGCTGCACGTTGTTCCTTCCCCAAGGCAAAACTCTTTCTTACAATTAAAAAAAATACAACACCCATAATAGTAAAAAGAAATGAATAAATTAAATAAATAAAAAAAAAATAATATTCAGCACCCCTTGACCTTGATCACGCGTGCATGGGCCATGCAGGCCCTTATTCACGCTGCAAAAGAACAAAAAGGGTACCCACGTGCTGTTCCCAGGTCTCGAACCCGAGACCTGGAGAAGAAACCCTTACGTCCCAGCCACTCGACCATTAAGCATCTCATGCCAATATTGCGTCAACTATTCTTTTAAACTATTCTTGCATGCGTGCATGCTGCATTTAATGCCCATGCAGCCATTCCACGTCCCTTTTTTTTAAAAAAAGAACAACCCACACAATACTCCAGAGTCTCGAACCCGAGACCTGGAGGAGGCACATTCGCGCTCTAGCCACTCAGCCCTTTGCGTGTTTTATGCCAACAACCGCATTAAAATTATTTTAAACCTTCTTTCCTGGCTCCCTTATGCTTTAGCGCTAAATAAAAAAAATATAAAGCGCCTCCTGCGCGATTGCCAGGACTCGAACTCGAGTCCTTCTAGACGTAGTTCTCCAGCAAGGCCCTTGGCCACTCGGCCACTTAGCATTTCATGCTAATATTGCGGCACCAATTTCTTTTAAACCCTTCTTTAATGTAGCGCTTATTTTCAAAAAAAAATAAAAAAAACTTTTGCTGCGCCTAAGACTCGAACCAGTGACCTGTTTGGCGCTGACCCTTAAGTGGCGCATAGAAGCCACTCGGCCAAGGCATTTTATATGCCTCAATTTTACAAAATTTTTACTTAAGGCCTCCTTCCCCCAAATTTTCACTTTTGACCCAAATTTTCAAAATTTTCCAAAATAGTCCCTTTTTATCCTCGGGCTTAAATAACCCCTAAAACTCATCAAAACAATTCTTAAAGCCCATCGACTCGTGAATTTGGCTACAACGCACAGCCCCTAATTTAGGATATTACAAATCTACCCCCCTTAAAACAATTTCGTCCCCGAAATTGCCTACTAACAAACATCCGTACATTCCAATTCACCGCACCATGCTTATGCTGCGCACTCTGATTCTACAAAACTAACACATTCCTTATATACTATCTCGAGATTCATATTCAAAGTTCCATACTCCACTAGTATACAAACACGAACCATCTTGCCTTCTAAACACAGTTTCTAAGTTCACATCCAATGTTCAAGCACTTCACCAATAGTACAAGTATGAACCGATCTTATAAAACCCATATAATAAGAGATATTCCATAATAAGAAACTCACCTACTAACACATCCTCGATTGCCTCGCATCCAACCTTTAGTATCTCAGCTAGAAGTTCCACGTCCTTGACTTCGCGCCCTTTCCATCACTTGAGGACAGCCTTAATCAAGTGAGACTTAGACTTAAACTTAAAACATCCTCCGCACTGAGCACACGGACAGCTCCGATTTCCCGTAGCTGGTTTAGTCACATGAGTAAAATTTTCAATCCTTAGTCTTTTCTGAAGACCCTTAGATGATTCAGACGATCCAAAAATTTCTCCTATCCCGGTTCTTACCCTTATCTCTGCTTTGTCTCATCGAATCCTTAATCCATTCAGCTACCTTAGCTTTTTCGACTAACACCGCGAACTCCCGTTCCTGACGAGGAACTATAAATAATCTTAGGTCGTCCCTTAATCCGTCCTCCAATCGGACACATCGTTCGTGCTCCGCAGCAACTACCCCTTGAGCATATCGACTTAACCTTAGGAATTTCGCTTCGTATTCCGCCACGGACTCGTTCCCTTGAACCATCCCCAAAAATGCCTTCCTCTGAGCATCAATGTAGTGGGTACCGACATACTTCTTCTGGTATGCTATCTTGACATACTCCCGAGTGGGGTCCTTAGCTGTGACACTCTCTCGAACCGTGAGCTACCATTGATACGCTTCATCGCGAAGTAGCGCCACCGTACCTTTCACTTTTTCTCAGGGCTCAGGTCGAGCTCATCCATAATTCGCTCGGTTGCTTTCAACCAATATTAAGCCGTACTGGGTGCCATGTCGGATAAACCACGAAACAACTCCGCTCCATTGGCTCGAAGTCGCTCGGGAACAGATTTTCGAGCTCCCATATTTCTCTCTCTCTCCAACCACCATCTCAAAAAGGCTGGTGGTGGAGGTGATACCTTATTATCAACCCTTGACTCGATCTAACGAGTTCCGGTACGGCCATTTTGCCTCGATCAAGTCCTCTAGGACTCAACTCTTATCGCGCAATCTGACTTAAAAGTTTTATGCATTATACAATGTGTTCCACTGATTAATCGCGAACAATTTTATGCAATAAGGTATTTAGAAGTGGTTCTTTCGATCACACAAGGGTTCAGTTCAAGTTCGCTACTCTAATACAGAGAGTCGTATTCATGCTCATAAACAGAGACATATTCATATCACCTCAATAGTCAGAGGTACTTACCCGTGCGGATCGGTGCCGGAGACTCGGTGCCATGCTGTTTAAAACAACCCATTTCCATAATATTCCACAAAAGACTATCAAGAAAACATTTTTGGGCCTTGGGCCCCCACAGCCGAGTTTTGAACCGGGCTCTGATACCAACTTGTAACCCCCCAAACCCGGCCCACAAGCCTTGACCGGATCTGGTATGTCACGGAGTAAAAACTTTTTGAAAGTTTCGGGTAAACATTGGAAATCCAAAAATATTGCGGAATTTGTAAAGCGATGTTCGCTAAAACTAAGATGGTTTGGTTTGATAACCACGAGGGGGTTGAAAACTTTTTCTTTTCCTTTGAAACCATTTGATCATTTAGATTTTTAGAAGTATCGGGGTTATTGATAACTTGGTAAAATTTTGCTACCCGATGGTAACATCTTTGAAAACGCGTACGAGTATTAATTTTGAAAACGTTGCCTTTACCGATTTGCTTAACAATTCATAAGTTCGTTAGAAATAAGGTAAAAACTACTACTTAATCATACGAATAATAATAGAAATAATAAGCGGCCATATTACAACCCAATCGAATTTAGCAAATAGTAAACCTTAATGGTACAAAATAAAAACTTCAAACCGAGAAACAAGCATGGCCACCTCGAGTCCTCTCCGGCTCCGTCTCCGCGATCGACTCACCTGAAAAGATAGGGAAAGGGGTGAGTCACCAAGACTCAGTGCATAGCTATAACACATGTCCCCACATATGGGCTTGGCCCATATTCACACAGTCCATACACATGAATATGTAATTATGAAATGAGTATGCAATTATGAAACCCAACCTAGCCATCCATACTCCATTTTCTACCCCGTGTGGTACCAAACCACTGGTGGTGCCAAACCACTGGTGACTCAAAGTCACAATATCCGTCAATACGTGTGGTGCCAAACCACTGGTGACTTAAAGTCACAATATCCGTCAATACGTGTGGTGCCAAACCACTGGTGGTGCCAAACCACTGGTGACTCAAAGTCACAATATCCGTCAATACGTGTGGTGCCAAACCACTGGTGACTTAAAGTCACAATATCCGTCAATACGTGTGGTGCCAAACCACTGGTGGTGCCAAACCACTGGTGACTTAAAGTCACAATATCCGTCAATACGTGTGGTGCCAAACCACTGGTGACCGAGGTCACAAATGTGATACCAAATCACTGGAGGTGCCAAACCTCTGGTGTCCGAAGACACAAATCGAATGATGGGGCCAACCCATCGTGTGATACCAAATCACTGGCGTCAATCCCGTATCTCATAGTGGGGCCAACCCACGGTGGTACTAAGCCACAGGGACGAGACGCTATGAGGTGCCAAACCTCTGGAGGTACCAAACCTCTGGTGACCGTAGTCACAATGTGTTACCAAAACACTGGTGTCCCAAAGACACAAAGTTGTGTTACCAAAACACTGGTGCTCGTCAGCACAAAATATCACTGCCCCCTCCACTCGCACAATCCCACATCATCATGCTCACATAACAAGTATCATGACCCCATATATCATGCATTTGTATATAGTATAACATTTTACAGCATATGATGGCATACACAACATATATCATAGATCGAGTATTAGGGGACTTACCCGAAAACAAAGCTCATGCCCACAAGGCAAAATTACTACATGATAGGTGATAAAATATCATTATAACGACAATTTATACCAATAAAGTGTGTAAGGGCTTACACACCTGATCGAACGATCACCCCCCCTTGGGTATCCGACCTCTTAGCCCTTATTTCGGCTAACATGCACAACATGTATATTTACAATAACATACATAAACCAGCAAGAGAACAGTGCGATAACTACGCACCTGATCACGAACAAAGTTATGCCTTCAATCCCGAAGCTATCCTTAAGCGATACTACGGCTATTTGCCTACGTTGTTGCTCGGAGGCTGGCCCACATCCCGGTGGCCAATCTCGCACCGCCGAGACAGATCGTTTCTTAAACTTCGGAATAGGGACCTTCCCTTTTCCTTCTTGACCGGCATCCATGTCCCCACGAGCCGAAATCTCGGAGCTTCCTTTATACCTGACGATTTTGCCCCTTACTAACACCCGAGAACTGATACTAGATCTTTGAGCAGTCGAGAACCCTACATTTATGTCAAAACAGTTTAATCAAAAATCTAGATAAAGTGGCCTATGGCCGAATCTACATTTACTTATGTTGACTTGTCCCTAGGAACCATATTACACATTCGGTTATCACTTAAATACCCAATATGGCCTATGGCCGAATATCAATACTTCCTTACCTCACTTACCAAATTTTGAAAGACTACTCCTTGCTCTTGAACTGACAAAGTCCCTTGAGTAAACAAATCCAATGGCTCCTTTAATGCTTCATTCCTTCAACTACTACATACAAAAGAATACGCTTGTTATGGCCATATGCACATTCGGCCATGCCCCAAAACCAAGGTCAAAAACTGATTTCGGCGTGCTAGAGAATAAGAGCTCAACCGATCACTTAAAGAAATACTTACCAAAACAATTGAAGAGCTCTCAAATACGTAGTTGATAGCATCTTTCAAAACTAGATTCGGCTATGGTTCCTCCACCGTAAAAGAAATATTCGGCCAAGACAAGAAGGGAGAAGAAGAAACAAGGCAAGGCCACCCTCCTTGCCAAACAAAATCGAGAATGAAAGCTCTTGTAGATATCCAATCCTTTGAATAGCCAAAACCCGTAAGCTCTTTTAAAAACTCCTTAACACAGCTTTTGTTTGGAGAGACTAAGAGGAAGTAATCGTAGACACTTTCTTCAATGAGGATTCGGCAATAGTGCCTATCATGTTCGGCTAGCAACAATGAAAAGAGCCCATGCAAAGACATAAGCTAGTCGAGAGCTTTTTAACTCCTTCAAAACCGAACTTAACTCCCCTAAGTCTCTAGTTTGGCCATGCAAAGCTTGAGAAAGGAAGGAAACAAAAATTAAAAGTTTTGGTATCTTCTTGCTATCAGAAAACCAAAATAGATAACCCCCCCAGGAGATGTTTTATTCGGCCATGCTCAAGAAGAAGAAATAGCTTAAAGACTTCTACAATCGGCTAAGCTTCCAAAAGCAAGGAAGGAAACCACCATTTGCATGCATTTCAGCCATGCACTAAGCAAAGAAAAACAAAGAATTTTTGCCAAGATTTGAACAAATGGCCGGCCATGCTATCCTCTTTCCTATTTCTTTCGGCCAACTACAAAGAATAGGAAACAAATTCCAAGCATGGAAATTTTGCCATGCTTTTTGGCATCACAAGACCAAGGCCGACCAAACATTTCCAAAACCAAGACCTGTCCTCTTGAAAAAGAAAGGAATAAAACTTTGTTTATTCCTTATTCCTTATCACATAAAATAATCTAACAATAAAACCCATTACTATAGTCTCCCTTTAATAAAATAACAATAAAATGCTAAGTTTTTTATGCCCAAGGCTGCACGTTGTTCCTTCCCCAAGGCAAAACTCTTTCTTACAATTAAAAAAAATACAACACCCATAATAGTAAAAAGAAATGAATAAATTAAATAAATAAAAAAAAAATAATATTCAGCACCCCTTGACCTTGATCACGCGTGCATGGGCCATGCAGGCCCTTATTCACGCTGCAAAAGAACAAAAAGGGTACCCACGTGCTGTTCCCAGGTCTCGAACCCGAGACCTGGAGAAGAAACCCTTACGTCCCAGCCACTCGACCATTAAGCATCTCATGCCAATATTGCGTCAACTATTCTTTTAAACTATTCTTGCATGCGTGCATGCTGCATTTAATGCCCATGCAGCCATTCCACGTCCCTTTTTTTTAAAAAAAGAACAACCCACACAATACTCCAGAGTCTCGAACCCGAGACCTGGAGGAGGCACATTCGCGCTCTAGCCACTCAGCCCTTTGCGTGTTTTATGCCAACAACCGCATTAAAATTATTTTAAACCTTCTTTCCTGGCTCCCTTATGCTTTAGCGCTAAATAAAAAAAATATAAAGCGCCTCCTGCGCGATTGCCAGGACTCGAACTCGAGTCCTTCTAGACGTAGTTCTCCAGCAAGGCCCTTGGCCACTCGGCCACTTAGCATTTCATGCTAATATTGCGGCACCAATTTCTTTTAAACCCTTCTTTAATGTAGCGCTTATTTTCAAAAAAAAATAAAAAAAACTTTTGCTGCGCCTAAGACTCGAACCAGTGACCTGTTTGGCGCTGACCCTTAAGTGGCGCATAGAAGCCACTCGGCCAAGGCATTTTATATGCCTCAATTTTACAAAATTTTTACTTAAGGCCTCCTTCCCCCAAATTTTCACTTTTGACCCAAATTTTCAAAATTTTCCAAAATAGTCCCTTTTTATCCTCGGGCTTAAATAACCCCTAAAACTCATCAAAACAATTCTTAAAGCCCATCGACTCGTGAATTTGGCTACAACGCACAGCCCCTAATTTAGGATATTACATCTGCATATTTGAAAATTTCAGAATCGGTAGGAGGCTTTTGAGAAAATTGAAAATAATCCACCTGTGTTGGTGAATGTGATCCAATTGGTTGATTTACCAATGGATATGGTAAATAATATCCCTGGTTAGGATAAAATTGTACCTGTGTTGGTGCAGCCATAAATCCTTGTTTAGGAATTATTTTTGCAGGTGCAGCCATAAATCCTTGTTTAGGACTTATAGGTGATTTTCCCTTGTTGGGTTTTTTATGGATAGTTCTCCATCCATCATTTTCTTTTAGAGGTTGTTTACCTCTATCCATAAGGCCTGCTAAGAAAATCAGCAAACATTAGTGAATAATTTTATTATTATCTACTAATGGTGTTTCTATAGAAGTATTTTCTATACATAATATAACCGATTTCTTATTAATAATAAATGGTAAATATTGGTTTATAAAATTATTTCCCAATAATATATCACCATACATTTCTGGTAAACATAATAATTTAGGAATTATAAATCTTACATTGTTTATGTAGATTGGTATATTTTTAGCTTTAAAATAAATAGTAGTTTTGCTACCATTTATTCCATTAATATTTATTACCTTTTTTCTAGATTTCCAGTGTTTTTCTGGAATAGCATTTCTTTTGCAACTACTGGTTGTAGCTCCTGTGTCTAATAATGCATGTAAAGAATATTTTTTATAATCTTTATCATGTAATATAATTTCAATGTATTTATTGAAATTTATATTTTCTACAGAATAATGTAAATCTTCCATTCTAGTATTTCTAGAAATTGAATTTCTATTTGGTGTAGTAGGAAAAATAGGAATATCAATTGTTTTCATACCTATTGGCGTAGATGTACTTATATTATCATCTTCTTCCTCTGGTTGAGAACTAGAAGGTAATACTAAATTATCATCTGTGTTAGTGATTAAATTATTTTTAAAATATAATTTATCACCAGATGACATATATTCAATAGTACTCACTGATTTAGAAGTACTAGCATTATTGGTTTTATCAATTATCCAGTCTTTTGGAATTGATAAATCTCTTAAATGTAATAGCTTTGGTTGAATTTCCGTAGTAAATTTATTAGGCTCAAAAAGCTCAATAATTTTATTATTTATTTCTTTTATTTCAACCTCTGCCGTATTAGTATATTCATTAATAGAAGTCCAGCTTATTGCTAAATCTTCTGCTAAATCACTAATATCAGAATTTTTTGTCTGAATTCTAAGACATAGACACTCTTCTATTAGAGGGTCTGTTATGGAGATAAAGTAATTTGGTTTAACTTTAAATCCTATAACACCTGTATGTAAATTAGATTGAATACCTCCAATAAGTGCTTTTATTGGATTTTCAAATCTTTTATCTAATAATACCGCTAAAATAGGAACATCATGACCTCTTCTGAATAAAGCTCTGATTGTTATCATAATGACTCCTAGATGTATATAACTAACCTGAGGATAGTTTTTTCTAATCCTTTTTATTTTTTCTTTAGTAAATAAGGGGATTTCTGTTAATCCTCCTTTGGTATCTTTAGCGACTGTATTACCGCTAATTTTTTCTATGTGTCTTTTTGACCATATTTTAAACTTAGAAATTTTATAAATTTCTTCTTTAGAAATATGATTTTTATTGATTTTTTCAATTATATCATCAGAGAAATCAATTTCTTCTCCGATTATATTTCCTAACTTAATATCCTGTTGTTCAGAATTAGGAATTTCTTCTAATTGTTTATTAGAACTATTTCCCATCATAAAAATATATTCATTTTGTATTCTATCACTTAATATTCTTGTTGTATTTTCAACAATTTCATTATTATTAATAATTCTCAGATTATCATTTGTTTGAAGATCTGAGTCTATTTTTATCTTACCATAAGATTTACTCTTATCTCTTTCCCATGGTTTTGGGGTTACATAATCATATGGATCTGGGGGTTCCATATCCATAGGATCTGGTTTATCTATCTTTTCTTCTGTTGAAGTTTCTTCTTCATCAGAATCTTGTTTCTTTATATTTATTTCCATATTATTAGAGCTATCACTACTTTCTATTTCTAATATATAATTATCACTTTCATTATTATTAATAATAATATCATTATTACTATTATTATTATCATCATATTCTAACATATAATGATAATTATATTTTTCAAACAAATCTTTATGTTTTTCATAAAGTTCTTCTATTAATTTTAGATATTCAACTCTTTCAAGATTATCTTCCGTTTTAGAAAATTGGTTTTTCCAATGTTCTATTAAAATTTTATAAGAGTCAAAATCATATTTTTCTTGTTTTTTATCTTTTTCTCTTTTTTCTTTTGTTTTTTGGTTTTTATTATTATTATTAGTTGAAGACTCATCCGAAGACTCATCCTCATCTGATAAAACTAAAATAGTATTACTATTACCGTAATATAAAGGTCCTAAATTTAAGTCTGATTCTATATTATTATTACTAATAATCTGATCTAATTTATTATTTACATCGGATAATAACTCTTTAGACTTGCTATTCAAATCTAAATTTGTTACTTCTCCCATATTATCTACTTTTTCTTCTACTTTACTAACCTTAGTATATAATCTATTAAAATATATAGACGTCATATCTATTAAACTATTGATACCTTTACTAAGAGCCGAAATATTATTTTCATTCTTAGAGTCTATATGCATAGTATGATTACAAGTTTTATCTTGATATAAACAATCCATTTTTTCCATTATTATTATCCCTGGTACCTAAAACCTTCCGTGTCTTATCGTCCTCACAACGCCAACAACGTCCCACTCGGACTCAACGGCAACGAAGACTAACGACAGATATATGGGTTTTGAGATAATAACAGCGAAATAAACATAATTGCAGATACAAAGATAGAAACTTACAATGATAACTACGATATAAGAACTCCAGAAATCGTTACTCCGGGGCTCTTCTGATACCAATTACCGGGGGGAGGGAGGGATATATGCACTAGCGGAAGGGTTTATATCGTAGAATAATATTTCACAAGAAGAAGATAGATAATTTACAAAAGAGAAAACTAAAGAAAACTGAAACTAAGTATTTTTCGAGATCCTTTCTAGGCTTACAAGAATGCCTATTTATAATCAAAAATTCTAAACTAGAATCTAATTACAGTTGAAGTCCGAAATAATTAATCGGATAAGAATTAAAGAATAGACTCTAATTTAATTACAATTGGAATCCGAATAGTATCCTGATAAGGACACATTAATTGTCAGCTTCTTGGTGGCTTCCAAGTTGCTTTCGTCAATTGGTGGATGCTATGTTGGTTTTTGCACGTAGCTTCCTTGAACAGTGTGTTGATAAGGATGCTTTTGGGTTTTCCACGTAGCTTCCTTTTCTTGACAAAATTGTTGCCCTCTTGGTTGCTTCCAGGTGGCTTCCTTTTCTGGCAATACATGCTGCTTGCATCATTGCTTGCGTCATCTTTTATGTAGCATTGATGGTTGATTACCTCATTGCTTACATCAATTGGATGCTGACGGGTTGTCATCTTCCAAGTTGTCTTCATCCTTCTTGGATGTTTCTCAGATTCATTTCCTCGATCTCGTCAAGGTGTAATGATTCTGGTGACGGTGCTGGTGAGTTCCAACGTTCCCATGTATCTCGGATCTCCGCTGCTAACGGATAATCTTCGATCTCCATTTCCGCTATTTGTTTTAATAACGAAACGGCTTCTTCATTGCTTTCTTCCTGGTTTCTTCCAGTGCCATAAGCTAAAATTCTTCTTCCATCGGTCCAAAACATATAAGTGTCTTGGTGGAGAAGGTGACGAGCCATGCTCATGAGATCAATTCCAGCTTGGACTTGATATTTGTTGAAATTATTATAACATTCATCAATGATTTTTGACAAATGCTCTTGATTTTCTTTGACTACTGCCAGGGCTTTTCCCGAAAACATAGTATTTATATTCCAAATTTGATAAGGCTGATGAAATTTTTCTTCCTCAGCAATACCAATGAGACTGTTTATCTCAATATGGAAGTAATAGACAAAATCGTCTATGTTTACAAAATTTGATAGCCGGGATTTGACTATCGCCGGAAAATCTTTTAATAAATCAAAAGAGAGATTTTGGACTGTTATTTCTTTAACAAATCCCCATTCAATACTGGTTATATCAAATGGCTCATGATTTAATCGAAATTTGATAGCAGGAGTTTTTTCTCCCATATCATTTGTAAAAATATATGCCTGTGAAAAATATTTCGAAAACGTTTTTAAAAATAGAGCTTGCTGTTTACAAATGGCTCCTTTTATTTTCGAAAATATTTCTGAAGGTAAAATTTGTCTACATTTGTTATATAGACATTTTCGAAACATCTTATTAATAATAGGAGTGTTTCTCCCTTTATCAATAAAATATTGAAATGTATCAAGAAGATTGTTTATCTCCTTAATATCCATATATTCAATTAGGACATCATCCCAATTTCTGTATAATATAGATTTTAATAATAATTCTTCAGATTTTTCTTGAGTTGTTTTTTCAACTAAGAATTCTGAGAATTGGGTAAGAGCTTTTCTGAAACTAGCCCTTTGTTCCAAAATATGGTTTTTCCATATCTTGTTTATGAAATGGTAATATTCTGGGGGTAAGCCTGGATTATAAAAATCCTTTAGATTCGAGAATTCAGAGTTTTATTGTTTTTTCAACAAAGCATCTGCATATTTGAAAATTTCAGAATCGGTAGGAGGCTTTTGAGAAAATTGAAAATAATCCACCTGTGTTGGTGAATGTGATCCAATTGGTTGATTTACCAATGGATATGGTAAATAATATCCCTGGTTAGGATAAAATTGTACCTGTGTTGGTGCAGCCATAAATCCTTGTTTAGGAATTATTTTTGCAGGTGCAGCCATAAATCCTTGTTTAGGACTTATAGGTGATTTTCCCTTGTTGGGTTTTTTATGGATAGTTCTCCATCCATCATTTTCTTTTAGAGGTTGTTTACCTCTATCCATAAGGCCTGCTAAGAAAATCAGCAAACATTAGTGAATAATTTTATTATTATCTACTAATGGTGTTTCTATAGAAGTATTTTCTATACATAATATAACCGATTTCTTATTAATAATAAATGGTAAATATTGGTTTATAAAATTATTTCCCAATAATATATCACCATACATTTCTGGTAAACATAATAATTTAGGAATTATAAATCTTACATTGTTTATGTAGATTGGTATATTTTTAGCTTTAAAATAAATAGTAGTTTTGCTACCATTTATTCCATTAATATTTATTACCTTTTTTCTAGATTTCCAGTGTTTTTCTGGAATAGCATTTCTTTTGCAACTACTGGTTGTAGCTCCTGTGTCTAATAATGCATGTAAAGAATATTTTTTATAATCTTTATCATGTAATATAATTTCAATGTATTTATTGAAATTTATATTTTCTACAGAATAATGTAAATCTTCCATTCTAGTATTTCTAGAAATTGAATTTCTATTTGGTGTAGTAGGAAAAATAGGAATATGAATTGTTTTCATACCTATTGGCGTAGATGTACTTATATTATCATCTTCTTCCTCTGGTTGAGAACTAGAAGGTAATACTAAATTATCATCTGTGTTAGTGATTAAATTATTTTTAAAATATAATTTATCACCAGATGACATATATTCAATAGTACTCACTGATTTAGAAGTACTAGCATTATTGGTTTTATCAATTATCCAGTCTTTTGGAATTGATAAATCTCTTAAATGTAATAGCTTTGGTTGAATTTCCGTAGTAAATTTATTAGGCTCAAAAAGCTCAATAATTTTATTATTTATTTCTTTTATTTCAACCTCTGCCGTATTAGTATATTCATTAATAGAAGTCCAGCTTATTGCTAAATCTTCTGCTAAATCACTAATATCAGAATTTTTTGTCTGAATTCTAAGACATAGACACTCTTCTATTAGAGGGTCTGTTATGGAGATAAAGTAATTTGGTTTAACTTTAAATCCTATAACACCTGTATGTAAATTAGATTGAATACCTCCAATAAGTGCTTTTATTGGATTTTCAAATCTTTTATCTAATAATACCGCTAAAATAGGAACATCATGACCTCTTCTGAATAAAGCTCTGATTGTTATCATAATGACTCCTAGATGTATATATCTAACCTGAGGATAGTTT
This sequence comes from Gossypium australe, assembly GCA_005393395.2. NCBI lineage: Eukaryota > Viridiplantae > Streptophyta > Magnoliopsida > Malvales > Malvaceae > Gossypium > Gossypium australe. The sequence continues at coordinate 73,493,115 of CM016616.1, forward strand.
TTTCTAATCCTTTTTATTTTTTCTTTAGTAAATAAGGGGATTTCTGTTAATCCTCCTTTGGTATCTTTAGCGACTGTATTACCGCTAATTTTTTCTATGTGTCTTTTTGACCATATTTTAAACTTAGAAATTTTATAAATTTCTTCTTTAGAAATATGATTTTTATTGATTTTTTCAATTATATCATCAGAGAAATCAATTTCTTCTCCGATTATATTTCCTAACTTAATATCCTGTTGTTCAGAATTAGGAATTTCTTCTAATTGTTTATTAGAACTATTTCCCATCATAAAAATATATTCATTTTGTATTCTATCACTTAATATTCTTGTTGTATTTTCAACAATTTCATTATTATTAATAATTCTCAGATTATCATTTGTTTGAAGATCTGAGTCTATTTTTATCTTACCATAAGATTTACTCTTATCTCTTTCCCATGGTTTTGGGGTTACATAATCATATGGATCTGGGGGTTCCATATCCATAGGATCTGGTTTATCTATCTTTTCTTCTGTTGAAGTTTCTTCTTCATCAGAATCTTGTTTCTTTATATTTATTTCCATATTATTAGAGCTATCACTACTTTCTATTTCTAATATATAATTATCACTTTCATTATTATTAATAATAATATCATTATTACTATTATTATTATTATCATCATATTCTAACATATAATGATAATTATATTTTTCAAACAAATCTTTATGTTTTTCATAAAGTTCTTCTATTAATTTTAGATATTCAACTCTTTCAAGATTATCTTCCGTTTTAGAAAATTGGTTTTTCCAATGTTCTATTAAAATTTTATAAGAGTCAAAATCATATTTTTCTTGTTTTTTATCTTTTTCTCTTTTTTCTTTTGTTTTTTGGTTTTTATTATTATTATTAGTTGAAGACTCATCCGAAGACTCATCCTCATCTGATAAAACTAAAATAGTATTACTATTACCGTAATATAAAGGTCCTAAATTTAAGTCTGATTCTATATTATTATTACTAATAATCTGATCTAATTTATTATTTACATCGGATAATAACTCTTTAGACTTGCTATTCAAATCTAAATTTGTTACTTCTCCCATATTATCTACTTTTTCTTCTACTTTACTAACCTTAGTATATAATCTATTAAATATATAGACGTCATATCTATTAAACTATTGATACCTTTACTAAGAGCCGAAATATTATTTTCATTCTTAGAGTCTATATGCATAGTATGATTACAAGTTTTATCTTGATATAAACAATCCATTTTTTCCATTATTATTATCCCTGGTACCTAAAACCTTCCGTGTCTTATCGTCCTCACAACGCCAACAACGTCCCACTCGGACTCAACGGCAACGAAGACTAACGACAGATATATGGGTTTTGAGATAATAACAGCGAAATAAACATAATTGCAGATACAAAGATAGAAACTTACAATGATAACTACGATATAAGAACTCCAGAAATCGTTACTCCGGGGCTCTTCTGATACCAATTACCGGGGGGAGGGAGGGATATATGCACTAGCGGAAGGGTTTATATCGTAGAATAATATTTCACAAGAAGAAGATAGATAATTTACAAAAGAGAAAACTAAAGAAAACTGAAACTAAGTATTTTTCGAGATCCTTTCTGGGCTTACAAGAATGCCTATTTATAATCAAAAATTCTAAACTAGAATCTAATTACAGTTGAAGTCCGAAATAATTAATCGGATAAGAATTAAAGAATAGACTCTAATTTAATTACAATTGGAATCCGAATAGTATCCTGATAAGGACACATTAATTGTCAGCTTCTTGGTGGCTTCCAAGTTGCTTTCGTCAATTGGTGGATGCTATGTTGGTTTTTGCACGTAGCTTCCTTGAACAGTGTGTTGATAAGGATGCTTTTGGGTTTTCCACGTAGCTTCCTTTTCTTGACAAAATTGTTGCCCTCTTGGTTGCTTCCAGGTGGCTTCCTTTTCTGGCAATACATGCTGCTTGCATCATTGCTTGCGTCATCTTTTATGTAGCATTGATGGTTGATTACCTCATTGCTTACATCAATTGGATGCTGACGGGTTGTCATCTTCCAAGTTGTCTTCATCCTTCTTGGATGTTTCTCAGATTCATTTCCTCGATCTCGTCAAGGTGTAATGATTCTGGTGACGGTGCTGGTGAGTTCCAACGTTCCCATGTATCTCGGATCTCCGCTGCTAACGGATAATCTTCGATCTCCATTTCCGCTATTTGTTTTAATAACGAAACGGCTTCTTCATTGCTTTCTTCCTGGTTTCTTCCAGTGCCATAAGCTAAAATTCTTCTTCCATCGGTCCAAAACATATAAGTGTCTTGGTGGAGAAGGTGACGAGCCATGCTCATGAGATCAATTCCAGCTTGGACTTGATATTTGTTGAAATTATTATAACATTCATCAATGATTTTTGACAAATGCTCTTGATTTTCTTTGACTACTGCCAGGGCTTTTCCCGAAAACATAGTATTTATATTCCAAATTTGATAAGGCTGATGAAATTTTTCTTCCTCAGCAATACCAATGAGACTGTTTATCTCAATATGGAAGTAATAGACAAAATCGTCTATGTTTACAAAATTTGATAGCCGGGATTTGACTATCGCCGGAAAATCTTTTAATAAATCAAAAGAGAGATTTTGGACTGTTATTTCTTTAACAAATCCCCATTCAATACTGGTTATATCAAATGGCTCATGATTTAATCGAAATTTGATAGCAGGAGTTTTTTCTCCCATATCATTTGTAAAAATATATGCCTGTGAAAAATATTTCGAAAACGTTTTTAAAAATAGAGCTTGCTGTTTACAAATGGCTCCTTTTATTTTCGAAAATATTTCTGAAGGTAAAATTTGTCTACATTTGTTATATAGACATTTTCGAAACATCTTATTAATAATAGGAGTGTTTCTCCCTTTATCAATAAAATATTGAAATGTATCAAGAAGATTGTTTATCTCCTTAATATCCATATATTCAATTAGGACATCATCCCAATTTCTGTATAATATAGATTTTAATAATAATTCTTCAGATTTTTCTTGAGTTGTTTTTTCAACTAAGAATTCTGAGAATTGGGTAAGAGCTTTTCTGAAACTAGCCCTTTGTTCCAAAATATGGTTTTTCCATATCTTGTTTATGAAATGGTAATATTCTGGGGGTAAGCCTGGATTATAAAAATCCTTTAGATTCGAGAATTCAGAGTTTTATTGTTTTTTCAACAAAGCATCTGCATATTTGAAAATTTCAGAATCGGTAGGAGGCTTTTGAGAAAATTGAAAATAATCCACCTGTGTTGGTGAATGTGATCCAATTGGTTGATTTACCAATGGATATGGTAAATAATATCCCTGGTTAGGATAAAATTGTACCTGTGTTGGTGCAGCCATAAATCCTTGTTTAGGAATTATTTTTGCAGGTGCAGCCATAAATCCTTGTTTAGGACTTATAGGTGATTTTCCCTTGTTGGGTTTTTTATGGATAGTTCTCCATCCATCATTTTCTTTTAGAGGTTGTTTACCTCTATCCATAAGGCCTGCTAAGAAAATCAGCAAACATTAGTGAATAATTTTATTATTATCTACTAATGGTGTTTCTATAGAAGTATTTTCTATACATAATATAACCGATTTCTTATTAATAATAAATGGTAAATATTGGTTTATAAAATTATTTCCCAATAATATATCACCATACATTTCTGGTAAACATAATAATTTAGGAATTATAAATCTTACATTGTTTATGTAGATTGGTATATTTTTAGCTTTAAAATAAATAGTAGTTTTGCTACCATTTATTCCATTAATATTTATTACCTTTTTTCTAGATTTCCAGTGTTTTTCTGGAATAGCATTTCTTTTGCAACTACTGGTTGTAGCTCCTGTGTCTAATAATGCATGTAAAGAATATTTTTTATAATCTTTATCATGTAATATAATTTCAATGTATTTATTGAAATTTATATTTTCTACAGAATAATGTAAATCTTCCATTCTAGTATTTCTAGAAATTGAATTTCTATTTGGTGTAGTAGGAAAAATAGGAATATGAATTGTTTTCATACCTATTGGCGTAGATGTACTTATATTATCATCTTCTTCCTCTGGTTGAGAACTAGAAGGTAATACTAAATTATCATCTGTGTTAGTGATTAAATTATTTTTAAAATATAATTTATCACCAGATGACATATATTCAATAGTACTCACTGATTTAGAAGTACTAGCATTATTGGTTTTATCAATTATCCAGTCTTTTGGAATTGATAAATCTCTTAAATGTAATAGCTTTGGTTGAATTTCCGTAGTAAATTTATTAGGCTCAAAAAGCTCAATAATTTTATTATTTATTTCTTTTATTTCAACCTCTGCCGTATTAGTATATTCATTAATAGAAGTCCAGCTTATTGCTAAATCTTCTGCTAAATCACTAATATCAGAATTTTTTGTCTGAATTCTAAGACATAGACACTCTTCTATTAGAGGGTCTGTTATGGAGATAAAGTAATTTGGTTTAACTTTAAATCCTATAACACCTGTATGTAAATTAGATTGAATACCTCCAATAAGTGCTTTTATTGGATTTTCAAATCTTTTATCTAATAATACCGCTAAAATAGGAACATCATGACCTCTTCTGAATAAAGCTCTGATTGTTATCATAATGACTCCTAGATGTATATATCTAACCTGAGGATAGTTTTTTCTAATCCTTTTTATTTTTTCTTTAGTAAATAAGGGGATTTCTGTTAATCCTCCTTTGGTATCTTTAGCGACTGTATTACCGCTAATTTTTTCTATGTGTCTTTTTGACCATATTTTAAACTTAGAAATTTTATAAATTTCTTCTTTAGAAATATGATTTTTATTGATTTTTTCAATTATATCATCAGAGAAATCAATTTCTTCTCCGATTATATTTCCTAACTTAATATCCTGTTGTTCAGAATTAGGAATTTCTTCTAATTGTTTATTAGAACTATTTCCCATCATAAAAATATATTCATTTTGTATTCTATCACTTAATATTCTTGTTGTATTTTCAACAATTTCATTATTATTAATAATTCTCAGATTATCATTTGTTTGAAGATCTGAGTCTATTTTTATCTTACCATAAGATTTACTCTTATCTCTTTCCCATGGTTTTGGGGTTACATAATCATATGGATCTGGGGGTTCCATATCCATAGGATCTGGTTTATCTATCTTTTCTTCTGTTGAAGTTTCTTCTTCATCAGAATCTTGTTTCTTTATATTTATTTCCATATTATTAGAGCTATCACTACTTTCTATTTCTAATATATAATTATCACTTTCATTATTATTAATAATAATATCATTATTACTATTATTATTATTATCATCATATTCTAACATATAATGATAATTATATTTTTCAAACAAATCTTTATGTTTTTCATAAAGTTCTTCTATTAATTTTAGATATTCAACTCTTTCAAGATTATCTTCCGTTTTAGAAAATTGGTTTTTCCAATGTTCTATTAAAATTTTATAAGAGTCAAAATCATATTTTTCTTGTTTTTTATCTTTTTCTCTTTTTTCTTTTGTTTTTTGGTTTTTATTATTATTATTAGTTGAAGACTCATCCGAAGACTCATCCTCATCTGATAAAACTAAAATAGTATTACTATTACCGTAATATAAAGGTCCTAAATTTAAGTCTGATTCTATATTATTATTACTAATAATCTGATCTAATTTATTATTTACATCGGATAATAACTCTTTAGACTTGCTATTCAAATCTAAATTTGTTACTTCTCCCATATTATCTACTTTTTCTTCTACTTTACTAACCTTAGTATATAATCTATTAAAATATATAGACGTCATATCTATTAAACTATTGATACCTTTACTAAGAGCCGAAATATTATTTTCATTCTTAGAGTCTATATGCATAGTATGATTACAAGTTTTATCTTGATATAAACAATCCATTTTTTCCATTATTATTATCCCTGGTACCTAAAACCTTCCGTGTCTTATCGTCCTCACAACGCCAACAACGTCCCACTCGGACTCAACGGCAACGAAGACTAACGACAGATATATGGGTTTTGAGATAATAACAGCGAAATAAACATAATTGCAGATACAAAGATAGAAACTTACAATGATAACTACGATATAAGAACTCCAGAAATCGTTACTCCGGGGCTCTTCTGATACCAATTACCGGGGGGAGGGAGGGATATATGCACTAGCGGAAGGGTTTATATCGTAGAATAATATTTCACAAGAAGAAGATAGATAATTTACAAAAGAGAAAACTAAAGAAAACTGAAACTAAGTATTTTTCGAGATCCTTTCTAGGCTTACAAGAATGCCTATTTATAATCAAAAATTCTAAACTAGAATCTAATTACAGTTGAAGTCCGAAATAATTAATCGGATAAGAATTAAAGAATAGACTCTAATTTAATTACAATTGGAATCCGAATAGTATCCTGATAAGGACACATTAATTGTCAGCTTCTTGGTGGCTTCCAAGTTGCTTTCGTCAATTGGTGGATGCTATGTTGGTTTTTGCACGTAGCTTCCTTGAACAGTGTGTTGATAAGGATGCTTTTGGGTTTTCCACGTAGCTTCCTTTTCTTGACAAAATTGTTGCCCTCTTGGTTGCTTCCAGGTGGCTTCCTTTTCTGGCAATACATGCTGCTTGCATCATTGCTTGCGTCATCTTTTATGTAGCATTGATGGTTGATTACCTCATTGCTTACATCAATTGGATGCTGACGGGTTGTCATCTTCCAAGTTGTCTTCATCCTTCTTGGATGTTTCTCAGATTCATTTCCTCGATCTCGTCAAGGTGTAATGATTCTGGTGACGGTGCTGGTGAGTTCCAACGTTCCCATGTATCTCGGATCTCCGCTGCTAACGGATAATCTTCGATCTCTATTTCCGCTATTTGTTTTAATAACGAAACGGCTTCTTCATTGCTTTCTTCCTGGTTTCTTCCAGTGCCATAAGCTAAAATTCTTCTTCCATCGGTCCAAAACATATAAGTGTCTTGGTGGAGAAGGTGACGAGCCATGCTCATGAGATCAATTCCAGCTTGGACTTGATATTTGTTGAAATTATTATAACATTCATCAATGATTTTTGACAAATGCTCTTGATTTTCTTTGACTACTGCCAGGGCTTTTCCCGAAAACATAGTATTTATATTCCAAATTTGATAAGGCTGATGAAATTTTTCTTCCTCAGCAATACCAATGAGACTGTTTATCTCAATATGGAAGTAATAGACAAAATCGTCTATGTTTACAAAATTTGATAGCCGGGATTTGACTATCGCCGGAAAATCTTTTAATAAATCAAAAGAGAGATTTTGGACTGTTATTTCTTTAACAAATCCCCATTCAATACTGGTTATATCAAATGGCTCATGATTTAATCGAAATTTGATAGCAGGAGTTTTTTCTCCCATATCATTTGTAAAAATATATGCCTGTGAAAAATATTTCGAAAACGTTTTTAAAAATAGAGCTTGCTGTTTACAAATGGCTCCTTTTATTTTCGAAAATATTTCTGAAGGTAAAATTTGTCTACATTTGTTATATAGACATTTTCGAAACATCTTATTAATAATAGGAGTGTTTCTCCCTTTATCAATAAAATATTGAAATGTATCAAGAAGATTGTTTATCTCCTTAATATCCATATATTCAATTAGGACATCATCCCAATTTCTGTATAATATAGATTTTAATAATAATTCTTCAGATTTTTCTTGAGTTGTTTTTTCAACTAAGAATTCTGAGAATTGGGTAAGAGCTTTTCTGAAACTAGCCCTTTGTTCCAAAATATGGTTTTTCCATATCTTGTTTATGAAATGGTAATATTCTGGGGGTAAGCCTGGATTATAAAAATCCTTTAGATTCGAGAATTCAGAGTTTTATTGTTTTTTCAACAAAGCATCTGCATATTTGAAAATTTCAGAATCGGTAGGAGGCTTTTGAGAAAATTGAAAATAATCCACCTGTGTTGGTGAATGTGATCCAATTGGTTGATTTACCAATGGATATGGTAAATAATATCCCTGGTTAGGATAAAATTGTACCTGTGTTGGTGCAGCCATAAATCCTTGTTTAGGAATTATTTTTGCAGGTGCAGCCATAAATCCTTGTTTAGGACTTATAGGTGATTTTCCCTTGTTGGGTTTTTTATGGATAGTTCTCCATCCATCATTTTCTTTTAGAGGTTGTTTACCTCTATCCATAAGGCCTGCTAAGAAAATCAGCAAACATTAGTGAATAATTTTATTATTATCTACTAATGGTGTTTCTATAGAAGTATTTTCTATACATAATATAACCGATTTCTTATTAATAATAAATGGTAAATATTGGTTTATAAAATTATTTCCCAATAATATATCACCATACATTTCTGGTAAACATAATAATTTAGGAATTATAAATCTTACATTGTTTATGTAGATTGGTATATTTTTAGCTTTAAAATAAATAGTAGTTTTGCTACCATTTATTCCATTAATATTTATTACCTTTTTTCTAGATTTCCAGTGTTTTTCTGGAATAGCATTTCTTTTGCAACTACTGGTTGTAGCTCCTGTGTCTAATAATGCATGTAAAGAATATTTTTTATAATCTTTATCATGTAATATAATTTCAATGTATTTATTGAAATTTATATTTTCTACAGAATAATGTAAATCTTCCATTCTAGTATTTCTAGAAATTGAATTTCTATTTGGTGTAGTAGGAAAAATAGAATATGAATTGTTTTCATACCTATTGGCGTAGATGTACTTATATTATCATCTTCTTCCTCTGGTTGAGAACTAGAAGGTAATACTAAATTATCATCTGTGTTAGTGATTAAATTATTTTTAAAATATAATTTATCACCAGATGACATATATTCAATAGTACTCACTGATTTAGAAGTACTAGCATTATTGGTTTTATCAATTATCCAGTCTTTTGGAATTGATAAATCTCTTAAATGTAATAGCTTTGGTTGAATTTCCGTAGTAAATTTATTAGGCTCAAAAAGCTCAATAATTTTATTATTTATTTCTTTTATTTCAACCTCTGCCGTATTAGTATATTCATTAATAGAAGTCCAGCTTATTGCTAAATCTTCTGCTAAATCACTAATATCAGAATTTTTTGTCTGAATTCTAAGACATAGACACTCTTCTATTAGAGGGTCTGTTATGGAGATAAAGTAATTTGGTTTAACTTTAAATCCTATAACACCTGTATGTAAATTAGATTGAATACCTCCAATAAGTGCTTTTATTGGATTTTCAAATCTTTTATCTAATAATACCGCTAAAATAGGAACATCATGACCTCTTCTGAATAAAGCTCTGATTGTTATCATAATGACTCCTAGATGTATATATCTAACCTGAGGATAGTTTTTTCTAATCCTTTTTATTTTTTCTTTAGTAAATAAGGGGATTTCTGTTAATCCTCCTTTGGTATCTTTAGCGACTGTATTACCGCTAATTTTTTCTATGTGTCTTTTTGACCATATTTTAAACTTAGAAATTTTATAAATTTCTTCTTTAGAAATATGATTTTTATTGATTTTTTCAATTATATCATCAGAGAAATCAATTTCTTCTCCGATTATATTTCCTAACTTAATATCCTGTTGTTCAGAATTAGGAATTTCTTCTAATTGTTTATTAGAACTATTTCCCATCATAAAAATATATTCATTTTGTATTCTATCACTTAATATTCTTGTTGTATTTTCAACAATTTCATTATTATTAATAATTCTCAGATTATCATTTGTTTGAAGATCTGAGTCTATTTTTATCTTACCATAAGATTTACTCTTATCTCTTTCCCATGGTTTTGGGGTTACATAATCATATGGATCTGGGGGTTCCATATCCATAGGATCTGGTTTATCTATCTTTTCTTCTGTTGAAGTTTCTTCTTCATCAGAATCTTGTTTCTTTATATTTATTTCCATATTATTAGAGCTATCACTACTTTCTATTTCTAATATATAATTATCACTTTCATTATTATTAATAATAATATCATTATTACTATTATTATTATTATCATCATATTCTAACATATAATGATAATTATATTTTTCAAACAAATCTTTATGTTTTTCATAAAGTTCTTCTATTAATTTTAGATATTCAACTCTTTCAAGATTATCTTCCGTTTTAGAAAATTGGTTTTTCCAATGTTCTATTAAAATTTTATAAGAGTCAAAATCATATTTTTCTTGTTTTTTATCTTTTTCTCTTTTTTCTTTTGTTTTTTGGTTTTTATTATTATTATTAGTTGAAGACTCATCCGAAGACTCATCCTCATCTGATAAAACTAAAATAGTATTACTATTACCGTAATATAAAGGTCCTAAATTTAAGTCTGATTCTATATTATTATTACTAATAATCTGATCTAATTTATTATTTACATCGGATAATAACTCTTTAGACTTGCTATTCAAATCTAAATTTGTTACTTCTCCCATATTATCTACTTTTTCTTCTACTTTACTAACCTTAGTATATAATCTATTAAAATATATAGACGTCATATCTATTAAACTATTGATACCTTTACTAAGAGCCGAAATATTATTTTCATTCTTAGAGTCTATATGCATAGTATGATTACAAGTTTTATCTTGATATAAACAATCCATTTTTTCCATTATTATTATCCCTGGTACCTAAAACCTTCCGTGTCTTATCGTCCTCACAACGCCAACAACGTCCCACTCGGACTCAACGGCAACGAAGACTAACGACAGATATATGGGTTTTGAGATAATAACAGCGAAATAAACATAATTGCAGATACAAAGATAGAAACTTACAATGATAACTACGATATAAGGACTCCAGAAATCGTTACTCCGGGGCTCTTCTGATACCAATTACCGGGGGGAGGGAGGGATATATGCACTAGCGGAAGGGTTTATATCGTAGAATAATATTTCACAAGAAGAAGATAGATAATTTACAAAAGAGAAAACTAAAGAAAACTGAAACTAAGTATTTTTCGAGATCCTTTCTAGGCTTACAAGAATGCCTATTTATAATCAAAAATTCTAAACTAGAATCTAATTACAGTTGAAGTCCGAAATAATTAATCGGATAAGAATTAAAGAATAGACTCTAATTTAATTACAATTGGAATCCGAATAGTATCCTGATAAGGACACATTAATTGTCAGCTTCTTGGTGGCTTCCAAGTTGCTTTCGTCAATTGGTGGATGCTATGTTGGTTTTTGCACGTAGCTTCCTTGAACAGTGTGTTGATAAGGATGCTTTTGGGTTTTCCACGTAGCTTCCTTTTCTTGACAAAATTGTTGCCCTCTTGGTTGCTTCCAGGTGGCTTCCTTTTCTGGCAATACATGCTGCTTGCATCATTGCTTGCGTCATCTTTTATGTAGCATTGATGGTTGATTACCTCATTGCTTACATCAATTGGATGCTGACGGGTTGTCATCTTCCAAGTTGTCTTCATCCTTCTTGGATGTTTCTCAGATTCATTTCCTCGATCTCGTCAAGGTGTAATGATTCTGGTGACGGTGCTGGTGAGTTCCAACGTTCCCATGTATCTCGGATCTCCGCTGCTAACGGATAATCTTCGATCTCCATTTCCGCTATTTGTTTTAATAACGAAACGGCTTCTTCATTGCTTTCTTCCTGGTTTCTTCCAGTGCCATAAGCTAAAATTCTTCTTCCATCGGTCCAAAACATATAAGTGTCTTGGTGGAGAAGGTGACGAGCCATGCTCATGAGATCAATTCCAGCTTGGACTTGATATTTGTTGAAATTATTATAACATTCATCAATGATTTTTGACAAATGCTCTTGATTTTCTTTGACTACTGCCAGGGCTTTTCCCGAAAACATAGTATTTATATTCCAAATTTGATAAGGCTGATGAAATTTTTCTTCCTCAGCAATACCAATGAGACTGTTTATCTCAATATGGAAGTAATAGACAAAATCGTCTATGTTTACAAAATTTGATAGCCGGGATTTGACTATCGCCGGAAAATCTTTTAATAAATCAAAAGAGAGATTTTGGACTGTTATTTCTTTAACAAATCCCCATTCAATACTGGTTATATCAAATGGCTCATGATTTAATCGAAATTTGATAGCAGGAGTTTTTTCTCCCATATCATTTGTAAAAATATATGCCTGTGAAAAATATTTCGAAAACGTTTTTAAAAATAGAGCTTGCTGTTTACAAATGGCTCCTTTTATTTTCGAAAATATTTCTGAAGGTAAAATTTGTCTACATTTGTTATATAGACATTTTCGAAACATCTTATTAATAATAGGAGTGTTTCTCCCTTTATCAATAAAATATTGAAATGTATCAAGAAGATTGTTTATCTCCTTAATATCCATATATTCAATTAGGACATCATCCCAATTTCTGTATAATATAGATTTTAATAATAATTCTTCAGATTTTTCTTGAGTTGTTTTTTCAACTAAGAATTCTGAGAATTGGGTAAGAGCTTTTCTGAAACTAGCCCTTTGTTCCAAAATATGGTTTTTCCATATCTTGTTTATGAAATGGTAATATTCTGGGGGTAAGCCTGGATTATAAAAATCCTTTAGATTCGAGAATTCAGAGTTTTGTTGTTTTTTCAACAAAGCATCTGCATATTTGAGAATTTCAGAATCGGTAGGAGGCTTTTGAGAAAATTGAGTATAATCCACCTGTGTTGGTGAATGTGATCCAATTGGTTGGTTTACCAATGGATATGGTAAATAATATCTCTGGTTAGGATAAAATTGTACTTGTGTTGGTGCAGTCATAAATCCTTGTTTAGGAATTATTTTTGCAGGTGCAGCCATAAATCCTTGTTTAGGACTTATAGGTGATTTTCCCTTGTTGGGTATTTTATGGACAGTTCTCCATCCATCATTTTCTTTTAGAGGTTGTTTACCTCTATCCATAAGGCCTGCTAAGAAAATCAGCAGACATTAGTGAATAATTTTATTATTATCTACTAATGGTGTTTCTATAGAAGTATTTTCTATACATAATATAACCGATTTCTTATTAATAATAAATGGTAAATATTGGTTTATAAAATTATTTCCCAATAATATATCACCATACATTTCTGGTAAACATAATAATTTAGGAATTATAAATCTTACATTGTTTATGTAGATTGGTATATTTTTAGCTTTAAAATAAATAGTAGTTTTGCTACCATTTATTCCATTAATATTTATTACCTTTTTTATAGATTTCCAGTGTTTTTCTGGAATAGCATTTCTTTTGCAACTACTGGTTGTAGCTCCTGTGTCTAATAATGCATGTAAAGAATATTTTTTATAATCTTTATCATGTAATATAATTTCAATGTATTTATTGAAATTTATATTTTCTACAGAATAATATAAATCTTCCATTGTAGTATTTCTAGAAATAGAATTTCTATTTGGTGTAGTAGGAAAAATAGGAATATGAACTGTTTTCATACCTATTGGCGTAGATGTACTTATATTATCATCTTCTTCCTCTGGTTGAGAACTAGAAGGTAATACTAAATTATCATCTGTGTTAGTGATTAAATTATTTTTAAAATATAATTTATCACCAGATGACATATATTCAATAGTACTCACTGATTTAGAAGTACTAGCATTATTGGTTTTATCAATTATCCAGTCTTTTGGAATTGATAAATCACTTAAATGTAATAGCTTTGGTTGAATTTCCGTAGTAAATTTATTAGGCTCAAAAAGCTCAATAATTTTATTATTTATTTCTTTTATTTCAACCTCTGCCGTATTAGTATATTCATTAATAGAAGTCCAGCTTATTGCTAAATCTTCTGCTAAATCACTAATATCAGAATTTTTTGTCTGAATTCTAAGACATAGACACTCTTCTATTAGAGGGTCTGTTATGGAGATAAAGTAATTTGGTTTAACTTTAAATCCTATAACACCTGTATGTAAATTAGATTGAATACCTCCAATAAGTGCTTTTATTGGATTTTCAAATCTTTTATCTAATAATACCGCTAAAATAGGAACATCATGACCTCTTCTGAATAAAGCTCTGATTGTTATCATAATGACTCCTAGATGTATATATCTAACCTGAGGATAGTTTTTTCTAATCCTTTTTATTTTTTCTTTAGTAAATAAGGGGATTTCTGTTAATCCTCCTTTGGTATCTTTAGCGACTGTATTACCGCTAATTTTTTCTATGTGTCTTTTTGACCATATTTTAAACTTAGAAATTTTATAAATTTCTTCTTTAGAAATATGATTTTTATTGATTTTTTCAATTATATCATCAGAGAAATCAATTTCTTCTCCGATTATATTTCCTAACTTAATATCCTGTTGTTCAGAATTAGGAATTTCTTCTAATTGTTTATTAGAACTATTTCCCATCATAAAAATATATTCATTTTGTATTCTATCACTTAATATTCTTGTTGTATTTTCAACAATTTCATTATTATTAATAATTCTCAGATTATCATTTGTTTGAAGATCTGAGTCTATTTTTATCTTACCATAAGATTTACTCTTATCTCTTTCCCATGGTTTTGGGGTTACATAATCATATGGATCTGGGGGTTCCATATCCATAGGATCTGGTTTATCTATCTTTTCTTCTGTTGAAGTTTCTTCTTCATCAGAATCTTGTTTCTTTATATTTATTTCCATATTATTAGAGCTATCACTACTTTCTATTTCTAATATATAATTATCACTTTCATTATTATTAATAATAATATCATTATTACTATTATTATTATTATCATCATATTCTAACATATAATGATAATTATATTTTTCAAACAAATCTTTATGTTTTTCATAAAGTTCTTCTATTAATTTTAGATATTCAACTCTTTCAAGATTATCTTCCGTTTTAGAAAATTGGTTTTTCCAATGTTCTACTAAAATTTTATAAGAGTCAAAATCATATTTTTCTTGTTTTTTATCTTTTTCTCTTTTTTCTTTTGTTTTTTGGTTATTATTATTATTATTAGTTGAAGACTCATCCGAAGACTCATCCTCATCTGATAAAACTAAAATAGTATTACTATTACCGTAATATAAAGGTCCTAAATTTAAGTCTGATTCTATATTATTATTACTAATAATCTGATCTAATTTATTATTTACATCGGATAATAACTCTTTAGACTTGCTATTCAAATCTAAATTTGTTACTTCTCCCATATTATCTACTTTTTCTTCTACTTTACTAACCTTAGTATATAATCTATTAAAATATATAGACGTCATATCTATTAAACTATTGATACCTTTACTAAGAGCCGAAATATTATTTTCATTCTTAGAGTCTATATGCATATATCCCTCCCTCCCCCCGGTAATTGGTATCAGAAGAGCCCCGGAGTAACGATTTCTGGAGTTCTTATATCGCAGTTATCATTGTAAGTTTCTATCTTTGTATCTGCAATTCTGTTTATTTCGCTGTTATTATCTCAAAACCCATATATCTGTCGTTAGTCTTCGTTGCCGTTGAGTCCGAGTGGGACGTTGTTGGCGTTGTGAGGACGATAAGACACAGAAGGTTTTAGGTACCAGGGATAATAATAATGGAAAAATTGGATTGTTTATATCAAGATAAAACTTGTAATCATACTATGCATATAGACTCTAAGAATGAAAATAATATTTCGGCTCTTAGTAAAGGTATCAATAGTTTAATAGATATGACGTCTATATATTTTAATAGATTATATACTAAGGTTAGTAAAGTAGAAGAAAAAATAGATAATATGGGAGAAGTAACGAATTTAGATTTGAATAGCAAGTCTAAAGAGTTATTATCCGATGTAAATAATAAATTAGATCAGATTATTAGTAATAATAATATAGAATCAGACTTAAATTTAGGACCTTTATATTATGGTAATAGTAATGCTATTTTAGTTTTGTCAGATGAGG
Source organism: Gossypium australe (assembly GCA_005393395.2). Lineage (NCBI taxonomy): Eukaryota > Viridiplantae > Streptophyta > Magnoliopsida > Malvales > Malvaceae > Gossypium > Gossypium australe. The sequence goes on from CM016616.1 coordinate 73,509,096, forward strand.
ATGAGTCTTCGGATGAATCTTCAACTAATAATAATAATTATAAAAAACAAAAAACAAAAGAAAAAAGAGAAAAAGATAAAAAACAAGAAAAATATGATTTTGACTCTTATAAAACTTTAATAGAACATTGGAAAAACCAATTTTCTAAAACGGAAGATAATCTTGAAAGAGTTGAATATCTAAAATTAATAGAAGAACTTTATGAAAAACATAAAGATTTGTTTGAAAAATATAATTATCATTATATGTTAGAATATGATGATAATAATAATAGTAATAATGACATTATTAATAATAATGAAAGCGAAAATTATATATTAGAAATAGAAAGTAGTAATTCTAATATAGATATTAATGTTACTAGTAATAATTCTGATGAAGAAAACACTTCAACAGAAGAGAATATAGAAATTCCTGAAGATCCTATGGAAACTGAACCACCAGATCCATATGATTTTGTAATACCAAAACCTTGGGAGATTGATAAACAAGATCCTCATGGTAAGAGAAAAATAGACTCAGATCTTCAAAAAGATGATAATCTGAGAGCTATTAATAAAAAGTATGAACTTGTTGAAAATACAACAAAAATATAAGGTGATAAAATAGAAAATATAGCTACTAATGATATAAAACTGGAAACACCAGGAGAAACTAGTCAACCTACACCTATACCTTACACTGTAGGAGACCTTAATAAAAGAAATGTTGCTCAAGGAGGAATATATTTGACTTAACAAATATTCCTTTGTCAGATTATGAAAAAATCATAGATGATTGGGCACAATCCATGACTATTGTTGTAAACAACAACAGTACGATATGGTCAAAAGAAAAGTTTTTAAACTATTTTGTTGGAACTTTTCAAGGTGATGTTCTACAATTTCTCAGACGCTGGGAAGAATCTGAGAAAGGAAAAGAACAAAAGGGTCAACTTATAAATCAAATAAGTTCTCCTAAAGACCTATTAAAAGGATTAACCTCAATTCTAAAAATAGAATTTTGTGGTTATACTAATAAAAAAGATCAGGATAGTCAATCCAGCTATACCTTGTCAAAATTAAAATTATGTGATATTAGATATTAGACGAATTCTCTAAGAAATTTCTACATGAATATCAAAAATTAAAAAACGAAAGTGTAGATTTTTGGAGAAATCAATATTTCCATAAATTACCCCCACCTTGGGATGAAATTTGTATAAACAAATATGCATCTTTCATTATAAAACATAGTAATGATAATAAAGAAATAGGAGATATAGATACAATAGGTAATAGGATTAATTTTGCTAAAGAAAGAATTCTATTACATTGTTTACAGAGTAAAGTGGCTAAACAAGTCAAGAATAAATTAAGCCATAAATATTGTACAAAAATGTTAGAAGGAGAATGGGAATTTGGATGTAATTCCATACGTCCGAAAACCTATAAAAAATATAATAAAAAATATAAATTAGCTAAATGGAAACCAGAAAATAAAAAATATACTATTAATAAAAAGAAAAAATTTGTTAGAAGAAAAACTTCTAAAAATACTAAAAAACAAATTTGTAAATGTTTTATTTGTGATGAAGAAGGTCATCTAGCAACAAATTGTCCTAACAAAGGTAAGAATGCTAGAAAAATGATTAAAAATCTTGAAGAACAAGATTTAGAAATATGTTTTAGTGAGGAAACAAATCCTACTGAAATATTATATGAGTTGTTATCAGAAACAGAGTCTGATACAAATTCTGATGAATATATCTTTATGATAAGAAATAACTCTAATAATAAGTTAGAAGAAATTCCTAATTCTGAACAACAGGATATTAAATTAGGAAATTTAATCGGAGATGAAATAGACTTTTCTGATGATATAATAGAAAAGATTAATAAAAATCATATTTCTAAAGAAGATGATAATATAAGTACATCTACGCCAATAGGTATGAAAACAGTTCATATTCCTATTTTTCCTACAACACCAAATAGAAATTCTATTTCTAGAAATACTAGAATGGAAGATTTACATTATTCTGTAGAAAATATAAATTTCAATAAATACATTGAAATTATATTACATGATAAAGATTATAAAAAATATTCTTTACATGCATTATTAGACACAAGAGCTACAACCAGTAGTTGCAAAAGAAATGCTATTCCAGAAAAACACTGGAAATCTATAAAAAAGGTAATAAATATTAATGGAATAAATGGTAGCAAAACTACTATTTATTTTAAAGCTAAAAATATACAAATCTACATAAACAATGTAAGATTTATAATTCCTAAATTATTATGTTTACCAGAAATGTATGGTGATATATTATTGGGAAATAATTTTATAAACCAATATTTACCATTTATTATTAATAAGAAATCGGTTATATTATCTATAGAAAATACTTCTATAGAAACACCATTAGTAGATAATAATAAAATTATTCACTAATGTTTGCTGATTTTCTTAGCAGGCCTTATGGATAGAGGTAAACAACCTCTAAAAGAAAATGATGGATGGAGAACTGTCCATAAAAAACCCAACAAGGGAAAATCAGCTATAAGTCCTAAACAAGGATTTATGGCTGCACCTGCAAAAATAATTCCTAAACAAGGATTTATGGCTGCACCAACACAGGTACAATTTTATCCTAACCAGGGATATTATTTACCATATCCATTGGTAAACCAACCAATTGGATCACATTCACCAACACAGGTGGATTATTCTCAATTTTCTCAAAAGCCTCCTACCGATTCTGAAATTCTCAAATATGCAGATGCTTTGTTGAAAAAACAACAAAACTCTGAATTCTCGAATCTAAAGGATTTTTATAATCCAGGCTTACCCCCAGAATATTACCATTTCATAAACAAGATATGGAAAAACCATATTTTGGAACAAGGGGCTAGTTTCAGAAAAGCTCTTACCCAATTCTCAGAATTCTTAGTTGAAAAAACGACTCAAGAAAAATCTGAAGAATTATTATTAAAATCTATATTATACAGAGATTGGGACGATGTCCTAATTGAATATATGGATATTAAGGAGATAAACAATCTTCTTGATACATTTCAATATTTTATTGATAAAGGGAGAAACACTCCTATTATTAATAAAGATGTTTCGAAAATGTCTATATAACAAATGTAGACAAATTTTACCTTCAGAAATATTTTCGAAAATAAAAGGAGCCATTTGCAAACAGCAATCTATTTTTAAATACGTTTTCGAAATATTTTTCACAGGCATATATTTTTACAAATGATATGGGAGAAAAAACTCCTGCTATCAAATTTCGATTAAATCATGAGCCATTTGATATAACCAGTATTGAATGGGGATTTGTTAAAGAAATAACAGTCCAAAATCTCTCTTTTGATTTATTAAAAGATTTTCCGGCGATAGTCAAATCCCGGCTATCAAATTTTGTAAACATAGACGATTTTGTCTATTACTTCCATATTGAGATAAACAGTCTCATTGGTATTGCTGAGGAAGAAAAATTTCATCAGCCTTATCAAATTTGGAATATAAATACTATGTTTTCGGGAAAAGCCCTGGCAGTAGTCAAAGAAAATTAAGAGCATTTGTCAAAAATCATTGATGAATGTTATAATAATTTCAACAAATATCAAGTCTAAGCTGGAATTGATCTCATGAGCATGGCTCGTCACCTTCTCCACCAAGACACTTATATGTTTTGGACCGATGGAAGAAGAATTTTAGCTTATGGCACTGGAAAAAACCAGGAAGAAAGTAATGAAGAAGCCGTTACGTTATTAAAATAAATAGCGGAAATGGAGATCGAAGATTATTCGTTAGCAGCGGAGATCCGAGATACATGGGAACGTTGGAACTCACCAGCACCGTCACCAGAATCATTACACCTTGACGAGATCGAGGAAATGAATCTGAGAAACATCCAAGAAGGATGAAGACAACTTGGAAGATGACAACCCGTCAGCATCCAATTGATGTAAGCAATGAGGTAATCAACCATCAAAGCTACATAAAAGATGACGCAAGCAATGATGCAAGCAGCATGTATTGCCAGAAAAGGAAGCCACCTGGAAGCAACCAAGAGGGCAACAATTTTGTCAAGAAAAGGAAGCTACGTGGAAAACCCAAAAGCATCCTTATCAAGACACTGTTCAAGGAAGCTACGTGCAAAAACCAACATAGCATCCACCAATTGACGAAAGCAACTTGGAAGCCACCAAGAAGCTGACAATTAATGTGTCCTTATCAGGATACTATTCGGATTCCAATTGTAATTAAATTAGAGTCTATTCTTTAATTCTTATCCGATTAAATCGGACTTCAACTGTAATTAGATTCTAGTTTAGAATTTTTGATTATAAATAGGCATTCTTGTAAGCCTAGAAAGGCATCTCGAAAAATACTTAGTTTCAGTTTTCTTTAGTTTTCTCTTTTGTAAATTATCTATCTTCTTCTTGTGAAATATTATTCTACGATATAAACCCTTCCGCTAGTGCATATATCCCTCCCCCCCCGGTAATTGGTATCAGAAGAGCCCCGGAGTAATTATTTCTGGAGTTCTTATATCGTAGTTATCATTGTAAGTTTCTATCTTTGTATCTGCAATTCTGTTTATTTCGCTGTTATTATCTCAAAACCCATATATCTGTCGTTAGTCTTCGTTGCCGTTGAGTCCGAGTGGGACGTTGTTGGCGTTGTGAGGACGATAAGACACGGAAGGTTTTAGGTACCAGGGATAATAATAATGGAAAAAATGGATTGTTTATATCAAGATAAAACTTGTAATCATACTATGCATATAGACTCTAAGAATGAAAATAATATTTCGGCTCTTAGTAAAGGTATCAATAGTTTAATAGATATGACGTCTATATATTTTAATAGATTATATACTAAGGTTAGTAAAGTAGAAGAAAAAGTAGATAATATGGGAGAAGTAACAAATTTAGATTTGAATAGCAAGTCTAAAGAGTTATTATCCGATGTAAATAATAAATTAGATCAGATTATTAGTAATAATAATATAGAATCAGACTTAAATTTAGGACCTTTATATTACGGTAATAGTAATACTATTTTAGTTTTATCAGATGAGGATGAGTCTTCGGATGAGTCTTCAACTAATAATAATAAAAACCAAAAAACAAAAGAAAAAAGAGAAAAGATAAAAAATAAGAAAAATATGATTTTGACTCTTATAAAATTTTAATAGAACATTGGAAAAACCAATTTTCTAAAACGGAAGATAATCTTGAAAGAGTTGAATATCTAAAATTAATAGAAGAACTTTATGAAAAACATAAAGATTTGTTTGAAAAATATAATTATCATTATATGTTAGAATATGATGATAATAATAATAATAGTAATAATGATATTATTATTAATAATAATGAAAGTGATAAATATATTAGAAATAGAAAGTAGTGATAGCTCTAATAATATGGAAATAAATATAAAGAAACAAGATTCTGATGAAGAAGAAACTTCAACAGAAGAAAAGATAGATAAACCAGATCCTATGGATATGGAACCCCCAGATCCATATGATTATGTAACCCCAAAACCATGGGAAAGAGATAAGAGTAAATCTTATGGTAAGATAAAAATAGACTCAGATCTTCAAACAAATGATAATCTGAGAATTATTAATAATAATGAAATTGTTGAAAATACAACAAGAATATTAAGTGATAGAATACAAAATGAATATATTTTTATGATGGGAAATAGTTCTAATAAACAATTAGAAGAAATTCCTAATTCTGAACAACAGGATATTAAGTTAGGAAATATAATCGGAGAAGAAATTGATTTCTCTGATGATATAATTGAAAAAATCAATAAAAATCATATTTCTAAAGAAGAAATTTATAAAACTTCTAAGTTTAAAATATGGTCAAAAAGACACATAGAAAAAATTAGCGGTAATACAGTCGCTAAAGATACCAAAGGAGGATTAACAGAAATCCCCTTATTTACTAAAGAAAAAATAAAAAGGATTAGAAAAAACTATCCTCAGGTTAGATATATACATCATTATGATAACAATCAGAGCTTTATTCAGAAGAGGTCATGATGTTCCTATTTTAGCGGTATTATTAGATAAAAGATTTGAAAATCCAATAAAAGCACTTATTGGAGGTATTCAATCTAATTTACATACAGGTGTTATAGGATTTAAAGTTAAACCAAATTACTTTATCTCCATAACAGACCCTTTAATAGTTCCTAAACAAGGATTTATGGCTGCACCAACACAGGTACAATTTTATCCTAACCAGGGATATTATTTACCATATCCATTGGTAAACCAACCAATTGGATCACATTCACCAACACAGGTGGATTATTCTCAATTTTTTCAAAAGCCTCCTACCGATTCTGAAATTCTCAAATATGCAGATGCTTTGTTGAAAACACAACAAAACTCTGAATTCTCGAATCTAAAGGATTTTTATAATCCAGGCTTACCCCCAGAATATTACCATTTCATAAACAAGATATGGAAAAACCATATTTTGGAACAAAGGGCTAGTTTCAGAAAAGCTCTTACCCAATTCTCAGAATTCTTAGTTGAAAAAACAACTCAAGAAAAATCTGAAGAATTATTATTAAAATCTATATTATACAGAGATTGGGATGATGTCCTAATTGAATATATGGATATTAAGGAGATAAACAATCTTCTTGATACATTTCAATATTTTATTGATAAAGGGAGAAACACTCCTATTATTAATAAGATGTTTCGAAAATGTCTATATAAAAAATGTAGACAAATTTTACCTTCAGAAATATTTTCAAAAATAAAAGGAGCCATTTGCAAACAGCAAGCTCTATTTTTAAAAACGTTTTCGAAATATTTTTCACAGGCATATATTTTTACAAATGATATGGGAGAAAAAACTCCTGCTATCAAATTTCGATTAAATCATGAGCCATTTGATATAACCAGTATTGAATGGGGATTTGTTAAAGAAATAACAGTCCAAAATCTCTCTTTTGATTTATTAAAAGATTTTCCGGCGATAGTCAAATCCCGGCTATCAAATTTTGTAAACATAGACGATTTTGTCTATTACTTCCATATTGAGATAAACAGTCTCATTGGTATTGCTGAGGAAGAAAAATTTCATCAGCCTTATGAAATTTGGAATATAAATACTATGTTTTCGGGAAAAGCCCTGGCAGTAGTCAAAGAAAATCAAGAGCATTTGTCAAAAATCATTGATGAGTGTTATAATAATTTCAACAAATATCAAGTCCAAGCTGGAATTGATCTCATGAGCATGGCTCGTCACCTTCTCCACCAAGACACTTATATGTTTTGGACCGATGGAAGAAGAATTTTAGCTTATGACACTGGAAGAAACCAGGAAGAAAGCAATGAAGAAGCCGTTTCGTTATTAAAACAAATAGCAGAAATGGAGATCGAAGATTATCCGTTAGCAGCGGAGATCCGAGATACATGGGAACGTTGGAACTCACCAGCACCGTCACCAGAATCATTACACCTTGACGAGATCGAGGAAATGAATCTGAGAAACATCCAAGAAGGATGAAGACAACTTGGAAGATGACAACCCGTCAGCATCCAATTGATGTAAGCAATGAGGTAATCAACCATCAATGCTACATAAAAGATGACGCAAGCAATGATGCAAGCAGCATGTATTGCCAGAAAAGGAAGCCACCTGGAAGCAACCAAGAGGGCAACAATTTTGTCAAGAAAAGGAAGCTACGTGGAAAACCCAAAAGCATCCTTATCAAGACACTGTTCAAGGAAGCTACGTGGAAAAACCAACATAGCATCCACCAATTGACGAAAGCAACTTGGAAGCCACCAAGAAGCTGACAATTAATGTGTCCTTATCAGGATACTATTCGGATTCCAATTGTAATTAAATTAGAGTCTATTCTTTAATTCTTATCCGATTAATTATTTCGGACTTCAACTGTAATTAGATTCTAGTTTAGAATTTTTGATTATAAATAGGCATTCTTGTAAGCCTAGAAAGGCATCTCGAAAAATACTTAATTTCAGTTTTCTTTAGTTTTCTCTTTTGTAAATTATCTATCTTCTTCTTGTGAAATATTATTCTACGATATAAACCCAATGAGCAGCGTGACTGCCATCGATGGTGTGTAGCGGATGAGGGTTGATTGTAGAAATCCCCACCGGTGTGTTTTGGTTGGTCGGGCGATGTGTAGTGGATGGATAATTAGGTTGGGCTAGTTTGCATTGCATTCATTATCTGCCATAGCATGCTAATGGGGCTGAGGCCCAGTTTGATTTCGTAAGGGCTAAGGCCCGTTGGTAATTGAGTGGGCTTGGGCCCATTTGTTGTTCGTGGGGGATTACACACTGAGTTCTCGTAACTCACCCCTCTGCTTATTTTTGCAGGTGATCCCCAGCTTTGCGGATCTGGAGCCGAGGTGGACTCTGTGGTGGCCATGCATTGTTTCTTTAGTAAACTCCGTTTTACATTTTTAAACTTATTTTAATTTTGGATTATGTTTTGTAATAAGGCCACAGGGATTTTAATTTGTTTTTGTTTTTAACGCATTTAATGTCTATTCCGAATTTATCGATACAGGGGTTTCTTAAAAAAAAAAACTATTTTTCCAAAGACTTAAAGAATGGATCACAAACTATTGATAATTAAAATAGAGTTTTTTTTTGAAACTGTAGAAACTTTTTTCAAAACGGCGCATCTTCCGGAAACCTCTGATTTTTGTATTATAACACAACCCTCCGGAGTTAGTAGTATTTATAACGTTTTGCAAGAACCATTACATAAAGTCTGTTCTCTTTTTCTTGAAATTAAACCAAAACTCGAAATTTTTAAACGATCACAAAGTTCTTTAACAACCTTTCCATGTGACATGCCAGATCCGTTTATAACGTCTACGCTGGGTTTGGGGTGTTACATTAGCGAACATGAGCACTAGAGGATGTGGACGTGGTGGAAGTGGCCGAGGTAGGGGCCAGGGTGCTGGGGCTGGATCCTCAGAATCAGGGCATGTGCCAGAAGGCGAAGCACCAGCATCGCCAGTAGCGGAAGCAGGGTCTTGAGACAGAACTAGAGAGGACGATGCTTTGTCCCAAGCGATGTTACGAGTCTTGGAATGTAACAACCCAAACCCGGCCCAAACACTATGGTCGAATCGGGATCGTTACGGGGAAAATCTTTTCGAAAACCATTTTGAAACCCATAAAGCTTTGTTGAAAACTTCTCGGATTTGATTATCTTGATAAATTCATACTTAGTGTTTATTTTTTTAAAACCAATATTTAAGTCCACTACAAAACAAATTCCAACTGTGCCCGATGGCATTTTAAAATATTTTCGTGTTTAATTGGAAAACCATGTGAATTTAATTAAATTTTAATAATATAGTTTTAAGCAAAATATCCTACATATGAGAGAAATAACAAAAGTAAAGTTTAGGGAGGCCTTATTACATCCAAAATAAAATAAACCAATAATAAAAATAAAATAACTAAATTTGAACTTCAATTAGTTCAAGTCCACTGCATGGCCACCTCGAGTCATCCCAGCTCCACATCCGCAATCTAAGTGTCACCTGAAAATATAAAGGAGAAGGTGAGTCACCAAGACTCAGTATGTAACCCTTCCCCCAATTTAAAGCATTTTCATACACATCAAATAACAAATTAGTTATGCAAATCATCATGTGTCCCAACCTAGCCAGCCATACGCCACTGTCTACCCCGTTGTGGTACCAAACCACTGGTGGTGCCAAACCACTGGTGACATATAGTCACGTTGTGCTACCAAAGCACTGGTGTCCGTAGACACAAATCGGGTGATGGGGCCAACCCATCGTGTGATACCAAATCACTGGCAGACGATCCCATAGCTCAAGTGGGGCCAACCCACGGTGGTGTTAACCACAGGGATAAGTCGCTATTGAGGTACCAAACCTCTGGAGGTACCAAACCTCTGGTGACCGTAGTCACAGTGTGTTACCAAAACACTGGTGCCCGTCGGCACATTATCACTGCCCCCTCTACTCATCAACCCACATAATCAACAATCACACATATAGATTTATCATATGTATTATCACAACATGCTTCCCAAAAGCATAAAATAGCAATCATATGCACAGGTACTTACCTGGTTACCCCGTATACCGTTATGGTATTCAAGCCATTGCTACATACATCAAATTAGCAATCACATTACTTAGCATAATTTAATAAGTTAAATGGTGTGTATGTACACACCTGTCACCACGGTATTCTCAAATCCCGAAGAAAGTCAATCGGCCACACTCTAAGTCCTTGCCCCTATATTCGGCCAACTATCAAGGTTAGTATTATGGCCTATTCGGCCAACCAAAACAAATCTAGAGGGGTTAGTTATGGTCCCGAATCCTTACCTTTGCTTTGCTACGAACCACGGCACTCGATACACAGGTCTGCTGTACCAAGTACTTGGTTAATCAATACTGTTAATAGCCTTTGGCTTAAACTAATACCAAATAACTAACTAAAACAGATCTTACCATCACTTACCCAAAAATCAAATTCTAGAGATCGGCTTTGAGTCGACTGCCTTACGCTTCTGAGCACCTAGAAGAAATCGGTTACTACTTGTTTTAGTAGTCTTATAATAATTGCAGAAATCGGCACCTTCCTTTGTAGAAATCGACAGAATATAGAGAGGAGAAAATCCATAGGTATTCGGCCAAACTTACCTTCACAATCGAGAGGAAATCCTGATGCCTTTAATGCCTCTGTGATATTCGGCCAAAGGGTGCTATTAGGGAGGAAGAGAACTTTCGGCCACTGAGATAGGGAATAGGTTCAATTGAAAAGAAAGAAAAATGAAGAGAAGTGGAGGGTGGGGAGTTTCGGCCAAAATATGAGAGAAGAGAGGGAGTTTGAAAGAAAGAAAGAAGCAGGGTGAAGTGTTTAGCCGAAATTGTGAAGACAAAAATATACTAAGGGGAATTCGGCTACTTGGAAAAAAAGTCTAAAAGAAGAATCAAGGTGGTAGGGGGGGTTTATAAAGAATTCGGCACTCCCCCTCCCATTGCTTGCCGTCCACTCCTTTGCATAAGGAGTTCAAATTCGGCTCAATACCTAAAACTTCTCTTGGCCACACATTTGTATTAATTCAAAATTAATTTGAATTAATCTCCATTAATCAATTAATAATCAAATAATCTACTTAATATCCCAATAATATCCCTTTAAAATACTTGATTATCCCATGATAATTCATTTAAAATACATCCTTATTATCTCCATTTATCTCTTCATAATCCATAGAATTTAAGAAATTAAAAATGCTCATATTATCTCTAAAAAAATATATATAAAGAGGGAAAAATCCTCCCTATGTGCCGTCCAACATAAATGAAAAAGAAGGGGGATTCATGTGACTCGAACACAAGCTCCCCTTACTCTCCTTGTGGCGTCACATGCAGCTCTTAAGTGGGCTTACTTTGCCACTTAGTCTAGGCTCATCTTATGTCCAAATTATACTAATTTATTCTTTTAACACCCTTCTGCTGAGGCTCCCTACCTTTTAAGTTAAAAACTGAATTTTTTCCATTAAACCGAGCCAACTCAAAGCCTTAAATTGATCATTATTATTCCATAAATAATGACACAGCAGTTCATACATAAGAAAAATAATTTATTTCCAAATAGCCCCGTTTTTGGGATGTTACATGGAACAGGTTGCTGGAGCAAGCACTGGATCGGTAGCCCGAAACTCTATCCCTGAGCAACTTCGGGCCAATGGGGCTGAGATATTTAGGGGCATTTCTGGTGTGGCCCCAAACGTAGCCGAATACTGGTTGGAAGCAGTTGAGCAGATTATGGATGATCTGGACTGCACGGCGGAGGAAAAATTAAAAGAAGCAGTGTCCCTTCTACGGGATGAGGCGTACCAGTGGTCGCTCACAGTGAGGGAAGGTACTACAGTGGACCGTATCACCTGGGACTTCTTTAAGACAGCGTTCGAGGGAAAATATGTTAAGGTAAGTTATGTGAACGCCCAGAGGAAAGTGTTTCTGAATTTGGTTCAAGGGATAAGTTCGTGGCTGAATATGAGGCGGAGTTCCTGCGCTTGAGTCGTTACGCTCGGGGTATCGTCGCAACTGATTATAAACATTGTGTTCAGTTCGAGGATGGTCTGCGGAATGAGCTGTGAGTACTGATAGCTCCGCAGTAAGAAAGAGATTTTGCCATACTGGTTAAGAAGACAAAAATAGCTGAAGAAGTGAAGCGGTCTAAGAGGCAGAACCGGGATAAGGATAGGGGTAAGAATCAAAGAAGTTTTGGGTCGTCAGGATCTTTTGGGGGCTTCCAAAAGAGGCCTAGGTTTGATGGGCCAGGCCGAGTTGCGATGCCTGTTGCTATTGGACAGTTGCGACCGTATGCTCAGTGCGGGAAAATGCATTCGGGGGAGTGTTGGAGAATAACTGGAGGATGCTTCAAGTGTGGATCTAGAGATCATCTGATAAAGGATTGTCCACAAGAGGTGGCTAGGGTGCGGGCGGTAGGTGAAGGAATTATACAATCAAGGAGAGGTGGTCAGCAGCCGCCGAAGGTTCGTGGTCCGGCCAGAAGGGGAAATGGATTTGGCCGAGGTCGTGGAGCACCGGGCAGAGGTGCTGGGGATACAGATGCAAGACAACCTGGATTGGTGTTTGTGGCTAGATGTTGAGAGGATGGCGACGCACCGGACGTCATAACCGGTACGTTTCTTGTATTTGATGAATTGTTTACTACTTTGATTGATATTGCATCAACCCATTCATATGTTGCTTATACTGTGTCTGGGACCTTGCGTATAAAACTTGAGGCAGCTTCTAGAGAAATGTCTGTGATTAGCCCTTTATGACAATCTGTGGTAGTGAACAAACTATTTAGGGATGTGCCATTAGAAGTGCAAGGAATTGTTTTCTCAGTAGACTTGATGGAATTACCGTTCGGCGAGTTTGATCTGATCTTGGGCATGGACTGGCTAGTTAAGCATTATGCAAAATTGGATTGTGCTGCTAAGCATATGGTTTTAAGAACTCCAGAGGATAAGGAAGTAACTGTGATAAGAGAAAGGAAAGATTTTCTGTCCCATGTGATTTCGGCACTAAAGGCCGAAAAGTTGGTGCGAAAAGGGTGCGAGGCGTTCCTAGCTTTCGTCAGCACATCGGATGTTAAGGAATTGTCTGTAGGGGATGTTAGAATGGTGAAGGAGTTCTCGAGCGTCTTTCTTGAAGAGCTTTTGGGGTTACCTCCAGATCGCGAGGTTGAATTTGGCATTGAGCTATTTCCGGGAACGGCTCCAGTGTCCATAGCCCCTTATAGGATGGCGCCGAAGGAGCTGGTGGAACTTAAAGCTCAGATCCAAGAGCTGTTGGATCGTGGATTTATCCGACCAAGTGTATCTCCATGGGGAGCGTCGGTATTGTTCGTGAAGAAAAAGGACGGGTCGATGCGTGTGTGCATTGACTATAGGCAATTGAACAAGTTGACTATTAAGAACAAATACCCGTTACCAAGGATTGACGATTTGTTTGATCAGCTACGAGGAGCTTCAATTTTCTCGAAGATAGATTTGAGATCTGGGTATCATCAACTAAAGGTTAAGGAGGCGGATATTCATAAGGCTGCTTTTCGAACTCGTTATGGACACTATGAGTTTTTAGTGATGCCGTTCGGGTTAACGAATGTACCAACCGCATTTATGGATATGATGAACCGGGTTAACGAAGGGGTATTATGTTTTCGTGGAAAGGTTTGTATGCCGAAGGACTCTGAGTTGAGACAGATGATTCTGCGGGAGGCGCATAGTAGCCCTTACGCTATGCATCCGGGTGGAAGTAAGATGTATCGAGATCTGCGGGAACAATATTGGTGGCCTGGTCTGAAGCGGGAAGTTACCGACTTTGTGGGTAGGTATTTGACATGCCAGCAGGTGAAGGCGAAACATCAGTTGCCTTCGGTATTGCTGCAACCGGTGAAGATTTCACTTTGAAAGTGGGAGAGGATAACGATGGATTTTGTTAGTGGGCTAGCCCTAACGCCTACTAAGAAAGATTCAGTGTGGGTAATCTTTGATCGGTTGACTAAGTCCGCACATTTCATACCAGTTCATACCGACTATTCGTTACAGAAGTTGGCCAAGCTATATGTGGCAGAAATCACGAGGTTGCATGGAGTACCCGTGTCTATCATTTCAGAAAGGGATCCTAGGTTTACATCACGGTTTTAGAAGGCGTTACATGAAGCTTTGGGTATAAGGCTAGATTTCAGCACAACGTTCCACCCACAGACTGATGGTCAATCGGAAAGGATAATTCAGATTCTGCAAGACATGTTAAGGGCTTGTGTGATTGAATTCATGGGTAATTAGGAAGATTACCTGCTGTTGCCTGAATTCGCGTACAACAACAGCTATCAGTCCAGCATTCAGATGGCACCCTACGAGGCGTTGTATGGTCGTAGGTGTTGTACCCCTACCTGTTGGACGGAGTTAGGTGAGCAAAAGTTGTTGGGTCTGGAATTGATCTCAGAAACAGAGGAAAAGGTTAAGCTGGTTCGAGACCGGTTAAAAGAAACTTCTGATAGACAGAAATCATATGCATATCTAAAGCGTAGAGAAATAGAATTCTCAGGGGGTGATCAGGTTTTTCTGAAAGTCTCACCTTGGAAGAAGGTTTTAAGGTTTGGACGGAAGGGCAAGTTGAGCCCCAGATTCATTGGGCCTTATCGAGTATTAAAACGTGTGGGACCAGTTGCTTATCAGCTTGAGTAACCCCCGGAGTTGAATCGGATACATAATGTATTTCATGTTTCGATGCTAAGGCACTATCGTTCAGATCCATCTCACGTAGTGCCGGTGGAAGAAATTGAGGTAAGATCTGACCTGTCTTTTGAAGAGGAGCCAGTGCAAATCTTGGATCGGGATATTAAGGTATTGAGAAGGAAGTCGGTTCCGTTGGTCAAAGTGTTGTGGCATAATACAGTTCAGAGGAAGCTACGTGGGAGCCGGAAGAGGCAATGCGACAGTAATACCCTCACCTCTTTTGACCAGGTAATTTCGAGGCCGAAATTTTTTAAGGGGGTAGAACTGTAACATCATTAAATTAGGGGACTGGCATTTTTGTGTTGATTGCATGTGTTTAGCTTGCTTATCTTGTTATTTAGGTGTGTTCAAGACAGAGCTTTGGTGAAATTTTGCTTTTTGGGCATAAGGGAAGAGAGCTAGGGGAAGCAAGGGTTAAGCATATTTATTGGTGTTTGATGACACAAGGGAGCACTTGGTGGAGTGGTGTTGGCATCACAATGAAGCATGGAAGGGAGGGAGAGTGTTTGAATCCCATCTGCTGCATCATGGGGCTTTATTTTTATGTTCGAGGAGGAAAACATGTGGCATTCGGCTGGGACTCTACCAAGAAAAAGTGGAATGGGTCAAGCAGGTTTGAATGGATGGAGAGTGAGTAGAGGAGGAAATCAAGGAGTGAATCGTGGGGTGTGGGTGTGTGAAGTGTTTGGCCGAAAGTGGGAGAGGTGCCTAGGGAGCATTTTCGGTTTTTGCTAGTAGGTGTGTGTGCCAATTTTCCTTGGTTCTAGAGGTATTTTCAACGTTCGATCATAAGGGGGTGTGGGAGTGCCGTTCTTCAAGTGTTTTTTTTTGAGACAGTAAAACTGAAAGCCATTTTAGAAGTCCTTTCTTCTTTTGCATTTCAGCCATCTTGCTTCACTTCTTCTTTACCAAAACCGCAGCACACTCTTACTTCTTCTTTTTTTCTTGTTGTCTCTTTGGTATTAGCCGAATCTTGAGGTGACCACTTGTGCATTTTTCCCCTTTATTCATTCTCATCAACTCTCATCACCTTTTCCCTCTTCTCTCAAGTTAACGGAAACTTTTCTCTCTTTCACTACCCTTCTACTATTTTCTCCTTCGACCAAATCTCTCCTTCCATCTCCTACTATTTGTTTTCTCCACCATAGCCGAACCTCTCTTGTAGCCATTTTGAATTGTTTCTCTCTTGAGTTTCACCATAACCGAAACTTCGTCTTTGCTTCTCTATATTTTTCTCTATTAATCGAACATCTGCTTTTCTCTTTTGGAATCGGTTCTTCTCTTCTTTAACCCATATCGAAACATTTTGTAGACTGAAGCTTAAGGGTTCGTTGGTTGCCGAATCGCATCATTCCATTTCGTTCATCATTGGCATTAAAAGTCGAATCTCCTTTTTGGGTTCTTTCAAATAGTAGGCCGAATCTCTGCTTCTCTCGTGACTCATCTCTGATTCGAGGACGAATCGGTTGTGGTGTGGTTCCTCATTTATCAAGGTAAGGAGTCTTCTCTCGGGTTCTTTGTGATTATTTCCTTTTCGTGTTACTCTGCCATAACCAAACCTCTTTGTTAGACAACCATCGTTTCTCTCTAAAAGTACTGTACTGATCAAGACTTTCTTCATGGATGCGAGTGCTAGCCGTTCTAAGGAGATATCGATAAAGGAGCCTGAGGGGAGTGGGCTCGTATGGTATTAGCATGGTATAGATAAAGGATGCTCCCCAGTTCAAATGGCGTATGGCATCAGCCGTTCGGGATTTCCCACCAGGTTGTGGAAGAGAGGCGACATTGGATCTGAATAGACAGATCGTAGTGGTTCGTGATAGTGAGGGTGACGACGATCAGGAGTGTATAGTTCTTCGCGTAATCAAGTGTGTAATCTCACACCTTTATTTTGTTTCATCTGTATTTTACTGTGTCGGCTAAAAGCCGAAATACCCGTAATGGGAATGCAGTTGAAATATCCTAGTGGGTATGGTTGGAGATATACCAGGTAAGTAAACTATGACCATGCCGTTATGAGTAAATTAGCATGATTTGGATGTGTGTTCTGGTTATCTGACATACGTTGATATATGTTTGCATCCATTACATTATAACGTTGTGACATGTTGCATGGGAAAGGGATATGATATTGATGAAAGGGGAAGTGTATTTCGGTGGCTCTGCCACACATTTCGGTGACTCTGTCACATTATTTCAGTGGCTCTACCACATATTTCGGTGACTCTGTCACATTATTTCGATGGCACTGCCACAATTTCGGTGATGAGCAGCATGACTGCCATTGATGGTGTGTAGCGGATGAGGGTTGATTGTAGAAATCCCCACCGGTGTGTTCTGGTTGGTCAGGCGTTGTGTAGCGGATGGATAATTAGGTTGGGCTGGGTTGCATTGCATTCATTATCTGCTATAGCATGCAAATGGGGCTGAGGCCAAGTGTGATTTCGTAAGGGCTAAGGCCCAATTGGTAATTGAGTGGGCTCGGGCCCAGTTATTGTTCGTGTGGGGAATTACACACTGAGTTCTCGTAACTCAACCTTTTACTTATTTTTGCACGTAATCCCTAGCTTTGCAGATCTAGAGCCGAGGTGGACTCTGTGGTGGCCATGTATTGTTTCTTTAGTAAACTCCGCTTTACATTACTTTAAACTTATTTTAATTTTGGATTATGTTTTGTAATAAGGCCACGGGGATTTTAATTTGTTTTTGTTTTTAACGCATTTAATGTTTATTCCAAATTTATCGATACGGGGTTTTCTTAAAAAAACTATTTTTCCAAATAATTAAAGAATGGATCACAAACTATTGATAATTAAAATAAAGTTTAATGGTAAAAACCCATGCATGGCCACCTCAAGTTCCCTCCAGCCCAGTCCATAAAGCTAAGAATCACCTGCAAGTGTTTAAACAAAAGAGTGAGTCACAAGATTCAGTGTGCAATTAGTCCACGTACTCCACAAATGGGCCTTAGCCTCACAGCACCATTGTCCGAAGCCCAATCAACACAGCATAACCAAATAATCTATATGAAAACCCAACCCAGCCTAATTTTCCATCCTCTACACTCCACTCCATATGTCCATCCTCAACACACCTGGGGATTTCTACAATCAACCCTCCATCCTCTACACTCCTCTTTGGCAGTCATGCTGACAGACACACTGCTCAAAGTCAATATAGCATGGTCTAGCCACCAATCACCACATGATCAAATCACCGATACGATAATGAGGCACCAAGCCATCATTTAGTGTGACAGTGTAACCGATATACACTTCCCCTTCATGACATTAATATCCCAAATCCCATGCACATGCATCATAGCATAATAACAGCTTAAATGATGTCATACATGCAATATTTAGTGTACACACATAGTCATGCTATCATGAAAATTATGGAGTAAAATCACAATATACTGACCTGGAGTTTAGGTTTTACCCTCCATGGGTCGCTTAATCACCATTGTCGAGATTTTCGGCTTTCAGACATAACACATACACAATTTATACAACAAGGAAATAATGTGGTAATTACACACCTATAAACACGCAAGACTACACTATTGATCTCGCTAACGTCCTCACTCGCAGGGATCACAGTGATATGTTTATTCCTTTCAAAAGCTGGCCCACAACCCGGTGGCCAATCTCGAACGGCAGACACCGCACGTTTCTTGAATTTAGGGGCTGGGATCACGGGTCCAACCCCCTCCTTTGCTTGGCTGGTATTTGTTTCCATAACATATATCTTGGTCAGAAGACTGAGTTAAGCCTTTGAATAAGAGAAAATAAGAATGGATGCTCAAGATGTAAATATTTCCTTACCTAGATTGATAAAATCCAGAGGCTACTACCCTTGGATTGATAGATCACTGAAGTCCCTACACAAACTCCAAATTAGAATCGGCCCTCTAAGATGTGGTTTAAAAAAAGTGGCCTTTGGCCAAACAAATGGTATAAGACCTATTACCCTGATTGATCGAATCTGATTTTCTCCAAAGACCCTTTAAATGCTGGCCAAGTGCAGAAGAAAAACGAAACCAAGCCCTTCCACAACTTACGAAGAATCCGATTGAGAAGATTGAGAGGAGAAGTGACGGCAATCCCCTAACACAACAACGAATGAAAAGAGGCACCTACACAAGGAAGGTTCGGCTTTAGAAGAAAAGAAAGTAGAAGTAACACAAAGAAGATGATTAGGAAAAGATTTCGTCTCGAATATATGAGATATGAATCGAAAAATAATAGAAAGAACCTTTAGGGAATTCGGCCAAGGGATGAGGCTTCAGAAGTAAACAAATAGGAGAAAAGTAATGAAATGGAGGAAAATAGAAGGTTCGGCTAAGGGTTACAAAATGAGAAACACGTTTGAAAACAAGAAGAGGAGAATTGTTTCGGCTATAGTAAAGAATTTAGAGAGAGATATGAATGATGGAAGATGATGATTCGGTCAAGAGGAAAAATGAGGGATGACCAATTAACAACCTTGGGAATTTCGACAACTAGAATAAGAAAAAGTGCTAAAAGTGGAACACACCCCAAATGCCGAAAAAGAACCTTAACACTCACATAAGCTACTAAAAACACACCTAAGTTTCAGCATCTAACCCCACTACCAAAACCGAAACCTACCCTCTTCGAAGGACTCCACAAGACCGATTTTGCTCCTCCAACACCCTTCAAAATTCGGCCAACCACTTCCTCACCTCAATCCCCAAGCTTCCTCCTTGAAACACTCCTTAATTCCCTTTCCTCCACTCATTCAATTAAGTTTGAATAATTCAAACTCCCTAAATAACTCTCCACCACCCGTTTGAAACATTTGACCAGGTCTTGTCTCTCTCCTCCAGAGTTTGATTACCATCCAGCTGCCTCTCTTGCCTGAGCCAAAAATAATACTTCCTTGTGCTGCTTGAGAGATTCGAACCCTCTCCCTCTCAGCTTCTCCTTGTAACGCCACCTCCTTGCATGCTAGGTGTCGTCTCCTTGCCACTTTACCACTACACCTCTTGTGTCACCAAACACAAAAAATAAACCTTGAGTCCTGCCCCAATCAGCTTTCCTCCTAAAGTGCCTAAATAAAAAATTTGGCAATGGTTCCAGCTTAACCCCGAGCCTTCCCGGGGACCCCACACACACTCAAACAACATATAAAGCATACCAAACACATAGATACAAGGTAAATGCAAAGCCCCTAAATCCCGGATGTTACAGTTCTACCCCCTTAAAGAAATTTCGGCCTCGAAATTACCTGGTCAAAAGAGATGAGGGTATTGCTGTCGCCTCGCATCCTCTGGCTCCCACGTCGCCTCTTCCATTCCGTGATTTCGCCACAAGACTTTAACCAATGGGACTGATTTTCTTCTTAGCACCTTGACATCTCGTTCCAAGATCTGGATTGGTTCCTCCTCATAAGACAAGTCTGGCCTTACCTCAATTTCCTCTACTGGCACTATGTGAGACGGATCCGAACGGTAGCGTCTTAACGTTGAAACATGGAATACATCATGCATCTGTTTTAATTCTGAAGGTAACTCCAGCTGATATGCCACCGGTCCCACACGTTTCAAAACCCGATAAGGTCTTATAAACCTGGGACTTAGCTTGCCCTTCCATCCAAACCTCATCACCTTCTTCCAAGGTGAAACTTTCAAGAAAACCTGATCACCCACTACAAACTCTATCTTCTTTCGCTTCAGATTTGCATATGACTTCTGCCTATTGGACGCTTCCTTCAATCGAGCCCTAATTAACTTAACATTCTCCTTTGTCTCTGGAACCAATTCTGGACCCAAAATCTGACACTCACCCAGTTCTGTCCAACAAGTAGGAGTACGACACCTCCGCCCATATAACGCTTCATAGGGCGCCATCTGAATACGAGATTGGTAGCTGTTGTTGTATGCAAACTCTGCCAACGGTAAGAACTCTTCCCAACTACCACTGAAGTCGATGACACAACCTCTCAACATATCCTCCAAGATCTGAATTACTCTCTCAGACTGACCATCCGTCTGCGGATGAAAAGCTGTGCTGAAGTCCAGTCTTGTACCCAATGCCTGATGCAGTGCCCTCCAAAATCGCGATGTAAACTTAGGGTCTCTATCTGATATGATCGATACTGGTACTCCATGTAACCTCACAATTTTCGCCACATACAGCTTAGCCAACCTCTGAAGAAAATAGTCAACATGAACAGGTATGAAATGAGCGGACTTCGTTAACCGATCCACAATCACCCATACTGAGTCTTTCTTAGTAGGCGTAAGAGGTAGCCTACTAACAAAGTCCATAGTGATTCTCTCCCATTTCCATTATGGAATCTTTACCAGCTGCAATAACCTTGAAGGCAACTGGTGCTCCGCTTTAACCTGCTGACAAGTTAAACAATTTCCCATAAACTCCGTAACCTCTCGCTTCAATCCAGGCCACCAAAACTGTTCATGCAGATCCCCGTACATCTTACTCCCTCCAGGATGCATAGCGTAAGGGCTACTATGCGCTTCCTGAAGAATCATCTGCCTCAACTCCACATCCTTCGGCATGCAAACCTTCTCACGAAAACACAAAACCCCATCACTCTTCAAATTATAATCATCAACCCCACCATTTTGTACTTGTAGAAGTCGAGCACTCAAGACATCATTCGATAGCTGCTTCTCTTTAATCTGACTGATCCAAGAAGGCTTCACTTGAAGTTCAGCTAAAAGACTTCCGTCATCATACAAACTGAGATGGGCGAACATTGCTCTCAAGTCTGATATTACCTTCACACTTAACGCATCTGCCACCATGTTAGCCTTACCCGGATGATATTCGATCGACCAGTCATAATCTTTTAACAGTTCAATCCACCTTCGCTGCCTTAAATTCAACTCCTTCTGAGTTAGAAGATACTTCAAACTCTTGTGGTCAGTATAGATAACAAACTTCTCTCCATACAAATAATGTCTTCAGATCTTTAAAGCAAAAACCGCCGTGGCTAACTCCAAATCATGCGTGGGATAGTTAATCTCATGCGGTCTTAACTGCCGCGATGCATACGCAACAACCTTCCCATCCTGCATTAACACACATCCTAATCCCGTGTGTGAAGCATCACAATAAACCACGAACTCTTTTCCGGCCTCACGCTAAATCAAAACTGGAGCCTCTGTCAAAATCCCCTTCAGCTTCTCAAATCTTTCCTGCTGCTTGTCAGCCCAAACAAATGGTAACCCTTTCCTCATTAACTTGGTTAAGGGTGCCGCAATTAAGGAGAATCCCTCAAGGAACCTTCGATAATATCCATCCAGACCAAGGAAACTCCGAACCTCTGCCACAGACTTAGGTGGTTTCCAATCCAACACCGCTTCAATCTTCCGGGGGTCAACCCTAATCCCTTCTGTAGATACCACATGACCTAGAAAAGTAACTTCCTTTAACCAAAACTCACACTTGCTAAACTTGGCGTACAACTGCTTCTCCCTTAGGATCTGCAAAACCACCCGAAGATGCAAATTGTGTTCCTCTTCAGCCTTGGAATACACCAGAATGTCGTTTATGAACACTACAACGAACTGGTCCAAGTAGGGTTGAAAATCCCGGTTCATCAAATCCATGAACGTAGCTGGTGCATTTGTCAACCCAAACGGCATCACTAGGAACTCGTAGTGGCCATAGAGAGTCCGAAAAGCCATCTTGTGAATATTCGCTTCCTTAACCTTAAGCTGGTGATATCCCGACCTCAAATCTATCTTTGAAAAGACCGAAGCCCCTTTAAGATGATCAAACAGGTCGTCTATCCTCGGCAGCGGGTACATGTTCTTGATGGTCAACTTGTTCAACTGGCGGTAGTCAATGCACATTCGCATGGACCCGTCTTTCTTCTTCACAAATAGCACCGGCGCTCCGTATGGAGATACACTGGGTCGGATAAAACCACGATCCAACAACTCCTGAATTTGAGCTTTAACTTCAACCAGCTCCTTCGGCGCCATCCTATAAGGGGCGATGGACACTGGAGCAGTTCCTGGAAGTAACTCAATTCCAAACTCCACCTCACGATCCGGAGGCAACCCTGGAAGCTCCTCAGGAAAGACATCCACAAATTCCTTTACTGTTCTAACCTCATTCACGGTCACTTCCTTTGCATCCAATGCATTGACAAACGTTAAGAAAGCCATGCACCCTTTTCTCACCATTCTTTTCGCCTTAAGAGCAGACACTACATTGGACAAGTAGTCTCTCCTCTCGCGTATCACTAAAACTTCATCATTCTCGGGAGTCTGTAACACCATGCGCTTAGCAGCACAATCCAAGTTTGCTTGATATCTAACCAACCAATCCATGCCTAAGATCAAATCGATTTCCCCGAATGGTAGTTCCTTCAAATCACCTGGGAAAATCGATCCTTGTACTTCTAGAGGCACACTTCTAAAAAGTTTATCTACCACTATAGTCTGTCCTAAGGGACTAAGTACAGTCATCTTCCTAGAAGTAGTTTCAGAGTTCATGCTCAAGGTTCCAGACACCACACTAGCAACATAGGAATGCGTCGACCCAATATCAATTAATGCAGTAAAGGGTAAACCGAAAATGAGGAACGTACCCATTATAACGTCTGGTGCATTACCCTCTTCTTGATGTCTGGCTGCATAAACTAACCCAGACTGTCGTGCCTCTGTATCCCCAGCACCTCTGCCCGATGCTCCGCGACCCCGACCAAAACCATTCCCTCCTCTGTTCGGACCACGACCTCTCGGCATCTGCTGTCCACCCCTTCCTGGCTGCACATACCTCTGACCTACCATCCGAGCCCTGGTCATTTCTAGCAGACAGTTCCTGATCAGATGATCCTTTGACCCATACCTAAAACATACCCTATCTCTCCCCCAGCACTCTCCTGCATGTGACCTCCCACACTGAGCACACTGTCGAAAAACTGCAGCTGGCGTTGCAACACGACCCGGCCCATCAACCCTAGGCCTCTTCTGGAAACCCCCAGATGATCCTGACAGTCCATAACTCCTCTTATTTCTGCCTCTATCCTTGTCCTTATTTTGTTTCTCAGTCTGATTTACCTCCTCAGGTATTTTAGCCTTCTCCAGCAGGATAGCAAAATCCCTTTCCCGCGGCAGAGCTATCAACACTCATAGCTCGTCTCGCAGCCGATCTTCGAACCGCACACAACGCTCATAGTCGGTCGCAACTATCCCTCGAGCGTACTGGCTCAACCGCAAGAATTCTGCCTCATACTCAGCTATCGACTTACCCCCTTGAACTAAGTTCAGGAATGCTTTCCTCTGAGCATCCACGTAACTGGCCCCAACGTACTTCCCTTGGAACGTCATCTTAAAGAAATCCCAATCAACTCGATTCGCCGGAGTACCCTCTCTCAGGATAAGCCACCACTGGTAAGCCTCATCCCGAAGTAGAGACACCGCGCCCTTCAGCTTCTCCTCTGCCGTGTAGTCTAAATCATCCATAATTCTCTCAACTGCTTCTAGCCAATACTCAGCCACATTTGGAGCTACTGTAGAAATACCTCTAAACATTTAGGCTCCATTCACTCGAACTCGCTCAGGGACGGACTTCCGAGTTGCTGTTCCAGTACTTGCCCCAGCAACTCGTTCCAACACCCGCAACATAGCTTGGGATAGGGCATCATCTCCACCAGTTCTACCTTGCGATCCCGCTTCCGCCACAGGTGATGCTGGCGCTTCGCCTTCAGGCTCATTTCTCGCTTCCGAGAGTTCAACCTCAGTACTCCGGCCTCTCCCACAGCCACGTGTTACACGTCCACGTCCTCTACCACTCATGTCTATCACTCCGTCTTACTCTGATTACAAATTTTATGCATCAGTATTTCTTTCCACTGTTTATTGATCGAGTAGTTTTATGAAGATAGAGTTATAAGTAGTTTTCCGTAACCACATGTATACCTAAAGGTCTCACTTCTACAGTAAAGTTTCCATCATCCATAGCAACATATTCATAGAACACATCCACTTTATACAATTCACTTAACAATCGGAAAAACTTACCTGGCAGTCCTGGGCCGGAGACTCGGGTGCCACACTTCCAGAAAATAGATCCATATGTATTATATATATATATATTTTAAAATACGAAATTTAGAAAACGTTTTGAACCCAAAACCCATGGCCGAGCTGTTTAAACCAGGCTCTGATACCAAATTGTAACACCCCAAACTCGACCCAAAACACTACGACCGGATCTAGCATATCACTAAGAAAAGTTTAGGAAGATTCACGAGTTTCAAAAGTATCATAAGTCATTATTAAATCTCCAGTTTCGTGGCTCAATTGAAAACCTGTTGTTTGTTTTACTTAAAAATTTAGTTAATCGAGCCCCGCGATTAGGTGACATTTGTAACTCTTACCGATTATTCAGTTATTAGGTTATTATCAAAATCCCCTTTTATAAGAAACGTTGTTTGACATGTTGTAAGAAAACTTCGGTTTGTATTTGATTTTTAAAAAGTCCCATCAAGCAGTTGTAATTAATATGTCCGAAATATAAAAAAAACCCGAAAGAAAAATTCCAAATTTTGAAGAGGCCTTATTACAAATCAAAGAAGAATCCCCAAAAGTGGCAAACGATAAATAAAATAAAGTTTAATGGTAAAAACCCATGCGTGGCCACCTCGAGTTCCCTCCAGCCTAGTCCATAAAGCTAAGAATCATCTGCAAGTGTTTAAACAAAAGAGTGAGTCACAAGACTCAGTGTGCAATTAGTCCACATACTCCACAAATGGGCCTTAGCCTCACAGCACCATTGGCCGAAGCCCAATCAACACATCATAACCAAATAATCCATATGAAAACCCAACCCAGCCTAATTTTCCATCCTCTACACTCCACTCCATATGTCCATCCTCAACACACCTGGGGATTTCTACAATCAACCGTCCATCCTCTACACTCCTCTTTGGCAGTCATGCTGACAGACACACTACTCAAAGTCAATATAGTGTGGTCTAGCCACTGATCACCACGTGATCAAATCACTGATACGATAATGAGGCACCAAGCCATCATTTAGTGTGACAGTGTCACCAATATACACTTCCCCTTCATGACATTAATATCCAAAATCCCATGCACATGCATCATAGCATAATAATAGCTTAAATGATGTCATACATGCAATATTTAGTGTACACACATAGTCTTGCTATCACGAAAATTATGGAGTAAAATCACAATATAATGACCTGGAGTTTAGGTTTTACCCTCCATGGGTCGCTTAATCACCATTGCCGAGATTTTCGGCTTTCAAACATAACACATACACAATTTATACAACAAGGAAATAGTGTGGTAATTACACACCTGTAAACACGCAAGACTACACTATCGATCTCGCTAACGTCCTCACTCGCAGGGATCACAGCGATCTGTTTATCCCTTTCAGAAGCCGGCCCACAACCTGGTGGCCAATCTCGAACGGCAGACACCGCACATTTCTTGAATTTAGGGGCTGGGATCACGGGTCTAACCCCCTCCTTTGCTTGGCTGGTATTTGTTTCCATAACAGATATCTTGGTCAGAAGACCGAGTTAAGCCTTTGAATAAGAGAAAATAAGAATGGACGCTCAAGATGTAAAGATTTCCTTATAAAATCCGGAGGCTACTATCCTTGGATTGATAGATCACTGAAGTCCCTACACAAACTCCAAATTAGAATCGGCCCTCTAAGATGTGGTTTAGAAAAAGTGGCCTTCGGCCAAATGAATGGTATAAGACCTATTACCCTGATTGATCGAATCTGATCGTCTCCAAAGACCCTTCAAACGCTGGCCAAGTGCAGAAGAAAAATGAAACCAAGCCCTTCCACAACTTATGAAGAATCCGATTGAGAAGATTGAGAGGAGAAGTGACGGCAATCCCCTAACACAACAACGAATGAAAAGAGGCACCTACACAGGGAAGGTTCGGCTTTAGAAGAAAAGAAAGCAGAAGTAACACAAAGAAGATGATTAGGAAAAGATTTCGTCTCGGATATATGAGATATGAACCGAAAAACAATATAAAGAACCTTTAGGGAATTCGGCCAAGGGATGAGGCTTGAGAAGTAAACAAATAGGAGAAAAGTAATGAAATGGAGGAGAATAGAAGGTTCGGCTAAGGGTTACCAAATGAGAAACACGTTTGAACACAAGAAGAGGAGAATTGTTTCGACTATAGTAAAAGAATTTATAGAGAGATATGAGTGATGGAAGATGATGATTCAGTCAAGAGGAAAAATGAGGGATGACCAATTAACAACCTTGGGAATTTTGACAACTAGAACAAGAAAAAATGCTAAAAGTGGAACACACCCCAAATGCCGAAAAAGAACCTTAACACTCACATAAGCTACTAAAAACACACCTAAGTTTCGGCATCTAACCCCACTACCAAAAACAAAACCTACCCTCTTCGAAGGACTCCACAAGACCGATTTTGCTCTTCCAACACCCTTCAAAATTCGGCCAACCACTTCCTCACCTCAATCCCCAAGCTTCCTCCTTGAAACACTGCTTAATTCCCTCTCCTTCACTCATTCAATTAAGTTTGAATAATTCAAACTCCCTAAATAGCTATCCATCACTCGTTTGAAACATTTGACCAGGTCTTGTCTCTCTCCTCCAGAGTTTGATTACCATCCAGCTGCCTCCCTTGCCTGAGCCAAAAATAATACTTCATTGTGTTGCTTGAGAGATTCGAACCCTCTCCCTCCCAGCTTCTCCTTGTGACGCCTCCTCCTTGCGTGCTAGGTGCCGTCTCCCTGCAGACAGTCATGTGACTTAACCATGTGACCCAAGTTAGAGAGTTACACGACCTAACCACACGGGCGTGTGACCTCTACACCTAGGAAAAATTTTGAGATTTTATGAAAAATTCTCTGAGTACCCGGTTTAGTCCTGTCTTGCTTCTAATGCATGTTTTAGACCTTGAAGGTTCATATAAGAGACTTTATGTTTGAATTTTTAACCTGAATACTATATAAACGAAATATCTATTTGCTTGTTCTGTATATTCTGGTAAAGCGTCATAACCTTGTTTTGGTGATGGGTACGGGTTAGGGGTGTTACATATAACATCACCAGTGATGGGAAAACCAAGATCCCAATGTGCCTTGTGGCGCAGTCAATAATTTCTTGGTGAAGTATTGTGCCTACATCAATTTTTCTACCCTTGACAATAGAATGTATCAGACACATTCTGTCGAGAGTGACTGTGCTTCTGTGAGAAGAGGGATTTAGCCTGCAGTTGACAAAATGAAACCAAATTTTTCCTTACAGCGTCAGGAAGTGGCGGTGCATAATATAATTCTTTTGATGGGAACCTGTCCACACTACTTTCTCAACACATAAGTCTCTCACCAACAAGTCTCGTTTTTCATATATGATCTCATGAATGAACTCGGAGTGTTCGTCGACTTCGACCTTGGTGTTGTATAGCTCGTTGATTTTTTTCAATGTCCCATGGTATTAAACCTTCTCGAAGGAAAATGAACTCTAACTCATGATCGTAGAGATTAGCATAAAACACACGTACTAGTGAAAGTGAGTAGCTTCCAGGATGGGTGCAAACAGTTTCCAACTTTAACTTCGAGATGGTCTTGCAGACTTAATTACCCAAGTCTTGTTGTGGAAAAAGAGAAATGCCCTGTTCGGGATAGAAGTTTTGCTTCAACATGTTGTCGTGAAATCATTCCGTTGCTGCTTTATTCAAAAAGATTACTAGCTCCTTTATATGCACTGGCCTGGGGGATTCGAATTCACGGGCTGCGGTAGTAGAGGACGCATGTTCTCTTGCAAATTTGGTAGCTTTCTTGACCAAGCCTCTTGTTTTGGCCATCTTTTGTTGAGGGAGAATGGTTTAAAGTTAAAAAGATATGATCTTGAGAAGAGAAAAGAAACAAAAATTGTTGCTTGAATGGGTTACAATCAATATAGTGGGAAGATGGAGAGGCGTGTTGTTTTGTAGAGAGATATAAGGCTGGCGGGAAGAGCTGTGTTCAATAGAAATTGTGCCCACTCAGAAGGATCAAACGGCTGAGTGATTGTGATCCAATGGTGGAATCTGAATTTCCTTAAATTATGATGAGATATAAATGGTAGTACAGACTTATGGAATGCACCGACAGCAAAATTTTAATGTGTTGACAAAGGTACCTAATTTATTCTGCAAAAAGGAAGGAACACAAACTTTAACAAAACATAAACAAATAAACTAGAATCATGGAGTATTAATTAAAAAGTAAACTTTTTGACCAATTTAATGGTCTTTTCTTGCTTTTAATCACTGTTGCCAAAATAGTGTTTCAACCTCTGTCCATTTACTTTGAACTGGTGTCCATCACGTAAATCTTGAATTGTGACTGCACCATGAGGAAATACATCAACAACTTCAAAAGGT
The DNA here is from genome assembly GCA_005393395.2 of Gossypium australe. Lineage (NCBI taxonomy): Eukaryota > Viridiplantae > Streptophyta > Magnoliopsida > Malvales > Malvaceae > Gossypium > Gossypium australe. Next base: position 73,538,355 of record CM016616.1, read on the forward strand.
CCAGGCCAATGTGAACACAATTTACCTGGGTGTAATTTGAGTCGAGAATTAAATAATAAAACATGTTGACCCGCGATAAATTGTCGCTACAAAATAATTTTGTCATGCCATTGTTTGGTATTTTCCTTGTAAATTGCAGTGTTTTCATATGCATTTCTCCTAATATCCTCTAGTTCAGTTATATCCAATAGTATTTTCTTTCCAACCGCTTGATAGTCCATGTTTACTTGCTTAATTGCCCACATTGTTTTGTGTTCCAGTTCGACTGGCAAGTGACATGCTTTCCCAAAAACCAATTGATATGGCAACATCCCTAATGGAGTTTTGTATGCTGTCTGTAATTCCCATAAAGCGTCATCCAATCGGAAAGACCAATCTTTCCTTGAAGGGTTTACAACCTTCTCAAGAATGTTCTTAATTTGTTGATTCGATATTTTGGCTTGTCCATTGGTTTGCAGATTATAAGTAGTAGCCATTCTATGATTAACTTCATATCTCTTCACTGCGGTTACCACTTGGTTGCAATGAAAATGTGTACCCTGATCACTAATCAATGCCTTGGGTGTGCCAAATTTGGTGAGTATATGCTTGTGAAAAAATTTTAGCACTGTCTTTGCATCATCCTTTGGGACTACAACAGCTTCAACCCACTTTGAGACGTAGTCAATAGCTACTAATATATAAAGATTTCCAAATGAGCTCAGAAATGGTCCCATAATCTCCATACCCCAAACATCGAATAATTCAACCTTCATAATTGGCTGTTGCAACATTTCATTGCGTCGAGATATAGAACCGATGCGCTGACACCTATCGCATTGATTAACAAAATTGTGGGCGTCTTTGAATAATGTCAGGCAGTAGAATCTTGATTGGAGAGCTTTAGCCGCAGTTCTCATACCACCGAAATGACATCCATAAGGAGCATCATGACAATGCTTCAGGATTGAAAGCATCTTCTCTTCCGGAACACAATGTCGAATGATGTTGTCATTGTATACCTTGAACAAATATGGCTCGTTCCAATGATACTTCACTGTGTCACGAAAAAATCTTTCTTTTTTATGGCCTATGACACCCAATTGGAGTTTTCCACACACTAGATAATTAACAAAATCCGCATACCAAGGAGTTGCATCTACAGTAAATAACTTCTCATCTGGGAATGCGCCGACAATTTGAAGTATGTTTTCGTCTTCACTATCAACCTCCAATCGAGAAAGATGGTGTGCAACTTGAGTCTCAGAATCCTTATGGTCTTTTATCTCGATGTCAAGTTCTTGCAGCAATAATATCTAGTGTATCAGTCTTGGTTTGGCATCCTTTTTTGCAAAGAGATATCTCAATGCCGAGTGATCAGTGAATACAATAACCTTTGCACCGACAAGATAGGAACGAAACTTGTTGAAAGCAAAGACTACATTATGTAGTTCTTTCTCTATAGTTTTATACTTGAGTTGAGCCTCTATAAGAGTTTTGCTAGCATAATAGATGGCATGAAATATTTTTCCCTTTCTTTGTCCAAGAACCACACCCACAGCAAAGTTGCTTACATTCAAAAGATTGAGACCAATCGGGTGCAACGACAATGGGTGCATTCACTAGCTTCTTTTTTAACTGAATAAAGGCATCCAGACATGCATCATCAAAGAAGAATTTTTTATTCTGTTCCAGCAATGAGCATAAGGGCTTTGTAATTTTCCATAAATCTATAATAAACCTTCGTTAAAACCCCGCATGTCCAAGCAAATTGCGAATACCTTTTACATTTGTTGGTGGAGGTAATTTCTCAATGATTTCCACCTTAGCTTTGTCTACTTGAATGCCTTCACAAGAGATGCAATGTTCTAACACAATGCCTTCAGTTGCCATGAAATGAGATTTTTCCCAATTCAGGACAACATGTGTGTCCTCACATCGCTTTAGTACTTTATCCAAATTGTCAGCGCCGTAACACCCTTACCCGTGTTCGAAGCCGGAACCGAATACAAGGCATTACCTAACTTAACTTGCTTAAACATAACACATTGGGCTATAAAATTTTTGCTGCAGCTTAGAAACTTTCCATTTAAACTCATAACCTGCTCATTATGAGCCTACGAGGCCTTAAACATAGTTTCAAAAGGTTTCGAAATTAAACCGAGAGCTTTCACGCGCTTATAAATTTTTTGTCCAAACAGGGGCCACATGCCCATGTTGTTCAACGGACATGCCCGTGTACCCTTGAGACATGCCCGTGTTCTTCACCCGTGATCGACACTGACTTATTTTACACGACCAGACACACACCCATGTCCTTCACACAACCTCGACATGCCCGTGTGCCAATACTTTTGCATTCTGTTTATGGCGTCATCACCTCACTAAGGTCACACGGCTAAGGTACACGCCTGTGTCCTTAGGCCGTGTGTCGAATTAAATTCCTAACTTCAGGTGCAAACTTCACACAGCCTGGGCACACGCCCATGTCTAAGGCCATGCCTCTGACACGGCTGAGACACACGGCCTTGTCTCTACCCGTGTGTTTACTACTAAGCATATTGACTTGTAAACCTAGCTCACAAGGGGGAACAAGGCCAATCAATATGCCCATGGGGCTGACCATGTATCACTCACGGCCCAGACACACGCCCGTCTGTCTACCCGTGTGGACATTAAAAAGGCTATATTCCAAGCCAAATGCCACCCTACATAGCAACCATACTTATACCAACTCAAACCAAGCATCCACACAAGCATAAACTTCATGCTTCATCCTCAATGAATATATATATAAGAACTAGTCAAGTATTGGCACAACTTTAATGACCATTTACAAAATGAATTGAAACAACCTTAATAGCCAACACATTTGGCTTGCAAATACGACATAACCAAAACTTTCAAGTCCTATACATGCCATACTCAAAATAAATTTAATTTGGCTATACCAAAAAGTGGTCGATAGTGTAATCTTTAACTCCTACGTCTGTGGATTCTCGAGCTAACTTTGCAATACTACAAGGAAAAGGGCAAATGAAAGGGGTAAGCATAAAGCATAGTAAGTTTGCATGGAAATAAATAGCAACAATAAGCTCATGATAAAATCCATCCATGGCATTAATTATCCATACACAAAGTTATAGGCTTCTTGCCATACTTACTCATACTTGCCCTTATTTAGCACATGCCATGCCACATATCGTAAATATTTCTTCGGGGAATTACTCACTAGTATCTGTGTTAACTCAATCATATAGCTTTAATAAAATTCTCGTTTCTATTGCTAAGCTGATCTATTCATCCCGATATCACTAGGGATGCTCAAAGATGCATATTCATAATCATTAGCATAAACACGAAACCAATGCCACATCCCGGATGCGGTCTTACATGGGGTCACCTCTGAGTGCTGATGCCATATCCCGGATATGGTCTTACATGATTCTTATACTCAATACCGATGCCATATCCTGGATATGGTCTTATATGGGAACTCAATTCGGTGCTGAGGCCATGTCTCGGACATGGTCTTACATGAGACCTTATCCATCTCATGTCTTGATGATAGTATTCTCACACTTATTATAGTTCCACCAGGACTTCAACATCTCAACTTTTATCATCTTTCTCATTCAACACCAATACTCAATTTCATATAATATCATGTATCATTATAATATCAACCATTCTCAAACATGCTAGCATAAATGTTGAATTTATCACATACAAACTTACCTCGTTTTCAAAATAGGCTAGATTGTCGGTCTAGTCCAATATTTTGTTGTTTCCCTGTTCGAGGTTGATTCTTGGTTGTTCTTGCTCTATAATAGCAAATTAGCTCATTTTAATCATCAAATTAATAAAAGCATTTCAATAATCATGCTTTGGTAAAATTACTATTTTGCCCTTAGACTTTGGCAAAATGACCATTTTACCCATATAATCGAAAATTAATTCTAATCAAATTTCTACCTTCAACAAGCCTAGGTGAACATTTATTTCTCTTATGACTATCATCAAAACCCCACATTTCACACATTTACTACAAACTTTATAACCTTTACAACAAGGTCCATTTAGGTGTTTTCATAGTAACACCTTTCACAAAAGTTGTTTATCTAACAACTAAGACTCATTTTCTTCCATAAAAATACAGCAAACAACTTAAAAGCTCACATGGCAAATCCCTAAAATTTTTACCATATTGCAAGATAGTCCCCTCTTTAGAAAGCTTAAGCTTTAGGGGTCCCAAAATTACAACTTTCATCAAGAAAAACCATTAAAATCACATACTTGTAGGGAGAAGAGTTTGCTGAAATTTTGAGCTTTCAAAACCCTATTTTGCTTGCTATTTTTGGTGGAGAAATATGAGTAAAAAAAAAGATGGATATCATCTTTTCTTTATTATAACATTAAAAAATCAATTTAGTCACCAAACCTACCAACTTTGACCAATTTTGACAATTCTTGTCTCCTATGGCCGGCCACCCTATACTTAAGGGTCTAATTGCACTTTAAAGACCTCCAATTAATGTTCTTCATCTATTAAACACCTTTAGCTGGAAATTTTCAACTCTCGCACTTAATGCGATTTAGTCCTTGTCGCGATTAAGCATGAAATCGCTAAAATTAAAGCACCAAAATTTTCATGTACTTATAACATCATACTCTAACTCATAAAATATCAAGAAAATAATTTTCTCTAACCTCGGATTAGTGATCCCGAGATCACTATTCTGACTAGCCCCTAAATCGGGCAGTTACAAGCGCAATGATCAAAATCATTCCCATAGACTGAGAAATCATCAATAAAAACCTCTAAAGAGTGTTCGATCATATATGAGAATATTGGCATCATGCACCTCTGAAATGTGGCTGGTGCGTTGCAAAGACAGAAAGGCATACGGCGAAAAGCAAAAGTACCAAAGGGGTAAATGAAGGTTGTTTTCTCTTGATCCTCCGGTGTAATAGCAATTTGATTGTACCCAGTATAGCCATCTAAAAGCAATAATAGGCCTTTCTAGCAAGCCATTCCAGCATTTGGTCAATGAAAGCAAGCGGGAAGTGATCCTTCTTTGTGGCCGAATTCAAATTGTGATAATCCATACAAACTCGCCATCCCATGGGAATGCATGTAGGAATTAATTATATGTATTAATTCATAATATCGACAGACACTATTAGAAGCACAAAACCGAGAAGCAATTTGAAGTATCGAGGTGAACTAAATTTCAGCCTAAGACGGTGCAAAATTATATGTATTAATTCATAATATAATTAATTTTAATTTATATCCAATTTAATTTGGGTTAATAAATTATTATTAATTAATTATGAAAAAGTAGTCCAGTTGAACTGAACCGAGTGAACCGAACCGACCAAGAAATTGACAACCCAAAAATCGTCCCAAGAGCTGACCCAAATCAGCTTATTAGCTGATTATTTAAGCTTGCAAAGAGGCCCTTGAAGACTTGTTCAAGTTGCATTCAAACCCCTCCACAATTGGTGGCTTTATAGATATGCCCCAAGCCAAATTTAGCAAAATTGAAACCATCAACCTTGCCACATGTGTGGCCGGCCAAGGGATGGCTCTTTGGCTGCTATTTTTAGCTAATTTTAGCAGCCATCTTCAGCTATAAAATCCCCCCTTGGCTGATCATTCAACACACCTCAAGCATTCACATCTTTTCTCTCTTCTCTCCACTTTCTCTCTTCTTTTCCATTCCAAATTCCCTTGCTCTCTTGCTGATTTCTCCTCTTGGAAAAAAGGCATTCATCAGCCATTTGGAGCAGCAATTAAGTGTTCATAGCAGCCTTGGTTGACGAGGACAACGGAGAAGGAAGAAAGGACCACACTAGTCAAGCCACGAAAAAACACTAGATTTGATTCTTATTCCCTATCTCTTTAATTTTTTTTGTTGTTATGATGAACATATCTATGAATATTTATGTTGTTGGAATGGTTAATTTAATCAATTTAGTTTGAATTTAATTCATGTTAGGTTGAGTGCACTTCATTTGCTAAAATTGTTAAAATTGTGTTTATGATGTTAGAGGCCTCGGTAAGATGCTTGATTAAGTAAAATCATGACTAAGTTATTCTTGCATTACAATTGTGAGGTAGCTAATGAATTAATTATTTAAACGGATTGAAATTGTAATGGACAAAGTACTTAATCAGTGCATGTTTAATCATCTAAGGTAGCTGAGGGTTAAATTAGCAACGATATCTAGCGATACATTTGCCTTGCATAACTTGCAAGATTATTGTGATTAAACTGTTTCAAGGTAATGATACTTTGTTACCTCACATAGTCTTTTATGTGCTTATTAAATCAAGTTAATTGTTTGAATTGACATAGGGATATGTACAAGAGATTATTTCGATTTAACAAGTATGCATGTGAAATAACATATTTGCCTATTAAGATTTGTTTAATCGGTTGAACTGACATAAGGATATAGTCAAGAAATGAATGAATTTTGGTAGGTGAGTATGTTCATAAGTTAGCAAATTACAGAGTTGCCGTGAATTTATTCATAACAATATAAACATGAGTCTAATAATTATAAGTTAAGAAATGTACTTAATCTAACACAATTATGTCATCTTGATTAAAATTGTATTTTGAAATCGTGTATTTGAGATTTATTTATTTAGTTTACTTAGTTTAAAATCTTAGTTTTTAATCACCCTTTTTAAACAAAATATTTTTCTTCACCAAAGTGTTTTAAATAGCAATCATAAATAATTATTTTCACAGTTCCTGTGGGTACGATAACTCGACATTTACTTGTCACTTTATTACTTGTTACGATTGTGTACACTTGCACATTTCTGCCGTTCCATGTTTTTGGCGCCGTTGTCGGGGACTGTGTTTTAAAAAAGTCATTACTTGTGAATTTGTTAGTTTTTCATTTTGATTTAATTTTCTGTTTAAATTTTAACTTATTTTAGGTATTTATGAGTATTAACCGAATTATTGATTTACTCCCTATAAACCCTGAGATTGACCGAACTTTTCGACAGTGACAAAGACAAGCAAGTCAGAAAAGGACCGAAAAGATGAACTTCGAAAATTTGAATCAAGGAAACGAAGCAAACCCTGCTAAAATCCTATCCTTATTGCTGATGATAGGGATAGAGCTTTAAGATAGTATGCCGTGCCAGTATTTCATGATCTTAATTCGGGTATTAGGAGACCCAAAATTGAGGTACAACAGTTCAAACTGAAGCCAATCATGTCCCAGATGCTTCAGACAGTGAGCCAATTCAGTGGAATGCCTACCGAAGATCCTAACCTACACTTAAGATTGTTTTAGAGGTGAGCCAGAGTCCCCAAAGATGCATTACGATTGAAATTGTTCCCATATTCACTAAGGGACAGAGCTCGAGCCTGGTTGAACTCATTGCCACCAAACTCAATTTCCACATGGCAAGAGTTAGCAGAAAGATTTCTTATGAAGTATTTCATGCCTAGCGAGAATGCTAAGTTGAGGAACGAGATCACTGCTTTCCAACAAATGGATGATGAGTCCTTGTATGAGGCATGGGAAAGGTACAAAGAATTATTACGGAAGTGCCCTCGTCACGGAATCCCACATTGTATCCAACTTGAGACATTTTATAATGGTCTTAACGCTCACACGAGGATGGTAGTGGATGCTTCTGCTAATGGTGCTCTCCTTTCTAAGTCTTATAATGAGGCTTATGAAATCATTGAGAGGATTACCAACAATAATTATCAATGGCCAACCAATCGAGCAGCGTTAGGAAGACGAGTAGCTAGAATACATGAAGTAGACGCTCTCACCTCACTCGCATCTCAGGTATCCTCAATATCATCAATGCTTAAAAATTTTACCACTAATGGGTGTAATAGTTTTGCAGCACAACCAACAAGTCAATTTGAAAATGTAGCCTATGTTTATTATGGGGAAGGACATTTGTTCGAAGAATGTCCATCGAACCCAGAATCCATATATTACATCGGTAACTAGAACCAAAATTGAGGAAGGCAAGGGCTGCAATCCAATTTCTATAACCCATCATGGAAAAACCACCCGAATTTTTCTTGAAGTAACCAAAGGGCAAGAACCAGTAACAATTATTTCCAACCTAGGTCGACCTAGCCACCTAGTTTTTCCCAACAAGCTTAGAAACCAACCCAAGCTGAACCATCCAATAGCCTAGAGAATCTATTGAAGGCATATATGGCGAAAAATGATGTCATTCTAAGGAATTTAGAGAATCAAGTGGGCCAGCTTGCAACTGAACTCAGAAACCGACCACAAGGTGATTTACCTAGTGATATAGAGAATCCGAGGAATCCAGGAAAGGAGCATTGTAATACGTTAACATTGAGGAGCGGAAAGACTTTAGAGCCCAATTCCGTCAAAGTTGAAAAGGAGCCAGCTGACGCTCAAGACTGAGAGGAAGTTGAACCAAGTGTTGAAATTCCAGTTTCACAGAAACTTGAATCTACAAAATCCGACAAGGTAACTTCTGAACCAGCTAATTCTAATAAACTAACAACTCAGTTAGATGCAGAATTACCACAGAAGACGAATCAACCAGTTCTAGTAAAAAAACCTCCACCACCCTACCCTCAAAGACTTCAGAAGAAGAAGCAGAAAATTCAATTCAAGAAGTTCCTAGATGTACTCAAGCAACTTCATATCAACATCTCGTTGGTTGAAGCACTTGAACAAATGTCGAACTACGTCAAATTCATGATGGATATCCTGTCAAAAAAATGAAGGCTTGGAGAATTTGAGACGGTAGCCCTAACAAAGGAATGTAGTGCATATCTTCAAGACAAACTGCCCCAAAAGTTGAAGGATCCTGGATGTTTTACCATACCTTGCAGCAACATTGGAGCAACATATTGCGGTAAGGCACTATGTGATTTGGGTACGAGTATTAACTTGATGCCCATGTCAATATTTAGGAAGTTGGGGATAGGTGAAGTTAGACCTATTACAGTTACACTTCAATTAGCAGATTGATCTTAGCACATCCAGAAGTAAAAATCGAGGACGTATTGGTACGTGTAGACAAATTTATCTTTCCTACTGACTTTGTGATTCTAGACTTTGAAGCAGACAAAGAGGTGCCAATCATCCTAGGAAGACCTCTCTTAACAACCGGAAGGACCCTTATTGATGTGCTGAAGGGCGAGCTTACTATGCGTGTTTAGGATGATCAGGTAGCATTTAACGTTTTTAAGTCTATGCGATTTCCTGACACAATTGATGATTGTTCTGCAGTGTCCGATTTAGAGGAGTTAATAATGGAAAAGGAACCCAACTATGTTGAGGACCCATTGGAACAAATTTTGACATCAGATCCTCCAATAATAAAGATGAGGATGAATACTTAGCTTTGTTAGAAGCTAATCAAAGGGGATTTAATCTGCAACTCGCTGTGAATCTTTGGAGTTAGAGAAAAGGCATTATGCCTAACTAAAAGCGTCAATTGAGGAGCCTCCTAAATTAGAACTGAAGGTACTTCCCTTACATTTGAAATATGTTTATTTAGGTAACTCTTCTACTCTGTCTGTGATTGTTTCAGCAGAATTAACTACTGAGCAAGAAAGGAAACTCATCCTGGTGTTGAAACAATTCAAGAAGGCTATCGGATGGACCATAGCCGATATTCACGGAATTAGTCCATCTGTATGCATGGACAAGATTATCCTGGAAAATGGAGAAAAAGGGATGATTGATGGACAACAAAGACTGAACCCCATCATGAAGGACGTAGTCAAGAAAGAAATCATCAAGTGGTTAGATGCGGGTATAATTTACCTCATCCCAGATAGTTTATGGGTAAGCCCGTTCCAGTGCATGCTAAAGAAAGGAGGTATCACGGTCATTGAAATTGAGAATAACGAGCTGATACCGACTAGAACGGTTATGGGATTGAGAATTTGCATCGATTACCAGAACTTGAACAAGGCAACTAGGAAAGATCACTTTCCTTTGTCGTTTTTGGACCAGATGCTGGATAGACTTACAGGGCGAGACTATTACTATTTTCTCGATGGATACTCGGGGTATAATCAGATTACAGTAGCACTGGAAGATCAACACAAGACAACATTCACTTGCCCGTACGGTATATTTGCATTTAGGCACATGCCATTTGGTTTATGTAATGCACCTGCTACATTTGAAAGATGTATGATGTCTATATTTACTGACATGGTTGAGAATTATTTGGAAGTTTTTATGGATGATTTTTCAGTATTCAGAGATACATATGATGATTGTCTAGCCAATCTAGCCAAGGTACTGAGGCGATGCAAAGAAACAAACCTTGTACTTAACTGGGAAAAGTGCCATTTCATGGTACGAGAAGGTATTGTTCTAGGGCATTGGATAACGAGACATGGAATTGAGGTATATAAAGCAAAGGTAGATGTTATTGAGAAACTCCCACCTCCAACATCTATAAAAGGTGTTAGGAGCATTTTGGGCCACGTCAGTTTCTATCGAAGATTCATCAAGGACTTCTCCAAAATTGTTAAACCTTTATGCAAATTATTGGAGAAGGACACGAGTACAAATTTGATGAAGAGTGCTTAAGAGCTTTCAACAATTTGAAGAGTCGACTAGTTTCGGCACCCATAATCGTCACACCAGACTGGGATTTTCCATTTGAATTGATGTGTAATGCAAGTGAATTCACGATCGGAGCTGTCATGGGTCAGCAAAGGAACAAAGTTTTTCATCCCATCTACTATGCGAGTCGGACTCTGACAGGAGCTCAACTGAATTACACAGTAACAGAAAAAGAGTTACTTGCTATTGTGTTTGCTTTTGACAAGTTTCGATCTTATCTTGTAGGTACCAAAGTGACTGTCTGTACGGACCACTCAACAATTAAGTATTTACTTGCCAAGAAAGACACTAAGCCAAGACTAATCTGATGGGTACGTCTACTTTAAGAGTCCGATCTAGAAATTCAAGATCGAAAGGACTGGAAAACCAAGTAGCAGAGCACTTGTCCAGATTGGAGCCGCAAGAAGGGAACTCTCCTCTTATACCAATTCGAGAGACTTTTCCAGATGAACACATACTAAAGGTAAATCATGTCTATAATTCCCCATGGTTTGTTGATATTGCTAACTTTTTAGCTTGTGCTTTGATGCCGATTGATAAGACGTATCATCAAAACAAAAAGTTTCTTCACAATGTGAAGTACTATTTCTGGGAAGAGCTATATTTTTTTTAAAAGAGTGAAGATTAAATGATCAGGAGATGCATGGCAGAAGATGAAGTACATAAGATTTTATACCATGTTCACTCAGCTCCAGGTGGGGGACACTTTGGAGGTACACGTACTGCAACCAAGGTAATGCAAGCCGGATTCTTTTGGCCAACACTATTCAAAGACGCATATGCTTACGTAAAGAGTTGTGATTGATGTCAAAGGGTCAGAAATTTCACCAACAGAAATGAGATGCCTTGAACAAACATCATTGAGGTAGAATTATTCGATGTTTGGGGTATTGACTTTCTCAATCCTTTCCCTCCGTCTTTTGGTCACAAGTACATATTAGTAGCAATAGATTATGTGTCTAAGTGGGTTGAGGCAGAGGCATATCCGACAAACGATGCCAATGTCGTAATGAAGTTTTTGCAGAAACATGTGTTCACAAGGTTTGGAACCCCAAGAGCAATCATCAGTGATGAAGGGTCCCATTTTGTGAACAAGTGGTTCAAATGGTTATTAGATAAACATGGAGTGAAACACAAGGTCGCTACAGCTTACCATCCTCAGATGAATGGGCAAGATGAACTAGCAAACAAGGAGATCAAAGCCATACTTGAGAAGGTAGTTTGCCCGAACTGACGAGATTGATCCAAAAGACTGGATGATGCTTTATGGGCTTACAGGACATCATACAAGATTCCTTAGGGATGTCACCCTATAGGTTAGTCTTTGGGAAAGCTTTCCATCTACCCTTGGAGTTAGAACACAAAGCTTATTGGGCTCTCCGACAACTCAACTTGGATCTTAAGCTTGCTAAAGAGAAACGGATGTTCCAGCTCAACGAGTTAAAAGAATTCCAAATGTTCTCATACGGAAATGCCAAATTGCTCAATGAGAGACTTAAAAAATGGCATGACAAGCACATTCGAGTTCGTGAATTTGAAGCAGGTCAGCAAGTTTTGTTATTTAATTCCAGATTAAAGTTATTTCCAGGTAAGTTAAAATCACGTTGGTCCGATCCATTTACAATTCATCAAGTCTATCCGTACGGAGTTGTTGAACTTCAAGGTAAGGGGGTAATTTTCGAGTTAATGCTCAACGCTTGAAACATTACTGGGGAGATAAAATTGAACGGAATCAAATCTCGTTCATTTTATCAGATATTTAATTTTTCTTGTTCTTCTTTTTGAATAAATGATTTAGGGTATATTTTAGGGATTAGTATGTTTAAATAAATTCTGTCTAGGAGATTGAAACTTAAGCTGGACCCTCCAATCTTTCTTGGGAATTGATTTTGACATAATTTTCCGAGAAATTATTCCCTAAATAACAACATAAATTTTTAAATTTTCAAATAAAAGGGTCAATCTTGATCCAAGTTTTAAAATTGCAACTAAATTTCAAATTTTCATTAAGTCTAAGGATGTAATTGAACTATTTTTTTTAAAATTTGGTTTCTCTTTTTGTAAATAATAAAAATTAGGTGCCTCTTTTTGCAAATATTTTCAAAAGGCATCTAGAATAAATGTTTTTAGTTCAATAAAAAAGAGATGATAATTATTAATATATAATTATATCCATTATATATATTAATTATTATCAACTTTATATAGAGTTAGGATTAGTTTTAATTTAATCATATTTTATTTGATAAGTTTTTATCTTAATAAATTAATAGCAAATAATAATTTAATATGCATTACATTAATTATTAATTGTTGTTTACTTTGAGTAGAATTAGAACTTAGAATTTTTAATTATTAAATTATACTAAGAATTCTACTCTAGTTCCTAATCCTTTCACTATAAATTCCACCCATCTATTCTTATTTTTTCATTCATACACCATTCCCTCCAAAAACACCAAAACCCTTAAGTGCCAAAACCTCCTAGCAATTCCCTAGCCACAGCATCGTCCAGCTTATCGGTCAGCAGCACGCCACATGCCCACCACGCTCACACCTGTAACATTGCCCACTGTATTGCGCGCCTAGTCCTGCTCAGCACCAAGCTGCTCCTTGGCGCGCCTGCTACTCCAGTCCCAACTGCCCAGGCCGTGTCATGCACCAGCACCTAGCTTCCGCGCACTCCCACATCAGGCCTACTCAACGATCCACACGTTGCTCACATCTATCCCCTGTTACGCGCTGCTGCCTTGCACACCCGGGCAGCACACCACCCTTTCACCCATCCTTAGGCAAAAACCCCTCAACCTCTTTTAATTTGCCATCTTTTGATTCAAAATTATTTTTTTTAAGAGCTTTTAATTTTTACAAAAAAAGGTTAGTCATGCCTCGCAAGCGAACTCGTGCATCCGCCCAAATTGACGAATCACAAAACAAGTTCCATTGTGAAGAAGCCAAAGCGAGATATGATAGTATTTTCAAGAATCAACAAATGCATCCAGAGAGGCTTCACATTGAAAGAAAGCAACTATATTGATTTTATTGCGCGTATTCATCAAGTTGCTAAAACTCTCAATTGGGAGTTGTTTTTTAAGAAGAGACCTAGTGTGGATGAGGAGTTAGTGCCCGAATTCTATGTGAATTTAACCTCAAGCGAGTTGACAGAAGTTCCAGTTTACGGAATCAAGGTACCAATAACTTCAAAAGCTATTAATGAGTTTTTTGAATTGCCTGATTCCGAAAACGACGAATATTCTTCCTTGATGAGTAATATACAGCCTGAAAATTTGCAAGAAATTCTCGAGGAACTTACAGTTCCAGGTTCTAAGTGAACTGTGTCAAAGAAAGGAATCCACACTTGTTGAAGATAATATTTGACACCACTCGCAATGGTATGGTTCTATTTCATCCGTTTCATCCTTATGCCTAGCTCACTTGGGACTACAATCTCATTAGAGCGAATGGTTTTATTATACTCAATTTTAACTGGGAAGACTATTGATGTGGGAAAAATCATCCTGAGGGAAATGCGGAATTATGCCGTTAGACGTTCACGTTCTGGCCCAGCTTACTTTCCCATTATGATAACAATTCTGTGCTTGAAAGCTAAAATTCTTGCAAACGTAAAGAAGACAGGCTATAACCAAGGCACAATCACAAACTGGGACCTCTACTGAATAGCTTGAGACTATATTCTACTACAACGAGTTGAAGAAAGTGAGGACCCCGAAGAAGAAGAAGAAGATCCCACAATGCAATCAGCTGAAGTCCCAGATAGGGCGAAACCAATGGAACTAGAAGTTGAACCTGATGTCAAAACTTCAATGTTCAGAGCTCAATCACCTCGCCCAGATCTCCGAGATGAGCTGTCAAAGTTTATGGACATAATGCAACATATGCAATGGCAGCAACAAGCTTACTAGAGATACTCAAAAATAAAGGATGACTCAATGAGAAGCGCTTTTACGAAAATATACAATGACCCATTTATTTTTGTGCCTGAGTTTCCAGATTTCATATTTGAACCATGGAGTCCACTATCAAAGAAGGAGCGAAGCGATTCATGCAAAGGCAATAATGATGGAGCAAAAGATGAGTCAAATTCGGAAGGATCTGGAAATAAATAAATGGGGGATCTTGACTTTATTATATTTATGTTCTTAGGTCATTTTAGGATTAAGTTGAATTAGAAAATTTTATTTTCGCATAATAAAGCAAGAGATGGAAATCATGAATAAAAATGAACACGTTGCAAAGTATAAAGTGTGGTAATAGGTATATACATGTCTAGGATTGGATCTAGAGAGAGCTTGGTACTTAAGCAGTCAATTTGACTCACCTCCTCTTTTCTAGAATCCTACCTAGTGTTTAGTATCTATTCACTTTAAACAATGAGAACATTGTTTATCTTAAGTAGGGGGGACCGGAAAATTGAAATTAATTCCACTCAGAATAAATTTTTATTTCAGTTATGATTAGGACATACTTTGTTCAATAAATTGAAATTTTGTTAAGTATGCTAAACTTCGGTATAAATAAAGTTCTGTTATTTCAATAAATTGTTATATTAGCTTAATAATGACATAAATGTATTTTTAATAAGGCATACAAATCATACCATAAATTTTAGTTCCTTAGGAAAGTTACGCATGCATAAAATTTTAAGTCTTTAGAATTGACTTAATAGTTTCTTAAGGAGAAATCCTAGGAAGCATGGAACGTTGAAAATGATTTAGGCAACTGTTGTTTGGACTGTTTGAGCCTTTCAAGCCAGCCATGATGAAATTTTATCCTTTGAAACCCAAATTTTAGACCATATGGCCTAATTTTATTTGAACCCTTGCAATATTTAGCCATCGCTTCTCTCTTAATTATCTTTAAATTGTCTCAAACACTAGACTCAACACTATTCAGAATATTCTTTGAAAATAAGTTTGGGGGAGTTGAAAAGAAGTATCAAATGCTCTAAAATTTGTAGTAAATTCAGTAAAATGCTCTTGTTAATTAAAAAAAAGAGCGCATGCACTTGAAAGAAAATAGATGAACAAAAGAGCATGTGAAAGCAAAGTAGGTTAGTGTATTGAGGGAAATTATTCCAAAGGTTCGATTGAAGCTGCGTCTAAGGTTTTAAGCCTAAATTTATCTATCTTTTACCTACCTTTAGCCTAGCCATGTTACAACCTTTTTAAAGACCTATTGATTCAAGTTTTCTGTGCTACCTACATTAGTGGAGAGAAATTGTTATGTTCAACATATGAAGGCGTAAGTTAAACTTAATGATTGCAGCTTAATCTTGAATAAGGAAATAAAATAAAATTGGTAAGGGTTAACATGTCTTTGTTAAGGAAGCATTTAGTCTAATTTTGCTATCATAATACTTGTTGAGATTAATTTGAACGATATGTATACTTAAGTAGCATAACTATCAAATTTCTTGTTTTTGAGCATAAGTATATTAAATTCATAATTCTGGGAAGAATGTTGTTCTAAAGGAATTTTTCAAAGGTGTTTTTCGAGTATTCTTTTCAATTTGTGTATTACTCAGGACGAGCAATGAATTAAGTTTGAGGATGTGGAAACATGGAAATTTACACATTTTGACATACATTTTTTAACTTAAAATCATACAGTTTCGATAAAATTCTTGTCGAAAAAATTTTAATTTTTATAAAATAATTAAAGTGCACTTAAAATATGAACATGTTGAATTTTAGTTAATTTTATAATTAATTTTGATGAATTTTAGTTATTTTCGATAGATTTGCACAAAGGGCAAAATGTAACACCCCTTACCCATATCAGACACCAGAATAGGGTACGAGGCATTACCGAACTTAATCACCTATAACCAATCATTTCTAAGTCACAAATTTCCATCCAAATTTAAAACTTTTCATATTCAATCATAGAGTCCCTAATATGGACCTACGAGGCCGAAAACATGCTTTGGAAGCAGTTTGAGACTAAACCGAGATGTAACATCCTGAATTTTTGGGCCTATGCGTTTAATGGGTGAACATGTGTAATGAGTTAATTTAGGTGTTAGGGGTCCAAATTGGGCTCAGGCTTAGGCAGAAGCCTTGGTTAAAATTATCTGTTTGGGCATTATAGGGTTTAAAAGGTAATATCTGTGTTTAAAACATCAAAATGGGCTTGTGGCCCAGTGGTCAGTGGCGCCACTTAGGGAGCAAGGAGGTGACGCCACACAAGGGAATAAGGGGCCCAAATTTAAGTTTCATGGAGCCCAATTCTTTTAATTTAAGTTAGCTAATTTTCGGCATTTGGGTTAGGTGGAGTGGTTGGCAACAAGGCTCAAAAATAGGAGGATTTATATGAATAGGATAATGTAGATATTATAGTTGATAATATGGAAGATAAAAGGAGAAAAGATAGGAGCTATCTGCAAGGCTAGGTGTTGGCCAAAATTCCATCACCTAGAGGAGTAAAGAAATTGGTTTCTTTATGGCAAAGGGGTGCCGAATTTTCCCTTTTTATTTGCTTAATTTTTAGTTATCAGGAAGGGCACTTTCGGTTTTTCATAGGTAAGTGCCAAAATTTCTATAAATAGGGAGGGTTCTCTTCTTTATTTTTTGGCATTTAGGGTTTCCATCTTTTCTTTCTCTTCTTTCTTCTAAAAGTCGAAAACTCCATTATTCTCTTTTTTTTTTCTAAAAGCCGAAAACTCTATTATTCTCTTCTTTCTTCTAAAAGACGAAAACTCCATCATTCTCTTCTTTCTTCTAAAAGCCGAAAACCCCATTATTCCTTTCTCTTCTTTCTCCTAAAAGCCTAAAACTCCATTATTCTCTTCTTTCTTCTAAAAGCCTAAAACTCCATTATTCTCTTCTTTCTTCTAAAAGTCGAAAGCTCCATTACTCTCTTCTTTCTTCTAAAAGCTGAAAACTCCATTTTTCTCTTCTTTCTTCTAAAAACCGAAAACTCCATTATTCTCTTCTTTCTTCTAAAAGCCGAAAACTCCATCATTCTCTTCTTTCTTCTAAAAGCCAAAAACTCCATTATTCTCTTCTCTTATTCCTTCTAAAAGCCGAATCTCTATAGATTTCTTCGAATCATCTTCTCTTCCTGATTTTCGCAAAAAGCCGGAATCCTCTGGGAGTAGCCGAATCTTCTCTAGTAAGCAGATCTCTTAGATCTAAAAGCCAAAAACACTAGTCCCTGAATCTCATATCTCTTTTCGGGATTTCAAGGCAGATAGCGGTGGTGTTGGCTACGGATAGTGTCGACTTAGAGGGTCTCGTTCTAACGGTAATCAGGTGTGTAGATCCTTATCACATAAGCTTTATTTTGTATTATACCTGTTAGGGGCTGAAAAACCGGAAAATGAGGCTGTATGAACAGTCGTGTGTAGATCTCTAACACACTAATAATCTGTATGAATATATGTATGTTTATGTTATAGGCTAAAAAGCCGGAAAGTGGCTGTGTAGACAGTCGAATGAAACCCAAAAAGGGTTAGGCAAGGAATGCTAGGTACGTAATCATAGAACTTCTCTATGAGTATCGATGTATGCGAAAGACTATAATCTCTTAGGTAGTAGATTGTTTGATTTTGCATGAATGTATGCATGGGATGGGTTTGTTATGAAAAGGGGAAGAGCATGTTAGATCACATGGTGATCGGTCGTAGAAAACCCACCTAATGAATTGTTAGATCACATGGTGATCGGTGGTAGAAAACCCACCTAATGAAATGCTAGATCACATGGTGATCGGTGGTAGAAAACCCACCTAATGAAATGTTAGATCACATGGTGATCGGTGGTAGAAAACCCACCTAATGAAATGTTAGGTCACTTGGTGATCGGTGGTAGAAAACCCATGTTAAAATTCCTGTTTGATAAGGAATAGGCAGTATGACTGTCGATATGGTGTGTAGCGGTTGGTGGGTTTATTGTAGAAATCCCCAATGTGTGATGGTTGGTACGGGTTGGTGTGTAGAGGATGGAATTCTAGGATGGGTTGGGCTTTGCATCATTTATTATCTGTCATGTGATTATGATTGTTGCCATTGTGTATGGGCCAGGGCTCATAATGTGTTTGTGGGCCCAAGCCTTTTATGTGTTTTCGGGATTTACACACTGAGTCTTGGTGACTCACCCTATTATTTTTCCCTAACTTTTCTGATGAGCAGTAGATCGTGGACATGGGAGCCGAGACGGACTCGAGGGGCCATCAAGCTTTATTTTTACAAATTATTTTTGGGTTTTCCTTTAAGTTTTATTTTGGGAATATTTAGGTAATAAGGCCCCATAGTTTATATTCGCCTAAGTAGTTTTTTTTTTTAATATTTGCAACTTATGAATTTATGTCAGGGGTTTATTTATACCAAATAATAATAATACAAGGTTTCTTTTCAAATGTCACTTATTTATTCAAATATTGCCTAATAACTTATGATTTTCTAAAACCAACGTAGCAAAAGATTTTAACGTTCAACCGTAGCATACCAGATCTGGTCGAAACGTTTGGGCCGGGTTTGGGGTGTTACAATTTGGTATCAAAGCCCAATTTAAAACTCGGGCTGTGGAATGGGCCTAGTAATGTTTTGTAAAGTTGATGTGAGTTTGGGAAAAATATCTTGGATGAAAATATGGCCTTCGAGTCTACCGGCATCCGATCCACGCAGGTAAGTATTCTAACTCTTTATATGATATGCATGATTAGGTTTGATGGGCTTGATGGACGTAGACTAGTATGTTAGGCATTGATGGACTTTAGGCTTAGTTTAAACAACTCTTTAAATTCATAAGACTTAATTTATCCAAACAAACCCGTGAACAAGTCGCTGGGTTAGGGTGTGGCAACAGGCATACGCATGTCTAGGATTGGATTCAGGGAGAGCTTGGTACTTAAGCAGTCCTAGTGACTCACCTCCTCTTCGCTGGAATCCTACCTGGTGTGTAGTGACTGTTCACCTTAGCCGTGAGGACTTGTTGGTGGGCCAAACTTTGTGATTAAAACCCGAAAGGGACCAGCCACCCTATTTCACAATCAAAATACCCCCAAGTTTTGTAAAATTTCCAAAATACACCTGATTTGCGAAAATTTCCAGAATACCCCAGAATTGTAAAACTACCAAAATTTGTGAAATTACCGAAACATTTTGGTTGGCAAAATTTCCAAAATACCTGTGGTTTGTGAAAATTTCTAAAACAACCGTGATTTTATAAAATACCCATGTTTTGCAAATTTACTCGAAAACCCCTAGATCTACAAAAGTAACTCGGTTTGCAAAATTAAATTTTCCAAAGTACCCCTGCTAAAAAAAACAACAACAACATCAAAATATCTCTATTTCGGAAAAAAAAAAGAAAAAAAAACCCAAGATACCCCATTTTGAGGAAACCACCAAAATACTCTTGTTTAAAAAAAAACTTGTTTTCCAAAATACCTTGTTTTATAAAAAAAAAGAAAAAAAAATGTACCAACATACCTCTAATTCGTAGAAAATCACCAAGATACGTTATTTTTGAAAATGCCCTGTGGGGCAAAACTACGGAAAAACCCCTAGGTAGTGAAATAACGAAGATACCCTTATGTGATGAATGTGAGTTCATGGATGTTATATGTTTGTTGATGTGTGATGGTTGAATGTATGTGGTTTTTAGAATTAGGAGATAATCTTGAGACTGAAACTGTAGATAGGTTCGAATTCGAAAGAACTACTCTTAAAACTACTTCCCATAAGATTGTTCATGGTTAATCAGTGAAAGAAATATATAATTCATAAAATTTTTAATTCAGATAATACGAGAATCAATGATGAGCGCTAGAAGAGGAAGAAGAGGCCGCGGCCGAGGCCATGGAAGTGTTAGGACTGATGTGCTGACTCAGCTAGTTAGGGAGGTACTGAACGAGGTTAAAGAAATCGGTGAAACACTTCGGGTTGGGTGTGTAGACTGTAAGAAAAAAAGAGATCGTAGTTTTCTAGGGTTACAGTCTCGTTCTGTGAAGCATGTTAAGGTACGTCCAAACTTTTGGGTTTGCAAATATTACAGATGACGTCATCAGGGTGAATGTTGGAGGAAGTCAGGAACATGTTTAAGATGCGGGTCTGAGGAGCATAAGGCTCGGGATTGTTCAACTACCATTAAGTCGGGTATGCTTTGTGTGGATGCTATATTTTTAGGTACAGAAACTGTATGCGTGCAATGTTTATATATTATTAAATTAGAGTGCGCAGCGAAAGCATAGTGGTGAGACTTGGGTAGTACGATTAATAGTTAGTTGGAAATTTCGAGGACGAAATTTCTTTAAGGGGGTAGAACTGTAACATCCTGAATTTTTGGGCCTATGCGTTTAATGGGTGAACATGTGTAATGAGTTAATTTAAGTGCTAGGGGTCCAAATTGGGCTCAGGCTTAGGCAGAAGCCTTGGTTAAAATTATCTGTTTGGGCATTATAGGGTTTAAAAGGTAGTATCTGTGTTTAAAATATTAAAATGGGCTTGTGGCCCAGTGGTCAGTGGCACCACTTAGGGAGCAAGGAGGTGACGCCACACAAGGGAATAAGGGGCCCAAATTTAAGTTTCATGGAGCCCAATTCTTCTAATTTAAGTTAGCTAATTTTCGGCATTTGGGTTCGGTGGAGTGGATGGCAACAAGGCTCAAAAATAGTAGGATTTATATGAATAGGATAATGTAGATATTATAGTTGATAATATGGAAGATAAAAGGAGAAAAGATAGGAGCTATCTGCAAGGCTAGGTGTTGGCCGAAAGTCCATCACCTAGAGGAGTAAAGAAATTGGTTTCTTTATGGCAAAGGGGTGCCGAATTTTGCTTTTTTATTTGCTTAATTTTTAGTTATCAGGAAGGGCACTTCCGGTTTTTCATAGGTAAGTGCCGAAATTTCTATAAATAGGGAGGGTTTTCTTCTTTATTTTTCAGAATTTAGGGTTTCCATCTTTTCTTTCTCTTCTTTCTTCTAAAAGCCGAAAACTCCATTATTTTCTTCTTTCTCCTAAAAGCCGAAAACTCCATTATTCTCTTCTTTCTTCTAAAAGCCGAAAACTCCATCATTCTCTTCTTTATTCTAAAAGCCGAAAACCCCATTATTCTTTTCTCTTCTTTCTCCTAAAAGCCGAAAACTCCATTATTCTCTTCTTTCTTCTAAAAGCCGAAAACTCTATTATTCTCTTCTTTCTTCTAAAAGTCGAAAACTCCATTATTCTCTTCTTTCTTCTAAAAGCCGTGTAACACCCCAAACCCGGCCCATGCATTTCGACCGGATCTGGCATGTCACGGCTTGTACTTTGAAAACTTTTGCTTTGTATGTTATGGAAATCATAAGTCAATTGAACATTATTTGGATAGATAGGTGGCATTTTAAAAATATGGAATCCTTTGTATTATTATTATTAAAAGTATAACAAACCTTATCATAAATTCATAAGTTGCTGAACATTGAAAACGACTTAGTTGAATGAAAACTAGGGGCCTTATTACATAAATATTCTCGAAATAACAATGAAATAAAGTAAACTTAAAGAACTCCCAAAAGAAAATAACTTGTAGAAATAGAACTTGATGGCCGCTCGAGTCCCTCTCGGCTCCCATGTCCACGATCTAATGTTGATCTGGAAGAGTAGAGAAAAGGAAAGCGTGAGTCACAAAGACTCAGTGTATAAATCTCAAAACACACATCGACCTGAGCCCACAAACACATTATGGGCCCTGGCCCATACAGGAATGCATCAATCATAATCACATAATAAACAATAAAGAATGAATAACCCAACCCATCCTAGGTTTCCATCCTCTACACACCAACCCGTACCAACCATCACACCGTGGGGATTTCTACAATCAACCCTCCATCCGCTACACACCAAAACGACATCTGTACTGCCTATTCCTATTAAGTAGGAATCATTAAACGTGGCATAGCCACCGATCACTATGTGACCTTACATTTAAATTATGTGGGATTTCTACCACCGATCACCAAGTGACCTATCATACACTTCCCCTTCAATTATCATCATTCCCACCCCATGCATACATACATAAAGAAAACATCAAGCAGACTTATATATTCTTCGATACACATAGGGAGTTCTATGTTTACGTACCTGGCATCCTTGCCTAACCCTTTTTAGGGTTCCATTCGACTGTCTATACAGCCTTATTCCGGCTTTTTAGCCTATAACATACATAAATAGAAATACATACACGTTTATTAGTAGTGTGTTAGAGATCTACACACCTGTTTACCGATAAAATGAGGCTTTCTATATCGATGCTATCCTTAGTCGACACAACTGCTATTGCCTAAGGTGTTGTTCAGAAGCCGGTCCACAACTAATTGGCCAATCCCGAAGAGTAGATACTGCTCGTTTCTTAAACTTAGGGATTCTTTCTTTTGCCTGATCCATATTTAATTCCATCAACTCCTTATCAGAGCTACTATAACAATATTTAATCGTTAATCCTCCTTATAGAGTTAAAATCATATATATATTGAACGAATTTAATACAAATCTAGGGATAATCTTCTTACCTTAAAATCCCGAAATTGGAGACTTATGATTTTCGGCTTTTAGATCTAGTCGACTAAGCTTCCTTCAAATCCCGAATTGCCGCCCATCATAAAACCATTAACTGCTAGCTTTCGGCTTTTGCCTTTCTAAAATAGATTATGAGAACTAATCAAAAATCGACTCTTACCTTAGCTTAAGAGATTCGGCTAGCACTAGGGAGAGGATTCAGCAATGCCAATGGAAGATTTAAATGCCAAAAGTATAGAACAATTCCTCAAATAGGATGAATAAAAGAAAAAGTGATGGATGCTTCGGCTTTTTAGAGAAATCGGCACAAGGGAAAAGAAAGTGGGGAAAGGTTTCGGCTTGTTGAAGTAATTGAAGAAAAAAATTTGGAGAGGGAGAGGCTAGGGAATTTTGGCACTAAGGGAGAGGATTTTAGGGTTTTCAATGTCAGAAACAAGGAGTTAGCCCCCCTATTTATAGATTTTTGACACCTACTGCTAAATACCGAATACGCCATTAAAATTTAAGCTAGAAGAGAGGAGAATTTCGGCACCCTCTATGCCATGCAGTAGCCGAATTTTACACTCCTCTAGGTGGTGGATTTTCGGCCAACACTTCCTTTGAAGATAAGATCCTAACTTTTCTCCTTTTTATCTATGATATTATCACTTAAAAATCCACATAATTTTTCCTATTTTATAGCCTTATAGCCATCCACCTCTTACTAACCCTAATGCCAAATTTAACTCACTTAAATTAAAAGATCTGGGCCTCATTAAACTTAAATTTTGGGCCCCTAAATCCCTTGTGTGTGGCGTCACTACTAAATCCCTTATAGTGCCACTTATTGTTGGGCCACAAGCCCATGTTTGGCATTTTAAACATAATTACCACCTTTTTAATTCCTTAATGCCCAAGCTAATAATTTAATCAAGGCCTTAGCCTAATCTTGAGCCCAATTTGGACCCCTATCGCTTAAATTAACCTATTAAAGTTATCCCTACACTAAATGCATAAGCCCATAAATTTAGGATGTTACAGTTCTACCCCCCTTAAAGAAATTTCGTCCTTGAAATTACCTGGTCAGAAAAGATGAGGGTATTGCTGCCTTATTGCTTCCTCGAGTTCCCACGTAGCCTCCTCGGAACCATGATTCCTCCATAGCACTTTAACCAATGGAACCGTTTTTCTTCTCAACACCTTGACATCACGATCCAAACTTTCTACTGGTTCCTCTTCGAAGGATAGATCAGGTCTTACCTCGATTTCCTCCACAGGCATAATATGGGACGGATCCGAACGGTATCGTCTTAACATAGAGACGTGAAATACATCGTGAATTTAACTTAGTTCCGGAGGTAACTCTAGTTGATAGGCTACTGGTCCTACTCGTTTCAACACCCGATATGGTCCGATAAATCTAGGACTTAATTTACCCTTTCGACCAAACCTTAATACCTTCTTCCACGGTGACACCTTTAAAAATACTTTATCACCCACTGCGAACTCTATGTCCTTACGCTTTAAATCAGCATAAGACTTCTGTCTGTCCGATGCCTCCTTCAGTCGAACCCAAATCAATTCAACCTTCTCTTCGGTCTCGGTCACCAACTCCGGACCCAAAATTCGGCGTTCTCCTAGTTCTGTCCAGCATGTAAGAGTACGATATTTCCGCTCGTATAAAGTTTCATAGGGCGCCATCTGAATACTTGACTGGTAGTTATTGTTGTAAGCAAATTCTGCTAACAGTAAGAACTCTTCGCAACTACCTCTTAAATCAATGACACATCCTCTCAACATGTCCTCCAAGATCTGAATCACCCGCTCAGACTGTCCATCGGTCTGAGGATGAAACGTTGTACTAAAATCCAACTTCGTACCCAACGCTTAATGCAACGCCTTCCAAAATCGTCAGGTAAACCTAGGGTCCCTATCCGATATGATTGAAACCGGTACTCCATGCAACCTTACCACCTCTGCTATGTATAACTTAGCTAACTTCTGCAAGGAGTAGTCAACACGTACTGAGATGAAGTGTGCAGACTTCGTCAAGCGATCAACAACTACCCAAATCGCATCTTTCTTAGTAGGTGTGAGGGGAAGCCCACTAACAAAATCCATGGTGATTCTTTCCCACTTCCATTGTGGAATCTTCACTGGCTGTAATAACCCTAATGGTAACTAATGTTCCGCCTTGACCTGCTGACAGGTCAAACACTTACCCACCAATTCAGTTACCTCTTGCTTCAAACCCGGCCACCAGAACTGATCTCTCAAATCTCGAAACATCTTACTTCCTCCAGGGTGCATAGCGTATGCACTACCATGCGCCTCATTCAGAATCCTCTGCCTTAGCTCTGGATCTTTTGGCATGCAAACCTTCCCTCGGTAGCATAACAATCTTTCCTCATTCATACTGAATTCTGCTGGCCCATCCTTTGGGATTAGTTGCAATTTCCCCTTTAGCAACTCTTCGGTCTGTTGCCTCTCCTTCACTTGACTAATCCAAGTAGGTTTCACTTGAAGTTCGACTAATAAGCTTCCATTCTCATACAAACTAAGGTGAGCAAACATTGCCCTTAGATCAGAGACTACTTTACGACTTAGAGCATCCGCTACTATATTAGCCTTACCCGGATGATATTCGATCGAGCAATCGTAATCCTTTAGTAACTCGATCCACCTTCTCTGCCTTAGGTTAAACTCCTTCTGAGTCAAAAGATACTTCAAGCTCTTATGATCTGTGTAAATGACAGATTTCTCCCCGTATAGATAATGCCTCCAAATTTTTAAGGCAAACACCACTGCCGCTAATTCCAAATCATGGGTGGGGTAATTCAATTCATGCGGTCTTAACTGCCGAGATGCATATGCAACCACCTTTCCATCTTGCATCAACACACACCCTAATCCCGAGTGTGACGCATCACAGTAAATTACGAACTCCTTCCCCACCTCTGGCTAAATCAACACCGGAGCCTCCGTCAAAAACCTTTTTAACTTTTCAAAACTCTCCTGCTACTTATCAGACCAAACAAACGGAACTCCTTTCCGTAGTAACTTGGTCAACGGTGCCGCGACCGAAGAAAATCCTTCAACAAACCTTCGGTAATATCCTGCTAGACCAAGAAAGCTCTTAATCTCAGCCACAGACCTAGGTGGCTTCCAATCCAACACTGTTTCAATCTTTCGAGGGTCAACCCTAATCCCTTCTGCCGACACAACGTGCCCTAGAAACGTTACTTCCCTCATCCAAAATTCACACTTACTAAATTTGGCATACAACTGCTTCTCCCTTAGGATCTGAAAAACTATTCGCAGGTGAGCATCATGCTCCTCCTCTGACTTCAAATAAACTAAGATATCATCGATAAACACCACGACACACCGATCTAAGTAAGGTTGGAATACTCGATTCATCATGTCCATGAACGCTGCGGCGCGTTGTTTAATCCAAACGGCATCACCATAAACTCATAGTGACCGTAGCGAGTCCTAAAAGCTGTCTTATGTATATCCACCTCCTTGACCCTAAGCTGATGGTACCCTGACCTCAGATATATCTTAGAAAAGATTGAGGCTCCCTTCACCTGATCGAACAAGTCATTGATCCTTGGCAACGGGTACTTGTTCTTGATTGTTAGCTTATTCAACTGGCGATAATCAATACACATACACATTGATCCATCCTTCTTCTTAACAAATAACACCGGCGCTCCCCATGGCGACACACTCGGTCGAATAAATCCTCTATCCAACAACTCTTGTATCTGCACTTTCAGCTCTACCAATTCCTTCGGCGTCATCCTATATGGAGCGATAAATACCGGTGCTGTTCTCGGGAGAAGATCGATACCAAACGCCACTTCACGATCTGGGGGTAATCCCGGAAGCTCTTCAGGGAAAACATCAGGAAATTCCTTTACCGTCCTGACGTCCCCAACAGTGAGATCCTTGGCTTCTAGAGCCCGAACAAACAATAAAACTGCCTCGCACCCTTTCCTCACCATCCTTTCTGCTCTTAGGGCAGTCACCACATTCGACAAGCAGTTCCCCCTTTCTTCTATCACCAACACTTCATCACCCTCGGAGGTTTTTAATACCATACGCTTGGCTGCGCAATCTAGATTAGCTTGATACTTCACAAGCCAATCCATGCCTAAAATTAAATCAAACTCTCCGAATGGTAATTCCATCAAATCCTTTCAGAAAACTGTCCCCTGAACTTCTAGAGGTACTTCCCGATAAAGTTTATCCACTACTACCGGTTGTCCTAACGGGCTAACTACAGTCATTGCCTTAGGGGTAATTTCAGATTCTAGCCTTAAAGTCCCCGATACGCTACTAGCTACGTACGAATGCGTCGACCCAATGTCAATCAATGCAGTGTAAGGCAAACCAAAAATTAAGAACGTACCGGTTATGACATCCGATGCATCAGCCTCCTCTCGACGTCTGACAGCATAGACCAACCCCGGCAGTCTCGCCTCAGTGTTTCCTGCCCCTTGGCCTGGTGCTCCACGACCCCGACCAACACCATTACCACCTCGGCCTGCACCACGACCTCTTTGTGGCTGCTGACCTCCTCTACCAGGCTGAGCATTCCCTCGACCCATGGTCCCTTCACCGTCCCGTTGCTGCGAACAATTTTTAACTTGGTGGTCCGTAGATCCACACCTAAAACACTTCCCACTGCCTGCCCAACATTCCTCGGCATGAAATTTGCCGTATCGAGCACACCTTGGGGTCTGGTTAGCAGTAGTAGGTTTCTCTTCCCGTTTCGATCCATCAGACCTGGACCTTTTCTGAGTACGCCCAGTTAACGATCCAAAATTCCTCTTATTTCCTCCTCTATCTTTATCCTGATTCAGTTTCTCAGTCCGCTTCACCTCTTCAGCTATCTTAGCCTTTTCCATGAGCACAGTAAATTCCCTCTCTGTGGCTGGCATCTCATTCCCAAAACCATGACCAGATCCTACTGGTTCCGACACCGTCATCCTACCCCTACCACGACCACGTGGCGGACGTCCTCGACCCCTTGTACTCATTCTACCGATACGCGTTTATCTGATTAGAAATTTTATGAACTATTAGTTTTCTTCCACTGTTTTAACCACGATCAGTCTTATGAATAATAGCTTTAAGAGTAATTCTTTCGAATTCGCATTCACCATACAGTCTCAAGTTCATGTCCTCTAGGGAACACATACATTCAATCATGAACTCACGTTCATTACAGAAAAGTGTTGTTGTTGTTGTTGTTGTTGTTTTTACTACCCAGGGGTATTTTCGTAACTTTATCCTACAGGGGTATTTTCGTAATTTTCCAAAATAAGGTTCCTTGGTGATTTTGTCAAATAAGGGTATTTTGGTAATTTTGCATTCCCGGGGTATTTTGGTAATTTTGAAAATCGGGAGTATTTTGGTAATTTTGGAATTCGGGGCATTTCGGTAATTTTGAAATCCGGAGGTATTTCGATAATTTTGAAATCCAAGGGTATTTCGGTAATTTTAAAATTCGGGGGTATTTCGGTAATTTTAAAATTCGGGGGCATTTCGATAATTTTACCAAACAAGGGTAATTTGGTAACTCTACAAACCAGGGTTATTTTGGTCATTTTGCAAAACAAGGGTAATTTGGTAATTTTCTTCAAAGCGGTGAACATTTTCAAATCAAGTGTATTTTTTTTTTTGAAGTGTACAAAACTTAGGGGTTTTTTGTTTGCAAAATAGAGTGGTTCGTCCCTTTCGGGTTTTAATTATGGGTTCAGCCCATGAACAAGTCCTTATAGCTATAGTGAACAGTCACTACGCACCAGGTAAGATTCCAGCGAAGAGGAGGTGAGTCACTAGGACTGCTTAAATACCAAGCTCTCCCTGAATCCACTCCTAGGCATGTGTATGCCTATTGCCACACCCCGTCATGGCTAAAGTGAACAGTCACTATGCACCAGGTAAGATTCCAGCGAAGAGGAGGTGAGTCACTTGGACTGCTTAAATACCAAGCTCTTCCGGATCTACTCCTAGACATGCATATGCCTGTTGCCACACCTTAGTCTTGCGACTCGTTTACAGGTTTTGTTTAGTGAAATTAAGTCTTATGGAATTGAAGAGTTGTTTGCCTAAGCCTAGAGTCCATCAGGTTCTAATCTAGATAGTTTACGTGTAACACCCCAAAACCGGCCCAAACACTACAACCGGATCTGGTATGTCACTACGAAAAATTCTATCAAAACATGTCGTATTTTCAGAAAAGCCCAAATATGTTTTATATAGAATATGCTTAAGTAAAGTAAAATCCAAACTTAAATACATGCCTTAGTTTAATTAAAATAAAACTTAAATGACTTAAAGTAATAGAAGCCCATAATAAAACATAATAGCCCATGGCCTTATTACAACGAGATTTGAAGTCCATTAATTAAAAATATTAAATAAAACTTGAGTCTCTTTTTGCCAAATCTACATATTCTTCTGCATGGCCACCTTGCGTTCCTCTCCAGCCCGGTCCGAATCACTAGGTATCACCTGAAATGTTAATTAAAAGGGTGAGTCGCGAGACTCAGTGTGCAGCCCTCATGCACCACTAGAGTTTGGGCCTTAAGCCCATTAAACAAAATAAACAGTGTAATAATCATAATAAAAATTAATAGCAAATAATATGCAAGGCCCAACCCGTTTGCCTAGGTTTCCATCCGCTACACGCCCCCATACCAACCGTTCACACCATTGGGGATTTCTACAATCGACCCACACCGCTACACACCATGATGGCAGTCATGCTGCTCATTCACATATGATGGCCGAAGCCCTTATAACATATAACGGCCGAAGCCCGTATAACATTTAATGGCCGAAGCCCGTATAACAGTTCACGGCATTAGTCGCTACACATATAACATATAACTTCCTCCTTTCATCAACCCAACCCATGCAATCACATACAAGCATTTTACTTATAACGTTTAAACAGATTATTTACTAACCTGGGGATCCGCTTTTACCCTCCTTGGGCTTTCATCAATAAACCGAGATTTTGGCATTTATCAAAACGTATAAAACACATGAACATACAATAATAGGCAGATCTAGATGGTCGGGAGGTATTACACACCTGATTAATGTCGATACCCTTGCTAGACCGATCTACAACTTTGCTCAAAAAGCCGGAAAGATGTGAAAATAGGCCTCTCCTATATTCAGCCATAGTTAGTATTCTACTCGATTTTATATATATGAATAAACAAATCCTCTTACCTTGAAATCCTGAATGTAACACGATTTTATAACTTAGAGATCTATGAGTTTCAGCTTCTAGGAAAAATCCCGAAAAGATGATCTATTGCGCTTTCGGCTTTTGAAAGAACTAAAAAATGAAAAGATGGCTAAGGGAGATTCAGCCAATGAATATTAAGGAGAAGAATAGGTGTAGTTTCGGCTTTTGAATCAAAGTGAAGATGAGGGAATAGGCTTAGAGATTTCGACTTTTGCAGAGAATGAAGAAGAAGATGGAACTTTAGGAGTTTTCGACTTTTACTCAGAGAAGAAGAGAAAAGAATGAGAGAAAAACCCCAAATGCCGAAATTGAAGAGATATTCCCCCTATTTATAGAAATTTCGACACTTACCTAACCTTGTAGATAAATCCTATCTTTTCTCCTTCATCTTAGTCTACTAGCTCATCTAAAAGAGACTTAATTATCTCTAACTCCTCCCTCCTTTATCAGCATATTATCCACATAATTTAAACATTAAAATCCCTAAAGTTTAGCCTTTATCTGCTTATTATCCTCATAAAATAAATTCCTAAATAATAGCCTTTATCTACTTATTATCCACATATTTTAAACATTAAAATCCCTAAATTTTAGCCATGTTGCCATCCACTCCACCTAATCCTAATGCCCATAATTTAGCTAACTTAAATTAAAAGAATTGGGCTCCATGAAACTTAAATTTGGGCCCCTTACTCCCTTGTGTGGCGTCACCTCCTAAGATTGGGCCACAAGCCCACTTTGGTATTTTAAACATAGATACTACCTTTTAAACCCCTATAATGCCCAAACAGAAATTTTTAATCAAGGCCTCTACCTAAGCCTGAGCCCAATTTGGACCCCTAACACTTAAATTAACACATTAAACATATCCACCCATTAAACACATAGGCCCAAAAATTCAGGATGTTACAGTTCTACCCCCTTAAAGAAATTTTGTCCTCGAAATTTCCAACTAACTATTAATCGTACTACCTAAGTCCCACTACCATGCTTTCGCTGCGCACTCCAATTCTAAACACAAAATAAACACTTAGTATTCTATGGTAGAGTACGCACCGGTATTCACATCTAGAGTGTCCTCGTCCCCTTGTACTCATGCTATCGGTTCGCGTTTATCTGATTAAACTTTTTATGAATTATTGGTTTTCTTCCACTGATTATCCACGAATAGTCTTATGATTAGTAGTTTTAGGAGTATTTCTTTCGAATTCGCAATTCAGTCTCAAGTTCACCTTTCTTAGTTCTAAGAACTACATACATTCAACTGACAACATCCATACACCCACATTCAATACATAGGGGTGTTTTCGTTATTCCACTACCCAGGGGTATTTTCGTAATTTTATCCTACAGGGGTATTTTCATAATTTTATCCTACAGGGGTATTTTCGTAATTTTTCAAAATAAGGTCCTTGGTGATTTTGTGAAGTAAGGGTATTTTGGTCATTTTGCAAAACAAGGATAGTTTGGTAAATTCTTTTTTCAAACTTTGATGTTGTTTGTTGTTTTTTTTTTCAAACAGGGGTACTTTTGGAAAAAAACTAGTTTCATGGTCCGGGTCATTCTTGTAAACGTGAGATTTTCGGTAAATTTTCAAAACATCAGTATTTTATAAAATCATGGTTAGTTGGAAGTTTTCACAAATCAAATGCATTTTGAAATTTTTTTACAAAACCTTGGGATTTTTTTTTTCAAAAATAGGGTGGTTGGTCCCGTTCGGGTTTTAATCATAGGGTTTAGCCCATCAACCA
The DNA here is from genome assembly GCA_005393395.2 of Gossypium australe. NCBI lineage: Eukaryota > Viridiplantae > Streptophyta > Magnoliopsida > Malvales > Malvaceae > Gossypium > Gossypium australe. The sequence continues at coordinate 73,570,497 of CM016616.1, forward strand.
GTCCTCGTAACTAGGGTGAATAGTCACTACGCACCAGGTAGGATTCTAGTGAAGAGGAGGTGAGTCGCTAGGACTGCTTAAGTACCAAGCTCTCCCTGAATCCACTCCTAGACATGCGTATGCCCATTGCCACACCCTAACTTGGCTAAGGTGAACAGTCACTACGCACCAGGTAGGATTCCAGTGAACAGGAGGTGAGTCACTAGGACTGCTTAAATACCAGGCTCTTCCGGATCCTTCCTAGACATGCGTATGACGGTTACCACACCCTAGCCTTGTGGCTCGTTAACGGGTTTGTTCAGTGAAATTAAGTTTTATGAAATTTTAAGAAGTAGTTTGTACTAAGCCTAGAGTCCATCAAGTTCTAATTCTAACTAATCTACGTCTCACTAGGCCCATTAAGCCCACATACATAAAGATCACACAATGGTTCAGAGTACTTACCTGACAGACTTGGGCCGGAGACACAGGTGCCATGCCGAGCTAACAGATATGTTATTACTTAAAGATAGTCATATTTCAAAAGCCCATTTTAGAAAACGTTTTGAGCCCAAAAACCCCAGAGCAGAGTTTTGAACCGGGCTCTGATACCAATTTGTACACCCCAAACCCGGCCCAAACACTACAACCGGATCTGGTATGTCACTAAGAAAAATTCTATCAAAACATGTCGTATTTTCAGAAAAGTCCAAATATGTTTTATATAGAATATGCTTAAGTAAAGTAAAATCCAAACTTAAATACATGCCTTAGTTTAATCAAAATAAAAACTTAAATGACTTAAAGTAATAGAAGCCCATAATAAAACATAATAGCCCATGGCCTTATTACAACGAGATTTGAAGTCCATTAATTAAAAATATAAAATAAAACTTGAGTCTCTTTTTGCCAAATCTACAAATTCTTCTGCATGGCCACCTTGCGTTCCTCTTCAGCCCGGTCCGAATCACTAGGTATCACCTGAAATATTAATTAAAAGGGTGAGACGCGAGACTCAGTGTGCAACCCTTATGCACCACTAGAGTTTGGGCCTTAAGCCCATTAAACAAAATAAACAGTGTAATAATCATAATAAAAATTAATAGCAAATAATATGCAAGGCCCAACCCGTTTGCCTAGGTTTCCATCCGCTACATGCCCCCGTACCAACCGTTCACACCATTGGGGATTTCTACAATCGACCCACACCGCTACACACCATGATGGCAGTCATGCTGCTCATCCACATATGATGGCCGAAGCCCTTATAACATATAACGGTCGAAGCCCGTATAACATTTAATGGCCAAAGCCCGTATAACAGTTCACGGCATTAGTCGCTACACATATAACGTATAACTTCCTCCTTTCATCAACCCAACCCATGCAATCACATACAAGCATTTTACTTATAACGTTTAAACAGATTATTTACTAACCTGGGGATCCGCTTTTACCCTCCTTGGGCTTTCATCAATAAACCGAGATTTTGGCATTTATCAAAACGTATAAAACACATGAACATACAATAATAGGCAGATCTAGATGGTCGGGAGGTATTACACACCTGATTAATGTCGATACCCTTGCTAGACCGATCTACAACTTTGCTCAAAAAGCCGGAAAGATGTGAAAATAGGCCTCTCCTATATTCAGCCATAGTTAGTATTCTACCCGATTTTATATATATGAATAAACAAATCCTCTTACCTTGAAATCCTGAATGTAACACAATTCTATAACTTAGAGATCTCTGAGTTTCAGCTTCTAGGAAAAATCCCGGAAAGATGATCTATTGTGCTTTCGGCTTTTGAAAGAACTAAAAAAATGAAAAGATGGCTAAGGGAGATTCAGCCAATGAATATTAAGGAGAAGAATAGGTGTAGTTTCGGCTTTTGAATCAAAGTGAAGATGAGGGAATAGGCTTAGAGATTTCGGCTTTTGCAGAGAGTGAAGAAGAAGATGGAACTTTAGGAGTTTTCAACTTTTACTCAGAGAAGAAGAGAAAAGAATGAGAGAAAAACCCCAAATGCCGAAATTGAAGAGATATTCCCCCTATTTATAGAAATTTCGACACTTACCTAACCTTGTAGATAAATCCTATCTTTTCTCCTTCATCTTAGTCTACTAGCTCATCTAAAAGAGACTTAATTATCTCTAACTCCTCCCTCCTTTATCAGCATATTATCCACATATTTTAAACATTAAAATCCCTAAATTTTAGCCTTTATCTGCTTATTATCCTCATAAAATAAATTCCTAAATAATAGCCTTTATCTACTTATTATCCACATATTTTAAACATTAAAATCCCTAAATTTTAGCCATGTTGCCATCCACTCCACCTAATCCTAATGCCCATAATTTAGCTAACTTAAATTAAAAGAATTGGGCTCCATGAAACTTAAATTTGGGCCCCTTACTCCCTTGTGTGGCGTCACCTCCTAAGATTGGGCCAAAAGCCCACTTCGGTATTTTAAACATAGATACTACCTTTTAAACCCCTATAATGCCCAAACAGAAATTTTTAATCAAGGCCTCTACCTAAGCCTGAGCCCAATTTGGACCCCTAACACTTAAATTAACACATTAAACATATCCACCCATTAAACGCATAGGCCCAAAAATTCAGGATGTTACAGTTCTACCCCCTTAAAGAAATTTTGTCCTCGAAATTTCCAACTAACTATTAATCGTACTACCTAAGTCCCACTGCCATGCTTTCGCTGCGCACTCCAATTCTAAACCCAAAATAAACACTTAGTACTCTATGGTAGAGTACGCACCGGTATTCACATCTAGAGTGTCCTCGTCCCCTTGTACTCATGCTATCGGTTCGCGTTTATCTGATTAAATTTTTTATGAATTATTGGTTTTCTTCCACTGATTATCCACGAATAGTCTTATGATTAGTAGTTTTAGGAGTATTTCTTTCGAATTCGCAATTCAGTCTCAAGTTCACCTTTCTTAGTTCTAAGAACTACATACATTCAACTGACAACATCCATACACCCACATTCAATACATAGGGGTATTTTCGTTATTCCACTACCCAGGGGTATTTTCGTAATTTTATCCTACAGGGGTATTTTCGTAATTTTATACTACAGGGGTATTTTCGTAATTTTTCAAAATAAGGTCCCTGGTGATTTTGTGAAGTAAGGGTATTTTGGTCATTTTGCAAAACAAGGATAGTTTGGTAAATTCTTTTTTCAAACTTTGATGTTGTTTGTTGTTTTTTTTCAAACAGGGGTACTTTTGGAAAAAAACTAGTTTCATGGTCCGGGTCATTCTTGTAAACGTGAGATTTTCGGTAAATTTTCAAAACATCAGTATTTTATAAAATCATGGTTAGTTGGAAGTTTTCACAAATCAAATGCATTTCAAAATTTTTCTACAAAACCTTGGGATTTTTTTTTTCAAAAATAGGGTGGTTGGTCCCGTTCGAGTTTTAATCATAGGGTTTAGCCCATCAACCAGTCCCCGTAACTAGGGTGAATAGTCACTACGCACCAGGTAGGATTCTAGTGAAGAGGAGGTGAGTCGCTAGGACTGCTTAAGTACCAAGCTCTCCCTGAATCCACTCCTAGACATGCGTATGCCCATTGCCACACCCTAACTTGGCTAAGGTGAATAGTCACTACGCACCAGGTAGGATTCCAGTGAAGAGGAGGTGAGTCACTAGGACTGCTTAAATACCAGGCTCTTCCGGATCCTTCCTAGACATGCGTATGACGGTTACCACACCCTAGCCTTGCGGCTCGTTAACGGGTTTGTTCAGTGAAATTAAGTTTTATGAAATTTTAAGAAGTAGTTTGTACTAAGCCTAGAGTCCATCAAGTTCTAATTCTAACTAATCTACGTCTCACTAGGCCCATTAAGCCCACATACATAAAGATCACACAATGGTTCAGAGTACTTACCTGGCGGACTTGGGCCGGAAACGCAGGTGCCATGCTGAGCTAACAGATCTGTTATTACTTAAAGATAGTCATATTTCAAAAGCCCATTTTAGAAAACGTTTTGAGCCCAAAAACCCCAGAGCAGAGTTTTGAACCGGGCTCTGATACCAATTTGTAACACCCCAAACCCGGCCCAAACACTACAACCGGATCTGGTATGTCACTAAGAAAAATTCTATCAAAACATGTCGTATTTTCAGAAAAGCCCAAATATGTTTTATATAGAATATGCTTAAGTAAAGTAAAATCCAAACTTAAATACATGCCTTAGTTTAATCAAAATAAAAACTTAAATGACTTAAAGTAATAGAAGCCCATAATAAAACATAATAGCCCATGGCCTTATTACAACGAGATTTGAAGTCCATTAATTAAAAATATAAAATAAAACTTGAGTCTCTTTTTGCCAAATCTACATATTCTTCTGCATGGCCACCTTGCGTTCCTCTCCAGCCCGGTCCGAATCACTAGGTATCACCTGAAATATTAATTAAAAGGGTGAGTCGCGAGACTCAGTGTGCAACCCTTATGCATCACTAGAGTTTGGGCCTTAAGCCCATTAAACAAAATAAACAGTGTAATAATCATAATAAAAATTAATAGCAAATAATATGCAAGGCCCAACCCGTTTGCCTAGGTTTCCATCCGCTACACGCCCCCGTACCAACCGTTCACACCATTGGGGATTTCTACAATCGACCCACACCGCTACACACCATGATGGCAGTCATGCTACTCATCCACATATGATGGCCGAAGCCCTTATAACATATAACGGCCAAAGCCCGTATAACATTTAATGGCCGAAGCCCGTATAACAGTTCACGGCATTAGCCGCTACACATATAACGTATAACTTCCTCCTTTCATCAACCCAACCCATGCAATCACATACAAGCATTTTACTTATAACGTTTAAACAAATTATTTACTAACCTGGGGATCCGCTTTTACCCTCCTTGGGCTTTCATCAATAAACCGAGATTTCGGCATTTATAAAAACGTATAAAACACATGAACATACAATAATAGGCAGATCTAGATGGTGGGGAGGTATTACACACCTGATTAATGTCGATACCCTTGCTAGACCGATCTACAACTTTGCTCAAAAAGCCGGAAAGATGTGAAAATAGGCCTCTCCTATTCAGCCATAGTTAGTATTCTACCCGATTTTATATATATGAATAAACAAATCCTCTTACCTTGAAATCCTGAATGTAACACAATTCTATAACTTAGAGATCTATGAGTTTCAGCTTCTAGGAAAAATCCCGGAAAGATGATCTATCGCGCTTTCGGCTTTTGAAAGAACTAAAAAATGAAAAGATGGCTAAGGGAGATTCAGCCAATGAATATTAAGGAGAAGAATAGGTGTAGTTTCAGCTTTTGAATCAAAGTGAAGATGAGGGAATAGGCTTAGAGATTTCGGCTTTTGCAGAGAATGAAGAAGAAGATGGAACTTTAGGAGTTTTCGACTTTTACTCAGAGAAGAAGAGAAAAGAATGAGAGAAAAACCCCAAATGCCGAAATTGAAGAGATATTCCCCCTATTTATAGAAATTTCGGCACTTACCTAACCTTGTAGATAAATCCTATCTTTTCTCCTTCATCTTAATCTACTAGCTCATCTAAAAGAGACTTAATTATCTCTAACTCCTCCCTCCTTTATCAGCATATTATCCACATATTTTAAACATTAAAATCCCTAAATTTTAGCCTTTATCTGCTTATTATCCTCATAAAATAAATTCCTAAATAATAGCTTTTATCTACTTATTATCCACATATTTTAAACATTAAAATCCCTAAATTTTAGCCTTGTTGCCATCCACTCCACCTAATCCTAATGCCCATAATTTAGCTAACTTAAATTAAAAGAATTGCGCTCCATGAAACTTAAATTTGGGCCCCTTACTCCCTTGTGTGGCGTCACCTCCTAAGATTGGGCCACAAGCCCACTTTGGTATTTTAAACATAGATACTACCTTTTAAACCCCTATAATGCCCAAACAGAAATTTTTAATCAAGGCCTCTACCTAAGCCTGAGCCCAATTTGGACCCCTAACACTTAAATTAACACATTAAACATATCCACCCATTAAACGAATAGGCCCAAAAATTCAGGATGTTACATTACCTCCCATAAAGCCCATTACGCCCACATTTATAACACAATTAGGAGTTCAGAATACTTACCTGGGTGGATTGGATGCCGGTAGACTCGAAGGCCATGTCTTCAAACCAAAAATTTTCCTTAAATATTTTTTTCTGAAACATTTCTAGACCTATTTCACAGCCCGAGTTTTGAACTGGGCTCTGATACCAAATTGTAACACCCCAAACTCGGCCCATGCGTTTCGACCGGATCTGGCATGTCACGGCTTGTACTTTGAAAACTTTTGCTTTGTATGTTATGGAAATCATAAGTCAATTGAACATTATTTGGATAGATAGGCGGCATTTTAAAAATATGGAATCCTTTGTATTATTATTATTAAAAGTATAACAAACCTTATCATAAATTCATAAGTTGCTTAACATTGAAAACGACTTAGTTGAATGAAAACTAGGGGCCTTATTATATAAATATTCTCGAAATAACAATAAAATAAAGTAAACTTAAAGAAATCCCAAAAGAAATTAACTTGTAGAAATAGAACTTGATGGCCCCTCGAGTTCCTCTCGGCTCCCATGTCCACGATCTACTGTTCATCTGGAAGAGTAGAGAAAAGGAAAGCGTGAGTCACAAAGACTCAGTGTCTAAATCTCAAAACACACATCGACCTGAGCCCACAAACACATTATGGGCCCTAGCCCATACAGGAATGCATCAATCATAATCAAATAATAAACAATAAAGAATGAATAACCCAACCCATCCTAGGTTTCCATCCTCTACACACCAACCCGTACCAACCATCACACCGTGGGGATTTCTACAATCAACCCTCCATCCGCTACACACCAAAACGACAGTCGTACTGCCTATTCCTATTAAGTAGGAATCATTAAACGTGGCATAGCCACCGATCACTATGTGACCTTACATTTAAATTATGTGGGATTTCTACCACCGATCACCAAGTGACCTATCATACACTTCCCCTTCAATTATCATCATTCCCACCCCATGCATACATACATAAAGAAAACATCAAGCAGACTTATATATTCTTCGATACACATAGGGAGTTCTATGTTTACGTACCTGGCATCCTTGCCTAACCCTTTTTAGGGTTCCATTCGACTGTCTATATAGCCTTATTCCGGGTTTTTAGCCCATAACATACATAAATAGAAATACATACAGGTTTATTAGTAGTGTGTTAGAGATCTACACACCTGTTTACCGACAAAACGAGGCTTTCTATATCGACGCTATCCTTAGTCGACACAACTGTTATCTGCCTAAGGTGTTGTTCAGAAGCCGGTCCACAACCAATTGGCTAATCCCGAACAGCAGATACTGTTCGTTCCTTAAACTTAGGGATTCTTTCTTTTGCCTGATCCATATTTAATTCCATCAAATCCTTATTAGAGCTACTATAACAATATTTAATCGTTAATCCTCCTTATAGAGTTAAAATCATATATATATTGAACAAATTTAATAAAAATCTAGGGATAATCTTCTTACCTTAAAATCCCGAAATTGGAGACTTATGATTTTCGGCTTTTAGATCTAGTCGACTAAGCTTCCTTCAAATCCCGAATTGCTGCCCATCATAAAACCATTAACTGTTAGCTTTCGGCTTTTGCCTTTCTAAAATAGATTATGAGAACTAATCAAAAATCGACTCTTACCTTAGATTCGGCTAGCACTAGGGAGAGGATTCGACAATGCCAATGGAAGATTTAAATGCTGGAAGTATAGAACAATTCCTCAAATAGGATGAATAAAAGAAAAGGCGATGGATGCTTCAGCTTTTTAGAGAAATCGGCACAAGGGAAAAGAAAGTGGGGAAAAGTTTCGGCTTTTTGAAGTAATTGAAGAAAGAAATTTGGAGAGGGTGAGGCTAGGGAATTTCGGCACTAAGGGAGAGGATTTTAGGGTTTTCAATGTTAGAAACAAGGAGCTAGCCCCCTTATTTATTGATTTTTGACACCTACTACTAAATACCGAAAACGCCCTTAAAATTTAAGCTAGAAGAGAGGAGAATTTCGGCACCCTCTATGCCATGCAGTAGCCGAATTTTACACTCCTCTAGGTGGTGGATGTTCGGCCAACACTTCCTTTAAAGATAAGATCCTAACTTTTCTCCTTTTTATCTATGATATTATCACTTAAAAATCCGCATAATTTTTCCTATTTTATAGCCTTGTAGCCGTCCACCTCTTACTAACCCTAATGCCAAATTTAACTCACTTAAATTTAACCCTAATGCCCCTAAATCCCTTGTATGTGGCGTCACTACTAATTCCTTTATAGTGCCACTTATTGTTGGGCCACAAGCCCATGTTTGGCATTTTAAACATAATTACCACCTTTTTAATTCCTTAATGCCCAAGCTAATAATTTAATCAAGGCCTTAGCCTAATCCTGTGCCCAATTTGGACCCCTATCGCTTAAATTAACCTATTAAAGTTATCCCTACACTAAATGCATAGGCCCATAAATTTAGGATGTTACAAGCCGAAAACTCCATTACTCTCTCCTTTCTTCTAAAAGTCAAAAACTCCATTATTTTCTTCTTTCTTCTAAAAACCGAAAAGTCTATTATTCTTTTCTTTCTTCTAAAACCCAAAAACTCCATCATTCTCTTCTTTCTTCTAAAAGCCGAAAACTCCATTATTCTCTTCTCTTCTTTCTTCTAAAAGCCGAATCTCTATAGATTTCTTCGAATCATCTTCTCTTCCTGATTTTTGCAAAAACCCAGTATCCTCTGGGAGTAGCCGATTCTTCTCTAGTAAGTAGATCTCTTAGATCTAAAAGCCGGAAACACTAGTCCCTGAATCTCATATCTCTTTTCGGGATTTCAAGGCAGATAGTGGTGGTGTTGGCTACGGATAGCGTCAACTTAGAGGGTCTCGTTTTAACGATAATCAAGTCTGTAGATCCTTATCACATAAGTTTTATTTTGTATTATACCTATTAGGGGCTGAAAAGCCGAAAAATGAGGCTATATGAACAAACGTCTGTAGATCTCAAACACACTAATAATCTGTATGAATATATGTATGTTTATGTTATGGGCTAAAAAGCCAGAAAGTGGCTGTGTAGATAGTCGAATGAAACCCAAAAAGGGTTAGGCAAGGAATGCCAAGTACGTAATCATAGAACTTCTCTACGAGTATCGATGTATGCGAAAGACTGTAATCTCTTAGGTAGTAGCTTGTTTGATTTTGCATGAATGTATGCATAGGATGGGTTTGTTGTGAAAAGGGGAAGAGTATGTTAGATCATATGGTGATCGGTGGTAGAAAACCCACCTAATGAAATGTTAGATCACATGGTGATCGGTGGTAGAAAACCCACCTAATGAAATGTTAGGTCAATTGGTGATCGGTGGTAGAAAACCCACGTTAAAATTCCTGATTGATAAGGAATAGGCAGTATGACTGTCGATATAGTGTGTAGCGGTTGGTGGGTTGATTGTTCAAATCCCCAAGGTGTGATGGTTGGTACGGGTTGGTGTGTAGAGGATGGAATTCTAGGATGGGTTGGGCTTTGCATCATTTATTATCTGTCATGTGATTATGATTGTTGCCATTGTGTATGGGCCAGGGCTCATAATGTGTTTGTGGGCCCAAGCCTTTTATGTGTTTTCGGGATTTACACACTGAGTCTTGGTGACTCACCCTACTATTTTTCCCTAACTTTTCAGATGAGCAGTAGATCATGGATATGGGTGCCGAGACGGACTCGATGGGCCATCAAGCTTTATTTCTACAAATTATTTTTGGGTTTTCCTTTAAGTTTTATTTTGGGAATATTTAGGTAATAAGGCCCCATAGTTTATATTCGCCTAAGTAGTTTTTTTTAATATTTGCAACTTATGAATTTATGTCAGGGGTTTATTTATACCAAATAATAATAATACAAGGTTTCTTTTGAAATGTCACTTATTTATTCAAATATTGCCTAATAACTTATGATTTTCTAAAACCAACTTAGCAAAAGATTTTAACGTTCAACCCGTAGCATACCAGACCTGGTCGAAACGTATGGGCCGGGTTTGGGGTGTTACACGAGAACTTTGGAAATTTTCACAACACTTAGAAATTTTTTCTTCAAAACAAGGTCACATTCGATATGCATCCTCAACTGTAACACCCCAAACCTGGCCTAGACGTTACGAGCGAATATGAGTCACATCAAAGTGATTTTCGAAATTTGGACTTGTTGATAAAACTCCGTATTTAGGTTAAAACCCATTTAGTTTTTATTGCTTGAGAAAATTCGGCAAATTAAGTTATTACAATCTGAAACCAACTTATCAAAACGATTGTCATATTTATTAATGTTGATTTCTTTAAATTGAATAAAACCACGGAAGCTTCTCTAATTAAAACCTTGAAGTTTAAAATGCGTGTTTTTCTTGAAAACCGTTGTTATTTTGAAAACCTCTTTGGTATCCGCTTGGCAGTTTAAAACAAGAAATCAAAGCCCAATTAAAAATTAAACCCACCAATGGCCTTATTACATAATCAATAGCCCAATATGAAAAATTGAAATTAAATAACTAAGTCTAAAACAGAATATCAGCGATCATGTGGCCACCTCCGAGTCCCTCGCAGCACCAAATCGTCTAAGGCTGGGGATTACCTGTACAGTTTAAAAAGAAAGTGTAACACCCCGAACCCGGCCCATATGTTTCGACCAGATTTGGCATGTTACGGGTTTGATGTTGAAAACATAGTTCCTTAACAGTTTTGGAAATCGTAAATTAATTAGGCAATAATCGAATAAGTTACATTTGAAAAAGAAACCTTGTATTATTATTATTTTGAATAATTAAACCTTTGACATAATTTCATAAGTTGCAAATATTAAGAACTACTTTGTTGAAAATAAACTATGGGGCCTTATTACATAAATATTCCAAAATTAAAATAAAAAAACTTAAAGAAAATCGAAATAATCTATCGAAATAAAAACTTGATGGCCCCTCGAGTCCGCCTTGGCTCCCATGTCCACGATCTACTGCTCATCTGAAAGAGTAGGAAAAATAAAAGGGTGAGTCATCAAGACTCAGTGTATAAATCCCAAACACAACGACCTGATGCCCACAAACACATTATGAGCCATGGCCCATACACAAAAGCAACAATCATAATTACATAATAAATAATAAATGATGAATAGCCCAACCCATCCTAGAATTCCATCCTCTACACACCAACCCGTACCAACCATCACACCTCGAGAATTTCTACAATCAACCCTCCATCCGCTACACACCATAACGACAGTCGTACTGCCTATTCCAATTATTCAGGAATCATTAACGTGGCATAGCCACCGATCACTATGTGACTAACATTTGAATTTATGGTTTAACCACCGATCACCAAGTGACCTATCATGCACTTCCCCTTCATTATCATAATCCCGCCCCATGCATACATACTTGAAAAACAAGAAAAATAGGCTTTCACATATATCGATACTCATAGAGAGGTTTCTATGATTACGTACCTGGCATCCTTTGCAAAACCCTTTTTCGGGTTTTATTTGACTGTCTACACAGCCTCTTTCCGGCTTCTAGCCCATAACATATAAATTACAGTTAAAAAGTGTGTTAGAGATCTACACACCTGATTACCGTTAGAAAGAGGCTTTCTAAGTCAACGCTGTCCGTAGCCAACACAACCGCTATCTGCCTAAGGTGTTGTTCAGAAGCCGGTCCACAACCCGGTGGCCAATCTCGAACGGCAGACACATCGTGCTTTTTAAACTTAGGGATTGGTTTTACGGACCCAATCCTCTCCTTTGCCTGATCCATATTTAATTCCATCACAAGTCTTTGTCAGAACTACTATCACAACATATGGTCGTCAATCCACATCATAGAGTTAAGATCTCACATACGATAAACGAGTCTAACGAAAATCTAGAGAAAACCACCTTACCTTAGAATCCCGGAAAGAGGTATGATACTTAGAGACTAACGATTTTCGGCTTTTAGATCTAGACGATCAGGTCTCCTTCGAATCCCGGAATAACGCCCTCAAGAGGAATACAAGATTAGTGAGAAACATCAATCTAATGATGGCCTTAGCAACCAACTAGCCATTCGGCTTTGATGTCCAAAAACCGAAAGAAAACATGAGAAACTAACAGAAGTCGACACTTACCTCAACACAGCAAATTCGGCTAGCACTTTAGAGGAGATTCGGCAATGCCAAAGAAGAATATTTATACGCCGGAAGAAATAGAACCAACTCGCAATTGAGATCTAAGGGTTTTCGGTTTTTAAGAGGGATCAGATGAAAAGATGAACAGAGGGAAACTATAGAGATTTCGGCTTTGTGGAGAAATCGACACAAGAGGAAAAGAATGGAAAAAGAAAGTGAGGTGAGAGGTTTTGGCTTTTGAAGAAATCAAAAGAAAAGAAATTGCAGAGAATAACTGAGAGTTTCGGCACAGAGAATGAAGAAAAGATTAGGGTTCAAAATGCCGGAATTGAAGAGATACCCCCTATTTATAGAGAATTTCGGCACTTACCTATCAAAAACCAAAAGTGCCCTTCCTGATGGCTAAAAATTAAACAAATAATAGGGGAAAATTCGGTACCCCTTTGCCATAAAGAAACTGATTTCTTCCCTCCTTTAGGTGATGGAATTTCGGCCAACACCTAGCCTTGCAGATAGTTCCTATCTTTTCTCCTTTATCTAAATCTATTCATACCTTTAGAAGAAACCTAGATAGCACCACCTCTTCCTTCTTTTATCAGCTTATTATCCATATTATCCAAATCATTAAATCCCTCCTAAAATTAAGCCTCATTGCCGTCCCCCTCCTTGCTCCTTTTAAGTGCCGAAAATGGCCCAAATACATGGACTCCATGCGGCCAAAACTTGGGCCTCTTCACCTGTCCATGGTGCCATCTTATAACTCCTTTGCAGCGCCACTTGCTACTGGAACACAAGCCCACTTGGTCATTTAAACAACAGATACTATCTTTTAAACCCTATAGTGCCCAAACAGAAAATTTAACCAAGGCCTTGACCACATTCTGAGCCCAATTTGGACCCCTAACACTTAAATTAACACATTAAACACATCCACACACTAAACGCATAGGCCCATTAATTCAGGATGTTACAGAAAGGGTGAGTTTACAAAAACTCAATGTGTAATCCCCAATCAGTCAGTCAGTAACAATATGCAATAACAGTCTGAGCTTGAGCCCTATTCAATAACAGTGCAGTATGGGCCTTAGCCCATTACAGTAACAGTGTGCGCCTAATCCCAATACAGTATCATTACGATGTAAATATGCAACCAACCCAATCCAGCCAACACACCACTCGTACCAACCAACACACCATGTGGGGATAAAATCGACCCACCCAACCAGCACACCAATATCGCAGCATAGCTGCCAGTAATAATAATGCATCAAAGCTGCCAATAACAGTATTGCAGCAAAGCTGCCAGTAATAGTAACGCAGCAAAGCTGCCACTAACAGTATACGTGGCAGAGCCACCAGTATAGTATACTTCCTCTATAATAGTATCCCAACCCTATGCAGTATGTCATGTCCTAAATCATACGTATATGCAGAATGTCATACTCAGTAACAATCATATACAAATCATGAACACATCAGTCAACCTACCCTTAGGGGTGTAACGGTCATTTTATTCTATAGGGGTATTTCAGTCATTTTACCCTATGGGGGTATTTCGGTCATTTTACTATTTAGGGGTATTTCAGTCATTTTACTCTTTAGGGGTATTTCAGTGCAGATAACAACCTTTTCGAAGGTCTACAGTCGCCTCGAGCGACACAGATAACCTAAATGGTCATAACGGTGTAAATGGGCCCAAGGCCCAATATTCGGCCCAAGTGGGCTCAGACGCTAGTGGTGCCCATGTAGCCCAAATTCAGTCACGACAATGTGAACTACATAGTCCAGTCCAGTATTTGCCAATTATCGAGGATTTTGTCCGTGTGGGGCCCACGAGCCCAGTGGGCCCACACGGGCTATTTCAGCCAAACGAGGCCCATATCGGCCCAAGAGCACGAGAACACTCGTGGTGGCCTCTACAGTCTGTCGTCCACAGTTTTTGGGCTCGGTTCACCCCTCGAGCGATTGCATGCTCGTAGGGCCACAAATGCCGAAGTTTCGGCTTTTCGGATTTCGCCTATTCACAGTAGAATGTGGTGTGACTATAGACCTATTTGCGCAACGAACAGATTACCCCACACGCAATCAACCTACAATTATCCCAACACAATCAGTGTCTCATCCATTAGATCATTAACACTAAAGCCCCAAACCGATATCTCCACCTACCTTGACCGAAAGTTACGCGATTTGTACTCTTAGATCGCTGGTTGGAAACAATCACACCCTTCTTCTCGATTTACTGCGCATAAGACAGATTTCATTAGCCATACTTGTGTAATACAAGGCTTGAATTGATGCCCATAGTCCAAAGAGTTAGAGTTAGAGCGGATTGGGTATTCAGCTAATGCTACAAAACAATCTACTTACCCCACAGTATTCGGCCAAAGAAGTATTCGAAGCAGACGGCAGAGATGTGTAGAAAAGTAAGGCAGTCGATGCTCCACCGCTTGTCAGAGACTAACCTCCAAAAGGTAACAAGACAAGATAGATATTCAGTCACTATTGAACAAGCAAAGAAACAAAAGAGAGGGAAAAAGAAGATGAAATATTCGCTTACCAAAATGTTATAAGGATTCAGCTATTTCTTTAGGAAAAGAGAAAGAGAGGCAAAAGCACAAATGATCTTGAGATGGTATATTCGGCCAAAGAGGGGACAACTTGAGGAAGAGAGGAAAAAGGAGAAAAGAGAGGAAGGATTGCTCACAAAATTCACCTATTGACAGACAGGAAAAAGGAAAATGAACCAAAAGCCAGAGAATGGAGGGAAGGAAAGGAGATTCGGTAGGGAGAAGAAAGAAAAATATGCAAAAGTGTTCAGAGAAAAAAGTGTCAAAGCCTACCAAATTTCGCAGAGGCTAACTTAATTGCCGAAATGACCCACAGCCCTCCCCCCAGCCGAAATCTCAAGGCATAAGATCCCCCAAACGACACAACTCTCCTCTCACTCAAACTCCTTGATTCTCTCCCCTTATCCCTCCTTGAATCTCTCCATGACCAGTTCAAACACCATTCAGATCATTACAAACTCCCCTTAGTTGTGTTTCAATCCAACTCCACTACCTACACAGCTCAAGCAGCAAAATAAATACCCATTGCGCAACCCAAGACTTGAACCTCAGACCTTACAGTTGCACTACACGCCACCTTGCCACTAGGCCACAAACTCTTATTGTGTCATAAACAAGCACTATTACTAATAAAGCCTATATGCCAGTGTCCAGATTCCTTTAAGAGAAAACTAAAAATTTTGGAAGAGCCAAGACTTGAACCCAGACTTCTCAAACACTCTTATACACACCCAAATCACTTAGGCATTAAAGCAAATAAGCAATTTGTGTTAGAACATGCAAAATTAAAGACCCTATATTTTTGGGGCGTTACATCAACAACTCTTATACATGCATAATTATATCTAATTATCATACCATACCATTGAGCCAAACTTAGCCATTCGACATCAAGACTACTAGCACATTCAACCATTAGGTATTTAGGCCATAACTCATAACTCATCATGTATCATGCAAACACAGCTCACATCACAAGAAATTGGCATATAAATAATATATATAGGCTTACATTCAATTAGCCAATATAAGCCAATTAGCATGGCTACATACTACAATAACCTTTAACCATTACTAGCCAATACATTTGGCAAAACATAATAACACATACACAAAATGACTAAGTCCATATACATGCCATAGACTTAAATTACTTAAAGGCATTGATACCAGTCAAAAGCTTGATAGTGTGATAGAATCTCCGATGATCTCCAACCCGAGCTAGCCTTTGTGACACTATAGGAAAAAGGAAAAGAAGGGGGTAAGCTATATAGCTTATTAAGCTCGTATGAAAATAATAAGTAATTTATTAACATGTTTTCACCAATTCTCACAATATGTTCTCAAGGTAATACAAATCATAATTGCACAAAATTTCACTATTTACTTATGTTCATCTCGAGTTGTCTACTCAAGTCACAGTCACTAAATTATTTATATCTTGAGCTAAGGAAATCCAAATTAAGATTAGTTAATTTTTCCTAAAACTAGACTCACATATATTATTACCATAAAATTTTTAGATTTTTTGGTTTAGCCAATAAGTACAGTTTATTCATTAAAGTCACCACTGTTCCGCTATTTGATAGTTCCGACCCCTCTTCACTAAAAATTAATTATCTCCTCGTACGGGATTCAGATGATGTTTCCGTTTATTTCTCTTGAAAAAATAATAAAATTTTTAATGATTTTCCTAAGTCAGAACAGGGGATATAGAAATCTTCTAACTCTGTCTCACAAAAATTCAAATATCTAAGAATATAAAATTCTTTTGCTTACACAGTTTCTTTTATGTGAAAATACACTCAATAAGATTTAATTTCATATCTTATTCAACCTCTAATTTGATTTTCACCATTTTTTGTGATTTTTCAAAGTGATACAACTACTGTTGTCCAAATTGTTTTATTGCTAATTTTACTCTATCATGTTTTCTTTGTATTAATTCTCATTTACACACATATAACACTAAAGTATATCCATAGTTAGCCATGCCAATAGCTAATCATCATCAAATATTTACAAGTCTTCATTGTAACACTTACTCCATATCAACCTTACTAAAGTTCGATCACATATCGAGCACATTGCTCATGAATATATATATATACACATGTACCTGCACTTGTTCATCACATAATCACATTCAATTACACTTAGTCATTTTCCCGTTGAACACATCGGAATATTATTGGATACATCGGAAGTTTGCACATAAGTGCCACACTTGCAGCCAAAGATACTTCATATCACACTTTTCACATAGGCTCACTCTCGAGCTAATCACATTCACGGGTCTACTCACACAAGTTGTAGGTCATACGTAACTACTCAGTGCTGCTCACCAAGCTGTCAGGTATCCACAACACATGTCGTATTACCCAGCCACTGGTAGAACTTATAAGACTAGCACCCGTTTCACATAGTCACAATCTCGGGTCTGCTCACACAAGCTGTCGGTCATGACGGAACTACACAGTGCTGCTCACACAAGCTGTCGAGCATCCGTAACACATGCAGGATAACTCAGCCACCGGTAGAACGTACGGACCAACACCCGGATCACTTATTTCACTTAGATTTCACATAGGTTTCTAGTGAACATGTCACTCGTATCCATTTTTATTCTTAAGGTTCAACCGGGAAATTTCCCACTTGTCGATATTTTTTCAATTTCATCAAATATTCAGCCACAATTCATAGCATTTATCAAAATATGAAAACGTAAGTAAAAACGATGCATTACTTACATACAAACTTACCTCGAAAATAAAATCGATGAAAAGGACTTATTCGTCAATTACTTGTTTTTCCCCAATCTAGATCTGAACCTTGTTTTTCTTGATTTACAATCGAGCTTGGAAGCTTGAAAAACCCTAAACATGGTTTCTCCATACAAGTTTCAGCCAAGCGGTTGAAGATGGACAAAAATTGGCTTTTAATTTAATTTTTAATTTATTTTAATAACTAAATAACCAAAATGCCCTTAATGAAAAACTTTGGAAACATGCCTAACCATGTCCATTTTTGTCCGCCAACTTAAAAAATGGTCTAATTACCATATAAGGACCTCCAATTTAAAATTTCATAACAATTGGACACCTCTATCATGTAGAACTCAACTTTTGCACTTTTTACAATTTAGTCCTTTTGACTAAATTGAGTGCCCAAACGTCAAAATTATCGAACGAAATTTTCAAGAAATCACTTCGTGAAATTGAAGACCAT
The DNA here is from genome assembly GCA_005393395.2 of Gossypium australe. Taxonomy (NCBI): domain Eukaryota; kingdom Viridiplantae; phylum Streptophyta; class Magnoliopsida; order Malvales; family Malvaceae; genus Gossypium; species Gossypium australe. The sequence goes on from CM016616.1 coordinate 73,588,536, forward strand.
AAAAATAAATTTTTTTATGTCGAATTTGTGGTCCCGAAACCACTGTTCCGACTAGGACCAAAATCAAGTTGTTACACGAAAAATGGCTCGGCAGACACTGCTAGAAGCACAAAACCGAGAAGCAATTTGAAGTATCGAGGCGAACTAAATTTCATCCTAAGACAGTCTAAAATTATATGTATTAATTCATAATATAATTAATTTTAATTTATATCCAATTTAATTTGGGTTAATAAATTATTATTAATTAATTATGAAAAAGTGGTCCAGTTGAACTGAACCAAGTGAACCGAACCGACCAAGAAATGGACAGCCCAAAAACTATCCCAAGATCTGACCCAACTCAGGTTATTAGTTGATTATTTAAGCTTGCAAAGAGGCCCTTGAAGACTTGTTCAAGTTGCATTCAAACCCCTCCACAATTGGTGGCTTTATAGATATGCCCCAAGCCAAATTTAGCAAAGTTGAAACCATCAACCTTGCCACATGTGTGGCTGACCAAGGGATGGCTCTTTGATTGCTATTTTTAGCTAATTTTAGAAGCAATCTTCAGCTATAAAAACCCCCCCTTTGGCTGATCATTCAACACACCTTAAGCATTCACATCTTTTCTCTCTTCTCTCCACTTTCTCTCTTCTTTTCCATTCCAAATTCCCTTGCTCTCTTGCCGATTTCTCCTCTTGGAAAAGGGGCATTCATCAGCCATTTGGAGAAGAAATTAAGTGTTCATAGTAGCCTTGGTCGAAAAGGACAACGGAGAAGGAAGAACGGAGCAAACTAGTCAAGCCACGAGAAAAATCAGATTTGATTCTTGTTCCCTATCTCTTTAATTATTGTTGTTGTTATGATGAACATATCTATGAATATTTATGTTCTTGGAATGTTTAATCTAATCAATTTAGCTTGAATTTAATTCGTGTTAGGTTGATGGCATTTTGTTTGTTAAAATTGTTAAAATTGTGTTTATGTTGTTATAGGCCTCGGTAAGATGCTTGATTAAGTAAAATCATAACTAAGTTATTCTTGCATTACAATTGTGAGGTAGATAATGAATTAATTATTTAAATGGATTGAAATTGTAATTAATGGACACAGTACTTAATCAGTGCATGTTTAATCATCTAAGGTAGCTGAGAGTTAAATTAGCAACGGTATCTGACGATACATTTGCCTTGCATAACTTGCAAGATTATTGTGATTAAACTGTTTCAAGGTAATAATACTTTGTTATCTCACATAGTCTTTTATGTGCTTATTAAATCGAGTTAACTATTTGAATTGACATAGGGATATGTACAAGAGATTATTTCAATTTAACAAGTATGTATGTGCAATAACATATTTGCCTATTAAGATTTGTTTAATCGGTTGAATTGGCATAGGGATATAGTCAAGAAATGATTGGATTTTGGTAGGTGAGTATGTTCATAAGTCAGCAAATTACCGAGTTGTCGTGAATTTATTCATAACAATATAAACATGAGTTTAATAATTCTAAGTTAAGAAATGTAATTAATCTAACACAATTATGTCATCTTGATTAAAATCGTATTTTGAAACCATGCATTTGAGATTTATTTATTTAGTTTACATAGTTTAAAATATTAGTTTTTAATCACCCTCTTCAAACAAAATATTTTTCTTCACCAAAGTGTTTTAAATAGCATTCATAAATAATTCTTTTCACAGCTTCTGTGGGTATGGTAACTCGACATTTACTTGTCATTTTATTACTTGTTTCCATTGTGTACACTTGCACATTTCCATCGTTCCACCTAGGCACGCACCCATGTCCCTGATCGTGTGGTCCTAAATCATAAACAGTGAGTTACATGGCCAAGACATATGCCCGTGTCGGTTGCCCGTAGGAACCCTGCACTAACATGGCCACACACAGCCTGGACACACGTCTGTGTCCCTTGCCCATGTGGCCCAAATTCAATGAACAGTGAATTACACGACCAACCACACGGCCATATGGCTCACACGGCCTGGGCACACACCCACGTGCCTGGCCATATGGTGTTGACAGCCACGCTTTTCGTTGTTTGTAATTCGCAGATTAAGGGTTTTTGGTACACACCTAAAGGGATTTCGAAGCAATAACAATGTAGAGGATTGCCGAAGCCTAAAACAATCATTCAGTCATACAATTAAGCCCTTTAATCAACAAAATTTCCTAATTACGCGCATAATGCATATGTTAAAAATTTCGACACGAAACCTTCAACGGAACCAAAACATACCAAAAATTCAACAACGATCACTGCAATTGTCATTTTTCTATTCCCTACTTATAATATTCCCGCTTAATAGGGAAACAACCAATTGTTTATCAGAGATTCTCACAACACACAGAATACCCAATTCAATGCAAGTTAAGAAAGCAAAGAAAAACTGTGGAAACATACGAATTGACAGTGACTTACTCGATATCCTTCTAACCAACGACTAACGATAAAACTTCAACTAATCTCATATTCCGTACGACCACGATCAGCAAAAAAAAAAAGAAACGAAAAAGAAAAAGAAAGAAAGGGAACAAATGAGAAAAAGAAACTAAATAGAAAATTGGAAAATAGAAATAACGTTAATTAAAATTTAACTTTCAAGAAGACTTCTTACATTTGGAAAAAATATTCCTTATCGTCCCCTCCGAGACTCGAACACGAGACCTAACAGAATATAGAGACTTAACCAATGAACCAGCATGCTTATTCTTGACACAAGTTTACACTGAATTGAACTTAACTATGTAATGCATGGATAAGGATTGTTTTTAAAATAATAAAACTTTTAATGATGCGACTCAAACTCTACACCTTAAACACAATAGCAGAGCAAAGTACCACAGATACATAAACTTAATTATTGTAGAATCCTACAGTTAAATTCTCAAAATTTTGGGGCGTGACAACTCTCTCCCCCTAAAAGAAATTTCAGCCTCGAAATTTACCTAACTCAAATAGATATGGGTATTGTTGTCGAATCGAAGCTTCAGGTTCCCAAGTGGCTTCCTCCGTGCCATGATTTCGCCATAAAACCTTAACCAGAAGAGCAGTTTTCTTCCTCAACATCTTAACGTCACAATCTATAATTTGAATAGGTTCCTCCTCAAACGTAAAATCCGATCACAACTCGATCTCGCCGACAAGAACAATGTGCGATGTATCAGATCGATACTGTCTCAACATCGAGATATGAAATACGTCATGAATTCACTCTAACCCCAATGGTAGTTCTAGTTGATATGCAACAGTCTGACACACTTCAGAATGCGGTAAGGTCCAATGAACCTTGGGCTCAACTTTCCCTTGCGTCCAAATTGGAGAACCTTCTTCCAGGGTGACACTTTCAGGAACACTTGATCACCTGCAGAAAACTCAATGTCCTTTCTCTTTAAATCGATATAAGATTTTTGTCGATCAAAAGTGGCTTTAAGAAGGTCAGGAATCAATTTGACAGTATTCTCAAATTTAGACACTAGATCAGGACCCAAAACTCGACGTTCACTTAACTTAGTCCAACATAGAGGAGTACAGCACCTACAACCATACAAAGCCTCGTAGAGTGCCATCTGAATACTAGACTTGAAGCTGTTATTGTATGCAAACTCATCCAATGGTAGGTAATTTTCCCAACTACCCCGAAAATCTATTACACAACCCAAAAGCATGTCCTCTAGAATTTGAATGACTCGCTCACACTTTCCGTCGGTATGAGGATGATACGTAGTACTTAAATTAAGTCGGGTGCCTATAGCTTTATGAAGTTTTTTTCTAGAACTGAGATGTGAATCGTGGATCTCTATCAGAGATAATTAAGACTGGAATCCTGTACAGTCTCATAATTTCAACAATATACAGTTTAGTTAATTTCTGCAGTGAATAATTTATTCTGATAGGAATGAAATGAGTGGATTTAGTCAATTAATCAATGATGACCCAAACTAAATCTTTCTTAGTGGGGGTTAAAGGCAACCCACTAACAAAATCCACCCTTACACGCTTCAACTTCCACTGAGGAATCTTAATTGGCTGAAGCAAACCTGAGGGCAATTGATGTTTAGCCTTAACCTTTTGGCACGCTAGACAGTGAGACACAAAAGCAACCACTTCTCCTTTCAGTCTGGGCCACCAATAAAGTTCCTGGAGGTCCCGGTACATTTTATTTCCACCAGGATGCATAGCATAAGGGATACTATACGGCTCTTGTAGGATCTATTGTCTGAACTCCTTATCATTAGTCACACAAATCCGACCTCTGAAGCATAGAACTTTGTCACTGTTCAAACTAAAATTGGAAGTTCCAGCCGAACCAATCTATTGTAGTTGTTGTACCAAACACTCATCACTCAATTGTTTAACCCAAATCTGCTCAACCCAAGTCGATTTTACTTGTAATTCGGCTAAATATCCACCATCCTCAACTAGACTCAAGCAAGCTAACATTGCTTTCAGATCAGTTATCACTCTACGGCTAAGAGCATCGGCTACGACATTAGCCTTACCTGGATGGTATTCTATCGTGTAGTCATAATCCTTAAGCAATTCAACCCACCTACGTTGTTGAAGATTTAACTCCTTTTGAGTTAACAGGTACTTGAAACTCTTGTGATCAGTTTAAATGATACACTTTTCACAGTATAGATAGTGTCTCCAGATCTTTAGAGCAAACAAGATTGCAACCAGTTCAAGATCATGTGTGGGGTAGTTACCCTCGTGTGTCTTAATCGCGACACGTAAGCAACCACTTTACTATGTTGCATTAGAACACATCCTAACACGATGTGCGATGCATCACTATATACCATAAACCCTCGACCCGACTCTGGTTGAACTAAAACAAGAGCTTATGTTAGAACGATCTTAAGCTTATCGAAGCTAGACTACTATGCCTCAGAATGCAACATTATTATGTAATAGCTTTGTCAGAGGTGATGCAATTACAGAAAATCCCTTGACGAACCTTCGGTAGTAACCTGCTAAGCCCAGGTAACTACAAAGCTCAGATACATTTTTTGGTTGCTTCCACTCAACTATAGCTTCTAATTTCTTGGGATTGACTAGGATTCCTTCCATGGTAACCACATGGCCAAGAAAAGAAACTTTCTGTAACCATAACTTGCACTTACTAAACTTAGCATACAACTATTTTTCTCAAAGTGTCTGAAGTACAATGCGGAGGTGAGTATCATGCTCAGACTCAGTCTTGGAATAAATCAGGATGTCATCGGTAAAAACCACCACAAACTGATCCAAATACGGTTAGAACACCCGGTTCATTAAATCCATGAATACCGACGGGTGTTCGCCAACCCAAAAGGTATTACCATGAACTCATAGTGACCATAAAGAGTCCTAAATGCAGTTTTGTACATATCAGTCTCTTTGACCTTGCTAATAGTAACCAGAGCGCAATTTAATCTTGGAGAAAACAAATACCTCTTGAAATTGGTCGAATAGGTTGTCAATCCTCGATAACGGGTACTTATTCTTGACTGTCAACTTGTTCAACTGTCAGTAATCTATGCACATTCTCATTGATCCATCTTTCTTCTTAACAAATAACACTGGTGCCCCCTAAGGGGACACACTCAGTCGGATGAATCCCCTATCGGGAAGTTCCTGAAGCTGCGCTTTTAGCTCGGCCAGCTCCTTCGGTGTCATGTGGTATAGTGCAATGGAAACGGAGCAGTACCTAGTAACAAATCAATACCAAACTCTATCTCTCTATCTGGAGGTACTCCGGGTAATTTCTCGGGAAAGACATTCGAGAATTCCCTCACAGTGTGGATATCTCCCATAGAAAGCTCTGCGGGAATAGAATCGAATACGAAGGCAAGGTATGCCTTGCACCCCTTTCGGACTAACTTGTCTGCCACAAGAGCAGAGATTATATTAGAGAGGTAATCTTGACGCTCACCAACCTTAACCACCTAATCATTCACATATGTTCTCAGAGTGACTCTCTTAGTCGCACAATCTAGACTGACCCGATACTCTATAAGCCAATCCATTCCCAGAATCAAATTAAATTCATTAAAAGGTAATTCCATTAGCTCAGTTGGAAATACCATACCCTGAATGTCTTAGGGTACCTGTGTGTATACACTATCGACCCAAACTAACTGACCCAAAGGACTAATCACAGAAAACTCTCTAACAGTATTTTCAGCAGTTATACCCAGATTTGCAGAAACAACACTAGCTATATACAAATGAGTGGATCCAATATCAATAAGAGCATGGTACGGAATAAATGTACTTGCAATGACATCGGCATCATCGTTATCCTCACAGCGTCTCGGCGCATAAACCAGTACCAGGTGTCGAGCCTTAGTCTAACCTGCACCTCTACCCAATGCTCTTTGTCCTCTCCCCAAAGCATTACCCCCTTTACCAGTACCATGACCCCTAAGTGGTTGCTGAACAACTCCTAGAGGCTGAACAAAACTTAGAGTCAGAGTCTGTGCCGCAACTAGCACCTAATTTGGTCATGAGGACAATACCTAACCCAATGCTCCATCGACCCGCAACGAAGGCATGCTCCTAACTTCTTCTAACACTCGCTCAAATGGCATTTCCCATAATCACTACAGAGCTGAATCTTGGTCACTACAACTGGTGCCTCGGGCCTCGGGGGCCTATCAAATCTCACCCATTTCTTAGGGCGCTATCCAAAACCAAAAGGACCTGAATCCTCTTAATCTTACTCTGACCCCTCTCACAGTCACGCCGCTCATGCTCATTACACTTCACCTCTTCCATAATCTTTGCCTTATCAACCAGAACTGCAAAGACCCACTCCTTTTGAGGAGTTGTCAGAACCTACAAATCATATCCTAACTCTTCCTTGAATCTTACGTACTTATCATAATCAGATGCTACCAGAGCCTGTGCATACCTACTCAATTGCAGAAACTCCGCTTCATATTTAGCCACAGATTGGTCGCCTTAAACTAGGCTCATAAACTCGCGTCGGTGAACTCTGGAAGGCATTCTTAAAATAATCCCAATTAACCTGTTTGGGCTGAGCAGCTTGCTCAACCATCAGCCACCACTGATAAGCCTCTTCCCGAAGTAGGAACACAGCACCCCTCAATTTCTCAGTGGAAGTGCATCAAGATTGGTCATGATGCCCCTGAACAATTCAACCCTATTTAACCGGAGTCATTAAGTAACTGACACTCGACCTCTTGATCCAGAATGGGTCCCAGTGATCCTCTCCAATGCTCGAATCATGGCCTAGGATAGTGCGTCGTCCGCATCCGTCGGAGTTTGGGACTCCGTCTTAGTAGTGGGAGTTCCAACTGTCTCACTGGCCTCCAGGTTAGGCATACTACCCATAGAGGATGACTCTGCTCTAGCTCCTTCTTGGCGTCCTCGATGCCCACGAGTTTCACGTCCACGACTACTGTGCGAACTTATTTTAACAATTTATCTTCAAGGTCAGAGTGTACAAATCAATTCAGGCTTCCAACAGAATAATATCACTAGCTCACATCTACGTATTTAACCAGATAACTGTTTAGGTAATACAATCATTATAACAGAATAGAAATACTTACAGGTTCGGTGTCGTAAGCTCGATCATTTACTAATGTTATAGTTTCCAAATTAACTCAAATACCAATTTTTCACCTAACTACTTTTTATTATACATTATGAGGCCAAACAAAGTCCGAATGTTGACAAACTTGACTCTGATACAACTAAATATAACACCCTAAGCCCGAACTAGACGTCCAGACCAAGTCCAGAGAGTTACATTATCGATAGTAGGATACCGCATTTATAATGTAGTCAAAATGAAACCATTCAACATATTATATCTATCACAGCCATTAACTAAGTACATAATCATCCCAACATCATAATAGCATAGAATACTGAGATTACTAATAGTAGAATCAAAGGAAAGATAAAAGAATTTGACCGAACTCCCACAGTGTAGATCCGTTAAGTCTGAGAGCCACTTGAAATTCAATCAATAATGAAATGAGTTGTGAACTCAGTGCATAAAAGATGTTTGTTCAATTAAAATAGATATATAAGATAGTTCCCAAATTCCCAAGATTCAGTTAGATAACAGAAGCAATTTCATCTCAGATATAGAATAGATCAGTTATATACTCAGAAGCAATTTCAGTTTCATATATAGAACAAATCAGATTCATATGTAGTTAATCCTACCCTCATCCGCTACACAACATCTTCATCCATCCCAACACACCATTAAGGGCATTCAATGCCCAACCAAACCTACATACCGTAGAGTGTCTGTATGACACATTTACAGAGGCGTAACCTAGTTGCTTGATCAAAATGCAACAAGCGCTAGATTCGTATTTATACGTATTGTGGCTTAGCCACTTATTCAGAGTAGATTACTTCCTTCTTCACAATATCCCATCCCACACAAATCTTGATTACAAATATCCATAACATGTGTTCAATCATTCCATATCATTTCACAAATAGATAACGCAGATTGGTATTAGAAGTAGCCATCACAGTACACATACATTTATATCATCCATATATTAGTCTTAGAGCATCAGAGAGTCCTTATACAATCAAATTCAAATCATACATACATTGTGAAGGTAAGTGCTCGTTTTGAACAACACTCACAGCCTAAGAGACAAGATTCAAATCCTATTTATATGCCACATGGCCTAGACACACGCCCATGTCCTCTGCTCGTGTGGTTCTAAATCACAAACAGGGAGTTACATGGCCTGAACACACGTCCATGTCTTTACCCGTGTGCTTCACACGGCCTGGGTACACATCCATGTCCATAGCCGTGTGGTCCTAAATCATAAACAGTGAGTTACACGGCCAAGACACACGCCCGTGTCCATTGCCCGTGCGAACCCTGCACTAACATGGCCACACATGACCTGGACACACGTCCGTGTACCTTGCCCGTGTGGCCCAAATTCAATGAATAGTGAGTTACACAACCAACCACACAGTCATGTGGCTCACACGGCCTAGGTAGACGCCCATATGCCTGGCCGTGTGGCATCGACAGCTTCGTTTTCCGTCGTTTGAAATTCATAGAATTAAGGGTTTTCAGTGCGCACCTGAAGCAACTTTGAAACAATAACAATGTAGCAGATCTCCGAAGCTTAAAACATTCATTCAGTCACACAATTAAGCCCTTTAATCAACAAAATTTCCTGATTACGTGCATAATGCATATGTCAAAAATTTTGACACGAAACCTTCAACGGAACCAAAACTTATCGAAAATTCAATGATGATCACTGAAATTGTCATTTTGTTATTTCCTACTTCTGGTATTCCTGCCTAATAGGGAAACAACGGATCTTTTATCAGAGATTCTCACAACACACAAAATACCCAATTCAAAGCGAGTTACGAAAACAAAGAAAAAATTGTGGAAATGTACGAATTGACAATGACTTACTCGATAACCTTTCGACCAACGAATCACGATAAAACTTCAACTAATCTCGTATTCCTTACGACCACGATCAGCAAAAAAACGAAGAAGAAAAAGAAAGAAAGGGAACGAAGGAGAAAAAGAATCTAAAGAAAAAATTAAAGTATATAAATAACATTAATTAAAATTTAACTTCCATGCAAACTTCTTGCATTTGGAAAAAAGTATTCCTTATCGTCCCCTCGGGACTCGAACACGGGACCTAACAAAATACAGAGACTTAACCAGTGAACCAACAAGTTCATTTTTAGGCTAATTGAACTTAACTATGTAATGCATGGATAAGGATTGTTTTTTAAATAATAAAAATTTTAACGATGCGACTTGAATTCCAGCCCTTAAACACAATAGTAGAGCACAGTACCACAAATAAAAAAACTTAATTACTACAGAATCTCATAATTAAATTCTCAAAATTTTGGGGCGTTACAGAATTCGTTTATGAATTTATTCACTTGTGATGTTCTTAGTGTGGCATACCTAAATCCTGAGTGGATGACAAACTATGTATGTGTAACTCGTACACTTTAATGTAAGTAAAAGCCTGAGTTCGAATAGATAATGAACTGAAAGTTGGCGCGTTAGGTGTACGACTTTTGCAGTATATAACGTCATTCACAACAGTGGAATTCATTGCCCAAAACATGGGTAAATGATATCCTCTCATTAGCATTACATGGTTGATGAAAAGTAAACGTGGTCACAAGTCGTCCGTCTTTATGATGGATAACTTGATCACCTATTTGATAGTGATTGACTTTTCATGAAGGAAGATGTAATGGTTACCATGCGATAAAATAGGATCATATTTGGAGAATAGATATTATCCCAAATAGATCAAGGATATCTTATGCGGGTAACACACTTATGACAAGGTCATTAAATAAGCATTGGGTAGTTGCTTTCGTAATGGTGTGTCATTAGGGAGAGCTTAGTCACGATACTATAGTGGAATGACTTCATGACTAAATGAGTTAATAATGCGAAAAGCTGAAACTTAATTATAAATCATTTGAGCCCTGATTACATATGCCCAATCAGTCCCTCCGCTAGCTTGTTGAAATCATAAATGAATTGCATGTTTGAATCAAAATAAACAAAATGAATAGAAAAATAGAAAACACTAAAAAATGATTATAATTTTCTCCGAAACGGAGAAATGAAATCATTTAGAAATGAATGTGGTTTTCTCAAAATAGAAATGGAAAGGGAAATGAAAATGAGAAATGAGAAATGATTCATTTGCAAATGTACATGGATTACTCAAAAATGATTGGAAGATTGAGTTTATGTTTTTGAATTGTTTTAAAGCCCAAAAATTAAAATTAATCGTTCGGTCATAGTGAACATGTTGAGTGGTGAAATATTAAACACATTTTCTCAAAATTTTATCAAGGGTAAAATTGGGATGAGAAAATTATTTAATAGAAATATATTGAAGTTTATTTTGTGAAATAGAAAAACAAAATCAGTTTGGATTAAATTACAAAATATTGGGTCGAAAAGTCCAAGAAGTACTCGTAATTGGACTTGATATAAGAGAGGCCCAAAATCCCCTAATATAACATGAAGGGGGTGACAACCGTATTAGGAATACTAGGGTGTGCGGTCCACCATACTTCCGCTCTAAGTTGTAAGTTGTTTTCCTATTTGAAATGAACCACTACAACTCAACAAGGATTCTATTTTCTCTTTCTATAAATAGATGACACCGGTAAAACAATTAACATAGCTTTGAGGAATTGTTACTCTGCTAAAAAATAGAGAGATTTTATTCTCAACTATTAAATATATTTTTCTAGAATAACAATTCTATCGGTTTCTATTAAAGAAGAGAGAATTTTCGATTTCAGCCCAAAAAGAAAAGAATTTTTTTTTGTAGTTATGTGTTTTGATTCAATTGATTCAAGTCCACACTCGAAACAGCTCGTAGTACGAGAATAGCGGAGAAGATCGTTTGATTGAAAGCTGGAAAACATCAAGGATCCGCTTATCCGAAAACACAGGTACAAATGTTTATTACTATAAATATCACAAACCAGGTCAATTTTTAAAATTTTAATTTTCAATGATGCAAGAAAACCATTTTCAAACCGAATTTTTTCCAAACATATAATTAATTGGATTGTAATTAGTGTTTGTATTATTAATTTATTAGTGGATTTACTATGATGCACCAAAGACATATGTATGTTCATTTAACTTAGTAAACAATTCTTGATCTATTGTACACTTTGTTATTAAGTTGTTCTTCAAAGTTTCAGAAAGTGTTCCAACAGGCTTAATAACACATGGAGTAATACATCAGTAACTAAATGTAGGACTGAGTTTGCTTTAGTTTAGTCAGATTTTATAAAATTTTTTGGAATTTTTTTGAACCGTCCATGATAATTTAGTTCCATTTCTTTATTTTTCTTATTAATTTCGGGTTTTTAATTTTCAGACTTTATTTTGAAGAAAAATGAGTTTTGGTTTATGTTTTTTATACATAGATTTGTAAAATTCCAAAGCTTTTTTATAAATAATTTTTAAAAATATATTGATTTTTAAGTAAATAAAAAAATTAGTAACTTTGATATAATGTTTTTGGAGAATATTTTTTAAATAGCATTTTTAAGTTGTTTCATTATTTAAATATAAAAATTTTTATTTTTACATCATTAAAATTTAAAATTAATTTCATATTAAATAAAATTAAAATTAAAATTAAATTGGATTCAATTTAGTTCAATTTAAATCACCAAATTTTTTAACTTATGAATCAAAAGCATCCAAATAATAATTGTTAGGATCGATTTTTTTAATTTTTTTTCATCCCTAACCAGACATTTCATATACAATTATATTTATTGTCCCCTTTTTTTATATATAAAAAAGTAGGAGTAAGGTTGAATCAAACTTGAGAGAAGCATCAACTTACATTTTGAACACAAATTCTTAAGTCAGTCCGATATTATTATATTTGTATTAAATCAATATTCGTATATGATTATTATATTTGTATTAAATCAATATTCGTATATGATTTTAACATATATCAAACAATTATCTAATTTTTAGTGGGTCCATTAGTCACTATTATGAATAATAAAAGGCCTTAAAAATTGAAAGGCTAGATATTGGTGGGATTAGTATCTGATCCGATCACAAGAAAGGAAAAAGGGACTTGAATTAAAGTTCTATAAAAAATAATATCATATTTTGAAACTTATGGTGAGTAATCAATATCTTATTTGACAATATCTATAACATTGAATATATAATTTAAATGATATAATATTGAACATCTGTGAATGTTATCCCTCTGTAACTGTATGATATTTTCCCGATTTGAGAACATCTCCCCATTGTTGATTTTGGCCAACCACGTGTTAAACCACCTTTTCACACTTTTTAGAAAGATATGAAAAAGTAAAATGTTTATCGTCCTGTTTTATCTGTACTTATTAATAAGTACCAAACTCGTGGCACCTTGTTTAAGAAAAACATATTCGTGTGGCACAGATCTAATTTCGACATTTTAAAAATTTATTTTTAAAAATAAATAATATGATGAGAGTGTTTTTTTTTTTTTTTACATTTTTATATCAAATCTTTAAAAAATTAAATTTAGAAAAACTTTTACATATTAAGGCTTGAATTTAATATATTAAAATATTCAAAATCTTTAATCAAAATATCGTTAATTTAATTTATAAATTTATTATACATAATATTTTTCTGTTAGATTATGAGTATGCCATTATGTTTATGGTAATTTTATATTGCTTTTTGATATATTCGATTTTATGTTTACTCTATTTGCATTCAAACTATTTTTCGTATATCTAAAGTTTCATAATTGTATATAATTTTTTGCATGTTTATAATTTAGTTTATGTAAATTTTGTTATGTTTATGTTAGGCATCATTTTTGTTTTTTCTTGTCTTGCGTCATATTTTTCATAATTTTAATAATTGGTAATTTTTAAGGTTCTGACTAATTAACGGATGGTGACGTATTATATACGTGGGTTTTAAGTTGTGAATGAAAATAAAACTCAAACAAAAAAAACGGAAATATAAGTACACTGGTGAAAGTAATAATATCTAGTTTCTCATTTGGGTTAAACCTACACGAATCAGATAACAATGCTTGGTCACCCGTTAAGGTTGAACCTACAAGAATCGAATAATAATGCATGGTCACCCGTTAGGGTTGAACCTACACGAATCAGATAATAGTGCCTGACCACTTGTTAGGGTTGAACCTACACGAATCAGATAATAGGGCCTGGTCACCTGTAAAGGTTGAACCTACACAAATCGGATAATAGTGTCTAGTCATTCGTTAGGGTTGAACGTACATGAATCAAACAATAGTGCCTGGTCACTCATTCAGGTTGAACCTACATAACAAATAGCCTGACCGGGCTTAATATACCTGTATTCTCGAGTCTGCAACACATGCTAGAGCTCGAAACCTACGGGTAATAACCGGTAACCTTGTATACAAGACTTTTATGAATTTCATTGGGGTTTAATCTCACATATACCATTTCGCAACAATCCATTTTAGTCTGATTCAATTATCAATTTAGGTACTAATTCATAGCCAATTCAAGATATCATTAAAACATTAATGAACATACAGATGAAACTCAATAGCAATTTAAACATATTTATAGACTGTATGAACTTAGCAAAGGCGAACAACAAAAACAAAAGTGTTAGGGACTAGTGTGTAAATTTCCTTTTTCCTCAATTATCAACCGTTTTGTTCAAATCTTGATCTATAATATAAATTTATTTCAATTTAATCACTCAAATATCATATAACAGCCTATTAGAAATATATGTCAGCTCAATTTTATCTTTTAATTATTTCTTCAAGTTTTACATTTTATTCAATTTAGTCCATAAAATCAAACTTATAACAACTTTCAAATTTGAACTCCAAATTTTAAATCAAGTTCAAATATATCCAACTACAACCTCCTATTATAAAAATACAAAAAATTGCATGCAAATTTCAAGATATTAACAATTTAGTTCATAAGTTCAAAACTAACAAAAATCAATTTATAAAATAGTCCTATCTCCCATCAAAGCTTCAAACTCTACCATAGGCATTAAAAAACTTCAATTAACATCACTGGAAACTTTAGAAATCTTTAACAATTTTGAAAACGTAGATGTGGGTTAGCTAGACCTAGTTGCAATGATCCCCAAAACATAAAAATTACAAGAAACAGACTAAAATTGACTTACCAATTGATGAGTTAAAAGCTTGAAACTCAAACCCTTTGTTTTTTTTCTCACATTCGCCTGTGGAAGAAAAAGTTAAGATGATGATGATAAAAAAAATGTCTTTTTTCCCTTTAATTAACTAAAATAACTTGGTAAAATTGTAAATATTAAGATCTTTTAAATCAAACTTTAATTAATCTATTACTAATTAAAATTTACACATGATTAGCAAAATTGGTGGAATACAATTGGCATCACCACCGTTTAGACTTATATAAATAGCCCAATTGCTTAATTAGTCCTTTAATTAATTAATCAAGCTTTATTTCAATTAAGCCTTACATAATTAGGGCCTAATAGCAACTAACCCAAAAGTTAATGGTATTTAATGAAATCCACCACCACTTTGACTTTTGAAAATGGTCTATTCACCATTTTGACCCCTTAGCTTTTTAAAATCTTTAGCGATTAACTTTTACTACTTTTACAATTTAGTTCTTGTACTTTAATTAACCATCCAATCACTAAAAATTTCAGACCAAAATTCAGTTCACCTATAATACGACTCTATCAATATTTAATAAAAATATTTACGGCCTCAAATTACGAAAATGAGGTCCCAATACCTCATTTTCCAAAACCATTTGACTTTAAGACTGAACCACTTGTACTTAACTAATTATCTAATCAATAAAAATTATCAGATCAAAATTCACTATTTCAACATACTTGACTCACAGATAATAAATAATATTATTTACTGACTTACTCACCAGAACTGTGTCCCAAAATCACTATTTTTTTGCACCATTGAAAACGGGTTGTTACAAAAACTATTCAATTTGTTAAATTGGAAAACTCGTGCAAATAAATATATATCGGTAATTAAATCAAATGATTATTAAAAATAACATTAAAAATTTAATTATATTTATAAAACTTGAGCAACTATTAGTAATGAAGCATTAACTGTGTGTTTTAATTGAAAAACTAATTAGTCTATCAATATCATAAATTAACTTTGTTTAATGTTTGTTATAACAACAATTAGAACGAAAATAAATAGTGAAAAAAAAAAAGAGCAGAAAAGAACAAATACAATTTATCTCTATTAACATAATTTAGACACAATGTTCCTACGTCTATGGAGTCTCGCCCAGTGAATGATTTTATTCAACAATCGTCTGGATCACTTATTGGCTTAAGCCTAATCTTTTCCTCCATAAAGGTAGTGTCTCCAAATCTTTAACGCCAAAACCAATACTACTAGCTCTAAATCATGAGTTGGATAATTCTTCTCATGCGGCTTGAGTTAGCAAGATGCATATGCCACAACCTTACCTTTTTGCATAAGTACACATCCAAACCCATTAAATGATGCATAAGTAAAAATAGTATACTCTACGTCAGATTCTGGTTGGGCTAAGACCAGAAGTTTCGTTATAACTGCTTTCCACTATTCAAAATTTTTTTGACATGCATCAATTCACTCAAACTTCTCTTTTTTCTTCAATAAACACATGAGGGGTGCCATCATTACAAACCCTTTTACAAACCTCCTATAGTAACCTACCAAACCTTAGAAGCTGCAAGCCTCACTGACATTCTTTGGCGGATTCCATTCAAGCACGACTTTGACTTTGTCAAGATATACCTTAATACCTTCAACAGAAATAACATGGCTTAGAAAATGAACTTCTCTTAGCCAAAATTCGCATTTGCTGAATTTGGCGTATAACTTATTCTCGCATAATGTTTGTAGTACAATCCTTAAGTGCTCCTCATCATCAACCACACTTTTAGAGTAGACCAAAATATCACGTATGAAGACTACCACAAACTGATCCAAATAAGGCTGAAACGCCCTATTCATCAAATCCATGTATACTGTTGGTGCATTCGTTAAGCCAAAGGGCATCACCAAAAAATCATAATGTCCATACCGCGAACGAAATGCAGTCTTCGAAACATCATCACTTTTGATCTTCAATTGATAGTAACCAGAACACGGGTCAAACTTGGAGAAAACTAAAGCTCCACTACACTAATCAAACAAATCTTCAATTCATGGCGTGGATACTTATTCTTCACAGTTACTTTATTCAATTACTGATAATCAATACACAGGCAAAGTGTCTTATCTTTCTTCATACATACAAAATTAGCGCTCCAGATGGTGAAACACTCTCTCAAATAAATCCTTTGTCAAACAGATCTTGCAGTTGTGCCTTTAACTCCTTTAGTTCCAATGGTGCCATTCTATATGCGGTATGAGAAATGGGTGCGGCACCAGCCTCTAATTCAATTGAAAAATCTACCTCTCTATCTGGTGGCATCCTTAGAAGTTCTCCTGGAAACACATTTTAAAAATATCTTATAATCAAAACTTGGTTGATATCTCTTCTTGATTCAAATGATTCCATTATGTACGCCAAGTAAGCATCTACGCCCTTAACCAACAACTTCCTAGCAGATACTATAGAAATTATTCTACCCGTCAGATTGGTTTGTACGCCAAGCATCATTACTTCATTACCTTCAGTAGTTAGAAAATGTACACCTCTAGCACGAAAATCAACCATAGCACTTTGTACGGTTAACCAATCTAACCCAAGAATAGCATCAAACTCACGAAATATTAACAGCATGTCTACCAAGAAAGTGTACTCGACAAAAACCAATGGGCAATTCTTATTCACCTATTAACCATTGTACTTTGACCAAGTGGATTAGTCATTTACACATTTGTCTCAGAATAAACAACTTCAAGACACATATCCTCTACGATTTTAGTGCAGATATGAGAATGGGTTGACCCCGGATCTATTAATGCATAAATACAGTTTCCAAGGAAAGAAAATTTACCCATTATGACTTTTGGCAAATCAATATCTTCTTTAGCTTTCATCACATATGCTCTGGTAGATACTCCAAAGTTGGGCTTATGGTAGATTTTCCTTGAAGTCCCTTGAATTGATCCAGATTTTGCTGCTATGCCAGACCTCATTTTCTGTTGAAATTTTTTAGGCCAACATACAAATTGTTCTGTACTTACCTCAACCTTAGTGGGAAAATCTTTAACTTGATGGTCCAAAGACCCACATCAAAAGTAAGTTCCAGTATAACTTCAGCATTCTCCTCTGTGATTTCTTCCACAACGCTCGTAACCAAAATCCCTTATTATTCTAGATATGCCTAAACTATTCCATCAAAGTAGTTTGTCTAGTATTTCCATCACGTTTGAAACTCATAAACTGTGAATCCCTCATTGATGTTGAAAAATTATTATCTCTCAACTTCTTGAAATTTGATACAGGTGGAGGACTAGACATTTCGTGTTTTATTCTTTCACTTTCAAAACTTCTACTTCTATCTTGAACAATTGTTTCCATTTTATAAGCCTTAACTGTCATGGCTGCTAAGCTTTGACAGTCTAAAGCTGCCACTAAAGCGCGAATCTCATCTCTTAAACCCAATTCAAATTTCTCACACCTAGCTTTCTCAGTTTGAAACATATTCTTTGCATAACAGCTGAGTTTAACAAACTCGCTTTTATACTCCATCATTGATATCCTTCCCTACTTAAGATATAAAAATTCTTTCTTTGTTTATTCAACAAAAATTTGATTCACATATCTATCTCTAACTTTTTCCAAAAATAATTTCCAGTCTATCAAATCCTCAGGGGTTACACTAATCAATATCTCCCACCATGATATGCTTCCCCTTCCAGCAAAGAGACTACACGCATAAAATTATCTTCTAGCGTGCACTTCAACTCTTTAATTACTCGCCAGACTCGTGATAACCACTTCTTTGCTATAGTGGGGTCATCACCCTTATCTCTTAAAAATTCTTTAGCACCTCTCTTTCTTATCTCTTTCACAAGATCACTTTTAGGTTGGGTTGTGCAATATGCATAGGAAGTACTAGTTATACCACCTCCGGTTGTGGTCTGAGGTTGGGGTGCTTGTGTTGTCCCCATAACCTGGTTGAACATCTATGTAATCATGGTGAATAAAACATTTCAAAAAGCATTACTAGCTACTCCCAAACCAGTTGTAAGAGCTTGCTCTTGAACAGGAGGCACATGGCTTTCTATCTCCTCACTAGTTGCTTCCCTCAATCATTTAGACATTTTTGTTAACACAATAATAAAACTTAGATTAGTTTAGTTTAGAGGAACTAAGCCAGAGATGTATCATGCATGGCAGGGTGTGAAACACCCCACACCCGGCCCACGAGCCTGAACCGGATCTGGTATGTTCCTTAAGAAAATCGGCTTCAAATTCTTTTGTTACTTAGAAAATTTTTGTGAATTTTTAGAAAGATATTGGTTTTGGGTTGGGCTTAGGTTGGAAACCCATTTATTTAATTTAGAAAACATTTAATTTTGGTGACAAAACAATTTAGGGTTTATTTTTAAAATAAATTTAATTAAACTTAGTCAAAAATAATTCATAACATAACAACTGAAAATAAAAGCAGGGAAATAAAACCATTCAACTTGGGCCTTATGGCCTTATTACATCATTCAAATCCAAAGATAAAATTGAAAATACTAAAATTGAGCAAAGTCCAAATTCTAATAAATTCTTCAAGTGATGCATGGCCACCTTTTGTAACACCCCGTACCCGGTACCGTCGCCGGAGTTGAGCAAAAGGCATTACTAGACTTGACTTCTAGTTCAGTACATGTAAATCTTAAAGCTGTCAAACTGCGTTGTGTCGACTAATTCAGCTATAACTCGAGTTACAAAATTCGAAATTCAGATCCGTAAATTTTCCTTGAAAGTAGACTCATATATCTATTCACCATAATTTTTCTAGAATTTTTCATGTGGCCAATTAGTACAGTTTATTCTTCAAAGTTACCCTTATTACACAGCTGGACAGTTCTGACCTGTCCTTATAAAACTGCAGTTATCTGATTGCACAATTTTCCAATGGTGTTCTTATTTATACCAATGAAAAGTAGACTCATTTAGGATTCTACACATATAAACCATGCTTCCTAATTAT
The DNA here is from genome assembly GCA_005393395.2 of Gossypium australe. Classification (NCBI taxonomy): domain Eukaryota; kingdom Viridiplantae; phylum Streptophyta; class Magnoliopsida; order Malvales; family Malvaceae; genus Gossypium; species Gossypium australe. The sequence goes on from CM016616.1 coordinate 73,608,264, forward strand.
TTTTGTACGATTTATGACAATTTTTCTAAAACAGAACAGTGACTCACGAATTCATTCAGAGCAGGTCTCACTAAAACTAAATTATCTCATAATGTATGAGTCTTTTGCCTACTCTGTTTCTTTCATGTAAAATAGACACGATAAGGTTTAATTCCAGGTCTCATTCACCTTTTACTTCAATATACCCTATTTTTGGTGATTTTTCTAACTCGCGTCACTGCTGCTGCTACATGCTGTTTTATTTCAAAAATAAACTAGCTCCTACCCGAATCTCCTTACTTCTAAATTTCAAGGATTAAATTTATATTCAAACATTTCCTTAGTAAAACGATTAACTTGTTTAGGAATGCATGGACATTGCCATCATGAACCAACTTACATCAAAACACCCAACGTACTTAACAAAAATTTAGCCATTTTCGCATGGCTATTCTTTTAGTGTTTACAAGTGAACCGTAAAATTTCCTCAAAACAAACCAAGTCTATCCTATACATGCCTTCTTTTAAAGACCAACCCAAAATGAAGGAGTACCCAAAATGTAGGTTGATAGTGTGAGCGACTTTCCAACGATCCCGGTGAGCTTGTGGCTTGCTCCTAATCTATAAAACAAAGGAACATCTCACACGATTAAGCTTACTAGCTTAGTAAGTCCCAACTCATAGAAATTAAAACATTTAATTATTTACGAAAATAAAACAATACATATGTGGCATTCTACATAAACAACTAAGCAACTAGTTTACACAAGGTCAAATATTAATAATTCGAAACCTACTTTCATAGCAGTCATACATGCAAATCAATTGTCCCATAATAGCATGTTCTAAGCTCGACTTCCGTCAAATTACATTCACCAATGACAATTTGGCACAAGTAATACTTAACACAACATACCTTACCTACTTACCCGAGCCATATTCTTGACAATTCAATTCTAAATTGTCTTGACAAGGATTAAACTCCTCTTAGGTAAATTTCATCACCGGCATCAAGCCTGCTAGGCGTAACAGCCTGAAAAGTAACACCGGCGCAAGGCCTGCTAGGCGTAAAGCCCGATAGGTAACACCGGCACGAGGCCTGCTAGGCGTAAAAGCCCGATAGATAACACCGGCACGAGGCCTGCTAGGCGTAAAAGCCCGATAGATAACACCGGCACGAGGCCTGCTAGGCATAAAAGCCCGAATGTCAAAATATCTTTACATGCTTTTCACATTTTCACTATACATATCGAATCATACACCTTTATTACCATTGCATTTAATAAATTTGAAATCGATCAAATCCATCACTATTTCAATCGACCAACTCATGGATTTATACCAAGCTTATACAATTTATATCATTCACTAGATATGTAAAGAGTCTTTAGATATAAGGTAGCTCAAAAACTTACTTATTCACCTTGCATTCGCCAAAATAATTTCCATCACATTCTCAACTTAAATCATCAACCAATATGTCCATATACATTCGGCCATGATATAATTAGACATTAGCATTCATAAATTTTTAATAGTCAAGATAACCATACTTAACTCTTTGACATGATTTAACTAAGGGACTTACCTTAGGAGTAGATAGATTCAAAATCTTCAACTATTCGTTTAGCTTAGCTTTTCCTCGCTCCAACTTTTTCTCCTGTTGATCTTGATCTAATTTGGTTCAATTTAAACCAATTAACCCACACTTCCATTTAATTCGAAAGCAAAATCATAAAAATAATAATCCCAAGACATAAACATTGACATTCGACATTTATCCTCTATTTGTTCAAATACATTCAAAATTATTAAGGAACACCTTGGTAGTGCTTTCCTTGATACGTTTTAACTTACAACCTACTTTCATATTTATTGCCATACATAAATTTTTATGTAATTATACATATATCACTAAATACCATAGCTCAAATTCATTCTCTCATATGGCCGAATATGTCAATAACCCCCATGCATTTTCTTCAACATGCAACCTAGCAACAAGCTAAATAACCATTCTAATTTCATGCATTTGACTACTCCAATTCAACCTATGTGGATTTCTTCTACATGGCCGAATGGCCCTTAGGTTCTTAGAATTCTCTTTTTAGCTCTTCTTTCCATCTATTTTACTCCTTACACTATTTTATTTCAAATACTCAAGTCTTATACTTAGTTCACCCAACAATTAACACATCACATATAACAATTAATCTAAGGTTAACTTCATTATATGTGGATGGCCGAACATCCAAACACAAGAAGGAATTATTTTCATGAATGTTCAACCCCATATTCGGCCAAATATGAAGGTATCTTCAAGCCAAAAATCGACAAAGCTTTCTTACGAGTTCAAGCTATTTCTTCTTATACTATCTAAGCTTATTTTTAGCTCAAATTATAACCCTTCCCTCCCCCCCCATGGCCGAACTTCCTCATGCATGGCATCACAAAGCTTTACTTGTTTTTCCCTAATGCTTAAAGAAATCAACAAAATCTAAGGGTTGGCTATCAAGCTAAGATTCAACTCTTATCTTGATTCCCACATGCATGGCCGAATCTCATCCTACTAACTTAACAAGTTTTGCTTGTTTTCCAAAGAGAAATAATCAAGAATCCAAGCCATGTCAAGATAAATTATTAAGGTGAAGTTCAAACTCTTACCTATACTAACACATGCAAGGGCCGATTGAAGAAGATGAAAGTTCTTCTCTTCTCTTCAAAGTAGAATTCGGCTAGAAGGGAGGAAGGATGAGAGAATTTTTTTGTTTTTGTTTTTCTCTTTTTCCATAAATTATAGCATGCTTTTCTTTTAATTTTTACTAAAAATCAAAATGTATAATTAAAAAGTATATAATCCTAGCATGCTTAATATAAAATTGCCTAAATGTCATACAAAAATATAAAAAAAGAGAGCATATATGCATGCTTGCCGTCCACCTTGTTTAAAGGGGGAAAATTGACATGCAAATCCTTATGTTTTATGGACAATTCACTTAGCTCCCTTTTTATTAATGCCCACTACATTAATCCTTCTTGCAATTTAAGCCTTCTTAGCAAATTAAGCACTTAGATAGCCAAAATTTTCTACGAAATTTTTTTACACTCACTAAAAACACACATAATAAACACAAACATAATATTATAATATCCCACAGGCTCGGATTCGTGGTCCCGAAACCACCGTTCCGGTTAAGGTCAAAATTGGTCTGTTACACCTTTAGCTCCTGCCGACCCGGTCCATTACTGCTCATTTCCTGAAAAATAGTCCCACAAAGGGGTGAGTCAACAGACTCAATGTGTACACAAACTAACAATCAACATTCCAGGCATACATATTCATATCAAAGCATATTCAAATCAAATAATGATGCAACCCAACCCAAGCCTATTTGTCCATCCGCTACACACCACCCGTACCTGCCAATTACACCGTGGGGACTACTAAGTCAACCCTCCATCCGCTACACACCATCGAAGGCAGTCGCTGCAGTCGACGTGCTCATCGCCCACTTACGTTGTGTCATTAGACACTATATTCAAATAATGTAACCGAAGTTACCATATTCACGAAATGGGGCCGTAGCCACCATATTTCGTTGGTGAGGCCGAAACCAACACCTTCATTGGTGAGACCGAAGTCAACACCTTCGTTGGTGAGACCGAAGTCAACACCTTCACTTTCTTCCTTCACATATATCCCGAATGCCCCAATTATTTCATAACATATTTCACATACTTAATTTTCATTCATGTTACTAATCACATGTTCAAAATATATCACATTCACAATCCTATCAAAAGTAGGAAACGTACCTGGGTACTCCTTACCACATTTGTGATGCTTAGCCACATTCACATACTGTTACATATTTACATATCTAATGATTGCCATGCAATTTATTGAAAGTTAGTAAGAGTACACACCTGATTCGCTTATTGGATTCCTTGAAATCCCGAGGAGCGATCTTCCGATCTAGATCTTTAACTCCTATATTCGACCATAGCATATTAATAATCTATTTGGCTTAAAGAAAACCAAAACCTAGTAGGATTTGTGTTACTAATACTCACCTTGTTTGCCGATTTGGATGATTGTAAATCAAATCCCAAAATTGCTAGTATCCCTTTTCCTTGGAATCGGCTAACACTAATTCATGTAACCATGTGAGTTTTCGGCTTTTGAAATAATGAAAAATAATTCCAAATACCAAAATTAAGCCTTGGCCGAATATCACTTACTATACAAATTCCAAATCTGAAGAGGATTCCTTGCCCTATATGTCTGTCGAAATCTTCATGTTAGATCTAATCTAACATATACATCATAACCTTTAATCAAATAAATTTATCTTACCTTAGATCCTTGATCCTTGTATTCGACAGTTGAAGAAACCCTTTTGATGTAGTAGTTGATTGCTCCTTTACTTAGAATCAACAAAGATTCGGCTTTGACAGTAGAAACAGAGAAGAAAATAGAAGAAGAAAAGATGGATTTTTCTTAAAGAAAAATACGGCAAAGAGGAAGAGGGAGCAAATGTTGATGAGTAGCCCTCCTGTCCTCCTTTTATAGCCAAAGTTATCAGCCTAGGAGTCCTTTACTTGGCCACCACTCCTCTTTTGATAATATTATCTCTTTTATTTAAAAGATAAAAGCCTTTAATCCATCAATTATCTCCTCAATTATCTCATTAGAAAATAATCCTTTATTTATCTCTTATTATTCACATATTTATGTGAATAAAACTCCTTTATTTATCTCTTATTGTTCACATATTTATGTGAATAAAACTCCTTTATTTATCTCTCATTATTCACATATTTATGTGAATAAAACTCCTTTATTTATCTCTTATTATTCACATGTTTATGTGAATAAAACTCCTTTATTTATCTCTTATTATTCACATATTTATGTGAATAAAACTCCTTTATTTCTCTTACATATCCAAGTTTCCTAAATGTTCACTTTCCATTTTTTTAATCATTTCCTTACATTTCCAGGTTTCCAAAAATGTTCATGTCCATGTCCATGCATTTCCAGGTTTCCAAAAATGTTCACTTTCCTCTTTTAAACTTAACATTTCCATACATTTTCAGGACATTTCCCTACATTTCCAAGACAAGACATTTCTTTACATTTCCTTACATTTCCTTGCATTTCCTTACATTTCCTTACATTTCCATACATTTCCATACATTTCCTTACATTTCCTTACATTTCCATACATTTCCTTAATTCTAGAATTCACATAACACATTCATACATAATTCATAAAACATGCCATTTTACCACATGGTTCATTGTGTCATGCTTCACACGGAGTTTCTTTTCAAGCCTCATTTACCTAGCTCCCCTTTTTACTTAGAAACCAATAATTTTTCTAAGCTTTCTCTTCCATCCTAGAATTTTAAAAACCCTTAATACACTTCCAAACATTGCCAAAACCTACTAACTCATGAATTATGCACAAACGCATAACCCCTAATCTAGGATGTTACAGGGTGTGTCACAGCCTTTTTTTTTTCGAGAATCGACTCAATCTAGCTCTGATACAAAAACTTGTAACGCACCTTACCCGACCTGATAATTGGATTCGAGTATGGTGTGCCCCAACTAAAAATCATACGGATCTATTAAAAGTATTTGAAACTTATAAAACTTAAGATATTGGCATAGTCCTCAATACGATAATGACAAAACAATCAAATTATGTATACACTAAGAAAAGCATTATAAACAAAACATGTAGCGGAAGCCTTATAAAAATAGATAGAGTTATCCCCTTTACAAAGTTTTCAAGTGCATCATTGGTAGTTAATTATCATTCAAACAGTTTGGCGTACATGCCTAAAATATTATCTCGTAAACCATCTCATTAAATAAAAAATACTTATATATATTACTGGAGTTAACAAAGGATTTCATAAAATAGAGCTTAGCAAAAACTGGAATTCATTATAAGAGTTGATACAAAATGTTTCTACACGCCACCCTGCCTATGGTATGCATGATACAAAAATTAACAAAAGGGTCACAGTTAATAGTACTTTGGCGTAGTCCCTTCAAGATTCTTTTCCTTCAATTTACACTCCTGAGAAAGAAAAGATAACCAAGTAAGTTCAAATGAACTTAGTGAGTTCCAATGATAAAGAAAACACATATAAAATATACGTATTAATGCCTAAGATGGTACCAAACCTTTTAGAGAAGTGCAACACAATGATCATAATACATCAAATGACGTTCACAACATATAGACATTTTCAATACGTCAACTTAACACAAAACATGGTGGTTACTATCCGCCAACATAACCATAACTTACACACAACCCATCCTTATGCAGCCTCATACCCAAAATTTAGAATCAGAAGAATATCATTCAACCGTATTCATAAACATACAACCCCCTTAACTTCTTATATCATTCTTGTTCAGCCAAGTATGTTTTCTCGCGATCTGCCAGTCCGGTTTGTAATATAACTGCCCTACCAGAGGCATCATAAACATAATCCCCTTCTTCATCATCACATCTCACATATTACATATTGTTGGAACTAGCTTGTGCATTAAGGAGGGTATGTACTTCATAACACAGACAGACTATACTCATATTGCTGACACTGGATGACCACCACCAATACAGACACCATTCATATGTTACCAAGAGAGATTACTTACCTTACATAATTTATACAACAAGGGAATTTACATCACATGGAAGTAAAAAGGAACTCACTAGAAACTCTAGTACAGTGATCTACTTAATAGGTCATTTGCCTTTGTTACTGGGACCTTCGTTAGCTTCTTGAGCTTAAAGAAAGATAAATATCCCTATCAGATCATTAAACTATCGAAACTTAACATGCATGCAAGAATTAAAATCAAACAACCCAGAATTAGGAAGTTTCCTTCCTTGCAAATAGTTTTATGGTTTAAGCATGCAAAACTATAAACACGTGAATATTTTAAATAATAACTTAAGAGTTTACTAAAAATTACCAGTAAGCTGGTACAAACGTAAGTGCTCACTAAAAACTAAGAACTCTCTTCGATTAAGCTTTCTACACTAAGGTTTTCCATAAACTTATAAAATAATTTAGGGAAGAAGAAGATAAAAAAGGTGACTCATGATGGCCAACAATATCCTTATATACACATGCAATGGAGACAAAGTTTAGTGGGAAAATCAGATAATTCCACTAACACCCTTGATCCCTGTGATTAAACGCACTTAACAAGTTTTAGATCAAATCATCTACAGTATTCTAGTTCAATTCTAATTAGGTCTCAACTAAACCCCAGCATGAATAAATCTATTAAAATTGTGAACTTAATAAGTTTGCCCTAAACTTTTGAGGTGGGCAGATACTAAATAGAAGAGTATGTCAAACCCTGGAGTTTGCCAAAAATTGGAGTTCGCTAGATGGCAATACCCATAAAGTACGCCACTCAGCCAAAACAAATACTTTACTTACTCAAGTATACCCGACTTAACCAACTTATACGCTGAAAAATAACTTGATATCGAGTCTCCACCGGGTGAGCTATTACAATGAATTCCACTGTTCTAAATGGTGCTACATACTGTAGAATTCGTACACCCAATGCACCAAATTTCAATTCCTTATCTATTTGAACTTAGGCTTTTACTTACATCAAAGTGTACGAGTCATGCATACATAGTGCACCATCCACTTAGGATTTAGGTTTGCTACACTATGAACGTCACAAGTGAATAAATTCATAATCGAATTCAAAATTTATTCTTCTTGGGTCCTGTCTGATGTACTGTTAGTCCATTCAATCAAATCTATGTGTAACAGCCTGATTTAGGGGCTAGTCGGAATAGTGGTTTTGAAACCAGTAATTTGAGGTTGAAGAAAATTATTTTATATTATTTTATGAGTTATGGCATGACTATATGAATGCATGAAAGCTTTGGTGCATTAATTTTAGCGATTTCATGCTTAATTGCGAAAAAAGGACTAAATTGCATAAAGTGCGAAAGTTCTATTTTATAAGTTAAAGGTGTCTAAAAGTTATAGAATATTAATTGGAGGCCCTTTATGTGTAGTTAGACCCTTTGAATTAGAGTGGCCGACCATAGGGGACAAGAAATGTCAAAATTGGTCAAAGTTGGTGGATTAGGTGGATTAAATTGATGAAATAAAATAAAATAAAGAAAAGCTATCATCTTCCCCATTTTTCATCTTCTCTCCACTGAAAATATCAGCCATAAGAGGGGTTTTAAAAGCCAAAAATTTTCAACAACTTCTCACCCTAGCAAGTAAGTGATTTTGGTGGTCTTTCTTATTAATTTTTGTACTTTTGAGATCCTTGTAGCTTCAGCTAACTAATGAGGGGACTATTATGCAAAATGGTTGAAAACCTAGGGTTTTTCCATGAGAGCATTAGTGTTGATTTCTGAGATTTTATGCAAGAAAATGAGTCTTAGTTGTTAAATAAACAACTTTTGTGAAAGGTGTTTCCATGAAAACACCTAAAAGGACCTTTTTGTAAAGGTTGTAAAATAGGTGGAAAATGTGTGTAATAATTGAAATATTGAGTTGCTGTAAGAGGGAATATGAATCTGCTAGTCTTGGGTGTGTGAAAAATGAACACATTTCATTTTATGAGCCTAGGGGTAAAATCGTAGTTTTTGTGAAAGTCAAAGGGCAAAATGATAATTTTCCCAAGGTATAATTCATGAGATATTCTAGTCAATGTGATCATTAAACAAGTGAATTTGTTATTATAGATCAAGAAACACGAAGCCCAGACTGAAATCGAGGCTAGAACAATATGGTTGACTAAATTGAATGATTCCACATATATTTTGGTACCGAGGTAAATTTGTGTGAAATTAAAGCTACATAACGCTATTATATTCTTAATTGCTTGATATCATGAGAAATGTTTAGTATTTCTATAAAATTGATTAATGATGCCTCAATGAAAGTATAATGCTATTATGATGAGTTGAAGCCCCAGTTGAACGTTAGGAATAGTAAGGATACCATTATCACAACATGAGATAAAGAAGGTCCCGTATAAGACCATGTCTGGGACATGGCATCAGCACCGAAGGGAGATCTCGTATAAGACCATGTCTGGGACATGGCATCGACATCGATATATGATCTCGTATAAGACCATGTCTGGGACATGGCATCGACATCGATATATGATCTCGTATAAGACCATATCTGGGATATGGCTTTGACATCGAGACATAAGATCCCGTGTAAGACCATATTTGGGATATGGCATCGGTATTGAGATGAGATCCCATGTAAGATTATATATGGGATATGGCATTGGCATCGTGTTACATGTATGATGAGATTGAGTATCCTTCGATATTCCAATTAGTTCAACGGGTAAAGAGCTAAGTTTACGTTTAAGATGCCAATGAGATGATTCTATGTTTAAGAGGTAAAAGTACTAAAGTTATGTGATGAAGTGATACAGGTACCCATAAGTAACTTACGAGTAATAAATGCAAAATGTGATATGTGATTTGGTAAGAATAAGCATGAGTAAGTTATGCTGATGAGCTTGAGAACATGTGTATTATCTAAGGTGATGAATGGATGTTATCATGAACTTTTATGTTGCCATCTATTTCATGCAAACTTACTAAGCTTCATGCTTACCCGTCTCATTTCCCTCTTCCTTGTAGTATCGCCAAGCTAACTCGAGGATCGTTGGACGTCAGAGTTCGGATCACACTATCAACTTCTCTTTGGTATAGCAAAGTTTGATTAATTTTGAGTATGGCATGTATAGGAACTTGGTTATTTTTGTGATATGTCATACTGGTTAGCCAATGTGTGGTTATCAATGTCATTCAAGTCATTTTGTAAATAGCCATGGAAATTGGTCAATACTTGATAAGTTTTATATACTCAATGGTGATGAAGTTTATGAAGTGCTTGCTTGTGTGATTGGATGATAAATGAGTAAAGAATATGCACAATGAACGTAGTGTAAATCTATGTATGGATGTCTAGATTTTGGGCATTAGAAGTGCCTTATGATCATGATGTATGTTGCATTGAAATGGTATAAGTGTGGTTGCTTTTTAGGGTGACAATTGGCCTAGTGGTTAGCCTTATAATTGTCCACACGGGTAGACACACGGGCGTGTTGATAGACCGTGTGTCCCCCTGCATGCTAGGTTGGCAAGTCAGAATACCTAGTAGTAACCACACGGGCTAAGAGACGACTATGTGTCTCAACCGTATGGAAGACACGGCCATAGGGCATGGGCCTGTGCCCAGGCCGTGTGAAGTCTGCACCTATAATTAGGAATTTAATTTGACACACGGTTTAAGGACACGGGCGTGTGCCTTGGCCGTTTGATCTTATTGAGATGATGACGTCAGAAACAAAATATCAAGTTTTTACGCACGGGCGTGTCTAGGCTGTGTGAAGGACACATGCCATAGACACGGTGTTTGTCAGGCCGTGTGAAAACCCCTGTAGGTTCGAAATGAAAAATAAAATCCACACGTACTAGGAACATGGGTGTGTGTGACCACACGGCCTGCCCACACGAGCGTGTCCCTCACCACACAGGCATGTGGCCCTATTTTAAGCAAAAATTATCTAAGTGTTCAAAAGTTTTTGGTTTAGTCCCGAAACATTCTGTATGTATGTTTAGGGTCTCGTGGACCTATGACAGGGACGTTATGATCTCGAATGAGAATTTTTAAGTCGAAAAGAAATTGTATGTCTCGATGTTGCATGTTTAAGCAAGTTAAGTTCGGTAATGCCTCATACCCAGTTTCGACGTCGGATACGAGTAAAGGGTGTTACACTATGACTCTATCTTCTGGGAGTCAAATGCTCTGATGCCCAATGTAACACCCCTAACCCGTATCCATCGCTGAAACAAGGTTATGGAGAATTACTAGAATTTTTAGAACATTTACAAATCATTCATGTAAATTACTATTCATTAACCGAGATTATTGATATCGTCCCTTAAATGGACCCTCGAGGCCCAATACAAGCATTAGAATAGAGTCAGGACTTAATCAAAAACTCTAAGAATTTTTCGCGAAATTACAAAAATTTTCCAAGTTGTAGGGCTCACATGCCAGTGTGGCCCGAGGGACACACCCATGTGACCCTAGGACATGCCCGTGGTACAGGCCGTGTTCGACCCTATGTAACTCTCTGACTTGTGCACACGGCCATGCCACATCCCCGTGTGCTAGGCCGTGTGGTTAATTAAATTCTTTCGAAATTAGGTGCAGGTTTCCCACAGCCAAGACACACGCCCGTGTTCTAGCCACATGGCTGAGACACACGCCCGTGTCTCTACCTGTGTGCTCAATTCTGAGCATTCAGTTTCTCAAAATTTAGGTGCAAGGGACACATGGCCTAACCACATGCCAATGTACCAGGCCATGTGTCATACACGGTCTAGACACACGCCCGTGTGTCTGCCCATGTAGACAAAATAAAGCCATTTCTAGCTTCATTTATCACCCAAAATCACACCAATGACCTACACTAAAACTCACATCCAAATACCAACCATTTCAAGCATTCAAATTAAGCAAACTCTATCATTACATATCATTCAAATTCAGCAAGACATATCATTACATGCATACATGTTTATAATCTTACCTTGGTTAAATCAGAGATGACTTAATTTTTTTAGTAAAAGAGGACTACTATATTTTTTAGTATTGGTTTTCAACCAGTTGGTTATCAACTCAAAGTTATGAGACAGATGTGCTGAAGATTACTTTCCAGACTTGATATAAACAATGTAAGTTTTTGGTGAAACCGTTTGGATTATCCATCGCTCAGACGTTTTATAGATATAATGGATAGAATTTGATAGCCATAGTTGGATAGATTTGTTGCTAGGTTACCAATGATATTTAATTTATACGAAGAATGAAATATGACCATCATTGAAAACTAGAGGTACAAATTTTACAAGAGAAAAAAAATTATATGTAAGGATCAATATATATGAATTATGATTTCGAGAAATTTTTCTAGGTTTTCTGATAACAACTGAAAATGTCTGAATTACTTTAAATCAACTCCTGATAATTGCATACTAGGGAATCTCTGGGAATTATTACTGAAGAGCGTAGTTCTCTAGGATTGACTGTATATTACAAATTGTTTGTTCAGGCTTTTTTATGATAGCTCTATCATTGACGAAGTTATTATAGAAAAATTTCAGATTTGTTTGATTAAATAAATTTCAGTAGAGTTTCGAATATTTGAATGCTGTATTAATAAAAGTTCCAAAATTGAATCTGGGATAGCACAAACGTCTAGAGTTATCGAAAGATTATGATTTGATCATTGGTTATCATCTGAATAAAAGCTGACATGATGATTTATTTGTTGATCTAGAAATCTCTAAAAGTTGTGAATATTCACCTGATTTGAGAATTTCATGATACTAATTTCGCATACTGAAAGTTAAACCGTTACTTTTTCAGAAAATTAAGTGAACTATATGTTGTTGAGATTGTCAAATTGTATGATGTGTTGTCTATTGTTTCTTATCAAAATCTGAGATTGTTTAAAAGTTATTTCAGATCGTCAGAAATTGTTTGTGATTTGAAAAGAAAATATGTTGAGTTTAGACTGGTGAAAGAGCACCCCATGGAAGAACGTTTTACAGCTCAAAAAGGTTCAAATGTTTTCAACGTTTCAATTCTACGACAATATAGATTAGATTACTCTTACGTGATTACTACCAACAAGATAGAAATACAACCTGACTTGTTATATTCAGAATAACAAGTCAAAATTTTAGCTTTGGAAATAAAAGAACTACGGAATAAATGAGTATCGTTAATGAAAGTTCTGTGGCACCGATATGATATTGAAGAAGCTACTTGAGAAACAGATGAATTAATGAGACTACAACACCCGAACTTATTCTCAAGTAAAAATTTTGAGAGGGGAGATAGTTGTAACAATTCATTTTTCAATGGTGTTGGAAATGTGGTTTTGGGACCACAATTCCAATGAGTGGGTTCGTAAATATTATTATTTAATATTTACAAGTCAAATATAGTGTTATAATGAAATTTAATTTAATAAATTTAATTTGACGGTTAATTTGAGTAAAGTGGTTTGACCCTAAAGTTAGTGGTCTTGGAAGATAAGGTATCAGGACCACATTTCTGTAAACCGAGCCCGTAAATATTTACGGATTCTTTATATAGATGTATTTAATTTTGGTTTTGAAATTTTAGTGTTTGGATGATTAATTAAAGTACAAGGACTAAATTGTAAAAGTGAAAAAAGTTAATTTTTATTGAATTTTAATAGCTAAAATGCTTATTTAATAAATTTTTAAGGGCCTAAGTGGCCATTGGACCACTTTAGTAAGATGATGGGTGGTTTATGCCTATTTAAAATATTTTAAATGTTAAACATTATATTTAATTATTAATATTATATACAAAAATGAAATATAATAAAAACATCATTGTCATTTACCTTTCGTCATCATTTCTTCAACAAGAAAAACACCCAAGGTAGCATTTTCGAAGCTTGAGGTTCGTCCAAGTTCTTTCCCTTGCATATCAAGATTCAAAACATCCAGTAGATAAACGAGGAACAGGGAAAATTGCAGAATGGTTCCTAACTTTATTTTTAGTGCCGAATTTATTTGGTAAGTTCATACGGTATAATTATCTAATTTTATATAATGTTTGTGATTGAATTGTGAATTGATTATGTTTGAATGTATATTTTAAATTGACTACAAATTGGTATAAAATGGTGAGAAAAGGGCTACTTTGAAAAAATGTGGTAAATACAGATAGGTGTACAATATTGAATGATGGTAAAATTTATTATACGAGTGTATGGTTTATACAGGGTGATGTAAGATTGTTAAACGATATATGTATATCTTTGTGATATTAGGTGAACTAAATTAATGGTATGTGATTATATCTTGAATTATAGTTGGAACAGTACAAAGCGTGAGTAATTGAATGAATTTTATTAAATGTTTTGATATGTTAAAAGAGCATGGATGAATGTAGGAATAGATACAATTGGCATGCCAATAGGGTTGATTGCGTGCTTGTAAGAGTTATGAGTAAAAGATGATACGAAGTAAAAGATTTGACGAAAATATCACAGTTTACTCTAGAATCCTGCAATTGTTGTGGATTACCGAGCGTTGTCTCTGCAAAGAATTTGGTGTGGTGGAGGGATGATATAATACATGAAATGTAATAGTGCCTACGAGATTTGCAGTACAATGTACTGGTATTATAACACCCCTAACCCGTAACCATCGCCGGTTTAGGGTTAAGAGACATTACTGGACAATCGGAAGCTTTTACAAATATTTCATAACTAAATTTGACAATTTACATCAAAGTGTCCCTTAAATAGGTCTACTAGACCTTAAATATGCTTTAGAAAGGGCCCGGGACTAAACTGAACACATACAGAAATTCTTGAAAATTTAAATTTTTCTAAGTTACAGAGGTCACACGCCCATGTGGGCAGGCTATGTGCCTCCCACGGCGTCGGACACGCCCGTGTGTCTAAGCCGTGTCAAAACAGGGCATACATACTGACTTGTCCACACGGCCATGGACACGCCCGTGTGCCCCACTCGTGGTCGCTACTGACTTGCACCATACGGCCAGTTACACATCTGTGTGTCCAGCCCTTGGTCGAGTCTGACTTGTTTTGAAATACAACCACGAGGGACATGGTCGAGCCACACGCCCGTGTGTTCAACCGTGTGGGCAATTATAGGCCATTTTCAAGGCCAAAATGCCACCCACACTTTGGGCTATCCCTACAAGCACAATTAAGCATCAATCCAAGCATCATAGGCAACCAAAACATACCAATAATGTTCATCACTTCTAATCACATATGAGCTAAACAATCATACCAACTTATAAGACATTTAGCTCAACTTATTCACAAACATTTCTAAACATAACTCATCCACAACTTACCATTTCAATATGACATCTACTTATCATTGATATACCAAGCTTTGCATCAATAAGCTTACCATTGTTTTGACCATTTCACTAGCCATAAAACCTTACTAAACAAGGCATCATATAACATGGCTACACATTCTAAACACAACCATTTATCTACCCATATCACATGGCTATATACATATCTCAAACATATTCCAAAACAACTAGCCTATACATGCCATATTTAGCTTTATACACATTCAAAAATACCAAAATAAGATTGAGTAGTGTGTTGACAATCCTCGATGATCCCCGAGCCCTCAGTAGCTTTGACGATCTATAAAACAGAGCAAATATACACAGAGTAAGCTTTCAAAAGCTTAGTAAGCCATATACAAAGAAACTTAACATACAATACACATAATCATAATGATACAATGTCATTAATGTTTGTCATTTGCAAATTCATAATACTTTCTGTGGCTCATTTGCTAATCCAAAGCTTACCAACATATCATTTCTCCAAGCATCTCTTTTGCTCATATCATAGTCATACATATATCATCTTTTATTATGCATCAATGTACATATACTCACCTTTCATGCCTACACAAAGCATATACATCAAACATACCTAAAACAATCATACAATTCACGTAGTCATTCTTTTCTCGGACTTGACCATTGAACCTTTCGGAATCTAACAGGATACTCAGAATACTCGGAATAGTCGTACAATGCCAACGTCCTAGACGTGGTCTTACAAGTACTCAAATATCGATGCCACTGTCCCAAACATGGTCTTACACGTAAATCACAAATCGTTGCCAATGTCCCTGACGTGGTCTTAAACAATGTCTAATATAGATGCCAAGGTCCCAAACATGGTCTTATACGATATCACAAATTGAAAACTTATGTCATGACATAGATGATCTTATATATTCCTAGGTTCGTACAGGACTTCTCGGACATTGATACATTCACGATACTTTCTCGGATTTACGTACATAACGTTTCGAGCATATTCATATCAAGCTAAATTTTATAAATGCATAAATAACTCAATTTTCAAATGTATTTATCTGTATATCGACTAACCTAAGATTCAGATAAACGGAAACGAACTCGGCTATTCAATTACTTTCAATTTCCCACGATTTAAGTCTGTTTTCTTCGGTTCTTTATCTATACATATTCAAATTTAACTCATTTATTCACTAATTCATTCAATTCAATCCAAAGACACATATTTAGGGCAATCTACAAATTAGCACTCACATTTTCACATTTTGACATTTTAGTCCCTATTTCACAAAATCACAAAATACAAAAAAAAATCATATTACCCATGCTTGGCCGAATATTCATGTAGTCCATACAAGTCCATACATTTCATTTATTTCACAATTTTGTCCCTCAAAATATTATTTTCTCAATTTAATCCAAGTTACTCAAAATCATCAAAAAATCAAAGACAAAATATGTTAAGCTAACAAATATATCTCATTTTTCACCATCAAACATCTCAAAACTCATGTGTCCATCAATGGCACATTTTAAAACTTTCATCGATTCACAAAATTAAAGTATGGGTTTCAAAGTACTCAAAGCAACGATTACGAAAACGTAGAAATTATCAAAAACCGAAGCAAAACATACAGTAATCTATTCAAAATGTGTGCCGAAAATCAAGAGAGATTAAACCTTTCTTCTTCCTCTTATTTTTTGTGGTGAATGGACATAAAATGATGTATAAAATTATTTTATTTTATGTTTTAATTAACTTATCAATTCATTTACTAATTTACCCTTATAAACTTTATTATAAAACCATACCTTAACCGTCCATCCCTAAGTACAATGGCCAATTTACAACATAAGACCTCATATATAGAAAGACACATCAATTAATCACTTAATCAAATAGAAGGCTACTTTTACATTTTATGCGATTTAGTCCTTTTATCAAATTAAGCACACAAACGGCAAAATTAATTCGCAGAAATTTCACACATACTAATTCACATGCTGTGGACACAGAAAATAATATTAGATTATTTTTCTAACTAGAATTTGTGGTCCCAAAACTACTATTCTGATTAGGTTCTAAACCGGACTGTTACAATTTTCCCCCTTAGGATTTTCGTCCCCGAAAATCTTACCGTTGCATAGGTTCAGATATTGTTGTCTTATTATATCTTCAGGTTCCCATGTAGCCTCTTCAACTCCGTGTCGATGCCACAGTACTTTTACTAACGGAATTTTCTTATTTCGCATTTCTTTTACCTTACGAGCTAAGATACATCGGTTCTTCTTCATAAGTTATATCAGATCGGATTTCAATCTTAGATGGAGTAATCACATGTGATGGGTCAGATATGTATCGACGAAGCATTGACACATGAAATACATGATGAATCTTTTCTAACTCAGATGGCAACAACAATCTGTATGCAACCGGTCCAACAAGCTCGATAATTTCATATGGTCTGATGAGCCTCGGACTTAACTTGCCTTTACGTCCGAATCTGAGTACTTTCTTCCATATAGATACTTTTAAAAAATACTTTATCACCGATTTCGAATTCAATATCTTTTCTTTTCAAGTCTGCATAGGACTTCTGATGATCCGATGCTGCTCTCAGACTAACACGGATTACTTTGACTTTCTGTTCAATGTCTTTTATCAAATTGACCCCGTCTATCTTATTTTCACTGAGTTCAGTCCAATACAGATGTGTCCGACATTTGCGTTCGTATAAAGCCTCATAAGGTGCCATTTTGATGCTCGACTGAAAGCTATTATTGTATGCAAACTCAATCAATGGCAAATATTGTTCCCACGTACCATTAAGCTCAAGAATGCTACATCTCAACATATCCTTGAGAATCTGAATAATCCGCTAGGACTGACCATCCGTCTGCGGCTGTAAAGCCGTACTGAAATGTAATTTAGTACCTAAAGCCTCTTGCAGTTTCTTCCAGAATTGTGAAGTAAATCTTGGATCTTTGTTAGACACAATAGACAATGGCACTCCGTGCAATTTCACAATATCAGAAATGTAAAGTTCAGCTAACTTATCAAGTGAGTTATCAGATCGTATCGGAATAAAATGGGCAGATTTCGTCAATCGATCAACTACAACCCAAATTGCATCTTTCTTTCTCGGAGTCAATGGCAATCTTGAAATAAAGTCAATCGTCACTCTATCCCATTTCCACTCGGGAATCAGAATCAGTTGTAGCAAACTAGATGGAACCTGATGTTCAACTTTAACTTGCTGACAAACTAAACATTTTGAAACAAAATTAGAGATATCCCTTTTCATACCAGACCACCAATAGTGTTGCTTCAAATCATGGTACATTTTTGTGCTTCCCGGATGAACAGATAGGCGACTATTATGAGCTTCACTCAAAATTAACTGTAATAACTCTGGATTTCTCGGAACACAGATTCGATCTCGAAATCTCAAGCAATCATCATCATCAACTTGAAATTCAAAATCAGAATTCAAATCACACTGAGTTTGTTTTGCTAGCATTTCGTTATCAACTTTCTGAGCTTCACATATTTGTTGTAAAAACAACGGTTTCGCTTTCAACTCAGCCAAAACTGAACCATCATTAGACAAATCTAAATGAGCACTCATAGCACGTAATGTAAACAGTGATTTTTGACTCAGTGCATCAGCAACAACGTTTGCTTTACCCAGATGATAATCTATCACAAGCTCGTAGTCTTTCAACAGCTCTAACCATCTTCTCTGTCGTAGATTCAAGTCTTTCTGAGTTATCAGGTACTTCAAACTTTTATGATCTGAAAACACATGGCATTTCTCACTGAAAAGATAATGACGCCAAATCTTTAATGCAAACACAGTCCCAGCTAACTCAAGATCATGTGTCGGATAATTCTTTTCATGCGGTTTTAATTGTCTCGAGGCATAAGCTATAACTTTGCTTTCTTGCATCAGAACTAATCCCAGACCATTCAACGAAGCATCACTGTAAATCACGAATTCTTTACCCGATTCCGGTTGTACCAAAACTGGAGCTTCAGTCAACAAAGTTTTGAACTAATCAAAGCTTTTCTGGCATTTATCGGACCATTCAAATATCACATCTTTCTGAAGCAATCTATTTAATGGAGTAGCTATCATTGAAAAACCTTTTACAAATCTTCGATAATAACCAGCAAGTCCCAAAAAACTACGAACTTCAGACACATTTTTTGGAGGTTTCTATTCCAGAACAGCAGAAATTTTGCTCGGATCAAGTCGTATACTAGATGTTGATACAATATGTCCCAGAAAACCAACTTATCGCAACCAGAGTTCACATTTGCTGAACTTTGCATTCAATTGCTTAACTTGCAGAGTTTGCAAAATAATTCTCAGATGCTCAACATGCTCAATCTCATCACGTGAATAAATCAAGATGTCGTCAATTAATACTAGAACAAATCGATCTAGGTACGATCTGAAAATTCTGTTCATCAAATCCATAAAAACAGCAGGAGCATTCGTTAGTTCGAAAGGCATAACTAAAAACTCATAATGCCCGTACCTTGTTTTGAAAGCAGTTTTTGGAATATATGAATCTTTTACCCGCAACTTATAGTATCTAGATCTCAAATCTATTTTTGAAAACACAGTGGCTCTTTTAAGCTGATCAAATAAGTCATCAATTCTGGGCAGAGGATATTTGTTCTTTATAGTCACCTTGTTCAACTGACAATAATTAATGCACATTCTCGTCGTGCCATCTTTCTTTTTCACAAACAGAACAGGAGCACCCCAAGGTGAGAAACTCGGTCTTGCGAATCCTCTATCTGTCAACTCTTGCAACTGTGACTTCAACTATTTCAATTCTGTCGGTTCCATTCTATACAGAGCTATCGAGATAGAGTCGTTCCTGGTAATAAATCAATACCAAATTCAACTTCACGTATTGGAGGTAATCCCGGCAATTCTTCAAGAAATACATCAGGGAACTCACAGACAACTGGCACTGATTCAACTTTCTTTTTAGTTACTTTCGAATCAATCACATAAGCAAAATAAGCTTCATAACCCTTTTTCACATAACTCTAAGCTTTTAACACTGATATCACAGCCGGTAATCCATTCAAATCATTAGACTCAATTCGAACTATATCATCATTCTGGCATCTCAAATCAATAGTCTTTCTTTTGCAATTCACAGCAGCATCATGCACTATCAACCAGTCCATACCCAAAATTATATCGAACTCATCAAAGGGAAATAGCATCAAATCAACCGAAAAACAAACATCTCTAAACATTAACGGACAGTTCTTGCATACTTTATCAACCAGGACACTTTTACCTAAGGGGTTCGATACTCTAATAACAAATTCAGTAGACTCTACAGGCAAAGTCTTACTGGATACTAAGTTCATGCATATAGTACGAATGTGTAGAACTTGGGTCTATCAATGCAATCACCAAAGTATCATAAAGAGAAACCGTTATAACATCCGAAGATGAAGCTTCCTCACGAGCTCGGATGGCATATGCTCTGGATGGCGCTCTAACTTTAGATCTCACAACTGAATCTTTTGTAGCTCTTTGACTTCCACTGACATTCCTTGTATTTCGGGAAAGTCTACCTCTAGCTGAAACATTATCAGATCTCAGATTCTAAACATTCTCTTGCTCAACAGATTCTGGACAGTCTCAGATGAAATGATCTAATGATCCACATCTGAAACAAGCTCGATCGTTCAACCTACAACTTCCTGGATGTCTTTTACCACAATGTTTACATTCAGGTCTCTCGGATCGAACATTTCCCACACTAGCCATCGATGTAGCTGGAGCTTTAGAATTCGACTGTGATTTAGCTCGATCTCTCAGATTCGAATATCCCACATTAGTTCTGGAACGACTATGCTCATCTCTGAATTTCTTTGAAGTAGACTAAAATGATTTTCTCGTAAATCTCTTTCTCGCATCTCTGACTTCAGACTCAACTTTTCTTTTGTCTTTTCCGAGTGCATCAGCTTTGCACGCTCGACCAACAAGCACAACGAACTCTTTTATTTCAAAAATACCAACAAGCAAACGGATATCTTCATTAAGGCCATCTTCAAATCTTTTGCACATTATTGCCTCGGTTGATACAGATTCCCGAGCATACTGACTCAATCTCACGAACTCTCTTTCATACTCGGTGACATACATGCAACCCTATTTCAATTCCAGGAATTATTTTTGTTTCTGATCAATGAATCTCTGGCTGGTGTATTTCTTTCGGAACTCAGATTGAAAGAAATCCTATGTAACTCGTTCCTTTGGAACCACAGAAATCAAAGTCTTCTACCACTGATAGGTTGCGTCTCGTAATAGACAAACATCACACTTTATACATTCTTCAAGAGTCAATGACATCTCATCAAATACTCGGACAGTATTTTCTAACCAAAATTCTTCTCTCAGCATCATCATCACTAGTGGCGCTGAATTCTTCGGCCCCATACTTACGGGTTTTGTCAACTGGAGGTTTATTCATCAAATTGAAACTCATAAACGGAGCTATAGTAGAAGTCTGAGGGGGATTAGGTGGGGACGGAGGTTGTCAAACAGCTGGATTAGTTCTTACATATTGACTGAACCATTCTTTCACCATTTGGAAGAAAGCTTGTTTAGCTTCTCCCTCTTGACCGCTAGTAGCTGATCTCGAATCAGATGGCGTTGTCCCTTGAGCGGGAGCAGGCGTATCACTTTCACCATCGTTAGCTACAGCTCTCTCGGGATCCATTTACTATACGGAAACACATTTTACACGTCAAGATTCATCACACTATCATAGTTCGTATATATCATATGTATAGCTAGACTCTCACACGCTACGTTAGTCCGACAATCGACTAAACCGTAACTCTGATACCAATCAAATGTAACACACCTAACTCGTAACCATCGTCGGTTTAGGGTTAAGAGACATTACTGGACAATCTAAAGCTTTTACAGATATTTCATAACTAAATTTGACAATTTACATCAAAGTGTCCCTAAAATAGGTCTGCTAGACCTTAAACATACTTTAAAAAGGGGAAGGGACAACTAAACACATACAGAAATTCTTGAAAATTTAAATTTTTTTCTAAGTTACAGAGGTCACACAGCCGTGTCGGCAGGCCGTGTGCCTCCCACGGCCTCAGACACGCCCGTGTATCTAAGCCGTGTCAAAACAAGGCATACATACTGACTTGTCCACACGGCTATGGACACGCCCATGTGCCCCACCCGTGGTCGCTACTGACTTGTACCACACGGCCAGTCACATGCCCGTGTGTCTAGCCCGTGGTCGAGTCTGACTTGTTTTAAAATACAACCACGAGGCACATGGTCGAGCCACACGCCCGTGTGTTCAACCGTGTGGGCAATTATAGGCCATTTTCAAGGCTAAAATGCCATCCACACTTTGAGCTATCCCTACAAGCACAATTAAGCATCAATCCAAGCATCATAGGCAACCAAAACATACCAATAATGTTCATCACTTCTAACCACATATGAGCTAAACAATCATACATACTTATAAGCCATTTAGCTCAACTTATTCACAGACATTTCTAAACATAACTCATCCATATTCAAAAATACCAAAATAAGATTGAGTAGTGTGTTGACAATCCTCGACGATCCCCGAGCCCTCAGTAGCTTTAACGATCTATAAAATAGATCAAATATACACAGAGTAAGCTTTCAAAAGCTTAGTAAGCCATATACAAATAAACTTAACATGTAATACACATAATCATAATGATACAATGTCATTAATGTTTCTCATTTGCAAATTCATAATACTTTCTTTGGCTCATTTGCTAATCCAAAGCTTACCAACATATCATTTCTCCAAGCATCTCTTTTGCTCATATCATAGTCATACATATATCATCTTTTATTAATTGCATCAATGTACATATACTCACCTTTTATGCCTACTCAAAGCATATACATCAAACATACCTGAAACAATCATACAATTCACGTAGTCATTCTTTTCTCGGACTTGCCTGTTGAACCGTTCGAAATCTAACAGGATACTCAGAATACTCGAAATAGTTGTACAATGCCAACGTCCTAGACGTGGTCTTACAAGTACTCAGATATCGATGCCACTGTCCCAGACATGGTCTTACACGTAAATCACAAATCAATGCCAACGTCCCAGACGTGGTCTTACACAATGACTAATATCGATGCCAACGTCCCAGACGTGTCTTATACGATATCACAAATTGAAAACTTATGTCATGACATAGATGATCCTATATATTCCTAGGTTCGTACAGGACTTCTCAGACATTGATACATTGTCGATACTTTCTCGGATTTACGTACATAACATCTCGAGCATATTCATATCAATCTAAATTTTATAAATGCAAAAATAACTCAATTCAAATGTATTTATCTGTATATCGACTAACCTTGGATTCAGATAAACGAAAACGAACTCGGCTATTCAATTACTTTCGATTTCCCACGATCTAAGTCTGTTTTCTTCGGTTCTTGATCTATACATATTCAAATTTAACTCATTTATTCTATAATTCATTCAATTCAATCCAAAAACACATATTTAGGGCAATTTACAAATTACCCCTCACATTTTCACATTTTGACATTTTAGTCCATATTTCACAAAATCACAAAATACTCAAAATTTCATATTACCCATGCTTGGCCAAATATTCATGTAGTCCATACAAGTCCATACATTTCATTTATTTCACAATTTAGTCCCGTAAAATATTATTTTCTTAATTTAATACAAATTACTCAAAATCATCAAAAATCTAACGACAAAATATGTTAAGCTAACACATATATCTCATTTTTCACCATCAAACATCACAAAACTCATGTGTTCATCAATGGAACATTTCAAAACTTTCATCAATTCACAAAATTAAAGTATGGGTTTCAAAGTACTCAAAGCAACGATTACGAAAACATAGAAATTATCAAAAAATCAAAGTAAAACATACCTTAATCTATTCAAAATGTGTGCCGAAAATCAAGAGAGCTTAAACCTTTCTTCTTCCTCTTATTTTTTATGGTTAATGGACATAAAATGATGTATAAAATTGTTTTATTTTATTTTTTAATTAACTTATCAATTCATTTACTAATTTTTCCCTTATAAACTTTATTATAAAACCACATGACAATAGTCCTTAACCGTCCATCCCTAAGTACAATGGCCAATTTACAACACAAGACCTCATATATAGAAAGACACATCAATTAAGCACTTAATCAAATAGAAGGCTACTTTTACATTTTATGTGATTTAGTCCTTTTATCAAATTAAGCACACAAAAGGAAAAATTAATTCGCAGAAATTTCACACATAATAATTCACATGCTGTGGGCACAGAAAATAATATTAAAATATTTTTCTAACTGAAATTTTTGGTCTCAAAACCACTATTCCGACTAGGGTCTAAACTGGACTGTTACATGTATGGTGTTTCTTTCGCTCTTTTAAGCTATTTGGTATGGTGGAGGGATGATACATTATATGATACGCTATTGCTGGATCTTTCTTATTGATATGATTAATTTTTTAATATGATTCATATGTTTGATCTTTTCTATTGAATGATATAGAAATGTGTCGTATTGAATTATTGAGAGATTATACAATTGATACATGAAATACTCACCTTGTTGTTGAAAACTTCTTGACAGGAAATCGTATTAAATTAGTTATATTTGTTTACTTAGTTGTAAACTGAGGTAAGAGTTTTGTTTAAGTACCTATGAACTTACTAAGCATGTTAATGCTTACCTCATTTTATTTCTTGTTTCTTGTAGTTACTCCTTTGCGGAACTTGGCTATCAGATCACTTTCAGGACTCACACTATCCAACATCTATTTTGGTAGACTTTTACTTTGTTTTGGCTCAGTTATTAGTGGCATGTAATAGGTGTAATGTAAATATGTGTTTGGTGTTGAACTTATGAATTTGTACATTTTCATATGTTTATATGGATGTTGTATAAAAGTAAGTTAATATGGTAGTTGTAGTTAGTTGAATTCTATTTAAGCTTATACATGTGAAGTAATGATGGACATGCCTAATATGAATATGATATAGTGAAAGGAATGTGGTTGGTGTGATGAATGTATAGGTAAGACAAGATTTTAATAGTTGAAATTGAATGGTTGGTTTTAATCTTATTAAATTGTGGTGCCAAATGTGGCGTACTGGTCTCTTAAGGATATGTTATAAGGTATGTTTTGGCATAAAAAACGCATGTTTGGGCTGGAGAAATTGTAGCTAATGAGTGAATTATAGGTAATTGTGTATGGTTGAACAATATTGTGCATTAGGTGCCTCTTTCTTGCACATACGGTTTGGCACACGGCATGTGTTAGACACAAGCTAGTGATACGGTCGTATGCTCTGTTGTCTTTGAATTACATGTTTCCACATGGCCTCAGTTAGCTACACAGCCGTGTGACTCATGCACACACAAGCTCAGTCTCTCAAATGACCGTGCGACCTTTTTTTTACTAAAATTTCCATACTTTTTTGCTAACTTTACAATTAAGTCAGTATTTTATTCGAAGTTACTTTAAGAGATTTTGTAATCTCGTTTGAGGGTCCAATTTGATTATTAATCATGATATACTTGTAATATCAAATGTTTAATGCTTGATTCGAATGTTTAATGACAAATTTTGGTTGTAATTGTTTTGCTACCTGATGTGGCATCCTATAGCTCGGGTCTGGTGACTGAATCGGGTAAGGGGTGTTACATTCTACCACTTTGTGGAACTGGGGCATTCTTTGCGAATTGTTCAACAATATTCTCTACTGCTTTTGTACAGTATCTGATTATATGGTCTTTATATCCACATTTAATACAAGCCCTAGTAACCAACCAACATTCTTCCAAATGATTTTTAACACATTACTCACATGGTGGTATAGGTCTCCTTCTCGAACGCCTAGTGTAGCACCATGTTCTGGCGAATCCTGAGTTTGGCGAGTAAACTAAAAGTAATCTGATTGGCGTAGTGTTATCCACCTAATTGGTGCTTTTAGCGTATAAGTTGGGCGCATAGTTTACGTTATAGTATGATGCAAGGATTGTTCTCTGAATGTCATGAGTTGTAGGGAAGAAGAGATTGGTAAGAATAAAGAGGATTTTTGGGTGAATTGGGTTATTGCCCAAGGTATTGTTCACCCAGTTTATTAGGCTATCAAGTTAGTTACGTATTAACAAGGTAGTTAGGATGGAATCAAGGGTTGGGCCAGAAATATAAAATATTGAATTTCCATTTATAGTTGTAAACCTTTTTTCTAAGGCAGTCTTGAAAGTTTAAGACACGTGTTAGGTTCCAATTAGGGCTTAGGTTGTTTATATAGATACTTAAGTTGGAAAAGAAAGAATTTTTCTTCTTCCTTCCTCAAGAAGTATTGTTACCTTAATATGAAATAACTTACAATGTTTTTTCTACCTAAAGCTAAAGCGGTAGATCTAGGTCTCTGTAAGTAGTTACTCTTTGTCAAGGTAAGTTTTATGGCTTTAAATGTTATGCTATGAAAGATTAGAACCATAAGGGTCTGAACAATAAGATGAGGAAGTAAGGCTTTATATGAAGGATTATTTGGGTTTGTGTTGATGGAAAAAGGGCTAAGAATGAGTTTTAATGGTGCTCTTCTATTTCATAAAAAGTGGTGGTTGTAGTTTCTTGTTGGATCTGAAGTTGAACTCACTATTTGTGGATGTCAGGTGAGTCCCTAAACTGACTCTTGCATGTATGTCGTGTATGCTAGATATTTCTATGGAAATCGAATGAACTATGAAATTGACATCAGAAAAGTATAATAAGAAGGTTATACTATTGTATGAAATTTTGATTGGTCTTGCATGTAACGCCCCAAACCCGGCTTAGACGTTACGGTCGAATCTCGCGTGTTTCATTGAAGTGTCTTTTGAAAATTGGACTTGTTAGTAAAAATTCGTTTCTAAGTTTAAAAACCCCTTTATTATTATTTAAAAAATCATCTAGTCAATGCGTTTACCTTATTATCTGCTATTGTTATAGTAGGTTGATTTAAAATTGCGGAAGCTTTTGAAAAATCCAATGTTTAAATTTCGTCTTCTCCTAAACTAGAAGTTTAAAATAAGTAAACAAAAGCCCCAATTAAAAATTTAAACAAACATAAATGGCCTTATTACATAAACAAAACCCAACACAAACTTTAAATTTTAATAAAAGCAAGTGTAGAACAGCTGTAGTTATGTGGCCACCTCCGAGTCCCTCACAGTACCAAATCGCTTACGGCTGACGATTACCTGTATAGTAAAAAGGAAAGGGTGAGTTTACAAAAACTCACTGTGTAATCCCCTATCAATCAGTCATATATAACATGCAGTAATAGTCTGGGCCTGAGCCCTATTCAGTAATATTACAACGTGGGTCTTAGCCCAATACACTAACAGTGTGGGCCTTAGCCCAATACCATACCAGTACAGTGCAATAATGCAACCCATCCCAATCTAGCCAACACACCACTTCGTACCACCAACACACCATGTGGGGATAAAATCGATCCACCTAGCCAACACACCAATAACACAGCAAAGCTGCTAGTAACAGTATCGCAACAAAGCTGCTAGTAACTGTATATGTGGCAAAGCCACCAGTATAGTATACTTCCTCCATAACAGTATCCCAACCCCATGCAGTATGTCATGTCATAAATCATACGTATATGCAGAATGTCATACTCAGTAACAATCATCTACAAATCACGAACACATCAGTCAACCTACCTTTAGGGGTATAACGGTCACTTCTATCTATTAGGGGTAAAATAGTCATTTCACCCTTTAGGGGTATTTTGGTCATTTTACCTACTTTGGGGTCTCGGTACAGATATTGACCTCTCGGAAGGTCTGCAGTAGCCTCGAGTGACTTCAGTAACCTAAATGGTCTCAACAGTGTAATTGGGCCCACACGCTCGTGTGGCCCGTTCAGCCCAGATTTTGCCACGGCTATGAGACATACATATCCCAGTCCAGTATTTGCCACAAGACGTGGATTTCATCCGTGTAGGGCCCACGAGCCCATTGGACCTACACGGTCCATTTTGGCCCAACGTGGCCCATTACGACCTAAGCCTAAGAAAATGTTCATGTAGGCCTCTACAGTCATACGCCCGTGATTCATGGACTCGGTTTGACCACACGAGCGTTCTCACGCCCATGTGACCTCAAAGCCCAATCTTCCGGCTTTTCGGCTTTTGTCGTTCCACAGTCAAATTAGTATGAATACACACCTGTTTACGCAACTGCTTCAAGCTTCTCAAGCATCCAACCTAGATTCAAACATGACCCAGTGTCAGTCATTTAATCGTTAGGGTCAAACACCCTCTTATTGACACTTAATCCAAAAACACCATCCTTACCTTGCTTGTAATGAGGCAACTTTAGTTCTCCAAGACCGCTAACCAAAAGTGATCACACGCTTTTATCGATTATCTGTACCACAAACATTAATCTCATTAACCAAGGTAGGCCATATAAGTGGCCTCAATCCGCGAATGATATCCTATAAGAACATAACCAGTATACGGCCTAAACTCCAAAAGTGAGGTAACGTATTAACTTGATTGAAAGCTAAGAACAAGAGTTGCGACTACTTCAAACCACTTACACTCCACCACTCCTCGAGGAAAACCCTAGCACCTCAACGACTAACACATCGTGAAAAAAGAATCAACAGTCAGTAATCAAAGGATAAAAAGGAGGGTATTCGATTTTAAAAAAAAGAATAGAAGAGAATAGGTTTAATCAGAAAGTGAGGAGTATTAACACTTTATTGATAATCAGAAACACTTGCAGCACTGGAACAGTAATAAGCAGCGAAGAGAAAATCGACGCAAAGAGTAATAAAACAAAAGGGTGATATTCGACCAAAAGAGAGCATAGATTGAGGGATAGAAGAAGAGAGAAAAAGAAATGGAAGTGTTGCTCACAAAATCGACTAACAACACTTGACTAAAAAGAAAGGGGCTTTTGTTAAATAATGCGCAGCAACCAATACAAATCCAAATGAACCAAAAGCTGACAAATGGAAGAAAAGAAAAGGAGAATTCGGCAGTGGAGAGAACCAAAGAGTTATTCGTCCAAACAAAAAGGAATTAGAGGGAAGAGCAGAAAAAGAAAACGAACAAACCTGAGAGGTACTTGAAGTCTTAGCCAATATTCAGCACCAAAAGCAAAAAGGTGAAAAAATTCCTGACCAAAACCGAAGCAGACAGAGAAAAACAACCCAAAATCCCCCAAAACCGAATATCTGAGTGCCTAGAGACCAAATTTGGCACAAACACCTCCTCTCAATCAAACTCCTTGATTTTCTCCTAGTATCTCTCCCCTTATCCCTCCTTCAATTACTCCGTCAATTTCTCCTCAACTCCCCCAACAACTCCATTCAACTTCTACTCAAACTCCCCTTAGCTATGTTTCAGTCCAACTCCACTACCTATACAGCTCAAGCAGTAAAATAAATACTCCGTTTTGCAATCCAGGACTTGAACATCAGACCTCACAATTACACAACACGCCACCTTGCCACTAGACCACAAGCTCTATTTGTGTCATAAAATAAGTACTAATATTTATAAGGCCTATATGCCAGTGTCTAGATTCATTTAAGAGCAAAACAAAAAATTCTGCAAAAGCCAAGACTTGAACCCGAGCTTCTCAAACACTCCCATACACACCCAAATCACTTAGCCATAGAAGCAAATAGGTATTTGTCTCATATCATGCAAAGCTAAAGACTTAAATTTTTTACGGTGTTACAACTATACCCCTCTTAATGAAATTTTGACCTCGAAATTTACTTGGTCAGAATAGATGAGGGTATTGCCGACTCATGGCCTCCTCAGGTTCCCACGTGGCTTCTTTTGAACCGTGATTACAAAGCACTTTGACTAGAGGAATAGATTTCTTCCTCAGTACTTTACCCTCACGGTCCAATATCTGCACTGGCTCCTCCTCGAAGGTCAGATCTAGCCTAACCTCGATCTCCTCAACTGGTACTATATGTGTGGGATAAGAGTGATAGGTGACTCAAGTTGCTAGGCGACTGGTCCCACACACTTCAGTATACAGTAAGGCCCGATGAACTGAGGGCTAAGCTTACCCTTTCGCCCAAACCTCAGTATCTTTTTCCATGGGGAGACCTTGAGAAATACGAAGTTTCTTATAGAATACTCAATCTCTTGCTGTTTAAGATTCGCGTAAGACTTCTGCCTATCGGATGCTTCCTTCAACTGGCCTCAAATCAGTTTTACCTTTTCTTCGATATCAAAAACTAACTCCGGCCCCAAAACTCGCCGCTCACCCAGCTTAGTCCAACGGGTAGTAATACGACACCTACGACCATATAACGCCTCGTACGGTGCCATTTGACTACTGGACTGGTAGCTACTATTATACGCGAACTCTGCTAGTGGCAAATAGTCTTCCCAGCTGCCTCGAAAATCAAATACACAACTTCTTAACATGTCCTCCAGTATCTGAATCACCCTCTCTAACTAACCATCTACCTGAGGATGGAACGCAGTACTGAAGTCCAACCTAGTACCCAAAGCCTCGTGTAATTTCTTCTAGAACTGAGATGTGAATCGAGGGTCCCTATCGGATATGATGGAATCTGGTACCCCATGCAGTCTCACAATCTTAGCCACATACAACTTTGCTAGCTTTTGCAACGAGTAATCAGTACGGACTGGTATAAAATGGGCAGATTTAGTCAATCAGTCTATAATAACCCATACCGAATCCTTCTTAGTAGGCATTAAGGGCAACCCACTCACAAAATTCATGGTGACCCTCTCCCACTTCCAAAGTGGAATCTAAACTGGCTGCAATAACCCTGAAGGCAGCTGATGCTCATCCTTAACTTGCTGGCACGTTAAGCACTTACTCACAAAATCAGTAACTTCGCGTTTCAGTCCTGGCCACCAGTACAGCTCACGAAGATCTCGGTATAACTTGTTTTTGCTAGGATGCATAGCATATGGACTACTATGCGTGTCCTGCAGTATAGACTGCCTCAGATCAGAATCCCTCGGTACACAGACTCCCCCATGGAAACACAGTACTCCTTTACTATTCAGACCAAAATCTGAAGTTTCCCCATTCTCAACCTGTCAAAAACGAGGAACCAGTGACTCATCCAATAACTGTTTACACTTAATCTGTTTAGTCCACGTCGATCTAACTTGCAGCTCAGCCAACAAGCTACCATCAATAAACAAGCTGAGACGAGCAAACATTGCTCTCAAATCAGATACAACCCTGCGGCTCAGCGCGTCAGCTACCACGTTAGCCTTACCAGGGTGGTACTCAATCGAGCAATCATAATCCTTAAGCAGTTCTATCCATCTTCGCTACCTATGATTCAGCTCCTTCTGAGTGAGGAGGTACTTGAGGCTCTTGTGATCTGTGTAGATAATACACTTCTCACCGTATAAATAATGTCTCTAAATTTTTAGTGCAAATACCAGCTTGGCTAACTCCAAGTCATGAGTAGGGTACTTCGCCTCGTGAGGCTTAAGCTGACGAGACGCATAAGTAACCACCTTACCCTCCTACATCAGCACACAACACAAACCAACATGTGATACATTACTATAGGTAGTGAATTTCTTCCCAGACTCTGGCTGTATCAAGACAGGGGCCTCAGTCAGAACTTTCTTCAGTTTCTCAAAACTTTCTTGTTGCTTATCAGTCCGGTTAAACGGTACCACTTTACGCAGCAACTTAGTCATAGGTACAGTAGTCAAGGAAAACCCCTCAACAAAATGTCTGTAATACCCTGCTAGACCCAGAAAGCTTCGAATCTCAGATATGGTCTTAGGTGGTTTCCAATCCAGTATGGCTTCAAATTTTTCGAGGATCAACCTTAGTCCCCTCGACAGATACCATGTGACCCAAAAATGTCACTTCTTGCAACCAGAACTAACACTTGTTGAACTTAGCATATAGTTGTTTCTCCCTTAAAATCTATAGAACAATTCGGAGATGTGCATCATGTTCATCCTCGGTTCTCGAATACACCAAGATATCGTCTATAAATACCACCACAAATTGATCTAGGTAGGGATGGACTACTCGATTCATCAGGTCTATGAAGGCAATTGGGGCATTCGTCAGCCCAAGCGACATCACTAGGAGCTCGTAATGACCATAACGAGTCCTAAACGCAGTCTCATACACATCAGCCTCATTAACTCTCAGCTAATGGTACCTTGAACGAAGATCTATTTTGGAGAAAATAGAAGCTCATTGCAGATGATCAAATAGATCATCTATCCTCAGCAAAGGATACTTATTTTTGACAGTCAATTTATTCAATTGCCGATAGTCGATGCACATGCGCATGGACCTATCCTTCTTCTTTACGAACAGCACTGGTGCTCCCCATGGAGACACACTGGGTCGGATGAATCCTCGATCCAGCAGTTCTTGGATTTGAGCTTTTAACTCCACCAGCTCCTTCGGTGCCATCCTATAAGGAGCGATGGACACTGGAGCTGTTCCAGGAAGGGGCTCAATACCAAATTCAACTCCGCGGTTCGAAGGCAACGCAGGGAGCTCATCAGGAAATAGATCAAAAAAATCCTTAACTGTTCTGATATCTCCAACAAAAGGGCCCTCAGAATCAGATACACCAATATAGGCTAGAAATGCCTTACAACCCATGCGAACCAGTTTTTTGGCCCTTAACGTAGAGATCACATTAGACAGAAAGTCCCTTCGCTCCCCAATCACAGCCACCTCCTCATCATCAGTAGTCTTCAACACCATACGCTTAGCATCACAATTCAAACTTGCACGGTGTTTTACCTGCCAATTTATCCCAAGATTAGGTCGAATTCTTCAAACTGTAGCTCTATCAAAACCGCTGGAAATATAACTCCTTGAACCTCTAGGGGCACATCTTTGAACAACTTGTCTACTCTTACTAACTGTCCCAATAGACTTAACATAGTCATCTCATTAACAGTACTCTCACACATGATACCCAAGGTGCCAAACATAGTGCATACAATATAGGAATGCGTAAACCCTATATCAATCAGAGTAGTGTAATGTACATTATGAATTAGGAACATACCGGTTATAACATCTGGAGTGCTACCATCCTCTTCGCACCGAGCAGCGTAGACTAGTGCTAGCTGCCTTGCCTCAATGTTACCAGCACCTCTGCTGGCGCTCCACGACCTCGTTCCACACCATTTCCACCCCTGGCTTGCCCACGGCCTCTCAGTGGCTGCTGACCACCTCTCGCAGGCTAAACATAACCCTGACCTACAGCTTGCATCTGAACAGGCCTCTGAGGACAATTCTAGACTTGATGCTCCATAGACCCACATCTGAAACATGCCCCAATCTTTTTCCACCACTCACCCAGGTGATGTCTTCCACAATCAGCACAAGGCTGTGGTCTTGCAACAGGAACCCTAGCTCGGACTGGCCCATCAAACCTGGCCTTCTTTTAGGCCTTCCAGAAAAACTTGAGGGCTCTGGATCCCTTTTATATCTGCCCTTATCCTTATCACAGTTTTGGCACTCAGAGCACTTCACGTCCTCGGCGATTTTCGCCTTTTCTACTAGGGCAGCAAAATCTTGCTCCCTCTGCGGAGCTATCAAGACTCGTAACTCATCTCAGAGGCCGTCCTTGAATCGCACATAGTGTTCATATTCAGTCGCCACTATCCCACGAGATAGCGACTCAGTCACAGGAACTCTGCCTTATATACTACCATAGTTTTATTCCCTTGGGTCAAGCTTAGAAATTCCTTTCTTCTGGTGTCCACATAACTTGCACCCACATACTTTCCTTGGAATGTCGCCTTAAAAAAATCCCACGTTAACCGATCGACCTGAGTACCCTCTCTCACGGTAAGCTACCACTGATAGGCCTCGTCTCGCAGTAAAGACACTGCACCTTTTAGTTTTTGTTCAGAAGTGTAGTCGAGGTCGTCCATTATTGTTTCTGTGGCTTCCAACCAGTATTTAGCCACATTAGGGGCTACTCTAGAAATACCCCTAAAGATTTTCGCTCCATTCGATCGTAGTCGTTCTGAAATTGACCCACGGCCCACAGCACCAGTACTGGTCCTTGCGACCCTTTCCAGATTACGGAGCATAGCTTGGGATATTACATCATCCCCAACCGCTCGATCGTATGACCCAATCTCAGTCACCGGTGAAGCTGGTACCTCCTTAGCATCAACATTAGGCATGTGGCCTGATGCCGAAGACCCAGCCCTGGCACCTCCTCGGCCTCTACCGCGGCCTCGTGTATCCCTTCCGTGAGTACCTCTAGTGCTCATATAAAATAACATATTATCTGTTTAAGAAGTTTTATGTATTATTTGCAATTCCAGTAATTATTAACAAATGTCTTATGAAAAGTAGTAATCAGAACTTTATTTTTGCAAATCAAGGTCTCCCTATAGTTTCCAGTTCCTTACAGTCTTAGTTTACTCTAACTAAAGATTTTCAATATATTCCTACTATTTATAGTAGTCTATCAGTGTATTTCAGTTCAAGCAGTCTACAGTATAAAGAAAACTTATGGATTCGGCGCTGGAGACTTGGTGTGTCACACTTGTAAACCTTCCAAAACACTTCAAGAACAGTTTTCCAAAAATTCTAAATATTTTCAAAACCCATTCCACAAACGAGTTTTGCAACCTGGCTCTGATACTACTAAATGTAACACTCCAAACTCGGCCTAGACGTTATGTTCGAATCTGGCGTGTCACACTGAAGTGTCATTTGAAAATTAGACTTATTGGTAAAAACTCGTTTCTAAGTTAAAAAACCCCTTTATTATTATTTAACAAATCATCTAGTCAATGCATTTGCCTTATTATCTACTACTGTTATAGTAGGTTGATTTTAAATCGTGAAAGCTTTTGAAAAATCCAATGTTTAAATTTCGCTTCTCCTAAACTAGCAATTTAAAATAAGTAAACAAAAGCCCCAAATAAAATTTTAAACAAACATAAATGGCCTTATTACATAAACAAAACCCAACACAAACTTTAAATTTTGATAAAAGCAAGTGTAGAACAACTGCAGTTGTTTGGCCACCTCCGAGTCCCTCACAACACCGAATCGTCTATGGCTGAGGATTACTTGTACAGTAAAAAGGAAAGGGTGAGTTTATGAAAACTCAGTATGTAATCCTCTATCAGTCAGTCAGTATATAACATGCAATAACAGTCTGGGCCTGAGCCCTATTCAGTAATAGTACATTGTGGATCTTAGTCCAATACAATAACAGTGTGGGCCTTAGCCCAATACCATACCAGTATAGTGCAATAATGCAAGCCATCCCAATCCATCCAACACACCACTCTGTACCACCAACACACCATGTGGGGATAAAATCAACCCACCCAGTCAACACACTAATATCGCAGCAAAGCTGTCAGTAACAGTATCGCAGCAAAACTGCCAGTAACAGTATTACAGCCAAGCTGCCAGTAACAGTATATGTGGCAAAGCCACCAATACAGTATACTTCCTCCATAATAGTATCCCAACCCCATGTAGTATGTCATGTCATAAATCATACGTATATGCAGAATGTCATACTTAGTAATAGTCATCTACAAATCATGAACACATCAGTCAACCTACCTTTAGGGGTATAACGGTCATTTCCATCTATTATGGGTAAAATAGTCATTTCACCCTTTAGGGGTATTTTGGTCATTTTACCTACTTTGGGGTCTCGATACAGATATCGACCTCTTAGAAGGTCCGCAGTCACCTCAAGCGACTTCAGTAACCTAAATGGTCATAACAGTGTAATTGGGCCCAAGGCCTATTACTCGGCCCAAGTGGGCCCACACGCTCGTGCGGCCGTTCAGCCCAGATTTTGCCACGGCTATGAGACCTACATAGCCCAGTCCAGTATTTTTCACAAGTCGTGGATTTCATTCGCGTGGGGCTCGCGAGCCCATTGGGCCCACAATGCCCATTTTGGCCCAACGTGGCCCATTACGGCCTAAGCCCACAAAAATGTAGAGGCCTCTACAGTCATATGCTCGTGATTCATGGGCTCAGTTTGACCACAGGAGCGTTCGCACGCCCATGTGACCTCAATGCCCAATCTTCCAATTTTTCGGCTTTTCGGCTTTTGACGTTCTACAGTCAAAACAGTGTGAATACACACATGTTTGCGCAATCGCTCCAAGCTTCTCAAGCACCCAACCTAGATTCAAACATGACCCAATGTCAGTCCTTTAATCGTTAGGGTAAAACACCCTCTTATTGATACTTAATCCAAAAACACCATCCTTACCTTACTAGAAATGAGGCGACTTTAGTCCTTCAAGATCGCTAACCAAAAGTGATCACACGCTTTTATCGATTATCTGTACCACAAAAATCAATCTCATTAACCAAGGTAGGCCATATAAGTGGCCTCAATCCATGAATGATATCCTATAAGAACATAACCAGTATACAGCCTAAACTCCAAAAGTGAGGTAACGTATTCCCTTGATTGAAAGCTGAGAACAAGGGTTGTGACTACTTCAAACCACTTACACTCCACCACTCCTCGAGAAAAACCCTAGCACTACAATTAGTAACACATC
The DNA here is from genome assembly GCA_005393395.2 of Gossypium australe. Classification (NCBI taxonomy): domain Eukaryota; kingdom Viridiplantae; phylum Streptophyta; class Magnoliopsida; order Malvales; family Malvaceae; genus Gossypium; species Gossypium australe. The sequence continues at coordinate 73,644,910 of CM016616.1, forward strand.
ATGAAAAAAGAATCAACAGTCGGTAATCAAAGGATAAAATGAGGGTATTCAGTTTTAAGAAAAAGAATAGAAGAGAACATATTTAATAAAAAAGTGAGTATAAACACTTTACCGATAATCAGAAACCCTTACAGCACTGGAACAGCAAGAAGCAACGATGAGAAGATTGGCACAGACAGTGATAAAACAAAAGGGTGATATTCGGCCAAAAGAGAGCACAGATTGAGGGAGAGAAGAAGAGAGAAAAAGAAATGGAAGAGTTGCTCACAAAATCGACTAACAACTCTTAACTGAAAAGAAAGGGGCTTTTGTTGAATAATGCACAACAACCAATACAAATCCAAATGAACCAAAAGTCGATAAATGGAAGAAAAGAAAAGGAGAATTCGGTAGAGGAGAGAACCAAAGAGCTATTCGGCCAAACAAAAAGGAATTAAAGGGAAGAGTAGAAAAAGAAAACGAACAAACCCGAGAGGTATTCGAAGTCCTAGCCAAAATTCAGAACCAAAAGCAAAAAGGTGAAAAGATTCCTGACCGAAACTGAAGCAGACAGAGAAAAACAACCCAAAATCCCCCAAAACAGATTATTTGAGTGCCTAGTGATCAAATTCGGCACAAACACCTCCTCTCAATCAAACTCTTTGATTTTCTTCTAGTATCTCTCCCCTTATCCCTCCTTGAATTACTTCGCTGATTTCTCCGCAACTCCCCCAACAACTCCATTCAACTTCTATTCAAACTCCCTTTAGCTGTGGTTTAGTCCAACTCCACTACCTACACAGCTCAAGCAGCAAAATAAATACTCCATTGTGCAACCTAGGACTTGAACCTCAGACCTCACAGTTACACAACACGCCACCTTGCCACTAGACCACAAGCTCTTTTTGTGTCATAAAACAAGCACTATTATCAAGATTCATTTAAGAACAAAACTAAAAATTCTGCAAAAGTCAAGACTTGAACCCAGGCTTCTCAAACACTCTCATACACACCCAAATCACTTAGCCATAGAAGCAAACAGGTATTTGTGTCATATCATGCAAACATTAAAGACTTAAATTTTTGGGGCGTTACATTGCATGTGTAGTGTGTATGGAATTTGACAAGTTAAGCATGTAATAAGTATTCTAATGAAGAAGTGTGATCGTATGAGCACATATTTAATGTTTGTGATGAGACGTGAGGTAGTCGAGTGTTGTTAATGAATCAAATCGTGAAGTCTTAAATGGTGTCAATACATGATGTGTCAATCAAGTGTGTTCGTGTCTATTCACCGCGGTGGAGTCTAAAGGAATCCATCATGACTTTAAACACAATCTCTAAAAGGAAAAGCCCATGGCCATGGCATTTTTTGAAAAGAACTAAAGAATGGTTATTGCTTAATGGGGTTCTCTACATGTCCCAGGATGATGATGGGCAAACCTCATGTAATGTGAGTTTAGGCGAATCTATATCGTAAACACGTTAGTAAAGAAAGCCTTTTGTGGAAAACCATGAAGTGAAAGCCTTTGTGGCGAAAAAAAAGGTTAGCCTTTCTGGCAATATCTGTAAGAATGGCCCTTATGGAACCATCTGAATGAAAGCCCTTGTGAAAGCCTTTTGGCACTTTCAACTAGGATAGAAAAGTCTTGAAAATTAAAAGTTATGAAAGGGACAAAAATGTCTTCATTTAATCCCCACTCAAATCTTCTACACATTTCGGCTTCGGTGTCACCAACTTTTTGGCGTACTTACTCAGCCTAGCAAACTTTTTCTCATATTGGCCACTATCATGTTATTTTTCTTCAAATTACTAAACTATCTCTTCTTCTTTTCAATGCTTCTTTATAAACACAGAGAGAAAAAAGTTCCAATTAATCCTTTCAGTCAGATTTATCAAGGGTTCTTCGGCTGGCAGACAAAATTATGTCCATTCCCTTTCAGTTGCGTTTTCCCATATTCTTTTGCAATTCCTCATTAAAGGGTCAAATCTGTTCTTGAATAAAACTATATGGATGTAATTGTTGCATATACTTATCCACGTCACCCTCTTTATACTCAATAGTTGGGCTTGAAGCGCTTGCACTAAAACAGGCCATTTGATGATCTATTTTTATTATATCTACAAATTACCATTTGGTGCTGATAATAGAAATGTGCCTGTAATTTGATCTTTGTTAATGATATCATAGGGTGGCCATATGTCCTATTTATATATTAGGAAGAAAGAATAAATTATTCAAGAGTTATAATCTAGTTCTACTAAGTAAGCAGTTAAAGAACAAGAATCCTAATACAATTAAACTACAAAAACGTCCATAGTTAACTTAGTTCAGAAAATAGGGTTACGTAGTGGTGTCGAGACATCCCTGGGTGATGTCGCGATGTCGAGAGCAAATTCGTAAATTATAATTTTGTTCTTCTTCGTGACATTCTAGAATGGTGTCGCGACATGATGGCCGGATTCCTCTATTTTTCGTGAAATCACCAGTTAGGTTACCTTTTTCTTTATCTTCCCTCATGTTTGTTGGTTTCCCCTTAGTGTCTTGGAAATTCCAATGGGTGCTACACTGCAAGGTTTGTTCTTCCACACAGTATTAATAGTTCCTCCAAAATAATGTTTTACTCGTTGTCCATTAATAAGGAAGGTTAACCTATTTTCCAGTTAACTCTACTGCCCCATGAAGGGTTACCTATTGTACTGTATATGGACCTGTCCATCTTGATTTAAGCTTTCCCGGGAATAACTTTAACCTTGAGTTGAATAGCAGTACTTTCTATCCTGGAAAAAATTCTCACTTTCTGATCTTTGTGTTATGTCAAAGTCTAATCTCCTTGTACATCTTAGTATTTTCGTAAGCTATAAATCTGAACTCTTCCAATTTTTGGAGTTGGAATAGTCTTTTTTTAGCTAGTTCAAGATCTAGATTTGTAACACCCCAAACCCGGCCTAAACGTTACGACCGAATCTGGCATGTCACATAAAAGGGTTGTTTAAAAACTGTGCGTTTGTTAAAAAGTTCGTATTCTTTTTGAAACTCCGCGTTTTGTGGTTTGTTTATAAAAGCCAATTCATTCAATGCCCACTTTACAAAGTTGTTATTAATTTGAATAAAATTGTATTTGTTGTGAAAATCGAGTTTAAGTAATTTTGAATAAAAACGGTTTATTATCATTTCAGGAAAATCCCATATTGAACATTAAATAGTAAACAGTAACCAAATTGAAAGCTAAAACCAAATAAAATACCAAAGGCCTTATTACATATCAAAATCCCAAAAGAAAAAGTAAGTTTAAATATAAGAAATGAGTTTACGAGAAAACATTGCAGGGCCACCACAAGTCTGCCTTGGCTCCCCAAATCCGCGGTCTAATGATTACCTAAAACATTTAAAAAGAGGGGGTGAGTTTACGAAAAATCAGTGTGTGTTTCCCCTTACGAGTGATAACTGAGCCTAAGCCCACAGAAGCAGATTGAGCCTTAGCCCTCACAATAACATACTTGGCCGAAGCCCACATAAATCGAATTAGGCCGTAGCCCTAACATCACAGTATAGCAGATAATCAGATAAACAATGCGATATGATGCATATACAGATGATAATGCAGAACCCAATCCCAGCCTAAATTTCCATCCGCTACACATCACTCGTACCTGCCAATCACACCGTGGGGATTACTAAATCGACCCTCCATCCGCTACACACCATCGAAGGCAGTCGCTGCAGTCAACTGCACATCGCCCTTATAATCGTGGCATAGCCACCAGATAATGTGACAGAGTCACCAGATAACAATATGTGACATTAGTCACCAGATTCTTAATATGTGACATGAGTCACTATATAATGTGGTAAAAACCACCAGAACACTTCCCCTTTATCAATATCACCCACATGCCCATGCAACATACATATTATTCAGATATTATGCCATGTGTCATGTATGCAAAACATATATCAAATATAAGAATAACATGAGTTACCATCATAATCAGATAGACATAAAACAATAAAATCAAGCTAATCAACCTCTAAGGGTATAATCGTAATTTTACCTACCAAGGGTATTTTCGTAATTTACCCACCAAGGGTATTTTTCGTAAATTCGCACTTGCAATGGCCTTTTCGAAGGCCTAATGTCGTCACTAGCGACTCAGCTACCATTTCCGGTTGTACCGGAAAATTGGGCCTAAAACCCGATTTCGGCCTATTTGAGCCCACACGCTCGTGTGGCCCACCTAGCACAAATCTAGCCACGTACATAAGTTCTACCTAGTCTAGTTCAACATATACTAAACAATCATACAATTTACTCATTTGAGCCCACGGGCCCACGGGCCCATTGGGCCTACTTCGGCCCATCGTGGCCCAAGCAGCCCAACCCACAAGAATACTACTGATGGCCTCAACTATCGCGTCGAAGCCCCACACGTGCGCTTACACGCTCGTGTGGCTACTAATGCCGTGTGACCGGCATTTCGGCATTAGCCGCTCAACAACTAGAGTAGAGAGAGTTACACACACACCTGATAAGACTTTGGTGTTAATCCGCGCTCCGACCACTCCTGTGCCCAAACGCCCTCCAAGGTATGTTAACTCTCCTCCTGGAATGCTCTTTATATAGCTAGCTCTTCACCTTCCTTCTTTGTATCTTTCCGATGTGGGATCCCTTCGTCAGTAGAGTTTAAATTTAACTGAAACTCTTGCCGTCCAATTCGCAAAATAAATACTCCTTTGCTTCTCACGAGATTTGAACCCAGGCTCCCTTGCAACATAATCCACGCCGCTAACCACTTGGCTACAAGCTCCTCTTGTGTCTTAAACCATGCGCAACTAAATATAAACTATGGCCCAAATTCTAAGATCCAAGTAAAAAGAAACCAAAATGCAAAAGCCAAGACTTGAACCTTGGACCTCCTTCCTTCCTTGTGGCGTCACTCCCTTGTCCCCTAAGTGGCGTCACTTTGCCACTACACCACACACTCCTTTTGTGTCATTTTTCTCCATATTTTATTCTTAAGGCCTACCTGCCAACTTTCAGGGTTTTTTTCACCTAAAACCAAAATTTCCCCAAAGCCAATATTTGATCCCGGGACTTCATAGAAGCCCTCTAACCTTTCAAAATCACTTATCTAATAAGTCTAACTTGCATTAATGCCGTTCTCAAAAATTTTAAACGCTACTACGCCTAAGGCCCATTGGGCTCAATTCTCCTAAGCCCAATTTTGGGATGTTTAATAGATTTAATTCTTTGATTGCCCAACATGCCTTCCTCTCCAATTCGATTGGTAAGTGACAATTCTTACCATAAACTAGCTTATATGGGGACATGCCTAATGGAGTCTTATATGCTGTTCTGTAAGCCCACAATGCATCGTCTAGCATGATTTCCCAATCTTTTCACCTTGGGTTTACTATTTCCTCTAAAATATGCTTTATTTCCTAATTAGATACTTCTACTTGCCCATCAGCCTGTGGGTGATATTACGTTCTCATCCTATGCCTTATGCTATACTTAGCCAATGATGCTTCGAACTACATGACGTTGTCATTAACTAGTGCTCGTGGTGTACCCAACCTAGAAAGTATGTTTTTCTTGAGGAATCTTACTATAGTTTTTGTATCATTAGTAGGTAGTGCGATAACTTCGACCCATTTTGAGACATAATCTATAGCCAGGAGATGGAAAGATAGAAATGTGCAAGTGTACACAATCGCAACAAGTAATAAAGTAACAAGTAAATGTCGAGTTATCGTACCCACAGGAACTGTGAAAAGAATTATTTGTGAATGCTATTTAAAACACTTTGGTGAAAAAAAATTATTTTGTTTGAAGAGGGTGATTAAAAACTAAGATTTTAAACTAAGTAAACTAAATAAATAAATCTCAAATGCACGATTTCAAAATACGATTTTAATCAAGATGACATAATTCTCTTAGATTAATTACATTTCATAACTTAGAATTATTAAACTCATGTTTATATTGTTACGAATAAATTCATGGCAACTCGGTAATTTGCTAACTTATGAACATACTCACCTACCAAAATCCATTCATCTCTTGACTATATCCCTATGTTAATTCAACCGATTAAACAAATCTTAATAGGCAAATATGTTATTGCACATACATACTTATAAATTGAAATAATCTCTTGTACATATCCCTATGTCAATTCAAACGATTAATTTAATCTAATAAACACATAAAAGACTACATGAGGTAAAAAAAAGTATCCCTACCTTGAAACAGTTTAATCACAATAATCTTGCAAGTTATGCAAGGCAAATGTATCACCAGATACCGTTGCTAATTTAAGCCTCAGCTACCTTAGATGATTAAACATGCGCTGATTATGTATTGTGTCCATTAATTACAATTTCAATCCATTTAAATAATTAATTCATTAGACACCTCACAATTGCAATGCAAGAATAACTTAGTCATGATTTTACTTAATCAAGCATCTTACCGAGGCCTATAACAACATAAACACAATTTTAACAATTTTAGCAAACGAAATGCAATCAACTTAACACGAATTAAATTCAAGCTAAATTGATTAAATTAACCATTACAACAACATAAATATATATGTTCATCATAACAACAACAAAAATTAAAGAGATAGGGAAGAAGAATCAAATTCGGTGTTTTTCCGTGGCTTGACTAGTTTGCTCCGTTCTTGCTTCTCCGTTGTCCTTGTCGACCAAGGTTGCTATGAATACTTAGTTGCTACTCCAAATGGCTGATGAATTCCCCTTTTCCAAGAAGAGAAATCGGCAAGAGAGCAAGGGAATTTGGAAATGGAAAAAAAAAAAAGAGAGAGAAAGTGGAGAGAAGAGAGAAAAGATGTGAATGCTTGAGATGTGTTTCAAATGACCAGCCTAAGGGGGTTTTTATAGCTGAAGAGTGCTGGTAAAAATAGCTAAAATTATCAGCCAAAGTGCCCTCCCTTGGCCGGCGACACATGTGGCAAGGTTGATAGTTTCAACTTTGCTAATTTAGGCTTGAGGCAAATATATAAAGCCGCCAATTTTGGAGGGGTTTGTTTGCAACTTGAACAAGTCTTCAAGGGCCTCTTTGCAAGTTAAATAATCAGCCAATAAGCTAATTTGGGTTAGCATATCGGCGGTTTTTGGCTGTCCACTTCTTGGTTGGTTCGGTTCACTCGGTTCGACTCAACTGGACCACTTTTTCATAACTAATTAATAATAGTTTATTTAATCCAAATTAAATTGGATATAAATTAAAATTAATTATATCATGAATTAATACACAAAATTGGACCGACTTAGGCTAAAAATTAATTCGCCATGATACTTCAAATTGTTTCTCGATTTTGAACTTCTAGCAGTGTCTGCCGAATCATTTTTTTGCCCTTTGTGCAAATATGTCAAAAAATGATCAAAATTAATCAAATTAATTATAAAATTAATTAAAATTCAACATGTTCATAATTTAAGTGCAATTTAATTATTTTATAAAAAATTAATTATATTTCGATAATAATTTTATCAAAACTGCATGAATTTAAGTTAAAAAGGGTATGAAAAAGTGTGTATATTTTTGTGTTTCCAGGACAATATACTGATACCTGAAAGAACTTGAAAAAGGTCTCATTAAATCAATTCCCCACACATCAAACACTTCGACCTCGATTATTCCTATTTGCAACATTTCATCCCTTTTAGATATATTTCCAATTCTTTAAATCCTATCACATCCTTGGACGAATTCATAAACGTCTCTATTCATTGTTGGCCAATAAAACCTTTATTGTAGTATTTTTTTGAGTTGTCCTTTTTCCACCGAAATGCCCTCCACAAAGAGATGTGTGACAACCATGTAAATTATATTGCATCTCTTCCTCCGCTACACATCACCGGACTAATTGATCTGCACATTGTCGAAATACATATGGTTCCTCCCAAATATAATTTTTTGATTCATAAGCTATCCGTTCTTTTTTGTTGCCAAGATGTATGTGTTGGGAAGACCCCATTGCAATGTAGTTAACGTAATTTGCATGCCATGGTGTTAGATGCTTACATAGTCTTGATTGATCAATGTCTACTCTGAATAATTGTTCATATGCAAAGGTCTCCTTAATATCTTCAATTTCCTCCTCTTGTAAATGGTTTTCAAATCTGGATAGGTGATCTGCAATTTTATTCTCAGTCCCATTCCTATCCATTATCCATAAATCAAATTCCTGAAGTAATAAAACCTCTCTCATTAGTCTAGCTTTTGTTTCTTTTTTCTTCATGATGAATTTTAACGCAGAGTGTTCAACACACACATATACTCGATTCGACATTAAGTAGGGTCAAAAATTTTAGCACACAAACACTACTGCCAACATATCTTTCTCAATAGTAGTGTAATTGCACTGTGCAGAATTCAATGTTTTGCTAACATAATGAGTAGCCCCAAATAAATTATTTTGCTTTTGTCCTAACACTGCACCTACTGCGTAATCACTAGCATCACACATAATAATAAAAGGTTCTGAAAAATTTGGGGTAACGATTATAGGAGAAAATACGAGTTTTTCTTCTATTACCTTAAAAGTTCTAACGCAGCTTTGGTCAATTACGAAATGTGTTTCTTTTTGAAGAAGTTGAATCAGAGGTTTAGAAATATGAGCAAAATATTTTATAAATCTCCAACAAAATTCTGCATGGCCTAAAAAATTTTGCACACCTTTAACATTTGTTGGATTTGGAAGATGCTTGATAAATTCAATTTTGGCTTTATCCATCCAAACCTTTTCCAGCTATTTGATACCTTAAGACTAGTCATTCTTTCACCATGAAATGACATTTTTCCAAGCTGAGTACCAGGTTAGTTTTCTCCCATCTTTTTAACACTTTTTCAATGTTATCCAGGCATTCTTGAAAAGAGTCCCCATATACAGAAAAATTGTCCATGAATGCATCTCACCCCTCTTCCAACATATCAGCAAAGATCACGGTCATGCATATCACGAAAGTTGCTGGACCATTACATAGGCGAAAATGCATTCTCTTAAAAGCATATGTACCAAAAGGGTAGGTGAAGGTAGTTTTTTTCTTGAGCATCAAGATTAATTCATTCTTATCATTCTCAACTACAGTTAGACCTCCCTTCTTTGGAACACACTGGGTTGGGCTGACCCACTCACTATCAGAAATAGCATAAACAATTCCTGCATCTAGCCATTTAAGCATCTACCGTAGGTATTTTTCTCTCCTTTAATCTAATCTTGTGTTAACAAAATGCAGGATTGATTCCTTTAATATAAGCAAGTGTCCATCCTATCATTTTTTATGCATTTTTAGGACATTTAATAAAGCTTCTTCCTATTTTGCGTCTAGATTTGTGGCAATAATTACTAGTAAGGTATTTTGTTTCCCCAGATATCCATACTTTAAATGATCGGGCAAGAGCTTTAGTTCTGACGCTAGAGGTTTGACAATAGATGGGACCATGTTTACTGAGTTTGGGATCATTTGCTCTTGTTTTTCCTTATTCTGTCTCCACCAGTCTAAGTGCGTCCCCTTGTGGTGAGTCCCTTGTACCGCACTGTCCCCTTCCTCTTCTATTTTATAACCAATTGATTCTTTCGCACTCAACTCCAATTCATTACATTTTTTCTCTCTATGTTCAACGGATTCCAATCCTTGATTTCATATATTAAGACGTTCATCTTGATAACTATTGAAAAGAGTTATAATTCATGCCTTTAAATTGGGTCAACTGTCTATACTTAAGTGAACTTAATTACATTTTAGGATATTATTTAGCATTTTTAAAACATTGCTTAATAACCTTGGACGATGCTTAAATATTATTATTTGTTACTTTTAATTACATGTGGAAAGGTTACGCAAGATGTAGAGAAAGAAATAAAGGAGTCGAGATTTGCTAGGGCAAAAGGTTGGTTAGATTGCCAACTCGCATGCCATGGCAATTCCAAGAAGATCGAGTCAACACTCAACGCATACCAGTTTCAACCCAACTGTACTTGTAGCAAAAAAATATGCCTAAAGAAGAGGAGAAGATAATCTTGGGTTATTGACAAAACAATTTAGAAAGAGGAGAAGATAAACATGGGTTTTTGGATTTACCCTAGGGAAAAGCCTATAAAAAGCCAAAGGAGGAAACCCAAAAAGGGAAAACAAGAGGGAGAGATCCTTATGCAAGAATAGAGGGTAGCAACTGAGCAGCAACGGGAAGAGGAAGATGAAGGAAATTCCTCTCAGCCACCACAGGACACTGCGCCGATGGAGTGTGAACTGGACACGCGAAAGTTGTCTTCCTGAAGTCTTCTGTATGTTTTAATTTGTTCTTCCGTAAATTGAATGATGAAAATGGTGTTGGATGTTATTTTGGTTTTTAATTTTATGTTCCAACCCATGAGCCAAATCTCATCGGGTTGGGATTACATGATGACATTTTTTTTTTATTTTCATATTGAGGCCTATAGAAACGAGTAAGGTAACTTGAGGTTTTTGCTCTCGAAAGAAGTAGACCATTTTAGAATTGTTCTGAGTAGTAAACTGGTATGGTTTTTTCAACACATTATTGACAGTAAAGGTAGATTATTAGTAATCCCTACCTTCCAAATCAACATCATATATCCTTTATTCTTTGTCGTTGTATCTTTAACATATCATCCTTAATTATTTACTTGATCGTTTACATAATATTCCCATAGTAATTCTCATAATTTCCATTACATTTTTACTCTCGGTTTGCCATAGCATTTACAAGTATTCATTAATTCCACATATTGCATACATCATTATTCCTTTTAATTGTCACTGCATACTTACCATAGCTTTACCATAGCATTAATTGTATTTTAATATAATAACTTGACCACTTTTGTGCCTCAATCCGATCCTCATGGGAATGATACTCACTCACCACTTTATTGCTTGATCCGACGTGTATACTTCCACAATTCGCATATCATCTTCACACACGGCAAATCTTTGATATCGTTGCTGGAGATCGGCAATTTGTTGTAATTTGGTTTGGTTATTTTACTTAATTTTGTTAGTTTTATTTAACTTATTTTAATTTAATTTCTACAGGTTTGCCATCAGTGCATGAAAAGAGGCATTCCTACTAACAAAGAGTATCCTTTTGACTTAGAGATTGAGAGAACTTTGCGAAGAAGGTGAAAAGAACTGTGAAAAATGGCTAGGATTGGGAATGATCCTGGTCTCAAATGATAATCTGAATGGTTAAGACGCTAATCCTCATGTTTGTAGAGTGATAGATGACCGAAGATAGACCAAACTGAGAGCATGTTATGCCAATTTTGGATTATTTGAATCCAAGGATAGTCAGACAACAAATACAAGCTCAACAATTTGAGCTGAAACCGGTAATATTTCAAATGTTACAAATAGTAGGATGGTTTAGTGGATTACCCACTGAAGATCCAATACTGCATTTAAGACTTTTTCTAGAGGCATGTGACTCGTTTAGACAATAGGGTGTTCTGAAATATGCTTTTCGACTTAAATTGCTTCCATATTCTTTAAGAGATCAAGCGAGAGCATGGCTGAATGCTTTGCCATCAGGAACAGTGGCATCATGGAATGATCTTCGCCAGAGATTTTTACTACAGTATAATCCCCCAAATATGAATCCTAAGCTTAGAAATGACATCACATCTTTTCAGCAATTAGAGGATGAAATACTATATGAAGCTTGAGAATGATTTAAAAACTTAATTCAGAAGTCCTCGATGCATGGATTTCAACACTGGACTCATATTGAAATATTCTATAATAGGATGAATGTGAATACAAGGATGGTAGTTGATGCGTCCACCAATGGTACTTTGTTAGATAAAACTTATAATGAAGCATATGAGATTTTGGAAAAAAATTGGCAACAATGATTATCAATATTTGACAACAAGAGTTGGGTCGGGTAAGAGAGCTGTTGATATCTTAGAGCTTGACGCAACCACTTCGTTGACAGCCCAAGTGTCTTCTGTAGCTAATATGATTAAAACAATGAAAAATCCAACTTTTGTCCATGAGATGAAATCAACCAAGTTGTCATGTGTTTATTGTGGTGAAGACCATATGTTTGACGAATGTCCATCAAACCCAATGTAACATCCCAAACCCGGCCTAGACATTATGGCTAGATTGAGGAGGCTACATTAGCCACCGAAATGGCTAAGCTAACTTACGTTACTTTTGAAGACTTTAAATAAACTCAGTTTAGAGAAAACCGTACATGTACTTTGAGTTAGCTTAAAAACATTCATTCATTAGGTTGTGTATACTTAGGATTCATTTTATTGTTGATAGTTTTGTTTTAGAAAAATCGTTTGCTTATCGCTCTTCTTTAAAAAAACTTGATCTTAAACTCATGTAGCAGAAAAACCATTTTTTGAGACATTTTGGAAACTTAGTTGCCTTATCGATTTGTTTTACAAAAACAGTTCTTTTTTAATGCAATGAAACTAGGAAACAATATCAAATTTTTCTTAAGGCTGATATCATGCATTATTCGGTTATTATGCTTGAGTAATCCATGCATGTAAAACCCCCCCCCCAAAAAAAAAGTTACCAAGCCACAGACCAGAAATAATTAAAAATTACAAACCAAAACCAATAAAGACTTTATAATACTTATAGAAAAATTATTTGAGGTCCAAGGTAATTCTTCGAATGACGAGTCCAATCCTAATTTTGAGGTTTACCTGAAAAGTTAAACACTATTGGGGTTGAACTTATGAAAAGCTCAATATGAGTCAAACTATTATTTAAACAAACATAAATATTGAATACAATGAGACATATTAGCTTTAACAAAAGAAAACAGAACCATCTTAGGATTTTCATATCATTACATAACCATTATTAAATTGGTGTCAAATGGTGTATGAGCACGCGCCATCATTCATTCGAGTAACAATGATTAATTTCGGTACCATTCAATACAACACAACACAATACGTAGCATAAATCAATAACATTCAAATATGTCGTAACCACGATGCAATGCAAAAAGGTTCCTACCCATACCATCAGCTACACACCACAAGTTCCCCAGAACCCGTCATCCGAACTCCAAAACATTATGGACTTAGGCCCATTGTGGTTAAAACCACCTATAACATTATGCAGAAATTTCTGCCAGTAAAAATGCAGACAAGCTACCAGTAAATATGCAATAAATCACCATTCCCCTTAATACTCTAGGAGTAATGCACTGACTACAAATAATGCAAACTTAATATGCTGCCGGTACTCCACGGAACTCCTCCATCAACCAAAAAATCCCAACCCAATGCATATGCAATATGTCATACAATCTCATATATAATCATATCTTAATACTTTTCACATTCATTTGACATGCTCAGTATGTCCTCAATAATGACATACTTTCTGTAAATGGAAACAATGTTCCAATCTTTCATATTACCAGTGGGTTGGTATCAATCAATACCATTCAATTTTACATACTTTACGAATTTTCGTTGTGCATAAATAGCACCCTTTTCAATACACAATATAAAAAATATCTCATATGTTTAAATCATATATAAGCTTAATATCTCAACACATTATATCATTCAATCAAACATTCTCATATCTCGTAACTCAAATATGAAATTACAAACTCAACCAAACATTCATACTATCAAACTAGCAAATTTGCCAACATGTCAATATTTTAAGGCTAGAAACATACCTGGTTCGACCACTCACACAATCAATAATTTGGCTATTAAGCCAATCCATTTAGCAAGCTAATTTATCAAATATAACATGATATTTAACATTTTTCACTTCCTCGCAGCACACTAGGAAAACTTCCAATTTTCCTTAATAATTCCTTAAACAAACCAAAACCAAAATTCAGTATAAATTCAAAAAATTTACCATTAAACCAGCCCCCAAACACCCACTTATGAGTTCAAACCAATAGTTGAAATTACAACCATTTTATGAATCCAAACTAGTTAGATTCCTTATGTAATAACCAAATTTTGCCCGGGTCCTCTACTAAAAATCGAACCCGAGCCCCTCAAATAATAGAACAAAAAAATAAATAAATAAATAAAAGCCCAATAAAACCAGTCTATTTAAAGGTCCATTTACAGAGATTCAGAGCCCAATTAATACAATTTAATCTACCAAATTTTAAAACCCGTCAAACCCACCAAGCCCAATCCAAGCTCTAACCCATAAACGGAATAAAGTCCAAAAAAACAAACAGCTTCTACAAGCCCAGTTAACCCAAATAAACAGCCCAAATTTAATGACCCTACACCAATAGCCTAGCCCAAAACCCATGGCCCAAAAGGCCCAAGACCTTAACAAGACCAGAGACCTAGGGTTCCTGGGAAACCCTAGGCGCCGCCGACCCTTCGTTTGCCCCGATGTGGGCGCCGCATGGCCCTTCGTCTGCTGCCACGTTGTACTGACCCCATGCGCATAGTTCCTCGCCCACCACGCCTCTGTCAGCACTGCACGCCTCTGACACCTCTCGCACCCACCACCATCGCCCATACCCTGCAACTAAGAACGACAAGCAGAAACTGAGACGACAGAGAACGAAGCAAGAAATAATAGAAAACAACCAAATGAATTTGTAAAATCGGTTATAAAAACCGAAATAAAATCACTGTACGGGGGTTACGAAATTTCAATAACAAAAGAGAAAAACAAAAAAAAGGGCATTCAAGAGTCGAAAACAGAACACGAAAAATTTTAGAAGGTTGATTTCATTACTGTTAATGTATACGGTTTTTTATTTGTTTTTCCGTTTTTATTTCTTTATTTGTGAAGATTGTTTTAAGAAAAAACTAAATCAAAAAGAAAAAGGTATTCTTACCTGGACTCCGAGACGCCGCATCGGAGGCCCCTATCCATCGCGAAGGCCGAATCGAAACCCCAAGATGGGGTTTTCTTCTCTCGAGTGTCGGAGGTCCGAGGCTTGGCTCGCACGAGTTTTGAAACGGAGCTGAAGACCCATCTGCGCGCGCTATTGGCCACCAGATATGGCGTGGTGGCTCGAAGGCCGACTGAGGAGACCCAATCGACGGCGCGATAATGGATTATGTAAACCCTAGCAGAGCATCGGGGGGGGGAGGGGGGGTGGGGTCTGTTTATTTTTTGGGAAAAAGGAACCAAATGGTAAAAAAAAAAAAGGGAAAGCATTATAAAACTAGTAAAACGACGCCGTCTAGAAGGGGAGGGATCCGCGCGTCGACC
The DNA here is from genome assembly GCA_005393395.2 of Gossypium australe. Taxonomy (NCBI): domain Eukaryota; kingdom Viridiplantae; phylum Streptophyta; class Magnoliopsida; order Malvales; family Malvaceae; genus Gossypium; species Gossypium australe. The sequence goes on from CM016616.1 coordinate 73,660,137, forward strand.
CGCTTGGCGACCCGGATCCGCGCCTCTCTATTTAAGAGGGATATTTGCACGTTTAAATCTTCTGCTTTCATGATGGTCTTCAATTAGACCCATCATGCATTTTCTCTGTTTTTAAATTAACCTCTGTATTTTGTGTGCTATTCCAATTCGGCCCATGCTTAAGGCGACGTGTGCGGGGATTTGACTCAATTGCATCTTTGACCCTCGCTCATTCTGGCACATTTTGTTTGGGTCCTAAATTTCATCTTATTTGCTTAATTAACCTTTTAATTTTATCTCCAATTCAATCGAGTTTTTCTATCCCTCGCTTTAAATTGTTTAAAATTAACTTATTTAACTTTGATATGTTTTAAATTACCTATATATACTTTATTTATATATATTTTATCTTTCATTCCTTTTTAATATTTGAATGATTCAAAATTGATTTAATATTAAATACAAATGTCTTACACCATTATATTATATGTGTATATATTATTTGGATCATATTGTATATATTATTTTTGCATTATTTTGGTTGTTTGTTCTTTTAGTTCTCCTTTATATGTATACGTATATTTTCTTCTAAATCTGTTTATATGTATTTATTATTTCCTTTTAAATCCTATTTTGTAATATATTTTTGGTCATTTCAAGACCTTTTATGTATTATTACTTTCTTATATAAATTGTTCATATAAGTTTTCTTTACTTCATGTATGCTGTTTATATAAATCAATATATATTATTCTATATACTTTGTTTCGATTTTCTCCTTGTGTAATATTTTATTTTTAAATTCATTTACCACATTATTACATATATTAATTATTTTCATCTTTGCATTTTAATCTACGTTGAATTTTTGGTATACATTTATACATATAATTGGTAGCTTAGTATCTCTCTCTAAAATATCTTTTAGTCTTGAATGTTAATATTTGTATAATATGTCACCATTGTACGAACCTTAATTTGTTCTTTTGTGTTTTCATCATTGCCATATGTTATCATTTTATATGCACAAGTATACTTTTTGTTTCATTATTGTATTGTGGATAAAATCTCCAACTTATTTATGAAAATTTGTTCATCTAAACAAACCAAACAAACACATTTTAAGCCAATTTTAAAATCGTTTATTTTTAAAAGTTCAAAAAATAAGGCAATATTTGCGTGTTTAGAAGTACGGAAAATTACATCCTAACGTGTTGGGTGTCGATTTTTCGTTCAAATAAATAACCAAATACCCTTTTTATACGCTTTGAGGATCAAAGATGATCTCGGGGTTAGAGTGTAAAGGTGTTATATCCTAACGTGTTGGGTATGGTACTTTTTACTCCTTCGAAACGAGTTAATCTTGAGATTCAATCCCGATTTAATCAACCCATTCTTTTAATTCTTTTTACCCTAGATATTTTCAAGTTTTCAACATTAGGATAACATCAATCAATTTGGTACCAATTTTGGGCGTTGCAAGGGTGCTAATCCTTCCTTGCACGTAACCGACTCCCAAACTCGTTTTCTCAAATTTTTGTTGTAACATCCTGAAATTGGGCCTAGTAGGATTGGGCCTTGGGCTTTAGGAAAATTTGAGTATTATTTTGTTACTTGTGTTAGCTCGGGTATAATTTTTATTGTGGGCTTAGTATAGTCTTGTGAAGGCTTGATTTTATTTAGGAAGTTAGAATAATTTTTAGATGGTTTATTTAATGAAGTGGATTAAGTGAGCTTGACACTTAAGTTAATTTAAGTGTTCAATTAAAGCATAAGAGGAGTAAGTGGCAAGTTGGTTAAGGAGTTTGTAAGGTTGCTAGAGGTTAGAAGTTCGAGTAGCATGTTTAGCATTCTGAAGGTTTATTTTTGAATCCTTGCTTTGATGGACAGTCAAACTTATTTATGATAGGTTGGACTATTAATTTTGGTAAGTTGAATTTTGGTTTATGGAAAGCATGAATTTGGGGATAAGAATCTTAAGGTTATGGTATGATGAGGGAACAAAGGCATGGAATATGGAGGATGTTTTGGAAAGAAATCCTAGGCCTTTAGTGCATGTATGTGGACGGCATGGGTGTCTAGGAGGGTGGCTGAATGTTGTTAGGTGGTTTGGGGGGGAATAGTTGGCCAATTTCTCCTTTTGAACATCTTTTTACATTTTGTTTTCCCTCTCCAAAAACTCTTTCTTTTGGCCGAATGTAGTTTGTGCATTTTGTGCAAATTTAGCTTTTGTTTTAGCTCATATTTTATTGAACCAAAAATGCTATTTCCTTTCTTTCATCTTAGCTTTTGAAACCAAAACTTCATTTTGGTATTTTTGCACCTTTCTTTTAGGCAAAAAGGTGTTGGCCGAATCTCATCTCTCCCTCATCTCTCTTTTCTTTTCTTTTTGACATTGGTTCATAAACATTTTCTTTTCACTCTCTTGGCCGAATATTTCTCCATCTCAAATACCATTTTCTTTTTCATTTGTTCAAAGATAAAACATCTACTTCCATTCTTATTTCTTCTTTTCTTTTTCACTTCACCATAGCCGAATCTTCTACTTTCTTTAGTCTTTGTTTTGGCCGAATATTCAAGGGTAGACTCTCCTTGGTTTTCTTCTATCGATTTTGGATAAAAAGGGGTAAGTGTTCATGGACGTTTTCTTTCTTTTCTTTCTCGTTTCTGTGATGTTTTCTTGTGGGCAAAGGCCGAACCTTTGGGCATTGGTTTGCAAGGTTCTAACCGTTTTTAGGATTCGATTATTCAATTAGGCTCATTGGATTTCGGAAGCAATCGATTTAAGCCATTCCTTTAGCAAATCAGAGTTGGTAAGTCAAGTGGTAAGGATTCTATACTCTTAAAGTTGGTTGAGGAAGCCTAAGGTTATTTGAATTAAGATATGTTGTTGGTCGAATGGTTTTCATTAAAATATTGTAATATGGCCGATTGTAGGACAAGAATCTAGTGTGGTAGATCGGGTCTTCGGGATTTAGCCGACTGTGCCAAAAAGGTGCGTAGTTATCGCACTATCTCTTGATTGTGTGTATGTGTTATATTTATGTATATGTGATATGATGTTAATGGTAGCCGAATTAAGGGCTAAGATTGTGAATACCCGTGGTGGGTGATCGAATACTCAGGTCAGTGATTTACGATATTAAATGATCATTGATGAATATATGAAATGTGATGGCATGTGATGCATTATTGTTCAAGTGATATGTTGCCATGATACACATATATGCATGGGACTTGGGATGTGACTATCGAAGGAAAGGGTGTACATTATGTACGTGGTCTGATGTTAGCCTTGTGCTACATTGGCGCTTGATGGTGGCTATGTGCTCCATCAAGGGAGGTGTTGGCTAGGTGCCCATCTCGGCGGATGATAGCTGTGTGCATCACCGTAGATTGAGGATGACCTCGAGTCACCTCGTGGATACAGATATGTGGATCACTATGTGATCGGTGGCTTGGCCACGGCCTTGGGCAGCGAGTCTGCCAAGGTAAGATATGAGGATCATTATTTGATCGGTGGCTTAGCCACGGCCTTGGGCAGGGAGTCTGCTAAGGTAGGAGTAACGGATGGACTCTAGGTTGGGTTGGGCCTCATGTTGAATATTTATGCATTTTGCATGACTAATTATGTGGATCAATGTGGATATGGGCCAAGCCCAACATGTGAAATTGTGTGGATATAATGCCTTATCATTTGATATGTGATTGATGTGTGGATATGGGCCAAGCCCATATGTGGGGACATGTGTAATAACTATGCACTGAGTCTGTTTGACTCACCCAATTTTTCTCAAACCTTTCAGGTGATGCATAAAGCTTGGACCGGGTTGGAGTGGATACGAGGTGGCCCATGCAGAAATGGATTCTCTTTATACAATTTATGTTTCAGTATTTTAAGTATTTAATTTTTGTAATAAGGGCCATTTTAAGTATTTAAGGACTTTTATTATTCTTTAAGTTGGTTTGTCGATTATATTATTATTTGAAAATGTTTTATTTTAAACAACTTAGTTTTACTTGAAATTTTAATTACACAATGTTTTAGTAAAGACAACAAAATTTTATGTTTTTAACTTTAAGTCAAAAGTTTTTCAAACGTTTTCCGCAGTGGCATTTCAAATTCGGTCATAGCGAATGGGCCGGGTTTGGGGTGTTACATTTGTAGACCAAAATTATTTTAATAAATCAAAATGCTTCATTAAAATAACCCATCTCAAGGTGACCCGATCGCACCTCGAATAAAAGATCGGTGGCGACTCCCTATTTTTAAAGTCGATTCCTGTTTTAAAAAAATGGTTATGACAGCTTGGCGACTCCACTAGGGACCTCTTCAAGAGTCAGGCCATAAATTGATTGATTTTTGTCCTTTTGATTGAAAACTTGAAAAATTGTTTTTTAAAACGAAAATCATGTTGCTCCTAGAGCATTTGTTCGTACTAATACTGCTACACTGCTGAGTCTCATAATACTTGCATTAACATTGCATGACCATTGTGGTCACACCTTTAAGTGGGAGTGAGAAACTAAGCCTTCGTGAGGTCTTCACCTTCGCATGGGCTAGTGGACTGCTTCCGGGACACATCTGTACCTATGTGCTTCGTGAGGTTTTCACCTCCGCATGGCCGTAGGGAAATGTATCCCCCTGAACCGAACTCGGTCCGTATGATCCTATAATGGGTGAGGATTGAGGAATCTACTGGTTCAGGTATCCTTCTTTAGAACCGAACCCCATATAGAAGCCCTAGAGCCTATCCTAGGCATAGTGTCGAAATAGCTACCCAGATAAGCGTTTAATGATATTTTGCTTGTTTCGATTATGGAATACTAACTCGTGTTGATTTGTTTGATTTGCATAACATTCCATGTAGTAGAGGTGTCAATTTTCTGTTCGGTTACTGAGATAGGAAGTTTGCTATGGAAAATGACTTTCTTGATAAAGTAGAGGACAATGCGGCTGTGCGCGCGTGGTTAGAAAAGTTACAGTTGGAAAAAGGAGATAGCTTAGTTGAAGGTCATACCTCGGAGCTGAGGGACTTCACCCGCATTAGCGTAACACAAAATGAGCTTCAAGAGTTGCGGGATATCTGGACCCATTGGAAAGATGAAGCTAAACAGATGTTCTGCCGCCGTTATGGTGATATCTCTCACTTATTGGATGTTAAGATAGATAAACACCTGTTTTGGGCTATGGTCCAGTTTTGGAATTCCACATACAGTTGCTTCACTTTTGGGAAAGTGGATTTGGTGACAACAGTAGAAGAATATACCACTTTACTTCGTATTCCCGAGATGTAAGTTGACAAGGTTTATATTAGGCCTGCCTATGTCCCTCCTTTGGCGAAAAAAGTTGATGAAAATTACGGGAATGAGTGAACAGTGGATCTCGACCAAGATTCAACAGAAAAGTGAAGGAAGATGTATTCCTTGGGTAAATTTAAGGGATCTGATTTTGACGCACCCCGATGTGAGGAGGAAGGTTGATATTTTCGCCTTAAGCCTCTACGGACTAGTCATCTTCCCAAAAGCCCTAAGACACATAGATGAAGCAGCGGTGGATTTGTTCGATCGATTGAATAAACAAGTTACACCTGTCCCAGCAATTCTTGCAGAGACTTTCAGATCATTAAATGCATGCAGAAGAGCGGGAGAAGGAAGGTTTATCGGATGCGCACAGCTATTAATGGTATGGTTTTACGGGCATTTTTGGAAGATGGATAAAGTCTCTTGTCGACCCTTTTATAAGGATTATTCACCGATAAAAGAGGAAGTGGCCGTGTCAAGACGAGAAGATATAACAGAGGAAGGATGGAGGACAATTCTTCAGAATTTTCAGGAAGAAGACATTGAGTGGAGAGCTCTATGGATGATGCCTGGAGAGATCCTTTATAGATGCGGAGACTTTAATTGGGTCCCTCTACCTGGAATTTGGGGAGTCATCGGGTATGCCCCATTGCTAGCAGCAAGACAATACCAGTCTAGACAGTTCGTGCCAGCAACACATGGGTTGGATCGAAGCGAATTCTCTTATACAGGAGAGGGTTATAAGAAGAAGATTAAGGAAATTGCAAATGCTTAGAAGCAAACCTACCGGTGAAGAGGTTGACTGTGGGCGAAACGACGACTTCTGAGTATAAAGTGTGGCTAAACAAAAGAATCAACGACAATATCCCGAGACCAAGTTCGGATAATGCTCAATCTATAGAGGAACGTTTGCAAATGATACCAACAGAATTAGAAATTATAAAGCACGATTTTGTAAAGCGAAGTTCAGAGCTTGAGAAGAAAATTGAGCAGTTGGAGGAAGAGAAGATGCTTTTGAAGTGGGATGTAGAGATACAGAAATCAGAAGCAGAAAAGATAAAAAAGGGGAAAAGCAAAGCCGAAGAAGAGTTGGATAGCCTAAAGGGGACTACAAAAAGATGCGTCTCTCGATGAGAACTACGGGGCTAGGAAAGACTTCAGGTCAATGGCGAAAAGAGTTACAAGAAGAAAGAGCTAAGACTGAGCAATGGGAAAGGAAATTTCAAGAAATGAAGGCTCAGAAAGAGATCCTAGAAAGGCAAGTGTCAGAAGGCCAAAACGGAATAAATGAATTGAAGACTAGAGTGGCGGAGTTGGAAAGGTCTTTAAATCATTATCGAAATCGCAACTCAGTGATAGAATTAAAAGCAAGCTTGAGTAGAATCGAAGAAATGGAAAAGAAAACTGAAGAGCTAGAAGGGGCGCTGCGGGGATGTCAGGATTATATTAGGTACTTGAAAGAGAGTAAAGAGCGACAGAAGGAGTAGTTACATAACGCCCAGCAGCAAATTGAAAATAGGGACTATTGCATGAGGGAGCCCATAAATCAGATTCGAGAGGTGGCCGAGCACTTGCAAACTCTGGCAGCAGAGGCAGAGATATTAAGTGTGCAGCACGAGTCACGGACAAGTCGAGGACATGAGTTATCCTCGTTACTCCGAAAGATTAGGGATCTAGGCATTAAGGCCAGACCATATCTGTAATCTATTTTATGTAAAGAGCTTTGTTTTCTAAGGAAGTTTCCTGTGGGGAATTGAATCAGAGTTGACACCTTTTTACATTCATACCATACATTTGCATTGCATCATCATAGAAAGGGGGTGTTGATTCATATTCGATTGCTGAATAGGAGAGTTTGTCATAAGGAAATGTGTTACTTGATGAAGTGGATTATAATACGGTCGTCCGAACATAGTCTAGGTAACAACAAAAGTAGGTCTTGCCTGAAGATTCAAAGCCTACAAAGATTGTTTGGGGGTCATCAGAAGATCGATCTGGACCAAGCAACAAAGAGCTAGAAGAGACGTCTATTGAGAAAGTTCACGGGACACAATCACAAACTCTCGACACGAAAGAGAGGATTGGTGTTTTCACCTAGACTATGAGGACACGACTGTCTATGCAATCCGTTTTAATGAAAAGAAACGTATTTTCTGGAAAAGTTCTTCTAAAGGAATTGAAACCATGATTAACGCCTCTCTTTCTTTTTGCATTCATCCCATGCATTTGCATTGCATTTCATGCATTTGCATTACATCGTATCACGTGCATTAGAATTTGTAGAAAGACTCTAATTAGGTGAAATTATTTCGTTAATTAGAAGAAAACATGGAACAAAGGTTGGAGAGATTAGAGGAAAGACAAATATTGATCCAAGAGCAATTAATCAGAATTCAACAACAGATGCAAGAGCAATCAACCAGAATGCAACGAGAGATGCGAGAGCAAATGCGAGAGTTCCAGGAGAATATGATATGCCATCTAACCCAGCTACTAGCGGGAGGATTTGAAACAAGGAGGGGCCAAGTGGTCGACAATGTGGAGGAATATGAAGAAATTGTTTACTCTCCGATAAATATCCCAACTCAACCAGACGCGCGGTCGCATGGGGGACCCCTCACTATCAGGCCCCAATATCAGACTAATACCTCGACCCCACTGAACTTCTCGACGGGCTCATGTTTTAACCCTGAGGAGGGTTGGACCAAACCAATAGTCCAAGCAGAGGCAAAAGAAAGGAGGGAGCGGACATTGAAGGCCCCTAAGAAAAGGAAAAGGAAGTGGGTAGTACGAGTAGGGATGACCAAAGACCATTCACCGTGTTCCCACCTAATAACACACCTGCTCCAAACCAACTCAAAAATGAACAAAGACCGGCGAGACCCAATCCTGAAAAACCTCGACTCACCCCTATCCCTGTGTCATACGGAGAATTGTGCCTGAAATTATTGGAAAAACAATTAATATCACCATATTATATGGCACCATTGAAGCCTCCATACCCGAAATGGTATGATCCTAATGCTAGTTGCATGTATCACGCTGGGAACCAGGGGCATTCTACAGAAAATTGTCTAGCCTTTAAGAGAAGGGTTCAAGCTCTTATTAATGTAGGGATCTTACAATTTGACGGTACTGGTAATACGGTTGGAAATCCACTCCCTAACTACCTTGAGGGGAACGGGAGCGCAGTGACAAAAGGGATGATGTAATTAAAGAAGTTTCAATGATATGCCCTCGTCCTCCCGGGTTTGTTTTGAACAATGAGACTGCGAAAGGATCCCTGTATTTTAGCTAAGCTAGAGTAATATTTAAAACACGCATGTTGCTTTAAGCCTAGAGGCAATAAGAGTCCTTTTGTGAAATAGGCTTGTGTCCGAAATTTTTATTTCAATTAAATGCATCGTCCTAAGTAAACATTTTCATTTTATTCTGTACATTTTTTCATTTTTTATTCATGACCACATCATACGAATAATCATCCTTAGAATCATTTATTTTTTGGATTTTCTGCCTTCATACCCACAATGGGGTCCCCAGATATCAATGACATGAGCGACACTATTACTGACTCCCTTTTAGGGAGATATGTGTCTAAAGGGATCTAAGAACTTGGAAGATGACAGAGATTGCAACTTATTTCCTAACTTGTTAAGAGTGACGGATCCTACCCTATGAAGTGTTAGCGGACAATACGAGCTAACGAATGAGATAAAGATGGGAGCTTAGCCCACCACAAAAATAAGGCAAGGCATCATTGAGTTATCCTCAAGAATTCAAAGATGTCTTCGCATGATCACATTAGGACACGTCTGGACTACTGAGGCGTGAGTATGCTGTCAAAGTTAAAAAATCCTGGAGGAAGTCCATGAGGGTCTGAAGATCACATGCTAATGGTTTCACGATGGCCAGGAGGTTCAAGCTACTGGTTTACCAAGGAAAGGGAAATTGAATAAAGGACTTACGCGCCTCTTCTATTTCTTCACAGATTCCCTATATGTGGGGCATAGACGTTATCAAGCCAGTCTCCTCAAAAGCTTTAGCCAACATTGATTCATATTCATGGTCGCTGGTTACCTCACTGAGAGGGTAAAGGTCTCTTCATATGCCAAAATTACAAAGTCGATAGTCATTAGACCAAAAAAAGGAAAAAAAGAAAAATATTAACGAAAAGGCGAAAAGATCATATTTACCCACTCAACGACAAAAGTTCGCGGCCTTTTCAAAGATCAAGTGCCACGTCATAGTGTAAAAAAAAGAGAAGAAGAAGAAGAAGAAAGGGGGCAATAAAACAAAGATTGTTAGGAAGATGACCTAAACTTGTGAATGTTGGCATATAGAAGTCACGTTTACCCTTTTATGCTCGTTAAACATCGGCCGGGACCTCTGCTGGGGCAACGCCTCCCTCATTAGGTTTTGCCTAGTGAAGTCAAAATCCTCTTTTCCAGGGCACAGGCCGAGCCAAAATTGGATGAGGCGAAATGGATCCAATCCCGATGTGATCAAGTGAATTTGTAGAGAAGATGTTAAGAACTATCGATCACGATCGGATGATGCGAGTTTACAAAAAAAAGGATCGCCTTAGAAAATTTCATGATAGGGCTTTGAAGAAGGTCCTTTCCCATGAAACAAGGATTTCAGAAGAAAGAAGATGCCAAGCTAGGAAGGACCTTAGGTAGCAAAGAAGGCCCGTTCTAGGGAAACAAGGATATTGTCTGAGATAGACGACAAGGACTTGCCCAATCCGGTGAATTCAAAAAATTCAAAAAAATAAAAAAAAACACAAAAAACACACAAAAAAATGAGAAGAAAGAAAAAGAAGAAAAATGAGAGGCCAAAGTGAAAACCGCAAAGGGCTCTGAGACCAAAGGTGGGTTTGAGTTGAAAACCCGAAACGGGCATCTCAAATTTTGATAAAAATGGGGCATACAGTAGTCTTGCTACGCTTGAAGTAACAATGAAGAGGAATGTTGCGCCTTGGGGCATCGACAAAGTACTCCGGATCCCCTAAACACATATTAAGTTTAAAATGGTCCTTAAGAAGTTTGAACAGAGAAGCTCAAGCTGCGATATCTGGGGCACCTAGTGTCCATTTTACCCATTTTGAGTCAGCTATCTTTGTCTTTTCGAAATACACTCTAAATAAATTTGCTTCTTCATTGCATATGCTAGCTTTGATTAACTTGTTTGATTCGAGCTATACTCCCAATAAATTCCCATTCCGTCCATCATTTTGGTCCTTTTTCGAGCATTTTGCATTGAAATAATGATTATTGGACTAATAATACTTTCATGAAAGAAGTTTCGCATATTACTCTGGAAACCTCTAAACAATACAGGAGTCTGAAACAGGATTATTGCTTAAGATTCACCGAGCTTAAGGGTTGGAAATATCTGAGTCCAAATTAATGTGATTAAACAAAATGACAAGGTACCGCGCCAATGATACAATCTTGACGAAAAATGGGCATTGTTAACCCAAGTACAAAACCAGAATCATTCTCGAAAGGAAATGATATTCTGCATTCATGCGAGCATCACGCATATACATCTAGTTGGGTCACCTAAAGAACGACCATTAGGTGGAAGCTGATACAGATCCTGTACCTTTGAACAACAAGAGGGTGGGCTGAAGAAGAGCCAAGTCTTATGTTTTAGAGTCGCAGTGGGATGAATGGAAGATATCCAAATCTTGTACCCCCAGGTCACAATGAGATGAACCCTGAAGTTACAGGGGGCAAAAAGGTGATATACGAGAAATGCAGATTACTCGTAAAGCTTGAGGACGGGTACGAAACCTGAAAGGAAAGTCAAGAATCGAAGCAATGAATACAGGTCATCATGAAAGTCGTGACAAAAAGAGATACATGACAAACAAAACCAGGGCGCATGGCGCAATCATGTAGGCATAAAAGCATTTAAGAAAACACGTGCATATCATGATAACATCACGTTTGACACATACAGGTACACCAGTAAAGCAAGAAGTTTTGACGATAGCTGTACCAAACCAAAGAAAAGAGGACATCTGAGTTCCACTAGATGATAAGCTTTTAAAATATCAACTCATAATACGAGAGGTGAGTTGAAACTCGGGTCACACCCTGAGGTGTTTTTCAATTTTTATTTTTCAAATATCAACTCATAATACGAGAGGTGAGTTTAGCCTCAGGTCACACCCTGAGGTGTTTTTCAATTTCTGTTCAAAAATCAACTCATAATACGAGAGGTGAGTTGAGCCTTGGGACACGCTGAGGTATTTAATTTCTGTCTTTCAATTTCTGTTCAAAAAGCAACTCATAATATGAGAGGTGAGTTGATCCTCGGGACACGCCGAGGTATTTAATTTCTGTCTTTCAATTTCTGTTCAAAAATCAACTCACAATACGAGAGGTGAGTTGAGCCTCGGGACACGCCGAGGTATTTAATTTCTGTCTTTCAATTTCTGTTCAAAAATCAACTCATAAAACGAGAGGTGAGTTGAGCCTCGGGACACGCCGAGGTATTTAATTTCTGTCTTTCAATTTCTGTTCAAAAATCAACTCATAATACGAGAGGTGAGTTGAGCCTCGGGACACGCCGAGGTATTTAATTTCTGTTCAAAAATCAACTCATAATACGAGAGGTGAGTTGAGCCTCGGGACACGCCGAGGTATTTAATTTCTGTCTTTCAATTTCTGTTCAAAAATCAACTCATAATACGAGAAGTGAGTTGAGCCTCGGGACACGCTGAGGTATTTAATTTCTGTCTTTCAATTTCTGTTCAAAAATCAACTCATAATACGAGAAGTGAGTTGAGCCTCGGGACACGCCGAGGTATTTAATTTCTGTCTTTCAATTTCTGTTCAAAAATCAACTCATAATACAAGAGGTGAGTTGAGCCTCGGGCCATGCCGAGGTATTTTTAATTTCTATCTTTCAATTTCTGTTAAAATCAACTCATAATGCGAGAGGTGAGTTGAGCCTCAGGTCATACACTGAGGAGTTGTAATTTCTGTTTTTCAATTTCCATTCGCAACTCCTCAAGTCGCACGCTGAGGTATTTTCAATTTCTGTCTAAAAAAAAAAGAGAAGAAAAGGTCAACTCATATTGCGAAAATAAAAAATGCAGTTTGAGAAGTTCAGGTTTCATCGAGGTCCTAGTGGAGCAATTAGTAGATCGAAGCTACAATTCTAGTTGGAACAAGTTCAAAAAATGAACAAGACTGAGGAAAAGCGAATTGAAGCTACGGGTCATGTCTCGCAGAAGCAGCGGTGGAGTGGATCAAAGCAACAGGGTTTGAAGATGTTTGAGGAAGAAAAGCGCCCGAAGAATCCATACTTGGCCAAGACCGGGCAAAATTGGTTCTTCTTTTGTCTTTGCTCTATTCTCATTTCACGACAATGAGCAAAGAGGGGCAGCTGTAATAACCAAATTTTGCCCGGGTCCTCTACTAAAAATCAAACCCGAGCCCCTCAAATAATAGAACCAAAAAATAAATAAATAAATAAATAAAAGCCCAATAAAACCAATCCATTTAAAGGTCCATTTACAGAGATTCAGAGCCCAATTAATACAATTTAATCTACCAAATTTTAAAACCCGTCAAACCCACCAAGCCCAATCCAAGCTCTAACCCATAAACGGAATAAAGTCCAAAAAAACAAACAGCTTCTACAAGCCTAGTTAACCCAAATAAACAGCCCAAATTTAATGACCCTAAACCAATAGCCTAGCCCAAAACCCACGGCCCAAAAGGCCCAAGACCATAACAAGACCAGAGACCTAGGGTTCCTGGGAAACCCTAGGCGCCGCCGACCCTTCGTTTGCCCCGATGTGGGCGCCGCATGGCCCTTCGTCTGCTGCCACGTTGCACTGACCCCATACGCATCGTTCCTCGCCCACCACGCCTCTATCAGCACCGCACGCCTCTGCCTCCACCAGTAGATCGCCACGCCTCTGACACCTCTCGCACCCACCACCATTGCCCATACCCTGCAACTAAGAACGACAAGCAGAAACAGAGACGACAGAGAACAAAGCAAGAAATAATAGAGAACAACCAAATGAATTTGTAAAATTGGTTATAAAAACCGAAATAAAATCACTGTACGGGTGTTACGAAAATTCAATAACAAAAGAGAAAAACAAAAAAAAGGGCATTCAGGAGTCGAAAACAGAACACGAAAAATTTTAGAAGGTTGATTTCATTACTGTTATTGTATACGATTTTTTATTTGTTTTTTCCGTTTTTATTTCTTTATTTGTGAAGATTTTTTTAAGAAAAAACTAAATCAAAAAGAAAAAGGTATTCTCACCTGAACTCCGAGACGCCGTGTCGGAGGCCCCTCTCCGTCGCGAAGGCCAAATTGAAACCCCAAGATGGGGTTTTCTTCTCTCGAGTGTCGGAGATCCGAGGCTTGGCTAGCACGAGTTCTGAAACGGAGCCGAAGACCCATCTGCGCGCGCTATCGGCCACCAGATATGGCGTGGTGGCTCGAAGGCCGACTGAGGAGACCCAATCGACAGCGCGATAATGGATTATGTAAACCCTAGCAGAGCATTGGGGGGTCTGTTTATATTTGGGAAAAAGGAACCAAATGGTAAAAAAAAAAGGAAAGCATTATAAAACTAGTAAAATGACGCCGTCTAGAAGGGAAGGGATCCGCACGTCGACCCGCTTGGCGACCTGGATCCGCGCCTCTCTATTTTAAGAGGGATATTTGCACGTTTAAATCTTCTGCTTTCATGATGGTCTTCAATTAGACCCATCATGCATTTTCTCTGTTTTTAAATTAACCTCTGTATTTTGTGTGCTATTCCAATTCGGCCCATGCTTAATGTGACGTGTGCGGGGATTTGGCTCAATTGCATCTTTAACCCTCGCTCATTCTGGCACATTTGGTTTGGGTCCTAAATTTCATCTTATTTGCTTAATTAACCTTTTAATTTTATCTCCAATTCAATCGAGTTTTTCTATCCCTCGCTTTAAATTGTTTAAAATTAACTTATTTAACTTTGATATGTTTTAAATTACCTATATATACTTTATTTATATATATTTTATCTTTCATTCCTTTTTAATATTTGAATGATTCAAAATTGATTTAATATTAAATACAAATGTCTTACACCATTATATTATATGTGTATATATTATTTGGATCATATTGTATATATTATTTTTGCATTATTTTGGTTGTTTGTTCTTTTAGTTCTCCTTTATATGTATATACGTATATTTTCTTCTAAATCTGTTTATATGTATTTATTATTTCCTTTTAAATCCTATTTTGTAATATATTTTTGGTCATTTCAAGACCTTTTATGTACTATTACTTTCTTATATAAATTGTTCATATAAGTTTTCTTTACTTCATATATGCTGTTTATATAAATCAATATATATTATTCTATATACTTTGTTTCGATTTTCTCCTTGTGTAATATTTTATTTTTAAATTCATTTACCACATTATTACATATATTAATTATTTTCATCTTTGCATTTTAATCTACGTTGAATTTTTGGTATACATTTATACATATAATTGGTAGCTTAGTATCTCTCTCTAAAATATCTTTTAGTCTTGAATGTTAATATTTGTATGATATGTCACCATTGTACGAACCTTAATTTGTTCTTTTGTGTTTTCATCATTGCCATATGTTATCATTTTATATGCACAAGTATACTTTTTGTTTCATTATTGTATTGTGGATAAAATCTCCAACTTATTTATGAAAATTTGTTCATCTAAACAAACCAAACAAACACATTTTAAGCCAATTTTAAAATCATTTATTTTTAAAAGTTCAAAAAATAAGGCAATATTTGCGTGTTTAGAAGTACGGAAAATTACATCCTAACGTGCTGGGTGTCGATTTTTCGTTCAACTAAATAACCAAATACCCTTTTTATACGCTTTGAGGATCAAAGATGATCTCGGGGTCAGAGTGTAAAGGTGTTATATCCTAACGTGTTGGGTATGGTACTTTTTACTCCTTTGAAACGAGTTAATCTTGAGATTCAATCCCGATTTAATCAACCCATTCTTTTAATTCTTTTTACCCTAGATATTTTCAAGTTTTCAACATTAGGATAACATCAATCAATTTGGTACCAATTTTGGGCGTTGCAAGGGTGCTAATCCTTCCTTGCACGTAACCGACTCCCGAACTCGTTTTCTCAAATTTTTGTAGACCAAAATTATTTTAATAAATCAAAATGCTTCATTAAAATAACCCATCTCAAGGTGACCCGATCTCACCTCGAATAAATGATCGATGGCGACTCCCTATTTTTAAAGTCGATTCCCGTTTTAAAAAAATGGTTACGACACCTTACATTGTATCGATGTGAACATGACGTACAATCGTTCTTCGCCTTTACAGATGATTTGGGGCATTCGGGTCTGCACCTAATTCAATAATATACTAAAAAATCAGTAGCTATTTAATGATTAAATTCCTTCATTTAATCAATTCATAACCTTTACCCAAAAACTACGTCGAAATAACAAACTAGTTACCCTTAATTTCACTTACGCTTCACGATTTATGGGTTTTGAATGGCCAATAAATTAAGGATGTTTTTCCCCAATTGAAATAGGTTTAAAATCTTATTAGGAGGGTTCAAGAACTCAAATTTAGGTTGGAAAAGTATTGGCAAGAATCAAGAAACAAAATAGCCCCTTTTCTTGCCCAAAGGTGCACGGACCACCACCCGCGATGGCCGAAATTGGGGCTAAATTTTAAAACGGTTTGAGATTTCATTAAAATCTGGAAAAATAAATTTGAAATCATTTAAAATCCACCAAATTCCATATCTAGAAATTTTGGTTTTAATTGACAAGATTAATCAAGAAATTGAAGAGAAAAGAGATCTTACCCAAGCTAGTTTAAAGAACCGGCAATGGCACTTTCGTGGCAATGTTCAGGATCGATCTTGGGGTTCAAGATTTCAGATTTGGGGTTAATTTAGATTAGAATAAATGGAATCAATATAATAATGAAGATGGTGGACAATCTTGACACAAAAAAAAAATCAAAGAGAAGGAGAGGAGGAGAGGAACATCTAAGGCAATGAGGAGGAGGATTAAAGGCTGATTATTAGTGAAAAATTAATATTTATACCTAGGTTAATTAGGCTTGGGTGGCACACACATTAAAAACAAGGGGATTTTGCCAAAAATTAAATTATTTCGCAAGTGAAAGTATTCAAACGTGGGACCTCATTTAATTTCCCTACTTTAATTTCCTTATTCTTGAAATAATTTTGCAAGGTTTATTTTAAAAACAATGCATGTCCCATACTAGGTTTAAGGCAAAATTTCCAAAATAATAAAAATGGTGAGATAGAAGGGATTTGAAGTTGGGTTTCAAGGAATGTTTCACTAATACTTAAGCAACAAACCAATACCTCATTTATTTCCTAAAAATGTATAGATAATCTTAAAAAATAATGCATGACCATACTCTCTCAATTTACAAACCCAATTCTACGAACCCCCGATTTTTGGGATGTTACGCCTAACGCCAGTGTACTACATAGGTCATTTTAATCGGAATGATAACCCTTATTCCAACACTTACAATTTAGGGTAGAACCAGCATCCAAATTTTAGTTGGAATTATCAAGGTGCGGGGGGAGTTCACATAATGTTGCAAGATAGAATATCCACAATTCACGGCCTAGTTATAATCATCCTATGTCGACGCAAAATGCTCAACAAGGTCAGGTATCATCTTCTAATTCTATTGGATCTTTGTTAAAGGAATATATGGCCAAGAATGATGCTATAATCTAAAGTCAGGCTGCATCTTTACGAGCTCTTGAGAATCAAGTGGGGAAAATAGTGATTGCTTTAAATTCAATTGCAAAAGGAGCATTTCCAAGCGATATCGAGATTTGGAGAACACAAGGAAAAGAGAATTGTAAAGTGATCACTCGCAAAAGTGGAACTCAGTTGAATGAAGTTGTTCAAGATGCCACGGTAGGAAAGGGTAACTCGAATCACAACTATGTAAAGATGCCAGAGCCATCTGAAAAACATATTGCACTTGAAAAGGGCAAGTAGAAGAATGCTGCAGTAGAACCAGATCAGGCTGCCAACAAAAATGTCATAGAATAACTATATCAGCAACCTGAAGGACGACCACCTCTACCTTTTCCTCAGAGGTTCCATAATTTTAAATAGGATATTCAGTTTAAAATTTTTTTGGATGTTTTGAAGCAACTCCACATTAACATATCACTAGTAGAAGCTTTGGAGCAAATGCCCAGTTACGTGAAATTTATGAAGGATATACTGTCAAAGAATCGCAGATTGGGAGAATTTGAGACTGTTGTCCTCACTGACGGGTGCACAGCAATGTTAATGAATAAATTACCTCCAAAGTTGAAGGATCCAGGGAGTTTCACTATCCCTTATTCAATTGGAAATCATTATGTTGGTAAAGTGTTATGTGATTTAGGAGGAAGTATAACTCTAATGCCTATGTCTATTTTCAAGAAGTTGGAAATTGGGAAAACCTACAACGGTGAATTTTTAATTAGCTTATCAATCCTACGCCCATCCGAAAAGTAAAATTGAGGGTGTACTGGTAAGAGTGGATAAATTTATCTTTGCTGCTGATTTTCTTATTTTAGAATATGAAGTTGATCAATGTAACACCCCTTACTCGTATTCAATGCCGGAACAGGGTACGAGGCATTACCGGACATAAACACAAGCAAACATACATTTTCGAGTCATAAATTTCCACCCAAATTAAAACCATCCATATTCAATTATAAAGTCCCTAAAACGAGCCTACAAGGCCCAAAACATGCTTTGGAGGTGGTTCAAGACTAAACCGAGAACCTTAGAAAATTTTACAACACTTAGAAAATTTTTGCTACATGCAGGGCTCACACGTCCATATGGTCCAAGGGACACACCTGTGCTTCAGACCGTGTTCAAATTAGGGTGCTCTCTGACCTGTGCCACACGCCCGTGCCACACGCCCGTGTGCTAGGCCGTGCAGCACACACGGCTGAGACACACGCCCGTGTCTCTGCCCGTGTGCTCAGTTCTGGACATTCTATTTAGCAACAATTAAAGTGCAGGGGACACACGGCCGGAACACATGCCCGTGGGGTAGACCGTGTGTCACACACGGCCTAGACACACGCCCGTGTGGACAAAAACAAGGCTATTTACCAAGCCATTTTGCCACCCACACTTGCACACATCAACACAACATCTCATGGCACAAATTCAAGCATATAAGAGCAACAAAACAACCACAACCAATACAATTACCTGTCATCCTCCTGCCATTATTTATCAAATTTAGAACTTCAACCTTTTCACACTAATTAATGCAAGATTCCACATTCATGGTTAAAATGTATCAAGTTTATATCTTTGCCTAACATATTCACAACATTTATTAATCCCTAAATCAAACATACAAATTCCACATTCATTAGGCATACCATAATCATATCACCATAGACATTGACACATATATGAATATACTTAGGCTTGCAATCGTGTTAGCCAATATTAGCCAACTTACATGGCCAAATAGCAAAACAAACCTTCGACAATCACAAGCCAATACATTGGTTACAATCATAATGACACATTAACAAAATGACTAAGTCCCTATACATGCCATAGACTTAAAATACTTGAATTCATCAATACCCAATATGATAGCTTGATAGTGTGATAGGATCTCCGGCGAACTCCAACTTGAGCTAGCTTAATAACCCTAAAAGAAATGGGAAAGGAAAGGGGTAAGCTATATTATATAGCTTAGTAAGTCCGTATGAAAGTAGTAAGCAACTTTTACCAATCATTTACCAAGTCCGATAATATAAACACAAGATGATATAAATTGCTATAAAACTCACAGTTATAATTTATTCAGTCACATTGTTCGCTTTATCAATTTGCAAGCCTATTTTAACATGTTTTGACATTACCCTAATAATCGTAATCTCTTCATTATAACAAATTACCACAATCAACCAATCATTTCATACCTCATAATAAACATGCACATTAATTACTAGTATTCCCCTCTCAAGCATATACTTTAACATCTTTCAATTGTTTAAAACTCATATCTTTTCATGCTTCCATAATCATTTTAATAGGCAATTATGCCAATCATTCCTTTTTCTCATATCTGATAAATCACAATTTGCATGAATAAAACATGCTATATCATAACTTAATTTGGCTCGAAAGCCAATCACAAAATCGTCAATCGGATTTACCATGTATTTCATACATCACAAGCATAGACCAATAATTACAAGGTTTTCATAAAATCATTATCGTCGAAAAAATCATGAACTCACAATTTCATGAAGTCAATGCTTATAAACTTTACGTACATACCTGTATCAATTCGTAATACTTACATACTCTTTCTCTTCTTTGACATACCCGTTGAATTTCCCGTTGATCCATTTGGAATACTAAAGGATACTTGGGAATCTTGTACATACAGTACCATACCAATGCCAAATCCCAGATATGGTCTTACATGAAATCTCGTATCGATGCCAATAGCCCAACATGGTCTTACACGAAGTCTCATATCGATGCCATATCCCAGATGTGGTCTTACATGAAGTCCCATATCAATGCCATATCCCAGGTATGGTCTTACACGTAATCACAATAACCATAATGTCATGACATTTATATCCTATCTATTCCTAAGGTTCAACCGAGACTTTCGCTGTACCGAATCTCTGTCAGTCATTTCCGTAGTATCGTACTCAATAAGATTCACATTTCATTTCAATAATATAACATTTACCATAATTATATCAATTAAGCATTTATACACATATAATTTAATGCATATTAAACATACGAACTTACCTCGACATAAAATGGCGAAAAGGACTAAATCGTCAAATACTTATTTTCCCCCGTTCTAGGTCCAAACCTTGTTTTTCTTGATCTATAATATCACATTTAACTTATTTAATCAATATACTATTCAGATTAGCCCAAAATCACATTATGGATAAAATTACATTTTTGCCACTAAAGTTTGACATTTTTACAATTTAGTCCCTAGGCTCGTAAAATGATTTTCATTCATTTTCTTCAATACCCATGCCTAGCCAGACCTTATACATACTCATAACAACCCATATTTTTCATTTATTTACACTTCTACTACATATTTTACAACTTTTACAAACAAGTCCTTTTAGGCATTTTTACCGAAAATCACTTAGTAAAAGTCATTTAACAAACAATAAACATGCATTTTCTACCATCAAACATCAAAATACATACATGTTCAACATGGGTAAATTTTTATACCTTGACATCTCTTCAAATTGATGGTAGAAATAGAAAGATCGAGTTACAACGACTTCAAAAACATAAAGAGCATTAAAAACGGGGCTAGAATGGACTTACAATCAAGCTTGGAAGCTTCGAAAACCCTAGATATGTCTTCTCCATGCAAGTTTCGGGCATGAGGAAGAAGATGGACAAAAATTGGCTTTTAATTTGGCTTTTTAATTCATTTAATTACCAAATTATCAAATTACCAAAATGCCCTTAATGAAAAACTTTGAAAACATACCAAACATTGTCCATTTTTGTCCACCAACTTAACCAATGGTCTAATTACCATATAAGGACCTCTAATTTAAAATCTCATAGCAACTGGATACCTCTAACATATAGAATTCAAGTTTTGCACTTTTTGCAATTTAGTTCTTTTGACTAAATTGAGTGCCCAAATGTCAAAATTTTCAAACGAAATTTTCACGAAATTGTCCCATAAAACTGTAGACCATAAAAATAAAATAAAAATGAATTTTTTCTTCGACGGATTTGTGGTCCCAAAACCACTGTTCCGAATAGACCCAAAATCGGGCTGTTACAATCAAATTGTGCCAATTATTCTTAGAAGACCTTTTCTTGCTATAGGTAAAACTGTAATTGACGTACATAAAGATGAACTGAACAAAAGGGTAAATGACCAACATGTTACTTTTAATCTTTTTTATTCTTTGAAATGTGAAGAAGAAAGTGAAGAATGTCATGCCCTTGACTTGATAGAAACAGTAGTGGATGAAGAGTTCATGAGATTTTTCCAGAGCAATTCTGATAGTGATGAAGATTCATTTGAGCGGATACCCTTGTACACTTTCCTGGTGCAAAATAGACCTTTCAATTTTGATGAACAATGCTTAATAGCTGTTGATGTCAAAGACGTGAAAATGGGGGACATGTAACACCCCCAACCCGTATGTCTCGCCGGAACCGGGTTACAGAGCATTACAGGAGTTTACAGATCAAACAGACAGAAATTTTAAACATTTCATATCATCAAAACAAGTCATCAAAGCATCATTTCAATCCAAATTATAAACATACCAAATCCAAATCAATTCACCTAGTTCACGAGCACTTAAACATAAAATTAAATTCACATGCACCTATCTTGATTTAGTTCAATTTACTATGCCATAATATGGCTTCAAAAATAAACATATATTTATATGTATAAAATCAACCAAAATTAAACTTATAACCTTATTTACAATAACTATTATTTAGACACCCTAGGAACATGTCGACACAAAGGATAAACATCACCACATTTGAGTTCGGGATCGTTGTTGGATGCTGAACCGGCGATCAAAAGTTAAGTACCTAACCTGCGCACGAAAAACAAAACTGTACGCTGAGTAAAAACTCAATGGTATTTCTATAATCCGAATATTTAAAAATAAGAAATTTCAAATATCTGACTCAGTGCCATCTATATCCGACTCAGCCCGATACAATTAATAGGGTTTTAATTCACTTTTCAAATACAATCAATATTCAATTCAATTCAAATAATCAATATATATATTCAATATATATATATATACCAATTCAATCAATATAAATTCAATAAACTCATCACATGTAACATCCTGAATTAATGGGCCTTTGCATTTGATGTGTGTGCTACGTTTAATATGTCAATTAGAATGTGTAAGGGTTCAGAATGGGCTTAGGTTTGGGCCGAGGTGGTAGTTAAAATTCTTGTTTGAACACTTTAATGGAAAGCTTGTTAAGTTAGGGCATAAAAGATATTAGCTGTGTTTTAAAACACAAATTGGCTTGTGGCCCAGTGGCAAAATGGCGCCACTAAGAAGGAAGGGAGTTGGCGTCAATTGAAGGTCCAAGGTTCGAGTCGCCTGGTACCTTTTATTTTAAATATTTTCGGCATTTATAAGAGCAGTGGTGGAGTTCGGCAATGATGCTTAAATTTAGGAATTTGTTTAATGTGATAATAAGGTGGATAATGTGCTGATAAAGGAAGGAAGAGGTAGTGTTATCCATGACACTGTGGATGAGTAGTCAGATGAGGATAAGGAAAGAATCCAGGAGTTATCTGCAAGGCTAGGTGGTGGCCAAAATTTTGACTCTAAGGGGGGGGGAGGAGAAATCGGTTTTGCTATGATCAAGGGGTGCCAAAATTTCCCTTAAACAAATAGCTTGGTTTCGATTAAAAAGAGGGGCATTTTCGGTTTTAAGCAGTAGGTGCCGAAATTCTCTTTAAGTAGAGGGGATATCTTCTCAATTCTGGCATTTGAACCCCATTCTCTTAATCTTTTCTCTCATTCTCTGTTCTCTTCTACAAGCTACAACTTCAGTCAATCTCTGCAATCTTTTCTTTTGATTCCTTCAGAAGCCGAAATCTCTTATTTCACTTTCTTCTTCATTCTTTTTCCTCTTGTGCCGATTTCTCTATAAAGCCGAAATCTCCATAGTTTTCCTCTGATCATCTTTTCATCTGATCTCTCTTAAAAAAAATCAAAAACCCCTTAGATTTCATTTGTAAGTTGGTTCTATTTCTTTCGGCATTTAAATCTTCTTCTTTGGCATTGCCGAATCTCCTCTCAAGTGTTAGTTGAATCACCTGTGTTGAGGTAAGTGTCGACTTCAGTTAGTTTCTCATGTTCTAGTTCAGTTTTGGAGACCAAAGCCGAAAGGCTAATTGTGGTGGCAAGGATATCGCCTGAGTAACATTTTTCTTATGTTCTTATTTTGGGGCGACACATCGGGAATTGAAGTAGATCTCTTAGATCTAAAAGTCGGAAACACTAGTCCCTGAATCTCATATCACTTTTCGGGAATTTCAAGGTAAGGGATTCACTTTAGATTCTCGTTAGATTCTATATCGAAATCATAATCTTAACCATATGTTATGATTAATAAGGCCTTTTTGATGGAATCAAATGTTGATCAGGCAAAGGGGGGACTAGATCTGAAAACCCGATTCCTAAGTTTAAGAAGTGAGCAGTGCCAGCAGTACGGGATTGGCCACCGGGTTGTGGACCGGCTTCTGAACAACACCTTAGGCAAATAGCGGTTCTGTCGGCTACGGATAGCGTCAGCATAGGAAGTATCATCTTGTCAGTAATCAGGTGTGTAGATCTCTAGCACACTTTTTAACTATAATTTATATGTTATGGGCTAGAAGCCGAAAAGAGGCTGTGTAGACAGTCGAATAAAACCCGAAAAAGGGTTTGCAAAGGATGCCAGGCACGTAATCATTGAAATCTCTCTATGAGTATCGATATATGTGAAAGCCTGTTTTCTTGTTTTCAAGTACGTCTGCATGGGGCGGGACTATGATAATGAAGGGGAAGTGCATGATAGGTCACATGGTGGTCTGTGGTTAAACCACAAAATCTAATGTTTTGTCACATAGTGATCGGTGGCAATGCCACGTTTAATTATTCCTGATTAATAGGAATAGGCAGTACGGCTGTCGTTATGGTGTGTAGCGGATGGAGGGTTGATTGTAGAAATCCCCGAGGTGTGATGGTTGGTACGGGTTGGTGTGTAGAGGATGGAATTCTAGGATGGGTTCGGCAATTCATCATTTATTATTTATCATGTAATTATGATTGTTGCCTTTATGTATGGGCCAGGGCTCATAATGTGTTTGTGGGCCTCAGGTCATTGTGTTCGGGATTTATACACTGAGTCTTGGTGACTCACCCTTTCATTTTTCCTAATCTTTCAGATAAGCTGTAACAACCCAAACCCGGCCCAAACACTACGACCGAATTTGGTTTGTTACGGAGAAAACATTTTGAAACCTTTTTTAAAAACTGATGTAAGTTTTCGATAAAAGATAGCATCATAAAAAAAAACAGTTGAGGTGCATAAACCCATACTTTGATTGATTTCGAAAATATTTATTAAGTCAAGTTATTAAACATATTTTAGATGTACCCGATGGTACTTTAAAAAAACATTTTTCGTTTGATTTGGAAAACATGTGAAATCATTGTTAACATAGTTGAATAAGTTAAACAAATATTCCAGAGCAGGTAGCAAAATAATAAAAGAAGTTATTGGAGGCCTTATTACAACCCAATTACAATTTAAACCAACAATCGAAAAGAATAAATAAACCAAAATTCAAGTCTATTAAATTTAAATCCCACTGCATGGCCACCTCGAGTCCATCCGGTCCACATCCGCGATCTACATGTCACTTGAAAAATATAAAGGAGAAGGTGAGTCACCAAGACTCAGTATGTAACCCTTCCCCCGGTTTAAGCAATTTCATACACAATGTATAACAATTAACATGCATCAAATCATATACCCAACCTAATCATCCATATCACCTTTCTCTACCCCGTGCGGTACCAAACCACTGGTGGTGCCAAACCACTGGTGACTTAAAGTCACAGATGTGATGCCAAATCACTGGATGTGCCAAACCTCTGGTGTCCGAAGACACAAACTGATTGATGGGGCCAACCCATCGTGTGATGCCAAATCACTGGCGTCGATCCCATATTATCCTCTGTGGGGCCAACCCACTGTGGTGCTAAGCCATTGGGACAAGACGCTATGAGGTGCCAAACCTCTGGAGGTACCAAACCTCTGGTGACCGTAGTCACAATGTGTTACCAAAACACTGGTGTCCGTCGACACAATATCTCTGCCCCCTCCACTCATCAACCCATATCACATCATTATATAACAAATCTCATGCCATCAGATATTTAAGTTACAACTAAAAGTCATGCCATGCTTCCCAAAAGCATTAATAGTAATTCACATTAACAGGTACTTACCTGAATCGTCACTTATACCAATAGGGTATTAAATCCAATGCTACATCCATCAGAGTTAGCATTCACAACATTTAATACAGTTAATAAGTCATAACATGTGTATGTACACACCTGATGTCGATGAAAGTCCTAAATCCCGAAAAGAGAAGTCGGCCTCCCTAGATCTCTCTGCACCTATATTCGGCCAACCTTAGGATTAGTATTATGGCCTATTCGACCATCCCAAAATAATTTAAAGGGGTTATCTTTGAACCCGAATCCTTACCTTTACCCTTTTAGCTATTAACCACAGCACTTGATTCCTGAGTCTGCTTCACCAACTTCCATCGGTTAGTAAATAAAGCTAATAGCCATCGGCTTAAATCCTTGAAAGTTAAATCTTATGAAAATCGATCCTTACCACCACTTACCACCCGATTGATCCCGAATGACGGCTTGCTTTTTCGATCTCCAAAATCCCGGAACACCTAGACAGATTCGGTTTTCAAAACAGATACTTAGCACCTTGCAAATAAATGCCGACATCGGCCCTTAATCCTTAAAAAGTCGACAAAGATAGGGAAAGGGAACATAGGCATTCGGCCAACCATACTTACCTTCACAATTGATTGAATAACATCGAAATCCCGAAGTGTCTATGCCACCATACTATTCGGCCAAAGTGAGTTAATAGGAGGAAAAGAAATCGGCACTTCCAAGGGAGTGTATTCGGCCAAGGGTAGGAAGAAAATAATGGGGAAGAAAGCTGCTAAGAGTTTCGGCTAAAGGGGTTTGAGAAGATGGAAAAATGAAAGAAGAATGAGAAGGAAAGGGGTTAGAAATTTCGGCTAGGCAAAATGGAAAAAGAAAAGCAAGGTGGTCACTTGGTACTTTTATAGGCATTCGGCACCCCCTCCCCCCTAATGCTTGCCGTCCAAGGAGTTCAAGCTTTAGCCAACTCCTTGTTTTTCTCATGGCCACTAATTTGATTTAATTCAAATAATTTGAATTAATCCCAATTAATAATCAAATAATCCATTTAATCCACTAATATCCTTAATATCCAAATAATATCCCTTTTTAATCAAATAAAATCCTTGATTATCTCCTATTATCCTATTATCTAAATGATAATTAAAAGAGATTAAAGAGAGGAAAACTCTCTCTTATTGCCGTCCATATCAAGGTGCAAAAAGGGGATTTTCGTGACTCGATCTAAGGCTCTCCCTTGCTCACAGTGGCGTCACATGTAGCTCCCAAGTGGTCCTCCTTTTGCCACTTTTCCTAGGCTCATTTTATGTCAATAAATCCTCTATTTATTCTTGTAACCCCTACTTGCTAAGGTTGCTCACCTTTAAAGCTTAATAATAATATTTTTCCCACTACTCGAGCCTACTACAAATCCATAATTAAGCCTTACTACACCATAATTAATAACACAGCAGCTCAACCACATAACAAAAATAATTCAATCACAAATAGCCCCAATTTTAGGATGTTACAGTTCTACCCCCTTAAAAGAATTTCGTCCTCGAAATTACCTGATCAGAAGAGGTAGGGGTATTGCTGTCGCATCACATCCTCGGGTTCCCACGTAGCTTCCTCTGCACCATGGTTCCGCCATAGCACTTTCGCTAAGGGCACTGACTTCCTTCGTAGAATCTTCACATCTCTATCCAAGATCTGAACCGGTTCTTCCTCGAAAGATAAGTCCGAGTTGACCTCAATCTCTGTCACAGGCACAACGTGCGCAGGATCTGATCGATATCGCCTAAGCATCGACACATGGAAGACGTCGTGAATCTGATTCAACTTTGTCGGTAGCTCGAGCTGATAAGCTACCGGTCCTACTCGCTTTAACACTGTATATGGGCCAATGAACCTTGGGCTTAGCTTTCCTTTTCGCCCAAATCTCAACACCTTTTTCCAAGGTGACACCTTCAGGAAGACCTTGTCTCCTACATCATACTCTATTTCTTTGCGCTTCAGATCAGCATAAGACTTTTGTCTATCTGACGCTTCCTTAAGACGAGCCCGAATCACCTTAACTTTGTCCTCCGTTTCTATAACCAACTCTGGACCCAAGACTTGTCTTTCACCTAACTCCGTCCAACATGTAGGAGTACGGGATTTCCGTCCATACAATGCTTCGTATGGTGCCATCTGGATACTCGCTTGATAACTGTTGTTGTAGGCAAATTCCGCTAAGGGTAGAAATTCTTCCCAACTTCCTCGGAATTCCAAGACACAACCCCTCAGCATATCCTCTAAAATCTGTATGACCCTTTCTGACTGCCCGTCTGACTGTGGATGGAAAGCTGTACTGAAATCCAATCGCGTACCCAAAGCTTGATGCAACGCTTTCCAAAACCTCGACGTGAACCTTGGATCCCTATCTGAGATAATTGATACTGGCACACCATGCAATCTGACTATATCAGCCACATACAACTTTGCTAGCTTCTGGAGTGAGTAATCCATTCTCACTGGTACGAAATGAGCTGACTTAGTCAAACGGTCCACTATTACCCAAACTGCATCTTTCTTGCTGGGCGTAAGGGGTAGCCCGCTGACGAAATCCATAGTGATCCTCTCCCACTTCCATTGAGGAATCTTTACTGGTTGAAGTAGTCCCGATGGCAACTGATGTTCAGGCTTGACCTGCTGACATGTCAGACACTTTCCCACGAACTCAGCCACTTCACGCTTCAACCCTGGCCACCAGAACTGTCTCCGCAAATCTCCGTACATTTTGCTACCTCCAGGATCCATAGCGTATGGGCTGCTATGTGCATCTTGGAGAATTCTTTGTCTCAATTCTACATCTTTCGGCATACAGGGCCGTCCTTGAAAACATAATACCCCATGATCAGTCAAACTATACCCTACCAAACCACCATCTTGCACTTGCACCCTCTTTGCATTCAATCCTTCATTTACCAACTGCTTATCCTTAATCTCCTCGATCCACGCTGGCGTGACTTGCAACTCTGCCAAAAGACTTCCATCGTCATATAGACTCAAACGAGCAAACATTGCTCTTAAGTCCGCCACAACCTTCCGGCTCAACGCGTCAGCCACTACGTTAGCCTTACCCGGATGATACTCGATTGAACAGTCATAGTCCTTCAACAGTTCAATCCATCGGCGCTGCCTTAAGTTCAAATCCTTCTGAGTCAAGAGATACCTCAGACTTTTGTGATCCGTGTACACTATTGACTTCTCCCCATAAAGGTAATGTCTCCATATCTTCAAAGCGAAGACCGCTGCCGCTAACTCCAAGTCGTGCGTTGGATAGTTTACCTCGTGCGGTCGTAACTGACGGGATGCATAAGCCACTATCTTCCCCTCCCGCATCAACACACATCCCAACCCGGTATGGGATGCATCACAATAAACGGTGAACATCCTTCCTGCCTTAGGCTATACCAAAACCGGAGCTTTCATCAGAATCTTTCTCAGCTTATCAAAACTTTCTTGCTGCTTTTCTGACCAGACGAATGGTACTCCCTTCCTCAATAACTTAGTTAATGGTGCTGCGATTAACGAGAATCCTTCCACAAACCTTCGATAGTACCCTGCTAGACCCAGAAAGCTTCGAATTTCGACCACTGACCTAGGTGGTTTCCAATCCAACACCGCTTCAATCTTACGGGGATCCACTCTAATACCTTCCGCTGACACTACGTGACCTAAGAAAGCCACCTCCCTTAGCCAAAATTCGCACTTACTGAATTTGGCATATAACTGCTTTTCCCTCAGTACTTGCAGAACTATCCGTAAATGCTTGTCATGCTCCTCCTTCGTCTTTGAGTAAACCAATATGTCATCGATGAACACCACGACGAATTGATCCAAGTACTGCTGAAACACCCTATTCATTAAGTCCATGAATGCCGCCGGTGCATTGGTCAACCCGAATGGCATCACTAGGAACTCGTAATGCCCATACCGAGTTCGGAATGCCGTCTTGTGAACATCAACCTCCTTCACCTTTAATTGATGATAACCCGACCTAAGGTCAATCTTTGAGAATACCGACGCCCCCTCAATTGGTCAAACAAGTCATCGATCCGAGGCAACGGATACTTGTTTTTGATCGTTAACTTGTTTAACTGACGGTAGTCGATGCACATCCGCATAGAACCATCCTTTTTCTTGACAAACAACACCGGTGCTCCCCATGGAGAGATACTAGGTCGGATAAACCCTCTATCCAAGAGTTCCTGAATTTGGGCCTTCAGCTCCACCAATTCCTTTGGTGCCATTTGATACGGTGCTATAGATACAGGTGCCGTTCCAGGTAGCAAGTCTATACCAAATTCAACTTCCTGATCTGGAGGCAAACCCGGAAGTTCTTCTGGGAATACATCAGTGAATTCCCCCACTGTTCGGACCTTTCCAACTGCTGACTCCTTAGCCTCCAAAGCACAAATTTGAACCAAAAACGCCTCACACCCTTTTCTGACCATCTTGACGGCCTTCAAAGCTGACACCACATTAGACAGGTAATTTCTTCGATTACCGATCATAACCACTTCACCCCCTTCGACCATCTAAAGAACCATGCGCTTAGCAGCGCAATTCAACCTCGCCTGGTACTTAACCAACCAGTCCATCTCGAGGATCAAATCGAACTCCCCAAACGGTAGTTCCATCAGATCAGCTACAAACACGACCCCTTGGAGTTCTAGGGGTACATCCTTATAAAGCTTGTTCACAACTACAGAATGGCCTAAAGGGCTAATTACAGTCATCTTCCTAGCAGCAGTCTCAGAGTATAGGTTCAAAGTCTCTACCACACTACTAGCTACGTACGAATGCGTCGAACCCACATCAATTAATGCAACATAAGGAAGACCAAAAATTAGAAACGTACCGGTTATGACATCCGGTGCGTCACCCTCCTCGCGACGCCTTGCCGCATAGACTAAGCCAGGCTGCCTTGCCTCTGTACTGCCTGCGCCTCTGCCGTGAGTTCCGCGACCACGATTAGCACCATTGCTCCCTCTACCATTACCACGACCTCTTTGTGGTCCCACACTTCTATCCTGAGTACGGTTCTGCCCCTCTGACTGATTCTGAGCTCGCTTCCGGGGACAATCCCTCACACGGTGATCTAAAGACCCACATTCAAAGCAGCCCCTCTCACCGGTCCAACAACCTTCCCAATGGGACTTTCCACAGCGATTGCACTGAGCCGGTCTCTGATTAGCAGTCGTGGGCCTTGCTGCCTGATTTGGCCCACTTTGTCTAGCCTTTTTCGGAACATTACCACCAGACCCAGATGACCCAAAGCCTCTCTTCTGCTTGATCCTATCATAGTTTTGTCTAACGGACGCCTTGACACCTTCGGCTACCTTAGCCATTTCCACCAGAGATGAGAACTCACGAACTTGCTGCGGAGCAATCAGCAGCCTCAACTCATCTCTAAGTCCATCCTCGAAGCGGACACAGCGCTCATGTTCGGTAGTCACGATGCCTCTAGCATATCTACTCAGCCTTAGGAACTCCGCCTCATATTCCAATACTGACTTAGTTCCTTGCACTAATGCTAGAAAAGCCTTTCTTTGTGCGTCGGTGTAGCTGGTACCCACATACTTTTTCTGAAACGCAGCCTTAAAGTAATCCCACGTAAGATCATCTGCCGTGGCCCCATCTCAGACAGTGAGCCACCACTGATATGCTTCATCCTTCAGAAGCGACACGGCTCCCTTCAGCTTCTCCTCATTGGACAGGTCCAGATCGTCCATGATCCTTTCCGTAGATTCCAGCCAGTATTCTGCTGCACTAGGTGCTACTCCCGACACACCCCGAAACACCTCAGCTCCATTAGACCGAATTCGCTCGGGAACCGATTTTCGAGCTCCCAGATTTCCACCAGCCCTAGTCACCAACTCGAGAACTCGCAACACAGCTTACGAAACTGCCTCACCTCCGGTCTGATCCTGCTCCTCAGCTCCAAAATCTGGAGGTGGTGGTGGCGGTGGTACCTCATTTTCTGAACCTTGACCTGACCTGACGGGTTCAGACACAATCATCCTACCTCTACCGCGTCCACGGTGTCCACGTCCTCTAGAACTCATTCTATCTAACACGTTTTTAATCTGATTAAGAAAAATTTTATGGATTAGTAATTTGTTCCCCTTGATTATCCGCGAAGAATTTTATGAAAAGTTCAATAGGGATTCTTTCGATCAAACAATGTTTTAAGTCTTCTAACCTAGTTCACACAAAAGGGCACATTCATTCCCTAATACTTTCCATACTTATTCACTCTTTGGACACTTCTGTCCCGTTTTTATCCCAAGGGTATTTTCGTCTTTTTCCTACAGGGGTATTTTTGTAATTAAAAACTGAGAAATTTCAAACTTTAATAAAGCAGATCGCTTTGAAATTCCCAAAACTGGAGAGTACTTCTGAAAATTTGTAAATTTGAAGTTATGGCATCATTTAGAAATCAGAGGCATTTTGGTAATTTTGTCAATCGGGGGTAATTTTGTAATTTTAATAAATCCGGGATATTTTAACAGTTGTAAAACTCTGAGGGTTCCTTTTGTGAGTTTCTCTCTTTAAAACGATAATGTTGTAAAAATTTTGAATTCAAGGTCCTTTTGGTAATTTTGCAAGTTGAGGGCATTTTCGTAATTTCCAAACCAAAGTATTTTATTGGTGATTTGCCAAGTAGAGTTTTTGAATCTTTATAAAACAAGGAAATTTTTGGGCAAAACCATTGAATTGAGATTTTATGAACCAAGGGCATTTTAGTAATTTCACCCCTAAGGGCATTTCTGTAATTTTCGCAAATCAACTTTTTCGGGGAAAACATTGTAAAAATGGTTGTTCTTATGTTTGAAAGCGTGATTTTAAAAGTTTTGAAACCAAGTTTTTGTTGTTCTCTTCTTCCTCGAAAACATGGCTAGTTCCTTTTCGGGTTTTAGTCGTTATGTTTAGCCTATGACTGAGCCCTCTTGGTCAGGGTGAACCAAAGCTACGCACCAGGCAAGATTCGAGTGGAGAGGAGGTGAGTCACGCGGACTGCTTAAATACCAAGCTCCCACCGAACCTTTCTAGACATGCGCACAGAGGTTGCCACACCACTGAGCCCTTTGAGTTAGGGTGAACCGAAGCTACGCACCCGGTAGGATACCTGCGAAGAGGTGGTGAGTCACTAGGACTGCTTAAATACCAGGCTCTCCCAGATCCAATCCTAGACATGCGTACAGGGGTTACCACACCCTAGCTCAGTGACTTGATCATAGGTTGGTTGAGTTCATTAAGTCTTATGTTCTGTTTGTGTGTTTGAGTAATCTAATCCTAGGGTTCAAATCCTATGAGTCTATTCTACGTTCCATGCTTCCTACCCTTCTATAAAAATAATTCATACAGAGGTTCAGAAGGACTTACCTGGGCGGATAGGTGCCGGACACTCGGTGCCATGCTTGTTCAAAACCAAAACCATTTCAAATCATTCAATAAGGCCTACAAATCATAAAACCAAACCTTTTTGGGCCTTGGGCCCCCACAGCCGAGCTTTGAACTGGGCTCTGATACCAATTTTGTAACAACTCGAACCCGGCCCAAACACTACGACCGAATTTGGTTTGTTACGGAGAAAATATTTTGAAACCTTTTTTAAAAACCGATGTAAGTTTTCGATAAAAGATAGCATCATAAAAAAAACAGTTGAGGTGTATAAACCCATACTTTGATTGATTTCGAAAATATTTATTAAGTCAAGTTATTAAACATATTTTAGATGTACCCGATGGTACTTTAAAAAAACATTTTTCGTTTGATTTGGAAAACATGTGAAATCATTGTTAACATAGTTGAATAAGTTAAAAAAATATTCCAGAGCAGGTAGCAAAATAATAAAAGAAGTTATTGGAGGGCTTATTACAACCCAATTAAAATTTAAACCAACAACCGAAAAGAATAAATAAACCAAAATTCAAGTCTATTAAATTTAAATCCCACTGCATGGCCACCTCGAGTCCATCCGGTCCACATCCGCGATCTACATGTCACCTGAAAAATATAAAGGAGAAGGTGAGTCACCAACACTCAGTATGTAACCCTTCCCCCGGTTTAAGCAATTTCATACACAATGTATAACAATTAACATGCATCAAATCGTATACCCAACCTAACCATCCATATCACCTTTCTCTACCCCGTGTGGTACCAAACCACTGGTGGTGCCAAACCACTGGCGACTTAAAGTCACACATGTGATGCCAAATCACTGGAGGTGCCAAACCTCTGGTGTCCGAAGACACAAACCGATTGATGGGGCCAACCCATCGTGTGATGCCAAATCACTGGCGTCGATCCCATATTATCCTCTGTGGGGCCAACTCACTGTGGTGCTAAGCCACTGGGACAAGACGCTATGAGGTGCCAAACCTCTGGAGGTACCAAACCTCTGGTGACCGTAGTCACAGTGTGTTACCAAAACACTGGTGTCCGTCGACACAATATCTCTGCCCCCTCCACTCATCAACCCATATCACATCATTATATAACAAATCTCATGCCATCAGATATTTAAGTTACAACTAAAAGTCATGCCATGTTTCCCAAAAGCATTAATAGTAATTCACATTAACAGGTACTTACCTGAATCGTCACTTATACCAATAGGGTATTAAATCCAATGCTACGTCCATCAGAGTTAGCATTCACAACATTTAATACAGTTAATAAGTCATAACATGTGTATGTACACACCTGATGTCGATGAAAGTCCTAAATCCCGAAAAGAGAAGTCGGCCTCCCTAGATCTCTCTGCACCTATATTCGGCCAATCTTAGGATTAGTATTATGGCCTATTCGACCATCCCAAAATAATTTAAAGGGGTCATCTTTGAACCCGAATCCTTACCTTTACCCTTTTAGCTATTAACCATAGCACTTGATTCCTGAGTCTGCTTCACCAACTTCCATCGGTTAGTAAATAAAGCTAATAGCCTTCGGCTTAAATCCTTGAAAGTTAAATCTTATGAAAATCGATCCTTACCACCACTTACCACCCGATTGATCCCGAATGACGGCTTGCTTTTTCGATCTCCAAAATCCCGGAACACCTAGACAGATTCGGTTTTCAAAACAGATACTTAGCACCTTGCAAATAAATGCCGACATCGGCCCTTAATCCTTAAAAAGTCGACAAAGATAGGGAAAGGGAACATAGGCATCCGGCCAACCATACTTACCTTCACAATTGATTGAATAACAGCGAAATCCCGAAGTGTCTATGCCACCGTACTATTCGGCCAAAGTGAGTTAATAGGAGGAAAAGAAATCGGCACTTCCAAGGGAGTGTATTCGGCCAAGGGTAGGAAGAAAATAATGGGGAAGAAAGGTGCTAAGAGTTTCGGCTAAAGGGGTTTGAGAAGATGGAAAAATGAAAGAAGAATGAGAAGGAAAGGGGTTAGAAATTTCGGCTAGGCAAAATGGAAAAAAGAAAAGCAAGGTGGTCACTTGGTGCTTTTATAGGCATTCGGCACCCCCTCCCCCCTAATGCTTGCCGTCCAAGGAGTTCAAGCTTTAGCCAACTCCTTGTTTTTCTCATGGCCACTAATTTGATTTAATTCAAATAATTTGAATTAATCCCAATTAATAATCAAATAATCCATTTAATCCACTAATATCCTTAATATCCAAATAATATCCCTTGTTAATCAAATAAAATCCTTGATTATCTCCTATTATCCTATTATCTAAATGATAATTAAAAGAGATTAAAGAGAGGAAAACTCTCTCTCTTATTGCCGTCCATATCAAGGTGCAAAAAGGGGATTTTCGTGACTCGATCCAAGGCTCTCCCTTGCTCACAGTGGCGTCACATGTAGCTCCCAAGTGGTATCTCAGTCGGTACTGCGAGTTTTGGAAAGAGTTGCCGGGGCAGGAGCGCAGAAGCCCGAAAATTCGTGGCTGAGCGACTCCGGGCTAACAGAGCAGAAGTATTTAGGGGAGTTTCTGGAGTGGCTCCCAATACTGCTGAGTACTGGTTAGAGGCGACGGAGCGTATAATGGATGACTTAGACTTCTCGGCTGAGGAAAATTTGAAGGGGATAGTGTCTCTCCTCCGGGATGAGTCGTATCAGTGGTGGCTCACGGTTAGGGATGGTGCAGTGGCCGATGATATCACTTGGGATTACTTTAGGGTGGCCTATCAGAGGAAGTATGTGGGAGCTGGTTATACTGATGCACAACGTAGGGAGTTCTTGAACTTGGTTCAGGGGAATAAGTCGGTACCCGAGTATGAAGCTGAATTCTTGAGGTTGAGTAGGTATGCTCGAGGTATGGTGGCTACGGAACATGAGCGCTGTGTTAGGTTCGAGGACGGGTTAAGAGATGAGCTGCGGGTGTTAATTGCACCTCAGTGTGAAAGGGAATTTGCCGTTCTCGTGGAAAAGGCCAAGGTAGCTGAGGAGGTGAAGCGAACTGAGAAACAGAATCAGGATAGAGGAAAGGATAAAAGGAGTATTGGGCCATCTGGGTCAGCTAGAAGTTTTCAGAAAAGGGCTAGATTTGGTGGATCAGATCGAGCTGCAAAGCCTGCTGGTGCTCAGTGGCCACCTCAATGTGCTAAATGTGGGAAGTCTCATTCGGGAGAATGTTGGGCTGGTAATAGAGGGTGCTTTGACTGTGGGTCAATGGAGCACCAGGTAAGAGACTGTCTGCGGAAGTTAGCTAGGACTCAAGCTGAGGGTCAAGGACGTGGTCAATTCAGGAGGGATGGTCAGCAGCCACAGAGGGGTCGAGGTGCAGCTAGGGGTGGTAATGGTAACGGGCGAGGCCGCGGAGCACCTGGCCGAGGTGCTGGAGGTACTGATGCTAGACAGCCTGGGTTGGTCTATGCAGCCAAACATCGGGAGGAGGGCGACGCACCGGATGTTATAACCGGTACGTTTTTAATTTCTAGGTTGTCTTATACTGGTTTGATTGATGTTGGTTCGACACACTCGTATGTTGCTAGTATTATAGTGGAAACTTTGAACTTAGTTAGTGAGACTGCTGCTAGGAAGATGACGGTAGTTAGCCCTCTAGGACACTCTGTGGTGGTAGACAAACTGTATAGGGAAGTACCCCTAGAACTTCAAGGGGTTTTGTTTCAAGCGGATTTGATGGAACTACCCTTCGGGGAGTTCGATTTAATCTTAGGAATGGGTTGGTTGGTAAAGTACCAGGCAGAGCTGGACTGTGCA
Source organism: Gossypium australe (assembly GCA_005393395.2). Taxonomy (NCBI): domain Eukaryota; kingdom Viridiplantae; phylum Streptophyta; class Magnoliopsida; order Malvales; family Malvaceae; genus Gossypium; species Gossypium australe. Next base: position 73,696,729 of record CM016616.1, read on the forward strand.
GCTAAGTGCATGGTGCTAAAATCGGTTGAGGGTGAAGAAGTGGTGATGATAGGGGAGAGAAGGAATTACCTATCTAATGTGGTGTCTGGGCTGAAGGCAGAAAAGATGGTAAGGAAAGGATGTGAAGGTTTGTAGTTTATGTTTATGCTGTGGAAGGTAAGGAACCGGCCATAGGAAGTGTTTGGACGGTGAAAGAGTTTGTTGATGTTTTTCTGGAAGAGCTTCCGGGTTTGCCCCCGGATCGCGAAGTGGAGTTCGGTATAGATCTTTTACCGGGGAACAGCGCCAGTATCCATTGCTCCATATAGGATGGCGCCAAAGGAATTGGTGGAGTTGAAAGCGCAGATTCAGGAGTTGTTGGATCGGGGTTTCATTCGGCCAAGTGTATCACTTTGGGGAGCACCTGTGCTCTTTGTTAAGAAAAAGGACGGGTCGATGCGAATGTGTATAGACTACCATCAGTTGAATAAATTGACGATTAAGAACAAGTATCCGTTGCCTAGGATAGATGACTTGTTCGACCAGCTGAAAGGAGTATCGGTCTTCTCCAAGATAGATTTAAGGTCAGGGTATCACCAACTTAAGGTAAAGGAGGCAGATATCCATAAGACGGCGTTTCGTACTCGATACGGGCACTATGAATTCTTGGTTATGCCGTTCGAGTTGACGAACGCACCGGCAGCGTTTATGGATATGATGAGCCGGGTGTTTCAGCTGTACTTGGATCAGTTCGTCGTAGTATTTATAGATGATATTCTGGTGTACTCGAGGTCGGAGGAGGAACACGACGCGCATTTGCGGGTAGTGTTGCAGATTTTAAGGGAAAAGCAATTATACTCCAAGTTTAGTAAGTGTATGTTTTGGTTGAAGGAAGTTACTTTTCTGGGTCATGTGGTATCAACGGAAGGGATAAGAGTGGATCCTCAGAAGATTGAGGCAGTATTGGATTGGAAACCACCTAAGTCGGTGGCGGAGAACTGCAGTTTCTTGGGGTTAGCAGGCTACTATAGAAGATTTGTGGAAGGGTTTTCTTCGATAGCGGCACCTTTGACAAAGTTGTTGAGGAAGGAGGTACCTTTTGTACGGACGGATAAGCAGCAGGAGAGTTTTGAGAAGCTGAAGAGGGTTTTGACTGAGGCTCCGGTCCTAATACAGCCTGTGGCAGGGAAAGATTTTGTGGTGTATTGTGACGCTTCCTACACGGGGTTAGGTTGTGTATTGATGCAGGAGGGGAAGGTTGTTGCTTATGCGTCTCGGCAGTTGAGACCGCATGAAGTTAACTATCCGACGCATGATCTGGAGTTGGCTGCAGTGGTCTTCGCTTTGAAGGTGTGGAGGCAATATTTGTATGGGGAGAAGTCGGTGATCTACACGGACCATAAGAGTTTGAAGTACCTTCTCACGCAGAAGGAGTTGAATTTAAGGCAAAGAAGGTGGATTGAGCTGTTAAAGGACTATGACTGCTGGATTGAGTACCACCCGGGAAAGGCTAATGTGGTAGCGGATGCCTTGAGCCGTAAGGTGGTGGCAGATTTAAGAGCCATGTTTGCCCACCTTAGTCTGTATGATGACGGAAGCCTGTTAGCGGAATTGCAAGTGAGGCCAATATGGACTGATGAGGTTAAGGAAAAACAGCGGAAAGATGAAGTTTTAAGTGCTCGATGTTTGCAAGTACAGAATGGTGGACTGGAGGGGTATAGTCTGAGCAGCGATGGAGTGTTATGTTTTCAGGGAAAAATGTGTATGCCTAAGGATGTGGAGTTAAGGCAGAAGAGTTTGCAGGAGGCATATAGCAGTCCCTATGCTATGCATCCGGGAGGTAGTAAGTTGTACCGGGACTTGCGGGAGCAGTTTTGGTGGCTGGGCCTTAAGCGTGAGGTAACGGAGTTTGTGGGTAAGTGTCTGACGTGCCAGCTAGTCAAGGCTGAACATCAGTTACCCTCGGGATTGTTGCAACCGATTATGATTCCACAATGGAAGTGGGAAAGGATTACAATGGATTTCGTGAGTGGGCTACCTCTTACGCCTACCAAGAAGGATTCAGTTTGGGTGATTGTGGACCGTCTGACGAAGTCTGCTCATTTCATTCCTGTACGTGTAGATTATTCTCTTCAGAAGTTAGCGAGACTATATATAGCAGAAATTGTAAAGTTGCATGGGGTGCCAGTGTCGATTATTTTGGACAGAGACCCTAGATTTACGTCAAGGTTCTGGAAGGTTTTGCATCAGGCATTGGGTACAAGGTTGGATTTCAGTAGAGCATTCCATCCCCAGTCAGATGGACAGTCGGAGAGGGTAATTCAAGTCTTGGAAGATATGCTAAGGGGTTGTGTTTTGGATTTCAAGGGCAGTTGGGAAGAATTTTTATGTTTGGCGGAATTCGCGTATAACAATAGTTATCAGGCGAGTATTAAGATGGCTCCATATGAAGCTTTATATGGTTGGAAGTGTCGCACCCCTACGTGTTGGACGGAGTTGGGAGAGCGGCAGTTGTTGGGTCCGGAGTTGGTGGCTGAAATAGAAGGTAAGGTGAAGGTGATTCGAGCTCGTTTGAAAGAAGCCTCGGACAGACAAAAGTCTTATGCCGATCTTAAACAGAAGGATATAAAGTTTGCTGAAGGTGACAAGGTTTTCTTGAAGGTGTCGCCGTGGAAAAAGGTTCTGAGGTTTGGTGGGAAAGGCAAGTTGAGCCCTAGATTTATTGGGCCCTATTGGGTGTTGAAGCAAGTAGGACCAGTGGCGTACTAGCTTGAGTTGCCACCAGATTTGAGTCAAATCCACGATGTGTTTCATGTTTCCATGCTTAGACGCTATCGCTCGGATCCATCGCATGTTGTGCCAGTGGAAGAGACAGAGGTGAATCCAGACTTGTCTTTTGAGGAGGAATCGGTGCAGATCCTAGATCGGGATGTTAAGGTTTTACGTAGAAAATCAGTTCCTTTGGTAAAGGTGTTATGGCGGAACCATGGATCGGAAGAAGCGACATGGGAATCGGAGGATATCATGCGACAGCAATACCCTCAACTCTTTTCACCAGGTAAATTTCGGGGTCGAAATTTATTTTAAGGGGGGTAGAACTGTAGTATCCTAATTTTGTGGGTCTGTGCATTTGGTTTGTTGCATGGCTAAGGTAGTAGGTTAAGGCCTTAAGGTATGTATTGGGCTCAGGTTTGGGCTTAAACCTGGGTTAAATTGCTGATAAATAGTGTAAGGTTATAATTTAAATAAGTACTTGTGTTTGGCAGTAAGTTGGACTTGAGGCCCAAAATTTAGTGATGCTGTAAGGGGCATGTAGGTGACGTCAAAAGGGGGAGGCATTTGGGCCAAGTATTACCGTTTGGGCCCAAGTGTTTTGGGGCAAAATTCGGCACATAGGAGGGAAGGGGGATGGACGGCACAATGGCTAGAATTTAGGAGCTTTATTCCTTTTATTTAAGATATTAAAAGCTGATAATTAAGAGAGATAAGATAAGGGATGTGATGATAGATGGATAAGATAAGGGATAAAGGCTATCAGGAGAGGGGAGAGTTGGTCGAAACTCCAACTCTGTGCATATGTGTGTATTGCCAAAATTTGGGTGGCTAGTATCATCTTTTTCCAATTTTTCTCTCAGTTTTTCATCTGTTCTCTCAAAGCCGAAATTCTCTTCTTATTTTCTCTTCTGGCCGAAACTCCCTATCACTTTTCTCCTCTCCATCATACTTCTGAAAGCCGAATACCCTAGTCCCCATCATCTTCCTCCATAGCCAAATCTACAAGGGTGGTTTCATTTTCCCGAAGGTGCACCATAAGCCGCATACTCCTTAGTAATCTGGTGAGTTTCGGGATTTCTTTCCTCTGCGATTTCTCTATTTTTATTAAGTTCTAACTCGAAACACTTGTTCAAAGGCCCTGTCGATTTCACTCTCTGCCCTAGAAGCCAAATCTATTTCATTAAAAGTCTCCTGTGCCGATTTGGTGGAAAAGCCGAAGGTAGGTGGTGGTAGGTTCGGTCGAATGGCCCTTTCTTGATTCTTTTTCATTTGGCCGGATGTCACATGGGCTAGATTGGTTGTGACTATCGGTTTGTTTGATGTTTTGGGCTTGGCCAAATGTAAGTAGATTGGTGGTGACGTTTTCTTGAAGACTTTCGGGATTCGACAGTTTAGGCAAGGTTGCGTTTTAGTGTTATAAGTATTTAATTAATTAGATCTCACCGTTTACGTTCGGATTAGTGACCAAGGAGTTATTATGGACAATATTAACAGTCAAGCAGTAGGAGGGGTTGGATCTGTAAACCCAACGCCAAAGTAGCGTAGAAGCAGTGAGGGCGTTAGTACGAAAACCAGGTGTGTAACTCTTACACACTTTCTTACTTAATATGTTAATGTTGTGTGTTGTTAAAAGCCGGAATGACGGCAATGGTTACCAAAATACCCTTGTGGGTAAAAGCGTGGATGCCGGGTAAGTTGTTATTATTACTCGCGTTGAATGTGATCTATGAAAGCATGTTATTCTGAATACATAATTTGGTATGTTGATCATGATCATACTGATGTCGTTACCATAAATATGTGTTATGGGTGATGAGAGGAGGGGGAAGTATGATCTATCAGACTGTCACCAGTGATTTGGTATCACACAATGGGTTGGCCCCACATATTATAAAATTGTGACTAAGTCTCAGTGGTTTGGCACCACCAGTGGTTTGGTACCACATATGTTATTTTTGTAACTTCGGTTACCAGTGGTTTGGTACCACCAGTGGTTTGGTACCACAAGGGGTAGACTTGGGAGACTCGGATGGATACTTAGGTTGGATGGGTTGCATGACTTGCATATTTTTGTATGAATTTGTGTAAGAGCATAATTTCTGATGGGATGGGGATTTATACACTGAGTCTCGGTGACTCACCCCTTCCGTTATATTTTGCAGATCAGGCTTAGATCGTGGATATGGAGCCGGAGTGGACTCAAGGTGGCCATGCACAGCATTTGTTTTATATCAAAGTTTTCTGTTGGATTTAGCTGTTTTATTTAATTTTTGGTTTTTCAGATATGTAATAAGGCCGCTGAAGTTTTATTTTGGGTTCTTTTACTTAGGTGATTTTAAAATTTCTATTTAATATGTTGATTAGACTATGAATTGGTTGTTTTCAAAGGCTAAAGAAATATTTGTTTATTTTTATGCAATGACTCAGTAAACAATACGGAGTAACAATGTGATCACTAAGTTTTCAAACCAAGTTTCAACATGTTTTACACGATACAAAATGCATCGACGTTTTCTCTAAAATCTTACATCGGTTTTCTATCTAAAATAAGTCGACAGATCGGTTTCAAAAACAATTTCTTTTTCGTGGCACGCCAGATCCGGTTGTAGCGTTTTGACCGAGTTTGGGGTGTTACACATGGAGTACCGGAATCGATCATATCATATAGGGACCCTAGGTTCACCTCACGATTTTGGAAGGCGTTGCATCAAGCGTTGGGTACGAAGTTGGATTTCAGTACAGCGTTTCACCCTCAGACCGATCGACAGTCTGAACGGGTAATTCAGATCTTAGAGGACATGTTGAGAGGATGTGTCATTGATTTCAGAGGTAGTTGGAAAGAGTTCTTACCATTAGTAGAGTTTGCTTACAACAACAGCTACTAATCTAGTATTCAAATGGCACCCTATGAAGCTTTGTACGAGCGGAAGTGTCGTACTCCTACTTGTTGGAAGGAATTAGGGGAACATCAGATTTTGGGTCCGGAGTTGGTGACCGAGACAGAAGAGAAGGTTGAGTTAATTCAGGCTCGATTAAAGGAAGCGTCGAACAGGCAGAAGTCCTATGCTGATTTAAAGCGTAGGGACATCGAATTTGTAGTGGGTGACAAGGTTTTCTTGAAGGTATCACCTTGGAAGAAAGTACTAAGGTTTGGACGGAAGGGTAAGTTAAGTCCCAGATTTATCGGACCATACCGGGTGTTGAAGCGAGTAGGACCAGTAGCCTACCAGCTGGAGTTACCTCTGGAGTTAAGTCAAATTCACGATGTATTTCACGTCTCTATGTTAAGACATTATCGTTCGGATCCATCCCATGTTGTGCCTATGAAGGAAAACGACTCCGTTGGTTAAGGTGCTGTGGGGGGAGGAGAAATCAATTTTGCTATGATCAAGGGGTGCCAAAATTTCCCTTAAACGAATAGCTTGGTTTCGATTAAAAAGAAGGGCATTTTCAGTTTTAAGCAGTAGGTGCCGAAATTCTCTTTAAGTAGAGGGGATATCTCTTCAATTCCGGCATTTGAACCCCATTCTCTTAATCTTTTCTCTCATTCTCTGTTCTCTTCTACAAGCCGAAACTTCAGTCAATTCTGCAATCTCTTCTCTTGATTCCTTCAGAAGCCGAAATCTCTTATTTCACTTTTTTCTTCATTCTTTTTCCTCTTGTACCGATTTCTCTATAAAGTCGAAATCTCCATAGTTTTCCTCCGATCATCTTTTCATGTAATCTCTCTTAAAAAAAACCCGAAAAACCCTTAGATCTCATTTGTGAGTTGGTTCTATTTCTTTCGGCGTTTAAATCTTCTTCTTTGGCATTGCCGAATCTCCTCTCAAGTGTTAGCCAAATCCCTTGTGTTGAGGTAAGTGTCAACTTCAGTTAGTTTATCATGTTCTATTTCAGTTTTGAAGACCAAAGCCGAAAGGCTAATTGTGGTGGCAAGGATGTCTCCTGAGTAACGTTTTCTTATGTTCTTATTTTGGGGCGACACATCGAGAATTGAAGTAGATCTCTTATATCTAAAAGCCGGAAACACTAGTCCCTGAATCTCATATCACTATTCGGGAATTTCAAGGTAAGGGATTCTCTTTAGATTCTCGTTAGAATCTATATCGAAATCACAATCTTAACCATATGTTATGATTAATAAGGCCTTTTTGATGGAATCAAATGTCGATCAGGCAAAGGGGGACTAGATCTGAAAACTCGATTCCAAAGTTTAAGAAGTGAGCAGTGTCAGCAGTACGGGATTGGCCACCGAGTTGTGGACCGACTTCTGAACAACACCTTAGGCAAATGGCGGTTGTGTCGGCTACGGATAGCGTCGGCGTAGGAAGTATCATCTTGTCAGTAATCAGGTGCGTAGATCTCTAACACACATTTTAACTGTAATTTATATGTTATGGGCTAGAAGCCGGAAAGAGGCTGTGTAGACAGTCGAATAAAACCCGAAAAAGGGTTTGCAAAGGATGCCAGGTACGTAATCATAGAAACCTCTCTATGAGTACCGATATATGTGAAAGCCTGTTTTCTTGTTTTCAAGTATGTATGCCTGGGGCGGGACTATGATAATGAAGGGGAAGTGCATGATAGGTCACTTGGCGATCGGTGGTTAAACCACAAAATCTAATGTTCGGTCACATAGTGATCGGTGGCAATGCCACATTTAATGATTCCTGATTAATAGGAATAGGCAGTACGGCTGTCGTTATGGTGTGTAGCGGATGGAGGGTTGATTGTAGAAATCCCCGAGGTGTGATGGTTGGTACAGGTTGGTGTGTAGAGGATGGAATTCTAGGATGGGTTGGGCAATTCATCATTTATTATTTATCATGTAATTATGATTGTTGCCTTTATGTATGGGCCACGGCTCATAATGTGTTTGTGGGCCTCAGGTCATTGTGTTCGGGATTTATACAGTGAGTCTTGGTGACTCACCATTTCATTTTTCCTAATCTTTCAGATAAGCAGTAGATCATGGACATGGGAGTCGAGACGGACTCGAGGGGCCATAGGGACTTCTATCTAAAGAAATATATATTTCTGTTTTAATTCAGTGTTCTCTTTTGTTTCATTTTAATTCTGGGAATATTTATGTAATAAGGCCCCATAGTTATTTTCAACTAAGTATTTTAATATTTGGAATTTTCGAAATTATGTCAAAGGTTTAATTGCATGAAATAATAAAATGGGATTTTTTTTAACATGTTCTAAAATAATTATACACGGTTTTTCCCTAAAGTCGCTCATTTATTTAATTACTATCTCACTAAACTCCGATTTCTAAAATCAACAAGGCAAAAGTTTTCAATGTTCAACCCGTAGCATACCAGATCTGGTCGAAACGTATGGGCCGGGTTTGGGGTGTTACATCACATACTAAATCAATCCATTCCAATTGCAAAACACAATAATCCTCACCTCAACACTTACCATATACATTAAATTAAATTATAACAATTAACAACTAAATTCTTATTATAGAAATACAAATCAGAAATTTTGAGCTAGTCCTCGTCGACTTTATCTTTCCCCTTTTTAGTCGAGGGTTTCGGTACGACGTTAGCTACGGAATTTAAACAATTAAAATTTATCAATACAATACAATTTAAATTTCATATTGAATATTTCAACTTTTTACTCAACATTTGTCTAAATTCTAATTTAGTCCCTAAATCGATACAAATTTTATTTCTTCACAATCAATTCTATATTTTTATTAAATTTCAACTTAAACTAGATTTAACTCTCTAATTTCACTTAAATCCCTAAATTTTGAAATTTTCACAATTTAGCCCGTATTACTTAAAATTTACAATTTATTCTACAATTCACAATTTCAAATTTTTTCATTTCTAACTTGAAAATCTATCAATTTAATCCTTAATACTAAAATTATTCAACATTAGCCACACCTAAAATGTAACACCCCAAACCCGGCCTAGTAGTTAGGCCCGAATCTGGCGTGTCACATTGAAGGAATGTTGAAAGGCTAAGTGATTGTTTAGAAAAGTTGCTTGTTGAAAATGTTGCGTATCTTTTTGAAAACTCTGAGTTTCGATGTTTTGAAACACCCCAAACCCGGCCCACGAGTCTCGACCAGATCTGGTATGTTCCTCGAGTAAAAACAGTTCAAATTCATGGGTTCTTTTGAAAATCTTTAAGTGATTTCGGAAAAACTCGATTTGGGTTGGGCTCAAGTTGGAAAACCAATTTATTTTTGAAATATAAGTTTTATGAAATCTCATTGTCAAGTTTCAAAAACTTTAAGTTAGAAGATTTGCCGAATTTCTTCTTTAATTAGAAATCTTATGAATTTAAGTGTTAAATCATTTAGGGTTTAGTTTTAAATAAAACATTTGATCTTTAATTTGATAAATTTCATAACATATTGAAATTAATAAAATGCATGCATAAACAGTTTATCACTATGGCCTTATTACATCAAAATAATCCCAGATAAATTTAAAGTACTTAAAATAAAAAATGTCCAAATCATAAAAATTTCCTTGCTGAGTATGGCCACCTTTAAGCTCCTGCCGACCCGGTCCATTACTGATCATCACCTGAAAAATGTTCCCCAACGGGGTGAGTCAAACAGACTCAATGTGTAACCAACACTAAAATTTAACAATTCAGGCATACATTATCATATCACATACACATTCATATAACAGATAGGGAATAATGATGCAACCCGAACCCAAACCTATATGCCATCCGCTACACATCACCCGCACCATCCTGCACACCGTGGGGACTACTAAGTCAACCCTCCATCTGCTACACACCATCGAAGGCAGTCGCTGTAGTCGACGTGCTCATCGCCCTTATAAAATTCGTGGCATAGCCACCAGATACATATTTCGTGTCATGAGACACCATATTCAGACATCGTGGTCTTAGGTCACCACATTCACTAATCGTGGTCTTAGGTCACCACTTTCACTTCCCCTTTTCACAATATCCCATATGCCCCATGTCATACATATTATGTAATACAATGCCTTGTTTCACATTCTTTTCATATTCACATTCATGGCATAACAAATCATTTTATACTCATAGTAGGAGTAGGAAAACGTACCTTAGTATTGTGTACCGTAACATGGTACTTAGCCATATTCACATTCTTATAAACATGTTCATATTAAGTATTGCCATAAATTTTATTAAAAGATAGTGTGGGGTACACACCTGATTCGCTTAAGGCTTCCAATCCAAATCCCGAAAATTCGATCTAAAGCCTTAGATACCTACATTCGGCCAACCTTAATATGTTAGCACAAAGCCTATTCGGCTATAAATCCAAATCCCAGTAGGATTAGTACACTTAAAACCTACCTTGCTGCCGATTGACTTAAGAATCAAGTCCTGAAACTTTGTTGTATTCCTTCTTGCATTCGGCCAAACATTAGATCATTCACATGTTAGTTTCAGCTTTTTAAGAGAATAGGGAATAGATCCAAACACTAAAATAAGCCTTGGCCAAATGTACATATGTACTTACCTTGTGGATCTAAATCCCGAAAACAACCTCTTGGCTATGGAGATGTCGACAATGGCAGAAATCCCGAAGAACATTTCAATGTTTCGGCCAAAGATCACTAATAAGGTTAATAACTTGATTTCGACAAGCCTAAGAAAAAGTATAGAAATCGAATTTTGATCTTACCCCTTAATGATGTAGTCGATTGCACCCTTGCTTAACCCTCAAAGAAATTCGGCTTAAGGCTTAATGATGAATCGGCTAAGACTACTTTGAGTATTCAGCTATGGCCACCAATGCATGAGATTCGGCATTCACAAGGAAAAGAAGAGAGGAGGTATTGAGGCTTAGATAGAATAAAATCGACAATGGCTAGGAGACTTCTACTTTCGGTTTTGACAAGAGAAGAGAGGAAGAGAATATTAGCAAAAGAATTCGGCAGAGACTCCAGAGAAAGGAAAAGAAAAGACGAAGAATGGCCTTGCTTGCCTTCCTTGGCCGAAAATACACCAAGAGAGTCCCCTTGGCCGGCCATCACATGCTCCCTCGTCCCTCATTTTTCTCCTCTTATCACCTCATCTAGATTTAATAAAATAAAAAGAAGTAATCCACCATTTATCCATCATTTATCTCTTAAAATAAAAAGGATAAAAACTCCTAAAAATTAGCCTTAGTGCCGTCCCCCTGCTCCCTTCTTATTGACGTCACAGTCAAAATAAAAAGCCTTAAAAATTTGCCTCCCACGCGACTCGAACTCAAGACCATTAGCACATGTATGAGCGTCACTTGCTAGGCCCTTAAGTAGCGCCTCTTTGCCACATTTCCAAGCCCATTTGTGTGTCATATACTCACTACTATTTCTCTTAAGGCCACCTTGCTTTAGTTTCCTCTTTCTAAGCTCAAAACTTAATAATTCCTAAGACATTTCCTTACATTTCCAAGGTTCTAAAAATGCACACAACACATCCATAACACATAAGACATGCTATTTCATATAATTAAGCATAAATGCATAAGCCCATTTCCAGGATATTACATGTTTGTTAGCAAAAACTCAGTTTATTTAATGTCCTTTTTATAAAGTTATTCATATTTTACAATAAAATTGTTTACGCTGTGAAAATCAAACTTGGGTAATTGCGGGAACGTGATATTTTGAAAAAAAAATGATTATTTATGTTTCAAGAAAATCTCGTATTTGGGAAATCAACAGTCATAAATAAAAACTTGTAAGAAAATTTATCCAGAGGCCTTATTACAAATCATTAAACCACATAACAAAAATAATCTTAGAAATAAAGCGAAAGAAAATTTACTAAAGTTTGCAAGCGGTGTTACTAAAGTATGGCCTCCACCGAGTCACCCACGGCTCCAAGTCCTTACTGCTAGATATTACCTGCGAGGTTAAAGAAAAAGGGGTGATTACAAGAACTCAGTATGTAATCCCCTTACCGTTAACAACTGGGCCCGAGCCCATAAGACATCAAATTGGGCCTAAGCCCTACAAACATAGTAGTGCAAATGAATTAATCCAGCCCAACCTAATCCATCCAACACACCTCCGACCAGCCAATCATACTTGTGGGGATCAAGTCAACCCACCCCGCCGATCACACCAATAATGCAGTCAAGCTGCTAAACATAGAATATTTGTGACTGAGCCACCGGAGTCATAATTACGTGTATATATATATATTGTGGCTATGCCACCAGGCTACACTGCTCTTCATTCAAAATCCCGCCCCATGCAACATGATAAAATGCAACATACATACCAAGATGTAAAAGTGTAATGTAAACGCACACCCAATACTAGACAACATTGAGAGTAAAGCAGACATTCAACCCAGCGAGGGTATTTCAGTAATTTCGCAACCCAAGAGTATTTCGGTAAATCGGCCCACTAAGGGTATTTTGGTAAATTGGCTTATTAAGGGCATTTTAGTAAATCAACCCCTTAAGGGCATTTTAGTAAATCGACCGGCGAACACTGATTTTAGCGAATTTAGACCGGAGTTGTTAAAGCGAGTTATTTCATTTTATGCAGTATTTAGGTTATTAAACAAGCAGATAGCAGTTATACGATCTCCTACCAACATTGTAGCGTATTATGAAACTACTCGGTGACGGTGTGAGATTACACACCTGATTACGTGGAGAACTAAACACTCCTGCTCACTGTCACCTATGCCAACACATCACATAATTAACTAACAAATGGGAGATCTTTAATCCACATTTAAACAAACGATTTACTAACACTTACCATCACTATCGCGAACAACTACGATTTGCTTATCTGAACCGGATGTCAACTCCCTTCCACAACCTGGCGGAAAATACCGAATCGCTGACACCTACGCCGTTTGAACCTGGGAGCAGGGGCTACGAGTCAATTCCCCTCAGGCTCCCTTATCGGTATCCCCTTAGACTGGTTATAACTTGCCTCCATGAAGAAATCTTGATCAGTAAGTACCATAGTGAGAAATGGCGGTTGTCTAACAAGGGGTTTCGGCTCTTACCACGACTTCCCAAAATTCGAATATTCAACGAACAGAGAAGAGAGTTGCTTGATCCCTAGTACAATCGGCCTTGATCAATGGAGAACCAAACAAAGACAGATTCGGCTATGGCATGTTGAGAGAAGAAGAGAGGGGATTAATCGAGAACTAGAATTAAGAGAAATAGCCACTTCGGCTATGCACAACATAAGAACGAAAGAAAAGAAAGAAGAGAAAGAATTACCATTACCTTGTGATTACAGATGAGTCAAATGAGAATGAGAGATTCGACCAACCCCGTTTAAGCAACTACAAGAGGAGAACGCGAGAAGAAAGAGTGAGAGGAAATGGAGTTTCGATTATAGTGATGAAGAGAAACAAACACCAAAGAAAAGGAGAAGGTTATACATTCGGCTATATAAAGGAGAAAATGGGAGGAAGGGAAAGACCCTAAACTTACCAGATTCGGCCAAGAGAGGAGGTGATAAATCACGCAGAGAAAGAGGAGATGAAGTGTTGAAGAGGTTCAGCTGTGGTGACAAAAGAGAGAACAAATGGTATGGGGAAGGTAGAAAAGAGTAGATGAAAAGAGAGGTGCAGAGAAGTTTCGGCTCACTAATGTTTAGGTAACAAACAAGGAAAAAGCATGAATACCAAATGGAGAAAAGAGGGAGAGAAAACTATAAACTTGGCAAGAAGACTTTTTGAAGAAAAGACCCGAAATGCACACACACACTCAAAGGGTTCGGTTTTGCTACCCACCTTCAAAATGCTGAATTTTCCTTGCCAAAACAACCCATAGCCGAAATTCACCTCCACAACTCCCATATTTGGCCAACTCTCACCCACACTCTCAAAATCCCTTGATTTCCTCCCCAAATCACTCCACCATTCACTCCCCATCAACCCTTCAAACCGATTTGACCAGTTCAAATCCTCCCTGCTAGAGTTCCACGCCAACTCCACCTCTCCTCCATCTTGGGCACAAAATAAAAGCCATATTTTGCAGCATGTGGGATTCGAACCCCATCCCCTCTTACTTCTACAAGTGATGCCACACCACATTTTCCCTTGCTTAACTTGTGTTAGCAATCTACCTAATAATTTCTCTTAAGCCTTGCCACCAACAGTCCCCCCTCTAAAATGCCCAAAAACTAAAATTTCACCAGAGCTCAAACTCAACCCTTGGCCTCCCTAGAGCCCCTAACCACCCTTAAACCACACACAGAACCAGCATATCAGGCAATTGCAGAAATTTATAGACCTCTAGATTTTAGGATGTTACATAAAAACTCAATGATTTCTAAAATTTTGACATAGGTCGGATAGTATTTAATACCGAAATTTCTGAAACATAAAAATTACAAGAAAAGGGACTAAGTTGACTAACCAATTGAGTTTTAAACAATTGAAACCCTAGCTTTCTCCTCTCTCCTTCTTTCTTTCTCTTTTCTTTCTATTTTGTTTCACTTTGTTTCTTTTTCTATTTCTATTTCTTTTATTTTTTATTATACATTAATTTATTAATATAATATAATATATATACTTAATACTTAAGGTTTTTATTTTATAATATGTATAATAAATTCACAAATATCTTACTTATGCAGCCTCAATTAATGCCAATGGCATAACTACTTCTTTAGTCCCTTTAATTTTTCTTTAATCTATATTCACCTTTCACAATTTATGCAATTTAGTCCTTATACCTAATTATTCTTAATTCATACAAATTCACTTAACCAAAACCTAATTAACTATACAACTAGCTTCATAAATATTTATTAATATTTACGAGTCCTATTTACATGAACGAAGTCTTGGGAATGCACTTTTTTTAAATTGGTCCTTTTTAATTAATTAACTATCGAAACGTTAAAATTTCTTAACGAAACTTTAATACCACCTTACTGACACTCCATAAATATTTATATAAATATTTACTGCTCGATTTATAAAAACAAGGCCCCGATACCTCATTTTCTAAAACCACTTAAACTTAATAAATCACTTATATAACATAAATTATCAAATCAAAAACCTTTTTAAAAATCACACTCGTCTCGTAAATATTAAATAATAATATTTTCGAACTTACTCATCAGATTTGGTGGCCCCGAAACCACTGTTTCTGACACCACTGAAAAATAGACTGTTACAGGACACATTTAAAGTTAATATACAATGCTTGAAGCACTACTGGGGTGCTCATGTAGAGCGAGATAAACAATCTATTAATCTTCGAGATGTTTAACTTCAACATCTTGAAAATTCTTTTTATTTTTTATTTCATTTTGCCGATTTAAATTTCTCTTAGTTATTTCATTTCCTTTGTTTAATAAACTATAGGAAGGGAAGGGGTCGGTGATGCCGAGCCTGTTGAGATGAATCCTACCAATGAAGAGAATGCACCCAAAGCACCGGAAGAAGAACCAGAGAAAATAGAGTCTGTCAGCATTAAGACTGATTGTGAGGGCGAAAAGGAAGCAAAACCCTCAATTGCATCACCAGTGGACAACATTACGACTGATCCACCTCCTTCTACTGAACTAAAGACCGAACAAGATCATGAGATCAATAGGATTATTAACGAACTCACCAGATTTGATAATGAAGATGAAAATGTATGTAACAGCCCGTTTTTCAGTGGTGTCGGAAACAGTAGTTTCGGGGCCACCAAATCTGGAGAGTAAGTTTGTAAATATTATTACTTAATATTTAAGAGTCAAAAATGGTTTTTAAAGGGTTTTTAAATTGATAATATATGTTATTTAAGCGATTCATTAAGTCCGAGTGGTATGACCGTAACGTCAAGTGGTTTTACAAAATGACGTATCGGGACCTCATTTCTATGAAATGAGCCGTAAATATTTTTATAAATATTTACAGAGTGTCATTAAGGTGGTATTAAGTTTTCGTTAAAAAATTTTAACATTTCGATAGTTAATGAAGCAAAAAGGACATGTAAAAGTTGAAAAAGCCAATCATTATTAGTTTAAAGGTGTTAATTGCTCAAAGAATTATAGTTGGATGGCCTTAATGAGTAATTTACCCATACTTAAGATAGTGGGATGGTTGGATGCTTTAAAATCTTTTAATTTTATATGTTTTATAAGATAATTTATTATTAATAAAGGTTAATGAAGTAAGAATAATACAAAATTGGCTGTCTTCAACATTAAGCTTTCTTTTTCAACCGAAAGCCATGGCTATGGTGAAGTGAGGTTCATCCATGTTTCGTTTTGTGCATGTAAGTCCATTTTGCACCCATTTTTAATTATTTTTATGTTTTTAAGATCGTTACAACTAGGTCCAGCTAGCCCATACCTTTGATTTTGAAACTGTAAAATATTTTGAATGTTTTCATTTATGAATCTAGTGATTTTTATGGTAAATGATGAATTTGAAATATTGGTTGATATTTAAAAGTATTTTGTTAAGTGATTTTTATGAATTTATCGATTAGGGACAAAATTGTTAAATAATAAAAAAAACAAGGATTCTTTATGAAATTGTTGCATAAATGGGCTACATTTGATGCCATAAAGTATTTGGATGGGCTCAATTTTGGGTAAAAATGATTAATTTGCATGTTTTAGGCTTAGGGACAAAATTGAATAAAAGTAAAACTTTAGGGGTAAATTTGTAAAAATGTCAAAAATGACTAAATTTCATAAAAAGACATTTTTTACTGTCTAAATTAATAGATTGAATGAAATTATTAATTTAGATCAAGATCGAATGGAAAATCAAGGATAATGAGAAATTACCAAAATGCCCCTGTACTTTCACATTTCTGCAGTTTAGCCAGGTAAGTTCGTACGTTTAAATAGCATGGTAAATTATGTTTTAAATGCTATCATTTTATAATATCAAATTATGTCTCGACGAAAAAAATCAAAAGGCGTATCAGCGATCATCGAATATGAAAAGGGATAGCTTTGGCTATCGATTAGGAAAAAGGATAACTTCGTCTATCAAATATGAAAAGGTATACTTCGGCTATCGATTATGAAAAGGGATGATGACGACCATCAACTATGAAAAGGGATGGTGACGACCATTGAATTTGAAAAGGGATAGCTTTGGCTATCGAATATGAAAAGGGATAGCTTCGGCTATCGATTATGAAAACGGATGGTGACGACCATCAACTATGAAAAAGGATGGTGACGACCATCGATTAATGAAAAGGGATGGTTTTGACCATTGAATATGAAAAGGGACGGTTACAACCATCGTTTAGCAGACTTTGTGTGAGCTCCAGTAATGATTCCAATTAACTTCACTACGAAAAATATGGAAAGGTATGATGTACCAATGATCAAAGTTTGAATATTCATGTTTATGAAACGTATGATATAAGTGGTGTTATGTTACGTACCATATCTTACCATGTGATGATATTGCTAAGTTAGGTGTTTAATCATTAGCTTGTAGCTATAGTTACTGTTATGTTTATGTCTTGTGTGTATTCAAATGAAATGGTAAGTGTTCAATAAGAACTAAGACATGTTTATATGAAACTCAATGGAATGGCGATACATGGAAAAACATGTTATGTTGTAATGAATGATAAATCCAATTGAATCATACTCAAGTATAATGTTTATCCATGTCAAATTCATATGAATCATGTTTAAAGAACTAACATGTGTTGTTGATGTGCTAGGGCTTATGCCAAGCTTGTGGATATGATTGATGTTTATGATTATGCTTGTACTATGCATATGAAATAGGTAAGAAAAGGGAATGGAAAGGTAAGTATCTAATTGGGATGTATTATATGTGAGCAAATTCCTTATGCTTTAAATGAATACACTTATGCCATGGATAAATACACTGAATTGAGAGTTAATAATACTGTTTAGGCTTATGGTAAGCATTGGGAACGAAATGGAAAGTAAGTAAATAGAAAGATATATAATCTTATAAAAGGTTTATGATTATATATTTTATATCTCATGAAATCCTATCATGTTATAAATGGTCAATAAATATGCGACATTAATAAACTTACTCATTAGTGAGTTGATGATCATATCGATTTATGAATCTTTTAGTATTGGGATAGATTTATGTTTATTCTATAAAGTTTATTATTGAAATGGAATATTATGCTTAAAGTTTATACGAGCTGACTAACCATTCATTGCTTACGTAGTTTCTCTTTTACTTTATAGATTATGGAAAGCTCGAATCGGGTTAGAAGCTAATCAGAGATCCATCACACTATCCATTGGCTATGTAACACCCCAAACCCGGACAAGACACCACGTCCGAATCTGGTGTGTTACGGGGAAAAACGTTTTTGAGAGGTTAGATTTTCCGTTTAAAAACTGGATGAAAACATAGTGTATTTGAAGAAGCTTTGAGTAGGCTTGTTTGAAATCAGATGGTGTATTTGAAACCCGAAAATTTCGAAAACTTAACCAAAACGTGTGGTTAAAAATGAGTTTATTTCATTTAAAGATTCACGCAGTTCCTTAATGTTACTTAAACATTTTTGACTTAGTAGAACATCGAGTTTGATTTAAAAATCATTAGAGTTTACTTTATATCAAGACATAGTATAATACCCGATGGTATAATTGAAAACACATTGCGTTATATTTTTGAAAACGTTGTCTTTCCAAGTTTTAGTAAAATTAATACCAACTTATTTTGTTAAAGCATGTTAAAAATCTACCTTAAAGCATAAACATCATAAAACATAATTTAAAGGCCTTTTACAATCCAAAATAAAACCCAAATAAAAGTAATTAAACTAAAGTACCCAAATGATAGAGTCTGAGTAAAACTTTATTAAGCATGGCATGAGCACCCCGAGTCCATCCCGGCTCCATGCCTGCGTCTACGAGTCACCTGAAATGTCAAAGGAGAGGGTGAGTCGAATGACTCAGTGCATAAATCCCTCTCCCAATAAGACAACATGCTAACACACATCATACATAGCAACATAATTAATGCAACCCGATCCTAACCATCCGTATCTCCTTTTCTACCCCGTGTGGTACCAAACCACTGGTGGTGCCAAACCACTGGTGACCCAAAGTCACGATATCCATAAGTGTGGTGCCAAACCACTGGTGACCCAAAGTCACGAATAATCCGATGATGGGGCCAACCCATCGCGTGATACCAAATCACTAGCGACAATCCCGTATCTCAAGTGGGGCCAACCCACGGTGGTGTCAAACCACAGGGACGAGTCGCAATGAGGTGCCAAACCTCTGGTGTCCCAAAGACACAATGTGGTACCAAACCACTGGTGACCGTAGTCACGATAATCGAGTGATGGGGCCAACCCATTGTGTGATACCAAATCACTGGCGTCAATCCCGTATAATCAACTGTGGGGCCAACCCACCGTGGTACTAAGCCACTGGGACGAGACGCTGAGGTGCCAAACCTCTGGTGACCCAAAGTCACAATATATCACTGTGGTACCAAACCACTGGAGGTGCCAAACCTCTGGTGTCCCAAAGACACAGTGTCCCAAAGACACGGATATCATCATCCTCCCTCCACTCATATCACCCATCATCATACCATACTCATGTGATCATGCATATCATACAAGTCATACATATCATGGTAATATGTTTAACATCATATCCCATATCACATACACCCATAATCATGGTACCATATAGATCATCAGTAAGCTCATAATAATACTGACTTACCCGAGTCCAAGATCATACCCAAAAGGGTATCATATCAATCCATCAAACTGTCTCAATCCATTAATCAATCAGGTTGTTAACACATATTACTAGATATAAAGGGTGTTAGTTACACACCTGCTTAAGCGCAATCTCTAAGACCCAAAAGAAACGATCTACGGCGCCTTGATTACTGGCTCCTACAATCAGCCAAATAGGAGTTAGGCACTAAGACCATTCGGCCAAAGACTAAATAACCAAAGGGTTAATGTTGATCCCTCACCTTGCTATTGGTTTGATTTCTTATCCAACCCGAACCACAATGGTTCTCCTTCCAACAATCGGCTACACCAATCGATTAACAAAAGAACGACGGTTCCCTTGCTTGCTCCCACACTCCAATGACCCTATAACAAGATGATAATCAAAAGGTTAACACCCTTCCATAACCCAAAATTAACACAACACTTGAGAGATAAGGGAAATGGCCATTCGGCCAAGAGCTTACCAACACCCAAAATTCGGCCAAATAATAGGACTTCTAGGAGAGAAGAGATTCGGCTAAAATGCAAACCAAGAATAAAAGAAGATTCGGCCTAAGTGTTTAGCACACCCCTATATTCGGTTTTAAATGGAAAAATAAGGAAAAGAAAATAGAAGATGAGAATGAAGTTTCGGCAACAATGAATGAGAAAAGAAAGTAAAGGTTTGAGATGCAAGTGTTTGTGATTTCGGCACAAAGAAATGGGAAGATGAATGGAGAAAATAATGGAAGGGTTCAGTTTGAAACAGGTGAGAGTTTCGGCACAAAAAGAAAGGAGAAGGGAAATGGAGAATTCGGCTTCACAATGAACAAAAGAAAAGGAGTTGAAGAGGAGAATATTCGGCTACCCAATGCTTGAATATTCGGTTCCAAAAGAAAGAAAATGAGCAAAAAGCACCCTTGAGAATTCGGCTACTATTGTCAACAAGAGAGAAAAAGAAAGAAAGAAAAAAAACAACAATAGCTTCAACCAAAAAGAATGACCGAAAATCCAAAAATGCCAAAAATGAATTCGGCATACCCTCCTACCACTTACCAAAACCGGCCAACCTCTCCCCCAAGCATCCAAGTTTCGGCCAACACCCCACCACACTCCTCAATATTCGGCCACCTCCCCACAATAGCTCCCAACCACTCATTTCAAATGAGTTTACCAAGTCTCACTCCTACAATCACTCTCCACCCACCAAGCCACCATTTGACCAAGTCCAAGGAGGAATTTGAACTTCATCCAACTCCTCCCTCCTATGCCGTCCAAAATGAACCCAAAATGTGAGATCTTTGCAGCTCGAACACTAGACTTCCACCCCATGCAGTTGACGCCACACCTAGCTCCCAAGTAGCGCATGCCTTGCCATCTTGCCAGCTCCTCTTTTGTGCAACAAAACAACAAATAAAATACATACCCCTCAGCTCCATCAGCTCCCCTCCTATAAAGCCTAAAAACTAAAATTTTCCTACCTACTCAGGCACACTCCTAGCCTACAATTAAGCCCCGACACTACACAAACAGCAACACAGCACACCAACACATGCAGTATCATGCAACAACAAAATAGCCCCTAACCCGGGATATTACAGTTCTACCCCCCTTAAAAAATAGTTTCGACCTCGAAATTACCTGATCAGAAGAGTTGCGGGTATTGCTGTCTCATCACATCCTCGGGTTCCCACGTAGCTTCTTCTACGCCATGATTTCGCCAAAGTACCTTAACCAAAGGCACAGACTTCCTACGCAGAACCTTCACATCTCGATCTAGAATCTGCACCGGTTCTTCTTCCATAGTCAAATCTGGACTCACCTCGATCTCCTCCACTGCTACCACATGTGACGGATCTGAACGATAACGCCGAAGCATCGAAACGTGAAAAACATTATGAATCTGACTTAGCTCTGCTGGCAACTCAAGCTGATACGCCACTGGTCCAACTCGTCTCAATACCTTATACGGCCCAATAAACCTCGGGCTTAGCTTGCCTTTCCTTCCGAACCTCAACACCTTCATCCAAGGCGAGACCTTCAGGAAAACTTGGTCCCCTACAGCAAACTCTATGTCTCTTCGCTTAAGATCAGCATAAGACTTCTGTCGGTCCGAAGCTTCCTTCAATCAAGCCTGAATCAACTTAACCTTGTCTTCTGTCTCAGCAACCAACTCGGGTCCCAACCACTGACGTTCACCCAACTCCGTCCAACACGTAGGTGAGCGACACTTCCTACCATACAATGCCTCATACGGTGCCATCTTGATGCTCGCTTGGTAACTATTGCTGTAGGCAAACTCAGCTAATGGTAGAAACTCCTCCCAACTACCTCTGAAATCCAGGACACAACCTCTCAGCATATCCTCTAAGATCTGAATAACCCTTTCTGATTGACCGTCAGACTGTGGGTGAAAAGCCGTGCTGAAATCCAAACGAGTACCCAGAGCTTGATGCAATGCTTTCCAGAACCTTGACGTAAACCTGGGATCCCTATCCAAGATTATCGAAACTGGCACACCGTGCAACCTCACTATTTCTGACACATACAGCTCCGCTAGCTTCTGAAGTGAGTAGTCAACCCTCACCGGGATGAAGTGAGCTGATTTAGTCAGACGATCCACCACTACCCAAACTGAATCCTTCTTGCTTGGCGTAAGCGGTAATCCACTGACGAAATCCATGGTTATCCTTTCCCACTTCCACTGAGGAATCTTTACAGGCTGAAGCAACCCTGACGGCAACTGATGTTCAGCCTTGACCTGCTGACATGTCAGACACTTCCCAACAAACTCTGTCACCTCTTTCTTCAAGCCAGGCCACCAAAATTGCTCTCTAAGATCCCTATACATCTTGCTACCTCCAGGATGCATAGCATAATGACTGCTATCTGCGTCCTGAAGAATCTTTTGCCTCAGCTCAACATCTTTAGGCATACAAGCCTTACCTTGGAAACACAGAACCTCATCACTAGACAAGCTGTAACCCTCCAAACCACCATCCTGCACTTGTAACCTTCACGCACTGAGAACCTCATCCTCTAACTGCTTCTCTCTGATCTGCTCAACCCAAGTAGGCTTAACTTGTAGCTCTGCCAGAATACTCCCGTCGTCGTACAAGCTCAAATGGGCAAACAAAGCTCTTAAGTCCGAAACAACCTTACGGCTCAACGCGTCTGCCACCACGTTAGCCTTGCCCGGATGATATTCAATCGAACAGTCGTAATCTTTCAGCAACTCAACCCATCTGCGCTGCCTCAAATTCAAATCCTTCTGAGTCAGTAGATACTTCAGACTCTTATGATCTGTGTAGACTATCGATCTCTCTCCGTACAAGTAGTGCCTCCAAATCTTTAAGGCGAAGACTACAGCCGCTAGCTCCAAATCGTGCGTCAGATAATTGACCTCATGTGGCCTCAGCTGTCGAGAAGCGTAAGCCACAACCTTACCTTCTTGCATCAGCACACAACCCAATCCCGTATGTGATGCATCACAATAGACTGTGAATTCCTTACCAGCCTCAGGTTGAATCAAAACCGGAGCCTCGATCAAAATCTTCTTTAACTTATCGAAGCTTTCCTGCTGTTTCTCAGTCCATACAAACGGAACTTCTTTCCTCAACAACTTGGTCATCGGCGTTGCTATCAACGAGAAACCCTCAACAAACCTTCGGTAGTATCTGGCCAAACCCAGAAAACTCCGAATCTCAGCCACTGACCTAGGCGGCTTCCAATCCAAAACAGCCTCAATCTTACGAGGATCCACCCTAATCCCCTCAGCCGACACTACATGGCCCAAGAAAGTCACTTCTCTAAGCCAAAACTTGCACTTACTGAACTTAGCATAGAGCTGCTTTTCCCTCAAAATCTGCAGCACCACTCGCAAATGCGCATCATGCTCTTCCTCTGTCCTAGAGTACACTAAGATGTCATCTATGAAAACCACAACGAACTGATCCAGATACTGCTGAAACACCCTATTCATCATATCCATAAACGCTGCCGGTGCGTTAGTCAACCCGAACGGCATTACCAGAAATTCGTAGTGCCCATACCGAGTCCGAAATGCTATCTTATGGATGTCAGCCTCCTTTACCTTTAACTGATGATACCCAGACCTCATGTCGATCTTCGAAAATACCGCAGCACCCTTCAGCTGATCAAACAAGTCATCTATCCGTGGCAACGGATACTTGTTCTTAATCGTCAGCTTGTTCAACTGGCGGTAGTCTATACACATCCGCATTGTACCATCTTTCTTCTTAACAAAAAGTACCGGCGCACCCCACGGCGAAACACTTGGCCTAATAAAACCTCGATCCAATAACTCCTGAATCTGAGCCTTAAGCTCCACCAATTCCTTTGGCGCCATCCTATACGGAGCAATAGACACTGGCGCAGTCCCGGGTAACAGATCTATCCCGAACTCTACCTCGCGATCCGGCGGCAAACCCGGAAGCTCCTCAGGAAACACATCAGCAAATTCCATAACAGTACGAACCTTCTCTACAGCAGACTCTTTAGCCTCCAAGGCATACACATGAACTACATACGCTTCACAGCCCTTCCTGACCATCTTCTCTGCCTTCAGGGCAAATACCACATTAGACAGGTAATCTCTCCTATTACCTATCATAGCTACCTCTTCACCCTCAACCGTCTTAAGAACCATGCGCTTAGCCGCGCAATCCAACCTCGCCTGGTACTTGACCAACCAGTCCATCCCAAGAATCAGATCGAACTCCCCAAACGGCAGTTCCATCAGATCAGCAGCAAACACTACCCCTTGGAGTTCTAGGGGTACATCTCTAAACAGTTTATCTACTACTACCGAGTGACCTAGAGGGCTAATTATAGTCATCTGCCTAGAAGATATCTCAGAGTCTAAATCCATGGTCTCTACTATACTACTGGCAACATAAGAGTGCGTTGAACCCACATCAATCAAAGTAGTAAATGGAGAACCAAAGATCAAAAACGTACCGGTTATGACGTCCGATGCGTCGCCCTCCTCTCGGCACCTCGCAGCATACACTAATCCAGGCTGTCTGGCCTCCGAACTACCCACACCTCTGCCCGGTGCTCCACGACCCCGACCAGAACCATTACCACCTCTGCCATTACCACGGCCCCTCTGCGGTGGCGGTCCATTACCCCTGAACTGATTACGGCCCTGACTCTCAGACTGAATCCTGGCCAACTTACGTGGACAGTCCCTCACGCGATGTTCCAGAGAACCACACTCAAAGCAACCTTTTCCTCCAGTCCAGCAACCACCCCAATGAGATTTCCTACACTGATTGCACTGCGGCGGTCCCTGCCTAGCAGCAACAAACCTAGCAGGCTGATTCGGCCCACTCGGTCTAGTCCTTTTCTGCGGATTACCCGACAATCCAGAAGACCCAAAGCTCCTCTTATGCCTATTTCTGTCCATACCCTGCCTCACTGACTCCTTAACACCCTCAGCTACCTTAGCCTTCTCAACTAAGACAGCAAACTCGCGCTCCTGCTGTGGAGCAATCAGTAGTCTCAACTCGTCTCGCAGCCCATCCTCGAAACGAACACACCTCTCATGTTCAGTGGCCACAATGCCTCTGGCATACCTACTCAGCTTCAAGAACTCAGCCTCGTACTCAGAAACAGACTTACTCCCCTGAACAAGCCTCAGAAATGCCTTTCGCTGGGAGTCAATATAACTAGCTCCAATGTACTTCTTTTGATATGCAGCCCTGAAATAATCCCATGTCAGATCCTCTGCTGCCACACTGTCCCGAACCGTGAGCCACCATTGGTATGACTCATCCCGGAGAAGCGATACTATGCCCTTCAGCTTCTCTTCAGCAGTCAAGTCCAGATCATCCATGATCCGCTCAGTTGCCTCCAGCCAATACTCAGCAGTGCTGGGAGCAACACCAGATACTCCTCGAAAGAATTCGGCCCCATTTGCCCGGAGTCGCTCAGGAACAGATTTCCTAACTCCTGCACCACCACCTACACCAGCTACCCTTTCCAACACTCGCAGCATCGCCTGTGACACTGCGTCATCCCCGGTCTGATCTTGGAACTCACCACCTCCCGCTGGTGGCGGAACCGGTATCTCATTTTTTGACCCCTTACCAGATCTTACGGGCTCAGAAACTGTCATCCTACCCCTACCTCGTCCACGAGTATTACGACCACGTCCGCCTCGAGTGCTCATGTATAATATCTCTACGTATCTGATTTAAGAGTTTTATGCATCAGTATTTATTCCACTGTTTTAAGGCAAGTCTTATGAATCTTCAAGGAGATTTGTTCTCGCGAGTTCACAGAATCCTATCAGTTTCAATTTCTAAAGTAATCCTACTATTGCTAATCATACAACCATAGTATATCCAACAAATCACAAGCAATAGTAAGGGGTACTTACCTGGGCGAACTGGTGCCGGCGACTCGGTGCCATGCCTTTCAAACCATATATTTAAACCCAAACACTTAAGACAACTTTTTGAAAACATTTTGGACCTCAGGCCCACAGCCGAGCCTTTAAACCTGGCTCTGATACCACAATTGTAACACCCCAAACCCGGACAAGATACCACGTCCGAATCTGGTGTGTTACGGGGAAAAACGTTTTTGAGAGGTTAGATTTTCCGTTTAAAAACTGGATGAAAACATAGTGTATTTGAAGAAGCTTTGAGTAGGCTTGTTTGAAATCAGATGGTGTATTTGAAACCCGGAAATTTCGAAAACTTAACCAAAACGTGTGGTTAAAAACAAGTTTATTTCATTTAAAGATTCACGCAGTTCCTTAATGTTACTTAAACATTTTTGACTTAGTAGAACATCGAGTTTGATTTAAAAATCATTAGAGTTTACTTTATATCAAGACATAGTATAATACCCGATGGTATAATTGAAACACATTGCGTTATAGTTTTGAAAACGTTGTCTTTCCAAGTTTTAGTAAAATTCATACCAACTTATTTTGTTAAAGCATGTTAAAAATCTACCTTAAAGCATAAACATCATAAAACATAATTTAAAGGCCTTTTACAATCCAAAATAAAACCCAAATAAAAGTAATTAAACTAAAGTACCCAAATGATAGAGTCTGAGTAAAACTTTATTAAGCATGGCATGAGCACCCCGAGTCCATCCCGGCTCCATGTCCGCGTCTACGAGTCACCTGAAATGTCAAAGGAGAGGGTGAGTCGAACGACTCAGTGCATAAATCCCTCTCCCAATAAGACAACATGCTAACACACATCATACATAGCAACATAATTAATGCAACCCGATCCTAACCATCCGTATCTCCTTTTCTACCCCGTGTGGTACCAAACCACTGGTGGTGCCAAACCACTGGTGACCCAAAGTCACGATATCCATAAGTGTGGTGCCAAACCACTGGTGACCCAAAGTCACGAATAATTCGACGATGGGGCCAACCCATCGCGTGATACCAAATCACTAGCGACAATCCTGTATCTCAAGTGGGGCCAACCCACGGTGGTGTCAAACCACAGGGACGAGTCGCAATGAAGTGCCAAACCTCTGGTGTCCCAAAGACACAATGTGGTACCAAACCACTGGTGACCGTAGTCACGATAATCGAGTGATGGGGCCAACCCATCGTCTGATACCAAATCACTGGCGTCAATCCCGTATAATCAACTGTGGGGCCAACCCACCGTGGTACTAAGCCACTGGGACGAGACGCTGAGGTGCCAAACCTCTGGTGACCCAAAGTCACAATATATCACTGTGGTACCAAACCACTGGAGGTGCCAATCCTCTGGTGTCCCAAAGACACAGTGTCCCAAAGACACGGATATCATCATCCTCCCTCCACTCATATCACCCATCATCATACCATACTCATGTGATCATGCATATCATACAAGTCATACATATCATGCTAATATGTTTAACATCATATCTCATATCACATACACCCATAATCATGGTACCATATAGATCATCAGTAAGCTCATAATAATACTGACTTACCCGAGTCCAAGATCATACCCAAAAGGGTATCATATCAATCCATCAAACTGTCTCAATCCATTAATCAATCAGGTTGTTAACACATATTACTAGATATAAAGGGTGTTAGTTACACACCTGCTTAAGCGCAATCTCTAAGACCCAAAAGAAACGATCTACGGCGCCTTGATTACTGGCTCCTACAATCGGCCAAATAGGAGTTAGGCACTAAGACCATTCGGCCAAAGACTAAATAACCAAAGGGTTAATGTTGATCCCTCACCTTGCTATTGGTTTGATTTCTTATCCAACCCGAACCACAATGGTTCTCCTTCCAACAATCGGCTACACCAATCGATTAACAAAAGAATGACGGTTCCCTTGCTTGCTCCCACACTCCAATGACCCTATAACAAGATGATAATCAAAAGGTTAACACCCTTCCATAACCCAAAATTAACACAACACTTGAGAGATAAGGGAAATGGCCATTCGGCCAAGAGCTTACCAACACCCAAAATTCGGCCAAATAATAGGACTTCTAGGAGAGAAGAGATTCGGCTAAAATGCAAACCAAGAATAAAAGAAGATTCGGCCTAAGTGTTTAGCACACCCCTATATTCGGTTTTAAATGGAAAAACAAGGAAAAGAAAATAGAAGATGAGAATGAAGTTTCGGCAACAATGAATGAGAAAAGAAAGTAAAGGTTTGAGATGCAAGTGTTTGTGATTTCGGCACAAAGAAATGGGAAGATGAATGGAGAAAATAATGGAAGGGTTCAGTTTGAAACAGGTGAGAGTTTCGGCACAAAAGAAAGGAGAAGGGAAATGGAGAATTCGGCTTCACAATGAACAAAAGAAAAGGAGTTGAAGAGGAGAATATTCGGCTACCCAATGCTTGAATATTCGGTTCCAAAAGAAAGAAAATGAGCAAAAAGCACCCTTGAGAATTCGGCTACTATTGTCAACAAGAGAGAAAAAGAAAGAAAGAAAAAAAACAACAATAGCTTCAACCAAAAAGAATGACCGAAAATCCAAAAATGCCAAAAATGAATTCGGCATACCCTCCTACCACTTACCAAAACCGGCCAACCTCTCCCCCAAGCATCCAAGTTTCGGCCAACACCCCACCACACTCCTCAATATTCGGCCACCTCCCCACAATAGCTCCCAACCACTCATTTCAAATGAGTTTACCAAGTCTCACTCCTACAATCACTCTCCACCCACCAAGCCACCATTTGACCAAGTCCAAGGAGGAATTTGAACTTCATCCAACTCCTCCCTCCTATGCCGTCCAAAATGAACCCAAAATGTGAGATCTTTGCAGCTCGAACACTAGACTTCCACCCCATGCAGTTGACGCCACACCTAGCTCCCAAGTAGCGCATGCCTTGCCATCTTGCCAGCTCCTCTTTTGTGCAACAAAACATCAAATAAAATACATATCCCTCAGCTCCATCAGCTCCCCTCCTATAAAGCCTAAAAACTAAAATTTTCCTACCTACTCAGGCACACTCCTAGCCTACAATTAAGCCCCGACACTACACAAACACAACACAGCACACCAACACATGCAGTATCATGCAACAACAAAATAGCCCCTAACCCGGGATATTACAGGCTATATCGGTAGACTTTGATGATTTTGAGTCATGGTTATAATGGCATGTATAGGTGTTTTGTGTTTGATGAAATGGTCATTATTTATATGACTTGTAAATTTGGGACTTTGATTAATGAATAGATTGTTATGTTGGTATCTAAATGTGATGTTATAATTGTTGACATTTTGGCATTTTGGTCTTAAATGGTGAATGATGGAATGGTAAGTTAAATGCATGTTACGAAATGTTGTTTTAATATGCTTAAAGATTTTCATTGAGGTCTGATTTGATATGGAATTAGGTAGTGAGTATTGAGTAGATAAATGGCTAATTTGGTATGTTTGGATGTGGTTAGAATATGGCCAAGTTTACTAAGGTTTAGTGGTGATTGTTGTTAAATGGCCAAATTGGTATATTTGAGTATTATTGGTATGTGAACATTGTGGTAAATGTTGGTATAGAATTAGTTCCAATGGTTGGTTGATTTATGGCTAAACTTAGCAAATGTATAATCAAGTTTGATTGTTCTGATTAAGGTGCCCTTTAAGCATATTTGTTGTATGATTAAGTACTATGATGATCTAGCTTGAATATGCATGTGTTAGGTACAATTTGGATGCATGAAAATAGGTACATTTGGCTTGTATAAGTGACCAAGTTTTGGATGAGGAAAATGGCTTGAAAATGGCCTATTTTTCGTCCACACAGCCTAAGACACGGGCGTGTGTCTCAGCCATGTGTGACACACGGCCATGCGACATGGCCGTGTATCCCCTGTAGGTTTTATAGGTTGCATTTCGAGAGTTACACGGCCTAGCACACGAGTGTGTGGCTTGGACGTGTGAACCAAGTCAGAAAGTTACATGGGCACGGACACGGGCTAGGATACAATCGTGTGTCCCTACTTTGAATGTCTGCATGACTTGAGACATGGACGTGTGTCTCAGCCGTGTGAGTCACACGGCTTGGCCGCACAGCCGTGTGACCCTTGTAGTATGAATTTTTCTATTTTTTGCCATAAAATTCTAAATGTTTTCGATTTAGTCCCAAATTGTTTCTAAATTGTTTTTAAGGCCTCAAGGGCTTGAAAAAGGGACATTATGCATGTATTTGAATGGAATATGATGTGTTTTACAAAAGATTATAATCGAATGTTTTTAGTTAAAAGCTTCCAGTAATGCTCCGTAACCTTGTTCCAGCAAAGGATACGGGTTAGGGGTGTTACAATGTACCGCTCAATTTACTTAAAAGGATGATGTGTTATAAGATGAGTGCATGAAAGACCACTCACTGCAATTAAAGTACCACCATTTAATTCCAAGCTCGAGAGTATTTTCTCCCTTCATTACATCTCATTATGTACATATATATGTTTTTGCATTCATGATTCATATATGTACATGCATTGAGGACAATGCATCCCTTAAGTTTAGGGTGTCTTTTGCATCTAGACTGCATTAGATATTTAGTTTAGCATGCGTGTTTTGGTACTTTTTTCATTAGCCATAGCACACATAACTGCCAAAAAAATTTTGTTTAAAATGTGATGAGTGTATTTTTGTCTGTGATGTTCAATGAGGAACTTAATTCTTCGATAAACTTACAAAGTTGTGATAATGGATTAAGTGACTTTAGCTTAGGATAGTTTGCTTGTAAATTGGTCCCTAAAATTAGGATGTCCTAATTTCGATTACAATTGATCTATAGTAAGTTTCTTTTGATAAACTTAGAGACTCTTAAAGTTATATTGGGTAACATGGCAATACTCAATAATGAATTTTAAAAAAAAGCCATCAAATACTCCAATGCTGAGAACTGTCGAGTAAGTCAACACCACTTTGCTTGCTCCATTGTGTTGTTGACTAAAAAGGTGAGTTTGAGTAAGAGTGTGTAATAAAGAAAATTAGAGGCACTCCACTGTAGTAAAGGGCTGAATAGCTAAGGGGGTATTTGTTTGCTCTGTCAATCTTTTTAGTCAAAAGCCTTAGCTTCATGAGTGAGTATTCAAATCATGACATGGTTCAGTATTCGGCAATTTAGTATATGCTGCATTGTAATTGTCAAGTCAAACAATCATGTGATGAACTGAATCCCCTTGTAAAGAAAAGAAAAAATCATAATAAATGGTTATGTATGTACTTGAGTATGTAATAAGGCCAGATGAAATAAAAAAGAAGGAAAATTGAATTAGTTAAAAGATGAACTAAGTAAATTATGAGGTACTTACTATAGTGAAAATTGCATGAATGCTTAGAATTTCTCTTTCTTTTAGGGCAATATTTTCTGCACTGTATTTGCTAAAAAAGCTTATAACACTTGATCAAATATTTAGACATAGAAGATTGCTAAGAACTAAAGTACAAGATGCTCTTTAAATGGTCTAAATAGTGCAAAGGTGATTATCTTCCTATGGCAATTTTTTCGTTCATGCATTCATGCATATCTTTCTTGAAGACAAGTAATAACTCAGGTTTGAGGGTGTGATAACTCTTGAAAAGAGTTATAATTCATGCCTTTAAACTGGGTCAATTGTCTGTATTTAAGTCAACTTAGTTGTAACACCCCAAACCCGGTCAAAACACCACGACCGAATCTGGTATGTTACGAGGAAAAACGTATTTGAGAGGTTAAGTTTCTCGTTTACAAGTTCGATAAAAACTCCTTGAGAAAAATTTTGAACTTGTAGAAATCTTGGGCAGGATTGTTGAAAACTTCATGTGACATTTTGAAAACATTTTAAGAAGTTCAAAAAGTTTATTTCATTTGGAATTTCGAGTTGTCTCTTATTGTTACTTAAAACATATTTTGACTTAGTAGAAAATCGAGTTTTGATTTGAAAATCATTTGAGTTTTTTTTTTTAATATCAAACCATAGTATGATACCCGATGGTATGGTTTAAAACACATTGCAATATAATTTTGAAATCATTGTCTTTCCAAGTTTTAAGCATATTTTAGTTCAAATTATTTGTTAAGGCATAATAAAATTCTACTTTAAGCATAAACATAGGAAAAACATAATTTAAAGGCCGTTTACAATCCAAAATAAAACCAAATAGTAAAAAGTACGCTGAAGTACCCAAATTTTATAAAAGCTGAGCAAGTCTTTATTTAATCATGGCATGAGCACCTCGAGTCCATCCCGGCTCCATGTCCGCGTCTATGTGTCACCTGAAATGTCAAAGGAGAGGGTGAGTCACAAGACTCAGTGCATAAATCCCGCTCCCGATAAAACAACATGCTAACACACATCATATCATAGCAACATAATTAATGCACCCCGATCCTAGCCATCCATATCACCTTTCTACCCCGTGTGGTGCCAAACCACTGGTGGTGCCAAACCACTGGTGACCCAAATTCACGATATCCATAAGTGTGGTGCCAAACCACTGGTGACCCAAAGTCACGAATAATCCGATGATGGGGCCAACCCATCGTGTGATACCAAATCACTAGCGACAATCCCGTATCTCTCAAGTGGGGCCAACCCACGGTGGTGTCAAACCACAGGGACGAGTCGCAATGAGGTGCCAAACCTCTGGTGTCCCAAAGACACAGTGTGATACCAAATCACTGGTGACCGCAGTCACAAATCCGATGATGGGGCCAACCCATCGTGTGATACCAAATCACTGGCGTCAATCCCGTATAATCAACTGTGGGGTCAACCCACCGTGGTACTAAGCCACTGGGACGAGACGCTGAGGTGCCAAACCTCTGGTGACCCAAAGTCACAAAATATATCATCTGTGGTACCAAACCACTGGAGGTGCCAAACCTCTGGTGTCCCAAAGACACAGTGTCCCAAAGACACGGATATCATAATCCCTCTCCTCTCATTTCACCCATCAACATGCCATACTCATGTAAATTATGCATATCATGCAAGTCATGTATATCATGCCAATATGCCTAGCATTACATTTCATAGCATACATAGTATAGATCATAATATTGGATGTATCAACAATATAACTTGTAATGCTACAGACTTACCCGGATCCGTACATATACCCCATTTGGGTACCAAATAATCCATCATACTGTTTTGGTTTTAACAAAGCAATCAGAGTTATTAACAATATTACTATGTATGGAGTGTGTTAGTTACACACCTGGTATAATGCAGTCTTTAACACTAAGAGAATCGATCTAAAGTCCCTTGATTATCTTGCACCTAAAACAATCGGCCAACCCAAGTATTAGGACTCATACCATTCGGCCAACACCAGGGGTTAGCAACCAAAACCATACGGCCAAGACCAAATTAAACCAAAAGGTGCATCGCTTAATCTTTACCTTGCAGATGGTTTGGTTTCCTACCAAACCTCGAACCAACAGTGGTTCTCCTTCCAACAATCGGCACCCTATAAAGACAAATAGTTAATCTCTAATCACCTTTGACTTAATCGAAAACAAAAGATTGAACTACCAATAATATACCAATCACTTACCCTTCACTTACTAATCGATTAATAGAGTAGAAAACTCTTCTTGATTACTTTTCAATATCCAAGGACCCTATAAGAGATGATTAAACAAATGGTTAACCCTCTTCCACCAACCAAAATCGGCACCAAGCCAAACCAAAATCGACATAACACTAGAGTGGAAAGAGAAATGGCCATTCGACCAAAAACTTACCAACCTCCAAACGATTGAAGCAAGAACCCCAACACTCTATTGATGTTCAGCCAAAATGAAAACTAATAGAGGAGAATAGAGATTCGGCTAAAATTAAAAATTAAAGCAAAGAATATGTGCTCAAGAAGAAAGAGAGAATCGGCCAAGGTTCTGAGAAGAAGAGAGAAAATGGAAAAGAGATAGGTGCTTTTCGATTTTGGAGAAAAAGAAATGGAATAGATGAATGAAGATTTCGGTTTAGGGACAAGGTAAGTTTCGGCACTAATGAGAACTTAAGAAAATATGAAAGTAAGAGAATGGCTAATTCGGCTTCACACAATGAACAAAAGAAACGAAGATGAAGAGAAGGATATTAGGCCACCAAGAAATTTGAGAGAAAAACCAAGCTAGATTCGGCAACCAAATGTTTTGACTTTCGGTTTCAAAGAAATGCAGAAAATGAGAGAAACACTCCTTAGAACTTTCGGCTACTTGACAAAAAGGAAAAAAAACTTTGTTTGACACTCCCTATGACCGAAAATGCCTAAGAGAATGCCAAAAAGGCAAAAATGCATTTCGGCTAGCACCTCCCCACACTAAGCCGTCACTTCCCCCACTCCAAACTCCCTAAAATTCGGCCATAAACCCCACAAGCACTCACCACCACTCATTTCAAATGAGTTTACCAAGTCTCCCTCCTACAATCACTCTCCATCCACCAAGCCACAATTTGACCAAGTCTTAGGCAGAGTTTGAACTGCCTACAACTCCTCCCCTCCATGCCGTCAAAATGAGTGACAAAATGTGGGATCTCCGCAGCTCGAACACAAGTCCTCCACCCTTGCACTTGACGCCACACCTAGCTCCCAAGTAGCGCCTTGCTCTGCCACTTTGCCAGCTCCTCTTTTGTGCAACAAGACACCAAATAATATTCTTAAACCCCAGCTCCATCAGCTCCCCTTACTTAGGCCTAAAACTAAAATTTTCTTACCACTCCGGCTCCCTCCTAGCTTACAACTAAGCCCCTAAAACATAGAAATAGCAACATAGCACACCAACACATGCAGAACATGCCATAACAAAAATAGCCCCTAACTCGGGATATTACAGTTCTACCCCCTTAAAATAATTTCGACCTCGAAATTACCTGATCAGAAGAGTTGCGGGTATTGCTGTTTCATCGCATCCTCGGGTTCCCACGTAGCTTCTTCCACGCCATGATTCCGCCAAAGTACCTTCACCACAGGCACCGATTTCCTACGTAGGACCTTCACATCTCGATCTAGAATCTGCACAGGTTCCTCCTCCATAGTTAAATCTGGATTTACCTCGATCTCTTCCACTGCTACCACATGCGACGGATCTGAACGATAATGCCGAAGCATCGAAACGTGAAATACGTCGTGAATCTGACTTAGCTCTGCTGGCAACTCAAGCTGATACGCTACTGGTCCAACTCGTCTCAGAACCTTATACGGCCCAATAAACCTCGGACTCAACTTGCCTTTCTTCCCGAACCTTAACACCTTTTTCCACGGCGAGACCTTCAGAAAAACTCGATCCCCCACAGCAAACTCTATATCTCTCCGTTTAAGATCGGCATAAGACTTCTGTCGGTCCAAAGCTTCCTTCAATCGAACCTGAATCAACTTAACCTTGTCTTCAGTCTCAGCAACTAACTCTGGTCCCAACAACTGACGTTCACCCAACTCCGTCCAACACGCAGGTGAGCGACACTTCCTACCGTACAACGCCTCATATGGTGCCATATTGATACTCGCTTGGTAACTGTTGTTGTAGGCAAACTCAGCTAATGGCAGAAACTCCTCCCAACAACCCCTGAAATCCAGAACACAACCTCTCAGCATGTCTTCTAAGATCTGAATAACCCTTTCCGACTGCCCGTCAGACTACGGGTGAAAAGCCGTGCTGAAATCCAATCGAGTACCCAGAGCCTGATGCAACGCTTTCCAGAACCTTGACGTAAATCTAGGATCCCTATCCGAATTATCGAAACTGGCACACCGTGCAACCTCACTATCTCTGACACATACAGCTTCGCTAGCTTCTGAAGTGAGTAGTCGACCCTCACCGGAATGAAGTGAGCTGATTTAGTCAGTCGATCCACCACTACCCAAACTGAATCCTTCTTGCTTGGCGTAAGCGGTAATCCGCTGACGAAATCCATGGTTATCCTTTCCCACTTCCACTGAGGAATCGTCACAGGCTGAAGCAAACCTGACGGCAACTGATGCTCAGCCTTGACCTGCTGACAAGTCAGACACTTCCCTACAAACTCTGTCACCTCTTTCTTCAACCCAGGCCACCAAAACTGCTCTCTAAGATCCCTATACATCTTGCTACCTCCAGGATGCATAGCATAAGGACTGCTATGTGCGTCCTGCAGAATCTTCTGCCTCAGCTCAACATCTTTAGGCATACAAGCCTTACCTCGAAAACACAATACCTCATCACTAGACAAGCTGTAACCCTCCAAACCACCATCCTGCACTTGCAACCTTCGCGCACTTAGAACCTCATCCTCTAACTGTTTCTCTCTGATCTGCTCAACCCAGGTGGGCTTAACCTGCAACTCTGCCAGAATACTCCCGTCGTCATACAAGCTCAAATGGGCAAACATCGTTCTTAAGTCCGAAACAACCTTTCAGCTCAACGCGTCTGCCACCACGTTAGCCTTGCCCGGATGATACTCAATCGAACAGTCGTAGTCTTTAAGCAACTCAACCCATCTGCGCTGCCTCAAATTCAAATCTTTCTGAGTCAGGAGATACTTCAAACTCTTATGATCGGTGTAGACTATCGATCTCTCTCCGTACAAGTAGTGCCTCCAAATCTTTAAGGCGAAGACTACAGCCGCTAGCTCCAAATCGTGCGTTGGATAGCTGACCTCATGTGGCCTCAGCTGCCGAGAAGCGTAAGCCACAACCTTACCTTCTTGCATCAGCATACAACCCAATCCCATATGTGATGCATCGCAATACACTGTGAATTCCTTACCAGCCTCAGGTTGAATCAAAACCGGAGCCTCAGTTAAAATCTTCTTTAACTTATCGAAGCTTTCTTGCTGTTTCTCAGTCCATACAAACGGAACCTCTTTCCTCAACAACTTGGTCATCGGCGCTGCAATCAACGAGAAACCCTCTACAAACCTTCGGTAGTATCCAGCCAAACCCAGAAAACTCCGAATCTCAGCCACTGACTTCGGCGGCTTCCAATCCAAAACTGCCTCAATCTTCCGAGGATCCACCCTAATCCCCTCAGCTGACACTACATGACCCAAGAAAGTCACTTCTCGAAGCCAGAACTCGCACTTACTGAACTTAGCATAAAGCTGCTTTTCCCTCAAAATCTGCAACACCACTCGCAAATGCGCATCATGCTCTTCTTCTGTCCTTGAGTACACTAAAATGTCATCTATGAAAACCACAACGAACTGATCCAAATACTGTTGAAACACCCTATTCATCATATCCATGAATGCTGCCGGTGCGTTAGTCAACCCGAACGGCATTACCAGAAATTCGTAGTGCCCATACCGAGTCCGAAACACTGTCTTGTGGATATCGGCCTCCTTTACCTTCAATTGGTGATACCCAGACCTCAAGTCGATCTTAGAGAATACCGCTGCACCCTTCAGCTGATCAAACAAATCATCTATCCGTGGCAACGGATACTTGTTTTTAATCGTCAGCTTATTCAACTGGCGGTAGTCTATACACATCCGCATTGTACCATCTTTCTTCTTAACAAAGAGTACCGGCGCACCCCACGGCGAAACACTTGGCCTGATAAAACCCCGATCCAATAACTCCTGGATCTGAGCCTTAAGCTCTACCAATTCCTTTGGAGCCATCCTATACGGAGCAATAGACACTGGCGCAGTCCCGGGTAATAGATCTATCCCAAACTCTACCTCGCGATCTGGCGGCAAACCCGGAAGCTCCTCAGGAAACATATCAGCAAATTCCTTAACTGTACGAACTTTCTCTACAGCAGACTCTTTAGCCTCCAAGGCATACACATGAACCACATATGCTTCACAGCCCTTCCTGACCATCTTCTCCGCTTTCAGAGCAGATACCACATTTGATAAGTAATCTCTCCTATTACCTATCATAGCCACTTCATCACCCTCAACCGTCTTAAGAACCATGCGCTTGGCCACGCAATCCAACTTTGCCCGGTACTTGACCAACCAGTCCATACCAAGAATCAGATCGAACTCCCCAAACGGCAGTTCCATCAGATCAGCAGCAAACACTACCCCTTGGAGTTCTAGGGGTACATCTCTAAACAGCTTATCTACTACTACAGAGTGACCTAAAGGGCTAATCACAGTCATCTGCCTAGAAGATATCTCAGAGTCTAAATCCATGGTCTTAACTATACTACTGGCAACATAAGAGTGCGTCGAACCCACATCAATCAAAGCAGTATAAGGAGAACCAAAGATCAAGAACGTACCGGTTATGACGTCCGGTGCGTCGCCCTCCTCTCGGCGCCTCGCTGCATACACTAATCCAGGCTGTCTGGCCTCCGAACTACCCGCACCTCTGCCCGGTGCTACACGGCCCCGACCAGAACCATTACCACCTCTGCCATTACCACGGCCCCTCTGCGGTGGCGGTCCATTACCCCTGAACTGATTACGGCCCTGACTCTCAGACTGGATCCTGGCCAGCTTACGCGGACAGTCTCTCACGCGATGATCCAGAGAACCACACTCAAAACAACCTTTTCCTCCGGTCCAGCAACCACCCCAATGAGATTTCCCACACTGATTACACTGCGGCGGTCCCTGCCTAGCAGCAACGAACCTAGCAAACTGATTCCGCCCACTCGGTCTAGCCCTTTTCTGCAGATTACCTGACGATCCAGAAGACCCAAAGCTCCTCTTATGCCTATTTCTGTCCATGCCCTGCCTCACTGACTCCTTAACACCCTCGGCTACCTTAGCCTTCTCAACTAAGACAGCAAACTCACGCTCCTGCTGTGGAGCAATCAGCAGTCTCAACTCGTCTCTCAGACCATCCTCAAAACGAACACACCTCTCATGTTCAGTGGCCACAATGCCCCTGGCATACCTACTCAGCTTCAAGAACTCAGCCTCGTACTCAGAAACAGACTTACTCCCCTGAACAAGCCTCAGAAATGCCTTTCGCTGGGAGTCAATATAACTAGCTCCAATGTACTTCTTCTGGTAAGCAGCCCTGAAATAATCCCAAGTCAGATCCTCTGTCGCCACACTGTCCCGAACCGTGAGCCACCACTGTTATGACTCATCCCGAAGAAGCGATACTATGCCCTTCAGCTTCTCCTCAGCAGTCAGGTCCAGATCATCCATGATCCGCTCTGTTGTCTCCAGCCAATATTCAGCAGTGCTGGGAGCAACACCAAAAACACCTCGAAAGAATTCAGCCCCGTTTGCCCGGAGTCGCTCAGGCACGGATTTCCTAACTCCTGCACCACCACCTACTCCAGCTACTCTTTCTAACACTCGCAGCATCGCCTGTGACACTGCGTCATCCCCGGTCTGATCTTGGAACTCACCACCTCCAGCTGGTGGCGGTACTGGTATCTCATTTTCTGACCCCCCAGATCCTACGGGTTCAGAAACCGTCATCCTACCACGACCTCGTCCACGAGTATTACGAGCGCGTCCACCTCGAGTGCTCATGACTAGAATTTCTACGTATCTGATTTAAGAGTTTTATGCATCAGTATTTATTCCACTGTTTTTAAAGCAAAGTCTTATGAATATTTAAGGCTTTGTTTTCGCGAGTTCACAGAATCCTATCAGTTTCAATCTCTAAAGTAATCCTACTATTGCTAACCATCCAATCATCTTATATCCAACAAATCACAAGCAATAGAAAAGGGGTACTTACCTGGGCGAACTGGGCCGGAGACTCGGTGCCATGCCTTTCAAACCATAGAAACACTTAAAATAGACTTTTGAAAACATTTTGGGCCTCAGGCCCACAGCCGAGCCTTTGAACTTGGCTCTGATACCACAATTGTAACACCCCAAACCCGGTCAAAACACCACGACCGAATCTGGTATGTTACGAGGAAAAACGTATTTGAGAGGTTAAGTTTCTCGTTTACAAGTTCGATAAAAACTCCTTGAGAAAAATTTTGAACTTGTAGAAATCTTGGGCAGGATTGTTGAAAACTTCATGTGACATTTTGAAAACATTTTAAGAAGTTCAAAAAGTTTATTTCATTTGGAATTTCGAGTTGTCTCTTATTGTTACTTAAAACATATTTTGACTTAGTAGAAAATCGAGTTTTGATTTGAAAATCATTTGAGTTTTTTTTTTTAATATCAAACCATAGTATGATACCCGATGGTATGGTTTAAAACACATTGCAATATAATTTTGAAATCATTGTCTTTCCAAGTTTTAAGCATATTTTAGTTCAAATTATTTGTTAAGGCATAATAAAATTCTACTTTAAGCATAAACATAGGAAAAACATAATTTAAAGGCCGTTTACAATCCAAAATAAAACCAAATAGTAAAAAGTACGCTGAAGTACCCAAATTTTATAAAAGCTGAGCAAGTCTTTATTTAATCATGGCATGAGCACCTCGAGTCCATCCCGTCTCCATGTCCGCGTCTATGTGTCACCTGAAATGTCAAAGGAGAGGGTGAGTCGCAAGACTCAGTGCATAAATCCCGCTCCCGATAAAACAACATGCTAACACACATCATATCATAGCAACATAATTAATGCACCCCGATCCTAGCCATCCATATCACCTTTCTACCCCGTGTGGTGCCAAACCACTGGTGGTGCCAAACCACTGGTGACCCAAAGTCACGATATCCATAAGTGTGGTGCCAA
Source organism: Gossypium australe (assembly GCA_005393395.2). NCBI lineage: Eukaryota > Viridiplantae > Streptophyta > Magnoliopsida > Malvales > Malvaceae > Gossypium > Gossypium australe. Next base: position 73,737,231 of record CM016616.1, read on the forward strand.
ACCACTGGTGACCCAAAGTCACGAATAATCCGATGATGGGGCCAACCCATCGTGTGATACCAAATCACTAGCGACAATCCCGTATCTCTCAAGTGGGGCCAACCCACGGTGGTGTCAAACCACAGGGACGAGTCGCAATGAGGTGCCAAACCTCTGGTGTCCCAAAGACACAGTGTGATACCAAATCACTGGTGACCGCAGTCACAAATCCGATGATGGGGCCAACCCATCGTGTGATACCAAATCACTGGCGTCAATCCCGTATAATCAACTGTGGGATCAACCCACCGTGGTACTAAGCCACTGGGACGAGACGCTGAGGTGCCAAACCTCTGGTGACCCAAAGTCACAAAATATATCATCTGTGGTACCAAACCACTAGAGGTGCCAAACCTCTGGTGTCCCAAAGACACAGTGTCCCAAAGACACGGATATCATAATCCCCCTCCTCTCATTTCACCCGTCAACATGCCATACTCATGTAAATTATGCATATCATGCAAGTCATGTATATCATGCCAATATGCCTAGCATTACATTTCATAGCATACATAGTATAGATCATAATATTGGATGTATCAACAATATAACTTGTAATGCTACAGACTTACCCGGATCCGTACATATACCCCATTTGGGTACCAAATAATCCATCATACTGTTTTGGTTTTAACAAAGCAATCAGAGTTATTAACAGTATTACTATGTATGGAGTGTGTTAGTTACACACCTGGTATAATGCAGTCTTTAACACTAAGAGAATCGATCTAAAGTCCCTTGATTATCTTGCACCTAAAACAATCGGCCAACCCAAGTATTAGGACTCATACCATTCGGCCAACACCAGGGGTTAGCAACCAAAACCATACGGCCATGACCAAACTAAACCAAAAGGTGCATCGCTTAATCTTTACCTTGCAGATGGTTTGGTTTCCTACCAAACCTCGAACCAACAGTGGTTCTCCTTCCAACAATCGGCACCCTATAAAGACAAATAGTTAATCTCTAATCACCTTTGACTTAATCGAAAACAAAAGATTGAACTACCAATAATATACCAATCACTTTCCCTTCACTTACTAATCGGTTAATAGAGTAGAAAACTCTTCTTGATTACTTTTCAATATCCAAGGACCCTATAAGAGATGATTAAACAAATGGTTAACCCTCTTCCACCAACCAAAATCGGCACCAAGCCAAACCAAAATCGACATAACACTAGAGTGGAAAGAGAAATGGCCATTCGACCAAAAACTTACCAACCTCCAAACAATTGAAGCAAGAACCCCAACACTCCATTGATGTTCGGCCAAAATGAAAACTAATAGAGGATAATAGAGATTCGGCTAAAATTAAAAATTAAAGCAAAGAATATGTGCTCAAGAAGAAAGAGAGAATCGGCCAAGGTTCTGAGAAGAAGAGAGAAAATGGAAAAGAGATAGGTGCTTTTCGATTTTGGAGAAAAAGAAATGGAATAGATGAATGAAGATTTCGGTTTAGGGACAAGGTAAGTTTCGGCACTAATGAGAACTTAAGAAAATATGAAAGTAAGAGAATGGCTAATTCGGCTTCACACAATGAACAAAAGAAATGAAGATAAAGAGAAGGATATTCGGCCACCAAGAAATTTGAGAGAAAAACCAAGCTAGATTCGGCAACCAAATGCTTTGACTTTCGGTTTCAAAGAAATGCAAAAAATGAGAGAAACACTCCTTAGAACTTTCGGCTACTTGACAAAAAGGAAAAAAAACTTTGTTTGACACTCCCTATGACCGAAAATGCCTAAGAGAATGCCAAAAATGCAAAAATGCATTTCGGCTAGCACCTCCCCACACTAAGCCGTCACTTCCCCCACTCCAAACTCCCTAAAATTCGGCCATAAACCCCACAAGCACTCACCACCACTCATTTCAAATGAGTTTACCAAGTCTCCCTCCTACAATCACTCTCCACCCACCAAGCCACAATTTGACCAAGTCTTAGGCAGAGTTTGAACTGCCTACAACTCCTCCCCTCCATGCCGTCAAAATGAGTGACAAAATGTGGGATCTCCGCAGCTCGAACACAAGTCCTCCACCCTTGCACTTGACGCCACACCTAGCTCCCAAGTAGCGCCTTGCTCTGCCACTTTGTCAGCTCCTCTTTTGTGCAACAAGACACCAAATAATATTCTTAAACCCCAGCTCCATCAGCTCCCCTTACTTAGGCCTAAAACTAAAATTTTCTTACCACTCCGGCTCCCTCCTAGCTTACAACTAAGCCCCTAAAACATAGAAATAGCAACATAGCACACCAACACATGCAGAACATGCCATAACAAAAATAGCCCCTAACCCGGTATATTACATTAGTTGCACTAGATATTATTTTAGCAAATTTAGAACATTACATAAGAAGCATGGATGGTGCTTAAATATTATTATTTCTTACCTTTAATTGCATATGGAAAGGTTGCACAAGATGTGGAGAAAGAAATAAAGGAGTCAAAGTTTGCCAGGGCAAAAGGTTAGTCAGATTGCCAACTCGCATGCTATGGAAATTCCAAGAAGACAGAGTCAACACTCAACACATACCAGTTTCAGCCCAAATGTACTTGTAGCAAGAAAATCTACCTAAAAAATAGGAGAAAATAATCTTGGGTTATCTGTTTTTATCCTAGAAAAAAAATTTAAAAGGAAACGATAATCTTAGGTTGTTGGTTTTTATCCTAGAAAAAAAAGAATTTAAAAAAGGAGAAGATAATCTTAGGTTTTTGAAAAAAGAATTAAAAAAGAGGATAAGTTGAATTGTAGTTTCATCAAGTGGCTGTAGTATGAGAAGAGTGGTTTTCAACCCTTGCAACCTTATATCGGTATTGTTGGGTAGTATTGGTTGCATATTGCCAATCCCAGAACCATATAAGTTTTTGCCAAACTATCCCATCTCTATCATCATTAACATATTGAGACCCTCTAATTTGTTAAACTTTGGTGTTGTCTAATTGAGAATTAATAATCTGGAGAATATATCTGGACTAAACATATCCCCTTCTTAGAAATTTCATATCTGACTTTGTTCCCATTTACTAATTCTTGAACCTTCAAACCCTCCTCTATAGATTCGTCGAGAGGGACTACCTTCTCTAAGGATTGGAGAATGTTTACAATTATGATATCCTCCATTATGTTCTGATCTTGTTCATTTCCCCTACCTGATGACCTAGAGATTGCTAAAAGGATGATGCCAACTTCCAATTCATCATTGCATTTGGTTGTTATTTCCTCGCTAGGCTTTGTCTCTTTCTGAATATCCTCTTGTGATTATCTTTTACTCTCAGAATTATCTTGCTATTCATACTTTAAGGTTGCTCATATTGGGGAACAATAGGTTTTACGTTCACACTCATGTAACACTCCTGTAGATCCGCATCGGTTTCACTACTCAGTTGACTTAACTCTAGCATTAATAGTCTCTGGTTCTCCTGAATCTCCCACTCTTCATAGACTCCTTCTTCTTAAATGCCACTGTCATAATCTATCTCATCATCTGAGCATATACAATCGAAGTTGTCCATGGTGTTTGCTAACCTAATTTCAACAGTCACTATGGTAGTTTTATTTTTTCTTTACAAAGGGGTATAATGAGATTTCTTGAAGAACAAAGAACTGTCAGTGATGTTAATGTAACAGTCCGATTTATATCCTAGTCGGAATAGTGGTTTCAGGACCACAAATCCGAGTCTAAATAATATTTTAATATTATTTTCTATGTCGTTAATATGAGATTAAGCATGTGCTAAACTTTCGTAAGTTAAATTGTTTGTCTGTGTGTTTAATTTGACAAAAGGATTAAATTATATTAAATGTGAAAGTTGCTTGCTATTTGTTAAAGTACCTAGTGTTGTGGCTTTGTAAGGTTGGAGGCCTTATATGGCAATTTGCTCATTTTTATTTATAGTGGACAGTAATGGTCATTATTGACCTTATATATATATGTTTGGTTTTATATTATAAAAGGTTAATAATGTCATTTTTGAATTAAAATGTTTTATAATAAAAACAAAGTATGAAAAAAAAAGACATTATTTCATTCATCTTTTGCCCGAATATTAGAGAAGGAAGAAAGGCTTAAGTTCTTTTGATTTTTGACACTTTTAAGCTTGAATTCAAGGTATGTTTTTAGTCGGTTTTTGATAATTTTTATGTTTTTGCAACCGTTGCTTTGATAGCTTCAAAACCCATGTGTTAATTTGATGAATTGGTGATGTTTGTGAGTTATGCCATTGATGATATGTTAAGCTTTTTGATGATTTTTGGTGTTAAATGAAAGATATGAGTTAGATGAACATACTTTGTTCTTGAAGTTTTGATAAATTTAGCTAATTAGGGCTAAATTGAGAAAATAGAAAGTTGAGGGACTAAATTGCAAATTTGATGAAATATTTGGACTTATATAGTCCCTAGAGAGGCTTGGCCAAGCATGTGTATATGTGGATTTTGTGAATTTGGTGTTTTGTGAAAAATAGACTAGATTGATAAAATGTGCAAATGTGAGGGCTAAATTGCAAATAGCCCTAAATGTATGTCTTTGGATTGAATTGAATGAACTAGTGAATAAAAGGGTTAGTTCTGAATATGTTTAGATCAAGAACCGAGGAGAACGGATTTAGATCGCGAGAAAGCGAAAGTAAACGAGTAGTCGTTTCTATTCCGATAAACCGAATCTGAGGTAAGTCACTATGCAAATAAACGTACTTGTTTGATATTATATGTGTTCATATGGTTAATGTTGACTATGAAGGTTTATAAGAAGTTATGAAAATGAATTCCGAGAGAAGTTCGATATAGTGATTAAGTCCAATAAGTCCCGTGCGAACCTAGGAATAAATAGGATTAGCTATGTCATGACATAGGTAACTGTTCTGTTTTATCATGTAAGACCACGTCTGGGACGTTGGCGTTGATTTGAGATTTGTGTAAGACCCTGTCTGGGATAGTGGCACCGATATCTAAATATGTGTAAGACCACGTCTGGGACATTGGCATTAATATAAGATTTACGTATAAGACCACGTCTGGGATGTTGGCATCATTATGATTTTTACGTGTAAGACCATGTCTGGGACATTGGCATCGTTCTGATTTGTGTAAGACCCTGAGCAGGACAGTGGTATCGATATCTGAGTGCACGTAAGACCTCATCTGGGACGATGGCATTGTACTACTATTCCGAGCTTTTAAATTATCCTATTAGATTCCTTATGGTTCAACGGGCAAGTATGAAATACGAATGACAAATCCGAGCTTTGATAGATTAAGTAAATGAATGTTCGATTCAGGTATGTTGGTCATACACCAAATGTGTATATAAGGTAAGTGACTAAGTGTTTTACTATGATGGATTGGAAATATGATACATGAAAGCATATATGAAAAACTATGTGTTTGTGATTCTTGAATTGATAAATGTGGCAATTTGGCCAAGAATATGAATCAAAGTATAAATGTGAGAAATGTACCTTGTAGAAGAAATATGCCAATGTGGTTATATGCTTACATGCTTTACTTATCAAGTTTGTTTGTGTATTTACTTACTAAGCTTTTGCAAGCTTACTCTCTGTATGTTTTTTCTTTGTTCTGTAGGTCGTCTAAGCTACTGATAGGCTTGGGACTGCCACGGATCGTCATCACACTACTAAAACTTATTTTGGTACACTTTGAAAATGTATATAGCTCAATATGGCATGTATAGACTAGTTTTGGTATAAGTTGTATAACGAACTTAGCCATGTGATTTGGATAATTATGTTTTGCTAATATGCCTTAATAAATGTGATATGTGAAGTTGTTTTGGCATGATTAGTTGATATATGAAATGGTTATGAGATGGTAAGTATATATTGATGAAAGGAGCTTGGTATAATTTAGATTTAGTCATGCAAATTGGTATGTTTGGAATTGGTTTGAATGGTTTGTAGTGTGATTACCTTAGTTGGCAAATATGCATGAATTGGTTGATTATTTTGGTATGTTATGATGGTAAAATGTGCATGAGACATCTTGTTAAATATGGCTTGTAGGTTTGACCCTTATGGGTGGCATTTTGGCCTCATAAATGGCCTATAATGTCACACGGTTGTGGCACACGGGCGTGCCTAACGACCGTGGGTGAATTGTAGGATGTAGTTTAACATCACACGGCCTCGACACGGGCGTGTCATCTGGCCGTGGTGTGCAAATCCGTAGCTAGCATAAAAGTATACGGCCAAACACACGGGCGTGCTTGGTGGCCGTGGTGGGGAAGTCACTATATGACCTAAAAGTACACGGCCATGTTACACAGGCGTGCCTCCCCTGTAGTTTAGTAAAGTTTTAAATTTTTCGAGAATTCTCTATGTGTTTCGATTTAGTCCTGACTCAAATTGTAAGCATGCTTAAGGTCTTGATGACCCGTTTAAGGGACATTATGTCTGAGAATGTTGATTGAATGTATGATTTTGTCTGCGAACGTTTTCGATATGTATGGTATCACTCCTAACCTTAATCCGGCGACGGGCACGGGATAGGGGTGTTACATTTGGTTGGTATCAGAGCTACGATTTAGCCGATTCTCGGGCTAACGTAGCGTGTTAGAGTCTAGCTATACATGCCATATATCTGAATTGTGATAGTGTGATGAATCCTGACGTATAGTAATGGATCTCGAAAGAGCCATAGCTGACGACGTAGAAAGTAATGCGCCTGCTCCCGCGCAAGGGACAGTGCCCTCTGATTCGAGACCGGCTACGAGCGGTCATGAGGGAGAAGCTAAACAAGCTTTCTTCCAGATGATGAGTGAGTGGTTCACTCAGTTCGTAAGAAATAACCTGACTGTTTCACAGCCTCCGCCCCTAATTAATCCCCATCAGACATCCGATATACCTCCGGCTGTAAATCTGAATCTGTTGAATAAGCCTCCTGTTGACAAGATCCGTAAGTATGGGGTCGAGGAATTCTGGGCTACTAAAGATGATGATGCTGAAAAAGCCGAGTTCTGGATTGAAAATACCATTCGGGTATTCGATGAAATGTCTTTGACTTTGGAAGAATGCATAAAGTGTGTTGTATCGTTACTTCGGGATGCAGCCTATCAATGGTGGAAAACCTTAATTTTTGTTGTTCCGAGAGAACGAGTAACGTGGGACTTCTTTCAGATCGAGTTCTGGAAGAAATATATCAGTGAGAGGTTCGTTGATCAGAAACGAAAGGAATTTTTGGAACTTAAACAAGGCCGAGTGACTGTTTCTGAGTATGAGGGAGAATTCGTGAGACTGAGTCAGCATGCTCGGGAATGTGTATCTTCTGAAGCTATAATGGGTAAAAATTCAAAGATGGCCTTAATGAAGACATCCGTTTGTTAGTTGGGATTTTAGAAATAAAAGAGTTTGTGGTACTTGCTGACAAAGCTTGTAAAGCTGAGGCACTTGGGAAAGATAAGAGAAAAGCTGAGTCTGAAGTTCGTGATGTGAGAAAGAGATTTCCGAGCAAATCATTCCAGTCATCTTCGAAGAGATTCAAAGAATATCAGAGTCGTTCTAGAGATAATGTGGGACATTTGAATAGAAATCAATTTAGACCGCAAATGAGTTCTAAAACCTCAGCAACTTCAGTGGCTAGCGTGGGAAATGCTCAATCTGAGAGACCTGAATGTAAACATTGCAAAAAAAGGCATCCGGGAAGTTGTAGATTGAATGACAGAGCTTGCTTCAGATGTGGATCGCCTGATCATTTTATCCGTGATTGCCCTGAGTCTGTCGAGCCAGAACCTATTCAGAATTTGAGGTCTGATAATGCATCTGCAAGAGGTAGATCGACGAAGAATGTAAGAAATGTCAATGGTAGTTAGAGAACTATAAGAGACAATGTTGTTCGATCTGAAGCTAGACCGCTTGCCAGAGCGTATGCTATCCGAGCTCGTGAGGAAGCTTCATCACCTGATGTATTAACTGGTACTTTTACTCTTTATGATACTTCTGTGATTGCTTTGGTAGACCCTGGTTCTACACATTCATATATATGCATGAATTTAGTATTCAGCAAAACTTTGCCTGTAGAGTCTACTGAGTTTGCTATGAAAGTATTGAACCCCTTAGGTAAAAGTGTCCTTGTTGACAAAGTATGCAAGAACTGTCCATTACTTTTTCGAGATATTTGTTTCCCTGTTGATCTGATGCTTTTGCCATTTGATGAATTTGATATTATTCTGGGTATGGATTGGTTGTTTATGCATGATGCTGTTGTGAACTGTAAAAGAAAGACTATAGATTTGAAAGGTCCGAATAATGAGATTGTACGGGTTGAATCTGATGATTTAAATGATTCGTCTACTATGATATCTGTTTTGAAAGCTCAGAATTATGTGAAAAAGGGTTACGAGGCATATTTTGCTTATATGAATGATTCAAGAGTATCAGAGAAGAAGGTTGAGTCAGTGCCTGTAGTCTGTGAGTTTTCTGATGTGTTCCCTGAAGAATTGCAGGGTTTGCCTCCAATTCGTGAAGTTGAGTTCGGTATTGAGTTGCTACCTGGTACCACACCTATTTCGATAGCTCCGTATAGGATGGCACCAACAGAGTTAAAAGAGTTAAAGTCACAGTTGCAAGAATTGACTGATAGAGGGTTTGCTAGACCGAGTTTCTCGCCTTGGGGTGCTACTCTTCTGTTCGTGAAAAAGAAAGATGGCACGATGAGAATGTGTATTGATTATCGTCAGTTGAATAAGGTAACAATAAAGAATAAATACCCGTTGCCCAGAATCGACGATTTATTTGATCAGTTAAAAGGAGCTACTGTGTTTTCCAAGATTGATCTGAGATCGGGATACTATCAGTTGAGAGTGAAAGATTCAGACATTCCGAAGACTGCTTTCAGAACGAGGTACGGGCATTATGAGTTTCTAGTTATGCCATTTGGACTAACAAACGCTCCTGTTGTTTTTATGGATTTGATGAACAGAATTTTCAGACCGTATCTAGATCAATTTGTTGTTGTATTCATTGATGATATTTTGATTTATTCACATGATGAAAATGAGCATGCTGAACATCTGAGAATTGTGCTGCAAACTTTGAGAGAAAAGCAATTATACGCGAAACTCAGCAAATGTGAATCCTGGTTGCATGAGGTTAGCTTTCTAGGACATATTGTGTCAGCTTCTAAAATTTGAGTGGATCCGAGTAAGATTTCTGCTATTCTGGATTGGAAACCTCCGAGAAACGTGTCTGAAGTCCGTAGTTTTCTGGGACTTGCTGGTTATTACCGCAGATTTGTAAAAGGGTTTCCAGTGATAGCTACTCCTTTGACTAGATTACTTCAGAAAGATGTCAGATTTGAATGGTCAGATAAATGTCAGAAAAGTTTTGATCAGTTGAAAACTCTGTTAACCGAAGCTCGAGTATTAGTACAGCCAGAATCGGGTAAAGAATTTGTTATATACAGTGATGCTTTGTTTAATGGTTTGGGATGTGTTTTGATGCAGGAAGGCAAAATGATAGCTTATGCCTCGAGACAGTTAAAGCCTCATGAGAAGAACTATCCGACACATGATCTTGAGTTAGCTGCGATTGTGTTTGCACTTAAGATTTGGCGTCATTATCTATACGGTGAGAAATGTCACATATTTTCAGATCACAAAAGTTTGAAATATTTGATGACTCAAAAAGATTTGAACTTACGTCAAAGAAGATGTGTAACACCCTGGTTTTAGGGGTTAGATTTTTGGTGCTTAGTTCGGGTGTTGGCACACTTCAGTGTGTGGTTGGGTGAGTTTTAGGGGTCCTGAGAACCCTAGAAGGTGGGGCAATGCCTTAGAAAATTTTTGGTTTTTAGTGTTGAAAGGGGGGAGCTTGGCAAAGAGGGGACTTAAGAGAATTATTTGGGAGTTTATGTCACAAGAAAGGAGCTGGTGGAGTGGCAGGATGGGCGCCACTAAGGCCTTGTGTGTATGACGCCATTTGCAGGGGGAAGGGGCTCAGGTTCGAATCGCAAGGGCAGCTTTTGGGGCTTTGTTTTTGCGTCATCTTGGTGGGGGTGGATGGACGGTTTGAAAGGCTTAAAAGGTGGAGAAGACTTGGTCATTTTTTTTTTAAATTTTGGCTAGAAGGTTTGACCCATTCAAACTATTTTGAATGGATGGTGGGGAGGTATTTTAGGAGAATTTTAGGGATTATTTTTGGGGGGTTGGAGCTTGGCTTTTTAGTATAAATAGGGGGGGGGAGGTGCTCATTATTCATTCATCATTTTGGCTTTCTCTCCCTTGCCGAATTTTAGCCTTTCCTTTTAGCCTCCATTTTCATTTCCTCCTCATACCTCAACCTCACCAAAACGCCTCTCTCTCTCACTTATTCATCTGAGCCGAAACTTCAAGTCCCTTTCTCTTTCCATTTTTCTTATCCATTTCACTCGTTGGTAGACCATAAACTCTCCTCATTTCTCTGATTGCCGCAACACCTTTTGGAAGCACCTTAGCATCTACTTCTTGGTCTTATAGCTTTGCAAAGCCGAACCTACACCTTACCTCTGAGCCAAAATCCCTTTTCTATTTAGCGTACCTTTGCCGAATATTGGAAGTATCTCTTCGGGCCTCGGTTTGCAATCGGTTAGTGAAGGCACTTTGGGGATTTGTTGTATTCAGTCAAGTTTCCGCAATCGAACTCGGTAAGAAGGTGGTAAGGATAATGTTCGGCCAAGGGCCTCAAGTGTTATGTTTCTAAGTTTTGGGCCAATTCTAATATGGTATTATTATGGGTTGGTTAAGGTGGTGTTTCGGCAGAGAGTTAGTCAAGCAGCATTTCGGGATTGGATCGGTTGTATTTCTAAGGTGCGTAATCATCGCACTATTTCTGTGGTTTTGGTTGCTAACTTGTTACATGTGTATTATGTGTGGAAGCCGTTTATAATGGCATAAGTGATGAGAACTGGTGATGGTAAGTTTATTTGTGATGTATTTATGTATGTATAAATGTTTATATACTTATGTGATATGATGGCTTAACATGTTGCATATATATATAGTTGCATGGGGTTTGGGCTTGATTCGATGAAGAAGGAAGTGTACACAAGGTGTACGTGGTCTAATGATAGCTTCGGCTACATTAGCGCTTGGGGATTTGCTGTGTGCTACCTCAAGGGAGGTGTTGGCTCGGTGCCCATCTCGGCGGTTGATTGCTATGTGCATCACCGTAGACAGATTACGATATTGGATCACTTGGGTTGATCGGTGGCTCAGCCACGGCCTTGAGCAGCGAGCTTGCCAAGGTAAGATGTTATGGATCACAATGTGATCGGTGGATTAGCCACGGCCTTAGGCGGGGAGTCTGCTAAGGTTGGTGTACGGTTGGACAATGGGTTGGGCTGAGATGCATTCTTGCATGATTTGTTTCGATGGCTGTGTGGGTATGGGCCAAGCCCATACGGATGGAAATATGTGTTGTGGTTTTGCACTGAGTCAGTGGACTCACTCTTTCATTAACCATTTCAGGTGACGCGTAGTTGGATCGGGTTCGGAGAGGACACGAGGTGGCCCATGCAGAAAGAAGAATTCAAATATTTTTTTTTAGTTTATTTATACTAAGTATTTGATCTATTAAATATTGGTGTAATAAGGCCTTTTTGTTGTTCATTTATTTTAGGAATTACTTTATTATTAATTTTAATATGGTTTGTGTAACACCCCAAACCCGGTCTATGCGTTTAGACGAGATTTGGTTTGTCACACAAAGTCATACTTCCGTTTCTTTTCAAGATTTACGATAAAATAATGCTACAAAAACTTTTGAAAATCGAGTTTAATAAAATATAGTACGAGGATTTGAAAGATAATTTAAGAATTAAACTTGTTTAAAACTTATCTTAAATAAAATGTTTATCGAAACTTTAAAACTTCTTAAAAGAATTTGGAGGAAAATTTTAAAGAAAATCGTCTAATTGTCAAAATATTAAATAAACGATATTTTTAGGAAAAACCAAATGATTTAACATAAACCCATAATTAAAGTCTCAAAATAAAAATTATAAAACCATCCACACGATAAAATCCATAAAACATACTTAGAGGCCTTATTACATCAAACCAATAATAGTAATTAAAATAAAAACTTAAATAAAGTCATAGTTTATAAAAACCGAAATTCGTAGTATGGCCTCCACCAAGTCATCTCCGGCCCAAGTCCACGTCAATTTCCATTACCTGAAATGGTTAATAAAAATTTGGGCGAGTTACAAAGAACTTAGTGTGCAACTCACTTACCACCATTTTTTGGGCCAGATCGTCAAGATATCATGCTGGGCTTGAGCCCATTTACAGAATTCAACCATACATCATAAAATAACATAAAAAAAATGCATGTAAAATGAATTTCCCAAACCAACCTAGTATCCATCCGCTATCACCCCCGTACCAACCAACACACCTGTGGGGATCAAGTCAACCCACCCCGCCAAACACACCAATCATGGGCTTAAAGCCCTTAAATAATTTTGTAGTGCACTACCTAACTAGATTGTGACATTGTCACCGAACTAGAGGCATTTAGCCGAATTTGTGGCAAAGCCACCGAACTAGAGGCATTGAGCCATATTGTGGCAGAGCCACCGAACTAGAGGCAATGAGCCAAATTTGTGGCAACTGGCCATTCTTCTCTTCATATAACCCACCCCATGCAATCATGCGTATATAACAAAATATAATCACATAACAGATTTTAATTATTCCATGACATCGGTGGGTTTATCAATAGATATTTCATTAGGCCCATATAAACAATTTAACAACTAGCCCATTTAGTAGTTTAGTGACTTTGGCCCATTTTAGCCCAATTTATCGAAACAGAGTATTTTCGGCCCATTTAATCGAACTAGAGCATTTTCGGCCCATTTATCGAACTAGAGTATTATCGGCCCATTTTATCGAACTAGAGTATTATCGGCCCATTTTATCGAACTAGAGTATTATCAACCCATTTTATCGAACTAGAGTATATTCGGCCCATTTATCGATTTAACAGTTTTTCGCATATTTCTCGGTTTTAACCGTTTGCATGCATTTTCACAAAAGTATCAATTACTATATAATTTCCGGATTTACCATTTTTACGATTTTATCGCAATACTTATGATTAGAAATCTAACCCGAAAATGAGTGTGAATTTACACACCTGGTTATGGAGAGAACTAAACTTTCCCGCTCTTCAACACCTATACGTATTGTGTTAATTAAAACACTATAATCTATAATAAAACCGATCTAAATATAGCGATCTAGAAATTTACCCTCGGATTTTCGTAAGACTTCTACTTGCGATTTCTCTCCGATTGATGGTTCGCTAACCGAATCGAATCCACGAACAAATAATGGTTCGGGAGTACGAACGACTTCGAACAGTTGATTTTCCTCGGTTGAACGTCCGCAACCCGGTGGAAAATCCCGGATTCCTGAAATAGTCCTTTGCTTGTACTTAGGGGGAATAACAGATCCTCCCTTCTTCCGAAGGCTAAACACCGCCCTTTTCTTCCCTATTTTGAATGTCTTCAAAGACAAAGGAAGGTTAATCCAAAGATATCGAAAATCCTAAGGTTTTAAAGATATGATTTCCTTACCACAAAATTGATTCAAACGATTTGTGTCACCCACGACTTCTAAATCTCCAAACTTCCGTTGTTGCACTAAAGAGTAACAAGGAAGACGTTACTAAAACGAACGTTTATTTCGATCCAAATGATCCTTCAAGCCAACATCAATATTCGGCCATATCCACAAATAACTAATCGAAACGAAAAGAATTCTTACCTATATTCCACGTCGAAAAGAAAGGATTTGAGAATGGTGTTTGATTGATGAAAGATTCGGCTATGTAAGATTAAGGAGAAGAGAAAACAAATTGGCTTAAAAGCACATTAACATTCGGCCATGAGAGAATTATTGGAGAAAATATTGATCGAAAAGAAATAACAAATAAGAGAATGGAGATGATGATGAATTCGGTTTTCAAAGAAACTATAAGAGAAAGAAAGAGATGAGGTTAGGATCAAGACACATTCGGCAATGGAGAAAAGAGAGAAAAGAAAGGAATGGTCATTTGATGTAGGTGATTTCGGCACTAAAGAGAATAAGGCACAAAAAGAATACCAATTGATGTGCAAAAATGACCAAATGGTCAAAAACTTTAGGACTTACCAATGCTCAAATTCGGCCAAAGGGAGAAAAGGTTGAGAGAGTTTTCAAAACTTGCACAAACTAACAAAAATGACCAAAACAAAACTAAAATTCCTAGCCAAAACTATCACCAAAATTCGGCTCCCCCCTTGCCATAATGCCGTCTATATGCTTGGTCATTAGGCCAAGATATTGTTTCCATAATTACTTCCTTGATTCATGCCTCATATCTTCACATTTTCCTTATTCTTTTGATACCCTTCCTTAAGTTCAAAATTTCCTTATTCCATTGGTATACTAACCAAAAATAACAAGTCAACACCTTCCATATATGCTCTTGGCCGACACTTGCTATCCATGTGCAGAAAAATCAAAAATAAAATTCACCTAGATGCTACTTAGGGGATTCGAACCTTCAACCTCATGCACAAGCTCATGCGCCATCACCACTTGTCCAATAACTCATCTTATGCTTCACTTTGACACTTAAATTAATTTATGTGTCATTGCCACTTAATCCACTTCCATAAATAATTTCTCAAAATTCATATTATTCCCTCTTAATAAAATTTCTAATCCTTCTTCAGGACTATAATAACCACGAAAATAAATCAGAAAATTTTACTTTCTAGAATAATTACTCAAAGCACACATAGAAAATAAATTACTCAAATTTTCAGGGTGTTACAACTCTACCCCCCTAAAAGAAAATTTCGTCCTCGAAATTTACCTGGCTGAAAAAGGTGAGGGTATTGCTGCCGAATTGCATCCTCAGGCTCCCACGTAGCTTCCTGTACTCCGTGGTTACGCCACAACACTTTGACCAACGGCACAGTCTTCTTTCTTAGCACCTTAACGTCTCGGTCTAAGATTTCCACTGGTTCCTCCTCAAAAGACAAATCCGAATTCAACTCCACTTCTTCTACCGGTACTATGTGCGAAGGATCCGATCTATAGCGCCTCAACATGGACACATGGAAAACATTATGAATTTGGCTCAATTCTGGAGGTAATTCGATCTGATAGGCCACTGGACCAACTCGTTTCACCACACGATATGGTCCAATGTATCTAGGACTCAACTTGCCCTTCTTCCCAAACCTGAATATCTTCTTCCAAGGTGAGACCTTCAAGAAGACTTGATCTCCTACGGCATACTCGATCTCTTTACGCTTCAGATCCGCATACGACTTCTATCTATCCGAAGCTTCCTTTAACCGTGCTCGAATAACTTTCACTTTTTCTTCCGTTTCAGAAATCATCTCAGGTCCTAACAACTGCTGATCGCCCAACTCAGTCCAACAAATAGGAGAACAACACCTACGACCATACAATGCCTCGTAGGGTGCCATCTGAATGCTAGACTGGTAGCTGTTGTTGTACGCAAATTCCGCTAACGGTAGAAAATCCTCCCAACTACCTTTGAAGTCGATTACACATCCCCTTAACATGTCTTCCAGAATCTGAATCACTCTCTCCGACTGACCATCCGACTGAGGATGAAAAGCCGTACTGAAGTTAAGCTTTGTACCCAAAGCTTCATGCAAAGCTTTCCAAAATCGAGATGTAAACCTAGGATCCCTATCCGATATAATCGATACAGGTACCCCATGCAACCTCACGATTTCGGATACATACAGCTTCGCCAACTTCTGCAACGAGTAGTCCGTACGCACTGGTAGAAAATGAGCAGTCTTCGTCAAACGATCAACAATTACCCAAACAGAATTTTTCTTAGTAGGTGTTAAAGGTAACCCACTAACAAAATCCATCGTTATCCGCTCCCATTTCCAAAGAGGAATCTTAACTGGTTGCAAAAGACCTGACGGCAATTGATGCTCCGCTTTCACTTGCTGACAAGTTAAGCATTTTCCCACAAATTCTGAAATCTCCCGCTTCAATCCAGGCCACCAAAACCGCTCACGAAGATCCCGATACATCTTATTTCCTCCGGGGTGCATAGCATAAGGGCTACTATGCGCCTCCCTCAAAATCATTTGCCTCAGATCTGAATCCTTAGGCATACAGACCCTTCCACGAAAACACAATACACCTTCTGAATTTATTCCAAAATCCTCAATTTCACCATTTTCCACTTGCTGAATTAAAAGTCTCAACTTCTCATCTAAAATCTGTTTTTCCTTAATTTGTTCCAACCACATAGGCTTCACTTGAAATTCCGCTATCAAACTACCATCCTCATACAAACTCAAATGGGCAAACATAGCTCTCAAATCAGATACCACCTTACGACTTAATGCGTCCGCCACTACATTAGCCTTTCCAGGATGATACTCAATAGAGAAATCATAGTCCTTTAACAGCTCCACCCATCTCCGTTGTCTCAAGTTTAACTCCTTCTGAGTAAGAAGATACTTAAGACTCTTGTGATCCGTATAGATGATAGACTTTTCACCATAAAGGTAATGCCTCCAAATCTTTAAGGCAAACACCACTGCTGCTAACTCCAAATCATGAGTAGGGTAGTTCACTTCGTGCGGTCTCAACTGACGAGAAGCATAAGCTACAACTTTCCCACTTTGCATCAATACGCAACCTAAACCTGTATGTGACGCATCACAATAAACTGTAAACTCGTTCCCAGCCTCAGGTTGAATTAATACCGGCGCTTCCGTTAAAACCTTCTTCAGTCGCTCGAAACTTTCTTGCTGCTTATCAGTCCATATAAACAACACTCCCTTCCGCAAAAGCTTAGTTAGGGGTGCAGCAATCAACGAGAACCCCTCAACAAAGCGTCTATAATATCCAGCCAAACCCAAGAAACTCCGAATTTCCGCTACCGATTTCGGTGGTTTCCAATCCAATACCGCCTCAATCTTCCAAGGATCCACCCTTATTCCTTCGGCTGATACTACATGACCCAAGAAAGTCACTTCTCTTAACCAAAATTCGCATTTACTGAATTTGGCATACAACTGATTATCTCGAAGCACTTGCAATACAATCCGCAAATGCGAGTCATGCTCCTCTTCACTCCTTGAATAAACCAGAATGTCGTCTATGAATACCACCACAAACCGGTCTAAGAATGATTGAAAGACCCAGTTCATCATATCCATAAATGCAGCTGGTGCATTGGTCAACCCAAACGGCATCACCAAAAACTCATAGTGTCCGTAACGGGTTCGGAACGCTGTCTTGTGAATATCCGCTTCTTTCACCTTAAGCTGGTGGTAACCCGACCTTAAATCAATTTTGGAGAAAACAGAAGCTCCCTTCAATTGATCAAATAGGTCATCAATCCTCGGCAGAGGGTACCGATTCTTGATCGTCAGCTTATTCAATTGCCTATAGTCAATACACATACGCATTGACCCATCCTTCTTCTTAACAAACAAAACCGGTGCTCCCCACGGAGACACACTCGGTCGAATAAAACCCCGATCTAGCAGTTCTTGAATTTGGGCTTTAAGCTCCGACAACTCCTTCGGTGCCATTCTATAAGGAGCAATGGACACTGGAGCAGTTCCGGGCAAAAGCTCAATACCAAATTCCACTTCTCGATCTGGAGGTACACCAGGAAGTTCTTCGGGAAAAACATCAGGAAACTCCTTCACCGTTCTCACATCTTCCACCAACAGCTCTTTGGTATCTAAAGCACAAATAAATGCTAAAAATGCTCCGTATCCTTTTCGCACTAACTTCTCCGCCTTTAACGCAGAAATCACGTTTGCCAAGTAATTTCTTCGCTCGCCTATCATAACTATCTCCTTATCCTCCACAGTTCTTATCGACATACGCTTTTCAGCACAGTCCAATTGCGCCCGGTGCTTAACCAACCAATCCATGCCCAGAATAATATCGAATTCGCCGAAAGGCAGTTCCATCAAATTTGCCAGGAATGTTTCTCCTTGAATTACTAAGGGCACGTCTCTAAACAATTTATTAACCAACACCGACTGTCCTAAGGGACTAATCACCCTCATCTCTTTATCGGAAATTTCAGAGTCTAATTTCAAGTTTCCAGTTATGGTGCTAGCAATGTACGAATGAGTAGAACCAATATCTATCAAGGCAATAACGGGTACATCAGAAATGAAGAACGTACCAGTTATCACATCAGGTGCATTGCCATCCTCACGACGTCTAACCGCATATACCAGTCCTGGCTGTCTTGCATCCGCGTTGCCTCTAGGACCATTGCCTCGACCCGCTGCACCTTGACCACGTCCAGCCCCATTACCACTACGACCTGGTCCCCGACCTCTCGGTGGTTGCTGAACTCCTCTTGCCGGTGGTGCATCAGTAGCACGAACTTCTTGAGTTATGTCCATACGTCGAGGGCAACTCCTATATTGATGCTCCATCGATCCACATTTATAGCAAGCACCCGTTTTCCTCCAACATTCTCCGGAATGTCTTTTCCCACATTCAGCACAATCCCGACTCTGATTAACAGCTACTGGTGCTCTTCCTTGAGCTGGTTCCTTATTCCGGGGCCTCTTCAGAAATCTTCTCGAAGAACCCGAATGCTTCAGATCTTTCTTGCCTCGAATTTGCTCCCGATTTTGACGTTCCGAGTTCTTAGCCTCTTCGGCTATCTTGGCCTTCTCCACAAGAGCGGCAAAAGTTCTAACTTGTTGTGGGGCTATCAGAACCCGCAACTCGTCTTTCAAACCGTCCTCGAAGCGTACACAACGCTCATGGTCCGTTGCCACTATCGTTCGAGCATAGCGACTCAAACGTAAGAACTCAGCCTCATATGCTGCCACCGTCTTATTTCCTTGCACCAGGTTCAAGAATTCCTTCCTTCGGGCATCCACATAGCTTGTTCCCACATATTTCCCTTGAAAGGAAGACTTGAAAAATTCCCAGTTAACCAAAGCAGCATCAGTGCCTTCTCGGATAGTAAGCCACCTTTGGTAAGCTTCGTCTCTCAACAAAAATACCGCTCCTCTTAACTTTTGTTCCACAGTGCACTCAAGATCGTCCATAATTCGCTCTACTGCCTCAAGCCAATATTCAGCAACATTGGGAGCTACTCCAGAGACACCTCTGAAAACCTCAGCTCCACTGGATTTCAGTCGCTCCGATATCGACCCACGAGCTGTTGGTCCAGTTCTGGATCCAGCGACCCTCTCAAGTACTCGCAGCATTGCTCGTGTCACAGCATTATCCTCTTCTATATGGTCGTGCGATCCCGTCTCACTCTCGAGTGACGCAGGTGCATCCATTTCCGGCATATGACCCGGCACATCGGTTGCGCCCCTAACACCTCGTCCTCTACCACGGCCACGCCTACCGCGTCCACGACCACGTCTTCTAGTGCTCATGGCGACTAATTTGATTTAATCTGATTAAGAGTTTTATGAATCAGAATAATATTTCAGTTTGCTTATTAACGATGTCTTATGATATGAAAGAGATAGAGTGTTTTCGCAACAATATCCTATTGTCTCAATCTCTACGGTTTTAACACCTAAAACTAGAAGTTCTAGAGTGTTTCTTACAATCATTTCACAATGATAATAAACATACAGTATACAGATACTTACTTGACTTGGCACGGGATGCTCATGGTGCCATACTACCTTTAAAATCAAAAGTCTAGAAATTATTTTCAAACAAATTTCTTTATTGAACCCAAACCACAGCCGAGTTTTGAAACTGGGCTCTGATACCACTAAATGTAACACCCCAAAACCCGGTCTATGCGTTTAGACGAGATTTGGTTTGTCACACAAAGTCATACTTCCGTTTCTTTTCAAGATTTACGATAAAATAATGCTACAAAAACTTTTGAAAATCGAGTTTAATAAAATATAGTACGAGGATTTGAAAGATAATTTAAGAATTAAACTTGTTTAAAACTTATCTTAAATAAAATGTTTATCGAAACTTTAAAACTTCTTAAAAGAATTTGGAGGAAAATTTTAAAGAAAATCGTCTAATTGTCAAAATATTAAATAAACGATATTTTTAGGAAAAACCAAATGATTTAACATAAACCCATAATTAAAGTCTCAAAATAAAAATTATAAAACCATCCACACGATAAAATCCATAAAACATACTTAGAGGCCTTATTACATCAAACCAATAATAGTAATTAAAATAAAAACTTAAATAAAGTCATAGTTTATAAAAACCCAAATTCGTAGTATGGCCTCCACCAAGTCATCTCCGGCCCAAGTCCACGTCAATTTCCATTACCTGAAATGGTTAATAAAAATTTGGGTGAGTTACAAAGAACTCAGTGTGCAACTCACTTACCACCATTTTTTGGGCCAGATCGTCAAGATATCATGCTGGGCTTGAGCCCATTTACAGAATTCAACCATACATCATAAAATAACATAAAAAAAATGCATGTAAAATGAATTTCCCAAACCAACCTAGTATCCATCCGCTATCACCCCCGTACCAACCAACACACCTGTGGGGATCAAGTCAACCCACCCCGCCAAACACACCAATCATGGGCTTAAAGCCCTTAAATAATTTTGTAGTGCACTACCGAACTAGATTGTGACATTGTCACCGAACTAGAGGCATTTAGCCGAATTTGTGGCAAAGCCACCGAACTAGAGGCATTGAGCCATATTGTGGCAGAGCCACCGAACTAGAGGCAATGAGCCAAATTTGTGGCAACTGGCCATTCTTCTCTTCATATAACCCACCCCATGCAATCATGCGTATATAACAAAATATAATCACATAACAGATTTTAATTATTCCATGACATCGGTGGGTTTATCAATAGATATTTCATTAGGCCCATATAAACAATTTAACAACTAGCCCATTTAGTAGTTTAGTAACTTTGGCCCATTTTAGCCCAATTTATCGAAACAGAGTATTTTCGGCCCATTTAATCGAACTAGAGTATTATCGGCCCATTTTATCGAACTAGAGTATTATCGGCCCATTTTATCGAACTAGAGTATTATCAACCCATTTTATCGAACTAGAGTATATTCGGCCCATTTATCGATTTAACAGTTTTTCGCATATTTCTCGGTTTTAACCGTTTGCATGCATTTTCACAAAAGTATCAATTACTATATAATTTCCGGATTTACCATTTTTACGATTTTATCGCAATACTTATGATTAGAAATCTAACCCGAAAATGAGTGTGAATTTACACACCTGGTTATGGAGAGAACTAAACTTTCCCGCTCTTCAACACCTATACGTATTGTGTTAATTAAAACACTATAATCTATAATAAAACCAATCTAAATATAGCGATCTAGAAATTTACCCTCGGATTTTCGTAAGACTTCTACTTGCGATTTCTCTCCGATTGATGGTTCGCTAACCGAATCGAATCCACGAACAAATAATGGTTCGGGAGTACGAACGACTTCGAACAGTTGATTTTCCTCGGTTGAACGTCCGCAACCCGGTGGAAAATCCCGGATTCCTGAAATAGTCCTTTGCTTGTACTTAGGGGGAATAACAGATCCTCCCTTCTTCCGAAGGCTAAACACCGCCCTTTTCTTCCCTATTTTGAATGTCTTCAAAGACAAAGGAAGGTTAATCCAAAGATATCGAAAATCCTAAGGTTTTAAAGATATGATTTCCTTACCACAAAATTGATTCCAACGATTTGTGTCACCCACGACTTCTAAATCTCCAAACTTCCGTTGTTGCACTAAAGAGTAACAAGGAAGACGTTACTAAAACGAACGTTTATTTCGATCCAAATGATCCTTCAAGCCAACATCAATATTCGGCCATATCCACAAATAACTAATCGAAACGAAAAGAATTCTTACCTATATTCCACGTCGAAAAGAAAGGATTTGAGAATGGTGTTTGATTGATGAAAGATTCGGCTATGTAAGATTAAGGAGAAGAGAAAACAAATTGGCTTAAAAGCACATTAACATTCGGCCATGAGAGAATTATTGGAGAAAATATTGATCGAAAAGAAATAACAAATAAGAGAATGGAGATGATGATGAATTCGGTTTTCAAAGAAACTATAAGAGAAAGAAAGAGATGAGGTTAGGATCAAGACACATTCGGCAATGGAGAAAAGAGAGAAAAGAAAGGAATGGTCATTTGATGTAGGTGATTTCGGCACTAAAGAGAATAAGGCACAAAAAGAATACCAATTGATGTGCAAAAATGACCAAATGGTCAAAAACTTTAGGACTTACCAATGCTCAAATTCGGCCAAAGGGAGAAAAGGTTGAGAGAGTTTTCAAAACTTGCACAAACTAACAAAAATGACCAAAACAAAACTAAAATTCCTAGCCAAAACTATCACCAAAATTCGGCTCCCCCCTTGCCATAATGCCGTCCATATGCTTGGTCATTAGGCCAAGATATTGTTTCCATAATTACTTCCTTGATTCATGCCTCATATCTTCACATTTTCCTTATTCTTTTGATACCCTTCCTTAAGTTCAAAATTTCCTTATTCCATTGATATACTAACCAAAAATAACAAGTCAACACCTTCCATATATGCTCTTGGCCGACACTTGCTATCCATGTGCAGAAAAATCAAAAATAAAATTCACCTAGATGCTACTTAGGGGATTCGAACCTTCAACCTCATGCACAAGCTCATGCGCCATCACCACTTGTCCAATAACTCATCTTATGCTTCACTCTGACACTTAAATTAATTTATGTGTCATTGCCACTTAATCCACTTCCATAAATAATTTCTCAAAATTCATATTATTCCATATTAATAAAATTTCTAATCCTTCTTCAGGACTATAATAACCACGAAAATAAATCAGAAAATTTTACTTTCTAGAATAATTACTCAAAGCACACATAGAAAATAAATTACTCAAATTTTCAGGGTGTTACAGTTTGTTTAAATCAAATACTTTGTGAAGGATGATTTCATTTTAAACAGCATGCTTATATGCTAAAGTTTAATTTTGGGTTTTTTTATAATATTTTATAACGACAAAAGATTTACTTATACTTTTCCCAATAAACACTATACTCAAAAGTTAGAATATTTCCATGTTTATTCCAAGGCAAAAGTTTTTCAACCGTCTTTTCGCACTAACATAACCAGATTCAGTCATAGTGAATGGGCCGGGTTTGGGGATGTTACAAGATGGCTTGAGCTGTTGAAAGATTATGAGTTTTGATAGATTATCATCCGGGTAAAGCGAAAGTTGTTGCTGATGCATTGAGTAGAAAATCGTTGTATGCACTACGAGCTTTGAATACTCAACTGAATTTTTCTGATGATTGTTCTATGACAGTTGAATTAAAAGTGAAACCGTTGTTTTTACAATAGATATGTGATGCTCAGAAGTCTGATAATAAATTGCTAGCGAAACGAGCTCAGTGTGAAATGAACTCTGAATCTGAATTTCAAATTGTTGATAATTGTTTGAGATTCCGAGATCGTATCTATGTTCTGAGAAATCCAGAGTTGATTCAGTTGATTTTGAATGAAGCACATAATAGTCATCTATCCGTTCATCCGGGGAGTACTAAGATGTATCGTGATTTGAAACAACACTACTGGTGGTCTGGTATGAAAAGGGATATTTCTGACTTTGTTTTGAAATGTTTAATTTGTCAGCAAGTGAAAGCTGAACATCAAGTTCCGTCTGGGTTGTTACAACTGATTTTGATTCCTGAGTGGAAATGCGATAGAGTGACGATGGACTTTGTTTCTGGTTTGCCTCTGACTCCGAGAAAGAAAGATGCAATATGGGTCGTAGTTGACCGATTAACGAAATCTACCCATTTTATTCCAATAACATCTGATTTCTCACTTGAGAGATTTGCCGAGCTTTATATTACTGAGATTGTAAGATTGCACGGGGTGCCACTATCCATTGTGTCTGATAGAGATCCGAGGTTTACGTCGAGATTCTGGAAGAAACTGCAAGAAGCTTTGGGCACGAAATTGCATTTCAGTACAGCTTTTCATCCACAAACAGATGGTCAGTCTGAACGAATTATTCAGATTCTTGAAGACATGTTAAGATGTTGTATACTTGAGTTTAATGGTTCGTGGGAACATTACCTGCCGTTAATCGAATTTGCGTATAATAACAGTTTTCAGTCGAGTATTAGAATGGCACCTTATGAAGCTTTGTACGGACCTAAATGTCGTACACCTCTGTATTGGACTGAACTCAGTGAGAATAAGCTTCACGGGGTTGATTTGATAGAAGATTCAGAATAGAAAGTGAAGTTAATCCGAGATTGTCTGTAAGCAGCATCTGATCGCCAGAAGTTTTATGCAGATTTGAAACAAAAAGATATAGAATTTGAGATCGGTGACAAACTATTTCTGAAAGTGTCTCCGTGGAAGAAAGTGCTTCGATTCAGACAAAAAGGCAAACTAAGTCCGAGGTTCATCGGACCGTATGAGATCATTGAACGTGTCGGACCTGTTGCATATAGATTAAAGTTGTCGTCTGAGCTAGAAAAGATACATAACGTATTTCATATTTCGACGTTCTGTAGGTATCGATCCGACCCGTCACATGTGATTGCCCCATCTAAGATTGAAATCCGATCTGATATGACATATGAAGAGGAACCGATCTGTATCTTAGCTCGTGAAGTGAAAGAGTTGAGAAATAAGAAGATTCCGTTAGTGAAGTACTGTCGAATCGACATGGGATTGAAGAGGCTACCTGGGAGCCTGAAGACTCAGTGAAACAACAATATCCGAATCTGTTTAACGGTAAGATTTTCAGGGACGAAAATCCCTAAGGGGCGGAGAATTGTAACAGTCAGGTTTATACCCTAGTCAAAACAGTGGTTTCGGGACCACAAATCTGAGTCTGAATAATATTTTAATATTATTTTCTGTGCCGTTAATATGTGATTAAGCATGTGCTAAACTTCCGTAAGTTAAATTGTTTGTCTGTGTGTTTAACTTGACAAAAGGATTAAATTGTATTAAATGTGAAAGTTGTTTGCTATTTGTTAAAGTACCTAAGTGTTGTGGCTTTGTAAGGTTGGAGGCCTTATATGGCAATTTGCTCATTTTTATTTATAGTGGACGGCAGTGGTCATTATTGACCTTATATATATATGTTTGGTTTTATATTATAAAAGGTTAATAATGTCATTTTTGAATTAAAATGTTTTATGATAAAAACAAAGTATGAAAAAAAAAGACATTATTTCATTCATCTTTTGACCGAATATTAGAGAAGGAAGAAAGGCTTAAGTTCTTTTGATTTTCGGCACTTTTAAGCTTGAATTCAAGGTATGTTTTCAGTCGGTATTCGATAATTTTTACGTTTTTGTAATTGTTGCTTTGATAGCTTCAAAACCCATGTGTTAATTTGATGAATTGGTGATGTTTGTGAGTTATGCCATTGATGATATGTTAAGCTTTTTGATGATTTTTGGTGTTAAATGAAAGATATGAGTTAGATGAACATACTTTGTTCTTGAAGTTTTGATAAATTTAGCTAATTAGGACTGAATTGAGAAAATAGAAAGTTGAAGGACTAAATTGCAAATTTGATGAAATATTTGGATTTATATAGTCCCTAGAGAGGTTCGTCCAAGCATGTGTATATGTGGATTTTGTGAATTTGGTGTTTTGTGAAAAATGGACTAGATTGATAATATGTGCAAATGTGAGGGCTAAATTGCAAATAGCCCTAAATGTATGTCTTTGGATTGAACTGAATGAACTAGTGAATAAAAGGGTTAATTCTGAATATGTTTAGATCAAGAACCGAGGAAAACGGATTTAGATCGCGGGAAAGCGAAAGTAAACGAGTAGCCGTTTCTATTCCGATAAACCGAATTCGAGGTAAGTCACTATGCAAATAAACGTACTTGTTTGATATTATTATATGTGTTCATATGATTAATGTTGACCATGAAGGTTTATGAGAAGTAATGAAAATGAATTCCGAGATAAGTTCGATATAGTGATTAAGTCCGATAAGTCCCGTACGAACCTAGGAATAAATAGGATTAGCTATGTCATGACATAGGTAACTATTCTGTTTTATAATGTAAGACCATGTCTGGGACGTTGGCGTTGATTTGAGATTCGTGTAAGACCCAGTCTGGGACAGTGGCATCGATATCTGAATATGTGTAAGACCACGTCTGGGACGCTGGCATCAATATAAGATTTACGTATAAGACCACGTTTGGGACGTTGGCATCATTCTGATTTTTACGTGTAAGACCATGTCTGGGACATTGGCATCGTTCTGATTTGTGTAAGACACTGTCCGGGACAGTGGCATCGATATCTGAGTGCACGTAAAACCTCGTTTGGGACGATGGCATTGTACTACTATTCCAAGCTTTTAAAGTATCCTATTGGATTCCTTATGGTTCAACAGGCAAGTATGAAATACGAATGACAAATTCGAGCTTTGATAGATTAAGTAAATGATTGTTCGTTTCAGGTATGTTGATCATACACCAAATGTGTATATAAGGTAAGTGACTAAGTGTTTTACTATGATGGATTGGAAATATGATACATGAAAGCATATATGAAAAACTATGTGTTTGTGATTCTTGAATTGATAAATGTGGCAATTTGGCCAAGAATATGAATCAAAGTATAAATGTGAGAAATTTACCTTGTAGAAGAAATATGCCAATGTGGTTATATGCTTACATGCTTTACATATCAAGTTTGTTTGTGCATTTACTTACTAAGCTTTTGGAAAGCTTACTCTCTGTATGTGTTTTCTTTGTTCTGTAGGTCGTCTAAGCTACTGATAAGCTCGGGACCATCACGGATTGTCATCACACTACTAAAACTTATTTTGGTACACTTTGAAAATGTATATAGCTCAATATGGCATGTATAGACTAGTTTTGGTATAAGTTGTATAATGAACTTAGCCATGTGATTTGGCTAATTATGTTTTGCTAATATGCCTTAATGAATGTGATATGTGAAGTTGTTTTGGCATGATTAGTTGATATATGAAATGGTTATGAGATGGTAAGTATATATTGATGAAAGGAGCTTGGTATAATTTAGATTTAGTCATGCAAATTGGTATGTTTGGAATTGGTTTGAATGGCTTGTAGTGTGATTACCTTAGTTGGCAAATATGCATGAATTGGTCGATTATTTTGGTATGTTATGATGGTAAAATGTGCATGAGACATCTTGTTAAATATGGCTTGTAGGTTTGACCCTTATGGGTGGCATTTTGGCCTCATAAATGGCCTATAATGTCACACGGTTGTGGCACACGGGCGTGC
Organism: Gossypium australe; assembly: GCA_005393395.2. Lineage (NCBI taxonomy): Eukaryota > Viridiplantae > Streptophyta > Magnoliopsida > Malvales > Malvaceae > Gossypium > Gossypium australe. The sequence continues at coordinate 73,764,573 of CM016616.1, forward strand.
CTAATGACCGTGGGTGAATTGTAGGATGTAGTTTAACATCACACGACCTCGACACGGGCGTGTCATCTGGCTGTGGTGTGCAAGTCAGTAGCTAGCATAAAAGTACACGACCAAACGCACGGGCGTGCTTGGTGGCCGTGGTGGGGAAGTCAGTATTTGACCTAAAAGTACATGGCCATGTCACACGGGCGTGCCTCCCCTGTAGTTTAGTAAAGTTTTAAATTTTTTGAGAATTCTCTATGTGTTTCGATTTAGTCCCGAATCAAATTGTAAGCATGCTTAAGGTCTTGATGACCCGTTTAAGGGACATTATGTCTGAGAATGTTGATTGAATGTATGATTTTGTCTGCGAACATTTTTGATATGTCCGGTAACACTTCTAACCTTAATCCAGCGACGGACACGGGATAGGGGTGTTACAGTTAAACAAATAACTAAATATAAATAAACTAAATATCATACCTATAATTTAGATATTTTCTAATTATTCTATTAGAATACAAAAAATAAAATTAAATCAGTGACGTTGTCTCCCCAGCAACGGCGCCAACAACTTGATCGCCTCCGGACGTACCAACATCCAGAGTAGAAATCCTGCACAATATATATGAAAATGCGGTATCTGCAAATATATGGGTTAGGTTGTAATATAGTTACAACGGAGTAGATGAGTACTCCGAGGATCGTACTCAAGGGAGGCGAGCACTAAAGTAATTCTAACCTAAGCATAAATAGATCTAATTAGTATTTTAAATGAATTATATTACGATGAAATAAGAAGAAAGGTTTTGGTGATCTATTCTAATAATAATAATAAAATAAAGAATTGAAATAAATAAATCATGAGAAATCAAAGAATGAAGTATATCAAATCTCGGCATTGGTGATTAGCTCGCTTCAGTAATCATAACCAACTGTTGCTTAGGGTTTTCTTGTTTAATCAAGTAGTCAATATCCCAACAGGATCTTCTGATCTTCCACCAAAATAACGAGTTGACAAGAACTTCTCATCTCTCGAGCTCACAGTCCATACTGGTTCAAGGTTAAGGTGCTTACAGATAAGCCATACCAAATTTGGGTTAATTTCCACCTTAATGACTTCCTAGGGTTGTTGGGCCTAGGGTTTAGATTCTTCCTTTCCTAAATAGCTGATCCACTAAGAGAACCCTACAAAAAAGTTAATTAATCATACCTCCACTTACTAATCCCCTACAGGAGAATTAGTTCATCATGGATCTCATAAACAATATAAACTTAATAGAAAAAGTAAACATGAATAATAATTTAAGAGTATAAAGTTTAGAAGAAGCCTGATTTGTATTGGAATTGAGTGCAGAATCCTCATAGAGTTTGATTATGTTTCAACAATTTGATTTCTTTCATAAAAAAATAACAAAAACTAAAATAAACCTAAACGTAAGAAAAAGAGAAAAACTAAAGATTAAATCTAAGAAGAAAATTATGCAATACGAATGTTGTCCATAAAATGTGTTAAATGAGCCTATTTATAGACTTTAGAGGGTCTTCTTCCTTAACCCTAGGTCAGTTGTCGTCCTCATGCTTAATGTTCGATTGTGCAGACTAAACACCCCTATCTCATATTTATTTCCCATACAGAGGTGATGTCGTGACACACTAGGTCCTGTGTCGCGACATTGAAGGTAGCATGCCCCATCTTAAGGGTGTCTTCAGGGGTGTGTCACAACATCCTCAAGTTGTGTCATGACACCGAAGGTAGTCTTGAAATTCTTCTATTTTTCTCCCTATGTTGCGGCATCCAATGCTTCGTGTTGCAACACAATGACCAGTATCGAGTTAGCACGCCTTCTAATGGTCTCTTATATGTTCACAAAGTATATTACCTCACCGTTAGGCCTCATTCGGTCCCTAAGATCAATAAAGACTCAAATTACACACTTTATTAAATTTAACTAAATTTGTGAAAACATAATTAAAACTTAACCAAAATGCTTATGTTCAAAAAGTGAGAAAACTACTTTAATCTGCCACACCAAATTATAGCAGATCAATGATCTAATTTGTTCAACGAATATATTAGAATATCATCGATAAACACTATTGAAAATTGGTCCAAATATGGCTAAAATACCTAATTCATCAAATCCATGAAGCAACAGGGGTATTGTCAAACCAAACGGCATCATCAAAAACTCATAATGACCATAACGAGTTCTGGATGATTTTTTGACACATCTAGCTCTTTAACTCGCAACTAGTAATAACCCGATCGCAGATCGATCTTTGAAAACACATTAGCCCCTTTCAAGTTATCAAACAAGTCATTGATTCAAAGCAACGAATATTTATTCTTTATCGTAACTCCATACAACTGTCGATAATCTATGCACATTCTCGTCGACTCATCTTTCTTTTTCATAAATAACATTCGTGCACCCCAAGGCGACACACTCGGTCGAATACAACCGTGATCTAGCAACTCCTATAATTGTGATTTCAACTCAATAGGAGTCATTTTGTATAGGGCTATCAAAATTAGAGTTGTTCTAGGTGCCAGCTCTATTACAAATTCAACTTCTCTAACTGGTGGGAAACTTGGTAATTCTTCTAGAAGTACATCGGCAAATTATTTAACTATCGTTACGTGATCAATTTTTAATTCTGATACCTCTGAATCAAGAATGTATGCAAGATATGCTTCAGAACCCTTTCTGATCAATTTTTGAGCTGACAATGCTAAAATTATATTTGTTGCACAATCTATTCCACTAGGCTCAACACAGATAAGGTCACCATTTTGGAATTTTAGGGTAATTTGTTTCCGTCGACAGTTCATTATCACATCATGCTCAGTCAACCAGTCCATACCCAAAATGAGATCAAACTCATCAAATGGTAATAGCATCAAATCAGTAAGAAAATCATAACCCCGGACTTTCAGTGGGCACATTCTCCAAATCTAATTAATTAAAACACACTGACCAATGGGTTTGTGTAACACCTCTAACCCATATCTATCGCCAGAACAGGGTTACTGTAACACCCCTTACCCGTATTCTACGCTGGAACGGGGTACGAGGCGTTACCGTACTTAACTCACTTGGTCAAACAACTTAAAATATCTCTTTCACCATCAAAACCTACTCATTAAGGACCTACGAGGCCTTAAACATGCATACGAAGGGTTTCAGAATCAAATCGGAAACTTTAGTGCACTTAAAATTTTTTCACCTAAACAGGGGCCACACGCCCGTGTGAAATGGGGACATGCCCATGTGGGCAGGCCGTGTGGTCACACACGCCCATGTCCCTACCCCGTGTGGGATTTATTTTCATTTCAAACCTACAGGGGTTTTCACACAACCGGACACACGCCCGTATCTTAGCCCGTGTGCCAAAACCTTGGCATTTTTATGACGTCATCATTTCACTAAGGCCACATGGCCAAGGCACACACTTGTGCCCTTAGACCATGTGTCGAATTAAATTCCAATTTCATGTGTCGAATTAAATTCCAATTTCAAGGTGCAGACTTCACACGGCCTGGGCACACACCCATGTTCGTGGCCGTGCCTACCACACGGCTGAGACACACGGCCGTGTCCCTGCCCGTGTGTTTATTACAAAGCTTACTGACTTGTAAAACTAACATGCAGGGCACACACGGCCTGGTCATACACCCATGGGACTGACCGTGTATCACACACGACCTAGGCACACGCCCGTGTGCCTACCCGTGTGTACAAGAACAAGGCTATTTGCTAAGCTCTTTTCACCACCCTAACTCACACAACATAAATCCATTCAACAAATCCATAAACAATTCAGATTTGCAATATACACTTCCATGAATAACTTCATCTTTTCATATATAATAATTTGCCATCAACTATGGCTATATACAAAAGAGTTCACCTTTAAAAGGGGGAGCCAACACACTCTTGGCTAAAGTAACAAAATAATTTACCTAGTCTAGCCCTTATACATGCCATACTCAAAACACTAAGTCTAGATATACCGAGAGGAGCTGATAGTGTGAGTGATCTTCCAATTATCTTCGTATCCCGACCCGACTTTTTAACACTATAAAATAAGGGAAAAGAAAAGGGAAGTAAGCTTTAAGCTTAGTAAGTTTACATGTTAACAAATAACATCATGGTATGTGCTAAACAATAAATAGCATTACATAATAAGCAAGAACAATCCACATTCCATGATCATGCTTACTCATTTCATCTCTTACTGCATTCTAACCATATCACAAGCCAAAGGCCCACATTATTTAACATACATCCCTGCACTTATCACCACATGATCACGTGAAACAACACATCATAACATTTCCCAATAAACCATTCATAATCATTCCAATCACTCGGTGGTTTCGCACTTAGCCCACCATCAATCTTTAACAGGGTGGTATTGCACATAGCCCACCAACAAGAATATTTACAGTGGTAACGCACTTAACCCACCAAATAATATAAACGATGGTATCGTACATAGCCCGTCGTGAATAAGTAATAAGGTGGTATCGCACTTAGCCCACCATAAAGAATTATTACGGTGGTGTCACACACAGCCCACCATTTTTTTTACTACGGATGTTATTTCACATTTACATATCTATTTCGTCATTAATACAAAAATTATTCAATATCTACCAAATTCAACACACATGAATCATACATGTTCCCAATCATACAACACACCAATAAGTAACAACATGTGTATATAAGATGCATCGTTTACACATAAACTTACCTCAGTACAAAACGCGTTAATCAATGGTCTATTCCGTAACTTTGCCTTTTCCTCGGTCAAGGTTGATTCCACGTTCTTCTTGGTCTATAACAACAAAATTCACTCATTTAAAACATTTTATGATCATAATGCATCAAAATCTATACTTAAGAAAAAATGACCAATTTGCCCTTACACTTGGGCAAAATTATAATTTTGCCCCTAGGCTCGTAAACCATTTTTCAACGCATTTTCTCATCAAACAAGCCTATCTGAACATTTATTCCTCTTACAACTACTCTATTTTATGCATTTATTACACATTTTTAATCTTTGCCTTCAAGTCCTATTTAGGTGTTTTCATGCTAACACCTTTCACAAAAGTTCTTTCTCATCTCCCTAACATTCATTTTCTTTCATAAAAACTCAGCTAACAACATAAACACTCTCATGGCAAGTCCCTAGACTTTCAACCATATCACAAATTAGTCCCCTCATTAGCTAACTTAAGCTTTGGAGACTCCAAAAGTACAAAATTTATCAAATAAAACCACCAAAACCACTTACTTGCAAGAGATTTGTTTTGCTGAAAATTTTGAACTCCAAGAACCCTTATTCCTCTCAATTTTTGGTCGTAGAAGAAGAAGGAATAGTAAAAGATGACAACATCTTTTATTCATCTTATTTTACTAATTTTTTTATCACCTAATTTCCACCAAATTTAACCAAAATTTAATGTCTTGTCTCCTTAGCCTCTATATGCCCGGCCATCACACATCCAATGGCCTAATTTCACTTTAAGGACCTCCAATTTGATATTCTTTGGCTATTAGACACCTCTCCCACTTATAATGGAACTTTCTACTTTATGCTATTTAGCCCTTTTTCACAATTTCTCATACAATTGCTAAAATTAAAGCACCAAAATTTTCATATAGTCATATATTAATTCCATAACACAATAATTAATACTAAAATAACTTTCCTCAACCTCAGATTAGTGGTCCCGAAACCACTATTCTAAATAGCCCCGAAATTGGGCTGTTACAGTTACGGAGCATTACTGGAGTTTACAGATCAAACAGACAGAAATTTCAAACATTTCATATCATATAATATTCAGGTCAAAAACCAATAAAACTCATAAACACTGTCCCTTAGTCGAGCCCTCGAGGCTCAAAATACGCATTAGAAACAAGTCAGGACTAATTTGGAAACTCAGAGAAGTTTTCAGAATACATTAAAAAATTTCAAAGTTGCCAAGGTCACACGGTCGTGTGGCCATGCCGTGTGGGCATTCGAAATAGGGACACACGGTCGTGTCCCAGCCCGTGTCTGTGCCCATGTAACTCACTGACTTGGTTACACAGCTGAGCCACACGCCCGTGTGCTAGGTCGTGTAATAGCCTAAATTGCAATCTTTTTAAAGCTACAAGGGACACACAATCGTGTCACCTGGCCATGTGTCACACACGGCTAAGACACTCATCCGTGTCTCTGACCGTGTGGACGAAAATAGGCTATTTTACAAGCCATTTTTCTCACCCAAATTGGCATCCACCTACACCCAAAAATGTACACATACACAAGCTATAATCAAGCATCCAAAACAAGCATGAACAAGCTTTAAACATGTGGTATAATCACATACAACCAAAATGCCCTTAGGCACCTCAAATGACAGGTACAAATATGTGCAACCATGTGATCCATGTAACCAAGTAATCAACCAACTTTTATGTATAATTACATCAATACACAACATGTAACTCACTTACCTAAACTTACCATTTGGTACCAATTGTACCACTTATTCAATAGCATCAAATACATATGTGTTTACCAAAGTATAGCACCAAATCACACCAAGTTATAAAACATACCTCATTTGCATATTCAACTACTATTTTACCTTCCATCATTCAACCACAAATCAATCCACACATCAACCTTATAAGGCAAATTATGCACATACCAAAATATCAAAATACCAAAACACAAGCCAAATAAATGGCTAATCTCAACAAAACACATATAGGCTAACATTAGCCAAAATAACATATACATGCCATTATAACCAAACTTAAAACCAACCGAAAGTACCGAGTGAGCCGATGGATAGTGTGATGGATCTTTGACTAACTCCCAACCCGATCGAGCTTCCGATAATCTAAAAATTAAGGAAAACAACTACGTAACAATGAATGCTTAGTAAGCTCGTATAAACTTTAGTCATATCAATCCATTTCAAATATGAAATTTATACATATCAAGAATAATCTTATACCGATACTGCAAGATTCATGAATCCATATTCAACAACTCATAAAGTGTATAAATCCACAGCATCACATATATATATCATCCTTACATCGTAAGATTTTATAAAAATTTAAACCCTTTCCAAATTTACTTACGTTCATTTTCATTTCATTACTTTCCATTACATTTACTTTCTTTAGCTTAAATAACAACATCAATTCAACTCATCATTTCCTTTTCCACCATTTTACATTTCAGGTATGAATTTACTATTTCATTACTTTCCACACCCATTTCACATGCATAACACAAAACATAAGCATATCATTCAACCATAGCCACAAGCTAGTGCATTTAAACATAGCTCTTTTCGAATTAATCACATGATAAACCATTTCATAAGATATTGCATAAATTTAACCTTACCACTCTTTCATGAACACAAGCATATTTCCATTTGAGCACTTACCATTTCAATGCAACTTATAAGTAAACATAATACCATTCAACCAATAGCTTGGCACATACCTAAGCATTAAAAAACAGCACATGTTAGCCTACTTGAACATATTTCATATAAATTCAACAATAATAACCTTATTTTCTCAACATGTCACACTTGAGTTTATTACTAGTCTCAACTTACATAATTTCCATGTATCATCATATCAAAGATATTCATATATGTACATTTCATGATACATATCATTCTCTTACCATTTCTTCATATACATATATCATCCATTTCAATATATCAATATATCATGTACCATCATTTCCATGTATTTTCATGTCTATACTTGTATTAGTTCGTATCGAATTCATATCGCCTCGTAATAGAACATTCCCCGTTGAACCATGTAGAATATCGTTGGATACTCGGGTAGCTCACACATGGTGTGCTAAACTGTAATCCGTCAATTCATGTGCATGTATGCTCATACGAACTCTGAATCAATATGCTCTTACGAGATGTAATCGGTAAGCTCATACAAGCTGAGTAATGGTAAGCTCATACAAGTTGAATATCGGTAACCTCTCTCGAGCTGAATATCAGTAAGCTCTCTCAAGTTGAGAATCGTTAACCCTAATGACATGTCATTTGTATCCTACGAATTCCTAAGGTTCAAACGGGACTCGATAGTCGTCGTACGTCATTGAATTTCCCTCATTTCATTACAAGATAAATTGTATAATAACACATATATATATATATCAATTCATTTTCAATAAAATTCATATGTTAATATTCAATTTAATCGACAATATACATAGTACAGTTCATACGAACTTACCTAGCTAAATTGCAGAAATACCAAGATTTAGGGGCATTTTGGAAATTTTTCACTCTTCTCGATTTTCCACCCGATCTTGATCTAAATTAATAATTTCATTTTGTTTATTAATTTATACAATAAAAAATTCATTTCATGCAATTTGATCATTTTTTACATTTTTAAAAAATTGCCCCTAAAGTTTTACTTAATTCAATTTAGTCCTTGAGCCCAAAACATGCAAATTAATCATTTTTAATACAAACCCAAGCTAGTCGAATGTTCATGGTATTCAAAACATCCCATTTATGGAACAATTTCACATTAAATCCTTGTCCTTTTATTAGTTTAACAAATTAGTCCCTAATCGAAAAAATTCATCAAAATCACTTAACAAAATACTTCTAAATATCAATCAACATTCCAAATTCATCATCAAACATAAAAAATCACAAGATTCATCAATGACAACATTAAAAATCTTTAACAGTTTCAAAATCAAAGGTACGAGCCAGCTGGACCTAGTTGGAACGATCTCAAAAATGTAAAAATTATTGAAAACGGAGCTAAAATCACATACCAATTAGCTTGTGAGGTTGCCGAAAATTGAAGGTATAAAAATGGATTCCTTCCTTTTAGCCATTTAGTGAAGAAGACCAAAATTAAAAGATGATGATAACTTTTCTTCTTATTTTATTTTATTTTATTTATAAAATTATCGTTTTACCCTTGGTTAATAATTAATTAAAACACCAAATCATGCCCATATTTGTCCACTAACCCTTAAATGGTTTAATTACCATTTAAGTCCCTTTTTATTTATTCAATAAGCCATTTAGTCACTCAAATCAAATAGTGACCAAATTTTACATCTTTTACAATTTAGTCCTTTTTAATTAATTAACCATCAAAACGTTAAAATTTTTCAACGAAAATTTAACACCACCTTAATGACACTCCATAAATATTTTTATTAAATATTTATAAAAATATTTACAGCTCGGTTTATTGAAATGATGTCCCGATACCTCATTTTCTAAAACCACTTGACCTTAAGGTCAAACCATTTGAACTTAATAAATCGTTTATATAACATAAATTATCATATCAAAAACCTTTTAAAAACCATATTTTACTCGTAAATATTAAATATAATATTTACTAATTTTTTTCATCAGATTTAGTGGCCCCGAAAACACTATTTTCGACACCACTGAAAAACGGGCTGTTATAGTTTGTTACTTTGATGGTATAATCTGTTGACTCTACAGGTGTGCTCTTTTTGTTTACTAGTCTAGTGCATATATATGTAACGCCCCGAATTTGGGCCTAGAAGAATTGGGACTATTGGGCTTTGGGCTTTGGATTTCAGGAAATTTTTTTAAGTGAGCGAGAAAAATGACAATTGGCATGTGGGCTTTGAGGATTAATGAATTTGGAGTGTATAGGGGTATTGGAGATGTCCTGGGATCAAGTAAGGGTAAAGGAAAAATTTTGGTTTTAGCCTTAGGGAACAGTGACTTCAGTTAGTAGGCCTTTTTAATAAATGAAGAAGAAATAGGACACAAATGGGCTTGTGGTCCAGTGGTAAGTGGCGTCACTTGGGAGCTATAAGGTGGCGTGTTGTAAGCTGAAGAGGTCCAAGGTTCGAGGCTTAGGAGTGGTATTTTGTGGAGTGTTTATTTTACTGTATGGACGGCCAGAGTTGTGTTGGTTTTGAACTCTTGTCGTGGAGAGTTTGAAGTAAACAGGTGTGTTGGATGTGGAGGAAATTTCAGATAAGATTAAGGTGTTATCAGGGAGAAAAGTCAGGAGATGAGGAGAGGGAGGAGTTGGTGCCGAATGGGACTGTGGGGGGAAGGTAGGATTCGGCTTTGGCTATAAAAAGGGGGTGCCGAATTCATTGAAGGGTTCCTTGGGTTCTGTTATTTCTTCCTTTTCTCCCCCTCAGCCGAATTCTTTCATTTGCCAAAAAGAAAACCCATCATTGTTTTTGCCGAAATTCCTATTAGAGTTGTGTTCTTCTTTTTTCTCTGAAAGCCAAATTCCCCTATAGCCAAATTCTCTTCTTTTCCAAATTACCATCATCCTTCCTTGCCGAAATCCCCATTAGTGCCGAATCTTTGTTGTTTTTCTCTATCACAAATCAGTTGGTAGCTACTCTAAGTCAAGGTTAAAAGCCGAATCTCATTCGGTAGTTATCTAGGCCGCAAGATCTAAGGTTGGATTCGATAAGTATTCTGTTAACTCCCCTTAGTATGTTTTGTTAAAAGCCGAAGTGCGATCTAGTTTTTCATTATCAGTGATCTTGTAGTAATAAGGGTAAGGATCGGAGGTCGCAAGCGTGGTAAGATCATTAGCAAGGGTAAGGATACTCAACTCGATTATGGTTGAAGTCAATGGCCAAATGTGTGGATGACTTGTGTGGATTACGAGTAACCCAAATTTTGATGGTATATGTTTGGGTGCAGATCTAGAGGATAATCGCAAATAGTAGCTAGGGAAGGGCTACTAGAACATGTGGCACACGGTAAGGTTACGGTGAGGTTTCGGTTTCTGATAAAGTGTGTATTAAGCCATGATTAATCGTTAAGTGATGTCGATTGTAGGTTCGTGATTAAGGGGTTTGCAGCACTCGTGGTTACCAGGTGTGTACAAACAATACACACACGATATCGGCAATGTCGAAAAGTCGAAAAGCCGATAATGGTTGAACGGGCCCGGTGGGCCCTAAGGCTAAGTTTGATGAGTTTGTTTGGTTTTGTATATGAACTGAGTTAGTCAAGCATGTTACATGATCTGGAATTGTTAATAGGCCATAAGAATGTGATTTGGGCCTAATGGGCCGTAAGGATGTAATTTGGGCTTGATGGGTTTTATGGGGACGTAGACAAGCATGCTAGGGTTAATGAACTTTAGGCCTAGTTTGAACAACTCTTAAACCGCATAAGACTTTATAATAATTAAACATTTTCCGTGGACAAGTCGCTAGGTTAAAGTGTGGTAACGGGCATGTGCATGTCTAGGATTGAATCTAGGGAGAGCTTGGTACTTAAGCGGCCCTAGCGGCCCACCTCCTCTTCTCTGGAATCCTACCTGGTGCACAATGTCTGTTCACTTTAGCCGCAAGGACTTGTTAATGGGCCAAAGTTCATAACTAAAACCCGAGAGGGACCAAATACCCCTGATTTGAAAATACCCAAAATACCCTTAAATTTGCAAAATCACTAAAATAGCCGAATTGTGTAATTACCAAAATCCCATTGATTTCCAGAATTACCAAAACATCCCTGATTTACAAAATTCCCAAAGTACCTCTGTTTTGCAAAATTACGAAAATACCCTTGGGTTGTGAAATGACAAAAATACCCCTATGTGATGAATATGGTTTTGTGGATGTTACTCATGTGCATGTTGCATTCATACGATATTCTGTTTAGGATGCATATGGGTGGGAATTATGGTACGGAGGAAGATTTGAGGGTCGCATAGTCGCTTGACGACCATGGATCCACCGGTGGATTTAAGCCCATTAAATGATTAGCAGCTTTGCTGCAACATTGAGTAGTGCTGCTGTGAGTGCTACCTTTGGTGTGTAGAGGATGGGTGGGTCGATTTAGAAATCCCCACAGGTGTGAAGGGTGGAAAGGGAAATGGTGTGTGTAGCGGATGGATTGTTGGGGAAGGTTTTGCATTACCTTGATTTGCATATGATGTGATATGATATGAGGTCATTGTGGGCTAAGGCCCAAGACCACTGATTTTGATAGGGCTTAGGCCCAATGTATGTTTGTATGTTGATCTGATTGCCAAGGGTCGTACACACTGAGGTTCGAAACTCACCCTTTTTAATTAATATTTCAAGTGACGCATAGTAAACGGCTCGACTTGGCAGAGGACTCGGAGATGGCCACACTACAAGCTAATTAGATGTTTTAATTTGTTCAAATGAATTTATTTTAAACACTTTGTTTTTCATTGGATTGTAATAAAGCTATGTATCTCCTAATTGACTTTTCATTTTGGGTTTTATTATTATTGTTTCAGCTATCTAGTTATTAAACTTAAATAAAATATCTAAAGTTAGCATGGTTTTCGAAATAACTCAACATATGAACGTTTTCTTATAATATGGGCTTTTCATCTTAACTTAACAAGATACAATGGTTTTGGGCTTCTAAAGCTTAAACTTAAGTTTTGAATTAGCAAAGTCATTTTGGACATTTTCCCTTTGATGTGACAAGTCAGATTCAGGCCTAACTTCTTGGCCGGGTTTGGGGTGTTACAATATAGGAATGAGTTAACCCTTGCATATTCATCAATATCAAAGAGGGATAATGTACCAACAATAACGTCTGGAGCAAAAGCTTTCTCACGAGCTCGAATGGCATAGCCTCTATAACACCCCTTACCCGTATCAGACGTCGGAACCGGGTATGAGGCATTACCGAACTTAACTTGCTTAAACATGCAACACTGAGACATACAATTTCTTTTCGACTTAAACTTCTCATTCGATATCATAACATCCCTAACATAGGTCCACGAGACCCCAAACATTCATACGGAATGGTTCGGGACTACTGGGTATTCTGGCTTGCCAACCTAGCATGCAGGGGGACACACGGTCTATCAACACACCCATGGAGCTGACAGTGTGTCACACACGGCCTTGACACAAGGCCGTCTGTCTACCCGTGTGGACAATTATAAGGCTAACCACTAAGCCAATTATCACCCTAAAAAGCAACCACACTTATACCATTTCAATGCAACATACATCATGATCAAAAGGCACTTCTAATGCCCAAAATCTAGACATCCATACATAGATTTACAATATGTTCATCATGCATATTCTTTACTCATTTATCATCCAATCACACAAGCAAGCACTTCATGAACTTCATCACCATTGAGTATATAAAACTTATCAAGTATTTGCCAATTTCCAATGGCCATTTGCAAAATGAATTGAATGACATTAATAGCCACACATTGGCTAACCAATATGACATATCACAAAAATAACCAAGTTCCTATACATGCCATACTCAAAATTAATCAAACTTCGCTATACCAAAGAGAAGTTGATAGTCTGTTTCGAACTCCGACATCCTACGATCCCCGACCTTAGCGATACTACAAGGAAAAGGGAAATGAGAGGGGTAAGCATGAAGCTTAGTAAGTTTGCATGAAATAGATGGCAACATAAAAGTTCATGATAACATCCATTCATCACATTAGATAATACACAAGTTCTCAAGCACATCAGCATGACTTACTCACGCTTACTCTTACCAAATCACATATCACATTTGGCATTTATTACTCGTAAGTTACTCATGGGTACCTGTATCACTTCATCACATAACTTTAGTACTTTTACTCTCTTGAACATAAATCATCTCATTGGCATCTTAAACGTAAACTTAGCTCTTTACCCGTTGAACTAATTGGAATATCGAAGGATACTCAATTTCATCATACATGTAACACGATGCCAATGTCATATCCCAGATATGGTCTTACATGGGATCTCATCTCGATGCCGATGCCATATCCCAGATATGGTCTTACACGGGATCTTTTGTCTCGATGTTGAAGCCATATCCCAAATATGGTCTTATATGAGATCATATATCGATGTCGATGCCATGTCCCAGACATGGCCTTATACGGGACCTTCTTTATCTTATGTTGTGATAATGGTATCCTTACTATTCCTAATGTTCAACCGGGGCTTCAACTCATCATAATAGCATTATACTTTTATTGAGGCATCATTAATCAATTTTATAGAAATACTAAACATTTCTCATGATATCAAGCAATTAAGAATATAATAGCATTATGTAGCTTTAATTTCACACAAACTTACCTCAGTACCAAATATATGTGGAATCGTTCAATTTAGTCCACCACATTGTTCTTGCCTTGGTTTCAGTCCGGGCTTCGTGTTTCTTGATCTATAATAAAAATTTCACTTGTTTAATGATCACATTGACTAAAATATCTCATGAATTATGCCTTGACAAAATTACAGTTTTGCCCTCTGACTTTCACAAAAATTACAATTTTACCCCTAGGCTCGTAAAATGAATTGTGCCCATTTTTCACACACCCAAGCCTAACGGATTCATATTCCCTCTTATAGAAACTCAAGATTTCAATTATTACACACTTTTTTCACCTATTTTACAACATTTACAAAAAGGTTCTTTTACGTGTTTTCATGGAAACACCTTTCACAAAAGTTGTTTATTTAACAACTAAGACTCATTTTCTTCCATAAAATTTCAAAAATCAACACTAATTCTCTCATGGAAAAATCCTAGGTTTTCAACCATTTTGCATAATAGTCCCCTCATTAGTTAGCTCAAGCTACAAGGATCTCAAAAGTACAAAAATTATTAAGAAAGACCACCAAAATCACTTACTTGCTAGGGTGAGAAGTTGCTGAAAATTTTTGGCTTCCAAAACCCCTCTTATGGCTGATATTTTCGGTGGAGAGAAGAAGAAAAATGAGGAAGATGATAGTTTTTCTTTATTTTATTTTATTTCATCAATTTAATCCACTTAATCCACCAACTTTGACCAATTTTGACATTTCTTGTCCCCTATGGTCGGCCACTCTAATTCAAAGGGTCTAATTGCACATTAAGGACCCCCAATTAATATTTTATAGCTTTTAGACACCTTTAACTTATAAAATAGAACTTTCGCACTTTATACGATTTAGTCATTTTTCGCAATTAAGCATGAAATCGTTAAAATTAATGCACCAAAATTTTCATGCATTCATATAGTCATGCCATAACTCATAAAATAATATAAACATAATTTTCTTCGACCTCGAATTAATTGTTCCGAAACCACTATTCCGTCTAGCCCCTAAATCGGGCTATTACAATTCTCCCCCTTTAAGGATTTTCGTCCCCGAAAATCTTACCGGTAAAAAGGTTAGGATATTGGTTTCTCATAGCCTCCTCGGACTCCCATGTAGCCTCTTCTACCCCATGTCTTTGCCATAATACTTTCACTAGGGCTATACTTTTGTTTCCCAACTGTTTGACTTCTTGTGCCAAAATATTAACCGGTTCTTCGCCATAGGTCATGTCCTGTTGAATTTCTACCTCTGTTGGTACAATCACATGCAAAAGGTCTGATCGATAGTGACGTAACATAGATACGTGGAAAACATCATGAATCTTTTCCAACTCAGATGGCAAAGCCAAACGATAAGCTACCGGTCCTATCCTCTCGGTAACCTCATACGGTCCAATAAATCACAGACTCAATTTGCCTTTTCGGCCAAATCTGAGAACTTTCTTCCATGGTGACACTTTTAAAAATACTTTATCACCAACTTGAAACTCAATCTCTTTCCATTTCAAATCCGCGTAGGACTTTTGTTTATCTGAGGCAGCTTTTAAATAATCGCGGATCACCTTTACTTTCTCTTCAGTTTCTCTGACCAAATCGACCCTGTGAATCTAGTTTTCTCTAAGTTCGGTCCAATACAAAGGTATTCGACACTTACGCCCATACAATGCCTCATAAGGCACCATTTTCAAACTCGACTGAAAGTTGTTATTGTAGGCCAAATTCCACCAATGGTAAGTATTTCTCCCAATTATCTTGGAATTCCAAAACACAACATCGAAGCATGTCCTCAAGTATCTGTATTACTCTCTCTGACTGCCCGTCAGTCTGCGGATAGAAAGTTGTACTAAAGCTCAATTTTTTGCCTAAGGCCTCTTGCAACTTTTTCCAAAACCAAGACGTAAATCTCGGATCTCTATTCGAAATAATCGACAACGGTACTCCGTGATGTCTTACAATTTCTGACACATACAAATCCTCTAACTTATCAAGCGAATAATCTGTAACACCCCAAACTCGGTCAAAATGCCACGATCGAATCTAGTCTGTTACAAAAAAGAAAATTTTGGAAAACTAACTAAAAATCACGAGTTGGAAAAACCTTGCGTATCGTTATTGTACCTTTAGAGGAAATTTAATGTAATTGTTTAGCTTAGACCACATTACGAAGTCGGGTTCATTTGCTGAAAATCAAATTTAGGAAAAATTCGATAAATTTTTCAAATTAAAAATGAAGTTGCGGGTTCTAAGTGAAAACTCTGAAGTAATTTGTTACTCGTTACCATCTTTCAATAGCCATTTGAAAATCATTTGTTCAAAGCTTTTAGTCCTAGAAAAACTACAACTTTTATAGTTTATTAAGCATACTAAATCATCTTTATAAGAAACCAAATTAAAGTTAAAGTGGCTTTATTCCAATACTGAAATCCAAACTCAATAGTGAGATTTAAAATATATAGTGAACGAAATTACTAATAACACTGCATGGCCACCTCGAGTCCGCCTCGGCTTCCAATCCGCGATCTAAGGATTACCTGCAAAATTAAGCAGAGGGGTGAGTCACCGAGACTCAGTGTGTAATCCCCAATGAACGATGTTTGGGCTCTAAGCCCACAGATGCCAGTTGGGCCTTAGCCCATATAATCCAACACATCAAGCATGTATGCAATGCAGCCCAGCCCAACCTACTTTTCCAACCTCTATATCACCGAATCAACCAAACTCCCATGGCACCAGGCCACTGTGGTTCCAGACCACCATGATACCAGATCACTGTGACAAAGTCACTAATAATATGTGTGGGGCCAACCCACTGTGGTACCAAACCACTGTGACAATCCCGAATATATATATGTGGGGCCAACCCACTGTGGTACCAAACCGTTGAGACGAGTCACTGAAACATATATGTACGTGGTGTGAAACCACCGTGGCACCAAGCCACTGAGACATAGTCACTAAATCATGTATGTGGGGCCAACCCACTATGGTACCAAACCACTGTGACAGTCCCTAAATAGCACTTCCCCTTTCATATCACATCCCAAGTCCATGCACATGTTAACATACCGAGATGAATGATCATGCTTTGAATGCACACTGTCAATTAAATCATACATACACATATTCCGAACATAAAATCGTAGTGGAACTTACCCGGTGTCTCCAACCTTACCCCCCAAGGGTATCTCGACTGTCAATACAGTCGTTTCGGCTTTCAGCCAACACAGTTAATAACGTAATTAATATACAGAGTGTGTGAGAAGTACACACCTGATAACGCGTAAGACTAGACTCTCTACGTCGACGCTTTCACTAGTAGGGATGACGGCTATTTGTCTATCCCAGACAGACGTAGGCTCTCTACCACAACCCGACGGATAGTCCCGAACCGCCGACATAACACGCCTTTTGAACTTTGGAGCGGAGGCTATGGGTACACTCCCTTCCTTAAATTGGCAAGCACTCGCATCCATGGAGAATCTTTGATCAGTACAATACTATAATGGAAACAATGGTTATCTAACAACGTTATCAGACTAAGGCGGCGAATAAACAATGAATGACCAAGCGAATAGAATCAGAGGGTAACTCCTTACCTTCATTACTAACGCGAATAAGCAAGACTTCCTAGAAAAAGAACTTTCGGCAACCTAAGATGTCTTAGCACTTCTCTTCCGGACATTTGGCTACTAGCCATAAGATATGAGAGAACACGTTACGGAAGGATGGGTAGTCGGTTTGTTAAATAATAAATAAAGGAGATGAAGAGAACCAAAGAGAATACTTTACCATAATCAATGGAAACCGAACACTTAGAAAGTTGGCTTGTGAAACCGAATGAGTCCCAATGCCCTTCTAAATGCTGGCTAGATAAAGAAAAGAATACGAGAATGAGCCCTCTACAGTCGGCCAATGCCCAAGGAACCGAGTCAGCACCTTCAGTTTAGGATCCAACAAGAGAAAGGAATGAACAGAAAAATAGGAAGAAGAAACTCTTACCAAAATAACAATGAGAGGCCGATTGAGAAGGCTAGAAGAATAAGTGGCGGCTATCAAATAGAGAAAAGAGAAGAGTTTGGGAGTAGGAGAGAAATCTGCTTGCAACAAGAAAGTGATTAGAGAAGAGAAAAGAAGAAGTCAGAATGGAAACAAGGTTCGGCTATTACCTAGAGAAACAAGAAGGAGAGAAGAGAAGCGAAGGGTGTTACGGTTTTGGTAGAGAAGAAATGTACCAAAGTTACCAAAATGCAAAAGAAAGGGAAGATGGTTCCGGCTTTGGAGAAAAGTGGAAAACAAATGAAAAGAAGAAAGAAAAAGAATAAAAGGGAGCTCAAGAAGACTTGCCAAAAGTCGGCACTCAACACC
This sequence comes from Gossypium australe, assembly GCA_005393395.2. Taxonomy (NCBI): domain Eukaryota; kingdom Viridiplantae; phylum Streptophyta; class Magnoliopsida; order Malvales; family Malvaceae; genus Gossypium; species Gossypium australe. The sequence continues at coordinate 73,783,085 of CM016616.1, forward strand.
ACCCTTAATGACCGAATATGCTCAAAAGAAAAGAGAGAAAAGCCTAAGACCCAAAGGATTTTCGGCACACCCACCTCTCCTAGCACCAAAATCGAATTTTCTCCCCCCACTTCAAGCTTTCCACATTCGGCCACCACTCCACCAACATCAAAACCCATATTTTTCTCCTACTTTCACTCCCCTCCAACAATTTGAATCGGTTTGACCCATTCAAACCCCACCATCACCCCGTGGCCACTAATTCAAAATCTTTGACTCATTCTACCAACAACCTTGGAGAGTCTTTGTCGAAACCACCACCTTAGCTCCCTAAGCGCAAAAATAAAGCTTCTGAATGCTGTCGATGCGACTCAAACCCCTTCCTCCTGCTGATCCCTTGTGACGCCACTTCCCTGCAACTTGAGTGGCGTCTCCTAGCCACTTTACCACGCCACTTCTTGTGTCAACAAACACAAGTAATTACCCTTAAGGCCTGCCTCAGTTAGCTCTCCCCTAAAGTGCCTAAAAATAAAATTTTCACCAAGGCTCAAGCTTAACCCTGAGCCTTCCCAGGGCCCCCAGACACACCCAATTAACAGACAAAACATACCAAACACACAGAAAACATAAAAAATGCAGAGCCCCTAATTCCAGGATGTTACATAATCAATGCACACGGGTATAAAATGGGCCGACTTTGTGAGTCTATCAACCACAACCCATACAGCATCATTCTTTTTCGGTGACAAGGGTAAACCCGTCACAAAATCCATAGCAATCCGGTCCCATTTCCACTTGGGAACCATAATAGGCTAAAGTAGACCCAAAGGTACTTGGTGTTCAGCTTTCACTTGCTGACAAATCAAGCATTTCAATACAAACACGAAAATATCTTTCTTCATAGTCGGCCACCAATACCATTTCTTCAAGTCGTTATATATTTTTGTGCTGCCTAGATGTACAGATAAACATCCATTATGTGCTTCATGCAAAATTTTCCGGATAAGCTCTTCATCTTTGGATACACAAACCCTAACTCAAAACATCAAACATCCATCAAGACTAATTTAAAAGTCTGACTCAACATCCGACTCACACTGAAATCTTTTAGCTTGCAAGTCGCTGTCACCTTTCTAAGCTTCACAAATTTCTTGGAGAAACATCGGTCTAGCTCTCAACTCGGCTAGAATTGAACCATCATCTGAAAAAGCCATCTGTGTATTCATGGCTCTTAATGCAAACAAGGATTTCCTACTCAAAGCATCGGCGACCACGTTCGCCTTTCTCAGATGGTAGTCAATCACTAACTCATAATCCTTTATCAACTCTAGCCATCTTTGTTGCCTTAAGTTCAACTCCTTTTGAGTCATCAAGTACTTTAGGCTTTTATGATCCGTGAATATCTGACATTTTTCACCATACAAATGGTGTCTCTATATCTTTAGTGCAAAAACAATAGCGGTCAACTCCAAATCGTGGGTTGGGTAATTCTTCTCGTGCGGCTTTAATTGTCTAGAGGCATATGCTATCACTTTGCCTTCTTGCATGAGTACACAACCCAATCCATTTAAGGATGCATCACTATAAACCACGAATTCTTTTCCTGGTTCGGGTTGTACTAGAACTGGAGCCTTGGTCAACAATGCCTTCAATTTCTCGAAACTTTGTTGGCAGTTTTCTGTCCACTCATACTTTATAGCTTTTTGTAGTAGCCTCATCATTGGAGTAGCTATTATAGAAAATCCCTTGACAAATCGTCTATAGTAGCCAACTAGGCCCAGAAAACTCCTAACCTCGGTTACATTCCTTGGAGGTTTCCATTCATCAATCGCTAAAATCTTACTCGGGTTAACTCTAGTTCCATCTCCCGAGACAATGTACCCCAAAAATCCAACTTCTTTCAACCAAAATTCACTTTTACTAAACTTCGCATATAATTGATTTTCTCGTAAAATTTGCAAAATTGTCCTTAAGTGCTCAACGTGTTCATTCTCATCATGAGAGTAAATCAGTATATCATCAATAATGACTACAACAAATGTATCCAAATATGGCCGAAAGATGTGATTCATCAAATCCATAAACACAGTAGGGGCATTGGTTAAACCAAAAGGCATGACTAAGAATTCATAGTGTCCATACCTTGTCTGAAATGCTGTTTTCGGCACATACAAGTCTTTAACTCTTAACTGATAATATCCAGACCTCAAGTCTATCTTAGAAAGCACCGTGGCTCCCTTCAATTGATCAAAAAATCCATCGATTCCTGGAAACGGGTACTTGTTCTTCACGGTTATCTTATTAAGCTGACAATAATATATACATAACCTCATGGAACCATCTTTCTTCTTCACAAATAATACGGGAGCACCCCACAAAGAATAACTCGGTCTTACAAAGCCTTTATCCATTAACTCTTGTAACTGTCCCTTCAATTCTTTCAATTCAGCTGGAGCCATCCTATACGGAGCAATCGATATAGGTGCAGTACTAGGGGCTAACTCAATGCCAAATTCTATCTCTCTAGCCGGAGGCAACCTTGGCAATTCTTCTTGGAATACATCTGGATACTCACATATTATCGGCATTGATTCAATTCTTAACTCAGTCTCTTTAGTATTCATCACAAAGGCAAGGTAAGCTTTATACCCTTTTGTAACACCCCTAACCCGAAACCATCGCCGAAATAGGGTTAAGAGGCATTACCAGACAATAGGATTATTTACAACCCAATTACAACACAAAGTCAATCATCATCATAATACATCAAACATAAACAATTAGTCCCTTATTAAGGTGTATAAGACCTTAAACACATGCTAGAGAGGGGTCGGGACTAAACCGAAGTACATACAGAAACTTCTCAAAAATTTAAAACTTTTCTAGGTTTCAGGGGATACACACCCGTGGGGGTAGGCCGTGTACCTCCCATGGCTGCTAGACACACCAGTGTGTCCTCCCCGTGGTCGAAACTAACCTTTGCTCTACGGCCACCAAGCATGCCCGTGTACTTGGCCGTGGTCGATCCTGTCAAAAGTCATACGGCTACTAGGCAGTAGACACGTTCGTGTGTCAAGGCCGTGCGCTCTTAGGTCATATATTGAGTTACGCCCACGGTCACTAGGCACGCCCGTGTGCCACAACCATGTGGCAAAAATAGGCCATTTGCAAGGCCAAAATGCCACCTACATGGGTCAATCACTACAAGCACACTTAAGCATGTTTATACACACATTTTGGCAACCATTTCCTATCATATGATCAATCTATCAACTCATACAAACTCACTTTCAAACATATCAACTCATAAGCTAACATATACAACTTGAATACATTCAATACTAAACATTATTCCTTCTCAATTTCACTAAATCATACTAGCATTTTACCAACACAAAGTTACCATTGATAAATCATTCTCTTCAACCATAAACCATACCAAAATATGCCTCATATCACAAAGCCATTCATGCTTGAAGCAACCATATATTTAGCCACATCACACGGCTAATTACACACCTCAAATATGTACCAAATAACTAGCCTATACATGCCATATTTCAACTATATACATCTTTCCAAAAGTACCCAAAATAGATTGCCGATAGTGTGATTGAGAAGCTGACGATTCCCAGATCCGAGCTAGCTGTACTGACACTTAGCCAACACTTAGTTGTCAAATATTTATGCTACTCAGTACTCATGAATCACTTCGATCAACATTCGTCCCTTCTTTAGTTTATTCGCACACTTAGTGCCTAAATAGTTAACCAAAGCTTAATTAGCATCGCACACTTAGTGCATCCATATCAAACCGATTTTGAATCGGTATCACACACACAGTGCTGACCACAAAGCCGGAGCTTATATTACTCCGCACACACAGTGCTATTTATCTTGGTCACATTTCCAAATACGCACACTTAGTGCCATTTAATTCAATCTATCACATAGCATTCACATTTCAACAATATCATACCATTCATTTCATAACATTAAACACAACTAAATACACGTATTATGTCTGAACTTACCTCGGATGTCAAAATACCGAAATGGAAGATTAATCGAGCACTTTCTCTTTGCCTCAATCTCGATCCGGACCTCTCCTCTCTTGGTCTATACACATTCAAATTCAATCCATTCAATCACCAACTCATTCAATTTAGTCCACACATACGCATTTAGGGCATTTTACAAAATAGCCCTCACATTTTCACATTTTGACACTTTAGTCCTTTATTCATAAAATCATCAAATACACATAATTAGCTTGCACCCATGCTTAGCCGAATACTCACTACACTCATACAAGCTCATATATTTCATTTGTTTCACATTTTAGTCCTCAAATTTCTTATTTTCTCAATTAAGCCCAAAATACTCAATTTCACTAAAAATCCCAATATAAAATATGCTAACCCAACACCAAGTTTTCATATTTCACTATCAACTAGTACATAGCTCAAACATTCATCAATGGCTCATCACAAACACATCATCAATTCACAAAATTACAACATGGGTTAGCTAGAGCACGAAGCAACGATTACGAAAACGTAGAAATTAACAAAAACCGAGCTCAAATATACCTTGAATTAAGCTAAGTAAGTGCCGAAAATCAAAAAACTTCAATGGCTATTTCTTTTCTCTAGTTTCGGTGGAAAGATAAATAGAAATTGGCTATTTTAATGCTTTGTTTTGTTATAAAAATAACTTAATTATTAAACACCAATTTTGCCCTTAATGAAATGTTTATAAAATCATTTAAATTATGGACATAATTGTCCATCAACCACCCCACTTACTAAATAATGGATCAATTGCCTCATAAGGCCTCCTCATTTAAAAGCCATAACACATAGATACTTCAACAATTAGCACACAGCTTTTACATTTTATGCGATTAAACCCTTTTCGCAAATTAATCACACAATCGATAAAATTTTCACACAAAACCTTCACACAGGCTAATTCACATATAGTGAACACAAAAAATAATATTAAATTATCATTCCAACCTTGGATTTGTGGTCTCGAAACCACTGTTCCGACTATGGTCTAAACCGGGCTGTTACACCTTTTCTCATGTATTTCTGAGTCAACATGGAAGATACCACTACAGGCAATCTGTCTTGCTCATCTGATTCAACATGAAGAATATCCCTTTTTTCTCATTTTAACTCAATAAATTTCCTTCCACAATTCACTATCACATCATGAGTAGTTAACCAATCCATCCCAAAGATGACATCGAATTCCTCAAACGGCAATAGCATGAGATTAGTCGAAAAATAATGACCTCTAATCATCAAAGGACAACCTTTGCATACTTTATCATCTAACACACACTTACCTAGGGGATTTGACACTTTTATCACAAATTCTGTAGACTCTACAGACATGTTCATGCTAGATACTAATTTCATGCAAATATACGAGTGGGTAGACCCTTGGTCAATTAAAGCTACAACATGAGTATCATAGAGAGAAAATGTACCCGTAATTACATCAGGGGAGGACGCCTCTTCGCGTGCGCAAATGGCATAAGTTCTCACAAGTACTCTACCCTCAGATCTTGCAGTCTGCTCTCTAGGTGTATTCTTACTACTCGTTCCACTTCCCGGATTTCTCTGTGGCCTCCCTCTAGTAGTATTACTCGATCTTGCACTCTAAGATTTCTCTTTCTCACCTATCTCGAGGCAATCTCTAATAAAATGATTTGGAGATCCACACTTAAAACAAGCTCTCTCGCTTGCTCGACGCTCCCCGGGGTGATGTCTGCCACACTGTGGACATTCCGGTCTACTTGGTCGAGCATTGCCAACACTAGCAACCGAAGTGGTCTGAGCTTTAGACCCTGAGTACTGTCTACCCTTATTTCTGTTTGAAAACCCAGCTGAAGTAGCTGATCGAGTAGTAAACTCTCTTGATTTCTTAGAAGAGGATTGAAATGACTTGCCCAACTATCTCTTTCTCGAGTCACAAGACTCGATTTCAACTCTTCTTTTCTCTTTGACCAGTTTCTCAGCCTTACAGGCTCTATCTACTAACACAACAAATTCTTTTAGTTCTAAGACACCAACAAATAAACGGACATCCTCATTTAACCCGTCCTCAAACCTTTTGCACATGATAGCCTCGGTGGACACGCACTCCCGGGCATATTTACTAAGCCTTACGACCTCAAGTTCATATTCAGTTACTGTCATTTGACCTTGCTTTAACTCGAGCAATTCCTTTCTCTTCTGATCAATAAATCTTTGGCTAATGTACTTCTTTCGAAACTCCTCTTGGAAAAATTCCCAATTAACCTTCTCCCTTGATACCACCGACATAAGGGTGTTCCACCACTGCCAAGTGGAATCTTTTAAGAGAGACACCACACATTTCATGCACTCATCAGGCGTGCAAGACAACTCATCGAATACCCTGATGAAATTCTCAAGCTAGAATTCTGCCCTCTCCAGATCATCATCTTTACTAGCTCGAAATTCCTCAGCTCCTTGTTTCCGAATTCTATTGACCGGAGGCCTTTCTCTTCTTACCACTTCTACCACTTGGGAAGCTATAGGGGTAGGCTGAGGAATAGGTGGGGTGGAGGGGGTTGAGCATCAGGATTTGCTCGTACAAACTCAGTGTACTAGTTACTCATCATATGGAGAAAGGCTTCTCGAGCCTCTTCTCCTTGACCCAAAGTCTAGGGTCTACTCTCTACTGGCGCGGTACCTTGCGCGGGAGTCGGTGCATTACTTGCAGCATCATCGGCCGCAGCTCGGTCGGGATCCATTTACTATATAAAAAAATAATTTAAATCGTCAGTAGTCGTCACACTATCATTATGTAAATACTCATACGTATGGCATCTATAGCTAGACTCATACTTATGATACGTTAGTCCGAGAATCGACTAAATCGTAGCTCTGATACCACTAAATGTAACACCCCTTACCCGTATTTGACGTCAGAATCAGGTATGAGGCATTACCGAACTTAACTTGCTTTGTAACACCCCTAACCCATATCCTACGTTGGAATTAGATACGAGGCGTTACCGTACTTAACACACATGGTCATACAACTTTGGGTTATCAAATTTCATTCCAAATTAAAACCTTTCTATACACACCTCTAACATCCTTATAATGGGCCTACGAGGCCCCCCAAACATGCTTCTGAAAGGTTTCAGAGATAATCCAAAAAATTTTACACACTTAGAAAAATTTTACCTAAACAGGGGCCACATGCCCGTGTGAAATAGGACACGCCCGTGTAGGCAGGCCGTGTGGTCACACACGCCCATGTCCCTCACCCGTGGTCGACATTGACTTATTTCACACTGCCAGACACACGCCCTTGTCCCTGGCCCGTGTGCCAAAACCTTGGCAGTCTGTTTATGACGTCATCACCTCATTATGGTCGTGTCTTAGCCCGTGTCCTTAGACCGTGTGTCGAATTAAATTCCAATTTCAAGATGCAGACTTCACATGGCCTGGGCACACGCCCATGTCTTTGGTCGTACCTCCCACACGACTGAGACACACGGCCATGTCTCTGCCCGTGTGTTTACTACAAAGCTTTCTGACTTGTAAAACTAACATGCAGGGGACACACGGCCTGGTCACACACCCATGGGACTGACCGTGTGTCACACACGGCCTAGACACACGCCCATGTGCCTACCCGTGTGGACAAGAACAAGGCTATTTGCCAAGCTCTTTCATCACCCTAATTCATTCCAACATAATTCATAACCAAACAACCCAATCATATACCCTACACAATCATGAATAACCTCATCTTTTCATTGATTAATAGTATTGAGCCATTAACTATGGCCATGTACAAAAGAATTCATCTATAAGGAGCCAATACACACTTGGCCAAAATAACAAACATTTCACCTAGTCTAGCCCCTATACATGCCATACTCAAAATGCTAATTCAAAAATATACCAAGATGAGCTGATAGTGTGGGTGATCTTCTGAATTATTCGGGATATGCAATGTCGCTATTAAGGAAGAAGTTATTTATGAGTAATTGACTTATTCAGGTGTGGTATCTACAGAACGGATTAGTCAAAAAATTTCTTTCGAATTGGCTTTATTAGTCAGTGGAATAGTGATGAAATTGCAAAGATATTTGAATATAGTTGTTATAATCGGGTATATTACAGCAATCTCTTCTGGATATTTTATATGTTCTGTTATTCTTAGAGGCATATGAAATTGTTCATGTTCAGATGAAATATTTATCATATTGGAAGGCTGGATTATTATAATAGATGGAATTATTGTAAGTTTGGTTGAATCATGAGTGGTATTGCTCTATCTTTCTTGGGTTTTCTAGTCCATCATGATTAATAGAAGACTTGATGACAAGATTCATATGATACTATTTTCTACTTCTACTGATTGAAGCTCTGAATTACGAATATGCAAATTTTATTGTCTTTATTACAGTTGTTTCTACTGCGTATGTGCGATATTACTTTTTTGGAATTTTTTCTGAGATATCATAAATTTCTTTATTATTCAAACATGGTTGATCTGCGAAAGATATTCATTGGCCGGAGGAAATTACGTTTATTACGGTTATAAATATTGACTTGATCATGAATTTTGGTGATAGAGATCACATATTATAGAAACTGTATTACTGCATTGGTTATTATTAGGGCCACTTTCGGTTTTCCCCTTTTAATTTGAGGTGCACTGTTGATATTGAAGTTTTGTTTTATCTATATGGCTGAAATGTCGGTCATATTATAGCATTATAGTTTAAAATCTATTTGATTGTTGTGGCTTTGGAAAAACTTAAAGTTTCAATGTTAATAATTGAAATAACTACAATGATGACACAATTATTACATAAAAGATGTAAGATTTGAATGGACTGATAAATATCAGTAAAGTTTTGACCAGATGGAAGCTCTATTGACCGAAGTATTAATTCTAGTTCAGCCTGAATTGGATAAGAAATTTGTTATTACAAGGATGTATTATTGAATGGAATTAGACTGTGTCTTGATGCAGTAAGGCGAAGTAATAGCCTGTACTTTCATACAGTTAAAAAAACCACATGGAATGAATTACCCAATACATGATCTAGAATTGACAACTATTGTTTTTGTATTGAAATCTTACAACATTACTTGTTTGGTGAAAATGTCATATTCACCGATCATAAAAGTCTGGAGTATCTGATGCTACAAAGAGATTTGAATTTGAGATAGTGTATACAGCTTGAATTGTTGAAAGATTATGATGTGATAATTGAATATCACTCGAAAAGAGCGAATGTGGTTGCAGATATTCTGAGCAGAAAATTTCTGTCTGCTTTGCAAGATATGGATACCAATTTTAATTGTCTGATAATAACTTAATTTTAGCTGAGTATAGAGCAAAATCGATGATTCTACAACAGATCAGTGAAACTCAGAAAAGTGATAATGAGTTGTAAGTTAAATGAATACAGTGTGAATTAATTTCTGATTCAGAATTTCAGAGTAGATTTGATAATTGTTTGTTATTCAGAGACAGAGTTTGTGTACTGAAGAATTTGGAGCCTGTACAGAAAATTTTACATGAATGATCACAGTGGTACTATGCTTGTTTATCTGGGGAATGATAAGATGCATAACGATTTGAAAAAGATGTATTCGTAACCCGGAATGAAATATGGTATTTCTGAATTTGTATTTAAATGTTGGATATATCAGCAAGATAAAGATGATACTTTCAGGATGGTTATAGCCAGCGACGATACTGAAATGGAAATGGGATAAAATTTCTATGAATTTTATATCAGGATTATCCCTGTTTATGAAAAAGAAAGATACTATATACGTAATTATCTTTGATAGCCCGAAATAGGGCCTAATCGGAACAGTGGTTACGAAACCATGAATCTGAGATATAAAAGTTTATTACGATTAATTATTATGATTTACCGAGTGATTAAATACATATGTTAGAGTATCGATAAGAAATTTTATTGATTGTATGCTTAAATTGCCTATTAGGACTTGTTTGCAAAAGTTGCTAAATAGGGGTTCTAATTCATAGAGTACTTGATTGTAATGGGGGTTTGCAGTAGGAGTCCTTCAATGATAATTAGACCATTATATTTCCATGGAAAAAAAATGGACATACATAGATAAAAATAACTAAAGTTTTAATGAAGGGCATTTTAGTCATTTGGTATTAAAAAGAAATTAAAAGGGAAAAAGATGGCAAAATATGTCCATCTTCTCAATTAGGACAAAATTTCAAGGGTTCTCCATAGCTAGGGTTTGTTTCAACCTTCCAAGCTCTATAGTAAGTGATTCCAAGCCTCGTTTTTAATATTCTTTACGTTTTTGGAGTCCCGGTAACTTGATTTAGCTTATACTAGCAATAATTTAACCTAGGGTTCATATTTGGAAAAATACCCATAGGTGAAATATGATTATTTTGATGTCTTATGTTAGAATATGAGGTTTGAAATTATGTTAAACAACTTTTGATAAGCGATTTTAAGTGAAAACGAGTAAAATGGCTTAATAGGTAAAAATACCTAATGTTCATAAGTACATATTAGAGTGAGAATTTGATGTTGTCATAGAAGGAAAAAAGGATCAGCATGTCATAAAACATAAGAATAAAGGATAAAGTTTAATTTCCAAGCTTTGGGGAAAAAGTATAAATATATGAAACTTTAGGGGCAAAAATGTAATTTTGCCAAAATATTGTGTATGAATTGTATTTGAATGGAATTTTGATAAAATGTATTAAATTTTGCTAATATAGATCAAGAAAGAAGGAATAGTGAAGGTGATCGGGGAAAAGAGAAGGTTATCGACTAATTTATGAAAATAGTCGTTTTGTATCCGAGGTAAGTTATGTGTAAATAATAGCAATATATTTTTATAAATTGTGAATTATATTTGATATGTGAATTAATATTGAATGTGGAAGGAAAATTGTTCATGAATTATTCAAGTGATAAAGTGTTTAAAATAAGTGTTAAGAGTAAATTCCCGGTTGAACTTAGGAATAGAAGTTGATACAAGTGATATATCACTAGAGACCAGTGTTACAGTGTTACAGTGAGTCCCGGGTGCTGGGTGATCTAGCATGTGTTGCAGACACCTGACAGCTTGTGTGAGCAGGCCCGTGGACATTTCCAGTGTTATTGATCAGTGGTAGCTTCGGCTACATTACAGTGGTAGCTTCTGCTACATATCAGTGGTAGCTTCGGCTACATATCAGTCTGGCACTTATGTGCTAATTCTCTACGTATCTGTGTATATTCCGAGCGTTGAACGGGATTAATAATAAATTAAAGTGAATATGAGATGAAGTATGTATGCATGTATAATTGAAAGAATGAGCATACGTGATAATGATTAAGTACTTAAATGTATGTGCAAGTGAACTGGTTCGATTGTACATGTGCAAGTGATTAAATTTGCTAAGAATGATATTAATTAATTGTATGTGAAAATGTTAATTACTGATTGAGTGCTTATTGTTTACATTAACTTACTAAGCTATTAGTAGCTTACTCGTTCTTTTCCTTTCCTTTGTTTTATAATGTGTTGAACTTACTTGGATTGGAGATCGTCGAAGCCTCGTATCACACTATCAAACCTTTACTTTGGTATATAAATACTTTTGAAATGTTTAAGTTATGGCATGTATAGGGATCGAATTATTTTGCATGGATACCTAAGTGATGTTTACTACAAAGAAAGAATGAAAAAGTAAAAATTGCAATGAAATAGTTTTTGGACAACAATAGTAACGTGACTTTGAAAAATCACCAAAAATAGGAGAAATGGAATTAAAAAATGAATAAGATATATAATTAAATCTTATTGTGTCTACTTTTATATGAAAGAAACAGTGTAAGCAAAGGAATTCTATATTCTGTGATATTTGAATTTTAGTGAGACAGGGTTAGAATGGTATTTGAAGTCCCCTGTTCAGACTTTAGAAAAACATTTAAAATTGTACAAAAATAATTATGAGTTATAATTAATATTTCTAGATTCCTTAGTGAGTCTACTTTCAGTAGAAATAAGTAGGAACAACATATAAAAATTGTACAATGAGAAAATTTATTTTTAGTGAAGAGTGGTCAGAACCGTTAGACTGTGAAATAGGGGAGACTTTAATGAATAAACTGTACTAATTGGCCAAACCAAAAATTTTTGAAATTGTTATGGTGAAAAGATATATGAGTCTAGTTTCAGGAAAAATTTACGGATCTAAATTTTGAGTTTCGTAACTAGAGTTATAATTAAATTAATGACTGTTGCGCAGATGGACAGATGTATTGTGAATGATGAAATAAATTATTTTTTTTATACCCGAAGTAGTAAGATAAGTTAAATAACGCCTCGTGCTCGACTCCGACAACGGTCTCGAGTGTGTGGTGTTACATTGTCGATTGTTTGGCAAAGCCTGTATATTTTATCCTCGTATGAATGGATTTCTCACTTAATAAATTGTGTGAATTATCTATTTTTGAGATTGTCAGATTATATGATATGCTAGTTTCTGTTATTCCTGATAGAGATCTACAGTTCATATTCTGATTTTGAAACAAGTTACAAAAAGCTCTGGGTATATGGTGACATTGTAGTACCGCATATCATTCTTAGACAGATGATCAATCTGAACATATGATTCAGATTTTTGAATATTTGTTTCGGTGCTGTATTTTAGAATTCAAAGGCAATTGAAAAAGAAATATTTGCCGTTAGTTGAATTCATATATAGTAACAGTTAACAGTCAAGCATAAGAATTTTACCGTACGAGACTTTATATGGCCACAATGTAAAACTTCAGTGTTTTGGACTAAGCTCAGTGAGAAAAGATACATGTAGTTGGTTTGATTCATTGAAACCAAAGAAAGGTGAAAGTGATATGAGACAGTATAAAAGCAGTATTTGATCGTCAGAAATCTGATGTGAATATAAAATGAAAAGAAATAGAGTTTCAAATTTGCGACAAAATATTTTTGAACGTTTCGCCATGGAAGAAAGTTCTCCGGTTTGGCCATGAAGGCAAATTAAGTCTGCGGTTTGTCGGGTCATATAAGATCATTGAAAAGAATCGGACCTGTTGCGTGTTGATTAGTATTATTATCATATATCGATAGAATTCACAATGTTTTTCATGTGTATATGTGTTGCGACAGTATCGATCGGACCCATCATCTGTTATTTCTCTGATAGATATTGAAATTCAGCTTGACATGACTTACACTGAGTGAGTGGTTGAAATTTTAGACTGTGAAGTGAAAGAAACGAAAAATATAAAGGTAGCTTTAGTGAAAGTTCTTTGACAATGATACGATATAGAGAAAGCTACCTGGGAACTGGAAGAAATCATGAGAAAGTAATATCTGAACCTCTTTACTGGTAAGATTTTCAAGGACGAAAATTCTTAAGGGGGAAAGTTGTAACAGCCCAATTTTTGACAAAATCGGAACAGTGGTTTCGGGGCCACAGTTCTGAGCCCGGAAAGAAAAATTATTTTAATACTATTTATGATCTACAGTATGATAATAATATTGTGTGAAAATTTTGTAAAGAAATTTTATTGATTACATGTTTAACTTGATAAAGGACTAAATCATGTAAAGTGCAAAAGTTGTGTTCTAATAGCTAAAGGGATTACATAGCTATAGAACTTTAAATTGGAGGTCTTTATATGGTAATTAGACCATTAATGAAAAGTTAGTAGATATTTTTAGATGATTCATCAATGGGAAATTAGAAAAAGGCTAAGGACTAAATTGGAAAGTGATAAAATTAAAAGATGATAAATAATTAAATAGAAATAAAAATCATTTTATATCATCTTCTTCCCCAAATATTCCATGAAAACCCTAGGAAAGAGAAAACAAGCTTTCTTGGCCAAATTAGGTATGTATTCAAGCCCCGTTTTTAGTAATTTTTATATTTTTGAAACTGGGATAATCTAATATATCTATTTGGGGGATTAATTTGAAATTTTATCAAAGTATAGAAATTATGTCATGGATGAATATGCTGAAACTTGAAATTTATGGTAGAATATGAAAGGTTGATGATAGATAAATAACTTTTACAAAGTGATTTTTGATGAAAACATGATTTAGGGACTAGATTATAAAGTTGTGTAAATTGAAGAAAAATTCTGAATTTTATAGAATACATGTGCTGTAAATTTTATGTTTAAATTTTGGATAGGCTTGGAATAAGGAATAAATTGCATGAATTTCAATTTCCGAGCCTAAGGATGAAATCGTCATTAATTAAAAGTTTAGGGGCAAAATGGTAATTTTTCCTAAAATGTAAATTGGACTGAATTGAGTTTACATTGTACTAAATTGATGTTAAAATTACTCATATAGATTAGAATAGACCAAATTCGAAGCTAGAACGAGGAAAAGAGAAAAATGTCGGATTAGTAGATTTTACGTGCACGAATATTTGTCGAGGTAAGTTCATGTAACTAAATTGTGTATATTTATATGCTTGATTTAAATGTTGTCTATTTGAATTATATAAATATCATATATATATATATATTGAAAACATATCCAACAAAGCCCGATAAATGATAAATGATAAAAATGTTACTTTTATGCTTGAAATGAATGTGGGATGTGTTTATTTGAATTATATGAATGTTATAAATGTATGAAATAATCACATGCCTGATAAGGCTTGAAAAATATTAAATCTCGTTTGAATAAATGAAAATCGATGGAGGTCCTGCATTTGTTGCTGGCGGGATTTAGCTTGGACAAGTAATCCTATTGACCTCATTACAGAAAGGATTTAGCCTGGAATGGTAATCCTAATATAAGCCCTCTTGAGCATATGTACAGAAAGGACCCCTTACCCATAATCAACTCTGGAACCGGGTACGAGGCATTACCGGATTTAAAGCACTTTAACATACAACCTTGGGCTATCAAATTTCATTCCAATATAAAATCTTTCATTCACATTCATAACATTCTTATTATGGGCCTACGAGGCCTTACACCTGCAAACAGAAGGTCTCAGAATCTTTTGTATACTTAGAAAAATTTTGTCTTAACAAGGCCATACGCCTGTGTGAAATGGGACATGCCCGTGTGGGCTTGCCATGTGGTCACACACGCCCATGTCCCTAGCCCGTGTGGAATTTATTTTCTCTTCGAACCTACAAGGGTTTTCACACGGCCGGACACATGCCCGTGTCCTTGGCATGTGTCCTCCATGCAGCCTAGATACGCCCGTGTCATCACTCGTGTGTGGAAACCTGGGTATTCTGTTTGTGACCTCAGCAACCAAATAAGGGGCACACGGCCTAGGCACACGCTCGTGTGTCTAGCCCGTGGTCGACACTGACTTGCACCATTAACATGCAGGGGACACACGACCTAGTCACACACCCATGGGACTGATCGTGCGTCACACACGGCCTAGACACACGCCCGTGTGCCTACCTGTGTGGACCAGAACAAGGCTATTTGCCAAGCTCTTTTTAGCACTCTAACTCATACAACATCAATCATATTTAACCATTTACCAAGCAACTCAATCATGTATCATCCACATTCATGAATAACCTCATCTTTTTATAGATATAATGATAATGAGCCATTAAATATGGTCATTTACAAAAGTGTTCATCTTTAAAAGAGCCAACACACTTGGCCAAAACAACAAAACATTTCACCTAGTCTAGCCCCTATACATGCCATACTCAAAATGCTAAGTCTAGATATACCGAGATGAACTGGTAGTGTAGGTGATCTTCCAATTAACTTCGTATCCCGAACCGACTTTTTGACACTATAAACAAGGGAAAAGAAAGGGAGTAAGCTTTAAGCTTAGTAAGTTTACATGTAAACAATAAGCATCATAACATATATATATTAATCAATGCTTTTCATAACAAGTAAGAACAATCCACATTTCATAATCATGCTTACTCATGTCATCTCTTACCACATTTCAAGCATATAACAAATATAATGCTCTCATTTATTTGCATACATTCTTTGCACTCATCACCACAATATCATATGAAACATATACTTAAACAATTTCTCAATGAATCATTCAAAATAATACCAAACACTTGGTGGTTTCGCACACAGCCCACCATTACTCTATAATAGGGTGGTATCGCACATAGCCCACCAACAAGAATATTTACGGTGGTATCGCACTTAGCCCACCAAATGATAATATAAATGATGGTATCACACGCAGCCCATCGTGAATAAGTAATAAGGTGGTATCGCATACAGCCCACCAACAAGAATAATTACGGTGGTATCGCACATAGCCCACCAAAGATTATTACGAATAGTATTCCACACTTACCTAACCATTTCAAGGTTCATATGAGAATTACTCATTTTTTATCAAATTCAATCCATCTCAATCATGAATGATCTCATTCATACAATACACCAATAAGTAACAACGTAAGTATTCAAGATGTACCGTTTACACATAAACTTACCTCGGTGCAAAATGTGTTAATTTGCGGTTTAATCCGAAACCTTGCCTTTCCCCCGCTTAAGGTTGATTTCGTGTTCTTCTTGATCTATAATAATAAAATTCACTCATTCAATCACTTTATAATTCATGATATATCAAAATTTCTACTTAGGCAAAAATGACCATTTTGTCCTTCTACTTTGGTAAAATTACGAATTTGCCCCTAGGCCCGTAAATTATTTTTCATAACATTTTCTCATTAAACAAGCCTAGCTGAATATTTATTTCTCTTACAACAACTTACAAAACCATTTATTACACAATTTCAACCTTTACAAATAAGTCTTATTTAGGTGTTTTCTTGATAACTCCTTTCACAGAAGTTGTTTCTCATCTCACTAACATTCATTTTCTTCCATAAAAACTCAGAAAACAACATAAACTCTCTCTCATGGCGAGTCCCTAAACTTTCAATCATTTTGCAAAATAGTCCCCTCATTAGCTAGCTTAAGCTTTGGGGGTTCCAAAAGTACAAAAATTATCAAATAAGACCACCAAAATCACTTACTTGTAAGAGGATAAGTTGCTGAAATTTCAAAGCTTTCAAAACCCTTCATTGAATGTAAAAATCAGTGGAAGGAGAAGAGAAGGGAAAAAGATGATAACCTTCCTTTATTTTATCATATTTTATTCATTTAGTCACCAACTATCACCAAATTTTTGACCAAATTAAATGCCTTTGTCTCCCTAGTCTATATGGCCGGCCAACACTTTCTTATTGGCCTAATTGCACTTTAAGGACCTCCAATTTAATATTCCATAGCTATTAGACACCCCTAGCTTGTAAAATAGAACTTTTGCACTTTATGCGATTTAGTCCTTTTTCGCAATTAAGCATGCAATCGCTAAAATTAATGCACCAAAATTCTCATGCATCCTTATAATCATGCTATAACATATAAAATAATATCAAAATAATTTTCTTCAACCTCGGATTAGTGGTCTCGAAACCACTGTTCTGACTAGCCCCAAAATCGGGCTATTACATAGCCCGGACGGGTAATCATGATTAAACCCTTGAGAGTATATGTTGGAAATAGGATTTAGCTTGGACAAGTAATCTTGTTATATGATTTGTGGCTCAAGAGTGTGCTTTCTGATTTAAGTGCCCTAACGGGATCCCTTGAATATGAATTGACGAATCTTGATTTGTACACCTCGAGTGTACTACCTGTGTATCCATCGATATTTCGAATAAATTCAACGAGTAAAAATCCTTATATGAGAAGATATGAATAAGAAATAAGTTATTAAACCTATCTGCCTGAAATACATGAAAATGATGATATATGATAATTAATACATGGAAATATGAGATGATGATATTTGTACATGGAATTTATTTGATGAATATGTTCATCCTTGATTATAGATTTGTACACCTTGAGCATATTACTTGTGTGGCATTGATATTTCGAATTGTATGAGTAAAGTTCTGACATGAAATAATCTGAACTCGAGATGAATTATTAAGAAAATATACTTGTAATATAAAGATATGATTTATACATGTTAAATGAATATGTGATGTGGGAAGCATATGTGCCTGGAAACCTGATTGCTGTTGAACCCATATATGTTTCTTAGTGTTATTATTGAATATATTACTAACAAGGGTAATGAGGATATGTGTAAGGCTTGAGATCAAATTGATTGAATATGCCTTACATGTTTATCTTGAAATAGAATAAATGGTAAGTTAAGTACCATGTTATACGAACTTACTAAGCAATATATGCTTACTTAGTTTTATTTCCCTATTTTATAGTAAATCGGAAGCTCGTTGGATTGGAAGCTTGGCAGAGATCACTCACACTATCCATCAACTCATTTTGGTACATATTGTAAATTAGTTATGGTTTTAATGGCATGTATAGGTTAATTGGCCATATTGGCATGTAAAAGGGTTGATTGTAATCTAGCCATTTGGAATGGCTAGTAAAGATTTGTTTTGGTAAAATTATAAGGTTATACCATGATGAATATCCATGTGTTTAATGTGGTTGATTAAATTATGTTAACATGTATGTTCACAAAAAGGGCAAGACTATAAACATGAATGCATGTAATGATGTACCATGTTAGATGTTAAAATTAACTTGATTATGATGCTCGAATTGGTTAGTATTTGAATGAAAGTTTTAGTGTAGGTCATTGGCAAAGTTTGGGTGAGAAATAAAGCTAAAAGATGGTTTTATTTTGTCTACATGGGTAAACACACGGGCGTGTGTCTTGACCGTGTGTCACGCCCGTGTGTGACACATGACCTGGTACATCGGTGTGTGGCTAGGCCGTGTGTCCCCTGCACCTTAAATTTGAGAAATAGAATGCTCAAAATTGAGCACACAGGTAGAGACACGGGCATGTGTCTCAGCCATGTGTGTTACACAGCCTAGCAAATGAGCGTGTGGTCGGTCGTGTGACACAAGTCAGAGAGTTACACGGGGTCAAGCACGGCCTGCAGCACCGGCATGTCCTAGGGTCACACGGGCGTGTGAGCCCTGCATCTTGGAAAATTCTAGAATTTTGCAAAAAATTCTCTGAGTTCCCGATTTAGTCTCGATTCGATTCTAATATTTATTTTGGGCTTCGAGGGTCTATTTAAGGGATGTTATGAATAATTTCAGTAAATGAGAATAATTCGACATGAATTATCTATAAATGTTCTAGAAACTCTGATAACGCTTCGTAACACTACTCCGGCGATGAATGCGGGTTAGGGGTGTTACACGTAAATATTATAAAAAAATATTTACTGACTCGATCATCAGAAATCGATATTCCGAAACCACCATTTCTAGTACTACTGAAAAACGTGATGTTATAGGATTCTTGAATGGGAAATGTATTTTGAACAACCAAAAGGTTTCACTTATCCAAATGACGTCATTTTGCATGTTACTTTTTTAGCAAAAGGTTAAGTGCGGAGGGTGTGATCATTTTCTATGAGTGCATCATATCTAGCCATACTTTGTGCATAAATTTCACTTGTCCTTGAGTAAAATTAAGTTTTTAGCTCAATTTTCCATTATACTAGTTTTATCTTTATTTTATGTCATTTTGTATTTTAAATTTTTTTTGGTGTATTTTAGGTTATTTTTAGGATGTGTTTGAATGAAGAATTTAGAAAAGTGATTTGATTTCAATTAGGGTTTTGAAATCTAAAAAAAAAAGAATATACTTGTTTAGATAAAAAAATAACAAAGAAATTCAAAATTTATAAGTAATTTTAAAAGGGATTTAAGCAACTCAAATTTCTTCTTCAAATTCCACCTAAAGAAGTGATTTTCCAAAATGTTTCATAAGCTTATTTCATTTAATACACATTATCCCATATAAAATTAAAAACTTTAAACTTCAAAATAATTTTTTTATTTAATTCTAATATATTTAAATTTCATTCAACTCTTGTAAGAGTTGATCAACCTTCAATAAAAGATGGGTGTTTAAAAGGGTTCACTAAAAATGTGCAACACTAAGATTGCAATAATTTTTTTAAATAGAGGTTATATTGTGAATTGGCAGTACATTCATTCTCTTGCAAAAGTCTTATACATGTAAATAATTTATCGAAATATCTCTAATGTATATGCTCTTTAGTTGTTATACTCTTTATTAAACAAATTGTTTAACTTACAAAAAAGTTCCAATAATTACAATACATTTCATGAAAAATTCAAACCTTTTCAATTAGTTTTTCTTTTATGAATAAAAAAGACCTTTGGAAGGCTCTAATCCAATTATAGGAAAAGAGATTTTGAATTAAATATTTTTTAAAAATAAAAACCTATGGGAGTAATCAATATCTAATTTATTACATTGTTGTTTTCAAATTTTAAATAATATGAGATTCAATTTTTATTAATTTTAAATGTAACGCCCCAAAAATTCATATTTGTGTTTCTGGTTAAATTTGACACAAATGTGTATCTGCTTCAGTGGTTAAGTGTTCTAGGTGTGTGTGTGAGGTCCCAAGTTCAAGCCTTACCTTTGGTAAATTTTGGTTTTTTCTGATTTAAGCCTTAAACTTGTTTAGCGAGCTTGTATTAAACTATTTGTAAAACCTTTGGTAAATATGTTGGAGGTTCTGTGATCGAATCCCTGCGTTTGCATGGGTAATTATTTTTGCTCTGCTGTCTGGTAGAATTTCGGTGGAGTTGAGACTCTAAGAAGTTGTTAGTGGGGTAGTAGGGAGAAATTTGAGGAGTTGTGATATTTTGTTTTATTTTCTTTTTCAAAAAAAAATTCCTCTCTCTCATCTTCTGAAAAATCCCCAAATCAAGTTTGACGTTAATTTCTTCCCTTTTTGTTTACTGTCGTTTTTTTTCTCTCCCTCCTTTTGTTGGTGATTTTTGTTTTACCTTTCCCATCTGTGGTTGAGTTCTCGTATCTCGCTAGTTCGATACTTTTCGTGCAATATCGGTAAGTTTGGTTAGGGTAATTGTGGTTACGCTTATTAATTCGTTATTGATGGGTGTTGATGTTGCTGTTTAGGGGAAGATTGTTTAGGGGAAGATTCAGGGGCCTGAAATTGGTTGTCGAGGCCTTAGCTTCGTGGGAATTACCGTATTCGATTGAAGGTAAGGTTTGATGGCTCATTGAATGAATAGTTTGATTTAGATCTGGCTTTAGTTCGGTTTTAAATGACTAAATCAGTGACTTGCTGGACAACTTTAGGTTCTGGAAGGCTCGAAAGTGTGTTCGTAGTGAATCGATACCAGTTGTGTACCCGAAAACGCAGAAAATGGGGTTTCTGCGAAAGCCGAAAACCCCACTCTCGTCGCCACACGGGCGTGTGGTTGCCTGTGTGGTAAGCCGTGTGCCATAACACGAGCGTATGATCGACGAGGCCAGCTCATGCGCACAAGACACGGCCGTGTGATGGCCAGGTAGAGGTAGGCCGTGTGCGACACACGGGCTGGACTGATTTGAGCCGTGTGGGCCACACGGGCGTATGGATCCACACGGGTGTGTGGGATTTTGGGCCAGGCCGTGTAATCTACATGGCCAAGGCCAAATTAGGTTGTGTGAGCTACACGGGCGTGTGGGCCCACACGGGCAGGCCATATGGGTGTGTGAGCCCATTTAACTGAAATGTGTTCTAAGGTTGCACGGGTCGCCCAAGTCGACTGTGAACCTACTGTAGGGTCGGTAAGCACTACTTAGACCCTTAAACGCGTGAACTGTATGTATGATGTATGTATTGAGCATAATGATTATATGAATGAATACTGAACTGTTTGTATAACTGATATACATGTATTAGCATGTCATATACTACATGTTGCATTGCTTTGGGTTGGGATGTTGATATTTGAAGGAAGTGTACTAAAAGGCTCTTAAGCCTATTATCTGGCAGCTCAACTGCAATTTACTGATTATGTGCCGCATTCGGTACTATTTTGAGTGTAGGGATGGGTGGGTGTTTTAAACCCCACATGGAGTGTAGGGATGGACGGAGATGGTGTGTAGAGGTTGGTTGGGTAGGACTCTGTTTAATGATTAATTATATCTGATACTGTTACTGTGATGGGCTTAGGCCCTAATGCATATCTGATACTGAGACTGAAATGGGCTAAGGCCCGAACTGCTATTGAAACTGAAATGGGCTTAGGCCCAGACTGCATTTGACTGTTTGTCTTTGTTTGGCTGTATGCATGTCTTCTGTAAGGATTACACACTAAGTTTACGTAAACTCACCCCTTCCTGTTTTATCTATACAGGTAATCCCCGGACTTAGACGGATCGGTGCAGCGGAGGACTCAACGGTGACCACACGACTATTGAACTTTTTTAATTCCAATTAAGGTTTTTAATTCCTATTATTTTTGGAGTATTTCTGATGTAATTTGGACTTTTGAGACTGTTGCCTTTGTTTTGGATTTTGACTGTTTTCATGAACTTTTGAACTGCAACAAAAACTCGGTTTCATTTAAAACAACGGTTTTCTTTAAATATCACAGTTTTAAAATCTTCCGCCATAGGATATGTTTTTTTAAACGAATCAAATTAACGAGATAATGATTTGAAACCAACGAGAGATTTAAAGAAGGTAATAAACGGAAACGGCTTTAACTTGATAAATTCGCTTTCAAATTCCATTCCATATGACATCGTCAAATTCGGCCATAATGTCTAAGCCGGGGTTGGGGTGTTATATTAAATTTCTCAACGAGTTAGTGTTATAAGTCAATTAAATATCAATTTGGTTGGAGAAAGGATTCAAATACTCTTACGTATTTAAACTAAATTATATTTTAATAATTGTACTTTTATCTTTTTATATTTTTAATAAAATTAATAAAAAAACATACATATAGTGAGAGTTGAACCTATGATACCAACATAAATAAAAATTTAACTTTTACCACTTTAACCAAAACTTCAATTTAATCTTTTATATAAATTTTAATATCTTTACATGAAAAAAGTCTTTTCACCCACATCTTTTGTATCTCTACTAACTTTAAACTTTTGATTGAACTAGTATCACGAGTCAACCAAAAAATTCGGTTGGAAAAATGACTAGATTATTATTCTATATTTAAAATAAGTTATATTATTATGAGAGTATTTCAATCTTTTTCATTTTTAATAAAACTAATAAAAAACTTACATATGATGAGATTTGAATTTAGGACACCGGCATAAGTAAAACTTCAATCTTATCATTTTAATCAAAGTTTCAACTTAAATATTTCTTTTTATAAATTTTCATTTTTTTACCAAAAAAAAATTCAAACTCACATTTTGTATCTCTATTAACTTTAAACCCAAAATTGACTTAAACCAAAATTAACTAAAATACTCTTTCTTATTTAAAATAAATTATATTCTTTTATATTTTTAATAAAAGTAATAAATAATTAGGCCTAAACAATAAAACAAAACTCAACTTTACTATTCCATGTCCATTTTTTTTTATAAATATTAATTTTTTTACTCACGCTGGTTTTTTTTTTTTTTTGGGGCACACCCTTATGCCTGTTGTCTCTAAAACATCTGTAATAGTCATCCCTCTAATCTGATTTTATTCCAATTTTGAGAATCCTCCTCGTGCTGATTCAGGCTAGCCAAGTGTCAATCAATTTGTCTTTTTTTGAAATTTTTGCTTTTTTATTTTCTATTAGAAAGATACGAAAAGAACAAGAAAGATTGGGCTTGTCTTCGTGTTTTATTGGTTTAAAGTTTTTCTAATTTATATAAATTTTATAAGATTCATGATTTTGACATATTTATATCACGTTCATTGAGTTACTTTTGATTTTTCATATACATAAGAGTTTTATAATTATATGTAACTTGTTATATGTTTATAATTTATTTTATTTGACATTAAAAATTATTATTTTATGTGAAATATCTTGCTGTATATTAATTCACTTAGTATTTTGCATAGAATTTTGCAGTTATTCAATTTCATTTCATGGGTAAAATTTATAAATTTATTTTAAAAGTTTCATTTTTATACAATTTAAAATTTTTGATAATTTTATGGAGTTAATGTCACCCGTAGTCGATGTCAATTAAATTATAAAATTATTAAAATTTAATTCTTTTTATAAAATAATAAATAATAAATTGATGTTATTTATGCTTTCTCGTATTTTAATAAATCTAAAAAAATATACCTATAATGAAAATCATGGAATTTGAACTCAAAATATCATAGTATTCACTAACTCAACTCACCATTTTAAGAAAAGTCATAATTAATTTTATATTATTTTTTTATTTTTTCACATAAATTATGAATGTATTATAATCTAATTTTATAATAATTTAAATTTCGCTTTCATATTAAATTGGAGTTATTTTAATTTATCAGTTTGATAAATTGATTTTTTATATAGTATATTTAAATTAATGATTAAATATGAAATTATAATATAAATATATATTTTTTAAAATCGTTATATAAAAACATCGTACATAAAATTTTAAATCAATTTTAAGCATATTTCGTAATACAATCGATGAAGTACAAGATTAGATTGTATTTTATTTTTTTTAATTTAATAAATGGATAAATTAATTTTTGTATATTAAATAAATGAATAAATTGACAATTTCTATTAAAAATTTTATTCATTTGTACTGTTAAAAATTAGTGTAACGGACGAAATAATTAGACAGTAATATATGACGTGTCACACGTAATTTACGTAGATATACAAAAATTAATTTTTAATAATAAAAATAAATAAAATTTTAACAAAAAATCAACTTACTCTTGAATCTAATATATAAATATTATAACCAGACTACAAAAGGTAAAATCCTAAAACATAGAAAATGCTTTACCCGCATATTTTTGTAATAAAAGGTAATGGATAGAGGTTTTCTAGTATATTCATTGGCATATTCTTAAAATATTAGAAAACAGAACCCACGCTGGTGCTTAATATATCAATTTGGATGATAAGGAATTGATATGACCACTTCACAATACAATTCTAGAAGAAACGCTTTTTCGGTTTTCCTCTCTTATATATGGGATTAATTTCCCCCCACTTATATCGTCCTAAACAACACTTACAAAGCTGTTCTTATACCAATTAACTCCAATAGTCGACACGTGTGTCTGTCTCGTACACCAAGGTCTTTTTTTTCTTCAGGAAATTGAGCACCAAATTTGTTTTTCTAAAGAAAAAAAAAAAAAGAAAAAGGTTGTCCCAAGTGGGAATTACCTTTAACTGGGTCGACTCTTGTAGCTCCATAGCTTGCCACGTTAAAAGTTTCTTAATTGTTAATATGTATTATTTTTATTTCATAATTTTTTTATATGAACTTTTATGCTATACTTCCATTAGTTTTAGTATCATGTTCACAAAGGCGTGTCTTTTTTGGAGTCTTGACTAGTTTAAAAAATTGTAATTTTTTTAATTTTTAAAAAATTTAATTAGGTTCAAAATTTTATACTTTTAAAGTTTTTAAAATATTTTAATTATATTCTTTTAAATTTTTGAAAATTTTAATTAAAAAAGTTTGAAAATTTTCAATAATCTCATAAAAATTTCAATTAAACCCTCAATATTTAAAAAAATATTTTTATTAAATTATTAAAATTTTTGAAAATTTTACCATCCAAAATGCCAGAATCCGCCATGTTGATGTTGTTTTCTACTTATCGAAGTTTATATAATTTATTATAATAACTCAATTAGACCTGTTGTATCTAACTTCATCTTTCTCCTTTTTTAACATATTATATAATATTACTTTACTTTGAAAAGAAAATTATATCTTGGTATTATATTTATGTTATTTTGTATGTAATATAAATGATATAAATTGCTGCACATTTATATTTGTTTCATGTGCATGTTAACATTTTTGTATATTTATGGTGTAAACATGGAATTTTTCGTCATGAGGTTTTAATATTTTTTATTTTTATAGAGATAAATATTAATTTTATATATGAATTTTATAATTTGATAAAATTTTTATTTGGTGTAATTATACACATGAAACTTGAATTGTGGTTATATGTATACATAAAACTTTAATTTTGATTTAATTATACACATTTAAAGAAATTAATATATGCATTTATTTTCATATTAGATTAATATAACTGTTTGTGTATGTAAAATCCATTATAAAATTGTGTTAATTCGATAATATTATTAGTGATTTTTAAAAGTTAAATCAAATCAAAATTTCATGTATAAAATAACACAAAATCGAAGTTCATATATGACATTATACATTAGATTAAAGTTCAGGTATAGTTTTGATTTTATCCCTTTTTATATTATCTTCATTCATTTCATATTTTGTATAATTTATTATATTAATATAATTTTAATCTTAAATTTATTTATTTAAAATTTGAATAATTACAAATATTATACATTAAGACTTCAATCTAATGAAAGCATACTTGAACATATATATACGTATGAACTCTCATATTTAGCTTGATGGTTAAATGTTGTTCACCCATAGAACTCACCTGGATTTGAGTCTTCAGGAGAGTAAGTGATGGGTCTTTTTTTGATAAGCTTTTTGTGGACATAGTGTATACATGCATAGTGTGGTTATATCCTTACCTTATATGTGAATACTAACACCGTAATTATACGATACTAAAAAGTAATATATATATATATATATATGATTAATATGTTGTCCTTTCGTTTATATTGTTAACATGTAATTTTTTTATCACATAATGAATTTTAATACTTGTTTAAAATTTTATATAATTTTAATTTATTTCATAGTTTCATTAAATTTATTATAATAAATTAATTTTAATCTTAAACTTATTTATTTAACATGGAAATAATTATAATTATTATACATTAAGACTTCAAACTAATGAAAGCATACTTTAACTTATATATGCATATAATTGATATGATGATGTCCTCTCCTTTATTTTAAGCCAGAAATATGTCGTCTTTTTCTTTTCTTTTCCTTTTTTTTTTCTTTTTCTTTTTGTAAGCCAGAAATAGATAATAATAAAAAGAAATTTGTTTACTCTTAAAAAAATAAAAATTCTGCTAAATAATTTTTAATGTTTGACGTTAGGATTTACTCAGGGAACAGGCTTCCAGCATCGCCACGAGCCTCCTGCTGCTATTTGACCTATGTTACAGAAGGATTCTGCTTCTCTGTAGGTGCTGGTATTTAGTCTAATTTGTCTTTAAACTCTTTATTTGTACCCACCAAACACCCCCCCCCCCCAAAAAAAAAAAAATCACCAGTTCGATCTGATCAGATTCGAGCTGTGAATAGGCATATATCTAATAAAATACACTAACTTCGATGATATTTAAAAGGTTTAACTTTGTAGATGTTTGGGATAGAAATAAAAACAATGCCAAAATCAAGCTGCTAAAAGAAATGAGTTAACCATTTGAAGAATATAAGCTTCAAGTTTTATTCATAATATTTAGTTCAATACCAGATTTGCCTTTATTCCCAGTGAAGCAGAGAAATATATAGAATACATATAGATATTATATATAAAAACTAATGGAACATTCATCAATATCCATGCTCACTAGTCATCATAATCGACTTAGTTTCACACCAGATTTGCCTTTACTCCTAGTGAAGCATAGTAGTACACATAATACATACACATTAGATACATATATAAAACCTAATGGAACATTCATCAATCCATGCTCACTAGTTATCATAATTGACTGATTAATCAAGTAATTAATCAATCAATCCTTCTTGTGTTCTTGATCAGCACGTCGTACTTCAAGGCCGCCATCAGGTCTCTTCTCAAGTGAATAAGGCATATAGGTTCCTAGAATTCTGTCCCATATGTCAAAGTAGACAGAGAAGTTGTATTTGGTACCATAAAGCTGATGGTGGACATCATGGTATGCCGAATTGTTGTTAAAAAAGAGGTAAAAGGGGTTCCCGGGAAGCTTCATCCCGCAATGATCATCCACTAATTTAAGGATGGTAAATGAGGAGAAAAACATGGCAGTCCGAGGAGACATGCCGGAGAGGAGTACAGCTAATGTTCCGCCCATGGTGTCCAAGAACCCCTCAATTGGATGCATATACTGTCCTCCAAATGAATAGGGAACAACCAGCCGGTGATGCGGAACATGAAGGTGTTTGTATAAAAACTTGTTCTGATGCAAGTACCAATGCACAAAAAACGACCATGTATCTATCACCACCATTGCTATCACCAATTGCTTGGCTAGAAGAAGCAAGGTTAGTGATTTCTTTGGAGATGCCTCACCATCTTTTTCTCTTGTTACCTGCAACCAAAACAAATTAAGTTCCAAGTTCTGATACAAATAGAAAATGGTGGTGCTCTGATATTTTATCTGATCCTTGAAGGTTACAAACTTACAATAAAAAAGAAGAAAAAATTTTGTTTATAATTGCATCAAAAGAACGGAAAAGAAAAAGAAAAGCCATTAATTACTACTCATACCGCATACGTGAAGAGGTTAATAGCAATTGACATGACTTGATGGCAAAGAACGGCTTTGAAGACTTCCTTTCTGGACACCAAATTCTTCTCCTCTTCTTCTTTCTTGGAGTGCAACTTGTACTTCTCAAACCTTGACTCAAACATCACATACATACCTGAGTATATCCAATAAACAGCAATTGGCACCAAAGTGGCCAGCAATTCCTCCGACGTTACAAAAGCCATCCCAGTTTTTGAACTTAATCTCCCTTTCAAGTGTTCAATTCTAATAATAGCAATGGAAATGTGTCTTGTTCAATTACACTATGCAATAGTCTTCTTATAGTTCATAATTGACAGTGACTGAAATTCACAAAATGTAACTAGAGCATGGAATAAGGGGAATTTTTTTTTTATATATATTTGCGTATATACTCCTTTAATTGTTGACCATTCAAAACACAAAAAAGTAAGAATTTTGATTGTGTAAAATTTATATGAAAACTTTAAGCCAGAAATCTGTTTTTTTTTTTTTTATGTTAGCCAGAAATAGATAATAATAAAAAGAAATTTCCTTACTTTTAAATATTTTTTTGTCAAATTTTTATTTCTTGATGTTATGATTTATCATTTTTCCTCTCTCTAGAATAATAGAGAGAATACATATCATCATTATATCTTTCGAAAAAGGAAACCACTACATCAATTCAAAAAGAAAAATTACAAAATAAAAAATTAAAAAAATATGTGATGGTTTAATTGGTGTACCCTGATGGAAATGATTGAAGCTTTTCGTCTTATGTTTGCCTAAACAAAGCTTATTTTTATTTGTCTTAAAAGAAAAAGAAAAATGCTTTTTAGTTATTTTATTTATTAATTTTTAGTTATCTTAAGTAACTTTAAGATAGGTTTAAAAAATCTAGAATATATCCCATAAAAGTAATTGGATAACTCTTAGGATCCTTGCTATAATTTTGCTTTGAATTTCCTCCAATCTCATCACAGTTTCATTGTTGAGGTGTTGGATAAATTTTCAGAAGGATAAACGTGCTTCTCTTTGTCTAATTCGAGCTTATCTTTAATGGAGTAATTTTATCCCTTCTATTTTTTTAAATTATTGTTTATTATATTATTTTTAATACAATTGAAGTTTAATTATTTTAAATTATTATTTAAAGATTTTAATATATTTTATAAATCAGCTAAATATAATTTTGAATAAATTTTAACTAATGGCAAGCAAAATTCGATTCAACTCGAAAAAAAAAAACTTCTAATTTTGAATTATTCGAATCAAATTAATCGATTTAACTCGATTTTTTTCGAATTTCATGTTCGAATCTAATTAAATTTTTTAATTCAAATAATTAAAATAAATTAAATATCTAACTCTTTTACTTTCTTTCTTCTTAAAACCCCTTCTTAGAAGTCAAACCATTTTACTTCCCCCCAAAAAAATTAACTTCCTCAAAGCCAACATTTTTTTTCTTTTATCTTCTCCTACAACTTTTACTTTCCCAAACTTTCAAAAAAAAAAAAAAAATTCCCTTTGTTTTCCTACGAAATTTTTATTTTTCGAATTTATGTCTACTATTTATATTATTGAATTAAATTTCATATCTTTTTCTATTTATATTATTGAATTAAATTTCATATTTTGTTCTATTTATATTATTAAATTGTTTAATAATATTGAATCTTTATCAATTTCTGTTAAAATTGAATTATTGATGATGAAATAAAATATTCAGTTAAAATTTTTTGTTGGTATCAATTTCACATTTTATCTTTAAAATAAATTTTATTAAAAAATCATATTTTTATATTTAATATATATTTTTTTTAATTTCAAAATACATGGTGACAAGAATTAGAAGATAATTGAAGCAACTAAGCAAGCAAAGAAGCTAATCTGTATATAAAATATTAATAAATAAATTATGAGGGGATGAAAGTTAATAACAAATTTGATTACGGCGGGCAAATTTGGTTATGGTGGGTGGCAGTGGTTACAAGGACTCAAAGTCATTTTTTTAGTTTAACTCAAACAAATATATTCGATTCAATTCGAGAAAATTTCAAATCGAGTTAAGATGATAAAATAAGATTTGTCAACTCGATTAAGTCAAAAAATTTTCATTCGATTCGATCGAATACTCATCCTTAATTTTAATAATAATTGTATTTCTTTTATTCCACAAGCAACTTTAAAAAATTGACATGTGCCGCTTTTTTCTTTTTCTTTTTTTTAATATTTTAACCTTTAATCTTCCTTGTGGTGTCTAAAATCTCCACTTAGAGTATACCAAATATTTTCTGTTTTTTTAAATATAAATAGAATTTTAATGTTTTTATTTTATATTATATAGGGTGTGTATTTAGTATACTAGCAATGTATCCTATCCTTGCTTGTGGCAATGTGCCAAATAATTTCTCTTATATATAAAAATAGGTAATGTCTTGGATGATTATTTTGTACTCTCATATCACTACTTTTTTTTTTTTCAATATGGGGAATAAGAGATTGAAGTAAAACGATTTGAACCTATGCTAAACAAGTATCTGACAATAACTTTAACCGCCTGAATCAATTCAATCATATATTTTATACTACTGTAATACTTGATCTTAATACTATATTAACTAATCACACAGAGTCAATTTTACCATCAAATAGACCCCTTAAAAATCAAATATTTGAAAATAAACGAAAACACACATATAAAGGACTTAGCAAATTGATGTCGTGAGTAATTAAAATAAACTCAATTATATTTTGAACCTATGTACATGCTAAAAATTTATTTTATATAATTTTGTGTCATTTTATTTTGCATAAGCCATCATAACAATTTAATTTAGAAAATGATATATACGTTCATGTTATATTATGTCTAAACTCATCTCATTTTATATAAATTTTAATAATATTCAATTTAAGGAAAAAAATTGTGGATTCATATCGTGTTTTTGTTTTTGTTTTTGTTTTGTGTATTTAAATTGTTGTTCAATTTTATAAGTTTTTATATGTAATTAATTTGTCATGTAAATCTTGGCACATTGATGTGTTTGTACCATTTTTGGTATTTTTAATAAAATAATGTTGATTTTATATGATTTCTTAGTTGATCTAATATTTTAGATAAGACATAATAATAATTTAATTTTTAATCTAAATTCTTTTTTATAATTAATTAAGAATTAGGTAAAATATATTATCATTCTCTCCATCCCTTTTGTCATTAGCCATTCCTACAAATAAAGAAATTCTTGGCCTTTCTTACGTTATTCTAAGCAAAATAATAACATAATTACCCTCGGAGCTCAAAAAACCATAATTAGGTTGTCAGTATCAAAATAAAATTCTGCAAATTAACCCCTTTTCTTGGATGCCCTAGTAATTCTCGAAGTGCGATGTGTAATATGCAAATTAACTTAATCCCCATCTATTGATGTTTTGTCATCATAAATAAAAAATATTCCATCCATGTCGCCAAGTATAGAATCTCAATTAATCCAGCTCACGGTGCGTGTCTCTGAAAACCAAAATCACATACTCAGATGAGCCAGCAAGCTATAGTCTATAACAAAACCAAAATAGTTCACATTTGTTCTTAAACATTACTGGAAAATAAAAAAGATGGTAAGATCTTGATTTTCCGAATAAATTCAATTAAATTTTGACTTCTTATTTCTTTAAATTAATTTTTAATTAGAGAGACTCAAGTCCAAAAATCAAAATCCAGTGTCGGTCCAACTTTCAGGCCAAATTGAAGTCCAAATCTGTACGAGTCAATAGCAGAATCCAAGGCAAGGGCCTGAAAGTAAAAGTCCAAAATCATGTACAAGGTCCGGTTAACATGTTACAAAGCGCAAGTTCTACGACAATTTCACAGTTTGGAATTAGGTTTCCATTGCTGCCCCCGCTTCTCATTGCATAGGAAATTGTTGTCTTAGAATGAATCTTAATTTTAATTATTATTTTTTCCACAAAAGGAAGAGCACCAAATAGAGATCACAATCGGGATATGGAAAGGCACACAAGAAATCAGAGAATATACACACAAAAATTACCAAAATGCACTCTGTGTTGTCACAAAGCTTATTCCTGCAAAAATTAAACAAAACAACCCAAGTATCCAACAGCGCGGAAAATACAAGAAATTCAGCAGTTTAACCAAAAAATACTTTCAAAGGTTCGGCTTTTATGTTGGCATGATGTTTTGAAAACCAAATAAAACCTAAAGTTTAACCAAAACATTTTAAATACGAAAAAAAAAGTTGGAGAAGAGAACTTAACGATATGGTGTTTCAGCAGGTATTAAAACCTTCGCAACGAAGAGGGCTTTGAACCTCATATTTTCGAATGGACTCGTGGATGAGAAGGGCTTTCCTTTAGGTGCTTTCAAAGAGGATGAAATAATGTTTTGAAGGTTTTTTTAAAATTATTTTCAAAGAGGATGAAATCATGTTTTATTTTACGCATTTCATAGAGCAAGAGAATAAGTTTTTTTTGGTAGCCATGTGGAAGATGGGAGGTTATGAAGATCGGCTGCGAGACAGTTGAGAGAAAATGGAAGAGGCACCGCATGAGAGTATTGAGAATGGACGGGAACCCTATGCTTTTATAATTAGGTTAGTATGAGGATATGGGAAAATTCCAACACAAATCTGCCAGTTTTATCCCGCATTCATTTAGGTCCCTCATTCGGTTTTTTCTTTTTCGTTTTTATTATTTTCACACAACTACAAAACTCACACGCATGTACTCGGGCAGGAGGTCAGATATTTGAGTTTTTTTTATTATCCAAATTTTAATTCGTAAATTTATCTAAAAATTTGAATTTCTAAATTACTCAAGTATTTCTTTCCAAATGTGAATCTATATTAAATATTGTTATCACTTTAATATCTGAATTTACAAAAAAAAATTAAATTTAGTATTTTCAATTATATGTTGGATATCTTAATCTGCAAAAATTCAAATCTAAATATGTGAAATAATATAAAATTGAAAAAAAACTAATTTTAAATAATTTTTTTTCCTAATTAACAATAGATAAATGCAAAATAAAAAATAGTTAAATAACAATCTAATCAAATTAAATATAGGGATTTCACAAGATAAATATACTTAACATAAACATACAAATTCCAAAAAAATAAAAAATTTACAAGTTACATAACAATTTGTGAAAAATCCGAATTTAACATTTCCAACCATATATCAAATATCCTGCAAAAATCCTAATATGAATAAAAAAAGTAGTTTTAAATAAAATTTATTTATAACTAACAATAAATAAATACAAACTAAATTAAACATAACAATTTCACAACAATTTAAATATACCTAAGAACTGGTGATTAAGTCTTAGCTCGATTGGCATGGGCATTATTGCCAATGCAAGAGGACGCGGGTTCGAGTGCGGTGAAGCGCATTATCTTCCTATTTATGGGTTGGGGAGGGTTATGAATAGTTCTTAGCATTGTGTTAAAAAGAACATATATGATTAGAACTTTTGAGATTGTTTAAAATATATATATATACACCTAACAACTTAAACATAATAATTTCAAACAAATTAAGAGATACATAACAATCCCAAATAATTTAACCCTATTTATATAATTCTAATTGTATATATTATAATATACCATAAAGTTAGTTGTCTTTTAAAGAAGAATATTAATATAAAGAGAGTAACATGATGAGCATGCAACACAACTGCCCGAGCCAAAGAGCGGACTTGTTTACATTTCGTCGAATTCATCGAAAGGACACATCAGTAAACTAATTTTTCAATACAAGCCAATAATTCAATTTCATACCAAATTCTAATATACTAGTCAAACGGCTAACCAAAGCTCTATAAACTTGTCGATTATCAAGCTCGAAAATAACCTTATCCATATTCGCCTCTTTGAGCCAGTAGTGTCATTGCCATATTTACCAGACAAGCAACCTTCTATAAAACTAGCAACAGTGACAATTTCCACATTAAAGCCCAGTGAATCCCACACCTTAATAGCTTTGGGGTGAAAAAACAATGCATGATCCAATGTTTTCAACTCGCCACACAAGCAGCGATAATCAATTTAAGCTCAATATACACCAAGGGGGTGAATTGATGTTTTAAAAATTTAAAGTAAAGATGGCAATCAAAGAGGACTCAAGAATTTATAGTGATTCGACCTCAATTTCCTACATCCACTACCTTAGCTTACCACAACTAAGGATTTCCAAGATTCACTCATTTAAACCTTTTAAAGACAAGGCTTAACCTTTATAATTTCTATCTTTTCAAAAGGCAAAATAAGGCCTATCACACCGGAATTCCTTTAAACTCAGAAATTTAGAACATTTAGGGGTTAAATCGAAAGAGACTGCAAACTGGTTATGTTCATTGAAAAATTAGGAAAAGATAGAAATGGAATGTAGCATGGTTGGAATCTAAATCTAAATCTGTAGAATTAGAACCATTGTGTTCCATAGTGGGGGACAAAATGATTGTGAATGGGTAGATGTTGCAGGGTTAGGGATCGTGCGGGAAGTGTAACACCACACACTCAAGACCGTTGCCGGAGTCGAGCACGAGGCGTTATTTAACTTATCTTACTACTTTGGGTATTAAAAAAATAATTTATTTCATCATTCACAATAAATCTGTCCATCTGCGCAACAGTCATTAATTTAATTATAAATCGAGTTACGGAACTCGAAATTTAGATCTGTAAATTTTCCCTGAAACTAGACTCATATATCTTCTCACCATTTCAGAATTTTTGGTTTGACCAATTAGTACAGTTTATTCATTAAAGTCTCCCCTGTTTCACAGTCCAACGGTTCTGATCACTCTTAACTACAAATCAATTTTCTTATTGTACAATTTTTATATGTTGTTCCTACTTATTTCTACTAAAAGTAGACTCACTAAGGAATCTAGACATATAAATTATAACTCATAATTATTTTTGTACAATTTTAAATGTTTTTCTAAAGTCTAAACAGAGGACTTCAAATACCATTCTGACCCTGTCTCACTAAAATTCAAATATCACAGAATATAGTATTCATTTGCTTACACTGTTTCTTTCATACGAAAGTAGACACAATAAGATTTAATTCTATATCTTATTCACTTTTTAATTCCATTTCTCCTATTTTTGGTGATTTTTCAAAGTCACGTTACTGCTGTTGTCCAAAAACTGTTTCATTGCAATTTTTTACTTTTTCATACTTTCTTTGTAGTAAACATTACTTAGGTATCCATACAAAATAATTCGATCCGTATACATGCCATAACTTAAAAACGTTTCAAAAGCATTTATATACCAAAGTAAAGGCTTGATAGTGTGATACGAGGCTCCGACGATCTCCAATCCAAGTAAGTTCAACACACTATAAAACAAAGGAAAGGAAAAGAATGAGTAAGCTACTAATAGCTTAGTAAGTTACATGTAAACAATAAGCACTCATTCAATAATTAACATTTTCACATATAATTAATTAATATCCTTCTTAGCAAATTTAATCACTTACACATGTACAATCTTACCAGTTCACTTGCACATACATTTAAGTACTTAATCATTATCACGTATGCTCATTCTTTCAATTATACCTGCATACACACTTCATCTCATATTCACTTTAATTTATTATTAATCCCGTTGAACACTCGAAATATACACGGATACATAGAGAATTAGCACATAAGTGCCACACTGATATGTAGCCGAAGCTACCACTGTAATGTAGCCGAAGCTACCACTGATTAATAACACTGGAAATGTCCACAGGCCTGCTCACGCAAGCTGTCAGGTGTCTGCAACACATGCTAGATCACCCAGCACCCGGGACTCACTGTAACACTGTAACACTAGTCTCTAGTGATATATCACTTGTATCCACTTCTATTCCTAAGTTCAACTGGGAATTTACTCTTAACACTTATTTTAAACACTTTATCACTTGAATAATTCATGAACAATTTTCCTTCCACATTCAATATTAATTCACATATCAAATATAATTCACAATTTATAAAAGTATATCACTATTATTTACACATAACTTACCTCGGATGTAAAACGACTATTTTCATAAATTAGTCAATAACCTTCTCTTTTCCCCGATCACCTTCACTATTCCTTCTTTCTTGATCTATATATTAACACAATTTAATACATTTTATCAACATTCCATGCAAATACAATTCATACACAATATTTTGGCAAAATTATGTTTTTGCCCCTAAAGTTTCATATATTTACACCTTTGCCCCAAAGCTCGAAAATTAAAATTTATCCCTTATTCTTATGTTTTATGACATGATGATCATTTTCCCTTCTATGACAACACCAAATTCTCACTCTAACATGTACTTATGAATATTAGGTATTTTTACCAATTAAGCCGTTTTACTCGTTTTCACTTAAAATCGCTTAGCAAAAGTTGTTTAACATAATTTCAAACCTCATATCTTATCATAAAACATCAAAATAAACACATTTCACCTATGGATATTTTTCCAAATATGAACCCTAGGTTAAATTATTGCTAGTATAAGCTAAATCAAGTTACCGGGACTCCAAAAACGTAAAGAACATTAAAAACAGGGCTTGGAATCACTTACTATGGAGCTTGGAAGCTTGAAACAAAGCCTAGCTATGGAGAACCCTTGAAATTTCATCCTAATAAAGAATATGGACATATTTTGCCATCTTTTTCCCTTTTAATTTCTTTTTAATACCAAATGACTAAAATGTCCGTCATTAAAACTTTAGTTATTTTTATCTATGTATGTCCATTTTT
This sequence comes from Gossypium australe, assembly GCA_005393395.2. Lineage (NCBI taxonomy): Eukaryota > Viridiplantae > Streptophyta > Magnoliopsida > Malvales > Malvaceae > Gossypium > Gossypium australe. The sequence goes on from CM016616.1 coordinate 73,820,326, forward strand.
GTTCATGGAAATATAATGGTCTAATTACCGTTTAAGGACTCCTACTTCAAACCTCCATTACAATCAAGTACTCTATGAATTAGAACCCTTATTTAGCAACTTTTGCAAACAAGTCCTAATAGGCAATTTAAGCATGCAATCAATAAAATTTCTTATCGATACTCTAACACATGTATTTAATCACTCGGTAAATCATAATAATTAATCGTAATAAACTTTTATATCTCAGATTCGTGGTTTCACAGCCACTGTTCCGATTAGGCCCTATTTCGGGCTATCACAATTCTCCCCCCTTTAAGGATTTTCGTCCCCGAAAATCTTACCAGTGAATAAGTTGGGATACTGTTTCCTCATAGCCTCCTTAGTTTCCCATGTTGCCTCTTTCACTCCATGTCGTTGCCATAACACTTTCACTAAAGCAATTTCTTTGTTTCTCAACTGTTTCACTTCTCGTGCTAAGATTCGAAGCGGCTCTTTTTCGTATGTCATATCCTATCGAGTTTCCACTTCAGTTGGTGAAATCACATACGATGGGTTAGATCAATATCGCCTCAACATAGAAACATGAAACACATAATGAATTCTTTCTAATTTTGATGGTAAAGACAATCGATAAGCCACTGGACTGATTCTTTCTATCACTTCATACGGACCAATAAATCTTGGACTTAATTTACCTTTACGGCCAAATCTCAAAATTTTCTTCAATGGAGACACTTTCAAAAATACTTTATCACCCACTTGAAATTCAATCTCTTTTCTTTTCAAGTCCGCATACGACTTCTGTCTATCTGATGCAGCTTTCAAACAATCACGGATTATCTTCACTTTTTCTTCGGTTTCTTTTACCAAAACAACTCCATGCAACCGATTTTCTTTAAGTTTAGTCCAGTATAATGGAGTCCGACACTTTCGTCCATACAGCGCTTCATAAGGTGCCATTTTTATGCTCGATTGATAACTATTATTATATGCAAATTCCACCAAAGGTAGATATCTTTCCCAATTACCTTCAAATTCCAATACACAACATCTCAACGTGTCTTCGAGTCTTCGAGTACTTGAATTACTCTTTCAGAGTGTCCATCGGTTTGGGGATGGAATGCTGTACTAAAATTCAATTTAGTACCTAATGCCTCTTGTAACTTCTTCCAAAACCTTGAAGTAAACCGTGGATCTCGATCAGATATAATAGACATAGGCACACCATGTAATCGGACTATTTCAGCAATATACAATTTGACTAACTTGTCAAGTGAAAAATTTATTCGCACAGGAACGAAATGAGCCGACTTAGTCAATCGATCAACTATCACCCAAATTGAGTCTTTCTTTTTCAGTGACAATGGTAATCCCGACACAAAATCCATAGTAATTCTTTTCCATTTCCATTCCGGTATAATAATTTGTAACACCCCCTAACCCTAAACCATCACCGGAACAGGGTTACAAGGTATTACTGGACATATCAGACAATTTACTAATTACTCACAAATAAAATAACATTATAGTATAGTTTAATAATTAAATCCCTATATTGGACTCTCAATGCCTAAAGCATATATTAAAAGTAGAATGGAACTTGTTCAATCATTCTAGAAAATTTTTTTGTAATTTAATTTTTTTTTTATAAAAATTTTGGCAGCATTTCTGCTTATTTTCACCTAAATCCCCCTGCAAATTCAAACCAAAACAACCAATACCAATTTATCATTTTCTAACTTTATATCATTTTTCTCATCCAAAACATTATAATCATTTAAATACAACCAAAATCATTTAACTTAAGTATATATATATATATATATTTATAATTCATATAACTATCTAGTACATGCCACTTAACAAAAGGAAGAAATTCATCACCAAAATCCTCTTGTTGGAGTCGAGTTTGATTTGGATGCTGGACCGGATTAGAAAATCTACTAACCTGCGCACGGAAAACAAACCGTACGCTGAGTACTGGAATTACTCAGTGGTATTATCATAATTCAATTTATAACAATGATCAAATATTGTAAACATACTTAGATAAATAACACCTCATACATATAATTTTATACTAAGTTATTATATTTCCAATGTAACAATTTCAATATTTGAATTAATATCTCATCCATAGAATTCCAATTGTTCATGAACCTTTGGTTCATCTCTCAATCACGTATAACTACTCAATTCACATTTCAATAGGAACCATTCATGAACTTTAATTCATGCCTTCAATCACATAGCATAATTTCATTTCACAATATCTCTTTAACTATTCATTCAGAGGTTCAAATAATCAAATTCATATGATTTTCTCATTTCACATAATTACCCCTATTAACATGACTCGGACCTTGGCGGATACTCGGATCCAACCAAACACACCATACTGGCACCTAGTGCCTAATCGGATAGTTCGAAGCAATATAGTGACACCCAGTGTCTCATCGGCCTAGCCGAAGTAAAGTGGTACCCAGTACCTTATTGAATCTATCCGAAGTAAATAATATGACACCCAGTGTCTCATCGACTCAAGGTCAAAGAATCCCTGAACACTTCCAATCCTATGGCATGCCACTTATATCCGACTCAGCCCGACTAGTTAATAGGGTAATTAAATCACATATCCATATCACTTTCACTTTCACTTTCAACTGATCATAATCATTAAGATTCAATTCATACATATTATCAATGCAATCTCAATCTCAATCTCAAATCACTTCCAATTTAATTTCACAAATTAATTCAATGTACCTTTCATATCAATCATATGTAGTTCAATTTTTAATTCAATACTAACACATATTCATCAATTAAGTCCAAGTCATATTCAATTCAAACATCAATACTTACCTAAATTTCATTTTTCATACACATACATTGAAACTAAACATGCAATTATAAATAACTTGAATTATGATAATACAAACCGATATTTTCTCGAGCTACTCCTCGATCACTTTTTCCTTCCCCTTCGTATTAGACGTCTCGGTTTCCTTGTTTGCTACGAAAATAATAATAACAAATTACATTATTAATTATAGCATTAAATTACAACAAATAATTTAATTTTATTCAATTCCTACCCTTGCTCTTCATTCCACATTCTTTGTACACAATTCTATTATTTACTTATAAGTTCTTTCAAGGCTATTTACCAGAGTCATTGTCACAAAATTATCTATATCTTGAGTTACAGAATTCAAAATTAACATCCGTAAATTTTCTATGAAACTAGACTCACATATCTTCCTACCTTTAAATTTTCAGAATTTTTGATTTAGCCTATTCTGTTGTCTGACAGTTCTGACCACTCTTTACTAAAATTTAATTATCTTTTTATAAAAAATTCAAATGATGTTATAGTTTATTTATTCTAAACATAGACTCATTAAGAAATCTAACCATATAAATTATATCCCATAATTATTGTTTTAAAATTTTTAATGATTTTTTCAAGTCAGAACAGGGGATCTCGAAATCACTCTAAACCAGTCTCACAAAAAATCTAAATATCTCAAAAATACATAATCTATTTACTTTCCCGGTTTCTTTCATATGAAAATAGACTCAATAAGCTTTAATTCTATATCTCACACAACTTCTAATTCCACATCTACGATTTTTAGTGATTTTTCAAAGTTACTTTACTGCTGCTGTCCCAAAACTGTTTTCTTATAGCTTATTTTACAATTTAATCCTAATTAAGTTTACTTATTTTCTTAGCTTGAATTTCTATCAATTTAACCCTTAATTCATCATTTTCTTCAACATAAACAATCTCTAATAATTAACTATCTTTCAAAATATCAACTTAACTTCATCAAAACCTTGTTCCAAGACTTCTAAAATATCAAAATTAAGTAAAAAGGGCTAAATTGACTTACCTATCAACTTCTAAGCTTCAAACTTTCAATTTTTCCTTTCTTCTTTCCTTTCTTTCTTTTCTCTGTTTCGTTTGCCTATTCTGTTTCTTCTCTTTTATTTCTTTGCTTTATTATATAATATAATATTATATTAATATAAGTATCTAATAATAATATATTTTAACACATAAAAATCTTAGATTTTATGCTTATGCCGCCTCAAGTTTGGCAATTGGCATAATTTCCTCTTTAGTCCTTTTTATTTTCTATAATCTTTAATTAGACTTTCACTCTTTATTCAATTTGATCCTTTTTCCTAACTACTTTAAATTAAACTAAATTCACTTATCAAAAATCTAATTCAACCTATACTAACTTCGTAAATATTTTTAATAAATATTTACGGACTCGTTTTCCCAGGACGGAGGCCCTAAACTCACTTTTCCGGTGCCCGTAGAATTTGGGTTATTACAATTCTTCCCCCCTTAATAAATTTCGTCATCGAAATTTACCTGAGAATAGATGGGGATACTGTGCTCTCATAGTTTCTTCAGGTTCCCATGTTGCTTCTTCCACACTATGACTTCTCCATAACACTTTCACTAGAGGAACCTTTTTATTTCTTAATTCTTTTATTTCTCGTGCTAGAATCTCAACTGGTTCTTCTTCATAGGACAAATCCGGTCGAATCTCAATAATTTCAGTAGAGATAACATGAGAAGGATCTGATCTATATCTTCGAAGTATCGAAACATGAAAAACATCATGAATCTTCTGTAATTCTAGAGGTAAAGCCAGACGATAATCTACTGGTCCAACTCGCTCTACTATTTCATATGGCCCGATATAACGAGGACTTAACTTTCCTTTCCGGCCAAATCTCAATACTTTCTTCCAAGGAGAGACTTTAAGAAATACCTTGTCACCAACTGAATATTCAATATCTCGCGTTTCAAATCAGCATAAGACTTCTGTCTATCAAAAGCTACTTTTAATTTCTCTTGTATCTTTTTGACTATTCCTTCGGTTTCTTGGATCAACTCAGGCTCGATTATTTTTCTTTCAATTAATTCGGTCCAACACACAGGTGATCTACATCTCCGCCCATACAATGCTTCATACGGAGCCATCTGAATACTTGATTGAAAACTATTATTATACACAAATTCAGCTAAGGGTAGATAACGTTCCCAACCTGATTCAAAATCAATAATGCAAGCCCGAAGCATATCTTATAATATTTGAATTACTCGTTCAGATTGCCCGTCAGTTTGCGGATGAAATGCAGTGCTGAAATTAAGTCTGGTACCTAGAGAACCGTGTCTCCAAAATCTTGATGTAAACCACGAATCCCGATCTGAAATAATAGATACAGGAATACCATGCAGTCTCACTATTTCCCTAATATAGATCTCAGCCAACTTCTGTAAAGACCAATCAGTTCTGACTGCTATAAAGTGAGCAGACTTAGTAAGCCGATCAACTATCACCCAAATGGCATTCTTTTTGTTTGTTGACAACGGTAATCCCGTAACAAAATCCATTGTGATTTGATCCCATTTCCGTTCTGGAATATTAATAGGCTGAAGTAAACCTGTTGGTACCTGATGTTCCGCTTTTACCCGCTGACATGTCAAACATTTACCAACATACTCGACTATATCTCTTTTCATTCTAGGCCACCAGTATAGCTCTCGTAAATCCTGATACATCTTCGTACCTCTAGGGTGTAAAGCAAACGAACTATCATGAGTTTCTCGAAGAATCAACTCTTTAAGTTCTGAAGTAACTGGAATACAAATTCGATTACGGAATCTCAAACAACCTTGATCATCAATACTGAAATTTTCTACTGGGCCACTCAATACCATCTCTCTCTTCTTCAACAACTTATCATCTTTCAACTGTGCTGATTTGATTTGATCAAACATTACCGGCTTAATTCTCAACTCAGCCAAAATACTCTCATCATCACTGATACTGAGCCGTGCAAACATTGCTCTTAATTCTATTGCAGCTTTTCTACTTAATGCATCAGCTACTACGTTTGCCTTTCCCGGATGATAATCTATGACACAATCATAATCTTTCAAAAGCTCGATCCACCGTCTCTGTCTCAAATTCAACTCCTTTTGCGATAGAAGATATTTAAGACTTTTATGATCGTTATATATATAACATTTTTCACCAAAAAGATAATGCCTCCAAATCTTTAATGCAAAAATTATAGCGACCAACTCCAAGTCATGAGTCGAATAATTACGCTCGTGTGGTTTCAACTGTCTAGATGCATAGGCTATTACTTTCCCATCCTGCATCAGAACACAACCCAAACCATTCAAAGAAGCATCACTGTATAATAAAAAATCCTTACCTGATTCTGGTAATGTCAGAACTGGTGCCTCGGTTAACATTTGCTTCAACATATCAAAGCTCTCCTGACACTGATCATCCCAGATAAAAGGAACATTCTTCTGTAATAACTTAGTCATCGGCAAATCTATATTTGAAAATCCATTCACAAATCTTCTGTAATACTCGGCTAAACCAAGAAAACTACGTACCTCAGACACATTCTTTGGTACTTTCCATTGAACAATTGCTTCAATTTTTCTCGGATCAACTCTAATTCCATCTGTTGATACCATATGTCCCAAAAATACAACCTCTGATAACCAAAACTCACATTTACTAAGCTTTCCATACAACTGCTTCTCCCGTAATATCTGTCGTACAATTCTAAGATGTTGATCATGTTCTGACTCTGATTTAGAATAGACCAGTATATCATCAATGAAAACTTCCACAAACTGATCCAAATATGGCTGAAAAATACGGTTCATCAAATCCATAAAAGCAGCTGGGGCGTTAGTCAACCCGAATGGCATTACTAAAAATTCATAGTGACCATATCTCGTACGGAAGGCTGTCTTTGATATATCACATTCTTTTACTTTCAACTGATAGTAACCTGACCTTAAGTCAATCTTCGAAAACACAGAAACTCCTTTCAACTGATCAAATAAATCATCAATGCGAGGAAGTGGATACTTATTCTTGATTGTCACCTTGTTTAGCTGTCTATAATCAATACAAAGTCGCATCGAGCCATCTTTCTTTTTAACAAATAGTACTGGAGCTCCCCATGGTGAAATACTCGGTCTAATAAATCCACGGTCTAACAAATCTTGTAACTGTATCTTTAACTCTTTCAGTTCAATGGGCGACATACGGTATGGAGGCATAGAAATTGGACTCGTACCCGGATACACTTCAATAGCAAATTCAACTTCTCTGTCTGGTGGCAAGCCTGGTAACTCTTCAGGAAATACGTCTGGAAACTCGCAAACTGTTTTAATTTTACTGCATTGGCTACTAACTGAATCTGAATTAATAACATAAGCTAAGTATGCTGTACAACCCTGCAGTAAGAACTTATTAACCTTCATTGCTAAAATAACACGTGTTGGCCCACTGTTCCGAATCCCCTTGATCTCAATATTGTTACCAACATTAGTCTGAATGCTGAATTTCTTCTTATAACAGTCCAAAATCACACCATGTTCAGACAACCAATCCATACCCAATATTATATCAAAATCTCCAAATGGCATAATCAACAAATCAACTGGAAAAGTTTCATTCTGAATTTTCAACGGACATCTCGACATACTTGATTTACTATTATTGTTTGCCCTAACGGAGTTGACACTTCTATTGTTACATTAGACATTTCAGATTCAAATTTTCCCAATTCAACCAACTTTGAATTTATATATGGATGTGAAGATCCAGGGTCAATCAAAGCATAAACAGGCTCAGAATATAGTAAAAATATACCTGTTACAACATCATGTGCATCGCCATCTTCCCGGGCTCTAACTACATAAGCTCTGGCCGGTACTCTAGCTTCAGACTGCTGGGTCACTATATCACTCCCTCTTCTCGTACCTCCTCCTCTAGTTACTGGTCCACCTCTGGTCGATCCTCTGCCTCTAGCTGTAGATACCGATCTCTGTGATATCACAGGTGTAGCACTATTAGTCTTCAGACAGTCTCTGATGAAATGGTCTTTAGAACCACATCGAAAACAGCCTCTAGCTAATTTCCAATATTCTCCTCTATGTTTCTTCCCACAGTGCTGACAATTCGGAATTTCTATTTCCTGAGATGGACCTCTTACACTACCGGTAGACATTGTAGTTTGTTTTTCCCAGTTTTTGTCTCCTCTATCTGTTCGGAAATTAGATCTCCATCCACCTCTAGAATCTCGAGATCTTTTAAATGAAGGATTCGAACTCATAGTTCCTGTACGTTTCCCAACTGATTTTAAAGTTTCAGGCTTTTTGTCTAGTCCCAAGACTTGCTCTACCATCTTGGCCCGCTCGATCAAATCAACAAATTCAGTGATTCGCTGGGACACCAATTGCAGTTTTATTTCACCTCTTAATCCCCGTAGGAATCTTTTACAACTATCGGCTTTAGTTGGTACAAACTCTGATGCATATCTACCAAGTCTTGAGAACTTCTGTTCATAATCCACTACTGTTATTTCACCTTGTTTAAGCGTCAAAAATTCTTGTTTCTTGTCTTCCATATACATATCCCCAATATAATTCTTTTGAAATTCTTTTTGAAATAGATCCCATGTTACCTGATCAGTCGGTAAATGTCTGATTACGGATTCCCACCATAGATATGCCTCACCCTGTAATAAAGATACAGCACATAATAGGCTTTCTCGAGACGTACATTCTAACTGCTGTAAAATTCTTTTTGTTGCCTCCATCCAGTTTTCAGCTACAGATGGATCAACTCCTTTCAGACCCGAAAATTCTGTGGCACCGTATTTTCTTAGTTCCTTAATAGGGGACTGTCTAGGAACAGGTACAGACGTGGTAGCAGGTATAGACTCCGCTATTCGCTGAAGAGCATCAGTTAAAACCCTTACTACATCATAATCATTTCTACCTTTTTCATCTCTCTCCCTAATGTTCTCTCTTTCTACACTGGGAGGCTGATTTCTGATCGAATTTACACTAGGTGTAGCTGACTCGGTTTCATCAAAATCATATGATTCTTCATCTCCAGTGAACATTTCTTCATTTATGTCATCAATATGTTCATCAGACATCTTTAATCTATAAAACAAAAACAAATAAATAGGTCAGCAACCAAAATCCCCAACTCACATGTACTACTAAACTCACTTCTGAGCTCGATTTGGCCCGAGAATTGGCTAAACCTGGTAAGCTCTGATACCAATAAAAATGTAACACCCCCTAACCCTAAACCGTCGCCGGAATAGGGTTACAAGGTATTACCGGACATATAAGACAATTTACTAATTACTCACAAATAAAATAACATTCATAGTATAATTTAATAATTAAATCCCTATATTGGACTTTCCATGCCTAAAGCTTATATTAAAAGTAGAATGGAACTTGTTCAATCATTCTAGAAAATTTTTTTGTAATTTAATTTTTTTTATAAAAATTTCGGCAGCATTTCTGCTTATGTTCACCTAAATCTCCCTGCAAATTCAAACCAAAACAACCAATACCAATTTATCATTTTATAACTTTATATCATTTTCCTCATCCAAAACATTATAATCATTTAAATACAACCAAAATCATTTAACTTAAGTATATATATATATATATATATATTTATAATTCATATAACTATCTAGTACATGCCACTTAACAAAAGGAAGAAATTCATCACCAAAATCCTCTTGTTGGAGTCAGGTTTGATTTGGATGCTGGACCGGATCAGAAAATCTACTAACCCGCACACAGAAAACAAACCGTACGCTAAGTATTGGAATTACTCAGTGGTATTATCATAATTCAATTTATAACAATGATCAAATATCGTAAACATACTTAGATAAATAACACCTCATACATATAATTTTATACTAAGTTATTATATTTCCAATGTAACAATTTCAATATTTGAATTAATATCTCATCCATAGAATTCCAATTGTTCATGAACCTTTGGTTCATCTCTCAATCACGTATAACTACTCAATTCACATTTCAATAGGAACCATTCATGAACTTTAATTCATGCCTTCAATCACATAGCATAATTTCATTTCACAATATCTCTTTAACTATTCATTCAGAGGTTCAAATAATCAAATTCATATGATTTTCTCATTTCACATAATTACCCCTATTAACATGACTCGGACCTTGGCGGATACTCGGATCCAACCAAACACACCATACTGGCACCCAGTGCCTAATCGGATAGTTCGAAGCAATATAGTGACACCCAGTGTCTCATCGGCCTAGCTGAGGTAAAGTGGTACCCAGTACCTTATTGAATCTATCCGAAGTAAATAATATGACACCCAGTGTCTCATCGACTCAAGGTCGAAGAATCCCTGAACACTTCCAATCCTATGGCATGCCAATTATATCCGACTCAGCCCGACTAGTTAAGAGGGTATTTAAATCACATATCCATATCACTTTCACTTTCACTTTCAACTGATCATAATCATTCGGATTCAATTCATACATATTATCAATGCAATCTCAATCTCAATCTCAAATAACTTCCAATTTAATTTCACAAATTAATTCAATGTACCTTTCATATCAATCATATGTAGTTCAATTTTTAATTCAATACTAACACATATTCATCAATTAAGTCCAAGTCATATTCAATTCAAACATCAATACTTACCTAAATTTCATTTTTCATACACATACATTGAAATTAAACATGCAATTATAAATAACTTGAATTATGATAATACAAACCGATATTTTCTCGAGCTACTCCTCGATCACTTTTTCCTTCCCCTTCGTATTAGACGTCTCGGTTTCCTTGTTTGCTACGAAAATAATAATAACAAATTACATTATTAATTATAGCATTAAATTACAACAAATAATTTAATTTTATTCAATTCCTACCCTTGCTCTTCATTCCACATTCTTTGTACACAATTCTATTATTTACTTATAAGTTCTTTCAAGGCTATTTACCAGAGTCATTGTCACAAAATTATCTATATCTTGAGTTACAGAATTCAAAATCAACATCCGTAAATTTTCTATGAAACGAGACTCACATATCTTCTTACCATAAAATTTTCAGAATTTTTGATTTAGCCAATAAGTACAGTTTATTCTTTAAAATCACCCCTATTCTGTTGTCTGACAGTTCCGACCACTCTTTACTAAAATTTATATATCTTTTTATACAAAATTCAAATGATGTTATAGTTTATTTCTTATAAAAATAGACTCATTAAGAAATCTAACCATATAATTTATATCCCCTAATTATGTTTGTACAATGTTTAATGATTTTTACAAGTTAGAACAGGGGATCTCGAAATCACTCTGAACCAGTCTCACAAAAATCTAAATATCTCAAAATAAAGAATTTATTTACTTTCCTGGTTTCTTTCATATGAAAATAGACTCAATAAGCTTTAATTCTATATCTCACACAACTTCTAATTCCACATCTACGATTTTTAGTGATTTTTCAAATTTACTTTACTGCTGCTGTCCCAAAACTGTTTTCTTATAGCTTATTTTACAATTTAATCCTAATTAAGTTTACTTATTTTCTTAGCTTGAATTTCTATCAATTTAACCCTTAATTCATCATTTTCTTCAACATAAACAATCTCTAATAATTAACTATCTTTCAAAATATCAACTTAACTTCATCAAAACCTTGTTCCAAGGCTTCTAAAATATCAAAATTAAGTAAAAAGGGCTAAATTGACTTACCTATCAACTTCCAAGCTTCAAACTTTGAATTTTTCCTTTCTTCCTTCCTTTGTTTCTTTTCTCTGTTTCGTTTGCCTATTCTGTTTCTTCTATTTTATTTCTTTGCTTTATTATATAATATAATATAATATTGATATAATTATCTAATAATAATATATTTTAACACATAAAAATCTTAGATTTTATGCTTATGCCGCCTCAAGTTTGGCAATTGGCATAATTTCCTCTTTAGTCCTTTTTATTTTCTATAATCTTTAATTAGACTTTCACTCTTTATTCAATTTGATCCTTTTTCCTAACTACTTTAAATTAAACTAAATTCACTTATCAAAAATCTAATTTAACCTATACTAACTTCGTAAATATTTTTAATAAATATTTACGGACTCGTTTTCCTAAGACGGAGGCCTTAAACTCACTTTTCCGGTGCCCATAGAATTTGGGTTATTACAATTCTTCCCCCTTAATAAATTTTGTCCTCGAAATTTACCTGAGAATAGATGGGGGTACTGTGCTCTCATAGTTTCTTCAGGTTCCCATGTTGCTTCTTCCACACTATGACTTTTCCATAACACTTTCACTAGAGGAACCTTTTTATTTCTTAATTCTTTTATTTCTCGTGCTAGAATCTCAACTAGTTCTTCTTCATAAGACAAATCCGGTCGAATCTCAATAATTTCAGTAGAGATAACATGAGAAGGATCTGATCTATATCTTCGAAGCATCGAAACATGAAAAACATCATGAATCTTCTGTAATTCTAGAGGTAATGCCAGACGATAAGCTACTGGTCCAACTCGCTCTACTATTTCATATGGCTCGATATAACGAGGACTTAACTTTCCTTTCCGGCCAAATCTCAATACTTTCTTCCAAGGAGAGACTTTAAGAAATACCTTGTCACCAACTGAATATTCAATATCTCGCCGTTTCAAATCAGCATAAGACTTCTGTCTATCAAAAGCTACTTTTAATTTCTCTTGTATATTTTTGACTATTCCTTCGGTTTCTTGGATCAACTCAGGCCCGATTATTTTTCTTTCATTTAATTCGGTCCAACACACAGGTGATCTACATCTCCGCCCATACAATGCTTCATACGGAGCCATCTGAATACTTGATTGAAAACTATTATTATACACAAATTCAGCTAGGGGTAGATAACGTTCCCAACCTGATTCAAAATCAATAATGCAAGCCCGAAGCATATCTTATAATATTTGAATTACTCGTTCAGATTGCCCGTAAGTTTGTGGATGAAATGCAGTGCTAAAATTAAGTCTGGTACCTACAGAACCGTGTAATTGTCTCCAAAATCTTTATGTAAACCGCGGATCCCGATGCCCGTAGAATTTGGGTTATTACATAATTGACTGGAGTAATCCCGAAGGTACCTGATGTTATGCTTTGACCTGTTGACATATCAGACATTTTGATACAAACTCAGAAATATCACGTTTCATACCTGGCCACCAGTACATCTTCTTCACATCAGTATACATTTTATTACTTCCCGGATGTACGGACATAATACCACTGTGTGCCTCGTGTAAAATCTTCTGTACCTTCTGTACGATCTCTGAATTTTTCGGTACACAAACTCTGCCTCTGAATAATAAACAACCATCAGTCCCAATCTGAAATTCTGAATCATTACCTTACTCACATTGTACCCATTTATCCTGTAATTTCTCATCATTCTTCTGAGCTTCACATATTTGCTTTAGAAATGTTGGTTTAGCTCTCAATTCAGCTATAATTGAACCATCATCATTCAGTGACAACCGGGTATTCATAGCTCGTAAAGCAAACAGAGATTTTCGACTCAAAGCATCAGCTACAACATTAGCCTTACCCGGATGATATTCAATAATCAAATCATAATCCTTTATCAGTTCAAGCCACCTACGCTGTCTCAAATTCAAATCTTTCTGTGTCATCAAATATTTCAAGCTTTTATGATTAGTATAAATATGACATTTCTCACCGTACAAGTAATGCCGCCATATCTTCAGCGCTACTACACTTCAACTCAAGAATTTTCTGACTACAATCTATCTTGGCCTTATGTAATGTCAACCAATCCATTCCCAAAATAACATCAAACTCATCAAATGACAACAACATCAAGTTGGCAGGGAAACAATGACTTTGTATCATCAAAAGACAATTTTTACATATTTTATCAACTATCACATGCTTGTCTAAAGGATTCGACACTTTAACCACATACTCAATCGATTCAACACACAAATTCTTATCAAACACTAAATTCATGCATACATACGAATGAGTAGAGCCAGGATCAATCAATACAAGAACATTAGTGTCGTAAAGAGAAAATATACCAGTGATCACATCAGGGGAAGATGCTTCTTCTCTAGCTCGGATGGCATAAGTTTTTGCTGAAGCTCTTGCTTCGGATCTTACGGTGGTGTCTTTATTATACCTTTACCACTAGTTCCAGTCCCCACATTTCTTGGTGGTCTTCACTGCTCGATTTCATATTTTGAAACTTTTCTATCTCTTCTCTTTCTGGAAAATCTTTCACAAAATGATCTTGAGATCCACACTTAAAACATGCTCGGCTGATAAAATAACATTCTCCCAATTGTCATTTTCCACAATGTTGACATTCCGGTCTAATAGGTTTAACACTACCTACACTTGCCATTGAAGTCGCTTGAGCTTTAGAACTTGGATTTTGTCTTCCTCAATCTCTTTGAAAATTCACACTAGAAACATTCGATCGAGTATTCATTTCTCTAGACTTCTTTGCTTGAGACTGGAATGACTTGCCCATTGATCTTTTTCTTGCATCTCTTACTTCACTTTCCACCTTTCTTTTCTCTTTGCTCAACTCTTCAGCCTTATAGCTCTTTCAACTAGTACCATTAATTCTTTAATTTCAAGAATTCCCACTAACAATCGGATATCCTCGTTCATCCATCTTCAAACCTCTTGCACAAAGTAGCTTCATTAGATACACACTCTTGGGCATACTTGCTTAATTTGAAAAATTCTCGTTCATATTCAGCTACCGTTATGCGCCCTTGTTTCAATTCAAGAAATTTTTTTCTATTTTGTTCAATGAAACGCCGACTTATGTACTTCTTCCGGAATTCCTCTTGAAAGAAATCCCTTGTAACTTTCTCTTTAGGCACCACTGACACTAAAGTTTTCCACCAATTATAAACTGAATCCCTCAACAATGAGATAGCACGTTTGAGACTTTCTTCTGGAGTACAAGATAATTCATCCAACACTCTGATGGTATTTTCAAGCCAGAACTCTGCTCTCTCAGGATCATCATTTACATTAGCTCAGAACTCTTCGGCTCCATACTTTCGAATTTTATCCATTAGAGGCATTGACAATCTTAACACTTCAGTTTTTTGAGGAGCTATGGGAACAGCTTGAGGAATAAGAGGGGGCGGAGGAGGTCGAGCATTAGGATTTGTTCTAACAAACTCGTTATACCAATTGCTCATCATATGGAGAAAGGCTTCACGAGCCTCGTCTCATTGACCTTGAGTCTCGGGTCAATTTTCATCTGGCGCTGTCCCTTGCACGGGAGCAGGCACATTACTTTGAGCATCATCAGTTGTAGCTCCATTATGATCCATTACTATATAAAAGAAAACATTTTAAGATATCAGGAGTCATCACACTATCATTATTCAATTAAGGCATGTATAGGTAATCTATTACACTTACTACGTTTGTCCGAGAATCGACTAAATCGTAGCTCTGATACCAATAAATATAACATCACACACTCAGACCATTTTCGGAGTCGAGCACGAGGCGTTATTTAACTTATCTTACTACTTCGAGTATAAAAAAATAATTTATTTCATCAGTCACAATAAATCTGTCCATCTGTGCAATAGTCATTAATTTAATTATAAATCGAGTTATAAAACTTGAAATTTAGATCCGTAAATTTTTCCTAAAACTAGACTCATATATCTTTTCACAATAAAATTTTCAGAATTTTTGGTTTGACCAATTAATACAGTTTATTCATTAAAGTCTCCCCTATTTCACAGTCCAACGGTTCTGACCACTCTTCACCACAAATCAATTTTCTCATTGTACAATTTTTATATGTTGTTCCTAATTATTTCTACTAAAAGTAAACTCACTAAGTAATCTATACATATAAATTATAACTCATAATTAATTTTTTACAATTTTAAATGTTTTTCTAAAGTGTAAATAGGGGACTTCAAATACCATTCTAACCCTGTCTCACTAAAATTCAAATATCACAGAATATAGAATTCCTTTGCTTACATTGTTTCTTTCATATGAAAGTAGACATAATAAGATTTAATTCTATATCATAGTCACTTTTTAATTCCATTTCTCCTATTTTTGGTGATTTTTCAAAGTCACATTACTACTGTTGTCCAAAAACTGTTTCGTTGCAAATTTTTACTTTTTCATACTTTCTTTGTAGTAAACATTACTTAGGTATCCATACAAAATAATTCGATTCATATACATACCATAACTCAAAAACATTTCAAAAGCATGTACATACCAAAGTAAAGGCTTGATAGTGTGATACGAGGCTCCGATGATCTCCAATCCAAGTAAGTTCAACACACTATAAAACAAAGGAAAGGAAAAGAACGAGTAAGCTACTAATAGCTTAGTAAGTTACATGTAAACAATAAACACTCATTCAATAATTAACATTTTCACATACAATTAATTAATATCCTTCTTAACAAATTTAATCACTTACACATGTACAATCTTACCAGTTCACTTGCACATACATTTAAGTACTTAATCATTATCACGTATGCTCATTCTTTCAATTATACCTGCATACACACATCATCTCATATTCACTTTAATTTACTATTAATCCTGTTGAACACTTGGAATATACACGAATACATAGAGAATTAGCACATAAGTGCCACACTGATTTGTAGCCGAAGCTACCACTGATATGTAGCCGAAGCTACCACTGTAATGTAGACGAAGCTACCACTAATCAATAACACTGGAAATGTCCACGGGCCTGCTCACACAAGCTGTCAGGTGTCTACAACACATGCTAGATCACCCAGCACCCGGGACTCACTGTAACACTGTAACACTGGTCTCTAGTGATATATCACTTGTATCCACTTCTATTCCTAAGTTCAACCGGGAATTCTCTTAACACTTATTTTAAACACTTTATCACTTGAATAATTCTTGAACAATTTTCATTCCACATTCAATATTAATTCATATATCAAATATAATTCACAATTTATAAAAACATATTGCTATTATTTACACATACCTCGGATGCAAAACGACTATTTTCGTAAATTAATCGATAACCTTCTCTTTTCTCTGATCACCTTCACTAATCCTTCTTTTTTGATCTATATATTAGCAAAATTTAATACATTTTATCAACATTCCATTCAAATACAATTCATACACAATATTTTGGCAAAATTACATTTTTTCCCTAAAGTTTCATATATTTACACTTTTGCCCCAAAGCTCGTAAATTAAAATTTATCCCTTATTCTTATGTTTTATGACATGCTGATCATTTTTTCCTTCTATGACAACATCAAATTCTCACTCTAACATGTACTTATGAACATTAGGTATTTTTACCGATTAAGCCGTTTTACTCCTTTTCACTTAAAATCGCTTAGCTAAATTTGTTTAACATAATTTAAAACCTCTTATTCTATCATAAAACATCAAAATAAACACATTTCACCTATGGGTATTTTTCCAAATATGAACCCTAGGTTAAATTATTGCTAGTATAAGCTAAATCAAGTTACCGGGACTCCAAAAACATAAAGAACATTAAAAACGGGGCTTGGAATCACTTACTATGGAGCTTGGAAGCTTGAAACAAACCCTAGATATGGATAACCCTTGGAATTTCGTCCTAATGAAGAAGATGGACATATTTTGCCATCTTTTTCCGCTTTTAATTTCTTTTTAATACCAAATGACTAAAATGTCCGTCATTAAAACTTCAGTTTTTTTATTTATGTATGTCCATTTTTGTCCATGGAAATATAATGGTCTAATTACCATTTAAGGACTCCTACTTCAAACCCCCATTACAATCAAGTACTCTATGAATTAGAACCCCTATTTAGCAACTTTTGCAAACAAGTCCTAATAGGCAATTTAAGCATGCAATCAATAAAATTTCTTATCGATACTCTAACACATGTATTTAATCACTCGGTAAATCATAATAATTAACCGTAATAAACTTTTATATCTCAGATTCATGGTTTCACAGCCACTGTTTCGATTAGGCCCTATTTCGGGCTATCACAGGAAGGGCTATAAATAGCTGAGAAATGACTTCTCGAGAGATTTCTTCTCCAGTCTGTTTTGTTTTTCTTCTTCAACTTCTTCCTTAGAAGCTCTTGGAGGAGATGTATTCGAGGAAGCTCTGTATGAAATGATAATCGGGAGGTTTATTGTGGAAAAGTAGAGAAACCAGTAAGCTGGTAAGGTTTTGAGCCCTTCGATGTATGTAAGACTTAGAAAAATAAAGTTAAGAGTTTCCCAAAACCATTTTAAGGATTTTGTATGTTTTTGGAAAAATTAAGTTTTAAATTGGGATTACCAAGTTTAACCCATGAATTGATTATCTTGCTTAGCTGCTAGGAGAATAGAAGCTCTGGCTTCCAAAAAAGCTAAGTAGGCAAGGCGAAGAAGCATGAGGTGAGTTTCTGCACTCCAACCCCAGAAAGGCTAAGCATGTTTAAGAGCATATAGGTATATGAGTATATGCCATTTTAGTTCAGTTGGCATAATTAATGATAATCTATCAAATAAAATGCATAAGATGCATGTGAATGGTGGTAGTGTGAAAAAAGGGGTTAGAAGAAGTTAGAAATGGGAAAAGGGGTGATTCTGTTAGATACCGTCATACAGTATTGCTGGGTGAAAGCATTGATG
The DNA here is from genome assembly GCA_005393395.2 of Gossypium australe. Classification (NCBI taxonomy): domain Eukaryota; kingdom Viridiplantae; phylum Streptophyta; class Magnoliopsida; order Malvales; family Malvaceae; genus Gossypium; species Gossypium australe. Next base: position 73,838,924 of record CM016616.1, read on the forward strand.
TGTGAAGCTCCAGGCCTTGTAGAGGGGACACTGCGGTGTTCGAGCATCAATTTTAGGGATAGTGAATTAGAGGACTGGAAGGAATGTGATGGGAAGAGTATATAAGAAAGATCATGGCAAGGCCATGGGATCGATTAAAGGCTATACGTCTAAGAATGAGTAAGACCATAGCTGAAAGATGCTATGGCGTCATGATAAAAATGAGTAAGAACATAACTGAAAGATGCTATGGCATCATGATGGAAATGAGTAAGACCATGGCTGAAAAACACCATGACATCATGATAAACATGACTAATGTAATGCCCTCAACCCGATCCAATTCACCAGATCCGGACCTCGAGTGTTACAACACAAATACAGACTTATGCTTAAATATTCATATATTATTTTCATAACTATTACAAACTAATTAAATAATCTCCCAACCAAAGTTTCAATTGAATATACATTGGACAATTACTATCATCATACAAGAATTTCCATTACAAAGACTTTCAAGCTATCCTCAAAACTTAATTACTGTAACACCCCTATCCCGAGTCCGTCGCTGGATTAGGGTTAGGAGCGTTACCGAACAGATCAGAAAGCATTTACTAAAATTCATACGTTCTTTCATCATTCTCAAGCATAATGTCCCTTAAATGAGTCCTCGAGACCATAAGCATGCTTACAAATCGGGTCGGGACTAAACCGAAACACATATAAAATTTCATGGAAAATTAAAAACTTTTCTAAGTTTCAGGGCTTACACGCCCGTGTGGGCAGGCCGTGTGCCTTCCACGGCTATTAGACACACCCCTGTGTCCTTCCCGTGTCTATCTTGACTATACTCCCACGGCCACAAAGCACGCCCGTGTGCCTTGGCCGTGGACTATCCTGTCAAAAACTACATGGCCACTAGGCAGCAGGCACGACCGTGTGCCAAGGCCGTGTAATCTTGTGCTAACTATTAACATAGCCCACGGTCTTTAGGCACGCCCGTGTGACATTATAGGCCATTTTCAAGACCAAAATGCCACCCATTTGGGTCTCACCTACAAGCAACATCTACCAACACATATCATGCATGTATGACAACCAAGAACATACTAAATTGACCATTCAATCTATGCATTCAACAACCATTTCAATAATGACAAATTTCAAGACTAAAAATCTATCTCATCACAACATAATTCATTCTTTGGCTTACTCAAAACTTGACCATTTCATAAGTCATTTAACATGCCAAAATATACTTCACTTATCATGATCATAATGCATAATCTCAACTTATCTCTAGCCAAATCCCATGGCTAAATTCATATAACAACTTATACCAAAATACTAGTCTATACATGCCATATCTAGCTTTATACATTTCCAAAGTGTACCAAAATGAGTTTATTAGTGTGATGACGATCCGTGACGGTCCTGAGCCCTCAGTAGCTTTGACGACCTATAAAACAAAGAAAACACACACACAGAGTAAGCTTTCCAAAAGCTTAGTAAGTCAATATACAAACAAACTTGGCATGGAAGGCATAGTCGCAAATAAATACTTTAGCACATATCAAACACTTAGCAAACTATCACATATATGCTTTAATTCATATGCTATTGACCACATTTTCCACTTTCACAATTCAAGAATCATATAAGCACATAGCTCATCTAGCCAAAACTTTACATATCATATCATCAATTCCATATACATAACATCATAGTAAGATCACATAGATGCTTACCTTGTATACACAATTAGTGTATAATTAGCGTACCTGAAACGAATTCACAATCACATAATTGTTCATAGCTCGGATTTGTAATTCGTAACACAGACTCACCCGTTGAACCAATAGAAATCTAGTAGGATACTCAGAAAGCTTGGAATAGTCGTACAATGCCAACGTCCCAGACGAGGTCTTACATGCACTCAGATATCAATGCCACTGTCCCAGACAAGGTCTTACACGAATCAATACGATGTCGATGTCCTAGACATGGTCTTACACGTAAAGCTCATATCGATGCCAACGTCCCAGACGTGGTCTTACACGTAAAGCTCATATCGATGCCAACGTCCAAGACGTGGTCTTACACGTAAAGCTCATATCGATGCCTACGTCCCAGACGAGGTCTTACACGAAATCTCAAATCAACGCCAACGTCCCAGACGTGGTCTTACATGATAAAACAGAATAGATACCTATGTCATGACATAGCTAATCCTATCTATTCCTAGGTTCATACGGGACTTCTCGGACTTAGTCACTATATCGATCTTATCTCGGAATTCATATGAATAAACTCTCATAAGTCCATCATCAAAATTAGTCATATGAACACTTGTAATTTCATATAAGTACGTTTATTTGTATAGTGACTTACCTCGGATTCGATTTTACGGAAATGGAAACGGCTACTTGTTTACTTTCGCTTTCCCGCGATCTAAGTCCGTTTTCCTCGGTTCTTGATCTAAACATATTCAAAATTAACCCTTTTATTCACTAATTCATTCAATTCAATTCAAAGACACACATTTGGGGCTATTTACAAATTAACCCTCATATTTACATAATTTATCAATTTAGTCCATTTTTCTCAAATACACCAAATACACACAATTTGTTCATACCAAGCATAGCCGAATCTCCTTAAGGACTATATAAGTCCATATTTTTTCATGAAATTCACAATTTAGTCCTCCAAAATAACATTTCCTCAATTTAGCCCTAATTAGCTAAATTCATCAAAACTTCAAGAACAAAATATATTCATCTAGGTCAAATCTTTCATTTAACAACATAAATTATCATAAATCACTTGAGTTCATCAAATGCTTATCTCAAAAACATCATCAATTTTCAAAATTAAAACATGGGTTTTGTAGCTCTTAAAGCAACGATTGCAAAAACGTAGAAATTATCAAAAATGGATCAAAAACTAACCTTGAATTCAAGCTTGTATGTGCCGAAAATTTGAAAGCTTTTATTCTTTCTTTTTTTTTTTCCCAAAAATTCAGTGGATGAACAAAGATTAATGACCATATTTTATTTTTATTTTATTAGAACATATATTAATAATTCTTTTACCAAAATATCCATCCAATTAATAAATAAAACAAACATGTAATAAAGGCATATTTGACTTTCATTCACCCACTAACTAAATAATGGTCCAATTGCCTCTTAAGGACATGATAAACCGTAATAGTAACATATTTTAATCCCATATTTAGTATGCTTTTGGATGATTTAAGCCTCAATTCATATAAAAAGGTGCTCTTAATCCTTTCTTTTCACGTCTTATACCCAAGAAAGCACTCGAGGATAAAAAAGAACATAAAACGGGCCCAAAACAGAGTAAATGGGCCATATCACGGAATCGACACGGCCTGGACTTAAGCCCACACGACCGTGCCTTGTCAAGCATCTAGAACACGGCCTTAACCCCGATTTACACGATCGTGCCTCATTAAAGAAATCCGAACACGGCTCAAAGACTAGTCACACGGGCGTGTGACATGGCCGTGTCCCTGTCGTGGCAAAGAGCAAATTCAGTCGGAAAAGGATACTTAAGGAGAAAGAATCGCATTCCAAGAGCCTATATATACCCCCTAGGTACCACCTTTGAGAGGGCGTGAAGCTAGGCCAAGGAGCCAAGCCGAAAAGGTCAGAGTTTTGGGAATTGCTCGAAGTTAGCGAGCTGATCCATCCCAAGAAGCTAGAATTCTACTCAAAACGGTAGATTTCTCCTTCAATTCCTTCAGGGAGTTTTAGGGATTTCTTATATTTTGTTTTATCTTTTCTCTTGAGATGTTTTCTTTATTTGTTATGAACTAAACCCTTCAGATACCTGAAGGGGATGAAACCTAGATGGATCTTGTTATTGATTTCTGAATTATATGATAAATACTTAGTTTGTTCTTAATTATGTGAGCTTAATCCAAATTTGATGTGCTTTGGTGGAGGAGGAATAGACCCTGCTTAAGAGTAGATCCAGTATAATTAAGCGGAGTTGATCGTACGCCTAGAGATAGGGTGACGAGATTTTGCCGGATTAGGGTGAAACCTAATATGGGAGTCCATAGATCGATTTACTGCTATTCTAGGGGGTTATTATTCGAGAAAGAGATTTCCGTTAATTAACCTAGGGTTAGACGTTATTCGCCTCGAGAGAGGGTTTAATATACGTTAGGGAGTCCTACGGATCAAACTAAGTGAATAAATCTTATGGTTCAGTGTTAGATAACAAGTGAAGTCTAGGTGGATTCTTCTTGAGGGTATCGTCGTGATCAACTGAGTTTTTCTTTAAGTTATTTCCCAATTCGTTCTTTTTGTCTTTGCGTCTTTAGCTTAGTAGTCGTTAATTTAGATTAAAGAAACTTCACTTTATTTTAGGCTAAATAATAAAAAGAAAGTTAGTATTAGTACTTTTAGTTCCTTTGGGTTTGACAAATTCGGTCGTGCCTAAGCTATACTACTGCTCGATAGGTACACTTGCCTTTAATCGTTGTCAGAGTTAGTTTCCAGGTTCGATCTCATTCATTATAAATTTTAAAATTCGATATAGCGATCAAGTTTTTGGCGCCGTTGCCGGGGAACTAAAATATTAAGAAAGCTCTATTTTTATTACTTTAGCCATTATTTTTATCTTTTCAATTTACTTTTATTTTTATTTTTTTAGGTTAAATTTTGATTTTGCTAAATTTTCTTTCTTCTCCTAGCAGGTACCTCTAGTTTATGACTAGAAGGAACCCGAAAGGACCATTAGTATATGACAGTGAAATTGAAGCTACCGTTCGTAGGACTCACAGAAAAATCAGGCGAGCCCTAAGTTACACAGAGGAAGACCAAGAAGACAAGATCCAATCCTACTGAAGGGATGGATGAGAATAATCCACAACCACATGATGTGGGGTGAAAACAATGCTCCACGTACTATGTTTGATTATGCTAAACCGCATTTAACAGGAGCAAAATCGAGTATTATTACGCTTACTATAACTGCTAACAATTTTGAATTAAAGCCCAACACAATACAAATGATTCAACAATTTGTTCAATTTGATGGTTTGCAGGATGAAGATCCAAACACTCATATAGCTAATTTCTTAGAGTTCTGTGATACCTTCAAAATAAATGACGTTTCTGATGATGCCATACCTCTTCGGTTATTCCCTTTTTCATTAAAGAATAAAGCCAAAGAGCGGTTAAACTCGTTACCACGAGGATCAATCACTACATGGGAACAAATGACCGAGAAATTTTTATTAAAATATTTCCCACCGGCCAAAACGGCCAAATTACGGAATGATATCTCTTCTTTTGTGCAGATGGATTTAGAGACATTATACGACGCATGGGAGAGATACAAAGATCTCCTGAGAAGGTGTCCACACCATGGTCTACCCTTGTGGCTACAAGTCCAAACTTTCTATAATGGTGTAAACCCCTCAACGAGACAATTAATTGATTCAGCCGTCGGTGGAACCCTGAACAACAGAACTCTTAAAGCAGCCTACGAGTTCATTGAAGAGATGTCACTGAATAACTATCAGTGGCAAGTTACAAGGACAAAACCGAAAAAATTAGCCGGAGTTTACAGCCTCGATACAGTGACCACACTATCAACACAGATAGAGATGATAAATAAAAAGCTTAATAATTTGTGTTCTTCGCAGGCACACCCAGTCATGCAGTGCAACGCAAGTGGAACTGTGGCGAATCCTGAGTACCCACCTTATCAACCGGATGCAGAAAACGAACAAATGAACTATATAGGTAATAATTTCAGATCCAATAATAATCCTTATAGTAATACTTATAATCCAGGTTGGAGGAACCACCCAAATTTTTCATGGGGAGGTCAAGGAAATCAAGGAAATCAAAGACAACAACCTCCTCAAAATTTCCAAAATCAGCCATATCCACAAGAGAAGAAGCCAAACCTCGAAGAGATGCTGACAAAATTCATGGCAAGCACAGAAAATCGTCTCCAAGATACCGAGAAGACACTTAAAAGTCAATAAACATCGGCTGAGGAGACCAAAAACCTAATCGAAGAACTAACTAAGTCAGTAGGGGAAGTCACTAAAGTAGTCAGACAACTCACAAAATTGATGTCCGAACGACCGATAGGACGTCTACCTAGTAACACGGAGATTAACCCAAAGGAACAAATTCAAGCCATCACAGCTCATAATAGCACAGGGCTAGACGAACCTAATCCAATACAAGGAAACAAGGTAGAAGAAGGTAAAGTTGAGGCAACACAGGAAAAGCCGAACCGCTAGTCAAAGAGTACCAACCTCGCATACATTATCCTGAAGCAATGAAAAGAGATGATACAGAGGAACAGTTCGGTAAGTTTCTTAAACTTTTAAAGAAATTACATATTAACTTACCTCTTCTTGAAGCTCTTTTTCAGATGCCAAATTCGAGGAAATTTTTAAAACAGCTCTTGACAAAAAAATACAAATTAGATGAAGAGCCACATGTGGAATTGAACGCAGTATGCTCAGTAATGCTACAGAATAGACTACTACAGAAGCAAAAAGATCCAAGGAGTTTTACTATTCCTTGTTTAATTGGTAGACTAAACGTTGATAATGCGTTAGCTGATTTAGGGGCAAGTATAAATGTCATGCCTTATACATTATTTAAACAACTAGGTCTAGGGAAGCCCAAACAAACTAGGATGAGTATTCAATTAGTTGATAAAACTGTTAGAATTCCTAGGGGCATTATCGAAGATGTTTTTGTCAAAATCGACAAATTTGTTTTCCCAGTAGATTTTGTTCTCTTAGACATGGATGAGGATAATTCAATCCCCTTAATTTTAGGAAGACCATTCCTAGCAATTGCCAAGTCTAAAATTGATGTTGCCACAGGAGAACTCATACTTTGTGTAGGTAACGAATCAATCAGTCTTCAAGCTCTTGACTCGGCCAGGACAACAATCGATGAAGGTAAGAAAGACAATTCATTTGATAATCAAGTTGTGCAACCTTCATCGCAGGAAACACCACAAGGATACAACCCTGAGCCAAATCATAGACCCCAAGCCCACAAAACAGAATTAGATAAGGAACAAAGCCTAAGGGTCGACAAACTAAAAAAGCAGGAAACACAAATCAAAGAGGAACAGGAACCGAACGAAGTAAAACCTAAGGAACCCCCAGAAGAGCTCATAGGAACATCGAATCACTTCAAAATAGGAGACCAGGTACTGATAGACAAAGCCGATCCTCGCATCATCACATCAGACCTGAAAGTAAACGAAGAAATTCCTTTTAAGGTACACAATATCTTCCCCCATGGAACAGTCGAGGTAAGCAATCCAACATTCGACACCTTTAAGGTAAACGCTTCTCGACTTGAACTTTGTCAAGAAAATAGAACTGTAAGCATGAGGGAAGATATTCAAACCTTCAAACCCCCTGATTTTTTTTAATTACGAGAAAAGTCTAGCTTAAGACTATAAACGAGCGCTTCTCGGGAGGCACCCCGAGTACTGACATAATTTGTTTTTAATTCATTTTCTTTTCTTCTTTTCTTTATCACCTAACTTTAAAACTAACCAAGGATGCAAATTTCCAGGCCACATGGCCTTGCACACGGCCGTGGCCGTGGCCGTGTATACATCAAGAATCTTTGTACCAACATGGCAGAGGCAGTACAAGTCAGATTCACCTAATTCTCGATGTCATGGATCCAACCACTCCCCCACGGGCACCGACAAAGTGGCACGACCGTGCCCTACGACCGTGTGAAGCTACTGACTTGCACACCACGGGCAGAACACGCCTATGCCTTGAAACCGTGCCAACATACTGACTTGTGACTTACGGGCGTGGCTGGCTTAAAAACTGCCATGGAGATTCAACACGCCTATACACACGGCCATGCGAAGCGGCCGTGTGACTCAACACGCCAATGGCTAACGAGCGTGGGAGAAACGAATGGAGCCTTACCACGACCGTGCGAGGCGACCGTGTGCATCGACACGCCCCCGGTCCACGGGCGTGGGAACGTGCCAGATTTGAGATCTTATTTAAACCCCATAGCCCTTCCCCTTCTCCCCATCTTCTTTCTTCCTTCTTTTTCTTTCTTTCCTTAGAAAAGGTGTCCAGACTCTTGAGCAACACCAGAACTATGCCGAAGAAGTGGAAGAAGGCAAGCATAGTCTCCCCAAAAGAGACCCTATACATAAGTTCATACCGGTCGCTTCATCTAAACACCAAGCCAAGGGTCTTTGAGACCAATTAGTTTTTATGTTTCTTTTCTCTTTTGCTTCAATTTCCTTCCCTTTGACAATCTTATGCTTAGTTTAGTTTAATTTATTTTAGTTTCTTAGTGTCAGGTTCGCCAGGCTGCTTGGGAATCATGCCACTTCCGCCACCGTCACCACTATAACAGCCCTAGGAATCACACCCACCTCGCGAACCATCCAACAATAAGGACTCTTCAGTCCATTTTTCTTTTCTTTTACTTTTCTTTTCCTTCTTAGTCTCCTTTCCTTTTCCTTTTTTTTTATTTTTAGTTATATATTTCGTTTATTTTAATTATGTCTTAATAAACCCTGGCTAATCCTTCACGAGCTCCCCAATTTCTTCATTTAGCACAGGATCGTCATCCAGACCGACCCCTTCAAACATACACACCACGACCTCTACCATCCTCCAGGGACACCGTCCAAAATTCAGGGAGTATTCTTTCCCCTTCTCTTTTGATTTATCCCTTAAATCTTATATCTATCTTTGTACATTGAGGGCAATGTACATCTTAAGTGTGGGGGGGTGAATATTTATTTAATGAAAGGGCCTAACTTTCTGCATTATTCTCAAATCCGGCCTAACTTTCTTCATTATTCTCAAATCCCTGAATTTAATCTTGACTTTAAGTAAATTTTTCATATTATTAATTAGGATGAAATTTCAAATGATTTATGATTTTTATTAATATGTTTTAAATTAAGTCATAGTTAATTGTGAATTGATGATTAAATTAGAAGAATATTAGAGAATCAAGCATGATAAGTCTATTTTTCAGAATTAAAATCTTTGCTAGGTTGTTGAGCTGAATCTGAATATTATCTTGAAGTTTGAAATTTACAAGGTTGATGTCAAAACACCCATAATTTTTGTGAGATTTTGAGCCTATTAGAGCATATATTCTTTTTTCATGCTCACTTTATTGATTATGAGTGTGTCAACTATGAACTGTTATTCTAGAACTTGCCTCAATTATACATGTTGAGACCACACCTATGATTTGATATACTGAGATGATAAAGGCACCTAGTTTTTAACCCACTCACCCCACTAAATAGCCTACATTCACAACTAACCCCTAGTGAACCCTGTTGATCCTAACGACCCTTTTTATTCACTTACCAGCTAATATTAACCCAAAACCCCTTTGTATTTTTTATCACCATTCCTTTTGACTACCCTTATATCGAGAGTTGATTTGATGTGTTGACTAGCTGTTATCTTTATTTTAAATTAATAGATTCATTCTTTGTAATACTTAGTTTGTTCATAATTAAAAAAAAACGAAGTATATTCATTATTAGTTCTATAATTAAATGAGCTTACATGTTAAAATTCAACATCTTGAGGAAAAAGCTTGTATTATTAGTTTTCAATTGATGTAATTATTTAGGATTAGTTCAATTTTTGTTAGTTAGGCAATTTGTCAGGTCAATCTCGATTCTAACCTTCTAATTCAGCCTTTATCCACACCTTTAACCCTGCCCCGTTACAACCCAGTTAAAGACCTTTTGATTTGTGTATCATCTCATATTACAGTGGTTGAGATTTGATTTTCAAGCAAGCCTATGGGATGAACTTTTCAGGTTCGACTTCTGAGAGCTTAATTTCGAACCTTAAACACCTCCAGTGATTTGAGTGAATCTTTAGTGAGGATGTCGATCCTTGTCGATTGTGAATCAAAGGTAATTATTTAGATAAGGGGAGACACCTAAGTTTTTGTGCTACAAATGTATGACTTTGATTGTTTGAATCTTTAGGACTCTTCGAGTTAGATCATCCATGTATAAATTATCTATGAATTATGATGAGACATTGTTGATAGGAATTATGAATCACGGAAAGTTCGTTTTAATTGTAAGTTGAGAATTTTGCTTGAGGACAAGCAAAAGCTTAAGTGTGGGGGTATTTGATAAATCGTAATAATAATATATTTTAATCCCACATTTAGTATGCTTTTTGATGATTTAAGCCCCGATTCATATAAAAAGGTGCTCTTAATCCTTTCTTTTCATGTCTTATACCCAGGAAAGCACTCGAGGACAAAAAGAACATAAAATGGGCCCAAAACAGAGTAAATGGGCCATATCACGGGATTGACACGGCTTGGACTTAAGCCCACACGGCCGTGCCTTGTCAAGCATTTAGAACACGGCCTTAACCTTGATTTACATGACCGTGCCTCATTAAAGAAATTCGAACACGGCTCAAAGACTGGTCACACGGGCGTGGGACATGGCCGTGCCCCTGTCGTGGCAAAGAGCAAATTCAGTTGGAAAAGGATACCTAGGGAGAAAGAATCACATTCCAAGAGCCTATATATACCCCCTAGGTACCACCTTTGAGAGGGCGTGAAGCTAGGCCAAGGAGCCAAGCCGAAAAGGTCAGAGTTGTGGGAATCGCTCGAAGTTAGCCAGCTGATCCATCCCAAGAAGCTAGAATTCTACTCAAAACGGCAGATTTCTCCTTCAATTCCTTCAGGGAGTTTTAGGGATTTCTTATGTTTTGTTTTATATTTTCTCTTGAGATGTTTTCTTTATTTGTTATGAACTAAACCCTTCAGATACCTGAAGGGGATGAAACCTAGATGGATCTTATTATTGATTTCTGAATTATATGATAAATACTTAGTTTGTTCTTAATTATGTGAGCTTAATCCAAATTTGATGTGCTTAGGTGGAGGAGGAATAGACCCTGCTTAAGAGTAGATCTAGCATAATTAAGTGGAGTTGATCGCACGCCTAGAGATAGGGTGACAAGGTTTTTTCGGATTAGGGTGAAACCTAATATGGGAGTCCATAGAATGATTTACTGCTATTCTAGGGGGTTATTATTCGAGAAAGAGATTTCCGTTAATTAACCTAGGGTTAGACGTTATTCGCCTCGAGAGAGGGTTTAATATACGTTAGGGAGTCCTACGGATCAAACTAAGTGAATAAATCGTATGGTTCAGTGTTAGATAACAAGTGAAGTCTAGATGGATTCTTCCTGAGGGTATCATCGTGATCAACTGAGTTTTTCTTTAAGTTATTTCCCAATTCGTTCTTTTTGTCTTTGCGTCTTTAGCTTAGTAGTCGTTAATTTAGATTAAAGAAACTTCACTTTATTTTAGGCTAAATAATAAAAATAAAGTTAGTATTAGTACTTTTAGTTCCTTTGGGTTCGACAAATCCGGTCTTGCCTAAGCTATACTACTGTTCGATAGGTACACTTGCCTTTAATCGTTGTCAGAGTTAGTTTCCAGGTTCGATCTCATTCATTATAAATTTTAAAACTCGACACAGCGATCAGGACACAACTTTTAAAAGCCACAACACTTTGATACTTTAATGAATAGCAAGCAACTTTCACATTCAATGCAATTTCATCCTTTTGTCAAATTAAACACACAGACGAACAAATTAGCTTATGGAAATTTAACACATGCTTAGTCACATATCAATGACACAGAACATAATATTAAAATATTATACGAACTCGAATTTTTGGTCCCGAAACCACTGTTCCGACTAGGGTATAAATCGGACTGTTACAATTACAGTATCTCAAGTATAAATTTTAAGGAATACTTATAACTACCTTTATGCTACCAACACGTTATGTATGCATAACAGCCCACCTTACAATTTCTTTAGCGTAGCCTTGACGTTGTCCCTCTTGGTGTAGACCAAAATAAACTTACTTGTAACATAAAACACAAGGGTAAGTTCATGAGAACTTAGTGAGATAAACACACATTTACTCGAATCATTTTTGTATTTCGCATATGGTAATTCAATTTGCCATCTCATTGTTCTTTGTTGTTCAACTTGTCTCTAGCGAATACTTTCTCAGAATGTCATTCTTCATACCATAGATGTCAACCCTAACTCTGAAGCCATGCCTACTTTCCATATCTTTGATATGTTATTCACGTTCTTCACTCTACACTTTTGTAATTCCTTAACCATACCCATTTCAGAGGCCCATACAGACAAAATACTATTATTCTTACATACATACTCCAAGCCATCGATTCTTCGAATTCCATGAATAATTTTGTACATAGATGGAAGATACATTATTTAATTATATATTTGATCATTTTTGGAGAATACTCATTTTTCTTCGAATAATTACAAACATATAATCTTATTCAATTTACCAGACAGAGCCTTAACTTAGATTTTTTCTTCGAGTATAATTAACCCATACTTTGAATTTGCCACATGCTTTGGCGCATTCTAGTTTCTCTGTTCTTGTCTTAAGATTATGCAGGATACGCCATAACATTTTATACGAAGCTCGCCACAAAGGAAGCTAAGTAGAATATCTCATTGAAGGTGTAACATGCTACGCCATAGGGACTTTTCCTTCTGAGTTCATTACAATTATCGTCCATTCAGAGTTTGCCGTGAATGCCATTTCTTTCCCTCAAGGTCTGCCACAGAGGCATTTCCTTCGTATGGTTGCCACAAAGGACATTATTTAGAGTACGCCACAAAGGTTTTTTTCGTACATAACCACAAAGGCTTCATTTTTCGTAGATCGCCACAAAGGCTTCTTTTTTCATAGATCACTATAAAGACTTTCTTTTTCTGGCGTATTTACAATAGGGATACGCCTAGACTAACATTTCGTGAGGTTTTCCCCTCATCGTCCTAGGTCATGTAGAGAATCCCCTTTTGGATAATCACCTTCCTTTAGTTTTTTTTCCATATGAAGCCATTGCCCAGCTATGGTCTTACACAATATCATGCCATGGCCATAGACTTTCCTTTCAGAGATTCATATCAGAGATCATGTTTTTAGTCCCGATAGAACCCTTTTAAACTCAACCGTGGTGAACAGACATAAACTCACCTGATAGACTTTTCAAGCATTGACACCCTTTTAGACTCATTACTTTGATTCATCATCATAACCCAACTAACACACACATCTTAGCACGTGTTTGCAGACATACTCATTCAATCATACTTTAACTTCAAGGTTCATACCACAAATTGAAACTTGTCAGCTTTCACACTAACTATTCATGCAAACTCACCAAACATTCATATCACATCATAATCATCTTACTGTATTTTCCTAGTTTTAGATTCGTAGTTTGATCACTTTTTAAAGAGGCATCTCGAATACACAAAATACATGTACGAGTCAACTTAGAGTGCCACGCCCTACAAATTATTTCTTGTTTGTGCTAGTTTATGACATAAGGAGTAAAATAGCCAAATGGTTAAGTGTGTGAATTAATTCCTAGTGGTCCCAAGTTCAGGCCCTCACAATGTAACACCCTTAACTAGTATCCATCGTTGGAATAGGGTTACGGAACATTATCGTAAAAACATAACTTAAAATCAATCATTTCTAAACATTTCATAATCATAGCAAAATCCATTCAAATACATGCATAACGTCCCTTACTCGAGCCCTTGAGGCCTTGGAAACACTTTAGAATTGATTCAGGACTAAATCGGAAACATTTAGAATTTTATGGAGAAAGATAAAAAGATTTCACACTGTAGGGGTCATACGGCCGTGTAGACATTCGAAATAGGGACATACGACCATGTCCTAGCCCGTGTCTGTGCCTATGTACCTCTCTCACTTAGGTCACACGACCAAGCAACATGCCCGTGTGCCAAGCCGTGTAACTCTCGAAATGGCCTCACCAGCCCTGTGCCAGGCCGTGTGCTAGGCCGTGTAACTGTTTGACTTGCAACCCTTTAAAACTTACAATGGACACACGGCCGTGTCACATGGCCGTGTGTCACATACAGCTGAGACACACGCTCGTGTCTTAGGCCATGTGGACAATAAGTAGGCCAATTTCAAGCCATTTCTTTCACCCAATTCAAGCTCACACCTACAAGCCATTTGTGTAACAGCCCATTTTCAGTGAGATCGGAACAATGGTTTCGAGACCACAAATTCGAGCCAAAAAGAAAATTTTATTTTATTTTATTTTGTGGTTGGTATCATGATAGGAAGGTCACATGAAAATTTTGATATAAAAATTTTACCGATTGTGTGTTTAATTAGGGAAAGGACTAAATTGCATAAAATGCAAAAGTTGGGTTCTAGTAGCTATAAGTATCAAATAGTTATGAAATTCAAAATTTAAGGTCCTTATATGGTAATTAAACCATTGAAGAGTAGTTAGTAGATATTTTAATGACTCATCCATGGAAAAATTAGAAAAGGGTAGGGACTAAATTAGAAATCTATTAAATTAATAGATGATAATTAATTAAAAAGAATTAAATAATCTATTTTCATATCATCTTCCCCAATTTTTCTATGGAAAACCTAGGAGAGAGGAAGAAAACTTTTCAAGCTTAATAAGGTATGAAATCAAGTCCTGTTTTTAGTAATTTCTATATTTTTGGAACTGGGATAGTCTAATCTTTCTATTTAGGGGATTTAATTGAAAACTTATCAAGGTATGGAATTTGGGTCATGGATGAATATGCTGAAAATTAGAAATTTATGGTAGAAAATGAAAGGTTGTTCATAGATAAACAACTTTTACAAAGCAATTTTGATGAAAACTTGATTTAGGGACTAAAATGAAAAAGTTGTAAAACCCATGGAAAATTTTGAAATTTGTAAAATGTATGTGCTGTAAATGTAGTATATAAATTTCGGCTAGGCTTGTAAAGAGGGCTAAATTTCATGAATTTCATTTTCCGAGCCTAGGGACGAAATCAAAATTTTTGAAAAAGATAGGGGCAAAATGGTAATTTTGCCTAAGATGTAATAGAATGCAAATGTAAATGAAATGTGATAGATTAATAGTTAAATTTATCCATATAGATCCGGAAAGGCCAACTACGAAACTATATCGAGGGAAGCAAAATATTTTAGATTAGTTGACATTCAAATACGAACCATTTTCAAGGTAAGTTTATGTAACTTAAATATGTATGTTAATATGCTTGAAATAAATTGTATGATTGTGTGAGATGATATAGACATAATGAAATAGTCCTAAGTTGTGAAATATGGACAAATTTTCATGTTCCAGTAGAATGTTGAAATTCGATGGATTAAGGTGATTTCTTGAATAAGAATAATATTGCATATGTTGTAGATAGAATTTAGCTCGGACGGGTAATTGTAATGTAAGCCCTCTTGAACTTTTGATATAGATTGGATTTAGCCCGGATAGGTAATCCAAATTAAGCTCTCTAGAGCATATGCTACGGATAGGATTTAGCCTGGACTGGTAATCCTGTTGTAAAATGTATGACTCAAGAGTGTGGCTTTTTTTTTATTTTGTACCCTAATGGGTACTTTTGCACATGAGTATATTACCCGAACATCCATCGAAATTTCAATAGTTCGACGGAAAGGACTCTTGAAATATGGAAAGGTGAAATTAAGGGAAGCTTGTAATATGATGGGCTCATCTATATTATTTGATATTCATATGAGATTATGCGACTAACTTGTTTGAATAAGTGTATGTGTTTAGGTAACTTACCCAAAATTGATGGAATGTAAATTTATGTATGCTTGTGTTAATAGTTTATTTTCCGCTATACGAACTTACTAAGCATAAAATGCTTACAATGTTTAATTTTCCCTGTTTATATAGTTCTCAAAAGCTAGTGAAGGTTGGAGGTCGGTCGAAGCATCAATCACACTATCCACTATCTCATTTTGGTATAAATAGAAATCCCATTTTGGTATAATGGCATGTATAAGCTTATTTGGCCAATGATGGCTTGTAATTGTTGTTTTGTAATCTAGCCATTGGAGTGGTTAGTGATGGTCTAAGTTTGGCCATTTTGAAGTAATATTTTGGTAATCACATAAGTGCTTATTACGTGTTAGTTTGTTTGAATTATGTTAGCATATAAGTTTATGATAAGAATAAATTTATTTCCTTTGATGCATGTGATAATACCACATGATTGATGGCAAATTTTATGTGAATATGATTTTGGATTGGTGGATATATGCTTGTGATTTTTGGTGCAGGAAAGTGGTAAGTTTTGGGTGACAAATGAGACTAGAAATAGCTTTATTTTGTCCACACGGGTAGACACATAGGCGTGTGTTTAGGCCGTGTGTGACAAACGGCCTACCCCATGGGCGTGTGGCTTGGTCGTGTGTCCCCTGCACCTAAAAATTTAGAAAGAAAATGCTCAGAATTGGGCACACGAGCAGAGACACGGGCGCGTGTCTCAGCCATGTGGTTGACATGGCCATGAACACGGGCGTGTTACACGGCTGTGTGAAAACTACACCTAAATTTCGAAAATTAAATTCGCCACACGGCCTAGCACACAGGCGTGTGACTTGGCCGTGCGACTTCAATTTCTTCATGCTTGTAAATCAGAGAGTTAAACGGGTTATGAACACGGGCGTGTGTGATCACACGGCCTGATCACACGGGCGTGTGAGCCCTGTAACCTTGGAAATTTTTTGAAATGTAGCGAAAAATTTTATGAGTTTCCGATTAAGTCTCGATTTGATTCTAATGCTTGTATTGGACCTCGAGGGTTCAACTAAGAGATGTTATGAATGATCTCGGTAAATGAATAGTAATCTACGTAAATTAATTGTAAAATGTTCTGAATATTCTGGTAATCCTGTTCCGATGACGGATACGGGTTACGGGTGTTTCAATTTGCACATACAATTAAGCTTTAAAAACATACCTAAAACGTGCATAATAGGTCTAATTCAATATGGTATCTGTCCATACAACCAATATGCCAAAAAGCACCTCAATGACAAATCATCAAATGAACCTAAACATAAATATACTATCCATGAATCAACCATACACAACTACCTATTTCCATATCAAATCATACCACAATAACCATATTCCAAACCACACTCAAACATACCAAATTGTTCATTCAAAAAATATCGTCACTTGACCGTTTCAACATTAACCATTAAAGCATTAAAATGCTAAAAGTTCATCAACCATAATAACACATTTACAAGCCAAACATAATGACTATCTTATCAAGCACAATTCACCTATACATGCCATTATAACCATGACTTAAAACATCAAAATCTACGAAATAGTTGCTGGATAGTGTGATAGGTCTCCGACGAGCTTCCAAACTGATCGAGCTTCTGATTATCTATATAACATGGGAAATGAGACTATGTAAGCATATAATGCTTAGTAAGTTCGTATAACATAAAACATAACTTATCATTTCATTACATAACTGTAACACCCCCAGACCCGGCCCAGATGTTAAGGTCGAATCCGGGAATGTCACATCAAAGGCATAATTCAAAACGATTTTGCGAAGTTAAAATTTAAGACCCAAAAGCCCAAAATCCCTGAGTCTTTTTAAGTAATGATAAAAGCCCATTTAATTATTTTAAGTATTTCAAAAACCATGTTTAAACATAAGAAATTTACTCAGGTTTAATAATTAAGTAAATAGTTGGAACAACAAAACTCAAAATCCAAAGTCAAAATCGGAGTACAAGGCCTTATTACATCCAATGAAAATAAAGTAATTAAAATCATGTCTTTTGAGACAAATAAATAAAACTTCTAAGTATCTTGTAGTGTGGCCATCTTTGAATCCTCTCCCATGTCGAGCCGTTTACTGAGGATCACCTGAAACATTTAATAAAAAGGGGGTGAGTTTCGAAACTCAGTGTGTACGACCCTTGGTAATCCAATCAACATATAATTATCACATTGGGCCTAAGCCCTATAAAAAACGGTGGTCTTGGGCCTTAGCCCACAATGACCTTATATCACATTAGTATCACATGAATGCAATGCACCCATCCCAAATCCAACCCTGCACTGTAACACCCCTTACCTGGGTTCTACGCTAGAACCGGGCCTGAGGCGTTACCGTAATAAAACCACTTGATCGCCACTTAGGCTCATCGTGACTACTGTCTTAAGTCATCTCAACAACCTAATTCTCGACTTACGAGGCCTCACTCATACACACGAGGGCTCCCGAGACTAAATTGGAACCTTTCCAATCTTAAAAATTTTCTCTTTTGTACAGGGCTAAAACGCCCGTGCAAGAAGAGACACGCTCGTGCATAGATCCACACGCCCATGCTCCTCAACCGTGGTGAATACTGACTACATACACACGGCCTCAAAGCCTAGTCACACGCCCGTGTGGCTAGCCCATGGCCAACACTAACTAAACTCACACGACCTATGCACACGCCCGTGTGGCAAGCCCGTGGTCTATTCTAACTTAAAATGTTAAAATGTAGGGGACGCACGGCCAAGTCACACGCCCGTGGGTTGACCGTGTGTCACACATGGTCTAGACACACGCCCGTGTGTCTATCCACATGGACAAAAACAAAGCTATGTGCCAAGTTCCTTTCACCCTTCTAGCATACACAATATACATTCATTCAACACATCCATAATCAACTCAAGTTGAAGTGCAATCTCACATAGATAACTACAACCTTTTCATAAAATAAGGTAGCCAACCACTATGGCATTATACAAAATAGACTATCCATCTAAAGGTCAACACATCTTAGCCATTTACAACAAAATTCACTAACTTGTTTAGTCTCTATACATGCCATATACAGAACATTGAGTCTCATGTACCAGAGTGTGCAGATAATGTGGACGATCTTCCAATTGATCCTCGTATCTCAATTCAACACTTTTACTCTATAAGACAAGGGCAAAGAAAGGGAGTAAGCTTTGAGCTTAGTAAGTTTACACATAAACAATTAAGCACCATAGTATAAGCTAAACAACAATTAGCATCATACTAACATATAATGTACAACAATGCTTACTCTTTCTATCCCTTACCACATTTCCAAAACATCATGAGTCACATACTCATAACCATTGAAATGCACCCCTGCATTTAATATCACATTTACACAATAAACAACACAACATCATTTCTCAGTAATTCATCCACACAACTAATTTCTCAATAATACAACCACACAGCTAATCCACACAGCTAATTTCTCGGTGGTTTCGCACTTAGCCCTCTACAATCAATTAATAAGGTAGTATCGCACTTAGCCTACCACAAAGGTATTCATAATGGTTTCGCACATAGCCCACTAAACAATATACCTAATGATAACATCGCACATAGCCATTTTATCGTTAATATACATTAAGATGGTATCGCACTTAGCCCACCATTTAGCATTCTCACCACACATTCACATATCTATTTACTTAACCATACATCCATTCACAAATTCTACCACATTCATCCCACATAGGTTCTCAATCATGCTACATACTAGCTAGCATTAACAAATTGTAAGTATGAATGCATTGTTTAAGCATAAACTTACCTCGATACTCAAAAGTATAGAAATACGCAATTTAGTCCACCACCTTACTCTTGCCTCGGTTTAGATCCGGGCTTCGTCTTTCTTGATCTATAATGAATAAATCAGCTTATTCAATACACACATTGACTAAATTGACACTTATCTCATACTTTGGCAAAATTACTCTTTTGCCCCCAATCTTTCTCATAATTACACTTTTGCCCCAAGGCTCGTAAGTGATTTTTATTCAACTTTCTAGCCTTTCATGCTTAGCCGAATCACTTACTCAACTAAAGCATTCACCAATTCTCACTAAATCACACATGTATGACCAAGCTTAAAACTTTCACAAACTAGTCCCTACATGCATTTTCTTGGAGAATCACTTAACAAAATATGTTTCTACTACATCAAGCTTTCATAATCTTCCATAAAACATCAACATACATGCATGTCATACATGGCCACATTTTTGAACATTCAATATAGCTCATCAAATAGCTAAAAATACTTATTCATGCTAGTAGGACTTCAGAAATACGAAGAATATCAAAAACGGGGCTTGGCTGCACTTACTAGCAAGCTTGAAAAATTTGAAGAACCCTAACAATGGCTCTTGAAAGTTTCGGCAGCCTTGGAGAAGAAGATGAATGAATTTTGTCATCTTTTCTCTCATTTTAACCATTTAATTGCCAAATGACCAAAATGCCCTTTTTGATAAACTTCCTATTTTAACTCATCCATGCCCAATTTTGTCCAAAAATTAAAAATTGGGAAAATTTCTATTTAAGGACCTCTAATTAATATTCTAAAGCTATTTCACACAAATAGCTTCAAGAATCTCACATTTTGCAACTTTTGCAATTTAGTCCTTTTTGGACAATTCAACCGCAATTTCATAAAATTGCTTCATGAAACTTTCACACTAACATGCAAACATAGCATAAACCTCAAAAACTCATACATAGACCTCGAATTTGTGGTCTCACACCACTATTCCGATTAGGCTCTAAATCGGGATGTTACATGCACTCCATTTCCCTTCCAACCCCTACACTCTTGTGGGGATATAAATATCAACCCACCCATCCCTACACTCCAAAGGTAGCACCCGCAGCGACACTACTCAAACGTTGCAGCAAAGTTACTATAATGGGCTTAAAGCCACCGGTGGATCCACGGTCGTCAAGCGACTATGGATCCTCAAATCTTCCTCTGTATCACCAAAACCCACCCAAGTGCAACATATATTTCATGAATGCAACATGCACATTTTCACACATTCGGCACTTAGGGGTATTTTAGTCATTTCACTACCCAAGGGTGTTTCTGTAAATCTACTCTACAGGGGTATTTAGGTAATTTTGTAAAACAGGGGTATTTTGGAAATTTTGTAAATCAGGGATGTTTTGGTAATTCTGCAAATCAAGGGTATTCTGGTAATTTTACAATTCGGGGGTATTTTAGTAATTTTCAAACTAAGGGTATTTGGTAATTCTTCAAATCAAGGGTGTTTTGGTCCCTCTCGGGTTTTAATTATGAACTTTGGCCCATTAACAAGTCCTTGCGGCTAAAGTGAACAGACACTACGCACTAGGTAGGATTCCAGATAAGAGGAGGTGTGCCACTAGGACCGCTTAAGTACCAAGCTCTCTCTAGATCCAATCCTAGACATGCATATGTCCGTTGCCACACTCTAACCCAGCGACTTGTCCACAGACATGTTTAATTATTAGATTAAGTCTTATGCGGTTTAAGAGTTGTTCAAAACTAGGCCTAAAGTCCATTAAACCCTAGCATACTTGTCTACGTCCCCATAAAACCCATCAAGCCCATTTCATGTTCATATAGCCCATTAAGCCCAAATCACATCCTTATGGCCCATTTGGCCCAGATCTCATTCATATGGCCTATTAGGCCCAAAATAATTCCAGATCGTGTAATATGCATGATTAACTCAATTCATATAACCAAATCAATCAATTTCATCAAACTTAGCCTCAGGGCCCACTGGGCCCATTTATCCGTTTTCGGCTTTGCCGATATCATGTCTGTGTAGTGTTTGTACACACCTGGTTACTGCGACGTGCTATACTATCCTTAGGCTTGAACCTACAACCAACCAACCTTCAATCAATTACCCATTCTTAATCAAAATATTTACCAAAAGCTAAAGCTTTACCGTGTGCCACCAGGTTCTAATAGCCCTTCCTTAGCTACTAATCATGAGTATCCCCTAGATCTACACTCACACATACACCATCAAACTTTGAGTGACTCATAATCCACACAAGTCACCCCTATAGATCATACTCACATTCGACCATTTACTTAAACCATAATCGAGTTGAGTACACTTACACTTTGCTATCGATCCTTACCACGCTTGCGATCTCTGAACCTTACCCTTGTTAATACAAGATTAACGACAATGAGAAGTTAGATAGCCCTTTGGCTTTTAACAAAACACACTAAGGGGTTAACTGAATACTTACCGAATCCACTTTTGATCCTGTGGCCTAGATAGCTACTGAACGAGATTCGACTTTTAACCTTGACTAATAGTAGATAACAATCGATTTGTGATGGAGGAAAACAACAAAGATTCGACACTAATAGGGATTTCAGCAAGAGAAGATGATGATACTTCGGCAATAAAAGAGTTTGGCTATGAGAGAATTTGGCAAAAAAGGGATTCGACTATAGGAGATTTCGGCAACAAGGCAATGTATTTTTGGTTGTGGAAAAATAAGGTTTCAGCAAGGAAAAGAAAAAAATGGAAAATTCGGCATTACCTAGGACCCCAGATTCGGCACACACACATTTATATAGCCTATAGCCGAAACTTAGCCACCCCTAAAGTCCAATTCGGCACCAGTTCATGCACTGCTCATCTCCTAATTTTTCTCCATGATATCTCCCTTATCCTTCTCCTAAATTCTCTCTAATGATCACTTCTCCTTAGAGTCCCTCTACACGCCACTTCCAGCCTTCTAGAAGCCTAAAATTAAACTCCAAAATAAAGCTAAGCTAGCACTCAAACCTCAGACCTTCCTGTATGCATATGTCACCACCTCTCTACACCTTAGTGGTGTCACTTAGCCACTTCACCACAGGCTTCTTTGTGCCATTTTTCACTTATTTTTATTTAAAAGCCCACTACTCACAACCCTGATTCCTTAATTAATTAAATTAAGAATCCTCCACCACAAAACTCGAACTCAGAGCTTCTCCAACACACCTAGACACTCCAAATTCATTAAACCTTTAAAGCCGTCATGTCATTTGTCATTTTCTTGCTCACTTAAAAATTTTATGAGACCCAAAGCCCAATAGGCCCAATTCTTCTAGGCCCAAATTTGGGGCGTTACAATAACATTAAAATTTAACATGATATAATCCAATCTTTAGCTTGGCACAAGCCTAAGCACCAACACAAACACGTTAGCATACTTAAACATAATTCATATGAATTTAACATGGATAACCATTATACTTGAGCTTGATTCAGTTGGATTTATCATCCATCAATACATAACATGTTTCTCATGTAGCTCACCATTTCAATGTATTTCATACATACATGTCTTGGTTCATATTGAACACTTACCATTTACTTTCAAATTCATGCACGTTAAACTGTTTAAAATATCATCAGATACACGGGGTAGCTCACACGAAGTGTGCCAAACATATAATCATAACCTTTCCTTTCTTTTACATCGTTGCTCACACGAGCTGTGGGTCGAAATGTAAGCTACACGATGCTGCTTACACGAGCTGTGGAGTATCCACAACACATACCGGACCTTAATCATCGATAGGACATTCAAGACCAGCACCCAAAACATGGAAACCCTAATGACATGTCATTTGTATCTTACGAATTCCTAAGGTTCAAACAGGGCTCGATAATCGTCATATGTT
This sequence comes from Gossypium australe, assembly GCA_005393395.2. NCBI lineage: Eukaryota > Viridiplantae > Streptophyta > Magnoliopsida > Malvales > Malvaceae > Gossypium > Gossypium australe. The sequence goes on from CM016616.1 coordinate 73,862,385, forward strand.
GTTGGATTTCTATTAATTATTTACATGACAATCCACAGTTTACATATATCTCAAAATATAGCATTAAAACATTACATAATTACACAAACTTACCTCGGGAATAAAGGCATAGAAACAGAGTCGACTAATACGAAGCTTTATCTTTACCGCAATCTAAAGACGTACAAGGTCTATCTTGGTCTAAATAAATAAATTCAATCTATTTAATATCCATTCATTTCAATTCAATCCAAAATTCATATTTTTTCAAAATTATGCTTTTGCCCCTATTGTTTTGATTTCATTACAATTTACTTCTTAAGCTCGTAAATTGAAATTCATGCAATTTCATCCCTACCCAAGCTAGCTGAATTCAATATAGGTCCATAGAAAGTCATACAATTCATTATTTTACAATTTTCACCATATATTTTACACATTTTACAAATAAATCCCTATTTGATATTTTGAACAAAATTCATTTTACAAAAGTTGTTTATTTATCAACAAAGGTTCATTTTCTTCTATCAAACATCAAGAATCACATGCACAAATTCATGAAAAAACCCTAAAATTTTAACAATTTTGCAAATTAGTCCCTAGGCTAGCTAGATTAAGCTACAATGACTTCAAAAACATAAAAATCATTAAAAATAGAATGAATTTGTACTTACATGCAAGAGGGAGAGATGACCAAATGCTTGAAGTGTTAACAATGGTATTTTCTTAGGTCAAATTTTGGTGGAAGATGAAAAACAAAGATGATAGCTTTTGTTTTCATTAATTTACTAACATTTATTTATTAAATTACTTATTTAATCTTGTTATTAACATATAAAAACACCTATTTAGTATCCATATTTGTCCACTCATAGTAAAAATGGTAGAATTATCACATAAATCCCTTAAGCATTTAATTTCATAGTCATTTGGTGCTTTTAACTTATAGAACTCTAATTTTGCATCTTTTACGATTTAGTTCTTCTCACTAAATTAAACGTGCAAACGATAAAATTTCTTAACGAAATTTTTATACGACCTTGCTAGTATCCTGTAGATATTAAATTAATAATTAAATAAATATTCACATCGAATTGGTGGTTGTAACACCCCTTGCCCGTCATCTACACTGGAACCGGTACGAGATGTTACTATACTTAACTTGCACGATTTAACAACTTCGGGCTATCAAACTTATTTCAGACTAAAACCTTTCCATTCATATGCCTATTGCCCTTACAATGGACCTACGATGTCCTAAACATGTCTCCAAAAAGGTTCGGGGATAATTTGGAAACTTGTACGCACTTAAAAAAATTTTACCTAAACAGGGGCCACATGCCCGTGGGGTAGATGACACGCCCGTGTATCATATCACACGCCTGTGTTCGACGCCCGTGGTCGACATTGACTTGAATCACACGGCCTAGACACACGCTCATATGACTGGCCCGTGGTCACCTCTAATTAATCCACACGGCCTGGGCACGCCCGTGTGCTTCAACTGTGTGGCGATTCAGATTCCAATTTCAAGGTGCAGAGTTCACACGGCCTGGGCACACGCCTATGGACTGGCCGTATGTCACACACAACCTAGACACACGCCCGTGTGCCTACCCATGTTGACAAGAACAAGGCTATTTGCCAAGCTCTTTGCACCCTTCTAGTTCATACCCCATGAATCCATTCAACATATTAATAAACATCTCATAAATTTGCAATATAAACTTCAATGAATAACTTCATATTTTCATAAATGACAAGGTGAGCCATCAACTATGGCAATATACAAAATAGTTAGTTTAATAAGCGGCCAACACACTTTTGGCCAAAATAACAAAATAATCTAACTAGTCTAGCTTTTATACATGCCATATACAAAATCACTAAGTCTAGATATACCAAGATGAGCTGATAGTGTGGGCAGTCTTCTGGGTATCAACGTATCTCGGCTCGACTCTTAAACTTTATAAAACAAGGGAAAGAAAAGGAGAGTAGGCTTTAAGCTTAGTAAGTTTACATGTAAACAATATAACATTATAGTATGTACTAAACAATTATATAGTATTACATACTAAACAACAAAAAAGAACAATCCAAATTCATAATCATACTTACTCATTCTTTCCATTTCCACATTCCAACCATATCACAAGCTTAATGTACACATTCGTTAGCATACTTCCCTGCACTTAGCACCATGACGTCATATCATACAACACATCACAATCTATTAATCAACTACTCATAATCAAATTACTCAGTGGTTTCGCACTTAGCCCACCGTCAGTCTTTATTAGGGTGGTATCGCACATAGCCCTCCAAAAGATAAATAGACGATGGTATCGCACATATCCCATCATAATTAAGTAACAAGGTGGTATCACACTTAGCACACGGGTGTGTGTCTAGACCATGTGTGACACACGGTCAGTCCCATGGGTGTGTGACCAAGCCGTGTGTCCCCTGCATGAATATTTTTCAAGTCAGTTAGCTTTGTAGTAAACACACGGGCAGAGACACGGTCGTGTGTCTTAGCCGTGTGGGAGGCACGGCCTAGGACATGGGCGTGTGCCCAGGCCATGTGAATTCTGCAAATTAAATATGGAATTTAATTCAACACACGGTCTAAGGACACGGACGTGTGCCTCGGCTGTGTGGCCATAGGGAGTTGATGACGTCATTAACAGAATGCCAAGGTTTTGGCACAAGGGCTAAGACACGGGCGTGTCAAGGCCTTGTGAGGGACACGAGCGTGTGTCTGGCCGTGTGAATTTGGTCAAGATCGACCATGAGTGAGAGACACGAGCATGTCTTAGGAGCACACGGGCATGTCGCTAGACCAGCACGGGCGTGTGGCCCCTGTTTTGATGAAAAGTTTCCAAGTTTGTAAAAGTTTCCGATTAACCCTTGAAACCTTTTGGAGTTATGTTTAGAGTCTTGTAAGCCAAGAATGAGCATTCAAATGGGTTTAAATAATAATTTTATAGCCCAATATGACAAGTTTAACGAGATAAGTTAGGTAACACCTCGAAACCTGGTTCCGACTTCAAATACAGGTAAGGAGTGTTACACAGGGGTGTGTGACCAGGTCGTGTGTCCCCTGCATGTTAGTGTTGCAAGTCAATATCGACCACGAGCTAGACACACGGGCGTATGCCTAGGCCGTGTGCCCCTTATTTGGTTGCTGACGTCACAAGCAGAATACCCAGGTTTTCACACACGAGTGAGGACATGGGCGTGTCTAGGCTGTTTGGAGGACACGGGCCAAGGACACGGGCGTGTGTCTGGCCGTGTGAAAACCCCTGTAGGTTTGAATTGAAAAATAAATTCCACACGGGCTAGGGACATGAGCGTGTGTGACCACACGGCTTGCCCACACAGGCGTGTCCCATTTCACATGGGCGTGTAGCCCTGTTAAGGCAAAATTTTCCTAAGTTTACAAAAGATCCCGGTTTGATTCTGAGGCCCTCCGTTTGCATGTGTAAGGCCTCGTAGGCCCATAATAAGAATGTTATGAATGTGAATGAAAGATTTTATATTGGAATGAAATTTGATAGCCCAAAGTTGTATGTTCAAGCGAGATAAGTCCGGTAATGCGTCATACCTGGTTTCGGCGTTGAATACGGGTAAGGGGTGTTACAGGCAAAGCTAATCTAGAAGCGAGTGGCCCAATTCTTTCAGTGATCTCATACGGCCCAATAAAACGCATATTAAGCTTTCCTTTACGACCAAACCGTAGGACTTTCTTCCAGGGCGAGACATTCAAGAATACTTTATCGCTGACTTGAAATTCAATGTCTTTACATTTTAAATCCGCATATGATTTCTGTCGATTTGGAGCTTCTTTCAAACTATCTCGAATAACCTTAACTTTTGCTTCAGTTTCTTGTATCAAATCAACCCCGTGAAGCTTTTTCTCACTGAGCTCAGTCCAATACAATGGAGTACGGCACTTTTGACCATACAAAGCCTCGTATGGTGCCATCTTTATACTCGATTGATAACTATTATTGTACACGAATTTAACTAACGGTAGAAATTTCTCCCAGGTGCCTTTGAACTCTAAACACAACATCGAAGCATGTCTTTGAGTATCTGAATCACTCGCGTGGATTGACCATCTGTTTGAGGATGAAGTGCTGTACTAAAATACAAATGAGTACCTAGAGCTTCATGTAACTTACTCCAGAATCGTGACGTAAAGCACAAATCTTTATAAAAAATAAAAGAAACTGGTACCCCGTGCAATCTTACAATTTCAACGATATATAACTCAGCTAATCTCTCAAGAAAATAATCTGTATGTACTAGGACAAAATGTGTAGACTTCGTCAGACAATCTACGATAACCCAAATTGCATCTTTCTTTCTCAGAGACAAGCAAACCGACACAAAATCCATTGTGACACGCTCCCATTCCCACTCTGGAATCATCACTGGCTATAGCAAACCAGAAGGTACCTGATGTTCAGCTTTCAGTTGCTGACATACTAAGCATCTCAAGACGAATTCAGAAATATCTCGTTTCATACCCAGCCACCAGTACATTTGCTTCAAATCACTATACATCTTATTGCTACCAGGATAAACAAATAAACTACTATTATGAGCTTCATGAAAAATCTTTTGAACAAGATCTGAATTTCTTGAAACGCAAAGTCTACTTTTGAAGTATAAACTATCATCTGATCAAATATGAAAATCTAAATCAGGAGTCGATTTAATTCGTTTCATTTTAGCTATTAATACATCACAGCACTTCTGAGCTTTGTAAATCTATTGTTAAAACATCGTTGTAGCTTTCAACTTAGCTAAGATCGAACCATCATCAGACAACATCAATCACGTACTCAACACTCGTAAAGTAAATAGAGACTTTCTACTCAAAGCATTAGCAACTACACTAGCTTTTCCTGGATGATAATCAATGATCAAATCATAGTCTTTTAATAACTTGAGCCATCTGCGCTATCTCAAATTTAAATCTTTCTGTGACATTAAATACTTTAAGCTTTTATTGATGAATGTGTTCGAGATGATGAGTACATGAAATCTGAGATAATATTGACATGGTGTCAACATCCGAAAAAACCCGTACGAACCTAGGAATAGATAGGATTACATATGTCATGACATAGGTTTCTGATATGTGATATCATGTAAGACCACGTCTGGGACGTTGGCATTGATTCGAGATTTAGTATAAGACCACGTCTGGGACGTTGGCATCAATATGAGATTTACGTGTAAGACCATGTTTGGGACATCGGCATCGTACTTGATTCGTGTAAGACCCTGTCTAGGACAGTGGCATCGATATCTGAGTACATGTAAGACCATGTCTGGGACATTGGCATTGTACGACTATTCCGAGCATTCTTAGTATCTTATTTGATTTCGAACGGTTCAAGGGCAAGTCTGAGAAATGAAAGATTACGTGAAATGTAGAAACAAGTCAGGTACGTTTGAATTGTACATTAAGTAAGTGTATGAAAGGTAAGTATATATATGAACTTACCAAGGTGAATATGTGTACAGATTTGATGAGATAATATGTGATATGTGCTTGAATGTGATATGAGCAACAGTGATATTTTGAGATATAAATGTTGGTAAGCAATGGAAAACCAATTGAGCCACAGGGAAATCTATATGTTTGAAATGAATATATGTAAATGAATTTGATTTGCTATGCTTATAAATGATTATATGACAAGTTTATTTGTATATGGCTTACTAAGCTTTTGAAAGCTTCCTTTGTGTGTGTTTATTTTGTTTTATAGATCGTTAAAGCTACGAGAGGCTCAGGGATCGTCGAGGATTGTCATCACACTACTCAATCCTATTTTTGGTATCTTTTGAAAGGGTATATACTAAGTATGGCATGTATAGGTTAGTTACTTGAATTATGTTTGGGAACATATGAATAGCCATGTGATATGGCTAGTTAATGATATGTTGTGAATAAGTTGATGAGCTATGTGATGTGTTTTGTTAATAATAGAGCATATGGTAATATTGAGCTATGTTTTGATATATAGTTGGTATATTTTTGATGGAGTGATGCCTTAATGAATTGGTAAGTTTATGGATGAATATTATTTAGATATACTTGTGATTTAGTTGAGCTAAATGGTATATAAGTTGTTATGATGAAATGTATTTGAATGAGTTGAAAAGGATGACCATTTGGTATGTTTTTGGTTGTCATTGATGTATGGAAAGATGCTCATATGTGCTTGTAAGGATAACCCAAAGTGTGGGTGGCATTTTGGCCTTGAAAATGGCCTATAATTGCCCACACGGTTGAGCACACGGGCATGTGACTCGATCGTGTCCCTCGTGGTTGTACTTCAAAACAAGTCAGACTCGACCACGGGTTGGACCCACGGGCGTGTGACTGGCCGTGTGGTGCAAGTCAGTAGCGACCACGGGTGAGGCACACAGGCGTGTCCACGGACGTGTGGACAAGTTAGTGTGTATGCCCTATTTTGACACGGCTTAGACACATGGGTGTGTCTGAGGCCGTGGGAGGCACACGGGCGTGTGACGTCTGTAACATAGAAAATTTTTTAAATTTTTGAGAATTTCTGTATGTGTTCGGTTTAGTCCCGGCCCTATTTTAAAGCATGTTTAAGGTCTCAAAGACCTATTTGAGGGACACTTTGATGTGATTTGGCTAATTATGTTATGAAATGTTCGTAAAAGTTTCTTATTGTCTGGTAATGCCTCTTAACCCTAAATCGGCAACGGTTACGGGTTAGGGGTGTTACATTTGATTTGTATCAGAGCTACGATTTAATCGATTCTCGGACTAACGTAGCGTGAGAGAGTCTAGCTATACATGCCATATATATGAAATGTGATAATGTGATGAATCCTGACGTGTAAAATGTGTTTCCGTATAGTAATGGATCCCGAAAGAGCCGTAGCTGACGATGTTGAAAGCAATACGCCTACTCCTGCTCAAGGGACAACGCCATCTGATTCGAGACCGACTACTAGCGGTCAAGAGGGATAGGCTAAGCAAGCCTTCTTCCAAATGATGAATGAGTGGTTGACTCAGTACGTAAGAACTAATCCGTCTATTTCACAACCTTCGCCCCTGCCTAATCCCCTTCAGGCTTCAGTTGTGCCTCCGGTTATGAACTTGAATCTATTAAACAAACCTCCTGTTGATAAGATCCGCAAGTATGGGGCTGAAGAGTTTAGGGCCACCAGTGATGACGATGCCGAGAAAGCTGATTTTTGGCTAGAGAACACTATCTGAGTATTTGATGAGATGTCATTGAGTCCTGAAGAATGTATAAAGTGTGTTGTTTCTTTGTTACGAGACGCAGCCTATTAGTGGTGGAAGACTTTGATTTCTGTGGTTCCAACGGAACGGGTTACTTGGGATTTCTTGCAGTCTGAGTTACGAAAGAAATATATTAGTCAGATATTTATTGATCAGAAACGAAAAGAATTTTTAGAGTTGAAATAGGGTCGTATGTCTGTCACTAAGTATGAAAGAGAGTTCGTGAGTTTAAGTCAGTATGCTCAGGAATGTGTATCGACCGAGGCAAAAATGTGCAAAAGATTTGAAGATGGCTTAAATGAAGATATCTGTTTGCTTGTTGGGATTTTGAAAATAAAAGAGTTCGTTGTGCTTGTTGATCGAGCGTGCAAAGCTAAGGCACTCAGGAAAGACAAAAGAAAAACTGAGTCTGAAGTCAGAGATGCGAGAAAGAGATTTTCGAGCAAATCATTTCAATCTAGTTCAAAGAAATTCAGAGATGAGCATAGCCCTTCCAAAACTAATGTTGGACATTTGAATAGAGATCGAGCTAGATCACAGTCGAGTTCCAAAGCTCCAGCTACATCGATAGCTAGTGTGGGAAATGTCCGATCCGAATGACCTGAATGTAAGCGCCATGGTAAAAGACATCCAAGTAGTTGTAGATTGAATGATCGAGCTTGTTTCAGATGTGGATCCTTGGATCATTTCATCCGTGATTGCCCAGAGTTTGTTGAGCAAGAGATTGTCTAGAATCTGAGATCTGATAATGTTTCAAAGAGATGTAGACCTTCCCGAAATGTAAGAAATGTCAGTGGTAGTCAGGGAACTATGAAAGACACTGTTGCGAGATCTGAAGCTAGAGTACCTGCCAGAGCTTATGCCATCCGAGCCCGTGAGGAAGCTTTATCTCCAGATGTTATAACGGGTACATTTACTCTTTATGATACTTCTGTGATTGCATTGATAGACGCAGGTTCTACACATTCGTATATATGCATGAACTTAGTATCCAATAAGATTTTGCCTGTAGAGTCTACTGAATTTGTTATTAGAGTATCGAACCCCTTAGGTAAAAGAGTCCTGATTGACAAAGTATGCAAGAACTGTTCGCTGATGTTTAGAGATGTTTGTTTTCCGACTAATCTAATGCTATTACCTTTCGATGAGTTCGATATAATTTTGGGTATGAACTGGTTAACATTGCATGATACGGTTGTGAATTGCAAAAGAAAGACTATTGATTTGAGATGTCAGAATGATGAAATAGTTTGGATTGAGTCTAATGATTTGAATGGGTTACCTGCTTTGATATCAGTGATGAAAACCCAAAATTATTTGAAAAAGGGTTATGAAGCTTATTTTGCTTATGTAATTGACTCGAAAGTAATTGGAAGGAAAGTTGAATCAGTGCCAGTTATCTGTGAATTTCTTGATGTGTTCCTTGTAGAGTTACTGGGATTACCTCCGATACGTGAAGTTGAATTTGGTATTGATTTGTTACCAAGAACAACCCCTATTTCAGTAGCTCCGTATAGAATGGCACCGACAGAATTGAAAGAGTTGAAGTCCCAGTTGCAAGAGTTGACTGACAGAGGGTTTGCAAGACCGAGTTTCTCACCTTGGGGTGCTCTTGTTTTGTTTGTGAAAAAGAAAGATAGCACGATGAGAATGTGCATTGATTATCGTTAGTTGAACAAAGAGACTATAAAGAATAAATATCCTCTGCCCAGAATTGATGATTTGTTTGATCAGCTTAAAGGAGCCACTATGTTTTCAAAGATAGATCTGAGATCGGGTTATATTATCAGTTGCGAGTAAGAGGTTAAGATATTCCAAAAAATGCTTTCAAAACGAGGTACAGACATTATGAGTTTTTAGTTATGCCTTTTAGACAAACAAATGCTCCTACTATTTTTATGGATTTGATGAACAGAATTTTCAGACCGTACCTAGATCGATTTGTTGTGGTATTCATTGATGACATTTTGATTTATTCGTGAAATGAAACTGTGCATGCTGAACATTTGAGAATTGTGTTGCAAACTCTGCGAGATAAGCAATTGTATGCAAAGTTCAGTAAATGTGAATTCTGGTTGCGAGAAGATGGCTTTCTGGGACATATTGTATCAGCCTCTGGAATACGAGTTGATCCGAGTAAGGTTTCTGCTATTCTGGAATGGAAACCTCCGAAGAATGTGTCTGAAGTTCGTAGTTTACTAGGACTTATTGGTTATTATTGACGGTATGTAAAAGGTGTTTCGATGATAGCTACTCCGTTGACTAGATTGCTTTAGAAAGATGTGAGATTTGAATGGTTCGATAAATGTCAGAAAAGCTTTGATCAGCTGGAAAATTTGTTGACTGAAGCTCCAATTTTGGTACAACCAGAATCGAGTAAAGGATTCGTGATTTATAGTGATGCTTCATTAAATGGTCTAGGATGTGTTTTGATGCAGAAAGGCAAAGTTATAGCTTATGCCTCAAGACAATTGAAACCGCATGAAAAGAACTATCCGACACACGACCTTGAACTAGCTGTAATTGTTTTTGCATTAAAGATTTGGCATCATTATCTTTTCGGTGAGAAATGCCACGTGTTTTTAGATCATAAAAGTTTGAAGTATCTAATGACTCAGAAAGACTTGAATCTGCGTCAAAGAAGATGGTTAGAGCTGTTGAAAGATTACGAGCTTGTGATAGATTATCATCCGGGTAAAGCAAATGTCGTTGCTGATGCATTGAGTCGAAAACCACTGTTTGCATTACGTGTTATGAATGCTCATTTAGACTTGTCTGATGATGGTACAGTTTTAGCTGGATTAAAAGCGAAACTATTGTTTTTACAACAAATTTGTGATGCTCAGAAAGTTGATAATGAAATGTTAGTGAAACGAGCTTAGTGTGATTTGAACTCTGATTCTGAATTTTGAGTTCATGATAATGATTGCTTGAGATTTTGAGATCGAATCTGTGTTTCGAGGAATTCAGGGCTGGTTCAGTTAATTTTGAATGAAGCTCATAATAGTCGCCTATCTGTTCATCCGGGAAGTACAAAGATGTACCATGATTTGAAGCAACATTATTGGTGGTCTGGAATGAAAAGAGGTATTTCTGATTTTGTCTCGAAATGTTTAGTCTGTCATCAAGTTAAAGTTGAACGTCAGGTTCCATCTGGTTTGCTACAACCGATTATGATTCCTAAATGGAAATGGGCTAGAGTGACGATAGACTTTGTTTCTGGATTGCCTTTGACTCTGAGAAAGAAAGATGCAATTTGGGTTGTAGTTGATCGATTGACGAAATCTGCCCATTTTATTCCGGTACGATCTGATTACTCAGCTGATAAGTTAGCTGAGCTTTACATTTCTGAAATTGTGAGATTGCACAGTGTGCTGCTATCTATTGTGTCTGATAGAGATCCAAGATTTACATCATGATTGAAGAAGAAATTGCAAGAAGCTTTAGGTACGAAATTACATTTTAGTACGACTTTTCATCCGTAGACGGATGGTCAGTCCGAACGAATTATTCAAATTCTTGAGGATATGTTGAGATGTTGCATCCTTGAGTTTAATGGTACGTGGGAACAATATTTGCCATTGATTGAATTTGCATATAATAATAGTTTTCAGTCGAGCATCAAAATGGCACCTTATGAAGCTTTTTACGAACGTAAATGTCGAACAACTCTGTATTGGACTGAGCTCAGTGAAAATAAGATACACGGGGTCGATTTGATAAAAGACACTGAACAGAAAGTGAATGTAATCTGTGATAGTTTAAAAGCAGCATCGGATCTTCAGAAATCCTATACAAATTTGAAAAGAAAGGACATTGAATTTGAAATCGGTGATAAAGTTTTCATGAAAGTATCTCCGTGAAAGAAAGTACTGCGGTTCGGATGAAAAGGTAAATTGAGTCCGAGGTTCATAGGGCCGTATGAGATTATCGAGCGTGTTGAACCTATTCCGTACAGATTGTTGTTGCCCCAGAATTAGAAAAGATACATTATGTATTTCATGTGTCAATGCTTCGTCGATACAGATCTGATCCATCACATGTGATTCCTTCGTTTTAGATTGAAATTGGACTGATATGACTTACAACGAAGAACCGATCCGTATCTTAGCTCGTGAAGTGAAAGAATTTAGAAATAAGAAAATATCGTTAGTGAAATTGTTATGGCATTGACACAGGGTTGAAGAGGCTACGTGGGAGCCTGAAGATTCAATGAGATAGCAATATCCGAACCTGTTTAACGGTAAGATTTTCGAGACGAAAATCCCTAAGGGGGGAGAATGTAATAGTCCGGTTTAGACCTTAGTCAGAATAGTGGTTTCGGGACCACAAATTCGAGTCTAAAAAATATTTTAATATTATTTTTTGTGCATATGATATGTGATTAAGTATGTGTGAAAGTTTTGTGATTTAATTTGATCATTTGTGTTTTAATTTGAGAAAAGGATTAAATTGCATAAATGGTAAAAGTTGCCTTCTAATTGAATAAGTGTCGAATTGTTATTGTCTTTATTATAAGAAGTCCTTAAGAGGTTATTATGCCATTAATATGTTAATGGACATTAAAGACCAACCATTATATGTATTATTATATGTTAATTAAAAAGGATAAATAGGTAAATTGGTTATTAAGTTATATTAAATAAAAACAAACATTAAAACATGATGATTATCATCTTGTTTTGCCGAAAGTGAAGGAAGAAAGGCTAGGTCTTTAAATTTTCAATATTCGGCTCTCATTTAGCTTGATTCAAGGTATGTTTTGCTTCGGTTTTTAATAATTTCTACGTTTTTGTAATCGTTGCTTCGTGTTCTTCAAACCTCATGCTTTAATTTTGTAAATTGATGATGTTTTTGAAAAGAGCCATTAATGAATTCATGAGTTTTATGATGTTTGAGGATCAAATATGAAATATATGTGTTAGATTAACATGTTTTGTCTTTTGATTTTTGGTGATTTTAAGTAATTTGGACTAAATTGAGAAAATAATATTTTGGAGGACTAAATTGTGAAATAAATGAAATGTATGGACTCATATGAACAACATGAACATTCGGCTAAGCATGGGTATATAGAGATTTTGTGTATTTTGTGATTTTGTGAAATAGGGATTAAAATGTCAAAATGTGAAAATGTGGGGGCTAATTTGTAAATTATACTAAATTTGTGCTTTGGGATTGAATTGAATGATTTGGTGAATAAATGGGTTAAATTTGAATATGTATAGATCAAGAATCGAAGAAAACGGATCTAGATCGAGGAAAGTCGAAAGTAATTGAATAGCCAAATCCGTTCGTTTACCCAAATCCGAGGTAAGTCGATATACAAATAAATGCATTTACATTGATATATGTATGTTCATATGAAACTTCATATTGATGAATGTGTTCGAGATGATGAGTACATGAAATCTGAGATAATATCGACATGGTGTCAACATCTGAAGAAGCCCGTATGAACCTAGGAATAGATAGGATTACATATGTCATGACATAGGTTTCCGATATGTGATATCATGTAAGACCACGTTTGGGACATTGGCATCATACTTGATTTGTGTAAGACCCTGTCTAGGACAGTGGCATTGATATCTGAGTACATGTAAGACCATGTCTGGGACGTTGGCATTGTACGACTATTCTGAGCATTCTAAGTATCCTATTTGATTCCGAACGGTACAACGAGCAAGCTCGGGAAATGAAAGATTACATGAAATGTATAAACAAGTCAGGTACATTTGAATAGTACACTAAGTAAGTGTATGAAAGGTAAGTATATATTTGAACTTACCAAGGTGAATATGTGTATAGATTTGATGTGACAATATGTGATATGTGCTTGAATGTGATATGAGCAAAAGTGATATTTTGAGATATGAAATGTTGGTAAGCAATGGAAAACCAATTGAGCCACAGGGAAATCTATATGTTTGAAATGAAGATATGTAAATGAATTTGATTTGCTATGCTTATAAATGATTATATGACAAGTTTATTTGTATATGGCTTACTAAGCTTTTGAAAGCTTGCTTTGTGTGTGTTTATTCTATTTTATAGATCATTAAAGCTACGAGAGGCTCGGGGATCGTCGAGGATCGTCATCACACTACTCAATCCTATTTTTTGTATCTTTTGAAAGTGTATATACCAAGTATGGCATGTATAGGATAGTTACTTGAATTATGTTTGGGAACATATGAATAGCCATGTGATATGGCTTGTTAATGATATGTTGTGAATAAGTTGATGAGCTATGTGATGTGTTTTGTTAATAATAGAGCATATGATAATATTGAGCTATGTTTTGGTGATATATAGTTGGTATAGTTTTGATGGAGTTATGCCTTAATGAATTGGTAAGTTTATGGATGAATATTATTTAGATATACTTGTGATTTAGTTGAGCTAAATGGCATATAAGTTGTTGTGATGAAATGTATTTGAATGAGTTGAAAAGGATGACCATTTGGTATGTTTCTGGTTGCCATTGATGTATGGAAAGATGCTCATATGTGCTTGTAAGGATAACCCAAAGTGTGGGTGGCATTTTGGCCTTGAAAATGGCCTATAATTTCCCACACGGTTGAGCACACTGGCGTGTGACTCGATCGTGTCCCTCGTGGTTGTATTTCCAAACAAGTCAGACTCGACCATGGGCTGGACCCACGGGCGTGTGACCGGCCGTGGGTGTAAGTCAGTAGCGACCGCGGGTGAGGCACACGGGCGTGTCCACAGCCGTGTGGACAAGTTAGTATGTATGCCCTGTTTTGACACGACTTAGACACACGGACGTGTCTGAGGCTGTGGGAGGCACACGGCCTGCCCACACGAGCATGTGACCTCTGTAACTTAGAAAAATTTTTAAATTTTTGAGAATTTCTATATGTGTTCGGTTTCGTCCCCACCCTATTCTAAAGCATGTTTAAGGTCTCAAAGACCTATTTGAGGGACGCTTTGATGTGATTTGGCTAATTATGTTATGAAATGTTCGTAAAAGTTTTTGATTGTCTGGTAATGCCTCGTAACCCTAAATCAGTGATGTTTACGGGTTAGGGGGTGTTACAAAACCAACCTTAATCACATAACATAGGTAATAAGTACACACATATATACATAATTAAACCAACCAGGTTAAGCCAACTCTCATGGCTATATATGTATATACAAATCAAACAAAGACATTTACAAGCAAAATTCAAATGGCTACATTCATCATCAACTTATGAACCAAAATGACCCAAAGTCCCTATACATGCCATATATTCCAAAACATAGATTCAAAAGTACCAAATTGACAGCTTGATAGTGTGATGAAGTCTCCGAAGATCCCCAAATCTGAGCTAGCTTGTAATCACTATAAAACAAGGTAAAATAAACAAAGTAAGCTTTATAGCTTAGTAAGCTCGTATGAAAATAATAAGCAAGTCTCATCATTCATTTACATTTCAAAATAAAAACATAAATTGCATCAAAGCATTAATCACAAAGTTAACATGAAATTTAAGCACATAATTGATCATAAGCTCACAACTTCCTTTGACTCATTGCTCGAATAGTTTTACGTACATACTTGTACCGTTACGTATCTATTTCTCACCATTTTACTTCTTCAATATACCCATTGAACCATTCAAAATAAATTTCGGATACTCGGGAGTCTCGCACCCTAAGTGCCAATATCATGGCCCGAAGCCAAATCAATGTAACTCGCACCCGAAGTACTAATATCATGGCCCGAAGCCAAATCAGTGAAGCTCGCACCCAAACTGCTATACACATAGCCAATGCTACCTCAATCTCATATCACATATATGCTCACTCTCGAGCTATCAACGGGCCTGCTCACACAAGCTGTGGGTCAAGACGTAGCTACATGGTGCTGCTCACACAAGCTATTAAGTAACCACAACACATGCCGATTTACTCAGCCACCGGTAGGACGTACAAGACCAGCACCCGGATCACATAATCACAATAAGCCCTAATGACGTGTCATTTGTATCCTGCTCTATCCCTAAGGTTCAACCGGGATTTCCAATGCCAAATCATTGTCAAATTATTGTCGAACATGGCCGTAGTCTCATATTCACTGTTTATGCAATATCAAAACTTTTAAAATACATTTATAACGAATCTTATTACATACGAACTTACCTTGGATGTAAAAACGGCGAAACGAATCGATTAATCCAAAACTTTGTTCTTCCCCCGATTTATGTCCGTATTTCTTTTCTCTTGATCTATATAATACCAAATTTAGCTTATTTAATAATCTCTTTATTCAATTAGGTCCATATCACACTTTAAAGCACTTTTACACATTTGCCCCTAATATTTCACATTTTTACAATTTAGTCCTTATTTCATTAAAACACAAATTCATACAATTTAACCACAACCCAATGCTAGCCAAATTACCATTAGGTCCTTAACAGCCCATATTTTCCATTTATTTCAATTTTCACCACAAATTTTCTACATTTCTCAATTTAATCCCTAATTTGCATTTTCACTAAAAATCACTTAACAAAACTTGTATAACTATCATCAAACATTCGTAATCTATCTTCAAACATCAAAACACACATATATTCAATGGAAACATCTAAAATATTTAACAGTTTTGCAAAATAGTCCCTGGGCTAACTAGACTAAGCTGCAACGATCTCAAAAACATAAAAATCATTAAAAACGGGACAAAAACAGACTTACAATTGAGCTAGGAAGCTTGGCTGAATGAAAAAGGAATGAAAATGGGTACTCAAGCCCTAGAATCAGTTGAAGATGAAGACTAAAAAGATGATAATTGTTTTTATTTTATTTATTTATTCTTTATTAACTAATTTACTATTTTAACCTTGATTAATAACCATTAAAACACTAAATAAGATGTCCATATATGTCAGCTCATGTTTCAAATGGTCTAATTACAACATAAGAACCTCTAATTTAAGATTTCATAGCTATTAGATACCTTTAGCTAATAAAACTCCACTTTTACACTTTACGCGATTTAGTCCTTTTTATCAAATTGACTAATCAAACGATAAATTTCTTAACGAAATTTTCACATAAACATATTATCATGCTGTAGACATTAAAATAATAATAAAATAAATATTTTGACTTCGAATTTGTGGTCCTGAAACCATTATTTTGATTTGACTAAAAATAGGCTGTTACATATCTCCCCTCCTTAGGGATTTTCGTCCCCGAAAATCTTACTAATGAATAGGTTAGGGTACTGTTTTCTCATAGCATCTTCGGGTTCCCACGTAGCCTCTTCGATACCGTGTCGTTGCCACAAAACCTTTACTAAAGCTATTCGTTTATTTCTCAACTCTTTAATTTCTCGTGCTAGAATCCTGATCGATTTTTTGTTGTCATGTCAGGTTGAATTTAAATATCTGCCGGAGAAAGTACATGCAATGGATCTGATATATATTGGCGCAACATCGATACATGAAACACATTATGGATCTTTTCTAATTCTGACTGTAAAGCTAGCTGATATGCCCCTGGCCCTATTCTTTCAATGATCCCATACGGCCCGATGAAACGCGGACTAGTTTGCCTTTATTACCAAATCGAATAATTTTCTTCCATGGAGATACTTTTAGAAACACTTTGTCACCGATATGAAATTCAATGTCTTTTCGTTTTAAATCTGCGTACGATTTCTGATGATCTGAAGCTGCTTTCAGACTGTCACGAATTACTTTCACTTTTTCTTCAGCCTCTCAGATAAAATCAACCCCGTGAATCGTTTTCTCACTTAATTCGGTCTTGTATAATGGAGTTCGACATTTGTGACCATATAAAGCTTCATACGGTGCCATCTTTATACTCGATTGAAAGTTGTTCTTATACACAAATTCAACCAATGACAAATATTTCTCCCAGTTGCCTTCGAAGTCTAGAACACAACAACGAAGCTTATCTTTGAGAATCTGAATTACTCACTCAGACTAACTGTCAGTTTGCGGATGAAATGCTATACTAAAATTCAACCTCGTACCCAGAGCTTCTTGCAATTTCTTCCAAAATCGCGATATAAATCTCAGATCTTTATTTGAAATAATCGAAACTGACACCCCGTGTAATCTAATGATCTCAGAAATGTACAACTCAGCCAATTTATCAAGCCAATAGTCAGTACGTACCGGTATGAAATGTGCAGACTTCATTAGTCGATCAACGACAACCCAAATAGCATCTTTCTTCTTCGGAGAGAGGGGTAATCCTGATACAAAATCCATTGTAACTCTATCCCATTTCCATTTTTGTATCATCATTGGTTGTAGCAATCCTGAAGGCACTTGATGTTTAGCTTTAACTTGCTGACACACCAAACATCTTGGTACAAACTCTAAAATGTCTCGTTTCATGCCTGGCCACCAATACAATTGTTTCAAGTCATTGTACATTTTAGTACTTCCTGGGTGAACAGATAAACAACAACTATATGCTTCGTGTAAAATTTTCTAAATGAGCTCAGAATTCTTTGGTACGCAAATTCTATATCAGAACATTAAACAATCATCAGATCCGATCTGATAGTCTGAATCACTAGTCAACTCACATTGCATTCTTTTGGCTTGTAACTCAGTATCAGACTTTTGGGCTTCACAAATTTGCTGAAGAAAAACCGGTTTTGCTTTCAACTCTGCTACAATCGAACCATCATCAGACAAACTTAGTAGAGTATTCATCGTTCCTAAAGAAAATAATGATTTTCTACTCAAAGCATCCGCGACTATGTTCGCTTTACCCGGATGATAATCAATCACTAATTCATAGTCTTTTAGTAACTCTAGCCATCTTCATTGACACAAATTCAAATATTTTTTGAGTCATTAAATACTTCAAACTCTTGTGATCAGTAAAAATATGACACTTTTCACAGTATGCCACCAAATTTTCAACCGAAAATAATTGCGGGCAACTCTAAGTCGTGTGTCAGATAATTCTTTTCATGCGGCTTTAACTTTCTGGAGGCATAAACTATCACTTTTCCTTCTTGCATCAAAACACAACCCAGGCCATTTAATGACGCATCGCTGAAAATTACAGACTCTTTACCCGAATTAGGTTGAACCAACACTGGTGCCTCAGTTAACAACTTTTTCAACTGATCAAAACTCTGTTGACATTTCTCTGACCACTCGAATTTCACATCTTTCTGTAGCAATCTAGTCATCGGTATCGGTGTAGCAATTATCGAGAATCCTTTAAAAAATGTTGATAATAACCAACTAACCCTAAAAAGCTTCTGACTTCTGATACATTTCTCGGTGGTTTCCAATCAACAACTACGAAAATCTTGCTCGGATCAACTCATATACCTTCCGCTGAAACAATGTGTCCTAGAAATCCAACCTCTTGGAGACAAAACTCACATTTACTAAATTTAGCAAACAGTTGCTTATCTCTCAAGTTTTGAAGCACGATTCTCTAATGCTCGGCATGCTCAGACTCATCTCTTGAATAAATCAGAATGTCATCAATGAATACAATAATGAATCTGTCTAAATACGGTCTGAAAATCTGATTCATCGAGTCCAAAAAAATGACAAGAGCATTAGTTAATCCGAAAGGCATAACCAAAAATTCATAATGTTCATACCTCGTTCTAAATGCAATACTTGGCACATCTGAATCTTTACCTCGCAACTGATAATAGCCAGATCTCAAATCAATCTTTGAAAACACTATTGCTCCTTTCAACTGATCAAACAAGTCATCTATTCTTGGCAAATGATACTTATTCTTTATCGTAACCTTGTTGAGTTGTCGATAATAAATACACATTCTCATTGATTCGTCTTTCTTCTTTACAAATAACACTAGCGCACCCCAGGGCGAAAAACTAGGTTGTGCAAAGCCTCTATCTATTAACTCTTGTAACTGAGCTTTCAACTCTGTTGGAGCCATTCTATATGAAGCTATAGATATCGGTGATGTTCCCGGTACTAACTCAATAGCAAATTCAACTTCTCTGATCGGTGGTAACCTTGGTAACTCTTCTGGAAACACATCCAAAAATTCACCGGCTATCGACACTGATTCAATTTTCAATTCAGACACTTTTGTATCTAAAACATAAACAAGATAAGATTCAAAACCTTTTCTCACACATCTCTGAGCTGACATAGACAAAATTACAACAGACAATTCACTTGACTCATCTGATTCAATTCAAAGAATTTCACTATTCTGACATTTCAATTCAATAGTCTTTCGTCTACAATTTACAACAGCATCATGCAGAGTCAACCAAGCCATACCCGGAATTACATTGAACTCATCAAATGGCAATAGCATCAAATCAGCTGAAAAACAGTAACCTCGAGTCATTAAAGGACAGTTCTTACAAACTTTATCAACTATATTTGCCTAAGGGGTTCAATACTTTAATAAAAAATTTAGTAGACTCAACAGGTAAACTCTTACTAGACACTAAATTCATATAAGTATACGAATGAGTCGATCCAGGATTAATCAAAGCAATCACATTAGTGTTATAAAGAGAAAATGTACCTGTGATAACATTTGGTGATGACGCGTCTTCACGAGCGCGAATAGCGTAAGCTATGGCTGGTACTCTAGCCTCAGATTTCATAGCAGAGTCTTTTTTCGTACCTTTGTCACTAGACACATTCCCCACATTTCTAGGTGGCCTCCCTCTAACAGTCATATTGCTCGGTCTTGCACTCTGATATTTGTCCTTTTCGGATAACTCAGGACAATCCCGAATAAAATGATCTGATGAACCACATTTGTAACAAATTTTATTACTTTTATTCTAGCATTCTCCAAAATGTCGTCTCCCACACTGTTGACACTCGGGTTTATTGTTTCTCACATTGCCAATACTCGATACTGATGTAGCTTGAGCTTTAGGACTGACGTATTGCTTCCCTCGATCTTTACTTAGATATCCCACTGAAGCATTTGAACGAGTATACGAGTCTCTGGATTTCTTTGACAAAGATTGATATGACTTATTCATCAATCTTTTTCTCGAGTGTCTTGCCTCTGAATTTTCTTTTCTCTTTTCTTTGTTAAGCTCATTGGCTTTGCAAGCTCTATCAACCAAGACAATAATCTTTCAATTCTAGAATTCCTACTAAAAGTTTAATATCCTCGTTCAACCCATCAACGATTCGTTTGCATATGATCTCTTCAGTAGAAACACACTCTCGAGCATACTTATTTAATCTTACGAATTCTCTTTCATACTTGCCAGTTTCAATTCTATAAACTCTTTCTACTTTTGATCAAGAAATCGCTGACTTATATATTTCTTTCAGAACTTAGTCTGAAAGAATTCCTAGGTAACTCTTTCTCTCGGTATCACAGATACCAAAGTATTCCACCATTGATATGCAGTGTCCCTCAGAAGTGATACAACACATTTTAAGCACTCCGCTGGTGTGCAAGAAAGTTCATCAAAAACTCTGATAGTGTTTTCAAGCCAAAACTCGACTCTCTCAGGATCATCGTCAACAATAGCTCTAAACTCTTCAACCCCATACTTCCGAATCTTATCAACTAATGGCTTATTTAATCGTAAAGGTTCCACATTTTGAGAAGCTACAGGAATTGGTTGGGGATTAGGTGGGGGTGGAGGTTGTTGAGCAGTCGGATTTGTTCGAACAAATTCTGTGAACCCCTCGTTCATCATTTGGAAAAAGGCTTCTTAGCCTCTACTCCGCGACTACTCGATATGTTTCTAGATTCAGATGGCGCTGTCCCTTGAGTGGGAGTTGGCACATTACTCTCAACATCATCAGCTACAGCTCGATTCGGATCCATTTGCTATACGAAAACACAATTTAAATTGTCAGGAGTCATCACACTATCACAGGTTATATATGGCATGTATAGTTAGACTCTCACATACGCTACATTAGTCCTAGAATCGACTAAACCGTAGCTCTGATACCAATAAATGTAACACCCTTCACCCTTATTTAATGTCGGAATAGGGTTGCAAAGCGTTACCGAATATATCACACATTTAAACATTCACTTCGCATATATTTTCACAATTCATGCAATCATCATTCAATCTCAATCAATTCGTCCCTTATACGAGCCTACGAGGCTCATAAACAAGCATTCGAGGTGGTTCGAGACTAAACCGATAATTTTGGAAACATCTTAGAACACTTAGGAAATTTTCTAAAAAATAAGGGACACACGCCTGTGTGGCCCGGCCGTGTGTCCCACACGACCAAAGACACGCTCGTGTGTCTCACACGGCCAAAGACACGCCCGTGTAGACATTCAAAATGGGATCACATGGCCATGTCCCAGCCCGTGTAACTCTCTGACTTGGGTCACACGAGCAATACACACACCCGTGTGGCTAGCCTGTGTGACCTAAAAATGGCCATACACGCCCGTGCGTCAGGCCGTATGCTAGGCCGTGCCAAACCTATAGGGTATACTTACTTATGCCACAAGGCCAAGTCACATGCCTGTGTGTGAGGCCGTGTGGAGCATACTGACTTGGTTTCTAAATCAACACCAGGGGACACACGATCGTGTACATGACCGTGTATCACACACGACCGTGTACATGACACGGCTGAGACACATGCTTGGGTCTCTGCTCGTGTGGTCAAAAATAGGCTATTTGCCAAGCCAATTTGCCACCAAAATTTCATATACCTACGCCACATCATTTGGCACCAACTGTAACACCCCTTACCCGTATTCAATGCCAGAACAGGGTACGAGGCATTATTAGACTCATACGCAAGCAATTATGTAAAATCGAGACATGACCTTCCACTCAAAATTAAAACTTTTCGTAACACCTCTCAAACAAGCCTACGAGGCCTAAATTACACATTAGGAACGGTTCAGGGTCAAATCAAACTCTTTTAAAGATCTCTAGAAAGACCTAGAAAGTTTTCATCAAACAGTCACACGCCCGTGTGGAACTTTACATGTCCGTGTTCCACACCAGTGTAGATTTATTTCTCATTTCAAACATACAGGGGTTTTCACACAGTCGGACACACGCCCGTGTCTATGTCCCGTGTCCCTCACACGGCCACGACATGCCCGTGTCTTAGCCCGTGTGCAAAAACCTTGACATTCTGTTTCTGACGTCATCACCCCATAAATGTCACATGTCCAAGGCACACGCCCGTGTCCTTCGACTGTGTGGTGAATTAAATTCCTAATCTAGGTGCAGATTTCATACAACTCAGGCACATGCCCATGTCTAAGGTCATGTCTTCCACACGATTGAGACTCACGGCCGTGTCTCCACCCGTGTGGTTACTACTGAGCATATTGACTTCTAAACCTAGCATGCAAGGGGACACACGGCCTAACCACATGCCCATAAGGTTGACCGTGTATCACACACAGTCTAGACACACGCTCGTGTGCCTACCCGTGTGGACAAGAACAAGGCTATTTGCCAAGCTCTTTCTACCATCCTATCTCATGCAAACATAAATCACTCCAAACCATCAATTCATTCATGTATAATTAAACCAAGTAAATCAACCATGTGACTTGCACATTCATGAAAAACCTCATCATTTCATAGATTAATTGGAAAGAGCCATCAACTATGGCCTTATACAAAAGAATTTGTAACAGCCCGGTTTAAGCCCTAGTCAGAACAGTGGTTTCGAGACCATAAATCTGAGGTTAAAAAATATTTTAATATTATTTTTGGTGTTTATAATATGTGATTGAGCATGTGTGAAAGTTCTATGTGAAAAATTTAATTGATTGTGTGTTTAAATTGAGAAAAAGGACTTAATCGCATAAAATGTAAAAGCTGTGTGCTGATTGTTAAAGTGCTTAAATGTCATGTCTTATTAAAGGAGAGGTCCTCAGGTTGATATTACACCATTTGGTAGTGAATGGATGATAATGGCATGACATTGGTGTTATTATTAATATTCATTAAAGTTAAAGTTGGTATTTAGCTAGTAAATGATATAATAAATAAAACCAACATAAAAATTATGTTATATTATCATCATCCTTTGCCAAAATTATTAAGAAAAGAAAAGAAGAATAACAAGTTAGGGTTTGACACATTTTTTGGGTTGGATTGAGGTATGTTTTGGCTCAGTTTTTGATAATTTCTACGTTTTTGTGATCTTTGCTTAGTGTATTATCAAACCCATGCTTTAATTTTAGAAATTGATGGTGATTTTGAGATATGCCGTTGATGAATATGTGAGATTTTTGTTGTTAGTTGGTGAAATGTGAAAGCTTAGTGTTGGATTAACATACTTTATCTTTGAATTTTTGGTAAATTTGAGTAATTTGGGCTAAATTGAGAAAAGTGTAAATTGAGGGACTAAAATGTGAAAGAAATGAAATATGTGGGCTTGTATGAACACAAGGAAAATTCAGCTAGGCGTGTATGAAATGAAATTTTTTGAATTTGATGATTTTATGAAATAGGGACTAAAATGTCGAAATGTGAAAATGTGAGGGCTATTTTGTAAAATGCCCTAATTATGTGTGTTTGGACTAAATTGAATGAATTGGTGATTGAATGAGCTAAATTTGAATATGTATAGCCCAAGAAAGGAGGGATTCGGATTGAGATCGAGGCAAAGATAAAGTACTCGATTAATCGGCTAGTTTCGATATTTCGACATCCGAGGTAAGTTCGAATATAATACTAATTGTTAAATTGTATATATGTGATGTGAATTGAATGAATGTATAATTATTGAATTAGAAATGTTAAATATGAGATTGAGAAAGGTGGCATTAAGTGCGCGTAATTGAAATCGAGACAGAGATATATATAGCACTATGTGTGCGAAGTAATGGAAGCTTCAGCTTTACCTATTGGCACTATGTGTGCGATATAGAATTGAGTTCGGTTCTATATCGAGGCACGAAGTGTGTGACATTATTTAAGCTTCAACTATTATTTGGGCACTAAGTATGTGATTAAATCAAACGAATAGCAAAAGTTGATCGAAATGTAAAATCGAGCTTTGATTGGTATGGAAGGTGAATAACTATGTGTTGGATAAGATATGTATTGAACCTTTGTGGTTGATGAAATGATGTATGGATTTATGAATGGTTAAGTGAGTATTTTTGGCTATGGATGATATTGGTATGGTATGAATAATTGAGGGTTGATCTATGTGATGGATGTACTTGTATAATGAGTTTGAGTTGTTAATTTGAATGTATTATGTTACGAACTTACTAAGCAGTTAAGCTTACTGTGTGATTTGTTTCTCTGTTTTACAGAGTCAGTAAAGCTAGCTCGGATCTGGGGATTGTCAGTGACTCAATCACACTATCGGCTATCTATTTTGGTACTTTTGGATGATGTATATATTTGAATATGGCATGTATAGGCTAGTAGATATGGTATATTTTGAGTTGTATAGTTCTTGCAATGAGATATGGTTTGAAAGATGGATGATTTTGGTGTATGCCTTAGATGTGTATAAAGAATGGATAATGTGAGTATGTGTGCTTTATGTGAATGGTCTTTAAGAGTAGTATTAGAGAGATGGAAGTAGTATGTTCATGCTTTGAAATGGTATGATTTTGATGATGCATAAATTTCATGTTTTAGAATGTGTAACTAATATTTGTGGTAGTAAGTTAAGAGGGATTTGTATAGGAAAATGATTGATGATGATATGAGGTTATAAAGATGCATAATTGATATGTTTTGATTGCATTCGAGGCATGGTTTGGAATTGGTTTGGTACTTGTAGGTGAATTCAAAGTGTGGATGGTAATTTGGCCTTGTAAATGGCCTATAATTGTCCACACGGTTGAGCACACGAGCGCGTGGCTCGACCGTGGCTTTAACGCCCCAAAAATGTGGGGTTTTTAATATTACTGAATTTGCTTAAATTCCATGATGTGCTTGAACGGCTAGTTATTTGAGGGTGTTTGGGGGGTTTTTATTAAGCCTGGGTTCGAGTCTGAACCTTGGAAAAATTTTAATTTTTGCTCATAAGTGAAACTGGCAGTTAGCAGTAGGACTTATGTATAATTGTGTATGTTCTATGACACAAAGAGAGCCTGTGGCTTGATAGTGGTGGTGTCACTAAGAAGGCAAGAGGAGTGGGGTTCGAATCCCATGGCCAGCAAATGGGGGGCTTTTATTTTATGTCTTGAGGGAGCAAGAGGTAGAGTTTGGATCAAACTCTGCATAGGAGGTTGAAGAATTGGTCAATAGTTTCGAATGCGAGGCTAGGAGTATTTCAAGGAGGATTCGATGGAGGGAATCAGGGAAGTGGATGTGTGTGGGAGTGTTGGCCGAATGTGGGGAAGGATGAGTAGGGGATTTTTGGCTAAGGGGTTGTCAGTTGAACATTTTCGGCAACTTGGTGTTAGGATAGAACCGAAAACTCTCTCTCTGCTTTTGGGAACTTTCCTTGTTTTTCATTTTGGCTTTGGGATTTACTTCTTGTGGCCTTTTGTGCAACTTTGCGACCATTCGAGTCTCTTCCCCTATTTTCTTTTTGGCTCTCAAGTGTTACTCTTTTGTCAAGCACGTTACCAACTGCCCATTGCTGAATCCTTTATTGAAACCTATTCTTTTATTCTTCTTCTCATCCTCCTGTGAATCACCATTGTTCCTTTCGGTTTCTTCTTTAGCCGAACACAACCTTTTCTTTTTCCTTTTATTCTCCCCTTTTCTTTGCAACTAAAGCCGAAACATTTAAACCTTGATTCCTTTTCGTGTAGGCCGAATCTATTAGGGCCTAAGTATATTCTCCTGTTTGTTCTATCAGTCTCTGAATCTCTGCGATTGGTTGGTAAGTGTGACTATAGCCGAATCTGGGGTTGGTCTTTCTCCTTGTGTTGATGTTATTCTCATGAGCCAAAAGGCTTTCCTCCCCCGTTACCGTGGAAATGTTTATAGCTAACATCTTCTCTAAAGTTGAATGTTTCTAGGGACTCAATTGCCTTAACCAAAGGGCAGGCCGATTATTGTTTCGCTACAAGGGATCTTTCGTTCGTGGTAAGAAAAGTTAGTTTGACTAAAAGTGTTTCAATACTATGGTTTAACGAGGATCTATGACTAACTAATGGTCAGTTGTTATCGTAGGTGCCTCGAAAAGTGTCTCAAACCGCAATCCATAGTAGATGTGTAATCGGACACCCACTTTAATTCTGTCAATACGATGAATGGAGGTGTATATTCACACCCTGATGAACTGTGAATCAGCTAAAGTCGAAAAATCGATAAGCCGAAATTTCAGCATCTGAGGGCTCTCGAGCGTGCGAGCGCCCGTAGAGATAAACCGAGCCACAATCGTTGGCGATAGACCGTTGAGGCTGCCACGAACATTCTCGTTGGCTTAGGTCGTAATGGGCCTCGTTGGGCAAAGTGGGCCATGTGGGCCCAATGGGCTCATGGGCCCACAGGGACGAAATCCATTGTAAGTGTCAGATGATGGATTTCGTTGTGAGGTTCGCATAGCCGCGACCAAAATTGGGCTGATTGGGCCACACGAGCTTGTGGGCCTGCTTGGGCTGAAAATTGAGCTTTGGGCCCAATTGCATCGTTTCAACCAAAATGGGTATTTGTGGCGCTTGAGGCGACTGTAGGCCTTCGGAAAGGCCGTTATAGAACTAAAATTACCGAAATACCCCCGATGGGTAAAATTACCGAAATACCCTTGATAGGAAAAATTACCGAAATACCCTCGATGGGTAAAATTACCGAAATACCCCCGATGGGTAAAATTACCAAAATACCCCTAAGGGGTGAAATTACCGTTTTACCCCTAATTGACAAAATCACCATTATACCCCTATTGGTAGTGTAAGTGATGTATGTGTGATATTTGTATGACTATTTATGATTGTGACATACTGCATACACGAGTTATTTATGACATGACATTCTGCATTGGGGGTTGAGATTTGTATTTGGAGAAAGTACTGTACTAGTGGCTCTGCCACGTTTTATTGATCTAGTGGCTTCGCCACGTATTCTGAGTTTAGTGGCTTGGCCACGTTTACTGTCATTAGCAGCTTTGCTGCGTTACTACGAGCATCTATGCTGCGATATTGGTGTACTGGTTGGGTGGGTCGACTTGGTCCTCACATGGTGTGTTGGTTGGTACGGGTGGTGTGTTGGCTGGACTGGGTTGGGTTGCATCTTTGTTCTGCATTGTTATGATTTTGGGCTTAGACCCACTCTGTTACTGTATAAGGCTAAAGCTTAGACTGATCTGTTACTGGATAGGGCTTGGGCCCAGACTGTTACTGTACTAGGGGATTACACACTGAGTTCTCGTAACTCACCCTTTTCTTTTAACTGTACAGGTAATCCCTAACCTTAGAGGATTTGGAGCTGTGAGGGTCTCAGAAGTGGCTACATGTTCTCAAGTTTTTCCTTATGGCTAGCTTTTCAAATAATTTATTTTGGGTTTAATATTTTTGTAATAAGGCCATTTGGGGTTTTAACTTTAATGGGTGTTTTCTTTTAAGCTAGACTCGGAAACACGGGTTTTAAACAATAACGGTTTCTAAAGGAAATTAACAAGCTTCCGCGATATTCAATCCTGATTAATAAATGATATAACCAATAAGTGAATAACAAGTTTTTGATTTTACAACCCCAACGTCTCAAAGAGATATAAAATTCAGTAATGAGCTTTTACCAACAAGCCCGGTTTTCAAACAACACTTTGATGTGACATGTTAGATCCGGTCGTAACGTGTAGGCTGGGTTTGGGGTGTTACAGTGTCATTTGAGTTTGTAATTCAAAACAACTCAGACTCAACCACGGGCTGGACACACAGGCCTGTGACTGGCCGTGTGGTGCAAGTCAGTGTTGACCACGGGTGAGGCACACGGGCATGTCTCAAGCCGTGTGGACAAGTCAGTATGTATGCTCTGTTTTGACACGGCTTGGACGCACGGGCGTGTCCGAGGCCGTGTGAGGCACACAGCCTACCCACACGAGTGTGTGACCTTTGCAGTTTGAAAAATGTTTAAATTTCTGAAAATTTTCATATGTGTTCGGTTTAATCCTAACCTCTTTCTAACACGTGATTAAGGTTTTGTAGACCTCAATGAGGGACTAAATGTTTATATTTGAATATGTTTGATTGATGATTGACTTTGTGTTGTGAAATGGATGTGAAATGTTCTGATTGTTCGGTAATGCCTCTTAATCCTATTCCAGTGATGGTTTCGGGTTAGGGGTGTTACAGAATTCATCATTGAATAAGCAACACATTTGGCCAAAACAATATGACATTCAACTAAGTCTAGTCCCTATATATGCCATACTCAAAATGCTAAATCTAACTATACCAAGATGTGCTGATATTGTGGGTGATCTTCTGATTATCTCCGTATCCTGAGCTGGCTCTTCGACACTATAAAACAAGGGAAAAGAGAAGGGAGTAAGCTTTTAGCTTAGTAAGTCTATATGTAAACAATAAGCATCATACCACCTACTATTTAAAAACAATTCATATCCTTATAATCATGCTTACTCATTTCAAACCTTACCACATCCGAAACACATATCATAAACATTGCTCACATTTACTTGCACTTATACCCTACACTTATCACTACAAAGCCACATGTAATTCCACTTAGACAAATTTCTCGATGAACACTTTGGAATAATATTAGATACTCAGTGGTTTCGCACACAACCCACCATTTATAATTAACAAGGTGGTATCGCACACAGCCCACCAATATTTACAAGTTTACGGTGGTATCGCACACAGCCTACCAATGATAATAATTATGATGGTATTGCATGTAGCCCATCATTAGTAGGTAACAAGGTGGTATCGCACACAACCCACCAATATTTACAAGTTTACAGTGGTATCGCACGCAGCCTACCAATATTTACTTATACATGTATGTTTACCGTATCCTTATCCTAATCCGATGGTTCATCCGAGAATTTCCTCACTCTCTATCATTTTTAATAGATCTTAACAATAATCATTTGCATTCACACATTGCATTATTAGATAAGAACATACGTAATAAAGATGTATCGTTTACACATAAACTTACCTCGATGCAAAATATGTCAATTTGAGGTTTAGTCCGAAACCTTGCCTTTTCCCCGGTCAAAGTTAATTCCACATCCTTCTTGATCTATAATAACAATTTCACTCACTTTAAATCACTGCATAAATCAAGACATTTCAAAAATTTTATTTTGGCAAAAATGACCGTTTTGCCCTTATACTTTGGCAAAATTTATAATTTTGCCCCTAGGCTCTTAAAATGAAATGTGTTCATTTTTCTCACACCCAAGCCTAGCCGATTCATATTCTCTTTATAGAAACTCATAATTTCAACTATTTCACGCATTTATCATCTATTTTATAACTTTCACAAAATAGTCCTATTAGGAGTTTTCATGCAAAGTCCTTTCACAAAAGTTGTTTATTTAACAACCATAATTCATTTTCTTCACTAAAAACTCAATAAACAACATAAGAACTCTCATGGAAAATCCCTAAACTTTCAACCATTTTGTAAAATAGTCCCCTTTTTAGTTAGCTTAAGCTTTAGGGGTTCCAAAAGTACAAAAATCATAAAAAATAACCATCAAGATGACTTACTTGCAAGGATGAGATGTAGCTGAAAATTTCAAGCTTCCAAACTCTTAAGCTTGCTGATATTTTTGGTAGAAGAAGGAGGAAAGATGAAAAAAATGATAGCCTCTCTTTGTTTTATTTTATTTATCAATTAAGTCACTAAAACTTCACCTAACCATTGACCATGTCTCTATTTGTCCCCTATGACCGGCCATCACACTAAACAAGGCCTAATTTCACATTAAGGGCCTCCAATTAAAATTCTATAGCTATGTGGCACCTTTAGCTTGTAAAATAGAACTTTTGCACTTTATGCGATTTAGTCCTTTCTCACAATTTAGCATAAAATCACTAAAATTAATGCACCAAAATTTTCATGCATTCATATAATCAAGCCGTAACTCATAAAATAATATTAAAAATAATTTCTCCAACCTCAAATTAGTGGTTCTGAAACTACTATTCTGAATAGCCCCAAAATCGGGTTGTTACACTAACACATAGCACAAATAAGCATCCAATTCAACCACAACCAAGACTAATTTATGCCATTTGAATACAAACAACAAACATGCTTATAATATCATGTTTTGCTCATTCAAAACATATCAATTTCACGTGAACATCTTAACAAATTCAACATTTCCAAACATGCATTTTTACGCTCACATTCATAGGCTTAAATTTGATCTAATATCACCCATTTGACATTTACTATACCAACTATTAATAATCAACACAAAACCAACCTTAATCACATAACATAGGCCATAAGCACACACATATATACATAACTAAACCAACCAAGTTAAGCCAACTCTTATGGCTATATATATATATATACAAATCAAACAAAGACATTTACAAGCAAAATTCAAATGGCTACATTCATCATCAACTTATGAACCAAAATGACCCAAAGTCCCTATACATGCCATATATTCCAAAACATAGATTCAAAATTACCAAATTCACAGCTTGATAGTGTGATGAAGTCTCCGACGATCCCCGAATCTGAGCTAGCTTGTAATCACTATAAAACAGGGTATAACAAACAAAGTAAGCCTTATAGCTTAGTAAGCTCGTATGAAAATAATAAGCAAGTCTCATCATTCATTTACATTTCAAAATAAAAACATAAATTGCATCAAAGCATTAATCACAAAGTTAACATGAAATTTAAGCACATAACTGATCATAAGCTCACAATTTCCTTTGACTCATTGCTCGAATAGTTTTACGTAATACCAATATCGATACGTATCTATTTCTCACCATTTCACTTCTTCAATATACTCGTTGAACCATTCAGAATAAATTTCAGATACTCGGGAGTCTCGCACCTTAAGTGCTAATATCATGGCTAGAAGCCAAATCAATGTAACTCGCACCAAAAGTGCTAATATCATGGCCCGAAGCCAAATCAATGAAGCTTGCACCTGAAGTACCGATATCATAGCTCGAAGCCAAATCAATGAAGCTCGCACCCGAAGTGCCACATACATAGCCAACGCTACCTCAATCTCATATCACATATATGCTCACTCTCGAGCTATCAACAGGCCTGCTCACACAAGCTGTTGGTCAAGACGTAGCTACACGGTGCTGCTCACACAAGCTGTCAAGAAACTGCAACACATGCCATTTTACTCAGCCACCGGTAGGACGTACAAGACCAGCACCCAGATCACATAATCACAATAAGCCCTAATGACATGTCATTCGTATCCTAATCTATTCCTAAGGTTCAACTGGGATTTCCAATGCCGACTCGTTGTTGAATCATTGTTGAACATGTCAATAGTCTCATATTCACTGTTTATGTAATATCAAAACTTTTAGAATACATTTATAACGAAACTTATTACATAGAACTTACCTCGGATGCAAAAACGGTGAAACGAGTCGATTAGTCCAAAACTTTGTTTTTCCCCCGATCTAAGTTCGTATTTCATTTCTCTTGATCTATATAATATGAAATTTAGCTTATTTAATAATCTCTCTATTCAACTTGGTCCATATCACACTTTAAAGCACTTTTACACATTTGCCCTTAATGTTTCACATTTTTACAATTTAGTCATTATTTCATTAAAACACAAATTCATACAATTTAACCACAACCCAATGCTAGTCGAATTACCATTAGGTCCCTAAAAGCCCATATTTTCCATTTATTTCACATTTTGACCACAAATTTTCAACATTTCTCAATTTAATCCCTAATTTGCATTTTCACTAAAAATCACTTAACAAAACTTGTATAACTATCATCAAACATTCGTAATCTATCTTCAAACATCAAAACACACATGTATTCATGAATGGAAACATCTAAAATCTTTAACAGTTTTGCAAAATAGTCCCTAGGCTAGCTAGACTAAGATGTAACGATCTCAAAAAATAGAAATCATTAAAAACGGGACAAAAACGGACTTACAATTGAGTTAGGAAGCTTGGTCGAATGAAAAGGAACGAAAATGGCTTCTCAAGCCCTAGAATCGATTGAAGATGAAGACTAAAAAGATGATAATTGTTTTTAGTTTTTTTATTTATTCTTTATTAACTAATTTACTATTTTAACCTTGATTAATAACCATTAAAACACTAAATAAGATGTCCATATATGTCCACTCATGTTTCAAATGGTCTAATTACAACATAAAGACCTCTAATTTAAGATACCATAGCTATTAGATGCCTTTAGCTAATAGAACTCCACTTTTACACTTTACGCGATTTAGTCCTTTTTATCAAATTGACTAATCAAACGATAAAATTTCTTAATAAAATGTTCACATAAACATATTATCATACTGTAGACATTAAAATAATAATAAAATAAATATTTTGACTTCGGATTTGTTGTCCCAAAACCACTATTCCGATTTGACTAAAAAACGGGCTGTTACATGGATAACCATTATACTTGAGCATGATTTAATTGGAATTATCATCCATCTTATAACATACCATGTTGTCCATGTATCACCATTTCAATGAGTTTCATACATACATATCTTAATTCATATTGAACACTTACCATTCCATTTGCATAACACATAAGACATAAACATAGCATTAACCATAGTCACAAGTTAGTGATTAAACACATAACTTAGCTATATCATCACTTGGTAAAATATGGTACATAAACATAGCATCACCTAAATCATACTTTTCATAATTATGAATGTTGTTACTTTGATCATCGATACATCATACCTTTCTATAATTGTCGTAGTTAAATTAATCGGAACCCTTACCAGTTCATCCCTTTTCATGCCCATTGAACCACTTAGAATAATCCTGAATACGTGAGAAAGCTAACACAAAGTATGCTAAACATATAGTCATAGCTTACACGGGCTATAAAATGGGACAGCTCACACAAGCTTTCGGTCGAAATGTAAGCTACACGATGTTGTTCACAAAAGCTGTCGAGTATCAACAACTAATGTCGGATCCCAACGGTAGGACATTCAAGACCAGCACCCAAAACATGGTAACCTGGGTCTGCTCACACAAGCTCTCAATCGGAACGTAGCTACACGGTGCTACTCACACAACCTGCCAAGTATCCACAACACATGTCAGAACTCAGCCACCGGTAGGACATTCAAGACCAGAACCCGAAACATCGTAACCCTTATGATATGTCATTTGTATCCTATATATTCCTAAGGTTCAAATAGGGCTCGATAATTTTCATACGTCGTTGAAATTTCATCGTTTCTAAACATTTATTTAACAGTTTCAAAATTGAAGGTACGGGCTAGCTGGACCTAGTTGCAACGATCTCAAAAACATAAAAACTAAAAGAAATGGATGAAAAATGGCTTACCATGCAAAGGTATAGCCATAGCCAAACCCTGAAGCATAACAATGGTGTATTTTGGTGGTGTATTTTTAACCTTTATTCTTTATTTTAATAATAAAATAACTTATAAAACTTACAAAATTAAAAGAAATTAAAACTTAAACCGTCCACCATCTTAAGAATGGGTAATTTACCCATTAAGGCCATCCAATTATGATTCTTTAATAAATTAAAACCTTTAAACTAATAGTGATTGACTTTTTCAACTTTTACGATTTATTCATTTTTTACTTAATTAACTATCGAAACATTAAAAATTTTCAACAAAACTTTAATACCACCATAATGAAACTCTGTAAATATTTATAAAAATATTTATGGCTCAGTTTATAGAAACGAGGTCCCGATACCTCATTTTCTAAAACCACTTGACCTTAATTAATAATCAATATAGCAAAAATCACTATATCAAAAACCTTTTTAAAGCCACATTTGACTTGTAAATATTAAATAATAATATTTACGAACTTACTCGTCAAGTTTGGTGGCCCTAAAACCACTATTTTTGACACCACTAAAAAACAGGCTGTTACAGCCAGGCCGTGTAACCGCCTGACTTGCAACCCTCTAAAATCTACAGGGGACACACGGCTGAGACACATGCACATGTGAATAAGAAATAGGCCATTTTCAAGCCATTTCTTTCACCCAATTCAAGCTCACACCTACAAGACATTTGCACATACAATCAAGCTTTAAAAACATACCTAAAACATGCATAATAGGACTAATTCAATATGGTATCTATCCATACAACCAATTTGCCAAAAGGCACCTCAATCACAAATCATCAAATCAACCTAAACATAAATATACTATCCATGAATCAACCATACATAACTACCTATTCCATACCAAACCATACTACAATAACCATATGCCAAACCACACTCAAACATACCAAATTGTTCATTCAAAAAATATCACTTGACCATTTCAACATTAACCATCAAAGCATTAAAATGCTAAAAGTTCATCAACCATAATAACACATTTATAAGCCAAACATAATGACTATATTTTCAAGCACAATTCACCTATACATGCGATTATAACCACGACTCAAAACATCGAAATCTACCAAAATAGCCGCTGGATAGTGTGATAGGTCTCCGATGAGCTTCCAAACCAATCGAGCTTCCGATTATCTATAAAACATGGGAAAGGAGACTATGTAAGCATATAATGCTTAGTAAGTTCGTATAACATAAAACATTACTTACCATTTCATTACATAACCTTAAAATTTAACATGATATAATCCAACCTTTTGCTTGCCACAAGCCTAAGCACCAACACAAACACGTTAGCATACTTGAACATAATTCATATGAATTTAACATAGATAACCATTATACTTGTGCTTGATTCAATTGGACTTATCATCCATCATAACATAACATGTTCTTCATGTAGCTCACCATTTCAATGTATTTCATACATACAAGTCTTGATACATATTGAACACTCACCATTTCCTTTCAAATTCATGCCCGTTGAACCGTTTAGAATATAATCGGATACGTGAGATAGCTCACAAGAAGTGTTCCAAACATATAATCATAACCTTTCCTTTCTTTTACATCGTTGCTCACACGAGCTGTGAAATGGGCCTACTTACACAAGCTGTGGGTCGGAATGTAAGCTATACGATGCTACTCACACGAGCTGTTGAGTATCCGCAACACATGTCAGACCTCAGCCATCAGTAGGACATTCAAGACCAGCACCCGAAACATGGAAACCCTAATGACATGTCATTTGTATCCTATGAATTCCTAAGGTTCAAATAAGGCTTGATAATCGTCGTACGTTGTTGGATTTCCATTAAATATTTACATAACAATCCACAGTTTGCATATAGCTCAAAAGATATCATTAAAACATTACATAATTACACAAACTTACCTCGACAATAAAGGCGTACAAACAGAGTCGAGTAATTCGAAGCTTTATTTTTACCTCGATTTAAAGCCGTATGAGGTCTATCTTGATCTAAATAAATACTTTCAATCTATTTAGTATCCATTCTATTCAATTCAATCCAAAATTCATATTTTTGCAAAATTATGCTTTTGCCCCTATTTTTTTATTTCATTACAATTTACTCCTTAAGCTCGTAAATTGAAATTCATGCAATTTCATCCCTACCCAAGCTATCTGAATTCAATATAGGCCCATAGCAACTCATAGAATCCATTATTTTACAATTTTCAAAATGTATTTTACACATTTTACAAATAAATCCCTATTTGACATTTTGAACAAAATTCACTTTACAAAAGTTGTTTATTTATAAAAAAAGATCCATTTTCTTGAATCAAACATCAAGAATCACATGCATACATTCATGGAAAAACCCTAACCTTTTATCAATTTTGAAAATTAATCTTGGGCTAGCTAGATTAAGCTATAACGACTTCAAAAACATAAAAATCATTAAAAACAAAATGAATTTGTACTTACATGCAAGAGGGAGAGATGACCAAATGCTTGAAGTGTTAACAATGGTGTTTTCTTAGGCCAAATTTTGGTGGAAGATGAAAAACAAAGATGATAGCTTTGGTTTTCATTAATTTACTAATATTTATTTATTAAATTACTTATTTAACCTTATTATAAACATTTATTAAATTACTTATTTAACCTTATTATTAACATATAAAAACACCAATTTAGAGTCCATATTTTTCCACTCATAGTAAAAATGGTATAATTACCACATAAATCCCTTAAGCATTTAATTTCATAGTCATTTGGTACTTTTAACTTATAGAAGTCTAATTTTGCATCTTTTACGATTTAGTCCTTTTCACCAAATTAAACATGCAAACGATAAAATTTCCTAATGAAATTTTTATACGACCTTGCTAGTATCATGTAGTGTAACGCCCCCAAATCCTTTATAAATTATCTTCATATATTGTTGTTACACAAATGTGTATCTGTTTCAGTGGTGAAGTGCTTTGGGAAGTGTTTGAGAGGTCCCAAGTTTAAGCCTTAGCTTGGGCAATTTTTGATGTTTTAATTGATTAAACCCCTATCTTTAGATAGTAGGCTTATAACTAAATGCTGGTAAAACATGTCAGAATGGGCTTGTTGGTCTAGTGGTTTAGTGGAGTGTTAGGTTACAAGAGGTCTAGAGTTCGAGTGCCTGCACAAACGTGGGACTTATTTTTATTGCTTGGTCCGGGAGGCGTTGAAGTTTGACCGAAATACTAAGTGTTTAAGGTGTGGGGCAAGTCTAGTTGCCGATTTTTAGGAGAAAATATTGGGATTAGGAAGTGATCTTGGTTGTTTGGGCTGAATCCCCCATTTGATGCTTTTTTTTTCTTTTCAAAATTTTTGGTTCCTCCTTTTCTTCCCCAAATTCTTTTGACACTAGTTTTTCTTCCCTCAAGCCGATCATTCATTTCTTTTTTGTTGTATTCCTTGCCCGATTCTTGCTAGGTAAATCCCGGCTACACTTTGTTTTACTTCCTTTCGATTTGTTCTTCCCTACAGTGACCGTTTTCCCCTGGTTTGTCGTTTTTCCCTCATCATCTACACCATTGAGAAGTGAGCAAAAGCACATCTCTTGCTTGGGTCGAACCTGCTTCATCCTTCTATCTTTCACTTTTATCTCTTTTGCTGAATATTTCCTTCTTTTGAGCCAACTCCTGATTCTATTTGTTTGGTAAGTTTGGTAGGTGTTAACTTTGACCTTTCTCTTTAGTGCTTCGGTTAAGAAGGATTTTTTTTGGTGATAGGTTCTATTCAGAGCGCTGGTGATCTCTGATCATGTAACGCCCCAAATTTGGGCCTAGTAGAATTGGGCCTATTCGGCCTTGGGCACGAGAGCGTTTAAATTTTTTGAGAACAAGAGAATGGAATTAATGCAAGTTGGACCTATTAGGTGAGTGATTTTGGAAGGCTAGGGGGCTTCCATGAAGTCTCGGGTTCAAACCTGGGCTTTAGGAAAAATTTTGGTTTTAGGTGAATAAAACCTTGGGAGTTAGTAAGTAGGCTTTAAGAATAAAATGTAGAAATAAATGACACAAAAATGAGTGGTGGTCTAGTGGCAAATGATGCCACATGGGAGACAAGGAAGTGATGCCATAGAGGAAGCAAGGGATCCAAGGTTCAAGTCTTGGCGCTTGCAATTTATTTTGATTTCTTTTTAAATGAACTTAGACTTTGGCCCATAGGCTTATATTTAGTTGCGCATGTTCTAAGACACAAAAGGAGCTTGTGTTGTGGTGGCATGTAGCGTCTGGAGCATAGGAGAGGGCAAGGGTTCGAATCCTATTGTAAGCAAAAAGGGATATTTATTTTGCTAAGTTGGGGCAACAGGTGGTTGTGTTGGAATTAAACTCTGCTGAAAGAGGGATCCCACATCGGGAAGCTAGCATGAGAGTGGGCAAGAAGCTGGCTTTAAATAGAGCAATCTATGAGGAGAGCAAGCATACCTTGGTTGGCGTTTGGGCATAGGAGCGTTCAAAGCGCGGATTAGCTTCAAATTCCTATCAGGTGTGTACTTCGCAGTACTCTAGTTGTAGAGCGGCAAATGCCGAAATACCGGTCACACGGCGATGGTAGCCACACGAGCGTGCGAGCGCACGCGTGGGAGCTTCGACGCGATAGTTGAGGCCATCATAAGTGTTCTTATGGGTTTAGGCTGTTTGGGCCACGATGGACCGAAAAGGGCCATGTGGGGCCCGCGGGCCCAATCGGATAAGTTGTATGATTGTGTAGTAAATATTGGACTAAACTATGTGAATCTCATATCTGTGGCTAGATTTGGGCTAAATGGGCCACATGAGTGTGTGGGCCCACTTGGGTCGAGAATGGGCCTTAGGCCCATTTGCACATTATCTCTGTTTAGAATACTTGAGTCGCTCGAGGCGACTGTAGACCTTCGAGGGGTTGACAAAATTACTGAAATACCCCAGTTTGTAAAATTACCGAAATACCCTTGGTTTGCAAAATTACCAAAGTACCCCTAATTTACAAAATTATCGAAATACCCTCAGTTTGGAAAATTATCGAAATACCCTTGATTTGAAAAATTACTGAAATACCCCCAATTTGTAAAATTACCAAAATACCCCTGATTTGTGAAATTACCAAAATACCCTTAATTAGTAAAATTACCAAAATACCCTTAGATTATGAAATTACCGAAATACCCGATTTGCAAAATTATTGAAATACCCCTAATTTGTGAAATTACCAAAATACCCTTGGTTTGCAAAATTACTAAAATACCGCTGGTTTGCAAAATTACTAAAATACCCCTAGATTGCAAAATTACCAAAATACCCCTATAGGGTAGAATTACCGAAATACCCTTATAGGGTAAATGACTGTTTTGCCCTTCTGGGTAAATGACTGACTTGTGCTATGATTTGACTGATTTGACTGTGATCGTATGACTGTGTTTTAACTGACTTGACTGTGGGCGTGTGACTGATATGCTGTTAATATGTGTTGAAATGACTGTTACTAAGCATGGCCAT
The DNA here is from genome assembly GCA_005393395.2 of Gossypium australe. NCBI lineage: Eukaryota > Viridiplantae > Streptophyta > Magnoliopsida > Malvales > Malvaceae > Gossypium > Gossypium australe. The sequence continues at coordinate 73,901,617 of CM016616.1, forward strand.
TTTGAATATACGTGTGATGATTGAGCATGACATACACGACATATTGCATGGGGTTGAGACAAAGTTACGAAGGAAGTGTACGTCCCTTTACCGTTCTGTACAAGGCTTTCAGCCTTTTTATGATAAATATGGCTCTGTGCCATCTTGATTATGGCTTTGTGCCAACCGTATTTACCTGTGGCTATGTGCCTAACATATATATTGATGACTCTGTGTCGATCATAATTACTCGTGGCTGTGTGTCAGTTATATTACCGTCACTGATGGCTATGTGCCAAACTTATTACATTCACCGATAGCTTTGTGCCATCCTGATTATGGCTCTATGCCATCCTGATTATGGTTTATAACCATTCTGTTTACAGCTTTTAGCCATTATGTTAACCGGTAGTGATGTTGCAATATTTATGGCTTTTAGCCATTCTGTCTACGGCACCGAGCCGTTCTGTTGACTTAGTGCCGCAACCGGTGCTAAGCTTGGTGTGTTGGCTGGGTGGGTTAACATGGTCCCCAAATGGAGAGACTGGTTGGTACGGGTGGAGAGTTTGGTTGGTATGGGTTGTGTACATGTTCATTGCATTGATATGATTTTGGGGCTTAGGCCCTGATTGTTACCGAATAGGGCTTAGGCCCAGACTGTTACCGAATAGGGCTTAGGCCCAGACTGTTACCGAATAGGGCTTAGGCCCAGACTGATACCGTATAGGCTCGGGCCCAGACTGTGACCGTAATAGGGGATTACACACTGAGTTTTCATAAACTCACCCCGTTTTTTAACTGTGCAGGCAATCCCCAGCCTTAGAGGATTTGGAGTTGCGGAGGACTCAGAGGTGGCCATACGTCGGATATGGTTTAAAGACTAAACTTAGCGATTTTAGTTTAATATAGTTATTTAAAATTATTGGGTTAATAATTTTTGTAATAAGGCCATTGGGTTTTTCTTTTTAACTTTTATTTGGTATTTCATTAAATTACAAACTGCTGGTCTGTTAAACACGGGTTTTTAAAACTATAACCACTGTTTTCAAAATATCACGTATTCGTAAATGTTTGAATGAAACTTCTGCAACAATCAAGGTTTTAAAAGTAATAATGATTTTGTAAGAGAATGACTTTTAATAAACTACGTTTTGAAGATAAGCAAACGAAATCTGAGGTTTTACATGGCAGAAAGTTTTAAATTCTTTAAGAAGGGTTTCTAATGAAAGCATGGTTTTCGAAAAACTTTTCAATGTGACACGCCAGATTTGGGCCTAACTTCTAGGCCGGGTTTGGTAATCTTACCGTAACAGTCAACAGTGTGAATGGGCCCAAAGCCGATTATGCATCCCATATGGGGGCCACGAGCCTATTGGGCCCACACGACCCATTTCGGCCCATTTGACACAAAAGCAGTCCAAGACCATGAGACCGCTCATGGTGCATTCGTCATTGTATCGACTTTCCCACATGAGTGTTCGTGCACTCGTATGGTAACCATTGCCGTATTTTTGACTTTTCAGCATTTCGGCATTTGCCGATCTACAGTTGGAGTGGTTTGTGTACACACTTTGGAGAAGAACGCAGTAGCCCACGAGCGTAGAACCTATATCCAACACAATACACCATCAGTCCTTTTAACAATAGGATTAAACAGTCCTTTTCTATACCACTATCTAAGATATGATTTATTACTTGCCTTGATCAAACGATTGAGGATCACTCACTTAAACTGTCGCAAGAGATTGATTAATAGGCCTTAGGGGTTATCTGCATGCCAACCAACACGTATCAACCATCAAAAAATTGAATAGTTTGAACTAGACGAGAAGTCACTTACCGAAAATGCCGAGTCTAGATTATAAGAAAAAATAATCGCCACACCCACACAAAAGTCAAAAGTACAGAGAATGATTGAGGCAAAATGGAATAATCGCACCCCTGAGATGGAATGTTCGACTAACACAAAACGTAGAGAACTGACAGAACGAAATGAGGGAAAGAGTATTCGGTTTTAGCAATACAAGGAGGGACACTCGAAAAGAGTCGAAGGAAAAGAGAGAAAAGGGAAAAGGGGTATTCGGCTATTATTGGAAGAAAAAGGAAAATTTGAAAGAGGATGAAATAGGGGATAATCGGCCAAGCACAAGATGAAGAAGAGAAGGGTTGGTAGAGTCAAAAGAACTGAGAGAGAGAGGAAGGAGAGAATTTGGCTAAGAAGGAGGAAAAAAAAGAGTCAAAAAAATGAGAGACCTTAGGAGAAGTGCCAAACCGATGCCAGTAAAATGATACTACCAACCTCCCTAGCATTATTCGGCCTCAATAGAAAAAAAGATAGAGCCGATATGCTCATAGCTCTCGAAATTAGAGTGGCTAAACTCCCCAAAACTGAAAGTCTTGAGTGCCACAAATCCCATTCTGCGCCAACTCTTCTCCAACCAGAAATCTCCTTGATTTCCTCCCCTTACCTCTCCATGATCCCCTCCTTAATTTCCTCCATGATCCACTCCTTAAATCACTCATTTGACCCATTCAAACTCTCCAACACAGAGTTCAAATCCAACACAAACTCTTGCCCACACATGAGCAAAATAAATAATTCCATTTTCATGCAGTGAGACTTGAACCTCTGACCTCCTTGCCACACCTGTGACGCCACCTTGCCACTACACCATAGGCTCTTTTGTGTCTCTTTTTAATCATAATTATTTAAAAGGCTTAAAATCAGGAGTCATGGTGGGTAAATTACTGAAATACCCTTGGTGGGTAAAATTACCGAAATACCCTTGGTGGGTAAATTATTGAAATTCCCTTGGTGGGTAAAATTACTAAAATACCCTCGATAGGTAAAATGACCGATATACCCCTGAAGGGAAAAATGACGAAAACGCCCCTACATGTTATATGGTTATTTTGTATGCGATTTATGATTGTTATCGTATGATTATTATTTTATGTTGCATTCATGTGTTATTATGTTGCATGGGGATTGGATTATTAATATGGAGGAAGTGCTAATAGGATCGCATGGTTGCTTGACGACTGTGGATCCACCGAAGGCTTTTTAGCCACCGAGCAACCATGCTGCACCGATAAGTTAGTGCCGCAACCGGTGCTACATAAGAAGTGTAGGGATGGGTGGGTCGATTAAATCCCCACAGGAGTGCAGGGTTGGACAGGAGACGGAGTGCAGGGTTGGTATGGGCATTAATGCATTGCATATATGGATTTTAATATTGAGATGGGCTTAGGCCCAGATAAATATGATATGTGACATTTGATATGGGTTAATGCCCAATTGAGGCTTTTATGGGCTAAGGCCCAATTGCCACCGTTATTGAAATGGGCTTCGGCCCGGATTGTTGTGATTCATGTTCTTACTGACGAGGGTTGTACACACTGAGTTTTCGTAAACTCACCCCCTCTTTTTAATTTTTCTCAGGTAGTCCTCAGTAGAAGGTTTGTAACATCCTTAAATCGGGGTCTCTGCATTTTGCTTGTGTTGCATGTGATGAATTGTTTATAATGTTGAGTTATCATGTTTTGGGGTCTAGTTATAACCCTAGGTTAGGCCTGAGCTAGGGCTAAGAATTTTGTTTTGGCATTTAGGGAAATGCAGCTAGGTAAGTTAGGTGTTAAAAGTAATTATCGGAGGGTTAGACATAAGGATTACCCTAGTAAAGTGGTCAAGGAGGCGCTGCTAAGGTGTTAGGTAAGTGACGCCACAAGGGGGAGCAAGGGAGCTTGGGTTCGAGCTGCAGAAATCCCTCTCTGCTTATTCCTTTTTGACGCCAAAGCTGAGGGAGTGGAGTGCTCAGGATGGACTCTCTTGGATAAGTGTTGAAGGAGTCAACACATTTGAAAGGTGTGGTTGAGAGAAATTGGAGGAGTTTGATGAATTCAAACTCATTTGATTTGGTAGTCAGGAGAATTTCAAGGAGTAAAAGAAGGGATTGAGCTGGGAGGTGGCTTAGCCGAATGGTTGAAGTGGCTATGGGAGCTTGGAGTATTCGGTTGGTGTGTGGGGATTGGTGTGCCGATTTTGGGTGTGTTGGTTTTGGAGAGGAATAAGCATTCGGCTAGGTAAGAAGCATTAGAGGGCTTGCATTCGATTAGTTTCTTCTTTTTTTTTTCTCTCCTCTCAAGAAGGTCATAGCCGAATCCTCTTTAGGCTCTTTTCTTTTGTTTTGGTGCCAAGCCGAAATCATCTTATTACCTCTCTTGCAATTTCTTTCTTCTTCTTTTAATCTCCTAGTGCCGAAACTCTATAACCATTTTCTCCTCTTCTTTTTCAGTTTACCCATTGTTAGCCGAAACCATTGCATCTTCTTCTCCAATTCTTTCTATTCCATCTTTTCTGGTCTCAAGTCTTTTGTGTCGAAAACTCTCCCTTTCCCTTTGACCGAATCTTTCCTTTCTTTTTCATTTTCTTCTTCTAATTTTTACCATCTTCAAAAGCTTGTCTCTTTTTGTGTTTTCTTCTTGGCCGAATACCCTTAGCCTCATTTTCTTCTCTTCTCTCGGGTTCTGATTTATTTGAAGTGCCGAAAGCTATTCTTCTTTTGGTGATAGTCGAATCTTCCGGTAAGGGATCTCTTCTTTTCTTCTTGACTGATTTGGTTATGCCGAATCTCTTCTTGCTTCTCTGTTGATACTTTCTTCAATCATGGTTAATCGGGTTTTAAACTTCACTTTTGTCCTATGCGGTAGCCGAAACTCCTAGCACTAACAGGGGGTGCCGATCATTGGTGTTGAATAGCCGAATCTATCATTAGGGTAAGGGGCGACTAACTCATGTGGTTTTCGGGATTTATGATTATGGCCGAATGGCCTTTAGACTCAAATGATGTGGTAATCGATTGCAGGGAGGGATATAGCCGAATACAGTGAACCTTCGGGATTTGATGGTCGATCTTGGTAAGGTCTTAATGTTTCAAGATCCAGTTCTTAATTGTTCAAAAGCCGAGGGCTAACTGTTTCCATATGATAGTGGGTGGCCGATTGCAAGAGAGAAGCATCACAGAGTCTCGGGATTTGGTTGGAAACCAAATCGGCACCTAGGTAAGGGATTAGCTTCATGCGACATATCCTTCGGGATTTCTAATAGAGCTGAATAGGCTTTTTAACTACTGACAAGGTGTTAGTCGATTGTAGGAAAGGGAAATAACGCTTCGGGATTTTGCTAGATTCGAGTAGTTTCGGGATTCTTACTTAGCTCTGCGATTAGTCAGGTGTGTAAATGCTTACAAACTTTATTAGTATAATGATGCTTATTATGTTACTGTATAACCATTGGTATTAGTGACCTGCCTTGTGGGCATGAGCTTGGATCCCGGGTGAGTCCCCTGTTATGTGATTTCTGCTATACATCACTATGACTTGTTAAATGCTATGCTATGCCCTAAATGCATGATACATGATATTATGACACGTATGATATGAGCATGATGATGATGGGATTGATGAGAGGAGGGGGATGATTTATTTGGACTGTCATCAGTGGTTTTGACCACAAGATGGGTTGGCCCCATCATTTGATTTGTGACTACGGTCACCAGTGGTTTTGACCACACTATTATTATTTGTGACTATGTCCCAGTGGTTTTGACCACCAGTGGTTTTGACCACACTATTGATATTTGTGACTACGGTCACCAGTAGTTTTGACCACACGGGGTAGTTAAAGGAGATTGGATGGTTAGGTTATGGGTTGCATAATCTGCATGTTTTACTGATGATCTGTGTAAGTGCTTGAAATATCGGGTTGGGGAGTTATACACTGAGTCTTGGTGACTCACCCCTTTCCTTACATTTTGCAGATGAGGCATAGATCGCGGATATGGAGCCGAGGAGGACTCGAGGTGGCCATGCATCTTAGTTTGGTTTTGGACATCAAACTGCTATTTCATTTTTATTAGCTCTCTTTTAATTTGGTTTTGGGTTTGTAATAAGGCCGCTAGTATTATTTTGGGTTTAATTATTTGCTTTTTCTTTGATTATATTATTCACATAATGGATTTATGGACTTGGAAAATTAATCGGTAAAAAGCAATGTTTTCAAAACTATAACTCTTTCGGGTTTTAAAAACGTTACCATCGGGTAACAAAGTTCACAAAATAATAGGGTAACTCGAATGCTTTTATAACTTAAATTTTCAAACAACTTCAAAAGCAAATGGTTTTTAACTTAACTATACTCGACACACTCAGTGTTTAATAAATACTAAACGTTTTCTAAAATTTGTAGAATCAAGTGAATTTTTCTAGCATAGGTTTAAAACAACCTTTACATCCTTTAACAACTTTTAAACGATCAAAGAGTCTCTTGGAAAATTTCCCGACACATTTGTATTTTCAAACTGTTTTTACTCCGTAACATGCCAGATTCGGTCGTGGTGTGTTGACCGGGTTTGGGGTGTTACAATTGTGGTATCAGAGCCAGCTTCAATAGCTCGACTGTGGGCCTGAGGCCCAAAAATGTTTTAAAAAGAGTTATGAAAGGCTTTTTATGGGAAAAGTATAGTGATAAAAGCATGGCACCGAGTCTCCGGCACCAATCCGCCCAGGTAAGTACCCCAAACTATTGCTTTTAGTGATATGATTGTGATGGTTATGGCATGATTGAATAGTAGTAGGAACTACTGTAGAGACATGAACTATAGGATGATGTGTACTCGCGGAAACAACCCGTTAATAAAACTTTTCATATGATTGTGCCTTAATAGATAGTGGAATAAAAGTCTAACGCATAAAACTTTTAGTCAGCTCGAGTGTATCGGTAGACATGAGCACACGTGGACGTGGGCGAAATATTCTTGGACGAGGTAGGGGTAGGATGACGGTCTCGGAACCGGCAGGGTCTGGTCATGGATCGGAAAACGAGGTACCACCGCCGCCAGCTGTGGGCGCGGAACATCAGGATCAGACGGGTGGTAATGACGCAGTGTCACAGGCGGTGCTGCGGGTGCTAGAAAGGGTTGCGAGCGCAAGTGTTGGAACAGGAGTTCGGAAATCTGTGACCGAGCGACTCAAAGCTAATGGTGTGGAGGTATTTAGAGGTGTATCTAGTGTGGCACCTAGTACGGCAGAGTATTGGTTGGAGGCGACGGAACGCATTATGGATGACCTTGACTTTTCAGCTGAGGAAAAGCTGAAGGGCATAGTATCTCTGCTGCGAGATGAGTCATATCAGTGGAATTCTTTAGAACAGCCTATCAGAGGAAATACATAGGGGCTAGTTATGTTGATGCGCAGCGCAGAGCTTTCTTGAACTTGGTTCAGGGCAATAGAACTGTAGCGGAATATGAGGCGAAATTCCTTCGGTTGAGTAGGTATGCTCGAGGTATTGTGGGCACAGAGCATGAGCGCTGTTAGATTTGAGGATGGGCTGAGAGACGAGCTGCGGTTGATAATTGCCCCACAGCAGGAACGAGAGTTTGCCATTCTAGTGGAGAAATCTAAGGTTGCCGAAGGGGTAAAATAGTCTGTAAGGCGGAATCAGGATAGGGGTTGGAACAAAAGGAGTTCTGGATCATCTGGGTTTTCTGGGAATCAGCCGAAAAGGGTGAGGTATAGTGGGCCGAATCAAGCTGCTAGGCCCACTGCTGCTAACACTCAGTGGCCGCCACGATGTGCTCGGTGTGGAAAGTCTCACACGGGGGAGTGTTGGACTGGTCACAAGGGATTCTTTGAGTGTGGCTCGATGGGGCATCGAGTCAGGCACTGTCCACAGAGATTAGCTAGGCTGCAGTGTGAGGATCAGAATCGCGCACAATTCAGGAGGGATAATCAACAGCCGCAGAGGGGCCGAGGTTCAGGCAGGGGAGGTAATGGCTTTGGTAGAGGCCGTGGAGCACCGGGCAGAGGTGTAGGTGGTACAGAGGCGAGACAGCCTGGTTTAGTCTATGCAGCGAGGCGTCGAGAGGAGGGCGACGCACCAGACATCATAACCGATACGTTCTTAATTTTTGGAGTACCTTATAATGCTTTAATTAATGTTGGTTCGACGCACTCGTATGTTGCTAGTAGTATAGTGGGAACTATGAACTTAGACTCGGAGATTGCTTCTAGGAAGATGACAGTGATAAGCCCTCTAGGTCACTCTGTAGAAGTAAGTACACTGTATAGGGATGTGCCCCTAGAACTTCAAGGGGTCGTGTTTTTGGCTAACTTGATGGAACTGCCGTTTGGGGAGTTCGATCTGATTCTCGGAATGGATTGGCTAGTGAAGTATCAGGCTAGTTTGGATTGCGCAGCTAAGCGCATGGTGTTGAAGACCACGGAAGGTGAGGAGGTGGTGATGATAGGTAATAAAAGAGATTACTTATCTAATGTTGTTTCTACACTGAAGGCTGAGAAAATGGTTAGGAAGGGTTGTGAAGCATTTTTGGTGCATGTCTGTGCTTTGGAAGCTAAAGATGCAGCTGTAGAGAATGTCCAGACCGTAGGAGAATTTGCTGATGTATTTCCTGAGGAACTCCCGGGTCTACCTCCTGATCGCGAGGTTGAGTTTGGTATAGACTTGTTACCCGGAACCGCGCCAGTATCTATTGCTCCATATAGGATGGCGCCGAAAGAATTAGTGGAGTTAAAGGCTCAGATTCAGGAGTTATTGGACAGAGGTTTCATCCGGCCGAGTGTTTTGCCTTGGGGAGCTCCAATGCTTTTTGTTAAGAAGAAGGATGGTACGTTGCGGATGTGTATAGACTACCGCCAGCTGAACAAGTTGATAATCAAGAACAAATATCCGTTGCCTAGGATTGACGACTTGTTTGATCAACTCAAGGGTGCATCGATTTTCTCTAAGATTGACCTTAGGTCGGGGTACCATCAGCTCAAAGTGAAGGAGGCTGATATTCATAAGACGGCATTCCGTACTCGGTATGGGCACTACGAGTTTCTGGTAATGCCTTTCGGTTTGACCAATGCACCGGCAGCATTCATGGACATGATGAATCGAGTGTTTCGGCCGTATTTGGATCGGTTCGTCGTGGTGTTTATAGACGACATATTGGTGTACTTGAAATCTGAGGAGGAACATGACGCACATCTTCGAGTGGTTCTACAGGTTCTGAGGGAGAAGCAGTTGTATGCCAAGTTTAGTAAGTGCGAGTTCTGGCTTAAGGAGGTAACTTTCTTGGGTCATGTTGTATCAGCTGAGGAAATTAGGGTGGATCCTCGTAAGATTGAGGCAGTATTGATTGGAAACCACCCAAGTCGGTTGCAGAGATTCGGAGCTTTCTGGGTTTGGTAGGATACTACAGAAGGTTCGTAGAGGGTTTCTTTTTAATCGCAGCGCCACTGACTAAGCTGTTGAGGAAAGGGGTTCCGTTTGTATGGACTGAGAAACAGCAAGAAAGTTTTAACAAGTTGAAAAAGATTCTGACTGAAGCTCCGGTTTTGATTCAGCCTGAGGCAGGGAAGGAATTCACAATCTATTGCGATGCATCACATACTGGCTTAGGGTGTGTGTTGATGCAAGATGGAAGAGTGGTAGCGTATGCATCTCGGCAGTTGAGGCCTCATGAAGGTAACTATCCGACGCATGACTTGGAGTTGGCTGCAGTGGTTTTCGCCTTGAAGATTTGGAGGCATTACTTGTATGGGGAAAAGTCGATAGTGTATACAGATCATAAGAGTCTGAAGTACCTCTTGACTTAGAAGGATTTGAATTTGAGGCAGCGAAGGTGGGTCGAATTGTTGAAAGATTACGACTGTTCGATTGAGTACCATCCGGGTAAGGTAACGTAGTAGCTGATGCGTTGAGCCGTAAAGTGGTAGCGGACCTGCGAGCGATGTTTGCTCACCTAAGTCTTTATGATGATGGGAGTCTTTTGGCAAAATTGCAAGTAAAGCCGTCTTGCATTGATCAGGTTAAGGAGAAACAGCTGACGGATGAGGTTTTAAGTGCTCGGAGGTTGCAAGTGCAGAATGGTGAGTCAGAAGGCTTCAGCTTGAGCAGTGATGGAGTACTGTGTTTTCAGGGGAAAGTATGCATGCTTAAGGATGTGGAATTGAGACAATAGATTCTTCAGGAAGCTCATAGCAGCCCATACGCTATGCACCCTGGAGGCAGTAAGATGTATCGTGATTTAAGGGAACAGTTCTGGTGGCCAGGTCTTAAGCGGGAGGTAACAGAGTTTGTGGGCAAGTGTCTGACATGCCAGCAAGTCAAAGCTGAGCATCATTTGCCGTCTGGACTGTTGCAGCCAGTTAAGATCCCACAGTGGAAGTGGGAAAGGATTACGATGGATTTCGTCAGTGGGCTTCCCCATACGCCTAGCAAGAAGGACTCAATTTGGGTAATTGTAGATCATTTGACTAAATCGGCTCATTTCATACCGGTAAAGGTTGATTATTCACTCCAGAAGTTAGCCAAGTTGTATGTGGCGGAGATAGTAAGGTTGCATGGAGTGTCGGTGTCAATCATTTCGGATAGGGATCCCAGGTTTACGTCGAGGTTTTGGAAAGCTTTGCATCAGGCTTTGGGCACGAGGTTAGATTTTAGCACTGCTTTTCATCCTCAGTTGGACGGACAGTCTGAGAGGGTAATTCAGATTCTAGAGGATATGTTAAGGGGCTGTGTTCTGGATTTTAGTGGTAGTTGGGAGGAGTATCTCCCATTGGCAGAGTTCGCTTATAACAATAGTTATCAAGCGAGTATTCAGATGGCACCATATGAGGCGCTTTATGGACGGAAATGTCGTACTCCTACGTGTTGGACAGAACTGGGTGAATGACAGATGTTGGGTCCAGAGTTAGTGGTAGAAACAGAAGATAAGGTTAAGGTAATTCGGGCTCGACTTAAGGAAGCGTCGGACAGGCAAAAATCTTACGTCGATCTTAAGCGGAGGGATATTGAGTTTACAGTGGGTGATAAGGTCTTTCTGAAGGTATCGCATTGGAAGAAAGTGTTGAGATTTGGTCGGAAGGGCAAGCTAAGCCCTAGGTTCATCGGGCCATATACGGTATTGAGGCGAATAGGACCGGTAGCTTATCAGCTTGAGTTACCAGCAGAGTTAAGTCAGATTCATGATGTCTTTCATGTTTCAATGCTTAGGCGCTATCGATCAGATCCGTCACATGTTGTACCCGTTGAAGAGATAGAGGTGAGTCCTGATTTGTCTTTTGAGGAGGAACCGGTACGGATTCTGGATCGAGATGTCAAAGTTCTACATAGGAAGTCAGTACCCTTGGTAAAAGTGTTATGGCGGAACCATGGTACGGAGGAAGCTACGTGGGAACCGGAGGATGTGATGCAGCAGCAATACCCTCAACTCTTCTGACCAGGTAATTTCGAGGCTGAAATTATTTTAAGGGGGGTAGAGCTGTAACATCCTTAAATCGGGGTCTCTGCATTTTGCTTGTGTTACATGTGATGAATTGTTTATAATGTTGTGTTGTCATGTTTTGGGGTCTAGTTATAACCCTAGGTTAGGCCTGAGCTAGGGCTAAGAATTTTGTTTTGGCATTTAGGGAAATGGAGCTAGGTAAGTTAGGTGTTAAAAGTAATTATCGGAGGATTAGACACAAGGATTACCCTAGTAAAGTGGTCAAGGAGGCGCTGCTAAAGTGTTAGGTAAGTGATGCCACAAGGGAGAGCAAGGAAGCTTGGGTTCGAGCTGCAGAAATCCCTCTCTGCTTATTCCTTTTTGACGCCAAAGCTGAGGGAGTGGAGTCCTCAGGATGGACTCTCTTGGAGAAGTGTTGAAGGAGTCAACACATTTGAAAGGTGTGGTTGAGAGAAATTGGAGGAGTTTGATGAATTCAAACTCATTTGATTTGGTGGTCAGGAGAATTTCAAGGAGTAAAAGAAGGGATTAAGCTGGGAGGTGGCTTAGCCGAATGGTTGAAGTGGCTATGGGAGCTTGGAGTATTTGGTTGGTGTGTGGGGAATGGTGTGCCGATTTTGGGTGTGTTGGTTTTGGAGAGGAATAAGCATTCGGCTAGGTAAGAAGCATTAGAGGGCTTGCATTCGATTAGTTTCTTCTTTTTTTTTTTTCCTCTCCTCTCAAGAAGGTCATAGCCGAATCCTCTTTAGGCTCTTTTCTTTTGTTTTGGTGCCAAGCCGAAATCATCTTATTACCTCTCTTGCAATTTCTTTCTTCTTCTTTTAATCTCCTAATGCCGAAACTCTATAACCATTTTCTCCTCTTCTTTTTCGGTTTACCCATTGTTAGCCGAAACCATTGCATCTTCTTCTCCAATTCTTTCTATTCCATCTTTTCTGCTCTCAAGCCTTTTGTGTCGAAAACTCTCCCTTTCCCTTTGACCGAATCTTTCCTTTCTTTTTCATTTTCTTCTTCTAATTTTTACCATCTTCAAAAGCTTGTCTCTTTTTGTGTTTTCTTCTTGGCCGAATACCCTTAGCCTCATTTTCTTCTCTTCTCTCGGGTTCTGATTTATTTGAAGTGCCGAAAGCTATTCTTCTTTTGGGTGATAGTTGAATCTTCTGGTAAGGGATCTCTTCTTTTCTTCTTGACTGATTTGGTTATGCCGAATCTCTTCTTGCTTCTCTGTTGATACTTTCTTCAATCATGGTTAATCGGGTTTTAAACTTCACTTTTGTCCTATGTGGTAGCCGAAACTCCTAGCATCAACAGGGGGTGCCGATCATTGGTGTTGAATAGCCGAATCTATCATTAGGGTAAGGGGCGACTAACTCATGTGGTTTTCGGGATTTATGATTATGGCCGAATGGCCTTTAGACTCAAATGATGTGGTAATCGATTGCATGGAGGGCTATAGCCGAATACAATGAACCTTCGGGATTTGGTGGTCGATCTAGGTAAGGTCTTAATGTTTCAAGATCCAGCTCTTAATTGTTCAAAAGCCGAGGGCTAACTGTTTCCATGTGATAGTGGGTGGCCGATTGCAAGGGAGAAGCATCGCAGAGTCTCGGGATTTGGTTGGAAACCAAATCGGCACCTAGGTAAGGGATTAGCTTCATGCGACATATCCTTCGGGTTTTCTAATAGAGCTAAATAGGCTTTTTAACTACTGACAAGGTGTTGGCCGATTGTAGGAAAGGGAAACAACGCTTCAGGATTTCGCTAGATTCGAGTAGTTTCGGGATTCTTACTTAGCTCTGCGATTAGTCAGGTGTGTAAATGCTTACACACTTTATTAGTATAATGATGCTTATTATGTTACTCTATAACCATTGGTATTAGTGACTTGCCTTGTGGGCATGAGCTTGGATCCCGGGTAAGTCCCCTGTTATGTGATTTCTGCTATACATCACTATGACTTGTTAAATGCTATGCTATGCCCTAAATGCATGATACATGATATTATGACACGTATGATATGAGCATGATGATGATGGAATTGATGAGAGGAGGGGGATGATTTATTTGGACTGTCACCAGTGGTTTTGACCACAAGATGGGTTGGCCCCATCATTTGATTTGTGACTACGGTCACCAGTGGTTTTGACCATACTATTATTATTTGTGACTAAGTCCCAGTGGTTTTGACCACCAGTGGTTTTGACCACACTATTGATATTTGTCACTACGGTCACCAGTGGTTTTGACCACATATGGATATTGTGACTCGTCCTAGTGGTTTGGTACCATAGTGGGTTGGCCCCACATGATTATTCCGGGATTGTCATCGGTGGTTTTGACCACACGATGGGTTGGCCCCATCACTTGATTTGTGACTACGGTCACCAGTGGTGTTGACCACAACGATATATTTGTGACTTCGGTCACCAGTGGTTTTGACCACACGGGGTAGTTAAAGGAGATTGGATGGTTAGGTTATGGGTTGCATAATCTGCATGTTTTACTGATGATCTGTGTAAGTGCTTGAAATATTGGGGTTGGGGAGTTATACACTGAGTCTTGGTGACTCACCCCTTCCCTTACATTTTGCAGATGAGGCATAGATCGCGGATATGGAGCCGAGGAGGACTCGAGGTGGCCATGCATCTTAGTTTGGTTTTGGACATCAATCTTCTATTTCATTTTTATTAGCTCTCTTTTAATTTGGTTTTGGGTTTGTAATAAGGCCGCTAGTATTATTTTGGGGATTATATTATTCACATAATGGATTTATGGACTTGGAAAATTAACCGGTAAAAAGCAATGTTTTCAAAACTATAACTCTTTCGGGTTTTAAAGACGTTACCATCGGGTAACAAAGTTCACAAAATAATAGGGTAACTCGAATGCTTTTATAACTTAAATTTTCAAACAACTTCAAAAGCAAATGGTTTTTAACTTAACTATACTCGACACACTCAGTTTTTAATAAATACTAAACGTTTTCTAAAATTTGTAGAATCAAGTGAATTTTTCTAGCATAGGTTTAAAACAACCTTTACATCACTTTAACAACTTTTAAACGATCAAAGAGTCTCTTGGAAAATTTCCCGACACATTTGTGTTTTCAAACTGTTTTCACTCCGTAACATGCCAGATTCGGTCGTGGTGTGTTGACCGGGTTTGGGGTGTTACAAGGTTAGACGTACTGGAGGACTCGGAGGTGGCCACACTACGAGCAGTTTCAGATTTTTGTATACTACTTATTTTTATTTTATTTTGGGTTCATATTTTGTAATAAGGCCTCTCTTAAATTTAGGTTTTTAGTTTGGGATTTTTAGTTTTTTATGTTTTAAATATGCTCAACATTTGATCGCGGTTTTCCAAAACAAGATCAGTTTTCAAAACACTTCGTTTTCGCAACTAAGTTGTAAATATCACGTTTTCATAAGTCAATTGTTTTAAATTAAGCTTCCGCATCAAACAAGGTTTTGAAGGTAGTGACTTCTTAATAAATGTCGATTATTAATAACAATCGCAAAATGGGACTTTAGTTTTTAAATATCAAGAAGGGTTTTCAATGAAAATGCGGTTTTCGAAAAACACCTCAATGTGACACGCCAGATTCGGGCCTTACTTCTAGGCCGAGTTTGGGGTTTTACATTGACAATTTTGAATAAATGCCAAAAATTGGATCATTAATGGTGGATTTCAGGATTTTGAATGAAAATGATGTTTTAAAGAGTTTTTCAACTTGTTTTAAAGTTATTAGAAGGTTTGTAAACTTCCCTTAAAGTTTTATTAAATAATTCCAAAATTTTAATGAATTTTCGTGAAAGTTTGTCATAGTATGTCAATATTTCAGAACCATGAATCTGTGTAGTTTTGTGTAGTTTGAAGGTTGAGAATTGTTCTTGGATGTATAATGAGTCAATTGGAATCAGTTTAATGTGATAGGAATGAGTAGATGTTGAGATTTTTACGTTTTGGCTAAGCTAATCAAAATTTCAATTTCAAGAGAGACTAGTTTAGACTTGTGGTTTTGGTTGATTTAGGTGCGTCTTTGGTTTAATGTTAATTGAGTTTTTTGTATGATTTACTTTGTTGAAGCTTCAGAACCGTTAGGACCTTCTTCAAGTAAAGCGAAAGGCAAGGAAAAGCCAGTTTAAGCTTTTGGCGATAAGGCGAAAGCGCGAACGGTGAGTGTTTGGAATCACTGCTTGTATACACGATTCATAGTGTTAACTGGGGATTTAGGAGTAGCCTAAACCTCTACTCTAAGTTCCAAGTGTAATCTTTCTCATACCTTTGCTTAATTTGTGAAATATGCGATTGTAGCAATCAATATAGAAAGCCACCAATGTCCACCATGAAAGGGCTGCTAATTGCCTTGGTGCAATGCTGTATTCAGTTAGCATGGCACAAAAGAATGGATTGAGTGGCAAATGGAAACCAATTTCTAGTAGAATCAGAGGTACGATGAAACCCATGGTGTTGTCACTCAAACGACAATGTTGGGGTCATTGAAAATTATAAGCAAAGTTTGGGTCTTGGATACCCCAAACTCTTAAATACCAATTCATTTCTTCTTGGATAGTGCTACAGTTGAGCATCTTTGTCTCTACCTATAGTGGTGTATTTTTGAGTTCTTGGGGTCCAAATGGAATGAGATTTTTGGGTGTGATTTTTTTTTTGGCATGGCCTCAATCCCTTCCTCTAGTTGTGGTTTGAACCATTTTGTGTGAAGGTACTGCAATAAAAGGAAATGAAAGAAAGAAAAAGAGTTACCTTTTGGGAAAATATGAACCTGAAGATGAAGAATGCATAAAGATTAAACAGATTGATTTTGCAAAAGTGTTTGAAAGAGTGTTTGTGTCTCTATTTTATAGAAACAACTTGTGCAAGAAGTTTATTTTGTGGAGATCATTCGAATCTTCCAATATAATGTTTGCTGGAAAATTGGGTTTGAAAAATGCAACGGAAAATAAATTTAGGGAAAAACAAAGTTTTAATTCTTTTTTCCAAAACAAAAACTTGGTTGTGATATCTAAAGTAATAAACACTTAATGAAAATTGTACATTTTCTATTCATCTAGGATGAACGCTTCAACCGAGTAGTCTTCACCGCTATCCTCAAGCTCAAGTTTGCCAAGTGCAGGCTTTCTTCGAATAAAAAATTCAAAAAAATTACCAATGGAGTACTTTCGCAATTTCTCTAAATTTTTTGGCCAACCTGTTAATAAGAAAAATATCTCTAGAAATTTTCTGATATAATTTCTTCAGAGAATTTTCTCTCTATAACTTTCTTTTGAATTCAATGTGTGTCAAAAAATAATGACCCAAGGCTCTTTTTGTATAGGGAGAGTTTAGAGAGTTCAACTATTATTAAATTTAATCACTTTAATATTAAATTAATATAATATTCATCAAGATAAATATTATATTAAATTTAATATTAAATCTTATTAAATTAGTAGAATATTTGTCTACAAAATAAACATTAAATTAAATTTAATATTAAGATAATCACTTTACTATTAAATTAATAAAATAAATATTAAATTTAAGTTAATATTAATTATATTAAAATAATATTATTTTTCAAATAGTTAATCTGAAATCAAATTTTTTGGTAGAGCCTGTAACACCCCTTACCCGTATTCGACACCTGAACCGGGTACGAGGCATTACTGTACTTAACTCACTCAATCATACAATATCGATCCTTAAGGACTTCATTTCAAATTAAAACTTTTCATTCGGGACCATAATGTTTCTATTATAAGTCTACGAGACCCTAAACTTGCACCCAGAACGATTCGGGACCAAACTGGAAACTTTGAACACGGAAAAATTTGACACAAAACAGGGCCACACGCCCGTGGGAAGGAAGGTACACGCCCGTGTGGCTTATCGCATGCCCGTGTTCCACACCTGTGTGGATTTATTTTTCAATTCGAACCTACAGGGTTTTCACACAGCCTGACACACACCCGTGTCCATAGCCCTGTTCCTCACACGGCCATGACACGCCCGTGTCTTCACCCGTGTGTGAAAACCTTGACATTCTATTTATGACGTCATCACCTCAATAAGGTCACACGGCCAAGGCACACGTGTAACAGTCCGAATTTGACCCTAATCGGAACGGTGGTTTCGGGACCACGAATCCGAGTTCGAAAAATATTTAAATATTATATTTTGTGCTTATTAGATGTGAATTAATGTGTGTGAAAGTTTCGTAGGAAAATTTAATCGTTTGCGTGTTTAATTTAGAAAAAGGACTTAATCGCATAAAAGGTTAAAGTTGCAAACTAAAGTGAAATGCACTAATTTGAGTGTGGCTTTTTAACATGAGGTGTTAAAAGGGCAATTAGCCAATTCTAAAAGTTAGTGGACGGCTAAAGTCCAATTTGCCATTATGTTATGTTTAAAAATATTATTAATTATAAGGTTAAATAGGTAAATTATTAAACACCATAATATATGTTAATTAAAAACATGGACTAAAAGTTTGTCTTCATCATTTGGCTATCGAAATAAGAAAAGAAAAAGCTTAGGTTAAAAGCTTGAGCATTCGGTCATGGTGGAAGCTTGATTTAAAGGTTAGTTTGACTTCGGTTTTTGATAATTTCTACGTTTTTGAGATCGTTGCTTCGAACATTAGTTGACCCATGTTAGAATTTTTAAATTTAAGCATGCTTGATGTTCGGCCATTGACATGTTCTTGTGGTTGTTGATGTTTGATGATTTTATATTAAAGATATGTTAAATATAAGCATGTTTTGTATTGGAAATTTTAGTGAATTTGAGTATTGGGCTAAATTAAAAAAATGAATTTTTGAGGGGGCTAAAATGCAAAATAAATGAAAGAAATGGACTTGTATAGTCCCTATGAATATTCGGCCCTAAGGTATTATAGTGAAAATTTGTGTATTTTGTGTTTTGTTCAATTAGAATTAAATTGTAAAAATGTGAAACATTAGGGGTAAAATAGTAATTTGCTTGTCTATGTGTTTTGGGACTAAATTGAAATGAAATGTACTTGAATGAGCTAAATTTTAATGTGTTTAGATCAAGAACAAAGAAAAACGGATTTAGATCGGGGAAAGGCGAAGGTTACCGAATAGCCGGTCTACGTTGTCCGTCGACAGTCGGGGTAAGCTCTTAAGCAAAAATATGTCACAGGATTATTTATGAGCATTGTAATTGATGAAATTTAGTAATTTTGTGCATAAATGTATGTGATAGCCGAATATGGGTATAAGGTTGAGTTGAAATTAAATTGTTAATTTTAATATGAATAAGCCTGTTCGGTTTGAAATGTGAAGTTAAAATGAAGTATATTTGATGTTTGTGACTTAGCATTAAGGGATGTGTATTGAATGGATAATTGTGTTGATTATTTAGGGCTTAATGCCTAGCAGGCCTTGTGCCGGTGATCTATTTCGGGCTTAATGCTTAACAGGCCATGTGCCGGTGATTTATATCGGGCTTTATGCCTAGCAGGCCTCGTGCCGGTGTATTATTTCGGGCTTATTGCCTAGCAGGCTTAATGCCGGTGATATGTTATAAGCGGAGAATCTGAGAATCAAGCAAGTTGAGACATATCTATATAATGCTATGTGCTACAAGCTCGGGTAAGAGTTAGCTTATTATATTAGTAAGGAATGTGGTAAAGTAGTTTGTAAATGTTCGAGTTAAGTGTGATGTAATGAAGTTGATGATACAAAATGTAATTTATTTTGTGATATTGAGCTTATCATTGATAGGTATGAATTATATATATATATATATATATGTGAGATTAAGGCATTTACATGTGTTTACATCACTTGAAGTTTCGATTATAATTGAGAAGGGCAATGGTAAAAGAGTTTAGTAATGCGAATAAAAAAAATGAATATGAGATCGTTATTTATGACATGTTCACTTGACTTGGAATGTACGAATGCATATGATATTCATATGATTAGATAATGTATATGTTCATGGTAGTAAAGTGTTAATTTTTAAGTTAAGGGCATTGAGGGTATTCGGCCATGAATAATTTACTTATATAATGCTTATATTCATTGCTATGAATTTATTTATTAAAAGTTTAAATGTTTGAATATTAAATTGTACTTGCTTAAGACTTACCAAGCTAGTAAGCTTACTCCGTGTGTGTTCAATGTTCTGTTTTTTTTTAGATTTGGTCAAGCTACGGGCTCGAGAAATCGTCAGCAGAGTCATCCACTCTATCATCTTTTTGGTACACCTTTAGTTTGGTTTATTTTGGATAAAGGCATGTATAGGGTAATTAATGTCCTTGTTTGAATTGGAAACTTGAATAATATATGTATTATAGTCATACGAATATGGCTTTTATTTTGTGTTTTGATGAGGATACATATGGTTTTCTTTTTAATGACTAGATGATGCATATGGTTATGTCATTGTGATGCAAAAGTAGTAAGGATTTGCTTACTTTATATTCGGCCATGGTCTTCATGTTTATAATTGGTACGTATAAAACATTTGGTATATATATATTTGCATATATGACATTTAGTATGATTAAATTGGGTTAGACATAATGGATATAACCGAATAGGTAGTTATGTATTGGTTAATTGTATGAATTTTGATTAATTATTTGATCATTCGAATTTAGTGTATTTATATTTGTTATTTATGCTAAAATGCTTAAAATGATTATAGACTATTTGATAATCTAGTAATGAAATAAGGTGGTATAATATATGGTGAGTTGGTATATGTATGATGTTTTGATTACAAAGCAAACGAATTTAGTATGATATGAACTGTTGTTTATGTTCTTAAATGTACCATAAGATCATATAAATATTCGATGCATGTACCTTATAGACATCTTAGATTCAATTATATGCAAGCAAATGAATTCATGTGAGCTTTGATTTGATTAGTTATTTGACTCAATCTATGATTTTGGGAATTGATAAATGTATGAATTGCGATAAATGCCTGGGATGTTCTAATTTTAGCTCGGTAATGCCTCATAACCCTAATCCGACGACGATACGGGTTAGGGGTGTTACAACACGCCCGTGTCCTTAGGCCTTCTGTCGAATTAAAATCCTAATCTCAAGTGCAGACTTCACATGGCCCGGGCACATGCCCATGTCTTAGGCCGTGTCTCCCACACGGTTGAGACACACATCCGTGTCTCAGCCCGTGTGTTTACTACTAGGTTTTCTGACTTGTCAATCTAGCATGCATGGGGACACACGGCCTATCAACACGCCCATGGGGCTGATCGTGTGTCACACGCGGCCTAGACACACGCTCGTGTGTCTACCCATGTGGACATTTATAAGGTTATCTACCAAGCCAAATGCCACCCTACAAAGCAACCATACTTATACCAATTCAATTCAACATACATCATGACCATAAGGCACTTCTAAGAACTCAAAACCAATACATCCACACAAGCATGCACTTCATAAATTTCATCATCATTGAATATATGAACTCGTCAAGTATTGGCCAATTTCCAATGACCATTTACAAAATGAATTGAACAACATTAATAGCCAACACTTTGGCTAACAAATATGACATAACAAAATGACCAAGTCCTATACATGCCATACTCAAAATAAATTTAACTTTGCTATACCAAATAGAGGTTGATAGTGTGATTTCGAACTCCGACGTCACACGATCCCCGAGCTAGCTAGGCGATACTACAAGGAAAAGGGAAATGAAAGGGGTAAGCATAAAGCTTAGTAAGTTTCCATGAAATAAATAGCAACATAAAGGCTCGTAATGTTATCCATCCATTGCATTGAATAAAAACATAAAGTCTCAAGCACAATGCCATAACTTACTCAAACTTACTCTTACCCATTTTCATGTCATGTCACATATAGTAAACATTTCTCGTGAATTACTCACATGTACCTGTATCACTTCATCACATAGCTTTAGCACTAATCTCATCTCTATTATAAGCTTAACTATTTACCCCATTGAATCACTTGGGATACTAGAAGATACATAATCATCATCATTCACATAAATATGACGCCAATGCCACATCCCAGATATGGTCTTACATGGGTTCACCTCTAGATGCCGATGCCATATCCAAGATATGGTCTTATACGGTATCTCATATCGATTGTCGATGCCATATCCCAGATATGGTCTTATACGATTTTCATATTTGATGCCGATGCCATATCCCAGATATGGTCTTATACGGGATCTCAATTCAGTTCCGAGGTCATATCCCAGACATGGTCTTACTCGGGACCTTACCAATCTCATGTCTCAATAATGATATCCTCTCACTTCTTAAAGTCCAACTGAGACTTCAACATCATTATTCAATTTCATAGACCCACCGCCGCTAACCATTTTTTGACCACCAGAATGTCATTGTCGCAGCCGCCGACTGTAACACCCTATACCCAGCCCAAGCGTCGAGCACGAATATCAGGATATCACACCACCGTCACACATCATAAGTATTACAAATGGTCTTGTTATTAAGTAGACATCTTCCAATTTAGCTTTTGAATATTACAAGTCACACATATTCCAGTCATCATTAAAACATGCACAACATTCATCAAACAAACTTAAAAAGAGAATTAAACATGCTTTTAGAACACCAAACAAAAATTCAGAATTATTCACGTAGGTATCGATACTAAATCAAAGGTATTGATATTTCTTTCAAATGATATAGATACTGCTTGGAAAATCAATACCAAAACAACATTCTGTTTCTTGCTTAAAATCAAAATCTCAGAATTTACCGGTACCTTTCATAAAGTATCAATTATTCTACCCCGAGTATCAATACTCGTGATATGGTATCAATATCAAATTATGTTACTAACTTTCTGCACTTTCAAAAATCATGGAGGTATCATTTTTAAAACATGAATATCGATACTTCTACTCTAGACCACAAAAATTCAGTAGTTTTAAGACATATAATCCATTCAAAATTGTAACTACTCAACATGCAACTTTTACCTTATCAAGTAATCACCAAAATGACCACAATAATGGTTCAATCATCAAAAACTGTCCTAGTAAGCAAACGATATAACAAGAATAATATCCATAAATGCTAAGAACAAATAAGCTATGAAAGCGATCAAAACATTACGGCAAAGTTCATGCAACAATTCTATCTCATTATTCAACGTCCATTGACCATACATACCGTTCATGGCACTTCAACATAGCAAATATTCAACCCAAAACAATATCAATGAAATAAATTATAACATCCATCAAAAGTACTAGAGAACTAAACCCATAAAATATCATGAGGACCACAATAATAATTTATCAAAGTCTAACCACATTTCCATATCCCCACAGTTCAAAGAATAATATTAATACCATCTACTCAAATACTAAAGTCTAACTTGGATCACTTCTGTAACACCCCAAACCCGGCCCATTCACTACGACCGAATTTGAAATGCCACTGCGGAAAACTTTCAAAAATATTCTTACTTAAAAGTAAAAATCGTTAAAAATTTGTTGCCTTTAATAAAACATTTTTGTAATTTAAAACATTCTAAATAAAAATTAAGTTGTTATAAAAATATACCGGATTCAAAACTTTGATATGACTTTTGGGATATAAACATTTTTTTTAAAATTAAACTTTCAAAGTATTAACTTAATTATAAGTTCAACTTAAACATAACAAAATTCAAATAATCAAATACTTTAAGGCCCTTATTACAACAAATGGATATTTAAAATACTGAAAACATAAATTATATAACATAAGGAAAGAAACTTCTTCTGCATGGGCCACCTCGTATCCACTCCAAACCCAGTCCAAGCATCACCTGCGATGTTAATAAAATTGGGTGAGTCATACAGACTCAGTGTGCATTTAGTCCACTGAATTCCACCCACATGTCAAACCACATATTTACCCATACTTCAGATATCAATGCACTTAATCACAAGATTTCACTCATTGGGCTTGGCCCATAATCAGATCACATACCAGATAATAATTCAACTTGTTCACATAATTCCATGATTTGGGCTTGGCCCATATCCATACCACATTTCGTATAATAACATATTTAACCACGCATTTCCACATACTGGGCTTGGCCCATTACCACATTTATCCACTTCACTTACTGGGCTTGGCCCATTTCACATTAATTCACATAGCATATTGGGCTTGGCCCATTTCCACATTTATTCATATCACATGTTATGCAATCATGAAGCCCAACCCAGCCTAGGGTCCATCCTCTACACACCCCCGTATCCAGCCTACCACACACCAGGGGATTATTAAATCACCCTCCCCTTTTTACTCCAATAAGGCAACAAATGCCGTCCACGCGAACTTAATCGCAAATAATCCACAACGCGACCTCAGTCAACGTCAATCCACGATGTAGCCGAAGCTATCATCAAAACCACGATGAGCATAAAGCCATCAGTAACCACGATATGGCACATAACTGATATCAACCACGATGAGGCACAGAGCCATTCATCAAACCACATACTCGAAGTACACCCTGTCCTTCTTTCATATCATATGCCACCCATGCACATGCAACATAAAATAATGCCATGATGATAATGCATGTACATGTTATTTTACATATTATCACATATTCAGAACAATAGTCACATTTCATCAGATTTGGTACTTACCGGATTATTGACATACCCCTTGAGGGTATCCATATCACAATTTCCACTGCACTAATTAGCACATTCATAACACACATACAGATATCACATACAATCATAAACCCGGAAAACAGTAGGCTAACTACACACCTGATCACTTGGAGAACTATGCTTTCGATACTGATGCTATGACTAAGCGATACTACGGCTATCTGCCTACTTTCTTGTTCTGACGCTGGCCCACACCCCGGTGGCCACTCTCGCACTGCAGAAACGGATCTCTTCTTGAACTTAGGGATAGGGACTACCCCTTGTCCTCCTTGACTGGTATTCGCCTCCATAACGATACTTAATCAGATCAAACGGTTAATCACTACTACTTTAATATATCAAATCAAATCTACACTTACTAAATATCCTTACCGAAATAAATCTTGAATCCCGAAAGCTTGCTATGCACTTCTGTCGATTTGTCCCTAGAAACCAAGGTACACAATCGGTCATCACTTATACCAAATATATGGCCTCAAACCTGATATCAACACTTCCTTACCTTGCTTTCTTTGATGAATCAAATCCCGAAAACTCCTTAGCACACCCTTACCGTTAGCTACACAACAAAAACACTTATTATGGCACTAAAGCCATTCAGCCATCTCACATAAATCTAAGCCCACTCATGGTTTCGGGACATCCATGAAAAGAAGAATAAAACCGATTGCTTAAAGAAATACTTACCACTATCGCTTCCTTGGAGAGACAAAAGAGAAAAGTCGACAGCCCCTCCTTTAGAGATTCAGCTTTTGAGAACAACAATGGTGGTTCGGCACTTTATGATCTCAAGAGAAGAAAGGAGAAGAAGAAAGTTATAAGATTCGGCTAAGGCTTTAAATCACAAGAAATATTCAGCTACAAGGGAATTTGGGGTTGGAAGAAATAAAAAGATGAATAAGGGAAAAGTAGAAGAATTTCGGCAATGGAGATTAAAAGATGAACAAACAATTTCGGCACTTAGAAAATTCAAGAAAGAAAGAAATATAAATGGCTTTTGCACAAGAGGAAAAAAGACACAAGCAATGGGGAAAAGAAACTAAATTCGGCTACCATATCCTTGCTATTATCAAACTCCTTGATAATCTCCTCTATTATCACCTTAACAAATAAAATCCATCACATTATCCCTTATCACATCCTTGATAATCACCTATATTATCTCTACATCACTTACTCAAAATAAATAAAAATAATTAACAATTTATCTCCTCATTTATCTCCTATTATCCCTTCTTTATCACCTAAAAAAATAAATAAAATAAATAAAACCAGATTTATCCTACCTTAGCCGAAAAATAATAGGAGAATTAAAATCCTCCTCCAATTGAAAGTCCCAAGTGCCGTCCACTTTCTTCCAACTCTACCTTGACACAAAAGCAAAATAAAAACACTCCCCTTGCTGCTCACAAGCCTCGAACCCGAGACCTAGAGCCCTTTTGACGCAAGCTGCAGGTAACGCCCCAAGCCACTCTGCCAAGGCGCTGTTTGTGATATGGTACACCCAGAATTTCTTTTAAGACCTCTTTCCCTAGCTCCCCCTTGTCTTAACGCCAAAAACAAAATAAAAACACGCCTCTCTGCTGACAACCAGACTCGAACCAAAGCCCTTGCTCAAGGCCTTAAGTAGCGCCTTGCAGCCACTTTACTAAGGCCTGTCTTATGCCAAAAACGCCTACAATTTTTCCTTAAAGCCTTCTTAGCCCAGTTCCCCTTTTTGGCGCAAAAATAAAAGTCTCTAATGCGTCCCACGTTGCTCGAACCTCTTCCCTCCTGCACTCCCTTTGACGCAAGCCTCCCTGCACCTTAAGTGGCGTCCCTTGCCAATTTGCCACACGGTTCCTTGTGTCCTAAACTCCCCAAAACTTTTCTTAAGGCCCCTCCAGCCCACTCCCCTTTTTAACTTAAAATCTAATTATTTTCCCAAAGCTTTCATCTTCATCCTAGAGTTCTAAAAACTCTTAAAATACCCCCAAACACACTTAAAGCCTACTAACACTTGAATTAAGCACCAAACGCATAACCCCTAATTTACGATATTACAGTTCTACCCTCCTTAAAAAAAATTTTGTCCTCGAAATTACTTACTATCAAACAATCGTGCATCCAAGCTCACCACACCGGCTACTGCTGCGCACTCTGATCTTAACAAAACTAACACATTTCTTAGATACTAACTCAAGGTTCGCATTCAAGATTCCATACACTTCACTAGCATACAAACACGAACTATTTCTATAACAACCAAGTCAATAAAGAGATTCCAGGATTAGGGAACATACCCGATCCTATATGGTCCCACTTCCTCCTCGCTACGACTGATTGCCTAAGCCAACCTTGGTTGCCTTGCATCAGAACCTTCAGCACCTCTGCTTGGTGTTCCACGACCTTGACCTCGAGCCCTATCCATCACTAGAGGACATTTCTTAACCAAATGAGCCTTAGATCCACACCGGAAACATTCCTTATTATTTCCCCAACATTCTCCTACATGAGCTCTCCCACATTGAGCACATAAACGATTCCGATTCTCAGCAACTGGTACAGGTGCTCGCACAAAATTCTCAATCCTTGGCCTTTTCTAAAAATCTCCAGATAATTCTGACGATCCAAAGCATCTCTTATTTCGGTTCCTATTCTTTTCTCGGTTCTGTCTCACAGTCCTCTTAACTTCCTCAGTGATCCGAGCTTTCTCCACTAGAATCGCAAAATCTCATTCTCTCTGCGAAGCGATCAACACTCGCAGCTCATCCCGCAATCCGTCTTCAAATCGAACACACCTTTCATAATCAGTAGCCACGATTCCTTTAGCATACTGACTTAGCCGCACAAATTCTGCTTCATATTCCGCTACCGACATACTTCCTTGTACCAAGCTTAGAAACGCCTTCCTTTGCGAGTCTAAATAACTAGCTCCAACGTACTTTCCTTCGAACTTAACCTTAAAGTACTCCCAATCTACCCGATCTGCCGGGGTACCTTGTCTGACAGTGAGCCACCATCGATAAGCTTCATCTCGGAGTAGCGAAACAGCACCCTTAAGCTTTTCCTCAGCAGTTTAATCCAAATCATCCATAATCTTTTCAACTGCTTCTAACCAATACTCCGCCACGTTCGGAGCTACTCCAGACACTCCTCTAAAAATCTCGGCTCCGTTTGACTTAAGTCTTTCAGGCACTGATTTCCGAGCTCCATTGCTCACATTGGCTCCTGCGACTCGCTCTAGCACTCGCAGCATAGCTAACGATACTGCATCATCTCCTCCAGTCTGATCTTGATCCTCCGCGCCCACAAACGGCGGCGGCACATCACTTTCTGACCCATGACCAGACCCTACTGGTTCCGATACAGTCATTCTACCTCGACCATGTCCACTAGAACTCATGTCTACCGTCGAGATTTAATCTGATTAAAAAGTTTTATGCATTAGTAATTTTGTTTCACTGTTTATCCCGCGAACAGTTTTATGAAAAGATTTTGTTAGTGGTTCTTTCGATCAATCAAAGTTTCAGTTTAAGCTTTTATTCTAATTCAGAGAATCACACATTCATATTCATATTCATCCATCTCAATAGAGACACATTCATTCATTCACATCATTCAACACACTATTATGGGCATTCTTGTCCATTCCCAACCCAGGGGTAATTTCTTCATTTTTCCTATAAGGGTATTTTGGTAATAAATCAGGGTCAATTCAGAAATGTTCTACAAATCAAAGGTATTTCAAAATTTACAAACCTCGGGGGTTATCTTGAAAATTTGTTTTCCAAATCAAAGGTGTTGCAAAAATTTCAGAAATCGGGGTTATTTTGGTAATTTTGGAAGTCAAGTAAATTTTCCCAAATCAGGGTATCTTGCTATTTTGAAAATTAGGGTGTTCGGCATTTTATGAAATAAGAATATTTTTACAAAAGTCGAGGGTAACCTGGTAATTTTTATAAACCAAGGGCATTTTTGTAATTTTACCACCAGGGGTATTTTAGTAATTTTCATAAATCAAGAATATTTCAGAAAAAAAATTATGGAATAGCTTTTATAAATCAAAAAGGTAATTTAGTGATTTTAAAAACTAGGGTTTTTATAAAACAGTATGGCTAGTCCCTTTCAGGTTTTAATTATCGGGTTTAGCCCGTGAACCAGTCCTCTTGGTTAGGGTGAACCGTAGCTACGCACCAGGTAGGATTCGAGTAAAGAGGAGGTGAGTCACTAGGACTGCTTAAGTACCAAGCTCTTACCGAATCCACTCCTAGACATGCGCACAATGGTTGCCACACCTTAACTCGGCGACTTAGTTCACAGGTTTGTTTGGTTGTTCTTAAGTCTTATGCATGTGTTTGAGTGCACTAGCCCTAGGGTTCAATAGCCCTAGTCTTCTAATCTACGAGCCCAAACAAGCCCATAACATTCACTATATAAATCACTTCAATAGTCAGAGGTACTTACCTGGTGGACTTCGGGTCGGAGATACAGGTGCCATGCCAGAAAACCTGAAAAATTTCATGAAAAACCCATATTTTTGAAAAGCCCATCTTTGAAAATGTTTTTGGGCCCAAAACCCTCCAAGCCGAGTTTTCAACCGGGCTCTGATACTAAACTGTAACACCCCAAACCCGGCCCATTCACTACGACCGAATTTGAAATGCCACTGCGGAAAACGTTTGAAAATATTCTTACTTAAAAGTAAAAACCGTTAAAAATTTGTTGCCTTTAATAAAACATTTTCGTAATTTAAAACATTCTAAATAAAAATTAAGTTGTTATAAAAATATACCGGATTCAAAACTTTGATATGACTTTTGGGATATAAACATTTTTTTAAAATTAAACTTTCAAAGTATTAACTTAATTATAAGTTCAACTTAAACATAACAAAATTCAAATAATCAAATACTTTAAGGCCCTTATTACAACAAATGGATATTTAAAATACTGAAAACATAAATTATATAACATAAGGAAAGAAACTTCTTCTGCATGGGCCACCTCGTATCCACTCCAAACCCAGTCCAAGCATCACCTGCGATGTTAATAAAATTGGGTGAGTCATACAGACTCAGTGTGCATTTAGTCCACTGAATTCCACCCACATGTCAAACCACATATTTACCCATACTTCAGATATCAATGCACTTAATCACAAGATTTCACTCATTGGGCTTGGCCCATAATCAGATCACATACCAGATAATAATTCAACTTGTTCACATAATTCCATGATTTGGGCTTGACCCATATCCATACCATATTTCGTATAATAACATATTTAACCATGCATTTCCACATACTGGGCTTGGCCCATTACCACATTTATCCACTTCACTTACTAGGCTTGGCCCATTTCACATTAATTCACATAGCATATTGGGCTTGGCCCATTTCCATATTTATTCATATCACATGTTATGCAATCATGAAGCCCAACCCAGCCTAGGGTCCATCCTCTACACACCCCCGTATCTAGCCTACCACACACCAGGGGATTATTAAATCACCCTCCCCTTTTTACTCTAATAAGGCAACAAATGGACGCGAACTTAATCGCAAATAATCCACAACGCGACCTCAGTCAACGTCAATCCACGATGTAGCCGAAGCTATCATCAAAACCACGATGAGCATAAAGCCATCAGTAACCACGATATGGCACATAGCCGATATCAACCACGATGAGGCACAAAGCCATTCTTCAAACCACGTACTCGAAGTACACCCTGTCCTTCTTTCATATCATATCCCACCCATGCACATGCAACATAAAATAATGCCATGATGATAATGCATGTACATGTTATTTTACATATTATCACATATTCAGAACAATAGTCACATTTCATCAGATTTGGTACTTACCGGATTATTGACATACCCCTTGAGGGTATCCATATCACAATTTCCACTGCACTAATTAGCACATTCATAACACACATACAGATATCACATACAATCATAAACCCGGAAAACAGTAGGCTAACTACACACCTGATCACTTGGAGAACTATGCTTTCGATACTGATGCTATGACTAAGCGATACTACGGCTATCTGCCTACTTTCTTGTTCTGACGCTGGCCCACACCCCGGTGGCCACTCTCGCACTGCGGAAACGGATCTCTTCTTGAACTTAGGGATAGGGACTACCCCTTGTCCTCCTTGACTGGTATTCGCCTCCATAACGATACTTAATCAGATCAAACGGTTAATCACTACTACTTTAATATATCAAATCAAATCTACACTTACTAAATATCCTTACCGAAATAAATCTTGAATCCCGAAAGCTTGCTATGCACTTCTGTCGATTTGTCCCTAGAAACCAAGGTACACAATCGGTCATCACTTATACCAAATATATGGCCTCAAACCTGATATCAACACTTCCTTACCTTGCTTGCTTTGATGAATCAAATCCCGAAAACTCCTTAGCACACCCTTACCGTTAGCTACACAACAAAAACACTTATTATGGCACTAAAGCCATTCAGCCATCTCACATAAATCTAAGCCCACTCATGGTTTCAGCACATCCATGAAGAGAAGAATAAAACCGATTGCTTAAAGAAATACTTACCACTATCGCTTCCTTGGAGAGACAAAAGAGAAAAGTCGACACCCCTCCTTTAGAGATTCGGCTTTTGAGAACAACAATGGTGGTTCGGCACTTTATGATCTCAAGAGAAGAAAGGAGAAGAAGAAAGCTATAAGATTCGGCTAAGGCTTTAAATCACAAGAAATATTCAGCTACAAGGGAATTTGGGGTTGGAAGAAATAAAAAGATGAATAAGGGAAAAGTAGAAGAATTTCGGCAATGGAGATTAAAAGATGAACAAACAATTTCGGCACTTAGAAAATTCAAGAAAGAAAGAAATATAAATGGCTTTTGCACAAGAGGAAAAACGGCACAAGCAATGGGGAAAAGAAACTAAATTCGGCTACCATATCCTTGCTATTATCAAACTCCTTGATAATCTCCTCTATTATCACCTTAACAAATAAAATCCATCACATTATCCCCTATCACATCCTTGATAATCACCTATATTATCTCTACATCACTTACTCAAAATAAATAAAAATAATTAACAATTTATCTCCTCATTTATCTCCTATTATCCCTTCTTTATCACCTAAAAAAATAAATAAAATAAATAAAACCAGATTTATCCTACCTTAGCCAAAAAATAATAGGAGAATTAAAATCCTCCTCCAATTGAAAGTCCTAAGTGCCGTCCACTTTCTTCCAACTCTACCTTGACGCAAAAGCAAAATAAAAACACTCCCCTTACTGCTCACAAGCCTCGAACCCGAGACCTGGAGCCCTTTTGACGTAAGCTGCAGGTAACGCCCCAAGCCACTCTGCCAAGGCGCTGTTTGTGATATGGTACACCCAGAATTTCTTTTAAGACCTCTTTCCCTAGCTCTCCCTTTTCTTAACGCCAAAAACAAAATAAAAACACGCCTCCTTGCTGACAACCAGACTCGAACCAAAGCCCTTGCTCAAGGCCTTAAGTAGCGCCTTGCAGCCACTTTACCAAGGCCTGTCTTATGCCAAAAACGCCTACAATTTTCCTTAAAGCCTTCATAGCCCAGTTCCCCTTTTTGGCGCAAAAATAAAAGTCTCTAATGCGTCCCACGTTGCTCGAACCTCTTCCCTCCTGCACTCCCTTTGACACAAGCCTCCCTGCACCTTAAGTGGCGTCCCTTGCCAATTTGCCACATGGTTCCTTGTGTCCTAAACTCCACAAAACTTTTCTTAAGGCCTCTCCAGCCCAACTCCCCTTTTTAACTTAAAATCCAATTATTTTCCCAAAGCTTTCACCTTCATCCTAGAGTTCTAAAAACTCTTAAAATACCCCCAAACACACTTAAAGCCTACTAACACTTGAATTAAGCACCAAACGCATAACCCCTAATTTAGGATATTACAACTTCCTTAGTATCCCCACACCACTCACACGGCAAACGGTAAATATCTACAATGGTTAGAGAGAATGAGTGAGCTTAAACAAGCTCAGTGAATGTCAAAGTAACCACAAACTATACATAACATCAAAGGTTAAACAAGAGCATACTACAACGCGTACACAACCATATTCTAACCATGCCACAATAACATATTCACGCTTCATTAAACCATAAAACTATCATATACTCTCACGTACGGCTATACTCAACTCATATTCAAATAACTCATTTTTCAATAATTCATCAAGACTAAACAATGTATACATGCTTTAATAACTCACAAGTCTAGCTTATATATTCATATGCATTCACAAGTTAAATGATAATGGTCCAAACTACAATTACATACACAATTTACCATGAGAACATACTAACATTTTCATGAAACTTAAATTAGCTCATTTAGCATATTATTCACATGTTTATGCATCCGTCTTACATCATATTATCACAAAATATAAGATCACATTTAAACGACAATTTGACATTTGAGGCTATGAAACATAAAAGTGGGCTCATCACTACACATTGGATATAGGGATCTCCAACAAACCAAATGACTCGTAGAGTTGAACATATCCTAAAAGTGTAGCACATAGCTAACACTCTCCAACACACCAACATATCCCGGTGAATGGAGCTTAGCTCACATTCCCTTATCTCTCCAAACTATTACGAGGCCTCAATGCCCAAATCACAAAACAAAATGGTGAGTACTCACAATCCTATGGCATGCCAACTATATCCAGTAGTTTCAAGAGATCACAAGGCGAAAATGTAACACCCCAAACCCGGTCAAAACGCTACAACCGAATCTGGTATGTTACAGGAAGAAAGTTTAAAATAAAAAACCATGAGGAAAATTTTCCGCATTAAATCGCCTTTGGTGGAGATTTTAAACAAACGTTTGCTTAGCTAGAGTCAGAATACTGTTTAGGTTTCAAAATCCAAAGTCGAAATTTAAGAAAAATTTTAATGAGCAATCACTTGAAAACATCATTTCATCTTAGTATGTAAAATTTTAAGTTAATTTGTTACTAAAACCCAATCTTGATTAACCAATTATAACATCTTAAAATTTAATTTCTTTTAACTTTAGAAAAACACGCACTTAGATTATTTATTAGGCATGCCATAATGATTAAAGTAAAGTAGAAGAATAAACCAAATTAACGATTAAACGACCTTATTACAATACCAAAATCCAAATCAAAGTGGTAATAATCCAAAATAAATACTAAAGATAAAGATACTTAAAACATTATGCATGGCCACCTCGAGTCCACCTCGGCTCCAAATCCGCGGTCTAAGGATTACCTGCAAAATTCAGCAAAAGGGGGTAAGTCACCGAGACTCAGTGTGTAAATCCCCGTCCCAATGAGCCTTGGGCTCTCACACAAATTCATATATCATGTGCGTATGTAATGCAACCCAACCAACCTATTATGTCCATCCACCATATCTCCTGAATCTACCCAGTATCTGTGGCACCTAGCCACTGGTGGTACCTAACCAGTGGTGGTTCCAAACCACTGGTGACAAATGTCACAGAAGAGAATACGTGGGGCCAACCCACTTGTGGTACCAAACCACTAGTGACAATCCCGTAATGAATATATGTGGGGCTAACCCACTGTGGTACCGAACCACTAGGACGAGTCACAAATTAATGCATATATGTGGTACCAAACCACTGGTGGTTCCAAACCACTGAGACTTAGTCACAAAAGGTAATATGTGGGGCCAACCCACTTGTGGTACCAAACCACTGGTGACAGTCTGAAAGAGTTCATGTTTTCTCCCTCTTCGCATCATACCCCAAGTCTATGCCAATTTTAACAGTTAATATGATATGATCATGCTCTCAAATGCATAACAATCAACCATTTCATTTATACATACTTTTACTCACAACAGAGCATTATGGAACTTACCCGGAGTCTTCGACCCAACCCACGAGGGTATTTTTGAGACCAATATCGTCACTTCGGCTTTTAGACATAACAGTTCATAACATAATTAACGAACAAAGTGTGTGAGAGTGACACACTTGATAACATGTAACACCACGCTCTCTATGTCGACACTATCGCTAAGCGGAACTACTGCTATCTGCCTACGACTCTGCTCTGAAGCCGGCCTATAACCCGGTGGCCAATCTCGAACTGCTGACACTGCTCGCTTCTTAAACTTAGGGATCGAACCCGAAGGTTTACTTCCCTCCCTAACTTGTATGCTTCTTGCATCCATCGAAAAGCCTCGGTCAATAAATCGCTACAAACAAAATGTTTGAATAACCACCCAACTGGGTTAAGGTGACGGATAATAGATAAATCGATTAATAGAACAACTAAGGAAAATCTTCTTACCCAAGTCAGTTGAATCCAGAAGTCAGAAGGCTTGGTTTAAGAAGTTGATCGAACACCTATACAAATACCAAGTGAGATTCGATTTGAAAGAGAACAGATTAAAGGAGATGGCCTTTTGGCCAAAGAAGAAACATGAGCCCTCCTTTCACCATTCGACCATAATACCCACACCACCACTCACCTTTGATTAACTCCCCAAAGATTCGGCACAAGCAGTCAAAGAAGAGAAGATTTGGCTTGGAGATGGTACTCTAAATGAATAAACAAACACAATGATCAGGGGTTCGGTGTCCAGAGAAGAAGAATGACAACAACTCAACAGAGTTTAAAGGAAAAGATTCGACCATGGGTGGAAAAGAAAAAGAAAAGAGAGTAATAAAGATCTTACCAAGATATGGAATGAGAACTCGGCTATGATGAATTATCCAGGAAAAGAAAACAAATGGAGTGATGCTGAGATTGAGAGGTTTCGACTAAGAAAGAAAATGGGGGGTGTAGGTTCGGCTTTTAGTGAATGGAAGAGGAAGCAAGAACCACAACAATGGGAGTCAAGAGGATTTGGCAAGAGAGGAGTTCATGAGAGGAAAAAGAAATAAAAAGGAAATGAGAATGGGGTTAGGGGTTTCGGCTTCTTGATGATGCAAATGAAAAGAAAGAAAAAGAAAAGTGATAAAATGGTAGGAGGGTTCGGCTAAAAGAATGAAATGAGATGAAGTGTAGGGTAAAGTACCTATGGGTTTTCGGCTTCTGAAGATAAGGTAGAGTATCTAAGTTGCTGAAATACAAAAGAGAAAGAGAAAAAAGAACTGGTTTTGGTTTTAGTCATAAAAAAGAAGGAAGAATGCTCCTCTTTAGAAATTTCGGCTACTCAAAGAAATTACCCGAAATGCACCACACTCAACTGCCGAAACAAAACGAAACTAAAGAGCTCAACACCTAAAGCTGACCCTTTGAATTTCGGTACACACCCACCCTAAAACCGAATGCCCCACTCTCCTAACACCCCTTTCAAAATTCGGCTAGGACCCTACACCACCTTCAACCCCTTGATTCTCTCCTAACTTCACTCCCCACCTCCTGTTCAAAATAGTTTGAAAACTTCAAACTCCTCCTTTTTCTCTCAGCCTCATGTTTGAAATATTTGACTTGATCAACATCCCCCCTTTCAAGGTCCCTAGCCAAATCCATCACCTCCCCCTTGACGCCAAAAAGATTCCTCCAAAATGAGCTCCTTGTGACTTGAACCTGCTCCCTCTCCTACTCCCTGTGGCGTCACTTACTAGCATCTTAAGTGGCACCTCCTTGCCACTCTGCCACTCCTTTCCTTGTGTCAACCAAACACCAACATAATCCCTTAAGTCCTATCCCATCCAGCTCTCCCCTAAAGTGCCTAAAACAGAAATTTTAGCCAAGGCTCCGGCTTAAACTAGCATATTAAGCATAGCATATACATCGAAACACATCAAATGCAAAAGCCCCCAAGTCAGGATGTTACACAAAATATCCACAATTATACATTTTTAATTATTGATTTAACACATATCATCTATGCTCATATTCATCAATTTACATCACAAACTTGTACACAATGCATGCTTATCAGATTCACATTTAATTGCACTTTAAGTGCTATAATAATGCTTATTGAGCCATCACATAACTGACCACATATGTGTGCATTAAAATCAATACATCATATATTACCTGTCATAATAATATCACATTCCACAATTCAACACTTATATACTTATCGAAGTTCCACTCGCTTTCGCAACATGTTTGCATTATCATTATCACTTTCATTTGGCATGTATATCATGCCCAGAACACAACAAAATTCACAATAGTCATCACACATGTCTCATATCACAATATCGTATCATAATAATTAGTCCACAATTATTCAATTAATCACATAATTTACCAAAATAAAGGAAGGAAAATATATTGCTTACACTCGAAACATAGGATAGGGGTTTAGGCTATTCCTTAGCTACCAATTAACACTATTAATCATGTCTACAAGTAGCAATTCCAAACACTCACCGATCACACTTTACCCTAATTGTCGAAAGCGTAAACTAGCTTTTCCTTGCCTTTCGCCTTGCTCGTAGAGGGCTCAAGCGGTTCTAATAGTTTACACATAATAACCACACAATATACACAATCAATTAACAACCAAACACTCACCTAAACCAACCAAAAATGCAGGCCTAAGCTATATTCCTCATGAAACAAAAATTTTGACTAACGAACTTGAAAATCAAATATCTTAATATTTACTCATTCTCATTGCCTATAATCAATTCCAATTATTTAATTATACATCTAATAAAAATTCTCAACAACTACTCAAAACTATGCAGATTCATAGATCCAAAATTTCGAATACAATGGCAATTTTTATAAAAACTTAATAAAACATTAGATTTCTTTAACAAAACTTTAAAGAATGTTTAGAAATCTTCTAATCATGTCAAAACTAATTGAAAGACACTTTAAAATCACATTTTTACACAAAATCCCAAAATCCACCATTAACGACCCAATTTTTGGCTTTTATTCAAAGCATGCAATTTAATGGCTAAAAACTCAGTTTAAAAGACCAGATAACATTAATAGCTAATAAAAAATTGAATCGTTACCTTTGATGGAAAAGAAACAAGCTTTTTGGTTGAAAACTAAAAAAATCCACAAGCTTGAGAGATGACAAAATCAATGGTGTTTTTGGTGTTTTTCGTGAAGTTCTATGGAGATTTAAGGCTTGGGTGATGATAGAAATTAAAAGAATGTAGTTTGTAAAATAAAATTGAGAGGGAAAAGCTTGGGGAGAATAAGGGACGGCAATAAAAATATGGCGAAGAAACTAACATGGGTTTTATAAAGATGGAGGAGAAAATACGGTATTTTTAAAATTGGTAAAATTGCTTTTTAATTACTCTTAAATTGAACCCTTTTACAAAACAGTCCTTAATTTAACATTGAAAGTCTTTTCAGCATTATTTTGAAAATTTGATTTAATTTTCAAAAAGCCATAGACGAAAACAATTTCGAGTTACCACAATTCAAATTTTCAAACCCATTCCGAGCCAAAATTCCTAATTTACCATCAAAACTTCTAGGCTTAATTTTGGGTGTGACACCAACACCCCGAACTGGTTTGATTTCTGTCGATTCGGTTCGGTCCAGTGATGGCCTGGCCGATCTAATCTAGCCACTGGCTGGACCATCGGCTCAGTTTCACATGTAAGACCCGATTTGACCAGTTTTTGGGTATTGGTATTGATTTTGGCTCCCGGGCCCAATTTATGATCTATGGTCCAATTTTTAAGTTCAATTACTATTGGGCCAATTGTCTGACTTTAAATTAATTTCCAAAAATATTATATTAATTTTAATTAATTTGATTAATATAATTTTACTTGATCAAAATTCATTTTCCCAAAAATCGCTTAGATTTTCCAAATTATTTTTTTCAAGAAAATTCTTTAATCAAATTCTCTAGTTGAACAATACTTACGACCATCCAATTTAATTCCATATCAAATAAATTGACTCAAATAAATTATTTTCGAAGTCCTAGAATTTACTTCTAATTCAAATGCAGTTTGATCGAGTATTTATTGAGCTAGTGGAAGGACCAATCGGACATATACAATTAGGCTCTAGTAATTGCAATTATGTCCAGAAGTATCGTTCTAATAATTCGCAATTACTTAACCATGGAGTCAATCCACAAGAAGTACCATGATTGAAAACTCCTTATTATATACTCTTTACAAAAGCAATTCATTCATTTTCTTTATCCAATGACCTCCTCATGTGTGTGTTACCCTCATATGATATCCTTGATTCCTTTGGGTTAAATTCGTTCACTCAATACAATCCCATTTTATCTCATTGTCACCATTGTGTCTTCTTAATGGTTAATATGATCACTATTAACAAATGACTGTGATAAATTGCTCGTTCGAGAATAAGCAACCTGTGACCACGTTTCATATTTCTCAATTCACACAATGCCAATGAGAGGATATTGTTAACTCTTTAATTGAGCAATGAGTTCCACTATTTCTAGTAAAGCCATGCCATACACAAGTCATGTACCCAACATACCGGCTATCGGCACAATCATCTTTAGAGCATAAGCCTTATATCAAAGCACATGAGTTACATACGCATGGTTAGTGACTAACTCAGGATTTAGATAAATCAAACCATGAATGTCACAAGTGAATTAATTCACAAATGGATAGAATTAATTTATCTTGGGTCTAGTCCAATGTATCATTCTACTGATGAATACATATATGTCTCTACCCATGGAGTCAACTGCTCCGATAACCAAGACTAGTTATCTCCGCAATTGGAATTGTAGATGGCATAATAATCCTTCTCTGTATTTGAATCAAATGCTCACTTTGATTTTTTTATAGGATTACGGGCTCATTTAGATTATCTACTGAAGTAAGTTACCTTTCTTGCAATGTAAACGTTCTTACAATACCACTTATCATCAATTTGAACTTAGACCATCAATGAGGTAATATTTGCTTGTCACAAATTCGCTATGCATGTAAAATATGAAAGAAAAAAAATACAAAAGACATAATAGTGAAATGCGAAACTTATTTATTCATCATTCAAATAGATAGAAAATAATTACATGTTTACTACAATATAGGCACATATCCCAACAATGTTGACATATGTCAAAAATGGTAAGTGTGTAATGTTTAAAATTACGCGGTAACTGCCAAATTTTGAATTTGCCCAATGAAGCAGATTGGTGGCATACTTTTAGTAAGGATCTCTGAAATGTATATATCTGAAAAGAAGTGGTTTTGAGTAAAAGTGGAATTCACTCAACTCATGGTGCGAGCCTAGCGTGGTCGGTTAGTTATCAGTTATACATTGAAATTTTATTAAGTTAGATATTTCGAGGACGAAATTTTCTTTTTCGGGGAGGAGAGTTGTAACAACCTAGATCTGGCGGGTTTAAAATTTTGGCATATAGCAGTAACAATCTATCTAGCGAAGTATGGTCCGCCCAAGTTATTATTTTGGCGTATAAGTGTGGGCGTATAGTAACCTCCACATGAGTAAGTGAGGATTTAACTTCAGAATAGTCTGTTATATTTAGGTGAAATTGTGTTAAGTTATAAATGGGGTGTATGGAATGGGTTCTCGCCAATTATATAATATGCCTAGTTTGTATGAATATTGTGCCAGTTAAAATGGAAGTAACATGGTTAGAAATTAGCTAGATAGCCTAGCTCGGTAATTGTGTATGTAAGTTATTTATTTATATAGATATTTCTCTAAAAAAATGTAGGCCATTAAGAAGGCAAATTCTGAAACGTATGACACTTGTTAAGATCCACTTAATTGTTAGGGTTATATATATAAGTGTGATAGGTTCTGAAATAGGTTCTTCTTTTTTTCTTCTTCCTTAAGTGGCATCCATTGATTCCTTCCTTAAATCTAAATGTATCTCTACCTCAATGATCTAAAAGCTATGGTTCATTAATGATGAGTAGTAATTCCATCTCAGGGTAAGTAATTCAGCTCTACATGTTAAGTTTTGAATGCATAAGCCTGTATGAGGTATATGAATAGTAAGATAGTAAGTTCAAGGTTTTGCATGAAGTTGCCAGTGATTGAAATAGTAAGTGGATTATGTAAGCGTTAGTTTTAATGGTGTTCCTATGTTCTGTAATCAGTGGTTGTCGTTGTTCCAAGATGGTTGTTCTGTAGGTGAGTGTCAGATGAGTCTCTACCCTGACTTGTGTAAATTTTCATGTCAAAGTAATTATATATATAAAGAATGATGACAATTGTAGTAATCAGTAAATGTATGATCATAGAAAGGGTAAGGTATGTATTACTATAATATGTGTAAAGTTCTAGTTAAGAAGAATACTGATTAATAAGAGTGTAGGTATAGTTATGGTGTTAAAAGAATGTCAAACAAAAATACTATCTTTGTAAGTGAGAAATGAGAAATGTACCATTGTGAAGCCTCTGGTAGGGCAGTTATAATAAAAATGAGTGTAAGACCATGAGGTAGAGGCCCATGGCAACTTGAAATGACTTGGAACCATTCAT
The DNA here is from genome assembly GCA_005393395.2 of Gossypium australe. Lineage (NCBI taxonomy): Eukaryota > Viridiplantae > Streptophyta > Magnoliopsida > Malvales > Malvaceae > Gossypium > Gossypium australe. The sequence continues at coordinate 73,942,027 of CM016616.1, forward strand.
GACACAATCTTTAGTAAGATAAGACTAGAAAGGCAGATTGTGATACATGAAACTCTATATAAGACCATGTGGAAAAGACCCATGGCATGATATGATATGATATGATTGTATATATGTTCATAGTGTGGCGTTCGATAATGTCTAAATCGAAAAGACAGAGCACGATACGTGAAACTCTATATAAGATTATAAGGTAAAGACCCATGGCATCTTGTGTGAAGTCCACCAGAACAGTAAACATGAGATTCTATATGATGCTTGTATGGCGTATTTTGTTGGCCTGTATGGCATAATCTGTCAATAATGTATGGTAATACATGAGTAAGTTCTATGAAATCTAAAATACTTATGGTTAAGATAAAGTATTGATATGCTCAAGGTAAGAGTGGAATATAATCTGGGATATAGTTGAATAAGTCTAAAAAGATTTCGTGAAAAGAAATACATTTTTGTATGTTAAGAAAGGGTATCCTCCATGAAGATCTGTAAATATCGAAAATGAGTTGTATGGTATATTCTTCTAGAACTTTTCTGAATCTGAGCTAGAGTAATATGGGATTTTGAAATGAAACTTTGTGGAATTCATCTGAATGGTCTAGGCAGTGCTTTATCAGCATGGTAATGACTGATTGTGAATTTTGTAACACCACTAACCCGTCTCTGTCGCTGGATTAGGGTTACGGAGCATTACAGTACAATTGAAAACATTTAAACATCATAACATTCAATAATTTAAATATATCATAAACTATCCATTCTCATACACTTTGTCCCCAAATCGAGCCTCGATGCCCTAAAATAGTTTAGAAGCAATACGGGACTAATTCAAAATAATTTGGAAAGTTTAGGAAAAATTTGAAAAAATTGGAAACAGGGGTCACATGGTCATGTGACATAGCCCTAGGCCATGTAACTTTCAAACAAGGGACACATGGTTGTGTCCCAGCCTGTGTTCTCACCCGTGTAACTCACTAAGTAGATTCACATAGTCGTGTCACATGCCCGTTTGCTAGGCCGTGTAACTCACTGGCTTGAATACTAAAGAACTCTCAAATGACACACGACCGTGTTGCCAGGCCGTGTGCCTCACAAGGCTGTGTCACACACCTGCATTCCAAGCCATGTGAACCCAAACTTACCTAAAATCAAACCATTTAATATCCAATTCATGCATAAAAATTCAAGCCAATTGTGCACATTTTTTTAAGGGACCTAAACACCATTCAAAACTTGCATAACCATACCATTTCAAGCATCCTAAATCGCCTAACCAATATGCCATTCAAAGGCATCACAATTATATCAAAACAACAACTTTCAAAACATGAAAATGTTACCTCATTTCATACATGATAAACTATTTCAACTAGGTACCAAACATATCACAAACAACCATTTTCAAACCATTCAAAACATGCCATAAAGAGTCTTATAAACATGCACAACAAGGTAACCAAAATAACATAAATTGACAATTCATCAAATGGTACTAACCCAACATAACTTCCAAAACTTATACATGCCAAAACAACTTTAACACATTTATCAAAATACCATTACAAAACACACATACATGTCATTATAAACCTTGGCCAAAATTATCAAAAACTATCTAATTAACTATTGGATAGTGTGATAGGTCTCCGATGAGCTTCCAACCAAATCGAGCTTTCTATGATCTATAAAACAAAAGAAAGAAACTACATAAGCAACAAGTACTTAGTGAGCTCGTATAAACTTAAACATAACTTACCATTTCTATAATACAATTCATAGAATAAGTATAAACCAAAAACAATGCCATAAGCTCAATATGAGCTTATACAATATCATCAAAACTCACTAGTATACTAGTTCATATATATATGAAATCCACCATAAGATATGTGAACTACCATGTATGAATATAACATTTTACATCATGAATATTGCCATAATGTCATGTTTCATAGCATTTGCATACTTACCATTTCCTTTTCCTTTTCTTACATGTTGAACCATCTAGAATTACTTTAGATACTCGGGAAAGCTCACACAAAGTGTGCCTTTACATATAGCCGTAACATTTCCTTTACATCAATGCTCACACGAGTTGTGAAATGGGCCTGATCACACGAGTTGTGGGTCAGAATGTAAGGTACACGATGATGCTCACACGAGCTATGGAGAATCCGCAACAAATGTAGGACCTCAGCCATTGGTAGAACACTCAAGACCAACAATCGAAACATGAAATCCCTAATGGCATGTCATTTGTATCCTAAGAACTCCTAAGGTTCAACCGAGATTTGAATTCTGTCAATTCATCATGGCATTAATACATTTATATTTGGATTCATTTATATTAAAAATACATAGTAAACATTCAATTTAACTAAAATTAAAACTATCACAAGTTCATACGACCTTACCTCAATAACTAGGAGCGTAATGTATAGTCGAACTAGTCCGGAGCTTTAGCTTTTCCTCGATCTAAATCTGAACATGGTTTATCTTGATCTAAATAGATAATTTCAATCAATCAAGTGCTTCCAGTATTCAATTTACTCCATATTTCATTTTTATGCAAAATTACCAATTTGCCCCTAACATTTTAACTTTTCACAATTTAGTCCTTAGGTTCATAACTTGCAATTTAACCATTTTAACTTAAATCCAATTTAACCACTATCACAAGGGACCTTGGAACTGTAACAGTCTGGTTTAGGCCCTAGTCAGAATAGTGGTTTCGACACCATAAATTCGAGTCTGAATAATATTTTAATATTATTTTCTGTGCTTTTGATATGTGATTAAGTATGTATTAAAGTTTTGTACGTTAAATTGTCCGTCTGTGTGCTTAATTTGACGAAAGGATTAAATTGCATTAAATGAAAATTTTGCATGCTATTTGTTAAAGCACCTTTGTTTTGTGGCTTTTAAATGTTATGGCCTTATGAGGCAATTAATCCATTATTTAGTTAGTGGTTCATTAAATGACAAAATAACCTTAGTTTTTATTTGTTTTATATATTTATTAAAAGGGTAAATGAGTAAATTGCTAAATCAAAGATAATTAAAGGAAACAAAAGCATGAAAATGGGATTGTTATAATCTTTTTAGCCGAAAATTTGAAAGAAAGAAAAGGAAGAAAGTTAAGATAGGTTTCGGCACTTGCAAGCTTTGATTAAGGTAAGTTTTTACTTTGGTTTTTGATGATTTTTATGTTTTTGAGATTGTTGCTTAATCTACTATCAAGCCCATGTTGTAATTTGAAGAATTGATAATGTTTATGAGATGTGCCATTGATGAAATGGTGAGCTTTGTGATGAGTTTAGATGTTAAATGAAAGACATGTGTTAAATGAACATGTTTTGTTCTTGAATTTTTTATGAATTTAGCTAATTAGGACTAAATTGAGAAAACAGTATTTTGAGGGATTAAATTGTGAATTTGATGAAATGTTTGGACTTGTATGAGATACATGGGCATTCGACTAAGCATGGATATATGGTGACCTTGTATATTTGATGTTTTGTGAAAAATGGACTAAATTGATAAAATGTGCAAATGTGAGGGTTAAGTTGCAAATAACCCTAAATGTATGTTTTTAGATTGAATTGAATAAGTTGATGAATGAAAGTTCAACTTGTTTTGGTACCTTTGAAATATGTATATAGCTAATTATGGCATGTATAGGCTAGTCATTTTGGGTTATGTTTGATATGTGTATAAATAGCCATGAGATTTGGCTAGATAATTGTTGATAATATGCATGAGTAAATATGAAGTATGATGTATGATTTGGTATGGCTTGGTAACTATGAAATGGTCAAGTTAATGGTAAGTACATGGATGAAACATGAGTATGCATGTTTGATCAAGAAAAGGGATATATGAAAGGTAAATGTGGATGAATCATGTTTCAATGTATAAGAGTTTTAGTTGGGAAAATTGGTATGATTTGAAATGTGATTGATTGTAAAGATTTGTTGATTAATTTGGCATGTTTTTAGATGTCAAATGGGCATGGGATGCATTGTTATGTTGCTTGTAGGGATGACCCTAGTGTGGGTGGCATTTTTGGCCTTATAAATGGCCTGTTTTGTCTACACGGCTATGGCACACGGGCGTGTCTAATGGCCGTGTGGATAAGTCAGTAGCTAGCCTAACTATACACGGCCATGGTACACGGGCGTGCCTGGTAGCCGTGTGATTAAGTCAGTAACTAGCCTAATGTTACACGGCCATGGCAAACGGGCGTGCCTGGTGGCCGTGTGGATAATTCAGTATACATGCTCTGATTTGGCACGGCTAGGACACATGGGAGTGTCTAGTAGCCGTGGGAGGCACACGGCCTGCCCACACGGGTGTGTGGCCTCTATAACTTAGAAAAGTTTTAAATTTCTGAGAATTTTAGTATGTGTTCAGTTTAGTCCCGACCCTATTCTAAAGTATGATTAAGGTCTCGTTGACCTATAAAAGGGACACTTTGATTGCAATTAATGAATGGTTGAATGAAATGTCTGTAAAAGTTTTTGATCTTTCCGGTAACGCCTTTAACTCTAATCTGGCGACGGATATGGGTTAGGGGTGTTACATTTAATCGGTATCAGAGCTACGGTTTAGTCGATTCTCGGACTAACGTAGCGTGTCAGAGTCTAGCTCTACATGCCATATATTTGAACTGTGATAGTGTGATGAATCCTGACATGAAAAATGTGATTTTCGTATAGTAATGGATCCCAAAAGAGCTGTAGTTGACGAGTAGAAAGCAAAGCGTCTGCTCCCGCGCAAGGGACAGCGCTCTCTGATTTGAGATCAGCTACGAGTGGTCAAGAGGGAGAAGCTAAACAAGCTTTCTTCTAGATGATGAGTGAATGGTTCACTCAATTTATGAGAAATAATCTAGTTGTTTCACAACCTCTGCCCTCGCTTAATCCCCCTCAAACATTTACTATGCCTCCGACTACAAATCTGAATCTGTTGAATAAGCCTCCAGTTGACAAAATCCATAAGTATGGGGCTGAAGAGTTCAGGGCTACCAGTAATGACGTTGCCGAGAAGGCTGAGTTCTGGCTAGAGAACACAATCCGAGTATTTGATGAAATGTGTTTAACTCCGAAAGAAAGTATTAAATGTGTTGTTTCACTGCTACGAGACGCGGCTTATCAGTGGTGGAAAATTTGATTTCTATTGTTCCGAAGGAAAGGATTACATGGGATTTTTTCCAGTCTAAGTTCTGAAAGAAATACATTAGTCAGAGATTCATTGATCAGAAACAAAAAGAATTTCTAGAACTGAAACAGGGCTGCATGTCTGTCATTGAATACGAACGAGAGTTCGTGAGGTTAAGTCAGTATGCCCGAGAATGTGTATCATCAGAAGCAATAATGTGTAAGAGGTCTGAAGATGGTTTAAATGAAGATATCCACTTGCTAGTCGGGATTTTAGAGATAAAAGAGTTTGTAGTGCTGGTTGATCGAGCATGTAAAGCCGAGGCACTCGAGAAAGACAAAAGAAAAGTTGAGTCTGAAGTTAGAGATGTGAGAAAGAGATTTCTGGCTAAATCATTTCAGTCCGCTTCGAAGAAATTCAGAGATGAACAAAGTCGTTCCAGGACTAATGTGGGATATTCTAGAAGAGATCGAGCTAAATCGCAGTTGAGCTCTAAAGCTCCGGCAACTTCAATGGCAAGTGTTGGAAACGTTCGATCTGAGAAACATGAATGTAAGCATTATGGAAAAAGGCATCTGGGAAGTTGTAGATTGAATGACCGAGCTTGTTTTAGATGTGGATCAGTAGACCATTTCATCTGTGATTGCCCAGAGTCTATTGAGCCAGAGACTGTCCAAAATCCGAGATCTGATAATGCTCCTAGAAGAGTTATACTTTTTCAAAATGTAAGAAATGTCAGTAGTGGTCAGAGAACTACGAGAGATAATGTTACGAGATCCGAAGCTAGAGCGCCTGCTAGAGTGTATGCTATCCGAGCTCGGGAGGAAGCTTCATCTCCAGATGTTATAACAGGTATATTTACTCTCTATGATACTTCTGTGATTGCATTGATAGACACTGGTTCTACTCATTCGTATATATGCATGAACTTGGTATCGAATAAGACTTTGCCTGTAGAGTCTATTGATTTTGTTATAAAAGTATCGAACCCCTTAGGTAAAAATGTTCCGGTTGACATTGCATGATGTTGTTGTGAACTGTAAAAGAAAGACTATTGATTTGAGATGTCCAAATGGTGAAATAGTTCATATTGAGTCTAATGATTTGAATGGATTGCCTGCTGTGATATCTGTATTGAAAGCTCAAAGATATGTGAAAAAGGGATATGAGGCATATTTTGCTTATGTAATTGATTCGAAATTGTCTGAAAAGAAAATTGAATCAGTGCTAATTGTTTGTGAGTTTTCTGATGTATTTCCTGAAGAATTGATGGGATTGCCTCCAATACATGAAGTTGAATTTGGTATTGATTTGTTGTCGGGTACAACTCTTATTTCGATAGCTCTGTATAGAATGGCACCAACAGAGTTTAAAGAATTAAAGTCTCAGTTGCAAGAGTTAACTGATAGAGGGTTTGCAAGACCGAGTTTCTTGCCTTGGGGTGCTCTTGTTCTATTTGTGAAAAAGAAAGATGGCATGATGAGAATGTGCATTAATCATCGTTAGTTGAATAAAGTGACAATAAAGAACAAATATCCGTTACCCAGGATTGACGATTTGTTTGATTAGCTAAAAGGAGCCACTGTGTTTTCTAAGATTGATCTGAGATTGGGATACTATCAGTTGAGAGTGAAAGATTCGGACATTCTGAAAACTGCTTTCAAAACGAGGTACGGGCATTATGAGTTTTTGGTTATGCCTTTTGTATGCTATGCTCTATGTGTTAATTTTGTGTGTTTGGGGGTCTCGAGGAGGCTCGGGGTTAAGCCTGAGCCTTGGTGAAAATTTTACTTATAGGCACTGTGGGGGAGAGCTAGATAAGGTAGGCCTTAAGGGTATTTAATTGTGTTTTGATGACACAAGTAAAGAGTTGGTAAGGTGGCAAGGAGGCGCCACTTGGAGTGCTTAAAGTGGCGTCACAAGGGAGAAGCTGCAGAGGGAAGGGGTTCGAGTCGCGTTGTCAGCAATGTGGAGTTTTATTTTTGTGCCTAAGGAGCTTGGGTGGTGGATTCAGCAAGGGCACTGCATGGATGGGTGTTGAATGAGTCAAAAGATTTGAATGTGAGGCCATGAGGAAAAGGGGGAGTTTGAATTATTCAAACTAATGGAATGGGTGAACAAGAGTGATTGTGGGAGCAAAGTAAGGGAATTGAGGTTGGTAGGGATGTTGGGCGGTTGTGGAAAGCTTGTTAGGGGGGAATGGATTCGATTTGGTGTGAGCTAGGTGTGCCGAATCTTGCTTTGTTTTGAGGTTTGTTTTTGTAGCTTTTTCAGCATTAAGGGAATGTGAGCAAAACGAGAGCCTTAGTGTGTGGAGTGTCGACTTTTGGAAAAATTTTGTTGTGCTTTCTTTCTTCTCTTCTTTGATCATACTATCCTTCTCTCTTAAGCCGAAAATCATTCTCTTTCTTTTCATTTGCATATTCGGTAACTTTGGCACATCTCTTCTTCACCAAGGCCGTAACCCTCTTTCTTCCATTTCTATTTCTATTCAACCCTTCTCTCCAACCAAAACTCCCACCCCATTTGTTGCTTCATCGTTCTTTAAGGTTTTTGTGTGTGCTGGCCGAAGTATTCTTTTCTCATCACTCTTCCTTTACCTTGAGCCGCATATTTCCCCTTGTACTATCGAAACCCTCTTGCCATCATTCTCTGCTAAAAGTCGAAATCCAATCTTCATTCTCCTTGCGCAGTTAATCAATCATTCTCATCTATTACTTCTCCTATGCCGAATCTTTTGAGTGCCAATCGACTTCGCTGTTGGGGGTAAGGGTCTTTCCTCTCATTTTCTTATAAGCATCCTTTGTTTATCTTCCCTTTCTCTCTATGAAGCCGAATTTGCTCTGGTAAATATCTAAATACATTTCTTCTATTTTGGGGCCTCTTAGCCGAATACCAGAAGGAGGGTGCAGGAAGATTTCAGGTTATTGAGAGCCTTTGCAATTGAATTCTGTTGAAGGTAAGAAGCGATTCTTTTGTTTATTTCTTTCCCTCTTTCGGTTTCATGTGGACAAGGCCGAATGGCTTGTTAGCATGGCGGTTCCATTTCGGTTAATTTTTCTTCTCTCTTTTTCTCTTCTCTCGATTGGGATGTCTTCTTCGAGAAACCTCAGTTGCTGAACAGTTGTAGTTCGAATCTTGAAGGCCTGTCAGTTGCCGAACTTTCCCTTTCCATCCGGGTTCCTGAGGTAAGAGATTTTCCCGATTATAGGTTATCTACTTCTTGCTTCCCTTTTCGTGCCTTAACCATTCGTTCTTTTCTTTAAGTACTGATTTCATCTCTTCATGGATCCAACTGCTAGTCAACCTAAGGAAGGGAGTGAACCCATAGTTTCGATTCCAAAGTTTAAGAAATGTGCTGTGTCGGTGGTTCGAGATTTTTCGTCGGGTTGTGGTAGAGAGCCGACGTCTGCGTGGGATAGACAGATAGCAGTCATCCCTACTAACGAAAGCGTGGACATATAGAGTATAGCCCTACGCTTTATCAGATGTGTAAACTTTCACACTCTGCTATTAGTTTGTGTTATTAACTGTTTGGGCTGAAAAGTCGAAGTGACTGGAAAGACAGTCGCAATACCCTTGTGGGTAAAGCTAAGGATACCAGGTAAGTGACTTTAACATTCCATTTATGAGTATATAAACATATGCTGTAATCTGCTACTTTGCTTGATAGCATGTGGCATTCATTTGATATGTATGTTATGCATGGGTTTGGAATATGATGCGAAAGGGGAAGTGTTATTAAAGACTGTCACAGTCGTTTGGTACCACAGTGGGTTGGCCCCACATATCTAATTCAGTGACTAAGTCTCAGTGGTTTGGTACCACGGTGGTTTGACACCACGTATATATATGTTGATTCTGTGACTTGTCCCAATGGTTTGGTACCACAGTGGGTTGGCCCTACATATACGATTATCAGGGATTGCCACCAGTGGTTTGGTACCACAAGTGGGTTGGCCCCACGTGTTAGAAATAGTGACTCTGTCACCAGTGGCTTGGTGCCACATATATGGTGTGTAGCGGACGGAGGGTTGATTGTAGAAATCCCCACAGTGTGTTGGGCTGGTACGGGTGGCGTGTAGAGGATGGAAAAATTAGGTTGGGCTGGGACACATTACATTCATATTTTGTGTATGTCATATTAAGTGGGCTAAGGCCCAATGTGCGATTATGGGCTTGAAGCTGTTTATGTGGTATAAGGGGAATTACACACTGAGTCTTGGTGACTCACCCCTCTGCATAACTTGCAGGTAATCAGTAGATCGTGGATCTGGGAACCGAGGCGGACTCGTGGAGGCCATAAAATGTTTCTTTTTGTAAACTCATTTTCTTTCTATAAATTATTTTAATTGGGGATATTGTTATGTAATAAGGCCTTCTAAAATTATTATCTATTTTATTATTATTATTTATTTATGATATGACATTATTATATATGTTAACATGAAAGCTAAATTGGAGTTTTCAAAACATACGTATCATAAACAACCGTTTTCTCACAAATGCCAACAAAAATAACAAACTTTCGATTAACTCAACTCGAAAATTTTTTTCTTAAAACTACAAATCTCTGTTTTTATAATATCACCTAAAACGACAAATTTCAAATTTGCGATTTTCCTTTAAATTCCAAAGTCCTTTTTTATAACCTTTCCCTGTGACATACCAGATTTGGTCGTAACGTCTAGACCGGGTTTAGGGTGCTACATAACAAATGCTCCTGCCATCTTTATGGATCTGATGAACAGAATTTTCAGACCGTACCTAGATCAATTTGTTGTTGTATTCATCGATGATATTCTGATTTATTCACGGGATGAAATTGAACATGCTGAACATCTGAGAGAATTGTATTACAAACTCTTAGAGAAAAGCAATTATATGCGAAATTCAGTAAATGTGAATTCTGGTTACGCGAAGTCAGTTTTCTGAGACATATTGTATCGGCCTCTGGTATACGAGTTGATCCGAGCAAGATTTCTGCTATTTTGGAATGGAAACCTCTGAAGAATTTGTCAGAAGTCCGTAGCTTTCTGGGACTCACTAGTTATTATCGTCGGTTTGTAAAAGGATTCTCGATGATAGCTACTCCATTGACTAGATTGCTTCAGAAAGATGTGAGATTTGAATGGTCCGATAAATGTCAGAAAAGTTTTGATCAGTTGAAAGTCCTTTTGACTGAAGCTCTGTTTTTAGTACAGCCAGAATTGGGTAAAGAATTTGTAATTTATAGTGATGCATCATTAAATGGTCTGGGATGTGTTTTGATGCAAGAAGGCAAAGTCATAGCTTATGCCTCAAGACAACTAAAGCCACATGAAAAGAATTATCCGACACATGACCTTGAGCTAGCTGTGATTGTATTCGCATTAAAGATTTGGTGACATTATCTGTTTGGTGAAAAATGCTACTTGTTTTCAGATCATAAAAGTCTGAAATATCTAATGATTCAGAAAGATTTGAATCTACGACAGAGAAGATGGTTAGAGCTGTTAAAAGACTATGAGTTAGTGCTAGATTATCATCCGGTAAAGCAAATGTTGTTGCTAACGCTTTGAGTAAAAAATCACTGTTTGCATTGTGTACTATGACTGCTCATTTAAATCTGTCTAAGGAAAATTCAGTGTTATCTGAATTGAAAGCAAAACCGTTGTTTTTACAACAAATAGTCGATGCTCAGAAAGTGGATAATGAAATGTTAGCGAAACGAGCTCAGTGTGGTTTGAACTCTGATCCTAAATTTCGAGTTGATGATGATGATTTCTTGAGATTCCGAGATCGATTATGTGTTCCGAGAAATCTAGAGTTGATTCAGTTGATATTGAATGAAGCTCATAATAGTCGCTTATCTGTTCATCCGGGAAGTACAAAGATGTATCATGATTTGAAGCAACACTATTGGTGGTCTGGTATGAAACGAGACATTTCTGACTTCGTTTTGAAATGTTTAGTTTGTCAGCAAGTTAAGGCTGAACATCAAGTTCCATCTGGATTGTTACAACCGATTCTGATTCCCGAGTGGAAATAGGATAGAGTAACAATGGATTTCGTTTCTAGATTTCCCTTAACTCCGAGAAAGAAAGATGTGATTTGGGTAGTAGTTGATTGATTGACGAAAACCACCCATTTTATTTTGGTACGATCTGATTACACACTTGATAGATTAGCTGAGCTTTATATTTTTGAGATTGTGAGATTGCACGGGGTGCCACTATCCATTATGTCAGACAGAGATCCAAGGTTTAAATTCACGTTTCTAAAAGAAATTGCAAGAAGCTTTAGGCATATTGCATTTTAGTACTGCTATTCATCCGCAAACGGATGGTCAATCTAAATAGATTATTCAGATACTCGAGGATATGTTGAGATGCTACATTCTTGAGTTTAACGGTACGTGGGAATCATACTTGCCATTAATTGAATTTGCGTATAACAACAGTTTTGAGTCAAGTATTAAAATGGCGCCATATGAAGCTCTATACGGACGTAAATGTTGAACACCTCTGTATTAGACCGAGCTCAATGAAATTAAGATACATGGGGTTGATTTGATAAAAGATACAGAACAGAAAGTGAAAGTAATCCGAGATAGTCTAAAAGTAGCGTCTGATCGTCAAAAGTCTTATGCAGACTTAAAATGAAAAGAGATTGAATTTGAAATCGGTGATAAAGTGTTTCTGAAAGTGTCTCCGTGGAAGAAAGTACTCTGATTCGGACGTAAAGGCAAGTTGAATCCGAGATTCATCGGACCATATGAAATCATTGAACGTGTTGGGCCTGTTGCATACAGATTGCTATTGCTCTTCGAGCTTGAAAAGATACATAATGTATTTCATGTTTCGATGCTCCATAGATACCGATCCGATCCATTACATGTAATCTCTCCGTCTGAAATTGAAATTCGATCTGATATGACCTACAAAGAGGAACCGATCCATATCTTGGCTCGTGAAGTGAAAGAATTGAGAAATAAGAAATTTCATTAGTAAAAGTGTTATGGCATCGACACAGAATAGAAGAGGCTATGTGGGAGCCTGAATATTTAATGAAACAACAATATCCGAATCTGTTTAACAGTAAGATTTTCGGGGACGAAAATCCCTAAGGGGGGAGAATTGTAACAACCTGGTTTAGGCCCTAGTCGGAATAGTGGTTTCGAGACCACAAATCCGAGTCTGAATAATATTTTAATATTATTTTCTGTGCTTTTGATATGTGATTAAGCATGTGTTAAAGTTCCGTAAGTTAAATTGTTCGTCTGTGTGCTTAATTTGAAAAAAGGATTAAATTTCATTAAATGAAAATTTTGCATGCTATTTGTTAAAGCACCTTTGTGTTGTGGCTTTTAAATGTTATGGCCTTACGAGGCAATTAATCCATTATTTAGTTAGTGGTTCATTAAATGACAAAATAACCTTAGTATTTATTTATTTTATATGTTTATTAAAAGGGTAAATGAGTAAATTGCTAAATCAAAGATAATTAAAGGAAACAAAAGCATGAAAATGGGATTGTTATAATCTTTTTAGCCGAAAATTTGAAAGAAAGAAAAGGAAGAAAGTTAAGCTAGGTTTCGGCACTTGCAAGCTTTGATTAAGGTAAGTTTTAACTTTGGTTTTTGATGATTTTTATGTTTTTGAGATTGTTTCTTAATCTACTATCAATCCCATGTTGTAATTTGAAGAATTGATGATATTTATGAGATGTGCCATTGATGAAATGGTGAGCTTTGTGATGAGTTTAGATGTTAAATGAAAGATATGTGTTAAATGAACATGTTTTGTTCATGAATTTTTTATGAATTTAGCTAATTACGGCTAAATTGAGAAAATAGTATTTTGAGGGATTGAGTTGTGAATTTGATGAAATGTTTGGACTTGTATGAGATACATGGGCATTCGGCTAAGCATGGATATATGGTGACCTTGTATATTTGATGTTTTGTGAAAAATAGACTAAATTGATAAAATGTGCAAATGTGAGGGTTAAGTTGCAAATAACCCTAAATGTATGTTTTTAGGTTGAATTGAATAAGTTGATGAATTAAAAGGCTTAATTTGAATATGTATAGATCAAGAACCGAAGAAAACGGACTTAGATCGCGGGAAAGCGTAAGTAGTTGAATAATCGAGTCTGATCGAATATCCGAATCCGAGGTAAGTCGATATACAAATAAATGTATTTGCTATGAATTATTTAAGTATATATGATATTGAAATGCTATGACTATCCATTGATATGGAATGTATGTGAAATACGAGTTACGAATAAGTCGACAGGTTGATAATGTCTGAGAAGTCCCGATTAAACCTAGGAATAGATAGGATAATATATGTCATGACTTAAGTGTCTGTTATGTGATATCATGTAAGACCACGTCTGAGACGTTGGCATTGATTCGAGATTTCGTATAAGACCACGTCTGGAACGTTGGCATCGATATGAGTAAGACCTTGTCTGGGACATTGGCCTCGTATTGATTCGTCTGTCTGAGACAGTGGGATCGATATTTGATTACATGTAAGACAACGTATGGGACGTTGGCATTGTACGATTATTCCGAGCACTCTGGGTGTCCTATTAGATTCCAAACGGTTCAACGAGAAAATCTGAGATACGAACAACCATGTAATTCATATATCCATTTTAGGTACGTTTGATATGCACACTAAGTGTGTATAAAAGGTAAGTGCTTATATGTACTTACTAAGATAAATATGTGCAAAGAAATGATGGAATGAGATGTGAAGATATGCTTAAATGAGCTATATGTTTATGTGATACTTGAGTTGAGAAATGTGTTAAGATATGGCTAAGTAAATAAGCCAAATACTATATGTGTTGTATATGTTATGAGAACCATTATTGTCATTCTATAAATATGGCTATGTGCATTTTATGTTAAGTTTATTTGTATATGGCTTACTAAGCTTTTGAAAGCTTACTCTGTGTGTGTTTACTCTATTTTTTCTTGATCGTCAAAGCTACTGATGGCTTGGGGACAGTCGAGGATCATCATCACACTGCTCAACTTGTTTTGGTACCTTTGAAATATGTATATAGCTAAATATGGCATGTATAGGCTAGTCATTTTGGGTTATGTTTGATATGTGTATAAATAGCCATGAGATTTGGCTAGATTAGTGTTGATAATATGCATGAGTAAATATGAAATATGATGTATGATTTGGTATGGCTTGGTAACTATGAAACGGTCAAGTTAATGGTAAGTACATGGATGAAACGTGAGTATGCATGTTTGATCAAGAAAAGGGATATATGAAAGGTAAATGTGGATGAATCATGTTTCAATGTATAAGAGTTTTAGTTGGGCAAATTGGTATGATTTGAAATGTGATTGATTGTAAAGATTTGTTGATTAATTTGGCATGTTTATGGATGTCAAATGGGCATGGAATGCATTGGTATGTTGCTTGTTGGGATGACCCTAGTGTGGGTTGCATTTTTGGCCTTATAAATGGTCTGTTTTGTCTACACGGCTATGGCACACGGGCGTGTCTAATGGCCGAGTGGATAAGTCAGTAGCTAGCCTAACTATACACGGCCATGGTACATGGGCGTGCCTGGTAGCCGTGTGATTAAGTCAGTAACTAGCCTAATGTTAGACGGCCATGGCACACGGGCGTGCCTGGTGGCCTTGTGGATAAGTCAGTATACATGCTCTGATTTGGCATTGCCAGGACACATAGGAGTGTCTAGTAGCTGTGGGAGGCACACGGCCTGCCCACACGGGCGTTTGGCCTCTATAACTTAGAAAAGTTTTAAATTTCTGAGAATTTTAGTATGTGTTCAGTTCAGTCCCGACCCTATTCTAAAGTATGATTAAGGTCTCGTTGACCTATAAAAAGGACACTTTGATTGCGATTAATGAATGGTTGTATAAAATGTCTGTAAAAGTTTCTGATCTTTTCGATAACACCTTTAACCCTAATCTGGTGACGGATATGGGTTAGGGGTGTTACAGGAACAACTCATATTTAACATCATTTCACAATAAAACCCTAGAATTTATACTTTTAACCATTTAATCCCTAATTCCAAAATTCATAAAAAATAACTTAACAAAACTTTTCTATTTTTCAATAAAGATTCATAATCTATCAACTAAAATAAAAAATTTAATTCAAAAAAAAATTCATAGCAAGTCCCTCAACCTTTAACAGTTTTGCAAATTAACCCACGAGCTAGCTAGATTAAGCTAAAACATATTTAAAAGCATAAAAATTATTAAAAACAAGACTCAGAATCACTCATATACAAGAAGCAAGCTTGACCAAACCTTCAAGATGTAAAAATGGATTCTTCTTTCCTTAATTTCGATGGTGAAAAACACTTAGGGAAGATGATACCATCTTTACCTTATTTTAGTTTAATTTTATTTATCAAATTACCAATTTAGCCTTTTTCATTAACTTTAAAATCCACTAAATCATGTCCATATTTGTCCATTAACCTTAAGAATGGTATAATTACCATTTAAGTCCATTTACTTTAAAGTTTTATAACCATTTTACCCTTTTAACTAATAGAACTCAACTTTTACACTTTTATGATTTAGTCCTTTTCACTTAATTAACTAAGTAAACTTCAAAATTTCTTAACCAAATTTGAATACAACCCTACAATAATCCCAATGACATTAAAATAACAATAAAATAGTAACTCGCTCATCAAAATTATGGTCCCAAAATCATTGTTTCTAATATCACTAAAAATAGGTTGTTACAAATTTGATGGTATTTAATCCTGCGTAAGCATTCGTTAAACATATATGTATCCGTCCATGATAAATGTTAGTGAACAACTATATTAAGATAAGTGTATGTGTTAAGGTATGGGGTATTATAATAGAACTTCGAGGATGTGTTTTGTTGAGAAAGATATGTGTATTAAAGAGATTTATGAAATGTAGAAGAGGATCATCAATTATTTAGATAAGGAAGATATGAGTATAACAAGAGCATGATAGTTGGTGTTTAAGGGTATAGAAAGATGGTTGGCGCACAGAAGTTCTTACAAGAATGCAAAGTAATCATCAAGGTATTGTTATAATAAAGCTTACTAAATACGTTTGTACTTACAAGGTTTATTATTGTCTTTCAGGTATATGGGAATAGATTTCACCTTGAGGGATAACCCAAGAGTACGCCAAATGGTGGTAGAGTGGACGATTATGCATATAGTGGAAAACTGGTGTGCTTGGGAATAAACCTTCTATGTTTGTCTTTCATTAGTTTCTATTTTGTAAAGATCTGTATCAAATCTGATGTAGTAAGTTATTTAACATGTATCTTTTTTATTTCCAAATGTTAAGTTTTTCTTTTGAAACTTCAAATAACATGTTTTAAAATAAATGAGAATTTTTAAAATGTTTTTGTTAATTTTTTTGTATAATTTAGTAACACCTAAGATCCAGACTTGGCGAATCAGGTCAAGTTCGGGGCATCACATTGTTGTTGTTTCGGGTAGGATCATCAGGACATAAATTCTGTGTTGAAGTGATGGTGAGTTCTTAGGTGAGTCCCTAGTCTCAACTCCAATAAGTCATTCTAGAAAGTTCTTCTCATGGTTGATGTTCTAGAAATGGTATATGAGTCCATGAGTGACTGTGGAACATATATGTGTGATCTTCGAACAGTATTTGTGAGAGTTTAAGTGTTTAATGTGTTGTGTGTATGTGTGTATGTGATCTTGTGAAACAACTATATGTATATACCTGGAGCGTATATTGTAACACCCCTAAAATTTTAACGTTTGACTGTTGGATTTCTGTCATAATTAAATCTTTGAATCTGTGGTACTATACTCTGCTTATGGCATCCAGGTTAGGAGTTCAAGTCGCATCTTTAGAAGTCTTGTTATTTTATGTTAAGATAACTTCTACCCTTAAATGACATAATTAAGTTTAATTCTTTGTAAACCTATGTCAAGAATGAGCCTGCTGGTTCACTGGTTAAACTTTTGTATTCTGTTTGGTCCTGTGTTCGAATCCCAGGGTAACATTTTTGCTAACTGCTAGACATTTGATTGGAAGTTATTAGGATTTAAAATTAGTCATCTTCTTCTATTTCGTTTCTTTCTTTTATTGTTCTTCTTCTTTCCTTTTCTTTTCTTTTTTTCGATTCTTGTTTTTTCTTCATCTTGATTACTGTCGTAAGTAAGTACGAGACTAGTCAAAATTATACGTTGTTAATTGTATCCACTGAAAGGTTATTAAGTAAGGTTCACCGTCATTCATTAAATTTCGAGGTTTCCATTTTTTCTTTCGTAGAATTTTCTGAATTGGACGTTTCGAGCATATTGTGTAATTTCTGATAATTAGTCGCTTGGTTTCCTCTTAGGCAGGGATATCGAGGGTAGCGGGCCTCAACTCGACAATTCGAGTAATCATTGTTGACTTTCTAGTAAGTTTGATTTTGTTGAAAGTTTCATGTCGAAACTTTCGACATAAAGTATTTTGTGTATAAATGTGCATTATTGTCAACAAAGTTGGTTGATTGAGTTATTGGATGGTCGTTTTAGGCTTCGAAGATCCTCTACGTTGTTACTGCTTTGAAATCTCTTCAGGTGCATACCGAAAACCCTATTTTTACGAATTTTGAATGCCGGAAAACATGGTTGCCGACGCTACACAGTCATGTGCCAGGCTATGTGATAGGTCGTGTAACACACTGTTCATCAAATTCGAGCCACACGGGCAAGGGACACGAGCGTGTGTCAAGGCAATGTGTGGTCATGTAAGTGCATAGTTCACATGAGCCAAGGACATGGGCATGTGCCCAAGCCGTGTCACTCACTGTCATTTTTAGATACCACACAGGAAAAAGACGCGGGCATTTGTCCAAGTCGTGTGACTCACTGTTTACGATTTAGGACCACACGAGTAGATAACACAGGCGTGTGTCAAGCCATGTGAGATACACAGGTGGGCACACAGGCATGTGCCAGGCTGTGTGGTGTGTAGATAATATCAGGAACTTGTCACTGAGGCCATAAGCATCGTCTAACACGAATATTGGCCTACATAATGTATTTATGATCTGAATTAGATTGCATGAGTACTATCTAATGCTTTGAGACTAAGATAGGAATTATATAAACGTATACGTACTGTGATGACTGTCGATGATATTGATCTGTATCACCTACCTATGAACTGAATCTGAATGACTGTACCTATGTTGTTGACATCTTTAATCTACATTTGCATTGGTTTGGAATTATGCAAATGAGAAATTAATATTTTTTGATTCAGTGGCTAAGCCACGATTTATATGTGAACCTAGCGCTTTGTCGCAATTCGATCTGACAGTTAGCCTGCATTTCAGTAAATGTGTCAAACTGAAACTTTATAGTGTGTAAGGTTAGATGGGTATTAAATGTCCTTAACAGTGTGTTGGGATGGTCGAAGATTGTGGGTAACGGATGGGGGTAGGAATAACTGCATAGGTTTCTGATTTGTTCTGTATCTGAACTTGAATTGTTTTGTCATATAACTGATACGTTAATCCTGTACGAGATCTTCTCTAATTCTGATTGGAACTTGAGATTTGGGAACTCTTATTAAAATTGTGCTTCTAATTGAATTTATATTGATTATAAACTGAGAGTTCTTTACTCACTATGTTGTTGACTGAATTTCAAATAACTCATAGGCTTGATCAGGTCGGCGTAAAGGAAGCTTTATCAATCTGCTCACTTTATTATATATTTATCATGTAGTTCCAATATTTCTTAGTACTACGACTTTTCTAAGATTGTTGAATTGTCTGTTGGATTTTATAGTTGTCATGACTTGTCAATTGGTTTTAGCTATACGTATTAAACTTGGTTTCTTAATAATGTTAATGTAACTCTTCGGACTTAGTCTAGACGCCTAGGTCGGGTTTAGGGTGTTACATTTAGTATCAGAGCCAGTTTTGTCAACACTCGGACTGTGTTTTGGGCTCATAATGTGTGTCAAAAGATAGCTAAATGGAAATAGGATATCTGAATCATTCTGAAAAATGGCTTTTATAAATGACCGAGCCTCTGACGCCGAACCTGTAAGTATTTCTATTTTGCTATCGTGTCTAGTGGAAAAATTGTAGTGATTAAATTGCTATGTGGTTAAATACTCTATTAGGAATTGGTAAAGGCATTGTGTTGAAACCCGAAACTAATATGTGCACTCTAAAATTGTAGATAAATTGATATTATGAGTTCAAGTGGTAGTCGTGGACGTAATACTCGCTTGCGTCGTAGACTCTATGTACAGTATGCCCAATCTAGAGACCAGTGAGATAGTTGGTACTCTTACTACTGATACAGGGTCCTAGACCCTGATGGCTGGGGATGAGGCACTATCCCAAGCCATTATTCGAGCACTGAAAAGGGTTGTCGGGACCTATTCTGGATCTAGAGGCTGAGGGTCGATTACAGAACGACTTCAGTCAAATGGTGCTGAGTTGTTCAGGGGCATTATTGGAGTCGCCCCTACTGTTGTTGAGTATTGGATCGAAGCCACCGTACGTATCATGACTGACATTGATTGCACTTCCACTTAAAAATTGAGGGTGTTGTATCCCTACTCTGGGATTAAGCCGTCAGTGGTGGCTAACGATTAAAGAAGGTGCTAAGCTTGAACATGTTAGTTGGAACTATTTCAAGAATGCCTTCCAGAGCAAGTATGTGGGGATGAGTTATGTAGAGGCTTTCCGGCGCGAGTTTATGAGCTTGGTTCAGGGTGACCGATCTGTGGTTGAATATGAGGCTGAGATTCTCATACTAAATAGGTATGTGCGGGCTCTAGTAGCATCTGATTATGAAAAATGCGTGCGATTTGAAGAGGGATTATGATATGATCTACGAGTTCTGATAGCCCTTCAAAAGGAGCGAGTTTTGTGGCCTTAGTTGATAAGGCTAAGATAGTGGAAGAGGTGAAGCACAATGAGTGCGAACGATGTTGTAACACCCCAAACCCGGCCCAAAACACCACGGCCGAATTCGAAATGTTACTAGGAACAATGTTGAAAAGAGTTCTGTTTTGAAGGTGAAAAATAAGTTTTAAGTACTAAAACAAGTACTCCATTTAAAAGGGGTTTCTCGTTTAAAATTAGCAATTTATCGACGAGTAAAACTTCCAGGTTGTGTAAAGTTCAAATCGTTATTCATGCTTGAGTTTCAAGAAAAACATTTGTTTATAAGCGATCC
The DNA here is from genome assembly GCA_005393395.2 of Gossypium australe. NCBI lineage: Eukaryota > Viridiplantae > Streptophyta > Magnoliopsida > Malvales > Malvaceae > Gossypium > Gossypium australe. The sequence goes on from CM016616.1 coordinate 73,962,400, forward strand.
AAACTTTAAACAATTACTCTTATGTTATAAGTATCTAAAAAAAACCACTTTTAATTAATTAATTAACTGATAATAAATCCGACTTAAACCCATAAATTTAAAGCGGCCTTATTACAATAAGAATATCCCAAAAAGTAGTTAAAAGCTTAAAATGTATATAGAAATAAAAACAGCTTCTGCATGGCCACCTCGGATCCACTCCAGCCCGGTCCAGCGAGTTATGGATTACCTGCGTTGTTTGAAAACAAGGTGAGTCACCAGACTCAGTGTGTAATTAATCCACACAAATCCACAAGTGGGCTTAACCCCAAATCCACATGAAACAAGATACCACACATAATGATGCAATATGTTAACCCAACCCAGCCTAGTATCCAACCGCTATACACAACCCGTATATCCATCCTCAACACACCTGGGGATTACTAAATCGACCCTCCATCCGCTACACACCTCTTCGGCAGTCTATGCTGACGGACACACTGCTCAAAGTCCACTTAGTGGTCTAGCCACTGATCCACGTGATTAAATCACAAATATCCACGATGAGACTCAAGGTCATCATCAATCCACAATGAGGCTCGAGGCCATCATTAATCGTGACAGAGTCACCCACGTACATAAATGTACACACTTCCCCTTATTCAGTATATATCCCGAACTCATGCACATGCAGCATACTATGATGAAATGGCAATATAATAAAGTATATATACATCCAGACATGCGTATATAACATGCTTACATACATCCACAATTATTAACCACAACCTCGACATAGGTAGTATACTAACCTGGTTTCCAAATTACCCAATAAGGGTACCACATCTCCACAGCCACTATTGGCTACCACACATGATACATATATTTTATTAAAACAACTAAGGAAATAGCGTGATAATTACACACCTGATAACTCGTAATACCACGCCCTCTATGTCGACACTATCGCTAATCGACACGACCGCTATTTGCCTATGATCCTGCTCCAACACTGGCCCACACCCCGGTGGCCAATCCTGAACCGCTGAAAATGATCGCTTGTTGAATTTAGGGGTAGGGACTACATGTCCAACCCTTTTTGTTTTGTGGCTGGTACTCGAATCCATCAAAGAGTATCTTGGTCAGAAGGCCCGGTTAAGATGTTGAACAAAACTATAACGAAACCTAAAAGAGCACTTGATAACAGAACACCCTTACCAGAGTCGCCGAAATCCCGAAGACTATTCACTTGCTCTTAAAGGTAGCCGAAAACCCTACATAAACCATGTTAGATTCGGCTTAACACTCATAGTCCGAGCAAAGTGGCCTTCGAATTTAAAAAGGAAAGAGATAGAATTTAAAGTTGGTGATAAAGTGTTCTTGAAAGTATCACCTTGGAGAAAAGTCCTCAGATTTGGCCGGAATGGCAAATTGAGTCCGCCCTTTATCGGACCTTATGAAGTTACTGAAAGGATAGGACTGGTAGCTTATCGGTTAGCCTTACCACCTGAGTTAGAAAAGATTCACGACGTCTTTCATGTGTCTATGTTGCACCGATACCGTTCAGATCCTTCACATGTCTTAGTGTCGACAGAGGTAGAAATACAACCGGATTTGACATATGGAGAAGAACCAGTTATAATTTTGGCTCGTGAAGTCAAACAGTTAAGGAACAAAAGCATAGCCCTAGTAAAAGTCCTATAGAAAAGGCACGGTACTGAAGAGGCTACATGGGAGCCCGAGGAAACGATGAGAAATCAATACCCCAATCTTTTCACTAGTAAGATTTTCGAGGACTAAAATCCTTAAGGGGGAGAATTGTAACGGCTCGATTTAGGGGCTAGTCGGAATAGTGATCTCGGGGTCATTAATCCGAGATTTGAGAAATTTATTTTCATGTTATATTATGAGTTAGAACATGATAGTACATATGCATGAAAATTTTGGTGCTTTAATTTTAGCGATTTCGTGTTTAAACGTGGAAAAGGACTAGATCGCATAAAGTGCGAAAGTTCCATTCTATAAGCTAAATGTGCCAAATAGCCATAGATTATTAATTGGAGGTCTTTAAAAGGAAATTAGACCCCTAGAGATAGCATGGCCGGCCATAGGAGACAATTGTGTCAAAATTGGTCAAAGTTGTTGATAGTAGGTGGACTAAAATGATGTTTTATATTAAAATAAAGAAAAAGAAGATATCATCTTTTTCTTTACTCTTCTCCACCAAAAATTGGCAGCAAACTAAAGGGTTTGAGAGCTCAAATTTTCAGCAAGCTTCTTTCTTTGCTAATAAGTGATTTTAATGATCTTTCTTGAAGAAAATTGTATTTTTGAGACCCCTAAAGCTTAAGCTTTCATATGAGGGGACTAATGTGCAATATGGTGAAGAGTTTAGAGTTTCACCATGAGAGCCTCCATTGTTATTTGCTGCATTTTTATGGAAGAAATTGAGTCTTAGTTGTTAGATGAACAACTTTTGTGAAATGTGTTAGCATGAAAACACCAAATGGGACATTGATGAACAGATTACAAATTTTGTAGTAAGTATGTGAAATATTGATTCTTGATGATAGCTTTAAGAGCATTAAATGTTTACCTAGGTTTGTTGAAGGTAGAAATGTGATTAGAATTTATTTCCGAGCCTAGGGGCAAAATGGTCATTTTGCCAAAGTCTAAGGGAAATTAGTAATTTTTATTAATGTAATGATTAAAATGAGCTAATTTGCTATTATAGAGAAAGAGGAGTCGAGAATCTGCCTCGATCGGGGAAAGAATAAAGTCTTAGACTGAACCGAAGAACTAGCTCATTTTGGAAAACGAGGTAAGTTGTATGTGATTTAAACAACATTCATATTAGCATGTTGAGAAACGCTTGAAATTATATTGAAGCATAATGCATTACTAAATTGAGTGGTTAATGTGAATGAGATGTTGGAGTCCTAATGGGTCATATTGATTATAGAAATGCTATCATTGCAATGTGAAATAAATAAGGTCCCGTATAAGACCATGTCCGGGACATGGCCTCGGCACTGAGTTGAGATCCCGTATAAGACCATATCCGGGACATGGCTTTGGTAATGAATATAGAAATCGTACAAGACCATATCCGGGATATGGCATCGATACATGAGGGGGTAATTCCATACAAGACCATATCCGGGATATGGCATTGGCACCTAGAGGTAATCCCATATAAGACCATGTCCGGGATATGGCATTGGCATCTAGGGGAGACTCCATGTAAGACCACCTCGAGGATGTGGCAATGGCTTTATACTTACAGTAGTGATGATAAACACACGTCTTTGACTATCCCTTGTGAGTAGATGAATTTAGAAGTAGAAAGGTGAAGGATATTTAAGTCATGTGAATGAGTGAATACAGGTACTCGTGAATGAGTCACGAAGAATCGGTCTCGATACGTGGCACGGTATGTGCTAGATAAGGGCAATTAGAAGTAAGTATTGTCAAGAAGCCTTGACTTGTGTACGGTTAGCTAATACCGTGGATGGATTATTTTATGAGCATTATTTTTGCTATTTTTTTCCATGCAACTTACTAAGCTTTATGCTTACCCCTTTTTCATTGCCCTTCTTTCTTGTAGTATTGCCAAGGTAACTCGATGATCGTGGCCGGAGTTTGGAAATCACACTATCGACAGTACTTTGGTATAACAATTTTAGACTTATTTTGAGTATGGCATGTGTAGGATTGGAGTATTTTGTTAGGTTGTAATTGTTAGTCAAAGTGTTGGCTATGTAAGTCATTTTGTAAATGGCCTTATGAGTTAGGCAAATACTTGGCAAACTCTTTTACTCAATGAAGATGAAATTCATGAAGTGTATGTCCCTTTAATGATCTTGTATGTTGGAAATGAGTCCTTGGACTTGCTTATGGGGTAGGAATTGTATTATTTAAGTAGAAGTATGTATGTGTGCATTCTAAGGTGGCAAGGGCTTGGTATATAACCTGCTAATTGCTCACTTAGCTAGACACATGGGCGTGGGCCTAGGCCGTGTGGGAGGCACGGCTAGCACATGGGCATGCACCCAGGCCGTGTGAAGTCTGCACCTTGCACTTGGGATCTGAATTACCACATGGCTGGGGTACACGGGCGTGTGTATAGGCCGTGTGGATAAGACAGAATACCAAGGTTTGGCACACGGGGTAGTGACACGGGCGTGTCAAGGCCGTGTGATATTAGTCAGTGTTGACCACGGGTGGGAGACACGGGCATGCCTTAGGGGCACACGGGCGTGTCCCTAGGCCTACACGAGCGTGTGACCCCTATTTTATTAAAAAGTTTATCGAACTCGTGAAAGTTCCGGGATAAATTCCGATACTTCTCGGAAGTATATTTAGGGCCTCCTAGGCCGGATATGTGCGAGTAATAGAGTTAAACGAAATTTTATAACCCTATTTTATATGTTTAAGCAAGATTAGCTATGTAATGCCTCGAACACTGTTCTGGTTCGGATATGGGCAAGGGGTGTTACAAGGGGTTTGAATGACATTTAGAGAAAGTTCAAGGGCTTATTTGCAAGTGTTAAAATCAGCCAAAATAAGCTTATTGGGTCAGCAAGATAGGACGATTTGGGTGCTCTTTGGGTTTGTCGATCCTTCCTTTTTACTTGCTCAATTCAGGCCCTTTTCTCTACTTCAAACTGTCCATTTTTCCTGATAAAAATTAAATCAGACCAATTGATTCGAGGAAGTCCAAAAAATTAAATTTAAGTCCTCTATATCTGTTAGTTCATTATCTTGAACTCCCATGGTTCATCGTCGATTAATTCTTTCAAGGTGACTGTCGACCTGATTTTTCACCCTTTGTGCAAAATTACCAAAAATAACCCAATTTATGCTAAATTATTATAAAAATAATTAAAAATCAAAATGTTTTATAAACTAAGCTTAAATTAATTATTTTATAATAAAAGTATAACATTCGACAGAAATTACTTAGAAACTACATGAATTAGTGCTCAAAATGTGTTGAAAAAGTTGATATATCTTAGTGTTTCCAATAGAAATAGGCACTTAGTACTCTATGCCATGAAGATGTCTGCTTTTAACAAAGTTCTAAGTTGGAACGCCATATACTGTTTTGAAAATCTATTGTAATGATTAAACATTCTCTTTAATTAATCTTTGATTTTTAAACAGTAATTAAAGAAATAAGAAGTTTAGTTTAGAATGGTTTCACGTCTGTCGAAAAATTTTGCTAAGTGTTTAAGCTTATAACATCAAATATACGGATCTAGTAATTCGGGTTGGGTATAAGGTGTTACAAGAGTTCTCACTATATTCGCTATATTCAATTGGGGAAGGTTGTAATTATCCAAGGTCTAAGCTAGATTGATCTTAAATAATACCATGAGACTTATACAAAAAAATTATTCTCTAGAAAAAGCCTCACAAATGTAGTTTATGCCCAGACTTTATAAACAATTTCTTATGTTCAATCTTTTATTCTTTCGAGTTTTATTTATGTGTGTAATAAATAGTGTAACAAACTTCTTAATATACTTGACTACCAAACTTCAAATTTTTACTAAGTTGAAAATAAAAATAAATAAATAAATACTAGTTAAATACTTTTAAAAAAATGAATGTTTTTATAAAGTATTTAATTAAATTATAATTTTTGTATTTCCTATTTTAAAATTTTGTGAATAGTATAATAACTAAATATTATTAAGTTATTAATTCTGCTAAATAATATCTTATATTTACTATTATTTTTAAAATATATAAAATTTCATTTATTCACATGAGTTTTTTTTTTCACTCTTATATATTAGTGGGTTATGTATGCCTACATTAAATAATATGGATTGGCAAATAATACCTACTTGAACATAGTGATTAAATTTTTAATAGTTAAATCATTATTTGAGGCTTAAATTTTGCAACAATTTTTATAATGAGGTTTGAATTTTTTTTAAGTTAATCCATAAACTTGGTAATTGTTCTTATTTTGGGGTCTGAATTAGGCTATTGTTCCCACATTGGGACTTGAACTTTTTTTTGTCCAACTTAGTCTCTAAACTTGATAATCGTTTTTACATTGGAGTTTAAACTTTAGGGTTTTTAAAGAAATATTAGGGATTTAAGTTTCAAAAAATAGCTCAGGCCCAATGCGTGAAAAATTGTCAAGTTTAAGGGTTAACTTTGACAAAAAAAAAGTTCAAGTTTCAATGTGAAAATAATTATCAAGTTTAGGAACTGACTTGAGTAAAAAAAATTCAAATCCCAATGTAAAAATAATTATCAAGTTTAGGCTCCAAAATATTATTCAACCTAATTTTTAACTTTTGAATAATATTTTTTTATTATTTAATATTGTGAAAGGGAGAAGCAAATAACATAATTTGAATCTTATCACTTAAATGTGAAATGTGTTAGAGGTGAGCAAAATTCGATTTGATTCAAAAAAATCGAAAAAAATTTCTAATTTTGAGTTAATCGATTCGAGTTATTCGAATTATTCAAGTCAACTCAAATAACTCGAGTCGAGTTTTGAGTTCAAGTCTAGTTGAATTTCAAAATTCAAATATCTCAAATAATTCGAATAATATATTAGTGAAATACCCTTTTGGTCCTTGTCAACTTTGAAAATAAGCAAATTGGTCTTTCTCTCAATAAAAATTATATGAAAAAATTCAAAATAATTTTTAAAAACTCAAAATAAATTTTAAAATTTAAAATATTTATATAAATTTCAAAATTTATATTTTTTAAAATATATAAAAATTATAAAAAATTCATATAAAAAAGTTAAGATTTAAAAAATTTAAAATAATAATTTTGGAACTTTCAAATTTATCATACTAAAGTATTTTATTTATTATTATTATTTTGTTTTGAATTTTTTTCAAATATATATGGTTTCAAATTTATATGTTTTAACATAGAATTAGTTATACTGTAATAATATTTTTATTTGATATGTTTAATTTTTTAAATTTAATTCGAACAATTTCACTCGATTAGACTTAACTTAAATTTCATTTTAATCGACTCAATTCAAAAAGGTTCAATTTAAATTAAAATAATAAAATAAAATTTATAAACTCAATTAACCCAAAATTTTTCTAGTGGATTCAATTGAATGCTAAGCCTTGTAAAGCCCTATTGAAAGTGTCCAATGGATATATGGCTTTATTTTGTCATGTTCGTATTCCCTCAACCCAGGATGTTAAAGTTATGGACTCTTTGGTTTCTCCTAAGCCTCGGCCATCACGTCATAAAATACGACTTCTTCTTCTCATTGACGTTTGATCGACCATAGTAAACCCAAAAACTACGGGCTTGAACAAAATCCAAAACTAATCACTGTTCAAATATTGATTGATGCAAGAAATACGCCACTATTTATTTATTTATTTCTTGTAATAGAACGGTATGTCCCTTATTATTCTGGCCCAAAGTTTCCATCTTTTACCTCACTTCTTTCTTCTTTTCTATTTTTCTTTTTCGAATCTTCCGCTATCTTTCCAACCCTAAGTAACACCTGTTTTCATTATTTCCCCTTTTTATTTTTATTATTTAGACTATTATTATTTATGTTCATTTAATTTTAAATCTTTAAATTTCGACTGGGACACCGGAGACGGTAGACTGAAACTTTGAACGTCGTCGTTCTTTTTCTTCAAATAAGGAAACAAATTCATGTGGTTTTGTTTGATATTAGTTAAGTAAAAGGAAATGGGTTTCGCTGCATCCGATGAATTGTTGGGAACTGTGGTTCCGATTGTTGTGTATTGGATTTATTCAGGAATGTATATGTGTGTGGGGTCGTTTGAGAATTATAGATTGCATTCTAAATCAGACGAGGAAGAGAAGAATTTGGTCTCCAAACTAACTGTCGTTAAAGGCGTTCTTTTCCAGCAACTTCTTCAGGCTGCTGTCGCCATCCTTTTGTTCATGGTAAATCCTCCCGACATCAACTCTTATGTTACTTACTTTTTATTATTAATTTATTTTCTCTTGAACCATGGATCTGAAATTTTGGATTTCAGTTGCTTAGAATCAAATGCCTTCTTCGTTACCTATAAATTACTTATGAATTTCTCTTACGCTACCTTTTGTAATTGTAGCTGAAATTTTGATGATAGGGACCGTATTTTAATTTGACTATAGGAGAAATCGAATGGTTACTGGTGTTGGGTTTCATTAAAAATTCTTGTTTTTCTCTGATAAAAATTTGGGTTTGTCTTAGAAAGTATGTTAGCCCACAAGATTTGACCAATTGCAGCGTTCCAAATTGTTACCCATGCTTACTCTGCAAAGATGATAGCAAAAGTGTGGAGCTAATTGTTTGCGTCATTCCATTGTATCTGATATATTTGTACACTCTACATAAGAAATTTGAATGAATAATCTATGGTGTAATCGATGGCAATAAAAAGAAAATCTAAGGTATAATCATCCTTGAGTTTCAATTTTACTTCTTTTCACCCATGAAAGATTATATGTAGCATAGAATGTTCTTGGTTAGTCTGCACACAATGTTGTTCTGGGGTATTAGTTAATTTACTTATAGATAATTGATCGGACCTGCCTCCACATCCTATCTTTCTTACATTGGATCCTATGTTGCTTTCACACTTCATTTTTCCTAAAGTATTTGTGTTCAACATAAATTCGGACATAGATACATAGCTACTATCCTCTCTGAATATATGGAAAACTTAGAAAGTTTGAGTATATTGGTGTTAAATATGTGCTGTATGCAACACTCACTCCCAACTTTGATTCAATTGTCTTTTGTGATTATGAAATTTCAGGAGTAATCATACTGTAATTTTATGAGCTCTTCTTCTCCATATATACTAAATAATCTGTCTTTTGAATTTATGCTTTATTAGATATGAGCTAGGCAGAGTAAATATGGAAATATACCTTGTTATGGATTGTGTTTGTGATCTTTAGTTTAATGGCAGAAATCTACTTTTAACAGTGATCACAACTACATTAAATTTACTTTATCTTAGACTGGTTTCACAGTTTCTTCATTATCTCGTCACCTAATGAAAGACTCACAAGCTGGGTGCTATTCTTGTTTCTGTGTTACAGAACTGTTATAATTTAACATTTTGCATAGCTGGGGATGGTTATTAGTTTTTTATTTTTATTTTTTATTTTCTCCTTCATCCTTATTCCACTTCTGGTTTTTTCTTTTCATGAGTTCTGTGGAATGTATAATGAGCCATATAAGCAATTTCAGTTGAGCCGTTATGTGTATACAGTTCTTTTTTATCAAACATTGATTTGTGCAGGTCACAGGGGGTCATGCTGGGGCTTCTTCTCAGCAGCCATCTTCGTTTATTGTTCTGGCTAGCCAGTTCGTTACAGCAATGTTGGTTATGGACACTTGGCAATACTTTTTGCATAGATACTTCCACGAGAACAAGTTCTTATATCGGCACCTCCACTCTCGGCATCACCGTCTTGTTGTTCCCTATGCATTTGGAGCTTTGTACAATCATCCATTAGAGGGGCTTCTCCTTGACACAGTGGGTGGAGCCTTATCGTTTATGCTCTCTGGCATGTCTCCTCGGACCTCCATCTATTTCTTCTCTTTTGCCACCATCAAAACAGTGGACGACCATTGTGGGCTAATGCTTCCTGGAAACCCCCTTCATATTTTCTTTAGAAACAATTCTGCATATCATGATGTTCACCATCAGCTTTATGGTAGCAAATACAACTTCTCCCAACCATTCTTCGTGATGTGGGATAGAATTCTGGGGACATATATGCCATATTCACTTGAGAAGAGAGCAGAAGGGGGCTTCGAAGCACGCCCAACTAAAGAGTTCAAAGAGGACTAATAACTAGATTGTGAGCATAACAGTATTTTTCTTTCTTTTATTCATCATCAATGAAACTACAGTCACCATTTTATTCTTGTGCTCTGCACTTCTAATATATTTTTGTTTATAGAAGTAATAATGAGAACCATTAATTTGTTAGATCAGATAATTTGTTCATTTATGTCGTGTATTGTACTTTTTTTTACCTGTCGTGTAATATACATATTATATAGATTATTGTACTAAAAGTTCAAGTATGAATGGAATACTCTCATCTTTACCATTTCAAACCTGTTGTATTATGTTTATTGTGTTCAAGATCGTCGATTATGCTTTCATCGGTCATATCTCGGGCGGTCTTATCTTGTTTGTCCCGAATTAAAGGGTTTGTGCCTACTTTCGAAATGAAATGAATGATGCGGTAACATGGATTTCCATGTTAAGGCAAACCCTATTTTTCCAATTTCGAGAATCATCTATTGCGAAAATGATGCATTAATATGGAATGGAAATCCACCTTATTAATGAATGATGCATTAATAAGGATTACAATCTTTCTTTTTGTTCGATTAGGTCAAGAACGTATGATTATTGCCAAAATTTTCTTGGATTCCCCGTAAGTAAACAAGGAAACCAGCTTCCCTCGTCAACAATTGATTCTTTTCTATGAATGGTTCTCAACAATCTATACGATGAGTTCAAAGATCTTGCCATTGCTTGTTGGTAGTCGGCTTTATTTGTCATTTAACATTCAATATTAGAAGCCAATTCAGTAGTACTTCAAATGATATGCATACTACTAATTGTTGTATACGAATGAGAGTCTGAAATGGCTTAAGTGGATAATGTTTGTAGATATTAAGTTTTGGAGAGAACAACTTTTAATATCATTTTTTTCTGTTATTTAATCTCTCTTTTAGAAAAGCTAATATTGTAAGATATTTGATGTTTAGAACAACTTTTGTTTGAAATAACTACAATTTGAAATAGTTATGGTTAAACCAGAGCTTTAGTTTAGAACACTTGCTATCCAGAGTAGCTACCATTTTAGAACAACTTATGTTGAGAACTGTTAGTGTTCATAACAACTCTTGTAACAATACTTCAAGAACAATTATGCTCAAAACAATCATCATTCAGAATAACTTCTATTTAAAGCAATTGTTTATCAAGAATAGTCCTTGTTCAAAACAAGATATTTCAAGAGAAGTACCACCACAAAATAACTCCTATTTAGAACAATCTTTACCAAGAACAACTATGTTGAAAGCAACTCTTTTTTGGAACAACTTCTACAAAGAACAATTATGTCGAGAACAATTTATACTTGCAATAGGTAAAACTAACCTTTATTTAGGAACAACTTCAAGTTAAGAACAACTCACATTCTGATAGATGCTCCTTAGAAGACCTTTCACACGACAATATTTCACCAGAGTAGAAAAAGTGGAAATAACCTCTAGAATATGGAAAGATTCTTGGATTATCTTCACTTTTGGGATATTCCAAAGAGCTTGTTTCAGTAGATCAAGAATGGAAGTAGTTAAGAGGTTTCCTTTTAACCTCTTCTTGTAATATTGGGTGCTTCTCCCTTGTAGAAACATGGTAAGTCATATCCACTATTCACCATTACCAAAACATGGTAAGTCGTATCCACTATTCACCATTACCAATAACCTATATTCTTACTAAAATAAATCATTTTTACGTCATGCAACTTACAATATTCCTTATTACTCCTATTTAATGCTTAGATTTGGAACTCCTATTATTGAACTCTATAAATAGGATCCTTTCACGACTTGGAAGGAGACTTTTTGCATTTTCTTACTTCCAAGCTTACTATACTGTCACGGGGTGTAACACCCCTAACTCGTCTCCGTCGCTGAATTTTGGTTATGTAGTATTACAACACATAACAAAACAATTTACATCATTAAACATTTCACTTGTTAAATTAAATAACAACATTTGAATCTACATTTCATTCATAGCATAATCACAATTACGAGCTTTAAAACGAGCATATAGCACTTAAAAATGATTTTGAAATCATTTAGGGACCAATTTGAATTAAAACATAAACATGAAAAATTTTGAAAATAAGGGCTATACGACCGTGTGGCCAGGCCGTGCGGCTCAAGGACATGACCGTGTGATCAAACTGTGTACAAATTGAAATATGGGTCACACGGCCGTGTCTCAGCCATTGTGCCTGTAACAGTCCGGTTTAGACGCTAGTTGAAATAGTGGTTTTGGGACCATAAATCTGAGTTAGAAAAATATTTTAATATTATTTTCCATGCCTATGGTATGTGATTATGCATGTGTGAAAGTTTCGTGAATTAATTTTGTTGTCTGTGTGCTTAATTTGAGAAAAAAGACTAAATCACAAAAAAATGCAAAAGTGACTTGCTAATTGTTAAAGGGCAATAATGACATGGCTTTATAAATATGAGGTCCTTATAATGCAATTGGACCATTTGAATTATAGATGGACATTAATGTACATAGATAGTGGAATTTCAATATTGTTATTAAAAGGTTAAAATTGGAAATCTATTATTAAAGAAATTATAATAAAACAAAAGCTTAAAAATAAGCCATTTATTTGGTGTTCATCCACCGAATATTGAAAAGAAAAAAAAGGGTTTAAAGCTTTTACAATATTCGACCATTGAAGAGCTTGATTCCAGGTTAGTTTTTGTTTGGTTTTTAATAATTTTTACGTTTTTGTAATCGTTGCTTCGAGTACTTCAAAACCCATGCCTTAATTTTGTGAATTGATGATAATTTTGAAAAGTGCCATTGATGAAATCATGAGCTTTGTGATGATTGTTGATGAAATATGAAATATATGTGTTAGATTAACATAGTTTGTCTTTGGATTTTTGATGAATTTGAGTAATTTAGACTAAATTATGAAAATAATATTTTGAAGGACTAAAATGTGAAATAAATGAAATATATGGACTTGTATGGAGCATGAGAATATTCGGCCAAGCTTGGGTGATATGAAATTTTGTGTATTTTGTGATTTTGTGAAATAGGGACTAAAATGTCAAAATGTGAAAATATGAGGGCTAAATTGTAAATTGCCCTAAGTGTGTGTTTTTGGATTGAATTGAATGAATTGGTGAATAAATGGGATAAATTTGAATATTTATAGATCAAGAACCAAACAAAACGGATTTAGACCGTGGAAAGTCGAAAGTGATCGAATAGTCGAATCCGTCTGTTTATCCGAATCCGAGGTAAATCTATATACAAATAAATGTATTTTGGATTGGTTTATTTATGAGCCTATGAAAAATAATTGTGATGAATGTGTACAATATGGTATATACATGAAATCCGAGGAAGTATCAACAATGTATCAATGTCCGAAATGTCCCGTACGAACCTAGGAATAGATAGGATTTTATATGTCATGACATAGGTTTATGATATTTGACATCGTGTAAGACCACGTCTGGGACGTTGGCGCCGATTTATGATTTACGTGTAAGATCATGTCTGGGACATTGGCATCGTATTTGATTCGTGTAAGACCCTGTCTAGGACAGTGGCATCGATATTTGGTTACATGTAAGACCACGTCTGGGACATTGGCATTGTATGATTATTCCGAGTATCCTATTTAATTCCGAGTGGTTCAACGGGCAATTCCGAGAAACTAAAGATGATGTGAAATGTATAATCGTTTCAGGTACGTTTGATGTGTATGCTTTGCATAAGCATGAAAGGTGAGTATTTATGTACATAGATGCAATGAATAAAATGTGATATATGTATGTCTTGTGATATGAGCAAAAGAGATGCTTGAGATATGATATGTTGGTAAGCAATGGCGCTAATCGAATGAGCTAAAGAGAAATTTATGTGTTTGAAATGAAGATATGTTAATGAACTTGATTTGCTATGCTTATAAATGATTATATGTTAAGTTTATTTGTATATGGCTTACTAAGCTTTTGAAAGCTTGCTTTGTGTGTGTTTGCTTTGTTTTATAGATCGTTAAAGCTACGAAAGGCTCGGGGATTGTCGTGGATTGTCATCACACTATCCAAACATATTTTGGTACCTTATGATCATGTATATATATTAAGTATGGCATGTATAGTCTAGTTGGAAAGGATTATGTTTGAGGTGTGTGTATAGCTATGTGATATGGCTATCTATTTGTAAATTATGTGAATGAGTAGTCATGTTTTATGATGCATATTTTGTTGAGTTATGATGGCTATTGATATGACCAAAATTATGATATGTTTATGAAGCAAAGTTGGTATTTTATTGATGTGAAGAGGTTAAATTATAATGGTAAGATTGTGGATGAAACTTACATAGAAATGCTTGTGATCTAGTTGAGCTAAATGATAACTAAGTTGGTGTGTTTATAATGTTTTTGAATGGGTAGGAATGATGCATAATTTGGTATGTTTTGGTTGCCATTGGTGTTTGAAATGATGCTTGTGGGTGGCATTTTGGCCTTGCAAATGGTCTATAATTGCCCACACGGTTGAGCACACGGGCGTGTGGCTCGACCATGTCCTTTGTGGTTGCATTTCAAAAACAAGTCAGACTCGACCACGGGCTGGACACACGGGTGTGTCCACGACCGTGTGGACAAGTCAGTATGTATGCCCTGTTTGCCACGGTTTACACACACGAACGTGTCCTCACACGGCCTGTCCACACGGGCGTGTGACCTCTGTAGCTTTGTAAAATTTTTAAATTTCTGAAAATTTTGTATGAGTTCGGTTTAGTCCCGACCCATTTGTAAAGCATGATTAAGGTCTCATAGACCTATTTAAAGAACACTTAGATTACATATTGATTTGTTACAAAGTGAATTGGTTGTAAAAGTTCCGATTTGTCCGGTAATGCCTTTAACCCTAGACCGGCGATGGTTACGGGTTACGGGTGTTACAGTGCCCGCCCATGTGAGTGTTTGAAATATGGTCACACGGCTGTGTCGCAAGCTGTGTGCCAGACTGTGTGTATATTTGAAATAAGGTTACACGACCATTTCACAAATTGTGTCAAACCTGCACCTAAAATTAACAAGACACACAACTGTGTGTGGCACATGGCCGTGTGACAGCCCGTGTCCCATGTCGTATGCACCCAAAACAACTTCCAAAACAAGCAATTTCATGCACCATTTCTTAAGAACCAAATCAAAACATTTTCAACTCTTTTCACCTATTCAAAACACATCCTAACATATCAAAAACATGCAACCTATGTGTCTAACCAATATGCCCACATTGACACCACAATTTAATTACTATTCCAAATTCACATTCAATATGCACATGTTCTTCTTGTATAAACCAACAAACATATCTATTCATATATTTCTTTTACATCTAATGAACCAAACATCAAATCACTTTCATAATGCATATAGCAAATGGTCAAAAGCACTTATATAGACATACCATTGCCATTACACACCACAATCAACCAAAATACTAATTATGTTTTACATGAATAAACACATCTCATACTTCAATTGACACAAAACATAACCATAATGTTTATGACATCTATATATCGAAATCCTATTTACATGCCACTTATAATCAAACCAAAGTGAATAGATAGTTACCGATAAAGTTGTCAGATAGTGTGATCTCCAAAGCCAATCCAATTGACAACTTGTATTCGACGATTTAACTTACCGTAAATGATGTAATTTAAAAATTTTACAAGATAATTCAATATCATGATCATGAGTTCCTTAATTCTTTATACACAACACAAGTCTCTTAAAGTTATTGAGTTCATATATGAAACTTGTAGTGTTAGCTTGGAAGAATCAACTCGAAATTGTCGATAGAGAGGTTGAATTGGCCTTTGAGAAATTGAGGTGGAAGCAATGAAAAATATGCAACAAAGAACATAAGGATTTATAGTGGTTTGGCCCCAATTGCCTACTCCACTACCTTAGCTTACCACAATTAAAGATTTCCCCAAATTCACTAATTTGGCAACCTTTGAGGACAAGGTTTAACCTTACAAACTCTCTTAAGGTTTATTCCCCAAAATATTAATATACAACTTCCTTAAGGTTTCTACCCAAACCTTAAGAATAAACACTCTCTCAAAGAGAAACAAATAAGCAAACAAAGAAACAATCCTTACAAGATTAGGATGTTTGCCAATTAAACACAAATACAAAGAAGAACACTTGAGCTAAATGAATGCAATGAAAGCTCAAAAGTGTTTACAAGAAAAGGTATGAAATAATTAAGCTCTAGGTTGTTTTGATTGATCTTTAAGCTTTGCACATTGCTCTTTTTCTTGCTAGACCTTTGGAAGATGGTATTTATACCCTTTAATTGATTTCTAACCGTTGTGGTTGTTGTGAAAGTAAAAATAGCCGTTGGGGATGAAATACCATGTCATTAACTGCACCTGCAGCAGCTAGTATCGACACCTACTAAAAGGGTATCGATATTTTTTGTAATTAATGTAGATTTCAGTGATCGTTGGAGCAGGAATATCGATACCTTAGGAAATTTATCGATACCTTAAGAAAAGTATCGATATCAGATTGATACCTACCAGGGTTTGAAAGAAACATAATGTCAATTTGGTAGCGATTATTATAGGGGTACCGATATCTTGTAAAATATCGATACTTAGACAAAAACTATCGATACTTTTTGTCCTAGAGCAATTCTAACTTGTTTGAAAATGGTTAAAACATATTTGTCGTAACCATTTTTTGACAAAAACGGGAATCGAACTTGGGCCTTGAAAACGGATAAAACGGGAGTCACCACCGACCTTTTACTAGGTGTGATCGGATCACCTTTGTTTTAATAAAACATTTGATTTACTAAAACAGTGTTTTTAGGTCTACGAATATTTGAGAAAATAGGTCCGGGAGTCGGTTATGTGCAAGGAAGGATTAGCACCCTCGCTACGCCCAAAATTGGTACCAAATTGATTAATCGATGTCCTAATGTCGAAAAGTTTGAAATGATTTTTGAAATCTTGCTCTTTTTATGGCTTTTAAACGACTTGGTTGAATATCGAGTTTCCCTTGTTTCGAAGGACTAGAGTCTCACATCCAGCACGATTGGACACGATAATCTAAGTCCTTAAATTCAAGATCGCCTCCAAAATTCTCCAAGCGCACATTTTGAAATTTTGGAAAGGATATTTGCTCATTCGGTCATACGAAAAGAAAACACACCCAGCACGATTGGGCACGATCTTTTCGAACTTCCAAACGCGCAAATATCACCTTGTTTAAAAAAGAAACAAAATTTGAAAGGTTATCCACTTGTTTGGTCAAACGAAAAAGTCACACCCAGCACGATTGGGCATAAATTTTGAATTCCCAAATTCGTGAATATTACCTTTGTGAAACCCCCTTTTTTTACGAATTTAAAAAAAACGAGAAAATGTTGAAATGCGTTTCAAAGTCACCAATCTACATGAAATAATGCAAACAAGAATAAGCAAAACATAATAAAGGGTGCAATAACGAGAACAAATTTGAGGAAATAAGGTATAATATAATAAGGTATAATAATAATAATAATAATAATAATAATAATAATAATAATAATAATAATAATAATAATAATAAACACAACAATAATAATAACGATGATGGTAATACGAAATGTGTACAAGGTAAATATAAATATAGTAATAATAATAATACTAATAATAATGATATAATAATAATAATAATAATAATAATAACAACAACACATAATATATACAATATACTAATATACATATAATAATAACAATAGTAATAATAATAATAGTAATAACAATAATAATACAAAATATATGTGAGATAATAATAAATATAGTAGTAATAATAATAATAACAATAATAATAATACGCACCATATATAATATACTAACATAAATGTAATAATAATAATAATAATAATAATAATATAAAATATGTACAATATAATGATAATATGGTAATAATGTAATAGTAGTAATAATAATAGAATAATATAAATATATACAACATAATAATATATAGTATTAACGATAATAATAATAATAAATATAATATACAACTAATAATATTACTAATAGTAACTAATAATAATAATAACTAATAATAATGATAAATAATAAGGATATAAACTATATAATATACCAATATAAATATAATTGTAATAATGATAATAATAATAATGATATAGTAATAATAATGATAATAATAATATAATTATAAAAATAGGCAAAGAAGGGTTAAATTGGAACCAGGATAAAATTAGGGGCAAGAATTGCAAGAAATTAAAATAATAAAAGGTGAATGGGGGTTAAAATTTAACGCGTGAAACTAGAGAGGACTGCGAGTGCAATTTGCCAGAGTTATTAAACCCAACATTCGAATAGGGACTAGATTTAAAACTGCGTGAAATTTCTGGGCACAATTAAAATAAAAGAAAAGTCTAATTTAAACAAAATAAAATGTAGAGGGACCTGGGGCGCAATTAGCCCATCAGGGGAGGACGCGCGGATCCTGGGTCGGATCCGGGTCAACGCGCGGACCCCCCTTGCATGAAACGGCGTCGTTTAGCCTTAGTATATAAGGCCCTAAAACCCCCCAAAATTTTCATTTCCTGTTTTCTTTAAAAAAAAAATCTGACCTCCCCTTTTTTTTTTCTCTGCAGGTGCAAGGAGGGGCGATTTCCGGCGAGGAGCTTCGTCCGGCGACCGCCGTCAGCGCCGCCGCGCCGGCCACCGCGAGCGGTGGCCGGAAAAGGTAGATTCTTCCCTTTTTTTTTTTTAAATATGTATGTATATGTATGTATTTAAAAAAAATGAAAATCTAAGCGTGTATATGAACGGGTTCGAGGAGAAGAAAAAGAAGATAAAAAGAAAAATCACCTTTTGCTCACTCTTGTTTCTGTCTTATTTTTTTTTTATTGCTGGAATTTCTTTTAAAATTTCGGGATCAGACCCCTGTTACAATGTTTTCATTCGGTTTTATAACCGGATCTGAAGTGGAAAAATAAAAAAATACAATAGATTCCTTTTTGTTTGTTTCTCCTGCTTTCTGGATTGCTGTTGTGGTTATCTTCCTTTTGCAGGTAGTGGAGCGGCAGTGGCGGACAAACGATAGTGGAGAGCGGCGCACCAGTGATGGGGGGCTAGGGTTTCAAAACCCTAGCAAATCTAACATTTTTTTTATTTGTTTTTGGGCTTTTTGGCATTTGGGCCACTTAAATTGGGTTTATGGACTGTAATTTTGGACATTTATTTTATTTGTGTTAATTTTGGTTTTGGGCGCTGGGTTAATAAACCCGGGCCAAAATTGGTTACTACAATATTTGAAAATATTTGACTCAATTGAAACCATTTCAACTTGATTTTATCAAATTGCTCAACTTTACTTTTATTCAAAAACACCTTAATTTGTTATATCAAAACATATTATCCAATAAGACTTAGTTTAACAATCTCCCCCTTTTTGATATAACAAAACATTTTGTAAATTTGTTTTTGAATAGATTGCTCCCCCTTAATAAAAGTCATTTTCAATTTAAACTCCCCCTATCTAAAAATCATTTTCAATTTAAGGCATAAATATTTGGAATATAAATATTTGAAATAAGCATAAATTTGACATTCATTTTGATTTGAAATTTTGGTAATTAATCTTGCATATAAGCAATCAACCATAAAATTTACCTTTCTCTTCTCCCCCCTTTTTGTTATATCAAAAAAAAAAAAAAAAATAATCATGTAAAACTTAAGATGGAAATAAAGTGGTTAGTTCACAGATAGATATTAAACTTAAAGAACTAATGAACTACCATACCAATCAAAATTAAGGTGAAATCACATAGAATTTTCCTTTGATCTCCTTGAAGCAATGCACCTTACCTACAAACATAGAATTAAGTTTTTGGTACCCAATATCTTTTGGGTTCACGATCATTAGTCTTTAAAATCCTAGTCCCTTTAGGAATCCATTTTGAAAGAGCTTCCTTGTTTTAAGTATCACTAAGTCCTTTAGGGACCCATACACTCTTAACAAGTTTTCCCTTGTAAAATCTTGAGTGACCTCTATGTTCATAAAAATTAAAGCTATTTTTAACAAAGTTTTGTTTTGAATTTTCTCCTATTTCAAAAACTTTGTTAGGGTGAGCTTTTTCACTCTTAAGCAACTCAAGTTGCTTTTGATGATCCTCATGAACTTTTGAAAGTAAATTATGCAAGTCTAAATTTTTATTTTCAAAGTCATTAATAATTTATTGCATTTTGTTTACTTTCTCTTCAAGTTCATGACTGGTTTTAGAAAGTAAGTCATTTTCATTTCTCAATTTTAAAACATTTTTCTTGTGTTTTGACATCATGACTTCAAATTCCAAACCCAATTCATCATGGACATCTTGCAATTCATCTTCTTGATTCTTTTTTTTTATTTTTCTTTAAAAAACTCATAATCAAGAGTGAGAAGACTTATCTTGGACTCCTTAACTCTACTTGTCCCTTCATGGGTGACTTCAAGCTTGTCCCATATCCCTTTGGCATTGTTGCGCAAGGAGACTCTGTTGTTCTCATTTGCACCCAGAGCACAAAATAGAGTGTGCATAGCTTTTGCATTTAATTGTATCTTTTTGATATCATTGTTATCCCATTCACTCTCTTCCTTTGGGATAATAACACCTTCGACCCTCTCCATTGGAATGAATGAATCATTTGTAATTATCCTCCAAACTTCATGGTCGTTGGCTTAGATGGATAGCTTCATTCTTGTTCTCTAATAAAAGTAATTGGAGCCATTGAATAGATGAAGCCTCATGGTGGAATGTCCTTCTCCCAATATAGTGGAATTTGGCTCGAAAGTAGACGTAATTTTGTAAAACGTGTTGATGGTCGTTTGAGCTTCTTCGAGGACCTTTTCTTGGTTGTTAAACCTTCTTTAGAAACTATCTCTGATACTAATTGTTAGATTGGAATGATCAACTCGAGATCATCGATAGAGAGGTTGAATTGGCCTTTGAGAAATTGTGGTGGAGGTAATGAAAAATATGCAACAAAGAATACAATGATTTATAGTGGTTTGACCCTAATTGCCTACTCCACTACCTTAGCTTATCATAACTAAGGATTTTCCCAAATTCGCTAATTTGGAAACCTTTGAGGACAAGGTTTAATCTTACAAACACTCTTAAGATTTATGCCCTAAAATCTTAAGATACAACTTCCTTAAGGTTTCTACCCAAACCTTAAGAATAAACCCTCTCTCAAAGAGAAACAAATAAGCAAACAAAGAAACAATCCTTACAAGATTAGGATGTTTGCCAATTAAGCACCTTAACTGAATTCGTACCTATGTTTTTAGCTTAGTGGACATTCATTGTTCTCGGCTTTCAAGTAAATGATCTTCTCCGCTATTCTTGTACCATGAACTGATTCGAGTGTAGACTCAAACCAATTGAATTGAAACATAGAACTAGAAAAAGTTTTCTATCCTTTTGGGGTGAAAAAAAAATTCTCTCTTCTTAATGATAGAATTGTTATTCTAGAAAAATATATGTAATAGTTGAGAATAAATTCTCTCTATTTTTTGGCGAAATAACAATCGCTTAAAATTGTGTTAATAGCTCTATCGGTGCCATCTATTTATATGAAAAGAAGGTAGAACCCTTTTTGAGTTGTATTGGTTTATTTTAAATAGAAAAACATCCTACATAGAATAGGACTAGGGTGAACGACACACCCTAATATTCCTACTAGGTTTGTTACCCCTTCATGTCCATGAGAGGTTATTGGGCCTCTTTCACATCGGGTCTAATTACGAGTATATCTTGGGTCTTTTTGACCTAGTACAGTGTAAAGCCAAATAAAAAATTCAATATTTGGTTTGATGCAAATAATAAAACGTAAGTCTTTATAAAAATTCAAAGTCCTACTACCCTTGGTTTTTTAAGCAATATGAGATGATTTTTATATACACTCCTACTCCCTTTACCTTTTGTTCCTAAGAAATGTGGGATTCATTACCCTACTAACATAATACTAAGATTAAACTTAGTTCCTAAAGATTAAATACAAAAGTAACTTTGTCCAACAAAAAACTACTAACAAGATACAACTTGTAAAGACTGCTAGATGGTTATTGGTGTTGCTATGTTAAATAGGAGCCCTTTACATCTTGTGAAGAGACTTTTGGCATTTTGTTTTCTTAGTTCTAAAATTTTTTCTAGAGTTCTATTTTTTCTATTCTTTTCCTTAGTCGTATTCTTGGTCACATTTAGTCTTCATCCATTTTACGTGCCACCACTTATCACTTCACTTAGTTACAGAGTTTACTTTAGTTTTCCTCTTTATTATCTCTTGGCACATTCTTTAGTTATAAAGTTCCCCATATAGTTACCTTCTAAATAACCAATGACAATGACATTTTTCTTTTTGTTTTCCTTGTTGAGTATGAATCATACTGTAGTCAAATTTGAGAGATAATCTCTTAGTTAAACTCTGTTTATTTGTTTCAGTCAAACTCTAATTAGTCTAGATTATCTTATTATTATTTCACTTACGAATTTAGCCTATAAATAGGCTCTTTTACAACCTTAGAAAAAACACCCATTAAAATATTAGAACTCAACACTTTTTGAGAATTTTGTGTTTACCTTTTGAGGGTTCTTTATTTTCGGGTTTCAGGGTTTAGTTTTTATCTCCATCTTTTTTACTCTTCGTTCTTTTACCATTATAGTAAAATTATCTTTCCCTATGGTTTTTTATCCTCTTTAGAGGGGTTTTCCACGTTAAATTTGTGTGCTCAATTTTTCAATTTCTTCTACTATTTTTACTTGTTCATTGTTTAATAGGGTCAATCCCCAACAAGTGGTCTCAAGAGATAGTTCAGTTTTCATAGATTAGCCCATTCAGAGATGGCATCAACAAGGTTTGACATTGAGAAGTTCGATGGTGTCACAAAATTTCAATCTGTGGCAAGTTCAATGGCAATTCTAGTTCAGACTGGCATGAAAAAGGTCGTTACTGGGAAAAAGTTTAAGAATCTAGATTAGACATAATGGAAGAGCTTGATGAAAAGGTCTTGTCGACAATCCAGTTGTGCCTCGCGAATAGGGTATTGTTGGAAAAGGTTAGAAAGTCTTTATGCAACTGAACCTCTGGCTAACCGTTTAGTGTTGAAACAACGCCTATTCACGTTTCGCATGAATGAAGGTGAGCTTCTTAGAGATCGCATTAGTCAATTTATTACTCTTTTGAATGATTTATAGAATGTTGAGGTTAAGATTGACAATGAAGATCATGCTATGCTATTATTATACTTTTTACCTTCTTCAAACAAGTCTTTCAGGGAGACCCTAATTTATGGCAGAGACAAACTCTTGTTCGAGGATATGAAGGGTCATTTTTTGAGTAAAGTAAAACTCGACAATGAGTTTGATTCGGAAAGTAAGGCAAATAGGCAAGCTTCCATTTTGGTAGCATCAAAGAAGTGAGACAAAAGGTATTGCTATTGTAAGAAGTTAGGTCACATCAAAGCAGATTGTTATAAATTGCAAAATAAAAAGGGCTGCTGAGAGTAACGAGGAAGATGTAGCTAGTGTTAATTTGGCCAATGAAAGCGATGATGATTTCTTGTTAGTGTCAACGAGTGATAGCTCTGAGCTTACGTCCAAGTGGATCCTAGATTCGAGATGTTCTTTCCACGTGTGCCGATAAAGAATGATTCTCCACGTACAATTCAGTTGAAGGTGGAGTTTTGCGCATGGGAGACGATTCATCCAGTAAGGTAATCGATATTGATACTATTAAAATTAGAATGCAAGATGGGACGATTAGGACACTCTTATATGTCAGGTATGTACTTGATTTACGAAAGAATCTCATCTCCTTGAGTATTTTAGACTCGAAAGGTTGCAGAATCAACATCGAGTCGAGCGGCATTAAGGTGTCTCACAGGGCTCTCATTTTGTTAAAAGTTAAAGTGACCGACAGTCTTTATATTCTGGAAGGTTCTACAGTGGCCGGTGAAACCGGATGTCCTTCACCCATTACGGAGTTGAAGTCAACTCATTTGGAGCGGAGGCAACTTGGTCGTAGGAGGGAAAAAGATATGACCGTTTAATTGAAGAGAGGTTCTCTTTTGAATGTAGGTTTTGAAAAGTTAGGGCACTGTGTTCGTGAAAATCAAACCCGAGTTAATTTTGATTTGACAGTGCACAAGTCAAAGGCTAGAAGTCTTCCAGCTTCTAAGCACAGATTTGACCAATTAATTTCATTGCATAGTTCAAGATAAGCTCGTGGCAGGCTTTGGCAAAGATGGTATTATGGAAATACGAGTCAAGGTGAAGATTTGTTGAGTATGATTAATATTTCAGTCAAATTTGAGAGATAATCACCTAGTTATTCTGCTTATTTGTTTCAGTCGAACTCTGTTTAGTCTAAATTATCCCCAACATTCATTTTTTTTCTTCTTAATATTTTACCCTTGCCTTCCCATCGTCCTAACTAGATAAGCGAGGATGTTTCTCATCATTGGGTGCCACTTGAGCTAAACCTGCACAATTGGCAAGACAATGGTAGTTACTACCAAATAATGATGTTGTCTTATTTCGTTAAGAAAAGCCAAAAGAAAAAAAAATGTCTGTCTTACCCGAGTGGATGAATAAAGCAGAACTCCTTTGCTTGTATGATTAGAGTTATGTTAAAGAGATTTATGGCTCGGCCAAAATGTGAAGTAGAGATGAGGGACCATTTTGTTCTTTCCATCTTTATCTTTGAGAACCAACATTCTCCATACGTAATTTTCAGGATCACTAAAATAGATTGGGAGGACAGGCAATCCATTTCTTTCAACAAAAGAAATGTTCTTTTGGTCCACCATTCTCATCTGCTTCCCACGTAACAAGATTATTCATTTGAGAAAAAGTCTAATTCGTGTTTTAATTTTAAAGCCATTACCTTCTAAGTGGTCCAGTAGAAAGGCACGGCTCTTATCCCAAGGTTTTGAATGCAGATAGATACCTAAGTACCTAACCAGACATCATACTTATGCTTTCTGTGCTATCTGTGAATAATTGTAACCACAAAGTAAGCCTGTTTCTGCATTATGTTCTCCATACCCATATATTTCTTGATGTGTTACATTTATAGTATAGATATCTACCTCTGCCTTCCATTGATCTCCGTATGCACATGGATGGTCCTTCTGCTGTTATTCCTTGATTATCCACAGGGGAAATGACAGAAAATTTGGTTGCTTAGCATGATTTTTAATTCATCAAACTCATAGTGGAAAACAAGGGTGGGTGGTGTCCCTCAAATAATGTTTCCATTAATGGCTCATCTGTCATATTAGGTTTTCTAATGGTACTACATTCCTCTAATAATTGTCTCAGACACTTTTTATATGAAATCGTGTTTTCGTGGCTTTATTATCTACCATCTCTGTGTACAAAAAAACTTGCAGCTGGTTTTAACTTTGATCGGACTGGTGTTAAGCCAAGAGTTCATCAGCTTTAAATATTCTTTATGATTGTTAGTTTTGATTATAGCTATATTAATCTTATCTGAATTTCTAAGAAAGTGGAGGTGAAATGTTGGAGTGGTTGACACAATATTATGGACCAATTTATTTATGAGGTGGTTGCCGAATTAATTACATTTCTCCTGCACAGATAGCTGTGACCAATTCTGATTATAACCTGACATTCTTACCGTTGAAAGTTTACTTTTTCGGAAAAAAGAAGAAGATGTTGTATTACATATATTAGAATCTTCAAATATATATAAAAAAAAAATTAAACATAAATTGAACAAACTGATCGTGAAAACATACTCTAATATCAATAACATGACTATAAACCGGATGTTTGAATACAACAGCAACTAGTTTGACAGCAACATTTTACCTTTCTATTCTTTGGGTCGTGAAAGATATATTAAACATAAATAGAATTGTTAACTTCTTTGGCTTATCTCTTACATATGTAATGGTACTACAAGTATAAGCTTAGATCTCTCTATTATATTCTACTGGTGGTCCACACAGAAAATATCGATAAAAACACAGGAGATCCAATTATTGGAACTCCAGGTCATGGCACTTAATAGTAATGCTGGAAAGATAATTAGTTATAGTCTTGACCATTGATCTGCTCTAAAATTTAACAGGATTAGCTAAGCAGAATAGGTTTCTAAGTCTCTAATTTTGCAATGGAAAAGGAGGCCAAGCCAAAAATAACTTGGGAACTGCCAGGGCATATGAGTAGGGCTCCATTAACCCCAATATCTGGTTGCAAACACATCTACATTCATCTTCATCATCCAGAATTCATGCATTTCATGCCAAACAAATGACCCCCCATGAACTTTTTGGATTTACTTTCTAAATAATTAGCATCACTTATGGAATTCAACATTACTACGGCTACAAAAGAAACATAAGGTATAGTAGTGAAATTTCCCATCACAAGTTGTACAAAATAAGGTCCAGGGAAAGCTATTAAAAGCTACTGAATAAACAAGAGATGTGAAGCTCCTGCTGTATGAGTAGGTTGAAAAGCCGCGGCAAGTTTAGTACCAGCTCCAAATCTTGTTGCAGGTTTGTAGGAATCAGACACACTGCGCATTCTTGGGTCAAAACCTGCCTTGTCATTTGTTTTGTGTGTATCTCCAGCAACTTCAACAGCTTTTTGGCTGTTACACCCCAATAGACCACTGGAACGGCCCTTGTTTTTAGAACCTTTGGTTTTGGTGGTTGTCGGATATGTTCTCATTGGGCTTGGAAAAGTTACCGGTGGCCTTAGCTCTTCATAGTCAGACACGACTGAGATATCTGCTGCACTTGCTGTGACCACACTCCACTCTATGCTGGCCTCGCTTGGTGCATAAAAAGTTGTTGGGGTGGCACACCCAGACGCTGCATCAGAAATTTGTTTGACAAGAAATGGATTGACTTTTCCTGTGAGGCTCTCTATCTCAAATAAGTCTGAACTTGCATCGCTCTCTGTATCGTTGTAGTTGCCTTTAGGATTTTCAAGTTTTTCTGCTTTGGGATTAGAATCCAGAGAGAACATTTGCAGCCTCCTCTCGATGTTCAAAGACTCGTTTCTCCTTCCAAGTACCGGCGAGCCGAAAACCTCCAGTGATTTCCGTCCGATTTCATCCACATCTCCTTGCAGTGACACTTTAACAGGTCGAATTCCCATAGTAGAATTCATAGTTGGGAAACTAAAAATGTCTTCCTTCGTCCAGGGTTCCGCCACTGGTTTATTAACCTCTAGGCTGGCCTTACTGGATGCAGTTTTATTTGGCTTGCCTTGCAAGCCCTCTCCATTAGCAGCTGGTCTCTTGAAACTTATTTCACCAACTTGTGCTTCTTCAATATCAACTGAATTTCTACCAGAACAGTAACATTTGCAGCCAGCAAGACCCGAAAGAAAACTCTTTCCATTCACTTTAGGAGGTTTTTTCCCAGGAGGATTTCTCATAGTACTTCGGAGCAGTGCACTTCGGCTGTTCCAGCTTGATTCTGATCGAACACTTGGAGTTCCCTGATATATTACAGGCTTGACAGGCTCTATGCTGACTCTACCATCTTTAACGCATTCTAATGTTTTTGCATGTATTTTGGTTATTCTTGGACTTTCTAAATCAATTCCTCCATTGAAGTATTTTTCAGCTCCAAATACTCCAATTTCTCCATCTTCTTCTTTCTTCAGTCCTAAATAATGATGTTCATCTTGGTTGGTGTTGGTTGTCTTGGAGCTGAGCTCTCGGTTTGAAGCCGAAAGTTTTCTTACATAGTTTTCCTCAGCACCATCGAAGAAAGTAGAGAAAGAAACATCACGAAGGCTGCTATTTTTTTCCTCAAAGGACAATGTTTGCGACAGGTTTGTGTTGTAATTTGATGTTAATGTTACCATAGCCATGGAGTTCTCGAGATTCAAATAATATATTTGCTGAAATAAAACAAAAATACGAGTGAGAAAATGACCCCCAGGAAAACCGTTTCCACTTTCCAGTACAACTCAACAAGATGCACAAAACTACAGAAAGAAAATGAAAAAGACTTAACAATAGCAAAGTTCAGTCTGAAGACAACTAAAATCCTGGTTTGGGAAATCCCAAAGATTGCCTTAGAAAGCTATATCAAACAAACATGAAAAAAGAAAGGGGAAACGCTATTTATTACAAGAAACCAAAGGATAAAAAGTAGCAGAGAGAAGAAATGAAATAAAATAGAAGAGAGATTTAGTAAGAAAGTTGTTCTATGCTAAGTATAGTTATGACATCTCTCATCTGCAAGATGTTAAAGGAAGTAGGCCCATCTACTTGTGGACTAAAGCAAACCTGGATTATATTTCTTCACAACTAGAGCTCTGATTTAAGTCTCTTCAAGTTATCTTTAGCAAATGAATATATATATATATATATATATATATATATATATAATACCTATTGATTAGTTTATCTCATATATGTTTACTTAGGCCACGCTGTACGAAAACTTGATTTTTATTTTGGAATGGGTTCTCAAAACATATGTGGATACAATTACAAGCTTTAAATTTTTGCTTGGATTTACATGTCCAATCATCTGCACAAGCTGATCACATGGAGAGCTTGGCTATTGCTTAGGACTTTGACAAATATATTTATAACAAAATTAAAAAGAGAAAAAAAAAGATACATGTGTTTATGTTGTTCTGGCTCTATTAGTTGACTTGTGGTTATTACTATTATTATGGGAGGGAATGGAAGGCTGGATTGACAAGCAAGTAGTGTTTTATGTTTTTTTTTTTTATGTTATAATTTTAATGGAATATAAAATTTTAGAATGTGATTGTTGGGATAGTTATGTTATAATGTTTAGCACATATCGAAAATATTGATTATTTTCGAAAAAGTTATATTATCACATTTGGTTCACTAAATACTTTTTACCGAATGTAATGGTAATTTATAAAATTATTTGATTTTATTATTTTCGCTTAATACTGTTGTTTGTTTCTACTGAAAAAAAATTATCATTTTAATTTATAATTTTAATTGAAAAAAAATGTTTCAAATTGTCTATTTTTCTAAATATAACAATGCATGTACAAAACTTTTGTTTTATCAACTGTTTTCCATTTATACTTTAGACACTACTAACGTTGTGGCAATGACGAGTACTATTAGAAGGCTAAAGGAGCAACATGAAAGGAAAAATAGAAAATAAATATAATCTATAAATGATAAATTATGCAGATGGTTAATGTTGCTAAAGTTGTCTATTTGTTTAAAATGAAATTTGCAATGGAAGTGTAAGATTGTAATAGCCACTATGACTTGGCACTACAAAAAAATTATGCAAACAAAACAGAAATAACACATATGTCTATTTATGTGCTTTAGTTTCCCTATATTTGTAGAACCTAACTTAGTGAGTTATTTCACTATCTTTAATCATAAATACAACAAGTAATTCACTTTCTATCATTCCTGAAGTATAGATATCTCACATTTGTACCTAAAGATTAGAACACTCACCTCCTAATCCTCCTATTAAGAACTAGGACAATAAACACTCAACAACATTTATAACTCAGTTTGCACTCTCTCACGAAATAGTTCCTCAAATGAATAGATTAGAATGCACTCAATAAACTCTCATACAAAACTTATACAAGCCTCAAAGTATATATCTTGCTAACATAGAATCGACTTGAATACAAAGTAACTCCTTGAAAATAGCTGTTACATCAATAGCAATCAATGAACAACCAATAGAAGATATGCTCTCCAAAATTAGCAACACTATTTCGATCAAATCTCACATTCCAATGGTTTAATTGATTCACATGAATCCTATCCTATCTTCAAATGCTAAGGATTGGTTTCCATAGATGGACAAAAAATATCTTTAATAAAATAGCACATTACCATGCCCAAAGATTTTCTTCATTAAATTGTCAAACCAAATAAGGCAAGTTTTTAACCACATCAGTGGAAGTCTACATTTGTCATTGTTTAGTGCCACTTAACAACTCTTAGCTCATTTTGTAACACCCCTTACCCGTATACTACGCCGGAACCGGGTACGAGGCATTACCAGACTTAACAATACATTCTACCAAATCCCGAGCCACAAAATTTCACTTATAATTTAAACTTTAACAAACACATGCATACACAAGCATTATAACTCCATGACCAATATGAGCCACAACTCGTGGCTAAATACAGAATAATCCTTATTACCGTTATGAAGCAATACGTTTAATCAAATTAATTAACACATAAACAAAATGACTTAGTCAAGCCTCCATACATGCCATAACTTAAATCATTTATAAATAAAGATACCCATAGATAGCTTGATAGTGTGAAGCGATCTTTGACAACCTTTAGCCCGAGCTTGTTTAATAGGACTCTAAAACATGGGAAAGAAAAGGGGGTAAGCTTATAAAGCTTAGTAAGTTCACATGTAAAAATAATAAGCATTAGCAATGAATTTAGCTTACTACTAAGCTGTAATAACTTGCATAAATAATGCTAAGTTCTTACTTTCTCAACTTACTCATTTGTAGCCTTACCAAAGCCTCAACGAGACAAATCCTCACAACAAGTTCTCTAATTGATACAATCATTAAATCACATGCTTATACCTTATTACTCATGTTCACATTAATCTGTCTACTTGAATCGCTATCACTAAATTATTTATTTCTTGAACTACAGAGCTCCAAATTACAAACCGCTAATTTTCCCTGAACCTAGACTCACATATCTTCATACCGTAAAATTTCTAGAATTTTTGGTCTTGCCACTTAGTACAGTTTATGCATTAAAATTTCCCTTGTTTCATTGTTCAACTATTCTGACCTCTATTCACTACGAATCAATTATGCCCTCGTACAGAATTCAGATGACCTTATTGTTTAGTTTATTTGAAATTAGACTCATTCAGAATTTCAGAAATATAAATTATATCACATAATTTATTTTTGTGCATTTTTTAATGATTTTTCCAAGACAGAACAGGGGATCACGTATTCATTCTGAACCAGTCTCACAAAAATTTAAATATCTCAAATTATACAAATCCGTTGTTTGATTTGTTTCTTTTATATGAAAATAGACTCAATAAGCTTTAAACCAATATCTCATCCAACTTATAATTCAATTTATACTATTTTTGGTGAGTTTTCTAAATCACATAACTGCTACTGTCCAAAACAGTTTTATTTGTAAATTTTTGCTCTCACTCACTTTAGTTGTATTCATTACTTACCTATAACAATCTTTCCAATTTCCAATTACATATCGAGCATATTTCTCATATGTTACACATGCATATACCTACACTTATCACTACAAGCCACACATAATTTCACTTAATCGATTTTCCCGGTGAAATCATCGGTAACCTTACCAAAGGCTCAGAATACAAAGGGCACCTTACTTAATAGCTTGCTTACATACCTGCAACATTCTCACTTAACACATGAGTACTCTTTCATAATATAGGCATATTGCCAATCATGTCATAAAGTGTCACAAGCATAACTGAAAACTCATCACTTACTTAATACTTGATAATCTCAATTACTTACAATCTCAATATTAAATAAGCCTTAAATGCATACCTGTACTCATACCTGTACTCTTTCTTCATGTCCTCACCTTGTCATTTCTTTTTCTTACTCTTTGGACTACTCGGGAACCTTTTCCTTTTTGAACTTACCATTGCCATGTCTTGACATGGTCTTACGTGGTATCCTTGCCTTATGAACTCACCAATGCCATGCCTTGGCATGGTCTTACATGGGACCTTTGCCTTATAGTAACTCATCAATGCCATGTCTTGACATGGTCTTACATGATTTCCTTGCCTTATAGAACTTATCAATGCCATGCCTTGGCATGGTCTTACATGATATCCTTATCTTATCAAATGCCATGTTCCAAACATGGTCTGACATGGTATCCTTGTCTTACCAAATGCCATGTTCCAAACATGGCCTTACATGGTATCCTTGTCTTAGTGCCAATGCCACATCTTGATGTGGTCTTACATGGAGTCCTTAATCAATGCCGATGCCATGTCTTGACATGGTCTTACACGGGATCCTTGCCTTACCAATGCCATGTCTTGACATGGTCTTACATGGTATCCTTAACCGTCAATTCCTCTTTAAATGCCATGTTATGAACATGGACTTTTCCGTCAATTCTTCCTTAATTTCCATGGTATAGCCATGGACTTTGAGATATCAATTCCTTGTCAAGTCATAGCTGAAACATACTTGCTCAAATTCTCAAGGTTAGTCGCATAACTCAATAATAACATTACTAATAACAATAATTGCATAATAATAAAATGCTACTCAACTTACATACTTACATTCTAAATCTCATCATATCATCAAATTAACTTATTGTCATCAAACTATGCTAGTCAAAACTTTCTTGTTATCATAAAAAGCCATAATACAAAATATGGTCTAACATATAAATTATACAAGTTCTCTTTCCAATATCGAATTATTACCGAACATTAATCATTATATCTGAAACTCAATACTATAGTATTTATGGCCAAAATATCAATTTATCATTCAAATATGCATAATTAAATGCTTATTAAACATATGAACTTACCTCGATACCAAAACGGTCATTTTACCAACTTTCCCGATTTTCGATTTTCCTTCCGTTCTAGGTCAAAATCTCATTTTTCAGGGTTTAAGATATCGCATTTCACTTATTTAATTAATGTACTACTCAAAACAGTCCCTAACTCAAACTTTGGCAAAATTTTAATTTTGCCCCTAAACTTTTGCATAATTATGATTTTTCCCCTAGGCTCGAAAATTAAACTTCATCCCTTATTCTTATGTTTTATAACATGCTAATCATTTTTCCCTTCTATGGCAACATCAAATTCTTGCTCTAACATGCACTTATGTACATTAGGTATTTTTGTCGATGATGTCGTTTTACTCGTTTTCACTTAAAATCGCTTAGTAAAAGTTGTTTAACATAATTCTAAGCTTCATATTCTGCCATAAAACATCAAAATAAATACATTTCACCTATGGGTATTTTCCCAAATATGAAACCTAGGTTAAATTATTGCTAGAATAAGCTAAATCAAGTTACCGGGACTCCAAAAACGTAAAGAACATGAAAAACGGGGCTAGAATGGACTTACCATGAAGCTTGGAAAGCTTGAAAACCCTATCTATGGCTTCCCACATGTTAAATTCGGCCTAAGCTTGAAGATGGACAAATTTGGCATTTAAATTTTGTTTTTAATTCACTAAATTACCAAAATGCCCCTTAAAAAATCTTTTGAAACATACCTATCCATGTCCATTTTTGTCCACCAACTTAACCAATGGCCTAATTATCATTTAAGGACCTCCAATTTAAAATTTCATAACAATTGGACACCTCTAACATGTAGAACTCAACTTTTGCACTTTTTATAATTTAGTCATTTTTACTAAATTGAGTGCCTAAACGTCAAAATTTTCGAATGAGATTTTCACGAAATCATTCCGTGAAATTGTAGACCATAAAAAAATATAAATAAAATAAATTTCTCAACATCGGATTTGTGGTCCAGAAACCACTGTTCCGACTAAGCCCAAAATCGGGTTGTTACACATTTTGCCTCAATAGTTTGTTCGATTGCAAGTATGCCTCGTGGCACTACAGAAAAATAAATTCTGGCGATCACAAATTGCAAATCTATATGCGAGGAATGAATCAGGTTGAAAAGGGTCGAAAATATGCCTTCAAAATCTACAACAACACTTGTACGAAAGTGATTCCTTTCTGTAGTAGTGTAATTTTCTTGTGCAGCTGACAATGCCTTGATAGCATAATAAATTGGTTGAAAATGCTTGTCTCTTCGCTGTCTAAAAATTGCACCTACTGCAAAATCACTTGCATCACACATTAGCTCAAAGGGTAAATTCCAATCAGGTGCAACCACAATCGGAGCATTAATTAATTTTTCTTTAATAGTATTAAATGCTTCTAAACATTCCTGACTAAAATCAAAGGGCACATCTTTTTCTAGCAAATTCGTCAAAGGCTTAGCTATTTGAGAAAAATATTTAATAAACCTTCTATAGAACCCATCATGTCCTAAAAAGCTTCGAATAGCCTTAACTGAACCAGGGGGAGGTAATTTTTCAATGGTTTCAATTTTCGCTCTATCAACCTCAATCCCTTTACTAGAAATTTTATGGCCCAACACAATCCCTTCTCCAACCATAAAGTGACATTTTTCCCAATTAAGCACAAGGTTCATTTCCTCACATCTCATTAGAACTCATTTTAAGTTTTTAAGACAAAGATGGAAAGAATTATCGAATACCGAGAAGTCATCCATGAATACCTCCATAATGCCTTCTACAAGTTCATCAAAAATGGCCAATATGCAACGCTGAAAAGTAGCAGGAGCATTACATAATCCAAAAGGCATTCTTTGATAAGCAGACGTACCATATGGACATGTAAATGTTATTTTTTCTCGGTCCTCGGGAGCTATTGGAATTTGAAAGTAGCCAGAGAGTCTATTTAAGAAGCAATAATACATATGCCCAGATAATCTTTCCAACATTTGATCAATGAATGGCAAAGGAAAGTGATATTTTCTTGTGGCATCGTTCAACTTCCTATAGTCAATGCAAACTCTCCATCCCGTGACTGTTCTCGTTGGAATCAACTCATTCTTCTCGTTGGCGACAACAATCATGCCTCCCTTCTTAGGAACAACCTGCACAAGACTCACCCAAGAATTGTCAGAAATAGGATAAATAACTCCAGCATCTAGAAGTTTAATTACCTCAGCCTTAACGACTTCCTTCATGTTAGGATTTAGTCGTCTCTGAGCTTGTACACATGGTTTGTATTCATCCTCCATTAAAATTTTATGGGTGCAAAAAGAAGGACTGATCCCTCTAATGTCAGAAATCTTCCAAGCTATAGCTCTTTTATGCTCCTTTAATACTTGTAATAAATCATCTTTCTCATTTGGCTGCAAGTCTGAAGCAATAATCACTGGTAATGTAGAATTATTTCCAAGAAACGCATACTCTAGGTGATTTGGTAATTGCTTCAGTTCCAATTTGGGAGGTTCTTCAATAGAGGGTTTTAATTTTAATTTATTATTTACCTCAATGCCCTCATAATTCTTCTGTCTCAGTGAAGACTCATTAGAATCTAAATCAAGTTTTGTCTCACTTACCACAACACTATCATCAGCTACCTCATCTCCTTGAACAAGACACAGTTCCAACATGTCCTTATGAACAATTTTCTGTAATGAATCTTGAATAACATGGTCAATAAAGTCAATAAAATAACAGGAATAATCTTGTTCTCTAGAGAATCGCATGGCATCATCACCTACCCTAAGCACAAGTTTACCATCGCCCACATCAATGATAGCCCTAACAGTGGCTAAAAATGGGTGACCTAAAATTTAAGGCACCTCAACATCCTCATCCATGTCAAGCACAACAAAATCAACAGGGAATATGAATTTATCTACTTTTACAAGAACATCTTCAATAATACCCCTAGGATATTTAACAGATCTATCAGCTAATTGAATACTCATCCTAGTGGGTTTTGATTCCCCAAGACCAAGCTGCTTGAACATTTTATAAGGCATTAAATTAATGCTAGCACCTAAATCAACTAATACTTTCTCAATATTTAAACTACCAATAAAACAAGGAATAGTAAAACTTCCTAGATCTTTCAACTTAGGTAGTTTATTTTGGAGAATAGCTGAACATTCCTCGTTGAGTTCCACAGTGGATAGCTCATCAAACTTCCTTTTATTTGTTAATAGCTCATTCGAAAATTTTACATATGTGGGCATCTGTGAAATCGCTTGAACAAAAGATAAGTTAATATGCAACTATTTGAAAAGTTCAAGAAATTTACCAAACTGTGCATCCATGTGGTCTTTCTTCAACTTTGCTAGATATGGGATCGGTGGTTTATAATCCTTAAGTACTGGTGTTTCACTCACTTTGGGTTTTACCACCTAGTCATTTTTCTTGTCAGATTCCTGTTGCAATTTCTTTTCAGGTTCAGCCAACACCATTCCTTGGTGTAGTTGCTTTCACATGCTCTTTTAGGTTGGATTCAGTGTTACTAGATAAACTACCTTGCTACCTTTCTGAAACTAATTTAGCAAGCTGTCCAATTTGATTCTCAAGCCCATGAATTGACGCTTGTTGGTTTTTCAAAGCTGTCTCGGTGTTTTGAAAACGGGTTTCTGACACCGAAATAAATTTTGCTAACATCTCTTCAAGGTTTGGTTTCTTCTCTTGCGGATAAGGTTGTTGTTGAAAGCCTGGAGGGGGTTGAGGTCTTTGGTTTCCTTGACCACCCCATGAGAAATTTGGGTGGTTCCTCCATCCTGCATTATAGTTATTACTATAAGGATTATTTTAAGGACTAGAATTATTACCCATATAATTTATTTGCTCATTCTCCATGCTAGGACCGAAGGGTAAATATTCTGAATTATTTATTCCACCTCAATTTGCATCGCATTGCATCACCGGATGTACCTGCGTAGAAACACATAAACCATCAATTTTCTTATTCAAAAGTTCTACCTGATTTGATAACATGGTGACTGCATCTAGGTTAAAAACACTGGCTGCTTTCGTCGGCTTCGTCCTTATGACTTGCCATTGATAATTATTTAGTGACATCTCCTCTATAAACTCATAAGCCTCTTCAAATGTTTTATTGTTCAGCGTACCACCAGCTGCTGCACTGATTAACTGCCTAGTTGAGGGATTCAAACCGTTGTAGAAGGTTTGAACCTGTAGCCATAGAGGTAACCCATGGTGATGACACCTTCTCAATAAATCCTTATACCTCTCCCATGCATCATATAAGGTCTCTAAGTCCATCTACATGAATGAGGAGATATCATTCCTCAACTTAGCTGTCTTAGCCAATGGGAAGTACTTCAATAGAAATTTCTTGGTCATTTGGTCCCATGCAGTGATAAAACCTTGTGGTAAAGAGTTCAACCACTGTTTAGCTTTGTTCCTCAATGAGAAAGGGAACAACCATAGGTGAATGACATCATCAGAAATGCCATTTATCTTGAAAGTATCACAGACTTCCAGAAAGTTAGCAAAATGAGTATTTGGATCTTTGTATTGCAAACCATCGAACTGAACAAATTGTTGTATCATCTGAATAGTGTTCAGTTTCAGTTCAAAATTGTTCATAACAATGGTGGGTCTCACAATACTCGAGTCAACTCCAGTTAGAGTGGGCTCGGCATAATCGTACATAGTACGAGGAGCAGGATTCGAATTTGCAGGATTCGTAGCAACCACAGGAGGTAGCTGATTATTCTGATTATCCTTAGTAACAATAATAACGTCCTCTTGCTCTTCCACTATATTCTATCGACTCTGCCTTACTTCTCTACGGTTTTTGCGAGCTGTATTTTCAATTTCTCTATCAAATACTAATGGTCTTAACGGGTTTCTTCTAGTCATAAACTAAAGGAACCTCCCAGAAGCAAATAAAAGAAAAATTAGAAAATAAAAATTAAGCTAAAAAATGCAATAAAAAAGTTGCTAAATTAATAAAAATCAACTACTCCTAATATTTTAGTCCTTGGCAACGGCGCCAAAATTTTGATGGTCACTAAACTAACTATAATTATGACAAAGGCAAGCGCACCTATCGAACAATAGTATCGTTATGGTGAGTAGGGAATATCGTATCCACGAGGACTAAAAGTACTAGTAATTACCGTTTTTCTATTATTTAGCTGATTAATTGAAGTGATTGTTTTTAATCTAATTTAACTAATCTAATTTAACTACAAACGTAACAAATAATGAATTGGGAAAAATAACTGAAGAAAACCAATGAGAAAGACAATACCTAGGAAAGAATCCACCTGGATTTCACATATTATTTTGAATCTAAATTAAACAATTTATTCACTTATGTCTTGATCCGTAGAAATCTCCAAATTATGTTAATATCTCTTTTGAGAGTAAGAACAACTGAGTCTAGGTTGATTAATTGAAATCTCTTTCTAATTAAAACCCCTATCGTCGCATTAACTCGATCTATGGATTGCCCTATTAGATTTGACTCTAATCCAGTAGATTTATGTCGTCCTATTTCTAGGATTGCATGCAACTCCACTCAATTATGCTAGATCTACTCTTAAACAGTGACTTTTGCTCCACTGAATTAAGCACATTAAACATGACTTAATATCCCAAAAATATTAAAACATGAAATAAGCATACATAATTGAGAATAGGAATCAAGTATTTATCATGTAAATCAGAAATCAAATAATAAGATTCATCATAGGTTTCATCTTCCCTAGGTATCTAGGGAATTTAGTTCATAATTTGAAAAGAAAACATCTCGAAGTCAGGAAAACTACAAGACATAAAGAAATTCAAATAAACTTCGAAAGAAGTTAAAAGGAGATATTCAATCTTGAAGGAGATCCTGAGTTGGCTCTGATGGTGTTCTTCGAGTAATTTCTTTAATCTTCTCTGCGTGCTTCCTTAGGTCTTCTTCTAATTGGTATTTATAGACTTTAGAATGCTCAAAAAACCTAAAAATTGGGTTTTTCCATGTGTTTGGGAAACAGGGTGCAAAATCGACACGGGCTGGCACATGGGCGTGTGGCCAGCCCGTGTGGAAATGCCCAGGCCGTGTGGCTACTGAAAACAACTATTTTTGCCCAATTTTGGCTTGTTTTTTCACTCCTTTAGCTCCCCTATGCTCACATAAGTATAGAAACATGAATTTAAAGGATTAGAAGCATCAAATTTACTAATTTACATAATAAACCATCCAAAAACGCATCAAGAATGGGATAAAAACATGTTACTTTTATGGCTTATCAAATAATAAATATTTCCAACGATAAAACTTAATAAATTAAGCCTAAAATGGGCCAGTAACATAAAGAATGGATAATTTGCCATTTAAATCCATTCAAATATGCTTTTATATTCAATTTGCAATTTTAAACTCATAGTGATTGAATTTTGCAATTTTTTATTGTTTAGTCCTTTTTACCTAATTAAATATCCGAACGCTAAAATTTTCTAACCGAATTTCTATACACCTATATAGTAAGTAAATTTTTAATAAAATATTTATGGGCTCGATTTACAAAAATTAGGTCTCGATACCTCATTTTTCAAAACCACTTGACTTAATGGATAAACCACTTGAACTTAACTATTCGTTCAATTAACAAAATTTATCAAATCAAAAGTCAATATAATACGATATTTGACTCATAAATATTAAATAATAATATTTACGGGCTCACTCATCATATTTGTGCTCCCGAAACCACTGTTTTCGATACCATTAAAAAATGGGTTGTTACAACTCTCCCCTTTTAGAAAATTTCATCCTCAAAATTTCTCACCTGATAATAGTTTCAGTTGCTGTGTTCTAAAAAACTTTTCGATATTTTTTCCAATTCAAATTTGTCCCAATTAGCTTGTTATCGCTCAATTCTGACTATTTTAATGGGGTTTTGCATTTCTGTCCGTAAAAGGCTTCAAACAGTACATTTTAATACAAGACTAATAGTTATTATTATAAACCAATTCAGCCAATGGTAAATATTTTCCCAGTTACCCTTGAACTCAATAGTACGGTGTTGTAATATGTCCTCCTGAATTTGAATTATCGGTTCTAACTGTTCGTCTGTCTGTATCATAGCTTCGTGGATTTCGGATACATACAACTCAACTAGCCTTTCAAGTGAATAATCTGTTCTGACCGAAATAACATGAGTCGATTTCATTAGTCAGACAATAATAACCTATATCAAGTCTTTCTTTCTCAGCGTCAAAGGTAGTCCAAAAATGAATTTTATCGTGACTCTCTTCATATCTAATCGGAAATCAAAACAAGCCGTAATAACCCAAACAGAACTTGATATTCATCTTTTTAATTGTTGACATACTAGACATCTGAGTACAAACTCAGAAACTTCACGTTTTCTTCCCAGCCACTAGAAATTCTATCTCAATTTATTTCACATCTTGTTGCTACCTGATTGAATCAAATATACACTACTATAAGCCTCTGGTAGCACTTATCTGACCAAACAAATCTAATCTTTTTCCTGTAATAGCTTCGTAATTGGCAACACAATTATCAAGAAATTCTTAATAAATCATTTGTAATACTAATTTGTCAAATGTTGAGCACATTTTGAATTAGTTAATAACAAATCAATACATCCTCAATAAAACAACAACGAATCTGTCGGAATGTGATTGAAAAACCCGATTCATCAAACTCATAAATGTTGTGGGCCATTAGTTAATCCAAAAGGCACCACTAAAAACTAGTAGTGTCCTTAACTGGTTATGAACATTATTTTTGGCACATCCATATCTTTACCTTGCAATTGGTAATAACCAAATCAAATATTTATCTTCGAGAACACTGTAGCACTTTTCAACTAATCAAATAGATCTTCAATACAAGGGAACAAATATTTATTCTTTATCATAACTTAATTAAATTTCTGATAATCTAACCCAATCCCATCGGCCTTGTAACACCCCTTGCTGGTGTTCAAGCCGGAACAGGGTTTGAGGTATTACCTAGCTCATCTTGCATAAACATCTACAATAGGCTTATAAAATTTCGTTTAACCCAGTCGCTTGCACATGCTCGGCCCAAGAGGCCCTAAAAATACTTCCGAGAAGTATCAAAATCTTTCCGAGAACTTTCACAAGTTCAAGAAACTTTTTAACAAAACAGGGGCCACACACCCGTGTAGGCCTAGGGACATGCCCGTGTGCCTCTACGGCATGCCTGTGTCTTCCACTCATGGTCGACACTGACTAATTTCACACGGCCTTGACATGCCCGTGTCTTTCAATCGTGGTTGATTCTGACTAAAGTCACACGGCCTTGACACGCCCGTGTACCCCAGCCGTGTGGTGATTTAAATTCTAGGTGCAAGGTGCAGACTTCACACGGCCTGGGCACACGCCCATGTGCTAGCCGTGGCTCCCACACGGCCTAGACACATGCCCGTGTGTCTACCCATACAGACATTTAGCAGGCTATATACCAAGCCAATTAGCTACCCTCACTTGTATACATTCATACGCCATCACATAAACTTCACATAGCATCAATATAACTCTTGAATTAAAGACATTTAATTCATAAAATGTAATCTTCATCCCAAACACGAGGGAGAACTATTTCTACCACAATTACAATCGACTTAGGCCATCATCTATAGCTACACATAAACAAACTAT
This sequence comes from Gossypium australe, assembly GCA_005393395.2. Lineage (NCBI taxonomy): Eukaryota > Viridiplantae > Streptophyta > Magnoliopsida > Malvales > Malvaceae > Gossypium > Gossypium australe. The sequence continues at coordinate 74,003,528 of CM016616.1, forward strand.
AAATTCTCTTAGGCCAACACAATTTGGCCACATCAATTAGAACTTAATCAACCTTAAGTACTAGCCCTATACATGCCATGGCTCATAAGGACTTGATACCTCATACTAAGTGTCTACTCGATGGTGTGAAAACATTCCCGGCGATCTCCAACCCGAGCTAGCTAAATTAACCTATAAGAGATGGAAAAAGGAAAGAAGTAAGCAATAATGCTTAGTAAGTTCATATACAAATAAGAATTAGTTACTGATATTCAATCACAAGGTATTATAATGAGTTTTTTTTTCATAAACTCATGGTTACCTACTCAATCATTCTTGAACTTACTCATTCTGTCTCTTACCATAACCTAACTATGCCACGAGCCACATACTCATGTTAACTGGCATACATTCATGCACTTATCATCACAAGATCACATAAAATAACATGTCAAGCATTTTCAATAAGCCACTTGTACTACTAATCTCTCGGTGGTTTCGCACTTAGCCCACCATCAATCTCTAGTAGGGTGGTATCACACATAGCCCACCAATCATTTATACTTATGGTGGTATCACACTTAGCCCACCAAATGATTTTATAAGCGATGGTATCGCACACAGCCCATTGATCAATAATTAACCAGGTGGTAACGCACACAGCCCACCGTTAATAATATAGTTGATGGTATCACACACAACCCATCACTAACCGTCAATAAGGTGATATCGCACATAGCTCACCGTTATTATACATTCATGGATAGTTATCCACATGTAATTCTATATTTTAAATGTTCATCCGGGAACATCCTCACACACTACTATTCTTACTTAACTTTATATTATAATCGTTCGCATTCACACAATGTATTAATGAATATAACTTATGCAACCGAAGTGCATCATTTACACATAACCCACTATGGGTTCATTAGATACCGAATTCATCTCAATTCAGTTCTAACACATACCTGTACCTCTCATGCTACAAAACATTCATTCTCAACTTTCAAAATACTTGTTGAGTCACTAAAATTGTTAAGTAACTCCCTTGAGTCTCATACACATAATGTCACATTGACATTATACCCCTAATAGGGTCATACATGAATTAACATATCGATGCCATGTCCCCAATAAGGTCTTATACGAAATATCACATCATTGCCATGTCCATGACATCGTCTTATTTAATATCTCTCACCGAGGCCATATTCCCATATGGTCTTACACGGAACCTTAACTATCATTATTTCATACTATTTACGTTTCTTACTATTCTTAGATTCAATTCTCCTAACAACTCATCGACAAGTATTTAATACATTCATTGCATAATTATACATTCCATACAACATTGGAATATTAAAATAACTCATACGTAATTACAACATTTGCACATGAACTTACCTCGATGTCGAAAGGGTCGAAAGGGACTTTTTGCCCATATTTCTCTTTTCATCTGTTCTAAGTTCGAAACTCGCTTTCTTTGATCTAGTACAATGGAATTTACTGATTTAATCACTTGTAAATCATTAATACACCATAATCTACACTTTAGGCAAAAATGACTATTTTGCCCTTACACTTTAGCAAAATTACAATTTTGCCCCTAGGCTCGTAAATAAATTTTCATCACATTTTCTTGTTAAACAAGCCTAGATGAACATTTAATCCTCTTACAACTATTCATAATTCCAACTATTTCATGCCTTAATGAAAAAATTACAACTTTTACATTTTAGTCCTAATTAGGTGTTTTCATAACAACACCTTTCACAAAAGTTGTTTATCAACATCCTAACATTCATTTTCTTCCATAAAAACTCAGAAAATAGCATAAACTCTCTCATGGCAAGTCCCTAGACTCTCAACCATGTTGCAAATTGGTCCCCTCATTAGCTAGCTTAAGCTTTGGGGACTCCAAAAGTACAAAAATTATCAAGAAAAATCATCAAAATCACTTGTGAGGAGAAATATTTGCTGAAAATTATGAGCTCCATAACCCTTATTTCTCTTCAATTTTTGGTGGATGAAAGTGAAGGAATAATGGAAAGATGATAACATCTTTATTCATCTTATTTTATTCATTTAAACCACCAACATCACCAAATTTTGACCATCATTTAATGCCTTTGTCCCCTTAGCACCCTATGGCCGGCCAACTCACTTACCAAGGCCAAATTGCACATTTGGACCTCCAATTTATATTCCATAGCTATTTGGCACCTTTAGCAAATAAAATAGAACTTTCGCACTTTATGCGATTTAGTCCTTTTTCACAATTTGGCTAGAAATTGCTAAAATTAAGGCACCAAAATTTTCATACATCCCTATAAACATGTTATAACACATAGAATAACATGAAAATAATTTTCTCTAACCTCGAATTAGTGATTCCGAGACCACTGTTCTGACTAGCCCCTAAATCGGGCTATTACAATTCTCCCCCTTAGGGATTTTCGTCCCCGAAAATCTTATCAGGAGGAGTTGCTACCAACATTCTTAAAATGTTTCCATCAACTCTTTAAAATCACAAATCCACTTATCCTCAAGTTTCTCTTGTCAACAACCTTTAAGCTGTGATACCAATTTGGAACTCTGCACATGTCCAAATGATCGTTCGAGTCTTTACTGGTTGATTCACTACAATTCGAATGACATATTCGAATGACATCCCCCCTCTTTGGAATTATGTTAAACCAAATTTGAAATCTATAAGGTTTTATCTCACTTTCTCATTAAAGCGTTCACCGACTGTAATAGTCTTGATTTGTACGCTTTGAAAACTCAGCTTTTAGTGGTAAACTACTTCTGATCATAAACTCAACCATATCGTGAAATGTGCTCTATTGTCAAAATATTTATGCACATAACTGCATTTCCTTATTCTTGCATTAGTAGATATGCTACTGCTAAATCTCATACCAAAACTTCTGTATAAGTTCTGGATTCATCAACATTCAAATTCTATCTCAAGGAAACATCAACAACGGAAATCTTATCCAACATGGATTTTATCACCTTAAATAAACTCATTCAGAGCTTAATTAAAATAACATTTACTATATCACTTCTGAACTCCTTTGTTTTGAAAGGAAGACTCGCTATAGTCATTAACCTCGCTGAAACTAGGATATTATCAACTAAGGTCAACCGAGTAACTAACTCGCATTGCTTAACATGGATCTTTCATTCAGTCACCTGTACCATGTCTACTATCTGAGAAGTATTACAATAACTGTACCCACCATTATAATAGCTTAAGCCGTTTCCACTATTTCATCTTCAAAATCTTCTATAGCATAAGATACTCTAACTTATCAAGATTCAGAAAATACGTATCAATTTTTCCATGGATCATTTCATAACATCTAACTCACTACATAGACACAAAAGTGATAGTCTCTGGATCACCAATCTGGCAACTCTTTTTTCTCGATTCAGACTGAACTTAGTACTAGGACTTTCTATTAATAGTTCCTTCTATAGCTTTTAACTCAACCATCATAGTTTGAACATTTCAATGAGCATACCTTTGTATCATGCTCCCTACTCACGTACACACAGAATTTTATTCTCCTTATTGATTCATGAGTACATATACACAAAACTTGAATCATATTTCAATACGTTAATCTACTTTTTTCTCCATACTGAGAACATATTTCAAGCACACTCTCACGAGTTTCTCTTGCTATGCTAATCTAAAACCTTTACTATCTTCATATCACATGATAGTAGGGACATCTCGATCGAATTCATTACTCTATTCGGCTTACCCGAAAACCCATCACACAACGTGAAACTTGTGATTTCACCTTTTATACTCGAATCATCACCAACTTCCTCCTCAAGGTACCCAAATAAGGTTACGAGGAGATAAAGGAATGTCGATTTCAATTAACTAAATCGACAACCGTTTAGTCTACTTTTTATGTCAGCTAGCGTTCTCACACAATAACAATTTATGAGAGGAACAACTACCTCAGTCTTGAAAGGCAACAAATATTTATACATAATACCTAAGGAGATCATTATAACCCATCCATGGCATTAACTGACCATGCACAGGTCACAGGCTTCAAGCCAACTTACTCACACTTGCCATTTATTTAGCACATACTGTTCCATACATCGTACTCGTTTCTTCTTGACTCGTTCACGAGTGCCTATATTCACCTATTCACATGGCTCTAGTACAATTCTTATTTCTACCTCTAGACTCATCTATCTGTCCCATTGATCACTAAGGATAATCAAAGACACATATTCATCGTCATTCATGTAGGTACAAAACCAATGCCACATTCCCGAGGTGGTCTTATATGGAGTCATCTCTAAATGCCAATGCCATATCCCAGATAAGGTCTTATATGGACTTCCACATCAAGTATCGATGCCATATTCTAAATATGGTCTTACACGATTCTCATATTCATTACTGAAGCCATATCCTGGATATGGTCTTATACGGGATCTCAACTTGGTGCCAAGGCCATGTCTCGGACATGGTCTTATACGGGACCTTTCTATTTCATATCTCAATGTTAGCCTCTTAATTATAGTCCCCTAGGACTTCAACCTTATGTTCAACAACAATTACTCTATTTAGTAGAGTATCATGTATCAATGTGATACAAATCATTCTCAATTATGCTAACATAAATATTGCATTGATCAAATGCAAACTCACTCAACTTAACTCTCATAACATCTCATCATAATTCAACAGTGGTAAGAGGGCGAGGTTGCAGAGTCCCTTAGCCCTACTCTCGTGACTACATACATATGATTTAATAATCATCATCAATGAAATATCATCATAGTCACACAACTCGCTCCAAGTGAGTGTTCACATTTATCATGCTACAATCGTTTCTATTACTCATACTTTCGAACAATGATTTCACTTACTCAAGTTCCACATTAATAACTACTCGAGTACTCAACATTCAACTCTACTTTCTCTTATTATTGCTTATCAATTTATAGAATGTCTTACGTGTTTGAGTACGTCGTTTACTTGATTGCCATAGTCCAACTATGGTCTTACTCGTATCACACATCATAGCCCAGTTACTTTCTTACATGTCATCATGATGCCATAGTCTCTCTATGGACTTACACGAAATCTCATATGAATACCAATGCCATATCCCTGATACGGTCTTACATGGAACTCATGTCGATCCCGATGCCATATCCCAGATATGGTCTTATATGGGATCTTGTAACTTGATGTCGATGCCATATCCCAGATATGGTCTTACATGAGATCTCTATCTCATGATAACTTTTCAATGCCAAGACTTGTCTTGGACTTACATGATAACTTTGCTTGATTGTCGATGCCATGCCTTGGCTTGGTCTTATATAGACTTTCTCGTTTCATGTGGTAGATTAAGTATCCTAGGTAATTCAAATTTCAATCGAGACTTTCTCATGCTTGATCTTAGTAACTTCTTTGTTTAATATAACAATTAAACATTTTCATGGAAATAATGTGCATATAACAACATCACAAGCAATTCAATGAAAATATTCATGAAGCTTGAAAATCATACAAACTTACTGAAATTAGCTCGGTTGGGAATCATTTCTGTCTTAACAAAACAAATTCGTTAGAGCCGGAAGATATCACACTATCACGGTCCACATATGGCATGTATAGCTAGACTCTTACTCACACTAGGTTAGTCCGAGAACTGATTAAACCATAGCTCTGATACCACTAAATGTAACACCCATTGCCGTGTTCAAGTCGGAACAGGGTTTGAGGTATTACCTAGCTAATCTTGCATAAACATCTACAATAGGGTTATAAAATTTCGTTTAACCCCGTCGCTTACACATGCTCGGCCCAATAGGCCCTAAAAATACTTCTGAGAAGTATCGAAATCTTTTCGGGAACTTTCACGAGTTCAAGAAACTTTTTAACAAAATAGGGGTCACAAGCCTGTGTAGGCCTAGGGACATGCTCGTGTGCCTCTACGGCATGCCCATGTCTTCCACTCGTGGTCGACACTGACTAATTTCACACGGCCTTGACACGCCCATGTCTTCCAACCGTGGTTGATTTTGACTAAAGTCACATGGCCTTGACACGCCCGTGTACCCCAGTCGTGTGGTGATTTAAATTCCAGGTGCAAGGTGCAGACTTCACACGGCCTGGGCACACGCCCATGTGCTAGCCGTGGCTCCTACACAGTCTAGACACACGCCTGTGTGTCTACCCATACAGACATTTAGCAGGCTATATACCAAGCCAATTAGCTACCCTCACTTGCATACATTAATACGCCATCACATAAACTTCACATAGCATCAATATAACTCTTGAATTAAAGACATTTAATTCATACAATGTAATCTTCATCCCAAACACGAGGGAGAACTATTTCTACCACAATTACAATCGACTTAGGCCATCATCTATAGCTACACATAAACAAACTATAAGTTCTCTTAGGCCAACACAATTTGGCCACATCAATTAGAACTTAATCAACCTTAAGTACTAGTCCGATACATGGCATGACTCATAAGGACTTGATACCTCATACTAAGTGTCTGCTCGATAGTGTGAAAACATCTCTGGCGATCTCCAACCCGAGCTAGCTAAATTAACCAATAAGAGATGGGAAAAGGAAATGAGTAAGCAATAATGTTTAGTAAGTTCATATACAAATAAGAATTAGTTACTGATATTCAATCACAAGGTATTATAATGATTTTTTTCGTAAACTCATGGTTACCTACTCAATCATTCTTGAACTTACTCATTCTGTCTCTTACCATAATCTAACTATGCCACGAGCTACATACTGATGTTAATTGGCATACATTCCTGCACTTATCATCACAGGATCACATAAAATAACACGTCAAGCATTTTCAATAAGCCACTCATACTACTAATCTCTCGATGGTTTCGCACTTATCCCACCATGTAACACCCCTTACCCAAGTTCTACCCCAGAACCGAGCCCGAGACATTATCGTAATAAAACCACTAGGTCGCCACTTAGGCTCATCGTGACTACTCTCTTGAGTCACTTCAACAACCTGAATCTCGACTTATGAGGCCACACTCATACACACGAGGGCTCCCGAGACTATATCAGAACTTTTTCCAATCATAAAAATTTTCTCTTTTGTACAGGGTTAACACGCCCATGCAAGAAGAGACACGCCCGTGCATAGACCCACATGCCCATGCTCCACAACTGTGGTGAATACTGACTACATACACACGGCCTCAAAGCCTAGTCACATGCCCGTGTGGCTAGCCCGTGGCCAAAACTGAATAAACTCACACGGCCTATGCACATGCCTGTGTGGCAAATCCGTGGTCTATTCTGACTTAAAATTTTAACATGCAGGAGACACACGGCCAAGTCACACGTCCATGGGCTGACCGTGTGTCACACATGGTCTAGACACACGCCCGCGTGTCTATCCACATGGACAAAAACAAAGCTATGTGCTAAGTTCCCTTTTACCCCTCTAGCATACACAATATGCATTCATTCAACACATCCATAATCAACTCAAATTGAAGTGCAATCTCACATAGATAACCACAATCTTTTCATAAAATAAGGTAGCCAACTACTATGGCATTATACAAAATAGACTATCCATCTAAAGGCCAACACGTCTTAGCCATTTACAACAAAATTCACGAACTTATCTACCCTCTATACATGCCATATACAAAACATTGAGTTTCATGTACCAGAGTGTGCTGATAATGTGGACGATCTTCCAATTGATCCTCGTATCTCGATTCAACACTATTACTCTATAAGACAAGGGAAAAGAAAGGGAGTAAGCTTTGAGCTTAGTAAGTTTACGCATAAACAATTAAGCATCATAGTATAAGCTAAACAACAATTAGCATCATACTAACATATAATGTACACCAATGCTTACTCTTTCTATTCCTTAACACATTTCCAACACATCATGAGTGACATACTCATAACCATTGGAATGCCCTCCTGCATTCAATATCACATTTACACAATATACAACACAACATCATTTCTCGATAATTCATTCACACAACTAATTAACTCAATAATATAACCACACAGCTAATCCACGCAACTAATCCACACAGCTAATTTCTCGATGGTTTCGCATTTAGCCCACCACAATTAATTAATAAGGTAGTATCGCACTTAGCCTACCACAAAGGTATTCATAGTGGTTTCGCACATAGCCCACTAGACGCTATACCTAACGATAGCATCACACATAGCCAGCTTATCGTCAATATGCATTAGGATGGTATCACACTTAGTGTAACACCCCTTACTCGCATCCTATGCCGGAACCGAGTATGAGGCATTACCAGACTTAACAATACATTTGGTCAAATTAATTAACACATATACAAAATGACTTAGTTAAGCCCCTATACATGCCATAACTTAAATCATTTATAAATAAAGATACCCATAGATAGCTTGATAGTGTGAAGCGATCTCCGACGACCTCCAACTCGAGCTTATTTAGTAGGACTCTGTAACATGGGAAAGAAAAGGGGTAAGCTTATAAAGCTTAGTAAGTTCACATGTAAAAATAATAAGCATTAGCAATGAATTTAGCTTACTACTAAGCTGTCATAACTTGCATAAATAATGCTAAGTTCTTACTTTCCCAACTTACTCATTTGTAGTCTTACCAAAGCCTCAACATGACAAATCCTCACAACAAGTTCTCAAATTGATACAATCATTAAATCACATGCTTATACCTTATTACTCATGTTCACATTAATTTGTCTACTTGAATCACTGTCCCTAAATTATTTATTTCTTGATATATAGAGCTCCGAATTTCAAACCGCTAATTTTCCCTGAAACTAGACTCACATATCTTCATACCATACAATTTCCAGAATTTTTGGCTCAGCCAATTAGTACAATTTATTCATTAAATATTCCCTTATTTTACTGTTTGACTATTCTGACCTCTCTTAAATACAAATACATTTTCTCCTTGTACAGAGTTCATATGACCTTCTTATTTTGTTCGTTTGAAAATAGACGCATTCAGAATTTTAGGCATATAAATTATATCCCACAATTATTTTTGTACAATGTTTAATGATTTTGCCAAGGCAGAACAGGGGATCACGTAAACATTCTGAACCAGTCTAACAGAAATTCAATATCTCAAAATATACAAATCATTTGTTTGCTATATTTCTTTTCTATGAAAATAGACTCAATAAGCTTTAAATCAATATCTCATTCAACTTATAATTCAATCTCTACTATTTTTGGTGATTTTTCAAACTCATGTCACTGCTGCTGTCAAAACAGTTTTATTGTAAATTTTTGCTCTCTCTTTCACTTTAGTTGTGTTCATCACTTGCTTATACCAACCTTTCCAATTTCTGATTACATATCGAATATGTTGTTCATATGTACATTTTCCACATTGCTCAATTGGTCGCATTCACTCTTGCATTTATTCATAACATGATCTCACCAATCATCATTAGTAAATTATCTCGTTGAACCCCTTCGGAAAACGCCCGATACTCGGTGGTCTTAGCACATAGCTCCACCTACATATAATTCGACTTTCTTATCTACATGTGTGTCCTAGCCTTCCATCTCGTAGCTTTCTTATCTACATGGTGTCCAACACTAGGAACCACTCATGTGACCTAGCTACTCATAACCCGTAACTTCCTTGTACACATGGTATACACACAGTATTACACATGTGACCTAGTTACATATGAAATCATTATCTCGTAGCTGTCTTGCACACATGGTGAAAGTCCCTTATCATCCATGTGGCCTAGCTACAAATCAAATATTGCCATCTAGTAGCTTTCTTGTGCACACGATGAAGGTCCCTTATCACTCGTGTAACCTAGCTACATATTGTCCGCATCTCTCAGTTTTCCGAAGGTTCAATCGAGAATTTCCCATTCCATTCATTTTCATATTTTAGTTATTACCCAAGGATTTCCATAATATCTAGCAAAATAAGTATTGTACAAGTAAAATAAATGCATTATTTACATATAAACTTTCTTGTCGAAATCTCGTCAGGTACAACCGTGTAGCAACTCATACAACCCATGTAATATTAATTTAACATTCAATTCTTGTAACATTAATTTGCCATTCAATTTCACATGACACAACAAACATCACATTTTCCATACCATACATACCATCCATCAACTTCTCCTAGACATATTAAATCATACAATTTATGCCATATCAATAGAAAATTACAATTCAAGCTGGTATTGCATTATTATTAACACACGAACTTACCTCGAATGCCGAAACGATCATTTTACCAACTTTCCCGATTTTTCGATTTTCCTCCAGTTCTAGGTCCAAATCTCATTTTTCGGGGCCTAAAACATCACATTTCACTTATTTAATTAATGCACTACTCAAAACAGTCCCTAACTCAAACTTTGGAAAAATTACAATTTTGCCCCTAAACTTTTGCATAATTACAATTTTTCCCCTAGGCTCAAAAATTAAACTTCATCCCTTATTATTATGTTTTATAACATGCTAAACATTTTTCCCTTCTATAGCAACATCAAATTCTCACTCTAACATGTACTTATGAACATTAGGTATTTTTACCGATTATGTCGTTTTACTCGTTTTCACGTAAAATCGCTTAGCAAAAGTTGTTTAACATAAATTCAACCTTAATACTCTATCATAAAACATCAAAATAAACACATTTCACCTATGAGTATTTTTCCAAATATGAACCCTAGGTTAAATTATTGCTAGAATAAGTTAAACCAAGTTACCGGGATTCCAAAAACGTAAAGAACATTAAAAACGGGGCTTGGAATCACTTACTATGGAGCTTGGAAGCTTGAAAAAAACCCTAGCGATGGAGAACCCTTGTAATTTCATCCTAATGAAGAAGATGGACATATTTGGCATTTAAATTTTGTTTTTAATTCATTTAATTCACTAAATTACCAAAATGCCCCTTAAAAAAATCTTTTGAAACATACCCATCGATGTCCATTTTTGTCCACCAACTTAACCAATGGTCTAATTATCATTTAAGGACCTCCAATTTAAAATTTCACAACAATTGGACACCTTTAACATGTAGAACTCAACTTTTGCACTTTTTACAGTTCAGTCCTTTTGACTAAATTGAGTGCTCAAACGTTAAAATTTTCGAACGAAATTTTCATGAAATCTTCCTGTGAAATCGTAGAACATAAAAATATAATAAAAATAAAATTTTCCTCGTCGGATTTGTGATCTCGAAACCACTGTTCTGACTAGGCCCTAATTTGGGATGTTACATTTCTCCCCCTTTTAAGGATTTTCGTCCTCGAAAATCTTACCAGAAGTGTGGTTTAGTTCTTTCTCATAATATTTACTGTCTCATAATTAGTGCTAAAGAGCTTTTATTTTAGCCTTCATTAAAATGCAGGGTCTTATTTAGCTTTCCCATATATGTATATATAATAGAGCATCAATTTGGAGAAACAGATTTATATCATCATGCGTATTTTCATAAAGTCCCATTAGATGGAATGTAATGGAATGCCAAAGAGACATAGAGCAATACAGATTATGTACCAGTTGGCTACCAATACTTTTATCTATACATCGTGATTAGAAAGCACTCCCATAAAACAAGGATTTTATTAGTGGGCAGTAACCAAAAAAATATTTCCAACAACAGTTAAACATACAGAATACCTCAGAAAAGACTGCCATAATCTGGTATCTTACGTTTCAACATTATTCCTTCAATTATTTCTGCCATCGTAAATCTCACAATATGCTTTTCATTAAAGAAGTTTAGTTATGAAGAAATTTCCAGTTAATACATTTCCTTTCAGTATCTTATCTGAATAAGTCAATTTATCAACGTTAATTTTTTTCACTAATTATGATATTGTATAAATCAAATAATTCTTGAGTCAATCTGATATTTCTCTAACTCTGTCCTTTACTTGTCAACCATCCTCAGTCTCTGATTATATCTATAGTTATTCTATAACTAAACTCTTTGATTCCACACTTAGGAACTTAATCAACATGATTCTCATGAATTTCCGTTATAAAAACCTCATCGGTAAGGGGGTGAGGTCGTACAGCCTCTAACTCGATTCTCACACATATATATACATATGACACATCTTTCATTATCAACATATGTCATTATAGCTATACTACCCACTTCGAACATTTATCATTCATATTTGCCTTACATAAAAATTTCCAGTTATCTCATTCAAACAAGTGCACTCATTCATACATTCTACAAAATTTGAATAACTTACTTATCACATTCACTAATCAATTTTAGTCAAGCATGCTATAGTATTTGAAGGTCAGAAAAATATGAATAAGCATATCACTGTATAAACTTTCATTTCACACATTATCACATATATACATTATGAATTCTTATTCATACTTTTCCGAGTTTAACTCATCATAGCGACACTTTATTCAAATACTGCAGTATCACCATCAAATGGTCGAATATAGCTCGGTTGGAGAGTATTTCTCTTTTAATAAGATTGTCCTCAATTGCGTCAGAAGGCATCACACTATCACATATTGGTGGCATGTATAACTAGACTCTCTCACTTGCTATGTTAGTCCCAGAACCGACTAAACCATAGCTCTGATACCACTAAATGTAACACCCCTTACCCGTATCCTATGCCGAAACCGAGCACGAGGCATTACAAGACTTAACAATACATTTGGTCAAATTAATTAACACATATACAAAATGACTTAGTCAAGCCCCTATACATGCCATAACTTAAATCATTTATAAATAAAGATACCCATAGATAGCTTGATAGTGTGAAGCGATCTCCGACGACCTCCAACCCGAGCTTGTTTAGTAGGACTCTGTAACATGGGAAAGAAAAGGGGGTAAGCTTATAAAGCTTAGTAAGTTTACATGTAAAAATACTAAGTATTAGCAATGAATTTAGCTTACTACTAAGCTGTCATAACTTGCATAAATAATGCTAAGTTCTTACTTTTCCAACTTACTCATTTGTAGTCTTATCAAAGCCTCAACATGACAAATCCTCACAACAAGTTCTCAAATTGATACAATCATTAAATCACATGCTTATACCTTATTACTCATGTTCACATTAATCTGTCTACTTAAATCGCTGTCACTAAATTATTTATTCTTGAGCTACAGAGCTCCGAATTTCAAACCACTAATTTTCCCTAAAACTAGACTCATATATCTTCATACCATAAAATTTCCAGAATTTCTGGCTCAGCCAATTAGTACAGTTTATTCATTAAAAATTCCCCTATTTTTCTATTTAACTATTCTGACCTCTCTTCACTAAGAATCAATTTTCTCCTTGTATAGAGTTCATATGACCTTCTTATTTAGTTCATTTGGAAATAGACTCATTTAGGATTACAGGCATATAAATTATATCCCACAATTATTTTTGTACAATTATTAATGATTTTTCTAAGGCAGAACAGGGGATCACGTAATCATTCTGAACCAGTCTCACAAAAATTCAAATATCTCAAAATATACGAATTATTTGTCTTCTATATTTCTTTTATATTAAACTAGACTTAATAATCTTTAAATCAATATCTCATTCAACTTATAATTCAATTTCTACTATTTTTAGTGATTTTTCAAACTCATGTCATTGCTGCAGTCCAAATAGTTTTATTGTAAATTTTTGCTCTCTTTCACTTTAGTTGTGTTCATCACTTGCTTATACCAACCTTTCCAATTTCCGATTACATATCGAACATATTGTTCATACGTACATTTTCCACATTTCTCAATTGGTCACATTCACATTTGCACTTATTCATAACATGATCGCACCAATCATCATTAGTAAATTATCTCGTTGAACCCCTTCGGAAAACGCTCGATACTCGGTGGTCTTAGCACATAGCTCCACCTACACATAATTCGACTTTCTTGTACACATGGTGAAGGTCCCTTATCACCCATGTGACCTAGCCATTCCATCTCGTAGCTTTCTTATCTACATGGTGTCCAACACTAGGAACCACTCATGTGACCTAGCTACTCATAACCCGTAACTATCTTGTACACATGGTATACACACAGTATTACACATGTGACCTAGTTACATATGAAATTATTATCCCGTATCTTTCTTGCACACATGCTGAAAGCCCCTTATCATCCATGTGGCCTAGCTACATATCAAATTTTGCCATCTAGTAGCTTTCTTGTGCACACGGTGAAGGTCCCTTATCACTCGTGTGACCTAGCTACATATTGTCCGCATCTCTCGGTTTTCTGAAGGTTCAATTGAGAATTTCCCATTCCATTCATTTTCATATTTTAGTTATCACCCAATGATTTCCATAATATCTAGCAAAATAAGTATTGTACAAGTAAAATAAATGCATTATTTACATATAAACTTTCTTGTCGAAATCTTGTCAAGTACAATCCTGTAGCAACTCATACAACCCATGTAATATTAATTTAACATTCAATTCTTGTAATATTAATTTGCCATTCAATTTCACATGACACAACAAACATCACAATTTCCATACCATACATACCATCCATCAATTTCTCCTAAACATATTAAATCATACAATTTATGCCATATCAACAGAAAATTACAATTCAAGCATGGTATTGCATTATTATTAACACACGAACTTACCTCGAATGCCGAAACGGTCATTTTACCAACTTTCCTGATTTTTTGATTTTCCTCCAATTTTAGGTCCAAATCTCATTTTCGGGGTCTAAAACATCACATTTCACTTATTTAATTTATGCACTACTCAAAACAGTCCCTAACTCAAACTTTGGAAAAATTACAATTTTGCCCCTAAACTTTTGCATAATTACAATTTTGCCCCTAGGCTCAAAAATTAAACTTCATCCCTTATTATTATGTTTTATAATATGCTGAACATTTTTCCCTTCTATAGCAACATCAAATTCTCACTCTAACATGTACTTATGAACATTAGGTATTTTTACTGATTTTGTCGTTTTACTCGTTTTCACGTAAAATCGCTTAGCAAAAGTTGTTTAACATAATTTCAGCCTTCATATTCTATCATAAAACATCAAAATAAACACATTTCACCTATGGGTATTTTTTCAAATATGAACCCTAGGTTAAATTATTGCTAGAATAAGTTAAACCAAGTTACTAGGATCCCAAAAACGTAAAGAACATTAAAAACAGGGCTTGGAATCACTTAGTATGGAGCTTGGAAGCTTGAAACAAACCCTAGCTATGGAGAACCCTTGTAATTTCCTCCTAATGAAGAAGATGGACATATTTGGCATTTAAATTTTGTTTTTAATTCATTTAATTTACTAAATTATCAATATGCCCCTTAAAAAAATCTTTTGAAACATACCATCCATGTCCATTTTTGTCCACCAACTTATCCAATGGTCTAATTATCATTTAAGGACCTCCAATTTAAAATTTCATAACAATTGGACACCTCTAACATGTAGAACTCAACTTTTGCACTTTTTACAATTTAGTCCTTTTGACTGAATTGAGTGCCCAAACGTCGAAATTTTCGAACGAAATTTTCATGAAATCTTCCTGTGAAATCGTAGACCATAAAAATATAATAAAATAAAATTTACCTTGTCGGATTTGTTATCTCGAAACCACTGTTCCGACTAGGCCCTAATTTGGGATGTTACACTTAGCCCACCATTTAGCATTCTCACTACACATTCACATATCTACTTACTTAACCATACATCCATTCACAAATTCTACCACATTCATCCCACATGGGTTCTCAATCATTCTCAATCATGCTACACACTAGCTAGCATTAAGAAAATTGTAAATATGAATGCATTGTTTAAGCATAGACTTACCTCGATACTCAAAAGTATAGAAATATGCAATCTAGTCTACCACCTTGCTCTTGCCTCAGTTTAGATCCGGGCTTCATCTTTCTTGATCTATAATGAATAAATCAGCTTATTCAATACACACATAAACTAAATTGACACTTATATCATATTTTGGCAAAATTACTCTTTTTCCCCTAATCTTTCTCATAATTACACTTTTGCCCCAAGGCTCGTAAAGTGATTTTTATTCAACTTTCTAGCCTTTCATGCTTAGTCGAATCACTTACTCAACTAAAGCATTCACCAATTCTCACTAAATCACACATGTATGACCAAACTTAAAACTTTCACAAACTAGTCCCTACATGCATTTTCATGGAAAATCACTTAACAAAAGATGTTTCTACTACATCAAGCTTTCATAATCTTCCATAAAACATCAACATACATGCATGTCATACATAGTCACATTTTTGAACATTCAATATAGCTCATCAAATAGCTAAAAATAGCTTATTCATTCAACTAGGACTTCAAAAATACGAAGAATATCAAAAACGGGGCTTGGATGCACTTACTAACAAGCTTGAAAAATTTGAAGAATCCTAACAATGGCTCTCTTAATTTTCGGCAGCCTTGGAGAAGAAGATGAATGAATTTTTTCATATTTTCTCCCATTTTAATCATTTAATTGCCAAATGACCAAAATGCCCTTTTTGATAAACTTCCTATTTTAACTCATCCATGCCCAATTTTGTCCAAAAATTAGAATTTGGGTAAATTGCTATTTAAGGACCTATAATATACATTCTAAAGCCATTTCACACAAATAGCTTCTAGAATCTCACATTTTGCAAGTTTTGCAATTTAGTCCTTTTAGACAATTCAACCAAAATTTCACAAAATTGCTTCATGAAACTTTCACACTAGCATGCATACATAGCATAAATCTCAAAAACTCATACATAGACCTTGGATTTGTGGTCTCGCACCACTATTTCGACTAGGCCCTAAACCGAGATGTTACAACTCTCCCCCCTTTAGAGATTTTCGCCCCCCAAAATCTTACCAGTAAAGAGGTTAGGATGTTGCTCTCTCATAGATTCTTCCATTTCCCACGTAGCCTATTCCATACCATATTTCTGCCATAACACTTCCACTAGTGCTATGCTTTTATTTCTTAACTGTTTCACCTCTCGAGCCAAGATCTTAATCGGCTCCTCTTCATAAGACATATCTGGTTTTATTTCAATTTCTATTAAAGGAATCACATGTGAAGGATCGGAGCGATACCGTCACAACATCGATACATGGAACACATTATGAATCTTTTCCAACTCTACCGGCAAAGCCAACCGATAAGTTACTGGCCCAACTCTGTCTGTAATCTCATACGGCCCTATAAATCTTGGACTCAACTTCCCTTTTCGTCCAAATCTCATAGTTTTCTTCCACGGGGACACTTTCAAAAACACTTTGTCACCCACCTCAAAATCAATCTCCTTTCTTTTCAAATCCGCGTACGACTTCTGTCGGTCCGATGCAGTTTTCAGACTATTACGGATTATTCTTACTTTCTCTTCGGTCTCTTTTACCAGATCAACTCCATGGATCCGCTTTTCACTAAGCTCGGTCCAATACAATGGAGTCCGACACTTACGACCATACAAGGCCTCATATGGAGCCATCCATATACTCGACTGATAACTGTTGTTGTAAGCAAATTCTACCAAAGGTAGATATCTCTCCTAACTATCTATGAATTCTAACACACAGCATCGAAGCATATCTTCGAGAATTTGAATTACTCTTTCAGACTGACCATCAGTTTGTGGATGGAACACAGTACTGAAATTCAACCTCGTACCCATGGCCTCTTGCAACTTCTTCCAAAATCTTGAAGTAAACCTTGGATCTCTATCCGATATAATAGACATAGGCACACCATGCAATCTCACTATTTCTGCAACATACAACTCAGCTAACTTATCCAGTGAATAATCAACACGTACTGGAATAAAGTGAGCTGACTTTGTTAGTCTATCCACAACAACCCACACAACATCTTTCTTTTTCGGAGTCATCGGCAACCCCGTTACAAAATCAATGGTAACCCGATCCCACTTCCATTCGGGAACCATCACTGGTTGAAGTAATCTCGAAGGCACTTGGTGCTCAGCTTTCACCTGTTGACAAATCAGACACGTTACCACGAACTTTGAAATGTCTCTTTTCATACTCGGCCACCAATACAACTTCCTCAAGTCATTGTACATTTTCGTACTACCCGGATGTACTGACAAACATCCATTGTGGGCCTCATGCAAAACCTTTCGGATTAACTCTTCATCTCTCGGTACACAAATTCTGTTACGGTACAACAAACAACCATTCGAGCCCACTCGAAAATCAGAATCACTTTCTAATCTGCACTTAGCCCTCTTTGCTTGCATCTCACTGTCATTTCTCTGAGCCTCACATATCTGTTGAACAAATAGTGGCTTAGCTCTCAACTCTGCCAAAATAGTACCATCATTAGCTATTGCTAATCTCGTGCTCATAACTCTTAGAGCATACAAGGATTTCCTACTCAGGGCATCCGCAACCACATTCGCTTTTCCTGGGTGATAATCAATGACTAATTCATAATCTTTCAATAACACAAGCAACCGCCTCTGCCTCAAATTCAGATCCTTCTGATCCACCAAATATCTCAAACTCTTGTGATCCGTAAAGATCCGCACTTCTCACCATACAAGTAACGTCGCCAAATCTTTAACGCGAAAACAATCACAGCCAACTCCAAATCATGAGTCGGATAATTCTTGTCGTGCGGTTTTAGCTGTCTCGAGGCATAAGCAACTACCTTACCCTCTTACATCAACACGCAACCGAGACCATTAAACAATGCATCACTGTAAACTACAAACTCTTTCCCTAATTCTGGTTGAACTAAAACCGGTGCCTCAGTCAACATTGTTTTCAGTTTCTTGAAACTCTGTTGACAAATTTCATTCCATTCAAACTTGACATCTTTATGCAAAAGTTTCGTCATTGGGGTAGCAATCACAAAAAACCCCTTTACGAAACGTTTGTAATATCCTACTAATCCCAAGAAAATTTTGATTTCCGACACGTTCCTCGGCTGTTTCCAATCCACAATAGTCAAAATCTTACTTGGGTCAACTCTGACACCATCACCCGACACAATGTGTCCTAGAAATCCGACCTCTCGGAGCCAAAACTCACTCATGCTAAACTTAGCATACAATTGCTTATCTCTTAAAGTTTCCAAGACAATTCTCAAATGCTCTTCATGATCATTCTCATCCCGAGAATATATTAATATATCGTCAATAAAGACAACTACAAACTTGTCCACATATGGTCTGAAAACATGGTTCATCAGATCCATAAAAATCGTAGGTGCATTCGTTAAACCAAACGACATAACCAAAAACTCATAATGGCCATACCTTGTTCGAAATGCAGTTTTCAACTAATCTTGCTCTTTCACTCTCAACTGATAGTAACCAGACCTCAGGTCTATCTTGGAGAACACTGTAGCTCCTTTTAGTTGGTCGAAAAGATCATCAATCCTTGGTAAAGGATATTTATTCTTCACCATCACCTTGTTGAGCTGTCTATAGTCTATACACAATCTCATAGACCCATCCTTCTTCTTCACAAATAATACCAGAGCACCCCACGGTGAGTAACTCGGTCTTACAAAACCCTTATCTGTCAACTCTTGCAACTGTACCTTCAGTTCTCTCAACTCTAAAGGTGCCATTCTATATGGAGCAATTGAAATCGGTGCCATTCCTGGAATCAACTCAATCCCAAACTCGACCTCTCTCACTGGAGGTAACCCGGGTAACTCTTCCGAGAATACATCCGGATACTCGTATACTATCGGCACTGTTTCAAACTTCACTCCAACCTTTCGATATTCAACACGAAGGCGAGATAGGATTCACACCCTTTTCTCAAACATTTCTCAGCGACTAGGGAAGAAATCATCACTGGTAGACTATCCGATCCACCTGATTCAACCCAAACCACATCACCACTCTCACATTTTAATTCAATGTACTTACTACCATAGTTCATTAAAACACTATAGGTAGTCAACCAATCCATGCCTAGGATCAAATCAAACTCATCAAACGACAACAACATCAGGTTTGTCGGAAAACAATGATTCTCAATCAATAAAGGACAATTTTTACACACTTTGTCCACTAGCACATGCTTTCCTAACGGGTTTGACACCTTAACCACAATATCCGTACACTCAACGGTCATACTCAAACTAGATGCTAACCTCATGCAAATATAAGAATGAGTAGACCCTGGATCTATTAAAGCAATAACAAAGGTGTCAAAGAGAGAAAAATTACCAGTTATCACATTTGGGGAGGATGCCTCTTCGCAAGCGCGAATAGCATACGTCCTCGCAGGTGCCCGACCTTCCGGTCTCACAGCAGAGTCTCTGGACGCACCTCTACCACTATTCCCACCTCTCGGGTTCCTAGGTGGTCTACCTCTTCCAGACACATCACTGGATCTTATCTCTTGCTTCTCTTCCTTATCATCCCTCTTGAGGCAGTTTCAGATAAAGTGATCGGGGGAGCCACATTTATAATAGTTCCGAGTGTTACCCCAACACTCTCCGGTGTGATATCTACCACAACTTGGACACTCTGGTTTGCTCTTTGTATTTCCCACACTTTCCATCGAGGTAGCTTGGACTCTCGAACCCGAACAAATATTGCCCAAGTCTCGATGCGAATATCCCACTAAGGCTGTTGTTCGAGGATTCCCTTCCTTGGATCTTTTCGACTGGGCTTGATATGACTTGCCTATCGGCATTTTTCTAACATATCGGGCTTCACTCATAGCCCTTCTCTTTTCCTTACTCAATTCTTCGGCCTTACTTGCCCTTTCAACTAACACTACAAACTCTTTCAACTCTAGAATACCCACTAGGAGTTTGATATCCTCATTCAGTCCATCTTTGAACCTCTTACACAAGATGGTCTCTGTCGATACACACTCTTGAGCGTATTTGCTAAGCCTAACAAACTCACGCTTATACTCTGCTACTGACATTCTTCCTTGCTTCAACTCAAGGAACTCCTTTCTTTTTCGATCAGTAAATCGTTGGCTTATAAACTTCTTCTGGAACTCTTCCAGAAAGAAGTCCCACGTCACCCGCTCTTTCGGGACCACCAACGTTAGTGCCTTCCACCAATGGCATGCCGAATCCATAAGCAAGGATACGACACATTTCAAGTTCTCTTCGGGTGTACATGAGAGTTCATTGAACACTCTCATCGAGTTCTCTAACTAGAACTCCGCCCTTTCAGGGTCATCATCTACCTTTGCTCTAAACTCCTCAGCCCCATGCTTCCTAATCTTATCCACTGGGGGTTTCGATATTCTCACAACATCAATACCTTGAGGAGCCACTGGATTTGGCTGAGGTATAGGAGGAGGTGGAGGAGGTTGAGCATTAGGGTTCACTCGAACATAGTCTAAGTACTAATTACTCATCATTTGGAGAAAGGCTTCCCGTGCCTCTTCCCCTTGACCCCTAACCTCGGGTCCACTTTGTACAGGCACGGTTCCTTGTGCAGGAGCCGGCGCATTACTAGCTGCTTCATCAGTAGTAAATTGATCGGGATCCATATACTATACAAAACAAGATTTAAAATCATCAGAAACCACTACACTATCATAGTACACTTATGGCATGTATAGCTAGACTCTTACACCTGCTACGGTAGTCTTAGAACCGACTAAACTATAGCTCTGATACCACTAAATGAAACACCCCTTACCCGAGTTCTACCCCAGAATTGAGCCCGAGATGTTACCATAATAAAACCACTTGATCGCCACTTAGGCTTATCGTGACTACTCTCTTAAGTCACCTCAACAACCTCAATCTCGACTTACGAGGCCTCACTCATACACACGAGGGCTCCCGAGACTATATCAAAACTTTTCCAATCATAAAAATTCTCTTTTGTACAGGGTTGCCACGCCCGTGCAAGAAGAGACACGCCCATGCTCCACAATCGTGGTGAATACTGACTACATACACACGGCCTCAAAGCCTAGTCACACGCCCGTGTGGCTAGCCCGTGGCCAACACTGACTAAACTCACACGGCCTATGCACACACCCGTGTGGCAAATTCGTGGTCTATTCTGACTTAAAATTTTAACATGCAGGGGACACACGGCCAAGTCACACGTCCGTGGGCTGACCGTGTGTCACACATGGTCTAGACACATGCCCGTGTGTCTATCCACATGGGCAAAAACAAAGCTATGTGCTAAGTTCCTTTTCACCCCTCTAGCATACACAATATGCATTTATTCAACACATCATAATCAACTCAAATTGAAGTGCAATCTCACATAGATAACTACAATCTTTTCATAAAATAAGGTAGCCAACTACTATGGCATTATACAAAATAGACTATCCATCTAAAGGCCAACACGTCTTAGCCATTTACAACAAAATTCACTAACTTGTCTAGCCTCTATACATGCCATATACAAAACATTGAGTCTCATGTACCAGAGTGTGCTGATAATGATCCTCGTATATCGATTCAACACTATTACTCTATAAGACAAGGGAAAAGAAAGGAAGTAAGCTTTGAGCTTAGTAAGCTTACGCATAAACAATTAAGCATCATAGTATAAGCTAAACAACAATTAGCATCATACTAACATATAATGTACAACAATGCTTACTCTTTCTATTCCTTACCACATTTCCAACACATCATGAGTCACATACTCATAACCATTGGAATGCACTCCTACATTCAATATCACATTTATACAATATACAACACAACAGCATTTCTCGATAATTCATTCACACAGCTAATTAACTCAATAATACAACCACATAGCTAATCCACGCAACTAATCCACACAGCTAATTTCTCTGTGGTTTCGCATTTAGCCCCACCACAATCAATTAATAAGGTAGTATCGCACTTAGCCTACCACAAAGGTATTCATAGTGGTTTCGCACATAGCCCACTAGACAATATACCTAACGATAGCATCGCACATAGCCAACTTATCATCAATATGCATTAGGATGGTATCCCACTTAGCCCACCATTTAGCATTCTCACTACACATTCACATATCTACTTACTTAACCATACATCCATTCACAAATTCGACCACATTCATCCCACATGGGTTCTCACTCATTCTCAATCATGCTACACACTAGCTAGCATTAAGAAAATTGTAAGTATGAATGCATTGTTTAAGCATAGACTTACCTCGATACTCAAAAGTATAGAAATATGCAATCTAGTCCACCACCTTGCTCTTGCCTCGGTTTAGATCCAGGCTTCGTCTTTCTTGATCTATAATGAATAAATCAGCTTATTCAATACACACATTGACTAAATTGACACTTATCTCATACTTTGGGAAAATTACTCTTTTGCCCCTAATCTTTCTCATAATTACACTTTTGCCCCAAGGCTCGTAAAGTGATTTTTATTCAACTTTCTAGCCTTTCATGCTTAGCTGAATCACTTACTCAACTAAAGCATTCACCAATTTTCACTAAATCACACATGTATGACCAAACTTAAAACTTTCACAAATTAGTCCCTACATGCATTTTCATGGAAAATCACTTAACAAAAGATGTTTCTACTACATCAAGCTTTCATAATCTTGCATAAAAAATCAACATACATGCATGTCATACATAACCACATTTTTGAACATTCAATATAGCTAATCAAATAGCTAAAAATAGCTTATTCATACAACTAGGACTTCAAAAATACGAAGAATATCAAAAACGGGGCTTGGATGCACTTACTAGCAAGCTTCAAAAATTTGAAGAACCCTAACAATGGCTCTCTCAATTTTCGGCATCCTTGGAGAAGAAGATGAATGAATTTTGTCATCTTTTCTCCCATTTTAATCATTTAATTGCCAAATGACCAAATTGCCCTTTTTGATAAACTTCCTATTTTAACTCATCCATGCCCAATTTTGTGCAAAAATTAGAATTTGGGTAAATTGCTATTTAAGGACCTCTAATATATATTCTAAAGCCATTTCACACAAATAGCTTCTAGAATCTCACATTTTGCAACTTTTGCAATTTAGTCCTTTTGGACAATTCAACCAAAATTTCACAAAATTGCTTCAAGAAACTTTCACACTAGCATGCATACATAGCATAAATATCAAAAACCCATACATAGACCTCGAATTAGTGGTTTCGCATCGCTATTTTGACTAGGCCCTAAACCGGGATGTTACACACCATCAATCTCTAGTATGGTGGTATCGCATATAACCCACCAATCATTTATACTTATGGTGGTATCGCAGTTAGCCCACCAAATTATTTTATAAGCGATGGTATCGCACACAGCCCATCGATTAATAATTAACTAGGTGGTAACGCACACAGCCCACCGTTAATAATATAGTTGATGGTATAGCACACAGCCTATCATTAACCATCAATAAGGTGATATCGCACATAGCTCACCGTTATTATACATTCATGGATAGTTATCCAAATGTAATTCTCTATTTTAAATGTTCATCCGGGAACATCCTTACACACTACTATTCTTACTTAACTTTATATTATAATCATTCACATTCACACAATGTATTAATGAATATAACTTATGCAACCGAAGTGCATCATTTACACATAACCCACTATGGGTTCATTAGATACCGAATTCATCTCAATTCAGTTCTAACACAAAACTGTACCTCTCATGCTACAACACATTCATTCTCAACTTTCAAAATACTTGTTGAGTCACTAAAATTGTTAAGTAACTCCCTTGAGTCTCATACACATAATGTCACATTGACATTATACCCCTGATAGGGTCATACATGAATTAACATACCGATGCCATGTCCCCGACAAGGTCTTATACAAAATATCACATCGTTGCCATGTTCTTGACATTTTCTTATTTAATATCTCTCATCCAGGCCATATTCCCATATGGTCTTACACGGAACCTTAACTATCATCATTTCATACTATTTACGTTTCTTATTATTCTTAGATTCAATTCTCTTAACAACTCATCGACAAGTATTTAATACATTCATTGCGTAATTATACATTCCATACAACATTGGAATATAAAAATAACTTATACACAATTACAACATTTGCACATGAACTTACCTCGATGTCGAAAGGGTCGAAAGGGACTTTTTGCCCACATTTCTCTTTTCATCCGTTCTAAGCCCGAAACTCACTTTCTTTGATCTAGTACAATGGAATTTACTGATTTAATCACTTATAAATCATTAATACACCATAATTTTTCCCTTACACTTTAGCAAAATTACAATTTTGCCCCTAGGCTCGTAAATGAGTTTTCATCACATTTTCTTGTTAAACAAGCCTAGCTGAACATTTAATCCTCTTACAAATATTCATAATTCCAACTATTTCATGCCTTAATGAACAAATTACAACTTTTGCATTTTAGTCCTAATTAGGTGTTTTCAGAACAACACCTTTCACAAAAGTTGTTTATCAACATCCTAACATTCATTTTCTTCCATAAAAACTCAGAAACTAGCATAAAATCTCTCATGTCAAGTCCCTAGACTCTCAACCATATTGCAAATTGGTCCCCTCATTAGCTAGCGTAAGCTTTGAGGACTCCAAAAGTACAAAAATTATCAAGAAAAATCATCAATATCACTTACTTGTGAGGAGAAATATTTGCTAAAATTTTTGAGCTCCATAACCCTTATTTCTCTTCAATTTTTGGTGGATGAAGGTGAAGGAATAGTGAAAAGATGATAACATCTTTATTCATCTTATTTTATTCATTTAAACCACCTAACATCACCAAAATTTGACCATCATTTAATGCCTTTGTCCCCTTAGCACCCTATGGCTGACCAACTCACTTAACAAGGTCAAATTGCACATTTGGGACCTCCAATTTATATTCCATAGCTATTTGGCACCTTTAGCAAATAAAATAGAACTTTCACACTTTATGCGATTTAGTCCTTTTTCACAATTTGGCTAGAAATTGCTAAAATTAAGGCACCAAAATTTTCATACATCCCTATAAATATGTTATAACACATAGAATAACATGAAAATAATTTTCTCTAACTTCGAATTAGTGATTCCGGGACCACTGATCTGACTAGCCCCTAAATCGGGCTGTTACAGACCCGTCTTTCTTCTTCAAACAAAGAATAGGTGCGCCTCAAATTGATATACTAAGTCGAGTAAAATCTCCGTCAATTAATTCTTGCAACCGAGCTTTTAATTATTTTAATTTGGTTGGAGCCATTTTGTATGGAGCAATCAAGATTGAAGTATTTCTGACATTAATTCTATAGCAATCTCTACTTCTCGTTCTGGCTGTAAACTTGACAGTTCCTTAGGAAAAACATATGTAAACTCATAAAATGTTAGTAACTGATCAACTTTCATTTCAGATACTCTACAATCCAAGATATAAGCTAAAACACATTACATAAATTTTGAATTAATTTCTGTATAATATTGCTAAAATCATATTTGAAGCACAATCAGATTTAACAGATTCAACAGAAATCAATTCATCGTTCTCGAATTTCAAATAAATACATTTCTGTCATTTATTCACTATAGTATCGTGAACAATCAGCCAGTCCATTCCTAAAATAATGTTAAATTCATTGAATTGCAATAACATCAAATCAACAGGAACGTCATAGCCCTGAATTTTCAATGGACACTGTTTGCAAACCAGATAAACTATAACACATTGGCCCAAAGGGTTCATTACTTTAACGATAATTGCAGTTGACTCAACCGGTAAACTCTTTTTCGTTACTAATATAATACATGTATATATATGAATGAGTTGACCCTAAATAAATTAATGCATACACAGTAACATCAAAGATAGAAAAAATACCAACTATAACATCAGAAGTTGAGGCCTCCTCATGCTCTAAGATCGTATAAACTTTGACGGGAGCTCAAGCTTGAGATTGAACCGCTATGTATTTTGGAACGCTTCTACTGACTAGAGTTGTGCCTCAAATTCCTGGCCGTCAACCTCTCGTAGAAGTAACAACAGGTCTTACATTCTGATTTCTGTTCAAATCAGTTCTGTTAAGTAGTTTTTCTTATAATGATCTAGAGATCCATAAACGAAATATGACCCGTCTTTCAATCTACATATCCTAGAATGATTCCATCCATAATGGCTACCTTCAAGTCTATTTACATTTCTGGCACTACCCATACTAGCTACTGAAGTCATAAGTGGTCTCACGTTACTCTGTTACATTCTATCTCTGTCAGAAAACCCTAATGGCACTGAAAACATCTACTCAATTCTTTCATTTTCTTCAATGGAGAAGCATAAAATACTCTAGATGTATTTTGCTTATTGAAGTCGTAAAATTTTTTTCTTCCTGTTTCTTGCGGTTGTAAACTTCCTCCATTTTCTGAGCTCGATCAGACAAAACTATGAACTCTCGAATTTCCATTGCACCAACTAGCAACTTGATCTTGTCGTTTAATCCATCTTCAAAATGAATACACATTTCTTTCTCTATAGATAAATTTCAAAGGCATATTTACTGAACTGAACAAACTCACGCTCATATTCTACAACTGGTCTATTTCCCTATTTTAACTTGAGGAATTCCTTTTTCTTTTTATCAAGGTATCTTTTGCTGACGTATTTCTTTCGAAATTCAATTTTGAAAAATTTTTAATTAACCCGTTCTTTCGGTACAACCGTAACTAGAGTTGACCACCAATGAAAAGCTTCATCTTTTAACTGTAACACTAGACATTTCAAACAATTTTTGGGAGGACACAACATTTCATCTAGAACTCTCTGTGTGTGTTCTAACCAAAACTCAGCTTTGGCCGGATCATCACTCACTTTACTGCAAAATTCTTTGGCTCCACATTTTCAGATTGTATCAATAGAAAGTCTACGAATATTCTTTCGTATAAGGGTTTGAGGACAAGGGGGTGGAGGTCATTGAGCCACGAAATTGATTCTCATGTACACATTAAACATATCCCTCGTCATATTAAGAAAAGTACTGTGAGCCTATTATCCATGCTCTTAAAATTTGGGCACATTATGAACAGCCCCTAGATCGGTTGGTGGAACATTACTCAGTAGTTCATCTGTAATAGCCCAATTTTGGGTCTAGTTAGAATAGTGGTTTCGAGACCACAAATTCGATGAAAAAAATTTATTTTTATAATATTTTTAAGGTCTACATTTTTATGGAACGATTTCACGAAAATTTTGTTTGAAAATTTTGACGTTTGGGCACTCAATTTAGTTAAAAGTACTAAATTGTAAAAAGTGCAAAAGTTGAATTCTATATGTTAGAGGTGTCCAATTGCTATGAGATTTTAAATTGGAGGTCCTTAAATGGTAATTAGACCATTGGTTAAGTTGGTGGACAAAAATGGACATGGTTAGGCATGTTTCCAAAGTTTTTCATTAAGGGCATTTTAGTAATTTGGTAATTGAAATGAATTAAAAAGCAAAACTCAAGCCAAAATTTGTCCATCTTCTACTCCATGGCTGAAACTTACATGGAGAAACCATGTCTAGGGTTTTTCAAGCTTCCAAGCCCGATTGTAAGTCCATTCTAGCCCCGTTTTTAATGACTTTTACATTTTTGAAATCCTTGTAACATGATCTATCTATTTCTACAACTAATTTAAGACATAATCAAAGTATAAAATTTTACCCATGATGAATATTTGTATATTTTGATGTTTGATGGTAGAAAATGCATGTTTATGATTTGTTAAACGACTTTTGCTAAGTGATTTTTGGTGAAAATGCCTAAAAGGACTAACTTGTAAAAGTTATAAAATAAGTAGTAAATGTGTGATCTAATGAAAAATGTGGGATTTTATGAATATGAAATAGGTTCAACTAAGTTTGGGCTTTTAAGAAATTGAATGAAATTCATTTTACGAGCCCAGGGACTAAATTGTAAAATGTCAAATTTAGGGGCAAAAATATAATTTTCCACAATAAGATTTTTTTGAATGAATTGAATAATGTGAATAATAAATGAGTTAAATGTGATTTTATAGATAAAGAAAAACGAGGTTCAGTGTTAGAACAGTGGAAATACGAGTATTTGACAATTTAGTCCTTTTTACCATTTTTATGTCGAGGTAAGTTCGTATGTTTAATAAGCATTAAATTATATGTGTATAAATGCTTAATTAATATAATTATGGTAAATTTTATATTATTGAAACGAAATGTGAATGTTATTGAGTATGATATTACGGAAATGACCGATAGAGATTCGGTACATTGAAAGTCCCAATTGAACCTTAGGAATAGATAGGATATAAATATCATGACATTAGGGTTATTGAGATTATGTGTAAGACCATATTTGGGATATGGCATCGATATGAGGCTTCGTGTAAGACCATAGCTGGGATATTGGCATCGATATGAGATTACATGTAAGACCATATCTGGGATATGGCATTGGTACGGTATTATGTGTACGAGATTCCAAAGTATCCTTTAGTATTCCGTGTGGTTCAACGGGAAATTCAACGGGTATGTCAAAGAAGAGAAAGAGTATGTAAATATTACGAATTGGTACAGGTATGTACGTAAAGTTTATATACATTGACTTCATGAAATTGTGAGTTCATGATTTCCACAAGAATGATTTTATGAAAACATTGTGATTATTGGTCTATGCTTGTGATGCATGAGATACATGATAAATTCTATTGATGATTATGTGATTGGCTTTCGGGCCAAATTGAGTTAAGATATAGCATGTTATATTCATGCAAATTGTGATTTGTCAGGATATGTGAAAAAGGAAAGATTGACATAATTGCCAATTAAAATGGTTATGAAAGTATGTGAAGATAAGAGTTTAGAGAATTGAGTGATGTTAAAGTATATGCTTGAAATGTAAATACTCATAATTAATATGCATGTTTATTCTGTGGTTTGAAATGATTTGTTAATTGTTGTAAATATGTTACGATAGAAAGATTACGGTTGTTGGGCTAATGCCAGAATATGTCAAATTATGGTTATAAGTTGATAGAGCAAACATTGTGACTGAATAAAATTATAACCATGAGATTATGGTAGGTTATAAAATTTGTGTTCATATTGTTGGACATGATAAACACTTGGTAAGATGTTATTGAGTAAGTTATACTTATGAGACTTAAAAGACATTAGTATGGATTTAAATTATGTTGATAGTATGATATATGTATGGTTGAGATTGCTTATTATTTACATATGAACTTACTAATCTATATATATAGCTTACCCCCCTTCTTTTTCCAATGTCTTATAGGATTGTTAAGCTAGCTCGAGTTGGAGTTCACCGGAGAACCTATCACACTATCAAGATATCATTTTAGGTATAAGTGGATTCAAGTATTTTAAGTCTATGGCATGTATAGGGACTTATTCATTTTGTTAAATGTGTCATTGTGATTGTAGCCAATGTGTTGGCTTGTGATTGTCAAAGGTTTGTTTTGCTATTTGGCCATATAAGTTGGCTCATATTGGCTAACA
Source organism: Gossypium australe (assembly GCA_005393395.2). Classification (NCBI taxonomy): domain Eukaryota; kingdom Viridiplantae; phylum Streptophyta; class Magnoliopsida; order Malvales; family Malvaceae; genus Gossypium; species Gossypium australe. The sequence goes on from CM016616.1 coordinate 74,034,036, forward strand.
TGGTTATAAGCCTAAGTATATTTGTATGTGTCAATATCTATGGTGATATGATCTTGGTATGCCTAATGAATGTGAGATTTGTATGTTTGATTTAGGGCTTAATAAATGTAGTGAATATGTTAGACAAAGATATAAAGTTGATATGTTTTAACCATGAATGTGGAATCTTGCATGAATTGGTGTGGAAAGGTTGAAGTTCTAAGATTGATAAATAATGATATGTTATTGTCTTGGTTTTGGTTGTTTAGTTGCTCTTAAATGCTTGTATTTGTGCCATGTAATATGGTGTTGATGTGTGCAAGTGAAGGTGGCAAAATGGCTTGGTAAATAGCCTAGTTTTTGTCCACAAGGGTAGACACACGGGTGTGTGTCTAGACCTCATGGGCATGTGTTTTGGCCGTGTGTCCCCTGCACCTTAATTTTGAAAAATAGAATATCCAAAATTGAGCATACTGGCAGAGAGACGAGTGTGAGTCTCAGCCGTGTGTGCTACACAGCCTAGCACACGGGCATGTGGCACGGCTGTAACAGCCTGATTTAGACCCTAGTAAAACAGTGGTTTCGAGACCACAAATCTGAGGTCAGAAAAAATATTTTAATATTATTTTCTGTGTTCATTATATGTGAATTAGCCTGTGAGAAAGTTTCATATGAAAATTTTATCGATTGTGTGATTAATTTGCGAAAAGGACATAATCGCATTAAATGCAAAAGCTGTGTGCTGATTTATAAGTGTCGAATTATTTTTGTCTTTTTAACATGGAGGATTTATAATGCAATTTGGCCATTATTAGTGATAGTCGGTGGTAATGGACAAGAATAACCTTAGTATATAAATGTTATATATGTTTAATAAAAATGCTAAAATGCTAAAAAGGTAATTATGTTATTATATGATACTAAACAAAACATAAAGAGAAAATACACGTTTTTGTTTATCTTTTTACACCGATTGAAGAAGAAAGAAATAGGGTTTTAAAGCTTTTGAATATTCGACCCTTACTAAGCTCAATTAAGGTATGATTTGATTTCGGTTTTTGATGATTTCTATGTTCTTGTGATCGTTGCTTAGTGTTATAACTAGCCCATGCTTTAATTTTAGAAATTGATGGTAATTTTGAGATATGCCATTAATGAATGTTTGAGCTTTGTGATAGTTGGTGATGAAATATGAAATATATGTGATAGAATAACATATTTTGTCTTTGAATTTTTTGTGAATTTGAGTAATTAGGGCTAAATTGAGAAAAGTGTAAATTTAGGGACAAAAATGTGAAATAAATGAAATGTGTGGGCTAGTATGAACACAAGAAAAATTCTGCCAGGCACATGTGAAAAGAAATTATGTGAATTTGATGATTTTATGAAATAGGGACTAAAGTGTCGAAATGTGAAAATGTGAGGGCTATTTTGTAAAATGCCTTAAATATATGTGTTTGTATTAAATTGAATGAATTGGTGATTGAATGAGCTAAATTTGAATATGTATAGGCTAGAAGTCATGATATGTTTTGTAATGTTGGATTTTGCCATGTGATGTGGCTAGAAAGTTGAATGTTGATGGTTCATATGAGAAGAAATGAAAATGATAAAAGTGGTATAAAATAGTGAGGTTGGAAATGGTATTTTCATGCTTGAATTTAATTGAAGAAAATGGTGTTTTATGTGTGAATTTATGGCTTGATTAAATGATGTATTGCTAACATGATTTAGGATGTGAAATTTTTATTTTAGTTGGACTTATTTGAGATGAGTTTGAGCATGGCTATAGATGGAAAGGTTAATGATGGATTGATGCTTGTATTGGCATGAGATATGATTTAGTATTGATTTGAGGCTTGTAGGTGATTCGATGTGTGAGAGGCAAGTTTGGCCTTGAAAATGGCCTATAATTGCCAACACGATTGAGCACACGGGCGTGTGGCTCGACCGTGTTGTTTAAGTTTTCCTAGTGAAACGAGTCAGACTTTACCACAGGCTGGACAAACGAGCTTGTGGTTCGCTGTGTGGTGCAAGTCAGTGTCGACCACGGGTGAGGTACACGGGCGTGTCTCAGGTCGTGTGGACAAGTCCGTAGGTATGCCCTATTCTGCCACGGTTTGGGCGCACGGGCGTGTCTGAGGCCATGTGAGGCACACGGCCTACCTACACGGGCATGTGACCTCTGCAGCGTAGAAAAATGTTAAATTTTTAGAAATTTTCGTATGTGATCGGTCTAGTCCCGACCTCTTTCTAACATGTGTTTATGGTCTCATAGACCTCATTAAGGGACTATATGATTATATTTGATTATGACTGAATGATAATTGACTTTGTGTTGTGAAATGGATATGAAATGTTCCGATTGTCCTATAATGCCTCTTAACCCTATTCTGGCTACAGTTACGGGTTGGGGGGTTACATTTTATTGGTATCAGAGCTACAGTTTAGTCGATTCTCAGACTAATGTAGCGCGTGTGAGTCTAGCTATACATGCCATATATATAATTGCGATAGTGTGATGAATCCTGGTTGTTAAATATATGTTTTCATATAGTAATGGATCCCGATCGAGCAGTTGCTGGCGATGTAGAGAGTAACGCGCCTGCTCCCGCTCAGGGGACAGTGCCGACCATATCTAGGCCGAATATGAAAGCCAAGTGGGAGAGGCTAAGCAAGCCTTCTTCCGAATGATGAGTCAGTGGTTTTTGAAGTTCGTTCGAACGAATCCGGCTGCTCCACAACCTCCACCCCCACAAGTACCGGTTGTGCCACAAGTTACAAACCTGATCCGATTGAGTAAACCTCCTGTGGATAAGATCCGAAAGTACGAGGCCAAAGAGTTTAGGGCCACAGCTGATGATGATGCTGAGCGAGCTGAGTTTTGGCTCGAGAATACAATCCGAGTGTTCGATGAAGTATCGCTGACTCCTGCTGAATGTATTAAATATGCAGTTTCTTTGTTGAGAGATACGACAAATAACTGGTGGAAGACATTGATATCTGTGGTTCTGAGAGAGAGAATCACTTGGGATTTCTTTCAAGTTGAATTCAGAAAGAAGTATATCAGTTAACGATTCATTGATCAGAAACGTAAAGAATTCCTTGAGTTGAAATAAGGTCGCATGTCTGTTACTGAGTACGAGCGGGAATTTGTGAGACTGAGCCAATATGCATGGGAATGTGTTTCGACTGAGGCTACTACGTGCAAACGTTTCATTGAAGGGTTGAATGAAGACATTAAATTGTTGGTTGAGATACTTGACATAAATGAATTTGTTGTATTAGTTGAAAGAGCCTGCAAAGCTGAAGAGCTTAGCAAAGAAAAGAAGAAAGCCGATTCCGAGGCTAGAGATGAAAGAAAAAGATAGATGAGCAAGTCGTCTCAAACTTCATCGAAAAGATTTAAAGATGCAAGCAATCGATCAAATGGTTCGTTTGGACATCCGAGTAGAGATCGTGCAAAACAAAATGTCAGTTCAAGAGTTCAAATTCTGACTGAATCAAGTGTTAGAAGTGCCAAAAGCAACAAACTTGAGTGTAGACAGTGTGGAAGGAGACACGCTGGAGAATGCTGGGGCAAGTACAACAATAGAGTTTGTTACAAATGCGGATCATGAGACCATTTTATTCGAGATTGCCCCGAGTTGGCTGAAAAAGATAATGTTAAGAATGTGAGACTGAGTAACACAATGGCTAGGGTAGACCTCCTAGAAACACTGGAAATATTAGTGGAAGTCAGAGAGGGACTTCAGATACAGCTGTGAGATCCGAGGCGAGAGCACCTGCCCGAGCCTATGCTATATGCGCGTGAGAAGAAGCACCATCTCCAGACGTCATCACTGGTACTTTTACTCTATTTAATACTGATGTGACTGCATTGATAGATCCAAGTTCTACTCATTTGTATGTGTGTGTGAATCTAGTATCAAGTAAGACTCTACCTGTTGAGTCTACTGAATTTGTGATTAGAGTATCGAACCCCTTAGGCAAGTGTGTTTTGGTGGATAAAGTGTGCAAGAACTGTCCGCTGATGTTTCGAGATATTTGCTTTCCGGCTAATTTGGTGTTGCTACCTTTTTATGAATTTGATATCATTCTGGGTATGGATTGGCTCACTTTGCATCATGCTATTGTGAACTGTAAAAGAAAGAGTATTAATTTGAGAAGTCAGAATAGTGAGATGGTTCGAGTTGAATCCAGTGATTTAAATGGGTTACTAGCTGTTGTATCTTCGATGAAAGCTTTGAGCTATGTGAGAAAGGGTTGCGAAGTTTATCTGGCATATGTGATAGATACAAAAGTGATTGAAAAAAAGTTGAATCCGTGCCTGTGGTTTGTGAGTTTCCAGATCTATTTCCTGAAGAACTACCGGGATTAGCTCCCATACGAGAAGTTGAGTTTGGTATTGAATTAGTACCGGAAATGACTCCTATCTCAATAGCTCCGTATAGAATGGCACTGGCAGAGTTGAAAGAGTTAAAGTCACAGTTGCAAGAGTTGACTGACAGGGGATTTGCATGACAGAGTTTCTCGCCTTGGGGTGCTCCTGTGTTGTTTGTGAAAAAGAAATACAGCACCATGAGGATGTGCATTAATTACGACAGCTGAATAAAGTGATAATAAAGAATAAGTATCCCCTGCCACGTATTGATTATTTGTTTGATCAGCTGAAAGGAGCTACAGTGTTTTCTAAGATAAATTTGAGATCAGGCTACTATCAGTTGAGAGTTAAAGAATTAGATGTATCGAAGAATGCTTTCAGAACGATGTACGGACATTATGAATTTTTAGTTATGCCTTTCAAATTAACGGATGCTCCTGCAGTGTTATGGATTTGATGAATTGGATATTCAGACCGTATTTGGATCGCTTTGTTGTAGTGTTTATTAATGACATTCTGATTTATTCATGTGATGAGACGCAACATGCCGAGCATTTGAGAATTGTGTTACAGACTCTGTGTGAGAAGCAATTGTATGCAAAGTTTAGTAAATGTGAGTTTTGGTTGAGTGAGGTTGGTTTTCTAGGGCATATTGTATCAGCTGCGAGAATACGAGTTGATCCAAGTAAGATCTCAGCTATTCTAGAATGGAAGTCTACAAGAAATGTGTTTGAAGTCCATAGTTTTATGGGACTAGCAGGATACTATAGACAATTTGTGAAAGTTTTCTCGATGACTGCGACTCCGTTAACGAAGTTGCTACAAAAAGATGTCAAATTTAAGTGGTCAGAAAAGTGCCAACAGAGTTTTGAGCAGTTTAAAGCATTGTTGACAGAGGCGCCAGTGTTAGTTCAACCGAAATCGGGTAAGTGTGCTGATGTAAGAAGGCAAAGCCATCGCTTATGCTTCGAGGTAGTTAAAGCTGCATGAAAAAAACTATCTGACGTATGATCATGAATTAGCTGCGATTGTATTTGCCTTGAAGATTTGGCGTCACTACCTATTTGGTGAGAAATGTGACATTTATACCGATCACAAGAGCTTGAAGTACTTGATGACTCAAAAAGCGTTGAATTTGCGACAGAGAAGATGGTTAGAATTGTTGAAAGATTATGAACTTGTGATTGATTATCATCCGAGGAAAGTTAATGTGTTGTTGATGCCTTGAGTCGAAAGTCTTTATGTGCTTTGCGAGCTATGAGTACTCAGATAGATCTATGTGATGATGATTCAGTTTTGGCTGAGTTGAAAGTAAGGCCTATATTCGTACGTTAGATTTGTGATGCCCAGAAAAGTGATGTTGAAATGATGGCTAAACGAGACCAGTGTGGATTGAATGTCGATTCGAAATTTCGAGTTGATAGTGATGATTGTTTGATATTCAAAGATCAGATTTGTGTTCTGAAGAATTCAAATTTGTTTCAGTTGATTTTGAACGAAGCTCATAATAGTCGTTTGACTGTTCATCCGGGGAGTACGAAAATGTATAACGATCTGAAACAGTTTTATTGGTGGCATGGTATGAAAAGAGATATATCTGACTTTGTGTCGAAATATTTAATTTGTCAGCAAGTTAAAGCTGAACATCAGGTTCCATCCGGTTTGTTACAACCGATTATGATTCCTGAGTGGAAATGAGAGAGAATCACAATGGACTTTGTGTCGGGATTGTCTTTATCTCCAAAAACGAAAGATGCCATCTGGGTAATAGTTGACAGACTGACGAAATTAGCTCATTTTGTTCCAGTGAGAACAGATTATTCACTTGAAAAGTTAGTCGAATTGTATAGTGCTGAGATTGTGAAATTGTACGGGGTACCACTATCCATTGTATTTGACAGATATCCAAGATTTACCTCACGGTTTCGGAAGAAATTGCAAGAGGCTTTAGGCACGAAGTTGCATTTCAGTACAGCTTTTCATCTGCAAATGGATGGACAATCCGAGCGGATCATCCAAGTTCTTGAAGATATGTTGAGAGTACGTAGGAAAAGCATTTACCGTTAATTGAGTTTGCGTACAACAACAGTTTTCAATCTAGCATTAAAATGGCACCATATGAAGCTTTTTATGGTCGAAAATGTCGAACTCCAATGTATTGGACTGAGTTGAGTGAGAATAAGATTCACGGGGTTGATTTGATAAAAGAGACTGTGCAGAAAGTGAAAGTGATTCGTGACAATTTGAAAGCAGTGTCAGGTCGTCGAAAGTCCTATGCAGACTTAAAACGAAAAGATACTAAATTTGAGGTTGGTGACAAAGTGTTTTTGAAAGTGTCTCCGTGGAAGAAAATACTACGATTTGGCCAAAAAGGCAAGTTGAGTCCGAGGTTCATCGGACCTTATGAGATTATTGAAAGAATTGGGCTAGTTGCTTATAGATTGATGTTGCTACCTGAATTAGAAAAGATTCATAATGTATTCCACGCATCGATGCTTTGACGATACAGATCTGATCCGTCTCATGTGGTTGCTCCTACTAAGGTTGAAATTTAGTCAGATTTGTCGTATAGTGAAGAACCGATTCGAATTTTGGCACGAGAGATCAAAGAGTTGAGAAATAAGAAAATCTCCTTAGTGAAAGTGTTGTGGCACAAACACGGAATAGAAAAGGCTACGTGGGAGCCTGAAGATGTTATGAGAGAGCAATATTCGAACCTATTCACTAGTAGGATTTTTGAGGACGAAAATCCCTAAGGGGGGAGAGTTGTAATAGCCCGATTTAGACCCTAGTCGGAACAGTGGTTTCGACACCACAAATCCAAGGTCAAAAAAATATTTCAATATTATTTTTTGTGTTCATTATATGTGAATTAGCCTGTGTGAAAGTTTCGTATGAAAATTTTATCGATTGTGTAATTAATTTGAGAAAAGGACCTAATCGCATTAAATGCAAAAGTTGTGCACTAATTTATAAGTGTCGAATTGTTGTTGTCAACATGGAGGCTTTATAATGCAATTTGGCCATTATTAGTGATAGTGGGTGGCAATGGACAAGAATAACATTATTATATAAAGGTTATATATGTTTAATAAAAAGGCTAAAAAGGTAATTATGTTATTTTATGATATTAAACAAAACATAAAGAGAAAATACATGTTTTTGTTCATCTTTTTACACCGATTGAAGAAGAAAAAAATAGGGTTTTAAAGCTTTTGAATATTCAGCCCTTACTAAGCTCAATTAAGGTATGATTTGATTTCGATTTTTGATGATTTCTATGTTCTTGTGATCGTTGCTTAGTGTTATAGCTAGCCCATGGTTTAATTTTAGAATTTGATGGTAATTTTGAGATATACCATTGATGAGTTTTTGAGCTTTGTGATAGTTGGTGATGAAATATGAAAGATATGTGATAGATTAACATATTTTGTCTTTGAATTTTTGGTGAATTTGAGTAATTTGGGCTAAATTGAGAAAAGTGTAAATTGAGGGACTAAAATGTGAAATAAATGAAATGTGTGGGCTAGTATGAACATAAGAAAAATTTGGCTAGGCACATGTGAAAAGGAATTATGTGAATTTGATTATTTTATGAAATAGAGACTAAAGTGTCGAAATGTGAAAATGTGAGGGCTATTTTGTAAAATGCCCTAAATATATGTGTTTGGATTAAATTGAATGAATTGGTGATTGAATGAGCTAAATTTGAATATGTATAGGCTAGAAGTCATGATATGTTTTGTAATGTTGGATTTTCCATGTGGTGTGGCTAGAAAGTTGAATGTTGATGGTTCATATAAGAAGCAATGAAAATGATGAAAGTGGTATGAAATAGTGAGGTTGGAAATGGTATTTTCATGCTTGAATTTAATTGAAGGAAATGGTGTTTTATGTGTGAATTTGTGGCTTGATTAAATGATGTATTGCTAACATGATTTAGGATGTCACATTTTTATTTTAGTTGGACTTATTTGAGATGAGTTTGAGCATGGCTATAGATGGAATGGTCAATGATGGATTTATGCTTGTATTGGCATGTTTGGTTGCATTTTGAGATATGATTTAGTATTGATTTGAGGATTGTAGATGATTCAATGTGTGAGAGGCAAGTTTGGCCTTGAAAATGACTTATAATTGCCCACACGGTTGAGCACACGGGCGTGTGGCTCGACTGTGTTGTTTAAGTTTGCGAAGTGAAATGAGTCAGACTCAACCACAGGCTGGCCACACGGGCGCGTGACTGGCATTGTGGTGCAAGTCAGTGTCGACCACGGGTGAGGTACACGGGCGTGTCTCAGGCCGTGTGGACAAGTTAGTAGGTATGCCCTATTTTTCCACGGCTTGGACGCACGGGCGTGTCCGAGGTAGTGTGAGGCACACGGCCTACCCACACGAGCGTGTGACGTCTGCAGCTTAGAAAAATGTTAAATTTTTAGAAATTTTCTTATGTGATCGGTCTAGTCCCGACCTCTTTCTAACATGTGTTTATGGTATCATAGACCTCATTAAGAGATTATATGATTGTATTTGATTATGATTGAATGATAATTGACTTTGTGTTGTGAAATGGATATGAAATGTTTCGATTGTCCGGTAATGCCTCTTAACCCTATTCCGGCGACGATTACGGGTTAGAGGGCTACAACGACTGTGTGGCACAAGTCAAAGAGCACCACCTAAATTGAACACGGTCTGAAGCAAGGGCGTGTGCCAGGGTCACATGGGCGTGTCCCTTGGACCACACGGGTGTGTGAGCCCTACTTCTAGCAAAAATTTTCTATGTTTTATAAAAATTCCCTGAGTGCTTGGTTTAGTCCCGAACTACTTCTAAAGCATATTTTGGGCCTTGTAGGCTCATATAAGGGACTATATGGTTGAATATGAATGATTTTAATTTGGACGAAAGTTTATGACTTTGAAATGTATGTCTGCTTGTGTTTATGTCCGGTAATGCCTCGTACCCTGTTCTGGCATTGAATATGGGTAAGGGGTGTTACATCATCGGAATCTACTCGATTGGATTCAGTTGACATCTTTGATCTATAAATAAATATGTCAAACTGATTGGGAGTCATCACACTATCACATGTTATGAAGTGGCATGTATTTCTAGACTCAATATCTACAAAATTCATTCCTAGAATCTATTAAACCGTAGCTCTGATACCACTAAATGTAACAGCGATAACCATCTCTATTTTTGAATTAAGGTTACGAGATATTACGATAGTTAACAAGACTGATAATATAGCAACACAATTCAAAAATTAATTTAAACATTATAAATTAATAAACAATCACCATTTATAGCATACATTAAAAAATGAGACTTAAATTGAGCATTCAGAACCCTAAAATCAATTTAGAAACAAAAATAGACTAATCTAAAACAATATATATATATATATATATATAGCAAAAAATGAAAATAGGGGTCACACAGTCATGTGACAGAGCCTAAACTGCATGGCTTAAAGACATGACCGTGTGGCCAAAATGTGTAATAACTTGAATCTGTGTAGCCTAAGGTCACAAGCCCGTGTCACTAGGCCATGTAACTCTTTGAGATCGTGTGGACAAACCTTTAGCAAAAATCAATAAGACACATGGTCGTGTGAAGTGACAATGTATGGCACACAACCGTGTGGTAGACTGTGTCCTAGGCCGTGTGCACCTAAAATAACTTAAAAAACAAGCCACTTCAACAACCATTTCTTAGGTCCCAAGCTAAACCATTTCCAACCGTTTTGACCTATTAAAAACACATTTAAACATACCAAAAACATTCAACCTAAGTGGCTAACAAATATGCCCTTATTGGCATGACAATTCAAACGTTAAAACATAGATCATTCAAACATCAACTGTTAGTTAACCATACCTTCCATTCCATGAATTCAATACCCAATTAAACACATAACACCATTGTCCACATTGCTAACATAACATCAACCAAAGTTCACCAAGTTACCTAAAGCAAAATGACTATTTCATCACCAAAGTACAAGACAAGTATACAAATAAAATATTTCTTACTTATTCAACTATCAAATTTATCATCATAATATCATGATCACATTCATAAACTAAGTTCACCAAAATATTAAAGCTTATGCAGATTTCTTTACATAAATAGCATGGAGAACACTAAATAGATTTACACCATTACATTTATCAACCCAACCATTAAAACTTACTATTTTTTTTGGTTCATATACAAAAAGGCTTAAAACATAACCAAATACTTATAGTATATATATATATCAAAAATTTATTTACATGCTACTTATAACCAATCCAAAGTGAACAATTAGTAACAGAAAAAGATGTCGGATAGTATGATATCCAAAAGCAATTCAACCGACAACTCGAAATCGATGATCTATAAGGAAAAAAACATAAACAAGGTAAGCTTGCGTAAATCTTAGTACGTTTGTATTGAATGTAAACTTTAAATTAACGTATAGGACTTAACCTAAACCTTTCACAATAACGATTATAATCAAGGTCATGAGTTCATTTAATTGCCTATACACATCACAAGTCTCATAAGGTTGGTAAATTCACATATACAAAAACGTGTAACTTCTTCATGTCATAAAACATATACAAGTAAACACATTCAAGGTTCAATTCAACCATATCATATTCACTTAACATTGCACATTTTCATTTCAAGTATTAATTTCAAATGTCCCCTTTTTTTACATATCTATCCATACAAACATTTCATATACACAATTCATATAACTATTTCCATATAACTGTTTCATATAATCATTCCGTATATCTATTTCTGTAACGCCCCGGATTTGGGCCTAGTAGATTTGGGCCTATTGGGTTGTAATGTCCCAAAAATCTCGAAATTTTAAATTTCTGTGCACTGAGGTTGGTATGCATGAGTAGCACATAGAATATTAATTTTAAGGTATTATCGGGATTATTTGAAGTCTTAGAGATAGGGATGGCCATAGGGAAAATTTTATTTTTCTTGCTTTAGTGGACCCTAGTCTCAAGCATTAGGCCTCTTAAGCAGATTAAGGGGAAAATAGGACACAAATGGGATTGTGGTCCAGTGGCAAGGTGGCGTCACTAGGGGAGCTACAAGGTGGCGTGAAGAGGTCCAAGGTTCGAGTAGTGGTAAGGTGTTTTTGGAGTGTTTATTTTGCATAGTGGACGACCAGAGTTGTGTGGAATTTGGACTCTTTTGTTGAAGTGTTTGAATTGTTATTGTGAGCTAATAAAGGAGGGAATTTTGGATGAGATAAGGAAAATATCATGGAGAAAAATTAGGAGATGAGAGGTGGGAAGAGTTGGTGCTGAATTGGACTGTGGGGGAAGGTAGGATTCAGCTATTGGTTACAAAAGGAGGTGCCGAATTCCTTTGAGAGGTTCCTTGGGTTCCATTACATTTCTTTTTCTCCCCTTTAGCCGAATTCTTCCATTTGCCGGAAAAAAACCCATCATTCCTTTGCCGAAATTTTTGTTTTCTCTTTAGTCGAATTTCCCATACCTTATCTTCTTAAATTCCTTCTCTTGTTCACCTTTGGTTCTAGCCGAATCACCTCTTCTCCTCCTCTTCCTATTGGTGCCGAATTGTCCCTGTCACCAGACTAGTCTCAAAAGCCAAAAGCTTCCTGGGCCAATTACTCCTTAGGTAAGTACTTAGTCAATTTGCCTTTAGTATGTTCGGTGAAAGCCGAAGGGCTATCTAACTTCTCATCATTGTTAACCTTGTATTGACAAGGGTAGGGTTCAGAAATTGCAAGCGTGGTAAGGATGGTTAGCAAAGTGGTAAGTGTACTCGTCTCAGTTATGGATTAATGGATGGCCGAATGTAGGTATGGCTTATAGGGGTGACTTATGTGAAAAATGAATCACTCGAATTTGATGATATATGTTTGGGTGCAAATCTAGGGATATTCGCGAATAGTAGCGAAGGAAGGGCTACTAGAACGTGTGGCACACGGTAAGGTTACGATTATGTTTCGATTTTTGATAAAGTGTGTATTAAGCCAAGATTAATCGTTAAGTGGTGACTATTGTAGGTTCGTGATTAAGGGGTTTACAGCACGCGTTGTAACCAGGTGTGTACAAACACTATGCACACACGAAATCAGCAATGCCGAAAAGCTGAAAGCGGCTAAATGGGCCCGATGGGCCCTGAGGCTAAGTTTGATGAAATGGATTAATTTGATTATATAAGTTGGGTCAGGCATGCATGTTACATGATCTGGATTTGTTTTGGGCCTAATGGGTCATATGACTGAGATTTGGGCCTAGTGGGCCATAAGAATGTGATGTGACCATTATGGGTTATATGAACATGAAATGGGTTGATGGGCTTTATGGGGACGTAGACTAGTATGCTAGGGTTTTATGGACTTTAGGCTTAGTACTGAACAACTCTTAAACCGCATAAGACTTTCTAATAATTAAGCATGGTTAAATGATGATTTTGTGAATTTGATGTTTTGAGAAAAATGGACTAAATTGATAAAATGTGCATTAATAAGGGCTAATTTGTAAATAACCCTAAATATGTGTGTTTGGATTGAATTGAATGAATTAGTGAATAAAAGGGTTAAATTTGAATATGTTTAGATTAAGAGCCGAAGAAATCAGACTTAGATCGTGGGAAAGCTAAAGTAGCCGAGTAGCCATTTCTGTTTTAGTTAAATTGAATCCGAGGTAAGTCATTATGTAAATAAATGTATTCGTATTGAATTGTGCATATTCATATGACTATTGATAACAGTGAATGCTTACGAGATGCTATGTTTATGAATTCTGAGATAAGATCTATATAGTGACAATGTCCGAGAAGTCCTGTACGAACCTAGGAATAGATAGGATTAGCTATGTCATGACATAGGTGTCAGTTTTGTGATATCATGTAAGACCACGTTTGGGACGTCAGTGTTGATTTGAGATTACGTGTAAGACCATGTCTGGGATGTTGGCACCGATACGAGATTTACGTGTAAGACCATGTCTGAGACATTGGCATCGTATTGATTTGTGTAAGACCCTGTCTGGGGCAGTGGCATCGATATCTGAGTACATGTAAGACCTCGTCTGGGACGTTGGTATTGTATTACTATTCCGAGCTTTCTGAGTATCCTATTAGGTTCCTAACGGTTCAAAGGGCAAGTCTGTGATACGAATGGTTATATGAATTGTAAATCCTTTTCAGGTACGTTGACCTATACACTAAGTGTGTGTACAAGGTAAGTATTTATATGATCTTACTATAATGAATACGTATATTGGAACAATAATATGATATGTGAAAGTATGCATGAAAGAACTATGTGTATATAAGATTTTTGAATTGATGAATGTGGCAAAATGTGGCCAAGTACATGGACCAAAGCATTGATGTGATAAATTTGCTATGAAAGTTAATTGTGCCAATGTTCCTATATGCCTTTCATGTTAAGTTTATTTGTATATGACTTACTAAGCTTTTGGAAAGCTTATTCTGTGTGTGTGTTTCCTCTGTTTTATAGATCGTGAAAGCTACTGAAGGCTTGGGGATCGTCGAGGATCGTCATCACACTACTCAACTTGTTTTGGTACATTTTGGAAATGTATATAGCTAGATATGGCATGTATAGGCTAGTATTTTGGTATAAGTTTGTTGTATGAATTTAATCATGAGATGTGGCTAATTATAAGTTGATATTTTTGCCTTAATGAGTATGATATGTGATGTATGTCTTGGTATGGTTAGATGACTTTGGAAATGGTCAAGTTTTTTTGGGAAGTATTTGAATGAGTTATGCTTGTGATGATATGAGTTTTAGTCTTGTAAATTGGTGTGAATGAAATTGGATTCGAATGTAAAGATTGAATGGTTATTTTGGCATGTTCATGGTTGTTAAATGTTCATGGATTGTATTGACAATTGGCTTGTAGTTATGACCCTAGGTAGGTGGCAATTTGGTCTTGCAAATGGCATATTTTGTCACACGGTTGTGGCACATGGGCGTGCCTAGTGACCGTGGGGCTAAACTAGCTAAGAGTACACGGGCTTGGCACACGGACGTGCCCGGTAACCGTGTAGTTTCAACAGGATCATCCACGACCAAAGTATAAGGGCATGCTTGGTGGCCGTGGAGCCAAGTCAGAATTTACCACAACAAAAGTACACGGGCGTGCTTGGTGGCCATGGACTAAAGTCAGATTCGACCACGAGGAAGACACACGGGGGTGTCTAGCAGTCGTGGGAGGCACACGGTCTGCCCACACGGGCATGTAACCCCTGAAACTTAGAAATGTTTTAAATTTTTTGAGAATTTCTGTATGTGTTCAGTTTACTCCCGACCCTACTTTAAAGCATGATTGAAGTCTCGATGACCCATTTAAGGGACACTATGATGGAGATTGATGAACGGCTGTATGAAATTTCTATAAATGTTTTCGATCTCTCCGGTAATGCCTTTAACCCTAATTCGGTGACGGATACGGGTTAGGGGTGTTACACCTGTAGAGTAGATTTACAGAAATACCCTTGGGTTGTGAAATGACAAAAATACCCCTATGTGATGAGTATGAGTTTTGTGGATGTTACTCATGTGCATGTTGCATTCATATGATATTCTGATTAGGATGCATATGGGTGGAAATTATGGTGCGGAGGAAGATTTGAGGATCGCATAGTCGCTTGACGACCATGGATCCACCGGTGGCTTTAAGCCCCTTTATATGATTAGCAGCTTTGCTGCAATACTGAGTAGTGCCGCTGTGAGTGCTACCTTTGGTGTGTAGAGGATGGGTGGGTCGATTTAGAAATCCCCACAGGCGTGTAGGATTGGAAGGGAAATGGTGTGTGGCGGATGGATTTTTGGGGAGGGTTTTGCATTGCCTTGTTTTGCATATGATATGATATGATATGATATGTTATGAGGTCATTGTGGGCCAAGGCCCAAGACCACCGATTTTGATAGGGCTCAGGCCAATGTGATAATCATATATTGAATTGAATGCCAAGGGTTGTACATACTGAGTTTCAAAACTCACACCCTTTATTCAATGTTTCAGGTGATCCTCAGTAAATGGCTCGATGTGGAAGAGGACTCAGAGATGGCCGCACTACAAGATGTTTAAATTTTTATTTATTTATTCAAAAGACATAGTTTTAATTGCCTATTTTCGTTGGATGTAATAAGGCCTTGTACTCCATTTTGACTTTAGACTTTGGGTTTTGTTGTTTCAACAGTTTACTTAATTATTAAACCTGAGTAAATTTCTTACGTCTAAACTTGGTTTCTGAAGTACTTAAAATTATAAAATGGGTTTATTTATTTATTTATTTACTTAACAAGACTCAAGGATTTTGGGCTTTTGGGCCTTAAACTTTAACTTAGCAAAATTATTTGAATTGTTATTTTGATGTGACATTCCCGGATTCGGCCATAACATCTGGGACGAGTCTGGGGGTGTTGCATTTAGTGGTATCAAAGCCCGATTGCAAAGCTCGGGCTATGAAAATCGACTTTAGATTTTGGGTTTAAAAAAAGTTTTTGCAGGATTCTTGAAGTGTGGTTCATCAAGCCCTCGACCTTGAGCCAAGTAAGTTTTCTATACTATATTTGTTTAAATTACGGAACTGTATAGATAATGGGCTACTTAAAAATACGCTTTTAGAGATGAAAGCCCGTAGGAAACTTAAGCCTGTAGTGGATTCTCGACCGCGCAATAACTTTAAAAAAAATGTTACTCTCATAAGACATGTGCCCTAACGAACTATGTACTAATTTCATAAAATTTTTAATCCAGAAATACGCAACGATAAAAGCTAGAAGAGGTGCAAGAGGTCATGGTTGAGGCTGTTGAAGTGTTAGGGCCGGGTCGTCGAAGTCGGGCCATATACCCAATGTTGGAGTAGAGGAGGCTCCGGCTTCACCAGTAGCTGAAAGGGGACCATATGAACAGGCTGCTGCTACGAAAGATGCCATATTGCAGGCTATGTTAAGGATCTTAGAAAGGGTTGTTGGGCCTAATAATGGTACGGAAAGTCGTGGGTCGATTGCCGAGCGACTCCGAACTAATGGGGCAGACATTTTCAAAGGAGTAGCGGGGGTGGCCCCAAGTGTGGCGGAGTATTGGTTGGAAGCTACTGAAAGAATAATGGACGATCTGGATTGCACGGCCGTACAAAAGTTAAAAGGGTCGATATCCTTACTTAGGAAGGAAGCCTATTAGTGGTGGTTGACCGTAAAGGAGGGCAACCAACCGGAGCAGATCACCTGGGAGTTCTTCAAGTCGACATTCCAGGGGAAGTACATTGGAGCAGCCTATGTGGATGCTCGAAGGAAGGAGTTTTTGAATCTGACTCAGAGAGATAAGTCGGTAGCAGAGTATGAGGCTGAGTTTTTGTGCCTCAGTCGATATGCCAAGGGGATAGTTAGAACAGAGCATGAGAGATGTGTACGGTTCGAGGATGGGTTAAGAGACAACCTTAGGGTGCTTATAGCTCCCAGAGGGAGCGGGACTTTGCGGTCTTGGTGAAGAAACCAAAGATAGCAGAGGAAGTAAAGCACACGGAGCGCCTCCACCGAGAAAAGGAGAAGGGCAAGAACAAACGGAACATGGAAGCTATGGGGACTGAACAGAGGCCTGCAAGGAGGGCCAGAGTGAATGGGCCGATTAGAGCTGAGGCCCCTGTTGCTGTTGCTAATAATGGAATACCACTTTGTGCTGAGTGTGGGAGAAGGCATCCGGACGAATGTTAGAGGAGAATAGGAGCTTGTATGAGTTGTGGATCTATGGAACATAGGATTAGAGAATGCCCGATAAGGCCAAATCAGGAGCGAGTCGATGGCAGTGGTAATTTTCAGCCACACAGGGGTGGTCAACAACCACCAAGGAGCTGTGGACAAGCCAAGGGCGATTATGGTAATGAACGCGGTCGTGGAGCACCAAGTAGAGGTGCAGGCTATGCTGAGGCAAGGCAGCCAACTTTGGTCTATGCAGCACGTCGCCAAGAGGATGAAGACGTTCCAGATGCGAATAATGGTGCGTACCCTACCGTAGTATACTAAGTGTTTATTTTGGCTTTAGAATTAGAGTGCGCAGCGAAAGCATCGTGGTGAGACTTGGGTAGTACGATTGATAGTTAGTTGGAAATTTCGAGGAAGGAATTTCTTTAAGGAGGGTAGAATTGTAACGCCTTGAATTTGGGCCTAGTAGATTTGGGCCTATTGGGTTGTAACGCTCCAAAAATCCCGAAACTTTAAATTTCTGTGCACTGAGGTTGGTATGTATGCGTAGCACTTAGAATATTAATTTTAAGGTATTATCGAGATTATTTGAAGTCTTAGAGATAGGGAGGACCATAGGGAAAAATTTATTTTTATTGCTTTAGTGGACCCTAGTCTCAGGCATTAGGCCTCTTAAGCAGATTAAGGGGAAAATAGGACACAAATGGGCTTGTGGTCCAGTGGCAAGGTGGCGTCACTAGGGGAGCTACAAGGTGGCGTGCAGAGGTCCAAGGTTCGAGTAGTGGTAAGGTGTTTTTGGAGTGTTTATTTTGCATAGTGGACGGCTAGAGTTGTGTGGAATTTGGACTCTTTTGTTGAAGTGTTTGAATTGGTCTTGTGAGCTGATAAAGGAGGGAATTTCGGATGAGATAAGGGAAATATCATGGAGAAAAATTAGGAGATGAAAGGTGGGAAGAGTTGGTGCCGAATTGGACTGTGGGGGAAGGTAGGATTCGGCTATTGGATATAAAAGGAGGTGTCAAATTCCTTTGAAAGGTTCCTTGGGTTCCATTACATTTCTTTTTCTCCCCCTTAGCCAAATTCTTCCATTTGCCGAAAAAAAACCCATCATTCCTTTGCCGAAATTTTGGTTTTCTCTCTAGCTGAATTCCCCATACATTCTCTTCTTGAATTCCTTCTCTTGTTCACCTCTGGTTCTAGCCGAATCACCTTTTCTCTTCCTCTTCCTATTGGTGCCGAATTGTCCCTGTCACTATACTAGTCTCAAAAGCCGAAAGCTTCCTAGGCTGATTACTCCTTGGGTAAGTACTTAGTCAATTTCCCTTTAGTATGTTCGGTAAAAGCCGAAGGGCTATCTAACTTCTCATCATGGTTAACCTTGTATTGACAAGGGTAGGGTTCAGATATCGCAAGCGTGGTAAGAATCGTTAGCAAAGTGGTAAGTGGACTCGTCTCAGTTATGGATTAATGGATGGCTGAATGTAGGTATGGCTTATAGGGGTGACTTATGTGAAAAATGAGTCACTTGAATTTGATGATATATGTTTGGGTGCAGATCTAGGGATATTCGTGAATAGTAGCTAAGGAAGGGCTACTAGGACGTGTGGCACACAGTAAGGTTACGGGTATGTTTCAGTTTTTGATAAAATGTGTATTAAGCCAAGATTAATCGTTAAATGGTGACTATTGTAGGTTCGTGATTAAGGGGTTTATAGCACGCGTTGTAACAAGGTGTGTACAAACACTATGCACACACGAAATCGACAATGCCGAAAAGCCGAAAAGCCTTAACTGGCTAAATGGGCCCGATGGGCCCTGAGGCTAAGTTTGATAAAATGGATTAATTTGATTATATGAGTTGGGCCAGGCATGCATGTTACATGATCTAGGTTTATTTTGGGCCTAATATGTCATATGACTGAGATTTGGGTCTAATGGGTCATAAGAATGTGATGTGACCATTATGGGTTATATGAACGTGAAATGGGTTGATGGGCTTTACGGGGACTTAGACTAGTATGCTAGGGTTTTACTTTAGGCTTAGTACTGAACAACTCTTAAACAGCATAAGAATTTCTAATAATTAAACATGTCTGTGGACAAGTCGCTAGGTTAGACTGTGGTAACATGCATGTGCATGTCTAGGATTGGATCTAGGGAGAGCTTGGTACTTAAGCGGCCCTAGCGGCCCACCTCCTCTTCTCTAGAATCCTATTTGGTGCACAGTGTCTGTTCACTTTAACCGCAAGGATTGTTAATGGGCCAAAGTTCATAACTAAAACCCGAGAGGGACCAAATACCCCTAGATTTGTAAAATTACTAAAATACCCCTGATTTGAAAATAACCAAAATACCCCTAGTTTGAAATTTACCAAAACATCCTTAGTTTTGTAAAATCACTAATATAGCCACGAATTGTGAAATTACCAAAATACCCTTGGTTTGCAGAATTACCAAAACATCCCTGATTTACAAAATTTCCAAGGTACCTCTGTTTTCCAAAATTACCTAAATACCCCTATAGAGTAGATTTACGGAAATACCCTTGGGTTGTGAAATGACGAAAATACTCCTATGTGATGAGTATGAGTTTTGTGGATGTTACTCATGTGCATGTTGCATTCATATGATATTCTAATTAGGATGCATATGGGTGGGAATTATGGTTTGGAGGAAGATTTGAGGATCGCATAGTCGCTTGACTACCATGGATCCACTGATGGCTTTAAGCCCGTTTATATGATTAACAGCTTTGCTGCAACGCTGAGTAGTGTCGCTGTGAGTGCTACCTTTGGTGTGTAGAGGATGGGTGGGTCGATTTAGAAATCCCCACAGATGTGTCGGGTTGGAAGGGAAATGGTGTATAGCGGATGGATTTTTAGGGAGGGTTTTGCATTGCCTTGTTTTGCATATGATATGATATTATATGAGGTCATTGTGCGCCAAGGCCCAAGACCACCGATTTCGATAGGGCTCAGGCCAATGTGATAATCATATATTGAATTGAATGCCAAGGGTTGTACACACTGATTTTCGAAACTCACACCATTTATTTAATGTTTCAGGTGATCCTCAGTAAATGGCTCGACGTGGAAGAGGACTCGGAGATGGCCGCACTACAAGATGTTTAAATTTTTATTTATTTGTTTCAAAAGACATAGTCTTAATTGCCTATTTTCGTTGGATGCAAGAAGGCCTTGTACTCCGTTTTGACTTTAGCCTTTGGGTTTTGTTGTTTCAACTATTTACTTAATTATTAAACCTGAGTAAATATCTTACGTTTAAACTTGGTTTCCGAAGTACTTAAAATTATAAAATGGGTTTATTTATTTATTTATTTTCTTAACAAGACTCAAGGATTTTGGGCTTTTGGGCCTTAAACTTTAACTTAGCAAAATTGTTTGAATTGTTCCTTTGATGTGACATTCCCAGATTCAGCCATAACATCTGGGCCGGGTCTGGGGGTATTACAATTTCCATATAATCTATTCATATAATAATTTTATATATTCATTTTTCATAGAATTGATTCATATAATCATTTTATATATTCATTTTTCGTATCACCTATTCATATAATCATTTTATATATTCATTTTTCTCCCGATGAACCATAACGAAATAGCATTGGATACACGAGAATTGTAACACCCCATACCCAAGTCCAAGGCTATGACTGGATACAAGACATTACCATGCTTGAACTTACTTAAACATACACTTACTGGCTGTAAAATTTTGTTCCGATTAAAAACTTTTCTTTCTTAGTCCAAACGAACATTTCATGGACCTACGAGGCCTTAAGCACCTATCAGAAAACTTTCGGAACTTAATCGAAAACTCATCTTTGAAGCAGGGTTCACACGCCCATGTGACTTGGAACACGCCCGTGTGCCCTTGGACACGCCCATGTCTACAAACCGTGGGGAGTTACTGACTATATTCACACGGCTTGGGCACACGCGCATGTCCAACCCTAGTGTCTTACACGGCTTGTGCACACGGCCATGGGATTTACCCGTGGTCTATTCTGACTAATAGTAATAAGGTGCAGGGTACGAACGGCCTAGAAACACGCCCGTGTGTCTAACCATGTGGACACTTAAAGGCTATTTACTAAGCCATTTGCCACCCTGAAATCAAGATCAACTCAACTCAAATCAATACAATTCATTCATGCTTCTTTGGATTTAACAACATACATAGTCAGTATTGGCCAATCACTTAGCCATATACAAAAGAATAATAGTTTAATAGCCTATACAATGGCCCTTTTTAAAACATGTTCTCAAAAATAAATGCTTCCTATACATGCCATTCTTAGTAAAATAACTTGGCTATACCAAAATAGAGATATAGTGTGCTACGAGCTCTGACTCCAACGATCCACAAGTTAGCTTGGCGGGACTACCTAGAAAGAAAGAATTAAAGACGTAAGCATTTAGCTTAGTAAGTTTGCATGTAAAGTACATAACGGTATACTTGCTTAATATAAACCATTTGACATAACAATGTTATCATAAATTTCAGCTGTAAAGCTTACTTACTCATACATGATTCTTACTTGTCTCATGATACTTAATATTCTTATACTTATAAGGTAAACAAGGTACCTGTAACACTTGATCACATTGATCAGCATACTTTAATAAAATAATCATGATCTCTAATTCTTCATTCATAACATAATAATACTCAATTTCAACTTGATTATAGCTTTTCTTTCTGAGCTTTCTTGTTATCTCATTTTAACTTTACTTGTTTGCCCGATGAGCTTTTGCGAATAACCGAGGATACTGAATCTCTTGCCATGCACTTGATGCCAAAGCCATATCCTATATGCGGTCTTAAATGGAATATCTCTTCTTGAATCAATGCCAAGCTTACCTTGGACTTAAATGATAACTTACTTGATAGCTTGATCAATGCCAAGCTTGCTTCCTTGGACTTACATGATAACTTGCTTAATAACTTGATCAATGCCAAGCTTGCTTCCTTGGACTTACATGATAACTTGCTTGAATGCCGATGCCATATTCCAAACATGGTCTTACACGGACTTTCTCATTTCATGTGGTAGATCGAGTATCCTGGTAATTCATCTTCAATCGGGACTTTCTCAAGCTTAATCTTACCGATTTCTTTGTTTAACATAGCATTAAACATTCCATGGTAATAGTGTACATTATACTAAGCAATTAAATGATAAAAATCATAAAGCTTAGAAATCATACAAACTTACCTCAATATACAAAATGTATGTAGATATGCAATTTAGTCCTCGACTTTGTTCTTGCCTCGATTTCGATCCGGGCTTTGTGTTTCTTGATCTATAATCATAAATAGATCATTTAATATTCATATTGACTAAATTGACTCATTACTCATACTTTGGAAAAATTACTATTTTGCCTCTATACTTTCTCATATTTTCACTTTTGCCCCTAAGCTCGTAAAATGATTTTCATACAACTTTCTTAAACTACATGCTTAGCTAATTAATAGTCTCAACTATAGCAATCATCAATTCTTACTATTTCTAGTATGTATGACCAATTTTTATAACTATTACAAATTGGTCCATACTATCATTTTTCATGAAATTCACTTAGAAAAAGATGTTTATCTAACATCAAACTCTCATAAACTTCCATAAAACATCATTTAACAAGAATATCATTCATGGGTAGATTTTTGAACATCATCTTAGCTCATCTTATAGCTAAAAATAGCTAATTCATAATACGAGAGCTTAAAAAATACGAAGAATATAAAAAATGGGCTAAAATGAACTTACTAGCAAGCTTGAATAAAAGGATGAAGAACCCTAGCTATGGAGTCTTCAAATTTTTGGCACAAGGGGGAATAAGATGAATAGATTTTTATCATCTTTTTCCTATTTTAATCATTTATTAGACAAATGACTAAAATGCCCTTCACCTTAAAAATTTCTATTTACCTATTCATGTCCAATTTTGTCCAAAAATTAAATTTTGGGAAAATTGCTATTTATGGACTACTAATTATTATTCTAAAGCTATTTCATACCAAAAAGCTTCTAGAAACTCATATTTTACAACTTTTGCAGTTTAGTCCTTTTGGACCAATTGACCTCAACTTAATAAAATTGCTTCATAAAACTTTCACACTAACATGCAAACATGGCATAAACTCTAAAAACACATAAATTCACCTCGGGTTCGTGGCCTCGCACCATTATCCCGACTAGGCCCTAAATCGGGCTGTTACAATTCTCCCCCTTATGGATTTTCGTCCTCAAAAATCTTACCAGCAAAAAGGTTTGGATACTGGTTTATCATAATTGACCGCTGAAATTAGAGTTTTAAAATTTATAAAACGAATGATCAAACTTGGAAACTAACTTTGACAACGATTAAATGCAAGTGTACCTATCGAACAGTAGTATAATTTAGGCAAGACCAGATTGTCGAACACAAAGGAACTAAAAGTACTAATACTAGCTTTCTTCTTATTATTTAGCCTTAAAAATAAAGTGAAGTTGCTTTAAAACTAAATTAACGACTACTAAGCTAAAGACGCGAAGACAAAAAGAACGAATTGGGAAAATAACTTGAAGGAAATCTCAATTGATCAAGACGATACCCTCAGGAAGAATCCACCTAGACTTCACTTGTTACCTATCACTGAACCATGTGATTTCTTTACTGAGTTTGATCCGTAGGACTCCCTAACGTATATTAAACCCTTTCTCGATGCGAATAACATCTAACCCTAGGTTAATTAGTGGAACTCTCGTTCTCTTATAATAACCCCCTAGAATAGCAGTAAATCGATCTATGGACTCCCATATTAGGTTTCACCCTAATCCGGCAAAATCTCGTAACCCTATCTCTAGTCGTTCGATCAACTCCGCTTAATTATGCTAGATCTACTTTTAAGCAGGGTCTATTCCTCCTCCACCTAAGCACATCAGATTTGGATTAAGCAACATAATTAAGAACAAACTAAGTAATTATCATATAATTCAAAAATCAAATAACAAGATTCATCTCGGTTTCATCCCCTTCAGGTATCTGAGGGGTTTAGTTCATAACAAATAAATAAAAAATCTCAAGAGAAAAGATAAAACAAAACATAAGAAATCCCTAAAACTCCCTAAAGGAATTGAAGGAGAAATCTGCTGTCTTGAGTATAACTCCGGCTTCTTGGGATGGATCAACTGGCTATCTTCGAGTGATTCCCTCAACTCTGACCTTCTCGGCTTGGCTCTTTGGCCTAGCTTTGACCCTTTTCAACGGTGGTACTTAGGGGGTATTTATAGGCTCTTGGAATGAGATTCTTTCTCCCTAAGTATCAATTTCCGACTGAATTTGTCTAAAGCCACGACAGGGGCACGGCCATGTCACATGCCCGTGTGACTCGTCTTCAGGCCGTGTTCGGATTTCTAAGTTGAGGCACGACCGTGTAAATCGAAGTTGAGGCCGTGTTCTAGATGCCTGTCAAGGCACGACCGTGTGCTCTTTGGGCCAGGCCGTGTCGATTTCGTGATATGACCCATTTACTCCGTTTTGGGTTCGTTTTACGTTCTTTTCATCCTTAAGTGCTTTCCTGGATATAAGACATGAAAAGAAAGGATTAAGAGCACCTTTTTACATAAATTGAGGGAGAAATCATCCAAAAACATATTAAATGTGGGTCTAAAATATGTTATAATTACTGTTTATCAAATACCCCCACACTTAAGCTTTTGCTTATCCTCAAGCAAAATTCTCAACATACAATTAAATTGAACTTTCCATAATTCACAATTCCTATCAACAATGCCTCATCATAATTCATAGATAATTTATACATGGATAATTCAATTCAAAGAGTCCTAAAGCTTCAAACAATGATAAGTCATTTATTTGTAATTCGAAAACGTAGGTGTTGCGCCCTTGCTTGGCAAGTCAGTAGCTTCACACGGTCGTGAGGCACGGTTGTGCCACTTTGTCGGTGCCCGTGGGGTAGTGGTTGGATCTGTGACGTTGGAAAGTTGTTGGGACTGGATTGCACGGCCTCTGCTATGTCAGTACGGAGATTCCGGTGGTCCACATGGTCACGGACACAGCCGTGTGTAAGACCGTGTGACCTGGAAATTATGCACTTTTGGTCAGTTTTAAAAGAAAAGAATGAAGGGAAATAAAGAACCTGAAAATAAAATTGAAAGACAATAATGTTAGTGCTCGGTTTGCCTCCCGAGAAGCGCTCGTTTATAGTCTTAAGCTAGACTTTTCCTCGTAATTGTAAAAATCAGGGAGGTTTAAAGGTTTGAATATCTTCCCTCATGTTTACAGTTCTATTTTCTTGATAAAGTTTAAGTCAAGAAGCGTTTACCTTAAAAGTGCCGAATGTTGGATTGCTTACCTCGACTATTCTGTGGGGGAAGATATCGTGTTCCTTTAGAGGAATTTCCTCGCTTACGTTCAGGTCTGATGTGGTGATGCGAGGATCGGCTTTGTCTAATAGCACCTAGTTTCCTATTTTGAAGTGATTTGATGCCCCTACAAGCTCTTCTGGTGGTTCCTCTGGTTTTACTTCGTGTGTATCTGGTTCTTCTTTGACGTGTGACTTGTGCTCTTCTAATTTGTCGACCCTAAGGCTTTGTTCCTCGTATAATTCCTCTTTGTCATATTGGGGTTTATGAGTCAGCTCAGGGTTGTGTCTTTGCGATGTTTCCTGCGATGAAAGTTGAATAGTTTGATTATCGTTTGAAGTTACTTTCTTACCTTCATCGTCTGTTGTCCTGGCCGAGTCAAGAGCTTGAAGCTTGATTGATTCATGACCTACACAAAGTATAAGTTCTCCTGTGGTAACATCAATTTTAGTCTTGGCAGTTGCTAAGAAGGGTCTTCCTAGAATTAGGGGGATTGAATTATCCCCATCCATGTCCAATACAACAAAGTCTACTGGGAAAACAAATTTATTGATTTTTACAAAAACATCTTCAATAATGCCCCTAGGAATTCTAACAGTTTTATCAGCTAATTGAATACTCATCCTAGTTTGTTTGGGCTTCCCTAGACCTAGTCGTTTAAACAATGTATAAGGCATGACATTTATGCTTGCCCCTAAATCAGCTAACGCATTATCAATAGTTAAACTACCAATTAAACATGGAATTGTAAAACTCCCTGGATCTTTTAGCTTCTGTGGTAGTCTATTTTGTAACATTGCCAAGCATGTTGCATTCAACTCCACGTGGTGTTCTTCGTCTATTTTGCGTTTGTTTGTCAAGAGCTGTTTTAAAAATTTCCTCGAGTCTGGCATCTAAAAAAGAGCTTCGAGAAGAGGTAAGTTAATAAGTAATTTCTTTAAAAGTTTAAGAAACTTACCAAACTATTCCTCTAAATCGTCTCTTTTTATTGCTTTGTGATAAGGTATGCAAGGTTGGTACCCTTTGATTACCGGTTTTGACTTTTCTTGTGTTACCTCTGTTTTACCTTTGTCTACCTTGTTTTCTGGTATTGTATTGGGTTCATCTAACCCTTTACTATCCTGAGCTGTGATGGCTTGAATTTGCTCCTTAGGATTAATCTCCGTGTTACTAGGTAGACGCCCTTGCGGTCGTTCTGACATCAGCTTTGCAAGTTGTTCGACTGCATTAGTGACTTCCTTGACTGACTTAGTAATTTCCACGATTCGGCTCTCGTTGCTTTTGATTGTTCTCTCAGTTTCTTGGAAATGTTTTTCTGTGTCTGCTGAAAATTTTGTCAGCATCTTTTCGAGGGTTGGTTTCTTCTCTTGTGGATAGGGATGATTTTGGAAGTTTTGAGGAGATTGTTGTCTTTGATTTCCTTGGTTTCCTTGACCTCCCCATGAAAAATTTGGGTGGTTCCTCCAACCTGGATTGTAAGTGTTACTATAAGGATTATTATTAGATCTAAAATTGTTACCTATATAGTTCATCTGTTCGCTTCCTGCTTCCGGTTGGTAGGGTGGGTACTCAGGATTTGTCACGGTTCCACTTGCGTCGCACTGCATGACTGGATGTGCCTGCGAAGAACACAAACTATCAATCTTTTTATTCATCATCTCTACCTGTGTTGATAGCATGGTTATCGCCTCGAGATTGTAAACTCCAACTGATTTTGTCGGTTTCGTCCTTGTAACCTGCCACTGATAATAATTCAGTGACATCTCCTCAATGAACTCGTAGGTTGCTTCAGGAGTCTTGTTATTCAGAGTTCCACCAGCGGCTGAATCAATTAGTTGCCTCGTGGAAGGGTTTACACCATTGTAGAAGGTTTGGACTTGTAGCCACAAGGGTAGACCGTGGTGTGGACACCTTGTCAAGAGATCTTTGTATCTCTCCTATGCGTCGTATAATGTCTCTAAATCCATCTGCACAAAAGAAGGGATATCATTCCGTAATTTAGCCGTTTTGGCTAGTGGGAAATATTTCAATAAAAACTTTTCGGTCATTTGTTCCAATGTAGTGATTGACCCTCGTGGTAACGAGTTTAACCACTGTTTGGCTTTATTCCTTAATGAAAAAGGAATAACATAAGACGTATGGCATCATCAGAAATGCCATTTATTTTGATGGTATCACAGAGCTCTAAAAAATTAGCTATATGCATGTTTGGATCTTCGTCCTGCAAACCATCAAACTGAACAAATTGTTGAATCATTTGAATTGTGTTAGGCTTTAATTCAAAATTGTTAGCAGTTATAGCAGGCCTAACAATACTCGATTCTGTTCCTGTTAAATGCGGTTTAGCATAATCAAACATTGTACCTGGAGCATTATGTTCCCCCACATCTCGTGGTGGTGGATTGTTCTCGTCCATCCCTTCAGTAGGATTGGATTGCCTTCTTGCTCTTCCTCTGTGTAATTTAGGGCTCGCCTAATTTCTCTGCGAGTCCTACGAACAGTAGCTTTGATCTCACTATCGTATACCAAAGGTCCTCTCAGGTTCCTTCTAGTCATAAACTAGAGGTACTTGCTAGGAGAAGAAAGAAAGAAAGAAAAATTAGCAAAAATTAAAATTTGACCTAAAAAAAATTAAAATTTCAAAAAATAAAATAAAAAAATAATGGCTAAAATAATAAAAATAGAGTGTTCTTAATATTTTAGTTCCCAGGCAACGGCGCCAAAAACTTGATTGCTGAAATCAGAGTTTTAAAATTTATAAAACGAATGATCAAACCTGGAAACTAACTCTGACAACGATTAAAGGCAAGTGTACCTATCGAACAGTAGTATAGTTTAGGCAAGACCGGATTCTCGAACCCAAAGGAACTAAAAGTACTAATACTAGCTTTCTTCTTATTATTTAGCCTTAAAAATAAAGTGAAGTTGCTTTAAAACTAAATTAACGACTACTAAGCTAAAGACGCGGAGACAAAAAGAATGAATTAGGAAAATAACTTTAAGAAAAACTCAGTTGATCACGACGATACCCTCAGGAAGGATCCACCTAGACTTCACTTGTTACCTATCACTGAACCATATGATTTCTTTACTTAGTTTGATCCATAGGACTCCCTAACGTATATTAAACCCGCTCTCGAGGCGAATAACGTCTAACCCTAGGTTAATTAGTGAAACTCTCGTTCTCTTATAATAACCCCCTAGAATAGCAGTAAATCGATCTATGGACTCCCATATTAGGTTTCAACCTAATCCAGCAAAATCTCGTAACCAATCTCTAGGCGTTCGATCAACTCCGCTTAATTATGCTAGATCTACTCTTAAGCAGGGTCTATTCCTCCTCCACCTAAGCACATTAGATTTGGATTAAGCAATATAATTAAGAACAAACTAAGTAATTATCATATAATTAAAAATCAAATAACAAGATTCATCTTGCTTTCATCCCCTTCAGGTATCTGAGGGGTTTAGTTCATAACAAATAAATAAAACATCTCAAGAGAAAAGATATAACAAAACATAAGAAATCCCTAAAACTCCCTGAAGGAATTGAAGGAGAAATCCGCCGTCTTGAGTATAACTCCAGCTTCTTGGGATGGATCAACTAGCTATCTTCGAGTGATTCCCTCAACTCTAACCTTCTCGGCTTGGCTCTTTGGCCTAGCTTTGACCCTTCTCAACGGTGGTACTTAGGGGGTATTTATAGGCTCTTGGAATGTAATTTTTTCTCCCTAAGTATCCTTTTCCGACTGAATTTGTCTAAAGCCACGACAGGGGCACAGCCATGTCACACACCCGTGTGACTCGTCTTCAGGCCGTGTTCGGATTTCTAAGTTGAGGCATAGCCATGTAAATCAGAGTTGAGGCCGTGTTCTAGATGCTCATCAAGGCACGGCCGTGTGCTCTTTGGGCCAGGCCGTGTCGATTTCGTGATATGGCCCATTTACTCTGTTTTGGGTCCGTTTTACGTTCTTTTCATCCTCGGGTGCTTTCCTGGGTATAAGATATGAAAAGAAAGGATTAAGAGCACCTTTTTACATAAATTTAGGGATAAATCATCCAAAAACATATTAAATGTGGGTCGAAAATATGTTATAATTACGGTTTATCAATAATCTCTTCTGGTTCCCATGTAGCTTCTTCTATTCCATGTCTTTGCCACAATACTTTCACTAAGGCAATACTTTTATTTCTCATTCTCATATCACTTTCACTTTCTCTTTAGCTTCTCTAACCAAATCAACCCCGTGTATTTGGTTTTCCTTAAGTTCTGTCTAAAACAAAGGTGTTCTGCACTTTCGTCCATATAGAGCTTCATAAGGCGCCATCTTTAAGCTCGATTGAAAACTATTATTACAGGCAAATTCTGTCAATGGGAGAAACTTTTCCCAACTACCTTGAAATTCTAAAATACAACATCTGAGCATATCCTCGAGTACTTGAATTAACCTCTCTAACTGACCGTCAGTTTGAGGGTGAAAAGTTGTGCTAAAACTCAATCTTGTACCCAAAGCTTCTTACAGCTTCTTCCAAAATCTGGATGTGAATCTCGGATCTCTATTCGATATAATTGATAAAGGAACCCTGTGAAGCCTTACTGTTTCTGAAACATACAAGCTCGCCAACTTGTCGAGTGAGAAATCCACTCGTACAGGTACAAAATGGGCTGACTTCGCGAGTCTATCAACTACAACCCAAACAGCATCCTTCTTGCTTGGTGACAACGGTAACCCCGTCACAAAATCCATGGTGATCTGGTCCCATTTCCACTCGGGAACCAAGATAGGCTGAAGCAAACCCAAAGGTACTTGATGCTCAACCTTTACTTACTGACAAATCACGCACGTGGAAACAAACTCTAAAATATCTTTCGTCATTTTTGGCCACCAATACTGTTGCTTCAAGTCATTATACATCTTAGTACTTCCCGGATGTACAGACAAACATCCGTTATGTGCTTCATACAAAATTCTTTAAATAAGCTCTTCCTTTCTCGGTACACAAATTCTATCTCTAAACATCAAGTATCCATTAGAATTAATTCAGAAGTCGGATTCAACATTTGACTCGCATTGAGCTCTCTTGACTCGCAATTCGTTATCTTCTTTCTGAGCCTTAAAGATCTCTTGAAGAAACATTGGTCTAGCTCTCAACTCAGCTAGAATAGAACCATCATCAGATAGAGTTATCCGTGAATTCATTGCCCTTAATGCAAAAAGGGACTTCCTGCTCAAAGCATCAACGACCACATTCGCTTTTCCTGGATGGTAGTCAATAACCAACTCATAGTCTTTTATCAACTCTAACCATCTCCGTTGCCTTAATTCAATTCTTTCTGCGTCATCAAGTACTTCAGACTTTTGTGATCAGTAACAATCCGACTTCTTTCACCATATAAATGGTGTCTCCAAATCTTCAAAGTGAAGACTATGGCAGCTAATTCTAGATCATGCGTCGGATAATTCTTCTCATGAGGCTTCAACTATCTGGAGGCATAAGCAATCACCTTGCCTTCTTGCATGAGTACACAGCCTAATCCATTTAAGGATGCATCGCTGTAAATTATAAATTCCTTCCCTGCCTTGGGTTGTGCTAAAACTGGAGCTTCTGTCAACATTGCTTTCAACTTCTCGAAACTTTGTTGGCATCTTTCTTTCCACTCAAACTTCACATTTTTCTGTAACAATTTAGTCATCGGGGTTGCAATCTTGGAAAACCCCTTGACAAATCGTCTGTAATAGCCGGCTAGGCCTAGAAAACTTCTAATCTCGGAGATGTTCTTAGGTGGCTTCCAATCCATTATAGCTGAGATTTTACTTGGATCTACTCGGACTCCATATCTTGAGATAATATGTCCAAGAAATCCTACTTCCTTGAGCCAAAATTCGCTTTTACTGAACTTGGATGAATCTGAATCTTTCACTCTCAACTGGTAGTACCTTGACCTCAAGTCTATTTTGGAGAACACAGTGGCTCCTTTCAATTGATCGAACAAATCGTCGATTCTAGGCAATGGGTACTTGTTCTTTACTGTCACTTTATTAAGCTGACGGTAATCTATGCACAATCTCATAGTGTCATCTTTCTTTTTCACAAATAAAACCGGAGCACCCCATGGTGAGCAACTTGATCTTGCAAAGCCTTTGTTTGTTAACTCTTGCAACTGTGACTTCAATTCTTTCAACTCTGTTGGAGCCATTCTGTAAGGAGTAATTGATATCGGTACAGTACCGAGAGTTAGTTCAATGCTAAACTCAACCTCTCTAACTGGTGGTAGTCCTGGTAATTCCTCGGGAAAAACATCCACGTACTCACATACTATCGGTACTGACTCAATCTTCAACTCTGTTTCTTTATCATTCATCACAAAGGCCAGATATGCTTCATACCCTTTTCTTAAATATCTCTGTGCCGTAATATGAGAAATCATTGCTGGCGATCTACCTTGTTCATCTGATTCTACATGAAGAGTATCCCCACTCTCACATCTCATCTCAATGTATTTCTTCCCACAATTAACTATTACATCATGAGTAGTCAACCAGTCCATACCAAGAATGAGGTCGAACTCATCAAATGGTAGCAACATAAGATTTGCTTTAAAACAATGACCTCTAATCATTAATGGACAATCTTTACAAACTTTATCAACTAACACACTCTTGCCTAAAGGATTAGACACCTTAATCATAAATTCTGTAGAATCTATAGGCATGCTCAAACCGGATACTAATTTCATGCAAATGTAAGAGTGTGTAGATCCGGGATCTATTAAAACAATAACTTTGATATCAAAAAGAGAAAAGGTACCCGTGATAACATCATGGGAAGATGCCTCTTCGTGAGTGCGAATGGCATAGGTCCTTGCAGGCGCTCTACCCTTGGGTCTCACGGCCTGCTCTCAGGAGTTACCTCTTCCACTTGCCCCACTTCCCGAGTTTCACTGAGGTCTTCCTCGGACCATACTCCCGGATCTCGGGTTCTGAGCTCTTTCTTCTTTCATCATCTCTAGACAATCTTTTATATAGTGATCTTGGGAACCACATCTAAAACATGCATTTTCATGTGCCCGAAATTCTCCAAGATGATGTTTGCCACAATGTGGGCATTCAGATCTGTCAAACCGAACATTCCCTACACTTTCAACTGAAGTAGTTTGTGCTCTGTTCCCCGAATATTGTTTACTCTAGTCTTTCCTTGAAAACCCAGTGGAAGTAGCCGATCGAGTAGGGAAATCTCTGGACTTCTTGGATGAAGATTGGAATGACTTATTCCACTATCTCTTTCTAGCGTCACGAGACTCCATTTCAGACTTTTTCTTCTCTTTTACTAATTCTTCTGCTTTACAAGCCCTCTCTACTAGCACAACAAATTCCTTTAGTTCTAGGACAGCAACAAACAATTTGATATCCTCATTTAAACAGTCTTCAAATCTTTTACTCATGATGGCCCTAGTGGATACACATTCGCGAGCATACTTGCTGAGTCGTACAAGCTCACGCTCATAATCAGTCACTGACATCTTGCCTTGCTTCAATTCTAGGAATTCCTTCCTCTTTTGGTCTATATACCTTTGGCTGATATACTTTTTCTTGAACTCTTCTTGGTAGAATTCACATGTGACCCTTTCCCTCGGTACTACCGACACAAGGGTGTTCCACCATTGATAAGCAGAATCTCTTAAAAGAGAGACTACACACTTCATACATTCATCAGACGTGCAGGACGATTCATTAAATACCCTGGTGGTATTTTCTATCCAGAATTCTGCCTTCTCTGGATCATCATCTTTTCTAGCCCGGAATTCTTCTGCCCCATGTTTCCTGGTCCTATCAATTGGAGGTTTATCTCCTCTTACCACCTCTACTACTTGAGGGGCTACTAAAGCAGGTTGTGGAACAGGAGGGGGTTGAGGGGGTTGTGCATTCTGGTTCGTACGAATGAACTCCATATACCATGTATTCATCATGTGAAGGAAGGCTTCTCTAGCCTCTTCTCCTCCTCCTTGACTCACAGTAGTGGGTCTATTCTCATTCTCATACGGCACCTCCCTTCAGCGGGAGCTGGTGCATTACTTTCTACATCATCTGCCACAGCTCTGTCAGGATCCATTTACTATATGTATAAACATAATTTAAGTTGTCAGGAGTCGTCACATTATCAATAATAAAACATTCTTACGTATGGCATGTATAGCTAGACTCATGCTCGTGCTACGTTAGTCCTAGAACCGACTAAATCGTAGCACTGATACCACTAAATGTAACACCCCATACCCGAGTCCAAGGCTAGGACTGGATACAAGACATTACCATGCTTGAACTCACTTAAACATACACTTATGGGCTGTAGAATTTTGTTTCGATTAAAAACTTCTCTTTCTTAGTCTAAACGAACATTTCATGGACCTACGAGGCCTTAAGCACCTATCAGAAAACTTTTGAAACTTAATCGAAAACTCATCTTTGAAGCAGGGTTCACACGCCCATGTGACTTGGAACACGCCCGCGTGCCCTTGGACACGCCCATGTCTACAAACTGTGGGGAGTTACTGACTATATTCACACGGCTTGGGCACACGCCCATGTCCAACCCGTGTGTCTTACACGGCTCGTGCACACGGCCATGGGATTTACCCGTGGTCTATTCTGACTAATAGTAATAAGGTGAAGGGTACGCACGGCCTAGACACACGCCCATGTGTCTAACCGTGTGGGCACTTAAAGGCTATTTACTAAGCCATTTGCAACCCCGAAATCAAGATCAACTCAACTCAAATCAATACAGTTCATAAACTACACAACATGCTTCATTGGATTTAACAACATACATACTTAGTCAATATTGGAAAATGACTTAGCCATATACAAAAGAATAATAGTTTAATAGCCTATACAATGGCCCCTTTTAAAACATGTTCTCAAAAATGAATGCTTCCTATACATGCCATACTTAGTAAAATAACTTGGCTATACCAAAACAAAGATAGATAGTGTGCTACGAGCTTTGACTCCAACGATCCACAAGTTAGCTTGGCGGGACTACATAGAAAGAAAGAATTAAAGACGTAAGCATTTAGCTTAGTAAGTTTGCATGTAAAGTACATAACGATATACTTGCTTAATATAAACCATTTGACATAACAATGTTATCATAAATTTCAGCTGTAAAGCTTACTTACTCATACATGATTCTTACTTGTCTCATGATACTTAATATTCTCATACTTATAAGGTAAACAAGGTACCTGTAACACTTGATCACATTGATCAGCATACTTTAATATAATAATCATGATCTCTAATTCTTCATTCATAACATGATAATACTCAATTTCAACTTGATGATAGCTTTACTTTCTGAGCTTTCTTGTTATCTCATTTTAACTTTACTCGTTTGCCCGATGAACTAATGTGAATAACTGAGGATACTAAATCTCTTGCCATTCACTTGATGCCAAAGCCATAACCTAGATACGATCTTACTTGGAATATCTCTTCTTGAATCAATGCCAAGCTTACCTTGGACTTAAATGATAACTTCCTTGATAACTTGATCAATGCCAAGCTTGCTTCCTTAGACTTACATGATAACTTGCTTGAATGCCGATGCCATATTCCAAACATGGTCTTACACGGACTTTCTCATTTCATGTGGTAGATCGAGTATCCTGGTAATTCATCTTCAATCGGGACTTTCTCATGCTTAATCTTATCGACTTCTTTGTTTAACATAGCATTAAACATTCCATGGTAATAGTGTACATTATACTAAGCAATTAAATGATAAAAATCATAAAGCTTAGAAATCATACAAACTTACCTCAATATACAAAATGTATGTAGATATGCAATTTAGTCCTCGACTTTGTTCTTGCCTTGGTTTCAATCCAGGCTTTGTTTTTCTTGATCTATAATCATAAATAGATCATTTAATATTCATATTGACTAAATTGACTCATTACTCATACTTTGGCAAAATTACTATTTTGCCCCTATTCTTTCTCATATTTGCACTTTTGCCCCTAAGCTCGTAAAATGATTTTCATACAACTTTTTTAAACTACATGCTTAGCTGAGAGCAATCATCAATTCTTACTATTTCTAGTATGTATGACCAATTTTTATAACTATTACAAATTGGTCCATACTATCATTTTTCATGAAATTCACTTAGAAAAAGATATTTATCTAACATCAAACTCTCATAAACTTTCATAAAACATCATTTAACAAGCATATCATTCATGGGTGGATTTTTGAACATGCATCTTAGCTCATCTTATAGCTAAAAATAGCTAATTCATAATACGAGAACTTCAAAAATACGAAGAATATCAAAAAGGGGCTAAAATGAACTTACTAGCAAGCTTGAAAAAAGAAAGATGACGAACCCTAGCTATGGAGTCTTCAAATTTTCGGCACAAGGGGGAAGAAGATGAATAGATTTTTATCATCTTGTTCCTATTTTAATCATTTATTAGACAAATGACTAAAATGCCCTTCACCTTAAAAATTTCTATTTTACCCATTCATGACCAATTTTGTCCAAAAATTAAATTTTGGGAAAATTTCTATTTAAGGACTTCTAAGTATTATTCTAAAGCTATTTCATACCAAAAAGCATCTAGAAACTCATATTTTGCAACTTTTGCAATTTAGTCCTTTTGGACCAATTGACCTAAACTTAATAAAATTGCTTCATAAAACTTTCACACTAACATGCAAACATGGCACAAACTTTAAAAACTCATAAATTCACCTCGGGTTCGTGGCCTCGCACCACTATCCCGACTAGGCCCTAAATCGGGCTGTTACAAGAATAATGCTCACTCAAGCTATAACTGCTCACACAAGTTGTAATTATAAATGCTCACACAAGCTGTGAAATAGGCCTACTGATAACTCTTGAAAAGAGTTATATTTAAGGCCTCTTAATAGAATTAATTGGTTGTAATTAAGTGTATACATTTTCATTTTTAGGATATTTTTAGAACTTTGGATAACAAAGCTTGGATTATGATATAATGGTCATTATTTGTTACTTTTATCATTTGGGGAGGAAAATGTGGTTTTGTGTGAATACAGGTGTAGGAAGAGTAAGAAAATGAAGAGGGAAAAATAAAAGAAGTGAAATATTGCTGTGGCATATGGTGAAATTGATTGCCAACAGATTTGCCATGGGAATTCTAGGAAGATGACTCAGCACTTTATCCATGTCATTCTTAGATAGCTGTGCGTGTACCAAAGAATCCAACTGAAAAGAGGAATGAAAAAAGTGTGCTGAGGTGGGACAGATCTACCCAATAAAAGAAAGAGAGGGAAGAAGAAAAAAGAGGAGAGGAGAATTTGTGCGAGAAAAAGACTAGTGACAACAACCCTCTCTCTGTACAGAGAAGAACTCTATTAGAGAATTTTAGAGAAAAAAAGGGTAGCAGTTACAGAGAGCAAAATACAGATGTGAAGAAAAGGAAGAGACATATATCTTGGATTCACGTATGATCGAAAGATAAAATAGAAGCTGGAGTGTGGTGAGAAATCCTACAGTTCTGCCTTTAGTTTTCTTGATTTATGTGATTCAAACTTCTTTAAATGTTGATGAATGATTTAAATTTGGTGTTTACTTTTCCACCCATGAACTTATTATTTTGTGGGTTGAAGTTATTTGGGTGAATGCTTATAATCTTTAATGTTCATGATTTGAGATTGCCTATATCACTGTTTCATTCGATTTATGCCTATTTTAAATACATGCATGCAAGCTTTAGATATAGTTGATTGTGCGTTGTGTTCATAGATTTATTTTTAATTTTGAAAAGGTTAAATATACTGGATCTTGAATCATTTGATGCAAGCAAATATTCGATAGAATATTCATAGCACTCTAGACATAAATGTTGCAAGTTGTGCAGAGAAGGAAGTTAATTGTATTTATTAATCCGGAGTTCTGTAGACATATAGTAACTTAGATTTTTAGCTTAAGGTCTAGCTATCAAAAGAGGCAGGTTACAGTAGTGACTCTCTGAGCAGTTGATTAGACAAAATTTTGCCATGACATCATTTTGATATGAGCATTTCCCCTGAATAATTCCAACCCTATTCATTCAACAACAGAATTACTCTTGCTTTTCTCTTTAATTTTCCACTACATTTTATTTTCCATATCAATTCTTTATTTTTAGCATTTAATTACATTAATTCATTATACCAACATCTTATTCAATTTAAGAGTATTTCCTGCTATGTAGTATATTTAATAGGATTATAATAACTTAATCAATTTCTTACCAATCTTTGATCTCTGTGGAGACAATACATATCACTTTATTACTTGAACGATGTGCACACGTGCACAATTGCATTAGTTATTTACGCGCAACAAGTTTTTGGCGCCATTGATGGGGATCGACAACATTGGGGAAAAGTTGATTTGTTATTATTCTTGTTATTTTTGTTAGAACAATTAATTAGTATTTTATTTTATTTTTCAGATTTGTATTAGTGCATGAGAAGAAGTATTCAATAGGATACAAAATATTGTTTTGATCCTGAGATTGAAAGGACATTAACGCGAAGAAGGAAAGCATTAAGAGAAATTGAGAGGAATATAAATGATCCAATCAGAGAAGATCAGGTACTCCAGAATGAAAGGAATGTTGATATTCCTCGAATCATATATGATGGAGATAGACCCATTAGAGAACATGTAGTGCCTACTTTGGGTGACCTAAGTCTAGGAATTGTTAGGCCACATATTCAAGCTCAACACTTTGAATGAAAACTAGTAATGTTTTAGATGTTGTGGACGGTAAGGCAGTTTAGTGGTTTATCGACTGAAGATCCCAGATTGCATTTGAGACTTTTTCTTGAAGTCTGTGACTCATTCAGGCAGCAGGGTGTTCCTGAAGATGCCCTTTGATTAAAATTATTCTCTTATCCTTTGCGAGATCTTGCTATATCATGGTTGAATGCATTTCCATTAGGTACGGTGGCATCTTGGAATAAACTATGTTAGAGATTTATGCTTAGGTACAATCCTCTGAACATGAATGCCTAGCTGAGGAATGACATTACATCATTCAGGTAATCTGAAGAGATACATTATACAAAGCATGGGAGCATTTCAAGGAATTAATTAGAAAATGCCCGATGCATGGTTTTCAACATTAAACACAAATGGAAAAGTTCTACAATGGATTAAATTCTCATACACGAATGGTGGTGGATGCATCTGCTAATGGGACGTTGCTTGACAAATCCTACAACGAAGCATACAAAATTCTAGAAAGAATAGAAAATAATGATTATTAGTACCCCACAACCAGAGTTGGTACGAGTAGAATAGTTGTTGGAGCAATGGAACTTGATGTGATTACATCATTAACAGCTCAGGTATCATCTTGAATAGATATGATTAAAACTATGAAAAGACCCTTTGTAGTGCAGGAGATGAAGGTTGCAAAACTAGCATGCGTATACTATGGAGAAGATCATGTTTTGATGAATGCCCATCCAATCCAGCCTTTGTGTATTACATGGGAAATTTTAATCATAGCAACACAATCCCTACTCCAACACCTACAATCTAGGGTGAAAGAAACATCCAAATTTCAGCTAGAGTAATTAGGGAATGGGAAATGCCAGCACTGTTAATAGACAGAATGTGGCTGGTGTACCACCTGGACACAGTCAACCAATACCGCGACAAATTGTGCAACAAAGTTCATCATCTTCAACATCAGCTATAGAAACTTTGTTAAAAGAGTATATGGCTAAGAATGATGAAACTATTTAGATCGAGGTACCTTTCTTAAGAGCTTTGGAGAATCAAGCGGGACAAATTGCCATCGCATTAAGTTCCAAACAATAAGGAGAATTGCCTAGTGACATAGAAAGCACTAGATCTCAAGGAAAAGAACAATGTAAAGCCATCACAGTCTGAAGTGGTACTCAGCTGCCAGGAGTTGTAAATAATGCCTTGTCTAAGGAGGAAAGTTTCAAAGTTCCTAGAAGCACAACTTTCGAACGAAAAGTGGAACAAGCTAAAAAAGATGGGAGTAGACAAAAGTTGTAACAATCTGTTTTATAGTGCTGACGGAACAATGGTTTTGGGACCACAATTTTTCATTGTGTCTACTAGAAAATATTATTTATAGAATATTTATGGAGTCATTCGAATCGTATTAATTTTTGGTTAAGAAATTTTATCATTTAGATAGTTAATTAAAGAAAAAGGACTAAATTGAAAAAGGTGCAAAGGTTGATTTCTATTAGTTAAAAGGATCAAATGGATGTGGAATCTTAATCTAATGGACTTAGATAGTGATTATACCACATAATATGTAACAATCCGGTTTAGGGCTTAATCGGAATAGTGGTGCGAGACCACAAATCCGAAGTAGAAATATGAGTTTTAAGGTTTATGAGATGTTTGCATGGTTATGTGAAAGTTTCATGAAGTAATTTTATTGAATTATGATTGAATTGTTCATTAGGACTAAATTGCAAAAGTTGCAAAATATGAGATTCTAGAAGCTTTTAGTATGAAATAACTGTGGATTATTAATTAAAGGTCCTTAAATAGCAATTTGCACAAATTCTAGTTTTTGGACAAAAATGGGCATGATTAGTAAATTTTGAAAGTTTAGCAAAAAGGGGTATTTTAGTAAATTATGTTCATCTTCTTCCCCTTAGTGCCAAAATTTTGAAAAACTCCATAGCTAGGGTTTGTTCAAATTTTCAAGCTCATAGTAAGTGCATCCTAGCCCCGTTTCTAATATTCTTCGTATTTTTGAAGTCCTCGTAACTTGAATTAGCTATTTTTAGCTATATGTTGAGCTAGGATTCATGTTCAAAAAATATACCCATGTATGATATGCATGTATTTTGATGTTTTAAGGAAGATTATGAATGCTTGATGTGGAATAAACATCTTTTTCTAAGTGAATTTCATGAAAAATGCATGTAAGGACTAAATTGTAAAAGTCATAAAATTTGGTCATACATGAGTGAAATATTGAGAATTTGATATTGCTAATTGAGAAAATGAATCAACAAAGCATGAAATACAAGAAAGTTGACTGAAAATCACTTTACGAGCCTAGGGGCAAAAGTGTAAATATGAAAAAGTTTACGGTAAAATGGTAATTTTGCCAAAGTATGAGTTATGAGTCAATTTAGTCAATGTGAGTATTAAATGAGTTAAATTATTATTATAGATCAAGAAAAACGAAGCCCGGATCCAAACTGAGGCAAGGATAAAGTCGTGGACTAAATTGACTATCTTCATACATTTTGTATACCGAGGTAAGTTTGTGTGATTTTTAAGTTTCATGAGTATTTTCATTGAATTACTTATATATGTAGTCATTGTACAATATTTCCATGAAGTTGTTTAAATATGTTTAAACAAGGACATTAGGAAATTAAGTATATGATAGTCTCGAATGAAGTTGGATTACTGAAGATACTTAATCTACATCATGAGACAGGAAAGCCCGTATAAGACCATGTCAAGATATGACATCGACAATAAAGCAAGGGGATCATGTAAGCCCAAGACAAGTCTTGGCATTGAAAAGTTACCATGAGATAAAGATTCCATGTAAGTCAAAGCCAAGGCATGGCATTGGTGAGTTCCCAAGTAAAGAGATCATGTAAGTCCAAGATAAGTATTGACATTGAAAAGTTATTATGAGGCAAAAACCCGTATAAGTCCAAGCCAAGGCATGGCATTGACAAGTTCATGAGATAAGGATACCACATAAGACCATGTCAAGACATGGCAATGGTAAGTTTCCAAGGAAACACACAAGGAAGATTTCGTATAAGCCCATGTCAAGACATGGCACCGACACCAAGTTAAGAGATCCCATTTAAGACCACATCTAGGATATGGCATTGGCATTGAGATACATGTATGATAGATTTAGTATCCTCGGTTATTCCGGTTAATTCATCGGGCAAAAGAGTAAAGAAGGAATGAAGTAACAAGAAAGTTAAGTATGTAAAGTTATTGTCAAGTCAAAGTGGATAAGAGTATTATTGAAGTTAATAAAGATAAAGTTAGAATTTATGTTTACAATAGCAAAGTATACTAATCTTTATGATTAAGTGATTCAGGTTTCTTGTTTAGATTACAATCATGAGACGAGTAAGTAACATGAAATGATTATGAATAAGTAAGAGTAAGTAAGCTTAAGCACTTGAGATTTGGGATGCTATTGTTTATGATAGATGAGTTATATTTAGCAATTATAATGCTATATGTATCACATGCAAACTTACTAAGCTAAATGCTTACTTCTTTAGTTCTTTCTTTCTTTGTAGTCCCGCCAAGCTAACTTGTGGATCATTGACGTCGGAGCTCGGAACACACTATCAACCACTATTTTGGGTATAGCCAAGTTGTTTATAATAAGTATCGCATGTATAGGAATCATTTCATTTTGAGTTTTGTCTAATGTTGGCTATTAAGTTATTATTCTTTTTGTATATAGGTAAAGGAGTTTGGTCAATATTTTATTAAGTTTATATATATCAATGTTGATGAATTATGCATTATTGTTCATGTTTTGATGAAGTATTAAGTTGTTGAATTGGGTATATGAATGATCTTGAATTCAGGGTGGCAAATAGCTTGGAAAATAGCCTTTAAGTGTCCACATGGATAGTCACACGGGCGTGTGACTAGGTTGTATGTGATATACGGACAGCCCACATGGGGGTGTTAATAGACTGTGTGTCCCCTGCATGTTAGTGTTTTAAGTCAGAATAGACCACGGGCTAGTCACACAGGCGTGTGCCTAGGCTGTGTGAGATGATCAGTGTTCACTACGGGTAAAGAACACGGGCATGCTCCTAGGCCGTGTGACACAAACAGAATATCCAAGTTATTATACACGGGGTAGGGGCATGGGCGTGCATGACCACACGACCTGACCCCACGGGCGTGTCCCATTTCACATGGGCGTGTAACCCCTGTTTTGATGAAAAGTTTTCTATGTTCATAAAAGTTTCCTGATGTGAGTTTAAGGCCTCGTAAGCCCATGAAATGCACATTATGACTAAGAAAGAAAAGTTTTAAATCAAAACGAAATTTTATAGCCCGTAAGTACACGTTTAAGCATGTTTCAAGTATAGTAATGTCTCGTATCCAGTTCCAGCTTCGGACTCGGGTATGGGGTGTTACATAATATATTAGTGGAAAACTATGACCAAGGTTTAGTTGAAAATTTTAATTTTTAACAAGGTAAAATGGTAAATTAGTAATTAAAACATAAAATTAAAATGCCAAAATCACCATGTTCTTCATTTTAGAGAAGGAAAATTGAAACACCATTGAATAGTAGGGGAAACCTTCAGCCAAGGCATATTTTCATGCATGGTATGATTTTGAACCCTGCTTTAATGAATTTTAGAAGTTGAAATTGATGAATCTTGAATGGTTTTTATGATAATCATGTGTTTGAAGCTTTGATTGTGGTATTTGGTTGTTTTGTGAAGCGATTTTTATTAAATTTTGAGTTAAGGATTAAATTGTTAGAATGTCAAAATTTCAAGGTTTATTGGTAAATAAGAGGTGTTTTATGGATTGTTTAGAGGCCTTGAACATTCAGCTGGTATGTGAGTCTTTAGAAATGGTTAATTTAATGATTTTTGGTTTAAAGGACTAGATTGCAAAAGTTGTAAAAGTTTAGAGAAAATGTGTAATTAATGAAAAGTTAAGATTCATGTGCATTGAATAGAATGTGAAATGTGTATGAGATTAATATATTGTTTTTATTTATTATATAGATCAAGATTTGAATAAAAAATACAATAATTGAGGAAAGAGGAAAATAGCGGAATAGTCACTGCGTGTTGACCAGAATCAAATCGTAAGTAAGTTTATAGTATTTCAATATGTAAACGAAATTCTACTTGTATTATTATATTATTGTTCCTAATTACTATGTTTATAGTTAATTATTGTATGAATGCACATACGTGCCCTTGTTGTACTTCGGTACCCCTGAATGCACATACTGCCCTTGTTTGTACTTCGGTACCCCTGAATGCACATACATCTAAGTTGATTGTTTTGTAGATAACTGCTATTGACTTACTGGACAGTTCAACCAACCAGCTCACACTATCCATCTAAGTTGGTAGATTTTGTATCTTTTGAGTAATGGCATGTATATATAGATAAATATGTAGTTCTTAAATGTGGATAGATGTAGTTCATTAATGGGATATGCGTCTTGCTTAGGATGTGTTTTGTATTGATGAAACAAGGATACATATATAATGCATAGATGAACATTTTGATGTTTTAGTTGTTGAATGAAGTGATTTTGATCATAGTGTAAAGCTTATTTGCTTAATGTTTTATAAGCAGGTCTTTTGATTATTTTTAGATTTAATATTTAGTATATATATATGTGGTGCCTTTGAATGGCTGTGGTGCCTTTGAATGGCATATTGGTTAGGTGTAATAGGTTGATTGTTTTGGTATGTTTAGATGGGTTGGAATGGTGCCTAGGTCTATTGAATGTGTGCATAATTGGGATGATTGAATATGTATGGTTTGGTCTTAAAATGACATTTTTTGGGTAAAATTTGGGGCACACGACCTGAGACATAAGCTGTTACACGACCGTGTCACACTCATG
The DNA here is from genome assembly GCA_005393395.2 of Gossypium australe. Taxonomy (NCBI): domain Eukaryota; kingdom Viridiplantae; phylum Streptophyta; class Magnoliopsida; order Malvales; family Malvaceae; genus Gossypium; species Gossypium australe. The sequence continues at coordinate 74,078,183 of CM016616.1, forward strand.
GCCTAACTACATGTAACACCCCTAACCCGTATTCGTCGCCGGAATAGGGTTACGAGGCACTACCAATAAATCACAACATACAACATACATTTATGCATCCATTTTCAAACACCATTCAATCATAATCACATTGTCCCTTATAAGGGCCTAAGAGGCCTTAAACATGCTTTAGAAATGGTTCGGGACTAAACCGTTAACATACGAAAATTCTCAAAAAAATTAGAAATTTTTCAAACATACAAGGGTCACACGCTCGTGTGAACAGGCCGTGTGCCTCACACAGCTCCAGACACGCCCGTGTCCTAGGCCGTGTGAAAACGCCTACATTATGACTTGGGTCACACGGCTGACCACACGCCCGTGTGTCTAGCTCGTGTGCCCTTCGAAATGGCCATACACGCCCGTGTGTCGGGCTGCGTGTTAGGTCGTGCCAATCCTGTAGGGTATACTAACTTATGCAACACGGACAAGTCACACGCCCGTGTGCCATTTAGAGGGGTATTGTAACACCACTTACCCGTAATCGACACCAGAACCGGGTATGAGGCATTACCGTACTTAACTTGCTCAATCATACAAAATCGATCCATAAAATTTCATTTCAAATTAAAACTTTTCATTCGAGACCTTAAGTCCTTATTATAGGTCTACGAGACCCCAAACATGCACCCGGGATGATTTGGGACCAAACCGGAAACTTTTGAACACTTAGAAAATTTTGACACAAAACAGGGCCACACGCCCGTGTGAAGAGGGACACGCCCGTGTGGACAAGCCGTGTATTCACACAGGCCCATGTCCCTTATCCGTGTGGATTTTATTTTTTTCATTTCGAACCTACAGGGGTTTTCACACGGCCTGACACACGCCCGTGTCCATAGCTTGTGTCCCTCACACGGCAATGACACGCTCGTGTCGTCACCCGTGTGTGAAAACCTTGACATTCTGTTTGTGATGTCATCATCTCAATTGTAGCTCCCCTTGCCCGTTATCTACACCAGAACCGGGTACGAAGTGTTACTATGCTTAACTTGCACGATTTAACAACTTCGGGCTATCAGACATATTTCAGACTAAAACCTTTCCATTCATATGCCTATTGTCCTTATAATGGACCTACGATGTCCTAAACACGTCTCCAAAAAGATTCGGGGATAATTTGGAAACTTGTACTTACTTAAGAAATTTTACCTAAACAGGGGTCACACGCCCGTGGGGTAGATGACATGCCCGTGTATTATATCACATGCCCGTGTTCGACGCCCGTTGTCGACACTGACTTGAATCACACGACCTGGACATACGCCCATATGGTTGGCCCGTGGTCACCTCTAATTAATCCACACAGCCTAGGCATGCCCGTGTGCTTCAACCGTGTGGCGATTCAGATTCCAATTGTAACATCCCCAAACCCGGCCCATTCACTACGACCGAATCTGGTTATGTTAGTGCGGAAAAGTCGGTGGAAAATCTATTTAACTTAGAAAAATTTAAAACTTGCTAACTTTTGAAAATCCATGTTTATTTAAACTTATGATTAAAACTTTGTTATTAAAATATACTCATACTAAAAGATTAATATATACAAGCCAAATTGAATAGGTAGGTTGGAAAAATATAATCATCTTCACATAGTGTTTCAAATTCTTCAAACCATAATAAATACTAATAAAATAATTACAAAAAAACAAATAAGAGTCAAAAGGCCTTTATTACATATTTTATTTAAAACCAAATACTTAAAGTAAGCCTACAACGTTTAATCCCTTCTTCTGCATGGGCCACCATGTGTCCTCTCCGATCCCGGTCCAAACTACGTGTCACCTGAAATGTTAGAAAAAAATAATAGGGTGAGTCTTAATGACTCAGTGCATAATCACAACACAGATTTCTCGCGTATGGGCTTGGCTCCATACCAAACAATTCACATAGCAAGTCATGCCCATGTGCATCTCAGCCCAACCCATTGTCCAACCGAACACCAACCTTAGCAGACTCCCTGCCTAAGGCCGTGGCTAACCCACCGATCACATCGTGATCCAAAACGTCTTACCTTGGCAAGCTCGCTGCTCAAGGCCGTGGCTGAGCCACCGATCAACCCAAGTGATCACAATATCGCAATCTGCCTACGGTGATGCACATAGCAATCAACCGCCGAGACGGGCACCTAGCCAACATCTCCCTTGAGGTAGCACAAAGCTAACCATCAAGCGCTAATGTAGCCGGAGCTATCATTAGACCACGTACACCTTGTGTACACTTCCTCCTTCATCGAATCAAACCCAACCTCATGCAATTATGCAGATGTTACATGTGAAGTCATCATATAACATGAGTATATATATGTATATATCACAACATTACCATATATTTACACATACATCACATTAACATAATATCCAAGTGTTACTCACCTGATGTCTGATTACCCATAATTATGGTATCCACCAGTCAAGCCAACATAACTGGCTACCATACACAACACATCTGAGTACACATCAAAAATAACTAACCGGAGAATCAGTGCGGTGATTACGCACCTTAATAGCACAAACGATCCAATCCCGAAGTGCTGCTTGACTAACTCTCTTCGAAACACCACCTCCTTCTTACCGAGTTCGGTTGCAGAAGCTTGACTTAATACTACAAATCCCCAAAGTGCCTTCACTAACTGATTGCACACCAAGGCCCGAAGAGATCTACTTCCAATATTTGGTAACGTTAAGTTTAAATAAAAGAAAGTGATTTTGGCACAGAGGTAAGGTGTAGGTTCGGCTTTGCAAAACTAGAAGACAAAGAAGTGGGTGCTAGGGTGCTTCAAAAGGTGTTGCGGCAATCAGAGAAATGAGGAGAGTTTATGGTCTAGCAACGAGTGAAATGGATAAGAAAAATGGAAGGAGAAAGGGACTTGAAGTTTTGGCTCAGATGAATAAGTGAGAGAGAGAGGCGTTTTGGTGAGGTTAAGGTATGAGGAGGAAATGAAAATGGAGGCTAAAAGGAAAGGCTAAAATTCAGCAAGAGAGAGAAAGCCAAAATGATGAATGGAATGAACACCTCCCCCCTCTATTTATACTAGAAGGCCAAGCTCCAACCCCCCAAAAATAATCCTCAAAACTCTCCTAAAATACCTCCCTTCCACCCATTCAAAAACTTTGAAAAAGTCAAACCTATCTAGCCAAATTCAAAAAAAAGATGACCAAGTCTTCTCCACCTTTTAAGCCTTTCAAAACCGTCCATCCACCCCACCAAGATGACGCAAAAACAATGCCCATCTGCTGCTCTTGTGAATCGAACCTGAGCCCCTTCCCCCCTGCAAATGGCGTCACACCCACAAGGCCTTAGTGGCGCCTATCCTGCCACTCCACCAGCTCCTTTCTTGTGACATAAACTCCCAAATAATTCTCTTAAGACACCCCTCGCCAAGCTCCCCTTTTAACCCCTAAAACTAAAAATTTTCCAAAGCGTTCCCCCACTACCTAGGGTTCTCCGGACCCCTAAAACTTACCCAACCACACCCTAGAGTGTGCCAACACCCGAGCTAAGCACCAAACGCCTAACCCCTAGAACCAGGGTGTCACACCAATTTCAAGGTGCAGACTTCACACGGCCTAGGCACACGCCCATGGACTGGCCATATGTCACACACGGCCTAGACACACACCCTTGTGCCTACCCATGTGGACAAGAACAAGGTTATTTTCCAAGCTCTTTGCACCCCTCTAGTTCATACCCCATGAATCCATTCAACACATCAATAAACATCTCATAAATTGCAATATGAACTTCAATTAATAACTTCATATTTTCATAAATGACAAGGTGAGCCATCAACCATGGCAATATACAAAATAGTTAGTTTCATAAGGGGCCAACACACTTTTGGCCAAAATAACAAAATAATCTAACTAGTTTAGCCCCTATACATGCCATATACAAAATCACTAAGTCTAGATATACCGAGATGAGTTAATAGTGTGGACGATCTTCTGGATATCAACGTATCCCAGCTCGGCTCTTAAACTCTATGAAACAAGGGAAAGAAAAAGGGAGTAAGCTTTAAGCTTAGTAAGTTTACATGTAAACAATATAACATTATAGTATGTGCTAACCAATTATATAGCATTACATACTAAACAAGAAACAATCCACATTCATAATCATGCTTACTCATTTCTTCCATTTTTGCATTCTAACCATATCACAAGCTTAATGTATACATTCATTAGTATAACTCCCTGCACTTAGCACCACAATGTCACATAATACAACACATCACAATCTATCAATCAACTACTCAAGATCAAATTACTCGGTGGTTTCTCACTTAGCCCACCATCAGTCTTATTTAGGGTGGTATCGCACATAGCCCACCGAGAATGCTAGTTGCGGTGGTATCGCACATAGCCCACCAAGTGATAAATAGACAATGGTATCGCACATAGCCCATCGTAATTAAGTATCTAGGTGGTATCGCATTGAGCCCACCGTCACGTATTGATATAACACACTAACATATCCATTCCATCATTCCTACTAGAATTATTTAATAACTACCACATTCAATCCACCTGAATCATACATGTCCTCAATTGTGCTATGCACTGATCAACAACAACAATGTATATATATAAAATATATTGTTTTCACATAAACTTACCTTGGTGTAAAACGTGTTAACTAACGGTTTAATCCGTCACCTTGCCTTTTCCACGGTCAAGGTTGATTCCGTGCTCTTCTTCATCTATAACAATGAAATTCATTCATTTAGATCATTTTATGATCATAATGCATAAAAATCTACACTTAGGCAAAAATGACCATTTTGCCCTTGTACTATGGTAAAAATTACAATTTTGCCTCTAGGCTCGTAATTCATTCTTCAACTCAATTTCTCAATAAACAAACCTAGCTGAACATTTATTTCTTCTACAACAACTCACAATTTCATCTATTTCATGTATTTATTACAAAATCACAACTTTTACAACTTGGTCCTATTTAGGTGTTTTCATGACTACACCTTTCACCAAAGTTGTTTCCCATCTCCCTAACATTTATTTTCTTCCATAAAAACTCAGCTAACAACATTACCATTCTCATGGCAAGTCCCTAGGCTTTCAATTATATCACAAATTAGTCCCCTCATTTGCTAGCTTAAGATTTGAGGACTCCAAATGTACAAAAATCATCAAAAACAATCATCAAATTGACTTACTAGCTAGGATGAAATGTAGCTAAAATTTTGAACTTCAAAAACCCCTATTCTCCCTTCAATTTTCAGTGGTAGAAGAAGAAGGAATAGTAAAAGATGATATCTCATCTTTTTGTCTTATTTTAGTCATTTTTTTCACTTAATCTCTACCAAATTTGACCAACATTTAATGCTATTGTCTCCTTCATTCCTATGGCCGGCCATGCCCTCCTACTAGCCTAATTGCACTTTAAGGACCTCCAATTTAACATTCTATGGCTATTTGAACCTCTACCTTGAAAAATAGAACTTTTACACTTTATGCGATTTAGTCCTTTTTCACAATTAAACTTGCAATCATCAAAATTAAAGCACCAAAATTTTCACGTAGCCATATGTTAATGCCATAACACATAAAATAACCTCAAAGTAATTTTCCTCGACCTCGATTTAGAGGTCCCGAAACCACTGTTCTAACTAGCCCTAAAATCAGGCCGTTACATCAATAAGGTCACACAGCCATGGCACACGCCCGTGTCCTTAGACCGTTTGTCGAATTAAATTCCTAATTTCAGGTGCAGACTTCACACGGCCAGGGCACATGCCCATGTCTTAGGCCGTGTCTCCCACATGGTTGAGACGCACGGCCGTGTCTCAGCCCTTGTGTTTACTACTGGGTATTCTGACTTGCAAACCTAGTAGCATAGGAATACACTACCTATCAACATGCCCATGGGGCTGACCGTGTGTCACAGACAGCTTAGACACACGCTCGTGTGTCTACTCGTGTGGACAATTGTAAGACTATCTACCAATCCAATTACCACCCTACAAAGCAACCACACTTATACCAATTCAATTCAACATACATCATGACTATAAGGCACTTCTAAGAACCCAAAATCAAGACATCCACACAAGCATGCACTTCATGAACTTCATCATCATTGAATATATAAACTTGTGAAGTATTGGTCAATTTCCAATGACCACTTACAAAATAAATGAATAACATTAATAGCCACACATTGGGTAACAAATATGACATAACACAAAATAACCAAGTTCCTATACATGCCATACTCAAAATTAAACAACCTTGCTATACCAAGGCGAAGTTGATAGTATGATTCTGAACTCCGACGTCCCACGATCCCCGAGTTAGCTTGGCGATACTACAAGGAAAAGAGAAATGAGAGGGGTAAGCATAAAGCTTAGTGATTTTGCATGAAATAAATAGCAACATAAAGGATCATAATGTCATCCATCCATTGCATTGAATAACAACACAAGGTCTCAAGCACATTGCCATAATTTACTCATGTTTACTCTTACCAATTACATGTCATGTCACGTATCATAAACATTTCTCGTGAACTACTTACATGTACCTGTATCACTTCATCACATAGCTTTAGCACTAAATTCATCTCTATTGTAAGCTTAACTATTTATCTCGATGAATCACCTGGAAAACCCGAGGACACACAATCATCATCATACACATAAACACGGCGCCAATGCCATATCCCAGATATGGTATTACATGGGGTCACATATCGGTGCTGATGCCATATCCCAGATATGGTCTTATACGATTTTTACATTCGATGCCGATGCCATATCCCAGATATGGTCTTATATGGGATCTCAAATCGGTGCTGAGGCCATGTCCCAGACATGGTCTTATACGGGACCTTACCAATCTCATGTCTCGATGATGATATCCTCTCACTTCTTAAAGTCCAACTGAGACTTCAACATCATAAATTTTTATCATTTTCTTATTCAACGTCATTACTCATTTTCATAGAAATAATATACATCTTCACTAATATCAAACATTTTAAAACTTAATAACTTGATGTTGAATTTATTACACACAAACTTACATCGGTACCAAAATAGGCCAATTCGTCGATCTAGTCCGAAATCTTGCCTTTTCCTCGGTCAAAGTAAATTCCTCGTTCTTCTTAATCTATAATAGCAAATTAGCTCATTTAATTACCACATTAATTAATACATTTCAATAATCATACTTTGGAAAAATTACCATTTTGCCCTTAGACTTTCACAAAATTACAATTTTACCCCTAGGCTCGTAAATCAATTCTAATCAAATTTCTTTCTTTAACGAGCCTAGATGAACATTTATTACTCTTATAGCAACTTCTAATACTCATTATTTCACATAATTACCACCTATTTTACAACCTTTACAAAAAGGTCATTTTTAGGTGTTTTCATGGAAACACCTTTCACAAAAGTTGTTTATTTAACAACTAAGACTCATTTCCTTTCATAAAATTTCAGAAATCAACACTAATGCTCTCATGGAAAAACCTTAGGTTTTCAACCATTTTGCAAAATAGTCCCCACATTAGCTAGCTCAAGCTACAAGGGTCTCAAAACTACAAAAATTATCAAAGAATGACCATTAAAGCACTTACTTGCAAGGAGAAAAGCTCGGCTGAAATTTTTGAGCTCTCAACCCTATTTTGCTACTAATTTTCGGTGGAGAAGAAGAGAGGAAAGATGATATCTTTTCCTTTTCTTTATTTTATTATAAAACATCAATTTAGTCATCAAATCTCTACCAACTTTGACTCATTTTTCAATTATTTGTCCCCTATGGCCGGCCAACCATTATTTAAGGGGATAATTGAACTTTAAAGGCTTCCAATTAATATTCTATGGCTTTTAGACACCTTTAGCTTGTAAAATAGAACTTTCACACTTTATGTGATTTAGTCCTTTTTCACAATTAAGCATGAAATCGCTAAAATTAAAACACCAAAATATTCATGCACCTATATAATCATGCTTTAACTCATTAAATAATATTAAAATAATTTTATTCAACCTCGGATTAGTGGTTCCAAAACCACTATTTCGACTAGCCCCTAAATCAGGCTGTTAGAGGTATACTGACTTGTACCACACGGCCAGTCACACGCCTGTGTTTGAGGCCGTGTGGAGCATACTGACTTCAATTTAATTTCAACACCAGGGGACACACGGCCATCTATCATGACCATGTGTCGCACACGGCTGAGACACATGCCCGTGTCTCTACCTGTAACACCCCAAACCCAGCCCATACGTTTCGACCAGATCTGGCATGTTATGGGTTTGATGTTGAAAACTTAGTTCCTTATCGGTTTTGGAAATAGTAAGTTAATTAGACAATAATTGAATAAATAAGTGACATTTGAAAAAAAAACCTTGTATTATTATTATTTCGTATAATTAAATCTTTGGCATAATTTCATAAGTTGCAAATATTAAAAACTACTTAGTTGAATATAAACTATGGGGCCTTATTACATAAATATTCCCAAAATTAAAAGCTAAATAAAAGAGAACATTGTATTTTAAACGGAGATAAATTTCTTTAAATAAAAGTCTTTATGGCCCCTCGAGTCTGTCTTGGCTCCCATGTCCACGATCTACTGCTCATCTGAAAGAGTAGGGAAAATAAAAGGGTGAGTCACCAAGACTCAGTGTATAAATCCCGAAACACACAACGACCTGAGACCCACAAACACATTATGGGCCTCGGCCCATTCATAATGGCAACAAACATAAATACATGCTAAATGAATAATGGTAAATGATAAATGGCCCAACCCATCCTAAAAGTCCAGCCTCTACACACCAACCCGTACCAACCATCACACCTCGGGGATTTCTATAATCAACCCACCAACCGCTACACACCATATCGACAGTCGTACTGCCTATTTCTATTAATCAGGAATCATTTAAACGTGGCTTGGCCACCGATCACTATGTGACCTAACATTTATATTCGTGGTTTAACCACCGATCACCAAATGACCTATCATGCTCTTCCCCTTCATTATCATAATCCCACCCCATGCATACACACATGAAAAATTGAAAACATCATACCATCTTTGAGAAAATAGGCTTCCATATATCTATCGATGCACAAAGAGAGATTTCTATGGTTACGTACCTGGCATCCTTTGCCTAACCCTTTTCGGGTTTTATTCGACTGTCTACACAGCCTCTTTCTGGCTTTTTAGCCCACAACACATATATATTACAGTTAACTAGTGTGTTAGAGATCTACACACCTGATTACTGCTAGAACGAGACTGTCTAAGTCGACGCTATCCTAGCCAACACAACCGCTATCTGCCTAAGGTGTTGTTCAGAAGCCGGTCCACAACCCGGTGGCTAATCCCGTACTACTAACACTGCTCGCTTCTTAAACTTAGGAATCGAGTTTTCAGATGTAGTCCCCTCCTTTGCCTGATCGACATTTGGTTCCATCAAAAAGGCCTTATTAATCATAACATATGGTTAAGATTGTGATTTCGACATCGAATCTAAGGAGAATCCAAAGAGTATCCCTTACCTTGAAATTTTCGAAAAGTGATATGAGATTCAGGGATTAGTGTTTCCAATTTTTAGATCTAAGAGATCTACTTCAATTCCCGTCGTCGCCCAAAATAAGAACATGGAAAGAGCGGAAACGTTAGACCGAACCTTAATAGCCACCTGGCCTTGATTCCCAAAAACTGAAAGAGAAAGGAATAGATCTGGGGAAATCGGTTCTTACCTTCACAGGGAAATCGGTAACTCCAAGAAGATCCCGGTTTTATGAAGAAATTGGCATAAGAGGAAAATAATGGAAAAGAGAGTGAAGTGAGAGGTTTCGGCTTTTGAAGAAATCAAAAAGAAAAGAAATTGCAGAGAATGACTGAGAGTTTCGACACAGAAAATGAAGAAAGAATAGGGTTCAAATGCCGGAATTGAAGAGATACCCTCTATTTATAGAGAATTTCAGCACTTACCTATCAAAAACCGAAAGTGCCCTTCCTGATAACTAACAATTAAACAAATAGTGGGGGAAATTTCGGCACCCCTATGGCATATTGAAACCGATTTCTTTCCCCCTCCAAGAGATGGAAATTCGGCCAACACTGCACTCAGCAGATAAATCCTATATTTTCTCCTCTATCTTAATCTATTCCCACCTCCTGAAGAAACCTAGATAACACCACCTCTTCCTTCTTTTAACAGCTCATCATCCCCATTATCCATGTCATTTAATCCACCTATTTTATAGCCCTATTGCCGTCCCAACTAGCTTCCCTTTTAAGTGCCGAAAATGGCCCAATTACATGGGCTCCATGCGGCCAAAACTTGGGCCTCTTCAACTATCCATGGTGCCATCTTATAACTCCTTTGCAGCGCCACTTGCTACTGGGCCACAAGCCCACTTGGTAATTTAAACCCTAGATACTATCTTTTAAACACTATAGTGCCCCAACAGAAAATTTGACCAAGGCCTTGACCACATCCCGAGCCTAATTTGGACCCCTAACACTTAAATTAACACATTAAGCATATCCACACAGTAAACGCATAGGCTCATTAATTCAGGATGTTACAGTTCTACCCCCTAAAAAAATTTCAGCCTCGAAATTACCTGATCGGAATAGATGAGGGTATTGTTGCCGCATCACCTCTTCTGGTTCCCAAGTAGCCTCCCCAGAACTGTGATTCCGCCATAGAACCTTAACCAACGGATCCGTCTTTCTCCGCAATACTTTGACATCACGATCCAGGATTTCCACTAGTTCCTCTTCAAAGGATAGATCGGGTCTTACCTCGATTTCTTCCACAGGCACCACATGAGATGGATCCGAATGATATCGTCTCAATATAGAGACATGAAACACGTTATGAATCTGGCTTAGCTCAGAAGGTAGTTCAAGCTGATAGGCTACCGGTCCTACTCATTTCAACACCCGATAAGGTTCGATAAATCTTGGACTTAATTTACCTTTCCGCCCAAACATCAGTACTTTCTTCCATGGCGACACCTTCAAGAACACCTTGTCACCCACTGTAAATTCTATATCCTTACGCTTCAGGTCAGCATAGGACTTCTGTCTATCTGACGCTTCCTTTAGTCGAGCCCGGATTAACTCAACCTTCTCCTCCGTCTTAGTGATTAACTCCGGACCCAAAATCTGACGTTCCCCTAACTTCGTCCAACAGGTAGGAGTACGACACTTCCGCCGTACAATGCTTCATAGGGCACCATCTGAATACTAGATTGGTAGCTATTGTTATAAGCGAACTCCACTAATGGCAAAAATTCTTTCCAACTACCCTTGAAATCCATGACACATCCCCTTAACATGTCCTCTAAGACCTGAATTACCCGCTCAGACTGTCCATCGGTCTAAGGATGGAACGCTGTACTGAAATCCAACTTCGTGCCCAGTGCTTGATGCAACACCTTCCAAAATCGCGACGTGAACCTAGGGTCCCTGTCTGATATGATCGATATTGGTACTCCATGTAACCTTACTACTTCTACTATGTATAGCTTAGCCAATCTCTGCAGAGAGTAATCAACCCGTACTGGTATGAAATGATCAGACTTCGTCAGGCGATCAACAATCACCCAAACCGCATCTTTCTTAGTGGGCGTGAGGGGTAGCCCCCTAACAAAGTCCATGGTGATCCTCTCCCACTTTCACTGTGGAATCTTCACCGGCTGCAACAACCCCGACGGTAACTGATGTTCCGCCTTGACCTGTTGGCAGGTCAAACACCTATTCACAAACTTAGTTACCTCACGCTTTAAATCCGGCCACCAGAACTGTTCCTGCAAATCTCGATACATCTTGCTCCCTCCCGAGTGCATAGCGTATGGACTACCATGTGCCTCTTGCAAAATCCTACGCCTCAACTCAGGGTCCTTTGGCATGCAAACTCTCCCTTGATAACATACCAATCCTTCCTCATTCACATTGAATTCCGTTGGCTCATTACTTGAAATCAACTGCAACTTCTCCTTAAGCAAACCATCGGTCTGCTGCTTCCCCCTAACTTGACTGACCCAAGAGGGTTTCACTTGAAGTTCAGCTAATAGACTTCCATCATCATATAAGCTAAGGTGAGCAAACATTGCTCTCAAGTCAGTTATCACCTTACGGCTTAGAGCATCCGCCACCATATTAGCCTTACCCGGGTGATACTCGATCGAGCAGTCATAATCCTTTAACAACTTGATCCACCTCCTCTGCCTTAGATTCAACTCCTTCTGAGTCAAAAGGTGCTTTAAACTCTTATGATCTGTATAAATGAAAGATTTCTCCCCGTACAAATAATGCCTCCAAATTTTCAAGGCAAACACCACCGCCACCAATTCCAGGTCATGGGTGGGATAATTTGACTCGTGTGGTCTTAATGGCCGATATGCATATGCAACAACCTTTTCATCTTGCATCAACACACATCCTAATCCCGTATGTGAAGCATCACAGTAAATTACGAACTCTTTCTCCGCCTCCAACTGAATCAACACTGGAGCCTCCGTCAAAATCCTCTTTAACTTCTCGAAACTCTCCTACTGCTTATCAGACCAAACAAACGGAACTCTTTTCCGTAGCAACTTAGTTAACGGTGCTACAATCAGAGAAAATCCTTCAACAAATCTTCTGTAGTACCCCGTCAGACCAAGGAAACTCCAAATCTCTGCCACTGACTTAGGCGGCTTCCAATCCAACACCGCTTCAATTTTTCGAGGGTCAACCCGAATCCCCTCTGCTGACACCACGTGGCCTAGGAAAGTAACTTCATTCAGCCAAAACTCACAATTACTGAATTTGGCATACAACTGCTTCTCCATCAGAATCTGCAAAACCACTCGCAGATGAGCATCATGCTCCTCCTCCGACTTTGAATAAACCAAGATATCATCTATAAACACCACGACACACCGATCTAGGTAGGGTTGCAACACTCGGTTCATCATGTCCATGAACGCTGCTGGTGCGTTGGTCAATCCAAAAGGCATCACCATAAATTCGTAATGACCATAGCGAGTCTTAAAAGCCGTCTTATGAATATCCGCCTCCTTCATCTTAAGCTGATGGTACCCTGACCTCAGATCTATCTTCGAAAAGACTGAGGCCCCCTTCAACAGATCGAACAAATCGTTGATCCTCGGCAACGGGTATTTATTCTTGATGGTCAACTTATTCAGCTAACGATAGTCAATGCACATACGCATTGATCCATCCTTCTTAACAAATAACACCGGCGCTCCCTAAGGTGACACACTTGGTCGAATAAACCCTCTATCCAGCAACTCCTGAATCTACGCTTTCAATTCCACCAACTCCTTCGGCGCCATTCTATATGGAGCAGTGGATACTGGCGCTGTTCCCGGAAGAAAATCGATTCCAAACTCCACTTCACAATCCGGGGGTAATCCCGGAAGCTCTTCTGGGAAAACATCAAGAAATTCCTTCATTGTCCTGACGTCTCCAACAGTTAATTCCTTGGCTTCCAGAGCCCGAACAAACATCAGAATCACCTCGTACCATTTCCTTACCATCCTTTCTGCTCTTAAAGCAGACACCACAATCGACAAACCATCCCCCCTTTCTCTTATCACCAGCACTTCGTCACCCTCAGGGGTCTTTAACACCATACGCTTGGCTGCACAATCCAAGTTCGCTTGATACCTCACTAGCCAATCCATGCCTAAAATTAAATCGAATTCCCCGAACGGTAATTCCATCAGATCCGCTAGGAAAGTTATTCCCTGAACTTCTAAAGGTACCTCCCGATAGAGTTTATCCACTACTACAGATTGTCCTAACGGGCTAATTACAGTCATTGCCCTAGGGGTAATCTCAGATTCTAACCTTAAAGTTCCAGATACACTACTAGCTACATACGAATGTGTCGGCCCAATGTCAATCAAGGCAGTGTATGGCAAGCCAAAAATAAAAAACGTACCGGTTAAGACATCCGGTGCGTCAGCCTCCTCTCGACGTCTAGCGGCGTAAACTAACCCCGGTTGTCTCGCCTCGGTGTTTCCTGCCCCCTGCCTGAAGCTCCACGACCCCGACCAACACCATTACCTCCTCTGGCTGGACCACGACCTCTCTGTGGCTGCTGACCTCCTCTGCATGGCTGAGCATTCTCCAGACCTGTGAGCCCCTCACTGCCCCATTACTGCAGATAGTTTCTAACTTGGTGGTCCGTAGATCCACACCTAAAGCACTTCCCACTTCCCGCTCAGCACTCACCCACATAGAATTTACCACATCGAGCACACTTTTGTGTCTGGTTCGCAGCCGCAGGTCTCTCCTCCCGTTTCGGCCTATCTGACCTAAGTCTCTTCTGATTACGCCCGGCTGACTCTGACGGTCCAACATTCCTCTTATTCCTACTCCTATCTCTATCCCGATTCAGTTTCTCGATCCGCTTTACCTCCTCGGCTATCTTAGCTTTTTCCACTAGGACAACAAATTCCCTCTCCCGCTATGGGGCTATCAAAACATGCAAATCATTCCTCAGACCATCTTCGAACTGGACGCAGCGTTCATGTTCTGTAGCCACAATCCCTCGGGCATATCGGCTAAGGAGTAAGAATTCAGCTTCATACGCAGCCACTGACCTACTCCCTTGAACTAGATTCAGAAATGCTCTGCGCTGCGCATCCACATAACTTGATCCAATGTACTTACTCTTAAATGCCATTTTGAAGAGATCCCAGGTGATACGGTCAGCCACTGTACCATCCTTAACCGTAAGCCACCATTGATATGCTTCATCTCGCAGGAGAGATACAACCCTTATAACTTCTCCTCCTCCGTGAAATCTAAATTATCCATTATGTGTTCCACCGCCTCCAACCAATACTCAGCTGAACTCGGGGCTATACCATAAATTCCACTAAACACTTCTACTCTATTGGCTCTAAGTCGCTCCGGCACAGATTTCCGGGCTCCTATGCCCATGCCTACCCCAACAACCCTCTCTAAAGCCCTTAACATTGCCTAAGACACCGCATCATCTCCGACCGTCTGATCCTGAATTTCGGCCTCCGCACCTGGTGGAACTGGCATCTCATTTCCTTACCCATGGTCAGATCCTACTGGTCCTGACACGGCCATTCTACCCCTACCACGGCCACGTGCAGGACGTCCATGACCCCTTGTACTCATTCTACCGATTTGCGTTTATCTGATTAGAAATTTTATGAATTATTAATTTCTTCCACCAATTTACCACGAACAATCTTATGAAAAGTAGTTTTTAAGAGTAGTTCTTTCGAATTCGAACCTATCTACAGTTTCAGTCTCAAGTTTATATCTCCTAGTTCTAGGAACCACATATATTCAACCATCATACGTCAACATACAAGTTGCATCCAAAAATCCACCTTTATCACAAAAGGGTATTTTCGCCATTTCACTACCCAGGGGTATTTCCGTAGTTTTGCCCTACAGGGTATTTTCCAAAATAAAGTATCTTGGTGATTTTCTTTGAATTAGAGGTACTTTGGTACATTTTTTTTCATAAAGCAAAGGTATTTTGGAAAACAAGTGTTTTTTTAAAACGAGGGTATTTTGGTAATTTCCTCAAAATGAGGTATCTTGGTTTTTTTTCGAAACATGGGTACTTTGGAAAATTTAATTTTGCAAATCGGGTTACTCTTGTAAATCTAGGGGTTTTCGGGTAAATTTGCGAAACATGGGTATTTTATAAAATCAAGGTTGTGTTGGAAATTTTCACAAACCAAGGGTATTTTGGAAATTTTGCCAACCGGAGTGTTTCGGTAATTCCACAAGTTTTGGTAGTTTTACAATTCTAGGGTATTCTGGGAAATTTTCACAAATCAAGGGTATTTTGGAAATCTTACAAAACTTGGGGGTATTTTGGTTGTGAAATAGGGTGGCTGGTCCCTTTCGGGTTTTAATTATAGATTTTGGCCCGTCAACAAATCCTCGTGGCTAAGGTGAACAGTCACTACGCACCAGGTAGTATTCCAGCGAAGAGGAGGTGAGTCACTAGGACTGCTTAAATACCAAGCTCTCCCTGAATCTAATCCTAGACATGCGTATGCCTATTGCCACACCCTAACCCAGCGATTTGTTCACGGGTTCGTTTGGATAGATTAAGTCTTATGAATTTAAAGAGTTGTTTAAACTAAGCCTAAAGTCCATCAATGCCTAACATACTAGTCTATGTCCATCAAGCCCATCAAGCCCAGTCATGCATATCATATCTAAAAGTTAGAATACTTACCTGCGTGGATCGGGTGCCGGTAGACTCGAAGACCATATCTTCTTCCAGAATTTTTTCCAAATTCACACCAACTTTACAAAACATTACTAGGCCCATTTCACAGCCCGAGTTTTGAACTGGGCTCTGATACCAAAATGTAAGACCCCAAAGCCGGCCCATACGTTTCGACCAGATCAGGCATGTTACGGGTTTGATGTTGAAAACATAGTTCCTTATTGATTTTGGAAATTGTAAGTTAATTAGACAATAATTGAATAAATAAGTGACATTTGAAAAAAAACCTTGTATTATTATTATTTTGTATAATTAAACCTTTACCATAATTTCATAAGTTGCAAATATTAAAAACTACTTAGTTGAATATAAACTATGGGGCCTTATTACATAAATATTCCCAAAATTAAAAACTAAATAAAAGAGAACATTGTATTTTAAACGGAGATAAATTTCTTTAAATAAAAGTCCTTATGGCCCCTCGAGTCTGTCTTGGCTCCCATGTCCACGATCTATTGCTCATCTGAAAGAGTAGGGAAAATAAAAGGGTGAGTCACCAAGACTCAGTGTATAAATCCCGAAACACACAACGACCTGAGACCCACAAACACATTATGGGCCTCGGCCCATTCATAATGGCAACAAACATAAATACATGCTAAATGAATAATGGTAAATGATAAATGGCCCAACCCATCCTAAAAGTCCAGCCTCTACACACCAACTCGTACCAACCATCACACCTCGGGGATTTCTACAATTAACCCACCAACCGCTACACACCATATCGACAGCCGTACTGCCTATTCCTATTAATCAGGAATCATTTAAACGTGGCTTGGCCACCGATCACTATGTGACCTAACATTTATATTCGTGGTTTAACCACCGATCACCAAGTGACCTATCATGATCTTCCCCTTCATTATCATAATCCCACCCCATGCATACACACATGAAAAATTGAAAACATCATACCATCTTTGAGAAAATAGGCTTCTATATATATATCGATACACAAAGAGAGATTTCTATGGTTACGTACCTGGCATCCTTTACCTAACCCTTTTCGGGTTTTATTCGACTGTCTACACAGCCTCTTTCCGGCTTTTTAGCCCATAACACATATATATTACAGTTAACTAGTGTGTTAGAGATCTACACACCTGATTACTGTTAGAACGAGACTCTCTAAGTCGACGCTATCTGTAACCATCACAACCGCTATCTGCCTAAGGTCTTGTCCAGAAGTCGGTCCACAACCCGGTGGCCAATCCCGTGCTGCTGACACTGCTCGCTTCTTAAACTTAGGAATCAGGTTTTCAGATCTAGTCCCCTCCTTTGCCTTATCGACATTTGATTCCATCAAAAAGGTATTATTAATCATAACATATGGTTAAGATTGTGATTTCGACATCGAATCTAAGGAAAATCCAAAGAGAATCCCTTACCTTGAAATTCTCGAAAAATGATATGAGATTCAGGGACTAGTGTTTTCAGCTTTTAGATCTAAGAGATCTACTTCAATTCCCGCCGTCGCCCAAAATAAGAACATGAAAAGAGTGGAAACGTTAGACCGAACCTTAATAGCCACCTGGCCTTGATTCTCAAAAACCGAAAGAGAAAGGAATAGATCTGAGGAAATTGGTTCTTACCTTCACAGGGAAATTGACAACTCCAAGAAGATCCCGGTTTTATGAAGAAATCGGCACAAGAGGAAAAGAATGGAAAAGAGAGTGAAGTGAGAGGTTTCAGTTTTTGAAGAAATCAAAGAGAAAAGAAATTGCAGAGAATGACTGAGAGTTTCGGCACAGAGAATGAAGAAAAGAATAGGGTTCAAATGCCGGAATTGAAGAGATACCCCCTATTTATAGAGAATTTCGGCACTTACCTATCAAAAATCGAAAGTGCCCTTCCTGATAACTAACAATTAAACAAATAGTGGGGGAAATTTCGGCACCCCTATGTCATATTGAAACCGATTTCTTTCCCCCTCCAAGAGATGGAAATTCGGCCAACACTGCACTCAGCAGATAAATCCTATCTTTTGTCCTCTATCTTAATCTATTCGCACCTCCTGAAGAAACCTAGATAACACCACCTCTTCCTTCTTTTAACAGCTCATCATCCCCATTATCCATGTCATTTAATCCACCTATTTTCTAGCCCTATTGTCGTCCTAACTAGCTTCCCTTTTAAGTGCCAAAAATGGCCCAATTACATGGGCTCCATGCGGCCAAAACTTGGGCCTCTTCAATTGTCCATGGCGCCATCTTATAACTCCTTTGCAGCGCCACTTGCTACTGGGCCACAAGCCCACTTGGTAATTTAAACCCCAGATACTATCTTTTAAACCCTATAGTGCCCCAACAGAAAATTTAACCAAGGCCTTGACCATATCCTGAGCCAATTTGGACCCCTGACACTTAAATTAACACATTAAGCATATCCACACACTAAACGCATAGGCCCATTAATTCAGGATGTTACAATACCCGTGTGGACAAGAATAGGCCAATGCAAGGCCAATTTTGTGACCCTTTCTCATGCTCACCTAAACAACCAAAATAATACCATTTCAACACATTTATCGGCAACCAAAACATGATATTTCATTTACAAATCATGCCATTTAAAAACCATCCATTTCACTACTCAAATCATAATCCAAAACATAGTAAAACAATATGCCATTACCATATCTTCTCTATGCATTTTTCTCATCATCTTATCAACTAATTCATGTCATAAAACATACCAAATCATCATCTTAAAATGAAGCCACAACATACCATTTTATCATTAACCATACCAAACATGCCAAAACACAATGTCATATATACATCACATATCACTTACCAAATTCATAAATTAAGCCAACTCAAATGGCCAAATACACACCCACATTTACATCATTTATGAGCCAAATCTCATGGCTAATATCATAACTCAAAACATAACATCTTAACACTAGCCTATACATGCCATATACCATATTTACATAACATCAAAAGTACCAACAAGTGCTCGATAGTGTGACGATGTTCCTGATGATCCCTGAATTCGAGCTAGCTTCAGTTATCTATAAAACAGGGAAAAAACACACAAAGTAAGCTTTAAAAGCTTATTAAGCCATATACAAATAAAATTACCACATGAATCAACACCATTTTCATTAATAGGCAAATTATGAATAAGCATATAAAAGCTCACAAACCTTTCCCATTGAACACATATTCAAAATCATAAGTGAATTCATCAAATACTTCCCTTTTCAATACTCGTATGAATCTCATACGTACCTGAGTCACTTAACTCATTCACACACTAATTCTCGACTAGACTTTGCCTGTTGAACCATTTGGAATCATTAAGGATACTCGGAAATCACATATAACTCGTACTATGCCATATCCCAGATATGGTCTTACATGTTATCACATATTGATGCCACTGTCCCAGACAGGGTCTTATATGAAATCATATAACGATGCCAGTGTCCCAAAAATGGTCTTACATGTAATCACATCTCGATAATCCTAATGTCATTGCATTCGTATCCTATACTATTCCTAAGGTTCGTACAGGACTTTCAAATATTGTAACCCTATCGATTCTTGCTCGTATTTGATCATTCAACATTCACAATAGTTCAATGACAATTAAACATATATAATTCAATTTAGTCCCTATTTCATAAATACACAAAATTCACACAATTTAATTCAAATACATGCTAGCCAAATTTTCCTAATGTACATATTAGCTCATATTTACCATTTATTCACATTTAACCCCTTAATTTACACATTTCACAATATAATTCCTATTTGACATTTTTTTATCAAAAATCACTTTACAAAATATTAAAATCTATCATCAAGTTTTCATATTTTATCATCAAACATCCAAAATCTCAAATAATCATCAATGGCACTTCACAAACCCATGAACAAATTCAAAAATTAAGGCACGAGCTAGCTAGTACTAGATGCAACGATCACAAAAACATAAAAATCATTGAAAATCGAGCTAAAACGGACTTACATGCTTGAACAACAATGACCGAACATTTAATGCTTCCAAAACCCTTATTTTCTTTCTTATTTCAGTTGAAGAAGATGGCAATTAAGCATAAAATTGTTTTTATTTTATTTAATATAACTTAATTCACTAATTACCATTTTATCCTTTAGTTAAAACATTATAAATCACATAATTTAAGGTCATTTATGTCCATCTTCACTATCAATGGTTTAATAACATTATAAGGACCTCCAGATTTAAATTTCATAGCTAAATAGTGCCTTTAACAAATAGAATGCAACTTTTGCATTTTACGCGATTTAGTCCTTTTATCAAATTTAGCATTCAATCACTAAAATTAACTCATGAAAATTTCACATATTCATGATTTCATGCTCTAAACACATAAAATAATATTAAAATAATTTTTTGACCTCAAATTTGTGGTTCCGAAACCACTGTTTCAATTTAGCTAAAACTGGGCTGTTACACTACATGGTCGTGTGTCAATTGTAAATTCATAGTGTTTTAAGTCAGTGAGTTACATGGTCTGACACATAGCCATGTGTGGCAAGTTAGAGAGTTACAAGGCCTGGTTCACGGCTTGTGACACGACCGTGTGTCAATTGTAAATTCATAGCGTTTTAAGTCAGTGAGTTACATGGTCTGGCACACAGCCATGTCTGGCAAGTTAGAGAGTTGCAAGGCCTGGTACGCGACTTGTGACATGGTCGTGTATCCTCGGTTCGATTGTTACATAGCCTGGCCACAATGTCTTGTGACCCCTGTTTTCACATTTTTGCAACTTTTTCTTAAAACCCCTATTTTGTTTCAAACTAGTCTCGATTTTTTTCTAAACTAATTTTTAGTCCTCGAAGGTTCGACTTAAAGCCCAATTGTATATTTTTTGTTGGTTTTAAATGAGTTTTCGTTATTTACTAATGAATGACATCAATGGTAAATGTTTTGTTATAAATTGTTTGGAATTGCTTGGTAATACTCTGTAACCCTAATTCGGCAAAAAAGATATGTTAGGGGTGTTACATTCAGTGGTATGAGAGCTACAGTTTAGTCAATTCAAGGACTAACGTAGCGGAGTAGAGTTTAGTATATACATGCTACATATACCCTGTGATTGTGTGAATCTTTTGATCCGCTCTAATATTGTATTTTCTTTTTGATTCAAGATGTCAGCTGAGTCAAACCAAGCTGTATTTAATGAAGCTGAAAGTAACGTTTAAGCTTCGAATCCTGAAGCAAGTAATAGTGCATCTATTCCACAGTCCTTTTGTAACAGTCCATTTTTAGTGAAATCGAAACAGTGGTTTTGGGAGAACAAATCTGATGAGTAAATTATTATTTTATTATTTTGATGTTTACAGTATCCTAAAAAGGTCGTATAAAAATATCATTGATAAATTTTGACATTTGCATGATTAATTAAGTGGAAAGCACTAAATCGTAAAAAGTATAAAAGTAGAGTTCTATTAGTTAATAGTGTCAAATAGCTATGGAACTTTAAAGTGAAAGGACTTAGATGGTAAATTGACCATTTGAATGGTTAGTGGATATTTATGGATTGGTTTTTTTGAAAATATGAATATTTTTAAAAGACAATATGGTAAATAAGTAATTAAAGTTTAAATTAATTAAACCAAAAGAATCATCTTCTTCATTTCATAAAAAGTCAACTGAAAATCACCATTAGAGAAGGGTTTGATATTCAGACAAGCTTTCCTATTGCATGTAAGTGGTTTTTGATTTTGTTTTTATTTTTTTTTAAGTTTTCGGGATCGTTGTAGCTTAATCTAGCTAGCCCGGGGACTAATGTGCAGAATTGTTAAAGGTTTAAGGTTTTCCATGAGCATGTTTGCATGTTTTTTGAAATTTAATGAAAGATTATGAGTCCTTGTTGTTAAATAAATATGTTTTGTAAAGGGATTTTTGATGAAATTATCATTTAGGGGCTTATTTGTAAAAGTAGTAAAAAACCATGGTGAAATTGTGAAATGCTGATTTGTATGAGGTTGTATAGGTCCCTAGTGAATTCAACTAGCATGAAATATGGATGAAATTACATAAATTTCAATTTATGAGCTTAAGGAATAAGTTGTAAAGAAGTTAAAATATTAGGGGCAAAAGTGTAATTTTTCAAAAATATGAATTTTGGACTGAATTGAATAGTATAAGTATTAAATGGAGGGAATTTGCTTATTTAGATCAAGACAAATCTCGTACAGATCTAGATCAAGGAAAAGCTAAACCCTCGGATTAGTTGATCTTGTTTTGACATCTTTGTAATCTAGGTAAGTTCGTATGTTTAAATAACGGCTGAAGTTATTTTGATTCATATGTCATTGTGCTATTTATCATGTAAATAAATGTTGAAATCCAACGATATTAAGATGATTAATGAGCCCCGTTTGAACCTTAGGAATTTGTAGGATACAAATGACATGTCATTAAGGTTACCATGTTTTGAGTGCTGGTCCTGAATGTCCTACCGATGGCTGAGTTTCGGCACATATTGCAGATACTCAACAAATTTTGCCAGTATCATAGTGTAGCTTACATTCCAACCGTCTGCTTGTGTGAGAAGACCCATTTAATTACTCGACTGAGCAACGATGTAAAGGAAAGGAAAAGTTATATGTTTAGCACACTTTGTGTGAGCTTTCTCGCATATCCGATGTTATTCTAAATGGTTCAACGAGCATGAAAAGTAAAGGAATGGTAAGTATCCAAATGACTTATGTCATGAATCTATGAAAAGGATTGAAAAGGAAATTTTCAATAAAAGTATACTTATGTTCATGAAGTTGATGGTTTCAAATGAAATTGTTATTGTATAATGATTTATCTTATGATAGTTCAAGTGAATTATGAGTTGATTCACTAACATATGTTGTTGATGATGCTTAGGCTTGTGCCAAGCTTGTGGTTGGATTATATCATGCTTAAATTTTAATGTTATGCATTGAAATGGTAAATTATGTTCATATTTTACAAACTTACTAAGGCTTATATGCTTACGTAGCTTTCTTTCCCATGTTTCGTAGATATCGAAAGCTTGATCAGTTTGGAAGCTCGTTGGAGATCTATCACACTATCCAACAAATATATCTATAGTTTTGATGTTTTGACCAAGGATATAATGGCATTTATAGGTGGACTTGTGTTTGATGTTAGTTGATAAGTTTGGCTTGTATTTATTGTTTTGGTTGGTATAATTTTGGTGCTTTTGGCATCTTGTTGTTTTGTGTTATCATGGTTAAGTTGGTTCATGTTTCAATAGCCAATTTGGTATGTGATGGAGTTGTCGCAATGTGGTCAAGTATGGTATGTTTTATGATGGAAATGAACTAGATGTGAATGGTTGAAATATGACCAAACATGCATATGTTTAAGTATGTTTGATTGACTATAATTGAGGTGCCTTATTGGCATATTGGTTGGATGAATTTATGGTCTATGATTGGTTGTTTCATGCATGAGTTGGTATGTTATTAATGCCATGAATTTGGGTACAAATTGCTTGTAGGTACATGTTTGAAAAGGGTGACGGAAATGGCTTGATGTTGGCCAATTGCATGTCCACACGGCCTAAGACACGGGCGTGTGTCTCAGCCGTGTGTGATAGTCGACCATGCGACATGACCGTGTATCCCTTGTAGGTTTCAAAGGTTACAAGTCAAACAGTTACACAACCTAGCATATGGTGTAACAGCCCGGTTTAGACCCTAGACAGAATAGTGGTTTCGGGACCACAAATCTAAGGTCAGAAAAATATTTTAATATTATTTTCTGTGTCTGAAGTATATGATTAAGCATGTGTGAAAGTTTCGTTAATTAATTTTTTTGTTTATGTGCTTAATTAGAGAAAAGGATTAAAATGCATTAAATGCAAAATTAGCATGCTTTATGTGAAAGTATCTATTTTTTGTGGCTGGTATTATATGGAGTCCTTATGTTGTTATTAAACCGAGGGAAATTTGGATTGAAAAAAATGCCATATGTTAGTGGAAATCAAAAGAAAATAAAAAGGCTAATGTGGTAAAATTTTAATTAAGCTAAATTAAATAAAACAAAGATGTAATAATGGCCATTTATCATCATCCTCTACCGAAAATATCAAGAAAAGAAAAGAAGAAGAATAAGTTAGGGTTCGGCACATTTTTTGAGTTAGATTGAGGTATGTTTTGACTCGGTTTTTGATAATTTCTACGTTTTCGTAATCGTTCCTTCGTGCTCTAGCTAACCCATGTCTTAATTTTGTGAATTGATAATGTTTTTGAAATGTGCCATTGATGAACATATGAGTTCTTGAATGTTTGATGGTGAAAAATGAAAGATATGTGTTTGATTAATATAGTTTGTCTTTAAAGTTTTGATGAATTTGTGTAATTTGGGCTAAATTGAGAAAAATATAAATTTAGGGACTAAAATGTGAAATAAATGAAATGTGTGGGCTTGTATGAACACAAGGAAAATTTGGCTAGGCTTATGTGAAAAGAAATTATTTGAATTTGATGATATTGTGAAATAGGGACTAAAATGTCGAAATGTGAAAATGTGAGGGCTATTTTGTAAAATGCCTTAAATATGTGTGTTTGAATTAAATTGAATGAATTGGTGATTGAATGAGTTAACTTTGAATATGTATAAACCAAGAAAGGAGAAGTTCGGATCGAGATCGAGGCAAGGACAAAGTGCTCGATTAATCGATCGTTTTGCTGTTTCGACGTCCGAGGTAAGTTCAGACATAATACGTGAGTTTAATTATGATTAATGGTATAAAATGAATGAGATGATATTATTGAATTGTAAATGCTATGTGAGGAATTGAGTTATGTTGCACTAAGTGTGCGTATTTGAAAATGTGACTGAGATGATTAGTACTGTGTGTGCGAAATAACAGAAGCTTCGGCTTCATGATTGGCACTGTGTGTGCGATACCGAATTACGTTCGATTTTGTATTGAGGCACTAAGTGTGCAATGTTATTTAAGCTTCAGCTATGGATTGAGGCACTAACTGTGTGATGTTAATTTAGTTTCGACTATAAATTGGGCACTAAATGTGCGATTAAACCTAATGAATAATTAAGGTTGAATCGAAATGCAACATCAAGCATAAATTAGCTTGGATGGTGAGTAACTATGTGTTGGCTAAGGTATGTATTGAACCTTTGTGGTTGATGAGATTATGTATGATTCCATGAATGGTGGAGTAAGATTATTGACCATGAATAATATGGTATAAACATTTGAGAATTGATCTATATGATGAGTTATTATTGTATATTTGTATTTGAGAGATTAAATTGAATGTATTATGTTACGAACTTACTAAGCTTTAGAAAGCTTACTGTGTGATTTGTTTCTCTCCTTTGCAGTGTCAGTAAAGCTAGCTCAGATCCGGGGATCGTCAGCATCTCTATCACACTATTAGCAACCGATTCTGGTACTTTTGAAAGATGTATATAGTTGGTATATGGCATGTATAGGCTAGAAGTTATGGCATGTTTTGAATGCTTAATCCTTGCCAAGTGATTTGGCTTGGAAGCTGAATGATGTTGAACTTATGATTGAACTATGAATATGGTATATTTCATGCTTATGTGGTTGATGAAAGATGTGGTTTGAAAATGATTTATAGCATGTATTACATAATGCTTAATATATATATGTTTAGAGATGTACATTTGTTACTTTGAATGGACTTATTTGTGATGATATTGGGTATGGAAGTAGATGGTATTGTTGGTGATTAATTGGTGCACAAAATGGTATGTTTGAATGCATTTAGAAGCATGAATTAGTATTAACTTGGAGCTTGGGGGTGATTCAAGGTGTGGGAGGCAAGTTTGGCCTTGAAAATGGCCTATAACTGCCCACACGGTTGAGCACACGGGCATACGGCTCGACCGTGTCCCTAGTGGTTGAAATTCAAAACAAGTCAGGATCGACCACAGGCTGAACACACGGGCGTGTGACTGGCCGTGTGGTAAAGTCAGTAGTGACCACAGGTGAGGTACACGGGCGTGTCCACGGCCGTGTGGACAAGTTAGTATGTATGCCCTGTTTTGACACAACTTAGACACATGGGCGTGTCGAGGCCGTGGGAGGCACACGGCCTACCCACATAGGCGTGTGACCCTTGTAGTTTTGAAAAATCTTTAAATTTCTGAAAATTTTCGTGAGTGTTTGGTTTAGTCTCGATATCTTTCTAACACGTGTTTAAGGTCTTGTAGACCTCGATAAGGGACTATATGTTCGTATTTGCATATGATTGATTGGTGATTGACTTTGTGTTGATTAAATGGATGTGAAATGTTCTGATTGTTCAATAATGCCTTTTAACCCTATTCCGGCGACAGTTTTGAGTTAGGGGTGTTACATATGGCCTAGCACACGGTCATGTGAGGCAATTTTAAGTGTTACACGGCCTGTCACACAAGCATGTGGCTTGGCCATGTAGCCCAACTCAGAGAGTTACACGTGAACAGGCACGGGCTGGGACACAGCCGTGTGTCCTTATTTTAATTGTTACATGGCTTGAGACACGGGCGTGTATCTCAGCCGTGTGAGTCACACGACCGTGTGACCCCTGCAGTTTAATTTTTCCAACTGGTTTAGTCCTGAACCGTTTCTAAAGTGTTTCTAGGGCCTCAAAAGCTCGATTAAGGGACGTTATGCATGTATATCAATAGTTTATATTATGTTTATGTTTAGATCTAAAATGTATGTTTTAAAGTTACGTTTTTATGGTAACACTTTGTAACCCTATTCTAGGGATGGATATAGGTTAGAGGTATTACATTATGTGATATCAGAGCTATGGTTTAGTCAATTCTTGGACTAAACGTAGCGTGTACTAGTCTAGAAATACATGCCATTACATAACTTGTGATAGTGTGATAATGTCATCCAACCAAGCTGAGTCCGATAAGGTTGAAAGTTACGCACAAGCCTCCGCTCACAGAGCAACGTCGAGTGGTAGTAGGCTCTATCTAAGGGCCAGGGAGGAGAGGCTAAGGAAGCCTTCTTTTAGATGATGAATGAATGGTTTAAAGAGTTCGTACAAACAAACCCTATAGCTCAACGACCTCCACCCCCACATGTTCCCTAACTGGTCCCTATAGTTTCTCAAGGTTTGGAACCAATACGAGTTAGCAAGTCTCCAGTTGATAAAATCTGTAAATATGGCACTGGAAAGTACTTCCCATTTGACTTGCTGACAGACTAAACATCTTGAAACAAAATCAAAGATATTCCGTTTCATACCAAGCCACCAATAAAACTGTTTCAAATCACTATACATTTTCGTACTTCCCAGATGAACAGACAAATAACTATTATGAGCTTCACTCAAAATCATCTGAATTAACTTTGGATTTCTCGAAACACAAATCCGATCTCAGAATCTCAGACAATCATCATTATCAATTCAAAATTCTGAATCTGAATTCAAATCATACAAAACTCATTTCGGTAGCATTTCACTGTCAACTTTTTGAGCATCACAAATCTGTTGTAAAAACAATGGTCTTGCTTTCAATTCGGCTAAAACTGAATCATCATCACACAAATCTATCTGAGTACTCATTGCTCGTAAAGTGAATAAATACTTTCGACTCAAAGCGTTAGCAACAATATTAGCTTTTCCTGGATGATAGTCAATTACTATTTCATAGTCTTTTAGCAATTCTAACCATCTCCGTTGTCGCAAATTCAATTCTTTCTGAGTCATCAAATATTTCAAGCTCTTATGATCAGTATAAATGTGACACTTCTCACCAAAAAAATAGTGCTTCAATGCAAATACAATAGCTGCTAATTCAAGATCGTGCATCGGGTAGTTCTTTTCATGCGGTTTTAACTGTCTCGAAGCATAGGCTATAACTTTGCCTTCTTGCATCAACACACAACCTAAACCATTCAACGATGCATCACTGTAAACTATGAATTCCTTACCCGATTCAGGTTTAACTAACATTGGTGCCTCTGTCAACAATGCTTTCAACTGTTCAAAACTCTGCTGACACTTTTCTAACCACTCAAATTTAACATCTTTCAGTAGTAATTTTGTCAACGGAGTTGCAATCATCGAGAAATCTTTCACAAAACTTCTATAATATCCTGCTAGTCCCAGAAAACTACGGACTTCAGACACATTTCTTGGAGGTTTCCAATCTAAAATTGCTGAGATCTTACCCGGATCAACTCGTAACCCCGCAGCTGATACTATTTGTCCCAGAAAACCAACCTCGCGCAACAAAAACTCACATTTACTAAACTTTGCATACAATTGCTTATCTCGCAGGGTCTGTAACACGATTCTCAAATGCTCGGTATGTTGCATCTCATCACAAGAATAAATCAAAATATCATCAATAAACATAACGAAAAATCGATCCAAATACGGTCTGAATATCCGATTCATCAAATCCATAAATACTGCAGGAGCATTTGTTAGTCAGAAGGGCATAACTAAAAATTCATAATGTCTGTACCTCGTTCTGAAAGCAGTTTTCTGCACATCTGATTCTTTGACTCTCAACTGATAATATCCCGATCTCAAATCTATCTTTGAAAACATTGTAGCCCCTTTTAACTGATCAAACAAATCATCTATTCGCAGTAGAGGGTACTTATTCTTTATTGTCACTTTGTTCAGTTGTCGGTAGTCAATGCAAATCCTCATAGTACCATCTTTCTTTTTTACAAACAACACAGGAGCACCCCAAAGCGAGAAACTTGGTCGTGCAAAACCTCTGTCTGTCAACTCTTGCAACTGAGATTTCAATTCTTTCAATTCTGTTGTAGCCATTCTATACGGAGCTATTGAGATAGGGGTCGTCCCCGACACTAACTCAATGCCAAACTCAATTTCTCGTATTGGAGGTAATCCTAGTAATTCTTCAGGAAACACATCAGAGAACTCACAAACCACAGACACATATTCAACTTTCTTTTTTGTCACTTTCGTATCAATTATATGCAAGAAAAGCTTCACACCCCTTTTTCACATAATTCAAAGCTTTCATCG
Source organism: Gossypium australe (assembly GCA_005393395.2). Classification (NCBI taxonomy): domain Eukaryota; kingdom Viridiplantae; phylum Streptophyta; class Magnoliopsida; order Malvales; family Malvaceae; genus Gossypium; species Gossypium australe. The sequence continues at coordinate 74,107,541 of CM016616.1, forward strand.
AAGATATTACAGTCGGTAGCCCATTCAAATCGTTGGATTCAATTCGAACTATCTCGCCATTCTGACTTCTCAAATCAATAGTCTTTCGTTTGCAATTCACAATAGTATTATCCAAAGTTAGCCAATCCATACCCAAAATTATATCAAATTAATCAAAGGGTAGTAGCATCAGATTAGCCAGAAAACAAATATCTCAAAACATCAATGGACAATTCTTGCACACTTTGTCAACCAGAACATACTTACCTAAGGGGTTCGATACTTTAATTACAAACTCAGTAAACTCAACAGGCAGAGTCTTACTAGATACTAAGTTCACACACACATATGAATGAGTAGATCCTGGATCTATCAATGCAATCACATCAGTATCAAAAAGAGTAAAAGTACCAGTAATGACGTCTGGAGATGACGCTTCTTCTCGAGCGTGAATAGCGTAGGCTTTGGCAGGTGCTCTCGCCTCAGATCTTACAGTTGTACTCGTTGTTTCTCTCTGACTACCACTCACATTTCCTATGTTTCTGGGCGGTCTACCCCTACCGTAACTCTAATACCAATAAAATGTAACACCCATAACTCGTATCCATCTCCGGACTAGGGTTACGAGGTATTACCGGTCAAATCATAACATTTATACTATCATGGCTCACACATCAACACATCATATAATCATTAGCACAAAATCCCTTTAGTAGGTCTACAAGACCTTAAACATGCTTTAAAGAGGGTTCGAGACTAAACTGATCACATACAAAAACTTTACAAATTTAGAATTTTTTTTTCTAAAACAGGACACACGCCCGTGTGGATAGACTGTGTGTCTTACACGGCCATGTCTTAAACCATGCTTTACCCCGTGTGCAACACTAAATAGGATCACACGGCCTGTCACACGCCCGTGTGTCTGGCCCGTGTGCAAGTCTGGCTTACTACAAAAATGGTCAGTGAAGAACACAGTTGGGACACGCGCCCGTGTGCTCACCCGTGTGGGCAATTATAGGCCATTTGCAAGGCCACTTTGCCATCCATTTTGGGTCATTCCTAAATGCTCAATTTCAACATCAATAATATACATTTCAATCACCATTCTCAACTACCAAATCAAGTATGAAATGTACCATTTCAAAATCACCAAAGCATACCTTAATGACCATTCACACAATACCATATTTACACATTACTTACACCATTATCACAAAACAAAATATGTACCAAAATCATTTCACAACCATATTACCCTATACATGCCATATACCATATATAAAACTTCCAAAAAGGTACCAAAATAGATGTCCGATAGTGTGATTGAGTCACTGACGATCCCCGGATTCGAGCTAGCTTTAATGACACTGTAAAACAGAGAAAGACTTCACACGGTAAGCTTTAAAGCTTAGTAAGTTCGTAATATAACACAATTAACTCAACAAATTAGGTTCAATAAACAAAATTGACTATCACTTGATTCAATTCACATCACTACTTAGTCTCACCCACTGCTATTACTCACTTTCATTCCATATCTATATATTCAAGTACAAGTATTTTTAATGCTACTCAAACCATCTTTTTTTTCGTCAATCATTCACATAATCTTCCATTTATCTCATACACAATATCATCAACCACATAGGTTCTGCACATACCTGTACCATCACGTATTTATCTATCACATTTACCACTCAAAGCTCAATGCCATAATTCGTTCAATCATCTTTAAACATTCGATGAACTTGCTAACTCAGTGCCATTTAATTAGCCGAAGCTATAATAGTATCGTACACTTAGTGCCATCACATTAAACCGAAGATGTCTCGGTATCGCACACACAATGCCAACTAATATAGTCGATGCATTTCTTTATCTCGCACACTTAGTGCATTTCATCACAGTAACTATTCTATTTACGCACACTTAGTGCCACATATATTCGAACTCACATTTCACATTATTAACTCAACAACTACATTTCCATTCATTTCATAACAGGTGAAGATTGTTTAAATAATTCGTATTGTACATGAACTTACATCGGATGTAAAAACAACGATACTAGTCGATCAATCGAGCACTTTATTCTTGCCTTGATCTAAGTCCAAATTTCTCCTTTCTTGTTTTATATAATATCAAATTCAACTCATTCAATCACATTTTCATCCAAAAAAATCCATAACAAATAGTTAAAACATTTTACACTTTAGCCACCATAATTCCATATTTTGACATTTTAGTCCTTAGTTCACAATTGCACAAAATACACATAATTTATTCGCACCCAAGCTTGGCCAAATTTCATACTAGTCCCTAGCAACCCATTTTTCACATTTATTTCACATTTTAACCCTTCAAAGTTTCATTTTCACAAATTAGCCCTTAATAACCAATTTCATCAAAAATTCCAAATTCCAAATATGTTTATCATCCATCAAGCTTTCATATTTCACAAACTATCAACACAAAGCTCACATATTCAACAATGGCATAACTCAAAATCATCATTAATTTCATGAATTCAAGCATGGCCTTTATAGAACACAAAGCAACGATCACAAAAACATAAATAAAAATCATCAAAAACGGATCAAAACACATACCTTAATCAAGCCAAATTCTAGCCGAAACCTCCAAAGCTTTAAAATCTATTTATTTTTCTATTTTTTGGTGGAAGATAGATTAACTAAATGAAATTTTGGCTTTGTTTTACTTAATGTACATATATTTAACTAATTACCATTATAACCTTTATAATTTCATATAAAATTCCACTAACTAAAACCTATTTTTGTCCATCCAATATATTAATGGTTTAATAATAATAACATAAGGACCTCTCATTTAATAAGACATGGAAATTAAGCACATTTAATTACTAGCACACAACTTTTGCATTTTATATGATTAGGTCCTTTTTCACAAATCGGCATACAAACGATAAATTTTTCACACAGAACTTTCGCACATACTTTACCACATACCGTTAACATAAAAAATAATATTAAAATAGTTTTTCGACCTCAGATTTGTGGTCCCGAAACCACTGTTCCAACTAGGGTCTAAACCAGGTTGTTATAGTGCTCGAGAGGAAGCTTCAGCGCTAGTTGTTATCACTGGTACATTTTCTATCTTTGATATTGATGTTACTACTTTGATTGACCTAGGGTCAACACATTCATATGTATGCACGACTTTAGTGTTAGAAAAGAAATTGCATTTTGAGTCTATTGAGTTTGTGATTAAAGTAACGAACCCCTATGTCAGTATGTGTTAGTTGATAAAGTTTGTAAAAACTATATTCAGGATTGCAATTTTTTGGCTGATTTGATGTTATTACCTTTTGATGAATTTGACGTAATTTTAGGTATGGATTGGTTAACTCTGCATAATGTTGTGGTAAACTATAGACCAAAGCATATTGTGTTGAAATGTCAGAATAGTGAAAAGCTTTGAATTGAGTCAGATAGATTAGATAGTATATCTAATGCTATATCGACTATGTCAGCACAAAAATATGTTAGAAAAGGATGCGAAGCGTATATCGCTTACATATTTGATTCTAGAGTTTCAGAATCGAAGTTAGAATTGGTTCCAATGGTATGTGAGTATTCAGATGTGTTTCCAAAGAAGTTACCCGGGTTAGCACCACTCAGAGAGGCTGAATCTGCTATTGAGTTAATGCCAGTAACATCTCCAATATAGATAGCTCCTTATAGAATGGCACTTATAGAGTTAAAAGAGTTGAAAGTACAATTGAAATAGTTGACAGATAGGTGTTTTTGTGGACCTAATTTTTCTCCTTAGGGTGCTCCGGTGTTATTTGTTAAGAGAAAGGACAGGTCCATGCGATTATGTATTGACTATCGATAGCTCAACAAAGTCACGATCAAGAATAAGTATCCTTTGCCACGTATTGATGGTCTGTTTGATCAGTTGAAAGGTGTGACAATATTTTCAAAGATCAATCTTCATTCTAGATATTATCAGTTGCAAGTTAAAGGCTCAAATGTGCCGAAAACCGCATTTAGGTACAGGGATGGACATTATGATTTTCTTCTGATGCCATTTGGTTTGACTAATGCACCTGTATTATTTGTAAACTTGATGAACAGAATCTTCAGACCGTATTTAGAAAGATTCATTGTGGTATCATTGATGATATTCTGATCTATTCACGAGATGAGGCAGAGCATGCCGAGCATTTGAGAATATTTTTACAAACTTTGCGCGAAAATTTTTTTTTCGCTAAGTTTAGCAAATATGACTTCTGGCTTCAGGAAGTTGAATTTCTGGGACATGTTGTATCGGCCGATAACACTAGAGTTGATGCGAGCAAAATTTCAGTTATGGTAGATTGGAAGCCTCCAAGAAATGTATCTGAGGACAGAATTTTTTTGGGTTTAGCCTGATATTATAGAAGATTCTTCAAGGGATTCTCGATAATTGCTACACCATTGACAAGATTATTGCAAAAAGATGTTAAGTTCGAATGGTCAAAAAAATGTCAGCAAAGTTTCAATTAGTTGAAAGCATTGTTAACCAAGGAACCTGTTTTAGTTCAGCTAGAGTCTGGTAAAGCATTTGTAATTTATAGTGATGCATCGTGGAATGGTTTGGGCTATGTTCTGATGTAAGAGGGTAAAGTGGTAGCGTATGCTTCTAGACAGTTGAAACCACAAGAAAAGAATTATCTGACGCATGATTTAGAGCTTGCAGCTATTGTATTTGCCTTGAAGATTTGGTGACACTATTTGTACGAAGAAACATGTCATATCTTCACGAATCATAAAAGTATGAAGTACTTGATGTCATAGAAAGATTTGTATTTAAGTCAACGCAGATGGCTTGAGTTATTGAAAGACTACGATTTGATCATTGGTTATCATTTGAGAAAGGCTAATGTTGTTGCTGATGCTTTGAGTAGAAAGTTTATGTTTACTTTGTGAGCTTTGAATACGAGATTGACATTGATTGATGATGATTCGATTTTAGCTGAGCTAAAAGCTAGACCAATGTTTTTACAACAAATTTACGAAGCTTAGATATGTGATGATGTGTTGATAGCTAAATAGAAACAGATTGAGACGAAACCTGATTCAGATTTTTATATTGGTTCCGATGGTACCTTGTACTTCAAAGGAAGAATTTGTGTACTGAGAAATTCTGATCTCGTTCAGAAAATTTTATAGGAAGCTGAATGTAGTAGCTTGTATATTCACCCTTGTAGCAATAAAATGTATAGTGATTTGAAACAGATGTACTGGTGGCCAGGTATGAAATGAGAGATCTCAGAGTTCATATCAAGATGTTTAGTTTGTTAGTAAGTTAAAGTCGAGCATCAGGTACCTTTTGGTTTGTCACAGCCAGTAATGATTCCAGAGTGGAAATGGGAACGTGTCACGATGGATTTTGTATCGAGATTGCCTTTGTCACCTAGAAAGAAAGATATTGTGTGGGTCATTGTTGATCATTTGATGAAATCCGCACATTTCATTCCAATGCGTAAGGATTTTTCACTCGAGAAATTAGTAACGTATGTGGCTGAGATTGTTAGATTGCACGATGTGCTAGTTTCTATTATTTTCGACAAAGATTCACGGTTTACATCTCGATTCTGGAGTAAGTTACATGATGCTCTAGGTACTCGTTTGCATTTTAGTACCGCATTTTATCCTTAGACCGACAGTCAATCTTAGCGAGTGATTTAGATACTTGAGGATATGCTTCAATGTTGTGTTTTGGAGTTCGAAGCTAACTGGGCGAGATGCTGACATTGGTTGAATTTACATATAACAAAAATTATAAATTGAGTATTAAAATGGCACCATATGAAGCTTTGTATGGCCGAAACTGTCGAACTTCATTATATTGGATTGAGCTTATTGAGAAAAATCTTCTCAGTGTTGATTTGATATGAGCAACCGAAGAAAAGGTTAAAGTGATATGAGACAGTTTGAAAGCAACTTCAGATAGACAGAAATCTTATGAAAATTTGAAAAGAAAAGACATCAAATTTCAAGTTGGCGATAAAGTGTTTTTGAAAGTATCACCCTAAAACAAAGTTCTTTGTTTTGGTTGGAAAGGAAAGCTTAGTTTGAGGTTTATCGGGTCGTATGAAATTATTGAGAGAATTAGGCCAGTAGCTTACCGATTAACATTGTCGTCAGAGTCAGAAAAGATCCACAATATATTTCATGTATCCATGTTACGATAGTATTGATCAGATCCTTCACAAGTGATTTCACCTGTTGATGTTGACGTTCAATCAGATATGACGTACAGTGAAGAAACGATCAGAATTCTAGTTCGAGAGGTTAAAGAGTTAATAAATAAAAGCATAGATTTAGTGAAAGTGATAGGGAAATGTCACGATATAGAATAAGCTTCCTGGGAACCGAAAGAAGCTATGAAAGTGCAATACCCGAACCCTTTTTTTGGTAAGATTTTCGGGGACGAAAATTCCTTAGGGGGAGAGTTGTAACAGCCCATTTTTAGTGAAGTTAGAATTGTGGCTTCTGGACCACAAATCTGATGAGTAAATTATTATTTTATTATTTTGATGTTTACGATATGTTAGAAAGGTCATATAAAATATCGTTGAGAAATTTTGACATTTGCATGATTAATTAAGTGGAAAAGACTAAATCGTAAAAAGTAAAAAAGTAGAGTTCTATTAGTTAAAGATGTCAAATAGTATGGAACTTTAAAGTGAAAGGACTTAGATGGTAAATAGACAGTTTGAATGGTTAGTGGATATTTATGAATTGGTTTTATTGAAAATATGAATATTTTTAAAGGACGATATGGTAAATAAGTAATTAAAGGTTAAATTAATTAAAACAAAATAATCATCTTCTTCAATTCATCAAAAGCCAATCGAAAATCACCATTAGAGAAGGGTTTGATATTCGGCCAAGCTTTCTTACTGCATGTAAGTGGTTTTTGATTCCGTATTTAATGATTTTTATGTTTCTAGGATTGTTATAGCTTAATCTAGCTAGCTTAGGGACTAATTTGCAAAATTGTTAAAGGTTTAGGGTTTTGAATTAAGCATGTTTGCATGATTTTGAAATTTAATGAAAGATTATGAGTCCTTTTTATTAAATAAACAAGTTTTGTAAAGGGATCTTTTATGAAATTATCATTTAGGGACTTATTTGTAAAAGTAGTAAAATACCATGGTAAAATTATGAAATGCTGATTTGTGTGATGTTGTAAACATCCCTAGTGAATCCGGCTACATGAAATGTGGATGAAATTGCATAAATTTTAATTTACGAGCTTAAGGACTAAGTTGTAAAGAAGTTAAAATATTAGGGCAAAAGTGTAATTTTGCAAAAACATGAATTTTGGACGAAATTGAATAGTATAAGTATTAAACGGATTGAATTTGCTTATTTAGATCAAGATAAACCTCGTACAGATCTAGATCGAGGAAAAGCTAAATCCTCTGATTAGTTGATCTTGTTTCGACATATTTGTAATCGAGGTAAGTTCATATGTTTAAATAACAATTAATGTTATTTTGATTCATATGTCATTGTGTTATTTATCATGTAAATAAATGTGGAAATCCAACGATGTTACGATGATTATCGATCCCTGTTTGAACCTTAGGAATTTGTAGGATATGAATGACATGTCATTAGGTTTAACATGTTTTGGGTGCTAGTCCTGAATGTTCTACTGATGGCTGACTTCTGGCATGTGTTGCGGAAACTCAATAGCTTGTTTGAGCAGCATCGTGTAGCTTACATTTTGACCGTCAGCTTGTGTAAGTAGACCCATTTCACGGCTTGAGTGAGCAACAATGTAAAGGAAAGGAAAGTTTATATGTTTAGCACACTTTGTGTGAGCTTTACCACGTATCCGATGTTATTCTAAATGGATCAACGGTCATGAAAAAGGAAAGGAACGGTAAGTGTCCAAATGACTTATGTTTACATAGCTTTCATTCCCATGTTTCACAGATATCGAAAACTCGATCGGTTTGGAAGCTCGTCAGGGATCTATCACACTATCCAACGAATATATCGGAATTTTTTATGTTTTGACCAAGGTTATAATGGCATGTATAGGTGGACTTGTGTGTGATGTTGGTTGATAAGTTTGGCTTGTATTTGTTATTTTGGTACGTACAATTTTGATACTTTAGTTATTATGGTTAAGTTGATTCATGTTTCGATAGCCAATTTGGTATGTGATAGAGTAGTCACAATGTGGTCAAGTATGGTATGTTTTATGATGGAAATGAGCTAAATGTGAATGATTGATGTAACACCCCTTACCCCTATCCGACGCCGGGACAGGATACGAGGCATTACCCTGCTTAACCTGATTTGAACATGCATTTTCGAGCCATAAAATTTGGTTCCAACTTAAAAATTTTTCCTTCTTATATATAACGTGCACATTATGGGCCTATAAGGCCTTAAACATACATCCGGGAGGTTTCGGAGTTCAACTGGGGACTTTAACAATCTTTAAAAAGTTTTGCCCAGACAGGGGCCACACGCCCGTGTGACATGAGACACGCCCGTGTGGGTAGGCCGTGTGGTCATGCACGCCCATTTCCTTAGCTCGTGCAGAAATAAATTTTCAATTTGAACCTACAGGGGTTTTCACACGGCCAGACGCACGCCCGTGCCTTTGGCCCGTCTCCATCACACGGCCTCGACACACCCGTGTCCTCGTATGTGTGTGAAAACTAGGGGTATTTTGTTTATGACGTCAGCAACCCCTTAATGAGCACATGGCCTAGGTACAAGCCCGTGTGCTGGCCCGTCTGCTGGCCCGTGTGACGAATCAAATTCTCGTAACTAAATGCAGGGGACACACGGCCTAGACACACGCCCGTGTGTCTACCCGTGTGGACAGTTTGAGGATATTTTCCAAGCCTTTTTGCCACCCTGAAACATAAACTCATTCATTTCATCACAAGTAGTACATAACATAGCAACATTAAACTATTAAGAACCCTTAAGTTATCATTCATTCCACCCATATTTTACTCAATAACATGCACGAACATTCAATTTATTATACTCGTCGACTTTATAATGTCAACTTGTCAATATTGGCCAATTCAACATGGCCTTTTACAAAATGAGTGTAAAACATTAATAGCCAACCCTTTGGCCTTCAAACATGACATGACACAAAACGATCAAGTTCCTATACATGCCATACTCCAAATGAAGTGACTTTCCTATACCAAAAGAAGGATTGATAGTGTGATCCAAGCTTCGACGTTTTACGGTCCCTGAGCTAACTTGGCGAAAGTACAAGGAAAAGAAAAAAGAGAGGGGTAAGCATATAGCTTAGTAAGTTAGCATGAAATTCTAACGCAACATAATTGCTCAAACTAAATTCATCCATCTCATGAAACAATAGCAACATAAATCTCAAATGCTTAGGCATACTTATTCATACTTACTCACTCTTATTCTTACCCATCTCTTGTCACATTATGATTTCTTAACTTGTACATATTCATGGTACCTGTATCACACAATCACATAACTTAGCACATATGCTAACATGAACATAAACTCAAGTTTTCATCAGTCTTATCATGAATGAAACTCAAGGTCAACCATAAACGGATTTAGCTCTATACTATTTTACATACTTAGCTCTTTTGACCATAAACAAACCGAATTATTGTGGGATATTCGAACTCATCATGCATATCTTGATGCCAACGCCATATCCCGGATATGGTCTTACATGGGTTAACCTCTTGACACCGTTGCCATATCCCAGATATGGTCTTACACGGAATCTTATAACTCGATGTTGATGCCATGTCCCAGACATGGTCTTATACGAAATCGTACATGAATGTCAATGCCATGTCCTGGACATGGTCTTATACAAGATCTTCCTTTGGTGCCGAGGCCATATCTCAGACATGGTCTTACATGGGACCTTCATTAATCAATTCTAATACATGGGTATCCTCATTATTCCGAATCTTTATTCGGGATTTCACATAACTTATTTTCACCATTTCCTCATCGAGGCTTCATCACTCAATTATTCATAGTAATAACACACATTGTCCTAATATTAAGTAGTTTCAAACATCCAAAACATTATGAAACTTTAACTTCATACAAACTTACCTCGATTCTTAAAATGTGTATCGATGCTTGATTTAGTCCTCGATTTTGTTCTTGCCTCGGTTTTGATCCGGGCTTTGTGTTTCTTGATCTGTAATAATAATAATTTCACTTGTTAAGTACACACATTAACTAAATCGACTCATAAATCATATTTTGGCAAATTTATGATTTTGCCCCTAAACTTTTACATAATTACACTTTTTCCCCTAGGCTCGTAAAATGATTTTTATTCAACTTTCTTGCTTTTCAAGCTTAGCCGAATCATATTCTCAAATATGGCAACGTTTAATTTCCACTATTTCACTCATGTATGACCATTTTTAAAACTTTTACAATTTGATCCTTTTATGCATTTTTCAAGAAAATCACTTAGAAAAAGATGTTTAACCTACATCAAACTTTCATAATCTTCCATAAAACATCAAAATACATGTATGGAATACATGGGTAAATTTTTTAACATAAAACTAGCTCAAAATATAGCTGGGAATAACTAAACCGAGCTACGAGGGTTTCAAAAATACGAAGAACATTAAAAACGGGACTAGGATGCACTTACTATCAAACCTGGAAGATTGAAGAAACCCTAGCTATGGCTCCTTGCAAACTTTGGCTAAGGGAGAAGAAGATGGACATGATTTTTGCTTCTTTTTCCCTTTTAATTCTTTTATTAACCAAATGACTAAAATGCCCTTAACGATCATTTCTTGAGATTTTTCCTTCCCATGTCCATTTTTTTCCATCATCAAATAAAATGGTCTAATTGCTAAATAGGGACCTCTAGTAATTTTTATAATTCTATTTCACACTCAAATCTTCTATAATCTCATATTTTCTAATCTTTGCAACTTAGTCCTAATGGACAATTTATTCACTAATTAATAAAATTTCTTCATGAAATTTTCATACAATCATGCAAACACTTCATAAGCATTATGGAAATCATAAAACTAATATTTCTACTTCGAATTTGTGGTCTCGCACCAGTATTCCGACTAAGCCCTAAATTGGGCTGTTACAATTCTCCCCCCTTTTAAGGATTTTCGTCCCCAAAAATCTTACCAGCGAAAAGGTTTGGGTACTGGTTCCTTATAACCTCATCGGGCTCTCATGTAGCCTCTTCTACCCCATGTCTTTGCCACAATACTTTCACAAGGGCTATACTTTTATTTCTTGACTGCTTGACTTATCGGGCTAGAATATTGACTGGTTCTTCACCATATGTCATATCGGATTGAATCTCAACCTCTGTCGGTGTAATTACATGCGAAGGGTCTAATCGGTAACATTGCAACATAGATACGTGAAATACATCATGAATCTTTTCTAACTCAGTCGACAAAGCCAATCGATAGGCCATCGACCCTATCCTTTCAGTGATCTCATATGGTCCGATAAAACGCTGACTCAATTTGCCTTTTCGGCCAAATCTAAGAACTTTCCTCCATGGCGACACTTTTAAGAATACTCTATCACCGACTTGATATTCAATGTATTTCCTTTTTAGATCCGAGTAGGATTTTTTTCTATCAGAAGCAGCTTTTAAACAATCTCGAATCACCTTTACTTTCTCCTCGGTCTCTCTAACAAAATCAACCCCGTGAATCTGGTTTTCCTTATGTTCAGTCCAATATAAAGGCGTTCGGCACTTACGGTAATACAAAGCCTCATAAGGTGCCATTTTCAAGCTTGCCTGACAAATGTTATTATAAGCAAATTCCACCAAAGGCAGATACCTCTCCCAACTGCCTTGAAACTCAAGAACACAACACCGAAGCATATCCTCAAGTACTTGTATTAACCTCTCTGACTGACCGTCGGTTTGGGGGTGAAAAGCTGTACTAAAATTCAACTTTGTGCCCAAGGCCTCTTGCAACTGTTTCCAAAATCTAGATGCGAATCTCGGGTCCCTATTCGATATAATTGATAAGGGCACTCTGTGAAGCCTTACTATCTCTGAAACATACAAGTTTGCCAACTTGTCAAGTGAGTAATCAACTCGTATAGGTATGAAATGGGCTGACTTTGTAAGTCTATCGACTACAACCCATGTAGAATCTTTCTTGCTTGGTGTCAACGGCAAACCCGTTACAAAGTCCATAGTAATACGATTCCATTTCCACTTGGGAACCATAATAGGTTGAACCACGCCTGAAGGTACTTGGTGTTCAGCTTTCACTTGCGGACAAATTAAGCATTTCGATACAAACTTTGAAATATCTTTCTTCATACTCGGCCACCAATACCGTTGCTTCAAGTCATTATACATCTTGGTGCTGCCCGAATGTACAGATAGACATCCACTATGTGCCTTATGTAAAATCTCCCAAATAAGCTCATCATTCCTCGGTACACAGACTCTGTCTCTGAACATCAGACATCCATCAGAAATAATCTGAAAATTAGACTCAACACCTGACACGCACAACAATCTTTTGGCTTGCAAATCACTATCATCTTTCTGAGCCTCATAAATCTCTTGAAGAAACATCGGTCTAGCCCTCAACTGAGTTAGAATTGAACCATCCTCTGACAAGGTCACCCGAGTATTCAAAGCCTTTAATGCAAATAGGGACTTTCTACTCAAAGCATCGGCGACTACATTCGCCTTTCCTGGGTGGTAATCAATCACTAGCTCATAATCCTTTATCAACTCTAGCCATCTTGCTGCCTTAAGTTCAATTCCTTTTGAGTCATCAAATACTTTAAACTTTTGTGATCGGTGAAAATCTGACATCTTTCACCATACAAATGGTGTCTCCAAATCTTCAGTACAAAACAGTAACACCCCATACCCGAGTCCGAGGCTAAGATTGGATACGAGACATTACCATGCTTGAACTCACTTAAACATGTACTTACGGGCTGTGAAATTTTGTTCCGAAATAGAAACTCTTCTTTCTTAGTCAAAACGTACATATATGGGCCTATGAGACCTTAAACACATAGCTGGGAACTTTCGGAATTCAATTGGGAACTTTTCCTCGAAATAGGGGTCACAAGCCCATGTGGCTTGGGGCACTCCCGTGTACCCCTATGGCATGCCCATGTCTCCCAACTGTGGTCGACACTGACTAGTCTCACACGATCTTGACACGCCCGTGGACTTAAACCGTGTGCTATACCTTGATATACTGACTTATTCACACGGCCTGGGCACACGCCCATGTTCTGACCGTGTATCACACACGACCTAAACAAATGGCCGTGGGATTAGCCTGTGGCCTATCCTGACTTAAGGTACCAAGGTGCAGGCTGCAAACGTCCTAGATACACGCCCTTGTGTCCATTCGTGTGGGCACTTAGAGGCTATTTACAAAGCCAATTGACACCCTGAAATCAAAACCAAATCCATGCTTAATACAACAACTCAATTTAATAAATCTAACATGAACAAGGATGCATACTTCATTGATATAAAATCATACATACTTAATAATTCATGACCAATCTCTTTGGCCATATACAAAAAGAATACCAAGCTTGATAGCCAACACTTTGGGTAATTTTAAAACATAGCTCAAAATGAAATGTTTCCTATACATGCCATACTTAATATAAACACTTGGCTATACCAAAATATCGATTGATAGTGTGCTCCGAGCTCCGATGACGATGATCCACGAGATTAGCTTGGCGGGACTACATGGAAAGAAAGAATTAAAGACGTAAGCATTTAGCTCAGTAAGTTTGCATGGAATACTCATAGCAATATATTTGCTTAACATTAACCATTCATCATAAACAATGGCATTATAAATCTCAAGTATATAAACTTACTTACTCTTACTGATTCTTACATTCTCATGGTACTTACATATCTCATAGTACTTACTATTCTCATGGTTGTACGATAAACAGGGTACCTGTATCACTTGTTCACGTAGATCAGCATACTTTGCTATGATAAGAATAATCTCAACTTCATCATTCATAACAAGAATAACACTCTTAGTTAACTTTAACTAACATAACTTGATAATAGCTTTACTTACTAAACTTTTTGACTTTCTCATTTAATCTTTACTCTTTTGCCCACTGAATTACTACGAATAACAGAGGATACTAAATCTCATCTCACATAACTCAATGCCAAGGCCATATCCTAAATACGGTCTTACATGGAATTTCTCATCTTGGTTTCGAGGCCATGTCTTGACATGGACTTATACGAAGTCTTTTTCAGGAGTTCCCTTGGGAACTTACCATTGTCATGTCTTGACATGGTCTTACTTGGTATCTATACTCATGAACTGGTCAATGCCGAGCCTTGGCTTGGACTTACATGAAATCTTCCTTGTTACTCACCAATGCCATGCCTTGGCTTGGACTTACATGGGATCTCTATCTCTTGATAGCTTTTCAATGCCAAGACTTGTCTTGGACTTACATGACATCTTTGCTTGGAGACTCACCAATGCCATACCTTGGTTTGGGCTTATATGGGTCTTCATCTCATAATAACTCTTCAATGCCAAGACTTGTATTGATCTTACATGATAACTTTGCTTGATTGCCGATGCCATGCCTTGGCTTGGTCTTATACGGACTTTCTCATTTCATGTGATAGATCGAGTATCCTAGGTAAGTCAACTTCAATCGAGACTTTCTCATGCTTAATCTCATTAATTTCTTTGTTTAACATAACATTAAACATTTTCATGATAATATTGTACATTGTGCTAAGCAATTCAATGATAAAAATCATAAAACTTAGAAATCATAAAAACTTACCTCAATATACAAAATGTATGTAGATATGCAATTTAGTCCTCGACTTTTTTCTTGCCTCGGTTTCGGTCCGGGCTTCATTTTTCTTGATCTATAATAATAATTAGATCATTTAATACTCACATTGACTAAATTGACTCTTAACTCATACATTGGCAAAATTACTATTTTGCCCCTAAACTTTCTCATATTTGCACTTTTGCCCCTAGGCTCGTAAAATGATTCTCATTCAACTTTCTTAAACATCATGCTTAGCTGATTCATTTTCTCTACTATAACAATCATCGATTCTCACTATTTCTAATATGTATGACCAATTTCATAATCATTGCAAATTAGTCCATACTATCATTTTTCATGAAATTCACTAAGGAAAAGATGTTTATCTAACATCAAACTCTCATAATCTTCCATGAAATATCATTTTACAAGCATGTCATTCATGGGTAGATTTTTGAACATGCATCTTAGCTCATTTTATAGCTAAAAATAGCTAATTCATAATACGAGAACTTCAAAAATATGAAGAATATTAAAAACGGGGCTAAGATGAACATACTAGCAAGCTTGAAAGATGAACAAACCCTAGCTATGGGGTTATTCAAATTTTCGGCACCAAGGAAGAAGATGAATGAGACTTTCATCATCTTTTTCCTATTTTAATCATTTAATTGGTAAATGACCAAAATGCCCTTCTCTCAAAATTTTTACAATTTACTAACTCATGTCCAATTTTATCCAAAAATTATAATTTGGGAAAATTGCTATTTAAGGACTTCTAATTACTATTCTAAGGCTATTTCATCCAAAAAGCTTCTAGAAACTCATATTTTGCAACTTTTGCAATTTAGTCCTAATGGGCCCTTTAATGGAAATTTTCATAAAATTTCCACATGAAACTTTCATACTATCATGCAAACATTTCAATTATCATAAAAACTCATTTTATTAATTCGAATTTGTGGTCTCACACCACTGTTCCGACTAGGCCCTAAATCGGGCTGTTACAATTCTCACCCTTAGGGATTTTCGTCCTCGAAAATCTTACCAGCAAAAAGGTTTGGATATTGGTCTCTCATACTCTCTTCTGATTCCCATGTAGCTTCTTCTATCCCATGTCTTTGCCAATACTTTTACTAAGGCAATACTTTTATTTCTTAGCTGCTTGACTTCCCGAGCTAAAATCTTAATTGTTTCTTCACCATAAGTCATGTCGGGATGAATCTCTATCTCTGATGGGGTAATTACATGTGAACGATCTGATCGGTAGCGTCTCAACATTGACACGTAAAACACATCATGTATCTTTTCTAACTTTGATGGCAAAGCCAATCTGTAAGCTACCAGCCCAACTTTCTCGGTAATCTCATACGGTCCAATAAAACGTAGACTCAACTTCCCTTTCCGGCCAAATCAGAGAACTTTTCTCTGTGGTGACACTTTCAAGAAAACTTTAAATCCGACTTGATACTCTATCCCTTTTCTCCTTAAGTCTGAATAGGACTTCTGTCTGTTTGATGCAGCTTTTAAACATTCTCGTATCACTTTCACTTTCTCTTCATCTTCTCTAACCAAATCAACCCCGTGAATTCGGTTTTCTTTGAGTTCAGTCCAACATAAAAACGTTCTGCACTTACGCCCATATAGAGCCTCATAAGGCGCCATCTTTAAGCTTGACTGAAAGCTATTATTATAGGCAAATTCTACCAATGGGAGAAACTTTTCCCTACTGCCTCGAAATTCTAGAACACAACATCTGAGCATATCTTCGAGTACTTGAATTAACCTCTCTGATTGACCATCGGTTTGAGGATGAAAAGCTGTACTAAAGCTCAACTTCGTACCCAGGGCCTCTTGTAACTTTTTCCAAAATCTGGATGTGAATCTTGTGTCTCTATCCGGTATGATTGACAAAGGAACTCCATGAAGCCTTACTATTTCAGAAACATATAAACTTGCCAACTTGTCGAGTGAGTAATCTACTCGTACAGGTAAGAAATGAGCTAACTTCATGAGTCTATAAACAACCCATATAGCATCTTTCTTGCTCGGTGATAATGGTAATCCTGTTACAAAATCCATAGTGATACGGTCCCATTTCCACTCGGGTACCATAATTGGTTGAAGTAAACCTGAAGGTACTTGGTGTTCAGCCTTTACTTGCTGACAAATCATGCATTTGGAAACAAACTCTGAAATATCTTTCTTCATTTTCAGCCACCAATACTGTTTCTTCAAGTCAGTATACATCTTAGTACTACCAGGATGTACAGATAGACATCCGTTATGTGCCTCGTGTAAGATTCTCTTAGTAAGCTCCTCTTTTCTCGGTACACAAACTCTATCTTTAAACATCAAGTATCCATTAGAATTAATCTGAAAGTAGGATTCAACATCTGACTCGAACTGAGCTCTCTTGACTTGCAATTTGTTATCTTCTTTCTGAGCCTCAAAGATATCTTGAAGGAATACTGGTCTAGCTCTCAACTCGGCTAGAATAGAACCATCGTCAGATAAAGTCATCCGTGAATTCATTGCCCTTAATGCAAATAGAGACTTTCTGCTTAAAGCATCGGTGACTACATTAGCCTTTCCTAGATGGTAGTCAATGACCAACTCATAATCTTTTATTAACTCTAACCATCTCATTTGTCTTAAGTTCAACTCTTTTTGCATCATCAAGTACTTCAAACTTTTGTGATCTGTAAAAATTTGGCACCTTTCACCATATAGATGATGTCTCCATATCTTCAATGCGAAGACTATGGCAGCTAACTTTAAATCATGCATCGGATAATTCTTCTCATGAGGCTTCAACTGTCTGGAGGCATAAGCAATAACTTTGCCTTCTTGCATAAGAACACAGCCTAATCCGTTTAAGGATGCATCGCTGTAAATCACAAATTCTTTCCCTGTTTCAGGTTGTACTAAAACTGGAGCTTCTGACAACATCGCTTTCAGTTTCTCGAAACTTTGTTGGCATCTTTCTGTCCACTCAAACTTCACATTTCTCTTTAACAATTTAGTCATCGGGGTTGCAATCATAGAAAACCCATTGACGAATCGTCTATAATAGCCGGCTAGGCTTAGAAAACTTCTAATCTTAGAGATATTCTTCGGTGGCTTCCAGTCCATAATAGCCAAAATCTTACTGGGGTCTACTCGAACTCCTTCTCCTGAGACAATATGTCCCAGAAATCCTACTTCCTTGAGCCAAAATTCGCTTTTACTGAACTTGGCATATAATTGATTTTCTCGAAGAGTCTGTAAAACTGTCCGTAGGTGCTTAGCATGCTCATTCCCATCTCGGGAATAAATTAGTATGTCGTCAATGACAACGACTACAAACTTGTCGAGGTATGGTCTAAAAATGCGGTTCATTAAGTCCATGAATACCACAGGAGCATTGGTCAAACCAAAGGGCATGACTAAAAATTTATAATGCCCATACCTTGTTCGAAAAGCTGTCTTGGACACATCTGATTCCTTTACTCTTAACTGATAGTACCCTGATCTCAAGTCTATTTTGGAGAACACAGTGGCTCCTTTCAATTGATCGAACAAATCATCGATCCTAGGCAATGGATACTTTTTCTTCACCGTCACTTTATTAAGCTAACGGTAATCTATGCACAATCTCAAGGTGCCATCTTTCTTTTTCACAAATAAAACTGGAGCACCCCAGGGAGAACAACTTGACCTGGCAAAGCCTTTATCTGTCAACTCTTGCAACTGTGACTTCAGCTCCTTCAACTCCGTTGGAGCCATTCTGTAAGGAGTAATAGATATTGGTACAGTACCGGGAGCTAGCTCAATACCGAACTCAACCTCTCTAACCGGTGGCAGTCCTGGTAATTCCTCAGGAAAAAATTCAAGTACTCACATACTATCGGTACTGTCTCAATCTTTAACTCTGTTTCTCTATCATTCATCACAAAGGCCAGGTATGCCTCATACCCCTTTCTTATGTATCTCTGTGCCGTCATATGAGAAATCATTAACGGCGATCTACCCTGTTCATCTGATTATACATGGAGAGTGTCCCCATTCTTACATCTCATCTCAATGTACTTCTTCCCACAATTAACTATTACATCATGGGCAGTCAACCAGTCCATACCAAGAATGAGATCAAACTCATCAAATGGTAACAGCATAAGATTTGCTTTAAAATAATGACCTCTAATCATCAATGGATAGTCTTTACATACTTTATCAACTAACACACATTTTCCTAAGGGATTAGACACTTTAATCACAAATTCTATAGACTCTATAGGCATACTCATACTGGATACCAGTTTCATGCAAATATAAGAGTGTGTGGATCCGGGATCTATTAAAGCAATAACTTTAATATTATGAAGAGAAAAGGTACCCGTAATAACATCAGGGGAAGATGCCTCTTCGCGAACGCAAATGGCATAGGTTCCCGCAGGCGCCCTACCCTCGGGTCTCGCAGCCTGTTCTCTAGGGTTACCTCTCCAACTTGCCCCACTTCCTGGGTTCCTCTGCGGTCTTCCTCTGACCATACTCCTGAATCTCGGGTTTTGAATTCTTTCTTCTTTTGTCATCTCAGGACAATCCTTTATGTAGTGGTCTTGAGAACCACATCTGAAACATGCATTTTCATGCACTCGACATTCTCCGAGATGACGTTTGCCACACTGTGGGCACTTGGGTCTATCCAATCAGATGTTCCCCACACTAGCAACTGAAGTCGTCTGTGCTTTATTTCTCGAATACTGCTTAATCTTGTCCTTCCTTTAAAACCCAGTGGAAGTAGCCGATCGGGTGGAGAAATCTCTTGACTTCTTGGATAAGGATTGGAATGACTTATTCCACTGTCTCTTTCTAGATTCACGAGACTCCATTTCAGATTTCCTCTTCTCCTTTACTAGTTCTTCGGCTTTACAAGCCCTCTCTACTAGCACAATGAATTCCTTCAGTTCTAGGACAGCAACAAACAATTTGATGTCCTCATTTAACCCGTCTTCAAATGTTTTACTCATGATGGCCTCAATGGACACGCATTCTCGAGCGTATTTGCTGAGTCGTACAAACTCACGCTCATAATTAGTCACCGACATCTTGCCTTGCTTCAGTTCTAGGAATTCCTTTCTTTTCTGGTCCACAAACCTTTGACTGATATACTTTTTCTTGAACTCTTCTTGAAAGAATTCCCATGTGATCTTCTCTCTTGGTACTACCGATACCAAGGTGGTCCACCATTGGTAAGCAGAATCTTTTAAAAGAGACACTACACACTTCATGCATTCCTCCGGTGTGCATGACAACTCATTAAATACCCTGATAGTATTTTCTATCTAGAACTCAGCCTTTTCCAGATCATCATCTTTTCTAGCCCGAAATTCTTTTTCCCCATGTTTCCTGATCCTATCAACTGGTGGTTTGTCTCCTCTTACCACCTCTACTACTTGAGGGAATGCAGGGATAGGTTGTGGAACAAGCGGGGGTGGAGGGGGTTGTGCATTTGGGTTCGTACGAACGAACTCTGTATACCACGTATTCATCATATGGAGGAATGCTTCTCTAGCCTCTTCTCCTCCTCCTTGACTCACCGTAGTGGGTTTATTCTCATTCTCATTCGGCACCGTCCCTTCTGCGGGAGCCGGCGCGTTACTTGCTACATCATCCGCCACAGCTCTTTCGGGATCCATTTACTATATTTATACACATAATTTAAGTTGTCAGGAGTCGTCACACTATCATTATAAAAACATTCTTACGTATGGCATGTATAACTAGACTCGTGCTCCTGCTACGTTAGTCCTAGAACTGACTAAATCGTAGCTCTGATACCACTAAATGTAACACCCCATACCCGAGTCTGAGACTAAGATTGGATACGAGACATTACCATGCTTGAACTCACTTAAACATGTACTTACGGGCTGTGAAATTTTGTTCCGAAATAGAAACTCTTCTTTCTTAGTCAAAACGTACATATCATGGGCCTATGAGGCCTTAAACACATAGCTGGGAACTTTCGGAATTCAATTGGGAACTTTTCCTTGAAACAGGGGTCACATGTCCATGTGGCTTGGGGCACTCCGATGTAACCCTAAGGCACACCCATGTCTCCCAACCGTGGTCGACACTAACTAGTTTCACACGGTCTTGACACGCCCGTGGACTTAAACCGTGTGCTATACCTTGATATACTGACTTATTCACACGGCCTGGGAACGCCCATATTCTAACCATGTATCACACATGACCTAAACAAACGGCCGTGGGATTAGCCTGTGGTCTATCCTGACTTAAGGTACCAAGGTGCAGGGTGCACACAGCCTAGACACACGCCCGTGTGTCCATCCGTGTGGGCACTTAGAGGCTATTTACCAAGCCAATTGCCACCCTGAAATCAAAACCAAATCCATGCTTAATTCAACAACTCAATTTAATAAATCTAACATGAACAAGGATGCATACTTCATTGATAAATAAAATCATACATACTTAATAAATCATGACCAATCTCTTTGGCCATATACAAAAAGAATACTAAGTTTGATGGCCAACACTTTTGCTAATTTTAAAACATAGCTCAAAATGAAATGTTTCCTATACATGCCATACTTAATATAAACACTTGGCTATACCAAAATATTGATTGATAGTGTGCTTCGAGCTCTGATGAAGATGATCCACGAGATTAGCTTGGCGAGACTACATGGAAAGAAAGAATTAAATACGTAAGCATTTAGCTTAGTAAGTTTGCATGTAATACTCATAGCAATATATTTGCTTAACATTAACCATTCATCATAAACAATGGCATTATAAACCTCAAGTATATAAACTTACTTACTCTTACTGATTCTTACATATCTCATGGTACTTACATATCTCATGGTACTTACTATTCTCATGCTTGTACGATAAACAAGGTACCTGTATCACTTATTCACGTAGATCAGCATACTTTGCTATGATAAGCATAATCTCAACTTCATCATTCATAACAAGAATAACACTCTTAGTTAACTTTAACTAGCATAACTTGATAATAGCTTTACTTACTAAACTTTCTGACTTTCTAATTTAATCTTTACTCTTTTGCCCGATGAATTACTATGAATAACAGAGGATACTAAATCTCATCTCACATAACTCAATGCCAAGGCCATATCCTAGATACGGTCTTACATGGAATTTCTCATCTTGGTTTCGAGGCCATGTCTTGACATGGACTTATACGAAGTCTTTCTCAGGAGTTCCCTTGGGAACTTACCATTGCCATGTCTTGACATGGTCTTACTTGGTATCTTTACTCATGAACTGGTCAATGCCGAGCCTTGGCTTGGACTTACATGAAATCTTCCTTGTTACTCACCAATGCCATGCCTTGGCTTGGACTTACATGGGATCTTTATCTCTTGATAGCTTTTCAATGCCAAGACTTGTCGTGGACTTACATGACATCTTTGCTTGGAGACTCACCAATGCCATACCTTGGTTTGGGCTTATATGGGTCTTCATCTCATAATAACTCTTCAATGCCAAGACTTGTCTTGGTCTTACATAATAACTTTGCTTGATTGCCGATGCCATGCCACGGCTTGGTCTTATACGGACTTTCTCATTTCATGTGATAGATCAAGTATCCTAGGTAATTCAACTTCAATCGGGACTTTCTCATGCTTAATCTCATTAATTTCTTTGTTTAACATAACATTAAACATTTTCATGATAATATTGTACATTGTGCTAAGCAATTCAATGATAAAAATCATAAAACTTAGAAATCATACAAACTTACCTCAATATACAAAATGTATGTAGATATGCAATGTAGTCCTCGACTTTTTTCTTTCCTCGGTTTCGATCCGGGCTTCCCTTTTCTTGATCTATAATAATAATTAGATCATTTAATACTCACATTGACTAAATTGACTCTTAACTCATACTTTGGCAAAATTACTATTTTACCCCTAAACTTTCTCATATTTGCACTTTTGCCCCTAGGCTCGTAAAATGATTCTCATTCAACTTTCTTAAACATCATGCTTAGCTGATTCATTTTCTCTACTATAACAATCATCAATTCTCACTATTTCTAATATGTATGACCAATTTCATAATCATTGCAAATTAGTCCATACTATCATTTTTCATGAAATTCACTAAGGAAAAGATGTTTATCTAACATCAAGCTCTCATAATCTTCCATGAAATATCATTTTACAAGCATGTCATTCATGGGTAGATTTTTGAACATGCATCTTAGCTCATTTTATAGCTAAAGATAGCTAATTCATAATACGAGAACTTCAAAAATACGAAGAATATTAAAAACGGGGCTAAGATGAACTTACTAGAAAGCTTGAAAGATGAACAAACCCTAGCTATGGGGGTTCTTCAAATTTTTGGCACCAAGGAAGAAGATGAATGAGATTTTTATCATCTTTTTCCTATTTTAATCATTTAATTGGTAAATGACCAAAATGCCCTTCTCTCAAAATTTTTACAATTTACTAACTCATGTCCAATTTTGTCCAAAAATTATATTGGGCAAGTTGCTATTTAAGGACTTCTAATTACTATTCTAAGGCTATTTCATACAAAAAGCTTCTAGAAACTCATATTTTGCAACTTTTACAATTTAGTCCTAATAGACCCTTTAATGGAAATTTTCATAAAATTTCCACATGAAACTTTCATACTATCATGCAAACATTTCAATTATCATAAAAGCTCATTTTACTAATTCAGATTTCTGGTCTCGCACCACTGTTCCGACTAGGCCCTAAATCGGGTTGTTACAAAAAACTATGGCAGCCAACTCTAAATCATGTGTTGGATAGTTCTTCTCGTGTGGCTTTAACTATCTGGAGACATATGCTATCACCTTGCCTTCTTGCATAAATACACAGGCTAACCCATTTAAGGATGCATCGTTGTAGATCACGAATTCTTTTCTCGACTCAGGTTGTACTAGAACTGGAGCCTCTATCAACAATGCCTTTAATTTCTCAAAACTCTGTTGGCACTTTTCTGTCCATTCAAACTTTACATCTTTCTGTAACAATCTCGTCATTGGGGTTGCTATCATTGAAAACCCATTAATGAACTGCCTATAATAGCCAACTCAGCCCAGAAAACTTCTAACCTCAAATACATTTTTGGGCGGTTTCCAATCAACAATAGCTGAAATCTTACTTGGGTTTACTCGGACTCCATCTCTCGAGACAATATGTCCCAGAAATCCAACTTCCTTGAGCCAAAATTTACTTTTGCTGAACTTAGCATACAACTGATTGTCCCGCAAAATCAATAAAATTGTCCTTAACTGCTCGACATGCTCACTCTTATCACGGGAATATATCAGTATATCATCAATAAAAACAACAACAAATTTGTCCAAAAATGGGTGAAAGATGTGGTTCATTAATTCCATAAACACCGCCGGGGCATTAGTTAAACCAAAAGGCATGACAAAAAATTCATAATGCCTAAACCTCGTTCAAAAAGCAGTCTTCAAGACATCTGTGTCTTTTACTCTCAACTGATAATATCCCGACCTCAAGTCTATCTTGGAAAACACGATTGCTCCTTTCAATTGATCGAACAGATCATCAATCCTTGGCAATGAATACTTGTTCTTCACGGTTACCTTATTAAGCTGCCGGTAATCTATGCATAACTTATGGAACCATTTTTCTTTTTCACAAATAACACTGGAGCACCCCATGGAGAACAACTCAGTCTAGCAAAACCTTTATCTGTTAAGTCTTGCAACTGTGCTTTTAATTCCTTCAACTCAGTTGGAGCCATTCTATATGGAGCAATCAATATCGGTACAGTACTGGGAGCTAACTCAATACTAAATTCGACCTCTCTAACTGGAGGTAATCCTGGTAATTCCTCGGGAAAAACATCTGGGTACTCACATACTATCAGTACTAATTCAATCTTTAATTCAGTTTCTTTGGCATTCATCACAAAAGCAAGATACGTTTCATACCCTTTTCTTACATACCTCTGAGCTGACATGTGAGAGATCACTACCGGCGATCTGTCTTGTTCATCTGATTCCACACGAAGAGTGTCCCCATTTTCACATCTCAACTCAATATATTTCTTTCCACAATTTACTATCACATTGTAACACACCTAACCCATAACCGTCGTCAGTCTAGGGTTAAGAGGCATTATCGGACAATAGGAAACTTTTACTGACATTTCATAGTAAAATCTGACAAATCACATCAAAGTTACAAAATTTCATAGGAAACATGCTTTAGAATAAGGGTGGGACTAAACCGAACACATACGGAAATTCTAAGAAATTTTAAAATTTTTCAAAGTTACAGAGATCACACACCTGTGTGGGCAGGCCGTGTACCTCACACGGCCTCAGACATGCCCGTGTGTCTAAGCCGTGTCAAAACAGGGCATACATACTGACTTGTCCACACGGCCGTGGACACGCCCATATGCCTCACCTGTGGTTGCTCCCTACAAGCAACATACCAATTCAATCCAAGCATCATAGGCAACCAAAACATACCAAAATATTCATCATTTCTAACCACTTATGAGCTCAACAATCACACCAACTTATAAGCCATTTAGCTAAACTTATTCACAAACAATTCTAAACATAACTCATCCACAACTTACCATCAATAATATGCTACCTATGCATCCATAAACTTACCATTATTATGACCATTTCATTAACCACCAAAACATACCAAAACTAAGCATCACAAGACATGGCTACACATTCATAACTTAACCATTTATCTAGCCATATCACATGGCTATATACATATCTCAAACATACTCCAAAACAACTAGCCTATACATGCCATACTTTAATATCTATACATTTTCAAAAGGTACCAAAATGTGATTTGAGTAGTGTGATGACAATCCTCAACGATTCCCTAGCCTTTCGTAGCTTTGAAGATCTGTAAAATAGAGTAAACACACACAAAGTAAGCTTTCCAAAAGCTTAGTAAGCCATATACAAATAAACTAAACTTATCATATAATTCACATTATCATATCAAAACATGAATCATTAACATATCTCAATATCAAATTCATAATTCTTCATTGGCTCATTATTTAGCCATTGATTATCAATCATTATATCTCCATCTATCTCATTTGCTCTTATCACATTCATTCATATATCGTATTTTAGCTCATGGCATCTATGTACGTATTTACTCACCTTTCATGCCTATTCAAAGCATATACACCAAACGTACCTGAAACGGATATAGAACTCACACAATCATTCATTTCTTGGACTTGCCCATTGAACCGTTCGGAAATAAATAGGATTCTCAGAATGCTCGGAATAGTTGTACAATGCCAACGTCCCAGACATGGTCTTACATGTACTAAGATATCGATGCCACTATCCTAGACAAGGTCTTACACAAATCAAATACGATGCCAATGTCCCAGACATGGTCTTACACATAAATCTCATATCGATGCCAACGTCCCAGACGTGGTCTTACACAAAATCTCGAATCAATGCCAACGTCCCAGACGTGGTCTTACATGATCTCACATATCGAAAACCTATGTCATGACACATGTAATCCTATCTATTCCTAGGTTCGTACGGGACTTCTCGGACTTTGTTATACCATCGATTCTTCTTCAGATTTCATGAACTCATTATCTCATATACATTCATCATGATAAGTTTTCATATGAACATTCAAATATCAATGTAAATACATTTATTTGTAAATAGACTTACCTCGGATTTGGTTAACGTACGGACTCGACTCTTCGATCACTTTCGACTTTCCGTGATCTAAGTCTGTTTTCTTCGATTCTTGATCTATACATATTCAAATTTAATCCATTTATTCACCAAATCATTCAATTCAATCCAAAAACACATATGTAGGGCAATTTACAAATTAGCCCTCACATTTTCACATTTTGACATTTTAGTCCCTATTTCACAAAATAAAAAAATACACAAAATCTCAATACACCCATGCTTAGCCGAATTCTCATGTAGTCCATACAAGTCCATACATTTCATTTATTTCACAATTTAGTCCCTCAAAATATTATTTTCTCAATTAAGTCCAAATTACCCTAATTCATCAAAAATCCAAAGGCAAACTATGTTAATCTATCACATATATTTCATATTTCATCATCAAACATCACAAAACTCATGAGTTCATTAATGGCACATTTCAAAATCATCATCAATTCTCAAAATTGAAACATGGGTTTTGAAGAACACGAAGCAACGGTTACAGAAACGTAGAAATTATCAAAAATTGAAAATAAAACATACCTTGATCAAGCTTTAAAAATGGTCGAATGCCCTAGCTAGTTTTCTTTCTCCTTTTTCTTTGAACATTCGATCATAAGCCAAAAAGATAAACATGGTTTTTCTTTTTGTTTTGTTCAATTATAACATATATTATTTTCATTTACTAAATTAACCTTTTATTAAACATATAAAACATATAAACATTAAGGTTATTTAGTCTTTTTTAACCACCCACTTACTAAATAATGGCTTAATTGGTTCATAAAGTCTCCAAATTTCAAGGACATCATCAATTAGGTACTTTCACATTTAACCATCAAATTTTCATTTTATGCAATTAAGCATTTTTCTTAAATTAAACACACAAACGGACAAATTAGTTCACGGAACTTTAACGCATACACAATCACATATCATAGGAAAAAAATAATATTAAAATATTTTTCTGACTTGAATTTGTGGTCCCGAAACCACTATTCTGACTAGGGTCTAAACCGAACTATTACATCATGAGTGGTTAACCAGTACATACCAAGAATAATATCAAATTCATCAAATGGAAATAACATAAGATTTGCCTTAAGACAATAGCCTCTAATCATCAATGGGTAGTCTTTGCATACTTTATCAACTAACACACTTTTGCCTAATGGATTACACACTTTTATCACAAATTCAGTCGATTCTATGGGCATGCTCATACTAGATACTAATTTCATGCAAATGTACGAGTGGGTAGATCCCGGATCTATTAAAGTAATAACTTTACTACCATGAAGAGAGAATGTACAAGTAATTACATCAAGGGATAATGCCTCTTTGTGAGCACGAATGGCATAGGTCCTTACAAGCACTCTACCTTCAGACCTCGCAGCCTACTCTCTGAGCGTATTCTTACTACTTGTTCCACTTCCGGGGTTTCTTTGTGGTCTTCCTCTAGCAGTGCCTCTCGGACTTGTATCTTGAGGCTTTTCTTTCTCATCCGCATCGGGGCAATTCCTAATAAAATGGTCTAGAGACCCACACTTGAAACAAGCCTTTTCATTTGCTCGACATTCACCGGAATGATGTTTGCCACACTGTGGGCACTTCGGTCTACTCGGTCGGGCGTTGCCAACACTAGCAACTGAGGTAGTCTGGGCTTTAAACCCTGAGTACCATTTGCTCTTAATTTTTTTGAAAACCCGGCTGAAGTAGTTGATCGGGTAGGGAAATCTCTCGACTTCTTGGATGAGGACTGAAATGACTTACTCAATTATCTCTTTCTTGCCTCACAAGACTCCATCTCAGCTTTTCTTTTCTCTTTCACTAATTCCTTAGCCTTACAAGCCCTGTCCACTAACACAACAAATTCTTTCAACTCGAGGACACCGACAAATAATTTGATATCTTCATTTAGTTCGTCCTCAAACCTCTTACACATGATGGCTTCAGAGGACAAACACTCCCGAGCGTACTTGCTGAGCCTCATAAACTCACGCTCGTACTCAATCACCGTCATCTTACCTTTTTCAGTTCAAGGAATTCCTTTCTCTTCTGATCAATAAATCTTTGACTTATGTACTTCTTCTGGAATTCTTCTTGGAAAAACTCCCATGTAATTCTTTCCCTTGGTACAACTGACACAAGGGTATTCCACCACTAATAAGCAAAATTTCTCAGAAGAGAAACAACACACTTTATGCACTATTCAGGTGTGCAAGATAATTCATCAAATACCCTGATGGTATTGTCAAGCCAAAATTTAGCTCTTTCTGGATCATCATTTTTACTAGCCCGAAATTCCTCGGCTTTTTATTTTCGGATTCTATCAACCGGAGGCTTTTCTCTTCTTACCACTTCTACCACTTGGGGAGCTACAGGGGTAGGTTGAGGAATAGGCGGGGGTGGAGGAGGTGGAGCATTCGGATTTGCTCGAATGTACTCTGTGTACCAATTGCTCATCATACTGAGAAAGGCTTCCCGGGCCTCTTCTCCCTAACCCAAAGTCTCGGGTCTACTCTTTACTAGCGTTGTCCCTTGTATGGGAGCCGGCGCATTACTTGCAGCATCATCAGCTGCAACTCGGTCAGGATCAGGATCCACTGACTATATAAAGCACAATTTAAATCGTTAGGAGTCATCACACTATCATGATAAAAATACTCATACGTATGGCATGTATAGCTAAACTCATGCATAAGCTATGTTAGTCTAAGAATCGACTAAATCGTAGCTCTGATACCACTAAATCTAACACCCCTTACCCGTGTTTGACACCGGGATAGGATACGGGGCATTATCGTGCTTAACCTTATTTGAACATGCATTTTTGGGCCATAAAATTTGGTTCCAACTTAAAACTTTTTCCTTCTTATACATAACGTGCACATTATAGGCCTATGAGGCCTTAAACATACATCTGGAAAGTTTCAGAGTTCAACCGGGAACTTTAATGCACTTTGAAAATTTTTGCCTAGATAGGGGCCACACGCTCGTGTGACATGAGACATGCCCGTTTGGGCAGGCCGTGTGGCCATGCATGCCCATGTCCCTAGCCCATGTAGAAATAAATTTTCAATTTGAACCTACAGGGGTTTTCACACGACCCGACACAAGCCTGTGTCTTTGGCCCGTGTCCATCACACAGCCTCGACACGCCCGTGTCCTCGCCCGTGTGCGAAAACTAGGGGTATTCTGTTTATGCTGTCAGTAACCCTTTAATGAGTACACGACCTAGGCACACGTCCATGTGCTGGCCCGTGTGACGAATCAAATTCTTGTAACTAAATGCAGGGAACACACGACCTATCAACACACCCATTGGGGTTGACCGTGTGTCGCACACGGCCTAGACACACGCCCGTGTGTCTACCCATGTGGACAGTT
The DNA here is from genome assembly GCA_005393395.2 of Gossypium australe. Taxonomy (NCBI): domain Eukaryota; kingdom Viridiplantae; phylum Streptophyta; class Magnoliopsida; order Malvales; family Malvaceae; genus Gossypium; species Gossypium australe. The sequence continues at coordinate 74,137,550 of CM016616.1, forward strand.
TCAGGCTATTTTCCAAGCCTTTTTTCCACCCTGAAACATAAACTCATTCATTTCATCACAAGTAGTACATAACATAGCAACATTAAACTATTAAGAACCCTTAAGTTATCATTCATTCCACCTATATTTTATTCAATAACTTGAATGAACATTCAATTCATTATACTCATCGACTTTATAACGTAAACTTGTCAATATTGGCCAATTCATCATGGCCATTTACAAAATGAGTGTAAAACATTAATAGCCAACCCTTTGACCTTCAAACATGACATGACACAAAATGATCAAGTTCCTATACATGCCATACTCAAAATGAAGTGACTTTACTACACCAAAAGAATGGTTGATAGTGTGATCTGAGCTCCGACGTTTTACGATTCCCGAGCTAACTTGGCGAAACTACAAGGAAAAGGGAAAAGAGAGGGGTAAGCTTATAGCTTAGTAAGTTTGCATGAAATTCTAAAGCAACATAATTGCTCAAACTAAATTCATCCATCTCATGAAACAATAGCAACATAAATTTCAAATGCTTAGGCATACTTATTCATACGTATTCACTCTTATTCTTACCCATCTCATGTCACATTATGATTTCATAACTTGTACATATTCATGGTACCTGTAACATCCAGAATTTATGGGCTTGTGCATTTTGTGTAGTGTATGCTTAAAATATTAAATTGGGAGTTTGAGATACAAATGGGGCTCAAATTGGGTTGAGGCCTTGTTTTAAATATTTTATTTAGACACTCTAGGGCCTTAAATTAAAGTTTAGTAGTTTAAGTGACATATTGGGCTTGTGGCCCAGCAACTAGGGGCACAGTAAAGGGGAGCTATAGTGGCGTCACTTGTGCATGAGGAAGGCCCAAATTTTGGCAGCTTGAAGCCCAGGTTTTAGGGCTAAAATTCAGTACTTGAAGAGGAGCTGGGGACGGCACAAGGCTATTCTTTAGGGATTTATTTTATGTGGATAATAAGCAGATAAAGGCTATTATTTAGCGACTTATTTTATGTGGATAATAAGCAGATAAAGGCTATTATTTAGTGACTTATTTTATGTGGATAATAAGCAGATAAAGGCTATTTTGGAGGAGATAATAGATCAAGATAAGGGAAAGGGATGAGGTTAATCTCTTGATTGCAGAGTTGGCCGAAAATCAATTTCTGCTAAGGGGAGGAATCGGTTTTCTATATAAAGGGGGATGCCAAAATTTGCTGCTAAAGCTCTCATCTTTTCTCTTTTCTGTGCCAAAATTTCTACTCCATTCTTTCTCTCTTCTCCTTTCTTTTTCTAACAGAAATCAAAACTCCTGAAGTCTCAATTGCCGAAACCCTGCTACTTTTTCCACTTTTCTTTTGGCCGAATCTTTCTACCCATTCCTTGCTTTTATTTTTTCCAATTCTTTAAAGCCGAAATCACTAAGATCTCACCTCCTGAAGTTGCCGAATCTTCTTTAATGGAGTCTACTTGTGCCGAAATTTGAAGGAAACAATAGGTAAGTGTTGATTTCGGGATTTCAATGTTCTTTCGGCTTTTCAAAGTCCTTAGCCGAATGGCTATTAGAAACTAATCTCTTATTTCACTCTTATTTTCGGTATTCTGGGATCTGAAGAGGAGTCAATCGTGTAGATCTCTAAGTCATAAGTTCAGTAATACTCGAATCAAGGTACTTCCGAGATTTCAAGGTAAGAAAGCCTATTGATTTTAGTATGTAAAAACGGAAAGAACACTAACCATGGCCGATTATAGGATAAAGCCTATTTTTCATATCTTTCCGGCTTTTTGAGCAAGTTGTAGATCGGTTAAGCAAGAGTATCGACACTAATCAGGTGTGTAACACTTCCACACCATTAGATTGATTGCTAGTATATATATATGTAATAAATCTGTTATACCATGTTAAATGCTGAAATCCCGGCATATCGTTTGGAAACCCAAAAAAGGGTAAAGGCTAAATATCAGGTTAGTAATTTCTGCCACTCAACAGTGATTGGTTCTGTTAAATGATATGTGATATATGTCGATTGTTTTATATATACTTGGGGTTGGGTGATTGATGAAAGGGGAGGTGATCTGTTCTGGTGGCTTATGCCATTTCAGCCTGGTGACTCTGTCACAACTCTAACGATGAGCAGCATGACTGCCATCAATGGTGTGTAGCGGTGTGGGTTGATTGTAGAAATCCCCAATGGTGTGACTGGCAGGTAAGGGGGTGTGTAGGGGATGGAAACTTAGGATTTGGGTTGGGCTTTGCATGTTATCTTTTATATTAAGTTTTATATTTTGATATGTGGGGCTAAGGCCCAAATTTAATGGTGCATGAGGGTTGCACACTGAGTCTCGCGACTCACCCTATTATTTTAACCATATCAGGTGACACTTAGTACATTGGACCGGGCTGGAGGAGAGAGCAAGGTGGCCATGCGACAGAGCATTGAGAATTTGGCATAAAGACTTGTTTAATATTTTATTTTCTTTTAATTAATGGGTTTAAATTTCCTTGTAATAAGGCCATGGCCACTAGATTACCATTTATGTTTTGGGATTTTGTTGGGCTTTTATCTTAAATTTTATGTTTTCAATTAAATTAAGACTTGTATGAAATTTCAGTTTTCATTTAAAATCCACCAAGATAATTTATGACTTAATATTTTATTCTTTAATGAATTCTTAAGCTTTCAGAATAAAGGTGTAAACCTAGTAATTGTTTTCGAAAATGCGACATGTTTTGTAAAATCTTTTTAGTGACATACCAGATCCGATTGTAGTGTTTGGGCCGGGTTTGGGGTGTTACAAATTGGTATCAGAGCCTGGTTCAAAACTCAGCTCTGTGGATTTTAGGCTCAAAACGTTTTCTGAAAATGGGCTTTTGAAATATGCATGTTTTTAAGTGATATCAAGTCTGTTAGCTTAGCATGGCTACTGCGTCTTCGGCCCATGTCCGCCAGGTAAGTATTTTAAACCATGGTGTGATCTATATGTGGGCTTGATGGGCTTTATGGGACGTAGATTAGTTAGATTAGAACTTCATGGACTTTAGGCCTAGCTGAAACAACTCTTAAAATCTCATAAGACTTAATTTCACTAAACAAACTCGTAAACGAGTCGCAAGACTAGGGTGTGGCAACAGGCATGCGCATGTCTAGGATTGGATCCGGAAGAGCCTGGTACTTAAGCAGTCCTAGTGACTCAGCTCCTCTTCGCTGGAATCCCACCTGGTGCGTAGTGACTGTTCACCTTAGTTATGAGGACTTGTTGATGGGCAAAACCTTGTAATTAAAACCCGAAAGGGACCAGCCACCCTATTTGAAAAAAAAAAAAGCCCCAAGTTTTGTAAAATTTTCAAAATACCTTTGATTTATGAAAAATTTCCAATCAACCATGTTTTGAAAACTTTACCCAAACAATCACATGTTTACAAGAGTAACCCGGACTATGAAACTAGATTTACCAAAAGTACCCCTGTCTTAAAAAAAAACAACAACAAAATATCCAAGGTTTGTAAAAAAATTACTAAATTACCCTTGTTTTGCAAAATGACCAAAATACCCCTTGTTTGTAAAAGTTACCAAATTACCCCCGGATTTCAAAATTATCGAAATACCCCTAGATCTCAAAACTACCGAAATACCCTTGGACTTCAAAAATACCAAAATACCCCTGGACTTCAAAATTACCAAAATACCCCTGGACTTCAAAATTACCGAAATACCCCTAAGATTGCAAAATTACTAAAATGCCCTTATTTCACAAAATACCAAGGACCCTATTTTGAAAAATTACGAAAATACCCCTATAGGAAAAATTACGAAAATACCCCGGGTAGTGAAACAACAAAAACACCCTTATGTGATGAATGTAAGTACTTGGATGCTATTTGTATGTTGATGATTGAATGTATGTGTTTCCTAGAATTAGAGGATACGAACTTGAGACTGAACTGTGAATTCGAAAGAACTACTTTTAAAACTACTATTGATAAGATTGTTCGTGGTTAATCAGTGGAACGAATTAATGATTCATAAAACTCTTAATCAGATAAACGTTGATCGGAAGAATGAGTACGAGGGGTCGAGGACGTCCACCGCGTGGATGCGGTAGGGGTAAGATAGCTTTGTTTGAGCCAGCAGGGTCTGGCCACGGGTCAGGAAACGAAATGCCGGATCCTCCAGCTGTGGAGGGAGAATTATGGGATTAGGCGACCGGAGATGATGCTGTATCTCAGGCGATGTTGAGGGTTTTAGTGAGAGTTGCTGGAGTAGGCATGGCCACAGGAGCCTGAAAATCTGTACTGGAACGGCTTAGGGCCAATGGGGCAGAAGTGTTTAGGGGAGTTTCTGGCGTAGCCCCTAACACAACTGAGTATTGGATGGAAGCGACAGAGCGCATAATGGATGACTTAGACTTCATGGTGGAGGTGAAGTTGAAAGGGGTCATGTCTCTTCTTCGAGACGAGGCTTATCAGTGGTGGCTCATGATGAAGGAGGGTACTGCCGCAGATCGGATTGACTGGGACTTCTTCAAGGAGTCATTCCAGGGAAAGTATGTTGGGGCCAGCTATGTGGATGCACAGAGGAAGGCATTTCTGAATCTGGTGTAGGGAAATAAATCTGTGGCTGAATATGAGGCAGAGTTTATGCGCTTGAGCCGCTACGCTCGAGGAATGGTAGCAACCGAATATGAACGTTGTGTTCGGTTCGAGGATGGATTGCGGAATGAGTTAAGGGTTTTGATAGCACCGCAGAGAGAGAGAGATTTTGCTATTCTGGTGGAGAAGGTTAAGATAGCCGAGGAGGTAAAACGGACTGAAAGACAGGAAAGGGATAAGGAGCGAGAAAGGACTAAGAGAAATTTTGGGCTGGCAGGAGCATCTGGGAATTCACAGAAAAGGCCTAGGTCTGATGGGCCAGCTCGTGCTCCGGCACCTGCTGCGGGGAATCAGAATTGATTATGTAATTGGTGTGGAAAAGCACATTCTGGGGAGTGTAGAAGAAGAACGGGTGGATGTTTCAGGTGTGGATCCACGGAGCATATGATTAAGGACTATCCGCAGGTGGATCAAGCACAGCCCGCTGGACGTGGTTCTGATCAGGTTATGAGAGGTGGTCAGCCAGTACCAAGGGGCCGTGGTCAAGTCAATGGTGGCAATGGCATAGGACATGGTCGTGGGGGTGCAGGTTATGCTGAGGCGAGGCAGCCATATTTGGTCTATGCAGCACGTCGCCAAGAGGACGAGGACACTCTAGATGCGAATACCGGTGCGTACTCTACCATAGTATACTAAGTGTTTCTTTTCGCTTTAGAATTAGAGTGCGCAGCGAAAGCATAGTGATGAGACTTAGGTAGTACGATTAATAGTTAGTTGGAAATTTCGAGGACGAAATTTCTTTAAGGGGGTAGAACTGTAACATCCTGAATTTATGGGCTTGTGCATTTTGTGTAGTGTATGCTTAAAATATTAAATTGGGAGTTTGAGATACAAATGGGGCTCAAATTGGGTTGAGGCCTTGTTTTAAATATTTTATTTAGACACTCTAGGGGCTTAAATTAAAGTTTAGTAGTTTAAGTGACATATTGGGCTTGTGGCCCAGCAACTAGGGGCACAGTAAAGGGGAGCTATAGTGGCGTCACTTGTGCATGAGGAAGGCCCAAATTTTGGCAGCTTGAAGCCCAGGTTTTAGGGCTAAAATTTGGCACTTGAAGAGGAGCTGGGGGGACGGCACAAGGCTATTATTTAGGGATTTATTTTATGTGGATAATAAGCAGATAAAGGCTATTATTTAGCGACTTATTTTATGTGGATAATAAGCAGATAAAGGCTATTATTTAGGGATTTATTTTATGTGGATAATAAGCAGATAAAGGCTATTTTTGAGGAGATAATAGATCAAGATAAGGGAAAGGGATAAGGTTAATCTCTTGATTGCAGAGTTGGCCGAAAATCAATCTCTGCTAAGGGGAGGAATCGGTTTTCTATATAAAGGGGGGATGCCGAAATTTGCTGCTAAAGCTCTCATCTTTTCTCTTTTCTCTGCCGAAATTTCTACTCCATTCTTTCTCTCTTCTCCTTTCTTTTTCTAACAGAAATCAAAACTCGTGAAGTCTCAATTGCCGAAACCCTGCTATTTTTTCCACTTTTCTTTTGGCCGAATCTCTCTACCCATTCCTTACTTTTATTTTTTCCAATTCTTTAAAGCCGAAATCACTAAGATCTCACCTCCTGAAGTTGCCGAATCTTCTTTAATGGAGTCTACTTGTGCCGAAATTTGAAGGAAACAATAGGTAAGTGTTGATTTCGGGATTTCAATGTTCTTTCGGCTTTTCAAAGTCCTTAGCCGAATGGCTATTAGAAACTAATCTCTTATTTCACTCTTATTTTCATCATTCTGGGATCTGAAGAGGAGTCAATCGTGTAGATCTCTAAGTCATAAGTTCAGTAATACTCGAATCAAGGTACTTTTGGGATTTCAAGGTAAGAAAGTCTATTGATTTTAGTATGTAAAAACGGAAAGAACACTAACCATGGCCGATTATAGGAGAAAGCCTATTTTTCATATCTTTCCGGCTTTTTGAGCAAGTTGTAGATCGGTTAAGCAAGAGTATCGACACTAATCAGGTGTGTAACTCTTCCGCACCATTAGATTGATTGCTAGTATATATATATGTAATAAATCTGTTATACCATGTTAAATGCCGAAATCCCGGCATATCGTTTAGAAACCCGAAAAAGGGTAAAGGCTAAATATCAGGTTAGTGATTTCTGCCACTCAACAGTGATTGGTTCTGTTAAATGATATGTGATATATGTCGATTGTTTTATATATACTTAGGGTTGGGTGATTGATGAAAGGGGAAGTGATCTATTCTGGTGGCTTATGCCATTTCAGCCTGGTGACTCTGTCACAACTCTGTTTCTGGAGGCTATTGCCATTTCAGCCTAGTGACTCTGTCACAACTCTGACGATGAGCAGCATGACTGCCATCAATGGTGTGTAGTGGTGTGGGTTGATTGTAGAAATCCCCAATGGTGTGACTGGCAGGTAAGGGGGTGTGTAGCGAATGGAAACTTAGGATTTGGGTTGGGCTTTGCATGTTATCTTTTATATTAAGTTTTATATTTTGATCTGTGGGGCTAAGGCCCAAATTTAATGGTGCATGAGGGTTGCACACTGAGTCTCGCGACTCACCCTATTATTTTAACCATTTCATGTGACACTTAGTACATTGGACCGGGCTGGAGGAGAGAGCAAGGTGGCCATGCGACAGAGCGTTGAGAATTCGGCATAAAGACTTAGTTTAATATTTTATTTTCTTTTAATTAATGGGTTTAAATTTCCTTGTAATGAGGCCATGGGCCACTAGATTACCATTTATGTTTTGGGATTTTGTTGGGCTTTTATCTTAAATTTTATGTTTTCAATTAAGTTAAGACTTGTATGAAATTTCAGTTTTCATTTAAAATCCACCAAGATAATTTATGACTTAATATTTTATTCTTTAATGAATTCTTAAGCTTTCGGAATAAAGGTGTAAACCTAGTAATTGTTTTCCAAAATGCGACATGTTTTGTAAAATCTTTTTAGTGACATACCAGATCCGGTTGTAGTGTTTGGGCCGGGTTTGGGGTGTTACAGTACCTATATCACTTAATCACATAACTTAGCACATATGCTAACATGAACATAAAATCAATTTTTCATCATTCTTATCATGAATGAAACTCAAGGTCATCCATAGACGGATTTAGCTCTATACTATTTTACATACTTAGCTCTTTTGACAATAAACAAACCGGATTATTGTGGGATATTCTAACTCATCATGCATAAATCTTGATGCCAACTCCATATCCAGGATATGGTCCTACATGGGTTCACCTCTTGACATCGTTGCAATATCCCAGACATGGTCTTACACGGAATCTTATAACTCGATGTCAGTGCCATGTCCTAGACATGGTCTTCTACAAAATTGTACATGAATCTCGATGCCATGTCCCGGACATGGTCTTATACGGGATCTTCCTTTTGGTGCCGAGGCCATATCCCAAACATGGTCTTACACGAGACCTTCATTATTCAATTCTAATACATAGGTATCCTCATTATTTTGAATCTTTATTCGGGATTTCACATAACTTATTTTCACCATTTCCTCATCGAGGCTTCATCACTCGATTATTCATAGTAATAACATACATTGTCATAATATTAAGTAGTTTCAAACATCCAAAACATTATGAAACTTTCATACAAACTTACCTTAATTCTCAAAATGTGTATCGATGCTCGATTTAGTCCTCAATTCTGTTCTTGCCTCGGTTTCAATCCAGGCTTCGTGTTTCTTGATCTATAATAATAATAATTTCACTTGTTAAGTACACATGTTGACTAAATCGACTCATGATTCATATTTTTGCAAAATTACAGTTTTGCCCCTAAACTTACATAATTACACTTTTTCCCTTAAGCTCGTAAAATGATTTTTATTCAACTTTCTTGCTTTTCAAGCTTAGCCGAATCATATCCTCAACTATGGAAACCTTCAATTTCAACTATTTCACACATGTATGACCATTTTTACAACTTTTACAATTTGATCCTTTTATACATTTTTCATGAAAATCACTTAGAAAAAGATGTTTATCCTACATCAAACTTTCATATTCTTCCATAAAACATCAAAATACACGCATGTCATACATGGGTAAATTTTTGAACATAAACCCTAACTCAAAATATAGCTAGAAATAGCTAAATCGAGCTACGATGGTTTCAAAAATATGAAGAACATTAAAAACGGGGCTAGGATGCACTTACTATCAAACTTGGAAGATTGAAGAAACCCTAGCTATGGCTCCTTGCAAATCGGCTAAGGGAGAAGAAGATGGACTTGATTTTTCCTTCTTTTTCCCTTTTAATTCTTTTATTAACCAAATGACTAAAATGCCCTTAATGATCCTTTCTTGAGATTTTTCCTTCCTATGTCCATTTTTGTCCATCATCAAATATAATGGTCTAATTGCTGAATAGGGACCTCTAGTAATTTTTATAATTCTATATCACATTCAAATCTTTTAGAATCTTATATTTTCTAATCTTTGCAATTTAGTCCTAATGGACAATTTATTCACTAATTAATAAAAGTTCTTCATGAAATTTTCACACAATCATGCAAACACTTCATAAGCCTTATGGAAATCATAAAACTCATATTTCTACTTCAGATTTGTGGTCTCGCACCACTATTCTGACTAAGCCCTAAATTGGGTTGTTACAGTTGAAATATGGCCAAACATGCATATGTTTAGGTATGTTTGATTGACTATGATTGAGGTGTCTTATTGGCATATTTGTTGGATGGATTTATGGTCAATAGAATTGGTTGTTTCATGCATGAATTGGTGTTTTATTGATGCCTTGAATTTGGGTACAAATTGCTTGTACGTACATATTTGAAAAGGTGCTGGAAATGGTTTGGTTTTGGGCAATTTCATGCCCACACAGCCAAGACACGGGCATGTGTCTTAGCTGTGTGTGACAGACGAGCATGCGACACGGCTGTGTGTCCCCTGTACGTTTCAAAGGTTACAAGTCAGGCAGTTACAAGACCCAGCACATGGCTTGGCACATGAGCATGTGGCTTGGCCGTGTGACCCAACTCAGTCAGTTACACGGGCACAGACACGGGCTGGGTGATCACTGAAATCAGAGCTTTAAAATTTATAAAACGAATGAAAAAACCTGGAAACTAACTCTGACAATGATTAAAGGCAAGTGTACCTATCGAACAGTAGTATAGCTTAGGCAAGACCGGATTGTCGAACCCAAAGAAACTAAAAGTAGTAATACTAACTTTCTTTTTTATTATTTAGCCTAAAATAAAGTGAAGTTGCTTTAAATCTAAATTAACGACTACTGAGCTAAAGACGCAAAGACAAAAAGAACGACCATGCCACACGCCCGTGTTCTGCCCTGTGTAACTCTCTGACTTGTGCACACGACCATGCCACACGCCCGTGTTGTAACACCCCCAGACCCGGTCAACACACCACGACCGAATCTGGCATGTCACAGAGGGAAAACGTTTAGAAGAAAACAAGTTGCCGTTTTAGTTTTAGTGAAAAACTCTTTGTTGTGCTATGTTTGTAGAAATCAGGGGCATGATTAGTTAAAGTCGATAGTTAACTTTGAAATCCCGAAAATCAATCCTTAAAACTTAGTTGTCTAGAAAAACCCTGAATGATAAGTTTGAAAACCGCTTGCATTTGAGTGTGGAAACATAAATTTGGAAATCATTTAAGTTGTCAAAAACATTTGAGTTATCATTTATTATCAAGTGATTTGTATTACCCGATAGTCAAAATTTTGAAATCCATTGCGTATCATAGTTTAAACCTTGTATTTAGATTATTAAATCAATCAAGTAATTTATTTAGCCATATCTGAAAATAAATCCAAAACGTATAAATAATCTAAAACATAATTTAAAAAGGCCTTATTACAAACCCAAATAAAAATGAAATGGGATTTAAATAAAACAAAGTACCCAAACCAAAGTCCATGTAAAACCGAGTGTAATTAATGCATGGCCACCTCGAGTCCACCCGGCTCCTTCTCCGCGATCTACGAATCACCTGAAAAGATAAGGGAGAAGGTGAGTCACCGAGACTCAGTGCATAATCCCCCTCCCGGTTAATGCAACATACTTACACAAATCATAACCAAGTAATATATCATGCACCCAAGCCTAGCCATCCATAACTCCGTTTCTACCCCATGTGGTACCAAACCACTGGTGGTGCCAAACCACTGGTGACCCAAAGTCACGAATAATCTATCTGTGGGGCCAACCCACATTGTGATACCAAATCACTGGCGACAATCCCGTCATATCAAATGTGGCGCCAATCCACTGTGGTGCTAAGCCACTGGGACGAGTCGCTATGAGGTGCCAAACCTCTGGTGACCCAAAGTCACGAAATATCAATAATCCAAGTATGTGGGGCCAACCCACGTGTGATACCAAATCACTGGCGACAATCCCGATATATCAACTATGGGGCCAACCCACTGTGGTGCTAAGCCACTGGGACGAGTCGTTATGAGGTGCCAAACCTCTGGTGACCCAAAGTCATGAAATCAACTGCGATACCAAACCACTGGAGGTGCCAAACCTCTGGTGACCCAAAGTCACGGATATCAAACTTCCCCTCCTCTCATATCACCCATAAAGATGCAATACTTATGCGAATCATGCCATCATGCTTTATTATGAACATATAGCAAATGTATCGTGGATCATGGTATTAAACATCATATAGCAAAATCATATCGAAACGGACTTACCCGAATCCTTGCTCATACCCATAAGGTATCATATCAAGATCTACACAATTTCGGCTCTTAACATATTCAGGTTATTAGTGTATTTACCAAGTTATAAAATGTGTAAGTTACACACCTGTTACTAATGCAAGTACTAAATCCCGAAGACCCGATCTACTGCACTAGATCCCCTTGATCCTACATTCGGCCAAACCCAAAATCAGTAACAAGGCCATTCGGCTATGATAGCAAATCCCGAAGGGTGAGATAACGCACAACTAACCCAACCCTTACCTTTCTGCCTTACGAATGCTAACCACAAAACAAGATATGCGAGACTGATTCTCCCCCTACAATCGGCCACCATCAAAACTTAGTCTCAATAGCCTTCGGCTTTTCAAACAACTAAAAGATTGATTAAACTAACATGGATCCTTACCACTTAACTTACCGAATTCGATTGTCAGAGAATAGAGGGCTTAAATCGACTGCTTCTAAATCCCGGAGATCCTAAAAGAAATCGGTCCCTATAGATGATTAGAAATCTATCAACAAATGCCGAAATTCGACTTTTGCTCTCAAAAGAGTCGACAGAGAGAAGAGAAAAGAAATAAAAGAAATTCGGCCAAGAACACTTACGCTCCTTCAAAACCGAATAGAGAAGAACCCAAAGAAGATCTACCCTTGTTTGATATTTGACCAAAATAAACTAGAAGAAAGAAAGGAGATTCGGCTATGGTTGGTAGAAGACAAACAAATGGGATTTGGCTAGAGTGGAAAAAGAGAAAGGAAATGAAAGTGAAATTGGAGAGGGAGAATTCGGCAAAGGAAGATGGAGAGGATTTCGGCACAAGGGTTTGAGAGAAGAGAAAAATGAAAGGGGAAGAGGAAGGCTTTCGGCTTTGAGCAAAGATGGGAGAAAGAAAAGAGAGAGATGGAAGAGTAGAAGATTCGGCCAAGCACCTTAATTGCCGAAAAAGAGAAGAGCAAAAAGATGCCAATTGGGGTTTCGGTTTCAATGGAGAAAAAGAGAGTTTCCAAATGGTTCTTGTGCAGATTCGGTTAAATGCTTTAGAGGGGAAAACGACATGCACCTATGGTGGTTTCGGCTTTGACACAAAAGAAAGGATAAGGGCCTTCAAAGCTAGCCGAAAGTGTCACCTAGCTACTAAGGAATTTCGGCACACCTCCCCCCTACAGAATTCAAAATTCGGCCACCACCTGAAATTCCTCTTGACCACCAATTCAAATGTGTTTGAATTTCATCAGCTCCTAAATTTTCTCCTTGCCACCAATTCAAATATTTTGACTTATTCCATGCTTATCTGACAGAGTTTGTGCTGAGCACAACTCCTTCCCCCTTGGCATCAAAATGCAAAGCAGAAAATGGGATTTCTGCTGCTCGAACCTGAGCTCTCCCTTCCCTGAATGTGGCGTAACTCTCAAGGCTCTAAGTGGCGCCTCCTTGCCACTTTACCAAGCCCAATCTTATGCTTAGATTCACCACAAATTACACTTAACCCCTTGCTCCTTCAGCTCCCTTTAACTAAAACTTAAAAACAAAAATTTTCTTTCAGCTTGGGCCTAACCTTGGCTTATAACTAGCCTCTAAAACACCTCAATTAATAACACAATAATCCACACTCATGCAAAACAATTCATAGATAATAACCCCTATTTCAGGATGTTAGAGTTCTACCCCCCTTAAAAATAATTTTGGCCTCGAAATTACCTGGTCAAAAGAGTTGAGGGTATTGCTGTCTCATCACATCCTCTGGTTCCCACGTAGCTCCTTCCACGCCATGATTTCGCCATAATACCTTCACTAACGGAACTGACTTCTTGCGCAACACTTTCACATCTCGATCTAGAATCTGCACTGGTTCCTCCTCTATAGTCAAATCTGAGCTCACCTCGATCTCCTCCACTGCCACGACGTGCGATGGATCTGAACGATAGCGCCTAAGCATGGAGACATGGAACACATCGTGTATCTGACTCAGCTCTGCTGGCAACTCAAGCTGGTAGGCTACTGGTCCCACTTGTCTCAACATCTTATACGGCCCAATAAACCTTGGACTTAACTTACCTTTCCTTCCAAACCTCAATACCTTTTTCCATGGCGAGACCTTCAAAAAGACCTTGTCACCCACGGCAAACTCTATATCTCTCCGTTTGAGATCGGCATGTGACTTCTGTCTGTCCGAGGCTTCCTTCAAACGAGCCTGAATCAACTTAACTTTATCCTCAGTCTCTGCAACCAACTCTGGTCCCAATATCTGACGATCACCCAACTCTGTCCAGCATGTAAGTGTACGACACTTCCTACCATACAACGCCTCATATGGTGCCATCTTAATGCTTGCCTGATAACTATTGTTGTACGCAAACTCAGCTAATGGTAGAAATTCTTCCCAGCTACCTCTGAAGTCCAAAACACAACCCCTCAGCATATCCTCTAAGATCTATATGACCCTTTCCGACGGCCCGTCAGACTGTGGATGAAATGCCGTACTGAAATCCAATCGCGTACCCAACGCCTGGTGTAACACTTTCCAAAACCTCGACGTAAATCTGGGATCCCTATCCGAGATGATCGACACTGGCACACCGTGCAACCTCACTATCTCTGCCACATACAGCTTAGCTAACTTCTGAAGTGAGTAATCAACCCTTATCGGTATGAAATGAGCTGACTTAGTCAGACGATCCACAATCACCCAAACCGAGTCCTTCTTACTAGGCGTAAGGGGTAATCCACTGACAAAGTCCATAGTGATCCTTTCCCACTTCCACTGTGGAATCTTCACCGGCTGAAGTAAACCTGACGGCAACTGATGTTCAGCCTTGACCTGCTGACACGTAAGACATTTACCCACAAACTCAGTTACTTCCCGCTTCAGACCTGGCCACCAAAACTGTTCTCGTAAATCCTGGTACATCTTGCTACCTCTAGGATGCATAGCGTATGGGCTGCTATGTGCGTCCTGAAGAATCCTCTGCCTTAACTCGACATCCTTCGGCATAAACGCTTTCCCTTGAAAACACAATACTCCATCACTGGACAAACTATAACCTTCCAAACCACCATTCTGAACTTGCAACCTCCGAGCATTCAAACTCTCATCCACTAACTGTTTCTCCTTAACCTGCTCAACCCAAGTTGGCTTAACCTGCAATTCTGCCAAAAGACTCCCGTCGTCATACAAGCTAAGACGAGCAAACATCGCTCTCAAGTCTGATACAACTTTACGACTTAACGCGTCTGCCACCACGTTAGCCTTGCCTGGATGATACTCAATCGAACAGTCGTAGTCCTTCAACAGCTCAATCCATCTGCGCTGTCTCAAGTTCAAATTGTTCTGAGTCAAAAGGTACTTCAGACTCTTGTGATCCGTGTAGACTATCGATTTCTCTCCGTACAAGTAGTGTCTCCAAATTTTCAAAGCGAAAACCACTGTAGCTAATTCCAAGTCATGCGTCGGATAGTTAACCTCATGCGGTCTCAGCTGTCGAGATGCATAAGCCACTACCTTCCCTTCCTACATCAGCACACATCCCAAGCCAGTATGTGATGCATCACAATATACTGTGAATTCCTTTCCTGCCTCAGGCTGAATCAAAATCGGAGCTTCAGTCAGAATCTTCTTTAACTTGTCAAAACTTTCTTGTTGTTTCTCAGACCACACAAATGGAACTCATTTCCTCAATAGCTTGGTCATGGGTGCTGCGATCAAGGAAAACCCCTCTACAAACCTTCGGTAATACCCTGCCAGACCTAGAAAACTCTGAATTTCTGCCACTGACTTAGGCGGCTTCCAATCCAACACTGCCTCAATCTTTCGAGGATCCACTCTAATCCCCTCAGCTGATACTACGTGACCCAAGAAAGTCACCTCCCTAAGCCAGAACTCGCACTTACTAAATTTGGCAAATAACTGCTTTTCCCTCAGAATCTGTAACACTATTCGCAAATGCGCATCATGCTCGTCCTCTGACTTTGAGTATACCAAGATGTCGTCTATAAATACCACGAAAAACTGATCCAAATACTACTGGAATACCCGATTCATCATGTCCATGAATGCTACCGGCGCGTTAGTCAACCCAAACGGCATTACCAGAAACTCGTAGTGCCCATACCGAGTACAAAACGCCGTCTTGTGGATGTCAGCCTCTTTCACCTTTAGCTGATGATACCCCGATCTAAGGTCGATCTTTGAGAAAACCGAAGCACCCTTAAGTTGATCAAACAAATCATCTATCCTGGGCAACGGATACTTGTTTTTGATCGTCAGCTTATTCAACTGGCGGTAGTCTATACACATCCGTATTGTACCATCCTTCTTCTTGACAAAGAGTACCGGCGCTCCCCAAGGCGAAACACTTGGCCGGATAAAACCTCGATCCAACAACTCCTGAATCTGAGCGTTCAATTCCACTAATTCCTTCGGCGCCATCCTATACGGTGCAATAGACACTGGCGCAGTTCCAGGTAACAGATCTATGCCAAATTCAACTTCACGATTCGGAGGCAGTCCCGGAAGTTCCTCAGGAAATACGTCAGCAAATTCCTTTACTGTTCGGCCATTCCCTACAGCAAACTCCTTAGCCTCCAAAGCACACACATGAACCACGAACGCCTCACAGCCCTTCCTAACCATCGTCTCAGCTTTCAAAGCAGATACCACGTTGGATAGATAATCTCTCCTATTACCTATCATAACCACCTCTTCACCCTCAACCGTTCTCAAAAACATGCGTTTAGCTGCGCAATCAAAACTTGCCTGGTACTTCACCAGCCAGTCCATTCGAAGAATCAGATCGAACTCCCCAAACGGCAGTTCCATTAGATCAGCTACAAACACCACCCCTTAGAGTTCTAGGGGTACATCCCTATACAGCTTATTTACTTCTACAGAGTGACCTAGAGGGCTAAGTACTGTCATCTCCCTAGAAGTAGTCTCAAAGTCTAGGTTCATGGTCTCTACTATGCTACTAGCAACATACGAATGCGTCGAACCCATATCAATCAAAGCAATATATGGTGATCCAAAGATTAAGAACGTACCGGTTATGACGTCCGGTGCGTCGCCCTCCTCTCGACGCCTCGCTGCATATACCAACCCAGGCTGTCTTGCCTCAGTGTTGCATGCACCTCTGCCCGGTGCTCCGCGGCCCCGACCAGAACCATTACCTCCTCTACCAGTACCACGACCCCTCTAAGGCGGCGATCCCTCATTTCTGAACTGAGCACGACCCTGACCCTCAGACTGAATCCTGGCTAGCTTACGTGGACAGTCTCTCACACGATGATCCAGCGAGTCACACTCAAAACATCCTTTTCCACCAGTCCAACATCCTCCTCAATGAGATTTCCCGCATCGATTACACTGCGCTGGTCCCTGATTAGCAGCTACAGGCCTCCCAGCCTGATTCGGCCCACTCTACCTAGCCCTTTTTTGAGAATTACTGGCAGACCCAGATGATCCAAAACCTCTCTTATGTCTATTCCTATCCAGATTCTGTCTCACAGACTCCTTTACGCCTTCAGCTACCTTAGCTTTTTCTACCAGCACAGCAAACTCTCGCTTCTGCTGTGGAGCAATCAGCAATCTCAGCTCATCTCTCAATCCATCCTCAAACCTGACACATCGCTCATGTTCTGTAGCCACGATACCCTAGCATACCGGCTCAACCTTAAGAATTCCGCCTCTCGTACTCCGATACAGACTTACTCCCCTGAACCAGTCTCAGAAACGCCTTCCGCTGCGCATCAATATAGCTAGACCCAACATATTTCTTCTAATAAGCTGCCTTAAAATAGTCCCAAGTGAGGTCATCCGCGGCAGCACTATCCCGAACCGTGAGCCACCACTGGTATGACTCATCCCGGAGAAGCGACACTATCCCTTTCAGTTTTTCCTCAGCAGTCAGATCCAAGTCATCCATGATTCGCTCTGTCGCCTCAAACCAATACTCAGCCGTACTGGGAGCCACACCAGAAACACCTCGGAATACCTCGGCTCCATTGGCTCGGAGTCGCTCAGGTACAGATTTTCGAGCTCCCGCACCTCCACCTACTCCAGCTACTCTCTCAAGAACTAGCAGCATCACCTGCAACACTGCGTCATCCCCCGTCTGATCCTGAAACTCACCACCTGCAGCTGGTGGTGGTGGCGGTATCTCATTTTCTGACCCCTGACCAGACCCCACTGGTTCAGACACAGCCATCCTACCTCGACCGCGTCTACGTGTATTACGACCACGACCTCGAGTACTCATGTCTAATGTCTCGACTTATCTGATTTAGAAGTTTTATGCATCAGTCATTATTCCACTGTTATTAAAGCACAGTCTTATGAACAATTCTTATTAAAGGGTTTTGTTTTCGCAAGTCCATAGAGTCCTATAAGTTTCAGTCTCTAGAGTATTCCACTATCACTAGTCATTCAAAGTTTATAACATCCAAAATCATAAACAATAGTTAGGGGTACTTACCTGGGCGGATTGGTGCCGGAAACTCGGTGCCATGCCTTTCAAACCATATAATTTCAAACAGAAAACATTTTGAAACCTTAGTTTAAAACATTTTGGGCCTCAGGCCCATAGCCGAGCCTTTTAACTTACCTCTGATACCAAAATTGTAACACCCCCAGACCTGGTCAACACACCACGACCGAATCTGGTATGTCACAGAGGGAAAATGTTTAAAAGAAAACAAGTTGCCGTTTTAGTTTTAGTGAAAACTCTTTATTGTGCTATGTTTGTAGAAATCAGGTGCATGATTAGTTAAAGTCGATAATTAACTTTGAAATCCCAGATATCAATCCTTAAAACTTAGTTGTCTAGAAAAACCCCGAATGATAGGTTTGAAAACCGCTTGCATTTGAATGTGGAAACTTAAATTTGGAAATCATTTAAGTTGTCGAAAACATTTGAGTTATCATTTATTATCAAGTGATTTGTATTACCCGATAGTCAAAATTTTGAAATCCATTGCGTATCATAGTTTAAACCTTGTATTTAGATTATTAAATCAATCAAGTAAATTATTTAGCCATATCTGAAAACAAATCCAAAACGTATAAATAATCTAAAACATAATTTAAAAAGGCCTTATTACAAACCCAAATAAAAATGAAACGGAATTTAAATAAAATAAAGTACACAAACCAAAGTCCATGTAAAACCGAGTGTAATTAATGCATGGCCACCTCGAGTCCACCCGGCTCCTTCTCCGCGATCTACGAATCACCTGAAAAGATAAGGGAGAAGGTGAGTCACCGAGACTCAGTGCATAATCCCCCTCCCGGTTAATGCAACATACTTACACAAATCATAACCAAGCAATATATCATGCACCCAAGCCTAGCCATCCATAACTCCATTTCTACCCCGTGTGGTACCAAACCATTGGTGGTGCCAAACCACTGGTGACCCAAAGTCACGATATCCAATAATAATGTGGTGCCAAACCACTGGTGACCCAAAGTCACGAATAATCTATCTGTGGGGCCAACCCACGTTGTGATACCAAATCACTGGCGACAATCCCGTCATATCAAATGTGGGGCCAACCCACTGTGGTGCTAAGCCACTGCGACGAGTCACTATGAGGTGCCAAACCTCTGGTGACCCAAAGTCACGAAATATCAATAATCCAAGTGTGTGGGGCCAACCTACGTGTGATACCAAATCACTGGCGACAATCCCGATATATCAACTGTGGGGCCAACCCACTGTGGTGCTAAGCCACTGGGACGAGTCGCTATGAGGGGCCAAACCTCTGGTGCCCAAAGTCACGGATATCAAACTTCCCCCTCCTCTCATATCACCCATAACAATGCAATACTTATGTGAATCATGCCATCATGCTTTATTATGAACATATAGCAAATGTATCGTGGATCATGGTATTAAACATCATATAGCAAAATCATATCGAAACGGACTTACCCGAATCCTTGCTCATACCCATAAGGTATCATATCAAGATCTATACAATTTCGGCTCTTAACACATTCAGGTTATTAATATATTTACCAAGTTATAAAGTGTGTAAGTTACACACCTGTTACTAATGCAAGTACTAAATCCCGAAGACCCGATCTACTGCACTAGATCCCCTTGATCCTACATTCGGCCAAACCCAAAATCAGTATCAAGGCCATTCGGCTATGATAGCAAATCCCGAAGGGTGAGATAACGCACAACTAACCCAACCCTTACCTTTTTTCCTTACGAATGCTAACCACAAAACAAGATATGCGAGACTGATCCTCCCCCTACAATCGGCCACCATCAAAACTTAGTCTCAATAGCCTTCGGCTTTTCAAACAACTAAAAGATTGATTAAACTAACATGGATCCTTACCACTTAACTTACCGAATTCGATTGTTAGAGAAAAGAGGGCTTAAATCGACTGCTTCAAAATCCCAGAGATCCTAAAAGAAATCGGTCCCTATAGATGATTGGAAATCTATCAACAAATGCCGAAATTCGGCTTTTGCTCTCAAGAGAGTCGACAGAGAGAAGAGAAAAGAAATAAAAGAAATTCAGCCAAGAACACTTACCCTCCTTCAAAACCGAATAGAGAAGAACCCAAAGAATATCTACCCTTGTTTGATATTTGACCAAAATAAACTAGAAGAAAGAAAGGAGATTCGGCTATGGTTGGTAGAAGACAAACAAATCGGATTCGGCTAGAGTGGAAAAAGAGAAAGGAAAAGAAAGTGAAATTGGAGAGGGAGAATTCGACAAAGGAAGATGGAGAGGATTTCGGCACAAGGGTTTGAGAGAAGAGAAAAATGAAAGGGGAAGAGGAAGGCTTTCGGCTTTGAGCAAAGATGGGAGAAAGAAAAGAGGGAGATGGAAGAGTAGAAGATTCGGCCAAGCACCTTAATTGCTGAAAAAGAGAAGAGCAAAAAGATGCCAATTGGGGTTTCGGTTTCAAAGGAGAAAAAGAGAGGTTCCAAATGGTTCTTGTGCAGATTCGGCTAAATGCTTTAGAGGGAAAAATGACATGCACCTATGGTGGTTTCGGCTTTGACACAAAACAAAGGATAAGGGCCTTCAAAGCTAGCCGAAAGTGTCACCTAGCTACTAAGGAATTTCGGCACACCTCTCCCTACACAATTCAAAATTCGGCCACCACCTGAAATTCCTCTTGACCACCAATTCAAATGTGTTTGAATTTCATCAGCTCCTAATTTTCTCCTTGCCACCAATTCAAATATTTTGACTTATTCCATGCTTATTTGACAGAGTTTGTGCTGAGCACAACTCCTTCCCCCTTGGCGTCAAAATGCAAAGCAGAAAATGGGATTTCTACTGCTCGAACCTGAGCTCTCCCTTCCCTTCATGTGGCGTCACTCTCAAGGCTCTAAGTGGTGCCTCCTTGCCACTTTACCAAGCCCAATCTTATGCTTAGATTCACTACAAATTACACTTAACCCCTTGCTCCTTCAGCTCCCTTTAACTAAAACTTAAAAACAAAAATTTTCTTTCAGCTCGGGCCTAACCTTGGCTTATAACTAGCCTCTAAAACACCTCAATTAATAACACAACAATCCACCTTCATGCAAAACAATTCAAAGATAATAACCCCTATTTCAGGATGTTACACGTGTGCTAGGCCGTGTGGTTAATTAAATCCTTTCAAAATTAGGTGCAGGTTTCACACGGCAAGAAACACGCCCGTGTTCCAGGTCGTGTAGCACACACGGTTGAGACACACGCCCATGTCTCTGCCTGTGTACTCAATTCTAAGCATTTTGTTTCTTAAAATTTAGGTGCTTGGGGCACATGGCCTAACCGCACTCCCATGTACCAGGCCGTGTGTCACACAAAATCAAGACACACGCTCGTGTGTCTAGTCATGTGGATGAAATAAAGCCATTATAGCTTCATCTCTCACCCAAAAGTCACACCAATGACCTACACCAAAATTTTCATCCAAATACCAACCTATTCAAGCATTGAATCAACTAATTTATAACATCTAACATGATATATTATTACATGTATTCATGCTTTTAATCTTGACCTTTAGTAAGCATACTCATTTAACCTTTCTCAATCAATCAATAACAAACACTTATGTTATCTCCATAAAATAAACTTAATACATATATATATATAAATACCAAAACATAATCATCACTAGCCATTCCAATGGCTAGATTACAATAATCATTTACATTTACATGCCATTATAACCATAATTGATTTACCATATTGTACCGACATGGGCCGATGGATAGTGTGAGTGATCTCTGCCAAGCTTCCAATCCAACGAGCTTTTGATTTACTCTAAAACAGGAAATAAAACTAAGTAAGTATTACATGCTTAGGAAGTTCTTATAACATGGTACTTAACTTACCATTCATTCTATTTTGAGGTAACTATGTAAGGCACATTCATTTAATTCGACCTCAAGCCCTACACATCCTCACTACCCTTGTTAGTCATATATTCCATAATAACATCAAAACATGTTTGGGCTCAACAACAAACAAGTTTCCAGGTACATATGATTTCCACAACATGTATTCATTTAACATGTATAAATCATCTCTTTATATTACAAGTATAATTTCGTAATAGTTCATTTTGAGATCAGATTATTTCATATCAAAACTTTACTCATATTACTCGAAATATCAATGTCACGCGAGTAATAGTACACTCAAAGTATACAAGTCTATAATCAAGGATGAACATATTCATCAAATGAATTCCATTTACAAATATCATCATCTCATGTTTTCTGAAACACCCCAAACCCGACCCACGAGCCCTGACCGGATCTGGCATGTTCCTTGAGTAAAACGGTTCAAAACTTGTTTGTTTCTTTGGAAAACTTTGGTTGGTTTTGAAGAATAATTGATTCGTGTTGTGTTCGAGTTGTAAATGAGTTTATGTTGAAGTCTAGATTTTGATAAAACTTTATTTTCAAAACCATAAGTTGAAAACGTTGTCGAGTTCTTAGAGTTTACTATTTAAACTGAAAACCATTTGTATTTATGTGTCAAAACATTTTAAGATTTATTTTTAAGAAAAGTTACTTAAACTTTAATTTGATAGGAATCGTGTCATAACAAAATAATTAAAATGCATGCATAAACAGTTAATAGCAATTGCCTTTTTACATCAAAAACAAAACCCAAAATAAATTCAAAGTACTTAAAATAAAAAGTCCAAATAAAATAAATTTCGTGCTGAGCATGGCCACCACTAAGCTCCTGCCGACCCGGTCCATCACTGAGCGTCACCTGAAAAATATCCCACAACGAGGTGAGTCAAACAGACTCAGTGTGTAACAGCCAACTCTAAGTCCCAACAGTTTATGGCATATCAAATCATGCATATACATATAGCACATATAATTAATTATGCATTCCCGAACCCAACCTAGATAACCATCCGCTACACATCACCCGTACCAACCATCACACCGTGGGGACTACTAAGTCGACCCTCCATCCGCTACACATCATCGAAGGCAGTCGCTGCAGACAACGTGCTCATCGCCCTTATATATATTGTGGCATAACCACCAGATAGTTATTTGTGACATAAGTCACCACATTCAGATTTCGTGACATAAGTCACCACATTCTGATATTGTGGTATAAAACCACCAGATCACTTCCCCTTTTCAAATTCACCCATATGCCCCATGTCATACAAATATGCATAAACCATGTCATATTCCTAATTCACATTCTTATAGTTTCACATATGTGTCATAACAGATCATATTGTACTCATAGTAGGAGTAGGTAAACATACCTGAATACTTTGTACCATTGCATGGTACTCTTAGCCACATCTTACACATTCTTATTAACACATCTATTAAAACATAACCATAATTCTATTAAGGCTTAGCGTGGGGTACACACCTGATTTACTTAGCGAGTTCACTGAAATCCCGAAGAATCCCGATCTACTGCTCTAGATCTTAGTTCCTACATTCGGCCAACACTTAATGTTTAGCAAAAGCCTATTCGGCTATATAATCAAATCCCGAAGGATTTTCACAACTTAAACCCTTACCTTGCTGTCGATTTGATTACTAATTAAATCCCGAAATGTCGTGATGGTTCCTCTTGCAATCGGCTAGACACTCCATCCTTTAACTAGTTAGTTTTCGGCTTTTGAGCAATTAAGAAACAGATCTGAAACATCAACTATGGCCTTGGCCAAATATTATGTTCACTTACCTTGTGGATCTAAAACCCGAAAAGTGTCCCTTGGTTGTGGTATCTGTCAAAATACCTATAAGCTCATGTTAGATCTGATTTCCAATACTTAATGGACACCATACATGGCCTTCGGCCTAATATTGCACTTTACTTACCTTGAAGAACCAAATCCCGAATGATCTCCCCTAGAAGTCGGCTACACCAAAATCCCGAAAAGATCCTTCATAGTTTCGGCCAAAGAGCAATATTGGAATTAGTTCCTAGGTTTCGGCTAAAACAGAGATTGAAAATCAAATAACAATTGATCTTACCCTTAATACTGTAGTCGACGGCACCCTTACTTAAACCCACCAATATATTCGGCTATGGCTAGATGTTGATTACTCAAGTTTCGGCTTCTGGGGTTTTAATTGACAATCGGCAAGAACCACTTTCAGCATTCGGCTTTTGAGTGAACTTTTAGAAGAAAAGAAGGTGGATGATGGAGATTCAGCCTCAACAAGAATGGAAAGAGAGGAAGGAACTTTCGGCTTTGGCAAAGTAAATGGAGAAGAAAAGAATTGTATTTAGTTTGTAGTCAATAGAGGAAAAGATTTTCGGCAGAGGTTTAACTAGAAAGAAAAGAAAGTAAATGGCCTCACTCCCCTTCCTTGGCTGAAAATACCACCAAAAGAGCCCCCCATTCGGCCACTACATCCATCCTTATCAAATCCCTTATTTTGCTCCTATTCTCTCTCTTCTTCATCTATTCAAATAATTCAAAATAAATCACCAATTATCTACTACCTTAGCCGAAATTTTTAAAAGAATTTAATCCCAACTAAAGCTCATCCCTTTAGTGTCTTAGTGCCGTCCACTACTGCTCAATCTGGCAGCAAAATAAAACTCTTTTATTTGCTTCCCTTGCAGCTCGAACCTAGCCCCTTGCCCACTGCATATGGCGTCACTTACCAGGGCCTTAAGTGGCGCCTTCATGCCACTTAAACAAGTTGATTTTCATGTCATATTTCCCCTACAATTTTCTTTAAGGCCTATTAGGCTGAGATCCCTCTTTGAAACTTAAAATCTGATAATTTCTAAGGCACTTACCTATACTCTAAGGTTCACAAAATTCACAAAACACATTCATAACATACAAAGGCATGCTACTTCACATAATTAAGCAAAAATGCATAAGCCATAAATCCCGGATATTACAGTTCTACCCCCTTAAAATAATTTCGACCTCGAAATTACCTGGCTGAAATAAGTGAGGGTATTGCTATCGCATTGCCTCTTCTGGCTCCCACGAAGCTTTTTCCGATCCATGATTACGCCATAACACTTTGACTAGAGGAACTGATTTCCTCCGTAGCACTTTCACATCTCGTTCCAAAATCTGAATCGGCTCTTCCTCGTAGGACAAATCTGGTCTTAATTCCACCTCCTCAACTGGCACTATATGAGATGGATCCGATCGATAACGACGTAGCATGGAAACATAGAATACGTCATGCATCTGCTTCAATTCTGAAGGCAACTCTAACTGGTATGCCACTGGTCCAACCCGTTTTAATACCCGATAAGGTCCTATAAACCTTGGACTTAACTTCCCTTTGCGACCAAATCTCATCACCTTCTTCCAAGGCGACACTTTAAGAAACACTTGATCCCCCACATCAAATTCTATTTCCTTCCGCTTAAGATCTACATACGACTTCTGTCTATCAGATGCTTCCTTCAATTGAGTTCGAATTACCTCAACCTTCTCCTCGGATTCTGCCACAATCTCTGGACCCAAAACACGACGTTCCCCCAATTCGGTCCAACACGTAGGAGTGCGAGACTTCCGTCCATACAACGCTTCATATGGTGCCATCCGAATACTGGCTTGATAGCTGTTGTTGTATGCAAATCCCGCTAACGGTAATTATTCTTCCCAACTTCCTCTGAAGTCTATCACACAACCTCTCAGTATATCCTCTAACACTTGGATTACTCGTTCAGACTGACCATCCGACTGTGGATGAAAAGCCGTACTGAAGTCTAATCTGGTGCCTAAAGCCTGATGTAGTGCTTTCCAAAACCGAGAAGTAAACCTCGGATCCCTATCCGAGATAATCGATACCGGCACTCCATGCAACCTCACAATCTCCGCCACATATAACTTCGCCAACTTTTGCAAAGAATAATCAACCCGTACTGGAATGAAATGCGCGGACTTTGTCAATCGATCCACTATCACCCATACCGAGTCCTTCTTAGTAGGCGTAAGGGGAAACCCACTAACGAAGTCCATGGTGATTCTCTCCCACTTCCACTACGGAATCTTTATTGGCTGAAGCAACCCTGACGGAACTTGGTATTCAGCCTTAACTTGCTGACACGTTAAGCACTTCCCTACGAATTCGGTAACTTCCTTCTTAAGACCAGGCCACCAAAACTGTTCCCTTAGATCTCGGTACAACTTACTACCTCCAAGATGCATAGCATAAGGGCTACTATGCGATTCCTGAAGAATCCTACGTCTAAGTTCTTCGTTCTTCGGCATACAGACCTTACCCTTGAAACACAATACTCTCTCGTCATTAATACCATAATCTTCCAACTCCCCACCCTGCACTTGCCGTAGCTTAGCACTTAGATCATCATCAACCAACTGTCCCTCTTTCACTTCATTCAACTACGTCAGCTTAACTTGCAGCTCTGCCAGCAGACTTCCGTCATCATACAAGCTCAGATGTGCAAACATTGTCCTCAGATCCGACACTACTTTCCGACTTAGGGCATCCGCCACTACATTCGCCTTGCCCGGGTGATACTCTATAGAACAATCATAATCCTTCAATAATTCCACCCACCTTAGCTGTCTCAAGTTCAACTCCTTCTGAGTCAACAGATACTTAAGACTCTTGTGGTCTGTGTAAATCACTGACTTTTCTCCATAAAGATAGTGCCTCCACACCTTAAGAGCAAAGACCACTGCCGCCAATTCCAAATCATGAGTCGGGTAGTTAACCTCGTGTGGCCTTAATTGTCAAGACGCATAAGCGGCTACTTTCCCGTCTTGCATCAGAACACATCCTAATCCGGTATGAGAAGCGTCACAATACACCACAAAATCCTTCCCTGCCTCCGGCTGAATCAAAACTGGAGCTTCAGTCAAAACCCTCTTAAGCTTCTCAAAACTCTCCTGTTGCTTTTCTGTCCATACGAAAGGTACTTCTTTTCTCAATAACTTCGTCAAAGGTGCGGCTATTGATGAGAACCCTTCTACGAACCTTCTGTAGTAACCTGCCAATCCCAAGAAACTACGAACCTCAGCCACCGACTTAGGTGGTTTCCAATCTAGCACTGCCTCAATCTTCCTAAGATCCACCCTTATTCCTTTTGCAGACACCACATGTCCTAAGAACGCAACTTCCTTAAGCCAAAATTCACACTTGCTGAATTTGGCATAGAGCTTCTGCTCTCTTAACACTTGCAACACTATCCGAAGATGCTCATCATGTTCCTCCTCAGGCTTGGAATACACTAAGATGTCGTCGATGAACACAACGACGAATCGATCCAAGTAGGGTTGCCCGGTTCATCATATCCATGAACGTAGCTGGGGCGTTCGTCAATCCAAACGGCATTACCACGAACTCAAAATGCCCATACCTTGTCCGAAAAGCTGTCTTATGGATATCCACTTCCTTCACCTTAAGCTGATGATATCCAGACCTTAGATCTATCTTCGAGAAAACCGCTGCCCCCTTAAGCTGATCGAACAAGTCGTCAATCCTCGGCAAAGGGTACTTGTTCTTGATAGTTAGCTTATTCAACTGACGATAATCTATGCACATACGCATAGTTCCGTCCTTCTTCTTCACAAACAAGACCGGTGCTCCCCATGGAGACACACCGGGTCGAATAAACCCACGATCAAACAACTCTTGGATTTGAGTCTTGAGCTCAACCAACTCCTTGGGTGCCATTCTGTACGGGGCGATTGACACAGGAGCTGTACCAGGTAGCAAATCAATTCCAAACTCCACCTCCCTATCCGGGGGTATTCCAGGTAACTCCTCTGGAAAGACATCCACAAATTCCCTTACGGTTCTAACTCCACTAACTCCCTCTTCCTTCGCATCCATCGCACTAACGAAAGCCAAGAATGCCTTGCATCCTTTCCGAACCATCTTATCAGCCTTTAGTACTGAAACTACGTTAGACAGGTAGTTTCTTCTTTCTCCTATCATGATTACCGCCTCACCCTCCGGTGTCCTTAACTCCATTCGCTTAGCAGCACAATCCAATATGGCTCGATGTTCCACCAGCCAATCCATGCCAAGTATGAGATCAAATTCTCCGAAGGGTAGTTCCATTAAGTCAGCCGGGAATACTGCTCCTTGAATCTCTAAAGGTACTTTCCGAAACATCTTATTCACCACTACAGTTTGACCCAGTGGGCTTACTACAGTCATCTCCCTATTAGATAGTTCAGAGGCTATACCTAGAGTTTCAACTACTCTACATGCAACATAGGAATGGGTAGAGCCAACATCAATCAAAGCAAAGTAAGGCTTGCCAAATATAAGGAACGTACCGGTTATGACGTCCGGTGCGTCTCCATCCTCTCTCCGGCGAACTGCATATACCAAGCCCGGCTGTCTTGCCTCTGTATTACCAGCACCTCTACCAGGTGTTCCACATCCTCTTCCAGCACCGTTTCCTCTACCATTAGGACCATGCCCTCGCTGAGGCTGCTGTCCGCCTCTTCCAGCCTGATTAAAACCCTGAACTGCTGGTCGATTCCCATCCGGTTTCATAGGACAGTCCTTAATCATATGATCCTTGGACCCACACTTGAAACATCCTCTTGTCTTCTTCCAACACTCTACCAGGTGCTTCTTTCCACACTGGTCACAGGTACGATACTGCCCTCCTGTCGCAGCCTGCTGACCTCGCGGCCCATCAACTCTAGGCCTCTTTTGAATATTCCCAGAAGACCCTGATGGTCCAAATCCTCTCTTCTGCTTATTCTGGTCCGTGTTCTGCCTCACACAGTCCTTAATTCCTTCGGCTATCTTAGCCTTCTCTACCAACACAGCAAACTCCCGCTCTTGTTGTGGAGCTATCAATAACCTCAGATCATCCCTCAGTCTGTCCTCAAACCGGACACACCGCTCATGCTCCGTAGCCACGATTCCTCGAGCATACCGGCTCAATCTTAGGAATTCAGCCTCGTACTCCGCAACGGACTTGTTCCCTTGAACCAGCCCCAGAAATGCCTTCCTCTACGCATCTATATAATGAGTACCAACATACTTCTTCTGGTATACCGCCTTAACATACTCCCAAGTGAGTTCCTCAGCCGTAGCACCATCCCGAACTGTGAGCCACCATTGATATGACTCATCGCAAAGAAGCGACACCATTCCTTTCACTTTCTCCTCAACCGTCAGATCCAACTCATCCATAATTCGCTTGGTCGCCTCCAACCAATACTCAGCAGTACTGGGTGCCACACCAGATACGCCACGGAACACCTCAGCTCCATTAGCTCGGAGTCGCTCGGGTACAGATTTCCGAGCTCCCATATTTCCCCCTGCTCCAGCCACCATCTCCAGAACTCGCAGCACTGCCTGCGATACAGCATCATCCCCTGTCTGATCTTACTGCTCAACACCAACAGCTGGTGGTGGGGGTGGTGGTGGTACCTCAATTTCAGACCCTTGACCTGACCTAACGGGTTCCGACACAGTCATTCTGCCTCGACCACGTCCTCGCACATTACGACCACGTCCCCTAGAGCTCATGTCTACGATCGCGCTTTAATCTGATTTAAGAAATTTTATGTATTAGTATTTGTTCCACTGTTTATCCGCGAACAATTTTATGAAAAGAGCTTAATAGTAGTTCTTTCGATCATTCAGAGTTTTCATTTCAAGTTTTCTACCCTAATTCAGAGAAATGCACACATTCAATAGTATCTATCACACACACATTCATCATTCGAACATTTTTGTCTGTTCCTATCCCAGGGGTATTTTCGTCATTTGTCCTATAGGGGTATTTTGGTACTAAATCTAGGTCCATTAGAAAATCTTAATAAGTCAAGGCACTCTGAAATTTTCAAACTCGAGGGTATTTTGGAAATTTTTCCCAAATCAAAGATGTTGCAGAAATTTTGGAAATCGGGGTTATTTTGGTAATTTCGTAAATCAGGGGTAATTTGGTAAATTTTCCCAATCAGGGTATCTTGAATTTTTGTAAAATAGGGTTTTTGGATACTTTTGCAAAGAAAGAAAATTTTATTAAAATCGAGGGTGGTATGGTAATTTTAGAAACCCAAGGCATTTTTGTAATTTTTCAACCAGGGGTATTTAGGTAATTTTGTAAATCGGGAATATTTCAGAAAAATTTTGTAGAATAGTTTTTACAAATCGAAAGGGTAATTTGAGGATTTTAAAACTAGGGTTTTTATAAAAATACAGCTAGTCCCTTTCGGGTTTTAGTTATTGGGTTTAGCCCGTGAATAAATCCTCTTGGTTAGGGTGAACCGTCACTACGCACCAGGTAGGATTCGAGTGGAGAGGAGGTGAGTCACTAGGACTGCTTAAATACCAAGCTCCCACCGAAACTAATCCTAGACATGCGCACAATGGTTGCCACACCCTAACTCGGTGTCTTAGTCACAGGTTTGTTTAATTAGGCATTAAAGTTTTATGTAATTGTTGGGGTAAACTAGTCCTATAGTTCAAGTACTTAATATACTAATCTACGTTCCATTTATACCCTTCTACAAATCATACTATAAATCACACAATAGATAGGGGTACTTACCTGGTGGACTTCGGGTCGGAGACTTAGGTGCCATGCCAGAAAAACCTGCTCAATTCCAAAAATATTTTCATAAAACTTATTTGGGCTCGATTTGAAAATTTTGTGGGCTTTAAACCCAAGGTCGAGAGTTTTAAAACTGGGCTCTGATACCAAATTGAAACACCCCAAACCCAGCCCACGAGCCCTAATCGGATCTGGCATGTTCCTTGAGTAAAACGGTTCAAAACTTGTTTGTTTCTTTGGAAAACTTTGTTGGTTTTGAAGAATAATTGATTCGTGTTGTGTTCGAGTTGTAAATGAGTTTATGTTGAAGTCTAGATTTTGATAAAACTTTATTTTCAAAACCATAAGTTGAAAACGTTGTCGAGTTCTTAGAGTTTACTATTTAAACTGAAAACCATTTGTATTTATGTGTCAAAACATTTTAAGATTTATTTTTAAGAAAGGTTACTTAAACTTTAATTTGATAGGAATCGTGTCATAACAAAATAATTAAAATGCATGCATAAACAGTTAATAGCAATTGCCTTTTTACATCAAAAACAAAACCCAAAATAAATTCAAAGTACTTAAAATAAAAAGTCCAAATAAAATAAATTTCGTGCTGAGCATGGCCACCACTAAGCTCCTGCCGACCCGGTCCATCACTGAGCGTCACCTAAAAAATATCCCACAACGAGGTGAGTCAAACAGACTCAGTGTGTAACAGCCAACACTAAGTCCCAACAGTTTATGGCATATCAAATCATACATATACATATAGCACATATAATTAATTATGCATTCTCGAACCCAACCTAGATAACCATCCGCTACACATCACCCGTACCAACCATCACACCATGGGGACTACTAAGTCGACCCTCCATCCGCTACACACCATCGAAGGCAGTCGCTGCAGACGACGTGCTCATCGCCCTTATATATATTGTGGCATAACCACCAGATAGTTATTTGTGACATAAGTCACCACATTCAGATTTCGTGACATAAGTCACCACATTCAGATATTGTGGTATAAAACCACCAGATCACTTCCCCTTTTCAAATTCACCCATATGCCCCATGTCATACAAATATGCATAAACCATGTCATATTCCTTATTCACATTCTTATAGTTTCACATATGTGTCATAACAGATCATATTGTACTCATAGTAGGAGTAGGTAAACATACCTGAATACTTTGTACCATTGCATGGTACTCTTAGCCACATCTTACACATTCTTATTAACACATCTATTAAAACATAACCATAATTCTATTAAGGCTTAGCGTGGGGTACACACCTGATTTACTTAGCGAGTTCACTGAAATCCCGAAGAATCCCGATCTACTGCTCTAGATCTTAGTTCCTACATTCAGCCAACACTTAATGTTTAGCAAAAGCCTATTCGGCTATATAATCAAATCCCGAAGGATTTTCACAACTTAAACCCTTACCTTGCTGTCGATTTGATTACTAATCAAATCCCAAAATGTCGTGATGGTTCCTCTTGCAATCGGCTAAACACTCAATCCCTTAACTAGTTAGTTTTCGGCTTTTGAGCAATTAAGAAACAGATCTGAAACATCAACTATGGCCTTGGCCGAATATTATGTTCACTTACCTTGTGGATCTAAAACCCGAAAAGTGTCCCTTGGTTGTGGTATCTGTCGAAATACCTATAAGCTCATGTTAGATCTGATTTCCAATACTTAATGGACACCATACATGGCCTTTGGCCTAATATTGCACTTTACTTACCTTGAAGAACCAAATCCCGAATGATCTCCCCTAGAAGTCGGCTACACCAAAATCCTGAAAAGATCCTTCATAGTTTCGGCCAAAGAACAATATTGGAATTAGTTCCTAGGTTTCGGCTAAAAGGGAGATTGAAAATCAAATAACAATTGATCTTACCCTTAATACTGTAGTCGACGGCACCCTTACTTAAACCCACCAATATATTCGGCTATGGCTAGATGTTGATTACTCAAGTTTCGGCTTTTGGGGTTTTAATGGACAATCGGCAAGAACCACTTTGAGCATTCGGCTTTTGAGTGAACTTTTAGAAGAAAAGAAGGTGGATGATGGAGATTCGGCCTCAACAAGAATGGAAAGAGAGGAAGGAACTTTCGGCTTTGGCAAAGTAAATGGAGAAGAAATGAATTGTTTTCAGTTTGTAGTCAACAGAGGAAAAGATTTTCGGCAGAGGTTTAACTGGAAAGAAAAGAAAGTAAATGGCCTCACTCCCATTCCTTGGCCGAAAATACCACCAAAAGAGCCCCCCATTCGGCCACTACATCCTTCCTTATCAAATCCCTTATTTTGCTCCTATTTTCTCTCTTCTTCATCTATTCAAATAATTCAAAATAAATCACCAATTATCTACTACCTTAGCCGAAATTTTTAAAAGAATTTAATCCCAACTAAAGCTCATCCCTTTAGAGTCTTAGTGTCGTCCACTACTGCTCAATCTGGCAGCAAAATAAAACTCTTTTATTTGCTTCCCTTGCAGCTCGAACCTAGCCCCCTTGCCCACTGCATATGGTGTCACTTACCAGGGCCTTAAGTGGCACCTTCATGCCACTTAAACAAGTTGATTTTCATGTCATATTTCCCTTACAATTTTCTTTAAGGCCTATCAGGCTGAGCTCCCTCTTTGAAACTTAAATTCTGATAATTTCTAAGGCACTTTCCTACACTCTAAGGTTCACAAAATTCACAAAACACATTCATAACATACAAAGGCATGCTACTTCACATAATTAAGCAAAAATGCATAAGCCGTAAATCCCGGATATTACATTTTCATATATCAATTGACACGTATCATCATTTTCATGTATTTCGAACAAATACATGTAATAACTCATTTCTTATTCATATCTTCTCATGTCAGGATTTTTACCCGTTGAATTTATTTAGAATATCGATGGATACAAGGTAGTACACACAAAGTGTACAAACCAGTAAATTTGTCAATTCATACTCAATGGTACCCATAAGGTACTATTTCAGAGAGTACACTCTCGAGCCACACATATATATAACGGGATTACCAGTCCAGGCTAAATCCTTTTTATGAAATATGCTCTAAAGAGCTTGATCTGGATTACTCATTTGAGCTAAATCCAATCCATAACATATGCTCGGGAGGACTTATATCAGGATTACCCGTCTGGGCTAAATCCTTTCTATGATGAGGTTAATAGGATTATCCATCCAACTAAATCCCGTCTACAACAAGTGCAGGACCTCATTCATTTTGGGAAATCACATATCCATCAAATTTTCCATTTATTCAAACAGAATTTGACATTTTCCAAGCATTATCAGGCATGTGATTATTTAATACATTTATAATATTCACATAATTCAAATCAACACATTCCACGTTCATTTCAAGTACATAAGTAACATTTTTATCAGTTATCATTTATCGGGCCTTATTATTGATCGGACTTCGTTAGGTATATTTCCAATGTCATATACATATAATATTTATACAATTCACAAGCACAACATTTAATTCAAGCATGTAAATATACACAATTTAGTTAAACGAACTTACCTCAACAAATGTTCGTGTACATATAATCTACTAATCTGACATATTCCTCTTTTCCTCGTTCTAGCTCCGAATTTTGTCTATACGGACCTATACGAGTAAATTTAACATCAATTTATCACATTTCATATACAAGTGGACTCAATTTACATCCTAGGCAAAATTACCATTTTGCCTCTAACATTTCCATAAATTCCAATTTTGTCCCTAGGCTCGGAAAATGAAATTTATGCAATTTACTCCCTATTCAAAGCCTAGCCGAAATTTCAATATAGAATTTACAGCACATATTTTCCATAAATATCAAAATTTTTCATCAATTTTTACAACTTTACATTTTAGTCCCTAAATTATGTTTTCATCAAAAATCACTTTGTAAAAGTTGTTTATCTATCAACAACCTTTCATTTTCTACCATAAATTTCAAATTTTCAGCATATTCATCCATGACCCAAATGTCATACTTTGATAACTCTTCAAATTGATCTCCCAAATAGATAGATTAAGCTATCATGATTTCCAAAATATCAAAATTATTAAAAACGGGACAAGAAAACTTAACCATTTTGGCCAAGAAAGCTTGCTTTCTCTTTCCTATGGTTTCCATGTATTTTAGGTTGAAGATGACATAAAAAAATAAGATGATATATTTTATCATCTTTTAATTAATTTAATTATTTCAATTTCTAATTTAGTCCTTAGCCTTTTTCTAATTTTCCATGGATGAGTCACCAAAAATATCTACATATTTTCCATTTATGGTCTAATTATCATACAAGGACCTTATGTTTTGAATTCCATAGCTATTTGATCCTTATAGCTACTAGAATTCAACTTTTGCATTTTATGCGATTTGGTCCTTCTCGTAATTAAGCACATAATCGGTAAAATTTTCACATGAAATTTCTATCATATTATGGACCATAAAATAAAATTAAAATAAATTTATTTTCGGCTCGGATTTGTGGTCCCGAAATCACTGTTCCAATTTCACCTAAATTGGGCTGTTACACTTAACTTGTTAGCAAGTAAAGGCTAAGCATCAATTTCCTTCTAGGTTGTTGTAGCCAATTAGGATTTTGTAGTGGAAATGGGAGAAAGTCACTATGGACTTTGTTAGTGGGTTGCCCTTGACACCTACTAAGAAAGACTCAGTATGGGTAACTGTGGATAGATTGGCGAAGTTGTCTCACTTCCTACCTTTTCGCACTAACTATTTTCTACAGAAGCTAGCCAAGTTATACATCTTTGAAATAGTGAGACTATATGGGGTGCTTGTTTCAATTATTTCGGATTTGGATCAATGTTTCACACCTCGATTTTGGAAAAAACTTCATGAGGCACTAGGTACTCGATTGAATCTCAGTACGACATTCCATTTGTAGGTAGATGGACAATCTAAATGGGTTATCCATGTTTTGGAGGATATGTTAATGAGTTGTGTAATTGAGTCTCGAGGTAGTTAAGAGGAGCATCTATCGTTCGTTGA
Organism: Gossypium australe; assembly: GCA_005393395.2. Taxonomy (NCBI): domain Eukaryota; kingdom Viridiplantae; phylum Streptophyta; class Magnoliopsida; order Malvales; family Malvaceae; genus Gossypium; species Gossypium australe. Next base: position 74,172,950 of record CM016616.1, read on the forward strand.
ATTCACCTACAACAACAATTTCCAATCCAACATACAGATGATACCTTACGAGGCTTTGTATGGTCGTAAATGTTGCACTCCTTTTTGTTAGACTAAGTTGGGTGAGTGAAAGGTTTTGGGACCGAAATTGGTTCAAGAGATCGAGGGTACTGTCAGACTATTTTGAGATAAATTGAAAGCGGGTTCGGATAGGTAAAAGTCGTATGCAAATCTAAAGCAAAGGGAAATTGAGTTTAGTGTTGGGGATCGGGTTTTCTTGAAAGTATCTCCCTGGAAAAAAGTATTAAGGTTTGGGAGGAATGGCAAGTTAAGCCCTAGGTTTATTGGACCCTACTAGATTCTTACAAGAATTGGACCAGTGGCTTATCAGCTTGAGTTGCCTCCCAAGCTGGACTACATTCATGATGTGTTCCATGTATCGATGTTGAGGTGGTATCGATCAGATCCTTCTCACATTATTTTGATTGAGAAGATTGAGGTTAGATCAGACTTGTCCATTTAGGAGGAACTTGTGCAGTTTTGAAACAAAGAGGTAAAGGGTCTTCGAAGGTAATATATCTCATTGGTTAAATTTCTTTAGCGAAACACCATGGCATCAAGGAATCACTTAGGAGTCAGAGGAGTCAATTCGTCAACAGTATCCTCATCTATTCAAATTAGGAAAATTTTGAGACTGAATTTTCATTTTAGTGAGAGAGTTGTCCCATCCCGAATTTCTAATTGATAAAATTGTAAAATTATAGCAAGAATGATTAATTGGCTTAATGGTTAAGAGTTAGTGAAGTTGTCATTGAGACCCGAGTTCGATTACCCTCGAATTTCAGTCTAACTCAAACACTAAAAAATCTAATAAACTTGAATATTCAAAGACTTTATCTGAATTACCAAAAGGCTATCAATTTTTTAAAAAAGATTAAACTAATTTCTATGTAGTATTTTTTTCATATTTTTTCTCTTTCCCCTTTATTGTCACCCACACCCTCATTTTCTCTCTCCTTCTTAAACTTTTATTCTCTTTTCTTCCTTTTTATGCTGCCCCATCAACATAATTTCCTCACCATTGTTGTGTTACCCCTTACCTCTTCTATTTGTAACACTATTTAGCTTCTTTCCCTCCTCTTTAATTTACCTTATAGTTGATGTTTTCTATGATCTTTGCCGCCCCCTTTGTTGTTTTTCCCTCCACCCGTTGTCGTATGTTGGAGCCTTAATTGCTACCACATCCTTTACTACATTGTCGCCTCTCTAAGTCTCCTCATTGTTCTTTTTTTTATTTATTTTTATACTCTTTGGCCAAACCCTCATTGATCTTTGTTAGGGCTTTTACGACTCTGTGATCACCATACATTACAGATCCACAAAACAAGTGAAGCGTAAGTGCTGATTCTAACGTGATCTAACGTTGTTTCCCCTTCTTTTAATTTTCTACTTTGACCCATTATTATTAATGCCATAGCCAATTTTTTATGTTGATTTTGTATTTTTTTTGTTGAAAGAACATATTTGAACATCACGAATCAATAGTGACAATAGAAGTTGTTCGTATCTCTGTTGTTAGCCGAAACAATGTAAGAAGAGATCATGAATATCAAATTTAATTTCTCATTGTGTTTTCCTAATTTGGCCGAACCCTATAGGTTGTTTTAGGCTTGCCCTAACTCACATTTATTCATGTTGTGTGTAGATCCAAGCGAGACCTGTCTAGATCTAAGTTGTAAAAGTTGTGCCTTTACATTAGTGCACTGGATTCACATATATCAGGTGTGGGTCTAACCTTTGTGTGTATTGGTAATTTAAAATGATATATTATACGCATGTGATAAATATTGTATGCTGAATTTGGGCATGGTCGAACGGCTAGTGATAGTTTTGAGGTATATCGAGATTAGTAAGTAGTAAGCGGTAGTGGTCGAATGTTAAGGCCTAAAATTGAGTCTGGTTATGTGATATCCGAGTTGCATGTTGTGTGATATTAAAGGATGATACTAATTGACATTGTTAATTGTTTGCTTGAAAAAGCATGCCATTGATTAAGATTGTTAATATTGACAACATAAAAATATGTCACTGTTACCAAAAAATTTAATTCATGTCAGTATGCCATATTGCATTGCATGGGGCTAGGTTTGTAGGATGACAGAGGAGTTCCATAGAGTACCAATGGGTTATCCGCAACATTTGTTAGTCAGTATATTGCACCCCGGAGTATTGGCTTCTTGTCAGCCAAATTGTTATTGGTGAATTATTTCGCAAACCAAATTAGTGGCTTATCTATAAATTGATATTGGTGGTTCAAACACACTAAGTTTTTGCTCCTAATGTATTGGTGTTCGGATGATGGGTTGTAACACCCTATACCCAAACTAGTCACTAAGCCCAGGTGTAACAGCCCATTTTTAGTCAAATCAAAACAGTGGTTTCAGGACCAAAAATTTGAAGTCAAAATAATTATTTTATTATCATTTTAATGTTTACAGCATGATTGAATGATTGTGTGAAAGTTTCGTTTAGAAATTTTATCGTTTGAATGTTTAATTCGACAAAAAGGACTAAATCTCGTAAAGTGTAAAACTTGTGTTCTATTAGCTAAAGGTGTTAAATAGCTATAGAACCTTAAAGTAAGAGACCTTATGTGGTAATTTTACCATTATTAGCTTGAGTGGACAAATATGGGCAAGTATTAAATTATTTTTATGTTATATAACCAAGGTTAATTTTGTAATTTGGTAAATAAAGGTAAATTAAATAAAAACAATCAATTGTATCATCTTTTAATCATCTTCTTCAACCGAAATTGGGAGGAAAGAAAAGCCATAGCTAGGTTTTACATTCGGCCAAGCTTCCTAGCTCAATCGTAAGTCTGTTTTTGTTCCGTTTTTAATGATTTCTATTTTTTCGAGATCATTGCAATAGGTCTAGCTAGCTAGGGACTATTTTGCAAAACTGTTAAATATTTTGAATGATGCCATTGATGAATACATGTGTGTTATGATGTTTGATGATAGATTAAGAATATTTGTTTTTTGTGAATTATACAAGTTTTGTTTAGTGATTTTTGGTGAAAACGAAAATTAGGGATTAATTTGTGAAAAGTGTAAAATTCATGGTTAAAATGTGAAATAAATGGAAAATATGGGCTGCTAGGGGTATAATGGTAATTCTGCTAGCATGGGTTAGTATTAAATTTCATGAATTTATGATTATATGAAATAAGGACTAAATGTTTTGTGATAGTTTAGCATTTAAGGTAGTTAATGGTTGGAAATGGTTATTGTATGTTTGTGATTTTAGGTAAGGTAAAAAGTTTGGTTGAAATAATGCATATAGATGTTTTGTGAATTTGGAATTATTATGATTAGAATTGGCAATACATGGTAATATGAACATGTAAATTGTTGGTATTGAAGCAGTGAATTGAGCTTGGTTGGAATTGTTGTTAAATGCCTATTAATGCTATGTATTGGTGCTTTTGAATTTGATGTAGGTATGCACAAGTTTGGGTGGCAAATTGGCTTGGTAAATAGTCTATTTTTGTCCACACGGGTAGAGACACGAGCGTGTATCTCAATTGTGTGTGACACACGGTTATGTACACGACCGTGTGTCCCCTGGTGTTGAAATTAAAATAAGTCAATATGTTCCACACGGACTCACACACGGGTGTGCGACTTGGCCGTGTGGCATAAGCCAGTATACCTTACAGGTTTAGCACGTCCTAGCACACGACCTGGCACACGAACGTGTATGACCATTTTTAGGGCACATGGGCAAGCCATACGGGCCTGTGTGTTGGCTGTATGACCCAAGTCAGAAAATTACACGGGGTCGGACACGGCCATGTACCTCCATTTCGAATGTCCACACTGTAACACCCCTAACTCGTGTCTGTCGCCAGAACAGATTACGGAGTATTACCGAAATATTAAGAACATTTTCAAAAAAATCATGTCAATCACTATTCATTAACCGAGATCATTCGTAACGTCCCTTAATTGGACCCTCGAGGCCCAATACGAGTGTTAGAATCGAGTCAAGACTTAATCGGAAACTCTAATAATTTTTCATGACATTTCAAAAATTTTCCAAGATACAGGGCTCACACTTCCGTGTGACCATTAGACACACCCGTGCCTCAAGCTGTAACAAACCAAAATATTTATTTTATTATTTAATATTATTTTAAGTGTTTACAACATGACAGCATGTATGTGTGAAAATTTCGTGAGCTAATTTTATCGTTTAAATGGTCAATTTGATAAAAAAGACTAAATCGCTTAAATGCAAAAGTTGCATTCTATTAGTTAAAAGTTTCTAATAGCTATAGAACCTTAAAGTTAGGGTCCTTATGTTGAAATTAGACCATTAACATGATAGTGGATGATAGTGGCTTGGTAAATTTGAAATTATTAATGTTCATTAAAGCTAACTTAGTAATATGGTTAATAAGGTTAATTATAATAAAACAAAACAAAATTTCCATCCATTATCATCTTCTTTAGCCGAAAATTCAAGGGAGAAGAAACCACATAAATTGTTCTAGGGTTCAGTCATTTGAAAGCAAAATTGGTAAGTCATTTTGACTCGGTATTTAATGATTTTTAAGTTTTTGAGATCGTTGCTTCGTATACTAGCTAGCCCTACCTTAGATTTCAAAATGGTTAAAGATTTAACATGTTACCATTATTGAATGTTTGAGTAATTTTATGGTGGATGATGGATTTTGAATATTTGTTGATAGATAAACTCGTTTTGTAATGTGATTTTTGACAAAAATGTCAAAAAGGGATTAATTTGTGAAATTCTAAAATTAGGTAGGTAAAAGTGTGAATAAATTGAAAATATGGGCTGATAGTTACATGTAGTATATTTGGCTAGCATGTAGTTGTACTAAATTGCATGAATTTGCAATTTTATGTGAAAATGACTAAATTATAAAAATGTGAAAGTTTAGGGGCAAATGTGTAAAATAGCCCTAATGTATGTTTTGGACTAAATTGCGTAAATAGTTATTAAATAAGCTAATTTTGATAATATATAGATCAAGATAAATCGAGGTCGAGTTTAGATCGGGGAAAAGGAAAAGTGGACGAATAGTCAATAATTTCCATCCGAGTAACTCGAGGTAAGTTCGTATAATCAAAATCGAACTTTTAAATACTTGTAATTATTGAAATGTATGTATATAATTGAGAAATTGTTATACTTGGAATATGAATGCCCATTTGATATAAACTAATGGTTACCGAGCTCCGTTTGAACCGTATGAATTCGTAGGATACAAGTGACATGTCACTAGGGTTACTGTTGTAACGCCCTGAATTTTTGGGCCTAGATGAATTGGGCTTTGGGCTTTGGGTCTCAGAAAATTTTTAGGTGAGCGAGAAAATGACAATTAGCATGTGGGCTTTGAGGGTTAACGAATTTGGAGTGTCTAAGAGTGTTGGAGATGTCCTGGGATCAAGTAAGGGTATAGGAAAAATTTTGGTTTTATCCCCAAGGGAACTATGACTTCAGTTAGTAGGCCTTTTAAAAAATGAAGAAGAAAAATGACACAAAAGAGCTTGTGGTGTAGTGGCAAAGTGGCGCCACTTAGGGAGCAGGGAGGTGGCGTCATTAGCAGGCAAGGGAGTCCAAGGTTCGAGTAGTGGCATGTTATTTTATTGGGGTATTAATTTTGTTGTCAGGACGACTAGAGTTTGTGTTGCAATGAAAGTCTGATGGATGAGAGGTTTGAAATTGTCATGGAGAAATTGTAGGAGCTTATCTTAGAGAAAATTTAGGATGAAATTGAGGAGTTATCAGGGAGAAAAGTTAGGAGCTGAGAAGTGTGAAGAGTTGGTACCGTTTTGAGAAGTGGAAAGTGTATAAATTCGGCTTAGGAGGGTAGACGAGTGCCGTTTTTGGGTCTTTTAGGGGGTATTACGAATTTTCATTGTGGCTTTCAGCATTTGGAGAGTTTTGCAAATAGGTCAGTCTTTTTTTTTCTTTACCGAATATCTTGTAGTTACCATCACATAAGCACATTTGATTTTTTTCTTTTCTTCTTGTTACCTTTCCCAAACCCTCTAAAGCCGAATAATTCCACCCTCCCTTTGCCGAAATTCTTTTTGTGCCGTCACTATTTCTTCAACCTAGCCGATTCTTGTGTAAGTACTTTACTCTTTCAATTGATCTTGCTAGAACCGACTTCACCTCTCCCTCACTCTTTCTGAATCAATTTTGGTAGGGGATTGATATCGAATCTCTGTTCTTCAAATCTCTGTCGAATTACTCTTTATGCGTTTTGGGATTTGGGTAAGTATTCTTCGCTTTTGGTTTTGAAGGTTGGCCAAATGGTCGTATGTAATGTAAGGTTGACTTATGATGGATATAAGTCACTTATGGTTCAGTTTTTAATAATTAAGATTGATGCAGATTTAGGAAGTACTCGTGATTAGTCATCGAGGAAAAGCTATTAAGGCTTGGTGTTTCAAGTAAGGTTAAGGTGAGACTTCGGCTTTTGGTAAAGTATTCGAGAATTATATGTGATTAGTCATTGAGTGACATCGTTTGTAAGATCGTGGCTAAGGAGATCACAGTGCGTTTTGTTATCAGATGTGTACATACACTATACACACACAATGGATTGGGATATCCCGAAATCCCAAAAGTTTGGCTTCGATAGTCTTGCGAGTGTGCGAACACTCGTCTAAGGGAAATGGAATTCTTAACAGAGACCCCATGAGCGATCTCATGGACTTAGGTCGTGTTGTGGCCAACTGGACTAGAATAGGCAAAATGGGGCCGATGGGCCGTAGGCCCAAAATAGGCGAATTTGATGATTTGGTAATAAGTGATGAACTAGTCGTGTGGGTTACATGGCTTGGAATTGATTTGGGCCAGATGGGCCATACGAATGTGATTGGGCCAGATGGGTCATATGAATGTGATTTGGGCCTAATCGGCCATACGAATGAGATTGGGCCTGGTGGACCATATGAACGTTTGTGAATTTGTTTGGGCTTTGTAAGGGGTCTTGGGCTTAGTATTTGGTAAACTGCTTAACCTTGCATAAACCTTTAATAGTTAACTAATTGTGACCGTGGACAAGTTATAAGGTTAAGGTGCGGCAGTAGGTATATGCATGTCTAGGATTGGATCTAGAGAGAGCTTGGTACTTAAGCAGTCTTAATGACTCACCTCCTCTTCTCTAGAATCCTACCTGGTGCATAGTATCTGTTCACTTTAGCCAACGAGGACTTGATAACGGGCCAAGGTAAGTAATAGACCCAAAACAATGAGAAATGATCGAAATGACACTAAGGGCGAAAATGACTAAAATGCCCCTATGTGTTGAATGTAAGATTTATGGATGCTACATGTACATTTGCTGCATTCATATGATATTCTGTTTAGGTTGCATGTGGGTTAGGGTTTATGGAACGGAGGAAGTATATGGGATCGCATGGTTGCTTGCCGACCGTGGATCCACCGATGGCTTTTTAAGCCCATTATATGATTAGCAGCTTTGCTGCAACATTAGGTGGTACCGCAGTCGGCTACCCTTGAAGTGTATTGGATGGGTGGGTCGATTTAGAAATCCTCACAGAAGTGTTTCGGTTGGACGGAGACGATGTGTACCGGATGGGTTATTTGGGGAGGGTTTGCACAACATTGCATGTATGATATTATTATGTTTTTATTATGATATGTATGTTTTGTTTGACGAGGGTCGTACACACTGAGTTTTTGAAAACTCACTCCCTCTTTTATTTTTCTCAGGTGTAGGCGGTTCGACAGATGGAGGGACTCAGAGGTGGCCAACTAGCAAGATGATTAGACCTGTTTTTCCTAATATCTAAATTCTAGATTTTAAGTTATTTATTTTAAGTTATTTTATTTCGAATTGTAATAAGGTTTTCCCTCTAGTTATTATTCCATTACTTCCACTATGCATTGAAATTTTGAAACGGAACTTGGATTTATTTCTTTTAAGCATATTTCATGTTTTTGAAAATAATTGTGTTTAAGAACGAGCTTCCACTGTCAAAGGAATATTTATTTTTACATAGTAACAAGGAAATATTGTTTGCCTACACCTCGTTTTGAAAGCAAACTGGATTTTTCTAAAACTTTCTTTAGGAGGGTTTTCAATGGAAACAAGGTTTTCGCAAAAAAACTTCAATGTGACATGCCGGATTCGGGCCTAACTTCTAGGTTGGGTTTGGAGTGTTACATTTAGTGGTATCAGAGCCCGATTGCAATGCTTGGGCTATGAAATGGGCCTTATTTCTTGGGTTTTAAAAAAACTATTTTTGGATTGGATCAAAATGTTTTCGAAATTCTTGTGATGTGGCACATAGAGTCTTCGACGTCGAACCAAGTAAGTTCTCGTATTATTAAGCTTGTTTAACTTGATATATTGTAGATAGTTAGTGGGCTACTTTAAATGATTATACTAAAGTTAGTGGGCTACTTTTGATGATTATACTAAAGCTTTTTAGTTAGAGTGAAACTAAAGCCCGTAGGAACTTGAAACTGTAGAGGATTTACGAAAACAACCTTTTTGCTTAATACTATTATAAAACATCAGCTTAACTACTGAAACTAAATAAAATTTCATAAAATTCCTAATTCTAATAATACGAGAATCAACAATGAGCATTAGAAGAGGTGTAAGGGGTGTGGCAGAGGCCGTGGAAGTGTTAGGGCTGGGTCATCAGCGTCGGGCCACACATCTGCTGGGGAGGCACCAGCTTTACCAGAGCATGAGATGGTCCAGAAGACAGAGGTCAGAGTGAGCCCACCAACCTCGAGTAGCGGTAAGCCAGAATTCGTTACTGATGTGCTAAAGCAGCTAGTAAGGGAGGTACTTGAGGAGGTTAAAGAAATTGGTGAAACACTTCGAGTTAGGTGCATGGACTGTAAGAAAAAAAGAGATCGCAGTTCTCTAGGGCTGCAGTCTCGTTCTATGAAGCATGTTAAGGTACGTCCAAACTTTTCGGCTTGCGAATATTGCAGAAGGCGTCATCCGGGTGAATGCTGGAGGAAGTCAGAAGCGTGTTTCAGATGCGGGTCTGAGGAACATCAGGCTCGGGATTGTTCAATCACCATTACGTCGGGTATGCTTTGTATGGATGCTATATTTTGGGTATAGAAACTGTATGCGTGCAATGTTTATCTGCTCAGTGGGTAGGTTTTTTTTGGGTAAGTGTAAGAGGGTTCAATTAGAGTTAAAGTGTGTTAGTGTTATGAAAATCAGAGTGCGCAGCGGAAGCATAGTGGTGTGACTTGAGCGGTGCGATTAATAGTTAGTTGGAAATTTCGAGGACGAAATTTCTTTAAGGGGGTAGAGTTGTAACGCCCCGAATTTTTGGCCCTAGATGAATTGGGCTTTGGGCTTTGAGTCTCAGAAAATTTTTAAGTGAGTGACAAAATGACAATTGGCATGTGGGCTTTGAGGGTTAATGAATTTGGAGTGTCTAGGGGTGTTGGAGATGTCGGTATTAAGTAAGGGTATAGGAAAAATTTTGGTTTTAGCCCCAAGGGAACTGTGACTTCAGTTAGTAGGCCTTTTAAAAAAATGAAGAAGAAAAATGACACAAAAGAGCTTGTGGTGTAGTTGCAAAGTGGCGCCACTTAGGGAGCAGAGAGGTGGTGTCATTAGCAGGCAAGGGAGTCCAAGGTTCGAGTAGTGGCATGGTATTTTATTGGGGTATTTATTTTTCTGTCAAGACGGCTAGAGTTTGTGTTGTAGTGAAAGTCTGATGGATGAGAGGTTTGAAATGGTCATCGAGAGATTGTAGGAGCTTATCTTAGAGAAAATTTAGGATGAGATTGAGGAGTTATCAGGGAAAAAAGTTAGAAGCTGAGAAGTGTGAAGAGTTGGTGTCATTTTCGGAAGTGGAAAGTGTATAAATTCGGCTTAGGAGGGTAGATGAATGTCGTTTTTGGGTCTTTTAGGGGGTATTACGAATTTTCATTGTGGCTTTCAGCATTTGCAGAGTTTTGCAAATAGGTCAGTCTATCTTTTCTTTACCGAATATCCTGTAGTTACCCTCACACAAGCACATTTGATCTTTTTCTTTTCTTCTTGTTACCTTTTCCAAACCCTCTAAAGCCGAATAATTCCACCCTCCCTTTGCCGAAATTCTTTTTGTGCTGTCACTATTTCTTCAACCTAGCCGATTCTTGTGTAAGTACTTTACTCTTTCAATTGATCTTGCTAGAACCGACTTCTACTCTCCCTCACTCTTTCTAAATCAATTTTGGTAGGGGATTGATATCGAATCTCTGTTCTTAAGATCTCTGCCGAATTACTCTTTATGTGTTTCGGGATTTGGGTAAGTATTCTTCGCTTTTGGTTTTGAAGGTTGGCCAAATGGTCGTATGTAATGTAAGGGCGACTTAAGATAGATATAAGTCACTTATGGTTTAGTTTTTAATGATTAAGATTGATGCAGATTTAGGAAGTATTCGTGATTAGTGCTCGAGGAAAAGCTATTAAGGCTTGGTGTTTCAAGTAAGGTTAAGGTGAGACTTCGGCTTTTTGTAAAGTATTCGATAAGTATATCTAATTAATCATTGAGTGACATCATTTCTAGGATCGTGGCTAAGGAGATTGCAGCGCGTTTTGTTATCAGGTGTGTACATACACTATACACACACAATGGATTCGGAAATCCCGAAATCCTGAAAGTTCGGCTTTGGTAGTCTTGCGAGTGTACGAACACTCGTATGGAATCGATAATAGAGACCCCATGAGCGATCTCATGGACTTGGGTCGTGTTGTGGCCAACTGGGTCAGAATGGGCAAAATGGGGCCAATGGGCCGTAGGCTCAAAATAGGCAAATTTGATGATTTGGTAATAAGTGATGAACTAGTCATGCGGGTTACATGGCTTGGAATTGATTTGGGCCAGATGGGCCATACGAATGTGATTTGGCCATATGGGCCATATGAATGTGATTTGGGCCTAATCGGCCATATGAATGAGATTAGGCCTGGTGGGCCATATGAACGTATATGAATTTGTTTGGGCTTTGTAAGGGGTCTTCGGCTTAGTATTTGGTAAACTGCTTAACCTTGCATAAAACTTTAATAATAAACTAATTGTGACCATGGACAAGTTATAAGGTTAAGGTATGGCAGTAGGTATATATGCATGTCTAGGATCAGATTTAGGGAGAGCTTGGTACTTAAGCGATCTTAATGATTCACCTCCTCTTCTCTGGAATCCTACCTGGTGCATAGTATCTGTTCACTTTAGCCAATGAGGACTTGATAACGGGCCAAGGTAAGTTATAGACCCAAAACAATGAGAAATGATCGAAATGCCACTAAGGGCGAAAATGACTAAAATGCCCCTATGTGTTGAATGTAAGATTTATGGATGTTACATGTACATTTGTTGCATTCATATGATATTCTGTTTAGATTGCATATGGGTTGGGATTTATAGAACGGAGGAAGTATATGAGGATCGAATGGTTGCTTGCCGATCGTGGATCCACCGATGGCTTTTTAAGCCCATTATATGATTAGCAGTTTTGCTGCAACATTAGGTGGTACCGCAATCGGCTACCCTTGAAGTGTATTGGATGGGTGGGTCGATTTAGAAATCCCCACAGAAGTGTTTCGGTTGGACGGAGATGATGTGTACCGGATGGGTTATTTGGGGAGGGTTTGCATAGCATTGCATGTATGATGTTATTATGTTATTATTATGATATGTATGTTTTGTTTGACGAGTGTCGTACACACTGAGTTTTCGAAAACTCACTCTCACTTTTATTTTTCTCCGGTGTAGGCGGTTCGCCGGATGGATGGAGTCAGAGGTGGCCAACTAGCAAGACGATTAGACCTGTTTTTCTTAATATCTAAATTCTAGATTTGAAGTTATTTATTTTAAGTTATTTTATTTCGAATTGTTATAAGGTTTTCCCTCTAGTTATTATTCCGTTACTTCCACTATGCATTGAAATTTTGAAACGGAACCATGATTTATTTCTTTTAAGCATATTTCAAGTTTTTGAAAATAATTGTGTTTAAGAACGAGCTTCCGCTGTCAAAGGAATATTTTTTGTACATAGTAACAAGGAAATGGTGTTTGGCTACAGCTCATTTTGAAAGCAAACTGGATTTTTCTTAACTTTTCTTTAGAAGGGTTTTTAATGGAAACAAGGTTTTCGCAAAAACACTTCAATGTGACATGCCGGATTCGAGCCTAACTTCTAGGCCGGGTTTGGGGTGTTACAACTGTTTTGGTCCAACTCTTGCATTTTTCCCGGACTCACCATAGCTCGTATGAGCTTACCGATATATCAGCTCGTAAGAGCTTATTGTTTTCAGCTCATCAGAGCTTACCATTTTAACTCAATAGAGCTTACTATCCATCAGCTCAGGAGGAGCTTACTGATCATAGCTTGAAAGAGCGGAAATGATAACGAATTGACAGATTACTAATGTATACCACTCGAGTATCCTTTGAAGTTCTAATGGGTTCAATGGGCATAAATTATGTTTATACGAATGAGTTACTGTTATCGAATGAATTACTGTTTATATTTTGGATTGTTGATTATATGAATGTGAATGAATTGTTACATGTGTTTTATATGTTACATGAATTTAGTATGAAATTGGGATAAAGGTTGAATATATGTACTTATGAGACTAACACATTGATGAATGCTTGTGTTTAGGCTTTTGACAAGTGAATTTGATTTATTTTGTTTAATGGTTTGATTTTGTAACAAATGGTAAGATTATTTCTAAATTATATGGGCTTACTAAGCTATAAAGCTTACTATGTTTCTTTTCTGTGTATTATAGAGGTTCGATAGCTCGCTCGATTCAGATAAAGTCAGAGTTACGCATCACACTATCCAGTTGTCGTTCGGTACTTATGAATTAGTGATATTTGTAAATAGGGCATGTATAGGCTAGTTATAATAATGATAGTTAAGGTTACTTGAGATATTTATTTTGGTACATGTTATGGTATAAGTTGAAGCCATGTGATTTGGCTTAACTTGGTATAGTATTTTGGTTGTGTTTAAGTACTCAAGAATGGTATGTTCTGGTTAGTAATAGATGGAATGGAAATATGCAAATGTTATCTTGACATATGGTTAGTATATGAATGGAAAATGTATGTGATTTATTAGGCATTTGAAATGAGTGTAATATGTTTATGAAATGTCATGTATTGGCTATCAATTGAGTTGTGAAATGTTGCAATTTATGCTTGTGTATGCATGTAAAAATAGGGTGGCAAAATGGCTATACAAATGGCCTATTTTTTGTCCACACTGGCAGAGACATGGGCGTGCGTCTCAATCGTGTGTGACACACGGTCATGTTGCACAGCCGTGAGCCCCCTGGTGTTGATATTTGATCGTCGAAATCAGAGCTTTAAAATTTATAATAAAAATGATCGAACCTGGAAACTAACTCTGACAATGATTTTAAGGCAAGCGCACCTATCGAACAGTAGTATAGTTTAGGCAAGACCGAAATATCGAATCCCAAAGGAACCAAAAGTACTAGTACTAACTCTCTTTCTATTATTTAGCCTAAGAATTAAGTAAATGTTTATCTAATCTAAATTTAACTATCAACTAGACTAAAGACGCAAAGACAAAAAGAGAATGAATTGAGGAAAAATAACTTGCAAGAAAAACCAATTGATTAAGACGATACATTTCCGAAGAATCCACCTAGACTTCACTTGTTATCTAACACTGAACCAGATGATGTATTCACTTGACTTGATCCGTAAGATTCCCTAAGTTATATTAAACCCTCTCTCGAAGCGAATAACGTCTAATCCTAGGTTGATTAATTGAAATCTCTTTCTAATAAAAACCCCTAGAATCGCATTAACTCGATCTATGGACTCCCATATTAGGTTTCACCTTAATCCGGCAAAATCTCGTCACCCTATCTCTAGGCGTGCGATCAGCTCCGCTTAATTATGCTAGATCTACTCTTAAGCAGGGACTTTTGCTCCTCCACCTAAGCACATCATACTTGAATCAATATCCTAGAAATATTAACACAAGAATTAAGCACACATAATTAAGAACAAGTCAAATATTTATCATATAGTTCAGAAAACAATAACAAGATCTGTCTTAGGTTTCATCCCCCTCAGGTATCTGAAGGGTTTAGTTCATATCAAATAAAGAAAACATCTCAGAAGAAAAGATAAAACAAAACATAAGAAATTCCTAAAACCCCCTTAAGGAATTGAAGGAGAGATCCACCGTCTTGAGTAGAATTCCGGCTTCTTGAGATGGATCAACTGGTTATCTTCGAGTGGTTCTCCACAAATCTGGTCTTTCTAGCTCGGCTCCTTGGCCTAGCTAACCGCCCTCTGACTAAAGCCCTGGGTTCTGGCTTCTGCCGAACTCCCCTTCAAGTTGCCCCATTGGGTGTTTATATAGACTTTGATATGCCTTACTTGGTCCCTCAATATCCTAATTCAAGTAGAATTCCTACTAAGGTGTTTGAATAGGCTTTGGAATGTGTTTCTTTGCCTCCAAGTATCCAAATTCGAGTAAAACTTCTCTTGCCGCGGCAAGGACACGCCCATAACACACGCCCGTGTAACTCATGGCCAGGCCGTGTTCGACCCTGTTGAATGGGGCACAGCCATGTGAATCATGATTAGGCCGTGTTCTAGTAGATCAATGAGGCATGGCCGTGTGGACTTGGGCCCAGGCCGTGTGGATTTCGTGATATGGCCCATTTACTCTATTTTGGGCCCGTTTTACATTCTTTTCATCCTCGAGTGCTTTCTTGAGTATAAGACATGAAAAGAAAGGATTAAAAGCACCTTTTTACATGAATCAAGGAATAAATCATCCAAAAATATGCTAAATGTGGGATTAAAATATGTTACTTTTACAGTTTATCACATACCCCCACACTTAAGCTTTTGCTTGTCCTCAAGCAAAATTCTCAACTCACAATTAAAACAAACTTCCTCGATTCATAATATTCATCAATAGTGTTTCATCATAATTCATAGATAATTCATACATGGATAACTCAACTCAAAGAGTCCTAAAGATTCAAACAATCAAAGTCATAATTTTTATAGTATGAAAACATAGGTGTTTCCCTTTACCTGAATAATTACCTATGATTCAAAATCGACAAGAATTGACATCCTCACTAAGGATTCACTCAAACCACTCGAAGTGTTTAAGGTTCAGAATTAAGCACTCAAAAGTCAAACATGCAGAGTTAATCCCATAAGCTTGCATGAAAATCAAATCTCCACCACTATAAAATGAGATGATACACAAATTAAAAAGGTCTTTCACAGGGTTGTAATGGGGCTTGGGTTAAAGGTGTGGATAAAGGCTGAATTAGAAGATTAGAATCGAGATTGACCTGACAATTTACCTAACTAGAAAAATGAACTCATCCTAAATAATTACATCAATTGGAAACTAATAATACTACTATTGATAATACTCTAATAAGAGCCTCTTCTTCAATAATTGGAATTTAATGCATAAGCTCACCTAATCACAAAGCTAATAATGAATATACTTCATTTTTTTTAGAACAAGTCAAATAATAGGAAAGAACTTTTACAACTGAAATATAAAACATAATTAGGCAACTGTTCAAAATCAAATCTCGATAAAAAGGGAGTCAGGGAGGATGGTGATAACAAATACAAAGGGTTTTGGGTTAATATTAGTGGGTGAGTCAATAAAAAGGGTTTGTTAAGATCAACAGGGTTCACTAGGGGTTAATTATGAAGGTAAGCTTTTAGTGGAGTAAGTGGGTTAAAACTTAGGTGCCTTTATCATCTCGGTATATCAAATCATAGGTGTGGTCTCGACATTTATAATCGATGCAAGTTCTAGAATAACAAATCAATGATGACACACTCATAATCAATAAAGTGAGCACGAAAAAAAATGTATGCTCTATAAGGCTCAAAAGCTCACAGAAATTATGGGTATTTGATATCAACCTCGTAAATTTCAAATTTCAAGGTAACATTCAGATTCAGGTAGACAACCTAAAAAAATTTAAATTATGAAAAATAGACTTATCATGCTTGATTCTCTAGTATCATTCAAATTTAATCATCAATGCACAATTATCAATGACTTAATCCAAAACATATCAATAAAAATCATAAATCAAAGGAAATTTCATTCTAATCGTAATATGAGAAATTTGCTTTTCGAACAAGGCATAATTCAGGGATTTTCAAATAATACTATAGTTAACCCCTCCACACTTAAGATGTACATTGCCCTTAATGTACAAAGACAGATAATATCAAAATAATCATAAAATCATAAGATGGGTAGAGAAGTGAAACTTCCTGAATTTTGGATGAAGTCAATGAAAAAAAACCGGATAGGATTTGAGGTGAACGTGGGGAAGCGTCTTGAACCGTTTGAAATTGAGTCCTCGAAGCAGCCATCCTAATTTTATTGTATCTAAGCTAAATCTAAATGGTACGAATAATAAAAAGAAAATAATAAAGAAAATAAAATAAAAATAAAAATAAAAGTAAATAATGGAAAATGAAAGAAGAAAGATAACGGGAAAAGGAATGGAAGAAAGAAATTATGGAGCTGGTAGTTGGCCCCGCCCTTGTATCTTCCTGTGGTGGCCACACGGCCACGACAGCGGCCTTGGGCAAGGCCGTGTGGTATGGAAATATGTAATTTGGTTAGTTTATAGTTAGGTGCTAAAAGGAAAAATAAAAGTAAAAAATAAAAAATGTAAAAATTAATGGGGTTAGTGCTCGGGTTGCCTCCCGAGAAGCGCTCGTTTATATTCTTCAGCTAGACTTTACCTCTCCTTCGTATGGTCATGGTGGTTTGAGGAGGTGAAAATCCTTTCTCATGCGATCAATTCGGTTATTGATATAAAATTTAAGTCGAGTAGTGTTTACCTTAAAGGTGCTGATTTTGGGACTAGTTACCTCGATTGTTCCATCTGGGGAGATTTTGAGTACCTGATCTCCTATCTTAAGCTGGCTTGCCCCATCATTAAGTTCGTCGTGGAGTCCCTCGTTTTTGCTTCGTGTGTTTTTAGTTTCTCTTTGAGGTGTGTCTTCCATTCGTCTAGTTCATCGATCACAGCCTTCGTTCCTCATAAATTTCTTTTTTATCACCACGAGGTCTAGTATCTAGCATCTGCGAAAGAGCTTCAAAAAACGACAAGTTAATATGAAATTTCTTTGGAAGTTTAAGAGACTTACCGAATTGTTCTTCTGTGTGGTCTTTTCTTTATCGTATTAGGGTATGGCACAAGAGCTTGGTACTCTGTAATTACCGGGTTTGCTAAATCCTGGCTTACCTCAACCTTACCTTCACTTACCACAGGTTCTTGCTTCGGGTCAGATTCCACTAACCTTTCACCATCATGAGCTGTTACGGCTTGAATTTGCTCTTTTGGGTTAGTTTCAGTGTTGCTTGGGAAGCTTTCTTGTGGTTGTTCTAAGATCGGCTTAGCGAGCTGACCTAACTGATCCTCAATCCTTTGAATCAATGCTTCTTGTTTCGTTTCTATATGTCGGTGGTGTGTTTCTGTGTTTCGACTTATCCTCCTATTGGTGAGGTGGTTGTTGAAAATTTGGATGAAGTTCCTGTCTTTGGCTACTTTGATCATCCCATGAGAAATTGAGATGGTACCTCCAACTTGCATTATAAGTGTTATCATTAAAATTATTTTGAGGTCTAGAATAGTTACCCATATAGTTGACTTGCTCGCTTTCCATGCCATGTCCGTAGGGTGGGTACTCAGGATTCGCCACGCCTCGTTTGTTTCCCACTGCATAACTGGATATACCTGCGAGGAACCACATAAAATGTCAATTTTCTTACTTAAAATCTCTAACTGATTTGATAGCATGGCTACTGGGTCGAGGTTGTAGATATCGGCTGCTTTTGTTGGCTTTGTCCTCATAACTTGCCACTGATAGTTATTTAGTGCCATCTCCTCTATCTGCCAAAATCAAATAAAAGAAAATTTAGCAAAGTAAAAAAAATAAAAAATAATAAAAAATAATAATGAAAATAAATTGCAATAAAAAATGGCTAAAGTAATAAAAATTAAGCGTTCTTAATATTTTAGTTCCCCAGCAACGGCGCCAAAAACTTGTTGATTCCATCTTTCCCATCTTTTCTATTTTATTTCAAAAGCTGAAAGCTTGTTGTTTCTCTTTCGGTTTCATCAAGTACCTTGGCCGAATACTTGGCTCATAAATCTCTCTCTTCTTGCGATTTCTCTTCATCATCTTAAGTGCCGAAATCAAGTTTGCTTTTGGGGACATAGCCGAATCTTCTGGTAAGGGATCTCTTCATTTCTTCTTGACCGATTTGAGTAATGCCGAACCTCTTCTGTCTTTCTTTTGATATTTCTTCAATCGTGGTAATCAAGATCTTAACTTATTCTTGTCCCATGTGGTAGCTGAAACCCTTAACACCAATAGGGGATGCCGATCTGTGGTGTTTAAAGGCCAAAGCAGTCATCAAGGTAAGGGGCGACAAACTTATTTGGTTTCGGGATTCATGTTATGGCCGAATGGCCTTTGGATTCTTAGTGTTGTATTAAAACCAATTGTAGGGAGGAGCAACGTTCGGGATCTCGTTAGTTGCGTAGTTTCGGGATTCGCTTAGATTTACAAATAGCCAGGTGTGTAACGCTTACACACTTTATTAGTATAATAATGCTTATTATGTTACTGTTATAACCATTGGCTTTAGTGACTTTGCCTTGTGGGTCTGAACTTGGGAATCGGGTAAGTCCCCTGTTACGTGATTTTTGATATACATCATCATGTTTTGTTAAATGCTATGCTATGCGTTATTGCATGATTTCATGATATTATGACACGTATGATATGGACAAGATGATGGGGATTGATGAGAGGAGGGGGATGATTTATTTGGACTGTCACCAGTGGTTTTGACCACACTTATGATATTTGTGACTACGGTCACCAGTGGTTTTGACCACATATTGATATTGTGACTCGTCCCAGTGGTTTGGTACCACAGTGGGTTGGCCCCACATGATTATTACGGGATTGTCATCAGTGGTTTTGACCACACGATGGGTTGGCCCCATCACTTGATTTGTGACTACGGTCACCAGTGGTTTTGACCACACCGATATATTTGTGACTTCGGTCACCAGTGGTTTTGACCACACGGGGTAGATAAAGGAGATCGGATGGTTAGGTTATGGGTTGCATGATTTGCATGTTTTACTGATGATCTGTGTAAGTGCTTGAACCATCGGGTTGGGGATTTATACACTGAGTCTCGGTGACTCACCCCTTCCTTTATATTTTGCAGATGAGGCATAGATCGCGGATATGGAGCCGGGGAGGACTCGAGGTGGCCATGCATCTACATTTTGGGTTTCAACTTTAACCTACACTTTTGGTTTATTTAATTTTCTTTAAATTTGGTTTTGGGTTTTTGTAATAAGGCCACTAAATTTTATTATTTTGGGTTTTATAATTTGCTTTTATTTTTATTATATTATACACATGTTGAATATAGTGACTTGTTTAATTAACCGGTAAAAAGCAATGTTTTCAAAACTATATCTCTTCGGGTTTTCAAACGTTACCATCGGGTAACAAAGTTCACAAAATAATAAGGTAACTTGGATGTTTTATAACTCTAAATTCCAAACCACTTTAAAGACAAATGGTTTTAAACCTGATTGTACTCATCGCATGCAGTTTTTAATAAGTATCCAATGTTTTTAAAATCGGTAATTACAAATGGGTTTTCAATCACGAGTTTTCCAAGTATTACAACAACTACCAAACAACCTCAACATCATGTATTACTGAGTTTTCTAAACCCTAAAGCAATAAAAGAGTCTTCTTTAGAAAAATTATCCGACAAACTTATGTTTTCAAAATGTTTTCACCCCGTAACATACCAGATTCGGTCGTGGTGTGTTGACCGGTTTTGGGGTGTTACAATAATGGTACTCTGTGCAATCTCGCAATCTCAGAAATATACAATTCAGCTAACTTATCAAGTGAATAATCTGTTCTCACTGGAATAAAATGAGCTGATTTCGTTAATCTGTCAACTATCTATAACATCCCGAATTAGGGCCTAGTCGGAACAGTGGTTTCAAGACCACAAATCTGAAGTAGAAATAATTATTTTATGATTATTATAAGGTCTATAAAATGTTTACATGCTTGTGTGAAAATTTCATGAAGAAATTATATGTCTAAGGTGCTCGATTAGACTTTAAGGACTAAATTGAATAAATTACAAAATATGAGTTCTAGAAGTTTTTAGTATGAAATTGAATTGGATTTTTAATTAGAGGGTCTTAAATAGCAGTTTGACCAAATTCTAAAATTTTGGACAAAAATGGGCTTGGATGGACAAAATTTCAAAGAAAGGCTAAGAGGGCATTTTGGTCATTTGGTCATTAAATGGACAAAAAGACAAAATAAAAGCCAAATTTCTTGTCCATCTTCTACCTATGGCTGAATATTGCATGGGAGAAGACATGGTTAGGGTTTTCAAGCTTCCAAGCTCAATAATCAAGGAAATCGATATTTGGGCTTAAATCGGGAAAATACAAGGTTATGGACTAAAATGGTAAATTGTCGTTTTTGGATCCGAGGTAAGTTCGTGTGTTAATAATAATGCAAAACCATGCTTGAATTGTAATTCTCTATTGATATGGCATAATTTGTATGATTTAATATGTTTAGGAGAAGTTGATGGATAGTATGTATGGTATGGAAAATGTGATGTTTGTTGTGTCATGTGAAATTGAATGGCAAATTAATGTTACATGAATTGAATGTTAAATTAATATTACATGGGTTGTATGTGTTGCTACACGGTTGTACCTGACGAGATTTCGACAAGTAAGTTGTATGTAAATAATTCATTATTTTTATTGACGTTTTTATATTTCAACATATTTTATGTATTGTAGCTGATTTTTGAATCATAATTGACTATTGAAGGAATGGAATAAAGTATTAGAAAGTGAGACACTTCCCGTTTGAACCTTCGGAATCGAAAGATATAAATGGTATGTAGCTAGGTCACATGAGTGGTACTAAGTGCAGGCCACTGTGTGCACAAGAGAGCTACAAGATACATATATATACGTAGCTAGGTCACATGTGTGGTACCGAGAGTACGCCATGTGTACAAGAAAGCTATACGTAGCTAGGTCACATGTGTGGTATGTAGTGTGACCCACTATGTGTACAAGAGAGCTACGAGATGGCTAGGTCATATGAGTGGTGCTAAGTCAAGGCCACTATGTGTACAAGAGAGCCAGAATTATGTGTACAATCAAGCTAGGTCACATGAGTGGTACTAAGTGAAGGCCACTATGTGTACAAGAGAGCTTCAACTTCAATGGTGGGCTATGTGCGAAACCACCGCGTATCCGTTATTATTCTGAAGCGTTCAACGGGAAAATTGATTAATTGAAATTATGTGTGACTTTGTAGTGATAAATGTAGGTATATGCATGTGTAACGTATGAGCAATCTGCTCGATATGTAATCGGAAATTGGAAAGATTGTTATAGGTAAGTAAAGAATACAACTAAAGTGAGAAAGAGCAAAAATTTACAATAAAACTGTTTTGGGCAGTAGCAGTGACGTGAATTTGAAAAATCAACAAAAATAGTAGAAATTGAATTATAAGTTGGATGAGATATTTATTTAAATCTTATTGAGTCTATTTTCATATAAAACAATAGAGAAAACAAAGGATTTGTATATTTTTAGATATTTAAATTTTTGTGAGACTGGTTCAATATGATTATGTGATCTCCTATTCTGCCTTGGAAAAATCATTAAAAATTTTACAAAAATAATTATGGGATTTAAGTTATATGCTTGAAATCCTTAATGATTCTAGTTTCAAATGAAATAAATTATAACATCATCTAAATTCTGTACAAGGAGAAAATTGATTTGTAGTGAAAAGTGATCTGAATAGTCGAACAGTGAAATAGGGGTAAATTAAATGAATAAACTGTACTTATTGGCTAAACCAAAAATTATGAAAATTTTATGGTAAGAAGATATATGAGTCTAGTTTTAGGGAAAATTAACGGATCTTAATTTGGACTTCCTAGCTCCAGATATAAATAATTTAATGACTGTGACTTGAGAAAACAGCTTAACTAGAATTTGAATAAATAGAAAGAATATGAAAATAGCATGTTATCGCATTGCTTATTATTTTCATGCGAGCTTACTAAGCGTAAAGCTTACTCCCTCCTTTCCATTTCTTTTAGTTTTGTCAGATCAGCTCAAGGTTGGAGATCGTCGGAGGCAGCATCACACTATCGAGCCATTATCCTTGTAGTATTGGCATATGTATGTTAAATGTTTTCAAATGAGTGGCATGTATAGGGACTTAGTTTTTCTATGGTGGATATCGTTGTGATTAGCCAAATGTATTGGCTTATATTGATTTGTTGATTATAGCCATGAGATGTGGCTTATAATGATTTTGGCTTGTAAGTCTATTTGTCCATGGTATGTGTTAATGTCTTGTTATGTGGTATAAGTGATTAAATAGATGACAAGGTCAAATGCATGTGTTTGAAAAGTTTTAATTTTGGGTGAAATTTGGTAACCCTGTTTTGTATGATTGTGAATGTTTAAGTCTAGTAACGCCTCGAACCCTGTCCCGGAGTTGGATACGGGTGAGGGGTGTTACACTATCACCCAGATTGCATCTTTCTTTCTAGGAGATAAGGGCAATCCCGACACAAAGTCCATCGTGACTCTCTCCCATTTCCACTCAGGAATCATGATCAGTTGTAACAAACCAGATGTAACATGATGTCCAGCTTTAACTTGCTGAAAAACTAAACATTTCAAAACAAACTCTGAGATATCTCGTTTCATACCATGCCACCAATAAAATTGTTTCAGATCATTATACATTTTTGTACTTCCCAAATGAACAGACAAACGACTACTATGAGCCTCATTCAAAATCAACTGAATCAATTCTGAATTTCTCGGAATACAAATCCGATCTCGGAACCTCAAACAACCATAATCATCAACTCAAAATTCTGAATTAGAATTCAAACCACATGAGCTCGTTTTGCCATCATCTCAGCATAAATTTTCTGAGCATCACAAATCTGACGTATAAACATTGGCCTTACTTTCAACTCAGCCAAAACCGAACCATCATCACACAAATCGATCTGAGCACTTGTTGCTCGTAAAGCAAATAAAAACTTTCGACTCAATGCATCAACAACAACATTAGCTTTTCCCGGATGATAGTCAATTTCTAATTCATAATCTTTTAGCAATTCTAACCATCTCCGCTGTCGCAAATTCAATTCTTTCTGAGTCATCAGATATTTCAATCTCTTATGAACAGTATATATGTGACACTTCTCACCAAATAAATAGTGATGCCAAATCTTCAATGCAAATACAATAGTTGCTAATTCAAGATCGTGCGTCGGGTAGTTCTTTTCATGCATCAACACACAGCCTAAACCATTCAACGATGCATCACTATAAACAATGAATTCTTTACCCGGTTCAGGTTAAACTAACACTGGTGCCTCTGTCAACAATGCTTTCAACTGTTCAAAATCTGTTGACACTTTTCAGACCACTCAAATTTAACATCTTTCTATAGCAATTTTGTCAATGGAGTTGCAATCATTGAAAAGCCTTTCATAAACCATCTATAATATCCCGCTAGGACCAGAAAACTATGGGCTTCAGATATATTTCTTAGAGGTTTCCAATCTAAAATTGCTGAAATCTTGCTTGGATCAACTCGTATCCCCGCAGCTGACACTATATGTCCCAGAAAACCAACCTCGCGCAACCAGAACTCACATTTACTAAACTTTGCATGCAATTGCTTCTCACGCAGAGTCTGTAACACAATTCTCAAATGCTTGGCATGTTTCGTCTCATCACAAGAATAAATCCAAATATCGTCAATAAACACGACGACTAATCGATCCAAATACGGTCCGAATATCCGATTCATCAAATCCATAAATACTGTAGGAGCATTCGTTAGTCCAAAAGGCATAACTAAAAATTCATAATGTCCATACCTCATTCTGAAAGTAGTTTTCAGCACATATGATTCTTTGACTCTCAACTGATAATAACCTGATCTCAAGTCTGTTTTCAAAACATTGTAGCTCCTTTTAACTAATCAAATAAATCATCAATTCGCGGTAAAGGATATTTATTCTTTATTGTTACTTTATTCAACTGTCGGTAGTCAATACAAATCCTCATAGTACCATCTTTCTTTTCCACAAACAACACAGGAGCACCCCAGGGTGAGAAACTTGGTCGAGCAAATCCTCTATCAGTCAACTCTTGCAACTGAGACTTCAACTCTTTCAATTATGTCGGTGCCATTCTATACGGAGCTATTGAGATAGGGGTCGTCCCCGGCACTAACTCGATACCAAACTCAACTTCTCGTATCGGAGGTAATCCCGGTAGTTTTTTAGGAAATACATCAGGGAACTCACAAACCACAGGCACAGATTCAACTTTTCTTTCTGTCACTTTTGTATCTATCACATATGCAAGATAAGCTTCACATCCCCTTTTCACATAATTCAAAGCTTTCATCGAAGATATTACAACCGGTAGTCCATTCAAATCACTGGATTCAATTCGAACTATCTCACCATTCTGACTTCTCAATTCAATACTCTTCCGTTTGCAATTCACAATAGCATTATGCAAAGTTAGATCCATACCCAAAATTATATCAAATTCATAAAAGGGTAGCAGCATCAGATTAGCCGGAAAACAATTATCTCAAAACATCAACAGACAATTCTTGCACACTTTGTCAACCAGAACACACTTGCCTAAGGGGTTCGATACTTTAATTACAAACTTAGTAGACTCAACAGACAGAGTCTTACTAGATACTAACTTCACACACACATATGAATGAGTAGATCCTGGATCTATCAATGCAATCACATCAGTATTAAAAAGATTAAAAGTACCAGTAATGACGTCTGGAGATGACGCTTCTTCGCGAGCGTGAATAGCGTAAGCTCGGGCAGCTGCTCTCGCCTCCGATCTCACAGTTTATAACACCCTCAGACCCGGCTCAGATGTTATGGCCGAATCCGGTGATGTCACATCAAAGGCATATTTCAAAACGATTTTGCTAAGTTAAAATTTAAGGCCTAAAAGCCCAAAATCCTTGAATCTTGTTAAGTAATGATAAAAGCCCATACTTTTAGGTATTTCGAAAACCATGTTTAAGAAAATTTATTTAAGTTTAACAATTAAGTAAACAGTTGAACAATGATAATAGAACACAAAATCTAAAGTCAAATCGGAGTACATGGCCTTATTACAATCCAACAGAAACAAAGTAATTAAAATTAAGTCTTTCAAACTAACTAAAAAGTACTTGTAGTGTGGCCACCTCCGAGTCCTCTTCCACGTCGAGCCATCTACTGAGGATCACCTGAAACATTTAATAAAAAGGGTGGGAGCTTCAAAACTTATTGTGTACGACCCTTGGTAATCCAATCAACATACAATTATTACATTGGGCCTAAGCCCTATCAAAACAGTGGTCTTGGGCCTTAGCCCACAATGACTTCATATTACATCAGTATCACATGAATGCAATGCACCCATCCCAAATCCAACCCTGCACTCCGTTTCCCTTCCAACCCTACACTCCTGTGGAGATATAAATATCAACCCACCCATCCCTACACTCCAAAGGTAGCACCAACAGCGGCACTACTCAAACGTTGCAGCAAAGCTGCTATAATAGGCTTAAAGCCACCAGTGGATCCACGGTCGTCAAGCGACTATGCGATCCTCAAATCTTCCTCCGTATCATCAAAACCCACCCAAGTGCAACATATATTTCATGAATGCAACATACACAATTTCACACATTAAGCACTTAGGGGTATTTTAGTCATTTCACTACCCAGGGGTATTTTTGTAATTCTACCCTACAGGGGTATTTAGGTAATTTTGCAAAATAGGGGTATTTTGGAAATTTTGTAAATCAGGGATATTTTGGTAATTCTGTAAATCAAAGGTATTCTGGTAATTTTACAAATTAGGGGTATTTTAGTAATTTTGCAAATCTAAGGATATTTTGGAAATTTTCAAACTAAGGGTATTTTGGTAATTTTCAAATTAAGGGTATTTTGGTAATTTTCAAATCAGGGGTATTTTGGTCCCTCTTAGGTTTTAGTTATGAACTTTGGCCCATTAACAAGTCATTGCGGCTAAAGTGAACAGACACTACGCACCAGGCAGGATTCCAGAGAAGAGGAGGTGGGCCACTAGGACCGCTTAAGTACCAAGCTCTCTCTAGATCCAATCCTAAACATGCATATCCTAGACATGCATATGTTCGTTGCCACACTCTAACCAAGCGACTTGTCCACGGACATGTTTAATTATTAGATAAGTCTTATGTGGTTTAAGAGTTGTTCAGAACTAGGCCTAAAGTCCATTAAACCCTAGCATACTTTTCTACGTCCCCATAAAGCCCATCAAGCCCATTAAGCCCAAATCCCATCCTTGTGCCCCATTAGGCCCAGATCTCATTCATATGGCCTATTAGGCCCAAAACAATTCCAGATCATGTAACATGCATGACTAACTCAATTTATATAACCAAATCAATCAATTTCATCAAACTTAGCCTCAGGGCCCACAGGGCCCATTTAGCCACTTTCGGCTTTTCGGCATTGTCGATATCATGTGTATGTAGTGTTTGTACACACCTAGTTACTACGACGTGCTATACTATCCTTGGTCTTGAACCTACAACCAACCAACCTTCAATCAATCACCCATACTTAATCAAAATATTTACAAAAAGCCGAAGCCTTACCGTAACCTTACCGTGTGCCACTAGGTTCTAATAGCCCTTCCTTAGCTACTAATCATGAGTATCCCCTAGATCTGCACTCACACATACACCATCAAACTCCGAGTGACTCATAATCCACACAAGTCACCCCTATAGGTCATACTTACATTTGGCCATTTACTTAAACCACAATCGAGTTGAGTACACTTACAATTTGCTAACGATCCTTACCACGCTTGCGATGTCTAAACCTTACCCTTATTAATACAAGATTAACGATAATGAGAAGTTAGATAGCCCTTTGGCTTTTAACAAAACACACTAAGGGGCTAACTGAACACTTACTGAATCCACTTTTGATCCTGCGGCCTAGATAGCTACTGAACGAGATTTGGCTTTTAACCTTGACTGATAGTAGATAACAATCGATTTGTGATGGAGGAAAACAACAAAGATTCAAAACTAATAGGGATTTCGACAAGAGAAGATGATGATACTTCGAACATAAAAGAGTTTGGCTATGAGAGAATTCGGCAAAAAAGGATTCGGCTATAGAAGATTTCGGCAACAAGGTAAGGTATTTTCGGTTGTGGAAAAATAAGGTTTCGGCAAGGAAAAGAAAAAGAATGGAAAATTTGACATTACGTAGGACCCCAGATTCGGCACACACACATTTATATAGCCTATAGCCGAAACTTAGCCACCCCTAAAGTCCAACTCGGCACCACTTCATCCACTGCACATCTCCAAATTTTTCTCCATGATATCTCCCTTATCCTTCTCCTAAATTCTCTCTACTGATCACTTCTCCTTAGAGTCCCTCTGCACGCCACTTCCAGCCTTCTAGAAGCCTAAAATTGAACTCCAAAATAAAACTAAGCTAGCACTCGAACCTCAGACCTCCCTGCATGCATATGTCGCCACCTCTCTACACCTTAGTGGCGTCACTTAGCCACTTCACCACAGGCTTCCTTGTGCCATTTTTCACTTATTTTATTTAAAAGCCCACTACTCACAACCCTGATTCCTTAATTAAATAAATTAAGAATCCTCCACCACAAAAATCAAACCCAGAGCTTCTCCAACACACCTAGACACTCCAAATTTATTAAACCTTTAAAGTCGTCAGGTCATTTGTCATTTTCTTGCTCACTTAAAAATTTTATGAGACCCAAAGCCCAATAGGCCCAATAGGCCCAATTCTACTAGGCCCAAATTTGGGGCGTTACACAGTTGTATCAGTTGTTCGTCTCTGACTACCACTTATCTTTTCGGTGTTTTTGGGTGGTCTACCCCAACTGTCGTGTTACTCGGCCTCATACTCTGAACATTATCTATTTCAACCAACTCCGAGCAATCCTGAATGAAGTGATCTCGTGATCCATATTTATAGCAAACTCTATTATTATACTTGCCCCAGCATTCACCGATATGACGTCTTTCACACTATCTACACTCAGGCTTAATACTTCTGACACTTCCAACACTTGATTCCATTGGAGTTTGAGTTTTAGGACCAGTATTTTGTTTCACACGATCTTTACTCGAATGTCCAAACCAAAAATTTGAGCGATTGTTTGCATCTTTGAATCTCTTTGACGAAGAATGATACGACTTACTCATCGACCTTTTTCTTTCGTCTCTAGCTTCTGAATCTACTTTTTTCTTTTCTTTACTAAGCTCTTCGGCTTTGCAAGCTCTTTCGACCAATACCACAAATTCATTCAAGTCAAGAATTCCAACCAGTAATTTAATATATTCATTCAACCCTTCAATAAAGTGTTTACACATAGTAGTTTCTGTCGAAACAAATTCCCGTGCATACTGACTCAATCTCACAAATTCCCGCTCGTATTTTGTAGTAGACATACGGCCTTGTTTCAGCTCAATGAACTCTTTACATTTCTGATCTATAAACTGTTGACTGATATATTTCTTCTAAATTTCAGCTCAAAAGAAATCCCAGGTGATTTGTTCTCTCGGAACCACAGATGTTAATGTTTTCCACTAATGATATGTCGTATCTCTCAACAATGAAATAGCACATTTAAGGCATTTGTCAGGAGTACATGATAATTCATCAAACACTGTAATGGTATTCTCAAGCCAAAATTCTGCTCGCTCAGCATCATCATCCACTGTGGCCCTGAACTCTTCAACCCCATACTTTCAAATTTTATCCACTAAAGGTTTACTCAATCGGATCAAATCTGCAACTTGTGGCACTACAAGAACTTGAGGTGGTGGAGGTGGTTGAACAGCCGGATTTGTTCGAATGAACTCCATAAAACACTCACTCATCATTTCGAAGAAGGCTTGTTTTGCCTCTCCATCATGGCTACTAGCAATCGGCCAAGATTCAAACGGCGTTGTCCCTTAAGCGGGAGCAGGCGCATTACTTTCGACATCGTCAGCTACTGCTTGATCGGGATCCATTTACTATATGAAAACACATTTTTAACTGTCAGGAATCATAACACTATCACAGGTATATATATGGCATGTATAGCTTGACTCTCACACGCTACGTTAGTCCTACAATCGACTAAATCGTAGCTCTGATACCAATAAAATGTAACACTCCTAACCCATAACCATCGCCGGTCTAGGGTTAAGAAGCATTACCGGACATAATGAAACTTTTACGATCATTTCATAAACATAAATACACCTTCATCATATCATAAAAAATCATATACATAGAGTCCCTTTAAAAGGTCTACGAGACCTTAAACATGCATTGGGAATGGGTCGGGACAAAACCAAGCACATACAAAACTTTTCCGAAAATTAAACATTTTTTCAAGGTTACAGAGGTCACACGCCAAAGTGACCCGGCCGTGTGCCTCACACGGTCTCAAGACACACCCATGTCTAAGACCGTGTGAAACAGGGCATACATTCTGACTTACACCACACGGCCGAAGACACGCCCGTGTGCTTGATCCATGCGCAACACTGACTTAATTCACACGGCTTGTCACACGCTCGTGTGTCTGGCCTGTGTGCAAGTCTGACTTATTTCGAATATGGATAGTATTGGACACAGGCGAGACACAAGCCCTTGTGCTCACCCGTGTGGATGATTATATGCCATTTCCAAGTCCAAATTGTCTCCTAAGTTTGAGTTAACCTATATGCCCAATTACAACATCACAAACATACATTTTAATCACCATTCCTATCAACCAATTCAAGCATGAAACAACTACTTCCATAACACCAAAACATATACTAAGTTATTCAACTATCAAGCCATATCACATGGCAAGATCTATACATCTGAAAACATTCTATAATCACTAGCCTATATATGCCATATACTAAAGATGCATCTCTTTAAAGTACCAAAATAGATGTCCGATAGTGTGATTGAGTCGCTGACGATCAGCGGATCCGAGCTAGCTTTAATGACACTGTAAAACAGAGAAAGACTTCATACAGTAAGCTTAAAAGCTTAGTAAGTTCTTAATATAATAGAAATAGGTCAACATTTCAAAGTTAATAGACAAAATTTAATTAACATATAGTTCAATTCTCATCACCAATCAATTTCATCCAAGGCAATTACTCACATTCATACTACATCTCAAGGTTTATGTACAAGCATTTATAATGCTTCATAATCTAATCCTCCTTAACTTTAATTCAAAAAATCAACCATCTAGTTCATACACGAAATAATCAACCACATAGGTTCTGTACATACCTGCTCCATCACATATTTATATATCATATATACCACATAATACTCGATGCCATAAATCATTCGATCTTCTTTAACCATACAGTTTATTCACACACTTACTGCCAATTACTTAGCTAAAGATTTAATATCATCATACACTTAGTGCCTTTACATTAAACCAAATTTGACTCAGTATCGCACACACAGTGCCAACTAATATAGTCGATGCTTTCTTTATCTCGCACACATAGTGTCGTTCACCACTGTATCAGTTCTATTTACACACACTTAGTGCCACATCTCTTCAAACTCACATTTCGCATTACTAACTCAACAACCAAATTCCATTCATTACATAACATGAGAACATAATTTAAACAATTCGTATTATACACGAACTTACCTCGAACGTAGAAACAACGATTCAAATCGATCAATCGAGCACTTTGTTCTTGCCTCGATTCTAAGTCCGAAATTCTCTTTTCTTGATCTATACATATTCAAATTTAGCTCATTCATTCACCAAATGATCCAATTCAATCCAAATATACATATTTAGGGTATTTTACAAAGTAGCCCTCACATTTTCACATTTTAACATTTAAGTCCCTATTTCATAAAATCACCAAATACATATAATTTCATTATACACATGCTTAGCCAAATTTTCCCCTAGCTCATATAAGCCCACATATTTCATTTATTTCACATTTTAACCCCTCAATTTACACATTTCGCAATTTAATCAATTTTTGACATTTTTGTCAAAAAACACTTTACAAAACATTAAAATCTATCAATAATTATTCATTATTTATCATCAACTATCACAAAGATCAAACATTCATCAATGGCATTTTACAAAATCATCAACAAATTCAAAAATTAGGGTATGGGCTAGCTAGAACACGAAGCAACGATCACAAAAACATAAAAATTATAAAAAAAACGATCAAAAACAGACCTTTAATCAAGCTTGGAAGTAGCCGAATATCAAAACATATGAGCCCTAGCTTTTCTTTCTTCAATTTCAGCAATAATGGATGAACATAACACTAAATTCATATTTTGTTTTATTATAAAATACCTTAATAACCAATTTACAAATTTAACTCCCATTTTATCATTAAAATCTCATTAACCATATGGTTTAATATCAACATAAGGACCTTTCATTTAATAAGCCATGACAATTAAGCACTTTAACAATTAGCACACAGCTTTCTCATTTTATGCGATTAAATCCTTTTTCGTAAATCAACACATAAACGATAAAATTTTCACACAGAATTTTTATACATGCTTAATCACACATTGTAAACACTAAGAATAATATTAAAATATTTTTTTGACCTCGAATTTGTGGTCCCGAAACCACTGTTCTGACTAGGGTCTAAACCGGACTGTTACAGGGGATACACGGTCGTGTGGCCAAGCCGTGTGGAACCCCTCAGGCAGTGTAACATTCAAACAAGGGACATACGGCCATGTCCTAGCCCATGTCCTCACTCGTGTAACTCTCTAAGTGGGGTCACATGCTCGTGTGCCAAGCCGTGTAACTCTCTGAGTTGCCCCACACTCCCGTGTTCCAGGCCGTGTGTTAGGTCGTGTAACTCACTGACTTGCATACAAAAGGTTCTCAAAGCAAACAACGATTTTCGACTTAAAGCATTTGCAACCACATTAGCTTTCTCGGGATGATAATTAATTACAAAATCATAATCTTTCAATAATTCTAACCATCATCGCTGCCTCAAATTCAGTTCCTTTTAAGTCATCACATACTTCAAACTTTTATGAACTGTAAATATGTGGCACTTTTCACCGTAAAGGTAATGACGCCAAATCTTCAAGGAAAAGATAATAGCTGTAACAGCTCAGTTTAGACCCTAGTTGGAATAGTAGTTTTGAGACCACAAATCCAAGGTCAAAAAAATATTTTTAATATTATTTTTAGTGTTTACAATATGTGATTGAGCATGTGTTAAAATTCTGTGTGAAAATTTTATTGATTGTGTGCTTAATTTGCAAAAAGGACTTAATCGCATAAAATGCAAAAGTTGTGTGTTGATTGTTAAAGTGCTTAAATGGCATGGCTTATTAAATGAAAGGTCCTTATGTTTTTATTAAACCATTGAATGCTTTAAATGACAAGAATGGACATAGTTAGTGGAAATTTAAATGAAATAATAAAAGGGCAAAATGGTGAAAAGCCTATTTATGTGTATTAAATAAAACAAATGAATGAAATAATGCTCATCTTTAATATTCTTCACCGAAAATAGAAAAGAAAAAGGGGGTTTGAAGCTCTTGAATATTCGTCTAACAACTAGGTTGATTCAAGGTTAGTTTTAGTTCGGTTTTTGATAATTTCTACGTTTTTGTGATTGTTGCTCTGTGTTCTATCAAACCCATGCTTTAATTTTAGAAATCGATGAAGATTTTGAGATGTGCCCTTGATGAATATGTGATCTTTGTGTTGATAGTTGGTGGAATATAAAAGTTTAATGTTGGGTTTGTCGAAACCATTTTTTCTTTGGAAAACGGGGTCTACTTTAAAAACGAAAATGGAGTCGCCACCGACCTTTTTTATTTAAGGTGTGATCGGATCACCTTGGAATTGATCATTTTAATAAAACTTTGATTTATTAAAACAAATTTTAGTCTACAAAACTTAAGAAAACGGGTTCGGGAGTCGATTACATATGAGGAAGGGTTAGCACCCTCGTAACTCCCAAAATTGGTACCTAATTGATCATTTAATGTCTTAATGCCGAAAATTTGAAAAAATTCTAGATTACGATCCTTTTGCTTAAAAGAAACACTTGAACAAATCGAATTGGATGCTAAGACCCTCTTATTTCGAAGAAATAAAATGTCATACCCAGTAAGTTAGGATACGACATTTCATATTCTCGAAACTGAGCTTGTCTTTTGATTTTTAAAACTCATGTATTAAAGTTTGAAAAAGGGTACTCGGTTATTTAGGCTTTATGAAAAATTGGAAACTAGTGAGTTACGGCACAATTTCTCAAAATTCCTGATTACAGAAAATTGCCTTCATTTTTTTTTTTTGAAATTCTTACCTCAGGATGATAAAATGTCACATCCAGTAAGTTAAGACGCAACATCTCAAATTCTCGAGAATAAGATTTTATTTATTTAAAATTTTTATGTGTTTTGGCTTAAAAAAGAAAAGGATACTCGGTTGCTTAGATTTAACGAGAAGAATCGAAACCTAGTGAGTTAGGGCACGATTTTCTCGAAGCTTCCAAACATGAGCATTGCCTTATTTCAAAAGCTTTTCAATGGAACGATTTTTAAACTTAAACGACATTAAAATTGACTTTTCTTTAACAAATAAATCGCAATGGAATGATAATATACAAAGCAAAGTAGCAATGCATACACAACAAATAATTAATGGTTACAAATTAAGAAATACAGTCCATACAATAACAAACAAATAAATACCTAATACATAGAAAATAGTATGCGTCGATTTAAATAATACACATGTGATAGAACTTGATATAAAATAAAAAAAATGATGACATGTGAAAACGTTTTGAATAAATAAATATATAATCTAAAATAGGGCCTTTAAAAGAACAATTATATATTTATATAGATTTAAAATAAAATATATATATATATATATATATTTAAAGGAAAATGTATACAAAAGTGTTATGAAATCAACAATATGTATATAAAATAAAATAATTTTAGTACTAATTATATATATGTATGTATAAATTGATAATAAATAGGAATACTTTAAGCTAAATACCATATAAATCTTTGAAACAACTAATCTATAAAAAGAGATCTTGAAATTAAACATTTATAAAATAGATTAAAAATATAAATAAAAATGAAAGATAAAACAAATTAGAACATTGTAAAATCAATTTTAAATTAATTTATTAAAACATCTTAAAGAAATCTATAGTAAATAATTTTAATACAATAAAAGGTTACATGGATTATACAAATGAAAAAAAACTGAAAAATACTTAATTGTAATGAAAATAAAATTTAGAAGCTACTTTATAATAAATAAAATCATTTAAACATATGCAAGGATCAAACTGAAATGCGCGTAAATGATCAGAGGATAAACCAACAAATATTTCCATGATTCAAAACACAGCGTATAGACTAGACTAAATTAAAAAACGCACAACATTTAAGGGAAAAAATTAAAGAACAAAAGAAATAAAATCAGAGCTCAATCAATTGATGGCGCAAAATGTAGGGACTAAATTTGCAAATATACCCTCGGAGACCAACACGCGCGGATCTCAGCCGCATATGGGTCGGGTCATCGGGTGGATCCATGCAACACCGTTTTAGAGGCACTAAAATAGGCCTAAACGGTGTCGTTCCGTGCGCTTTAATAAAAATCAAACTAAAACCTAATTCTAGGTTATTTAGTCACTTAAAACAGAAAGAAAAAGAAATCTAACCCCCCTCCGGATCTCTCCTTAATCCACCACCTCCAAACAAACGCCGATGACCATCCGACTACCCTACACTTTAGAGATCAGCGACGACGTCGGATGGAAACTGAGTATAACCCTTTTCGGTGTTTATACGCTAAAATATTTCACTCCCAAATCCCCATGCTGGCTTCGATTTTGACGAAGCAAATAGGAATCCGGCGACGGTAAAAAAATAGGTAAGTACTTTTTCCTTTATTCGTTTTAAGCCCCAAAAAGAAAATCAAAGCGAAATCAAAATAAAAAAGCAAGAACCCGAATAAAAATATATCACCTTTCAATCTATTTTTCTTTTTTTGTATTCTGTATCTCTGTGTGTGTAAAAAAAATTACAAGAGTTTGATGGCTTTTTTATAGCCATCGAAATATAATTCTTTTATTATTTTTCTGTATATTTTGCTGTTTCTCTTCTATTGGTGGCCTTGTTTGCAGGTATGGAAGGTGCGCACGTGGCGTACAGAGGCGCGTGGGGCATGCAGAGGCACGAGCAGTGGTGTGCGTGGAGGCATGCGCGGGGGAGGCTGTTGCGGCGCTGGAAAATTCTAGAAGCTCCCCTAGGGTTTTTTGATTGCTGAAATTATTGTGCTATTCGGGCCGTGTAATTGGATTGGGCTTATTTAGTTTGGGCTAAAATCGGGTTTGGATGTAATGGGCTATTTAATTGAGATTGGGCTGATGTAGTTTAATGGACTGTGATAAACTTTGAATTTTTGGCATTTTATTATTGTATTTATTTTTTTTAATTTTGGTATGGGCCCGGGCATAAATGGGTTCTTACAGCTGCCCTTCTTTGCTCGTTGTCGTGTAATAAGAATGGAGCAAAGACTTCAAAAAGAGCCAAATTTGTCCGGTCTTCTTGACTTCTTGGTGTTCACTTTCCTCAGGCAATCTCGTTCTTAAATCACTGCGTCTTCAGGGGCGTAAGAATTGGTACCTTGGTCTGCTCTCATGATATTTTTGGGGAGAAGAGATTTGTAGTTTCGATCTACTCTACTGGAATTTCACGGAGATAAGAATTCAGAGAGAAGAGATTTGTAACTTCAATCTTCCTTAATGGAACTTCACGGAAATAAGGGTTGATCCTCAATATAACCTTAGGGAGAAGGGATTTGTAGCCTCAACCTACTCCACTGGAACTTCGAGGCGATAAGAATTCATAGAGAAGAGGTTTGTAACCTCAATCCTCCCTACTGAAACTTCATGAAAATAAGGGTTGTTCCTCAATATAATCTCAAGGAGAAGGGATTTGTAGCCTCAACCTACTCCACTGGAACTTCGAGTCGATAAGAATTCATAGAGAAGAGATTTGTAACCTCAATCCTCCTTACTGAAACTTCACGAAAATAAGGGTTGTTCCTCAATATAATCTCAGTGAGAAGGGATTTGTAGCCTCAACCTACTCCACTGGAACTTCGAGGAGATAAGAATTGGTCACCCTTGACCTGCCCCACTACTATTTAAGGAGACAAGATCTACAATCTTCAGCCTATTCTACTGCTGCTCAGAGAGAATGACTGGTCATCCTTGATCTACTCCACTACTATCTCAAGGGAAAAAAATCTGAAACCTTTGATATTGCTACACCGTTCTCTGAGGAACCTGTCTTGTAGAATTAGTTTTATGTGCTTATGCTTATGAAAATGATTAGGATGCTATGATCGGAATGACTCAAATGCTCCTAACTACATGTGTTATGAATGATATGAATGCATAAATGCCATGAAAATGATTCATTTTCAAATATTTAAGGGCATCATTGCTCATATCATGTTGTCTCCTTACTTGGCTGGTATTTTGGCCAAAACCCGAGAAAATAATCATATTTTGCTCAATTGGTTTGCCCCTACTGTAACTTCAGGGTCCATTCCATCATACCTTGAGGGTGCAAGGCTTGTATCATTGCACTGCCACTCATTGTGACTCAGGTGTAGGATCACAATGATCTGCTACACCATTCTCTAAGTGTCAAGCATGAACACAGAATTTCTTCTTTAAGAATGGTCTCCTTCTTATTGCTTGTTTGTTAAAGCCTCATTTCTGCCGTTTGATCGAAAATTTCGAAGAAACTGTCACTATTTAGACCCCACCTTTCCAGATGTTTCCAAACCTTAGGTCTGGTGAGTTTAGACAATGGTCCTATTTCAGGTTCTTGTATTATTCAGAAATCTCTCGAGTAATATACAGAACTTCTTCTGTGAAAGTATTATTAGTTCATTGATCATTGTTTCAATGCAATCATGCTTGCAGAAAGTAATAACAAGAGATAAGAATAAAATTGGTGTGAAGTAAAGCTTAAGATAAAGAAATTATCCAAAAGGAAACAAAAGAAATTAATTGAAAATGCACATCTTGAAAAGAACAAAATATTCAAAGATAGCGCATTTGATGCGAATAAGGACGAACACTAGATGCCTTAAATATCCCAGCCTGAGTTTCCCTGCCTGAGCTTCTGGAAGACTGTTTTGAGTTTGACATGTGTTTAGGAGATCTTGAGTACTTTGTCGATGCACCAAGTTGCAGCATACCCCTTTCTTGTTAATTCAAGTATAGCAGCATCACAGCATGTCATAGTTTGAGCCGCCCTTTTCGAGTTTTCAACCCAAATCCCCCATTGGTCTCAAAGCGCCCTTTGCAGGTTTTCACCTTGGCCTCTCCATTTTTTTTATTTTTTTTAGAGGTCTCAAAGCGCCCTTTGTGGGTTTTCACTTTGGCCTTTTTCTTCGTCACGTGTTGTACTTCTTGACTGAATCTGAATTTACAGGATTGGGCAAATTTTTCCCATCCATTTCAGCCAAGATCAGTGCTCCCCTGGAGAAAGCCTTCTTTACCACGTAAGGTCCTTCCCAGTTTGGCATCCATTTTCCTCTGAAATATTTTTGTATAAGGAGAATCTTCTTCAATACCAAGTCCCCCTCATGAAATTCCCTCAGGCAGACCTTTTTATCGTAAGCTCGCAACATTCGTTTTGATACATCTAACCATGTTGGATAGCCCTTAGCCTCTTTTCCTCAATCAAGTTCAATTGATCATTTCAAGACTGGATCCATTCTGCTTCATCTAATTTTAGCTCTGACAAAACTCGGAGGGAAGGTATCTCTACTTCAATGGGTAGAACTGCCTCCATCCCATAGACCAACGAGAAAGGTGTTGCCCTAGTAGAAGTTCTGACAAATGTCTGGCTGGCATAAAGAGCAAAGGGCAACTTCTCATGCTAATCTCTATAAGTTTCTGTCATCTTTCCTACAATCTTCTTAATGTTTTTATTGGCTGCTTCTACTACACCATTCATTTTTGGGCGATACAGCGACGAGTTGTGGTGTCTGATCTTAAACGGACTACAGACCTCCGATATCGTACTGTTGTTCAGGTTGAGTGCATTGTCTGATATGATCTTCTCAGGCATCCCATATCGGCATATGATTTCCTTCTTTAAGAACCTGCTAACTGCCGACTTAGTGTCATTGGCGTATGAAACAGCCTCTACCCACTTGGTGAAGTAATCAATGACCACAAAAATAAATCGATGCCCATTCGAAGCTTTTGGGAAAATTGGTCCAATGACATCCATGCCCCACATGGAGAAGGGCCATGGGGAAGTCATAACATGCAGGGGTGAAGAAGGTACATGACTTTTGTCCCCATAAATCTGGCATTTGTGACATCTCTTTGCATAGTTGATACAGTCTCATTCCATGGTAGACCAATAGTACCCGAATCTCATAATTTGTCTGGCCATTGTAAAGCCATTAGCGTGAGTTCCGCAAACGCCCTCATGGACTTCTTCTAAAATTTTCTTAGCTTCAACAGCATCCACACATCTCAAAAGTACCTGATCCTTTCTTCTTTTATACAATACCTCCCCATCTAAGACATAATCACAGGCTAGTCTTCTCAAGGTCCTTTTGTCATTCTCGGTTGCCTGATCAGGATATTCACGATTTCTCACGTATCGTAATATATCATGATACCAAGGATGATCATCTCTTTCTTCTTCATCTACATTGTAACAATGTGTTGGGGCTTTGTAGATACTCATTTGAATAGGCTTCATGTCCGCTTGTTTGTTTATTTTGATCATGGAAGCCAAAGTGGCCAAAGCATCTGCCATCTGATTTTCTTCTCGTGGGAGATAACTAAAAGTGATATACTCAAACTATCTTTCGGTAATTGATCAATTTGGGGTCTCTTGTCTCCCATTCCCCTTTTAGTTGGTAGATCACTAGTGCAGAATCTCCATATACTTCTAGCACTTTGATTTCGCACTCCATGGCTGCCCGGAGTCCCATGATACACGCTTCATATTCTGTCATATTATTTGTACAATCGAAATCCAATTTGCAAGTGAATGGATAATGATCTCCATTTGGAGATACTAACACTGCCCCAATTCCATTACCGACAGCATTTGATGCTCCATCGAAATTTAGCTTCCAAAAATGATCCTTTAGGGTGTCTTCCTTCATAGCCGCTACATACATTAGATCCTCGTTGGGGAAATCAAAATTCAATGGCTCATAATCCTCTAAAGCTCTACTAGCTAGAAAACCTGCTATTGTGCTCCCTTTCACAGCTTTTTGACTCACATAAACGATGTCAAATTCAGAAAGCAGGATTTGCCATCTGGCCATCCTTCTATTTAAAGCAGTTGACTCCATCATATACTTTAGAGGATCTAACTTCGATATCAACCAAGTCGTGTGGTACAACAAGTATTGTCTCAGCGTCTGAGTTGTCCAAATCAAGGTGCAACACAATTTCTCAACTGGTGAGTATCTCATCTCACACTCAGTGAATTTTTTACTGAGGTAATATATTGTTTTTCTCTTCATCCTAACTCATCATGTTGACCCAGCACACATCCCATGGAGTTGTTAAACACTATCAAATACAATATTAATGGCCTATCTGGGCATGGAGAAGACAATACTGGAGGACTTGACAAATACTGTTTGACCCTATCAAAAGCATTCTGACATTCATCATCCCACACGTCTGGATTGCGTTTCTTCAGAAGATGAAATATGGGATCACATTTTTCAGTCAATTGTGAAATGAAACGAGCAATGTAATTTAACCTTCCCAAGAAACCTCGGACTTCTTTTTGAGTGCACGGTGAAGGCAATTCTTGTATAGCTCAGACCTTGTCGGAGTCAA
This sequence comes from Gossypium australe, assembly GCA_005393395.2. NCBI lineage: Eukaryota > Viridiplantae > Streptophyta > Magnoliopsida > Malvales > Malvaceae > Gossypium > Gossypium australe. Next base: position 74,213,171 of record CM016616.1, read on the forward strand.
TCTCGGTTCCCTTCTCACTAACTATGAAGCCCAACAATTTTCCAGATCTAGCTCCAAAAGTACATTTCGTTGGATTGAGCTTTAACTGGAATTTTCTCAACCTCAGGAATAGTTTCCTCAAAACTCAGATGTGTTCCTCTTCTGTTCTAGACTTCGCAATCATATCATCAACATAAACTTCAATTTCTTTATGCATCATATCATAGAACAAAGTTACCATGGCCCTTTGGTATGTAGCTCCTGCATTTTTCAACCCAAACGACATCATTTTATAGCATAACGTACCCCATAATGTTATGAAGGTAGTTTTTCCCATGTCCTGAGGATCCATCTTTATCTGATTGTACCACGAGAACCCATCCATGAATGAAAACAATGAATAGCCTACCGTATTATCCACCAGAGTATCAATGTGGGGTAACAAAAAATTATCCTTTGGGCTAGCCTTATTTAGGTCTCTATAATCTATACACATTCGCACTTTCTCATCTTTCTTAGGGACAGGCACGATGTTGGCTACCCATTCTGAATATTTGATCTCTTGCAAGAATCCGGCATCAAACTGCTTTTTGACTTCCTCCTTTATTTTTAGCACAATATCTGGCCTCATCCTTCGGAGCTTCTGCTGAACTGGCTTGCAATCTTCTTTTATGGGAAAGCGGTGTACTACAATGTTGGTGCTTAAACCAGGCATATCTTGATATGACCATGCGAAGACATCTTTGAATTCCTGTAGCAACTCAACAAGATCCCGCTTCATTTCTCTAGCTATGCACGTTCCAATACTTACTACCTTTCCTTCCTTCAGCGTCACAGTTTCCACTGTCTCCTTATGAGGTAGAATTTGTTTCTCTTCCTGTTCTACCATTCTTAACAAGTCCGGAGATAAGTCACAGTCTATGTCATCTTCAAAGTCCTGTGATCCTTCTAAACACATGTCTTGCTCAAAAGGATATTCTGAGTCCTCAGCAGCATCGCTCATATCGTTGATATCCGGGGACCTATTGTAAGTTCAAAAGAATTATGGAAAGAACGAATGAATTTATTAATGATTATTTGTATTATGAATAGCTATGAAAGAATGATTTGAGGGGAATCACAGAATAAAGAATCTGAAATAATATAAAAAGAATGAAAGAATGTTTGCTTCAAGTAATAGCAAAGATGTACTTCATTGGCATAGTGATGTTTAAACATGAGCCTATTTCACAAAAGAAATCTTATTGCCTCTAGGCTTAAAGCAACAAGTGTGTTTTGAACATTACTTTGAGTAAGATCTAAATACTACAGGAATTTCTTCTGCAGTCCAATTGTCCAAAACGCTCCCCGGTTCGTAAGGTCGGATATCTAATAAGGTCCCTTCTTCCATCGCCTCCTTGGATATGGCATTAATGTAGACATTGCCCAACATTGCTATGTTGTTTTCTTCTTTTGGCGCCTTCTGCTCAGCATGGATGACCCCTCCCGAGGCAAAGGTTTTGGATATGTATGGAATTATCATGAGTTCCCACTTGATTTCTTCACCACTCAAATGAGCCATTCTTCTTTCTTGTTTTTTTTCCAACTCTTTCTTTCTTTGTTTTGTGTCTGGCCTAAATCCTAAGCCAAAGTGATCTTGCTTTTCTTTCAACATCGGAGCCACAACTCTCCCCTGAAGATATTTTCCAAGCCATTTTCCCAGCAAAGCTCATTTTCCTATGGTCATCTGCAATCCCATTTTTGTGGTTTTAGAGATTTTTGGTACTGGAATTATGTTTCCTTCCATAATGAAGGTTGCATTCATGAACTCTAAAGACTAGAATAAACATTCAGTTGTCTTGTCGTTTATCTCCAAGTACGGCATATCACTAGTTACAGCTGCAATAATATCCTCTTTAGCCTTTATTGTTATTAGCCGACCATCTGTTACCAACTTCAGTTTTTGATGCAATAATAAAGGTACCGCCCCCGCTGAGTGGATCCACGGTCTTTCCAATAAGCAGTTGTAGGAAGGTTTGATATTCATTACCAGGAAGTCATGATGAAGGTACCGCCCCCGCTGAGTGGATCCACAGTCTTCCCAATAAGCAGTTGTAGGAAGGTTTGATATCCATTACCAGGAAGTCCACCTCATATGTTGTCGGACCAATTAGGAGCTGTATTTCAATCCTCCCCACGACTCTTCTTTGCGTGCTATCAAACGCCTTCACTATGTTCTGGCACTCTTTCATGTGTGAACTATCCACAGGTAATCTGTTTAATGTGGATAAGGGTAATACGTTTAACGCCGACCCATTATCTATCAAGACCCCTGGCAGTGTTTACCCTTTGCATCTAGTGGTCATATGCAAAGCCTTAGTGGATCCCCTGCCGCCTGACGGAATTTCATCATTGTTGAAATAGATGAAATTGTCAGCACTTATGTTACCAATCAATCTATCCAGTTTATTAACCGAGATATCATCGGCCACATAAGTCTCATTCAAAACCTTCATCAATGCATTTCGGTGCACGTCTGAACTCTAGAGAAAAGCTAATACAGATATGTGTGCGGGCTGTTTATGCAACTATACCACCACACTGTACTCGTTGTGTTTCAAAAATTTCAGAAACTCCTTAGCTTCTTCCTCCCTCACCGGTTCATTAACAAGCGACTCAGGCTCGCCTGATTTTTCTTTCTCTTGTTCTACCATTGGAACTTTCCCTTTTGCTGGTTCTGGTCTGGTGTTTACCAAATCATAGCGTTTCCCACTACGAGTATGAGAACCTGTACTTGATCTTCCTTTGAGATACTAGCTTTTCCTTGGATCGTCACATTACAATCATAGTTCCAAGGGACTCTCTTATTATCCCTGTACGAAAAAACTGTTGGCTTTTGAATGATTATCTTCGGCACCGTCTGTACCCCCGCTTCATTGCTTTTGGGTCGCAAAATGATAGCCACTAGAAAGCTGACTTTTGAGCTCTTTGTTATTGACTCTGACGCGCATATACTCCTCTCTTTTGTGCCTTCTTTACAAAACTCAATTTCTTTATTATTCATCAAATTTTGTACCAAAGTTCTGAATTCCATACAATTCTGAATCTCGTGCCCCATTTTATGATGGTACTCACAATAATTTATCAACTTTCCATGACTCTCTTCTGTAACAATTAGTCTCCTTTTGACCATTCTTTCCAGACTAATCTTAAAAGAGTCTTAACTTTCGCGATACTTGCTTTGATTCTTCTCTCTGAACTTTCACTGATTGCATTGACCCCATTATTAGTATGATTGGGTAATGGATTTTCTGCATTTGGCGTGTCATCTAACTTCACAATACCCATGTTGATGAATTTCTCCACCAATTTCTTGAAAGCAAGGCAATTTTCTATCAAATGCCCTGTGATCCCTGCGTGGTACTGACACTGGGCATTTGAGTCATAGCATTTTGGGTATGGAGGTTGCATCGGTTTCAGGTAGTGGGGGGACACAACGTGCACATCAAATAGACTTTGATACAACTCCCTATACGTCATTGGGATCTGCGTAAATTGGAGCTTTTCAGTGTTTTGCCTTGTGCAAGATTCTTTCCTTGATGAACCCTGATGCCTAGTAGTCACTGTTTTTGGCTGACTAACGGTAATCGACTTTGAGTACCCCATGCTTGTATTATTCACTTCATTTTCTTTCTTCCTTGTGGCCATTCTCTTGTTACTTTCTCCTGCCTCAATCTTTCCACTTTTTATGGCATTCTCAATCATTTCTCCAGTCATTACAATGTCTGAGAAGCTCTTTGTAATGCTTCCTAGCATATAAGTGATAAACGGGGCCTTCAGTGTATTAATAAAAAGCATTGTGGTCTCTTTCTCCAGAAGTGGTGGCTAGACTTGGATGGCAACCTCCCTCCACCTCTGTGTATATTGTCTAAAACTTTCATTTGCCTTTTTCTCCATGTTTTGAAGAGTAATTCTATCGGGAGTTATTTCTATCACATGACTATACTGTTTCATGAATGCTTGGGCCAAATCTCTCCATGAACCAATTCTGGCACGACTCAACTGGTTATACCATTTGGCTCCTGCTCCCACCAGGCTATCCTGGAAGCAATGGATCAACAGTTGGTCATTATTAATGTACCACGTCATTCTTCTACAAACATAGTAATATGAGCTTCAGGGCAACTTGTCCCATTATACTTCTCAAATTCAGGCATTTTGCATTTGTATGGGAGCACCAAGTCTGGGACCAAGCTTAAATCTTTGGCATTAATTCCATAACAGTTATCAGCGCTTTCGATCGCTTTAAACTTCTCCTCCAACCATTTACATCTATCATCTAGCCACTTTGGTAATTCTACTTTTGTCCTCCCTCTTTCAGCTATTTCATCCAAATCAGGGACATTAGTAATGATTGGACTATCTCCTGAACCTGAGCCAATTTGAAGGTTCACTGAAGCACCAACTTGGAATTGTTGAGGCCTGATCGTGACAGATGGCCTTTGTAAAGGTACTTCAGGTCGTGTTTGCACATGTGGTGGAGTAAAACCAGGGGAACATTGAGGATACTCAGTATTCTCCTCAACATTAACCATGGGGCTCTTTCCTTTATCCATAAGCCCATTCAACAGCTGTGTCATCTGAGTCATTTGAGTCATCATATTCCTCTGAGATTCCATCATTTTGTCCATCATATCCTGTTGGATCTTAACCAGCTGCTCTTGCATTTGTGCTTGCATCTGTTCTTGCATCTCCTTCTGCATTTGTTCCAACCTTTCTAGTCTTTTATCCATTGCTTTAGTTTTTCTTTTGTATACCGTAAGGATGTGTGTTTGGTTGATTTTTTTCGGGTTCTAGATTACTGAAATAATTATTAATTAATTAGAAACTTTTAGTAAACTTTAATGCATATGATGCAATGCAATACAGATGCATGAAATGCAAAAGACGTCGATTCTGATTCAATTCAATTTAGAAAACTTTATTAGAAAACAAAGCTCTTTACATAAAACGAATTACAAATACGGCTTTGCCCTAATGCTTAGAGTTTTAACCTTCCTAAGCAACAAAGCTTGCTCCTGACCCCTGTCTGATTCCAGCTCGTACTTCATACTTAGCGTGTCGGCCTGAACTGCCAAGGTTTGTAGATGGTCAGCTACCTCCCGAATCTGAGCCACGGCTTCGCCCATAATGTAATCTCGGTCCCTAACTTGACTCTGAGAGTGATGAAGCTGTTCCTTCCAACGCTCCTCATTTACTTCAAGAAGCTCTACCCGAAGCTCACAACTTTGCAAGCAGACTCTAGCTCTTCTATTCTTCCTTTTATTTCTTCAATTTTGCTCAAACTTGCCCTTAGTTCGATTACAGAATTCTAATTTCTATGCTGGTAAAGTGCTTTTTCAAGCTCTGCCACTCTGGCCCTTAATTCCCTTTTGTCATTCTGGGCTTCTGATAGACTCCTTTCTAGAGCCTCTCTCTGAGCTTGAGCCTCTTGGAATCCTCTTTTCCACTGATCAGCTTTGGTCTTTTTCGCTTGAATTTCCTGCCGCCATTGCTCTGAAGTTTTCCCCAATCCAGCGGTTCTCATCGATAGACGCAATTTCTTGTAATCCGTCTTCAAACTATCTAAGTCTTCCTCGGCCTTATTTTTTCCTTTCTTTTGCTTCTTGGCCTCTAACTTTTGGACGTTGACATCTAACCTTAAATGCATCTTCTCTTCCTCTAATTACTCTATCCTCTTCGCCAGCTCCCGATTCCTCTTTTCAAAATCCTGTTTTATTATCTCCAATTCTGATGGGACTACCTGTAAGTACTCTTCCATTGGTCGAACACCTTCCAGACTTGGCCCCGGGATGTTGTCATTAATCCTTCTACTGAACCATCCACTATACTCGGGAGTAGTCATTGATCCTACCGTCAAGTTTTTCATCCGACGAGTCTGATTCCAAGCAGTGGAAATCTCCTTAACCCTCTTCTTGTAATTATCTCCTTTATACGAGAACTCACATTGCGCTAGACCATACATTGCTGGTATAAACTGCCTTGATCCGTATTGTCTTAGTACCAATAAAAAAGCATAACCAATGGCTCCCCAAATTTCGAGCAAAGAGACCCAATCAAAACTCCCACATCGGAACAGGATCTCACTGGGCACCAACCAAGGAGCTCTCCATTCAATATCCTCTTCCTGAAGATTTGGGAGAAGTGCCACCCAATTCTCTTCTGACACGTCGTCTCTTTTTGGTGTTGCTGCTATTTCTTTCCGTGGGGAATAATTATCAGAGAAGACCCGATAAGAAATCTTATCCACCTTCCAGAAGTGGCTGTGAAACCAAACCAACAACAACTGAGTGCACCCTACGAACCTGCCCTCTCCGGTTCTTCTACATACATTCAAAGACCTAAAAGTCTCAGCTAAGATTGCAGGAACTGGTGTGACCCCTTTACTGAGTCGGTCGAAGAGATCAGTGACTGCTTCATCTACATGCCCTAAAGCCCTAAGGAATAGTATCAATCTGTAGATGCTCAATGCAAAGACATCGACTCTCTTCTTCAAATCAAGATGAGCTAGAATCAAATCCCTCAAATTCCTCCACGGGATGCACTTACACTCACCCTTTTGCTTAATTCTGGATGTAATCCACTGCTCACTCATTCCGGTAACACTCATTAATTTCTTCCAAAAGGCTGGGACGTAAGCAGTTCTCGAGTAGACTTTATCAACTTGAACCTTCGGACAATGCAGTAGAGCGGTGTATTCTTCCACGGTGGGTACCAAATCCACTCTTCCAAAGGTAAAGCAACTATATGTAGGGTTCCAGTACTGAGTGAGGGCTCGGAATAACTGCTCATCTACCTTGATGTCAAGTACCGCAAATCCACATAATTATGGTAGCACAACCTCTTGGTCTCATCGATCCACTGATCCCATATCACTTTTAACTCTTGAAGATTATTTTGCGTAACACAAATACGAGAGTAGTCCCATAACTCTGACACATGCCCCGCAGCTAGACTATCTCCCTTCTCTACTTGTGTTGTTTCTGACCAAGTTCGGACAGTCGCGTTATCTTCTACTTTATCAAGAAATTCATTTTCTATGGCCAGCTCTCTAATTTAGCAACCGAACCCGAATCGACACCTCTTAAATATGGAAATGCATGCAAAAAAAACACAAAAATTCAGTACAATATACAGAAACAAAATTTTAAAGCATGAAAAAAAGGGAAAGAAAAAACAAATAAGCACCTATCTGGGTGACCTGATAAGGTTTAGCGTAGCTCTTTCTAGGGTGGGCTTTTAGGGCTTTCTATATGTGGTTCGGTTCTAAAGTTGAGGTACCTGAGGCAGCAGATTCCTCGATCCTTACCCATTATAAGCTGATACGGGCCGAGTTCAGTTCAGGGGGACACATTTCCCTATGGCTGCACGGAGATGAAAATCTCACGAAGACATAGGTACGGATGTATCCCGAAAGCGATTTACTATCCTGCACAGAGGTGAAAACCTCACGAAGGAGTAGCTTCTCACTCCCACTTAAAAGGGTGTGACCCGACGGTCATGCAATATGATGCAAAAGTATTCTACAAGACTCGAACCACAGCAATCAAATGAGATGATGCAAGCGAATGCAATAAATGGACCGAAATTTTTCAAAACAAATTTTCAACTTTCGACAAAAGGACAATAATCAATTTTAACGGCTTGACTCTCTTACAAATCCCCAGTGGAGTCACCAACCTGTCGAAACTAATTTTTTCTTTGGAAAACGGGGTCGACTTTGAAAATGAAAATGGAGTCGCCACTGACCTTTTTTATTTAAGGTGTGATCGGATAACCTTGGAATTGATCATTTTAATAAAACTTTGATTTATTAAAACAAATTTTAGTCTACAAAATTTGAGAAAACTTGAGAAATGAGGCACTAAGTGTGCGAGATAGAATTGATACAGTAGAGAACGGCACTGTGTGTGCGAAAGTATCGACTACTTTGATTGGCACTGTGTGTGCGACACCGAGCTAAATTTGGTTTAAAGTAAAGGTACTAAGTGTGTGATGGAATCGGAGGATAAATGAAGATTGATTGAAATGCGGTATTAAGCATTGAGTAGCAAAATTTGTCGTTAACTAAGTGTTGGCTAAGGTATGTATGGAACCTATATGGTTGATGAATTTGGAAATAGATAATGGATAGTGATGTGAGTATTGGATATGGATGAGATTGTGCATTCTTATAAATTAATCTATGTGATGGTTTATTTTGTGTATTGATTTGAATCATTGAATTAAATGTGTTATATACGAACTTACTAAGCTACAAAGCTTACTGTGTGAAGTGTTTCTCTGTTTTATAGTGTATTTAAAGCTAGCTCGGATCCAGGGACCGTCAATGACTCAATCACACTATCGGCTATCTATTTTGGTATTTTTGGAAAGATGTATATAATTTGAAAATGGCATGTATAGGCTAGTGATTATGGCATGTTTTGAAGTGTATAAACTTAGCCATATGAGTTGGCTTGGTAGTTTGATGGTTGGCATATGTTTTGATCATATGAAAGAATGACTTATATGTGTATGAGAATGGTGTATGTGAGCGATCATTATGGTATAAATTAGCATAATGGAAATGGTATGTTTCATGATAGATTTGGTTGGATTAAATGATGAGTAGATTATATGATTTAGAATGAGAAATTGATATTTTAGATGGACATGTTTGAGTTGAAATTGAGTAAGGAAATAAATGGTGTAGTGGATGATTAATTGATGCATATATTGGAATATTTGGATTGCCATTTGAGGTATAAATGCATATGAATTGATGCTTGTATGTGATTTCAATGTGTGGATGGCAAATTGGCCTTACAAATGGCCTATAATTGCCCACACGATTAAGTACACGGGTGTGTGGCTCGATCGTGTCTTTCGAGTTTGCAAAATTGAAACAAGTCAGCCTCGGACACAGGCTAGACACACGGGTGTGTGACTGGCCGTGTGGTACAAGTCAGTGTCAACCACGGGTGAGGCACACGGGCGTGTCTCAGACCGTGTGGATAAGTCAGTATGTATGCCCTGTTTTGCCACGGCTTGGACACACGGGCGTGTTCGAGGCCGTGTGAGGCACACAACCTACCCACACGGGCGTGTGACCTCTATAGCTTTGAAAAATATTTAATTTTCTAAAATTTTTGTATGTGTTAGGATTAGTACCGCCCCCTCTCTACCACGAGTTTAAGGTCTTGTAGACCTCATTAAAGGACTATATGCTTACATTTTGATATGTTTGGATAATGATTGACTTTGTGTTGTAAAATAACTATAAATGTTCTAGATTGATCAATAATGCTTCTTAACCCTAGACCGGCGATGGTTACGGGTTAGGGGTGTTACAATAGCAGCTAATTCCAAATCTTCAGTGACGGTCACTATAAATAAAAAATTAATTCCTAGATTTAGGTAATGTCAATACGGGAGCTTCTGTTAACATCTTCTTCAATCGCTCAAAACTCTGTTGGTATTCATCTGACCAAACAAACTGAACATTCTTATATAATAACTTAGTCATCAGTAAGGCTATCATAGAGAAGTTTTTCACAAAATATCGGTAGTATCCTACTAACCCCAGAAAACTCCGTACCTCCATGACATTCTTCGATGTTTTCCAGTTGGTAATAGTCGAGATCTTACTTAGCTCAACACGTATCCCTTCCGCAAAAACCACATGTCCCAAAAATCTAGCTTCTTTAAGCTAGAATTCACATTTGTTGAACTTTGAAGACAACTATTTTTCACACAAAATAACAGTCCTTAAGTGCTGAGCATGTTCAAATTCTGACTTGGAGTAAATCAATATATCATCTATAAATACAACCACGAATCTATCAAACTAAGGCTGAAAAACTCGGTTCATCATATCCATAAATGTAGCAGGAGCATTAGTCAATCCGAATGGTATTACTAAAAATTCATAATGACCATATCGGGTTCTAAATGTAGTCTTCATCACATCATAATCTTTCACTCGCATCCGATAATATCCCGATCTAAGATCTATTTTAGAAAACATGGTTTCTCCCTTTAGCTAATCAAACAGCTCATCAATATGAGGCAGTGGATATTTGTTCTTCATTGTCACTTTGTTCAGTTGTCGATAGTCTATGCACAATCTCAATGTACCATCTTTCTTTTTCACAAATAGTACTGGGGCACCCCAAGGAGACATACTCGGACGAATAAAATATTTGTCTAATAATTCTTGCAATTGTTCCTTAAGTTCTTTCAACTTAGTCGATGCCATTCTATACGGTGGAATCGATATCGACACAGTTCCAGGTATCAAATCAATAACAAATTCAACTTCACTTTCCAATGGTAAACCTAGTAATTCTTCAAGAAATACATCTACAAATTCATTGGCAATAGGTACTTGATCCAACTTTGACCTAGAATCTCGAGTATCTAGTATGTAAGCTAGAAACACTTCACGACCCTTAAAAATATTTTTCTTTGCAGTAATTGTCGATACGATTCTGGTGTTCTATTTAATCTGCCTGATTCAACTGTGATTAACTCACCTGTAGGGCATTTCAAATTGATTCTTTTCTATCTACAATTAACCATTGATGTAACGATAGCCAATCCATACCCAGTACTATATCAAACTGATAAAAAGGAAATAACATCAGATCAGCGGGGAACTCATAGCCCTGGACTTTCAGTTGACATTTACGAAAAATTAAATTAACTATTACAGTTTGACCTAGAGGATTTGTGACTTGGATATCAAATTCAGTTGATTCGATCGATAATTTTTTTATCAATGGCTAATGCAGTGCAAATATATGAATGGGTTGATCCAAGGTCAATCAAGGCATATACAGTTACATCAAAAAGATAAAATATACCCGTAACCACATCAATCGCGGTAGCCTCCTCCCTAGCCCGTATAGCACAAGTCTGAGCAGGTGCTCTAACCTCAGACCTAGTAGGGGTATCACTAGCATAAATACAATTTATTCCCGCATTACTACTCTAACCAGGGCGTCTGCCCTTTTGTGGCATTGACTAGGGTTTTACACTTCGATCATCTTTTTCTCCAGGTGGTTTTAGACAATTTCGTACGAAATTATCAGTTGCTCCACACCTTAGACATGAACCTGCTTTATATCTGCATTCTCTAGTGTGAGGCTTACCACTTAAATCACATAGCGGTCTCGAGGCATTACGAACACGAGACATACCATTAGCAAATCGATTTTGAAACTTCGAATCAGGTTGTCTTGGTCTACTTCTGCTCGAAAATTATGATGATATGATAACACTGTTATCTTCTTTTTTTACTTTCTTTTGTGGCAACACGGCAAACCTACTAGGAAAATTTCTTTCGTTGAAGTCTCGCATCTTTCTTTCTCTCTGTCTCTTCTAATTACGAATTTCTTTTATTTTCTCAACCCGATTAGACAATACCACAAACTGTCGTATTGCTGTGCCACCTATCATCATTTTGATCTCATCATTTAATCTATCCTAAAAACAGGTACACATTTCCTCTTCCTTTGACATAATCTCCCGAGCATACTTGCTGAGATATGCAAACTCTCTCTCATACTCAGCCACTAATTTATTTCCCTGTTTCAGCTCCAGAAACTCTTTATTTTTCTTGTCCAGATACCTCTCGCTGATGTATTTCTTTTTAAATTCTGATTTGAAGAAATCCCAATGAATATCATTTTCTAGGACTACTGCAGTTATTGTCGCCCACCAACTATAAGCTTCCTCACTCAATAGTGATACCGCACTCCTGAGATAATCATCAAGAGGACATGACATTTCATTAAAAACCCGTTGAATAGTTTCAAGCCAGCATTTAGCCTTTGCATGAATCATCCTCCGATCTACCCCAAAATTCTTCATCCCCATACTTCCTGACTTTATCAGCAGGAACTCATCAGTTCAACCCTATTGTCGAAGGAGGTGGTGGCATCGCAGGAGGTACAGTAGGTGGTACTTCAGGAGGTACCGTAGAAAGATTAGTAGGTGGTACAATAGATGGTGCAGGAGAAGGTGGTGGTCGTGGCGTCATTGGATTATTTCGCATAAACTCAGAGAACCACCGTCTCATTAGTCTAAAGAACATATTTTTAACCTCATTTTCAAACATTTGTAGGATCGATACACTATGGCTTACACCAGTGTCAGTAGTCGGGACATTACTATCCACCTCATTAGTCTCTTCACGTTCAATATCTGATGGCATCTTTTAGAATCTACAAAGAAATAGGGTTAGTTTATATCACAAAATCAAAGGTTATATGGCATCTACCTTTTAAGTTTAAAGCACATTACACTCGGTCTGAGAATCGACTAAACTGTGACTCTGATACCACTAAATGAAACACTCCTAACCCATATTTGTCACCAGATTAGGGTTACAGAGTATTATCGATCAACTGAAACCTTTAAACATCATAATATTAAATAATTTCTAAAATATCACAAACCAATCATTCTCATAAATTTCATCCCTAAACCAAGCTCTCGAGGCCCTAAAAATAGTTTGGGAGAAATTTGCGACTAAATCAAAACAAAATCAGAAATTCAAGAAAAAGAAGAAAAATTTGAAAACAGGGGACACGGGACCATGTGGCCAGGCCATGTGGAACCCCCCAAGCCATGTAACATTCGAACAGTGGACACACGGCCGTGTACTAGCCCGTGTCCTCACCCGTGTAACTCTCTGAGTACGGTCACACGGTCGTGTCACGCACACATGTGCCAGGCCGTGTAACTCTCTGAGTTGCTCCACACGTTCGTGTGCCAAGTCGTGTGTTAGACCGTGTAACTCACTTACTTGCATACAAAAGGCCCTTAGATGACACACAGCCGTGTGCTTCACATGGCTAAGTCACATGCTTGTGTCTCAGGCCGTGTGAACCCAAAATGATCCACTGCATACAAAAGGCCCTCAGATGACACAGGGCCGTGTGCCTTACATGGCTGAGTCACATGCCTTTGTCTGAGGCCGTGTGAACCCAAAATGATCCATTTCTTGCTAAATTTCACTCCCTTATTGCATAAGTACCTACACACTTTCAAATACACATATTGAAGGTGCAATTTAAATACAAACACACTCAAACATATTCTTATACTCTATGTATCAAACATTTATCAACTTGACACCTCAATATGTTTCATCACAATTCATTCCCAAATTAGCCACAATAACATTTATCTCTATAAACAACCATCCATTTCATTACAAACTTAAATTAACTCATAACATATCATTTCATACTATAACCTTTCAAACACATTAAAGTAACAAGTAGGAGATCACAAATTATTCAAGTGCACAACACATCACCACATATTACTCAAAAGCTAGGAATTTGACATAACAATCCATAGGTACCTAGTACATGCCATATACAAAAATTGAGAAATTAAGTCTACCAAGATTCCTGAATAGTGCGATTCCTAGCGTCGATCCGATCTTTTTAACCTTCAAAATGTGATCTACAAAATGAAAAAAATACAGGTAAGCTTAAATGAAGCTTAGTAAGTTCATTTAGAAATTAATAAACCTTTCCAATCAAACATAGATTTAATCAACTTAAGCATAAAGATTTCCATTATACGCAGCTTATAACAGTAATTACAACCAATTCAATAGTTCAATATACTCAGTGGCATTGCTCGATTGAGCTTTTCATCAGTATATCTGTAGATTTTTACTCGTTTGAGCTTCACTCAGTATAACAGTAGAATTTTCTCAATTGAAAATCAGTTAGTATATCAGTAAGATTTGCTCAGTTAAGCTCCATTCAGTATAACAATATGACTTGCTCGATTGAACTTCATTCAGTACAATAGTAAGATTTGGCTCGATAAAGCATATTAAACATACAAACTTACTGCATTGGTTTGCAAGAGATTCTAAAGTACAGGGACAATTTTGCAATTTTCCCTTTTCCACGATTATCAACACGTTCTTGATCTAAAAACAATAATTTTCATTCCATCAATTAGAATAACAACACAATTTGATCCTTTCATGCAACTGAGTCTTTTTTGGTAATTTACCTATTTGCCCCTTAACTTTCCATTTTATTCAATTCAATCTTTAGGTCTTAATCATACAATTTACTCATTTTTCCTGAACACCCATGATACCAAACTATTCTATAACTTCATATCACCCTATTTGCAATAATGTCACCTTAAGTACAAACAGATTATCATTTAATCAATTTAGTCCCTAAACATCAAAAACATCAAAAATCACTTTTCAAAATAATCTAATCTATCAACAAAGCTCCATAGTTCATCATAAGTTTCAAGAAATAGCCCCATTCATCAATGGAAACTATTATAACATTTAACATTTTCACAAATTGGTCCTTGATTTAGCTAGGTCAAACTGATACGAACTTAAAAACATAAAAATTATTTAAAACGGGCATCAATACTCTTACCAATTCGAGCTTAAAAATCAAAGTTGAAACCCTAGCTTGTTTCCTTTCTTTTGCCGTGAGGGAGATGAGGAAATAGTGAAAATTTTGTTTTTAATTTAGGTTTAATTTAATATATATACTATGGCATTTTTGTAAATACTTCAACTTTCTTAATTAAGCTTTAATAAATCATTAATTAAGCCTAATTAAACCATTTTATTAAACATAATCTCATCAAATACCACTAACTAATTTTCCATTAGTGATACGGTCGTTGAGAGCACCAAAAATATCATATCCGTATAAAGTAATGAAAATAATAACAATAATAGTATAAGGGAAGTAGGGTCAAATCCTCAGGGATCGGATTTGCCCAATTGCTTTTTCCTCGAAATCCTGGACAGAATCATGCCCAAGAAAATCTGCGTACTTGAAAAAAAACAGAATTAAAAGTTTTGATTTAATTGAAAGTGCGGAGATTAAAAATAAAAATAGTAGATATAATAGAGCTGAGAAAAAGTTTCTTATAGAGAGATTCCAGCCTCCGGTTGTCTCGATCCACCTTGGGTTCACTCCTCGACTTTTAGGTGATCTTTCTCAAACAGAATAAGCCAGTTATAGTGGAAGAGGATGCCTACGACCACCAGCTCCAAGAATTTAGACTTAAGATTTAGAGGAACCTGACTCTAGCCAACAATCACTTCTGTGGGACCATCTTATGCTAGATCATTGAGACGCGAATGCCATGCCATTTTGTCTCTTGGGCTCACCAACCTCTGACACAATAAGTTAACGAACCAACTCTGCAACCTTCCCAAAATATACAAAGCGGTCGTTCATTGCACATGTTGAAAAGATCACCTTTTAAGGGACATGGACGGAAGCGTCAGCCCCGTAATGAGGAGAAATGATGAATACTCGTTGAGAAGGCTAAGTACTGATTCTAAGCCTCATGAACCTTTTTTGGGGAGCTTTGACAACCTTCGACTAGATAAATTTAGTGGCTCATGCTTTTTGGGGAAAAAGAAATAAAATGAAAATAGAATTTTTATTGAGAAAAAAATATGGAAAGACCAAAAGACTAAATTTTTTTAGGAGAGGGAGTGTTTACAGAAAAGATGAGTGAAATTTGTGTCACTCCATCCCCTATTTATAGTACTAAGAAATCTAGCCTATTCGTAATTAAATTCTAAAAGATGTATACAAAGAAATAAAGATAATTAAAAATAAATAAAGATAAATGCTAAAATTAGATCTAAATAATAATCCTTAATAATTATCCTAATATAATTAAAAATTAAATAGAGTCATGTGCTAAAAAATCTCTTCTTTTGTATTTTTGCTCCCAAAATCTTCCACACTTTGCATTTTCGACACCACTTCTCTTCTACTTCGCATGCTGGCCCAATTTAACTTTAAATTCATGCTTTTAGCCCTCAAATTTCCTTTTGCCTTCAATTTAGTCCCTGTAGGATAAAAAACCATAAAAAGCTCAAATTAGTAGGATCATACTCAAAATAAATATATAATTAATACATAAAAATATGTCATTCTAGAGTATTATCAAATATTACGATGACTATTCTTATTATCTAATGATTAGCCTGATGCCACATATTTATTCTAATTTTAGGGGGTTTAATTTTTAAAATGAGAAACCAATAAATAAATTTTTATAGTTTTTATTTTTTAAATATATATATAATTTATTAAAAAATTATAGTTTTTATGATATTTATTAGAAAATTAAATTAAGTTAGGGGTACCACGTGTCAATTAATTCGTTAATTAATTTTAAGGATCATCTGGCAAAAAACAAAAACTATTAACAAACAACCTTAATTAAAATTTTTGATTAATGACAAAAGACTTAATTCAGTGTCATCATGAATTGTAAGAACTACCTAAGAGAATTTGGCCCAACTTTCTGATGTTTACGTTGTTTAATGGCCCAAGAATTTGGGTTTAAAGATTTAAATCACCATCCAATTTCAACCTTTTCTTATCTCTTTCGACGAGGAACCTTCATCTTCTTTAGGATCATCTGAAACTTGTAGGAATGTTATTGAACTGAAGAATAAGGTTTTTAGTATTTCAAAGTTCACAGTATACCATTCCTTCGGTTATAATTTGTGGAAGCTGAGGGATGCAAGCAATTTTTGCAATCCAGAGTCGTATATAATATATATTGCCTAATCATTTCTTTATTCCATCAGCTGTAGGATTTTGGTCTATGAATGGTTTTCATTCATCTAAAACAACTTAAATTATTACTTTATATATGACTAATGTTGTTAATAAACTTTAACCAACTTTAATCATTTCTATGAATCGTTTCTCAATAGCGAATGACACACCATTTTGTCTCTTGGGCTCGCCAACTTCAGACGCAGTAAGTTAACGAACCGACTGTGCAACCTTTCCAAATTATACAAAGCGGTCGTTCCTTACACACGTTGAAAAGATCACCTTTTAAGGGACATGGATGGAAGCGTTAGCCCCGTAATGCGAAAAAATGGTGAATACTCGTTGAGAAGGATTCTAAGCCTCATGAATCCTTTTTAGGGAACTTTGACAACTTTCGGCTAGATAGATTTAGTGGCTCATGCTTTTTGGGGAAAAAGAAATAAACATAAGGAAAATGGAATTTTTATTGAAAAAATATGAAAAGAACAAAAGGCTAAACTTTATAGGGGAGAGAGTGTTTACAAAAAAAGATGAGTGAAATTTGTGTCACTCCATCCCCTATTTATAGTACTAGAAAACCTAGTCTATTTGTAACACCCCAAACCCGGCCCAGACGTTATGGCCGAATCTGGCGATATCACATTGAAGTGTTTTTCGAAAACATAGTTTCTTTGGAAAATCCATGCTCATTATTAAATCTCGTTTATGAATCTTAACAAAAATTTAGGGTATCTTAATCTTTTTAAAAACTCAAGTTGTTTTTAGCAGAGCATTGATCATATTCGTTTGTTACTATACTTTAAAACCATGTTTGATGCGGAAGCTTTTATAGTATGTTACGAAAACGTAGTCTTTTGGAAAACAATTATCTTTTGAAAAACCGCGTCCTACTACTAATTAGATGTGAATTGAAATAAATAAAATCCCCTAATTTAAAATTTAAAATTTAAAGTGGCCTTATTACAAAACAAATACCCAAATTAAATTTATTGGAAATAAAACTCAAATATAAAAATAAGTGTGGTTGTGTGGCCACCTCCGAATCCCTCGCAACACCGATCCACCTAAGACTAGGGATTTTCTGTACAGATAAACAGAAGGGTGAGTTTACGAAAACTCAGTGTGTAATACAGTATAAACAAAATGGCCAATCAGGCCGTAAGCAAGTACAGTCTGGCCTAAGCCCAAATCAATAACAGTTCAGTTCAGTTGGGCATTAGCCCATTACAGTATCAGTATTAGTGTGGGCCTTAGCGCATAACAGTATCAATATCTGTGAGGGCCTTAGCCCATTTCAGTGACAGTAACAGTTTAGGCATGTAATCAAAAATCCTACCCAACCAGCCTCTACACTCCACTCCGTCCAGCCCAACACTCCATGTGGGGATAAAATCACCCACCCATCCCTACACTATAAAATTAGCACCGGTTGCGACACTAAACAGTATTTGCAGCAGGGCTGCCAGTACAGTACACTTCCTCCAATCATAATAATCCCATCCCATGCAACATATCACACATGGATGCAACATATATATATCATGGCATACTCATATATAGTCATTCATAACATAGAGGCATAACAGTCATTTTACCATAGGGGCATAATAGTCATTTTATCAGTCTAATAACTCTTGCAACTATGCTTTCAATTCTTTTAGTTCAACTGGTGCCATACGGTACGATGATATTGATATCGGTGCAGTTCTAGGAACCAAATCAATCACAAACTCAACTTCACGATCAGGAGGTATACCCGGCAACTCTTCTAGAAATACATTAGCGAACTCACTAATGGTAACTGATTTAACTTCAATTCTGAATCTCTGGTATCAAGAATATATGCTAGAAATGCCTTGCTACCTTTTCGAATCAATCTCTGAGCAGTAAAAGCTAAAATAATTCTAATAACATATTTCGGACTCTTAGACTCAACTAAAATCATCTCTCCTGCCTGACATTTCAAATCAATCCGTTTCTATCTATAGTTTACCACAGCATCATGACCAATCCATACCCAAAACAACATCAAATTCTCGAAAGGGGAACAACATCAAGTCGGTAGGGAACTCACAGCCTCTAACTTTTAGAGGACAATTACGACAAACTAAGTTAACTATCACACTCTGACCTAGTGGATTAGTAACTTGAATATCATAATCAGTAGATTCAATAGGTAATTTCTTTTCCGTTATTAATGCAGTGCAAATATAAGAATGAGTTGACCCAGGGTCAATCAATGCATACACAGTAACATCAAAGAGATAGAATATACCAGCAATCACATCTGGAATAGTAGCTTCCTTTCTGGCTCGAATAGCATAGGTACAAGCAGGTGCTCTAACCTATGACCGAATGACAGTGTCTTTCATTCCCGTACGAGTAGTCCCGATAGCACTATTCTGGCCCAGACATCTACTTTTCTGAGAGGTAGACATTTTCTTTTCTTCCTGATCTTCATCCTCTTTTGGCTCTTTAAGACAATTCCGAATAAAATGATCAGTCGATCCACATCTATAACAGGCTCCAGATTTATCTCTACACTCGCCAAGATGATATTTCCCGCAATATCTACAATTGGGCTTCGGAGCATTTCGTACACTTCCCACACTATCAGCAAGTTTAGTAGGTATTCTGAAATCATGTTGAATCGTCTTGTTTTTGTTCGAATGCTTAAACACTGAGATAGCTCGGCTAAAATCATCTTTAGTCTTATTCACCGGTGATGCAGAAAATGACTTGGAAGAACCTCTCTTGTGAAATTCTCGAATCCGTCTATCCCTGTAACACCCTTAACCCGTATCCATCTCCAGATTGGGGTTGCAAGGCATTACCGAACATAGCACAAGTCACCACAACATTTACAACTCACATAGTCACAACCGAATGCATTATGAACAATTTCGTTTTTTAAAACATGCTTAAACAATATCATACATATCTTAATCCTCTTTAGCCAAATTCAAAAGTAAACAATTGCAACAAATAACAAAGGATACTAATCATTTGATCATTGAAGCCACATTAACCGAAAATACACATGTTCATAATTATTTCCTAAAACTAGATAACAATCACAAAATTTAAACATACATATATGTGGTCGCATGATACTTTGTTCAACCAAATTCAAATAGACCAAATAAATTCATCCAAACAAAGTATACCTCAATTCATTTGTAAGAACATAACCAAATCAAAATACCAAACATCCCTCTCATTGCCCGAAACACATATAATGAATTTAATACACATGCACAATTGTAACCATAACCGAATATGCCATTTCCAATTACCTAACCTATGATTTCATCTTTTGGTCGAATATGCAATTTACAATATTAAAGATCTCCACTTTATTCATGTTTCAATTAATCACTTCAATAGTAGCCTTCATCAATCCATAACCCATACATATTCAAATTCACAATTGTCAACTTCCCAAAAGTAATAATTATAAGTCATAAACTTAGACTTCATGCCAAATCATATGTGTATATATATATATATATGCGCTCATATATAAACATTTAACATGAACTCATATCAACACTGAATTCAAAATTCAAGCAAAACATATACATATTACGAACAAGATCATTTAGACATTAGATCATTAGCATTGAAACCAAGTCATTTTCGCATGGCTTATATTTACATCATCAAAATATTAACTATGTAATTAACTAGCCTATACATGCCTTAAGTTCAAAACCCAAGCTTTAAAAATACCAAAATAAGTCAATAGCGTGGATGACATCGTTGACGATCCCCTGAGCTCGTAGCATGACCAAAATCTATAAAACAGAGTAGCAAACACACGGAGTAAGCTAACTTAGCTTAGTAAGTCTTAAGCAAATATAATAAATCAATTGAACACTCAAGCATTTTAAAACGATCAATTAATGACATTGAACGTATAACTTAACTCAAACTAGTCTATCATAGTTGAATGCCATTACCCCACTTAGCATAACATTTATCACTTCCTTACCTTTAGCATACAATTTACCAATTTGACGTAAGGTTCAAAACATAATACATCATCTCTTAACAATCTACTTATAATACATATACATATAATTCAATAAGTTCACATATACATCTGAATAAGTAAATGCCCTGTAAATATTAATTTCATATATATATGAATGTATATACCTATGTCCATTGAACATCACATATATTCAATTATATAATATCAATGCAATATCATTATAATCACACAACAAAAAGGCCGAATATACATAAACACATGTCTCATACTTGCTCAATAAACATCACATATGTGCTTACCTATTTGGCCGAACATAAGAGTTCAATTAAATATCTCATATGCACATACCTGTTAGGTCGAATATATATACAAACTCATTTTATCAACTTACTTGCTCAATGATCACATAACTAAGAAAACTTATAACTTATAAGTTGAAATCACATCACCGGTATAAAGCCTGCTAGGCATAAGCCTGAATTACACACCGGCACTAAGCCTGCTAGACCCGAGGTCCGATATTCATTCACCGGCAATAAGCCTGCTAGGCATAAAGCCCGATAAGTTCACCAGCCCAAGGCTTGCTGGGCTCAAAGCCTGAATAGTAATACTTAAAAATGTCTCTCACAAGTCATTTCATATATCGAACCTTTTACTCATTTCAAACTCATCGTACGAATATCCAAATAACGTGTATCATTCAATAACCTAACCAAATCAAATATTACACTTAGCCAAATTCGGCTATTTCATAATATAATTATAATGTTTCCAAATTTCAGCATATACTAGGTTACATAATTAATTTACGATGTTTATTTGCTTAGAGACTTACCTCGGATATCGTCGAATGATAAAAACCGACTATTTGATTATCTTCGCCTTTCCCCGATCCAAGTCCGTTTTCTTTTGTTTTTGATCTAAACATGTTCAAATTAAGCTCATTCAAACACATTTCTATTCAATTTAGTCCTAAAACACATAAATGGGAAAATTACCATTTTGCCCCTAATGTTTCACACTTTTACAATTTAGTCCTATTTACACAAAACACAAAATACACAAAATTTGGCCTCACACCTTAAGGGCCAAATATTCCTAGTCTTCATACAAGTCCATGCATTTCATTTATTTCACATTTTAGTCCCTCAAGAATTTATTTTTGCAATTTAGTCCAATTTACTCAAATTCATCAAAAATCCAAAGACAAAACATATTAATCTAACACATATATTTCATAATTCATCCTTAAACAACATAAACAACCAACCATCAACAATGGCTCAACTCAAAATATTAATCCATCTCAAAAACTAAAGCATGGGTCTTGAAGATTTCTAAGCAACGATCTCAAAAACGTAAAAATTATCAAAAACCAAATTAAAACTAACCTTTAATTTAGCTTCAATAATGGCCGAACCTAGGCTTTCTCCATTCTCTTTTTCTTTTCTTTACATTCGGCCAAGAGAAACAAAAAGATGATAATGGCCTTGTTTTGTTTTATTATTACATATATTATGATTTTTATTATTTTACCAAATTAACCTTTGTTAATAAATAACCATTCATTATAATATAAGGTTATTTATGCCCATGGCCGGCCACTAGCTTAGAAAATGGACTTTTTGCCCTTTAAGGACTCCATATTAAAAAGCCACTATCAAATAAGCACTTTTCACTATAGTTTGTAACTTTTACAATTTACGCGATTAAATCCTTTTATTTAATTAAGCATACAAACAATTATATTTTTATACGAAACTTTCACACATACTAATTCACATATAATTAACACAGAAAATAATTTAAATATTTTTCAGACTCGGATTTGTGGTCTTGAAACCACCGTTCCGATTAGGGTCAAATTCAGACTGTTACAACTATCCCCCCTTAGGGATTTTCGTCCCCGAAAATCTTACCGGTAAAGAGATTCGGATAATGCTCTTTCATTGTATCCTCAGACTCCCAAGTTGCTTCTTCAACTCCGTGCTTTTGCCACAGTACCTTAACTAACGAAATTTTCTTATTTCTCAATTCTTTTATCTCCCGAGCCAAAATACAAATCGGTTCTTCTTCATATGTCACATCAGGCTGAATCTCAACCTCTGTCGGGCAAATCACATGTGAAGGATCAGATCGATATCTTCGAAGCATCGAGACATGAAAGACGTTATGAATCTTTTCTAATTCAGGTGGCAATTGCAACCTATAAGCAACCGGCCCGATAAGCTCTGTAATTTCATACGGTCCAATGAATCTCGGACTCAACTTGCCTTTACGACCGAATTTGAGTACTTTCTTCCACGGTGAAACTTTCAAAAATACTTGATCTCCAACCTGAAACTCAATGTCTTTACGTTTTAAATCTACGTATGACTTTTGACGATCTGACGCAGCTTTCAAACTATCACAGATCACCGCCACTTTTTGTTCAGTTTCTTTAATCATATCAACCCCGTGTATCTTGTTTTCACTAAGCTCCGTCCAGTATAATGGTGTACGACACTTACGGTCGTACAAAGCTTCGTAGGGTGCCATTCTAATACTAGATTGAAAGCTATTATTGTAAGCAAATTCAATCAAAGGTAACTATCGTTCCCAAGTACCTTCAAACTCGAGGACGCAACATCTCAACATATCCTCAAGTATCTGAATGGTTCGTTCGGACTGACCATCTGTCTGCGGATGAAAAGCTGTGCTAAAGTGTAGTTTAGTACCTAAAGCATCTTGTAATTTCTTCCAAAATCGCGATGTGAATCTCGGGTCTCTGTCTGAAACAATAGAAATAGGCACACCATGTAATCTTACAATTTGAGATACGTACAACTCAGAAAGCTTATCGAGCAAATAATCCATACGAATTGGAAAAAGTGAGCTGATTTGGTTAGCCTATCCACTATAACCCAAATTGCATCTTTCTTGCTCAGTGTCATAGGCAAGCCGGATACAAAATCCATAGTGATTCTGTCCCATTTCCATTCAGGTATCATGATCGGCTAAAGTAACCCAGAAGGCACCTGATGTTCGGCCTTTACTTGTTGACAAACTAAGCACTTCGAGACAAATTCAGATATGCCCCGTTTCATACCAGGCCACCAATAGAACTATTTCAGATCGTTATACATTTTCGTGCTACCCGAATGAACAGATAATCGACTACTATGAGCTTCATTCAATAATGTCTGAATCAAATCCGAATTCCTCGGAACACATATTCAGCCTTTAAACTTCAAGCAGTCATTCTCATCAATTCGAAACTCTGACTCAACATTACTTTCACACTGAACTCATTTTTCCAACAAATCTTTATCAACTTTTTGAGCATTACCAATTTGTTGAATAAACAATGGACTTGCTTTTAATTCGGCTACTATCGAACCATCATCAAACATAGCCATATGCGTGTTCATCGCACGAAGAGCAAATAAGGAATTTCAACTTAAAGCATCCGCAACAACATTAGCTTTTCCCGGATGATAGTCAATCACTAGCTCATAATCTTTCAACAGCTCTAACCATCTGCGTTGTCTCAGGTTCAAATATCTCTGAGTCATCAAATATTTCTGAATAAACATGACATTTCTCACCGAACAGATAATGACGCCAAATCTTTAACGCGAACACAATAGCTGCTAGCTCTAGATCATGTGTCGAGTAGTTTCTTTTGTGCGGCTTCAATTGCCTCGAAGCATAAGCTATGACTAATGTAACCCAAATCATTCAAAGATGCATCGCTATAAACAACAAATTCTTTACCCGGTTCAGGCTGGACTAACACTGGAGCTTCGGTCAAAAGAGCTTTCAACTGATCGAAACTTTTCTGACACTTTTTAGACCACTCAAACTTAACATCTTTCTGTAATAGCTTTGTCAATGGTGTAGCTATCATAGAAAAGCCTTTCACAAATCGTCTGTAGTAACCAGCAAGTCCCAGAAAGCTTCGAATTTCAAAAATATTTTTCGGTGGTTTCCAATCGAGTATAGCTGATATTTTATTCGGATCAACCTGAATACCTAATGCTGAAACAATGTGGCCCAGAAAACTGACTTCACTCAACCAGAACTCACATTTACTAAACTTTGCATACAACTGCTTATCTAGCAAAATTTGTAGCACAAGTCTCAGATGTTCAGCATGCTCGGTTTTATCTCTGGAGAGATCAGAATATCATCTATAAACGCTACCACAAACCGATCCAAATATTGACTGAAAATCTGATTCATCAGATCCATAAAAACAGCATGTGCATTAGTAAGTCCGAAAGGCATAACCAAAAACTCATAGTGTCTGTACCTCGTTCGAAAAGCAGTCTTTGGCACATCGAAATCTCTGACTCGTAACTGATAATAACCCGACCTCAAATCAATCTTTGAAAACACTAAAGCCCCTTTCAACTGATCAAACAAGTCATCAATCATTGGCAACGGGTATTTATTCTTTATAGTCACCTTATTTAGCTGTCGGTAATCAATGCACATTTGCATAGTTCCATCTTTCTTTTTCACAAATAAGACTGGTGCACCCCAGGGAGAGAAACTCAGTCGTGCAAAACCCCTATCTGTTAACTCTTGCAACTGTGCTTTCAACTCTTTTAATTCTGTAGGTGCCATCCGATACAGAACTATCGAAATTGGATTTGTCCCCGGTACTAACTCAATGCCAAACTCTACCTATCGAACAGGTGGCAAACCCAGTAATTCTTTAGGAAACACATTTGGATATTCGCATACAACTGGTACAGATTCAATCTTCTTTTCAGTCACTTTATTATCAAGCAGATAAGCAAAGTAAGCTTCATACCCTTTTCTTATATACTTTCGAGCTAACATCGAAGATATTACTGCTGGTAACCCATTCAATTCATTAGATTCAATCCGAATAATTTCACTGTTCTGGCATCTCAAATCAATGGTCTTTCTTTTGCAATTAACAACAGCATCATGTAAAGTCAACCAGTCCATACCTAGAATTATATCAAATTCATCAAAAGGCAACAACATCAAATCGGCTGGGAAACATGAATCCCGGATCATTAACGAGCAACTTTTACACACTTTATCAACCAGAACGCACCGGCCCAAAGGGTTTGATACTCGAATCACAAACTCAGTAGACTCAACAGGCAGAGTCTTACTGGATACTAATGTTTTACACACATAAGAATGAGTAGAACCAGGATCAATCAACGCAATAGCACTAGTATCATAAAGAGTGAAAGTACCAGTAATAACATCTGGGGAAGAAGCATCCTCATGAGCGCGTATAGCATATGCTCTAGTAGGTGCACGAGTCTCTGATCGAACTGCAGTATCCTTTGTTCCTCTCTGACTGCCACTTACATTTCCCGAATGCCTGGGTGGTCTACAAGATACATTGCTCGGTCTCGCATTCTGAACAGTATTTTGCTCAGCTAACATTGGGCACTCTTGAATAAAATGATCCATCGATCCACATTTAAAATAGGACCGATCATGCAATCTATAACTCCCAGAATGCCATTTTCCACAATGCTTGCACTCAGCCCGGTTCTGCTGAACATTATCAATGTTAGCCACCAAAGTAGCTCGAGAACCCGCAGGAGGTCGATCTCGATCTCGTCTAGAAAAGTCTGAAGTAGCTTTATGTCGACTAGGTTCATCTTTGAACTTCTTTGACACTGAATGAAAGGTCTTACTCGATTATCTTTTATGGATGTCTCTAGCTTCAAATTCGGCTTTTCTTTTCTCTTTTCCAAGCTCTTCGGCTTTACAGGCTCGTTCAACAAGTACCATGAACTCTTTAATCTCAAGTACACCGACCAGCAATTTAATGTCTTCATTCAAACCATCTTCGAATCTTTTACACATGATAGCCTCGGTTGAAACACATTCACGAGCATATCGGCTTAATCTCACAAATTTTCGTTCATACTCAGTCACGGTCATACGACCCTGTTTCAATTCCAAAAATTCTTTACGTTTTTGATCGATGAATCTCTGACTGATATATTTCTTACGGAACTCAGCCTGGAAGAATTCCCAGGTCACTTTCTCTTTCGGAACCACCGATACTAGTGCATTCCACCAGTGATATGCGGTGTCCTGTAATAAGGATATAGCACATTTTAAACATTCATCCGGAGTACATGATAGCTAGTCAAACACACGGATAGTATTATCAAGCCACAGCTCAGCTCGTTCCGCATCGTCATCATCAATAACTTTAAACTCTTCAGCCCCGTGTTTCCTGATTTTATCTATAGGAGGCCTGCTAAATCTCATCGGATCTATCATCGGAGGTACCATAGGTATCAGAGATGGATTATTCGGTGGTGGAAGTTGTTGCACAGCCGGATTAGTCTGGATATATTGAGTAAACCATTCGTTCATCATCCGGTAGAAGGCTTGCTTAGCCTCCCCCTCATGGCTACTAGAGATAGGTCAAGATTCTACCGCCGCTGTCCCATGCGCGGGATTAGGCGCTACACTCTCGACATCATCAGCTACGGCTCTATCGGGATCCATTTGCTATATAAAAACACAATTCAGATGTCAGAAGTCATCACACTATCGCATTATAATTTAAGGCATGTATAGCTAGACTCACACGTGCTACGGTAGTCCTAGAATCGACTAAACCGTAAGCTCTGATACCAATCAAATGTAACACCCTTAACCCGTATCCATCGCCAGATTGGGGTTGCAAGGGATTACCGAACATAGCACAAGTCACCACAACATTTACAACTCACATAGTCACAACCGAATGCATTATGAACAATTTCATTTTTTAAAATATGCTTAAACAATATCATACATATCTTAATCCTCTTTAGCCAAATTCACAAGTAAACAATTGCAACAAATAACAAAGGATACTAATCATTTGATCATTTAAGCCACATTAATCGAATATACACATGTTCATAATTATTTCCTAAAACTAGATAACAATCACAAAATTTAAACATACATATACGTGGTCGCATGATATTTTGTTTAACCGAATTCAAATAGACCAAATAAATTCATCCAAACAAAGTATACCTCAATTCATTTGTAAGAACATAACCAAATCAAAATACCAAACATCCCTCCCATTGCCCGAAACACATATAATAAATTTAATACACATGCACAATTGTAACCATAACTGAATATGCCATTTCTAATTACCTAACCTATGATTTCATCTTTTGACCGAATATGCAATTTACAATATAAATGATCTCCATTTTATTCATGTTTCAATTAATCACTTCAATAGTAGCCTTCATCAATCCATAACCCATACATATTCAAATTCACAATTGTCAACTTCCCAAAAGTAATAATTATAAGTCATAAACTTAGACTTCATGCCAAATCATATGTGTATGTATATATATATGCTCATAT
Organism: Gossypium australe; assembly: GCA_005393395.2. Classification (NCBI taxonomy): domain Eukaryota; kingdom Viridiplantae; phylum Streptophyta; class Magnoliopsida; order Malvales; family Malvaceae; genus Gossypium; species Gossypium australe. Next base: position 74,241,149 of record CM016616.1, read on the forward strand.
ATAAACACTTAACATGAACTCATATCAACACTGAATTCAAAATTCAAGCAAAACATATACATATTACGAACAAGATCATTTAGACATTAGATCATTAGCATTGAAACCAAGCCATTTTCGCATGGCTTATATTTACATCATCAAAATATTAACTATGTAATTAACTAGCCTATACATGCCTTAAGTTTAAAACCCAAGCTTTAAAAATACCAAAATAAGTCAATAGTGTGGATGACTTCGTTGACGATCCCCTGAGCTCGTAGCTTGACCAAAATCTATAAAACAGAGTAACAAACACACGGAGTAAGATGACTTCGTTGACGACCCCTGAGCTCGTAGCTTGACCAAAATCTATAAAACAGAGTAACAAACACACGGAGTAAGCTAACTTATCTTAGTAAGTCTTAAGCAAATATAATAAATCAATTGAACACTCAAGCATTTTAAAATGATCAATTAATGACATTGAATGTATAACTTAACTCAAAATAGTCTATCATAGCTGAATGCCATTACCCCACTTAGCATAACATTTATCACTTCCTTACCTTTAGCATACAATTTACCAATTTGACATAAGGCTCAAAACATAATACATCATCTCTTAAAAGCCTGAATAGTAATACTTAAAAATTTCTCTCACAAGTCATTTCATATATCAAACCTTTTACTCATTTCAAACTCATCGTACGAATATTCAAATAACGTGTATCATTCAATAACCTAACCAAATCAAATATTACACTTAGCCAAATTCGGCTATTTCATAATATAATTATAATGTTTCCAAATTTCAGCATATACTAGGTTACGTAATTAATTTACGATGTCTATTTGCTTAGAGACTTACCTCAGATATCGTCGGACGATAAAAACTGACTATTCGATTATCTTCACCTTCCCCCGATCCAAGTCCGTTTTCTTTTGTTCTTGATCTAAACATGTTCAAATTAAGCTCATTCAAACACATTTCTATTCAATTTAGTCCTAAAACACATAAATGGGCAAACTATCATTTTGCCCCTAATGTTTCACACTTTTACAATTTAGTCCTATTTACACAAAACACAAAATACACAAAATTTGGCCTCACACCTTAAGGGCTGAATATTCCTAGTCTTCATACAAGTCCATGCATTTCATTTATTTCACATTTTAGTCCCTCAAGAATTTACTTTTGCAATTTAGTCCAATTTACTCAAATTTATCAAAAATCCAAAGACAAAGCATATTAATCTAACACATATATTTCATAATTCATCCTTAAACAACATAAACAACCAACCATCAACAATGGCTCAACTCAAAATATTAATCCATCTCAAAAATTAAAGCATGGGTCTTGAAGATTTCTAAGCAACGATCTCAAAAACGTAAAAATTATCAAAAACCGAATTAAAACTAACCTTTAATTTAGCTACAATAATGGCCGAACCTAGGCTTTCTCCATTCTCTTTTTCTTTTCTTTACATTCAGCCAAGAGAAACAATAAGATGATAATGTCCTTGTTTTGTTTTATTATTACATATATTATGATTTTTATTATTTTACCAAATTAACCTTTGTTAATAAATAACCATTCATTATAATATAAGGTTATTTATGCCCATGGCCGGCCACTAACTTAGAAAATGGAGTTTTTTCCCTTTAAGGACTCCATATTAAAAAGCCACTATCAAATAAGCACTTTTCACTATAGTTTGTAACTTTTACAATTTACGCGATTAAATCCTTTTATTTAATTAAGCATACAAACAATTATATTTTTATACGAAACTTTCACACATACTAATTCACATATGATTAACACAGAAAATAATATTTAAATATTTTTCGGAATTGGATTCGTGGTCCCGAAACCACCGTTCCGATTAGGGTCAAATTCGGACTGTTACAATCCCGTTGTATTTTACGTTTGTACACTTCTTTCATTTTCTGTCCATGATCAGACAAGACAAATTCTTGTATTTCATTACCTCCGATCACCATTCGGATTTCATCATTCAAGCCATCTTCAAACTGGATACACATTTCTTCTTAAGTAATCTCACGCATATTTACTGAGATACACAAATTCTCTCTTGTATTCAGCTACCAAACTATTTCCCTGATGTAACTCAGGAAATTCTCTCTTTTTCTTATCCAAATAGCTTTTCCCGACATATTTCTTTTTAAACTCAGTCTGAAAGAATTCCTAGGAAATTTTCTCCCTCGGCACCACAGCTACTATCCTAGACCACCAACTATATGCTTCCTCTTTTAATAACGAAACAGCACATCTAAGAAATTCATTAGAAGAGCAAGTCATTTCTTCGAAAACTTGTAAAAAATTTTGAAGTCAGTACTCAGATTTAACCGAATCATCCTCTGATCTGCCCTGAAATTCTTTAGCACCACACTTCCTAAGTTTTTCAATTGGAATATGTCTATTAGGTTCAATCACAGGATGAGGTGGAGGTGTAACCGGAGGTACAACAGGTGGTACAACAGGGGGTATAATCAGGGGTAGAGGTCATTGAGCCGGATTTCTCATTTGCATAAACTCGCTGAACCACTGGTTCATATACCCAAAGAACATATTCTTAAGCTCATGTTCCTGAGCCGAAGGAATCAAAACATTACTACTCGTTCCATGATCAGAAGTCGATACATTACTATTAACCTTATCATTGTCAGCACGATTAGATTTGTCTAACATATTTACAATCTATAAGAAAACAAAAATTAGATCAGATCAAACACATCACACTATCACAGATTTATATGGCATGTAATTCAAGACATTTCACACGCTACGCTCAGTCTGAAAATTGACTAAACCGTAGCTCTAATACCACTAAATGTAACACCTCTAACCTGTATCTATTGCCAGAACAAGGTTACGGAGCATTACCGGACCAACAGAATAGTAAACCATTCAAATTATACATTATGTGATAGCCCGAAATAGGGCCAAATTGGAACAGTGGTTGCAAAACCACGAATCCAAGATATAAAAGTTTATTACGATTAATTATTATGATTTACCGAGTGATTAAATACATGTCTTAGAGTATCAATAAAAAATTTTATTGATTGCATGCTTAAATTGCCTATTAGGACTTGTTTGCAAGAGTTGCTAAATAGGGGGTTCTAATTCATAGAGTACTTGATTGTAATGGGGGTTTGAAGTAGGAGTCCTTAAATGGTAATTAGACTATTATATTTCCATGGACAAAAATGGACATACGTAGATAAAAAAAACTAAAGTTTTAATGAAGGGCATTTTAGTCATTTGGTATTAAAAAGAAATTAAAAGGGAAAAAGATGGCAAAATATGTTCATCTTCTTCATTAGGATGAAATTTCAAGGGTTCTCCATAGCTAGGGTTTGTTTCAAGCTTCCAAGCTCCATAGTAAGTGATTCCAAGCCCCGTTTTTAATGTTTTTTACGTTTTTGGAGTCCCGATAACTTGATTTAGCTTATACTAGCAATAATTTAACCTAGGGTTCATATTTGGAAAAATAACCATAGGTGAAATGTGTTTATTTTGATTTTTTATGATAGAATATGAGGTTTGATATTATGTTAAACAACTTTTGCTAAGCGATTTTAAGTGAAAACGAGTAAAACGGCTTAATCGGTAAAAATACCTAATGTTCATAAGTACATGTTGGAGTGAGAATTTGATGTTGTCATAGAAGGGAAAAATGATCAGCATGTCATAAAACATAAGAATAAGGGATAAAGTTTAATTTCCGAGCTTTGGGGTAAAAGTGTAAATATATGAAACTTTAGGGGAAAAACATAATTTTGCCAAAATATTGTGTATGAATTGTATTTGAATGGAATGTTGATAAAATGTATTAAATTGTGTTAATATAGATCAAGAAAGAAGGAATAGTGAAGGTGATCGGGGAAAAGAGAAGGTTATCGACTAATTTATGAAAATAGTCGTTTTGCATCCGAGGTAAGTTATGTGTAAATAATAGCAATATATTTTTATAAATTGTGAATTGTATTTGATATGTGAATTAATATTGAATGTGGAAGGAAAATTTTTCATGAATTATTCAAGTGATAAAGTGTTTAAAATAAGTGTTAAGAGTAAATTCCCGGTTGAACTCAGGAATAGAAGTGGGTACAAGTGATATATCACTAGAGACCAGTGTTACAGTGTTACAGTGAGTCTCGGGTGCTGGGTGATCTAGCTTGTGTTGCAAACACCTGACAACTTGTGTGAGCAGGCCCGTGGACATTTCCAGTGTTATTGATCAGTGGTAACTTCGGCTACATTACAGTGGTAGCTTCTGCTACATATCAATGGTAGCTTCGGCTAAATATCAGTGTGGCACTTATGTGCTAATTCTCTACGTATCCGTGTATATTCCGAGTGCTCAACGGAATTAATAATAAATTAAAGTGAATATGAGATGAAGTGTGTATGCAGGTATAATTGAAAGAATGAGCATACATGATAATGATTAAGTACTTAAATGTATGTGCAAGTGAACTGGTAAGATTGTACATGTGTAAGTGATTAAATTTGCTAAGAAGGATATTAGTTAATTGTATGTAAAAATGTTAATTATTGATTGAGTGCTTATTGTTTACATGTAACTTACTAAGCTATTAGTAGCTTACTCGTTCTTTTCCTTTCCTTTGTTTTATAGTGTGTTGAACTTACTTGGATTGGAGATCGTCGGAGCCTCGTATCACACTATCAAGCCTTTACTTTGGTATATAAATGCTTTTGAAATGTTTTTAAGTTATGGCATGTATAGGGATCAAATTATTTTGTATGGATACCTAAGTAATGTTTACTACAAAGAAAGTATGAAAAAGTAAAAATTTGCAATGAGACAGTTTTTGGACAATAGCAGTAACGTGACTTTGAAAAATCACCAAAAATAGGATAAATGAAATTAAAAAGTAAATAAGATATGTAATTAAAGCTTATTGTGTCTACTTTCATATGAAAGAAACATTGTAAGCAAATGAATTCTATATTCTATGATATTTTAATTTTAGTGAGACAGGGTCAGAATGGTATTTGAAGTCCCCTGTTTAGACTTTAGAAAAACATTTAAAATTTTAAAAAAATAATTATGAGTTATAATTTAAATTTCTAGATTCCCTAGTGAGTATACTTTCAGTAGAAATAAGTAGGAACAACATATAAAAATTTTACAATGAGAAAATTGATTTTTAGTGAGGAGTTGTCAAAACCGTTGGACTGTGAAACAGAGGAGACTTTAATGAATAAACTGTACTAATTGGCCAAACTTCTAAAATTTTATGGTAAGAAGATATATGAGTCTAGTTTCAGGGAAAATTTACGGATCTAAATTTTGAGTTTCGTAACTCGAGTTATAATTAAATTAATGACTATTGCACAGATGGACAGATTTATTGTGAATGATGAAATAAATTATTATTTTTTATACCCGAAGTAGTAAGATAAGTTAAATAACGCCTCGTGCTCGACTCCGAAAATAGTCTCGAGTGTGTGGTGTTACACATTAATACAAACATAATCAAATTTCATTCAAATACATCCATAATGTCCCTTAATCGAGCCCTCGAGGCCCTAAAAATACTATAGAAACAATCCGAGACTAAATCAAAAACATTTGAAAATTTTAGGAAAAAGTTGAAAATTTTAGACTACAAGGGTCACACGGCCGTGTGGCTAGGCCGTATGGACATTCGAAATAAGGATACATGCCCGTGTCCCAACCCATGTCCATGCCCGTGTAACTCACTGACTTGGATCACACGGCCAAGCCACATGCCCGTGTGCCAGGTTGTGTGCTAGGCTGTGTAACTGCTTGACTTGTATGCATTGAACCTATAGGGGACACACGACCGTGTCGCATGGCCATGTGTCACACACGGCTAAGACACACGCTCGTGTCTCAGGCCGTGTAGCCTCAAAATGAACCTTAATACACAAGTTTACCATTTCAAGTTTGATTAGACCTTAAGAAACTCAAATACCAACCAAAACACCAATTCAAAATGACATTAATCGGGCCAAAAACACATCAAAACCAACCTAACATGTGTCTAACCAATGTACCCTCATTGGAACTATAAGTATATGCAATTTCACAACAAAGTACCTATCAAAGGTACCACAATCACAACAACTTAATTATATATATCATACATATCAATAATACCTCATTCTCATATAATATATAAGTTGATTATTTGCACAAAATATCATTCATAACATTTACATAAACCAAACATTAACCAAAACCGCACAAAAGCCTATACATGCCATATAATCTGAATTAAACATTTCAAAAAATACCGAGATAAGCTGGCTAGTGTGACTTGAGTGCCGATACGATCATCTAACCTTCCGAGAATCTACAATGACATTAAACAACACAAGTAAGCTTAATGAAGCTTAGTAAGTTTGACGAGTTAAATGATAAATCTTACCGAACTAACTTTAATAATTCAAACAATAATAATCATCCAAGAAAACTCCTTGTCATTAACAACTTCAATCAATAAATACATCTGTATTTAAATCAATACGAAATAAATAACATATCTTTCAAATTCATTAAAAAAATTACCTTACCGAGATTTTCCATTCGAAGGACAACTTACAGATAAGAGTACATCGTCAACAGAAGCTCATAAGAGTTGGTCCTTCCGAATACGCCAATAGAAGCTCGTGAGAGCTGTCCACCCAAATCACGCCAAACAGAAAGTAAAACATGAGAGTTCACAACAAATTCTTCATTTATTAGCACATATTTCATTTCTAAACTATTTTACAATTAATACCCTTTTACTTTTCAAAATTACATAATTACCCTAAACTTTTACCATTTTTTCACTTTAGTCCCTTAACTCGAATTTCATCAAATTAACCAATTTCTTCAAGTCAACATTTTATCCAAATATACTAGGCATTCAAAAAGCCCCTAATAAATATCAAATTTCACTATCCAACCCTAATATTTTGACATTTTCACAATTCAATCCTAAAATCAAAATCTAGTAAAAATTAATTTACAAATTCATCAAATATCATAATCAAATCTCCAAATACATGATATTCATCAAAAACATCCAATATTAAAAAATGGAAACTTCCAAAAATTTTAATAGAATCAGAAACAAAGGTACAGGCTAGCTGGACCTAGTTGCAACGATCTCAAAAACATAAAAATTACAAAAAAGAGTAGGAAATTCACTCGCATGCATAACAATTTGCTTGGCTGATTGTCCTAGCTTGAAAAACCATGAATTTCAACTATGGCAATGTAAAATGAAGAAGAAACCTATTTCTTTTTACTTAATTTTGTTTTAATTTCAACTAAATTACAAGTTTGCCATTATAATTTCATTATTTTGTCATTTTCCATCAATTTGTCGTCCCACTATATTATTTATGGCTTAATTATCACTTAAGTCTTTCCTCAATTAATAACTAAACCATTTCATCACCTAATTGCTTTAATTAGCAAGTTTTTCACCTTTTTCAATTTAGTCTTTTTTCTTTAATTAACTAACCAAACATTAAAATTTCTAAACCAAATTTTAATATGACTATACTGACTCTATAAATATTCTAAAAATAATATTTACGAGTCGATACGAAAGAAATTTTTTGTAACACCCGGAACCTAAAACCGTCGCCGGAATAGGGTTAAGAGGCATTACTAAACATTTCTGAACATTTCACATCCAATCCGCAACACTTAGTCAATCATCAATCAAACGTATTCAATTATAAACATATAGTCCCTTATCAAGGTCTACGAGACCTTAAACACGTGTTAGAAAGAGGTCGGGATTAAACCGAACACTTACAAAAATTTTCAAAAACTTAAAGATTTTTCAACACTGCAGAGGTCACACGCCCGTGCGGTCAAGCCGTGTGCCTCACACGGCTACCAGAGACTCCCATGTGTCCAGGCCATGCCAAAACAGGGCATACATACTGACTTGTCCACACGGCCACCTGACATGCCCGTGTGCCATGGCCGTGTGAAATTAAGCTAGCTACTAACTTGGTCACACGGCCACCAGGCACGCCCGTGTGCCACAGCCGTGTAACCTGCCTAGGCACACTTCGAAGTGGCCCTTGAGCCACACGACGGAGACACACGCCCGTGTTCCTTGGCCGTGTATGCAACATAGGCCATTTGCAAGGCCAAATGCCACCCACACTTGGGTCACACCTACAAGCACATACAAGCCTATTTTCACACACAATTTGGCAACCAAATATATGTCAAATGATCAACATATCATCCCATCCAATCTCATTTCTAATCATGTCAACTTATATACCAAATTGCACAACTAAAACACATGCATAACCAAGCATGATTCATCCACAATATCACTAGATCACAATGGCATCAATCCATCACTAAGCTTACCATTCATAAGACATTTTCATTGCCATCAAGCCATATCAAAACGTACTTCATAAACCATAATCATACACGCATATTACCAACATTTATCTAGCCACATCACATGGCTATTTACACATCTCAAACATGTTTAAAAACAACTAGCCTATACGTGCCATATCCAAATATACACATCTTCAAAAGTACCAAAATAGAATTCCGATAGTGTGATAGAGATGCTGACGATCCCCGGATCCGAGCTAGCTTTACTGACACTGTAAAACAAAGAAAAAAATTAGACAGTAAGCTTTCAAAAGCTTAGTAAGTTCGTAATACAATACATACTACTCAATAATACCACATCAAATTATATTTATACCATCACAAAGATAAATGCACAATTAGGCTCATCATCAATCTCAACCATATGCTCAAATATCTATTCATTCAACTTTTAAGGCTATCATCAACCACATAGGTTCAAACGTACTTTGATCAACACATAGTTAATCACCATTCATGCTACTCAATTGCTCGATATTACCTCTCGTTCAACCTTTGCTATTCATTTGATTTATTCGCACACTTAGTGCCGATTTCATAACCGTAACATAATCGTCACTGCACACTTAGTGCCAATATGTTAAACCGAACTTATATCAGTATCGCACACACAGTGCCAATTCGATAAGCCGAAGCTTCTATCTTTTCGCACACACAGTGCTAATCATCTCTGTCTCGTTTCTAATTTCACACACTTAGTGCCCTCTAATTCAATTCCGCATATAGCATTTCTAATCTCATAGTTATATATAAATATATATGTATATATATATATATATATATATATATATATATATATATATTCATTCAATTTACATCACATAGATATAGTTTACAACTAGTATTATATCCGAACTTACCTCGGACGTCGAAATACCGAAACGGACGACTAATCGAGCACTTTGTCTTTGCCTCGATCTCGATCCGAACCTCTCCTTTCTTGATCTATACACATTTAAATTTAACTCATTCAATCACCAGTTCATTCAATTTAGTCCAAATATACATATTTAGGGCATTTTACAAAATAGCCCTCACATTTTCATATTTCGACACTTTAGCCCCTATTTCACAAAATCATCAAATTCACATGATTTCATCTCATACATGCCTAGCCGAATTTTCATTGTGCTTATAAAATCCCACACATTTCATTTATTTCACATTTTAGTCTTTCAATTTACACTTTTCTCAATTTAGCCCAAATTACTCAATTTCACTAAAAATTCAAAGACAAAACATGTTCATCCTTCACATATCTTCCATATTTCACTATCAACTAACACATAGCTCAAGCATTCATCAATGGTATATCTCAAAATCACCATCAATTTCTAAAATTAAAGCATGGGCTAGCTAGAGCACAAAGCAATGATTACGAAAACGTAGAAATTATCAAAAATCGAGCTCAAACATACCTTAAATCAAGCTTAACCCTAACCGAATATTCAAGGCTTTTGTTCCTCTTTTTCTTTTCTAATTTCGGCACCAAGAAGATGAAAATGGTTTCATCTTTCTTTTTGTTTTATCATAAAAGCTTTAATAATTCATTTACCAATATACCCTTGTAATATAACATATAAACTTTTATTATACTAAGGTTATTCTAGTCCATTGCCACCCACTATCCCTAATAATGGGCTATTTGCATCATAAAACCTCCAAATTATAAAGACAACAACAATTAAACACTTTAACAATCAGCACACAGTTTTTGCATTCTACGCGATTAAGTCCTTTTTGCTAATTAAGCACTCAAACCACAAAATTTTCACACAGAAATTTCACACAGACTTAATCACATATTATAAACACAGAAAATAATATTAAAATATTTTTCTGACCTCGGATTTTTGGTCTCGAAACCACTGTTCGGACTAGGGTCTAAATCGGGCTATTACATTTGTAGTCCCAAAACCATTGTTCCATCACCACTGAAAACTAGGCTGTTTCAAAAACACTTATTTTACTAAAATTTAATCTAAACTACTAAATTGGAAAACTGATCGAAATAATCATAAAATGGCCCCCAAAAAAAGCTCATTAAGTGTCGAAAAGACTCTTATTTGCCACAACGAATTATGGCAAATCAGTGCCAGCTAAACATGACAACTTAATATGACAACTCATCAAATAACTAACTTAACTAACTATTAACATGTGAAAATAAGTCTAAGTGCGAAATTGAATCGGAAATTCGTTCAAGGGTTTGAATGGGCTCTTTGGGCCAAATTTTTACATGTTGATCCACTAACTAAATAAAATTGGACACAAAAATTAAAATGTTTACAATTTGGGCCACTTGATAATTTGGCCTAATATTCAACTAAGTCCTTCTCCAAACTTCATTATGGGCTTGTGGACATCCCAATGGGTTGATTTTCAAGAACTTGGACTTGTTATCTGTTCGCTCCCAAAATTAGCTCGTTTAAGCTCGTACATGGAATCCATTTTGCATCAACTTCAAGATTCGATTTCTTGGATCAAGAATTCCAAGATTTGAAATCTTAATTTTCTCGAGTCTTGAAATCTCCCAAAACCGCATAATTGGACCAAGATTTAGTTTCTTGATTTTCATGAAAATAAGAAAATGAATCTTGATTCTCTTTTTCCCTCATATGCACGTCTAAAGCTTTTGTAACAAAGTCTTGTGTGGTCTCGTTCAATCTTGCTTTGATTTGCTTGGCCTTTGATCTTATTATTAGGCCTTGAGTTAATGTAAGCCCATCACATTCATGGACTTGAAATTAGACCTTAAGAATCACATCAGAGTGGATATCCTTATGATGTTGATCTAGGTCTGTTGGAAACAAATATTTCTACTAGTTCATAGAATAAAAGAGGTAGAGAAGATGGAACTCATGGGAGGATGGGAGGATACTTTCATGATTCATTTATAAGCTCATCATTACGTAGCTTAATTATAAAATGAAACCATTGTGCCATCATCTCAGAGATCTCATTCTTATCAACCAAATTTATCTACCTTTTACAAAATTCAAGTTATGAACATTTTGTTTATCATTACCACATCACATGCACTTTATCAATGAAACATCTTAGAGTTATATCCCTCCTCATTTTGCATATGATGTGATGCATTCATTCCTTTCAAGAGATACAATCGTGAATTCTACTTCTATTTTTTTACGTGGAAGGGGAAGTGATCACAATCAAGAGGGATGAAAATAAAGATGCTTTAGACCATCCAAGCCATCCATTTAGGTGGTAATTTATAAGAAATGAGATTGTTATATTTGCATGTGTATATTTTTCATTTAATTGATGTAAAATAAACTTTTTTATGCATGATAGTATGTAGATGTTATTTATTAATATTTATGATTGTTCTTGCCCATGACTTAGTATGATAATGTTGGTATGTATTTTCAAGGAATTTCTATTATAAAATTTGTAAATAAAAGCACTCTATAAAATAGTATGATTAATATTAAAATATTAAAATATGAAGGCAATATAAAGTTTTGAAAAAAAATTTGTGATTTTAAAAAACAACAACACGTCCATGATAATCATCATGTGTTATGTGACCCGCAACATCCACAATGGCGAGACTAGTACTATGGGTATATCAAATCATAATGCTCATAAATATTATGAGTTTATGTTACTTATAAAACAAGATTGAAGGCATCACCTTCACCTTGTATTTTGAATAAAAACTGAGACAAGTTTAGAAGTATGAAGTGATAGTCGGGAAGCAATAACGGATGAGCAGTTCGTTTATCACGAAGCTTGTATCTTCCATAGCTCCCATTGGTGGAATATATGAATGGCATTGCTTGTATATATATTAACTTCAAACGCACAATACAGATTGTTGCATATAATTTTAAAGCAAATTCTATATAGATGAAGTAAAGCATAAGGTTTAAATGTTAGGAAACTGATGTCGTTGTAGGATTGTTTGTATCTCGAGACTCAAAGGTGATCGCATGAATGCATGCATACCCTGTTGTCTACCTTTTACCCCTTCCATTAGCTCGATTTGCGACATAATTCCTCAGCGAAGGAGATTGCGAGAGAGAGGGCGCAACCATCGTATTTTGTGTTCCATTCTTTTGTTGCATCCTTCTCCTGGCTACCAAACCTCTGATCCAAGGGGTAACATCCTCGCTGATCTTTATCATCAAGAAGAAGATGATGCGGTAAATTATGATCATGCTGAATATCACGCTTAGATCGATCCATTTCGACCGTCCGACGTCGATTTGGAACACATTTTCAAGGATGTATTCGCCAGGAATCTTGGGAAGCTCCGGTGGTTGATTATCAAACAACAGGCCCTTCAGATCATTTTGGTATTGTCCCTGAAACAAAAATATACTTGGTGTCGTATTTTTAGTCCTTGATGAGCCGATTTAGAAATAATTTTTGCAATTTTAATTTGCGATATTTAATCACCTGTAAAGCCCAGAAATGGAAGCTGATGTAGGACATTGGGTAACGCCACACAGGTTTTGGGATATCGTTTGGGAGCCTGAAGTAGCCAGAAACAAGCATGAATATTCCCTGGAAGAAAGACTACCTTTTAGCGATATCACCCAGGAGCAATGTGAGTGTCAGATTTTTTCTTTTTATTTGGAGGAACTTTTATCTATATGTCCAACACAGGTACTTGAAGAAAAAAAACCAAGCATATATATAGGGCTTCCAAATGCTGGTGAATACAATAGGAATAATGCAGAACAAGGTTGAAGAGAGAGAAACCTGAATCCCTGCTCCTGTAATGATCCCCATGAGGAAATTGGGGACGATACTGGCAATGGCCATCATCAAACTCTCAACCACAGTAACACTCGCATAAAGGCACAACACGAAGAACATATAATGTTCAAAGCCTGGGTGAAGGCGAACCATAAAGTAACAAATAGTTCCAGAGATGAAGGTTATCATTATGAGGAATGGCATAGCTGACAGTGTATTCCCTATAACAAATGCAGTTACACCATAGTGGCCATTTAACCTCTCCCTTTGGAAAACCTGCAAAAATCAGGTAGTCAAAATGTTTATCCCCGCCATGGCTAGTAAGTTTGCTGGCTGGCCATGACTTACCTTCATGTCCTCCACAAAGGAAGGGAACCCACCGATTGACATGAATGTGACAAAACCGAACACAAAAGAAGCACATGCACCCCTTGCCTGTTTCACAAGATTTTACAATCTTAAATACAGTTCTTCCAGACATAAAACCAATATTTTCTAAACAGGTATACAGAAACAATACCAGAATTGAATTGTAGCTGGTTCCAATATTGAGATAAATGGTTCCAATGCAAACAGTGACAACAACATATATGAGCAGCCTTAGCCAATAATAGCCGAAGTCTCGAGACATGTTCACGAATGAACGCTTGGTTAAAGTGTAAGACTGCATCAAGAAACTAGCTTGACTGCCTCCGGAATATAGCACGGTTCCTCTCTGTACCATACGGAAAAATTGATTGTTGAGTGGGATGAGTAGAAATAAGGTTAATTTGGCAAAATAGTAATGTATAAGAGGATTGGCTAGTGAAGCACTTACAACTTTGGATATCTCATCAACCTTTTCCTTCGCGGCATAACATTGATGTGATGTACGGTAGAAGTTAATAAGAGTTCGGATAGCTTCAGTTGTGGTAATCTTCTCCAGGGGATCATCTCTTGCCTCAAACTGATTACAATCAAGGCAATTTGTTTTCATGTCATATAAATGTAGTGTAACAAAGTAGGAGGGAAGATGATTAAACAAAGGGGAAACGAAGTGGATACCCGTAATTTCATGGATCCTTTGAGAGTAGCCTTAACTTTATCAAAATCAGAATTGATGCATCTAAGAAAATGGTCAGATGGATTTCTCAAGGCAGGGCATGGAAATCCGGCTTGAGCAAAGAACTGCATTTTACAATCCAAGAGACATTATATTTATAATTGCAGTGGGATTGAAAATGATATCAAGTGATGGAAGAAATATGGCTGAGAAGGCTAGCCTCGTATGCTTCAGAAGCCTGGCCAAAATAAATGGTTTTGCCTTCAGACAGCAAATATAACTGATCAAATAGCTCAAAGACTTCACTGCTGGGCTGATGAACTGAAGCTATTACAGTTCTACCATCTCTTGACAGGCCTCGTAAAGTCTGGGTTACAAAAAATGCTGAAGCACTGCCGTATGCATCTCACGTCAGAAAAAACAAAATCTGACAACCAAAAATCATAAAAGACGATGTGAAGAAAGATCATAACCTGTCAAGGCCACTGGTTGGCTCATCAAGGAAGAGCAATCTGGGCCTCATCAAAATTTCAAGAGCTATGCTGACCCTCCTCTTTTCTCCTCCACTGATCCCACGCAAATGCCAATTCCCAATAACAGTATCAGCGCAATCTTGGAGCCCCATTTCGATAATCGTACCTTCAACGAGGTCCCGCTTCGCAGACCAGGGCATCGTATCGGGGAGACGGAGCCGAGCGGAGTAGGAAATGGTTTCCCGAACAGTAAGCGTGCCAATTAAGTTGTCATCTTGAGTAACATAGGCTGCAGTTCCGAAAGAAAGCTTGGTTTTACGACCATTGAGGAGAATGGTTCCGGAGAGGAAGGCGTTAGCAGCCAAGCGGCTGGAGAGTGCATCAAGAAGCGTGGATTTTCCGGAGCCGGAAGGCCCCATGAGAGCGGTGAGTGTACCGGGTTCGGCATAACCAGTCAGCCCTTCCAACACCTTCTGGGTCGCCCCATTGCTGAGAGTTACCATTACGGTGAGGTCTTCCCAAGTAAGCCTGGCGGATACATCTCCCATAAATTCCGTATCGGTCTTCTCCCTCCATAGAGTTTCACTCAAAGGGCTCAAACCTCCAACCACCATGCCCGTCCCAGCTGGTTTATTAGCCTGAATCTCCATCATTGCAGTATTTGAGGAGGAAGTCCTCATAGGGGATGGAGATGATAGCTAAGCAAGTGTGATGATTCTAAAAAAGCAACAGAAATGGGATGAGTATGAAGCGTGAAAATGCAAGTGCTTGAATGAATTGGGTAGGTTAAGAACATCCCATGCAAAATGAGCCGCCTCGCTCGTCCCCACTCTTCAGCTTGAGCACAAAATTTCTTTTTTTTTTTTTTGGTTTGGTTTTTGGGTGCGTGACGCAGCTGAAGGAGTAATTCTATAAACTAAAATTCAAATTCCGCGTAGCGACTAGTGTGGGGATTGAGGTTGAGGCTACTTCCTTTTCTTATTCTCCAATAAAATCATTAAATTGGTTGGTTGGTTGTATTGTAGATGCATTCAATAGGAGAACCGACTCAACCTTTTTTCCAACACAACATTTATATTTCTCCACTTCATCCAACTATCTTAATTCAAATTACTCCTCATTAATTCTACTCAATTTACATTTCACCACTAAATTTTCATTGAATTGCAAGGCAAATTAAATTTTTCTTTTTTCCATATAAAAATTTATTTATTATTAACTTGTTTATAAAAACTTGTTCAATCGCAGATCGATTATTGATCTATATCTGTTCATGAATCAATCAATTCGATGTCTTTCTTTAAATCGATATTTCAATTGATTCTCAATTCAACTAGTAAATTTGATTTCAATCCAAACAACCATGAAAATTGACGAGCTAAGGAACAGAATAATCTTAGTAAAATTTTGCTGGGTTATTTTATTTTTTAAAATTATTATGTATTTAAGAAAATGAGGTATCCCAAATGTAAGGTTTAGGTGATGATGCTTAGATGCTAAGGAATGAATCACATGGAGAAGGCAATTAAGTGGGGGCAAATGCAATAGGGCTTCAACAGTCAACTTTTTGAAATCATTAATGAGTAGTGAAGTGTAGGTAGTTCTGCCCATTACTCAATTTAATAGGCCGGCAATGCCAGCCCACCAACCAATCATATTCAATGCACAATTACGTTTGATTTTGCCTACTCTATTTTATTTCTTCTTTCGTAAAATATATTTTCATGTTTTGGAGGATTTAGTAGATAATGATTTTGGTTATCTTGTCTCCTCTTTTTCAAACCCTAACCGCCACCACATCTTCCAACGGGGATCCTTTCTTTACTTTTTTCCTCCCTTTAGGGAGGGGCGGCGTGGATGAGTTGGAGAAGGTATACGGCCCGAATATTATGGATAAGAGTGGGTATTCGATTAGATTGAGTGAAAGTATTTTGAGTCAATAAGTTATATTTTATCATCCTAATTTGATTTGAATTTTTTTTTATTCGGGTGGAGTCAAATTGAGTAAAATTATTCAAGTTAAATTAAAATCTTATCACAGTATAACTAATTTCATGTTAGAGTACGTAAATTTGAAATTATATATATTTGAAAACTTTTTCAAACCAAAATGGTAATAAAAAAAATTTAATATGATAAACTTGAATTATTAATTGACTTATTTAGGTCCCAAAGTTATTATTTTAGAAAAAAATTAACTTTTTTTATATATTTTTAGAATTTTTTATATTTTTATATTTTTTAAAATAAATTTTTAAAAATTATTTTGAATTTTATTAGTAATTTTATTGAAAAAAACAATTTACTTATTTTCAAAATTGATAGGGATCAAAGGGTATTTACACCAATCTATCATTCAAATTATTCAAATTGTAAAATTTAACTTGACACAAACTCGAAACTAATTCGAGTTTACTCAAATAACTCGAACAATTCAATTCGATTAACTCAAAATTTATTTATTGTTTTCAATTTTTTGAATAAAATTAAAACTTGTAAGGCCCTAATTGTGGAGCAAAGGCTAACTCTTTGGATAGGCACTATTGCATTTACTTGTGTTTACCAAAATGCCTTGTTAGGCTCATGAAAACGATTGGATTTATTACAGGCGTAAGGATTTTACTTGTACTTTTTCTCCAACTTTTAGGGTTCTTAATTTGGATTTCTGGAAGAAGAAAAAAAAGGACTTCTCTACTTTAAGGATAATGTTAATATGGTACCTTTTTATTTTTAAAGTGTTGAATTTGATACTTTAAGCTTAATGCTAATTAAAGTTTTTTGCTGATGACCAAATAGGTGGATTAGAAGGTGAAGGCCTTTCAACGATCAGTCCATTTTATATATAAAATAAAATATTTAAATTGCAAAGAATAAAATGAAAATAGGGGAGAAAAAAACACACAAATGTGATAACGAGAACCCATTTAAGCAGTCATTTCTCTAATTTGAAATGTGAAGGTGGTTTAATAACCCAAGTATACAAAAAAACAAATATTGACAAAGAACAATGGATTCAAAAAGAATTAGACAATTTTTTTATATCCTTGTTAATATAAGATTTAGTTGGTCGCCCGTTAGTCAGTTCATCTTCTTTTTTGGCATAGATGGTTAGAGTGAGAGGAAAAAGACTCTAGTGAAGAAGGAAAAATAAAAATCAAAATTGTCTGAAGAGTCAACCTCCCTCAAGAGGGCCTTTAGAAATGTATATAAGGAGTTTTTCTAGGTGGGATTCCGATTCAAGTTAAGATATATTTTATTATAACTCCATAACAATTTGCCCTCCACCTTGTTGAAGAAGAGTTATAAAGTGACTCTTCTGTGACAAACTTACACGCGTGTAACGTGTAATTGGAGGCTTACTATGTAAGTTTTAACTAAAAAATTTATTGGGTAAATTTTGTTGTCCAACAGTGTTGTATAGAAGTTAAAAGGTTATTGAAGAAATGGTTTTAAGGAAACGAACCATATTGTTGAATACTGCGAACTGTATTTGCAAAAATGTTGGTAACTGTATTGTAAAATACCGCAAACTATATTTACAGAAATGCCGCAAAATGTATTGTAGAATTACTGTGAACTATATTTACAAAAATATTGCAAATTGTATTTACAGAAATGTCAAAATATATTGTAGAATTACTACGAACTGTATTTACAGAAATACTGCGAACTGTATTATAATCCATAAAACTGTAGAAGGTCGTGATCGTAAATCAGCAGACTGTGAGATTCGTAAAATCTCGTAAGTAAAAGGTTGTGATCGTAAATTAGTGGACTGCGAGATTCATAAAATCTCGTAAATAAAAGATCGTGATCATAAATCAACATATCGCAAGATTCGTAAAATCTCATAAGTAAAAGCTCGTGATCATAAATCAGCAAACCGCAAGATTCATAAAATCTTGTAAGTAAAAGGTTGTGATCGTAAATCAGCAAACAGTAAGAAAGTCAAAGGTCGTGATTGTAAATCAGCAGACTGTAAGAAAGCTAAAGGTCGTGACCGTAAACCAGCAGACTATAAGAAAGCCGATGACTGTGACCGTAAATCAACAGGCCATAAGAAAGTCAAAGTTTGTGATCATAAATCAACAAGTCATAAGAAAGTCGAAGGTCGTGTCGTAAATCAGCAGACCATGAGATCCTTAAAATCCCGTAAGTAAAAGGTCGTAATCGTAAATCAACGAACCGCGAGATTCGTAAAATCTTGTAAGTAAAAGGTCGTGATCGTAAATTAGCGGACATCGAGATTCGTAAAATCTTATGAGTAGAAGGTCATTATCATAAATCAGTGAACCGTAAGAAAGTCGAATGTCGTAATTATAAATCAATGAACCGTAAGAAAGCCGAAAGTCATGATTGTAAATCAGTGAACCATAAGAAAGTCAAAGGTCGTGATCGTAAATCAGTGAACCATAAGGAAGTCGAAGGTCATGATCGTAAATCAGTGTACCATAAGAAAGTCGAAGGTTGTGATCGTAAATTAGCGGACTATAAGAAAGTTGAAGGTTGTGATCATAAATCAGTGGACCGTAAGAAAATCGAAGATCGTGATCGTAAATAAGCAGACCATAAGAAAACTGAAGGTCGTGATCGTAAATCAGCAGACCGTAAAAAAGTCAAAGATCATGATCATAAATTAGTATACCATAAAAAAATCGGAGGTCATGATCGTAAATCCGTAGATGATGCTAGAATTAAATCTCATCCATAATTGCAATTATGTTCTAAATATGACATTATAACAAACCATAGTGTTCCACGTTGCAAGCTTTTGAACCTACATTTAATTGAACAATTTCTCTGTAATCAGATTTGCTACAAATTTGGCAGCAGTAAGCTTGTGGCCCGACCCCGAGTACCCTTCTTTGGCATATTATCCAATAGTGTGCGAGCTTTCATCAATGGCCTATATTCTTCATACATATCAGCAAGTACTCATTGTGTTCGAGGTAGCACGAGCCTTGAGTGTCATTCTTCATTAGTTAATTCAACAAGGGACAAAAACCAACAGTTGCCCATTGGCGGCATTGTATATTAGTCATCAGAAGAATTTATACAAAAAAATAATAAGATAGCACCCCAAGAACAGTAAACTAGAGATACAAAATAAAATTTTAGCTGAACTTTAAGGCTTTAGAAACGGACATATTGAATTTCAATGTAAAACGACAAGAATCACAAGAAATTAAACCAGCCAATACAAGCCAGCACTAAGAAGACAATCAAAGAAAATAAGGGAAACAGATACATAGACAAAGAGTCACAAGAATAGTAAGAATGTAGTGTTCTGAACACAAGCAATTTCTCTTCAAGAAGTGGCATATTTATCGGAACACATTAAGCGATGGTTTAACCAGTTGAAACCCTTGTTAATTTGAATGATACAAGGCGTTGCAGGTTGAACTCATGAATGCAGAACATGAAGGGACCTGCCTAATAACCTCGTAAAAAACTTGATTGATATTATCAATAACCTTTCATGTTAAAGATATTATGATTCTGGATTTACTTTCTCTGTAGCATTTTCAATCAAAACATGTAATGACTGTACAACTAAGGACTACATATATGTGAAAGATAATATTTCAAGAAAATGGAAAGACCACTCATTCGGTCGATGGCATGTTTCTAGCAGAACAAGAACAATATTCAACTTCATTAGCTACCTGTAAACAACTACACCAATCTTTTACCCCATTTAATAACATAAACAAAAAAGAGTGTTAGGTCAACAGAACCACTTGAAAGTCAGATTAGGGATCCTGCATACATGGTCTTAAATGCATTTTCTATACATTCATATATAAATAAATAAAAACAATATATATTGTAAAGCCAATCAAATTTGTCACTAACCATGACCTGAAAACCTGTCAACTGTTAAGTTTATATATCTGTTATGCCATGAATGACCAACTAAAGCAAGTACCAATACACACCATCACAAAAAAGAACAGTTGAAAATAAAGACAATTTCCTTTTCTATATAGATAAACCTAATCAAATTCATGCACCTTTCTAATTTTCACGGGAGGCATAATTTTGTGAAGTTCAAATATGATTTTTAGAAAAGGGATAGAGTAGGGTTTGTTTAGAATGGATATTAATTGAATTTTTAAATACAAGTTTTTTACTACTTCAATTGTAATCAAGAATCGACTTAAAAAGAACCGTTCAAAATAAAGACAATAAATATTGGAAAAGGAAAATGTTCAAGAGTCAAACTGTAACAGCCTGTTTTTTAGTGGTATTGAAAACAATGATTTCAGGATCACAATTTCGACAAATAAGTCCATAAATATTATTTATTAAGATTTATAAGTTAAATATAGTATTATATTAAATATTAATTTGATAATTTTTGTTATTTAAATGAATTGTTAAGTTCATGTGGTTTGTCTGTAAATCAAGTGGTTTTGAAAAATAAGGTATTGGGGTCTCGTTTTTATAAACTAATCCCATAAATATTTTTATTAGATATTTACAGAGTGATTATATAGATCTATTAAATTTTGGTCCGAAATTTTTAACGTTTGGATGATTAAATAAGGAAAATGGATTAAATTGTAAAAAACATAAAAGTTAATCAGTATTGATTTTCTTTAACTTAAATGCATGATTAATAAATTATCAAGGATCTTAAAGGCAAATAACCTTCGGACAGTTAATGATAAATTATACATTATTTTAAAATTAAAAATTGAAATAAAATAATAAACATGTTAAAATTATTATGTAAAAAGGTTAAAACATTAAAATCCATTATCATCTTTTTCATTTTTATGTTTTCTTCACCGAAAGAAGAACCAAAACACCATGGATGAATGCTCTAAGGGTCGATCAAGCTTATGTTTACGCATGTAAGTCCTTTTGAAGTTAGTTTTTCGAAATTTTTATGTTTTTCAGATCGTTACAACTAGGTCCAGTTAATACGTATATTCGTTTTTAAAACTATTAAAGTTTGTTAAAATTATTATTAATGATTTTTGGATATTCTTGATATTAAATGGTTTAGTTTGAAGCTTGATGTTGAAATAGGAATATTTTGTAAAGTGATTTTATTTAGTTTTTAAGTTCCAGGACTAACTTAAAAATATATTAAATTAGGCATGGTTTTCTTGTGAAATTTTAGATTTAGATGGTTGATGAAGGATGGAAATGAATTCATCAATATGGTTATGGATTAATAATGAAATTAAGCTTGCCTCGATTTTAGGGACTAAATTAAATAAAATATAAAAGTTTATGGCAATTGTTAACAATGACAATTAAGAAGTCATATGCATGGGCTTTTATAATCTAATTGGAACTGATAATTGAAATAAAAATTACTATATAGATTAAGAATCAGTAGTTAATTGTAGAAATGAGAAAATTATTGATTAGCCATTAATATTGTCATATTTGTTGTTTAGCCCTGGTAAGTTCGTACGGTTTAATTTATTATAATTTGAAATGTTATATTGACTGTGAGTTGTGGTTGTTGAATATTTAGGTATTATTGAATTGATATAAATTGTTGTGAGTTGAGAACACAATTGATTTGAACATTGTTAAACAATTATATGTATTGAGCCCGGATGAACATAATATAGGATACAATTGGCATGCCAATAGGTTATATTGCGTGCGGTCTAGGATTAAATAGTGATTAGATGATGTTTATTGATTTGTTACTGTCCACTAAATATACTAGAGTCCAGTATTTGTTGATCATTAGATTTATTGATGTTTGGTTAAGTGTGAATTTGATAGCAAATGAAGTTGATCATTAGATTTTATTGTTGCTCTGATGGTGCCTTATGGTATATTGGTTAGAATTAGGTAAATAACATGTTTTGGTATGCTTTTGATGTGAATTGAACAGGTTGAAAGTTTGATTAAATTTTTGCTTGTGGTTTAATTAAGCATGAATTGGAAACCTTGCATTTGAATGTACATTTAAGCACACACGACCTTCTACATGGTTTGACACACGGCCGTCCCTCACACGAGCATGTGGCACGACCGTGCGCTCTGTTGGATTTTGATAACAATTTTGTTCACACGGTCACAGTGAGTTACACGGCCTAGCGACACGGTTGTGTGACACAACTTACACAGTCTGAGTTATTTCACACGATTTGATGGATTGACCATATTGTTCAGCTTCACACGGCCTTAGCTTGTCACACGGTTTGGCCACATGGTCATGTGATCCCTGTTTCTTATTTTTGTCTTAATTTTATGATTTGTTCCAAATTAATCCTTGATTGTTTCTAAATTGCTTTTAGATTTTTTTAGGCTCGATTTAAGCCTCGATTTTGATTGAGTGGCATGTTTATTGATTGTTTGTTCAATAATGATTGTTTAAATGAAAATTTGTTTGGATTTGTAAATTCTTGTCTCATTGTTGTATCATCCAGTAACCCTAATCTGGTGATGGAAACGGGCAAAGGGGTGTTACATAGACATAGTAAAACTATTAAAAGAGAACATACCATTCATCCTCTTGGAAAACGCATCCCACCAACACAGATATTGCTAAATCAGATGATGGTTTTCAACGTTCGACCTTCACTAGTTCTTCTCCAATTGCAAAGGCAGTGGTTGACGAGCTATTGAGAGTAATCAAAGAGCTTGACGATACAAAACTAAGAGTTCCTTCAATTAAGTCCATTGGTTCATTGGCAAGGTCTTTCTCGACCAAACAGAGTCAAGTGGTCAGTCCATTGGTGGCTCAACTGGGGAATACAAATCAAGATGCTGCAATGGAAGCAGTAATTGCATTTAAAAAATTTCTTTCCATCGATAATTACCTTTGTTCGGAGCATTCGAAGTCGATAATTGAATTCGAAGGTGTACCATTGTTAATGAAGTTACTAATTAATGGGGATTGTCGTAACCATTTTTTGTCAAAACGGGAATCGACTTTAAAAATAGGGAGTCGCCACCGATCTTTATTTAGGTGTGATTGGATCACCTTTGTTTTAATAAAACGTTTCGGTTTACTAAAACGGTATTTTGGTCTACGAATATTCGAGTGGGTTCGGAAGTCGGTTACGTGCAAGGAAGGGTTAGCACCCTTGCAACGCCCAAAATCGGTACCAAATTGATTAATGTTATCCTAATGTTGAAAAACTTGAAAATATTTAGAGTAAAAAATTTAAGAATGGGTTACCTAAATTGGGATTGAATCTTAAGATTAACTCGTTTCAAAGGAATAAAAGTACCATACCCAACACGTTAGGGTATAACACATTCATACTCTGACACCGAGATCATCTTTGGTCTTCAAAGCGTATAAAAAGGATATTTGGTTATTTAGTTGAACGAAAAATCAACACCCAGCACGTTAAGATGTAATCTTTCGTATTTCTAAACACACAAATATTGCCTTATTTTTTTATGAATGAAGTATAATGAGCTTGTAAAAATATATTTTATTTTGAACAATAATCTATGTAACAATATCGCTTTTATAAACTATCATACGCAAACATTAACAAAGCGATTATAATGCAATAGCGTACAATATAAAATACAACTAAAATGACTACACCATAGTAATCATAAAATAGTAAATAAATGGGCATTATATAGATATATATATATATATATATATATATATATAAAGTAATATATGTAAAACAAAAAAAATCTAATAAAAATATATAACTTAATACATATAAAAGATAATGCGTAATATACATATATAATTTTGACTAAAAATGTTTTTTTTTTTTGAATATATATATGTGAAACATGTTACAGAATATAAACAAGATTAAAATTTAAAATTTTTTAGAAAATAATACATGATATAATATAATACTATGTAGTATAAAGAGTTAAAAAACATATAATATAGTATATAAAATATGTATAATGAAAATATAAAAAAATAAATAACGAAAATATATGTATATATGTAGTATACTAATTATAAAATTATATACATAATAACAGTATAAATGAATCAAATAATATAAATAAATTTTATATAAAATAAAACTCTAGAAATGATATGTATAATATAATGCTATATAATATACAGAATATAATATAATAACTAATAAAAATATAGAATATAGATTATTAAACGAGTGAAATAATATGTAGGAATAATTAAGTATACATATAAAATATATATAGGAAAATAATATGAAATATATAATATAGTAAAATAATTTAATATACCACATAATAATGAGAATAAAATAAAAGGATAAGAATAAAAATAAAAAAAGAAAATTGGGGGTCAAATAATAGTTAAAACAGATAAAAAAATTAAATTAAAATGCGCGTTAAATCCTAGGGACTAATGTGGAAATTAAACAATTTTACGAAACAGCGTCGTTTCGATCGGATTGATGGACTAAATTGGAATCGAAACAAAACTTTAGGGATAAATAAAACCAATAGATAAAAATCCAATTAATACTGAATCAAAAAATGTAGAAAATGCGGAAGGACTAAGATGGTAATTAAGCCATTTAAAGAAAACACGCGGACCCTCTGATGGCGAGTCAGGTCGCGCGGGTCAGGGCCATGAAACGGCGCCGTTTTGGGATTCAAAACCCCAGGCTAAAACAACGTCGTTTTCAATTAGTATAAAAGGCTAATTTTCCTAAAAACAAATCATTTTCATTCTGTTTTCCTCAAAAAACTCTCTGAAACTCTCTGTTGGGCGATTTCCGGCTTGCCTTCAGTGAAGTTCCGACCGCCGTCCGTCGGAGTCCCAAAATGTAAGTGTTTTTTTTCCCTTTTTTTTAGTATTATATATGGATGTATATGCTATATGTATGATAAAAAGTAAATAAATAGAAAAAATAGAATATGTAAAATAAAAATGTACGTAAATAAAAATAAAATTAAAAGATAAAACAATACCTTCGTTTTTTATTTCTCTGTTGAAAGAGTTTTAAAATAAATAAAATGGAAAGTAATTCAACAGTAAGTGAAGATAAGATCAACCTTTTGCTTTTTCTTTTTGGTTCTCGATTGATTGTCTCCAAAGAGAGCCCATTCGTTTACAATGGTTTCGGTTTTATAACCGATATCCAGATCACTTGTTATTTTTTATTTGTTATTTGCTTCGTTCTCTGTTGTTTCGTCTTTCTCCATTTGCAGGGTATGGGCAAGGCTTGGGGACGACGGGGGCCGAGGCGCCTGGGGAGCATCGATCGTCAGGAGGCGTGGGCACAGTGAACAACGCGCGTGGGGAGCTGGGGCGACGCGCGTGTAGGGGACGCGCGGCGGCGCTGGAAGGGGAGAAGCCCTAGGGTTTCCTTTCTGCCGAAATCTCCTAAGGTTTTGGGCCATTGGGCCGCGGTTTTAGGCTAGGTTGTTTTTGGGTTAATGAATTCTGGGCTGTTGCTTGTATTAATTGGGCTCTGAGTTTTTGTAAATGGACATTGTAATTGGGCTCCGTTTTTTGTAATGAACTTTGGACTTTATTAATTATTGGATCTTTTGTTTTGTTTATTTGGTTATTATTTTTTTGTGCTTAAACGGGCTATTTGGGATTGGGCTATAATTTGGGTTTGGTATCTTGGGTTAATTTTAACTCGGCTTGGTGGGTTGTAAATGGGCTGCTTATTGTTGGGTTTTAATGGTTTTGGGCCTTGGTTGTTTCTGACGGACCCGGGCCAAAATTGGTTATCACAGGGATAAAAATACCCATCCCCGCATATTAGCATTGATATGCTACATTGCCCAATGACAACAATAGAAATGTTTTGATAAAAGCTGCAGCTTTAACTGCTCTTCAAAAAATAGCTCCCAAAGTCAATACAGAACATAAGAGCTAGAAACATTGGTCCTTCCCACAATATCCAAACTCCAATCCACTCTTACCGTGGAGCAACAACAAAGAGATAGCTTAATAGGCATCATACAGTTTATTATAAAACAGAGCAAAGCAGTTGTTGACACCATACGAGGTCGATTAAAGCTGTTGTACAAAGGGCTTCCCATTTATATACCAAGGCTAATAAAAAATCCTAAAAATAAATTTTAGGGGCAATACTTCCATTAAAGATGATGAGGATTCAACATTTTTTTAAGGCTAATACATGGAACTAGCTTTGATATCGATGTATTACCTAAAGAAAAGACTAGTGATTAAGGAATCATTCATTCTCTTGGAAAGTGAATCGCACCAATTAACAGACGGTTCCATCTCAGAAGAAGTAGAGGCATTTTCTTCAG
Organism: Gossypium australe; assembly: GCA_005393395.2. NCBI lineage: Eukaryota > Viridiplantae > Streptophyta > Magnoliopsida > Malvales > Malvaceae > Gossypium > Gossypium australe. The sequence goes on from CM016616.1 coordinate 74,268,019, forward strand.
GTTTCTTCTCTACCTTTCTTCTTTTCTTTAACCCTCTTACATGACCCATCAGCCATTGAGTAGGATATCAGCGAGATTTTTAGTGGTTGAGGGAGGAAAGTATCGGCTATTTTGGAGGGGGCTATCAAACGATGGTGGCGTTTTGTGGTGTGCTTTGGGTAGACTAGTATGGGGCCAGTGTCCAATGGCTCAGTTTGGTTGTATGCAGAGACTAATAACATGTTCAATGGTAAGAAAGTTGTTGATGGATGACCGTCAGTGGCGTCGAAGGGTGATGATGCTAGATACCGAATGATGATGGGTTTTGAAATTATCTAAAGGAGCTCGATTCATGCTCACCGCACCAACAATATAAGATTTAGTTGAAAAATCCCATTATACACATTTTTAAATACCCTTTTGAGAGGGGTCGGCTCTCCAGATAATCTCGATTTTTATTTTTCCTTCTTCACCAGAGAAATTCTTCCTCCCTACTCTAATTATTTATGTTATACTGACTAACGGTGCGACCACACTACACCAAAACAGACTTTTAGCGGCATTTTTTTGGGCCTTTAGCGGCGTTTTTAAGCGCCACTAATAGTTTTTGCGGCGCTTCTAAAAACGCCACAAAAAACTCTGCTAAATGAGGCGCCGCAAAATTTAGCGGCGTTTTTTATACAAACGCCGCTAAAAGCATGACCTTTAGCGGCGTTTTTTATACAAACGCCGCTAAAAGTCATGACCTTTAGCGGCGCTTCCCCCAAAAACGCCGCTAAAAGTCGTGACCTTTAGCGGCGCTTTTTCCAAAAACGCCGCTAAAAGTCATGAAAAATAAAAAAAAATTAATATATTATATTTTTAGCGGTGTTTTCAAAAACGCCGCTAAAAGTCATGAAAATTAAAAAAATATATAATATTATAAAAACACATGATCAAATTTATAATATTATAAAAACACCAAAAATTATAATATCACATAATATTATACCAAGCATGATCAAAGAAGTTAATCACATACAGAAAACACATGGTTAGACAGATCTTTTTACATTTTAATACATCATAACCATAATTGGTACAATTTTATACCCTAATTGCTGCACCAGCTGCAGTTTCTAGTTGAAGAACCTTGATTCTATTGACCTCCTGCAGCCAATTTAATCCACCAGAGACGACATAGTAAGAAAAGAATATGCCCATTCTAGGAAGATGAATCTGCTCAACCTATTGGGAAAAACATTCATCATCTATATTCAGACAGAGACAGTAGCAAATTTGGTGATTAAAACATAAAGAAGTGGTATAGTACAGACCAACTGCTTTATTAAAGAAGAATCACAATAATATAAAATGTGTAGAATGTAAATAGTGAAAACTGGGATCGTAATTACAGCCCACCAATAATAGAGAGCACACATGAGGTAACAGATTACAGCATTAATAACTCCAGTGCCTAGGAATATATATGAGATCAAAAGAACTTCAATCTAGTCCACGTAAATCACATACAAGTTTGATCATCCTATTTGTCTCTACATGTGGACAACGATTACCTAAGAATATATACGAGTTCAAAAGTCCTTCAATGAAAGCTTTACTCTTTAGGATATGATAGTAGATAACAGGTCATAAACATTTTTTTATATACTATGTGAAGGTAATCTTATCTGTCTAATATCTCGACAAAATTTACAAAGCTGTTCCTAAACTAATAACATGTTCAAGTAGACACTTATTTCATATTTGTAATAAACATCATCAGCAAAATCAATGATAATCCTATCAATATGACGTATAGAAGAGCTTGTAGGATGCTAATATGCTACATCACTTCTGATGGTGAGAAGGAAAAAATAACAGAAGTACAAGTTTATATTCCCAACATAAACACAATAAAGGGCACACCTGGTGAGCAATAAAAACACCTGTAATTTACTTATGCCCTTACTGTCAGAGCTTAAGTTATTTCCTTATATAAACATATATGTATATGAATCAGTTGGTATCTGAAAATACTGAATATGTAACAAAGCTTCATCAACAAAGACATGATGCATAGAAGGCATATTTTCCTGTGAACGACAGAGCTTGGTACTACAAGCTAAAAGCAAAAAGGCAAACTCTGGTTTACTTATGATGATAACAAAACAAGGTATACTCACCCATACCAGGACGAAGAGAACGGTAGTATTTGGCAAATTTCTCACATTGATTAGACTCTTCACCCTTTGCAGCCAAGCACCTGCAATTGCTTCTAAGATTGTTTAAAGAAAGACATGGGGTCAAAAAAACATTTGATAGTTCCATAACAAGCAGAATCTGAAATTTTACAAGCAGTGTACTTGGGTGAATTAAGAAGACATACTTTCCTAATCAGTCAATAGAAAAACTAAAAACCAAGAGGCATATCACCAATGTGTCTGTGGTTGGTTTGATTCATCCACCCATGTCATTACTGTATCTTGTTTAAAGGGCAATTTTAAATTCTGATTTGGCATTAAAATTAGTCAGGATATTTTTCCCTCAAAAGCATGAAACTTACTGGGAATGTAGAAGCATTTGTCAATACAAAGGTTCAAGATTAATTTAGTCAACATTTAAGGAACAGGTACATTTATCTTTAAAAAATAGTATATTATCAGTCATTAAAAACCAATTTGAATATTGAACTAACGGTGCATGCATGTGCGGGGGGTAATCACTCACCAAAGCCTCTGTTCACAGTACAATTTATGGCATTCTGCAAGAAGATGAACATACTCTTTCCTTGATGCTTTGCTTTCAATTTCCTCTAATATAGGCTTAAGCTGCAAATGTTTAAAAATGTTAATTACCTCTGCTGAGGGGGGATCTAATTGTAGTATATGGTCCCACTTCATATAGAAGAGATATAACTCTACTTGCCATTAAATTGAGAAATGGGGAGGGAAAGAAGAGGTTATATAGGTTGAAGAAAGGCAAAGTCAATGGCAATTAATTAATTAATAAAAAATAGAAGATGAGATTGAATAAGAAGAAGTCAAAAGTGAAAAAGGGATCAGACAAAGTGGACGGTGCCTGCCTTTGCCTTATAGAGTTTATGGCAATCTACTAGAAACAAGTTTTTAACTTATCACAGTAATCGCATTCAGGTATAAATAAATAATAAACAATTTTATTTCATACAAGTCCATCAAAATACAAAGAAGGGACATACTTACAACACAATTGAAGAATCCATTCAACAAATTTGCAGGATATTAATATTTCCAAATAAATTGACAATGACAAAGAAAACCAAGTAAAGAAAAAAGATATATACCTGCTCATCAGAGAATCTTTCAAAAAAAGATGAAATGGAACCTCCTGAACTATCAGTTTATATTGATAATAATTTTTATTTTTATTTTTATTATATTTAAAATATTATATTTTTCAATATTATTAAACAATTGAAATGGATATAATTTTTCAATTTTTCAATATTATGCAAAGTTATACAAAGGATTGTTTTTCTTCTCATTTCTGTGTGTAAAATCAGTTTAATCAACCGTGCACTATATTGATATGAGTTGATCAAATGGAATGGGTATAAAGAGATGACACTGATCACAAGAACCAAATAAACGAGACAAAAATTTTCATAATCAATGTAGCAACATATTGCAGTATCATTCTTCCATCCAAGAAGAAGAAAAGTCTAAATGTAGCAACATATCGAATTGAAGAGCAAAATATTGAGGTACGAATCAGCAGAATATGACACTCAGCAAGAGATTCTGAAGAAAGCTTTCTTGCATTGTACAAAGAAGGATCACAGACCATTTGGCACAATATTAGCTGTTTCAGTTTCAGATGCACAATCAATTTTCTTTCAGATTGATGAGTTCATTGCAACAAAGTAATATATTTGGGGCAAGGCTTGCCCCATTGCGGGAATTAAAGAGAATAAATAAGAAAAATTCTGCCTATTACAAAAGAAAATTCGTCATTTGGGACTTGAGAGACAGAAATAGGAATTACAAAAGAAAACGAAAAACTATCAATAGAACCAAAACCTAAAGATACACACTTTAAGTTGCATCAACTCTATCTGGGCAAATTTTTGCATTACTTCTATGAATAAACACGACCGACTGAGGGAAATATAGTAACCCAAATGACAACCTTGACACCCCAAATCTGGTCAAGATTTTGTTTATTCACCATTCTTAACTGCACCAGTCTTTGTTAAGGCAAAGCTATCACAGCATTCAAGCACATACTGCCCCCAAGGAAAGTAGCAGACACAGCTTTCAGTTCTCAAATTAATGAGATCACAGCACAAACAGTCGATAAAATGACTTCTAAGCATTCACAATCCTTATATTGCATACATTACAGAACTACAACACGCCACAGAAATGAACTACATTATCCATAAAAAGTAAATGCAGGATTTGGGGAATTACGTCTTACCAGAATTGTGCCATTTCACTATGGGGAATTTGCTGGTACATTGTTTCATAAAATATCCGCAGTGGATCCCTCTGAAATTCAACAGTGAAAACAACGATAAATTACTCAAAAATTAGGAAAATAAATCCCCCCCCAAAAAAAATGCTTAAGTCCAGGTACCTCCTCAGGAGGATCCCTCTTCTGACCAGGCAAATCATAAACCTTCTTCTCCCGCTTCACTTCCTTCCCAGCAGCCGCTTCATTTTCTTCCCCCCTTTTCTTCTTTTTCTTTATTTCCCTTTCCTTCAAAAATTTATAGCGGAAACAAAAATACCTAACACATTATCTTTTTTTTTTTCCTGCAAATACCGAACAGAACAGGTCTTTTTTGACAAAGAGAAAGCAGAAAAGGAATTCCAAAAACCTTATCTGCTTTAGTAGCGGAGCTCCTTTTGGAGATGGGTTTTTCGTCTTCATCGTCGCTCTCTTCCTTCTTGAGCTTGGTCGCTTTAGTAGCGGAGCTCCTTTTAGAGATGGGTTTTTCGTCTTCATCATCAGTCTCTACGGGCTCTTCTTTCTTCACTTTGGTTTTTTTGGGACGTGATTTCGAGTTAGAAACAGCAGCATTGTTGCTATTACTCGAGGGTTTCTTCTTACGATTCTCCGCCATACTCAGGCTTTTGAGGTCCTCATTATCCTCTTCGGGTTCCTCCATTTTCACTGACTTCGAGTCCTCAGATGGCATGCTTAATCTTCAAGAGAACAAACAAGTTTCTGCCTTTCTGCCCCCAAGGGATTGGGATTTTCCAAGTGTTTCGGCGCAGAATAAATGTAAAAAAATCCCTCCGAGCTGCTGCTAGGGTTTTTAGCTTGTGACAATCAGAAAATGGTTGAAGACCGGGACCAAACGGCATCGTTTAAATGTCCATTACTTAAAGTTGGCTACTTTTCTTTCTCTTCATCAAATTTAAAACCAAAGATAATGTAGGAAAACCCGCCTTCTTAAATTTGCACGGAAAGAATAAATTATATTTTCTCTCTCTATATCCTCTTCAACTACACCTCCTCATCCCCGTCTTCAATCTCAAATTTTAGGTATATCTCTTTTTTTTTCTTTTTTCTTTTTTTTGGTTTCGGGTTGAATTTAAAGTTTGAGTTCAATTCAAATAAAAATGCTAAATTTGAACTTACTTAGCCCGTATTAAAGTTCAGGAGGTTCCATTTCAATTTTTATTGAAATGGATATAGTATTAAAAAGATATATTATATTTTTCAATTTTTATAATTTTTATTATATTGATAATAATATAAGTTTATATGGTTGAAATGTTGAACAATGAATTGATACAAGATTAATCCCTAAATCATTAACCCTAAGCCCTACATATTATACCCTAAACCACTAACACCAAAACCTAAACCTTAAACTCAAGACCCCAAACCATAAATTTTAAACCATACAACTCGAACCCTAAACTCTAAACTGCAAACCTTCAACCATAATTCGATACCAACTTTTTGGGAATTCATGTGGCCAATGTTAGTGTAGTACAAAACATATATTTTAATAGCTAACACATTAACCATAAATCCCTCATGAGGGATTTCGGTTTCGGGATTTTGGGTTATATAGCCAATACCCTAAACCCTAAAATCCTAAACTTAAACCGTAAACCCTAAACTCAAAAACCTAACACATTAATCATTTCCCCTAACCCTAATCCCATAAACCATAAACCATGAACCCTAAACCTAAAACCCTGACCCATTAACCATTTCCCCCTAAACCACTAACCTTAACCTTAAACCTTAACCCCCTAACCACTAACCCTTAACCATTTACCTTTAAACCCATTAACCCTAACTTTTAACCCATAAAACCCTAACACAACCTTAAACCGCAAATCATAAACCATAATCCCTAAACATTAAAATAGTAACTCCTAAACCTTACACCCTAAACTATATATGTTAAACCATAAACCCTAAACAATCATGAGAATTAATATTCAATATTTTAAAATTAATACTATCTCTTTTACGATTATATAAGAAATTATTTAATAATTTTTTTCATTTTTAACAAATATTTTTCTCTTAAATAATTTAAACTAGAATCATAATTTTAATGTATTAAAATTAATGTTATCTCTTTTACAATTATATAAGAAATTATTTAATATATATATTTAAAAACAATCAGTCATATATAGCTAAAAAAACTTTAAAATTATTTGCGGCGTTTTTCCAAAAGCGCCGCTAATGCTCAGACTTTTAGCAGCGTTTTTCCAGAAGCGCCGCTAAAGGTCGGACTTTTAGCGGCGTTCTTTCGGAAGCGCCGCTAAAGGTCTGACTTTTAGCGGCGTTTTTCTGGAAGCGCCGCTAAAGGTCGGACTTTTAGCGACGTTTTTCCGGAAGCGCCGCTAAAGGTCGGACTTCTAGCGGCGTTTTTGCGGAAGCGTCGCTAAAGGTCGGACTTTTAGAGGCGTTTTTGCAGAAGCGCCGCTAAAGGTCGGACTTTTAGCGGCGTTTTAGCGATAAACGCCGCTATATATCATTTTTAGCGGCGTTTTTTTGAAAAACGCCGCTATTACTCATTTTTAGCGGCGGTTTCCTTCAAGCGCCGCTAATGTATAATATTTGAGGCATTTTTCTTTAAAACGCCACTAAAAACGCCGCTAAAAGTCTGTTTTGCTGTAGTGCCAACTAAATCTTGTATTAATAATCTTAAATCCCTAGATGACTAGATGAATCTCAAAATTCTAAGGAAAAACTAGAAAAAAGGCCTAACGAGATTAGAAGGGGCATCAGTTAAGTATGTAGATCAAACAACAGGGGCATCCACGATCAAAGTTGCCTAATTGAAATTGGAGTTTTTAATGGACACTTTGATTATTGCAAAAAACTTTCAAGTATTTGGTTAGGTTTTCCACATACTGTTCGGGGAAAAAACGGAATAGGATGAAAACGTTAGGGATTGGTAGCAGAGGGTGAGCTTGTTCAAATGGATTTTTTTAAATTTAATAAATGAAAATACTTAGCAATTTAATTTTCAGTTTTAAATGCAATCTGTAATATGTACATACATTTTTTTTTTGATAAACTGTAATATGTGCATACATATATAATAAATGAAAATTAAATCATTTTTAGTAATATATAAAATTAATTTAATCTTAATTTGAAGTTTAAAAGTTGACTAATTTAAAAAAACCTAGATCTTTTAATGCAAAAGGAAATCTATATTTTATACTCCTAATTAATTTAAACCGATTGTTTTCAACTAAATCAATCCGTATTGATTTCTAAATTAATTAATCCAATGCTGTTCTCCAATTTGAATACTTAATTCATGATTTGTGTATCCGTTAATGTTGGTATATTTATCATGTTTTTGTTGTTGTTGTATTTTTGCCATATTTGATTAATTCATTGTGTTTCTGTTATCTTTTAATGTAAAAATTGATGGATCGTTAAATTACGTTAATATTAATAATTGATTTCTCGCCATCCCATTTGTATTATATTTTGTGGAATTATTTAAGTGTGGGTCAAAGTATGTGACTAATTTGTGGCATCACTTTTTATGTCTTCTAATAATAATTGGTCTTTTTTACATAAATAAATTAAAAAATTTATATATTGAAATAAGTTGTCAGTTGGATTATTTACGAAAATAATATTTTTTTTAGTCGCGTCTATCTGACAGGTGTAACTCTTTTTTTTATATTAAAATATTTTTTAAATAAAATATTAATTTTTTTTTTATTAAAAATATTTAAATTTATATATAGGTAAAAATACAATCAACGGGTCAAAATACGGGTAAAAAAAATACTCGAAACAGGTCGCACCTGACAGGTAGGCGCGACTGCTCCTGCCCCTCGTGTTGCCCGCACAGTGGCACACCCCCCTCCGCGCCATCTGCTGCTGCATGCCCCCCGTAATAATGATGCTTATGATCTCTTTGCTTTGTTTCTGTACCAGTTTGGTTGATGGTAATATTGAAAATTGTCGACTGAAATACTTTGTTTTACATTTACAGTGGCCTTTCTTTTTCTTTTTCTTTTTGTTTTTTTTTCTAGTGGATTTGGTAAATCATTTACCTAAATTTGTTCAACTAATCTTATGTTTGCCTGCTAACGCCATTAAGACCTGGTAAGAAAATGACTCCTTGGTAGGCTGGGCTACAATCTCATATACGACTCAAAAAAAATATTGAAAATTGATTCCAAGTTGGTTTTTGGATGATTAAAGTTATTTGAATGACTCCAATTAAGTTTTATTTTTATGTAAAAATAAATATTTTATATTTCAAATAATAAAAAACAATTTCAAATATTTTTTATATTTCTTATTTATTTGAAACTTTAATTGCTTTTAAAATATTTATAGAAAAAGGTTGAAACTATCCAAAACTCAAGGTCAATTTATTTTGTTAAAAAAGTAAAAAAAACCCTAAAATTAACATAAAAATAATAAAACCGAATCAAATTATGTTTGAAAAATTAGAACCTAAAAAACCTAGTCAAACTAAATAAAACTTGGGTCTAATTAATTTTCTACGGAATATTTTTTGTTTTGAGGGGGGTGTGCGACTGTGCGAGCAACGCGGGGGTAGGAGCATTCGCACCTACCTGTCAGGTGCAATTATCTGAGCACAACCTGTTTTGGGTAATTTTTACCCGGATTTTGACCCGTTGACTGTATTTTTACCTATATAAATTTAAATATTTTTAATAAAAATAATACTTTATTTTAAAAAACAAAAAAATTATTTTAATATAAAAAAAAAGGAGTTGCGCCTGTCAGATAGGCGCGACAAAAAAAACCATATTCGTAAATAATCCAGCTGACAACCTATTTCATTATATAATTTTTTTTTTAATTTATTTATGTAAAAAACCCAATAATAATGTATCAAGTTCTCACTAATAATAGAGACAAAAGATTTTTTTAAAATATGTATATGTTATGAATATCTTATTAAGTGGATGTCCATCAATATCAGATAAATTTTGATGTACTTTAAATTCTAATAGTCGTTAGAAGTAGATCTCTACTTTATTTATACTTCTTAAGCCTATAAATAGAGACTTTGGAGAAGTTTTGTAAATATTCTGATTGATCAATAAAATACGCTCTCTCTTTGCTCTCACATTCTCTTTGTTCTTTATTCTTTGTGTTTTATAATACGTTATCAGCACGATTCTTTTTTATTTTATAATACGATCACTCCAAATCTATTACTCAAGTTGTTGTCGATTACCTTCTAGAGTTATTGCAATTTCAGTTTTCAATTAGGCCTGCGCACTATGGGTAATCATTAGAGCATTTAACCACTCAGATCTTCAGGTATATTTTACTATGATTTATTTATTATATCATGTTTATTATAATTGGAGACTAATCATGATAACATGAATAGATGGATTTTAATTTGAAATTCACGCATGTTTGCGATGGTGGTTATAAAATAAAGAATCAATAGAGACGTTTAAAAGCCTGTCCTACTAGATTTGTTGCATTCTCCGAAGTGAATGTAAACATAAAGCAATATATATATATATATATATATATATAATCATGAACCGCTAAAAGTGGGAACATAGTAATAAATAAGAAAACAATGAGAGTTCTCAACGTAACTCTTTAAAGGGTAAAGATAACTTATATTATCAAAGGATATGAAAGATTATTGGCCACATATGTGGCGTATGCCCAAATATTTTGTTTCTATTAATATTTTGTGAGGAATGATATTAGAATGTAGTAATGAATCCCATCATTATAGATAAAAAATATTTATCTTATTTTGTACTGAAAAAATAAATATTATTCCAATATTTGGTAGTACAAAATTAGTTGAAAGCTCCAGAAGAGCTAATATATTAATATCTTGTGATGGTTAATCCATTGGTTTTAAAATATATTCATAATGGATTTCATATTGAGATTGTGAATGAGGAAAAGATTATATTACATATGAATCAAAAGAAGATTAAATTACTGATTACTCTTATTATTAAATTGATTTGACTGTGACTATGTTTGTGATCTTCTTTTGTCATCATCCCCATTAATGGATTGAAAGTAAAATATTTGACTGTGAAAGATTTGCTTATTAGGAATAGAATATGGTAATTCTAATTGTGAATGAGGAAAAGATTATATTACATATGAATCAAAAGAAGATTAAATTACTGATTACTCTTATTATTAAATTGATTTGACTGTGACTATGTTTGTGATCTTCTTTTGTCATCATCCCCATTAATGGATTGAAAGTAAAATATTTGACTGTGAAAGATTTGCTTATTAGGAATAGAATATGGTAATTCTATCTAAAGCTCGTTATGGTTGGATGCATCTAAAGTTGCAAGTTTTTTTTTTTTTTTTGCACATTCCTTGAAGTGAATGTCTGCAATAAATATAATAAATTTTATAATCATTTTTTATATTTGAAGATTTTGGTATATTCCCTGTAACATCCTAAAATATGAGTATCGATATGTTACATGTTTTGGTGATTAGCTTGTGAATGATTAAATTTGTGTGCTTAATATAGTTTCGAGAAAGCTCGGGATTTATTCGGAGCTAGAATAAATTTTAGTAATGAGAATTTTATTGAAGTGGAACAAGTGATCCTGATGCTTAAGGTAATTTAAGTGTCAAAAACTAGCATAAGATGAGCTAGTAGCAAGGTGGAAGTGGCGCATGAGTGATTGCTTGAGAGGAGAGGTTCGAATCCCATGGATAGCATTTTGGTGGCTTTTAATTTTGCACCTATTTGGCAAGTGTCGGCCAAGCTCTATTCTTGGTAAGGATGCACTAATTTTTTTTTATGATAAAGTGGCTAAAAGTTATGGCAATATGAATTTAGGATAGAATTTGCTTGATTTTGGGGATATGATTTCTAAACTTTTGGAAAGTGGAGGATAATAAGGCTTAAAACAAGGAAAGGTGTTTTGGAAACTGTTGAATGGTCTTTTTGACCATGTATGTGGACGGCATAGGGGGCTAAGGGGGATGGCTGATTTTTGGTGATTAGTTTGGTGGGATTAGGTGCTTGATGAGCACATTTTCCATTTGGTCACTTTTGTTTTTACAAGACATCTTTTTCTTCTTTTTTTTTCATCTCATGCTCTCAAACATCAAACAAAAACATCATCTCTTCCTTCTCTCCCATGGCCGAATGCACCTTTGTTTCAAACCCTCTCTCTTTGCTTTTCTCTTATCTTTGAAAATTTAAATCATAAACCTCACATCCTCATTCTCTTTCTTTCTTGACTTATTTTCTTTTCAACCATACTTCCTTCATCATTTATTTTTCTTACATGGCCGAATGTTAGACTACCTCCATAGTCAAACCAATCTTTTCTCTCCTTTATTTTTATCAAAGCCGAATCTTCTCTTCATCGATATTGTTTTGTTGATTATTCTTTCAACCTTCGTTTAAGAAATCGTGTTATAAAGAAGGCCGAACTCGGAGTATTCATTATCATAGTGACTCGCTAGAAATCAAGTCGAAGTGTTAAGGTAAGGAGTTCTTCTTGGATTTTTCGTTATATCTCTATTCGGCTATGTTGCAAATCGGATCGAAGTTTCAACTAACCGATTATTTTTATGGACAAAGTCACTCGATATTCTCTATTTGTTAATCCTTCGGAAATAGTGGGTGTCGTAGGTGCCGACGATCAAGAAGGTTTAGTCCTTATCATAATCAGGTGTGTAATCCCGTACTTTTCGTATACATATCTGAAATGGTGTGTAATATCACATTTCTCTGGAAGTTTGCATGAAATATTCTGTGGTTCGGTAGAAAATACCGAAGAAAACCGATAACCGGCATCCGTGCTCACTCGGACGTGCGTATGCTCGTAGTGGTAAACGTATTTTTGTAATAAAAAACAGTTTCAGTCAGAAACAGTGACGTGTATTTGAAAAATACAAAAAAATAGGATAAAAGGAATTACAAAGTGAATAAGATATCCGATTAAAGCTTACTGTTTCTATTTTGATATGAAAGAAACGGAGGAGGAAAAAGAATTCTATGTTCTGAGATATTTTAATTTTAGTGAGACTGGTTCTGATTGACTTCGTGGTTCCCTAGTCTGTATTGGAAAAATCATATAAAATTGTACAAAGTGAATTATGGGTTATAATTTATACGTATAGATTCCTTCATGAGTCTATTTTCATTAGAAACAAGTGGGAGCAATATATGAAAACCGTACAGCCAGATATTTGAAATTAAGTTAAGGGACGTCAGAATCATTGGTCAATGAAACAAGGGAAACTTTTGAATTCTTTTGAAAATTAATTGGATAAACTTCAAATCCCTTTTGAATTCTTTTAAATTTCTTTTAAAATTTAATCAATTATTTCCCTGAAAATCGAATTTTAAACTCTTATGTTTTAAAATCATAAATTTCAAATAAATCTCGGTTTTGATAAACTCCATTTAAAAAAAATCATTTAGAAAGATCGGTTTTCTTAAAAATCATTAGATGACTGAAAGTTTGATCGATTTGTGTGGCATACCAAATTTGGTCTTAACGCATAGACCGGGTTTAAGGTGTTACATTTTATGGAATCAGAGCCAGTTTCAAAACTCGGCTGTGGTTTGGGTTCAAAAAAAATTGTTTGAAACTGTTTAAATTTTTAGACGTTATGTTTTAAAGGTAGTATGGCACCACGAGCATCCGGCACCAAGTCAAGTAAGTACTCAAGTATTGAATGTTTATTATTGTGATATGATAAGAGGAACACTCTAGAACTTCTAGTTTTAGGTGTTGAAAACGGTAGAGATTGAGAGTATAGGAAGTTATTGCGAAAACAACTTTACCTCTTATATCTCATAAAATATCGTTAATAAATACTGAAATAGTATACTGATTCATAAAACTTGTAATCAGATTAAACCGAAATACCCAATATGAGCACTAGAGGACGTGGACGTGGACGTGGTAGACGTGGCCGTGGTAGAGGCCGAGGTGCTAGGGTTGCGTCTGAAGAGTCGGGTCTTATGCCAGAAATGGATGCACCTGTGTCATCTGGGAGTGAGACTGGATCTCATGATCATACGAGAGAGGATAATGCTTTGACTCAAGCAATGTTGCGATTCCTAGAAAGGGTCATTGGGGTTAGAACTGGTCCAGCAATTCGTGGATCAATCTCGGAACGACTTAAATCAAGTGGTGCCGAAGTTTTTAGAGGTGTCTCAGGTGTAGCTCCGAATGTTGCGGAAATTGGCTCGAGGCTGTAGAGCGGATTATGGATGATATGGAGTGCACTGTCGAGCAGAAACTGAGAGGGGCTGTGTCCTTGCTAAAGGACGAGGCGTATCAATGGTGGCTTATGATTCGAGAAGGCACCGAGGCTGCATTGATTACTTGGGATTTCTTCAAAGCTGCTTTCCAAGGGAAGTATGTCGGGACAAGTTATGTAGATGCCCGGAGGAAGGAATTCTTGAATTTGGGTCAAGGAAATAAGACGGTGGCAGCCTACGAGGCAGAATTTCTTCGCTTAAGCCGTTATGCTCGCACTATAGTATCGACCGATCATGAGTGCTGTGTACGCTTTGAAGATGGGCTGAATGATAAGTTGCGGGTACTGATAGCCCCACAACAAGTACGGACTTTTGCCTTGCTTGTAGAGAAGGCCAAGATAGCCGAAGAGGCTAAAAACTCAGAACGCCAGAACCGGGAAAGAGGGATATTAAGTACACGGGCTCTACTAAAAGGTTCCAGAAGAGGCCCTGAAATGATGAGCCAGCTCAAGCTAGAGCACCTGTGACTACCAATCAGAGTCGAGACTGTGCTGACTGTGGGAAGCGACACCCAGGGGAATGCTGGAGGAAAACTGGTGCATGTTATAAATATGGTTCCAAGGATCACCAGTATAAGAATTGCCCTCGATGGACAGATACAACTCCAGAAGCTCGTAACCTTGATGCTCAACCAGCTAAAGGCACTCACCAGCCACTGAGAGGTCGTGGACCAGGACGTGGTGGTAATGGTGTTGGACGTGGTCAAGGTGCACCGGGTCGAGGTAATGGTTTTAGAGGTAACGCGGGCGCAAGACAGCCGGGGTTGGTCTATGCGGTCAGGCGTCGGGAAGATGGCGATGCACCTGATGTGATAACTGGTACGTTCTTCATCCTTGATGTACCTGTTACTGCTTTGATAGATATCGGGTCTACTCACTCGTATGTTGCTAGTACCATATCTAGAAACCTGAATATTAGATCTGAGATTACCAATAGAGAGATGACGGTAATTAGTCCTTTAGGACAGTCTGCAATTGTGAATAAATTGTTTAGAGACGTACCCTTAGAAATCCAAAGAGAAATATTCTTAGCGGATTTGATGGAATTTCCTTTCGGTGAGTTCGATCTTATTTTGGGCATGGATTGGTTGGTAAAGCACCGGGCGCAATTGGATTGTGTCGAAAAGCTGATGTCAATAAGGACTGTGGATGATAAGGAGGTAGTAATGATAGGCGAGCGAAGGAACTTTTTGGAAAATGTGGTATCTGCTTTGAAGGTAGAAAAGTTGGTGCGGAAAGGGTATGGAGCATTCCTAGCCTTCATTAGTGCTTCGGATGCCAAGGAATTATCGGTGGAAGGTGTGAGAACGGTGAAGGAATTTCCAGATGTCTTTCCCGAAGAACTTCCGGGTCTACCTCCAGATTGGGAAGTAGAGTTTGGTATTGAGCTTTTGCCCGGAACGGCTCCGGTGTCCATTGCTCCTTATAGAATAGCGCCGAAGGAGTTAGCGGAGCTTAAAGCTCAAATTCAAGAATTGTTAGATCGGGGATTCATTCAACCGAGTGTGTCTCTTTGGGGAGCACCGGTCTTGTTCGTCAAGAAGAAGGATGGGTCGATGCGTATGTGCATTGATTATAGGCAGTTAAATAAATTGATGATCAAGAACAGGTATCCACTGCCGAGAATAGATGACCTGTTTGATCAGTTGAGAGGAGCTTCAGTTTTCTCCAAGATAGATTTGAGATCGGGTTATCATCAACTCAAGGTTAAGGAGGCAGATATTCATAAGACGGCATTTCGAACTCGTTATGAACATTATGAGTTTTTGGTGATGCCGTTTGGATTGACCAATGCACCACCTGCATTTATGGACATGATGAACCGAGTCTTCCAACCCTACCTAGACCGGTTCGTGGTGGTGTTCATAGATGATATCTTAGTATACTCGAGGAATGAAGAAGAGCATGACTCACATCTGCGCATAGTATTACAAATATTGCGAGAAAAGCAACTTTATGCCAAATTCAGTAAATGCGAATTTTGGTTGAAGGAAGTGACTTTCTTGGGGCATGTGGTGTCAGCCGGAAGAATAAGAGTTGATCCTCGGAAGGTAGAGGCTGTGTTGGATTGGAAACCACCGAAGTCAGTGGCTAAGATTCGGAGTTTCTAGGGATTGGCTGGTTACTATAGACGCTTTGTTGAGGGGTTTTCGTTGATTGCTGCACCCCTACCTAAGTTGTTATGAAAGGGAGTACCGTATGTGTGGACTGATAAACAACTAGAAAGTTTCGAGAAACTAAAGAAGATTTTGACGGAAGCGCCAATACTGATTCAACCTGAGGTTGGAAAAGAGTTTATCGTTTACTGTGATGCGTCACATACAGGTTTAGGATGTGTGTTGATGCAAAGTGGGAAAGTGGTGGCGTATGCTTCTCGTCAGTTGAGGCCGCATGAAGTCAACTATCCTACTCATGACTTGGAGTTGGCTGCGGTGGTGTTTGCTTTAAAGATTTGGAGGCACTATCTCTACGGTGAGAAGTCGATCATTTATACGGACCATAAGAGTCTTAAGTACCTCCTTACCCAAAAGGAGTTAAGCTTGGGACAACGGAGATGGGTGGAGTTGTTAAAGGATTATGACTTCTCGATCGAGTACCATCCTGGAAAGGCTAACGTGGTGGCAGATGCGTTGAGTCGTAAGGTAGTGTCGGAGTTAAGAGCAATGTTTGCTCATCTCAGTTTGTATAAGGATGGCAGTCTGCTAGCGGAACTTCAGGTAAAGCCATTGTGGTTAGAACAGATCAAGGAAGAGCAGTTATCAGATGAAAAGTTGGGTCCTTTAATGCAGCAAGTAGAAAGTGGTTTTATAGGGGACTTTGGATTGAACAAGGATGGTGTGCTGTGTTTTCGTGGAAGAGTTTGTATGCCTATGGATTCAGATTTGAGACAATGATTCTACGAGAGGCGCATAGTAGTCCTTATGCTATGCACCCCGGAGGAAGTAAGATGTATCGGGATCTTCGTGAGCAGTATTGGTGGCCAATGTTAAAGCGAGAGGTTACTGATTTTGTGGGTAAGTGCTTGACTTGTCAAAAAGTAAAGGCAGAACATCAATTACCATCGGGTTTATTGCAACCGGTAAAGATTCCTCTATGGAAGTGGGAACGGATAACGATGGATTTTGTTAGTGGGTTACCCTTAACACCTACTAAGAAAGATTCTGTTTGGGTGGTAGTTGATCGATTAACGAAGACTGCTCATTTTCTACCAGTTCGTACGGATTACTCGCTGCAGAAATTGGCTAAGCTGTATGTATCTGAGATCGTGAGGTTGCATGGGGTACCAGTGTCTATCATATCGGACAGGGATCCCAGGTTTACATCACGATTTTGGAAAGTTTTACATGAGGCTTTGGAAACAAAGATAAACTTTAGTACGGCTTTTCATCCTCAGTCAGATGGTCAGTCAGAAAGAGTAATTCAGATTTTGGAAGACATGTTACGTGGTTATGTAATCGACTTCAGAGGTAGTTGGGAGGATTTCCTACCGTTGGCAGAGTTCGCGTATAATAACAGTTACCAATCCAGTATCCAAATGGCACCCTATGAAGCGTTATACGGTCGTAGGTGTCGTACTCTTACTTGTTGGACTGAATTGGGGGAACGACAGTTGTTGGGTCCTGAGTTGATATCTGAGACGGAAGAAAAGGTACAAGTGATTCAAGCGCGGTTAAAGAAAGCTTCGGATAGACAAAAATCATATGCGGATCTGAAGCGTAAGGATATTGAATTTGCGGTGGGAGATCAGGTCTTTCTGAAAGTCTCACCTTAGAAGAAGATTTTCAGATTTGGAAGGAAGGGCAAGTTGAGCCCTAGGTTCATTGGACCGTACCGTGTGTTGAAGCGTGTAGGACCAGTGGCCTATCAGCTTGAATTACCTCCGGAGTTGAGTTAGATTCATAGTGTCTTCCATGTTTCTATGCTGAGGCGTTATAGATCGGATCTGTCGCATATTGTACCGGTGGAAGAAGTGGAATTAAGGCCAGACTTGTCTTTCTAGGAGGAACCAGTGAAAATCTTAGACTGTGATGTTAAAGTGCCAAGAAAGAAGACTGTGCCATTGGTTAAGGTTCTGTGGTGTAATCACGGAGCAGAGGAAGCTACGTGGGAGCCTGAGGACATAATTCGGCAACAATATCCTCACCTCTTTTAGCCAGGTAAATTTCGAGGACGAAATTTTCTTTAAGGGGGTAGAATTGTAACATCCTAAAATATGGGTATCGATATGTTACATGTTTTTGGTGATTAGCTTGTGAATGATTAAATTTGTGTGCTTAATATAGTTTCGAGAAAGCTCGGGATTTATTCGGAGCTAGAATAAATTTTAGTAATGAGAATTTTATTGAAGTGGAACAAGTGATCCTGATGCTTAAGGTAATTTAAGTGTTAAAAACTAGCATAAGATGAGCTAGTAGCAAGGTGGAAGTGGCGCATGAGTGATTGCTTGAGAGGAGAGGTTCGAATCCCATGGATAGCATTTTGGTGGCTTTTATTTTTGCACCTATTTGGCAAGTGTCGGCCAAGCTCTATTCTTGGTAAGGATGGACTAATTTTTTTTATGATAAAGTGGCTAAAAGTTATGGCAATATGAATTTAGGATAGAATTTGCTTAATTTTGGGGGTAGAATTTCTAAACTTTTGGAAAGTGGAGGATAATAAGGCTTAAAACAAGGAAAGGTGTTTTTGGAAACTGTTGAATGGTCTTTTTGACCATGTATGTGGACGGCATAGGGGGCTAAGGGGGATGGCTGATTTTTGGTGATTAGTTTGGTGGGATTAGGTGCTTGATGAGCACATTTTCCATTTGGTCACTTTTGTTTTTACAAGACATCTTTTTCTTTTGTTTTTTTTTCATCTCATGCTCTCACACATCAAACAAAAACATCATCTCTTCCTTCTCTCCCATGGCCGAATGCACCTTTGTTTCAAACCCTCTCTCTTTGCTTTTCTCTTATCTTTGAAAATTTAAATCATAAACCTCACATCCTCATTCTCTTTCTTTCTTGACTTATTTTCTTTTCAACCATACTTCCTTCATCATTTATTTTTCTTACATGGCCGAATGTTAGACTACCTCCATAGTCGAACCAATCTTTTCTCTCCTTTATTTTTATCAAAGCCGAATCTTCTCTTCATCGATATTGCTTTGTTGATTATCCTTTCAACCTTCGTTTAAGCAATCCTGTTATAAAGAAGGCCGAACTCGGAGTATTCGTTATCATAGTGACTCGCTAGAAATCAAGTCGAAGTGTTAAGATAAGGAGTTCTTCTTGGATTTTTCGTTATATCTCTATTCGGCTATGTTGCAAATCGGATCAAAGTTTCGACTAACCGATTATTTTTAGGGACAAAGTCACTCGATATTCTCTATTTGTTAATCCTTCGGAAATAGTGGGTGTCGTAGGTGCCGACGATCAAGAAGGTTTAGTCCTTACCGTAATCAGGTGTGTAATCCCGTACTTTTCGTATACATATCTGAAATGGTTTGTAATCTCACATTTCTCTGGAATTTTGCATGAAATATTCTGTGATTCAGTAGAAAATACCGAAGAAAACCGATGACCGGCATCCGTGATCACTCGAACGTGCGTATGCTCGTAGTGGTAAACGTATTTTTGTAAAAAAAAAAAACAATTTCAGTCAGAAACAGTGACGTGTATTTTAAAAATCACAAAAAAAAGGATAAAAGGAATTGCAAAGTGAATAAGATATCAAATGAAATCTTACTGTGTCTATTTTGATATGAAAGAAACGGAGGAGGAAAAGGAATTCTATGTTTTGAGATATTCTAATTTTAGTGAGACTGGTTCTGATTGACTTCGTGGTTCCCTGATCTGTTTTGAAAAATCATATAAAATTGTACAAAGTGAATTATGGGTTATAATTTATATGTATGGATTCCTTGGTGAGTAAACAAGGTGGAGCAATATATGAAAACTGTACAGCCAGATATTTGTAATTAAGTTAAGAGAGGTCAGAATCGTTGGTCAGTGAAACAAGAGAAATTTTAAGGAATAAATTGTACTAATTGGATAAGTAAAAAAATTTGGAAAAATTATAGTAGAAAGATATACGAGTCTAGTTTCAAGGAAAATTTACGGATTTAGATTTCGAGTTTCCCAACTCGAGTTATAGTCAGTTTAGTCAGTACGACGCAGATGGATAATTTCGATTTTTATGCCTCAAATTAGTAATTAAGCCTAGATTGCGAAAATTTCCATCATACCCTTAGAGGGTAAATTACTGAATTACCCTTAGCGGGTACGATTACCAAATTATGAAAACGCCCTTACAGGCCGAATTACGAAAATGCCCCTAATGGGCTGAGTTACGAAATGTCCCTATGGACCGAATTACGAAAATACCATTTATGGGCCAAATGTGATATGTTGCTATATGGGCCGCTTGGTATTTGTTATATGGGCCAAAATTGCTAGATCGATATATGGGCTAAAATGCTATTTTGAATAATGGGCCAAATTGATAACTTGTATTATGGGCTTTTTGTTGAAATTTATCATATGAATATATATATACATGACTGCATGGGTTGGGATAATTGACGAAGAGAAGAAAGGCCTGTTGCCACAATCCAGTTCGGTGACTTTGTCACAATCTAGTTCGGTGGCTCTGCCACAAATATATTAATGGCTTTATGCCTGCGATTGGTGTGTTGGCGGGGTGGGTTAACTTGATCCCCACAGGTGTGTTGGTTGGTATGGGTGGTGTGTAGCGGATGGAATTTAGGCTTGGTTTGGATTTGCATATCACATACATTATATATATTATTTATATATAAATTGTACATTTGTAAATGGGCTCAAACCCAACTTAATGCTTATATGGTGTTGGCCCAGTGAACGCGGTAAGCGGGTTACACATTTAGTTCTAAGTAACTCACCCCATTTTTCTTACCCTTCTCAGGTAATGATAATTGACGGAGGCTTGGGCCGGGGATGACTTCGCGTGGAGGCCATACTTCAAATGATGGTTTTTATGAACTTTAAACTACTCTTTAGTATTTTTACTTAATTACTATTTTGGTGATGTAATAAGGCCTCTATGTATTGTTTTAAGGATTTTATCTCCTGGATGGACTTTATTATGTTCTAGATACGTAAACGTGGCTGTTAAAATTTTTATAAAAGTTTTCTTAAACTTACGTATAAAAAAAAGGGTTTTTCTCAAAAATCATTAACTCGTAAAAATTTCTGTAAAAACTCTTTTATGAATCTTGTTTTCAAATCCCTTTTGAATTCTTTTAAATTTCTTTTAAAATTTAATCAATTATTTCCCTGAAAATCAAATTTTAAACTCTTATGTTTTAAAATCATAAATTTCAAATAAATCTCGGTTTTGATAAACTCCATTTAAAAAAAATCATTTAGAAAGATCGGTTTTCTTAAAAATCATTAGATGACTGAAAGTTTGATCGATTTGTGTGGCATACCAAATTTGGTCTTAACGCATAGACCGGGTTTGGGGTGTTACATTCCCTAAAGCTAATATTGCATATAATTGTTTGGAAATTATATTTATTTTGTTGAGTTAGTGACATTATAAACTTCACATTGATTTAGACATTTCCAGTAGTAAATGTCATAATAGTATTTATATGTGGATACAAAGTAAAAGGACTTATAGTAAAATTATCAATTTTTCACAATTTATATTGACATTATTAGTACTTTTGAAATGCATGTTAAAGTAAACCAGAAGTTTACTTATACAAATGCATTTACTACTTGGCGTGACCAGTTAGACTATCCTAAATCATATATGATGCGAAAATTAATTGAAAATTCATATGGACATTCATTATAGAACCAGAAGATTCTTTGATTTAAAGAATTCTCATTTGTATGTTCTCAATAAAAAATGATTTTTAGAAACTCACTAGCTACAGTTGAGATTTAATATCTTGCATTTTTTAAATGAATATGGGCCCATTCATCCACCATGTGGATGGTTTTAATATTATATGATTTTGGTATATCCATCTACAAAATAATCACATATGTGTTATTAATTTGCAACCTGTCATTTGCAAGTTTACTTGTTTAAATAACTAATTTCAGATTATGCAATTAAGACAATTCATCATGCTAATACTGATGAGTTTATATCTCAGTCTTTTATTGATTAAGTTTGAAAAACTTTTGTAAAAATTTGCTATTTATGCGCATAATGGTTTAGAGAAATTATTGATTGAACACCTCTGATTAATATCTAAACTGTTAATTATGAGAACTAAAATTCCTATTTCAACATGAGATTATGTTGATTTACATGTTGTATGCATCATGTAACACCCCAAACTAGGCCTCGAACGTTATGGATGAATCTGGCGATGTCACTTGATAGGGTGATTGAAAACTAAGTTGACGATAAAAACCATTTCTGTTTATTAACATTTAACTAAACTCAGAATAACGCATGTCCGTTGATTTGTCTCAAACGTATCTTTTTAGCGGAAGCTTTGGACATTGTTCATTTTTAAGTAAAATCGTTCGTTTTATGGAAAACCTTAGTTTTTAGAAAATTCGTATTTTGTTGAGGTTGTAGTTGTAAGTCTGTAAAAGCAGTTAAAATTTCCAAAGTTAAAGCAAAACAGTCCATAAAGTCCAACTACATAAAAATACCCCATAAACCCATAAAACCATAACGAAAGTAAGCAATTTAAAATATGTGTGGCCACTGTCGAGTCTTCCACTGCACCGAACCGACAAGTCTGGGGATTACCTGTACAAATTAACAGGAATGGGTGAGTTTACGTAAACTCAATGTGTAATCCCCACAAAACAAACCATGCATACAGTCAATTAGCAGTAAACAATCAAATACAGTCTAGGGCTTATGCCCTTTATAGTTTCAGTAGTAGTTTGGGCCTTAACCCATTTCAGTTCAGTATCAGATATGCATTAGTGCTTTAGCCCATCACAGTAACAGTAATGCAAACAGCAATCAGTGAACAGAGTCCTACCCACCAGCCTCTACACACCATCTCCATCCATCTCTACACTCCATGTAGGGCTTAAAACACCCACCCATCCCTACACTCCACGTAGTACCGAATGCGACACATATTTAGTATATTGCAGCTGAGCTGCCAGATAATAGGCTTAAAGCCTTTCAGTACACTTCTTCCAAATATCATCATCCCAACCCAATGCAATGCAAACATACAATATGTCATGCTTTTATGCAACCATCAATCATACGTATACAAATATATATATATATATATCAGTAAGCATGCATAATTTATCATGCATCACATACACTCAGATCATATATGTTTGGACCGATCAAGAGAGGTATCTCAATCCTTTCCATTACCTTCCTTTCAGTGCCATCGAATGCTCTCACTATGTTTTGGAATGTCTTCATGTGAGAGCTGTCCACAGGCTACCTGTTTAATGTGGACAGGGGCAATACATTTAGTGCCGATCCATTGTCAATCAGTACCCCCGGTAATGTATATCCCTTGCAGCGGGTGGTGATGTGCAGAGTAGCTTTGGTGGATCCCATGCCCCTAGCGGTATTTCATCGTCATTAAAAAAGATAAAATTATCGGTGTTTATGTTGTTGACAAGACAATCTAGCTTGTTTACGGAAATATCATTAGCGAAGTAAGTTTCGTTTAACACCTTCATTAGCACGTTACGATGTGTCTCCGAGCTTAAGAGTAAAGCCAATACCGATATACGAGCTGGTTGCTTATGTAGTTGTTTTAGGAATTTCAAGAATTCCTTAGCTTCTTTCTTATTTACCGGCTCATTAACAGGTAGTTCTGGCTTCTCTTTCCTTTATTTGATTGCCAAGGATTTCTCTTTTACAGGTTCGGCTTTTGTATTTGGGGAATCATAACGTCTTCCGCTACGTGTATAGAAACCTATATCTTGACCTTCCTCTGGCGTGCTGACTGGGCCCACCTCTCCCGGGATTGTCGCATTGCAGTCGTAGTTCTAAGTTACCCTTTTGCTATCTTTATAAGGAAAAGCAACGGGTTTCTGGATTACAACTCTTGGTGCAATTTTTGCTCCGACTTCATTGATTCTTGGTCATGAGATGATTACCACCGGGTGGTTGGCCTTATATACCTTCTCTTTTGACCCTCCCTCTGAGGCACACACCTTTTCTCCCTCAGTATACTCAAAGAACTCGAGCTCCTGTTGTCTATTAGACCTTGTACTAAGGCCCTAAATTCACTACATTTTTGAATCTCATGATCTTCTTCATCATGGAACTCACAATAGTTCCTTGTTTCTCAGGATCTGTCTCCCGAGTCTTGTGTGATTAACCATCTCTCTACTATTTTCTTCCAAACTTCTCTCAACGGGGTTTTCACTTCTACAATATTCACATTGATTTTCTTCCCCGCGTTCTCTACTATCGCATTTACCCCCTTATCAGCATGGTTGGGTAATGGATTTTCTGCACTAAATGGATCATGAATTTTACAATGCCCATTTTGATGAGCCTTTCGACTAACTTTTTGAAAGCAGTGCAGTTTTATATCGAGTGTCCCATGATTCTCGCGTGGTATTCGCATTGGGCGTTTGCGTTGTACCATTTCGGGTATGGGGGTTGCATTGGTTTTAGGTAGAAAGGGGATACAACATATGCATCGAATAAACTTTGGTACAACTCCCTATACGTCATTGGAATTAGTGTAAACTGGAGTTTCTCCGTATTTTGCCTTGTGTTGGACTCTTGTCTTGGTGGACCTTGATGGTTAGTGGCTATTGTTCTCAGTTGGTTCATAGTGATTGGTTTTGAATAACCCCTGTTATACGTGCTCATATTATTCACCTCATTTTCTCTTTTTCTCGGGGCCAACCTCTTTGTGCTTTCCCCAACCTTTATTTCTCCACACCTTATTGCATTATCTATCATTTCGCCAGACATCACTATATCCGAGAAACTTTTAGCTGCGCTTCCCAGCATGTGATTGATAAAGGGTGCCTTCAGGGTATTAATAAAGAGCATGGTTATTTCCTTTTCTAGTAGTGACGGTTGGACTTGGGTGGCAACTTCCCTCCACCTTTCAGCATATTGCCTGAAACTTTCGTTTGGCTTTTTCTCCATATTCTGTAATGTGATTCTGTCAGGCACCATATCTATCACGTGGCCATATTATTTCATGAAGGCCTATGCCAAGTCCTTCCACGAACTAATTTGGGCACGATTTAGCTTATTATACCATTTGGCCGCGGCCCCAGTCAAGCTGTCTTGGAAACAGTGAATCAATAACTTATCATTACTAACATATCTGGTCATCCTCCGATAGAATATTGTAATGTGAGCCTCAGGGCAGCTGGTCCCATTATATTTTTTAAATTTCAGCATTTTGAACTTTGGAGGGAGCACTAGATCTAGGACCAGGCTCAATTCCTTAGCATCAATTCCACAATGGTAATCAGCGCTTTCCAACACCTTGAATTTCTCTTCTAGCCATTTCCATCTTCCAGTTGCTTTGGGAGCTCCACTCTCGCCTTTCCCATTTCCCCTATATCATCAAGGTCGGGGACAACAGGATTTGTTGTATTGTCTCCGGGGTTGGAGCCTGAACCCATCGGGAAGTTTATCGGTGCCGAAGTACCGGTCTGATATTAAGGCCTGATGTTGACGGACACCCTTTGTGGTTGTGCTTGGGTGTTAGTTGGGGTGAAGCCTGGAGGATAAGCAGGGTCCTTGTTATCGTCTCCGGTATTGATCATAGGGCTATTTCCTTTTTCTAGCCCTCCAGCCAGCAACTGCGTTAACTGGTTCATCATGCTTCTCTGGGATTCTAGCATCTAATCCCTCATATCTTGTTGGATTTTGGCCAACTGTTCTTGCATATATATTTGCAGTTGATCCTCCATCTCTCTTTGCATTTGTTCCAATCTTTTCAACCTTTGGTCCATGGCTTTAGTCTTTCTTCGTATACCGTAATGATATTTCAGGGTAACTGCCACGATTTTAGAGTCTCTTTGTGAGTTTTAGTGCACACGATGTAATACAATACTAATTCGTGAAAGCAATGAATGCAAAAAGAAAAAGACATTGATTCTGATTTCAATTTCATTAGAATAACCTCTCTAGAAAACAAATTTCCTTACATAAAATGGATTACATATATGGCTTTGCCCTAATGCTTAAAGTTTTGACTTGCTTAAGAAGCCAAGCTAACTCTCGGCTTCGATCTGACTCTAATTCATATTTTAAACTTAGTACATCAGCCTGGACTGCCAAGGTTTGTAAATGATTAGCCACCTCTCGCACTTGAGCCAAAGCTTCACCCATGACGTAATCCCTATCTTGACCTGGTCTTGAGATCGATGAAGTTATTCTTTCCACCGCTCATTATTTGCTTCCAGTAGTTCAACCCAGAGTTCACAATTTTGTAGCGCGATTTCAAGTTCTCATATTCTCCCTTTTTGATCCTCAATATTGCTCAGGCTGGCCCTTAATTCGATTACGGAGTTGTGACTACGATGTTGATATAGTGACTTTTCTAACTCTGCCACCCGAGCTCTTAACTTCTCTTTTTCATTTTGGCTCTTCGACAAGTTCTTTTCTAAAGCGTCCTCCCGTACTCGAGTATCATGGATCTTCTTCTCCCACTAATTAGCTCTAGTCTTTTTTTCTTGGATTTCTTGCCGCCATTGCTCAAACGTTTTACCCAAACCAGTAGTTCTTATTGACATACGCAACTTCTTGTAGTCTATTTTCAAACTGTCCAAATACTCTTCGGCCTTATGCTTTCCCTTCCTCAGTTTCTCAACTTCTAGTTTCTGGACATCGACATCTAGCCCTAACTGCATCTTCTCCTCATCCAATTGCTCGATCCTTTTTCCTAATTCTGAACTTTTCTTCTCAAAATCCTGTTTGATAATCTTTAGTTCAGACGGGACCACCTGCAAGTGTTCTTCTATTGATCGGATATTTTCTTGATTTGACGTAGGGATGTTGTCGTTGATTCTCTGATCCCACCACCGGTCATACTCTGGGGTAGTCATTAGATTAACAGCAAACCTTTTCATTCTACGAGTTTGGTTCCAGGCATTCGATATCTCACGAACTTTTTTTTTGTAGTTATCTCCCTTGTATACGAACTCGCACTAAGCTAACCCTTGTGTTACTGGTGTGAACTGTCTTGACCTGTATTGCCTTAACACGAGTAGGGGAGCATATCCGATAGCTTTCTATATCACAAGTAGGGAAACCCAATCAAAATCTCCACATCGATACAAGATTTCGTCGGGGACCATCCAAGGGGCTCTCCACTCGATGTCTTCTTCTTGCAGATTTCAGAGAATCATCATCCACTTTTCCTACGTAATATCATCCCGTCTCGGCATAGCTACTATCTCTTTCAGGGGAGAATAACTTTCTGAGAAGATTCGATATGAGACCTTTTCCACTTTCCAAAAATGGTTGTGGAACCATGCCAACAAAAGTTGGGCACACCCTATAAATCTGCCCTCACCCGCTCTCCGACACGCGTTCAAGGATCTAAAAGTTTCGGCCAGAATCGCAGGAACCAGTGTGACCCTTTTGTCAAGTTGATCAAAAAGATCCGAGACTACCTCATCTACATTCCCTAATGCCCTAGGGAAGACGACCAAACCATAGATACTCAAAGTGAAAACATCAACCATTTTCTTTATATCTGGATGTGCTAGAATCAGATCCCTCAAGTTTTTCCAATGAATACACTTACTATCTCCTTTTTGCTTGATCCAGGTTGCAACCTACTGCTCACTCATCCTTGTGATGCTCATCAATTTCTTCAAAAAGGTCGGGACATTAGCGGCTCTTGAATATGCTTTGTCGGCTTGAATCTTTGAGCAACGAAGTAAGGCCATATACTCCTCCACAGTAGGTACCAGATCAACTTTCCCAAAAGTGAAGCAACTGTAGGCAAGATTCCTGTAACACCCCTATCTCGTGTCCATCACCGGATTAGGGTTAGGAGCATTACTGGACATATCGAAAAGCATTAATAGAAATTCACACATTTATTCATCATTTTCAAGAATGATGTCCCTTATAACGGTCAATGAGACCTTAAGCATGCATACAAATTGAGTCGGGACTAAACCGAAACACATACAAAATTTCATGAAAAATTGAAACTTTTCTAAAATACAGAGGGTACACGCCTGTGGGAGAGGACTGTGTGTCCTCCACGGCTGCTGGACACCCCCATGTGTCCTGCCCGTGGTCATATACTGACTTCCTCACACAGTCACTAGGCACGCCCGTGTGCTATGGCCCTGTACTCTTAAGCTAGCTACTGACTTATCCACCACGGCCACCAAGCACGCTCGTGTGCCACGACCGTGTGACATTATAGGTCATTTTCAAGGCCAAAATGCCACCCTTTTTAGGTCTCACCTACAAGCAATACATACCAAAACATATTATGCATATATGGCAACCAAAAACATACCAATTTGTCCAATCAATAAATACAATCAATAACAATTCCAACCATAACAAATTCAATATCAAAACTTATCTCATCACAAGTATAACTCATGCATTTGCTTACCCAAAAACTTAACCATATCATGGACCAATTCATCATGCTAAAACAAGCTCCACATAACATAGTCTTTTATGCATATTTCCATTTCATGTCTAGCCAAAACACAAGGTCAATTCACATAGCAAACTTATGACCAAAACTAGCCTATACCAAAATGCTAGCCTATACATGCCATATCTAGCATTATACATTGCCAAAGTGTGCCAAAATGAATTTATTAGTGTGATGACGATCGGTCCCGAGCCCTCAGTAGCTTTGACGACCTATAAAACAGAGAAAACGCACACAGAGTAAGCTTTCCAAAAGCTCTGTAAGTCATATACAAATAAACTATACATAAAATACATTTATGAGCACATTGGTACTTGGGTTCATTCAAATATCATAACCATCTATCACATAATGCATGATTTCATGTACATGGCCATACTTGCCACTTTCATTACTCAAAAATCTTACCAATAATAGACTATTTCATGCCCATGTCCACATATCATTTCATTATTCCATCATATATACTCATCAGGAAAAGATCATATAAATACTTACCTCATATACACACTTGGTGTATGAATCAACGTACCTAAAATGGATTCTCTATTTACATAGCCATTCGGATTACAGAATTGCCCGTTGAAGTGTAAGGAATTTAGTAGGATACTCAGAAAGCTCGGAATGGTCGTACAATGCCAACGTCCCAGATGAGGTCTTACATGCACTCAGATATCGATGCCACTGTCCCAGACAGCGTCTTATACGAATCGATACGATGCCGATGTCCCAGACATGGTCTTACACGTAAAGCTTATATCGATGCCAACGTCTGGTCTTACTCGTAAAACTTATATCGATGCCAACGTCCCCGACGTGGTCTTACATGATAAAACAGAACAGATACCTATGTCATGACATAACTAATCCTATCTATTCCTAGGTTCGTACGGGACTTCTCGGACATTGTCACTATATTGACCTTATCTCATAATTCATATGTACAACCTCTCATAGGCAATCATTATCAACATTAGTCATATGAACAAATACATTTGCATACATATACGTTTATTTGCATAGTGACTTACCTCGGATTCGGTATATCGGAATGAAAACGGCTACTCGGTTACTTTTGCTTTCCCGCGATCTAAGTCCGTTTTCCTTGGTTCTTGATCTAAACATATTCAAAATTAACTCTTTTATTCACTAATTCATACAATTCAATCCATGGACACACATTTAGGGCTATTTGCAAATTAACCCTAATTTTTGCACGCTTTATCAATTTAGTCCATTTTTCTCAAAATATCAAATTCACAAAATCATCACTCAACTATGCTTAGCTGAATATTCACACATATCATACAAGCCCATATTTTTCATCAAATTAGCAATTTAGTCCCTCAATTTGCTATTTTCACAATTTAGCCCTTTTTAGCTAAATTCATCAAAACTTCAAGAACAAAACATATTTATCTAACTCAAATCTTTCATTTAACACCTTAAATCACCACAAAGCTCAATATATCAACAATGGCATAACTCACAGACATCATCAATTCACAAAATTGAGACATGGGCTTGATAGTAGAAGAAACAATGATTACAAAAACGTAGAAATTATCAAAAACCGACTCGAAACATACCTTAATTCAAGCTTAGAATGGCCAAACCCTTGCTTGGTTTTTTTCTTTCTTTTTCTTTTATGGTTTCGGCAAGAAGATGGTAAAATGAAACCATCCACTCATGTTTCTTTTATTATAAAATAAATATAACTTATAAATAAAACAATATATTTATAACATATATTATAAACTTATAATCATATAAAATATGCATATACTACATTTATTACCGTCCACTATCATAGAATTAGCTTAATTGCCACATAAGTCCTCACATTTATAAAGCCACAACACATTGGTGCTTTAACAAATAGCAAGCAACTTTCATATTTAATGCAAATCAATCCTTTGCTCAAATTAAATACACAAACAGACAAATTCACTTACGGAAATTTACCACATGCTTAGTCACATATTAACGGCACAGAAAATAATAGTAAAATATTATTCGGGCTTGGATTCGTGGTCCTGAAACCACTGTTCCGACTAGGTATAAACCGGACTGTTACAATTCCAGAACTGGGCGAGGGGTCGAAATAAGTGCTTGTCCACCTTCCCATCGAGCAGATAGGGAAAATCTCCATAGTTATAGTAAAACAGCTGCTTGATCTCATCATTTCACTGGTCCCATATCTCTTTGAATTCTTGAACATCATTCTGAGTCACGCTGATGCGAGTGAAATCCCACAACTCTGATACGTATCTCTCGGTCAGATTGTCACCCTTTTCTTACTGTGCTATCTCAGCCCAAATTTAGACAGCAGTATTATCCTCCACTTTATCAAGAAACACCTTTTCCACGATAAGTTATCTATTTATGAACCGAATGTGAATCAGCGCATTTTTTGTGATGAAAATGCCATGTAATTACAATCAAAGCAAAAATAAAGCAAGTCAGTACTTAATACACCATTTAAAGTAAGCAAAGAACAATAAGTAAAGCACCTACTCGGGTGACCACTAGGGTTTGGCGCGGCTCTATTTAATGTGGGCTCTTAAGGCTCGCTATGTGGGGTTTGGTTCTAGAGTAAAGGTACCTGAAGCAGCAGATTCCTCGATCCTCACCCATCATAGGCTCATGCGGACTGAGTTCAGTTCAGGGGAATACATTTCCCTATGGCTATACGGAGATGAAAATTTTACGAAGACATAGGTATGGATGTATCCCGAAAGCGATCCACTATCCTATATGGAGGTGAAGACCTCACGAAGAAATAGCTTCTCGCTCCCACTTAAGAGGGGTAAAATCGAGCGAGTATGCAATATGATGCGCAAAAGTATACTAAGAGACTCGAACCAAAAGCAAACATATCAAATGACGCAAACCACGAAAATGAAATAAAATAAAAAATCATAATTTTAAATCGGATTTCTAATTTTCGAAAAAAGGACAGAAAATAATCAATTTATGGCTTGACTCTCGTGTTAATCCCCAGCGAAGTCGTCAAGCTGTCGAAACCATTTTTTTTGTGAAAAAGGAGTCGACTTAGATTTTGAAAACGAAAAAAAAATAGAGTCACCACCAATCTTTTTTTTATGAGGTGTGATCGGGTCACTTTATAATTTGACCATTTTAATAATAGATTTGATTTATTAAAAAAAAAAGGGGTTCGGGAGTCGGTTACGCACGAGGAAGGATTAGCACCCTCGTAACGCCCAAAATTAGTACCTAGTTCATTAATTAGTGTCTTAGTATCGAAAATCAAAAATTTAAAGAGATTTTAAAAAATACGATCCCTTGTTAAAATATTGCTTAATTGAAAACCTTTTTTACAGAAAATGGCATTTTTCACATTAATCGAGAAAAAAGATTATGTCCCGTAAGTTAGGACACAATGTCTTAAATTCCCGAAACGAGAATAAACACCAAAAAATTATTTTGAAAGATATTCGGTTATCTCGATTTTAGAAAGAAATCGTATTCCGTAAGTTAGAACACGATTTTTCCTAATTCCCGAGAATGTTTAAAATTCACATTTGAAAAAGGTTCGTTTATTCAGATTTATCGAAAAAATCGAAACCCCGTAAATTAGGGAACGACTTTTCGAATATCAAAATACGAAATACCGCTTATTAAAAAAATGTATCGGATAAAGATTAATGCAATGAAAAAAAAAGAAATTTACAACTGTTTTTTTGTCTGTTTTTGTTGTTGTCCTTCTTGCAGGTACGGTGAAGGCCAGCTGTGGTGGTTGACGTGGAGGTACGGCGCAAGGAGGGAGCGGCGGCGGCAGCTTAGGGTTTCTAGGGTTTTTTTTTTATTTTTTTGATTTTGGGCTGTATTTGTTGGGCTTCGGGTTTGGGTTAGTTTTTATTGGGTTTCTAATGGGTCTATTTGGTTTGGTTTTGATTTTGTAAAAAAAATGGGCTTTTAATTTTTTTGGCCCGGGCAAAATTTGGGTTGTACACTTCTCATCTTTGAATTTTTGTATGTGTGTATATGTTCCAATTGCTTTACCACAATGCATAAAGATGAGTGAATCTGTAACACCCCTAACCCGTATCCGTCGCCGAACTAGGGTTACGAGGCATTACCGAATAAAACACAACTCAAAACAGGCATATACAATTTTTTTTAAGTAACACATATATTCCCTAATAAAATTAACCATTACATAACATATCAATTTAACATAATTAACATTCAAATCGTATTTAGTGTTTGCATATTAATTCATCTATACATAGTAAAACAGCACATTTTAACAATACAATCAAGACATATTAATCCCTGTAAATTCAAACATATATATATATAGCATTTTATACAACCATGCAAATAGACATCTATTATCTCAATTTTCATTTGATAATCCATCACCAATTTAACATATACCTAGTCAATTTGAATCATTTCAAATCTATACTCATAACCTATAATAATTCATACATGCATAATTCACCTGTATAAGTAACATTTTGTACATACAAATGAATGAATTAATTATGTAAGGTTGAATACCTTTACAAATATCCACATGATTTCCATTTATAAATTTATTCATATTGAGCCGAATGCACATATATAATTACATAAATTTTCTTATCCAAATTTCTACTATTTCATATAAGCAAAGTTTCATCTAACATTTACCAAAACCTAATTCATAAATTAATCATAAGGCTACGTACATTTGCATAACAAATAGTCATCCTTATCAATTCCACAATATGACAGAATATAAATATACATATACACATATGCAAAGACACATTTGATCATAATTCATTTAATAAGTAATTCAAACTTCACACAATACGTAACAAATATACCTTTATGCATTACCTAATCGAATACAACATGGCCCTAACATCATCACCTACTATACTAATTCATTCCATCATGCAAAGTATACTAATATATATATATATATATATATATCAACCACATTTCTAAATTCAATAAAACTACTTATAAACATCATTTATACTTACCTACCATGGACATACTCTATCATCAATATGCATAAGTATAATCTCATTCTCAATAACCATCACAAACCATCAGCAAAGATAGCAAATCAATCAAAAGAGGATAAGCCAATTTCGCATGGCTATTAATTGTATATAAAAGTACTCGATTTATATCCACCCTTTTATTATGCTATACATGCCATATATTCGTAATTAACAGAGCCAAAATACCAAAGTAGACTGCCGATAGTGTGATAAGTCTTGCTGACGATCCCCGAGCTCGTAACGTATATCCAAAATCTATAAAACAGAGGTAGATGGAAAAACACAAAGTAAGCTATTTAAGCTCAGTAAGTTCATAAGCAAGTTAATAACAATCAACTTAACAAGATCAATTATACAAAATTATAACAAATACTTTAAATAATCCACATACATAAATACTTACTAAAGTTCTATATCAAATCACATCTTACCAAATTTAGCCAAATACATCAAATTAGAAACGTATATATATTTCACATGCTCATACATTAGATTTTGTCCCAACGAACTACACATCTAACTTACCTTGCTTTTTATAGCACAATTTATATACATACCTGAATTCTTTTAACACGAATTACATATTGGCCTTCACTTACACATGCCCGTTGAACCATTCAGAAGATACGTGGATAGTCGGAAGCTCGTACAATGCCAACGTCCCAGACGTGGTCTTACATGTAATCACATATCGATGCCACTGTTCCAGACAGGGTCTTACACGTAAACACAATTCGATGCCAACGTCCCAGACGTGGTCTTACACGATAACACATATCAGATATCCTATGTCATGACATATGTATCCTAACTATTCCTAAGGTTCATACTGGGCTTACGAACGTCGAAACTCGATTGAATCAAGCTTGGAAGTTAGCCAAATCACATTGTTTACATTCGGCCATGGTATATATATATTCAAATAATTCAATTTGTTACATAACAAATATATATTCATAGTTATATCAACTTTTAAATGCTTACGAACTTACCTCGGACGTCAATGACTACGAAATCGGCTATTCGACCACTTGTCTTTCCCCGATCCAAATTCGATTTCTTTAATTCTTGATCTAAACATGTTCAAATTAAGCTCATTCAAACATACTTTCATTCAATTTAGTCCAAAAACACATAAATGGGTAAATTACCATTTTACCCTAACATTTACAATTTTTACAATTTAGTCCCTATTGCACAAAACACAAAATACACCAAATTTCTCCATACCCAAGCTAGTTCAAATATTACCCATGTATATACAAGCCAATATAATTCATTAATTTTTCATTTTAACCCCTCTAAAATTTATTTTTGCAATTTAATCCTAATTACTCAATTTCATCAAAAATTCAAAGACAAAACTTGTTAATCTAACACATATAATTCATATTTTATCACCAAAAATCAAAAACCACAAGATACCATCAATGGTGAAACACAAAATCATCATCACAATCAAAAATTAAAACATGGGTTTTGTTCATTTCTAAGCAATGATCTCAAAAACGTAAAAATTATCAAAAACCGAACAAAAACGAACCTTTAATCAAGCTTCAAAGTGCCGAACTTTAGCCTTTGTTCTTTGTTCTTTTCTTTTTTTTAAGTTTCGGTGAAAGAAAGATTGAAAACATAGTTTATTTTATGTTAACATTATCATATATATTTTTTAATAATTAAATAAATTTTATAACCTTAATTTATAAATTATAAAATCACATATATCATGCCACCACCGCCCAATTCATTTAATATTGGGCTATTTATTTCTTAAAGGCTTCTATTTTAAAAACCAAGTGCAAATTAGCCCCTTTTAGAAATAACCACCTAATTTTCACTTTACGCGATTAAGTCCTTTTATTTAATCGGACACCTAAACGACAAAATTAAGTCACGAAAATTTAACACAAACAAATTCACACACAATAAATACGGAAAATAATTTTAAAATATTTTTTGGACTGGTATTTGTGGTCCCGAAACCACTTTTCCGATTAGGGTCAAAATCGGGCTGTTACAGAATCCTCAAACAAAGTTGAGAATATGTTTTAATTACAAGTCTCCTTGTATTATTAGATGTTTTGAATGTATTGCAGATTAAATTATGACATGATTTGTAATTACTATTTTAGTTTGATAGTTTTTTCGACATTAGGGGGAGAGAAATAATGACTTGTAATGAGATAGGGATAAAGTAATTTGAACCAGAAGTTCAACAAGGATAACTGATCGTTGAAATCAGAGCCTTAAAATTATAATGAGAATGATCGAACCTGGAAACTAATTCTGACAATGATTTTAAGGCAAACACACCTATCGAACAGTAGTATAGTTTAGGTAAGACCGGAATATCGAATCCCAAAGGAACCAAAAGTACTAATACTAACTCTCTTTCTATTATTTAGCCCAAGAATTAAGTGAATGGTTATCTAATCTAAATTTAACTATCAACTAAACTAATGACTCAAAGACAAAAAGAGAATGAATTGAGGAAAATAAACTTGAAAGAAAAACCAATTGATTAAGACGATACCCTTAGGAAGAATCCGTCTAGACTTCACTTGTCATCTAATACTGAACCAGACGATGTATTCACTTGACTTGATCCATAAGATTCCCTAAGTTATATTAAACCCTCTCTCGAAGCGAATAACATCTAACCCTAGGTTGATTAATTGAAATCTTTTTCTAATTAAAACCCCTAGAATCGCATTAACTCGATCTATGGACTCCCATATTAGGTTTCACCCTAATCCGGCAAAATCTCGTCACCCTATCTCTAGGCGTGCGATCAACTCCGCTTAATTATGCTAGATCTACTCTTAAGTAGGGACTTTTGCTCCTCCACTTAAGCACATCATACTTGAATTAATATCTCGGAAATAGCAACACAAGAATTAAGCACACATAATTAAGAACAAGTCAAATATTTATCATGTACTTCAGAAAACAATAACAAGATCTGTCTTAGGTTTCATCCCCTTCATGTATTTGAAGGGTTTAGTTCATACCAAATAAAGAAAACATCTCAGAAGAAAAGGTAAAACAAAACATAAGAAATCCCTAAAACTCCCTGAAGGAATTGAAGGAGAGATCCGCCGTCTTGAGTAGAATTCTGGCTTCTTGAGATGGATCAACTGGCTATCTTCGAGTGATTTCCACAAATCTGGTCTTTCTGGCTCGGATCCTTGGCTAGCTAACCACCTCCTTTCAGGTACCACTTAGGGGGTTTATATAGGCTTTTGGAATGTGTTTCTTCACCCCCTAAGTATCCAAATCTGAATGAAATTTCCCTTTGCCACGACAGGGACACGGCCATGTCACATGCCCGCGTGACTAGTGGTCAGGCCGTGTTCAGACTTTTTTAATGTGGCACGACCGTGTAAGTCGAGATCAGGCCGTGTTCTAGTAGATTGGCGTGGCACGACCGTGTGGGCTTAAGTCCAGGCCGTGTCGATTTCCTCTTTGGCCCAATTTGGTCCGTTTTATGCCCGTTTCTTGTTCTTTTTATCCTCAGGTGCTTTCCTGAGTATAAAACATGAAAACAAAGGATTAAGAGCACCTTTTTACATAAATCGAGGCTTAATTCCTCCAAAAGCATACTAAATATGGGCTTAAAATATGTTACTTTTACGGTTTATCAAATACCCCCACACTTAAGCTTTTGCTTGTCATCAAGCAAAATTCTCAACTTACAATTAAAACAAATTTTCTATGATTCATAATTCCTACCGACAATGTCTCATCATAATTCATAGATAATTTATTCATGGATAATCTAACTCGAAGAGTCCTAAAGATTCAAACAACATAAGTCATACATTTGTATTACGAAAACTTAGGTGTTTCCCCTTATCTAAATAATTACCTTTAATTCAAAATCGACAAGGACTGACATCCTCACGAAAGATTCACTCAAATCACTCGAAGTGTTTAAGGTTCAATATTAAGCACTCAAAAGTCGAACCTGAAAAGTTAATCCATAAGCTTACCTGAAAATCAAATCTCCACCACTGTAAAATAAGATGATAAATAGATCAAAAGGTCTTTAACAGGGTTGTAACGGGGCTTACGGTTAAAGGTGTGGATAAAGGCTAAATTAGAAGGTTAGAATTGAGATTGAATTGATAAGTTACCTAACTAGAAAAATGAACTAATCCTAAATAGTTATATCAATTGGAAACTAATAATACTACTATTGATAATACTCTAATATGAGCCTCTTCTTCAATAATTGGAATTTAATGCATAAGTTCACTTAATCACACAACTAATAATGAATATAATTCAATTTTTTTAGAACAAGTCAAATATATGATGGATAGATTGAAATAAATAAAATAGTCAGGCAACTGATCAAATCAAATCTCGACATAAGGGTAGTCAAAAAGGAATGGTGATAATCAAACACAAAGGGTTTTGGGTTAATATTAGTAGGTAAGTCAATTAAAAGGGTTGTTAGGATCAAAGGGGTTCACTAATGGTTAATTATGAAGGTAGGTTGTTTAGTGGAGTGAGTGGGTTAAAACCTAGGTGTCTTTATCATCCTGGTATATCAAATCATAGGTGTGGTCTCAACATGTATAATCGAGGCAAGTTCTAGAATAACAGTTCAAAGTTTGACACACTCATAATCAATAAAGTGGGCATGAAAAAGAATATATGCTTTAATAGGCTCAAAATCTCACAAAAATTATGGGTGTTTTGACATCAACCTTGTAAATTTCAAACTTCAAGATAACATTCAGATTCAGGTAGACAACCTAGCAGAAATTTTAATTCTGAAAAATAGACTTATCATGCTTGATTCTCTAGTATCTTAAAATTTCAATCATCAATGCACAATTAACTATGACTTACTCAGAAACATGTCAATAAAAATCATAAATTATCAGAAATTTCATCCTAATTAGTAATATGAGGAAATTACTTAAAAACAAGACTAAATTCAGGGATTTGAGAATAATGAAGAAAGTTAGGCACTTTCTTGAAATAACTATTCACCCCCTACACTTAAGATATACATTGCCCTCAATGTACAAAGATAGATATTCAATTTAAGAGAGAGAGAGAGAGGTGAAACTTCCTAAATTTGGATGGTTTCCTGGAGTTGGGAGTCGGTAGGGGTGGTGGCTGCTACCGAGCTCTGCGCTAGATGAAGAAATTGGGGAGCTCGTAGAGAGCTAGCCAGGAGTTATTAAGACATATTTAAAATAAAGTAAATATATAATTAAAGACAAGAAAACTAAAGAAAAGGAAAATAGAAAGTAAAATAAAGTTAAAAGAAAAGGTGGTTGGACCGAGGAGTCCTTATTGCTGGATGGTTCGCGAGGTGGGGGTGACCTCTAAGGCTGCGGAGGTGCTGGCGGTGGCGGAAGTGGCGTGGTTATGGTCGTGGTCGTGGTGATTCCCTAGCAGCCTTTTGAACCTGACACTAAGAAACTAAAATATATTAAACTAAATTAAGCATAAGATTGTCAAAGAGAAGGAAATTGAAGCAAAAGAGAAAGGTAAAAAGAAAAGATAAATGGTCTCAAAGACCCTTGGCTTGGTGTTTGGATGAAGTGGTCGGCATGAATTTATGTATAGGGGTCACCCTCGGTGAGACTATGCTTGGCTTCTTCCGCTTCTTCGGCATGGCTTTGGTGTAGCTCAAGAGTCGAGAGAATTGATATGGAGAGGAGAGAAATCTGAGAAAAGGAAGGAAGAAAGAAGATGGGGAATGTGTGAAGAATGGGAGGGGGTGGTTTAAATAGAGTTTTGGAGTCTGATGTTCCTCCACGCTCATGAACCATGGGCGTGTCGCTTCACACGGTTGCCTCGCACGGCCGTGTGTCTAGGCTTGTTGATTCACCCACACCCTTTTATGAATTGCCACGCCCATTTCTGAGAAGTCAATGTCGACCACGGCCACGTCGCACAGCTGTGGGCTTTTTTCGGTGCCCATGTTAGGGTGGTTGGATCCGTGAACTTTAAAAATTAGTTGAGTCTGATTTGTACCGCCTCTGCCATGTTGGTACAAAGATTCTTGAGGTACACACGGCCACGGCCACGGCCATGTGCAAGGCCGTGTGGCCTGGAAATCTGCACCCTTGGTTAGTTTAGAATTAGCTATAAAGAAAAGAAGAAAAAAGAATGAATTGAAAACAAAATGTGAAAATAAATTGTGTTAGTACTCGGGTTGCCTCTCGAGAAGCGCTCGTTTATAGTCTTAAGCAAGACTTTCCTCGTATTGAAAAATCAAGGAGGTTTAAAGGTTTGAATATCTTCCCTCATGCTAACAGTTCTATTTTCTTGATGAAGTTTGAGTCGAGAAGCGTGTACTTTAAAAGTGCTGAATATGGGATTGCTTACCTCGACTGTTCCGTATGGGAAGATATTATGTACATCAAGAGGGATTTCTTCGTTTGCTTTCAGGTCTGACATGGTGATTCGAGGATCTAATTTATCTAACAGTACTTGGTCTCCTATTTTGAAGTGGTTTGATGTTCCTCTGATCTCTTCTGGGGGCTCCTTTGGCTTTACTTTGCACGGTTCTTGTTCTTCTTTGAAGGATGTCGTCCACCTTTCTAGTTTGTTGACCCTAAGGCTTCGTTCCTTGTGTAATTCATCTTTGATGGCATGGGGTCCATGATTTGGCTCATGTTTGTAATCTTGTGACGTTTCCTGTGATGAAGCTGGAACAATCTGGTTATCAACTGAATTTACTTTCTCACCTTCATCAATTGTTGTCCTGGTCGAGTCAAGAGCTTGTAGGCTGATCGATCCGTCACCTACTTGAAGTATTAATTCTCCTGGGCTAACATCAATTTTAGTCCTAGCAGTTGTTAAAAAGGGTCTTCCTAAAATTAAAGGAATCGAATTATCCTCATCCATGTCTAAAACAACAAAATCTACTGGGAAAACGAATTTATCAATTTTTACAAGAACATCTTCGATAATACCTCTAGGAATTCTAATAGTTTTATCAGCTAATTGAATGCTCATCCTAGTTTGCTTGGGTTTCCCTAGACCTAGTTGTTTAAACATTTTATAAGGCATGGCATTTATACTTGCCCCTAAATCAGCTAATGAATTATCAACAGTTAATCTACCTATTAAACATGGAATTGTCAAACTCCCTGGATTTTTTAGCTTCCGTGGTAGTCTATTCTGTAACATTGCTGAGCATATTGCGTTTAATTTCACATGTGGCTCTTCGTCTAATTTACGCTTGTTCTTCAGGAGCTGTTTTAAAAATTTCCTCGAATCCAGCATCTGAAAAAGAGCTTCAAGAAGGAGTAAGTTAATATGTAATTTCTTTAAAAGTTTAAGAAACTTACCGAACTGTTCCTCTGTATCGTCTTTCTTCATCGCTTCGGGATAAGGTATGCGGGGTTTGTACTCTTTGATTACCGGTTTCGGCTTGTTATTGACCTCAACCATATCTTCTTCTACCACCTTTTTTTGTTTTGAATTAGGCTCGTCTAACCCTTCACTATCTTGAGCTGTTATGGCTTGAACTTGCTCCCTTGGGTTAGTCCCAGTGTTGCTCGGTAGTCTTCCCTGTGGTCTCTCAGAAATCTGCTTAGCAAGTTGCCCGAATTGATCCTTGAACTCTTGTGACAATGCCTTAAGTTTTGTTTCTATCTTCTGGAAACGTGTGTCTGAGGCTGTTATGAAGTTTGATAGCGCCTTTTCAAGGTTCGGCTTCTTTTCCTGTGGGTAGGGCTGTTGTTGGAAGTTTTGGGATGGTTGTAATCTTTGATTTCTTTGACCGCCCCATGAGAAATTGGGGTGGTTCTTCCAACCTGGATTATAAGTATTACTATAAGGGTGGGTACTCATATAGTTCATTTGTTCGCTCTCCATGCCCTGTCCGTAGGGTGGGTACTCAGGATTCACCACTCCTTCACTTGCGTCGCATTGTATAACTGGATGTGCCTGTGAAGAACCATAGAAACTATCAAATTTTTTATGCAACAATTCCACCTGATTTGATAGCATGGTCACTGCGTCAATGTTGTAAACTCCGGCTGCTTTAGCTGGCCTTGTCCTTGTAACTTGCCACTGATAGTTATTCAGTGACATCTCCTCTATAAACTCGTAGGCTACTTCAGGAGTTTTGTTGTTCAGGGTTCCACCGTTAGTTGAATCGATTAGCTGCCTTGTTGAAGGGTTCACACCATTGTAAAAAGTTTGGACCTGTAGCCACAATGGTAATTCGTGGTGTGGGCACCTCCTTAACAAATCTTTGTATCTCTCCCATGCGTCGTATAATGTCTCTGAATCTATCTGCACAAAAGAAGAGATATCATTCCTTAACTTGGCCGTTTTAGCCGGTGAAAAATATTTTAATAAAAAATTTTCGATCATTTGATCCTATGTAGTGATTGAGCCTCGTGGAAAAGAATGCAACCACTGTTTGGCTTTATTTCTCAGGGAAAAGGGAAATAACCGAAGACAGATGGCATCATCAGAAACGCCATTTATTTTGAAGGTGTCGCAAAATTTTAGGAAATTTACTAAGTGTGTGTTAGGATCCTCATCCTGCAAACCATCAAACTGAAGAAACTATTGTATCATCTGTATAGTGTTAAGTTTCAGTTCAAAATTATTTGCAGCAATAGCAGGCCTAATAATACTAGATTCAGTTCCTGTTAAACTAGGTTTAGCATAATCATACATAATACGTGGAGCATGATGTTAGGTCATCTCTGGGAGTGGCAGATTATTTTCAGCCATCTCTTCTATGGTATTTATTTCCGCTTCTTGCTCTTCGTCTATATAGTTTAGGCTTCGCCTTATCTCTCTACGATTACGAACGGTACCTTCAATATCACTGTCATAAAGTAGAGGTCCTGTCAGGTTCCTTCTAGTCATATACTAGAGGTACATGAAAGGGACAAACGAAAGAAGAAAGAAAATTTAGAAAAATAAAATAAAATTGCAAAAATAAAAATAAATAGTAAATATGGCTAAAGTAATAAAAATTAAGCTTTCTTAATATTTCAGTTCCCCGGCAACGGCGCTAAAAACTTGATCGTCGAAATCAGAGCTTTAAAATTATAATGAGAATGATCGAACCTGGAAACTAATTCTGACAATGATTTTAAGGCAAGCGCACCTATCGAACAGTAGTATAGTTTAGGTAAGACCGGAATATCGAATCCCAAAGAAACCAAAAGTACTAATACTAACTCTCTTTCTATTATTTTGCTTAAGAATTAAGTGAATGGTTATCTAATCTAAATCTAACTATCAACTAAACTAACGACGCAAAGACAAAAAGAGAATGAATTGAGGAAAAATAACTTGGAAGAAAAACCAATTGATTAAGACGATACCCTTAGGAAGAATCCGCCTAAACTTCACTTGTCATCTAATACTGAACCAGACGATGTATTCACTTGACTTGATTCGTAAGATTCCCTAAGTTATATTAAACCCTCTCTCAAAGCGAATAACGTCTAACCCTAGGTTGGTTAATTGAAATCTCTTTCTAATTAAAACCCCTAGAATCGCATTAACTCGATCTATGGACTCCCATATTAGGTTTCACCCTAATCCGGCAAAATCTCGTCACCCTATCTCTAGGCGTGCGATCAACTCCGCTTAATTATGCTAGATCTACTCTTAAGCAGGGACTTTTGCTCCTCCACTTAAGCACATCATACTTGAATTAATATCCCGGAAATATCAACACAAGAATTAAGCACACATAATTAAGAACAAGTCAAATATTTATCATATAGTTCAGAAAACAATAAAAAGATCTGTCTTAGGTTTCATCCCCTTCAAGTGTCTGAAGGGTTTATATTCAAATAAAGAAAACATCTCAGAAGAAAAGATAAAACAAAACATAAGAAATACCTAAAACTCCCTAAAGGAATTGAAGGAGAGATTCGCCGTCTTGAGTAGAATTCCGGCTTCTTGAGAGGATCAACTGGCTATCTTCGAGTGATTTCCACAAATCTGGTCTTTCTGGCTCGGCTCCTTGGCCTAGCTAACCGCCTCCTTTTAGGTAACACTTAGGGGGTTTATATAGGCTTTTGGAATGTGTTTCTTCACCCCTAAGTATCCAAATCCGAATAAAATTGCTCTTTGCCACGGCAGGGACACGACCATATCACACGCCCGTGTGAGTAGTGGTCAAGCCGTGTTCGGACTTCTTTAATGAGGCATGGCCGTGTAAGTTGAGATCAGGTCGTGTTCTAGTAGATTGGCGTGGCACGGCCGTATGGGCTTAAGTCCAGGCTGTGTCGATTTCCTCTTTGGCCCAATTTGGTCCGTTTTATTCCCATTTCTCGTTCTTTTTATCCTCGGGTGCTTTCCTGAGTATAAAACATGAAAACAAAGGATTAAGAGCACCTTTTTACATAAATCGAGGCTTAATTCCTCCAAAAGCATACTAAATGTGGGCTTAAAATATGTTACATTTACGGTTTATCAATAACTCATTACAAGTTTCAAATATGAAAATTCTCATAAAAGAAAATAATAAATCTAGATGGTCATATAGTGAAGGCGGGTGCTCTAGAAGAGACCCAAGACATAACTAATAAGTAAAACTCCAGAAGAGATTCAGGTACCTGAAACTAAAGATTAGAATATTGAAAATAAAATATCTCAATAAGTTATGTCAATGCAAGAAAATGTCGAACGGATAATAAAAGTGGTCAACGATGGTTTTGTATGCAATATTATTGTTAAATTATGAAATAAAAAGAGAATCTTGAACAAATCTATTGAGAAGTGTAGATATGGAATAGATTGGTCAAAATAGAAAGACGCTACTCAAATTTGTGGAGTTTTTGGAGTAGTAGTCCAAATATTTAAAGGTATAAAGCCAGTGATGGTGCAAATGAAGTAGCTTTGCAAAAACGAAATAAAAATATGATGTTTTTGCTAAGTCCTGGCATTGATTATGAAAAGATATAATATTCTTTTACGATGGATGCAATAACCTTTAGATATATTATTAAACTGACAGTCCATAAAAGATTTAACTTGTGTCTAATGGTTGTTGTTACAACCTTTTATGAATCACTATATAGTGTAAAGTTTATATTAAAATCCTTGAAGGATTTAGAATGCCAGAAGCATATTGAAATTCTCAGGAAATTGTTCATTTATATGAATTGAAATAATTTGAACATATGTGGTAAATTTGACATAAAATGATCCAAAATACTGAATCAGTGGCACCGTGTTTTCTTAATTCTTTTATTGGAGCTCGTCTCAGAATAGGTACCGATGTCGTAGCA
This sequence comes from Gossypium australe, assembly GCA_005393395.2. Taxonomy (NCBI): domain Eukaryota; kingdom Viridiplantae; phylum Streptophyta; class Magnoliopsida; order Malvales; family Malvaceae; genus Gossypium; species Gossypium australe. Next base: position 74,312,613 of record CM016616.1, read on the forward strand.
GGATTAGTTCCCGCTACTCTTTGTAAGGCATCGGCAATTGCTCTTAATAAATCAGAATCATTCCTATCTCTGACATTTCCCCTATCTACTCTAGGGGGTTGATTTCTCATCGGGTTTATACTAGGTGTTACTGATTCAGTTTCATCTAATCCGTATGATTCTTCATCTCCGGTATACATCTCTTGATCAGTATCATCTATTCGTTCATCTGACATCTTTAATCTATAAAACAAAAATAAACAAATAGGTCAGCATCCAAATCCCGACTCAGTTTCGACTCAACAGTGGCATGTACCTCTAGACTCATTTTTAAGCTTGATTTAGCCCGAGAATCGGTTAAACCTGAATAGCTCTGATACCAACAATTGTAACACCCTCTAACCCTAAACCATTGCCGGAACAGGGTTACAGAGCATTACCAGACATTACGGACAACTTACGAATATTATAAATGTTAATAAAATTGTATAATATTCGTAAGTTGTCTGTAATGTCTGGTAATGCTCTATAACCCTATTCCGGCGATGGTTTAGGGTTAGAGGGTGTTACAGTTGTATATATTACTAATGCATAAAAATTTTGATTTTTAGGCATTTGCCGCCTCATTCTTTGTTAATGGCTTAATTTCTATTTTAGTCCCTTTTATTTTCTTTCAATCTATAATTAGACTTTTACCTTTTTTTCACTTTATTCCTTTTTGCTAATTACTCTTAATTAAGCTATATTCACTTATAAAAACCTAATTAGACACACCACTAGACTCATTTTCTAATAATTATTTATGAACTCGGTTTACTAAGATGGAGGCCCGATAATGCACTTTTCCGATGCCCGTGAATTTTGGGTCATTACATTAATGGTTATTTAACCATTACCAATTTATGAGTTAGTGGAAGCATGATGATTAATCCCACTTAACCTTTATATCAGAATTATAATATATATAATAGTCTTAATTTAGGAAATTAAGCATGATTAGTTAAGTTAATTAGATTATTAATCTTAGTATAAATAATAAAGAATGGTTTCATTGGTGACGTCTAAGAGGGGAAGAAAAAGAAAGAAAAGTTTTATTTTTTTTTCAATTTGGTCTAAAATCTCTAAGGTAAACATGTTTTTCTTTTGAAATTTTTATGTTTTCATGATCATCTAAGCTTAATTCATCACACTCATGCTTTACATTATTCAATTATCAAGTGTAAATCATGTTACCATTAGAGGGGTTTGGTGAGTTTAAGCTTGATTGTGATGAACTTGTGAATGAGGAACTTAGATCAAGTTAAGACTAAGTTAGAAAGTAGTGAAAATTGTTGGATTTAACTAGAAATTAAGCTAAGCTATATAGTTGATTTATGAGATTAGGGACTAAATTGAATAGATTGAAAATTGTTAATAAATTATCCTATAGATTAGAAGTGCAAGGTCCTTAATGAAATAATATGAAATTTAGATTTTGATTCGATGTTAAATATCGAAAAATATGAGCATTTTGGATGTAAGGACTAAAATGATTAGTTAATTATGTGTTTAATACCATTTCTATAAAATGAAAATTATGTTTAATTATGTGATTGGGTGAAAACTAATACCATTTTTATAATTGAATTATCGTACATAGCTAAAAACGACGTCGAGCCATCTCGAGATAAAGGAAAGGCAAGGGTTGTAGACGAGTAGCTCTCCCTGTAACATCCTAAAAAAAAAAAGAATTGGAGCATGATTAATGGGAGCCATGGCAAAAGCATGAAAATTTCATAAACAAACAAAATTTGAGATAAGCATGGGTTGATTTTTAATTTGTAAAAATCCTTCAAAAGAATGTGCATAGAGGGAGTGGCTATTAAGGTGAAAAGATGACTAATAAAAAGTTACCTTTTGATATAATTAGTGGTAATGTTGACTCACCACTAATTAAATTTCCTCATGAATATGCATATTTCTTGTCATGGTGGGGTAAACATATATTTTGTGATAAGGGGTATGAGGTGGATGGCATGAGAGATGAATTAAATTCTTTAAAATTAGGTATATTGGATGAACATTCAGCCCTTCAATTTTGTTTGTAAATGAAGAAGCAGAAACCTCTTAGCCATATCTCTTCTCCTTTCTTGTGTATTGGACATTTCTTCCTTTGGTTGAATCTGTGCTCTAGTAGTTTGGCTGAATAACACATCCTTGCCAACTAATCTTTAGCCTTAAGTCAAATCGGTGGAAGTCGGATATATCATAGTTAAGGTAAGGAATTTCTTCATGGTTTATTTCGATCTCTCATTGCTCGATTACTTTGCAAATCGGATCGAAGGTTATGACTAATCAATTATTTTAGGGATTTAATCAGTTGCTCTTCTCTATTCGTTGACCTTTGGAAGTAGTGGCAAGTCAAAATCCTCTCCCTAAACAACTACTTTCTCTCATCTTGGTATTTTTTCTAATCGAGTGTTAAGGTGTCATAGGTGTTGACGATCAAGAAGGTTTAGTCCTTACCGTAATCAGGTGTGTAATCCCTTACTTTCTGAATACATGTTTGAAATGGGGTGTGTAATCTCATACCTCTCTAAATGTTTGCATGAAATGTTCTGTGAATCGGTCGAAAGACTGAAAAGCCGCAAACCAGCATCTATTACCACTCGGGCGTACATATGCTCGAAGTGGTAACCGTATTTTGTAACAAAACAGTTTTGGTTTATAGCAGTGACGTGATTTTGAAAAATCACCAAAAATATTTTAAATTGAATTAGAAAGTGAAGGAGATATGGATTGAAAGATAATTGAGTCTATTTTCAAGCAAAGGATTAGTATATTTTGAGATTTTTAGATTTTTGTGAGACTGGTTTAGAGTGATTTCGAGATCCCCTGTTCTGACTTGGAAAAATCACTATAAATTGTAGAAAAATAATTATGAGACATGGTTTATATTATTAGAATCATTAGTGAGTCTATTTGTATTTGGATCAAACGAAACCAGTATTTGAGTTCTGTACAATAAGATATCTGAGATTTTGTGAAGAGAGTGCAGAACTGTCAAATAGTGAAACAAGAGATACTTTGAAGAATAAACTGTACTAATTGGCTAAGCCAAAAATTCTGGAAAAATTACAGTAAGAAGTTATATGAGTCTAGTTTCAGGGAAAATTCACGGATCTAAATTTTGAGTTTCCCAACTCAAGTTATAGTCAGTTTAGTTAGTACGACGCAGATGGATAGTTTTGATTTTTATGCCCCAAATTAGTAATTAAGCCTAGGTTGCGAAAATTTCCATCATACCCTTAGAGGGTAAATTACCGAATTACCTTTAGTGGGTACGATTACCGAATTATAAAAACGCCCTTATGGTCTGAATTACGAAAATGCCCCTAATGGGCTGAATTATGAAATGTCCCTATGGACCGAATTACGAAAATACCCTTAATGGGCCAATTTGATAAATTGCTATATGGGACAATTTGGTAAATTGCTATATGGGCCAACTTGATAATTTGCTTAATGGGCCAATTTGATAAATTGCTATATGGGCCAATTTGATAATTTGCTATATGGGCCAAATGTCTTATTTGATAAATGGGACATATTGATAGGTGATAAATGGGCCAAAACTGCTAGATCGTTAAATGAGCTAAATTGCTATTTTGACTAACGGGCCAATTTAATACTTGTGATATGGGCTTTTTGTTGAACTTTACCTTATGAATACATTGTTATGCATTATATATATATACATGTCTGCATGGGTTGGGATAATTGACGAAGAGAAGAAAGGCCTGTTGCCAAAAAAAAAATCTAGTTCGGTGGCTCTGCCACAAATATTTTAAATGGCTCAATGCCTCTAGTTCGGTGACTCTGTCACAATCTAGTTCGGTGGATCTGCCACAAATATTTTAAATGGCTCAATGTCTCTAGTTCGGTGACTCTGTCACAATCTAGTTCGGTGGCTATGCCACAAATATTTTAAATGGCTTAATGCCTGCAATTGGTGTGTTGGCGGGGTGGGTTGACTTGATCCCCACAGGTGTGATGGCTGGTACGGGTGGTGTGTAGCGGATGGAAATTAGGCTTGGTTGGGAATTGCATATTCCATGCATTCTTATATTTGATTTATATAATGTACATTTGTAAATGGGCTCAAGCCCAAATATATGTTTATATGGTTATGGCCCAGTGGACACGGTAAGTGGGTTACACACTGAGTTCTAAGTAATTCACCCCGTTTTCTTTACCCTTCTCAGGTAATAATAATTAATGGAGGCTTGGGCCGGGGATGACTTCGTGTGGAGACCATACTACGAATGATGAGTTATAAAAACTCTGAACTTCTTTTAAGTATTTTTAATTAAGTACTATTTCAATTACGATGTAATAAGGCCTCTGGTATTATTTTTATGGATTTTTGTGCGTGGATGGATTTTTATATGTTTTAATTACTTAAATGGGGTTGTTAAATTTTTATAAATGTTTTTATTAAACTTGCGTATAAAAAAAAAGATTTTTCTTAAATATCACTTACTCAATAAATTTTGTGAAAACTCTTTTATAAATTTATTTCAACCAATTATTAAAGTTTTAACCAAATATTTCTCTGAAAATGAAATTGTAAACTCTTATGTTTTAAAAAAAAATCATGGTTTTCAAATAAATCTCGATTTTTGATAAACTCCAACTTCAAAATCGTTTTGAAAAAATTGTTTTCATTAAAAGCATTTATGGCTAGACGTAAGTTTGAATTGTGTGGCATGCCAAGTCTAGTCTTAACGCATAGGTCGGGTTTAGGGTGTTACATTTAATGGTATCAGAGCTCAGTTTTCAAATCTCGGCTGTGGTTTGGGTTCAACAACAAATTTTGTTTAAAAACTGTTTAAATTTCTAGATTTTATGTGTTAAAGGTAGTATGGCACCACGAGCATCCGGCACCAAGTCAAGTAAGTATTTGTATATTAAATATTTATTATGGTGATATGACCATAGGTACACTCTAGAACTTCTAGTTTTAGATGTTGAAAACGGTATAGATTGAGACCATAGGAAGTACGAAAACAACTTTACCTCTTATATCTCATAAAATATCGTTATTAAATGCTGAAATAGTATATTGATTCATAAAACTTGTAATCAGATTAAACCGAAATACCCAATATGAGCACTAGAGGACGTGGACGTGGACGTGGTAGACGTGGCCGTGGTAGAGGCCGAGGTGCTAGGGTGGCGTTTGAAGCGTCGGGTCTTATGCCAGAAATGGATGCACCTGTGTCACCTGGGAGTGAGACTGGATCTCATGATCATACGAGAGAGGATAATGCTTTGACTCAAGCAATGTTACGATTCCTAGAAAGGGTCACTGGGGTTAGAACTGGTCCAGTAATTCGTGGATCAATCTCGGAACGACTTAAATCAAGTGGTGCCGAGGTTTTTAGAGGTGTTTCTGGTGTAGCTCCGAATGTTGCGGAATATTGGCTCGAGGCTGTAGAGCGGATCATGGATGATTTGGAGTGCACCACAGAGTAGAAACTAAGAGGCGCTGTGTCCTTGTTGAGAGACGAGGCATATCAATGGTGGCTCACTGTTCGAGAAGGCACTCAGGCTGAACTTGTTACTTGGGATTTCTTCAAGACTGAATTCCAAGGAAAGTACGTCGGGACAAGTTATGTAGATGCCCGGAGGAAGGAATTCCTAAATTTGGTTCAAGGAAATAAGACGGTGGCAGCCTACGAGGCGAAATTTCTTCGCTTGAGCCGTTATGCTTGTACAATAGTGTCGACTGATCATGAGCGCTGTGTACGCTTTGAAGATGGGCTGAATGATGAGTTACGGGTACTGATAGCCCCACAACAAGTACGGACTTTTGCCTCACTTGTGGAGAAAGCCAAGATAGCCGAAGAGGCTAAGAAATCAGAACGCCAGAACCGGGAAAGAGTTAGAGGCAAGAGGGATATTAAGTATACGGGCTCTACTAAAAGGTTTCAGAAGAGGCCCCGAAATGATGAGCCAGCTCAAGCTAGAGCACCTGTGACTACTAATCAGAGTCGAGATTGTACTGAATGTGGGAAGCGACATCCCAGGAAATGCTGGAGGAAAACTGGTGCCTGCTATAAATGTGGTTCCAAAGATCATCAGTATAAGAATTACTCTCGACGGACTGATACGACTCCAGAAGTTCGTAATCCTGATGCTCAGCCAGCTAGAGGCACTCAGCAGCCACCGAGAGGCCGTGGACCAGGTCGTAGTGGTAATGGTGTTGGACATGGTCAAGGCGCACTGGGTTGAGGTAATGGCTTTAGCGGTAACGAGGAGGCAAGACAACCGGGGTTGGTTTATGCAGTCAGGCGTCGGGAAGATGGCGATGCACCTGATGTGATAACTGGTACGTTCTTCATCTTTGATGTACCTGTTACTGCTTTAATAAATATCGGGTCTACCCACTCGTATATTGCTAGTGCCATATCTGGAAACCTGAATATTAGATCTGAGATTTTCGATAGAGAGATGACGGTAATTAGTCCTTTAGGACAATCTGTAATCGTGAATAAATTGTATAGAGACATGCCCTTGGAAATTCAAAGAGAAATATTCTTGGCGGACTTGATGGAATTGCCTTTCGGCGAGTTTGATCTTATTTTGGGCATGGATTGGTTGGTGAAGCATCGGGCGCAACTGGATTGTGCTGAAAAGCGAATGTTAATAAGGACTGTGAATGAGGAGGAGGTAGTAATGATAGGCGAGCGAAAGAACTTTTTGGCAAATGTGGTATCTGCTTTAAAGGTAGAAAAGTTGATGCGAAAAGGGTATGAAGCATTCCTAGCCTTCATTAATGCTTTGGATGCCAAGGAATTATCAGTAGAAGATGTGAAAACGGTGAAGGAATTTCCAGATGTCTTTCCCGAAGAACTTCCGGGTCTACCCCCAGATCGGGAAGTAGAGTTTGGTATTGAACTTTTGCCCGGAACGGCTCCAGTGTCCACTGCTCCTTATAGAATGGCGCCTAAAGAGTTAGCAGAGCTTAAGGCTCAAATTCAGGAATTGTTGGATCGGGGATTTATTCGACCGAGTGTGTCTCCGTGGGGAGCACCGGTCTTGTTCGTCAAGAAGAAGGATGGGTCGATGCGTATGTGCATTGATTATAGACAGTTAAATAAATGGACGATCAAGAATAGATATCCATTGCCGAGAATAGATGACCTATTTGATTAGTTGAGAGGAGCTTCAGTTTTCTCCAAGATTGATTTGAGATCGGGTTATCATCAACTCAAGGTGAAAGAGGCAGACATTTATAAGACGGCATTCCGAACTCGTTATGGACATTATGAGTTTTTGGTAATGCCGTTTGGCTTGACCAATGCACCAGCTGTATTTATGGACATGACGAACCGAGTCTTTCAACCCTATTTAGACCAGTTCGTAGTGGTGTTCATAGATGACATCTTGGTATATTCGAAGAATGAGGAAGAACATGACTCACGTTTGCGCATAATATTGCAAATATTGCGAGACAAGCAACTTTATGCCAAATTCAGTAAGTGTGAATTTTGGCTGAAGGAAGTAACTTTCTTGGGTCATGTGGTGTCAACCGAAGGAATAAGAGTTGATCCTCGGAAGGTAGAGGCTGTGTTAGATTGGAAACCACCGAAGTCAGTGGCTGAGATTCGGAGTTTCTTGGGATTGGCTGGTTACTATAGACGCTTTGTTGAGGGGTTTTCATTGATTGCTGTACCCCTAACTAAGTTGTTGCGAAAGGGAGTACCGTATGTGTGGACCGATAAACAACAAGAAAGTTTCGAGAAATTGAAGAAGATTTTGACGGAAGCGTCAGTACTGATTCAACCTGAGGCTGGAAAAGAGTTTACCATTTACTGTGATGCGTCACATACGGGTTTAGGATGTGTGTTGATGCAAAGTGGGAAAGTGGTGGCGTATGCTTCTCGTCAGTTGAGGCCGCATGAAGTCAACTATCCTACTCATGACTTGGAGTTGGCTGTGGTGGTGTTTGCTTTAAAGATTTGGAGGCACTATCTCTACGGTGAGAAGTACATCATTTATACGGACCATAAGAGTCTTAAGTACCTCCTTACCCAAAAGGAGTTGAACTTGAGACAACGGAGATGGGTGGAGTTGTTAAAGGATTATGACTTCTCAATCGAGTACCATCCTGGAAAGGCTAACGTGGTGGCAGACGCATTGAGTCGTAAGGTAGTATCAGAGTTGAGAGCAATGTTTGCTCATTGTTTGAGGATGGCAGTCTGCTAGCGGAACTTCAGGTGAAGTCTCTGTGGTTGGAGCAAATCAAGGAAAAGCAGTTATCAGATGAAAAGTTGGGTCCTTTAATGCAGCAAGTTGAAAGTGGTATAATAGGGGATTTTAGATTGAACAAGGATGGCGTGTTATGTTTTCGTAGAAGAGTTTGTATGCCCATGGATTCGGATTTGAGACAAATGATTCTACGGGAGGCGCATAGTAGTCCTTATGCTATGCACCCCGGAGGAAATAAGATGTATCAGAATCTTCGTGAGCAGTATTGGTGGCCAGGGTTGAAACGGGAGGTTACTGAATTTGTGGAGAAATGCTTGACTTGTCAACAAGTGAAGGCGGAACATCAATTACCATCGGGGTTATTACAACCGGTAAAGATTCCTCTATGGAAATGGGAACGGATAACGATGGATTTTGTTAGTGGGTTACCCTTAACACCTACTAAGAAAGATTCTGTTTGGGTGGTAGTTGATCGATTAACGAAGACTGCTCATTTTCTACCAGTTCGTACAGATTACTCGCTGCAGAAATTGGCTAAGCTGTATGTATCTGAGATCGTGAGGTTGCATGGGGTACCAATGTCTATTATATCGGACAGGGATCCCAGGTTTACATCACGGTTTTGGAAAGCTTTACATGAGGCTTTGGGAACAAAGTTAAACTTTAGTACGGCTTTTCATCCTCAGTCAGATGGTCAGTCAGAAAGAGTAATTCAGATTTTGGAAGACATGTTACGTGGTTGTGTAATCGACTTCAGAGGTAGTTGGGAGGATTTCCTACCGTTGGCAGAGTTCGCGTATAATAACAGTTACCAATCCAGTATCCAAATGGTGCCTTATGAAGCTTTATATGGTCATAGGTGTCGTACCCCTACTTGTTGGACTGAATTGGGGGAAAGACAGTTGTTGGGTCCTGAGTTGATATCTGAGACAGAAGAAAAGGTGAAGGTGATTCAAGCGCGGTTAAAGGAAGCTTCGGATCGACAAAAGTCGTATGCGGATCTGAAGCGTAAGGATATTGAGTTTGCAGTGGGAGATCAAGTCTTTCTGAAAGTCTCACCTTGGAAGAAGATTTTCAGATTTGGAAGGAAGGGCAAGTTGAGCCCTAGGTTCATTGGACCGTACTGTGTGTTGAAGCGTGTAGGACCAGTGGCATATCAGCTTGAGTTACCTCCGGAATTGAGACAGATACATGATGTATTCAATGTCTCAATGTTAAGACGTTACCGTTCGGATCCATATCACATAGTGCCGGTGGAAGAAATTGAAGTAAGACCTGATTTATCTTTTGAAGAAGAACCAGTTCAGATCTTGGACCGAGACATTAAAGTATTGAGAAGGAAGACAGTTCCATTGGTTAAAGTTTTGTGGCGGATCCGAGGAAGCCACGTAGGAGCCAGAGGATGTGATGCGACAGCAATACCCTCACCTCTTTTGATCAGATAAATTTCGAGGACGAAATTTTCTTTAAGGGGGGTAGAACTGTAACATCCTAAAAAAAAAGAATTGGAGCATGATTAATGGGAGCCATGGCAAAAGCATGAAAATTTCATAAACAAACAAAATTTGAGATAAGCATGGGTTGATTTTTAATTTGTAAAAATCCTTCAAAAGAATATGCATAGAGGGAGTGGCTATTAAGGTGAAAAGATGACTAATAAAAAGTTACCTTTTGATATAATTAGTGGTAATGTTGACTCACCACTAATTAAATTTCCTCATGAATATGCATATTTCTTGTCATGGTGGGGTAAACATATATTTTGTGATAAGGGGTATGAGGTGGATGGCATGAGAGATGAATTAAATTCTTTAAAATTAGGTATATTGGATGAACATTCAGCCCTTCAATTTTGTTTGTAAATGAAGAAGCAGAAACCTCTTAGCCATATCTCTTCTCCTTTCTTGTGTATTGGACATTTCTTCCTTTGGTTGAATCTGTGCTCTAGTAGTTTGGATGAATAACACATCCTTGCCAAATAATCTTTAGCCTTAAGTCAAATCGGTGGAAGTCGGATATATCATAGTTAAGGTAAGGAATTTCTTCATGGTTTATTTCGATCTCTCATTGCTCGGTTATTTTGCAAATCGGATCGAAGGTTATGACTAATCAATTATTTTAGGGATTTAATCAGTTGCTCTTCTCTAGTCGTTGACCTTCGGAAGTAGTGGTAAGTCAAAATCCTCTCCCTAAACAACTACTTTCTCTTATCGTGGTATTTTTTCTGATCGAGTGTTAAGGTGTCATAGGTGTCGACGATCAAGAAGGTTTAGTCCTTACCGTAATCAGGTGTGTAATCCCTTACTTTCTGAATACATGTTTGAAATGGGGTGTGTAATCTCATACCTCTCTAAATGTTTGCATGAAATGTTCTGTGAATCGGTCGAAAGACTGAAAAGCCGCAAACCAGCATCTATTACCACTCGGGCGTACGTATGCTCGAAGTGGTAACCATATTTTGTTACAAAACAGTTTTGGTTTATAGCAGTGACGTGATTTTGAAAAATCACCAAAAATAGTGTAAATTTAATTAGAAAGTGAAGGAGATATGGATTGAAATATAATTGAGTCTATTTTCTTATAAAAGAAACGGAGCAAGCAAAGGATTAGTATATTTTGAGATTTTTAGATTTTTGTGAGACTGGTTCAGAGTGATTTCGAGATCCCCTATTCTGACTTGGAAAAATCACTATAAATTGTAGAAAAATAATTATGAGACATGGTTTATATTATTAGAATCCTTAGTGAGTCTATTTTTATTTGGATCAAACGAAACCAGTATTTGAGTTCTGTACAATAAGATATCTGAGATTTTGTGAAGAAAGCGCAGAACTGTCAAACAGTGAAACAAGAGATACTTTGAAGAATAAACTGTACTAATTGGCTGAGCCAAAAATTCTGGAAAAATTACAGTAAGAAGTTATATGAGTCTAGTTTCAGGGAAAATTTACGGATCTAAATTTTTAGTTTCCCAACTCGAGTTATATTCAGTTTAGTCAGTACGACGCAGATGGACAGTTTTGATTTTTATGCCCCAAATTAGTAATTAAGCCTAGGTTGCGAAAATTTCCATCATACCCTTAGAGGGTAAATTACCGAATTACCTTTAGTGGGTACGATTACCGAATTATAAAAACGCCCTTATGGGCCGAATTACGAAAATGCCCCTAATGGGCTGAATAATGAAATGTCCCTATGGACCGAATTACGAAAATACCCTTAATGGGCCAATTTGATAAATTGCTATATGGGACAATTTGGTAAATTGCTATATGGGCCAACTTGATAATTTGCTTAATGGGCCAATTTGATAAATTGCTATATGGGCCAATTTGATAATTTGCTATATGGGCCAAATGTCTTATTTGATAAATGGGACATATTGATATGTGATAAATGGGCCAAAACTGCTAGATCGTTAAATGAGCTAAATTGCTATTTTGACTAACGGGCCAATTTAATACTTGTGATATGGGCTTTTTGTTGAAATTTACCTTATGAATATATTGTTATGCATTATATATATATATATATACATGACTGCATGGGTTGGGATAATTGACGAAGAGAAGAAAGGCCTGTTGCCAAAAAAAAAAATCTAGTTCGGTGGCTCTGCCACAAATATTTTAAATGGCTCAATGCCTCTAGTTCGGTGACTCTGTCACAATCTAGTTCGGTGGATCTGCCACAAATATTTTAAATGGCTCAATGTCTCTAGTTCGGTGACTGTCACAATCTAGTTCAGTGGCTATGCCACAAATATTTTAAATGGCTTAATGCCTGCAATTGGTGTGTTGGCGGGGTGGGTTGACTTGATCCCCACAGGTGTGATGGCTGGTACGGGTGGTGTGTAGCGGATGGAAATTAGGCTTGGTTGGGAATTGCATATTCCATGCATTCTTATATTTGATTTATATAATGTACATTTGTAAATGGGCTCAAGCCCAAATATATGTTTATATGGTTATGGCCCAGTGGACACGGTAAGTGGGTTACACACTGAGTTCTAAGTAACTCACCCCGTTTTCTTTACCCTTCTCAGGTAATAATAATTAATGGAGGCTTGGGCCGGGGATGACTTCGTGTGGAGACCATACTATGAATGATGAGTTATAAAAACTCTGAACTTCTTCTAAGTATTTTTAATTAAGTACTATTTCAATTACGATGTAATAAGGCCTCTGGTATTATTTTTATAGATTTTTGTGCGTGGATGGATTTTTATATGTTTTAATTACTTAAATGGGGTTGTTAAATTTTTATAAATGTTTTTATTAAACTTGCGTATAAAAAAAAAAAGATTTTTCTTAAATATCACTTACTCAATAAATTTTGTGAAAACTCTTTTATAAATTTATTTCAACCAATTATTAAAGCTTTAACCAAATATTTCTCTGAAAATGAAATTGTAAACTCTTATGTTTTAAAAAAAAAATCATGGTTTTCAAATAAATCTTGATTTTTGATAAACTCCAACTTCAAAATCGTATTGAAAAAATTGTTTTCATTAAAAGCATTTATGGCTAGACGTAAGTTTGAATTGTGTGGCATGCCAAGTCTAGTCTTAACGCATAGGTCGGGTTTGGGGTGTTACACTCCCGATTAGTGCTTTCATGATTGAGTTCAATTTATATGTACTTGGTTGTTACAATTAGATTGCTTAAAGTAATTATCTCACTTGTCTCATGAATAGGTAAGTATGAAGTAGTAAGTAACTTGTGAAAAATGAGATAGTATGCAATGGTATGAAACTGATTTGAGTATATGTGAATTGGTAATGTGCTAAACTATGATATGTGAAACATGTATATATATTTGAATCATTGAATAACCTATTAACAATCTCAAGTAGAGTCAAGTATAGTTGGCATGTCATAGGATTAGTGTACGGGATTTTACTTTGGTTTTTACCGATGAGGCGTAGAGCACATATTATATTTCGGATGTACCGATGAGGCAGTGGGTGTTGAATTTATTGGTATGGTGGTTGGATGATCTGTGTATCTATCTTGAGTCCATGTTCAGTCAATAGGGATTATGAAATATGTACCTTGTTTATTGACATTTGGTATGGAATGTAATGATGAAATGTGTATCATGCATACTAATGTTAAGTGAGCAAAAGATGTAATGTGAAAGAACATATGATCTAGTTATTACGAGCCCTGAGGGTTGATACGGTTATAAAACAAATCAATGGATTTGAGAATGAAATGAGAAAGTGTAATTATCCTTATGATCCATGTAATTGAAATGTATGGTATATGAATTAAATGTTGGTATATGGCATGATAAATAACACAAAGTGTAATATTAGGTTCATGAGACAAGAAATGCAAGTATGACTTAGATAGCATTTGGATTTTATGTTATGTATATTTGGTATTTTGCTATGTTTGATTTATGATTTAAATCATGTTAGCACCACTAAACCTTATTGCTCAATATATGGTTTGTTAATTTTCATGCAAAAGGTATCGTTAGATTTCAAGAATTTGAGGGGTGCAACAGCACCCAAAATTCAACTCTTGACTCAACAAAGTATGTATAATTTTGTTATGTTTATAGAATATGACATAATGTTTGAGTTGGTCCTTAGGTTCAAATTGTCATTTTGGTACATATGATAAGAAATGTTTACATTTTGAACATGACTATATAGGTTTGGTGATATGTATATGTAATCATCTATTGAGTTAATGGTTTGCTTGCCTAATTGGCCATGTTATGCTTGTGATTGAGTTGTTTCTTGCTTATGATCATGTATTAATAGATGTTTGATATGTTAGGGTAGTAATTTGGCATTTGTGTTAATACCTATAATGTAGTAAGTTGAATTTTTAGGTCACTTGGATCAAATGGAATGGTACTTGGTTGGGTTGAGGCAAAAGATGCAAAAATTTAAGGAACTGGCTTCAATGTCGTGACATTCCTCTGCTAAAGACGCAACACTAAACCCTTTGCCTTCAATGTCACAACATTTCCCTATTGAAGTCGCGACATCAAATTACTATCTTCATGGTCGTGATTCATCCCTATTGAAGTTGCGACATCAAATCACTGTCCTCAGTATCATGACACTCATTCTTCAATGTCACGACAATACCCTTGTATTAGTTGTTTTTACATTTTAATTCCTCATTTGTTACTGGAGTTTCATAAGAGCTTTCATAAGCCTATTTATAACCCAGATTTGAACAATTAATGTTATTAGAAGTTTTAAAAACTCAATTTTCTTTTGCATGATTTGTCTTTTGAATATTGAAATGAAATTGTAGTTGCTTCGGCAACCAATGTGACATCTCACTTTTCGGATCTAACGATTGGATAGGGTGTGATGTGTTACAGTATATCTTCATGTAATCATTATTTAAAATAATAAATAATAAATATTATTAAAATATATTAATTATTTTGATAATTCAAATAAATACTAATAAAAAAATTCATATCATTAAAGTATTTGCACAAACAATAAAAATTGATATATCGTAAAATAAATTATTCACTATTCAATTTTTATTTTTTTATTTTCTTAATATTCAATAAATTGACTATAATAATTTATAATTAATATGTAGTAAAAAATAATATCATGAAAAAATTGTTTAAAAAAAGTTTTTTTTAAATGTTTTAAGAACTTTTTTAAATGATTGTAATTGTAAAAACTTTTTAATATTATAATTATTTTTAAATTTAATTTAGTAATATGTTAGAAAATACAAAAAATTCTCATTGATTTAGAAAAAATTCAAACTCGTGCTTTTATATATATATATATATATATATATATATAATAGATTATAGATTATAGATATATTCAGGACATCATTCACTATTCACTTTCCTATTTGAAATATTATAAAATGTTTGAAAAAAATTATTTAAAAAAATAAAACTTTGTATTATTTTAGATAAGTAATATACTAAGAGAAATAATATATAATTACGTTAAAAGTGTTTAATGAGCTTCAATGAGTATTAGTTCGATTGACATAGGTATTGTTGTTAATACAGAAGGACGTGAGTTTAACTGCGCTGAAGCGCACTATCCTTCTATTTATATGTTGGGGAGGGATTTTGAATAGTTTTAGGCATTTTGTCAAAAAGAACAAATATGATTACAATCTAAAAGAATGCCTAATTTTATGCATATTTTATATATACAAAATTTTATTTTTATGTAAAGTTTTTATACCAACAAGTGCTTGGACAAAGGGGATCTTTATAATGAGTTAGAAGGCCTCGGTCCTTCAAAAATTTTGAAAAATTTATCAAAATTTTTTTAAAGCTTTCATTAGCGCCCAAAATTTTTAGAATTTTTTTTTGAAGTTCTTAGAAAATTTTAATTACGCCTTTCAAATTTTTGAAAATTCTCACTATACTTTTTAATTTTTTTAAAAAAATTAATTAAGCTCTCTTACAATTTTTAAAAATTCTCATTAATCTCACAAAATTATAATTAGACCCTCAATTTTTCAAAAAAAAAAAGAATTCTCATTAAACTCTTAAAATTTTTTTAAAATTTTACTAGCCCCCAAAGTTTAGTCCCTGGATCAGCCACTATGTTTATAGATAACATTGTAAGGAGCTATAGTGATAAACCTCGAATATAATTCATAAAACGGATAGGAAGAATAATAAAATATATATATTAAAAGTTGTTATATATAGCTGTGCCCTGCACAAGTTTAAATAAATCATATATTTCTATTTTCTACCCTTATATGAAATTACCGAATCCAAACTCTCAAATAAAAATATAGAAGGATACTGGAAGTAAGACCTAAATTATCCCTATTCTCTTTTCATCTGTTTTTAATTTTTAAAATATTTTGATTAGATAATTCTTTCTTTTTATTTTAGTTAAATAGTAAAATATCTTAATTTTATTATTGTTAAAGATTGTGTGGCCCGAATCTCGTAACTTATTGAAGAAATAAATACAGTGACAAAATAATGGATCCGTATATCACAAGTTGAATCCGTATAAAACTATTCTTTTTCTATTTAACTTTTATTAGAACAGGATTTCTCAACCCTTAAAATAGATAAAGCTGAAACTCTTCTTATTTTACTTTTTTTATTGCTTTCAATTGTTCTACCGTCATTATCGATATTTATTATAACTTATTAATAGAAGCTCTATACTTTTATTACACATAAATAACCCCCTGTATCTAAATAAAATCTACAAATAAAAACTTTATTTGTACCTAAATAAAGTTATGAAATTTTTTTAATAAAAACAATTAGAACTCTTGAATCAAAATTAATGCTTTAGATTATAAATTTATTACTCATTAACATCTATTATTTATTGTTTAAATAAGGATATAATCTAATTTTTAGTGATTTTTTATTTTTATTTTCTTTTTCATTTAAAATAGACAAAATTAAACATATGAAGAAAGATTATTCTCCACCAAAATTAGAACTTCTTTAAAAAAAATAAATAAAATAAAATAAAATAAAACAAAGCACATCAATGTTTTTTTGTAATCAAACTGGTTATGTCACCGATTTCAAATAGATGGTCTAGTTTAATTAAATAAATTATTAAAAAATAGAAGAAAAAAAAAACCTAGTTCAATCAATCCACATCGATTCACAAAACAATTGGTTCAACCTTTTTCTTTAGATTGATGTATTGACCTGGTCGACCAATCCAATCTGATTCCAATAACTTTGGAGTACATATCATCATTCATCCTAAAAAATAATAAAAGTAAAATAAACTATTCTAGCAAAAAATAGAAAAATAACTAAGTAAAACAATCACATAAGCGTTTTTGTTTTCCAAATCTAAACTCTATGTGAGTTTAGAGTGTTAAAAAAAATTTATATCCTTATTTAAATAAAATAAAAATTAAATTTTAATGAGATAGAATAAATGATAAATTTATAGTTTAAAAATATTTATTTTTATTTGAGAGTTGATAATATTTTTATTCTCATTGTTTCCATTATAAAAAGGCTTACTATAATTACCATAGTAAAATAAATTAGCCTTTCATATTTGAATAGAAATCAAAGTATAAAAAATTATGGTTTAAGGGCGTAAAAAGTTCTTTTTCAGAAAAAGCAATTAAATTTTTTTTTACTCAATTGGGTATTTAAACTTTCAAAATGCATCAAAAAAGTCTTCAAACTTTTTCAAAAAAAACAATTAAGTCCTTTTTTTTTGTACTTAACTGAGTACTTAATTTACCAAAATGCATCAAAAAAACTCTTTAACCGTTAACTTTAACAGTTGACCGTTAAAGTTAACTGCCCCTAATTTTTTTTTCAATGAAAGCCATTTCATGTGACAACCACGATGTGACATGTGGTAAAAGATTATAAAAAATAAATCAATAAAAGTTATAAGATTATTAAATTTTAATAAAAATTATAAAAAATTGTAATTTTTTTATAAAAATCATAAAATATAAAATTGTAAAATTTATAAAATCATAAGAAATTATAAAAAATGTAAAGACTTTGTAAAAAAATATAAAAATTATTATACCAAAAGAAGCATTTTATAATTTTTCTATAAATTTTATTGATTTTAATTTTTTTTATCATTTTCGCTATATGTCACGTTGTGTTGCAACACGTAAGGGCTTTAATTGAAAAAAAAAAGGTTTATTAACTTTAACGATCAACAGTTAAAAGTTAATAGTTCAATGACCTTGATTGCATTTTATAAATTTTTAATGATTTTTATAAAATTTTACAATTTTTTTATATTTTTATGATTTTTATAATTTTTTTCTAATTTTTAATAAAATTTAAATATTTTTATTTTTTATAATGTTTTTGCCACATGTCATGCTGTGGTTGTGACACGGGGTGGCTTTAACTAAAAATAATTAGGAGCAATTAACTTTAACGGTCAAACGACCTTTTTGATGTATTTTGACAGTTCAAGTACCCAATTGAGTGCAAAAAAAAAGAGGCTTAATTGTTTTTTTTTGAAAAAATTTGAGGGTCTTTTTAATGCATTTTAAAAGTTCAAGTACACAATTGAGTGTAAAAAAAAAAAAGAGCAATGGCTTAATTGCTTTTTTTAAAAAAGTTTTGAGGACTTTATACACTCTTAAGCCAAAATTTATTTGTAGAGGGTGAGTATACGATCAAATCGAGTGAAAAATTTTCGAGTTAATTGAGTTGACTAGTCTCATTTTATCATCCTAACTCGATTTGAATTTTTTTTGTATCAAGTTAAGTTAAATGAAATTCAAGTCAAGTAAAATCGAATCGAGTAAAATTAGAAAAATTAAACATGTCAACTTAAAATTTGGTTACAATATAACTAATTCCATGTTAAACATATATTTAAAACTCTTTTAAAGCAAAATAAGAGAAAAAAATAAAATATTTTAGTATGATAAGCTTGAATCATTAATTAATTATTTAAGTTTCCAAATTCTTATTTTAGATTTTTTTTTATTTTTAATTTTTTTATATATTTTTTAGATTTTTTTAAAAAATCATTTTTTAAATATAATTTCTTGTATAAATATTTAAAAATTTAAAAATTATTTTGATTTTTTTTTTACTTTTTTTTGAAAAAAACCAAGAATATTTATACCAATATGTTTTTTAAATTATTCAAATTTGAATTTTTAAAATTCAACTTAACTCAATTGAAACTCAAATTACTTATTCGGGTTAACTAAAAATATCAAATAACACAATTCAGTTAACTCGAAATTCAAAACTTTTTACGAGTAAATTTTGCTCACAAATACACTAAAAAGTATAAAATCTTATTTGAAAATAAGCAAAAATAGACATTTTTAATATTTTAACATTTCATTTTAGATATCCGATTAAGAATAAATATTGTAACTCAATAGCAATGAAAATTTTATAAATTTGAAGACGTAAAATCTGATTTAAAAGAGAGATAAGAAAATATAAAATCCAAACAACTCAATATTAATGATCCGTGACAAATTTGAATTTAACTCTATTTAGAAACAGGGTTTACATTTGGGAAAAGTTATAAAATTCAATGATGTGTATATGTATGGATGAAAATGGCTCTCTCAGCTTCATGCACCCCCAAAAAGTAAAAGAAAATGCATAAGCGGAAAGCCAACTAGTCAAACAAAAATCATCCGGCAAAGCACAAAAAGAAGGTATATCAGTGTTGATTGTTGAAACATGGAAGCAAGGGTGTTCATGAGGAGGCTTTTTCATGTTTAGCCTTCACAGCCAAAGCAGCTGCCCTGTACCAGGCAGCTGCCGCCATAGCACCAGGATCTGGAACTGTTGCAAGTATTGCCGCAGACACATAGCTTGACCGCCCCGCCTGCAACATCCCAACACCACACTAACACATAAATTTTTGCGTGTACATATACATTCAAGCACCAAGTATTGATCTTAACTGCAGTTTAGGGACTAATTCAAACATTGATATTTATGTTGCAAATCTGGACTTAATTTAGTAGCAGTAATCCTGACCCTTACTAGTCCCATAAAACCTGACCTGCCTACGAGTCAATGAAGCGAAAGTATATATCTTGAAAAGATGCAACAAAAGCATCAGGATCCCATTTGTCCAGCGTCAAGTAATATATGTTTAGTGTTTATTAGCAGCTATCTGAAAAAGCTTCCTACTTCAGTAATCCCTCTGAGATATAGCACTTCAATGAAATTTTATAGCCAATGACAGCCTACCAAAGGAAACAACAGCTAAATGCAATCAAAATCCTAAACACCAAACAAGGTGAAGGCAAGATGATAAATAACCTGAGCCTGCATGTCTTTAGTTGATTCAGCTCCTGCCAATGCAGCTTCAGATGAAAGAACAAAAGCAGTAGAAGAATCATCACCAGCAGTTAATCTCTGCTTGCAAAACAAAATATTAGTATGAAATCTTGGACTGCATCAACAAAAAGAGCAAAAGGGCAGTAGATCTATATAACCTCCTTAAGAACTGATAATGCCGGAATAAGGGCATCCAGTAATGTACGATAACCAGCACTAGCCCCACCATATTTACTTACTGCATCAATGGCAGCTTCAAATGCTTCAGCCCCTGAAATAAAGCGTCAGTGAGACAAGGTGTCTAAATAAAAAATGTCTCAGATGAAGGGCATCATCTCACATTGCTTTGCTGTGACAGTAGAATCTGAGTTAGCTTTCAACCGTGCATATGCTGCCTTAGAAAATATATTATATCTGCTCAAAGAGAATATCAAGAGTTTTATATTTCTAGTTATATCTGTAAGTATAAATCAAGCAGAGAACAGGCAAATAAATTACAGGACTCCACTTGTTCCTCCCATAGCTCTTCTAACAGAAGATCCAATTTCATTCACTGTTTCTGCAGCATCATTCAGAGGATAACTGGGACAGGTGAAAATGATTCATCAGGTAAGATCCAATGATATAACGAAAATATTTGTTTGTAATGATAATCACTTAGGTAAAAAAAAACATTCTTACACATTAAAAATTTTAAAAGCTACGTATCTAAAGCTGACAGCCACCAATCAATACATTACACTTGCAAATCAACTACTGCAGAAATGATAATGGAGGAAAAACTAGTTACACCGGAGATAACAAACAAATAAATCATGTTACATGATGCTCCAATCTCCAGCAACCCATTTGACTATAACTTTATACGTTAAAAAATCTCCTACCAGAAATATCCTCTGCAGAGTTATGGGCATTCAAGTCTTTGAAGCATCTCAACCAACTCCATCTATGGGATTGGTCTTGCAATGCAACGACAATAATAGAAGTGTACAATAAAGTGAAATCAAGTGGCTGTATGACCAAGAAAAAGATCTATACACAGGCCATGACAAGCTCCACATTGGAAGAGGAGTCTTAAAATAAATATTACACTCAATACTACTGGAAAGCACTATAAATAAGATAAATATACCTCTTCCTACACGTCTAAAGATAATGACTCATCAAAACCTCTGTACTGCATCAGAAAGCTATAGATATCCAGCAAACATAAACCTAATTACTATGGAGGCAGACAGCTTGCATAAGTACATATATTGGCAATCTGGCATAGAATTGCCACAGCTACTTTGCTAGAAGAATTTCCCTTGATTCAGTCACAAAAGAAAACATAAAAAAATGGAGAAAGCGCATACTATTTTTTCATATCATCAAGGATTGCTGTTGCACCGCTGTACATCTGCAAAAGCAGGTGAATCACATATATCATGCACTAAATTGTGAACCAAAAGGCAAAATGATAACCAAGACAGCTCGAGTGCACAACTTACTGTTGACCCACAGTCACCATCACCAACTTTGCTATCCCAGTCATTCAAACTGTCCCTCATACCAATTACTGCATTTACTGCTGCCTCAATAGCCGCTTCAAGAATGCGGCCCTGTTCACTAAGCTGCAGTGGCCGACTTAATGACTGCCAGGAACAAACATGAATTTAGTAAGATAGCAGTCAAACACAACAAGAAACTGTTTTTTCCCCATACCGAACAGGATATGAATAATGTCATGTCCTCAAAAAATATAAAGGTATCAGAGTCTATTTAACGATATTAACAACCTCCACCCACTACCCACATGTAATGCATTGAGGTACCAAAAGGAATATAATCACAGGATCCAGTTCCAACTTGAATTTCATCTAATCAATGTATATTTCTGTTATTTTCCTTTTTTATGTTTCTAATTTTATTCTGGTTTTCCTTCTATGGACAACAAAACATCTGACTGTTATTTGTGAAATTATTTTACTTTTCAAGTAAAAAAAAAAAAGAAAAGAAAAAACAAGCCTTACTAGTAGCTTCTTAGTGTAATCCATATTTCTTTTTGTTATTCTGGGACGAGGACAAGCAGTCACCTTTGGCCAATTTGTATTCAACAACAGGACATACAAAGTAAACAAACTTTTTATTTTTGGTACACAATGAGTGCTTATTATAATGTCATTACGTAGTCTTTTGTCAGTAGTAGTACTGCTATTATATTGTCATAACCTATCTAGCAAGTATAATATCGTGCATTTGGTTAGCTGTTGTCAATATCTATCAATGGTAACATCAAAGAATGAAGATTTAGTGATAGCAGCTAAAAAACCTAATATCTAGGTTCTAGATGAAAGAGATGTTAGTTTTACTTTAAATGAAAACTTTAATTAGTTTACTTTCCTATAACAAATGACTTGTCCTTTCCTACTCTTCTATAGAGTAATTGATAACTGAACTTACCTCCTCACTCTTTGTTGAATGAGATGGTGGCAATGGAACAGGAATCTTGGCAGGTGGACGATTACCTACAACAAAACAGGGAGCTTGGGTTCAATGAACCCAAAATAACTTTTGAACTTCATTTAAATTTTCATTATAAAATTGTTAACTGTTATATATAGAGGTTGAGAGTATATTCTTCAGTTCACAAAGCAATTTAGATCATTAATATGTGATGCAATATAAAATGTTTAATTCCACAAATTTCTTCCTAATGCATTTTATAGACAAGTGAAAAAGAGGAAACATTAACAAGAAGTATCAATATTCTAACACAATGACAGACCAGCAGAACCAACAGGCCAATGTGGAGCCTTAGTGGGAGCATCCAGGCGTTGCAACAGAGTTTGATCTGCCTTCATTATAGATATTGAAAATCCTGAAAGAAACATTGTACAGATAATGAACAATACTTGCAAGTAGCAACAAAGAGAACTTTTATATCAACAACTAACCAGCCATATCAAGAGAGGTCATAAATGACCCTGTATACACTCTTTCAACAGCAAGTCCAAATTCCAGCTGTAACTTAGGGACAGTTTTTCCAGCTGCAATCATCAGTTCCATCACAGGAGTGGCACCCAAGCTACAAGTCAATAGATCTTTATCATAGTGATGACAACAAAAGTATAAAAATGTTGAATAGACTAGGACAAATAAGAAACACAGAACATAAATGCAAAGGGATGTATGAATATGGCAAACAGAGCTCAATTAGGAAGATGATATAAGCATTCATCAAGCTTAAGCATAAAATTTATTGATGAGCCCTTTGTTTAAGTTCTTATCAAGTTTGAATCAAATAAATGAATTTGAATCAAATAAATGAACCTAAATTGACCTCTTAAATGAAACGAAGTTCATTTTCCTAAAAACTGGTTTATTTTCAAAAAAAATTCATAAAAATAGGTTAATTTTAAAGTTAGAAAATTTCCCCAAGCAACACTAGATGGCTAAAGCCATACTCTTCAATCACAGTATTGTTATTTCTAGCTTAAGGCCACACTCGTCAATCCTCATCCTTTTTCTCTACCTCTTCTTACTCTCATCATTTTGTATCAACACCAAGTACTATGGTTATTTGCTATGAAAGTCTCGTCTATTTCCTAGCTAAAAAGGTAGAAATGTGAAATATAAGCACCAGGCCATTGCAAACCCCTGAAACCAAACTGATCAGAAAACACCCTCCGGCCCCCAAAAGGAAAGTAGAGGAAAAAATCAACAGCAGAAAAGAAATCAATATACATACATACATACCCATTAATCATGAGTACCACTCTATTGCCTCGTGTAATTGGAACATAGTTAGTTTCCTGAAAGATTACATAAGTAAAATTTAAAGTAACAAGATGATAAAGTTCTGAGATAAATAATACATTGTAAAGGAAGGAAAAGAGGTGGTGTTGCTAGGTTGATACGATGAGTAAAGCAGAAAAGGCTGATCCACGGCAGGTTATTGTGTTAATGGAAGATCAAGCATTTAATGGCAATATATTGATCTGTTATGCTATTTTATCAATCTAAAAGGCCCCTTTTTTAGTCAACAACAATAGAAAAGGCAAAAAGATCATGTGCCACAGAAAACAATCTTGATTAATAAGTATTAATAGCAACAGCCTTGAATCTTCAAAAGATGCATGGTTCTCTTCAAAATATATTACATATGGCCCAATGGCCCACATAAGCAGCACATTTCAACATTTGAACCTAATGTAATCCCCAAATGCAATAACTTTTGAAGTATAAGTATTGCTGCTATGGTGAAGAGAACTAGAGAGAAATATCAATTTTTTTTTCTTTCTTTTTAGTTTCTAATTGTATTTTTTTTATTAGTATACACATAACAATTTACATCATTCAGTTAGGAATAAATTGTCTTGAATGGTTCTTTTGCAGTCTTCTATGGTGTCTATGGTGATCTAAGCCATATTTACCACATCAGCATGATTGAACGGCCAGCCTTGGTTCACTAGTAATTGGACTTAATGAGCCAAAATCGAAAGGGGAAGGCTCAATTAGACAAAATAGAACAAAAGAAATATCATTTCACTCGAAAATAAAACTTAAATAGTTGCTAGTGATACTAGGCACATTATGTTTGTACCTCCAAAGTAGAAGCAGAACTAAAATAAAATAAAAATATAAAAGACAGACAACAAGATATGATAGTATCGCACTGAAATACTTGAGAAAAATTCAAGGATACTTTCCTCACAAAAGAAAATAGTACACATCATCAGATACCATAACCATTGGTGGAATGAGATGCATGTAGCACGAATTATGTTTTCCTTGAAGGCAATGGAAGACGGCAGGGGGTTAAAAAGGATAGGCTGGCTCCACAATAAGAACATACCGATGATAATATTTGCTTAAGAATATGAGAAACCACCACGTCCACAGGCTGGAGGTCTGCCACGGCAGCACCAGGTTCCCCATGCTGAAAGACAACAATTGTTAGCTCAAGATAAGTATTGAAGTAGAAATCAAATCAGGTAAAAAAGAGAATTACAGTGCCAGACAAGAGTCAAAGGTTAAGAGTATAGAACTAATGTCTGAAAGTGATCAAACAAAAAAGTAAAAAGAGAACTAATTCCATATGGTTTTGCAGAAACACAGGTATAAAGTAACTCACAATTCCCAGACCAAGTTCCATCTTTCCTGGGCCCAAGCGATCAGAAGTAACCTGACCAGGCAACGTGCAAACAGATAATGCTACGCCCATAGTTCCAACCATCTGAGATGCACGTTTTGCCTCAGCAGCAACATCAGCAAGAGAAAGGCCAGCTGCAGCTGCAGCCCCAGCAATCTGCATTCCACAAAGGGGAAGAGGATCAATTGCAAAATTTTAGTGAAAATAAGATTTGTAACGGGGAAAAAGCTACTTTGCTAGAGAGAGAGAGAGAGAAAGAACCTTATTAACAAAAATAGTTCCTGCCAAGCCTCTTCGTCCAGCAATGCCTAGAAGCGGAGGTAATGCACAATCATCTCCAACAATTACTGTCTGCAAAGAGAAGGAATTGTATGCATATATTGATTTTATTCTCCCTCATAAAATTTTGGACGTTCAAAGAAATAAAAGTGTTCTTTCAAGAGATTATGTCTAGCATGAAAACATACTTCTATTTTATAACCTTCAGACCTTGCTTGCTCAGCAGCCAACCCAAAATTCAAACGATCACCAGTATAATTCTGTCCAAATCCAAGATATATCATGAATTAGAGCAAAAAAATATTAGCCATAGTATGCTCGTTGCTTCATGATTAAACATGCTTCTAACCTTTACATTAACGAGTTTGTTAAGGGTTTTTCATTTTACTTACCTCTTTCAATCACCACCATCTCCACCCCGGTTCACCTCCTTATTTAATTGAGGCAGGGTTGGTGGGGTTGGAGATAATTAAACAGAGATATCTTCTAAAGCATTGAAAAGTTTAAAGCACACATAATGATAGCATTGAATCCCCCAATACAACAATTGATGTCATATAAACCTATAACTTGATTAATTAGGAAAGAGAAATACCATTACTATCAGAAGGCATCCCATAGGACCAGTAACAGCTCGAATGCCCTGATGAATTAATTTCAGGCACAAACATGAAGATGTCAATGATAATTAGCAGGATGATACATTTCCTTCTAAACCACCAAAAAGAGGTGGGAAACAGAAAGCATACTGCTAAAATTGAATCAACAGAAGGAGAAGCAAAAACATCTCCACAAATGGAAGCCGTCAGCATCCCTTCTCCCACAAATCCAGCATGTGCTGGTTCATGCCCACTTCCACCTCCTATGTCACAAATTATATTAAACAAAATTAGCAGTGTACTATTTTTCACAATTTTATTAGCCAAAGTAGATTCCAAGAGACCCAATATCACTTGGAATGACAATAACCCAGTATACTTTTTCACATTCCTTTTTACTTATTTTCTTTTTAAATACAACCTTGTAGAAAAGTAAACAAGATGTAACATGAAATATCCATATACATAAATAAAACCCATACAGGTAAAGCATATGTGGCTACATGGAAAGAAAATAAATTTCAATGAGAAGTGTAGAGACGAGGAAAAAAAGAATCATTCATGCTCTCAAAGTTTATGCCCAATGATGCATTGCAAGTAATCCATAATTGGTTCTGGACAGTTAGAATAATGAGCATACATGCTAAGGGAAACTACAAGTTTGATCCCAAAATTACCTAACAAAGGGCAAACTAAACTAGTTGATTGCAAAAATCAATAGAAACAAAAAAGCCAAAAGGTGACTGCAGCTTTAAATGCTGTCTAGAAATCACCATAGCTTAAAAGGTATTAAAGGTAACAAAGTATAGAATTAAAATTTAAATTTGAACAAACTAAGACAGATATCAAGTGTTAGCAGCTTTGTAGGGATCGAACCTGATATGACTGCAACCTTATCATATGTTGCACCTGAAGCATCAGCACGAATTACAACTTTCACCTGGAAACAAACAAGTTATCGGTTTGTGTTTATAAAGTCTAATTCACTGACTAAACATAAGCAAAGCGGAAAACAAAATCACCTCCGGGAAACCATCCAAGTACTGGAGTCCGGGATATGTTTCCACAAGACCCTCAATAAATTCAGTCACCACATCTGCCACCACCATAACAAAAGAACTTCAAAAATGGTTTTCTTCACAAAGCAGAAATCTAGAATTGGCAAATCGTTGGTGGAAAGAGATAAGTAAAGTAATGCAAATCAGAAACAAAGAGTAAATATAGCTTGATATAGCCTAACACAGTGTAATTAACGCAGAAAATCTAGGAAAAGAAACAGTAAGAATCTTTTCTAAACCCTTGTTTGTTTTCCCTATTTCAGCAAATAGCCTTGCTTCATTACCAGCTTTCATTTAGTCAAGACCAAATGAAGGAAACTACAGAAACATAAAACAACTAATCAAATAATAAACAAAAAAAAAAAAAAACACTACTATTCAAGTAATATACAAAAATTACATGCATCATCCATTTTGTAAACGATAATCAAAGGGCAAAGCACAAAAACAATAAAAAAGAAATCCAAAATTTCCCAATACGAACACAAGTAAACATGAAATTAGGAAATGCGGGCAAATACTATCGTGAACTTCAAAAAGAAAAAAAAAAGAAGATGAAGAGATAGAGAAAGGAAGAGAATGTGTAACAGAAAAGAACAGAAAATTAAGTTTGTAGGTTTATGGTTGGAAAAGAAAATTGAGAGGGGATATTAGAGTAATAGGAGGAGGAGGAAATGGTGAAGGAAAGAAAAAAAAGCAAACCGACCGTCGGGATTGTTGATGAGTTTCTTCCCTTGAAAAGCCATAAACTTTGTTTTGTTTGAGGGAATTCAAATATGGGATGCGATGGGAGAGAGAGAGCGTTTAATTTTGTTGGACTTTTTTTGGTGGGGAGTCTTGAGAATTGCAGAGCACACCCCATTTTGCTTAAGCCTGGGCAGTTGTTACTTCTCCGGACAAGAAATTGCGCCTCCAATTACCAAAATGTCCTCCCTCCTTTTTCTTTTCTCTACATTTGTTGGCTTCTGTTTTTTTTCAGCCCACCAGCCTATTTACACCCATCTTTCTCCTTTGAATTTTTTAATATTTGAAACAAAATTCATTTTGGATCTATTTGTACAAAACAAAGTAATTGAACCAACGTGTAGTAATTTGTAATTACAAGTAATTGTAATTCCTTGCAAGTATCTACTTAGCATAGTGTAATTCTCTATATCATGTTTGACAGTACAAATTATATAATTTATATTTTTAAAAATATTAATTATGATAAAAATAGTTTCTAAGCAAGTAACAAAAATTAAAATCAAATTATTATATGTATTATTAGTTTTAAAAAGTAGTTGATAACAGGATTACTAATAAAAATAGTAAAAAATAAGCATTATATGAAATTTTATCTAATTGTTGCAATGTATACTTGTTGAGTTATTCTCTTTTTAATATTTAACATATGCTCATTAATCATTATCATCTCTTGATCATTAATTGAGTTCATTACCATCTGAATTTGAATTTGCATCATTAAGATTATTAAGATCTTATTCTTTCATGTACTTTACGAAATATGGATCGTCTTAATTTCCTCTATGATTGAAATTATGAAATATGCAACATGGATCCAACCTTTTTTTTTTCTTATGCTATACTAAGGTGATGCTGTTAATTTGGAAAATATTTTTTAGAACAATAAATTTCTTCTCAACTACATTTCGAAACCTCGAATGTTTTAAATTAAAGAGCTCACAAGTTGTATATGGTATTTGTGTCTAGCAATATTTTTTCAAATGGTATCATATCCTCTCGATATGGTGCAAGAAAACATTTTCTATTTGTATAATTAGCATCGACCTTAAAATATTTGGTTAACCGTCCAAATAGTTTGTAGATTTAATTATAAAAACTTATATAAACTTAATTTGGAGAATGACTTATTATAGGATTTTATAAATTGTTCAAAATTTTCGTAATAATTTTTTATAAATGATATATATTTTTTATCATTACTTTAGAAAGTTATTTTTTATAAATAAGTTATGATAAAAAAAAACTCTAACATTTTTATGAATAAGTATATTATTCATAAATAAGTTCTATATCCATATTTCACTATAACTTTTATATAAATAAATATATTATAACACTTTATAATATTTTTTATAATAAACTTTTAGCCATAAATTTAGAAATTTTTTTAAGATTTAAATAATATAAATGTTAATAATTTTATAAAATGCAGAAATTATTTTTATAATAATTTTTTATATATTTATAATTTAAATTTATTTTACCATAATCATCACAAACACTCATACACGATTATACTTATACTATAAAATTTATAACTTGTATAGAAATATTTTTTAAATTAAATTTGTTTGTAATTAATTGAGTAATTAGTCCAATTCCATTCCCCTTAAAAAATTAGAAAGTGTAATTGGAGTGTTCTACTTACACCCAATTTAGTGGGACCCATTAATTACAATAGTTATCCAAATATATCACCATTATGTAATTATAAGCAATTACACCCAAATCCAATATTAGAGGTTTTCCAAACATTATCTTAAAGTTTTTTTGAAAGGTAAATTAATTCATTCAATGACGATAAGGAAATCAACCCTGGATGGTCCAAAGTGGCGAGCAAAAATCAACAAAAGAATCGAGTATTTACCAAATTAGAGAGAACGCCAATAATATCATCCCAAAATTACCTATAAAATTACTATTACATGCATAAGCAAGACTAAAAAACGTACTACAACAGTAGACAAAAACTTCTAAAACTAAAGACTTGTTAAACAATGGAAAATAAACAAAAATCATATAAAACTTAAGATGACACGGGTCTAAATCGACACATGAAATCATTTATTATTCTAAAATACTCTCAAAACAAAAACAGATTAAGAAGTTGACGGAAAGTCACTGACTTTCCAAGAAAAACTATTGGTGGCCGATAGAGTTTTAGCGAACGACATGCACCGTCATCTGTCCATCACAACTTGTGAAGACAACAAAGATACCCACAAAATAGATTTGCAAACTGAAAAAAGAAAAAGACATGTATAGTGAATGAGAAGAATAAATAAAGAAAATGTTGATGAGAGAGGAAAAAGGCGGGTGATAACTAGCCCGAAAGTTGGCACCACCGCTGAGCAAAACAAAAAATAAGAAGCAAACGGCTTAGAGAAAAAAAAAAGAAAAAAGTTATTACGGTTTTTCTTAAACAACACTATCTTAAAAGTTAAAAACCCTTATTTTCATATTTTTTACTTTTACAAAGCATTTTTAATGAAGATAATAATTTTTAATTTTTAAATTTCACATATTTTTATTTTCGTTTTTTTAAAAATTTTAATTAAATATGTATTGTTTAATGTTTTTCATTTTTAAAGAAAATAAAAAATGGAAATGGTTTATATTTCTTAAAATCAAAAGGAGTATAAAATATCCTTTGTTTCTCAAAACTCAAAAGGATCAGTTTGTCTAATTTCAATTTTGATATACATATTGTAATTTTCATTTAATTATAAGGGTAAAATTACTTGGTTTAAAATCATAAAACAGTATGTCCCACCATCTTAATTGAGCTTTGAAGTCAAATATTAAAATCATAGACCAAAGCTTTTATGTGATATGATAGAGTGAACATGTTACATTGAGTTACTATTATGGTAAGCCAGGCTAATTTTGTATAATCTCATATCAAAATTTTTAGTTCATCATTGAATAACCTCTAATATGAGAATTAAGGTACAATAGAATATAACAAATATGGTAAACGTCCAAATGTATGGTAGAATAGGATTTCTAGCATAAGCTCTTTAATATGAGGTGCAAGTAATTGGTTAAATTATTTGCTGGTTCATTAAAATGCAATAAACCTGAAATGTAATAACTTTTGGTAGGGATACCATCATACCTGAAAAATAATTAAATAAAATGATTCAATAAATCAATAAAGAATAGATTAAATATCACAAATATTCACTTATAATTAAATAAATTTTTGATAAAAATACAAATTATTATTTTTAAATTTATATTTAATGATACAATGTATTAAAATATTAATAACTGAATATATAAAATATAAATTACCTTGTTAACTTTGGTTCTTTTCATTCCCCTCTTCTTATTTCTCCATTTTTTTATTTTTTTTTTTAATTTTGTCGTTCACTCTCCCTCATCTACTCTATTTCTCCGTAAGTGGATGCCGTTTGATCTCCTTCATCTACTCTGTTTCTTTTCATAAATGAAGGAACCCAGAAAACCGAAGTTCCAGCAATGGCTGCCATTTGCTAACCCAGAACAACTCAAAAGTTTACCCACTACTTCATCTCAATCTCCTTCCATATATCTTATTGCTTTTCTGTAAAATCTTTCCGGAAAACGTAGATCTACAAAATAACTAAGCGATTTCAACCTTGTTTTTCGTCTAGCCATCTTAGTTTTTGATATGTTCATGTTTATATCCTCTTTGTCTTTCTTAGATCTGAAGGTCCAAGGCTTGTACTAATCAAAAGCTATTAGAGAGTGTTTCTCTCTTATTCTAAAAAATAAGAAAACTGTTAACTCTGATTCTGATCTATGATTTCGGCAAGAATAAGATTTGCCATTTTTAAATTTTGTATACGATATTTTGGGAAAAATAATTTAATATTTGGTGGAGTTTGAATAGCCTGTTCTAACCCTTTTACCAATGAATCCCTAGTACAATTGAATTCAAACAGCATTATGTAACCTTACTATACTAATGGAACAAACCTTCTAACAGAGTGAAATAAAGTTACAATGAAATTGAATAGTTATAATAGTGGTTTGGTTGGATAAAATAGAACCACCATTCTAATAATATTTATGTATTTGGTTGAAAGAAATAAATATGTAATAGCAAAAAGAAATTAGACGAATGATAAATATGTCTTTTAATATTTTAATATAATTTCCACATCAATTTAATATAAAAGAATAATATTTAAAAATATATTAAAAAGATTTTTTATATTAAAATATTTAAAATATTTTATTTTTATATTTTCTAAAAATTGAAAATATTATTTTATATTAAATCATATTAAAAGATTTTATTTTATCATTTAAGGTTGCATGAAATAATTATTATTTGGTGATACAAAAGAATGACTATTACGGGAGGACAAGGAGTAGGGAAATAATGATCATTCCATTGAATGAATCGTTCTTTCAACCAAACAAATGAATGGTTTACCATTCAATGAATAAGGAGGGAGTGTTATTCCATTCCCCCAACCAAACATCACTTAATTTCTTAAATACCCCATAAGGTTTCAAGTAACCCTTAAGAATGAAGTATTTTCCATAATGAGGGAATTACTTATTTTTTTTTTAAAAAAAGAAAAATTAAGGTTTTAATTACACTTTAAGCAAATTAAGTAATTATCCCATTTTACTAAATCTTGGGTGGTATTACATTCGTACGAGGGAGTTGATATGCTTGGGGGAGTATCGTCGGGACCTTGGGGAACGAAAGAGAAGGGAATTCTGGGAGTGATGATTTGGCTACATTGGTTTGACCTCTACCTCGAGTATTTTTCTAGACATCACTAAAATTAATTGGGAAAAAGAAAGGAAGTGAAGAGAAGAAAAGATTACCTTTAAGAAATATGAGATTGAAAATGATAAAGACTAAAGGATTGAGCAAAAAAGAGGTTAGGGATTCGAATGATTCAACAAAATATCGAGGAAATGTTTGTGTATCTGTTTTATAGAAACAAACTTGTGCAAGAAGTTTAATTCATGGAAACTGTTTAGGTTCTCCCATACAATGTTGACACTTGTCCTAGAGTAAGTGTAACATTTAAATTTTAGCGAATAACCACCAAATTCTGAATTTGCCCAAGGAAGCAAACTGATGGTATTGATTTTGATTGGGGGTTTTCAAAGTGCGTAACTCTGAAAAGTCATGATTCGCCAAATTAATGGTATGCGCTTGGCGCGAAGATTTAGTTAACAGTTATATATTGCAGTTTTCCAAAGTTAGAAATTTCGAGGACGAAATTTTGTTAAAGGGAGGAGAGTTGTAACACCCAAAATCTAGTGGGTCTATGGTTTTGGCGTATAGTAGTAAAATAGTCTGTCTAGCGAAGTGTATTCCACCAAATTTTCTATTGTGGCGTATACATATGAGCATATAGTATCTGCCACACATGTAAGTAAGGATTTCATTTCATGGTACTCTACTATATTAAGGAGAAGTTCGTGTTAAGTGATAAAAGACAAGTATGTATGGGTTAACGCCAAAGGTATTATACGCCTTGGTTTGTTTGGAATACTGTGCTAATTAGACTATAAGTAATCTGGTTAGAAATCAACTAGATAGCCTAGCCTAATAATTGTGAAGGCAATGTACTTATTTATATTTCTCTCGGAAACTATAGACCATTAATGAAGCAAATTTTGAAATGTGTGACACTTGTAAAGATTCACTAAGCAGTTGGAGTTATATATATGAGTGTGGTGGGTTCTAAAGGAGGTTCTTTTTCTTCCTCTTATTTCTCCTTAAATGGTGCTCTTTGACTCCTTTCTCAAATCTGAATGTATCTCTTTCCCGATAATCTAGAAACTATAGTTCTTTAATGATGAGTAGTTATTCCATTTTAGGGTAAGTAATTCAGCTCTGCATGCTAAGCTCTGAATGAGTAAGCCTATATATGATATTTGAACAGTAAGTTGTAAGTGCAAGGTTTTGCATGAGGTTGTCAGCGATTGAGATGACGAGTAAATTATATGTATAAGAATTGTAACGATGAAATTACGTTTCTGAGCAATGGTTGCTGTTGGTTCGAGAGGGATGACTAGGTCTGGGACTTAGAACTGCAGTAAGTGAGAATTAGGTGAGTCCTTACCCTGACTCTCTTGCGTAAATTCTTCAATTAAAAGTATTTATATGTAAAGGTTAATGATATCTATAATAATCGGTAAATGTATGATGATATGTGTAAGGTTCTGTTGAGAAGAATATTGATTGGTAAGAATACAGTTATAGTTGTGATGCGAAAAGAATGTCAGTAGACAACTGTTTGAAATTAGTGTACATGATAAGTCATGGTTTGTTGGAAGTAGACTCTAAGGACATGTTTTGTTAAGAAATTATTACGTGACAAAGAGATTTATGAAATGTTTGGAATGATTCCTCATATATATAGATAAAGAAAATTGAGTATGACAAGAGCATGATTACTGGCGTATAAGAGAATGATAAAACTATGATGGTATCCGCCCGAAATAAATGATGCAGAAAATTGGTTGGCACACGGTAGTGTTGGAAAAAACAGGTTTGGAAAACGCAATGGAAAATAAATTTAGGGAAAACAGAGTTTTAAATTTTTTTTCAAAACAAAATCTTGGTTGTGATATCTAAAGTAATAAACACTTAATCAAAATTGTACCTTTTCGATTCGTCTAGGATGAACACTTCGACCGAGTAGTCTTCTCCGCTATCCTCAAGCTCACATCTGTCAAGTGTGGGCTCGCTTCGGATAAAAAAAATTTTCACAGAAATTACACAATTTCTCTAAAATTTTGGGTCAAGTTGTTGTAAGAGTATGCCCAAAGATCAATCATGAGATGGTTGTAATAACATACTTAATTTACCATGTTTATTAATATAAAGCGTTGTCATTATTATTTCAATTTTTCTTTCTGTGTGTATAGATAAATTGTTTTATAATAATGTCCTGAGAATAATATGATTATTCTTAAAAGATCCTTAGTCGAGTATTATTGTTGACTAGGACAATAATAATGCATTAAGACTAACATGTAGTTGATTGATGATAAAGAGTTGTCATTGATATGGAGTGTCAAAATCAATGCATGAATATGTGTGTTAGAGAACAACATATTGGATTGACCCGCTATGAGTATGTTTCTTGGATTATTATGTAATTGTCACAACATTACTCATAGTGATTAATATGTATATGATCCTCAGACTTGAGATCATTATTATCCCAGCATCGTGAGTTGTATATTTTGATACAGTCAAACGTACACCGTAACAGGTTGTTCTATAAAGGCTGATGTTGGATATACCACAATCTATGTAGAGGGATATGGTTGATCAATAAAGGATAAGTCCCTCCTACATAATAGGAGTAATATCTTAGGCCACTTGATTGAGTGAGACTAGAAATGCATGGCCATGCTCAAATAAGTTGATATGAGATGTCATACTAATTTGTATATCATAGTCTACTCAAGATATCAAGAAACATGGGATGGATTATGCAAGTGTGACTATCCCATGACTTGTATCCGTTCCAGAGATAAAGGACTTAAGGATTAATGCATGAAAGGTTAATCACGAAAGGTTATGTCGAATCATGACTTCTTGTAACTTAGGTAGCAATGATGTATTGCTAGATGCCACTCATTGTCTGTGACAATAGAATCGTTCTAGTATTACTGCTAACGTTGCAAGAACCTACAAGGTCACACCCTATGGTTGAAATGAACGGAATAAAATATAGTTGGTATTGTGCTTGGTTGTCACATAAATTAAATTAATTAAAGAATTAATTTAATTGGGCAATCAAATATTGAACATATTATATGTACAAGGATGTTGTACACATAATGATAACATAATTTTATTAATATATGAATTTGATTCATATATAAATTTAAATAAATATAGTTTACCGGAATCCTTATTATAATTAATGTAATTATAATTTTCAGATATAATTAATGTAATTATAATTTTCGGTTAAAAACTTTATTGTATTTATTTAATCTTGTAATACATTCAAGAGATACCAATTATAAAAGGCCCAATTAAGAGGATACCTATTATAAAAGGCCCAATGAGAAAGGCACCCATTATAAAAGGTATTAAAAGGAGACAAAACTCAACATGAAAACCCTAAGTGATTGCTTGTTAGGTCTAGCAGCCGTCAAGCAAATAAGCCTCCAAAACAGTTTTGGAGATTTCTTCCGTTCATAGTCAAACCGGGTGGATTACGTAGAGGCCGGCACAGGAAAAGGTTGAGGCTTAATTCGACAGTTGATCAAAACTCTTGTTGCCAAGGCGTCGCTGTCTACTCAGATTGAAGTTTTGGTAATTTCGAAACCTTTATTTCACCCCGATTCATTCCTCACACATGGATCCATGATTTGGATCGCCGGATCTAATTTTATTCTGCTGCGCCATGGGGTACCGGCGTTCCAACAGTGGTATCAGAGCCACTTGTGTGATACGAACTCGGGTTTAAATACTTGGGTGATGCAATTGTATGAGATACATGTTTTGATCTTATTATATTTTCGATTGTTTAAATCGTTTAAGCATAATCTGATAATTGTTCCTTTCGGTAATTGATTAAATGTTAATCATGGTGTTGTGGCCTATTCGATTTTATGTTATTACTGTTAACTATTAACAAATCTGTAATAATGCGGCGGTGGTATTTATAGTTTCCAGTAAGTGTTAACTGGCTAGTGGAACAAGGGTTGTTCCGATATGAAACCTCAAGGATTAAAATCCTAAAAACACGATTCTGTTGATAAAAATTTATCAAATCGTGAGGCTTCATTTGACTGGGGTATGTGATTCGCGCCGCGGGGCTCCGCCCCCGCACCCCTGGTCCATACCGCGAGGGCTCCGCCCCCGTATCCCCCGGGATAGGGATCTGAGGATGGCTCCGGCCGCAGGCGTTCAGCCCGCTTCCTCCGACATCCTCAGACCCCCGCAAAAAAATTGTTAATAAAAGAAATTTATAAACTTGATGGGCCACAAAAGGTTGAAAGGATATTTTATAATTCACCTTAGCAAAAAAAAGCATTGAATTATGTATGCTATTTTTGACATGCACGGTGTTTGAAATGCATAGTTATAGCCCAATGACCCATTCGATAAAAAGTTGTATTTTTTTTAAAATACGGCCTGCGTGTCGTGCCTTACTACTATTCTCTTGTATTTCTCTTCTCATCTTATTCCCTCGTATGTAAAACGAGTTTCTGCATATTGTAATTTGCAAGAGTTGCTGTGGGCCAAACAAGAAGGAAGGTGGGACAATG
Organism: Gossypium australe; assembly: GCA_005393395.2. Classification (NCBI taxonomy): domain Eukaryota; kingdom Viridiplantae; phylum Streptophyta; class Magnoliopsida; order Malvales; family Malvaceae; genus Gossypium; species Gossypium australe. The sequence goes on from CM016616.1 coordinate 74,349,689, forward strand.
ATTGTGAATGATAGCTTGTGAAAGAGCTTACACCTTTAGGTTTCCTTTTGGTTTTCCCATTGGCTTGGGTTGAACCACTTTAGTTTATGGGCTATAACTATTGCATTTATTTATTGCTTTATTTATTCATGTATGAGATGCTATGGATGATAATAAACCTTGTTGATAATAAACCCTATTAATTGATGAGATCGATTAGAAGACTAAATGGGCTAAAGTAGACCATAATTGGTGAGATGCAACAACCTTAATAAAATCCCTCTATTAAAATATTAAGTCAACATGGCCTTCCAATTTTGCCCTCGTTAAGGCCTCGATCAATACTATGTAGGTTCTGCCAAAGCGAAGTACTAGTATTTATCTTGGTTAAACGCGAAGAATAAACAAGTGATATTCGCTGGTTAAAAAATTGGTTAATGACTTAACTAGGTTACTCTAATAGGATTAAAAACCTAGAGGCAAGTAAATTGGATAAATCATAAGATGATTAGAACAAGAGTTGTTCACCAAATATTAGGAGTTACATATGATGTAATTAGCAAATGTTGCTTACCTAAATAACCATAATCTTAAGAGTAAAGCCAAAGCTGACTTAAGAGGTGGTGAAATATGGATCCTTAACCTACTAGAAATACTTTTGAGAAAGTTTTTTCGAAATTAATATACGAGGGTTATTAATTTTGAAATAAAATAGTGGGAATATCATTTAATAAAGTCTTTTTAATGATTGATATAAAATTGGTAAATTTACTCACATGCATATTTAATTGTTGTAGATATATTATGGCTGCAAACACTAGCACACTCTCATTGCGATCGGTCCTTGAGAAGGACAAATTGAATGGTTTGAATTTTCTTGATTGGTTCCGTAACTTGAGGATTGTCCTTAAACAAGAACGGAAATTATATGTCATTGAACAACCACTTCCTAATGAACCACCCGCTAATGCCTCGAGGACTGATAGAGATGCATACAAGAAGTATCTCGATGACATGATAGATGTTGGATGTCTTATGCTTGCCACTATGAATCCTGAACTTCAGAAGCAACATGAGGACATGGTTGCTTATGATATGATCGAGCACCTGAAAGAACTTTATCAGGGACAAGCACGGCAAGAGAGGTTTGATATATCTAAGGCCTTATTCCAATGTAAGTTGGCTGAAGGAAGCCCAGTAGGACCTCATGTCCTTAAGATGATTGGCTATATTGAAAGCCTGTCTAAGCTTGGGTTTCCATTGAGCCAAGAGTTGGCCACTGATGTTATTTTACAATCGTTGCCGGATAGCTACAGCCAGTTTGTCCTCAATTTCAATATGAATGAAATTGACAAGACTCTACCACAATTGCTCAGTATGTTACGAACTGCTGAAGGCAACTTGAAAAAGGTTGGACCCAAGCCCATACTGATGGTCCGTAATAACAAGGGCAAGGGAAAGGCCAAAGTTCAAACAAAGCCCAAGGGCAAAGGTAAGCCCAAATTTGGAAAAGGAAAGGCTGCACTGAAACCTAAAGGTGGGGTGTCTAAGGAAGGAAACTGTTTTCATTGTGGTATGACTGGACATTGGAAACGGAACTGCCCTGCCTATCTTGAAGAAGTCAAGAAGGCTAAAGCAAGCGGAATGTCTGCTTCAGGTATTTATGTTATTTATATTAATTTATCAACTACTACTTCTTGGGTATTAGATACTGGTTGTGGTTCTCATATTTGTACTTCTGTACAGGGACTACAAAGGAGTAGGACTTTGGCTAGAGGAGATGTGGACCTACGAGTTGGAAATGGAGCAAAAGTTGCTGCATTAGCTGTGGGAACATATACTTTATCTTTGCCTAGTGGGCTTGATTTATGTTTAGAGGATTGTTATTTTGTGCCCAGTTTGACTAAAAACATTATTTCAATTTCTTGTTTAGACAAAATTGGTTTTGAGATAATTATTAAGAATAATTGTTGTTCATTTTATCTCAATAATGTTTTCTATGGTTCGGCACAATTGATTAATGGCCTCTATATTTTAGATCAAACGAATCCCATTTACAACATAAATACTAAAAGATCTAAAATAAATGACTCAAATCAAACTTATCTTTGGCATTGTCGTTTGGGCCACATAAGTGAGAAACGCATATCCAAACTCCATAGAGATGGTCTCTTGAATTCATTTGTTTTTGAACAATTTGAAGTATGTGAATCTTGCTTATTGGGAAAAATGACTAAATCTCCTTTTTCTGGAAAAGGTGAACGAGCTAGTGATTTATTGGGCCTAATACATTCTGATGTATGTGGACCAATAAATACACAGGCCAGAGGTGGATTTCACTACTTCATTACTTTCACTGATGATTTCAGTAGATACGGGTATGTTTATCTCATGCGCCATAAGTCTGAGTCCCTTGAAAAGTTCAAGGAATTTAAAAATGAAGTACAAAATCAACTAGGCGAAACTATCAAGTCACTTCGATCTGATCGAGGTGGAGAGTATTTGAGCCTAGAGTTTGATGATCTTTTGAAAGAATGTGGGATTGTCTCACAACTTACTCCTCCTGGTACTCCTCAATGGAATGGAGTATCTGAGAGAAGAAATCGAACTTTGTTAGACATGGTTCGATCCATGATGAGTCATGCTGATCTACCGACTTCTTTTTGGGGACATGCACTTGAGACTGCTGCCTTCACACTAAATCGTGTTCCATCTAAATCGGTTCAAAAGACGCCATATGAGATGTGGACTGGGAAACGTCCTAGTATGTCTTTTATGAAAATTTGGGGTTGTGAAGCTTATGTTAAACGTCAGACGTCTACTAAGCTTGAACCCAAATCTGAAAGGTGTATTTTTGTGGGGTATCCAAAAGAAACCAAAGGATATTATTTTTTTAATCACACTGAGAACAAAATTTTTGTTGCTCGGACTGGTGTCTTCCTAGAGAAAGAATTTACTTCTAGAAAAGGAAGTGGGAGAAAGATTGAACTTGAAGAAATTCAAGAATCACAAGATACCACTGAACCAGAGATTGAACAAAACCAAATTCCACAAGAAATTGAGGAACAAACAACTGCTATAGAAACACAACCACCGCGCAGATCTTTAAGAGAACGCCGTGCACCTGAGAGATATGGATTTCTCATTACAACACATGGTGACGTTCTTCTTATAGATCAAGATGAGCCTAGGACTTATCAAGAAGCGGTGACGAGCCCAGACTCTGAGAAATGGCTTGAGGCCATGAGATCTGAGATGGATTCCATGTATGAAAACCAAGTATGGACTTTGATTGACCCACCCGAAGGGGTTAAACCTATAGGGTGCAAATGGGTTTTCAAAAAGAAAATAGACATGGATGGTAATGTACAAACATAGAAAGGGCGATTAGTCGCTAAAGGTTTTCGCCAAATTCATGGTGTTGACTATGATGAAACCTTTTCTCCTGTAGCTATGTTTAAATCCATCAGGATCTTGCTCGCCATAGCTGCATTTCATGATTATGAAATCTGGCAGATGGACGTCAAAACAGCTTTCCTTAACGGGAAACTTGAAGAGGATGTGTATATGACACAACCTGAAGGTTTTATAAATCCAAAGGATGCTAGAAAGATATGTAAGCTACAAAGATCCATTTATGGATTAAAGCAAGCTTCTCAAAGTTGGAATATTCGTTTTAACGATGCAATCAAAGAGTTTGGTTTTATCAAAAATGAAGATGAACCATGTGTTTACAAGAAAGTTAGTGGGAGCACTATCACATTCTTAGTACTATATGTGGATGACATACTTATCATGGGAAATGACATACCTACCTTGCAGTCTATTAAGACTTGGTTAAGAAGTTGTTTTTCTATGAAGGACTTGGGCGAAGCCACTTATATCTTAGGAGTCAAGATCTATAGAGATAGATCAAGACGACTACTAGGTCTAAGCCAAAGTACATACATAGATAAAGTACTGAAAAGGTTCAGTATGGAAGAATCTAAAAGAGGATTCCTACCTATGAGACATGGTATTTCACTCTCGAAGGAAATGTGTCCTTCAACTCCACAAGAGAGAGAACGTATGAGTAAAATTCCATATGCTTCCGCTATTGGATTTATCATTATGCTATGTTATGTACCCGTCCAGATGTCTCGTATGCCTTAAGTATGACGAGCAGGTATCAAGTAGATCCCGGTGAAGGTCACTAGACCACAGTCAAGAGTATCCTTAAGTACTTAAGAAGAATTAAGGATACGTTCCTATTATATGGAGGTGAGGAAGAGTTAAGTGTAAAAGGTTACACTGATGCCAGCTTCCAAACCGACAAGGATGATTCTCGATCGCAATCAGGTTTTGTGTTTTGCCTTAATGGTGGTGCTGTGAGCTGGAAGAGTTCAAAGCAAAGTACAGTAGCCGATTCTACAACAGAGGCCGAGTATATTGCAGCCAGTGAGGCAGCAAAAGAAGCAGTTTGGATCAAGAAGTTCATTACTGGACTAGGGGTTGTGCCTAGCATATCAGATGCTTTAGAACTCCGATGTGATAACAATGGAGCTATTGCACAAGCTAAAGAACCCAGATCTCACCAGCGATCCAAAGATATACTAAGACGCTACCATCTTATTCGAGAGATTATCGATCGAGGGGTGTAGAGATATGCAGAGTACCTTCAGATGATAACATCGCTAATCCCCTGACCAAGCCTCTGACACAGCAGAAGCATGATCGTCACACTAAGTCACTTGGTATTAGATATATGAGTGATTGGTCTTAGTGCTAGTGGGAGATTGTAAGAGTATGCCCAAAGATCAATCATGAGATGGTTGTAATAACATACTTAATTTACCATGTTTATTAATATAAAGCGTTGTCATTATTATTTCAATTTTTCTTTCTGTGTGTATAGATAAACTGTTTTATAATAATGTCCTGAGAATAATATGATTATTCTTAAAAGATCCTTAGTCGAGTATTATTGTTGACTAGGACAATAATAATGCATTAAGACTAACATGTAGTTGATTGATGATAAAGAGTTGTCATTGATATGGAGTGTCAAAATCAATGCATGAATATGTGTGTTAGAGAACAACATATTGGATTGACCCGCTATGAGTATGTTTCTTGGATTATTATGTAATTGTCACAACATTACTCATAGTGATTAATATGTATATGATCCTCAGACTTGAGATCATTATTATCCCAGCATCGTGAGTTGTATATTTTGATACAGTCAAACGTACACCGTAACAGGTTTTTCTATAAAGGCTGATGTTGGATATACCACAATCTATGTAGAGGGATATGGTTGATCAATAAAGGATAAGTCCCTCCTACATAATAGGAGTAATATCTTAGGCCACTTGATTGAGTGAGACTAGAAATGCATGGCCATGCTCAAATAAGTTGATATGAGATGTCATACTAATTTGTATATCATAGTCTACTCAAGATATCAAGAAACATGGGATGGACTATGCAAGTGTGATTATCCCATGACTTGTATCTGTTCCAGAGATAAAGGACTTAAGGATTAATGCATGAAAGGTTAATCACGAAAGGTTATGTCGAATTATGACTTCTTGTAACTTAGGTAGCAATGATGCATTGCTAGATGCCACTCATTGTCTGTGACAATAGAATCGTTCTAGTATTACTGCTAACGTTGCAAGAACCTACAGGGTCACACCCTATGGTTGAAATGAACGGAATAAAATATAGTTGGTATTGTGCTTGGTTGTCACATAAATTAAATTAATTAAAGAATTAATTTAATTGGGCAATCAAATATTGAACATATTATATGTACAAGGATGTTGTACACATAATGATAACATAATTTTATTAATATATGAATTTGATTCATATATAAATTTAAATAAAATATTTTACCGGAATCCTTATTATAATTAATGTAATTATAATTTTCAGATATAATTAATGTAATTATAATTTTCGGTAAAAACTTTATTGTATTTATTTAATCTTGTAATACATTCAAGAGATACCAATTATAAAAGGCCCAATTAAGAGGATACCTATTATAAAAGGCCCAATGAGAAAGGCACCCATTATAAAAGGTATTAAAAGGAGACAAAACTCAACATGAAAACCCTAAGTGATTGCTTGTTAGGTCTAGCAGCCGTCAAGCAAATAAGCCTCCAAAACAGTTTTGGAGATTTCTTCCGTTCATAGTCAAACCGGGTGGATTACGTAGAGGCCGACATCGGAAAAGGTTGAGGCTTGATTCGACAGTTGATCAAAACTCTTGTTGCCAAGGTGTCGCTGTCTACTCAGATTGAAGTTTTGGTAATTTCGAAACCTTTGTTTCACCCCTATTCGTCCCTCACACGTGGATCCATGATTTGGATCGCCGGATCTAATTTTATTCTGCTGCGCCATGGGGTACCGGCGTTCCAACAGTTGTAAATCAGAAAAATATCTTTAGAAATTTTCTGAAATAATCTCTTCAGAAAATTTTCTCTCTATAACTTTCTTCAGAAAATTTTCTCTCTATAACTTTCTCCTGAATTCAAGTGTGTGTAAAATAATAACCCAATACTCTCTTTATATAGGGAAAGTTTAGAGAGTTTGACTATGATTAAACTTAATCACTTTAATATTAAATTAATATAATATTTATTTATCAAGATAAATATTAGATTAAATTTAATATTAAATCTTATTAAAATAATAGAATGTTTATATTGTAGATAAACATTAAATTAAATTTAATATTAACATGATCACTTTAATAATAAATTAATAAAATACTATTAAGACCAACCATCGCCAACCACCTAGATGCCATCGTTGCAATCGTCAGCACCGCCGTGTCTGGTGATGCAGGTGCGACACCCTTACGGCACCCCAAGCCGATTCGACTACTACCAGTTCGATTCGACCAGTGATAACTCGACCGGTTCGGTCTAGCCACCGGTTGGACCATCGACTCAATTTCACATACTGGTCCCGATTCGACTAGTTTTTGGGTTTTGGTCTCAATTTTGGGCTCCCAGGCCCAATTTACGATCTCAGATCAAATTTTCAAGTTCAATTACCCATTGGGCCAATTGTCTGACTTGAAACTTAATTTCCAAAAATATCATATTAATTTTAATTAATTTGATTAATTTAATTTTACTTGATTAAAATTAATTTTACCAAAAATCATTTAGATTTTCCAAATTAATTTTTCAAGAAAATTCTTTAATCAAAATCTCTAGTTGAGCAATTCTCACGACCACTAATTTAATTCCACATCGAATAAACTGACTCAATTAAATTATTTCCAAAGTCGTAGAATTTTCTTCTGATTCAAATGCGGTCCGATCGAACTTTTGTTGAGCTAGCGAAGGAACCAATCGGACACATACAATTAGGCTCTAGTAATTGTAATTATGTCTAGAAGCATCATTCCGATAATTTGCTATTATTTAATCATGGAGTCAGTCCACAAGAAGTACCATCATTGAAGACTCCTTATTGTATACTCTTTACGAAAACAATTTATCCAACTGTTTTGTCCAATAACCTCGTCATGTGTGTGTTACCCTCATATGATATCCTTGATTCCTTTGAGTTAAATCCGTTCACTCCTATTTTATCTCATTGTTACCATTATGACTTTTTAATGATTAATATGATCATTATCAACAAATGATTGTTATAAATTTCTCGTTTGAGAACAAGCAACTCGTGGCCACGCTCCATTTTTATCAATCCACACAATTCCAATGAGAGGATCATTAATTCATTCATTGAGCTATTATTCCATTGTTGCTAGTAAAGCTATTCCATACACAAGTTATGTACCCCACATACCAGCTATGGGCTCAATTGTAACACCCCTTACCCGTATTCAACACCGGAATAGGGTACGAGGCATTACCGAACATAAACACAAGCAAACATACATTTTCGAGTCGTAACTTTCCATTCAAATTTAAACTTTTCATACACATTCATATCGTCCCTAAATTGAGCCTACGAGACTCAATACATGCGTTAGAAGTGGTTCGAGACTAAATCGAGAACTTTAGAAAATTTTGCAAAACTTAGAAAATTTTTCATGTTACAGGGCTCATACGCCCGTGTGACCCTTAGACACGCCCGTGTTACAGGCCGTGTTCAAAATAGGATGCTCTCTAACTTGTGCCACACGGCCGTGCCACGCGCCCGTGTGCTAGGCCATGTGGTTGATTTAATTTTCATAATTTTTCATAAAATAGGTGCAGACTTCACACGGCCGAGACACACGTCCGTGTCCAAGGCCGTGTGGCACACACGGCCGAGACACACGCCCGTGTCTCTGCCCATGTGTCATATTCTGGACATTCTATTTTGCAACAATTAAGGTGTAGAGGACACACGGTTGAAACATATGCCCGTAGGGCAGACCGTGTGTCACACACGGCCTAGACACACGCCCGTGTGTCTACCCGTGTGGACAAAAATAATGCTATTTACCAAGCCATTTTGCCACCCTTACTTGTACATACACGCACAATATCATATGGCACCAGTCCAAGCATTTACATACAACCAAATCAGCCAAAATCAAGACATCAACACATCATTCACATACTATCATCTATCATACACAAACATCACATGCTTGTCATCTCAAATCATTTAAATTCCCACATCTAAGAAAGGCATCATCATATAAATTGATCATACCAATTGTAGCCAATTTTCAATGGCCTTATACAAAATGAACTTTCAACCAATATAAGGCAACACATTTGGCCAAATCAATTACTACACATAACAAAATGACCAAGTCCCCTATACATGCCATAACTCAAAATGTTGAATTCATTGGTACCAAAATAATAGTTGATAGTGTGAATGGATCTCCGGCGATCTCCAATCCCAAGCTAGCTTGGTGATACTATAAGACAAGGGAAAGAAAAGGAAGTAAGCTAAATAGTTTAGTAAGTCCATATGCAAATAATAAACAACATTAACCATACAATTGCCATAAAAGTAACATACATATATCAACCTAAATATCATTAAAACCTCATGAACATAACATACTCAATCACATTCTTACCAATAGTTCATCATACATCGAATTCATTTCCTTTGAGTTTTCCGTACATACCTGTACCAACTCGTAACATAATCACATACTTTCTCGTCTTTGGCATACCCATTGAACCACTTGGAATACTATCAGATACATGGAAATCTTTGCACGTAAATGCCACATTTGTAGCCAATGCTACCACAAATATCATAACACATATAAGTTCGCTCTCGAGCTATCCTCGGGCCTGCTCACACAAGCTGTCAGTCGAGACGTAGCTACGCGGTGCTGCTCACACAAGCTATCAGGTATCCGTAACATATACCGATATACCCAGCCACCGGTAGGATGTACAGGACCAGCACCCGGGACACATAAATCACATAAACACATGGGTTCCTATTGACATGTCACTTGTATCCTAATCTATTCTTAAGGTTCAAACGAGATTTCTCTCTTGCCAGAACTGTCGAATATACTCATAGAATCAATCATACAATTCATACAATATCAAAACATTAAAATACAAATATAACATTGCATTATTTACATACGAATTTATCTCGGTACAAAAATAGTAGAATTTGACTTAATCATCAAATGCTTTATTTTTCTCTCGATCTAGGTCCATACCTCGTTTTTCTTGATCTATAAAAAGTTAACTCATTCAATCATCACGTTATTCAATTCAGCCCAAAAATCATATTATGGAAAAAAATTACATTTTTGCCCCCAAACTTTTGACATTTTACAATTTAGTCCCTAGGCTCTTAAAATGAAATATGTTAAATTCCTTTAATACACAAGCCCAGCCGGACTATTTTTATGCTCATACCAGCCCACATTTTTCATTAAATCACATTTTTACTACATATTTTATAATCTTTACAAATAGGTCCCTTTTGATGTTTTTACCGAAAATCACTTAGTAAAAGTTGTTTATCCAACATCAAACTTGTACAATCTATCATTAAACATCAAAATACACAAATACTTAACATGGGTCAAAACCTAAACCTAGGTTATTTCTTAAGTTTGTGGTAGAAATAGATAGATCGGGTTACAAAGATTTCAAAAATGTAAATAGCATTAAAAACGGGGCAAGAACGAACTTATAATCGAGCTTGGAAGCTTGAAAAACCCTAGCTATGTCTTCCTCTTGAAATTTTCGGCCAAGGGGTGGAAGATGAGCAAAAATTGGCTTTTAATTTAATTTTTAATTCATTTAATTAATCAAATGACCAAAATGCCCTTAACTTAAAACATAAAAATTCTCTTACTTCATGTCCATTTTTGTCCACTAACTTAACCAATGGTCTAATTACCATCTAAGGACCTTCAATTTAAAGTTTCATAGCATTTAGACACCTTTAGCTTCTAGAATACACATTTTGCACTTTTTGCAATTTAGTCCTTTTAACTAAATTGAGTGCCCAAACGTCAAAATTTTTGAACGAAATTTTCATAAAATCATTTTGTAAAACTGTAGACCATAAAAATATAATAAAAACAAATTTTACTGTGTCAGATTTGTGGTCCCGAAACCACTGTTCTTACTAGACCCAAAATCGGACTGTTACATTGATCATATTTAGAGAAGAAGCCTCCACTTATATCAAAGCTCATGAGTTGCATACACATGGTCAATGACTAACTCAGGATTTAGGTAAATCACACCATGAACATCACAAGTGAATTAATTCACAAACTGATTCAAAATTAATTCATCTTGGGTCCAGTCTAATGTATCATTCTACCAATGAATACATTTATGTCTCTACCCGTGGAGTCAATTGCTCTGATAGCCAAGATTATCCATCTTCCCAATTGGAATTGTGATGACATAATAATCATTCTCAGTATTTGAGTCAAATGCTCACTTTGATTCTTTTATGGGATTACATACTCATTTAGATTATCTATTGAAGTAAGTTATCTTTCTCGAAATGTAAACGTTCTTACAATGCCACTTATCTTCAGTTTGAACTTAGAAAATCAATGAGCTAATATTTGCTTGTACAATTTTATTATGCATGCAAAATATGAAAGACAGAAAATACAAAAGACATAATAGTGAAATGTGAAATTAACTTTATTTATTTATTCATTGTTCAAATAAATAGAAAACAGTTACATGTTTACTACAATATGGGTACATTTCCCAACAAGTAGTTCATACAATACTGCAAAGTATCCATCAAGGTAATGTTATGGTAAAACTCACTAAGTATTTTTGTACTTACAAGTTTTGTTGTGTTATTGTTCAGGTAATTAGGAGGAGTTTGCGCTAGAGGAACGATGTCAGGTGTACTCCAAGGTAGCAGCAAAGTGGGCTGTTATGCATACAATAGATTTGTGGCGCACACTAGGAATATGCTTTATGAATCTATCATTAATAATCTATTATGTTGTAAGGATATATATAACAAGTTAATGTATAATACTTCCTTTGTTTTCCTATGTTAAATTTGTTAATTAAATTAATTAGAGAAATGAGAGTTTGTAATATGTTTGTTAAATTGTTAAGTATTGTGTGTTACATCCAGACTCAACGAATCAGGTTAGGTTGAAGGCGTTACAAGTTGGTATCAGAGTCTGATTTAGCCAATTCTTGGACAATCAATGTGGAAAGAAGCCTTGTATGCATAATACGCCGAACCTGGTTTAGTTTATCAGGTATGTGGAAATTATGTTTGTGTGAAAGATAGCTATTGTTGTAATATAATAAGTAAGACAGTGATGAAAGGTAACGAATTGATTCATTAGTAAAGATAAAAAGATAAAAAGATATCACATTGTTTCAAAAACAACAAAATGAAAGATAAAATAAAAAGAAAATTTAGTTCTCCTTCTCAGTGTGTTGACCAATGGGTTCGACGGGAACTTTTCCTATTGTAGGAACCTTTTCAGTAGTAGGGATTTCTTCTGTTTGTTCTGCACCCTCTAGAGCTGGTTCCAAGTCAGTTGACCCTTCTGAATTTTTTTCATCCTTTACTTTGGGTGTATTAGAGGTGAAGAAACCAGCTGTTTGTTTCCATTTTGATTGAAATTCTTCCCACTCTTTACCCTCGAGATGATACACATTGAACCCCAATGAATCAATAGGGATGCCTTTAAGAAAATCAAAGTCTACATGACTTAAGTTCATTGGACTAACGACTATTTGAGTGTGAAACACCAGATTACTTGAGTGTCAAATACCTTTGTGTTGGGTTGAGTTGGATGAGAAATGAATCATTTGACCTAAATTGGTTTGCGAAATTGAAGACAATGTGAAGTTGATATGTGAAAGGCTTAAAATTGCTTCAGACAGACAAAAGTCTTATGCTGACTTGAAACGGTGAGATGTTGAGTACCAAGTGGGCGAACATGTGTTTCTTAATGTATCACCATGGAAGAAGGTCCTAAGGTTTGGACGTAAAGGGAAGCTAAGTCCGAGATTCATTAATCCCTTCGAAGTGATAGAAATAATTAGTCCTGTAGCTTATCGACTTAAGTTGCCTAGGGAACTCAATTGTATTCATGATGTGTTTCGCGTATCTAGATTGTGAAAATATTGTGTAGACCTATCCCATGTAGTGTCAGTAGATGATATTGAAGTACGACCTGATTTAACTTACAAGGAAGAACCACTGAAGATTGTGGCTCGCGAGGTGAAAGTCTTGTGAGGCAAAGGGATTTCTTTAGTTAAGGTGTTGTGGCGGAACGATAAGACCAATGAAGTTACTTGGGAAACGGAAGAATCCTCAGTATCCTTTTGTCAAGGTGTTGTGGTAGAACTATAAGAACAATATCCTCGGTTGTTTAACAAAGAACATTTTGAGGACAAAATGTCTTAAGTGGGGGAGAGTTGTAACATCCCTAGATCGGGTTTGGAAGTTTTAGCCTCGCAAGTGAGGGTTCGTAGTGTTTTAGCGAACTAGAGGTTAGCCAGTGCTTCGGTGAACTGGCTAACTAGTGATCGCTAGAAGGATTAGGAAAAAGTTTTCCAAAAGGTATCGGTAAGGAGTTCGTCAAGTGTTTTGGCGAAGCAATTTATGCCCAAAAATATGGTAAAGGGTTTGCCAGATTTATTGCAAGTTTGGTTCGCTAGTCTATTTGGCGAACTAGTATTCGCCAGGTAAGTTGCAAACTGGGGGTTCGCTAGTTAAAGTCAGACTCAATTTAGGAAATAAATATTAGGTGTATCTAGTAATACTTTACATGTTATTAACACATTTCCTAAGTCAAGTAGGGTATCCTAAGATTTCCAGGACACTTAGTGCCTATAAATATGACCTTTATTCCATGAGAATTCTCTTGTCGAATATTCTATCGTCAAGTCTCTGTTCTGAACCAAGTTTGTAACAACCAAGGTAAGCCCCTATCTTGTTAGGGTTGATTTCCAAAAAGCTAGGTTCGCTTGCATGTGTAAATTCTGTAGGTCCTATCTGCTTAGTAATTTGTGTGTTTGTTTATATTGTGAACCAGTCAGACCATCTACCAAAAAGGATAAAGGTAAAGCCATGCTTGTTTAGTTTATCAATTTTTTGGTAAATGGTTAATAATTACTATAAGTGTGCTAATTGATATGTTTTCCAGCATGAATGTTTATGGTTCGTATATTGTGTGCGAATTGTTATGATTTTCGAGAACTTTGTTTCTAAAACTAAGTTCCAAAAGTAAGTTTTCTTCAAACCTCTATTTTCAAGTTCTGAAACTCTGTTTTCAATATATGTTTTTAATATATGATTTTAAAGATATGTTTTACGCCTGCTCCTAAGAGAGCATATGTTTTAAGATATGCTTTTAAAGTATGGTTTTATAAACTGCGTTTTTACGCAGTTTGGTGCGAGCTCTACGTGAGAAAGTGTTTTCAAGCAAACTCCTTATGCAAGCTCTCTGTGATAAGTCTCTATGCATGCTCCTTTGCTAGCCTTATGCTGGATATATTGGTATACCAAATGATTGTGAATACTCACATATAAGTTCTGTGGTTTCGAGCGTTGAGGCCTTGGGACATGTGGTGAGATGAGGGAATGTCAAGTTGAGCTTCATTCACTAGGACATGTTGGTGTACATGAGAGTGTATTGCTTTGCGTTGCACTTATGAGACATGTTATAAGGACTCTTTGAGTCATTCTGAGGCGTTATAAGGAGATTCGCATATCCAATGAGACAAGATTCTGATAAGTGTGTTAAGTGCGAGAACATATCTTATGTTTCTCAACCATTCTAATAAGATAAGTATGTGGACATGCCTCATGCTTTACAAGTTCTGTCTTCGAACTAAGTTTTCAAGTATGATTTTTCTACAAGCACAATTGAAAATGTTTTTACAAACTTATATATTTTTCTGATAAGCAGGCAAAACGACGAACTGGGTCTCACATCTTTACAGCGAACCCAACTCGTGACATGATTTTTAGGGTAAGTCTTCTTTCTATCTTAAACTCTATGTTTTAAGCGTACTTTATTGATTCTTGATTATTCACTGAGTTCGCAATGAACTCACCCACTCCTCTGTTACTTCGTAAGTAAGTATGTCGCGGATGGCAGTGGCGAGGTAGATGACTGGGTGAGACTCATCCTTGAATAGATACTCGAGAACTTGGGAAAATAGATGATGGAGTTTATATTACTTATGCGGGTTTGGATTTATCATAAGTTGACTCTGATATTGAAATTAAATTATTTAAAGTTAAGTTATTTTGTTTTGCGAACCATGTCTTAGAATATTTTAGTATCTTTTATTATGAATAAAGTTTGATGTTTATTCATGCATAAGTGTTACATGTATTTCCTTTTTTCATAATATATGAGTCAAATTTATTAAGTACTATTTCTACGACCTCAGAAATTACATACGTACCCCTGGTAGAGATTGTCTTTCTACTTAGCGAACCTAGGCAAATTGTGCGAGCCTATGTAGGTATGCGAACCCTACTAAAGAATGAAAACCTTTGCATGCATGATTCTTTTGTTTACGAAGTCTATTTGTTTGTGAAACCATATTGTAAATTGCGAACTTAAAGTACTATGTGAACTATTGATATTTAGCGAACCTATACTTTTATATGAGAACTTATGCTTTTGTTCGAACTCATACTTTGTGTTGCAAACTTTTAAGTCTTTTTATTGTTTGACATGCGAACCTTTCCCTTATTTGTTTTGTAAGCCCATATGTTTTATATACTTTGTATAAGTTTATTTCACTGTTGTGTAATAACTTAGCATATTTCATGTTATAATTAAGTGGTGTTGGAGGATAGGTTGAGAGTTAACGGAGAGTCACTTCAGTGGTTAATGTGGCACATTGGATTTGGGTCGAACCTATTCGGCCAGGTTTGGGGTGTTACAGTCTACGTTCGTCTCACACAAAGCATAGGTACATTTCAAGAAAAGTTTATTGCTATAAATATCACAAACTGACTCAGTTTTCAAATTTTTAATCTTCCGCTATGATAAAAAACCGTTTTCTAACTAGATTTTTCCCAAGAAATTCATCGTCTTAGAATGTATTTATAGAGGGAAAGACCCTTAGTTGGTAGTTACATGCCATCGACAGTATGGGTGGTGGCCTACTCATGTAGTCGGCTAAGTAGCAGGCTAGTTGTCCTCATGTATGGTACTATTCTAACATTTTCTTGGTTAACATAGTATAAGGTTGTTACGCCTAAGTGGTCCCCTATTTGAAGTGAGTGTGTTCAACTAGAAACGATGGCTGAGATAATGATGCTCTTAGGTGGCTAATCACCTAGTGACTAGGCAGGTGTTGTAAGACGATGGTCCATTCGAGTATTCTTTAGGTCGGGAGCTAAGTGATGCGAGGCGGAGGGTCGTCTATGAATGCCTCTTTGGTACCTTCTCGTGATGCCACGTGTCCCTTCCAAGTAAAGGAACAAATTTCACACTATAAAGAGCCTATTACTTCAATAAGGCTATTAAGTAATCTGAAGCTAACAAAATAGAAAATTTAAAGATCGCTTAAAATAAGCTTACAAATAAGAGGAATTTGGTGAATTTGGATATTAATTTGAAAAGCTTACAAATTGGACGGGTCCTAATGTAAATAAGAGGAATTTACAGATTGACTGAGGAAAGGTTGGATTTCAACCTTTAGTTCGGTTACTCTTGAACTAAAGATCTTCTTAGTGGGAGACATGGTGATTAGGATATCTATAAATGGCTATTGAATTAGCTTCAGTGAAGGAAGTCTGAGAGGATTAGATAAGGGAGAGATGTTATTCCCTGGTATCATTCTTTCATTTTTATGTTCTATCTTCATAATTTTCTTCTTTCGTCTGTTCTGGAAAAGTGAAGTATTAAGAAGTGTTATGCATGGAGGGAATAGACTGAATTTTGAGCCTTAGAAATCGGAAATTTCGTAAGCTGGTAAACTTTCTAACCACTTTATATTAACGGATTTAAGAAAAGGGAAGAAAGTTAAGGATTTTAGTTAATTTGTTGGTTTTGTTCTGTATTGGGTAAGGTTGCGAATAATCATTTAAATGGGTTCTGCATGTAAGAAAATTATGGTTCTTATGATGATGAATTGTCTTCGTTGGAATTTTGAAATGGTTGTTATGTTTTTTTTACTAAAGAGACTCAAGTAGCAAGGGAAAAGGTAAATAGATGGATTTGATGTCAACTTCCAGGTGAGTTCCAGAAGTTAGGTCTTAAATGAATGTTTACTTTTTCAATATTGTGTGCTAGGTATGTTAACTTTTTGCGACATGTTGTGTGTAGATATGAAAATGCATAACTGGTTGTAAGTTTAACCACGTTGAGTAGATGAAATGCTTGGTGTAATATATGTTGTGCCTTAAATAGTAGTATTGGCTGAGTAATTGCATGTATAAATTATTATGCGAAGTAAGGAGTGATGTATTGGTGGATGATAGAGGATGAAATGTTACATTGTGCACTCTGTGCCACGTGTTATTTGGCTTTGTGGAGGTTTGGGTTGATTGTACAGAGAATGAATAATAATGGTAGTCGGCTTTGCGGAGGTTAGGTTGTTTGTACGAAAAATATGTGCACATGGATATGAAAGCCCTTTAAGGGTAGTATGAGACTCTGCAGAGTCTAAGGATTTAAGCCGTATATGTGAAATGCAAGTCCATGGCCAAGGCATAATCCAAGAAGGTTCAACAGACTCGCCTACATGACATAATCTAGTGGAGGTCTACGAGATAATTCGCGTATGTGAATTTGTTTCTACATGAGGAATTTCGTATAGAAATCCACATGACCTAGGGAGGTTCGCGAGATAATACGCGTATATAAATTTGCAACTTCCATGAATCTGTGTATATGTATGCATTTATGTTTCTGCAAATAATTGGATTCATTTTTATAAGTTTGACAAAAATGAGTTTGTAATCTATTTCTATGCGCAAATCCAAAGGTACAAGCTATTTGTTTATGCACGTATATGTAAGATATGACAGTTTGCCAGCTTCATGTACTTGATTGATATGAGTTTATTTTCTTTATTAATCCGTAATGGATGAAATGCTTTTTCAAACATGCATTTTCCTAAGACTCTATGCGAAACGTATATGTATTCGCAGTATGACTAATTGTAACACCCCTAACCCGTATCCATCGTTGGAATAGGGTTACAGAGTATTACCAAAGTTTACATAATAATTACAGATAATTCATGTTAAATACTATTCATTTTCGAAACTAGTCATATTGTCCCTTGAATGGACCCTCGAGGCCCATTATAAACGTTGGAATCAAGTAGGGACTAAATTGAGAACTCAGGAATTTTTTCACAAAATTTCACAATTTCTCTCATATACAGGGGTCACACGCCCGTGTGGATAGGCTGTGTGAGCCACATGGCCAAGTGACACACCCATGTCCTAGGCTGTGTGGTGTATGAAATAGGTCACATAGCCGTGTCCCTAGCCTGTGTAACTCTCTAAATTGCAAAACATTAAGGTGCAGGTTTCACAAGGCCAAGATACACGCCCGTGTTCTAGGCCGTGTAGCACACATGGTTGAGACACACGCCCGTGTCTCTGCCCGTGTCCAAATTCTGAGCATCCTGTTTCTAAATTTTAAGATGCAAAGGACACACGGCCAAACCATATGCCTATGTGCCAGGTCGTGTGTCACATGCGGTCAAGACATACGCCCATTTGTCTACCTCTATGGACAAAATAAGGCCATTTCCTAGCCTTATTCCTCACCCAAACCTTGCCATCAACCTGCTAAATCACTTACACACATATATCAACCAATTCAAGTATGATGACCAAGATAATTTTATCATCTAACATGATATATTATTACATGCATTCATGCTTTTAATCATACCTTTTATAGGCGTACTCATTTAACCTATCTCAATCAATCAGTAATGAACACTTATGTTATCACCATGAAATAATCTTAATATATATATACACCAAAACATAATCATCACTAGCCATTCCAATGGCTAGATTACAATAACCATTTACATTTACATGCCAATATGGCCAATTAACCTATACATGCCATTATAACCATAATTGATTTACCATATATACCGAAATGGGCCGATGGATAGTGTGAGTGATCTTCTCCAAGCTTCCAATCCAACAAGCTTCTGGTTTACTATAAAACAAGAAAATAAAGCAGAGTAAGCATATTATATGTAGCACCCCTTACCCGTATTCAACGCTGGAATAGGGTACGAGGCATTACCAAAACACATACACTTGTAAACGTATTAAACTGAGTCATAAAATTTCATCCAAATTATACAAAATGAACTGCTAAATATTAAAGGCCAACATTTTAAGCCAAGCCAATTATAACATATACAAATGACTAAGTCTCCTATACATGCCATAAACTTAAGAGGTTTGTATTCACTTTTACCCCACGATGATAGCTTGATAGTGTGATTACATCTCCGGCGATCTCCAACTCGAGTTAGCATACAACCCTATAAGATATGGGAAATGAAGGGAAGTAAGCTACAAAGCTTAGTAAGTAAGTATGTAAATAATAAGTGATTTATTAATAGGCTTTTATAAATGTTCACAATATGTTCTCAAGATAATACAATCCTAATTGCACATCGTTCCACTTTTTATTCATGTTCATCCCAAGCTGTCTACTCGAGTCATAGTCACTAAATTATTTATATCTTGAGCTACGAAACTCCAAATTAAGATCCGATAATTTTTCCTGAAACTAGACTCAAATATCTTATTATCATAAACTTTTCAGAATTTTTGGTATAGCCAATTACTACAGTTTATTCTTCAAATTCTCCCCTGTTCTGCTGTCCAACAGTTTCAACCATTCTTTGCTAAAATTTATTTATCTTTTCGTACAGAATTCAAATTATGTTATAGTTTGTTTCTTATACAAATAAACTCAATAAGGAATCTAAGCATATAAATTATGTCTCAAAATCATTTTTTTACAATTTTCAATGATTTTTCCAAATCAGAACAGGGGATCTCGAAATCACTCTGAACCAGTCTAACAAAAATCTAAATATCTCAAAATATACAAATCCTTTGCTTTCTCTGTTTCTTTTATATGAAAATAGACTCAATAATGTTTAAATAAATATCTCATCCAACGTATAATTCAATTTCTACTATTTATGGTGATTTTTCAAAATCACATAACTGCTGCTGTTTCAATCTATTTTACTGAAAATTTTACTCTCCCATGTTTTCTTTATATTACTTCCATATATGCACACATAACACCAAGCATGTTCAATACTAGCCATACAAATGAATAATCATCACCAACATTTATGAGTACTCATAATGACGTTCACACCATATCAGCCTTACCACAATTTCAATCACGTATCACATATCAAACACATTATGCACATATACACATAGTCACATGCACCCTTGCTCACACGTACATTTGCCACATTTCTCAATTGATCACATTCACTCTTGCACTTATTCATAACATGATCGCACCATTAGTAATTTATCTCGTTGAACCCCCTTCGGAAACACCCGATACTCGGTGGTCTCAGCACATAGCTCCACCTACACATAACTCGGCTTTCTTGTACACATGGTGAAGGTCTCTTATCACCCATGTGACCTAGCCATTCCATCTCGTAGCTTTCTTGTCTACATGGTGTCCAACACTAGGAACCACTCATGTGACCTAGCTACTCATAACCCGTAACTTTCTTGTACACATGGTATACACACAGTATTAAAAATGTGACATAGTTACATATGAAATTATTATCCCGTAGCTTTCTTGCACACATGGTGAAAGTCCCTTATCATCCATGTGGCCTAGCTACATATCAAATTTTACCATCTCGTAGCTTTCTTGTGCACACGGTGAAGGTCCCTTATCACTCATGTGACCTAGCTACATATCGTCCGTATCTCTCGGTTTTCCGAAGGTTCAATCGAGAATTTCACATTCCATACATTTTCATATTATAGTTATCACCCAATGATTTCCATAATATCTAGCAAAATAATTATTGAACAACTAAAATAAATGCATTATTTACATTTCAACTTTCCATTTCACATAATAACCATAGTCATAGAAAACACCTTTAAGCACAACATTTCGACCCATTTTCCATGTCACCTATGTCACCTTTTATCATAAACATTATTATTAAATCAATTCACCAACATAATATACAAAACATGTAATTCACCAAAATCAATTTAATACCACAATTTAGGTTTCAAACATACATTATGACATTATTGCATTATTATTTACACACCAACTTACCTCGGATCCAGAAACGACAATTTACCAACTTTCTCGATTTTCGATTTTCCTCCCGTTCTAGGTCCGAATCTCATTTTTCAGGTCTCATTTTTCGGGGTCTAAAACATCACATTTCACTTATTTAATCAATGTACTACTCAAAACAGTCCCTAACTCAAACTTTTTCAAAATTATAATTTTGCCCTTAAACTTTTACATATTTACACTTTTGCCCCAATACTCGAAAATTAAACTTCAGCCCTTATTCTTATGTTTTATAACATGATGATCATTTTTCCCTTCTATGGAAACATCAAATTCTTACTCTAACATACACTTATGGACATTAGGTATTTTTACCGATTATGTCGTTTTACTCGTTTTCACTTAAAATCGCTTAGTAAAAGTTGTTTAACATAATTTTAGCCTTCATATTCTATCATAAAACATCAAAATAAACACATTTCACCTATGAATATTTTTCCAAATATGAACCCTAGGTTAAAATATTGCTAGAATAAGCTAAACTGAGTTACCGGGATTCCAAAAACGTAAAGAACATGAAAAACGGGGCTTGGGTTGACTTACTATGGAGCTTGGAAGCTTGGAAACCCTAGATATGGAGTCCCCCCCTTGAAGATTCGGCCTAAGGAAGAAGATGAGCATATTTTGCCATCTTTTTCCCTTTTAATTTCTTTTTATTACCAAATGACTAAATTACCCTTCATTAAAAACTTTGGTTCTTTCTAACTATATTTGTCCATGAAAATATAATGGTCTAATTACCATTTAAGAACCTCTACTTTAAAATTTCATAGCAATTTGACACCTCTAACTTCTAGAACTCAAGTTTTGCACTTTTTACAATTTAGTCCTTTTGACTAAATTGAGTGGCCAAACATCAAAATTTTCGAACGAAATTTTCACGAAATCGTTTCGTGAAATTGTAGACCATAAAAATATAATAAAAATAAATTTTCTTACGTCGGATCTGTGGTCCCGAAACCACTGTTCCGACTAGGCCCTAATTTGGGATGTTACATTATACTTAGTAAGTTGGTATAACTTGGAACTTAACTTACCACTATCTTAAATTTTGGTAAGCATTTAATTTTTTCTTAAGTCATGTTGGCCAAATGCCTAAACACATATCCTCATTAACCATGTCAGTCATGTATTCCGGTTAATAACTCATAATCACGAATATAGACAATTGTTAAACAATTTCATACACATATGTCTTCCATAACGTCACGAAAGTACAAAGTCATTAAGCATGTTCCACATTCTTGTATCGTACTTCAACATAACAAATACTATCATTTCCATGTATCTCAGGCTTGTTTCAGTAATAGTTTGTTTTGAATTCATATTAAACATATATTTTTCATGAATATCAAAAAATATATTTCTCGACACTAGTCAAATTTCCATGTTCAAATATTTCTCATATCACGTGTTCATGTAACAGGTATAATTCAAGTCCATATAATTCAAGTTCATTTTCATAATAATTCATCTCAAGTTCGTATTATTTCATGTCAGAACTTTACTCATTAAATCATTCGAAATATCAATATCATAAGAGTAGTACACTCAAAGTGTACAAATCTATAATCATGAATGAACGTATTCATCAGATAAATTCCATGTACATATATCATCATTTCATATTTCCATATATCATGTATCATCATTTTCATGTATTTCACGCAGATACATGTAGTAATTAATTTCATGTTCATATTTCCTCATGTCAGTATTTTCCCCGTTGAATTTATCTGAAATATCGATGGATACACATGTAGTACACTTAAGGTGTACAGATCAGGATCCATCAATTCATATTCATGGGTACCCGTTAGGGCACATAACCAGGGAGCACACTCTCGAGCAACCTATTCACTAGCTTATTAGCATTATGCTGATGCATGGTATGGACAACTCACTAAGTTCATTCAAACTTACTTGTGTTTTATTATATTGCAGATATAATGGTAAATTCAAGGATTTGTGGAGAGACTAGGCCAGAATTTGCTGAGTTCAGGAGTCTTAACTTCCAGTTGTAATATGCATACAGCGGGGTGACCTAGAGGCGGTGTCTCAGGGTCAGAGTTGAGTTGTAATTATGTATGGTCAAAAAATATATTTCTAAGACTTAATAAAATTGTCCACATATTAGAGCTACTTTTGTAAATTTTTTATTATACCTTAAATATAATTGTATTAAATTTGTAACACCCCTGACCCGTATCCATCGCCGGATTAGGGTTACGGAGCATTACCTATCAAATCGTAACCCAAAACAAGCATTCATAACTAAATAAAAGAGTAACTTCGAAAATATCTTATAAATAATCGTATCAAATTTCTTCAATAACAAATTGAATCGAACGAACTTCTATCGCATAATTATTAAATGTCTAATTCATATTCAAACATATGCCTTTCATTTCATTGATCAATGTTAAAATAGAAATCTATCATACAAACGGTCGTATTCGAATGTACCACGAATAACATTATACTTTCATAGTGAGCATAAACCTTAAAGAACATTTCACAAATCTATATTACCAATTTCACATAAGAGTAATGTTGATCAAGTAGCAAAAGTACTATCTATTTGGTTACTTAGTCATAATAGCTAAACATGCACATGCTTGTAACCCCTTTTCCGAAACAAACATCAAATACCAAACCACATATACCTATATGGCAAAAACTTTGTTTAACCAATCCTAATGTACACCAATTTCAATACCAATTTCCGAAAGCATTTATCTACTACATTAACTACCTCTCTATAATTAACATAGTCAGATATATATTTCAAATGACTTAAAACATAAGTGCACCCGACCAAAAAAATTTACCAAGTAACAATAATACCTCACTTATCCGAATACATAAACACATTTTAATCAAATTATCAAGAAACTACAAGGCCGAATATGCACAAGATTTTACAATTCCAATACTCTAATTTAATGAACACCTATATTAATACCCTACTTAACTTCTCACCACATTCATATTATACCATATGACATATTTCTAAGATGAACCAAATACTTGACCGATTATATATCATAAATACATATAATATCAATATCACGCCATGACACCATCCACAACCATTTATATATATGCACATCATGTACTATACTTCCATGCTAACTAATACCATAATCGACCCCAATTATCTATAATATCAAGATAGTTAGCATTAAGATCATTCTAGCCACCTTATCATGTATCAAACACAATTACATAAAAATGCATTTTCATATTAAACAAACATCAAGGCCGAACTCAAGCAAAACCAAGTGACCATAATTTAGCCATTTTCGCATGGCATAATTACACATTTACATCATTCGAAATCAATCCAAAAGTACCTTAGCCTATACATGCCATAATAGTCATAATTTAATATTTCAAAAGAGTACCAAAAGATGATAGTATGGTGAGCTTCCGAGGTGAATTCCGAGCACAAATCGAGCTTCCAAAAGTAACCTACGCATCCAAGAAATCAACCAAAACAAAGTAAGCTTCCAGAGCTTAATAAGAATTAAGCAATTAATTTCCATACACATAAGTTTATTCGAAATTAAAAGAAATCATCCTCATTCATTCACAACCATCAACCGAAGAGCTAAATCCTCAAAGGTTAAATATTTAACCACCTTATAACGGTTTAAAAATATGTTACACATTTAACAAGTCTTCATATATACACATCAACTCCTATTACTCATAAGTTAAAGGAAATGATACTTACCTCTAGTTCCCTTTCCATACCAAACCTATTCAATCATGCATAGCAAAATACTAATATACTCCACATTTTCGTACATGTATTTGTATTAGAAGTAGAAGTCCTTAATCGAACCTCTTTCCCGCACTTATGTAAATTTTTGTTTCGGTAACGTATCGCACACTTAGTGCCGTTACCTGTATATTCCGCACACTTAGTGCCAATTTCCTCAGTAATGTATCACACACTCAGTGCCGTTACTCAATAGATTCGCACACTCAGTGCCATAGAGCTGGTTCCGCACACTTAGTGCTCGGTCATAATTTCGTACACGTAGTACCATAATCCATTATAACATGAACACACACACATATGTACTTATTCATACATATATACTTGTATAATTAAAAGTTTACAAATAGTTCATACATTCTTGAT
Organism: Gossypium australe; assembly: GCA_005393395.2. Taxonomy (NCBI): domain Eukaryota; kingdom Viridiplantae; phylum Streptophyta; class Magnoliopsida; order Malvales; family Malvaceae; genus Gossypium; species Gossypium australe. The sequence goes on from CM016616.1 coordinate 74,374,609, forward strand.
ACTCACTATAGCATTCGGCAACTTTATCATATATGAGTATATATCCGCCCCTTTTTAAGTAATGTCCCTCACCTCATTTTTGCACATATCCATCTCATTTTTCATTCATATATATATTCAATGACTCAACTAAGCATAGCCTACTTATACAAATTTCAGGTCTCATATTCGACCAACTCAAGCTAGATTACCTCAATTCACATTCGGCATTATAAGTTAACATGCCTAGAAACATTTAGCATATATATATATATATAGAATAAAATTTGGTTTAGTTCAATTGCTTAAATCTTACTTTTAAAAAAAAAAATGACGGTTCAAGGTTTTCTCGGCTACTCGTTTAGTTTCGCCTTTCCCCGATCTCAACCCGTTTCTTTATGATCTTGATTTAGAATGTCAAATTGAACCTTTTCAATTACGTTTTCATTCAGTTAAATCCAATTATACAAAACTATGCAATTCACCAATTTACCCTTGACATTTACAACCTATTCAATTTAATCCCTAATGCACCAAAACACAAAATACAACTAATTGAGGTTACTCCTCAATGGCCGAATGATCACTAAATCTCTACAAGCCTCCATAAACCTCCCTTCTAACATTTTAACCCTTCCACTATTTAAGTTATGCAATTACACCCTTAATATTAAATTCAATCAATAATAACATCAAAATTTAAGCATTCATCCTTGACCAATTATACTACTTCACGATATACATATATATTACCAAACAATTAAGAAAGAAAAACCTCATACATGGCCATCTCAACATTCGGTCAAATGTAAGAGGGCATCTTCATGCTCAAATTGAAACAATCCCTCCTATAATTCCTACAAGCTTAAATTACTACTCTCCATTTCATCAACTTTTCTATCTCCATTCATCTAATATTCATTAACACAACAAGCTATAATCACCTCCCATGACCGAAACTCAACATGCCTAACTTCAAAAATTTCAACATGCTTTCGGTAATGTTCAAAGTAACCAACTCATTTACATATAGATTACTAAATTAAAGCTCAAATTCTCACCTTACCAAACACATGCAATGGCCGAATGATGAGGGATGAATTTTCTCCTTTTCTTTGAAGGGGAATTCGGTAAAGAAGATGAAGGAAGGAAAGAGAAAATCAATTTCTTTTCATGTTTATTTTGTTAAATCAATATAATACATATATTATTATTCATAAAAATATTATTTACATTATAAAATACAAAAATAATCTTCCCCCATCATCATTGTCGTCCACTAGCATAAAAGGTGGAAATTTGACATGCAAATCCTTGAATCAAATAAACAATTCAATTTACTCTTCTAATTTCATGCTTACTACTTTTGCCACTTTAGCAATTTAATCCTTTTATTAAATTAAACATCCAAACATTTAAATTATCCTACGATATTTTTACTCATGCACAAACACTTAACATAGACATCAAATAAATAAATAAAATATTTTTCTAATTCGGATTCGTGGTCCCGAAACCACCATTCCGATTAGGGTCGAATTCGGACTGTTACAAAATTCATGTGATTTGGTGAAGCCAATTAGCTGGTTGTGTTATAAATGATGTTGGCATTAATTTATTTTGGTATGCAGAATGTTTTAAGGAATTTGTTAGTTAAATTTAGATCTGGAGTGTAGCACTCTGTAGTCCAGATCCAACTATCAGGTCGAATATGGAGTGTTACAGTCTAACCAAGGCAGCAATCAAATAAGGCTCATTCAACGGCATTTTGGTCAACAAAGTGGGTCAGATTTTGCTGCTAAAAAGTTTTCTCTTAGTTGTTATTCATCTTTATAGGGTTTCATATTTTTCATCTTATTCCTTAGCTATATATTTAATATTTCTACAATTTTCTTCTTGATCTCGTTAATCTTCAAGTTAGTTAAGTTAGTTAACGCTGTAGCTATGGTTTATTTGTATTTTTAGGACCTCTACTTTGCTTGTAATAACACTTTTTAGTTTTGTTTTAATGCCATTTCAGTTTCCTTTGTTTTTAGCTATTAAAAATTTCATCTTTAGTGTTCTTTGTTTAGTATTCTAATATTAGAAACTTGTATTTACTTTCCTTTTAAGTTTCTTAGATTAAAAATCCTAACTTTCATCTTTTTCTCAAGTTTTATGTTAATGGTTGTAATGGTTTCTTATTTCATGTTTATTAGCTTATTTTTAATATGGTAACTAAAATTTAAAGAGGGTTGGTTGATGGAGATGTGGGTAAGCTGCTTTCTGGATGAGGGACTAAGTTGCAATAACTTGGACTAAATTGAATAGACTTAAAAACTTAGGATTGATGCCCTTAAGGAAAAATCTAGGCAAGTATGATTGATGGGTAATCTTGTTGAGCACCAATTCATTAGTCTCGGATTAGCCGGTGAGATCCAGAGATAATCTAGACTAATTTGTTTAATTTGGTAAAGTTGAGACCGAGAGATAAAACAGAGCCACTTTAGGAGTTTAAGCAATTTAGATCCCTAATTTGAGGATCAGTGAACCATAATAAAATCAATCAACTACAGTTTGTTATTTAATTGTTAATTTCATAACTTTGCACACTTTACAATTTAGTCCTTTGTAGCTAGCTCGAAAATTAGTATAATTACTCTTGACTTTATGGTTTTTCATACTATAGTGTTTAGCGATTAGTTGGTTAGACTCTTTATTGTGCATGCTTGTAGCTAAAGTTAGTTCAATCACCGACTCCTGTGCGTTTTATCTTCGGAGTACTTCGTACCTCGTTGTACAATTATATTACAACTAACCAGTACACTTGCAGACACCGCACTTAGTATTTTATTCGATTGTTGTTTTTAGTGTTGATTTCTTCTCGTCGTTCGCAAGGGTAGCGAGAGGGCATTCACTCATTTCCATATTGGTTATCAGGGCTTGTATAAACTGGTTCACATGATCTTTCACATGCTGTTGTTTGTCACATTTCATATGTAACACCCATTACCCGTATTCAATGCCGGAACAGGGTACGAGGCATTACCGGACTTACAACACAAGCATTCACACAATTCCGAGTCATAAATTTGCGTCCAAATTAAAACCATTCATATTCAAACATAAAGTCCATAATACAAGCCTACGAGGCCCAAAACATTCTTTAGAAGTGGTTCAGGACTAAACCGAGAACTCAAGATATTTTTACGAAACTTAGAATTTTTTTTGCTAACTGCAGGGCTCACACGCCAGTGTGGTCCAAGGGACACGCCTGTGCTTCAGACCGTGTTCAAATTAGGGTGCTCTCTGACTTGTGCCACACGGCCGTGCCATACGCCTATGTGCTAGGCCGTGTGGTAAATTAATTTAATTCAAATTAAGTGCAAGGTTCACACGGCCAAGACACACGTCCGTGTTCTAGGCTGTGTAGCACACACAGCTGAGACACACACCCGTGTCTCTGCCCATATGCTCAATTATGGACATTTTGTTTTGCAAAAATTAAGGTGCAGGGGACACACAGTTGAAACACATGCCCGTGGGGCAGACTGTGTGTTACACACGGCCTAGATACACGCCCGTGTGTCTACCCGTGTGGATAAAAATAAGGCTATTTACCAAGCCATTTGCCACCCTCATTTACACCTACACTTACACCAATTCAATAAAATAATTCATAGCATACTTAGGCAACCAAAACATCCACAACCAAGGTATCAACATCACATCCACATGCTAACATCTAACATGCTTCAACATCTTAATTTATCGATACAATTCATGCAAGATTCCATAATCATGAATGGTATCAACATATGAATATACTAATAACCAACATTAGCCAACTTACATGGCCATATACAAAAATGAAATCATTAACCAATATAAGCCAATACATTTGACCACATTACCAATAACACATATAACAAAATGACCAAGTCCCTATACATGCCATACATTCAAAATGCTAAGACCATTAATACCCAAAATGAGAGTTTGATTGTGTGATCCGAATCTCCGACGATCTCCGATTTCGAGTTAGCTTGGCGACACTATAAAAACAAGGAAAATAAATGGAGTAAGCTATATAGTTTAGTAAGCTCGTATGCAAGAAATAAGCAACCTTACCATGCATATAACATTCATTTATTATAACATAATTAAATGTAGACTTACTATGGTCTCATGATCATAACTTATTCCATCATAAAAAACTTACCTCATATTCATTATTTCACATATTTATTAAATATGAGCTTTATGTACATACCTGAGCCATCTCGAAATGAACTTACACATATTCTCATCTTTGACATACCCGTGAACCACTCAGAATAACAATGTCGAATACTCGGGAAAATTTGCACACTAAGTGCCACATATATAGCCAAAGCTACCTAAGTCTTATATCACATAATCGCTCGTTTTCGAGCTATCGACCGGCCTGCTCACACAAGTTGTCTGTAACATCCTGGATTAGGGGTTATGCGTTCGTGCGTAATTCATGAGATAGTGGGCTCAGTGGGTGTGTTGGATGTGTTCTGAGGAGTTTTAGGAACCCTAAGATGTAAGGAAATGTAAGGAAATGTATGGAAATGTAAGGAAATGTCTTGGCTTGGAAATGTAAGGAAATGATTTAGAAATGATTCAAAAGAGGAAAGTAAACATTTCGGGAAACTTGGAAATGTAAGGAAATGTTAAGTTTAAAGGAGGCAAACGAAAATTTTTGGAAACTTGGAAATGTAAGGAAATGTCAATTTTTAAAGTTTAAAAAGAGGAAACTAAGGCAAGGTGGCCTTAAGAAAATTAATAGGATGAATTTGACACACAAACAGGCTTAGAAAAAGTGGCCTGAAGATATCACTTAAGGCCCAGGTAGGTGACGCCACCAGCTATGCAAGTAGGCCTGAGTTCGAGTCACTTGGGGAGCAAATAAAAGAAATTTTATTTTGCTACAAGGAGTAGAGAGGTGGACGGCACAAGGCTATATTTTGGGAGTTTTATTCTCTTTAAAATTCGGCTAAATGATGGATAAATAAGGGATTTATTTATCATTATTTTCAAGAGATAATTGTTGGATTAAATTCTTTTATTTTGTGATAATTAAAATGATAAAGCTATCAAATAGAAGAGTGGTGGCCAAGTAAGGGACTCTAGCCTAGTAATTTTGGCTATAAAAGGAAGAGTAAGGCTATTCTTCATTCATTCTTTTCTCTTCAAGAAAACCTCTGCCGAAATTCTCTAAAGTTTCTCCTCTTCTCTCTGCTGAATTCTCTCTGCCATTATTCTCTCTTTCTCTTTTCTTTTCTTCTTCTATTACAAACACAATCAAAAGCCGAAGATACCAATAGCCCTAGTCGATTTCTCACTAAGCCTCAAGAGCCGAAATTGTTATCCACATCAAAGCCATAGCTGAATACTGCTAAGGGTTCAAGCAAGAGTTCCATCAAATTCTTCAGTAAGGGTAAGATTAGGTTAGATTCTCATTCTATTTCTTTTAAGGCTGTCGAAATTAAGATTCTAATACCCTTAATATCTGTTGCCGAAGAGATCTTTCGAGAATTACTAAGTGTCGACTACAAGGAATGAGAAGTCCTTTTCCCGAAGGTGCACCATAGGCCGCGTGTTCCCTAGTTATTCGGTGAGTTTCGGGATTTAAAAGCAAGGTAAGTACATATATGTACATTCGGCCAAAGGTCTATTTCATAATTAAGATTTGGAAGGTAAGCATATAGGTATGTTCGGCCAAGGCTTGATTTGTTATTTAGATCTATTCTTTAATTTGTTTAAAAAGCCGGAACTAACCCCTGATGAGATTTAGTGCTTGGCCGAATACAAGAAGAAGCCTAGCAGCAATTTTGGGATTTGAATAATCATCAAATCGGCATCAAAGGTAAGTTTTAAGAATACAAATCCTACTAAGATTTGGTATTATAGCCGAATAGGATTTATGCTAAATAGTAAGTGATTAATCAAATGTAGGAACTTGAGATCTAAGGCAGTAGATCAGATTTCGGGATTTCAGTGAAGTTGTTAAGCAAATCAGGTGTGTACCCTACCCTAAGTTTTAATATGTTCATAGCTATGTTTTAGATTAAATGTGTTATTAAGAATGTGAAAATATGGCTAAGTACCATGCTATGGTACAAAGTGCTCAGGTACGTTTCCTACTCCTAATAGGATTATGAAATATGTTATAAGTAACATGAGAATAATGATAAGAATGTGAACTTTGGCATGTTAATGCATAATATGATTTGGGCATATGGGTTATATGAAAAGGGGAAGTGAATGTGGTGACCTAAGACCACGAACACGGTGACCTAAGACCGTGATACCTGAATGTGGTGACCTAAGACCACAGTAATCTGAATGTGGTGACCTAAGACCACAGTAATCTGAACGTGGTGACCTAAGACCACGAATGCAGTGACCTAAGACCGCGATATGGAGTGTAGCGGAAGGAGGGTCGACTTAGTAGTCCCCACGGTGTACAGGTTGGTACGGGGGAGTGTAGCGGATGGCTTAATAGGTTTGGGTTTGGGTTGCATCATTATTTTTACCTGTTATTTGAATATGTATGTGATATGATAATGCATGCCTGAAATGTTAAGACTTAGTGTTTGTGTACACATTGAGTCTGTTTGACTCACCCCGTTGGGGAACTTTTTCTTCCAGGTGATGATCAGTAATGGACCGGGTCGGTAGGAGCTTAAAGGTGGCCATGCACAGCAAGGAAAATTTTATTATTTGGACTTTTATTTTATTTAAGCACTTTAATTCATTTTTGGGAATTATTTGATGTAATAAAGCCATAGTTGAACTACTTTATTTTTCCTTTATTTATTACGGTACAAATTTTTATTAATTAAAGATCAAGTGAAATTTATTTTCAAATAAACTCTAAATATTTTGTCACCTCAAATAAACTCATTTTCAACTCAAGCCCAACCCAAAACCATTTTACTCTCAAAACACACAAATTTTTCCTAAGTCACAAAAGAATTTGAAACGGTTTACACCGGGGAACATACCAGATCCGGTCAAGGCTCGTGGGCCGGGTGTGGGGTGTTTCATTATTAGTCAAGACGAGCTACACAGTGCTGCTCACACAAGCTGTCAAGTATTCGCAACATATGCCGGTATACTCAGCCACCGGTAGGACGTACGAGACCAGCAATCGGATCACATAATCACATAACACATAATGACCCTAGTGACATGTCACTTGTATCCTAACCTATTCCTAAGGTCCAAACAGGATTTCTTGCTTGTCGATTCATCTTCAGACTCATTCGTAGGATTGTACTCATTCACAAAATCAAATATACAATTCATGCAATATTAAAGGATTTAAATACAATTATTCTAAAGCTTATTTTTAACATACGAACTTACCTCGGTACAAAATGGATAATTATTCGATTTAGTCCACAATCTTGTTCTTTCCCCGGTCTAGGTCAGAACCTCGTCTTTCTTGATCTATAATATCAAATTTAGCTTATTCAATTATCACATTATTCAATTTAGTCCCAAAAACACCTTATGGAAAAAATTACATTTTTGCCCCTATCTTTTCAACATTTTACATTTTAGTCCCTAGGCTCGTAAAATAATTTTTATTCAATTTCATTACACCCAAGCCTAGCCAAACCTATTTTATGCTCATAACAGCCCACATTTTTCATTTATTCACATTTTCACACATATTTTACAACTTTTACAAATAGGTCATTATTTAAAATTTTTATAAAAAAATCACATAGTAAATGTTGTTTATCCAACATCAAACTTGCATAATCTACCATTAGACATCAAAATACACAAATATCTAACATGGGTAAAATTTTAGACTTTGATTTTCTTTCAAATTAGTCCTTGAAATAGCTAAATCAAGTTACAACATTCACAAAAATGTAAAAATCATTAAAAACGAGACAAGGACAGACTTACAATCAAGCTTAGAAGCTTGGCCAAAAGCCCTAGCTATGGTGACTCTTCAAATTCAGCACAAGGGGACTAAATTAGAGAAGATGACATCTTTTTATTAGTTTTATTTGTCTTTATTTACCATTTTACCAAAATGCCCTTAATGCCAAACTTAGAAATTTCACCTAGCCATGTCTAGTTTTGTCCATACTAAAGTATAATGGTCTAATTACCATTTAAGGACCTGCAATTTAAAATTTCATAGCAATTATACACCTCTAGCTTCTAGAACATACATTTTGCACCTTTTGTAATTTAGTCCTTTTAACTAAATTGAGTGCTCAAACATCAAAATTTTCGAATGAAATTTTCATGAAATCATTCCATAAAACTGTAGACCATAAAAATATGATAAAAATAAATTTTACTGCATCAGATTTGTGGCCCCGAAACCACTGTTCCGACTAGACTCAAAATAGGGCTGTTACATCATATATATACAAAATGTATCAATTTCAACCACATTTCGTTTCAATTATCATATGACCAATTCATGTTTTATTAACCTGACACAAACTTAAGATGGATACATGGATCTTACTTTGTCATCTCGGGTTGCCCAACAACAATGACCTTCACAATCTATTTATTCTGTCATCTCGAGATACCCGAAAATGGTGGCTACTGGAATATGTACATTCTACCACATCGGGTTGCTAAGTAACGATAGCTTCTAATCATTATACTTGAACTTATGGCATGCCAAAAATATCCTACTCTGCCCGAACAACTAATAGGGTAACCAATACTTCAATTTCGTATTATAAACCAATTCAATATCATAATTTCATACCATTTCCATCAACAATTCGTATCACATATCACATGACATTTAGCAATTTATATCATAATCGTTTCTACTATATTTAGATTAATTTGCAATCTCGACATTCAATATTGTCACACAATTCAATTCAAGACAATTAATAGTCTTACCTTAGTAGTTAATATGCAACAAGCATGTATATGTATGTAAATAAATGGAATGATATCGAATCATAAAATTACAAATCGAAATGTTCGTCACTCATTTACGACTCTCATCTTTCCCTTCTCTCGCAACGGCCTAGCATTGTCTTTAGCTACGTTTGATAATTCAATAATAGAAACAACATCAGTTTACATCCAATTAACATTTAAGTACATAGTCAAACATATTTTGCATTTTATTCAATTTAATCCCTATATCTAGGATACTCGTATTTTTCAATATCTAACATCAGAACAAATTCAATTTCACAATCATTCATTAGGGACCTTCTACTTCCTATCTATAATATAATTTCATGACAATTTCCATCTATTCAATGTAGCAAATAATGTTACAAAGTTATCTAACAAGCTTAATTAACTTTACAATTTAGTCGTTATCATGATATAAGCTTATTAACTATCAAATTCAAGCCTAATTCATCAATTTTTCTATAATGGCAACTGGCTAAAGGCATAACAGTTGAAGAAATTGATACATAGGCTATTTAAATCAAACTCCCATGATTAAAAATCCAATAAAATAAAAGGAAAATAGCTTAGGGACTTACTTGAAATATTGGCTGAATGTCGTTTGAAAACCAAGTTTTTTTCTTTGTTTTTCTTCAATGGACGGTTCTTAAATGAAAATAAGGTTTTGAAATCGTGTTTTTCGTCACCACTGAAAATCAGGCCGTTACAATAGAAGAGGCCTAAATCCCCTTATAATAAATATGAGGGACGACAACCCTAGTTTATTTAGCTAGAATTTGCTGCCCTCTTTCCTAGTAGAACAAGGGGAATCGCTTTTCTATAAAATAAGTATTATTTTTACTCTACTAATTCAACCAGGATTCTTCTGCCTCTCCCTATAAATAGATGACACTAGTAGCGCTAAAGAAGACAACAAAAGTTTCACATAACTTTGAGATATTGTTATTTTGTCAAAAAATAGTGAGACTTTATTTTCTAAGTAGAAATTTTATTTTCTGGGGATAACAATTCTATCAGTTTCTAATAAGAGAGAGATACACTTTCTTGCTGAAAATAAGAAAATTGTTTCTGGTTCTATGTTTGATTCGTGAATGTTCGAGCCCACACTCGAAGCAATTCGTGGTACGAGAATATCGAAGAAGATCATTAGATCGAAAGTTGAGAACGTCTAGGATCATCTCACACAAAGCATAGGTACATTTCAAGAAAAGTTTATTGCTATAAATATCACAAATCGATTCAGTTTTCAAATTTTTAATCTTCCTCTATGATAGAAAACCATTTTCAAATTGGATTTTTCCTAACAACTTTGTCATCTTAGAAGGTATTTATAGGGGGAAAGACCTTTAGCTTATAATTACACGTCATTGATAGTATGGGTGGTGGCCCACTCATGTGGCCGGCTAAGTAGCAAGCTAGTTGGCGTCATGTATGGTACTGTCTAACATTCATTTGGTTGTCGTAGTACGGGGTTGTTATGCCTAGGTGGTCTCCTCTTTGAAGTGAGTGTGTTCAACTAAAAGCGGTTGTTGGGATGATGATGCTCCTAGGAGACTGATCACCTAGTGACCAGCCAAGTGTTGTAAGACTGTGGTCCATCTGAGTACTCCTCAGGTGGGGAGGTAATTGATACGAGGTTAAGGGTCGTCCATGGATGCCTCTTTTGTACCTTCTCATGATGCCACGTGTCCCTTCAAAGTAGGGGTATAACAAATTTCACTATAAAGAGTATATAAATTCAATAAAGCTCTTAAGTAATATGAAGCAAACAAGATAGAAAAGTTAAAGATCGCTCAAAACAAGCTTGGCTTTGAAACTAAAATCCCAAAGCTATAGTACTTGAATGAAAAATCTGATAATACACAATTAAGATCTTCAAGTCTACTAAGCATTTCTCAAAAATCAACACAAACAAACCTTAGATGAATCACTAATAGAATAGTTGATCAAAACTTCTCAAGATGAAAAAAAAAATTGTTTTCTAGTTTTTAGTTTTTCTTATTTTTCTTTTGAGTGCGTCGATTCTCACTTTCCAATAATTCAAATTAATAAAAGGTTTTTTAGGGTGAAAATAATAAAAATTGTGCCATCTTTTTATTAAAAAATGCAAAGAAAAAGTGAGTTTTTCAGAACAATTATTGAGGGACGGGTGTTTAAAACTAGAAATTAAAAGGTTGATTAAGTCTTAATTCAATTGGTATTGACATTATTGTCGATGTAAGAAGATTTGTGTTCTAGACATTGTATAAAAGAATATGAGTAATTGAGAGAGATAAAAATTACTATTGGACCTGCTTCTGCCACTCCCCATATATGTAACAGCTCGATTTTGACCCTAATTGAAAAAGTGGTTTTGGGACCACAAATCCAAGCCCAAAACAAATTTTAAAATTATTTTTCATGTTTATTATGTGTGAATTTGTTGGTGTTAAATTTTCGTGACTTAATTTTGTCGTTTAGGTACCCGATTAAATAAGAGAACTTAATCGCGTAAAATGTAAAAGATACAAATTAAAGTGTAAAGTGCTAATTTGATAGTGGCTTTTTAATATGGGATCCTTAAAGGGTAATTAGCCCATTTTATAAGATAGTGGATGGAAAGGAACAACTTTGTCCTTATTATTATGTTTTATAATTAAAACATTAAAAGGTTAAAATAGTAAACTTATTATAATTTATAATTTATGTTAAAATAACATAAAATAAAACCATGTTGTCATCTTCCTTCCTTAGCCAAATTTAAAAAAAGAAAAAGAAAGAAGAAAACCTAGCATATTCAGCACTTTGGAGCTTGAATTTAGGTATGTGTTTTGTTCAGTTTTTGATAATTTTTATGTTTTTGAGATCGTTGCTTTGTGCATTTCAAAACCCATGTCTCAATTTGTGATTTTGATGATGATTTTGTGTTTTGCCATTGATGATGCCTTGTGGTTTTTGATGTTTGATGATGAAATGTGAAATATATGTGTTAGATTAACAAGTTCTGTCTTTGAATTTTTTATGAAATTGAGTAATTTGGACTAAATTGCAAAAAAAAAAAATTTGAGGGATTAAAATGTAAAATAAATCAAATGTGTAGGTTTGTATGGACACTAGGAATATTCGGCCCTTAAGAAGTGTAGTCAAATTTTGTGTATTTTGTGTTTTGAGCAAAAAGGACTAAACTGTAGAAGTGTGAAATGTTAAGGGCAAAATTGTAATTTGCCCATTTATGTGTTTTTAGGCTAAATTGAATAGAATGATGTTTAAATAAGCTTAATTTGACTATGTTTAGATCAAGAATTAAAGAAATCAGATTTGGATCGGGGAAAGACAAAAGTGGTCGAGTAGCCGATTTAATAGTCGACGACATCTGAGGTAAGTCAATAAGCATTTAAATGTTGAAATAACCATGGATATGTACTTGTTATGTATCAAAATGAATTATTTGAATTTATATATGCTATGGCCGAATGTGGGTATTGTGATTTGGCTAACTTTCGAGCTCGATTCGACCGAGATTCGACGTCCGTAAGCCCCGTATAAACCTTAGGAATAGGTAGGATACATATGTCATGACATAGGATATCCGATATGTGTTATCGTGTAAGACCATGTCTAGAACATTGTGTAACACCCCAAACCCAGCCCATACGTTTCGACCAGATCTGGTATGCTACGGGTTGTACATTGAAAACTTTTGCTTTGTTGGTTTTGGAAACCGTAAGTTAATTAGACAATATTTGAATAAATAAATGACATTAAAAAAAACCTTGTATTATCATTATTTTGAATAATTAAACCTTTGACATAATCTCATAAGTTGTAAATATTAAAAAGCTACTTAGTTGAATATAAAATATGGGGCCTTATTAGATAAATATTCCCACAATTAAAAACTTAAAGAAAAACCGAAATCATCTATAAAGATAAAAACTTGATGGCTCCTCGAGTCCGTCTCGGCTCCCATGTCCACGATCTACTGCTCATCTGAAAAGTTAAGGAAAATAAAGGGTGAGTCACCAAGACTCAGTGTGCAAATCCCGAAAACACATAAAAGGCTTGGGCCCACAAACACATTATGAGCCCTGGCCCAAACATAAAGGCAACAATCATAATTACATGATAAATAATAAATGATGAATAGCCCAGCCCACCCTAGAATTCCGTCCTCTACACACCAGTCCGTACCAACCATCACACCTCGGGGATTTCTACAATCAACCCGCCAACCGCTACACACCATATCGACAGCTGTGCTGCCTGTCTTAAAGACCGATCACTGTGTGACCTATGTGGCAAAGCCACCGATCGCCATGCGACCTTAATAATACATCGTAGCATTTCGACAGCTGAGCTGCCTGTCATAAAGACCGATCATTATGTGACCTATGTGGCAAAGCCACCGATCGCTATGCGACCTTCTTCCCCTTCGTTATATCAATCCCATCCCATGCATACACACAGAAAACATCATACCATCTTTAAGAAAACAGGCTTTCATATTTACATATCGATACACATAGAGATTTCTATGATCGCGTGCCTGGCATCCTTTGCCTAACCCTTTTAGGGTTTTATTCGACTGTCTACACAGCCTCTTTCCGGCTTTTAGCCCATAACACATATATATATATATATATAATACAAAATAAAACTTATGTGATAAGGATCTACACACCTGATTACCGTTAGAACGAGACCCTCTAAGTTGACGCTATCCGTAGCCAACACCACTGCTATCTGCCTAAGGTGTTGTTCAGAAGCCGGTCCACAACCAAGTGGCCAATCTCGAACGGCAGATACTGCTCGTTTCTTAAACTTAGGGATTCTCTCCTTTGCCTGATCCATATTTAATTCCATCACAAGTCCTTATCAGAACTACTATCTCAATATTTGATCGTTAATCCTCATCATAAAGTTAAGATCTTGTATACAATGAACAAATCTAGCAGAAATCTAGGGAAATCTTCTTACCTTAAAATCCCAAAATTGGAGACTAGTGATTTTCGGCTTTTAGATCTAGACGACCAAGTTTTCTTCAAATCCCAAAATGCCGCCCAACATAGAACCATTAAACTATTAGCTTTTCGGCTTTTGCATTTCAAGAACCGAAATAGAACATGAGATCTAACAGAAGTCGACACTTACCTTAGTACAGGGAATTCGGCTAGCACTTGGAGAGAAGATTCAGCAATGTCAAAGAAAAGATTTAAATGCCGGAGAAATAGAACTAATTCTCAAATAGGATGAATAAAGAAAAACTATGAAGATTTCAGCTTTTTAGAGAAATCGGCACAAGAGGAAAAGAATGGAAAAGAGAGAAAAGAGAATGAGGGGAGAGCTTTCGGCTTTTGAAGAATTTAAAGAAAGAAATTGTAGAGGGAGAGGCTAGGGATTTTCGGCACAAGGAATAAAGAGAGAATTAGGGTTTTAAATGCCAGAATCAAGAATCTATCCCCCCTATTTATAGGAATTTCGGCACCTCCTGTATAAAACCGAAAACGCCCTTCCTAATTAATTAAAATTCAAGCTAAATGAAAGGGAAAATTCGGCACCCCTTTGCCATGCAGTAGCCGATTTCTTTACTCCTCTGAGTGGTGGATTTTCGGCCATTACCTTCCTTGTAGATAGGCTCCTATCTTTTCTCCTTTTTATCTTCTACTTTATCAATTATAAAATCCATATAAATCCTCCTATTTTTGAGCCTTGTTGCTATCCACTTCACCTAACCCTAATGCTGAAAATTAGCAAACTTAAATTAAAATAATTGAACTCCATGAAACTTAAATTTGGGCCCCTTACTCCCTTGTGTGGCGTCACCTTCTAATATTGGGCCACAAGCCCACTTTGGTATTTTAAACACAGATACTACCTTTTAAACCCTATAATGCCCAAACAGATAATTTTAATCAAGGCCTCTACCTAAGCCTGAGCCCAATTTGGACCCCTAAAACTTAATTTAACTCATTACACATGTTCACCCATTAAACGCATAGGCCCAAAAATTCAGGATGTTACACATTGGCATCGTATTTGATTCATGTAAGACCCTGTCTGGGACAGTGGCATCGACATGTGATTACATGTAAGACCACGTCTGGGACGTTGGCATTGTACGAGCTTCCGACTGTCTGCGTATCCTTTTTAATTCCGAATGGTTCAACGTGCATGTGTAAGTGAAGGCTAATGTGATATTTGAACTAAAAGAACTCAGGTATGTATATAAATTGTGTTATAAAGAGAAAGGTAAGTTATATGTTTAGTTTATTGTACAAAGGTTAATGTATAAACATGTGAAATATGTATAAGTTTTCAACTATGTGTATTCGGCCAAAGGGTATATTGTGTGACTTTGATATTGAGATTTGAGTAATTATTTGTGATAGTATATAATTTACTACTTGATATAACTTTGTATATTTGATTTTGCTAAGTTGGTTGATATTACTTCGATGTTGACTTACTAAGCTTAAATAGCTTACTTTGTGTTTTTCAGTCTCTCGGTTTTATAGATTTTGGATACGTTACGAGCTCGGGGATCGTCAGCAGGACTATCACACTATCGACAGCTTTCTTTGGTATTTTGGCTATGTTAATTATGAATATATGGCATGTATAGCATAGAAAAAGGTTAAATATGAATTAAGTACCTATGTATGTAAATAATAGCCATGCGAAAATGGCTTATCCTCTTTTGATTGAATTGCTATCTTTGATGATGGTTTGCGATAGTTGTTGTGAATAGGTTTGTTTATATGCATATGTGGTTAAGTATATGTTTCATAATAGGTAAGCTTGTGTTATGTTTTAAAACTAGACATATTGAACTTGGTTATGTGGTTGATACTTGTATTTTGGTTATGTTTGTTTGATCGATTGATTTAGTTGATATATGAACTTGAACCGAATGTATATGTGGATATTTCAGCTAAGCTAAGTGATGAAGCCATGGATATGTTGAATGTGATTAGGTGATATGTAATGGTGTACTTATTTTGTATTATGTAAAGTTTGATTGATTTATTAAACTAACTATGATCAAATGTGTATTTGTATGCTTATATGTATATATATCAATTGAGTGAAGTTAAATGAAATGTATATGTAATAAGTATTAATATGCATGTGAGCTAGTAAGCTGTGAATTGGTTATGATGGTATATATATATATATATATGTATATGTATATGTTCGAATACAATTAGAAAGTATGTGGTTATGTTAATTTTTAAGTCTTGAAAGGTTTGGATTTGGAATGTCAAGGTTAAAATTGTATGTATGTATTCGGCCATATTGTGAAATGGTAATGGATGACTATTAGTAATACAATTATATTTAGTTTTATGATTAGATTAGGAATTTGGAATTTGTAAATGTTAGATATAATTTGTAAGTTAAAGAAATGATGAATATATATATATTCTCGAATTTAATTGTATGAGAGATATTAAGTTTGGCCGAATGTTATACTTAATGTGGTTGATGCTATTTGGTTTTAATGATACAATGTTCGAATACCATATATATGTTTTAGAGTGATGTTTATTTATTAAAACTTTAATAAAATGATTAGATTAATGATGTTAATTATAAATGATTGATTATGTTATAAATTTGAGATAGGTGTTAGATGTGAAGTAAATGATTTTGGTTTTGTTATTGAGGTATGAAATTTGTATTGACAGAATATGCAATTTACTCTGTTTAAATGATTCAAAACATATATGCTAGCTTTGATTTGTATGCTATGTATGTGTACACAAAATGTTAAATAAAGAATAATAATATATGCCTGCTTTGAATTGTGTTTGTTTTGGTAATGCCTGGTAACCCTAGTCCGGCGACGGATATGGGTTAGGGGTGTTACAATATAAAAGGTTTCGTGATCCTAAAATTGAACAATAGCCAAATCCTCTCAAAAAAAGGAAAAAAAAAAGAAAAAGAAGAGAAAAGAGAGATTAGATAAAATAGCACAGAAAAAATAATGAAAGAACCAGGAAGAGAAAAAAGAAGGCCTGTCTAGAAAATACAACATATATTTTTCAACATCAAATTTAGAAATACCCTTAAAACCAGATTCAACTATACACATTCAAGTGTAAAAATTCCCTAGTTGAACATCGGATTTTTGAGTACACATAGAAAAGAGAGATTTGTAGTTGAGCTTAAGGGTAGTATCAGTCAAAAACAGTACTCTACGGTTGATGGCATGGGGGAATTGACCCAGGGGATTTCAGTTGTAACCATCTGTTCACCATAGCCAAACTCAGCACGTCTCCCATCAATCCTACAACCCCATGGCTTTTCTGATGCGGACACCCTCAGTTCTCCCCTCTCTTTCACTCCAATTCTAACCATATTTTTGTCAACATCAAATGCTGATGACTGAATTGCACCGCCGGAGTTAAGCATGTTTACTAGTCCAATTGGAGCAATTTGGATCTGTTTTTGATGTAAGATTTTCTCTGGTGAAACTATAAGTAGCTTGAATTTGAGTGGCTCCAGTGTGACCTTTATTTTTTGTGACCACTTCATGAGCTTCAGCTTCTTTGACTGATACATATAGATAGCGTACATGCTAACACCTTCCACAAAAATTGGGCTCTTTCCGGTGCTCCACTCAACATCTTTAGGACTTGCATAGCAATCCACCAGGACTGCAAACTCAGTGAAGCTTTTGATTTTTCATGAGCGAGGGCACCACCCTCCTCCTTGACAATTGAACATTCCTAAAAATCCTGAAAAATGTTTGAATTACAAACAAGAACATACTTATGAGAATAGAATACTCAATTTTCCTTTTTTGCTGAATTTTTTGTAAAGTAAACTAATGACTTACTTTGTTGAGGTTCTAAATCTTGAGCGCTATTTTGCAGTCATGTAATGGATCTTCAAACAGACAATCTCTTGTGGGAAGTGCATAGTGTTGGCATCTCAAAACAGACCCATCTGGCAATGCCACTTTTCAGAGCATATCGAAATTGTATTTTCCAACAGAGTTGCTTACATAAATTGGTCTGCCAGAGGTAACTCGTGATGCAACATGAAGTTCAGCACATTGGTGGTATGATTGGGATGTATCCCAGTCAGGAAGTATGAAGTTGCCCATCCAACGGCTGTTGTAGGCGCAATGCACCATGTGACATCCCTGTAGCCAAAATCCCCTAGTTGGATCCTCGTAGGGATCACTATGCCAAAAATAATCTCCTATAGATTTGAAATTTCTTATATCACCAAAAAGAAGAAAGCTGGTTGATTGCATTGGTTTATAAGTAGAATTACATTTTGAAGACATACCAACACGCCCAAGGGCAATGGTTTCTGTTCCAAGGAAAAAGAAGTCGCTGGCTTGTTGCATGCCTGAAATTGTAGCATTTCCATTGAAGTATTTCCTCAGAGAAACCGTCTAAGCATTGTAATAAGCTTTAGAAAGATCCATGCGACCACTGTTGTAACACCCGCAACTTGGCCTAGAAGTTAGGCTCGAATCCGGCGTGTCACATTGAAGTGTTTTTGCGAAAACCTTGTTTTCATTGAAAACCCTTCTAGAGAAAAGTTAAGTACAATCCAATTTGCTTTCAAAACGAGGTGGATCCAAAAAAAACCCATTTCCTTGTTACTATGTAAAAAAAATTTTCCTTTGACAGCGGAAGCTCATTTTTAAAACACAATTATTTTCAAAAACTTGAAATATGCTTAACAGAAATAAATCCAGGTTTCGTTTCAAAATTTCAATGCATAGTGGAAGTAATGGAATAATAACTAGAGGGAAAGCCTTATTACAATCCGAAATAAAATAACTTAAAATGAATAACTTAAAATCTAGAATTTAGATATTAAGAAAAATAGGTCTAATCGTCTTGCTAGTTGGCCACCTCTGAGTCCCTCCATCGGTCGAACCGCCTACTGAGGATCACCTAGAAATATAAAAGAGAGAGTGAGTTTTCGAAAACTCAGTGTGTACCACCCTCGTCAAACAAATAGCATACATATCATCATAATAACAAGATAATATCATACATGCAATGCTGTGCAAAACCCTCCCCAAAATAATCCATCCGATACACTTCGTCTCCGTCCAATCGAAACACTTCTATGGGGATTTCTAAATCGACCCACCCATCCGATACACTTCAATTGAAACACCCCAAACCCGGCCCACGAGCCTTGACCGGATCTGGTATGTTCCTTGAGTAAAACGATTCAAAACTTGTTTGCTTCATTGGAAAATTTTGGATGGTTTTGAAGTCTAGACTTGAAGTCTAGATTTTAATAAACTTTATTTACGAAATATTAAGTCAAAAATATTTTAAGATTTATTCTTAAGAAAAGTTACTTAAAATTTAATTTGATAAAAATACGTACCATAATAAAATAAATTAAAAATGCATGCATAAACAGTTCATACTAGTGGCCTTATTACATCAAAAACAAAACCCAAAAATAATTTCAAAGTACTTAAAAATAGAAAGTCTAAATAAAATAAATTTCGTGCTAAGCATGGCCACCACTAAGCTCCTGCCGACCCGGTCCATCACTGAGCGTCACCTGAAAAATATCCCACAACGGGGTGAGTCAATGTAACAGACCAATTTTGACCCAAATCGGAACGGTGGTTTCGGGACCACGAATCCGAGCCTGAGAGATATTTTTAATATTATATTTTGTGTTTGTTATATGTGATTTAGTGAGTGTGAAAATTTCGTAGAAAAATTTAGTCATTTAAGTGCTCAATTTGATAAAAAGGATTTAATCGAGAAAAGCGAAAAAGTTGCATGCTTAAGTGAAGAGTACTAAATTGATTGTGGCTTTTTAAGTGGGTGTACAAAAAGGGCAATTAGCCCATTCACCATAGTAAGGGACGGCAATGGGCCTTTATAAGTCCAAATTATATGTTAAATTAGCTTATTAGATAGTTATATTAAGGTGTTAAAATAATGTTAATAAAAATGTGTTTGTTTTATCATTAAATAATAAAAACAAGTGGGATGAAAGAGAACCTTACCTTACTCATCTTCTTGGCCGAAACTTGGATGAAGAACTCCATTGTAGGAGCTTGAAAATTTCGGCACTTTAGGGCTTAATTAAGGGTATGTGTTTTATTTAGTTTTTGAAAATTTTTGCATATTTGGAATGCTTGCTTTAAATCCTATACAACCCATGTTTAAATTTTTGAAAATACTATGTATTTAAGATTCGGCCATTAACATGCTTGGATAGTTTTGATGTTTGATGGTTTTAAATTGAATGTATGTTAAAGATTATATTATAATTGTTTTATAATTTATAACTATATTATAATTAAACCAACATGAAAGTGGGATTTTATTCATCCTTTCTTCAACCGAATAACAAAGAAAAGCAAAGAGTGTTGGAGCTTTGTACATTCGGCTATTTGCTAGATAAATTAATGGTTAATGATTAATAGTGCCAATTAGAGAATGACTTATTAATTATGAGTCCTTAAAGGACAAATATTCCAATTCCTATTGTGGTGGACGGCACTAGGCTTTAAATTAGTGTTTTATAGTTTGTTTTATTATTAAATAAGGAATGTCATAATATATATGTATATTTTATAATATCATTAAAATAATAAAACATAAGGGGAAATGGAGGATCATCTTCTTCCACCTATTTTTGACCGAAAATAAATGGAGAAGAGAAGTGCTAAGCTTCCAACCATTTTCGGTATATGCATGCTTCATTTGGGTAAGTAATTTAACTTAGTTTTTGTTATTTTTGATATTTTTGAGGTTATTGTCATGTAAATTAGATAGCCCATACTCAAATTCTTGAATTGGTAGTGAAATTCGAAAGTCACCATGGATGAAAACTTAGTGTTTGTGTGATTAATGGTAGAATATGCAATAAGCATGCAAGATTATCAATAAATTCTTTAGAGTTTTTGGATAGAGTTTAGTATATGGATGTATTAAAAAAAAAAAAAAAAAAAAAAGAAGAAGAATTTTTGAATGTACCAAATAGAAAATAAATGGAAGAAACGAATTGAAAGAGGGGCTATGAACATTCGGCCCTTCATGGATGAGGTTAAATTAATGATATTTGTGTTTTGAGATATAAGGATTGAAGTGATGATGTTTTTGTAATTTGGGGGTTTTAAATAGCAAATTGACCATAAGTGAAGTGAGTGCAAGTCATGATTATGCATGTAATAGTAACCTAAATTTTTTTTTATACTTTATTATATTTATTATGTTAAAAATGTTATATTGATAATAATAAAATAAGAGATGAAAAGTGTTCATCTTCCTAAGGGAGTTCATAGCCGAAACTTGAGAAAGAAAAAGAGAGAAACATTCCATTAGATTCGGCACTTGGGGAAATCAATTAGGTATGTGTTGTTTTAAATTTTTGACTAATTAGTGAGTATGGTATTAGGGACTAAATTGTATAGATTGAAAAAGACGAGGGTAAATTAGTAAATTGCTAAATTATGCATTTTTTTTGATTCAATGGAATAGAAATGTAATTGAATGAGTTTAAATTTAATTTTATTTAGATCAAGAATAAAAGGAAATCGGACTGAATCGAGGAAAAGCAAAATTTAACGAATAGTCGGAAAGCGTAATTCGTCAAATTTTGAGGTAAGTTTTTAAACAATTAAGCTAAACTGAATGTCTCCTATACATGTAGCTATGTAATGAAATTTTATACAAGAAAATGGCACATGGCCGAATGTGAGAGTGAATTTTTAAATACAATAGCTTGGCATGATAATTCATGGTACTTGGATATGATTTCATGAGATAAATTTTTATTTATAAAGGTGTAATTGGATTGAGAATTATTGAATTATGACATGAGTATACCTACTGGAAATTTGGTTACATATTCTCAGTTTGGCCGAATGTAATATTTTATTTGGGGCATAAGTTATTGAATGGTGTTTATAAGTATACAGTTATGCTCATGGTGATGAATGTAATTTTTGGTTATATATATATATACATATATATATATTGGACTAAATGTGTTTTGATTGTGGAACAAAAACTAGTACATGTAATATGATAGTTGATTGTGGTGTACGTACATGAATTAGAAATAATATAAGTGTTAAGATTTTTAAGTTGATGAAATATTCGGTGTGTTATTCGGGCTTTAAGCTTAGCAGGCCTTGTGCCGGTGATTTAATTCAGGCTTTTACGCCTAGCAGGCCTTGTGCCGGTGATTCTTATCGGGCTTTTACGCCTAGCAGGCCTTGTGCCGGTGATTCTTATCGGGCTTTTACGCCTAGCAGGCCTTGTGCCGGTGATTCTTATCGGGCTTTTACGCGCCGGTGATTCTTATCGGGCTTTTACGCCTAGCAGGCCTTGTGCCGGTGATTCTTATCGGGCTCTTACGCCTAGCAGGCTTGATGCCGGTGATGTATTTTACAAAATAGAAATCGAAATTTATGTTCAAGGCGAATTAAAGCAAACTTATCGAGTTAATGGCTCAGGTGAGTATGTGAAGTAGGAATGAATTTCTTACTTATATAAGACAAGGAAAATCAGTAATTTATTTCAAATGGCATGTGTTACGAGTGTGGAATATATACATATATAAATATGGTTATAATATGTGTTCTCGGTTTTACTAATGAATGATATGATTGTGGTATCTTGGTCTTCTAACATGAGGATACATGACTAGGCATATTCGACCACATGAGTGGTTGTGTAATTGATGCCATGTTATAGTAATTGACATTTAAGTATAAAAATGCATGTACCTATGATCATACGATGACATTTTGGGTTTCGAAAGGTTGGTTTATAAATAAGTATTTTGATCATAAGCATGTGGGTGAAGAGATATCGTTTCTACGAATTCATACTTGTTAATATGGGTATGAAAATTAAAGTTTGAAAATAAGTATGAGTACAAGTCCACAAGTTGAATTATAGTAATTTAATTGTTGAAATTCAAATGTTATTTTTATGAAATTAGGACTTACTAAGCTAGCAAGCTTATCGTGTGAAATGTTTCCTTTGTTTTATAGATTAGGTGCAAGCTACAAGCTCGTCGGGATCGTTCGAAAAGTCACTCACACTATCAATCTACATTTTGGGTACTCTTTCATTTTGGTTTTAAACGAAGGCATGTATAGGAAAGACTTGGTCTTTGTTTGATGAAATCTTAAGGTTCTTGTATATAACAGCCATGCGAATATGGCTAAATAATTGGTTATGTATGTTTTTGGGGTTTTGTCATAAATGTGGGTAATAGTGATACTCCTTTAAATCGATGATGTTAGAATATCATGTGAATGTTTTAAGTACAAGCTATCTTCGTAAGTGATTAAAAATGCATGGAGAGTATGAATTGTATGTGAGTATATCCGGTTATAAGCTAGAAAGCATATTTAGTATAGAAACAGTCTTTAGTTACAGCAGTGATGTGAGTTAGAAAAATCACCAAAAATAGGATAAATTGAATTAGATGGTGAATGAAGTATAGAATTAAACCTTATTGTGTCTATTTTTATATGGAATAAACAGAGTAGGCAAAAGATTTATATATTATGAGATAATTAAGTTTTAGTGAGACCTGCCCTGAATGCATTCGCGAGTCACTGTTCTGTTTTGGAAAAATTGCAAAAAAAAAATTGTACAAAAATAATTAGGAAGCATGGGTTATATGTGTAAAACCCTTATTGAGTCTATTTTTCATTGGTATAAACTAGAACAGTATATGAAAATTGTGCAATGAGATAACTGTATTTTTGTAGAGACAGGTCAGAATTGTCAGACAGAGTAATAAGGGTAACTTTGATGAATAAACTGTACTAATTGGCCACATGAAAAATTATGAAAAAAAATTATGGTGAAATGTTATATGAGTCTAGTTTCAAGGAAAATTTACGGATCTAAATTTCGAGTTTTATAACTCGAGTTATGGTCGATTTAGTCAGCATGACACAGTTGGACAGCTTTAAAATTTTACACCTTAAGTTAATAGTCAAGTCTAGTAATGCCACGTACTCGATTCCGGTAAGGGTTTCGGGTAAGGGGTGTTACATTTGATTGGTATCAGAGCTTACGGTTTAGTCGATTCTAGGACTACCGTAGCACGTGTGAGTCTAGCTATACATGCCTTTATTATGTATTTGATAGTGTGGTGACTTCTGACATTTCAAACTATGATTCATATAGTAAATGGATTTCGATCCTGACAGAGCCGTAGCGGATAATGTAGAAAGTGTAGCGCCTGATCGCGCACGCAGATCAGCACCAGTAGACTCTTGACCAGTTTTGGCTGGCTATGAGGGTAGGCTAAACAAGCCTTCTACCATATGATGAACGAGTGGTTTACCCAGTTTATTCAGAATAACCCGGCTGTACAGCCACCTCCACCCCGGAATAATCCAACTCCGATACCTTTAGCACATCTGATGATAGATCTAATGAGATCTAGTAGGCCTCCTGTTGATAAAATCAGAAAATATTGGGCCGAAGAATTTAAAGCTAATGACGATGATGACGCTGAGAGAGCCGAAATGTGGCTTGATAACACTATTCGGGTACTTGATGAGCTATCTTGTACTCTAGATGAATGCCTGATTTGTGCTACAAAATTTGAGAGATCAACAGTTGTATACGAAGTTTAGTAAGTGTGAGTTCTGGATGAAAGAGGTCAGCTTTTTGGGACATGTTGTTTCAGCATCAGGTATTCGAGTCGATCCGAATAAAATTTCGGCTATACTTGATTGGAAGCCACCGAAGAATGTTTTCGAGATTCGAAGTTTTCTGGGACTTGCGGGCTATTACAGACGGTTTGTAAAAGGTTTTTCTGTGATAGCTACACCTTTGACAAAGCTACTACAGAAAGATGTCAAGTTTGAGTGGTCAGAAAAGTGTCAGAAAAGTTTTGATCAATTGAAAGCCCTTCTGACCGAAGCTCCAGTGTTAGCTCAGCCTGAATCGGGTAAAGAATTTGTCGTTTATAGTGATGCTTCTTTGAATGGTTTGGATTGCGTTTTGATGTAGGAAGGCAAGGTTATAGCCTACGCTTCGAGACAACTGAAGTCACACGAAAGAAATTATCTGACTCATGATCTGGAATTAGCAGCCATTGTTTTCGCATTGAAAATTCGGCGTCATTACTTACACGGTGAAAAATGTCATGTTTACCTGGACCACAAAAGTTTGAAATACTTGATGACTCAGAAAGATTTGAATTTGAGACAACGCAGGTGGTTAGAATTGTTGAAAGACTATGAATTGGTGATTGATTACCATCCGGGAAAAGCTAACGTAGTTGCAGATGCATTAATTCGAAAATCATTGTTTGCTCTTCGTGTATTGAATGCACATTTGGCAATGTATGGTGATAGTTCGATCATAGCCGAGTTATAAGGAAGACCGATGTTTATTCAGCAATTTGTGATGCACAGAAAGTTGACAAAGATTTGATTGCTGGTTGAATTCAGTGTGAAAAAGATGCGGAATCAAAGTTTCAAATTGATGCAAATGACTGTTTGAATTTTTAAAAGCCGAATGTGTGTTCCGAAGAACTCAGATTTGATTCAGATGATTCTGAGCGAGGCTCATAGTGGTCAACTATCGATACATCCGGGTAGCACGAAAATGTATAACGATTTGAAACAGTTCTATTGGTGGCCTGGCATGAAACGGGATATATCCGAATTTGTTTCCAAGTGCTTAATCTGTCAGCAAGTACAAGCTGAGCATCAAGCGCCATCCGAACTACTTCAGCCAATCATGATACCTGAATGGAAATGGGATAGAATTACAATGGATTTTGTATCCGGTCTCCCTATGACACCGAGTAGGAAAGATGCCGTTTGGGTTATAGTTGATAGATTGACCAAATCAGCTCATTTTGTACCAGTTCGTACGGACTATTCACTCGATAAACTTGTCGAATTGTATGTATCGTAGATTGTGAGATTGCATGGTGTACCGAGTTCCATTGTTTCAGATAGAGACCCGAGATTCACATCGCGATTTTGGAAGAAGTTGCAAGATGCTCTAGGCACTAAACTTCATTTCAGTACAGCCTTTCATCCGCATACAGACGATCAGTCTGAGTGAACTATTTAGATACTTGAGGACATGTTGAGATGTTGCGTTCTCGAGTTTGAAGGTACGTGGGAACGATACCTACCTTTGATTGAATTTGCTTACAATAATAACTTTCAATCTAGTATCAAAATGGCACCTTATGAAGCCTTGTACGGGCGAAAATGTCGAACACCATTATACTGGACTGAGCTCAGCGAGAATAAGATACACGGGGTTGATTTGATTAAAGAAACAGAACAGAAAGTAGCTATTATTAGGGACAATTTGAAAGCTGCTTCGGATCGTCGAAAGTCCTATGCTGATTTGAAACGTAAAGACATTGAATTTCAGGTCGGAGATCGAGTATTCTTAAAAGTTTTACCGTGGAAGAAAGTACTCCGAATTGGTCGGAAAGGAAAACTTATTTCGAGATTCATTGGACCTTATGAAATCATCGAACGTATTGGGCCTGTTGCTTATAGATTGAAATTGCCCTCTGAGTTAGAAAAGATACATGACGTATTTCACGTTTCGATGCTTCGTAAGTACGGATCAGATCCGTCTCATGTGATTACATTGTCTGAGATTGAAATCTGATCCGATTTGTCATATGATGAAGAACCGATCCGTATCTTAGCTAGGGAAATGAAAGAGTTAAGAAACAAGAGAATACCATTAGTGATAGTATTATGGAATCGGCACGGAGTTGAAGAGGCTACGTGGGAGCCTGAAGAGTCAATGAGGCAACAATATCCGAACTTATTTAACGGTAAGATTTTCGGGGACGAAAATCCTTAAGGGGAGGAGAGTTGTAACAGACCAATTTTGACCCAAATCGGAACGGTGGTTTCGGGACCACGAATCCGAGCCTGAGAGATATTTTTAATATTATATTTTGTGTTTGTTATATGTGATTTAGTGAGTGTGAAAATTTCGTAGAAAAATTTAGTCATTTAAGTGCTCAATTTGATAAAAAGGATTTAATCGAGAAAAGCGAAAAAGTTGCATGCTTAAGTGAAGAGTACTAAATTGATTGTGGCTTTTTAAGTAGGTGTACAAAAAGGGCAATTAGCCCATTCACCATAGTAAGGGACGGCAATGGGCCTTTATAAGTCCAAATTATATGTTAAATTAGCTTATTAGATAGTTATATTAAGGTGTTAAAATAATGTTAATAAAAATGTGTTTGTTTTATCATTAAATAATAAAAACAAGTGGGATGAAAGAGAACCTTACCTTACTCATCTTCTTGGCCGAAACTTGGATGAAGAACTCCATTGTAGGAGCTTGAAAATTTCGGCACTTTAGGGCTTAATTAAGGGTATGTGTTTTATTTAGTTTTTGAAAATTTTTGCATATTTGGAATGCTTGCTTTAAATCCTATACAACCCATGTTTAAATTTTTGAAAATACTATGTATTTAAGATTCGGCCATTAACATGCTTGGATAGTTTTGATGTTTGATGGTTTTAAATTGAATGTATGTTAAAGATTATATTATAATTGTTTTATAATTTATAACTATATTATAATTAAACCAACATGAAAGTGGGATTTTATTCATCCTTTCTTCAACCGAATAACAAAGAAAAGCAAAGAGTGTTGGAGCTTTGTACATTCGGCTATTTGCTAGATAAATTAATGGTTAATGATTAATAGTGCCAATTAGAGAATGACTTATTAATTATGAGTCCTTAAAGGACAAATATTCCAATTCCTATTGTGGTGGACGGCACTAGGCTTTAAATTAGTGTTTTATAGTTTGTTTTATTATTAAATAAGGAATGTCATAATATATATGTATATTTTATAATATCATTAAAATAATAAAACATAAGGGGAAATGGAGGATCATCTTCTTCCACCTATTTTTGACCGAAAATAAATGGAGAAGAGAAGTGCTAAGCTTCCAACCATTTTCGGTATATGCATGCTTCATTTGGGTAAGTAATTTAACTTAGTTTTTGTTATTTTTGATATTTTTGAGGTTATTGTCATGTAAATTAGATAGCCCATACTCAAATTCTTGAATTGGTAGTGAAATTCGAAAGTCACCATGGATGAAAACTTAGTGTTTGTGTGATTAATGGTAGAATATGCAATAAGCATGCAAGATTATCAATAAATTCTTTAGAGTTTTTGGATAGAGTTTAGTATATGGATGTATTAAAAAAAAAAAAAAAAAAAGAAGAAGAAGAATTTTTGAATGTACCAAATAGAAAATAAATGGAAGAAACGAATTGAAAGAGGGGCTATGAACATTCGGCCCTTCATGGATGAGGTTAAATTAATGATATTTGTGTTTTGAGATATAAGGATTGAAGTGATGATGTTTTTGTAATTTGGGGGTTTTAAATAGCAAATTGACCATAAGTGAAGTGAGTGCAAGTCATGATTATGCATGTAATAGTAACCTAAATTTTTTTTATACTTTATTATATTTATTATGTTAAAAATGTTATATTGATAATAATAAAATAAGAGATGAAAAGTGTTCATCTTCCTAAGGGAGTTCATAGCCGAAACTTGAGAAAGAAAAAGAGAGAAACATTCCATTAGATTCGGCACTTGGGGAAATCAATTAGGTATGTGTTGTTTTAAATTTTTGACTAATTAGTGAGTATGGTATTAGGGACTAAATTGTATAGATTGAAAAAGACGAGGGTAAATTAGTAAATTGCTAAATTATGCATTTTTTTTTGATTCAATGGAATAGAAATGTAATTGAATGAGTTTAAATTTAATTTTATTTAGATCAAGAATAAAAGGAAATCGGACTGAATCGAGGAAAAGCAAAATTTAACGAATAGTCGGAAAGCGTAATTCGTCAAATTTTGAGGTAAGTTTTTAAACAATTAAGCTAAACTGAATGTCTCCTGTACATGTAGCTATGTAATGAAATTTTATACAAGAAAATGGCACATGGCCGAATGTGAGAGTGAATTTTTAAATACAATAGCTTGGCATGATAATTCATGGTACTTGGATATGATTTCATGAGATAAATTTTTATTTATAAAGGTGTAATTGGATTGAGAATTATTGAATTATGACATGAGTATACCTACTGGAAATTTGGTTACATATTCTCAGTTTGGCCGAATGTAATATTTTATTTGGGGCATAAGTTATTGAATGGTGTTTATAAGTATACAGTTATGCTCATGGTGATGAATGTAATTTTTGGTTATATATATATATATATATATATTGGACTAAATGTGTTTTGATTGTGGAACAAAAACTAGTACATGTAATATGATAGTTGATTGTGGTGTACGTACATGAATTAGAAATAATATAAGTGTTAAGATTTTTAAGTTGATGAAATATTCGGTGTGTTATTCAGGCTTTAAGCCTAGCAGGCCTTGTGCCGGTGATTTAATTCAGGCTTTTACGCCTAGCAGGCCTTGTGCCGGTGATTCTTATCGGGCTTTTACGCCTAGCAGGCCTTGTGCCGGTGATTCTTATCGGGCTTTTACGCCTAGCAGGCCTTGTGCCGGTGATTCTTATCGGGCTTTTACGCGCCGGTGATTCTTATCGGGCTTTTACGCCTAGCAGGCCTTGTGCCGGTGATTCTTATCGGGCTCTTACGCCTAGCAGGCTTGATGCCGGTGATGTATTTTACAAAATAGAAATCGAAATTTATGTTCAAGGCGAATTAAAGCAAACTTATCGAGTTAATGGCTCAGGTGAGTATGTGAAGTAGGAATGAATTTCTTACTTATATAAGACAAGGAAAATCAGTAATTTATTTCAAATGGCATGTGTTACGAGTGTGGAATATATACATATATAAATATGGTTATAATATGTGTTCTCGGTTTTACTAATGAATGATATGATTGTGGTATCTTGGTCTTCTAACATGAGGATACATGACTAGGCATATTCGACCACATGAGTGGTTGTGTAATTGATGCCATGTTATAGTAATTGACATTTAAGTATAAAAATGCATGTACCTATGATCATACGATGACATTTTGGGTTTCGAAAGGTTGGTTTATAAATAAGTATTTTGATCATAAGCATGTGGGTGAAGAGATATCGTTTCTACGAATTCATACTTGTTAATATGGGTATGAAAATTAAAGTTTGAAAATAAGTATGAGTACAAGTCCACAAGTTGAATTATAGTAATTTAATTGTTGAAATTCAAATGTTACTTTTATGAAATTAGGACTTACTAAGCTAGCAAGCTTATCGTGTGAAATGTTTCCTTTGTTTTATAGATTAGGTGCAAGCTACAAGCTCGTCGGGATCGTTCGGAAAGTCACTCACACTATCAATCTACATTTTGGGTACTCTTTCATTTTGGTTTTAAACGAAGGCATGTATAGGAAAGACTTGGTCTTTGTTTGATGAAATCTTAAGGTTCTTGTATATAACAACCAT
This sequence comes from Gossypium australe, assembly GCA_005393395.2. Classification (NCBI taxonomy): domain Eukaryota; kingdom Viridiplantae; phylum Streptophyta; class Magnoliopsida; order Malvales; family Malvaceae; genus Gossypium; species Gossypium australe. The sequence goes on from CM016616.1 coordinate 74,404,935, forward strand.
GCGAATATGGCTAAATAATTGGTTATGTATGTTTTTGGGGTTTTGTCATAAATGTGGGTAATATTGATACTCCTTTAAATCGATGATGTTAGAATATCATGTGAATGTTTTAAGTACAAGCTATCTTCGTAAGTGATTAAAAATGCATGGAGAGTATGAATTGTATGTGAGTATATCCGGTTATAAGCTAGAAAGCATATTTAGTATAGAAACAGTCTTTAGTTACAGCAGTGATGTGAGTTAGAAAAATCACCAAAAATAGGATAAATTGAATTAGATGGTGAATGAAGTATAGAATTAAACCTTATTGTGTCTATTTTTATATGGAAGAAACAGAGTAGGCAAAAGATTTATATATTATGAGATAATTAAGTTTTAGTGAGACCTGCCCTGAATGCATTCGCGAGTCACTGTTCTGTTTTGGAAAAATTGTAAAAAAAAAATTGTACAAAAATAATTAGGAAGCATGGGTTATATGTGTAAAACCCTTATTGAGTCTATTTTTCATTGGTATAAACTAGAACAGTATATGAAAATTGTGCAATGAGATAACTGTATTTTTGTAGAGACAGGTCAGAATTGTCAGACAGAGTAATAAGGGTAACTTTGATGAATAAACTGTACTAATTGGCCACATGAAAAATTCTGAAAAAAATTATGGTGAAATGTTATATGAGTCTAGTTTCAAGGAAAATTTACGGATCTAAATTTCGAGTTTTATAACTCGAGTTATGGTCGATTTAGTCAGCATGACACAGTTGGACAGCTTTAAAATTTTACACCTTAAGTTAATAGTCAAGTCTAGTAATGCCACGTACTCGATTCCGGTAAGGGTTTCGGGTAAGGGGTGTTACAGTCAAACAGACTCAATGTGTAACAACCAACACTAAGTCTCAAAAATTCTGGCATATCAGACCATACATATACATATAGCAATTAAATAAAATGATGCAATCCCAAACCCAAACCTAGAAACCATCCGCTACACATCACCCGTACCAACCATCACACCGTGGGGACTACTAAGTCGACCCTCCATCCGCTACACACCATCGAAGGCAGTCGCTGCAGACGACATGCTCATCGCCCTTATATATTGTGGCATCGCCACCAGATAATAATAATTTCGTGACATAGGTCACCACATTCAGATTTCGTGACATAAGTCACCACATTCAGATTTCGTGACATAAGTCACCACATTCAGATATTGTGGTATAAAACCACCAGATCACTTCCCCTTAATATAACACCCATATGCCCCATATATCACTTCCCCTTATTTCACTTTCATAACATTTTCACATTTGTGTCATAACAGATATTCTTATTATTGACATAACTTTAGAGAATAACGTACCTGAGTACTCTGTACCATTTGTATGGTACCTTTGGCCACTTCCATATTATTATTAACATACACATAATATTAGAACCATAAATCTATCAAGAAATAGTACGGGGTTACACACTTGGTTTTCTTAGCGAGTTCACTGAATCCCGAAAATCTACCAAAACCGATTGCACTCCTCCTAATACCCATAGGTGAAATGGGTTAGGCACTAATACTAAAATATGGCATTGGCCGAATGTTCATATATACTTACCTTATGATTTTAAATCCCGAAAGTAGTCTCTTGGCTATGAAGATGTCGAAATCCCTATAGGTTTATGTTAGATTCCATTCTAACATTAATAACAAATAAATGGCCCTTTGGCCGAATACCACATAGAGCTTACCTTGGGTTCTTGAAATCCCAATGATCTTTCCTTGTAGTCGACTACTTCAAAAATCCCGAGAGATCCTTCAAGGTTTCGGCTAAAGCAATAATGGGATTAGTACCCTGATTTTCGAAAATTAGAGGAAGAAAAGAACAAGAGTTCGGCTAGAGAGATCCTTACCAATAAGATGACTAAGACGCAATTAATCACTACTTCAAGAAATCGGCAAAAGAGCTTGTAGGAGAAATCGATTCAAAAGGGGTGGCAATGAAGTGAACTTTCGGCTTTAGGTAAAGAATAGCAAGGGTTAAAGATTTGACTTTAACAAAATAGAAAGAAAAGAAGAGAAAGGAAAAGAAAAAGAAGAAGAGAAATGATCAAAAGGCTATATGGTTTCGGCTATGGAAGAAATTGAACAAAGAAAAAGTTTTTAATATTGATGCACATTCGGTCAAATAAGAAAAAGAATGAAAGAGAAATGTCCCCTTTCAAAGGTAGTGATATTTCGGTACCAAAAAGAAAAGAAGAGTTTGAGTGGAAAAGAAGAAAAAGAGAATACCAATATGGTCAAAAATGATAGCCAAAACAAAAACAAAGTTTTCATCTAAAGCCAATGACACATTCGGCTAGGGAGAATAATTTTGGAGAAAAGGGAAAAAGATGCACAAAATACCAAGAATTTGGCCAACTATCTTCCCCCTAATCCCATACAATATTCGGCCAACCCCCCTAGCCATCTATGCGTCCACATACATGGTCAAAATGACCATAAAAATATTTCCAAAACATCACCCATACATCAAGCCTTATGTCCCCTTATCCTTCCATAACACCTTGATTCCATACCTTAACTAATAACTTGCCTTATTCCCTTAGTCTACTGTCCATAAATTATAAAGTCCAACCTTATCTTAAATAGAGTTGACCGACACATTCCATACACATGCAAAAATAAAAGTCACCTTATTGCCATCCATGGGATTCGAACCTCTTCCCTCATACAATTGCTCATGCGCCAACACCACTTTACTACTTGTTCACTTATGCTAACATTAAACATTTAAATTAACTTAAGCATCATAATCACTTGATCCACTTCACTAAATTCTTCATACTAAAAATTATTCTAAACCAATTAATTCCAAGCCTTCACAAGACTATATTAGGCACACAATAAAAATCATATCCGAGCTAACACAATCATCAAGATGATACTCAAATTTTAGGATGTTACATCAATGGTAGCCCGGTTGCAGTACTACCAAACGTTGCAGCAAAGCTGCTAATCATATAATGGGCTTAGAAAGCCATCGGTGGATCCACAGTTGTCAAGCAACCATGCATCCTCATATACTTCCTCCGTTCCATAATTCTCACCCATATGCATCCTAAACAGAATATCATATGAATGTAGCAAATGTACATGTAACATCCATAAATCTTACAATCAACACATAGGGGTATTTTAGTCATTTCACAAATCAAGGGTATTTCGGTAATTTTGCAATTCAGGGGTATTTCTGTAATCCTACCCTACAGGGGTATTTCAGTAATTCTACCCTACAGGGGTATTTTAGTAATTCTTAATAGTATGGGACTTAATTACGAACCTTGGCCCGTCAACAAGTCCTTGCGGCTAAAGTGAACAGACACTACGCACCAGGTAGGATTCTAGAGAAGAGGAGGTGGGTCCTAGGACTGCTTAAGTACCAAGCTCTCCCTAGATCCAATCCTAGACATGCATATGTCCATTGCCACACTTTACCCTAGCGACTTGTCCACAGACATGTTTGATTATTAAATTAAGCTTTATGCTGTTTAGGAATTCATCAGAACTAAGCCTAGAATCCATTAAAACCCTAGCATGCATTTCTAAAATCCCATAAGGCCCACTAAGCCCAATCACGTCCATATAGCCCATTAAGCCCAATCATGTATGTGTAGCCCATTAGGCCCGATCATAATCAAATCATACAACCATCCATATCAATCCATTATTCAATTTCACATATCAATTCTTATCGATTTGGGCCCACGAGCTCGGCAGGCCCATTTAGCCCCTTTTGGCCCGGTTGGCCAAACATTGGCCCGAGACCATGAGATCTCTCTCTTGGTCCCGGTAGTCGTATCGATGTTCTCACACGAATACCAACCTGGTAAATGAGATGTGTTACACTATCCTCAGCCTTGAACCTACAACCAATACCAACCTCCAATCAATCACACACTTAAGCACAATATTTACCAAAAACCGAAGCCTTACCAGAACCTTACCGTGTGCCACTGGTCCTAATAGCCCTTCCTTAGCTACTACTCACGAATATCCCGTAGATCTGCATCAATCTTAATCGTTAAAGACAAAATAATAGGTGATTTGTGTCAACTTAATTCACCCTTTCCCTTACAATAGACTAATCGGCCAACTTATCCCAAAATCAAGAACACTTACCCAAAAGCCGAAACGTATGGATAGCTTTTCAGCAGAGACTTGTAGATCCAAGCTTGATTCCGATTTTTCCAAGATCTGATCCACCAAAAATCAAAGGAATGATGACAACACGACATAGATTTGGTCACTAGAGTATTCGGCACAAGTTTTGGGGCGATGAAGAAATCGGCTCCAAGAGTAAAGGTTTTCGGCTTTCGAAGTCACGAATATTCGGTTCCCAACAATTGAGATGAAGGTGGGACGGAACAAGCAATAGAGAAAGAAGAGAATGATATTCAATTTAAGGCTTTAGGAGAGAAGAAAAAAAACACATAAGGAAGAGGCGAGATTTAGAACAGAAAAAGTGAAGGAGAATTCGACAGAGCACTATAGTTGTCGAAATAGCACAAAGGGAATTTGGCACCCCCTATTTATACACAAAACCGACCCCCCAAAGTCCCAATCGCTCCAACTCTTCCCCATCTCATCTCCTCATTTTTCTCCCTGATAACTCCCCAATCATTTTCCTAAATTTTCTCTTCTGATCACTCTCCTTAGAGTCCATCATCACACCACTTCCAACCTTCTAGAAGGCCAAAATTAAACTCCTAAAAAAATACTAAGCTAGGATTCGAACCTAGGATCTCCTTGCTAGCCCATAATGCCACCTTTCTATACCTTAAGTGGCATCACTTAGCCACTCCACCACAAGGCTCTTTGATGCCATTTTTCCCTATTTTTATTTAAAAGCCCAACTACTCACCGTCTTGGTCCCTTTAATAATTAATTAAAAATTTCTTCTCCTCAAAGTTCGAACCCAGAACTTCTCCAACACCCATAGACACTCCAAGTTTATTAAACCATTAAAGCCAACATGCCATTTTTCATTTTCTTGCTTAAAAAATTATGAGACCCAAAGCTGAATTCATCTAGGCCAAAAAATCAGGGCGTTACAACTGTAGTCTTCTGATAGCAAGTCAAGCACCTCCAAGCAAGAACAATGTAAGCTCCAACAAGTCTTTATAAAATGTAACAAAAACAAAAAGAGTTGATAATGAGGAGTTTACTTCAATCACATCAATCTTGACGCCGTCGATCCTGACTAACTTAAGATGAGTGTGAAGGCCTGTTAACCTCTACAGTAAGTTGAAAACGTTTTGAGTATTGAAAGAAGTTTTTGTATTAAATCTAGTATCTTGAGTTTGTACATTATAGCAATAGTATTTATAGAGTATATGAGTAACTGCTACTGCTAACAACTTAACTGCTTGAATAACAAACTAACAGCTAATAGGCTAGCTTAATAACAGAGTAAGCTAGCACAATCTTTATCTATACTCTTAACATTCACTCATCTTCCCTACAGGCAAAACCTAAAGAAGATTCTGAAATCGAGCAAAGGATGACATAGAGAGTGGCTTGGTAAGAATGTCAACAACCTAATCACACGCAGGAACCTCACCAACAACAACGGAGCCATCAGTTACCTTCTCGCGAACAAAGAATAGATCAAGCTCGACATGTTTGAATTTGGAATGTAAGACGGGATTAGCAGCTACGGCTATTGAACTAGAGTTGTCGCACCAAATATTCGGTGGATCGGCAGACTGAAGTTGTAATTCCTTTAGTAACGAGACTAACCAGGTAACATCATTAGTAGCTGCAGTAAGACTTCGATATTCTGTAACACGCTTAACCCGTATCCATTACCAGAGTAGGGTTACGAGGTATTATCGATCAATTCACAACATATAGCATACATTTATCAAACATAAAACATTCACTCTTATAAATCATTCATCACAATTACATTGTCCCTTATAAGGGCCTACGAGGCCTTAAACATGCTTTAGAAGTGGTTCAGGACTAAACCGATAACATATGAAAATTTTTGGAAACTTAGAAAAACTTCAACCATACAGGGGTCACACGCCTGTGTGAACAGACCGTGTGCCCCACACGGCTCCAAACACGCCCGTGTCTCAGGCCGTGTGGAAACAGGGCATACATACCGACTTGGGTCACACGGCCAACCACACGCCTGTGTGTCTAGGCCGTGTGCCCTTCGAAGTGGCCACACACACCCTTGTGCCAGTCCGTGCCAAACCTGTAGGGTATACTGACTTATGCGACACGGCCAAGTCACACGCCTGTGTGCTAGGCCGTGTGCCAATTAGGGGGTATACTGACTTGTACCACACAGCTAGTCACACGCCCGTGTATGAGACCGTGTAGAGCATACTGACTTCAATTCATTTTCAACACCAGGGGACGCACGGTCATGTAACATGACCGTATGTCGCACACGACTGAGACACACGTCCGTGTCTCTGCCCGTGTGGACAAAAATAGGCCATTAGAAAGGCCAATTTGCCACCCCAACTTCAATGTACCTACACAAGGCAAAATGGTACCATTTTATCATACAATTAGGCAGCCAAAATTATCAACCAAATGCACAATTCATACCATTATAACTTCATCTATTCCAATTCTCAAATCACTACCATTTACTTAGCCAAATACATGCCAAAACAGTATCAAACAATATGGTTCATTTACCATAATTCACATAACCATTATAACTTTGATAATGTCTTGGTTATAACCATGCCAAAACAAACCAAAATAAGCCATCACTCATGGCTATATATATACAAACAAAACATGTACATTTACAAGTCATTTCTAATAGCCAAACACACATCAATATTAACATCATTTACAAGCCAAATCTCATGGCTATGATCACAACCAAAATACCACATCTAGCCTATACATGCCATATACCATAAATGTATAACTCAAAAGTACCAACATCAATGTTTGATAGTGCGATGATGTTCCCAACGACTCCCGAATCCGAGCTAGCCTTGCTTCATAACTAAGTAAGCTCGTATGTGAATAACTTAATACATTGAATAAATGCAAATCAACCAATTACACATGACAAAACCATATACACATTAACTACAAACCTTTCTCATGTCTCAAAACATGATCAAATACAAACTCATTGAACTTTCACTATTTAATACTCGAATAGGTTCTGCTCGTACCTGTATCGCCTCGTACTAACCTCTTTCTCAACCATATCATTCGTTTACCCGTTGAACCATTCAAAATAGAAATCTGATACTTAGGAGTCTCATACAATAAGTACCTATACCATGGCCCGTAGCCAAATCAAGGTAACTTATCCGAAGAACTATTATCATGGCCCGAAGCCAAATCATCCGATATACATGGCCTGAAGCCAAATCGGTAAAATACGCACTAGAAGTGCTAATATCATGGCCCAAAGCCAACTCAACGTATCATTTACTGACATGTCAATAGTATCCAAAACTATTCTTAAGGTTCAACCGGGCTTTCACACTTTTCGTCTCTATCATCGAATGCATCCGTAAAGTCGTTTTCACAATTCATACATTATCCATAATCCTGTTTTAACAATATATGCAATATTAAAGCATTTTAACATACATTTATAATGTAATCAATACATACGAACTTACCTCGTATTTGAAATTGAAGGATCGGGTCGACTTCTCAATAACCTTGCTTTTTACCCGATCTAAATCCGAATTCTTTCTTTCTTGATCTATATGAATTCAAAATTAACTTATTTATTCATCTACTCATTCAATTAATCCAAAAATACACTTTGGGCTTTTTTACACATTAGCCCCTAAACTTTCGCATTTAATCAATTTAGTCCCTATTTGACAAATACACAAAATTCACACAATTCAACAAAACCCATGCTTGGCCGAATTATATATAGGTCCCTAGCAGTCCAAAAATTTCATTTATTTCACATTTCAACCACACAATTTTCACATTTCATAATTTAATCCCTATTATGCATTTTCATCAAAAATCACTTAACAAAACATGTAAAACTATCATCAAGCTTTCATATTTCAACATTATACATCGAAGAACACATAGATTCAACAATGGCAACTCTCAAAATCTTTAACAATTTCGAAATTAAAGGTACGAGCTAGCTAGATTGAGCTGCAAATTACAAAAATATAGAAATCATTAAAAACCGAGCTAAAACTATACCTTAATTAAGCTAGGAGTGTGCCAAACCTTCAAAAAAATTTCATGGCTTTTCTAAGCCCTAATTTTCGGCTAGGAAGATGAATGTAGGCTAATTTTGTTTTTGTTTTATTTGACATATGATAATTATGCTAATTACCATAATAACCTTAATGAAAAACCATTTAAAACATCCATTAAATGTCCATATATGTCCACTCACCAATTTAATGGTCTAATTACAACATAAGTACCTTAACATTAAGGTTCTATATCTATTTGACACCTTTAGCTAATAAAACATCACTTTTGCATCTTATGCGATTTTGTCCTTTTTATCAAATTAAGCACTCAATCGATAAAATTAGCTCACGAAATTTTCACACATATCAAATAACATGCTGTAAATACTAAAAATAATATTAAAATAAATTTTTGACATTGGATTTGTGGTTCCGAAACTACTGTTTCGATTTAGCTAAAACTGGGCTATTACATATTCAGCCTCAGCCGTAGACCGTGAAACGACTTGTTTCTTGGAACACCAGGAGACAAGTGTGTGACAAAAATACACATAGTAGCCCATCGTAGAGCAACGATAATCAAAATCCAGCCCCAAGTTAGCATCTGCATAACCAACTAAAGAAAGACATGCAGACGGACGAAAGACAATCCCATAATCAAGTGTACCACATAAATATCAAAAGATTTGTTTTAATGCGACCAGATGGATAGTAGTAGGCTCATGCATGAATTGACATATATGATTTATCACGTAGGAAAAATCAAGACGAGTCAGTACCATATACTGTAAAGCACCTACAATGCTTCTGTATTCAATGGGATCACGAAGACGATCCCCCTCATCCTTGGATAGAGTAGATGAGCTAATCATTGGAGTATGGACGCTCTTTGCATGAGTCATAGAACTCCTGTCTAGAAGATTGTGGATGTACTTTCTCTAAAAAAGATGTAGACACCTTGTGGAGGAATGAGTAACCTCAATCCCTAGAAAATAATGGAGATCATCCATATCTTTAAGTGAGAACTCTTCATTCAACTACTGAACAAAGCTACCCATATCTTTAAGTGAGAACTCTTCATTCAACTACTGAACAAAGCTACTTATATAGTTAGGAATACTTCCAGTAATGATAACATCATCCACATACACAAGAACATAAAAGAGTGGAGTTAGGCGTAACTCTAACAAATAGAGATGCATCAAATTTGGATATAAGAAAGCCAACAGAAATAAGAAAACACTTCAATTTATCAAACCAGGCACGCGGAGCCTCACGGAGCCTATACAAAGCTTTCTTCAGACGACAAGCTAAAGGTTTGCCATTCGAACCATATTGAACATACCCCAGAGGTTGTTGCATGAACACTTCACCAGCAAGATCGCCATTTAAAAAAGTATTATTCACATCGACCTGACGAAGCTGCCATCCTTTGGAAATAGCTATAGACAGGATGACTTGAATAGTAGCAGGTTTTACCACAGGACTAAATGTTTCTTTAAAATCATACCCAGATACTTGAGAACATCCTTTTGCTACTAACCAAGCCTTTCGACGGGCAATAGTGCCATCAGGATTTTTCTTGACTTTGAAAATCCATTTACATCCAATTACCTTACGATTAGTTGGTAATGGAACAAGATCCCAGGTGGAATTATTAATGAGAGCATCATACTCAGCTTAGGCTGTAGCACGCCATTCTATGGTAGAAAATGCCTCCTCAATCGTGTGAGGCTCAATAGCTTCAACATATAGATCTTTGGGATTAAAAATGCTAGCCTTAGATCGAGTAACCATCGGATGAGTATTTGTCAGAGGTAAAGGAGATAGCAGGATATTAGGAGAGGATGGAATATTAGAAGTAGACATGGTAGGACTAAAAACATCACCACTATTGGATAAGGAGGAAGAACTATGCGGCTCACGGTCAGAGCCCACCCCAGCTTGAGGAACGTCAGAGATAGAGGGTGAGGGGAAGAAAGCAGGAGAAGAAGATGATGCAGGAGGTAGAGTGGATGAGAACTCCATGGGTGGATAAGATACAGTCTTAACAAGAGGAACAAACGTTGAGATAGGATGACCAAACAAAGGCAAGGAACCTCCCGTAGTAGACGTAGGAGACAAAAACTATTGTTCATCAAACACAACATGAAGAGAAATGACGATCTTACCATCCGGCATGAGACATTGATACCCTTTATGTTGAGAACTATATCCCAAAAATGTATAGAGTTGAGAACAAAAATCCAATTTATGACGTAGAAACGTAAATATGGAAAACAACAACACCCAAATACCCGTAGATGATCATATGTTGGATCTTGTCCATGAAAAGCCTTATATGGAGTCTATCCCTTTAGAACTGAGGTAGGAAGACGATTGATGAGATGAATAGCACAACAAACTGCATAGCCCTAATACTCCATAGGAAGATTCGCTTGGGCCAAAAGTGTGATACCCATGTCAAAAATATGCTGATGTTTGCGTTCAGCCATCCCATTCTGTTTGGAGGTATATGGACAAGATAACCGATGAATTATCTCTTGAGTTGTTAAAATAGATGTGAAGGCTCAAAATTATCCGCCCCAATCACTCTGAAATTGTTTGATATTTTTTCGAAACTGAGTTTTGACTAATTGCTGAAATCGAACAAAGAAGTCTACTGCCTAAGACTTTTGGCGAATAAGATAAATCCAAGTAAAGCGAGTGCACAAGTAAATAAAGGATACATGGTACCAATTACGATCCCAAAAAACTGACACAGGTCCCCATAGGTCAGAGACAATCAAGGCAAATGGATCATTATATTCAGTAGTAGAGTTGGGAAAGGGTAATTCATGAGACTTCCCTTTTTGACAGGCAGTACAAACATTATCAAGACAAAATTTATTAGAAGCAATATTACATTTATCTAAAATAGATTTAACAATAGAAGCAGATAGATGACCAAGGCATTTGTGCCACAAAGATAAAATATTACAGTTTTCAGACCGATTCTAGAGTCCAATGTGGGTAGTAGAAGGAGCTACAGCAGACTGAGCAGACACAACCGGCGAAGAAAAAGTGATAGAGCCCATCACGAATGTGGCCCCTCAGCAAAAATTCCCAAGTTATAATATCCTTAGCAACACAATACGTCAGATGAAATTCAAAAAACACGTTATTATCAGTGGCAAACTAAGACACAGACATGAGATTCTTCCGTATATTCGGTACACACAAAACATTAGATAAATGAAGCAATTTAGACTGTGTAGGTAAGACTGAATTTCCAATATATGAGATCTTGGTGGGAGTCCCTTTACCCATTAAGAGAGAGGATATACCTGAGTAAGGTGTAGAGTCAGGCAAAGCAGAGCCATCGTGATAAACATGATGTGTAGCCCCTGAATCTGGATACAAAGACGCGGTGTCGACGGGCATGGGAATATAGGAATTAGTGTCGTCACAGTTTGACTTGAATTGGGTGGCATTAATATGAGACACAGTGGAGTTGGAAACATCGGATGCATGCAAATCGAGTTGTCGAGTGAGCCCAATGCATGGATCGGACCCAATGTTAACGGAAGCCCTTGGTTTGGTCTGCCAAGGAAGGGACGGCCTAGACACATGATAGACACCACCACATGAAGCTAAAAGTTCTCGTCCATGACCAAGAGATGTAGCAAATTCTACACAATTTGAAGTAGGCCCATTTGGAAGAGGAGGAACCTGTAGCCCAAAGGAAGAGTAGGCGCCCTCAAATTCCTAGCTTGGGCTAGACAACCTAGCATGCATGGACAACCCATTAGAGTGACCAAACCCATTTGGTCTAGAAACCCTAGCAGTAGTAGGCCCAATCACATAGGACGACTCATGTCGAATTCCAAATTGTAACTTTGACCCAACATGGGGCCCAAAGGAAAGACCAGCGCCATCATCACATTGTACAAATGGGTTAGAAACCCTAGTATGTTGAGATAAGTGTGGCGCAGCATATGGCCAACAATTCCTTCCAAAAAAACACCTTGCGACTCCGCTGAGGAAGAACCATTAAGCGGACTAGAGGCCGGAGACGGAAATGAGAAGCCAGGACTAGGGCGATCTACTGAATTTGACGCATGAGCCACCGGCGGCAAGCCATCATACTCACAGTTATAATAGTAAAAACACCTCTAAGCTAAATTACCGAATCGTCCGTAGATCTGACATTGTATGTGGGATCGAAACCCTCTCCCGCTGGCTCTAGACAGGGAACGACCACCACACATAGATCCTACCATCACTAGTGACAGAACAATTTCCAAAAGATTGGCATAAAGAGACACGTCCTGAACCACACGCACCTGGTGACTCTCATATTCGAGTAACACGTCGATGAGGCATTGTAGCGGTAGAGGTTCTGACAAGAACGACGCTAAGTTAAGCATGGCGTCGAACTCCGGAGGTAATCCCGCAAGAACTATTTCTAATTTCTCTGCCTTCGAGATTTGAGATCCAGAAGCCTCGATCAAGGCACTTGTATTCTGAATCTTTGCTATATATTCTTTGATCGAGAAATTACCTTTCCTAAGAGAGTGAAGATCATGATGGAGGTGAGAGGCTTCGTACCTGTGACTGCAGCGAAGAGACAAGTGGCGGTATTCTACACATCACACGCTGTTCTAGCCTCTGTAAAAGAAGATGACAGTGAAGGATTAATAATGGAAAATAACTAGGAGGCAAATTACCTGTCCTGTTAAACGAAAGCCAAGGCATCCAAATTTGGAACGAGAGATCCCTCCAGAGACTGCACAAGACGCGGCGGAGCAGGTAACGTTCCACCCAAAAAACCGGTTAATTCGTATCCTTCAATGATCAATCGAACATGCTGCTGCCACTGAACAAAATTGTCATCATCCAACTTTATAATTTCATGGCAAGGAAACGACTAAATGATCCGAGCACCAATGAACGCTGGACAGCCATGCTCGATAGAGGCAGAACCAGCAGAAGCAATGGTAGTCATGGAAGCAGATGAAGATCAGGTCTCCAGCACCTTAGGCAACTGATACCATGTTAAAATCTACAGTAAGTTGAAAATGTATTGAGTATTGAAAGAAGTTTTTGTATTAAATCTAGTATTTTGAGTTTGTACATTATAGCAACAGTATTTATAGAGTATATGAGTAACTGCTATTGCTTACAACTTAACTACTTAAATAGCAAACTAACAACTTATAGGCTAGCTTAATAACAGAGTAAGCTAGCACAGTCTTTATCTATACTCTTAACAAGGCCCTCGTACATTTGGTGGGCCAACTTCGGTGGAACTAACCCTACTCTATCCTTTACAATTTGCACACAGCAAAATCCTTCATTATCCTTAGCAAACCGGGTGAGACATGAGCATCAATAATCCTAGACTTGGGCATCCCTAGGACATTGGGTCTAACCCCACCCCAATATCCACATAATGCATGCCACACATAAACATCTTTTGGGGTGCTGAAATTCTACTTGAGGTTCTTAATAAAGGCACCCATTACTTTATTAGAAAGTGTTATGGTACTCTCATAATCTTTAAATCTATAATTCTCTTGAAATTTAACAAGCCTATATGGCTTTTTTTTTCACCAACAACCGCTTGGTCGATGCCTTCTTTTTCAATTGGATCATCGTCAATGCATATGGATTGCCAGCCATCATTAATGATGAGCATTCCAGGGGGACACCCTACTTCTTGTAGCGCCTTGACTCCATCCTACATCCCTTTAGGATTTACGTTACGATAAAAGGCATCCCAAGTGCACCAACCAAATTTGTCCATAATACTTGGTGACCTTTTTTCATCCACAAACCTTAATGATCCCAAATGGAGCCTAGCCACCTTCATGGCCTCATTAACAAGATTATATGGATCATCACCAACATGCATGTACACACAACTCCTAAAGCTGGATTCGATGACCTTTGTGGACTCACTTTCAATAAAAATGTCGACGTTGTCACCAACCCCAGACTTAAGAGAAGTACAGAAGGAGCCTTCAATAAGTGGAAGCAGAATAAAAGAAGGGCGACCCAGGTTAGAGTTGTCCAAAATCATGAACTGAGTCTCGTACTCCATTTCTTTTCTACTGCTTCCAACCCAGTGGGTACTCTACCAAAGTTTAAACCTGAATATGCTCAAGAATCGTATGTCACTCAGCTTGCCTAGGGGAACCACTTGTCGGTTGCTCGGCTCTTCCACGTCAAACCCCACAAAGCAACCATTTACTATGTTGCTGTTGGTGTTGTCGAGGGAAAATGTTGATGGGATAGCAACAATGTTACAAGGGACCTGAGTGAGAAAGGGATGAGCATTGGCCAAGAAAATTTCTCCTGCGAATGTGATTGAAGTAGCCACCTAACAATCAATGAGCCTCATAGTATCTAGAGCTTTTTTGCATATGCTTGATCCTAATGAAATTTTTAGGAAATCTTAGGAAGCAACGGGTGTATTGATATGTGTAGAGGCTAAGTCCACTAGTTCCCAATCAGTTAATAACTTATATAAGTAAAGGTAGAGACTTGTATAAAAATGTAAAGTAATTATAGAAGATTTTTGTTGTCATGCACGGAGAAATTTATAATACCAGTTTTTCTAATTTGGTATGCTTTTAGTGTTGCACACAAGTTTCATTAGATATTTGGTGAATTTTATTTATTTTTTTTCTAAAAAATAATCTTTTAAGGTTTCTTTTTTTTTAAGTTAAGTTTATTATTATTATTATTGAGTTATAATACATGCATAATATATGTGTGCTTAAAGATTTAGTTACATAGTTCATAGTTAACGAAGATGTTTAAATACTTGAAATTTGATTAAACTTGTATGTGAAAAGTTGAAAGTAGAATATTTGACTGTGGAGGACCAACTTGAATTGTGGAAAATTTAAAAGAAATACGTAACCATAAGAAAACAATAATTCTACTTAAAGCTTGTTATAATTGGATGCACCTAAAGTTGCAAGATTTTAAAATTGTGGATGAGTATAACTTCACAGTATTTAAGAGAATTTCTTAATTAAAATTATGCGGGGGAAAATATTACTAACAAGGACTTGCTAAAAAACCGTTTTCAACTTTTCATGCTTCAAATATGCTTTTGTACCAACATTATAGTGAAAAAAGGTTTTGAGAAATATTTTGAATTAATATCATGTTTACTTGTGGTTAGATAAAATAATGAGCCATTAATGAAAAATAATGACGCTTGAACAACAGGAACTTAATTCCCTAAAATGAAAACAATAATAAATAATAAATTTGAAATGCATAATTGTGGATAAGGACATGGTAAGTGGCTCCATCATTGTCAAAAGGGGTGGTCATAATAATTCTTTTCATCAGCAGAAGTGAAAAAAATGAAGAGTGTAACACTCCATACCCAACTCGCTCACTGAATCCGGGCTACAGGGTTCTATAGGCAAGACCCAAATCTACCATTATGTTGCTTAATTAAAGAGAAATTATTCACTAAGCCTCTCGTTATACTTAATGAAATTTAAACCATAACTCACTTATTTACACGCCAAGGCCACATATGTTTAGATTTTATAATTAAGTAAGTGAAATTTATTCAATTTGGTTATTCTAAAGTTACATATGAAATACTATCAATTCTAAAACTTATTTATTGCACACAAAGTATTTACCAGATAATCTTGATTTTGCTAACTATAAGCTTAAATTTAAAATTTTACTTTCTATTTCCAACTCAAGTTTTCCCCACTGTATACATGCTACAATTGAATGAAAAAATTTGTCTACGCTTGACCGATTATGGTCGGGTCCCTCTTAGCAATCTCACCCTCTAACTTACCTGCAACACATAACAACACAATTGTAAGTTCAAAGAACTTGATGAGTACCTCTTTTTTTTTTTTGGTGACATGATGAGTACCTCTTTCACCCAATGTGAATAGGCTTGAAATTCATCATTGAAAGTCGATGTTAGGAAAATTTGCTTATCCCTTGGCTTAGTGTACACTTTATCCGGATTAGCTTACTTTTATTTAAAACTCCGCTCTCAATGGTACCATACCATCGTGTTGGGAAATGTGCCCATATTTTAGTAAACATGTAATTGTTTCTATGTATTTGAACGATGAATAAATAAATAAAGTTAATTTCATATTTCAGTATTATGTATTTTGTATTTTTGTGTTTCATGTTTTGTATATATAGCGAAATTGTAACAAAAAAATATTAGCTTATTGATTGTCTAAGTTCAAATTGATGATAAGTGGCATTGTAAGAACGCTTACATTGTGAGAAAGACAACTTACTTCAGTAGATAATCTAAATGAGTCTGTAATCCTAAAAAGAATCAAAGTGAGCATTTGATTCAAATACCCAAAAGGATTATTATGTCGTCTACAATTTCAATTGGGAAGATGGTTAGTCTTGGCTATCGGAGCAGTTGACTCCATGATTAGAGACATAGATGTATTCATTAGCATAATAATACATTAGACTGGACCCAAGTTAAATTAATTTTGAATCAATTTGCAAATTAATTCACTTGTGATGTTCATAGTGTGATTTACCTAATTCCTAAGTTAGTCACTAACTATGCGTGTGTAACTCCTGTGCTTTGATATAAGTGGAGGCTTATGCTTTAAAGATGATCGAGCCCATAGTCGGTATGTTGGGTACATGACTTGTGTATGACATGACTTTACTAGCAACAATGGAGTTGATAGATTGATTAAAGAGTTAACGATATCCTCTTATTGGCATTGTGTAGATTAATAAATATGGAACATGGTCACAGGTTGCTTGTTCTCGAACAAACAATTGAACACATTCATTTGTTGATAGTGATCATATTAATCATTAAGAAGATACAATGGTGACGATGAGATAAAATAGGATTGCATTGAGTGAGAAGATTTAACTCAAAAAATATGAGGGTAACACACACATGACGAGGTCATTGGACAAAATAGTTGGATGAATTTCTTTCGTAAAGAGTATACAATAAGGAGTTTTCCATCATGGTACTTCTTAAAGACTGACTCCATGATTAACTAAATTGCAAATTATTGAAATGATGCTTCTGGACATAATTGCAATTACTCGAGCCTAATTGTATATGTTCGATTGGTCCCTCTGCTGGCTCAACAAAAGCTCGATCAGACTGCATTTAAATCAGAAGAAAATTCTATGACTTTGGAAATAATTTAATTGAGTCGATTTATTCGATGTGGAATTAAGTTACGCGATCGTGAGAATTGTTCAACTAGAGAATTTGATTAATAAATTTTCTTGAAATACTAATTTGGAAAATCTGAATGATTTTTGGGAATATTAAATTTGATAAAGTAAACTTAAATTAATCAAATTAATTACAATTAATATGATATTTTTGAAAATTAATTTTCAAGTAAGATAATTGGTCCAATGAGTAACTGATCTTCAAAATTGGACCTGAGATAAAAAAAATTTGGCCCGTGAAACCAAAACCAAGACCGAAACCCAAAAACTGATCGAGTCGGGCCAACGATCCAACCAGTGGTTGGGCAGACCAGTTGACCCATTACTAGTTTGAACTAAACCAACTCGAGGTGTGGTGAGGGTGTCGCACCTGCGATGGCACCACCAGACACGATGGTGTCGACAACAGCAACGGCAACATTCTGGTGACCAGCAGATGGTCCTTCGACGGTTGAGCAGTGGAAGAATCACACTCCTACTGAGACTCTATCGGTAATTTGATTTCAGATTAATTATTCCAAAAATAATATTATTTTACTAGATTTAGTATTAAATTTAATTTGATACTTATCTTGATAGTATTTTGTTAATTTAATCTTAAAGTGACCATCTTAATATTAAATTTATTTTATTATTTATCTTGTGGATAAATATTATATTAATTTAATATTAAAGTGATTAAGTTTAATCATAATTGAACTCTTTAAACTCTCCCTATATAAATAGAGTCATGGGTTATTATTTTTCACACATTTAAATTCAAGAAAAAGTTGTAGAGAGAAATTTCTCTGAAGAAATTATTTCAGAAGATTTCTAAAGATATTTTTCTTATTTACAACTTAATCCAAAAGTTTAGAGAAATTAAAAAATTGCCCCAATGGTAATCTTGTGGAATGTTTTCTGATTCGAAGCGAGCCCACACTCGGCAGATATTCCAGTTTAGACTCCAAGTCCAGTTTCCTCTCTCACTTCGTGTCCCGCTCCAAATCTGCTTCCCCGTCTAGTTATCATTCTCGCTCCAGATCTTTCTCCCCTTCTCGTAGTGGTAACTGTCGAAATCATAGTCCTCCTCAATGTTGAAGGTTACTTCCTCCATAGATTTTAAGATTTTTTATGAAATTTTCATATTTGAATTTTTTAAAGATATAACTCTAGTCGAAAGGCACCTAAATGGTGAGGTATGTTTTGTTCCAGATATCTATATGAATCCTTAAATAGGGATTTTTTTCCATATATGAGTAAACAACAATTTCTTGTTTGTGATGAACAATAGTTGAAATCCATGATTTCGAATATGAAGTTTATTACATTTCAATTTGTTAGTTGTTTTTTAAGATATGATTTTTTATAAGATCTGTATATATTCGAGATATAGGTACTAAAAGTTCGTAAATGAATGATCTACATCATGATAAGAACTTGGAAACTTGGATCATGTTATTCTAGTTCACCTACTCACTTTATGCAATAATTTAACTTTATTGAGTTATGGTTGCTTGGAAGAGTTGGAAGGGTGAATTCTAACATATCTTTGTTTGTTGATTGAGTTGGAATCCAATATATGTATACAAGTGTCGATGAACGTTATGATTTTAAATATAATTTAGACTTTTATTTTTTAAAAAAATATTTTTATTAATTTTAAAAATATTTTTTAGATTATGACATCATCATGATGTCACAAATGTCACGTGACACAATCCTATTCTACCACCCATCTCGAATTAAACGATGTTACAAAATAATACTGATTTATTTGATGGAAAAAATTTTTGATACCAAATTGGGAAAAAAATCTTAATTACCGATCTGGGAGAAGTGGACAAGTTTAGGTACCAATTTTATATTTAAGTCTTTTTTAATTACATAAAAAATTAAATTCAATATTAAATGAATTAAATTAGATTAAATATTTTCTCCCTATCCCACTTTCATCTTCTTCTTCCTTCTTAACAGAGGCGAGGAGTAGCTGTGAGGGAAAAAGGAAAAATTTTGGTGTTTATTCATGGTTTTATAGGTCTTGGCAAAAAGGAAAAGACCGGTCATATATGTGTGAATACTCTTGTTCCCACTCTCATGAAAAGAATTTAATTAAATAAGATTAGAAAACATTAAATATCTTAAACTTTATAAAATATGAACTATAAACATAAATTGTATTCATCATTCATGGGCAAGTTAAAGATTTGGGTTTATAATAATAAACAAAATTAAAGGAGGCAAAAAAAAAAAAAAAGAGAAATCCAAAAGTTGGACAAGCTAAGTGAGTTGTGAAAAAAAAAAGAAAAAGAAATTCCATTGATTAGTTTATTCTTCCCTTATAAATGACGTATAAAGAGAAATCTCATATTCTTTCCTTTCCCTCACAGCTCTTCTTAGTCATTGTTATGAGAGAGGCACATACTCTGATTGGTTATGAGATTTTTTTAATGGTTTAGACCAAAATTAGTATCAGAGTTAAAATTTAGATATCATTTTTGACAAAAACAAAATAGTTTAAGTACTTAAATGAGAAAAATACAAGTCAATTTTTTGTTTAAGCATTTAACAAACAACACCTAAGTAAGGCATGAATTGTGAAATTTTTTAAAAAGTTATGATTATAAATGTGATTTTTCAAATATTGTGGATGAAAATGAAACTCTAATAAATGAAGTTGGACTATAAGTAAATTCTATCAGGTTTTCCACTTAAAACCTCTTTGCTACTTGAATGCGAAGCAACCATTGGTCTATTTAAGCTTAGATATTCTTCTTTCTATTCCACTACAAAATGCAATGAAAAAGAGAAACAAGAGATCATTGAAAGCAAGAAGGGTAGACCAAAGGTGGTCTGACACAATCAACATACCAACTGTTGTGAAGTGGCCATTCATGCAATGGCGAACTCAAGCCGTGAAGCTGTGAGCTCATTTAAACTTGCAAGCTCAAAAGATGCGAGCTCATTGGAAACTACGAGCGCACTCAAATTTGCGAGCTTAAACAAAACTACGAGCTCTATGAAAATTGTGAGCTCACTTGAAGTTGCAAGCTCATTGGAAGCTACGAGCTATCAAGACTTTTGGCGAACTGCAAGATGAAGTGCAAGATGGGTTCGCATGTGTTGAAATTGATTTTTGCTTTTGTTTTTCTTGTTGATATTACTTGTTAAAGTAAGAAAAGTTAGTATTGAGTTGATGTTTTTAAGTAATGATTTAACTAATCAGTTAGTGTACAAGTTTTATCTTTATTTTTCCAAGACGATTTGATAGGATTATTTGATAACTTGTAACCAGTTCTCTTATATATTCTAATCTTTTGGAATGAAAATATGATGACAAAATTGATAGCAGTTCATTCAATTTGCTAAATGTTCCTTTTGCATTTCTTGCTAATTATCTTTGTTCTGTTCTCTCAACTTCAAAAAAACCAACAATTGGTATCAATAGCCTAAGTCTTTGAGGGTCTTGTGAGTGTTTTCTTTTTAAAAAAGTTGAAGGAAGAGTTCCAAGGGACTGAGAAGATAAGGTAGCAACAACTTTTGAACTTGAGGAGAGACTTTGAGAACTTGAACAAGAAAAAAACTGAAACAATCATGTAATACACAGATAGGATCATGTCCATTGTCAACAACATAATGATGCTTAGCGATCAGCTCAGTGATCGAAGGATTGTTGAAAAAGTCATCACAACACTGGCAAAGAAGTATGAGTCCAGGATATTATCCTTGGAGGACTTGAGAGACGTGACAACAACCTCTCTATCAGAGCTCATAAATGCTCTATATGCACAGGAGAAAATAAGAGCAAGTAGAGAAGAGGGGTACATTGAAGGTGCTTACCAAGTAAGGAACTAGGAGAGTCCAAGCTCTTCAAGAAACAAAGTCAAGAAGAAATGGAATCAAACAAAAAAAAAGGCCAAAAAGAGATTGTGAGAAGAAAAAATATCCATCATGCTCTAATTGTAAAAAGATGGGTCATTCAGATAAGTTTTGTTGGACCAGACCTGGTGTGCAGTGTAAAAACTAAAAGCAAATTGGCCATGATGTTAGAAATTGCAAAAACAAAGTGCAGCAGTCTAATCAGACTCAAGTTGCTGATGAAAATCAAGCTCAGGAGGAGCTTGCATTCATGTCTCATACTTCGCAGTCAACAATGAAGTCAAGAAAAACTGGTTGATTGACAGTGGCTGCACAAATCATATGGTTTCAGATGAAAGCACATTCAAGGAGATTGACAGATCCTTTAGTTCGAGAATCAGATTTAGAAATGGCCATATCATTGAAGCCAAGGGAAAGGGAGATGTTCATGTTAGCACTCCTGCAGGTACAAAAGTTATTACTGATGTTCTTTTTGTACCTAATATAGATCAGAACTTGCTCAGTGTTGGTCAGCTTGTTAAGAAGAATTATTCTATTGTTTTTGAAAAGAATAAATGTGATGTATTTGATTCAACTGGTCATGAGCTTATATTAGTTAAAATGAGTGATATGAGCTTTGTTCTAAAATGGAACTTAGTTACCTTTAAAGCCTACTTTAGTTCAACTGATGGTGCTGACTTGTGGTATAAGAGATTGAGGCATATTAATTACAGGTCACTTGATATGTTGCATAAGCATGGTTTGGTTGAGAACATGTCTAAAATTGCTAAGTGAACTACAATGTGCAAGGTATGTCAGTTTGGGAAGCAAGTGAGGCTTCCATTTCTTGTCAACAAGCATGATGAGCTACATTTAGTTCACACTAATATATGTGGACCAATGAAGATTGCTTCACTTAGCAACAGCAAGTACTTCATTTTAGTTATTGATGACTACACTAGATATTGATGGGTGTATTTTTTGAAGGCTAAGTCTGAAGTTGCTGAGGTTTTTTGGAAGTTTAAAGCTGCGGTGTAACACCCCAAACCCGGCCCAATCATTATGGCAGAATTTGGAAAGCTACATTGGCCACCGAAATGGCTAAGAAAAAAAAACATTTCAAATTTCAAACATACTTTTTAAATCATTTGTCCAGTTCATGCAAAACTAGTAAAATATAATGTTCAAATTTATTTTTAATCACATTTTAAATCCATTTTCCACAAAAATGGTCGAAATAATCTTTCAAAATTTTGAAAAATATTTTAAAACTATTGACTTATCAATTCAAAACAAATGAAGTAAAGTGTTTATTTTAATTTCGTAAAAACTGTGCAAATTTCAGGAATTGAAATAATTAATATCTCAATCGTAGACATTCAATCGTTTATTCAAAAGTATTTCAGATTTTCAATCATACTTCTAATCATTTGTATGTTAACTTCAGAAATCAAATGCCTTTAGAAAACTCATTTGTAAACATTAATAATTTTGAAAACTCAGTCTAATTTTATTGAAAACTCATTTTTTAGAAATGTAGCGGAAAAATGTGTTATTGATATATTCTATTTTAAAAACCGAGTTTCAAGCAAAATCTTATGAAATACTAATTTATGCAGTTTTTAAAACTTAATGTCATGCAAGCAATTTATGCAAATCAGAATGAAAAATCTCCAAAATAAAATCCCATGCCACAGTTCATACATAAACTTATTACAAATCCAAAATATCAAAATAAAATTTAATTACTTTAATTTAAAAAGACTTTCGAGAAACTCCTCCAAATATCGTCATTGAATCCTATCCTCGGGATTATCTGTAGCATCAGAAAACTATAAGGGGTGAGGTATAAAGCTCAGCGTGAGATTAATAGAACGCAACCACAAACATATAAACATACACATTATACAATCATAATAATCATATCAATTTCATATAGCTCAATAATTCACACTTATACTATGCATGATCATGTCAATGCACATTAAATAGAACGATGCAAATTTTGTGAAAACTGTCCTACCCATCTCCACTACACACCAAATTTGAGTTCCCCAAAACTTGTCCCTCCAATAACACACCAAATTGTGAACAGTGTCACAGTAACGCAAATAAACTACCAATAATAAATATCATGGACAAGCTACAAAAATCGCAGATAAACTGTCAATAATCAATATCGTGGACAAGCCACAAAAATCTCAGATAAACTACCAATAACTTCCACCTTTCACATATCCCACCCCATGCATGTGATATGGCCAAAATCACTCAAATTCATATAGGCATGTTTAACATGAAAATTACATATGTACACATGGTACCAAAATTTCACATTTTATAATCATGCAAATATCACATATGTCACATCATCACATAACATGAGAATGAGATTTACATATTTTTCAAATCAATAATAATCATTAATATCACACATGTTTTTCAAACATATACGGTTTGGAAAACATTTACTTGACATAGTCCATAACGATGGGTTTATCTCTCTTTATGGATACATATCCTCATCAAACAACATAATTTAAATAATAACGTTTTTATGAACATAAAATAAAAACTTCAGTTTGTTTAGTGTTAAAACCTACACCTGGTCATAGTAATTCTAACGCGGAAACTCCTTCTAACGCCCATTTCTGGATTTAATTAGATCTATCTCGGATCTAAACATAAAACAAATAATCTATCATTAAAACACACTTGATAAATCTTTGATAAATGATTATGCTTTGGCTTCTATGACAATACTTACTCTTTATTAATCCAATATTATTCCATTATTTGAATCATAGGAATTTACCAGCTTGAAATCGATCCTTCAAATAAGAAACACTTAGTTAGGAAGATGCCAATCGGTCACTATATAGGGATTAAGAAGTTTTGAATAAAGTAAGTATTCCAAATACTTACGATTTCACTAATTAGAAATCGATACAGAAGAGAAGATGACTGAGATTTGGGAGTAATAGCCACAATATCTAAGATATCCAATGCTAAGAAGAATTAATAGACAATAATAAATAATCTTACTATGATAAATAACAAAATTGCTATAGAGAGGAAGGGAAAAATACTATTATTTTACGGTTGTTTTCACGGCAACGATCACGACGGTGGACAATGAAAAAAGAAAGGGTTTTGACACTTGCGAAAAAGAGGAGAAAAGAGAATAAAGAGGAGAAAAAAATGAGTATTAAAATCAGTGGTGCAAGGTGATTCTCACGACGGAAGAGAGCGGCACTTAGGACGGCGGTGGAGAAAATGGAGGAGAAAAGTGGTGGCAAGGTGGAGGTCCGATGGTGACAATGGTGGTTCAAGGTAAATGAATGGTGGAAGAGAGGAGGAAAGATAATACAAATGGTGGTTGATGGCTAAAACAAAAGAAAAAGGGAGAAAATAGGAAGTAGCAAAAATGGGGTGGAAAAAATGAATAGGAAAATAAAAGATGGACAACAAAAGGTGTCATTCACCTTGTCCAGGTTCAATGTATGACACACAAGATAAAGGTGAAGAAAATAGGCATGTAAAGGGGACAATAGACCAAAAAGGGGATCATGGGAGTGAAAATGGGGCTTAATGAGGGAAGGTTGACTCACACACAATAAAGAATCTTTCCCCATTCATAGTAACTAGGTTTGATGGCAAGGAGTGTTCACACTAGCTAAAGTTGTTAAAAAATTAAATAAAAATTTGAAAGTGTAGGGAATTGGACATTGGACCTCTAGAAATTTATTTAAGCACTCAACCATTTGACCACATTACTTATTGTGATTATCGTAACTATTTTTTTATAAAACAGTAAACGACGCGGTCGACTCGAGGTTTGAAAATGAAAAGGAATGGAGTCGCCACCGATCTTTATTTGGGTGTGATCAGATCACCTTTGTTTTAATAAACATTTTAATTTACTAAAACTGTGTTTTTGGTCTACGAATTTTGAGAAAACAGGCTCGGGAGTCGGTTACGTGTGAGGAAGGATTAGCACCCTCGACACGCCCGAAATTGGTACCAAACTGATTGGTCGATGTCCTATTGTTGGAAACTTTGAAATGATTTGAAAATACGATACTTTTTATTTCCAAAATTTGAAGGAATTGGAAGGGATGCTAAGACTCTCTTATTTTTGAAGAGATAAAGTATCATGTCCAGTAAGTTAGGTCGCGACACTTTAGGCTCCCGAAACTAAGCTCGCCTTTTAAAACTTGGTTTTATTTTTGAAGAGGATCTCCCGTCATTTGTCGAGCGAGAAACCAGAACCCAGTAAGTTAGGGCTCGTTGTAACATCCTAAAAATGGGGCTAATTGGAATTAAATTATTTTTACTATGTTTGAACTGCGGTGATATTATTTAGGGAATAATAAAGGTTAATTAAGGGTCTTGAGTAGGCTCGGTTTAGTAGAAAATTTCATTTTTTGAACTTTAAGGCAGGGAGCCTTAGCAAGAGGGGGTTATAAGAATAAATGATGGAGTTCTGATATAAAAATCAGCTTGGTAAAGTGGCAAAAGGAGGGCCACTTAGGGGTTACATGTGACGCCATCAAGGGGAAGGGAGAGCCTTGGTTCGAGTCGCAAAGTTTTCTCTTTTTGCTCTTTATTTGGACGGCAATAGGGGGAGAGTTTTTCTCAGTTTAAACTCTTTTTAATAATGAGGATATTATTAAGATTAAAATAGATTATTAATTGGATATTATGGGATTTTTATTTTGATTAATTCCAAGAGAAAAAGTAGGCATTAGTTAATTCAAACTCTTTTGAATTATTTCAAATCAAGAGTTGGTCGAATTTTAAATTCCTCAGGGGAGGGGACGGCAAGGTGTTAGGGGGGGATAAGGCCAAATTTTCCTAGTGATTGCTTCACAAAATTCGGCTAGCCCTCACTTCTTTTAGATTTTCTCTCATTCTCTCTCAAACAAAAACACCATTGCCATCTAACTTTTCCTTCTTTTTGGCCGAATTCTCTACACCCTCTCCAACCAATTTCCTTTTCTTTTCTTCCCAAAGTCCAGCCTAGGTTGATATTGGAATCAACCATAGCCGAACCTACACCTTACCCTTTGCCGAAATCCCTTTTCTCCCTGTTAAACTCTCTCTAGCCGAATATACATCTTATCTTGGTGCCGAAGTTTCTTTCCCCTATCTTAAGACACCTTGACCGAATAATAAAGGTGGGATAGATCTCTTCGAATCTTCCTTGGCAAGCGATTTAAGGAAAGTAAGTGTTTGGCCGATTACCTATGGGTCTTTTCTTTTATATTCGGTCGACTATTGCAAGAAAAAGTGCCAATTTCGGCAGTTGTTAATAAAGCCTCTAAACACTTTTCGGTAATCAATCTCTTTTAGGTACTCCAGAATCGTAAACAGTTGACCCAAGCCTCTAATCCCTAAGTGTTCGATTTTTGGTAAGTAATGGTAAGATCTACTTTAGTTAGTTATTTGATATTCCTTTAAATCGAAGGCTACTGATGTGAGTTTTGGCAATGGCCGAATGTAGGGGAGCAAAATACATAGTTGGTGGCTGGTTCTCAAGGGCGTTAGGTAAGGCTTTCGGGTTAAATCTTAACCCTTTTGGTATTTTGGTTTTGGCCGAATGGCCTAGGACACTGACCTTGACAGTTGGCCGAATATAGGGGCAAGGATTTAGAGTGTGGTCGATTGGTTTTCTTCGGGATTTGGGAATACCGTGGTGACAGGTGTGTACATACGCACTTATAATTAACTAAATGTACTAGAACTGTTGTGTGTGCTAACCTGATCTATGTAGATTTGGATTTAATACCATGAGTGGTATAAGCAAGGATCCGGGTAAGTCCCTGATTGATTATGTGATTTTATGATGCTTTTGGAAAGCATAATATGTTATTTACGAATATTGATAAATTTGATATATGTGATTGAACATATGATGGCTTGAATATTGTGATGGGTTGATGAGAGGAGGGGGCAGTGTTATTAGTGTCGACGGACACCAGTGTTTTGGTAACACACTGTGACTACGGTCACCAGAGGTTTGGTACCTCCAGAGGTTTGGTACCTCATTGCGTCTCGTCCCAGTGGCTTAGCACCACAGTGGGTTGGCCCCACATATTATAATAAGGGATCGACGCCAGTGATTTGGCATCACACGATGGGTTGGCCCCATCAATCGATTGTGTCTACGGACACCAGAGGTTTGGCACCTCCAGTGATTTGGCATCACATCTGTGACTATATGTCACCAGTGGTTTGGCACCACCAGTGGTTTGGTACCACACGGGGTAGATCAAGGCGTTTGGTTGGTTAGGTTGGGTGCATGACTTAGTACATGATGGTTAATTGTATGTTGTGTATGAAATTGCCTAAATCGGGGGGAAGGGTTACATACTGAGTCTTGGTGACTCACCTTCTCCTTTACATTTTTTTTTCAGGTGACGAGTAGATCGCGGATATGGAGCCGGAGGGACTCGAGGTGGCCATGCAGTGGATTTGAATTAAATGAACTTTAAACTTCGTTATTTTATTTTATTGTTGGTTAAATTTTATTTTGGGATGTAATAAGGCCTTCTGATACTTTATTTTATTACTTTCATATGTTGGATACTTGTTTTAAACTATGTTATCAATATCAAAATAAATTCACATGTTTTCCAAAATTGGAAAGAAAAATGTTTTATTGTGCCATCGGGCACATTTGAAATTTGTATAAACTTTACTTAAATAAATTTCCAAACTAAATCTAAGTATGGTTTTAGCAAGGTCACTAAAATAAAAGGTTTTCGACAACTTAAATTGGTTTAAAAAGGGTTTTTTTTTCAAAAAGGTTTTTCCCGGTAACAAACTAGATTTGGCCATAGTGTTTGGGCCGGGTTTGGGTTGTTACAAAATTGGTATCAGAGCCCAGTTCAAAGCTCGGTTGTGGGGACCCAAGGCCCAAAAATGTTTTGGTAGGCCTTATGGAATAATTTTTGGTTTTTGAATAGCATGGCCCGAGTCTCCGGCACCGATCCGCCCAGGTAAGTACATCTGAACTTCTTTGTGAATTATTTGTTTTGTAGAAGGGTAGGAAGTATGGAGCGTAGATAGACTTATAGGAACTTGAACCCTAGGATTAGGTTACTCAAACACACAAAACCAGACATAAGACTTAAGGAACTAAACCAATCTATGACTTAGTCACTGAGCTAGGGTGTGGTAACCCCTGTACGCATGTCTAGGAGTGGATCCGGAAGAGCTTGGTATTTAAGCAGTCCTCGTGACTCACCTCCTCTTCGCAGGTATCCTACCTGGTGCGTAGCTTCGGTTCACCCTAACTCAGAAGGCTCAGTGGTGTGGCAACCTCTGTGCGCATGTCTAGAAAGGTTCGGTGGGAGCTTGGTATTTAAGCAGTCCGCGTGACTCACCTCCTCTCCACTCGAATCCTGCCTGGTGCGTAGCTTTGGTTCACCCTGACCAAGAAGGCTCGGTCATAGGCCAAACATAATGACTAAAACCCGAAAGGGAACTAGCCATGTTTTGAAAGGGAAGGAAACAACAAAACCTTAATGTTTTCAAAACTTTCACAACAACTTTTTCAAAATCTGAGAACAATCATTTTTACAATGTTTTCTTGAAAAACTTGATTTGTGGAAAATTACAGAAATACCCTTAGGGGTAAAATTACTAAAATGCCCTCGGTCCATAAAATACCAACTCAATGGTTTTGCCGAAATTTCAATGATTTTATAAATATTCAAACCCCTACTTTGCAACTTATCAATGGAATACTTTGATTTTGAAAAATTTACGAAAATGCCCTCAACTTGCAAAATTACCAAAATGACCTCGAGTTCAAAATTTTTGCAACATCATCGTTTTAAAAAGGCAAACTCTTAAAACGGAACCCTCGGAGTTTTACAACTGATAAAATATCCCAGATTTATTACAAAATTACCCCGATTGACAAAATTACCAAAATACCCCTGTAGGAAAATGACGAAAATACCCCTGGGATAGAAACAGGACAGAAACGTCCAAAGAGTGAATAAGTATGGAAAGTATTAGGGAATGGATGCGCCCTTTTGTGTGAACTAGGGTAGCAGACTTAAAACATTGTTTGATCGAAAGAATCCCTATTGAACTCTTCATAAAATTCTTCGCGGATAATCAAGTGGAACAAATTACTAATCCATAAAATTTTTCTTAATCAGATTAGAAGCGTGTTAGATAGAATGAGTTCTAGAGGACGTGGACGCCGTGGACGAGGTAGAGGTAGGATGACCGTGTCTGAACCCGTCAGGTCAGGTCAAGGTTAGGAAAATGAGGTACCACCGCCACCACCACCTCCAGCTTTTGGAGCTGAGGAGCAGGATCAGACCGGAGGTGAGGTAGTTTCGCAAGCTGTGTTGCGAGTTCTCGAGTTGGTGGCTGGGGCTGGTGGAAATCTGGGAGCTCGGAAATCGGTCCCCGAGCGAATTCGGTCTAATGGAGCTGAGGTGTTCCGGGGTGTGTCGGGAGTAGCACCTAGTGCAGCAGAATACTGGCTGGAATCTACGGAAAGGATCATGGACGATCTGGAACTGTCCAATGAGGAGAAGCTGAAAGGAGCCGTGTCACTTCTGAAGGATGAAGCATATCAGTGGTGGCTCACTGTCCGAGATGGGGCCACGGCAGATGATCTTACGTGGGATTACTTTAAGGTTGCGTTCCAGAAAAAGTATGTGGGTACCAGCTATACTGACGCACAAAGAAAGGCTTTTCTGGGATTAGTGCAAGGAACTAAGTCCGTGTCGGAATATGAGGCGGAATTCCTAAGGCTGAGTAGATATGCTAGAGGCATCGTGGCTACCGAACATGAGCGCTGTGTCCGCTTCGAGGATGGACTTAGAGATGAGTTGAGGCTGCTGATTGCTCCGCAGCAAGTTCGTGAGTTTTCATCTCTAGTGGAAAAGGCTAAGGTAGCCGAAGGTGTCAAGGCGTCCGTAAGACAAAACTATGATAGGATCAAGCAGAAGAGAGGCTTTGGGTCATCTGGGTCTGGTGGTAATGTTCCGAAAAAGGCTAGACAAAGTGGGCCAAATCAGGCAGCAAGGCCCACGACTGCTAATCAGAGACCGGCTCAGTGCAATCGCTGTGGAAAGTCCCATTGGGGAGGTTGTTGGACCGGTGAGAGGGGCTGCTTTGAATGTGAGTCTTTAGATCACCGTGTGAGGGATTGTCCCCGGAAGCGAGCTCAGAATCAGTCAGAGGGGCAGAACCGTACTCAGGATAGAAGTGTGGGACCACAAAGAGGTCGTGGTAATGGTAGAGGGAGCAATGGTGCTAATCGTGGTCGCGGAACTCAGGGCAGAGGCGCGGGCAATACAGAGGCAAGGCAGCCTGGCTTAGTCTATGCGGCAAGGCGTCGCGAGGAGGGTGACGCACCGGATGTCATAACCGGTACGTTTCTAATTTTTGGTCTTCCTTATGTTGCATTAATTGATGTGGGGTCGACGCATTCGTACGTAGCTAGTAGTGTGGTAGAGACTTTGAACCTAGACTCTGAGACTGCTGCTAGGAAGATGACTGTAATTAGCCCTTTAGGCCATTCTGTAGTTGTGAACAAGCTTTATAAGGATGTACCCCTAGAACTCCAAGGGGTCGTGTTTGTAGCTGATCTGATGGAACTACCGTTTGGGGAGTTTGATTTGATCCTCGGGATGGACTGGTTGGTTAAGTACCAGGCGCAGTTGGATTGCGCTGCTAAGCGCATGGTTCTTAAAATGGCCGAAGGGGATGAAGTGGTTATGATCGGTAATCGAAGAAATTACCTGTCTAATGTGGTGTCAGCTTTGAAGGCCGTCAAGATGGTCAGAAAAGGGTGTGAAGCGTTTATAGTTCGAATTTGTGCCTTGGAGGCTAAGGAGTCAGCAGTTGGAAAGGTCCGAACAGTAGGGGAATTCGTTGATGTATTCCCAGAGGAACTTCCGGGTTTGCTTCCAGATCAGGAAGTCGAATTCGGTATAGATTTGCTACCTGGAACGGCACCTGTATCTATAGCACCGTATCGAATGGCACCAAAGGAATTGGTGGAGCTGAAGGCTCAAATTCAGGAGCTCTTGGATAGAGGGTTTATCCGACCAAG
Organism: Gossypium australe; assembly: GCA_005393395.2. NCBI lineage: Eukaryota > Viridiplantae > Streptophyta > Magnoliopsida > Malvales > Malvaceae > Gossypium > Gossypium australe. The sequence goes on from CM016616.1 coordinate 74,436,304, forward strand.
TATATCTCCGTGGGGAGCACCTGTGCTGTTCGTCAAAAAGAAGGACGGGTCCATGCGGATGTGCATCGACTACCGTCAGTTAAACAAGTTAACGATCAAGAACAAGTATCCGTTGCCTCGGATTGATGACTTGTTCGACCAACTGAAGGGTGCCTTGGTATTCTCAAAGATAGACCTTAGGTCGGGCTATCATCAACTTAAGGTGAAGGAGGTTGATGTGCACAAGACGGCATTCCGAACAAGGTATGGGCATTACGAGTTTCTAGTGATGCCATTCGGATTGACCAATGCACCAGCGGCGTTCATGGATTTAATGAATAGGGTATTTCAGCAGTACTTGGATCAATTTGTCGTGGTGTTCATAGACGACATATTGGTTTATTCAAAGACGGAGGAGGAGCATGATATGCATTTACGTATAGTTCTACAGGTATTGAGGGAGAAGCAGTTGTACGCCAAATTCAGTAAGTGCGAATTTTGGCTTAGGGAGGTGGCTTTCTTAGGCCACGTGGTGTCGGCAGAAGGGATTAGAGTAGACCCTCGTAAGGTTGAAGCGGTGTTGGATTGGAAACCGCCTAGGTCGGTGGCGGAAATACAAAGTTTTCTGGGCCTAGCGGGGTACTATCGGAGATTTGTGGAAGGTTTCTCTCTAATAGCAGCGCCGTTGACGAAGTTACTAAGAAAGGGAGTACCATTTATATGGTCGGAGAAGCAACAAGAAAGTTTTGATAAGTTGAGGAAGATTCTGACGGAAGCTCCGGTGTTGGTACAGCCTGAGGCAGAGAAGTTATTCACAGTCTATTGTGATGCATCCCATACTGGTTTGGGATGTGTGTTGATGCAGGAGGGGAAGGTAGTAGCCTATGCATCCCGTCAGTTAAGACCGCATGAGGTTAACTACCCGACGCACGACTTGGAGTTGGCAGCAGTTGTTTTCGCTCTGAAGATATGGAGGCATTACCTGTATGGGGAGAAGTCAGTAGTCTACACGGATCACAAGAGTTTAAGGTATCTACTGACTCAAAAGGATCTAAACCTGAGGCAACGTCGGTGGATTGAACTATTAAAGGACTACGATTGTTCAATCGAGTACCATCCGGGTAAGGCTAATGTGGTAGCTGAAGCGTTGAGCCAGAAGGTCGTGACAGACTTAAGAGCAATGTTTGCTCATTTGAGTCTATATGACGATGGAAGTCTTTTGGCAGAGCTGCAGGTTAAGCCCACTTGGATCGAGGAGATTAAGGAAAAGCAGTTAGTAGACGAGGGGTTGAAAGCTAAGAGGGTGCAAGTTCAGGATGGTGGTATAGAAGGGTACAGTCTGTCTAGTGACGGAGTACTATGTTTTCAAGGGCGAGCTTGTATGCCGAAGGATACAGAATTGAGGCGAAGAATTCTGCTAGATGCACATAGCAGCCCATACGCTATGCATCCCGGAGGCAGCAAAATGTATGGAGATTTGCGGAGACAGTTCTGGTGGCCGGGGTTGAAACGTGAGGTAACTGAATTTGTGGGAAGGTGTTTGACGTGTCAGCAGGTTAAGGCTGAACACCAGTTGCCATCAGGGCTACTTCAGCCAGTAAAGATCCCTCAATGGAAGTGGGAGCGGATCACTATGGATTTTGTCAGTGGGCTACCCCTTACGCCCAGCAAGAAGGATGCGGTTTGGGTGATTGTGGACCGCCTAACTAAGTCAGCTCACTTCATACCGGTAAGAGTGGATTATCCTCTTCGAAGGCTAGCAAAGTTGTATGTGGCTGAAATAGTGAGATTACATGGTGTGCCAGTATCGATAATCTCGGATAGGGATCCCCGATTCACGTCAAGGTTTTGGAAAGCGTTGCATCAAGCTTTGGGGACACGGTTGGATTTCAGTACCGCTTTCCATCCACAGTCTGACGGACAATCGGAAAGGGTGATACAGATCTTAGAGGATATGCTGAGAGGTTGTGTCTTGGAATTCCGAGGTAGTTGGGAAGAATTTTTACCATTAGCGGAATTCACTTACAACAATAGTTATCAAGCGAGTATCCAGATGGCACCATACGAAGCACTGTATGGACGGAAATGTCGTACTCCTACATGTTGGACGGAGTTAGGTGAAAGACAAGTCTTGGGTCCAGAGTTGGTTACAGAAACAGAGGACAAAGTTAGGGTGATTCGGGCTCGTCTTAAGGAAGCGTCGGATAGACAGAAGTCTTATGCTAATCTGAAACGCAAAGAAATGGAGTATGAAGTAGGAGATAAAGTTTTTCTAAAGGTGTCGCCCTGGAAAAAGGTATTGCGATTTGGACGGAAAGGGAAACTAAGCCCAAGGTTCATTGGCCCGTATGCAGTGATAAAACGGGTGGGACCGGTAGCTTATCAGCTTGAGTTGCCGGCAGAACTGAATCAGATCCATGATGTCTTCCATGTGTCAATGCTTTGGCGATATCGGTCAGATCCATCACATGTTGTGCCAGTGGCTGAGATTGAGGTCAATCCGGATTTATCTTTCGAGGAGGAACCAGTTCAGATCTTGGATCGAGATGTGAAGGTTCTCCGTAGGAAGTCAGTGCCCCTAGTGAAGGTGCTATGGTGGAACCATGGTACAGAGGAAGCTACGTGGGAACCCGAGGATGTGATACGGCAGCAATACCCCCACCTCTTCTGATCAGGTAATTTCGAGGACGAAATTATTTTAAGGGGGGTAGAACTGTAACATCCTAAAAATGGGGCTAATTGGAATTAAATTATTTTTACTATGTTTGAACTGCGGTGATATTATTTAGGGAATAATAAAGGTTAATTAAGGGTCTTGAGTAGGCTCGGTTTAGTAGAAAATTTCATTTTTTGAACTTTAAGGCAGGGAGCCTTAGCAAGAGGGGGTTATAAGAATAAATGATGGAGTTCTGACATAAAAATCAGCTTGGTAAAGTGGCAAAAGGAGGGCCACTTAGGGGTTACATGTGACGCCATCAAGGGGAAGGGAGAGCCTTGGTTCGAGTCGCAAAGTTTTCTCTTTTTGCTCTTTATTTGGACGGCAATAGGGGGAGAGTTTTTCTCAGTTTAAACTCTTTTTAATAATGAGGATATTATTAAGATTAAAATAGATTATTAATTGGATATTATGGGATTTTTATTTTGATTAATTCCAAGAGAAAAAGTAGGCATTAGTTAATTCAAACTCTTTTGAATTATTTCAAATCAAGAGTTGGTCGAATTTTGAATTCCTCAGGGGAGGGGACGGCAAGGTGTTAGGGGGGATAAGGCCGAATTTTCCTAGTGATTGCTTCACAAAATTCGGCTAGCCCTCACTTCTTTTAGATTTTCTCTCATTCTCTCTCAAACAAAAACACCATTGCCATCTAACTTTTCCTTCTTTTTGGCCGAATTCTCTACACCCTCTCCAACCAATTTCCTTTTCTTTTCTTCCCAAAGTCCAGCCTAGGTTGATATTGGAATCAACCATAGCCGAACCTACATCTTCCCCTTTGCCGAAATCCCTTTTCTCCCTGTTAAACTCTCTCTAGCCGAATATACATCTTATCTTGGTGCCGAAGTTTCTTTCCCCTATCTTGAGACACCTTGGCCGAATAATAGAGGTGGGATAGATCTCTTCGAATCTTCCTTGGCAAGAGATTTAAGGAAAGTAAGTTGGCCGATTACCTATGGGTCTTTTCTTTTATATTCGGTCGACTATTGCAAGAAAAAGTGCCAATTTCGGCAGTTGTTAATAAAGCCTCTAAACACTTTTCGGTAATCAATCTCTTTTAGGTACTCCAGAATCGTAAACAGTTGACCCAAGCCTCTAATCCCTAAGTGTTCGATTTTTGGTAAGTAATGGTAAGATCTACTTTTGTTAGTTATTTGATATTCCTTTAAATCGAAGGCTACTGATGTGAGTTTTGGCAATGGCCGAATGTAGGGGAGCAAAATACATAGTTGGTGGCTGGTTCTCAAGGGCGTTAGGTAAGGCTTTCGGGTTAAATCTTAACCCTTTTGGTATTTTGGTTTTGGCCGAATGGCCTAGGACACTGACCTTGACAGTTGGCCGAATATAGGGGCAAGGATTTAGACTGTGGCCGATTGGTTTTCTTCGGGATTTGGGAATACCGTGGTGACAGGTGTGTACATACGCACTTATAATTAACTAAATGTACTAGAACTGTTGTGTGTGCTAACCTGATCTATGTAGATTTGGATTTAATACCATGAGTGGTATAAGCAAGGATCCGGGTAAGTCCCTGATTGATTATGTGATTTTATGATGCTTTTGGAAAGCATGATATGTTGTTTACGAATATTGATAAATTTGATATATGTGATTGAACATATGATGGCTTGAATATTGTGATGGGTTGATGAGAGGAGGGGGCAGTGTTATTAGTGTCGACGGACACCAGTGTTTTGGTAACACACTGTGACTACGGTCACCAGAGGTCTGGTACCTCATTGCGTCTCGTCCCAGTGGCTTAGCACCACAGTGGGTTGGCCCCACATATTATAATAAGGGATCGACGCCAGTGATTTGGCATCACACGATGGGTTGGCCCCATCAATCGATTGTGTCTACGGACACCAGAAGTTTGGCACCTCCAGTGATTTGGCATCACATCTGTGACTATATGTCACCAGTGGTTTGGCACCACCAGTGGTTTGGTACCACACGGGGTAGATCAAGGCGTTTGGTTGGTTAGGTTGGGTGCATGACTTAGTACATGATGGTTAATTGTATGTTGTGTATGAAATTGCCTAAATCGGGGGGAAGGGTTACATACTGAGTCTTGGTGACTCACCTTCTCCTTTACATTTTTTTTTCAGGTGACGAGTAGATCGCGGATATGGAGCCGGAGGGACTCGAGGTGGCCATGCAGTGGATTTGAATTAAATGAACTTTAAACTTCGTTATTTTATTTTATTGTTGGTTAAATTTTATTTTGGGATGTAATAAGGCCTTCTGATACTTTATTTTATTACTTTCATATGTTGGATACTTGTTTTAAACTATGTTATCAATATCAAAATAAATTCACATGTTTTCCAAAATTGGAACGAAAAATGTTTTATTGTGCCATCGGGCACATTTGATATTTGTATAAACTTTACTTAAATAAATTTCCAAACTAAATCTAAGTATGGTTTTCGCAAGGTCACTAAAATAAAAGGTTTTCGACAACTTAAATTGGTTTAAAAAGGGTTTTTTTTTCAAAAAGGTTTTTCTCGGTAATAAACTAGATTCGGCCATAGTGTTTGGGTCGGGTTTGGGTTGTTACACTCGTTTTCCCGAAAATCCAAATTAGGAATATTGCCTCTATTTTAGAAGAAAAAGAAACTTATCTCGAAGTATCTAGGCGTCGAGTCCAGTAAGTTAGGGCGCGACGTTTCAAATTTCCAAGATTAAGTGTCTTGTTTAAAATTTGAATTGCGATTTTTTAAAAGGGATATTCCGTTTTTTAGCTTAAACGAGAAAAATCGGAACCCAGTAAGTTAGGGCTCGATTCTCCCGAATTTCTAAATATGAAACATTGCCTTATTTTAAGATTTTTAGATGAAATATGATAATTTTACAGAATGTATCTTGTTTAATGATATAATATAAAACTAAGAAAATGAATATAGATATAAATATAGTAAATATATAGATACTAATAATAACAATAATAATAACAATGAGAACAATATCAAATAATAGTGATAATAATAGCATGGTCACAAAGCAATAATAGAAATGATAGCAATAATAAAAGTGTATAGATATATATAAAAATAATGATATAATAATAGTAATAACAATAATAATGAAAATAAATAATAATAGTGATAATAATTAAATAATAAAATAAAAAATGAAATAATGGTTATAATAAATAAAATGAGAGTAATAATACTACTAATAAGAGTGTAGTGTAGTAATAATAAAATAATAATAATAAAAATATTAAAAACAATAACAATAACAAATAATAATGAAAATAAAGTAATGGCAATAATAATAATATAGTAAAAATCAAGTAATGATAATAATGAAAATAATAATAATATGTTAATTTGAACGTTAATAATGATAATGATAATAATTTAAATAGAAAATAATAACATATTAATATGAAAAATAAAGAAAACACTAATAGAAAGTAAAAAGAGTAAATATATAAATAAAATGAATAAATTACAAGTCGTAGTAGTAATAATAATAATAATAATAATAATAATAATAATAATAATAATAATAAAATAGTAACTAAAAGGGATCGGGGGCTAAATCAAATTTTAAACAAAGTTTGGGGCAAAATGTGAAATAAAAAATGACTGGGGGGACCTATTTTTACGCGCGAAAGGGGCGGAGGGACTGAAGAGGTAATAAACCCCTTCGGCCAAAACGCGCAGCAGCAAAGAGGACCAGATTGCGAACCGGAGTAAATTGTAGGGTCAAATTTGAAAAAAAATAAAAAAATTAATTAAAAAAAGGCAAAAAGCAGAGGGGCCATTTGCACAATTAGACCCAAAAACAAAAACACGCGGATCCTCCTGGCGGGTCGGGTCAACGCGCGAGTTATAAGGGCGAAACGACGTCATTTTGGGGCTTAAGGACGCCGGCCAAAACGGCGTCGTTTCGATTGGCTATAAAAGGCTGAATTTTTATGAAAAATTTCATTTCTATCCGTTTTTTAAAGAAAAGGGACAAAGCTCCTTTCTTTTTTCTCTACAGGGGAAACTCCGGCGGTCCACGTCGCGCCCTCGTCGCCGGCTCTGTCGCGTCGGCCACCGTGGAACAGGTATAAATTATATATATTTTTTATATTTTTTAGAGAAATAATATATGTATATATATGTATATGTATAACAAAAAGAAAAATGGAAAGTTTCGAAAATACCAAGAAAAAAGATCACCTTTTCTTTAGCCTCTGTTTCAGTTTTTAGTAGTTTTTAATATTATCTCTGCACTTTCGTGTTTGGATCTCTGTATTTGTGTTTGAAATTTCTAGAATCTGTTTCTATTGATCGAAAAAAAAGACCCCTGATACAATGGTTTGAATCGGCTTATATAGCCATGTATTTTACAACTTGGTCTCCGTTCTGTCCTGTCTCGTTTAATGCTTGCAGGTGCTCAGTGCCAGTGGAGGTGGCGACGTGATAGGGCGGTGGCAGGCCTAGCATGGGCGGTGGAGGCAAGTGGATATCAGAAGGCAGGGCAAGTGGGGCGGCTGCTAGGTTAATTTAGGGTTTTAGAAACCCTAAATTTTCTGAAAAATTTTCAATGTTTTGGGCCTGTTGGGCTGCTTGTAAATTGGGTCTAATTTTAATCTATTTGGGCCCATTGTAATTGGGTCTTTTAGACCCGGGTAAAATTGGGTCATTACAGCTGCCCCTCTTTGCTCATTGTCGTGTAACGAGAATAGAGCAAAGACTTTAAAAGAGCCAATTTTGCCCGGTCTCGCTGAGTCTTGACTTCTTGATGCTTCTTTTCTTTAGATAGCCTCGTTCTAGTCCATCGCCTCTTGTGCTTTGATCCACTCCATCGCTATTTCAGAGAGATAGGACCTGTAGCTTTAATTTGCTCCTACTGCAACTTCGAGGGGATGAGATTTGTTCATCTCTAACTTCCTCCATTGTGACTTCAGGATAAGAATTCAGGGAGAAGAGATTCGTAGTCTTCATCTTCTCTACTGAAACTTCAAAGAAATAATGATTGATCCTCATTGTTAACTCAGGGAGACGGGATTTGTAATCTCAGCCTACTCCACTGGAACGTCGAGGAAGTGAGAATTCAGGGAGAAGAGATTTGTAATCTCCATCTTCTCTACTGAAACTTCAAAGAAATAAGGATTGATCCTCATCGTTAACTCAGGGAGACGGGATTTGTAATCTCACTCCACGGGAACTTCGGGGAAATAAGAATTCAGGGAGAAGAGATTCGTAGTCTCCATCTTCTCTACTGAAACTTCAAAGAAATAATGAATTTATCCTCATTGTTAACTCAGGGAGACGGGATTTGTAATCTCACTCTACGGGAACTTCGAGGAAATAAGAATTCAGGGAGAAGAGATTCGTAGTCTCCATCTTCTCTACTGAAACTTCAAACAAATAAGAATTTATCCTCATTGTTAACTCAGGGAGACGGGATTTGTAATCTCACTCCACGGGAACTTCGAAGAAATAAGAATTCAGGGAGAAGAGACTCGTAGTCTCCATCTTCTCTACTAAAACTTCAAAGAAATAAGAATTTATCCTCATTGTTAACTCAGGGAGATGGGATTTGTAATCTCACTCCATGGGAACTTCGAGGAAATAAAATTTGAACTTTCCAACTCGCTTCCTTACTATCTTCAGGAAGACTTCAATCTTCAGCCTGCTCCATTAGGGAACAAAATCTGAACTTTCCAATTTGCTTCCTTACTATCTTCAGGAAGACTTCAATCTTCAGTCTGCTCCACTAGGGAACAAAATCAAAATTTTGATATTGCTGCACCGTTCTTTGAGGAACCTGTCCTGTAGAATTAATTTTATGTGCTTATGCTTATGCAAATGATGAGGATACTATGATCGGAATGACTCAAAGCCTCCTAACTACATGTGTTATGGACGACACTTGCGTGAATGCAGAATGTCATGAAAATGGTCTTTTTAAAATAAATAGGAACAATGATCAGAATGAACAAACGCTCCTAACTAAATGACTATGGATGACATTTGCATGAATGCAGAATGTCATGAGAATGATCCTTTGTTAAATGTATAATGATTAGGATGCAATGATCAGAAGGGACCTTAATGCCCCTAACTAAATGCCTTATGGACGATATTTGCATGAATGCAAAATGTCATGAGAATGGTCTTTTTATGATGATTAGGATGCAACGATCAGAATCAGTCGAATGCTCCTAACTAAACGTGCTTTGAATGATGATGTATGAATGAAACAATGAAATGATTCATTTTTAAATGCTTAGTGTCGTCACTGCTCGTAGTTCATCGAGGTTTTATCACTGATGCGTTGCCATGCTTTCTCGTTCAATAGGTATCTTTGACAGAAAACCCAAAGAAACGATCATATTCTGCTCCGCAAGCTTGCCCCGTTGTAATTTCAGAGTCCTTTCCACTATACCTTTTGGGACATAAAGTTTGCACTTCCCTTTGCAATTTTAGGATAACATTTGGTTTATTCCATCCACCTTGCTACAACTCTAAGGTATAGGATCAATTTGATCTGTTACACCATTCGCTGGGTGTAATGACAAAGTATCATTTTCCTTTTCCCGAGAATAATCCCCTTATACATCTGGGTTGACATTACTCGTTATTCGTCGAGATTGTATCATCGACAAAATGTCTTGTCTTTTGTTCAACCAAAAAGGCCCAAAGAGATAATAATCTTTCTCCAATATTTCCAGAACTTAAGCTTGAGTGAGTTCTAAACAATCCTATTTTAGGTCATTGTATTTTTCAGAAACTTCCAGAGTAATATGCGAAACTTTTTTCATGAAAGTATTATTAGTCCAATAATTTTTATTTCAATGCAAATGCTTGAAAAAGATCATAATGATGGACGAAACAGAAATTTATTGGGAGCATAGCTCGAAACAAACAAGTTAATCAAAGCTAGCAAATGCAATGAAGAAGAAAGTTTATTAAGAGTGTATTTTGAAAAGAATAAGGTAATCAAAGATAGCAAACTCAAAATGGGTAAAATGGAAACTAGGTGCCCCAGATATCGCAGCCTTAGCTTCTCTGTTCAAACTTCTTGAGGACCATTTTAAGCTCAATATGTGTTTAGGGGATCCGGAATACTTTGTTGATGCCCCAAGATGTAACATACTTCTTCATTGTTACTTCAAGCATAGTAAGACTATTATATGCCCCACTTTCAAACAAAATTTGAGCCGCCCTTTTGGGTTTTCAACTCAAACCCCCTTTGGTCTCAAAGCGCCCTTTACGGGTTTTCGCCTTGGCCTCTCCTTTTTCTTTTTTTTTTATTTTATTTCCTTTTCTGTGTTGTTTTTTTTTTTGAAAACCTCTTTTTTTCTTCAAGAATCTGAACTCACTGGGTTGGGCAGGTCTTTGCTATCCATTTTAGTCAATAACCCATGTTTCCCATGAACATGCCTTCTTTGCTGCATAAGGTCCTTCCCAGATTGGCATTTGCTTTACTCTGAAATCCTTCTGTAAAAAAGGATCAGGTTCCCCTTTTGTGGAATTCCCCTTTATTATAAGCTTGCATCACCTGACCGTGATGGATAACTTTTAACCTCTTCTTTGATTAGGTTAAATTGGCGAAAAAACTTCCATTCCACAAACCAATGAATAAGGTGTTGCCCTGGCAAAAGCCCTGGCCAATGTTTGGTAATCATAGAAGGTAACTTCTTTATGCCAATCTTTATAAGTCTCGGCCATCTTTCCTGCAATCCTTATTTTATTTTTTGTTCTTTTCTTCTGGTTGCCTTTGTCGCTCTATGATAGGGTGTCTGATCTTTTGAACAGACTACAAATTTTTGACATTGTCCTTTTTGGCATTCTTTGTCGGTAGCAAATCTTTTTTTTTTTCTTTTTTTTTTTAGAGTGGGATTTGATGATTGTCAACATTGTAAGATCGGCATATGAAGCGACCTTCGCCATCTTGTGAAGTAACTGACATCCACGAGATTTTGTGAAGTAACCGACATCCACGAGAATGAATCGATGTTGGCCAGAAGCTTTTGATAAAACTGGCTTGTTAACATCCGTGCTTCATATAGGGAAAATGGAGGAGGCACAGTCTTCCTCAACTTGGCATTTACGGCATAACAAATGCAATTTCCCTTTCTTGGTGAACCAATAGCCCGAACCTCTTGATTAGCTAGGCTGTTGTAAAACATGGGTTCTTTAAACCCCAACCTTAACAGCATACCCATGTTAGTAGTTTGGCATGCCTTAATATGATCGTGCGAAAACATCTTGAATTCCTGAAAATAACTCAACGATGCATTGCCTTATTCCTGCGAGGAGCTACACTTCCATATTCATCTCCTTCGTTAGTTCATAGCGTCCGCTGACACTTCATAAGGTAGAATCTACCATTGGGAAGTAAGTTGCAATCTTTGTCATCTTCAAAGCCCTTAGATCCCTCTAGACACATATCTCACTAAAAAGGGAGTCAGTAACAGCGTCGCTCATGTCATTGATATTTGGGGACCCATTGCGGGCAGAAAATCCAAAGAATAAATGATCCTAAGGATGATTATTCGTATGATATGGTCATGAGTGAAAAATATTTAGTATGAAATGTAAAGAATGAAATTATTTACTTAGAAAGATGCATTTTATTGAAATAAAAATTCTGGACACAAGCCTACTTCACAAAAGAAATCTTATTGCTTCTAGACTTAAAGCAACAAGTGTGTTTTGCACATTACTCTAGATTAGCTTTAAAAATACATGTTTCTTCTATAGTCTCGTTGTTCAAAACACTCTCAAGTACATAAGGGCAGATGCTCGGAAAACTTTTATTCCTCGGTTCTCTCTTCGGGTATACCATTGGCATTCTGATCCCCCGATTTCTAGGTTTCTGATGACTTCTTCAAGGAAACGCAACTCTTCTGCCCCCAATTTCAATTACCACTACTCCGTCGTCGAACTTCACCATACCCATGTTGATGAGATTTTCCACCAATTTCTTGAAAGTAAGGCAATTTTCTATCGAATGGCCTGTGATCCCCGCGTGATACTAACACTGAGTGTTTGGGTCGTACCATTTTGGGTATGGAGGTTGCATCGGTTTCGGATATTGGGGGGACACAACGTGCGCATCAAATAAACTTTGATACAACTCCTTATACGTCATCGAGATCGGCGTAAATTGGAGTTTTTCAACGTTTTTCCTTGTGCGAAATTCTTTTCTTGATGAACCTTGATACTCAGTAGTCACCGTTTTTGGCTAATTAACGGTAATTGACTTTGAGTGCCCCATGTTTGTATTATTCACCTCGCCATCATTTTTTCTAGGAGTAGACCTTCTGGTGGTTTCCCCTGCTTCAATCTTGTCGCATCTGATGGCATGTTCAATCATTTCCCCTACCATTACTATGTCGGCAAAGCTCTTAGTGGTATTCCCTATCATATGGGTTATGAAATGAGCTTTTAAGGTGTTGATGAAAAGCATGGTAGTTTCCTTTTCTAGGAGAGGTGGTTGGACTTGCATGGCAACCTCCCTCCATCTTTGCGCATACTGTCTAAAACTTCCATTTAGTTTCTTTTCCATGTTTTGCAAAGTAATTCTGTCTGGCGCCATGTCTGTGACATGATTGTACTATTTCAGGAAGGCCTGAGCCAAATCTCTCCAGGAGCTAATGTTAGCCCGGCTAAGCTGGTTATACCATCTGGCTGCCGCACCTACTAAACTTTCTTGGAAACAGTGGATTAAGAGTTGATCATTGCTCACGTAGCCAGCTATCCGCCTGCAGAACATGGTGATGTGGGCCTCCGGGCAGCTAGTCCCACTGTATTTTTCAAATTCAGGCATTTTAAACTTATGGGGTAGTACCAAATCCGGAACCAGACTTAAATCTTTCGCGTCGATCCCATGATGATGATCGAAATTTTCCAACGCCTTGAATTTTTCCTCCAGCCATTTGCAACGGTCCTCTAGTTGCCTTGAGGATTCTATTCTCGACCCCATTTTCTCTACTGCATCTAAATCGGGCACAATAGGGTTGGCCGGGTTATCTCCTGGTTGGGATCCAGAGCCTACGTGATAGCTCATGGGAGGTCTAGTGTCATCCTGCCCTTGCTGGGGCCTGATTGTAACTGGTGGCCTTTGGAGATATTCCTCAGGCTGTGCCCTTGCGTACGGTGGGGTAAAATCCGGGGGGATTCCATCACTATCCTCTTCGACCGGCGGCATAGGACCTTTCCCCTTATCTATTGCTCCGTTCGTCATTTGGGCCATTTGGGCCATATATTTCTCTGGGCCTCCAACATTTGGTCCCTCATTTCCTGCTGGAGTTTTAACATTTGCTCTTGCATTTGTTCCTGCATTTCTTTCTGGAATTGCTCGAACCTTTGATCCATTTTCCTGGTTTTAGCGCGTGTTCCGTAGTGATGTTCCACTTCCAGATTTTCTCTTTTCACTTTCTTTTTTCTCTCTGATAATTTTAGCTAATTAGGCCCCTTTTTTATAAACTTAAATGCATGTAATGTGATGCAATGCAAATGCATGAATGCAAAGAGGCATCAATTCTGATCAACTTCATTTTAGAAAACTTTATTAGAAGGCAAAACCCTTTACATAAAACAGATTACAAATATGCTTTCGCCTTTAAGCCCAGAGTTTTGATCTTCCTAAGTAAAGAGGTCAACTCTTGACTACGATCTGCCTGTAGCTCGTATTTCATGCTTAGGATCTCAGCTTGTGCCGCCAGGGTCTGCAGGTGATCAGATTGGTGTAATCCTGCAGTTCTGACACATACCCCACAGCTAAGCTATCCCCTTTTTCTAATTGGCATTGCTCTGACCATATACGGGCGGCCGCATTGTCTTCCACTTTATCAAGGAATTCGCTTTCCATAACCAGCTCTCTAATTCAGAAATTGACCGTGAATCGATGCCTCTTAAAAATGGAAATGACATGCAGAGGAAATAAAACATCACCAATTAGTACCACAGAATGAGATATAAAGCATGTAAAATACACAAACGCCTATCTGGGTAACTACTAAGGTTTGGCAGAGTTCAGCTCGGGGTGGGTTCTTAGGCTCTTTACGTGTGGTTGAGTTCTAAAGCTCAAGGTACCCGAACCCGCAGATTCCTCGATCCTCACCCATTATAGGCTCATACGGACCGAGTTCGGTTCAGGGGAATACATTTCCCTATGGCCATGCGGAAGTGAAAACTTCACGAAGACATAGGTACAGATGTATCCCGAAAGCAGTCCACTAGCCCATGCGGAGGTGAAAACCTCACGAAGGCATAGCTTCTCGCTCCCACTTAAAGGGTGTGACCACAACGGTCATGCAATGCAATGCCAAAGTATTTACGAGACCCAATATTGAAAGTGCATTAAAAGTAGCATGATTTTTTTGAAACCATTTTCCAATTTTAATCAAAAGGACAAGAATCAATCAATCTATGGCCTGACTCTCGAAGTCCCCAGTGGAGTCGCCAAGCTGTCGTAACTATTTTTTTATAAAACAGTAAACGACGCGATCGGCTCGAGGTTTGAAAATGAAAAGGAAGAGAGTCGCCACCGATCTTTATTTGGGTGTGATCGGATCACCTTTGTTTTAATAAACATTTCGATTTACTAAAACTGTGTTTTTGGTCTATGAATTTTGAGAAAACGGGCTCGGGAGTTAGATACGTGAGAGGAAGGATTAGCACCCTCGACACGCCCGAAATTGTTACCAAACTGATTGGTCGATGTCCTATTGTTGGAAACTTTGAAATGATTTGAAAATACGATACTTTTTATTTACAAAATTTGAAGGAATTGGAAGGGATGCTAAGACTCTCTTATTTTCGAAGAGATAAAGTATCATGTCCAGTAAGTTAGGTCGCGACACTTTAGGCTCCCGAAACTAAGCTCGCCTTTTAAAACTTGGTTTTATTTTTGAAGAGGATCTCCCGTCATTTGTCGAGCGAGAAACCAGAACCCAGTAAGTTAGGGCTCGTTTTCCCGAAAATCCAAATTAGGAATATTGCCTCTATTTTAGAAGAAAAAGAAACTTATCTCGAAGTATCTAGGCGTCGAGTCCAGTAAGTTAGGGCGCGACGTTTCAAATTTCCAAGATTAAGTGCTTTGTTTAAAATTTGAATTGCGATTTTTTAAAAGGGATATTCCGTTTTTTAGCTTAAACGAGAAAAACCGGAACCCAGTAAGTTAGGGCTCGATTCTCCCGAATTTCTAAATACGAAACATTGCCTTATTTTAAGATTTTTAGATGAAATATGATAATTTTACAGAATGTATCTTGTTTAATGATATAATATAAAACTAAGAAAATGAATATAGATATAAATATAGTAAATATAAAGATACTAATAATAACAATAATAACAATGAGAACAATATCAAATAATAGTAATAATAATAGTATGGTCACAAAGCAATAATAGAAATGATAGCAATAATAAAAGTGTATAGATATATATAAAAATAATGATATAATAATAGTAATAACAATAATAATGAAAATAAAATAATAATAGTGATAATAATTAAATAATAAAATAAAAATGAAATAATGGTAATAATAAATAAAATGAGAGTAATAATACTACTAATAAGAGTGTAGTGTAGTAATAATAAAATAATAATAATAAAAATATTAAAAACAATAACAATAACAAAATAATAATGAAAATAAAGTAATGGAAATAATAATAATAATAGTAAAAATCAAGTAATGATAATAATGAAAATAATAATAATATGTTAATATGAACATTAATAATGATAATGATAATAATTTAAATAGAAACTAATAACATATTAATATGAAAAATAAAGAAAACACTAATAGAAAGTAAAAAGAGTAAATATATAAATAAATAAATAAAATACAAGTGGTAGTAAAGTAATAATAATAATAATAATAATAATAATAATAATAATAATAATAATAATAATAGTAACTAAAAGGGATCGGGGGCTAAATCAAATTTTAAACAAAGTTTGGGGCAAAATGTGAAATAAAAAATGACTGGGGGACCTATTTTTACGCGTGAAAGGGGTGGAGGGACCGAAGAGGTAATAAACCCCTTCGGCCAAAACGCGCAGCAACAAAGAGGACCAGATTGCGAACCGGAGTCAATTGTAGGGTCAAATTTGAAAAAAATAAAAAAAATTAATTAAAAAAAGGAAAAAAGCAGAGGGGCCATTTGCGCAATTAGACCCAAAAACAAAAACACGCGGATCCTTCTGGCGGGTCGGGTCATTATATGGTTTGACATGTGGATGGAATTCAGTGGTCTAATTACACACTGAATCTGTATGACTCACCCAATTTTTACCAACATCGCAGGTGACGCATAGTGCTTGGACCGGGTTGGAGTGGATACGAGGTGGCCCATGCAGATGATAAATTTATTTGTTTTACACATTTTATTTATGAAAGGTTATTTATTGTAATAATGGCCTTTTAAAGTATTTATGGATTATTATTATGTTTTAAGTTGGATTGTCAATTATATTATCATCTGGAAATGTTTATTTTTAGCAACTTAAATTTTAAAAATATGTATTAAAGTTTCAACCCGGATATTTTGTAATAACTTAGTTTTATTTGGAATTTTAAAATACCAAGATTTTACAAACAAGCAAAATTTTTTTTATGTTTTTACTTTAAGTCAAAATATTTTTCAAACGTTTTCCCCAGTGACATACCAGATCCGGTCAAGGCTCGTGGGCCGGGTTTGGGGTGTTACAGTGCTGGTCTTGTACGTCCTACTGGTGGCTGGGTATACTGGCATATGTTGCAGATACCTGATAGCTTGTGTGAGCAGCACCGTGTAGCTACGTCTCGACTGACAGCTTGTGTGAACAAGCCCGTGGATAGCTTGAGAGTGAGCCTATATGTGTTATGAGATTTGTGGTAGCATTGGCTACATATGCGGCACTTATGTGCAAATCTTTCCGTGTATCCGATAGTATTCCTAGTGGTTCAACAGGTATGTCAAAAATGAGAAAGTATGTGATTTGTTACAAGTTAGTACAGGTATGTACGAAAAACTCAAAGGAAACAAATTCGGTATATGATAAACTATTGGTAAGCATATGATTGAATATGTTATGTTCATGAAGTTTTAATGACATTTATGTTGATTCATGTTATGTTATGCATATGATAAATGTATAATTCATGTTGTTTATTATTTGCATATGAACTTACTAAGCTATATACCTTACTCCCCTTTCTTTCCCTTTTCTTATAGTGTCACCAAGCTAGCTCGGGATTGGAGATCGTTGGAGATCCATTCACACTATCAACCATTATTTTGGGTACCATTGAAATGTTAATATTTTGATTTATGGCATGTATAGAGACTTGGTCATTTTGTTATATGTGTCATTGGAAATGTGGCCAAATGTATTGGCTTATAATGGTTAATGATTTCATTTTGTATATGGCCATGTAAGTTGGCTAACGTTGGTTATGAGAATATTTATATGCTGATACCATTCATGAATGTGGAAACTTGCATGGTTTTTGAATTGATACATTATGATGTTAAAGCATGTTAGAGGTTAGTATGTGGATGTAATGTTTTGGCCGTGATTGTGGATGTTTTGGTTGCCTAAGTATGCCATGAATTGTGCCATTGAATTTGTAACACCCCAAACCCGGCCCAAACCGTATGACCGAATTTGGTTTGCTACAGAGAAAACATTTTGAAAACCATTTTAAAACTTAGTCGAATTGCCTTTCAATTGAAATTTTATTTGTTAAAAACCATACTTAATTTATTTAAAAATATTTGTTGAGTCGAGTTGTTTACAAATTTCAAATGTACCCGATGGTACTTTAAAAACATTTTGCGTTTAATTTGAGAAAACATGTGCATCCGTTTTAACATCATCAAATAGTTTAAACCGATCATTCAAACATGCAGCAATAATAAAATAATCCTAGGATGCCTTATTACAATTAAACAACATAAATCCAAAAGAAAGATAATTAAACCCAAAATTCATTTATTAAAATCTCCACTGCATGGCCACCTCGAGTCCATCCGGCTCCATCTCCGCGATCTACTCATCTGCAAAATGTTAAGGGAAAGGGGGTGAGTCACCAAGACTCAGTGTGAAAATCCCCCACCCGGAAAATACATCTCATACACAATTCATTAATAAACATGCTCATGCAACCCAACTAGCCATCCATACTCCTTTTCTACCCCGCGTGGTCAAAACCACTGATGACTTAAAGTCACAATTCAAATGATGGGGCCAACCCATCGTGTGGTCAAAACCACTGATGACCATGAGTCACAATTTATCAAATGTGGTCAAAACCACTGGTGGTACCAAACCACTGGGACTTAGTCGCAAATAATCAATTGTTGTGGTCAAAACCACTGATGACCATAGGTCACAAATAATCTGATGGGGCCAACCCATCTTGTGGTCAAAACCACTGACGACAGTCCATAATTCCTCCCCCTCCTCTCACCAATCCCACCATCACATGCTTATATATATATATTATCATGTATCATGTCTTAGCATTTAACATCATGTAATGGCATACAAATCATATATCAAAAATCACAAATTAGGAGACTTAGCTGAATTCCATGCTTAGCCATAAGCAAATCACAACCAAAAGATCTAAGACAAATAATAATAGCACGTAAATTAATAAAGTGTGTATAGAGATCTTACACACCTATTTACTAGAAATTCTTGAATATACTAGCGAAATCCCGAGACGTTGTTTCCTCCAATTCACCGAATTCCCGTATTTGTCACTTGTCCTATCGAGATTCCTACCAAAATACTTGTTAATAATTGGCTTGCACATCTATTCATAACCAAAGCCTATAGCCGAATGTTACTTACCACCTTTCCTTAGGAGAATAAATCCCAAAAGCTTCCCTTAATGGCTATGGCTTCCCTCTTACTAATGCTTGAAAAAGAATCCCAAAAAGGATCTTGTGCTCCCTTGATATTCGACCAAAGTAACTCTAATGGAGAAGGAAAGATTTCGCTATATAGTAATGAAAGGAGAAAATATGTGAATAAAAGTGAGGGAATATGTAAGTAGAAAAGAGAATAACAAATGAGTGGATGGGGATTCGGTTTAATCAACAATGGAAGAAAGAAAAGAAAAGAGGATTTGGGGAAGAAAGAGGTTCGGCCAAATGAAAGAAAAGGGATTTGTGTTTGAGCACAAATCAAAGGAAGAAAAGAGAGAGATGGGAGAAATGAGATTCGGCCAACACCTTGTTTGCCCAAAAGAAAATACACGGAAATAAAAAGGTAGTTTTGGTGTCAAAAGGAAAAATGAGAGAAAGAGAAATGATATTTTGACTCAACAAAATGAGGCTTAAAAACCAAAACAATTTTGCACAAAAATGCCTAAGTGCATTCGGCCAAAGAGGAATTTGCTTGGAGAGGAAAAGAAAATATGCCAAATGGTGCCCAAATGCCAAAGTTGGCCAAATATCCTCCCCTAAACCACCTAACACATTCGGCCATCCACCTAGACACCCTTGCCGTCCACATTCAACCACTAAAGGCCTAGGAAAACCTTTCCAAAACATCCACCACCCTTCATGCCTTCTGTCCCCTCATCATACCATAACCTTAAGAATCTTATCCCTTATTCCATGCTTTCCTTAAATATAAATTCAACTTACCATAAGTCCTTGATTCCATGCCATAAGTTAACACTTTCCTTAATCCTTTATTCTACTAACCAAAAATAACAAGGTCAACACTTACCATAACTATGCTTGGCCGAAACTTGCCATAGAAGTACAAAAATAAAAGTTCTCTAAATGCTAACTAAGGGATTCGCACCACTCCCCTCTTGCTATTACCCATGTGCCATCACCACTTTACCAATTGACTCCTTGTGTCACTTATTGATACTTAAATTAACTTAAGTGCTAAGCTCACATAATCCACTTCATTAAATATCCCAAACTAAAAATTATTCTAACTTCCTAAATAAAAACAAGCCTTCACCAGACTATTCTAACACACAAAATTCCTACCCGAGCCAACACAAAAAAAATAATACTCAAATTTTCCTAAAGCCCAATTCCCAATCGGCCCAATCCTACTAGGCCCAATTTTGGGATGTTACAGAATTGGTGTAAGTGTAGATGTAAATGAGGGTGGCAAATGGCTTGGTAAATAGCCTTATTTTGTCCACATGGGTAGACACACGGGCGTGTGTCTAGGCCGTGTGTGACACACGGTCTGCCCCACGGGCATGTGTTTCGACTGTGTGTCCCCTGCACCTTAAATTTTTAAAAACAAAATGTCCAGAATATAGCACACGGGCAGAGACACGAGCGTGTGTCTCAGCTGTGTGTGCTACACGGCCTAGATCACGAGCATGTGTCTTGGTCGTGTGAAACCTGCACCTAATTCGAATTAAATTAATTAACCACACGGCCTAACACAAGGGCGTGTGGCACAAGTCAGAGAGCACCCTAAATTGAACACGGTCTGAAGCACAGGCGTGTCCTAGGGCCACACGAGCGTGTCCCTTGGACCACATGGGCGTGTGAGCCCTACAGTTAGCAAAAATTTTCTAAGTTTTATAAAAATTCCCTAAGTTCTTGGTTTAGTCCCGAACCACTTCCGATTCATGTTTTGGGTCTCGTAGGCTCATATTAGGGACTTTATGATTAAATATTAATGGTTTTAATTTGGACTCAAAATTTATGACTTAGAATTGTGTGAATGTTCGTGTTGTAAGTCCGATAATGCCTCATACCCTATTCCGACGTTGAATACGGGTAAGGGGTGTTACATATTAGGGTTATAGTCCCCAAATTACATACAAGGTAACATTTCTAATATCCCATCTTTAGAAAAAGATCTAAGAGAGAGCCAACTTCTCAAGATTTCTTGTGTGCTAATTTGGAAGATCAAATCCCTAAGATTTGAAAAATTTCTAGTAACCCATAGATTCAGGTACGATTCAGCATCTAGTTTTATTCTTGTTTTGTTCTTGATGATTTGAAATGAAAGATCCTGATTTATGATTTATTAAGTTTTATATCATATCTTAATTTACGATTCTAACAAGTGGCATCTGAGCTTCGTCATATCGAATCATTGAGAATTGATTAAGGTTCTTCCCTTGAATGATTAATTCATGAAATTTCATGGGTTTTTTATTTCAGATATATGTGTTGATCTTTGAAGGTTTATATTAAAGTATTTTTTTAAGATCTTGATTATCTTGAATTCATATTAAAATTTTAGGGTTTTGTTTTAATTTTTTTTAATTTGGGTGATTTTCGAATTGAAGGATTCAATTACAGAGTTTGCAATATTTGTGTAATATATACATGCGTTTTAATCTTTTTCTTGCGATTCAATTTGTTTTCTTTCTTCATGATTTGTGATGTTGTATGTTATATATATTGGCAAATCATGTTATTATTATTCGTCCCTTTAGTGCCCTTTCTTTGAAAGCCATAGGTCTTATTATTATTTTTAAATGGTATAATGAATTTAATTTGATGTTTAAAAAAATGGTTAACATATACTCATGGCTTAATTCTTTAATATATATTATTATATATACATATATAATATATGCATGTTGTTTTGGAAAAGTATATAAATACATATATATACACACAGTTATCATTTAATTTGATTGAAAGATAAAATTAAGATAGATATTTTGAAACAAATAAGTTCAGATTTTGGATTTAGGTTTTAATTAAGGGTGTTTAATATTTTAAATAGATTAGTTGAAACAAAATGTTGCCAAAGTGACCTCTTTTGTGTAGATTAGTTTATTTAAAATATCAAGATGATTATCATAAAAATGCGTTTATTAATTAACCCAAAGGTAAGTTAATATTTGGCAGATTTTTAACGACACCTGTGGTGATAAATGTGTGATAATTATAATGTAATTTATGTGAACAATAACTTAGTCGAAAGATTAATTCATTGTTTGACATAATTTATTGTCAATGTTTGATTGCTACAACAAGAGTACCGTTTATTGTTAATATTATTTTCCAAAGACTTGATATTAATGTTGTGTTTGATATCTTGAGATGGGATTAGTCATTATTTTGAATTTATTGTTTACTTATGAATATTGATGTGAGCTTGTTTTTATTTATTTTTGTTCTATATTCATCTAGTATATCTTTTGCTGCCACAATATCTACTAATATAAATTCTATACCCATGCTTAATGTGACTAATTTTAAGGAATGGAAAAGGCACTTACTTATAGTGCTTGGCTGTACGGACATAGACCTTGCACTAAGGGGAGAACAACCTGCACCTCTCACTACGAAAAGCACCCTTGATGTTAAGAGGGATTTTGAGAGGTGGTATCATTCAAATTGTAAGAGTCTAATGATCATGAATCACAAAATTCTAGAAGCCTTTAGGGGCACAAAATTTGAAAAGATTACTTAGGCCAAGTGTTTTCTTGACGAAATTGAGAAACGTTTTGCTAAAAACAATAAGGTTGAGATGACATCATTTCTGAATTCTTTGATGTCTATGAAGTATAAGGGTCAAGGAAACATGGGGGAGTACATTATGGAGATATTTCATGTTGCCTCAAGACTTAAAGCACTTAAGATCGAGTTTTCTGAGGAATTACTTTTCTTATGGTTTTGGTATCATTTCTTGAACAGTTTAACCAATTTAAAATTGGTTATATCTGTCAATAGGAGAAATGGACTCTAAATGAGCTTATTTATTATTGTGTGTAAAAGGAAGAAAGGTTGAAACATCATAAGTGTGAAGGTGCTCATTTGGCCAGTGCCTTTAAAGGCAACAACTTACATTCTGAATAGAATACCCATTAAAGCAGTTGCAAAAACACCTTATGAGCTTTGGACAGGTCGAAAACCTAGTCTAAAACACTTTCACATTTGGGGATGTCCTCTTAAGGTAAGGCCTTATAAGCCACATGAAAAGAAATTGGACTCCAAAATAGTGAACAACTACTTTATTGGTTATTTTGAGCGATCTAGAGGCTATGAGTTTTATGATCCCACAATAAAGAATATTTTTGAGACGAGAACTACAACATTTTTTGAGGATGTTGAGTTTGGAGGGAGAAATAAAGTTAGAGACATTTCTTTTGAGGAGGAATTGAATTCTAACTCAGTTCCTGCTATCACTTTTGACAATGTTCTGGTTTTCATACCTATAATTAATCAAGAAGTGAATCCAGAACCTCAATAAGACAATGTTGAACAACTCCCTATTCAAGATGAGGTAATTGTTCTAGAAAAAACAAACTCAACAACCTCAAGAACGAATGTCATTAAAAAAGGTCCACTAGAGGAAGAAATATAATGGCTTTGGTGGAATATTTTGACTTTAAGCTGCATCAGATGAATATTAAGTTAATGGTTTATCAATGGTAACATTAATCATACATTTATATGATGCAACTAGAAAACCTTGTGTCTAATGATGCAAAGTTAATGATTTGCAAATTAAAAAACTTCATCTATGGGCTTAAGAAGACTTCTCGTCAATAATATTACAAATTTTACCAAATGGTTATCTCATTCAGTTCAGAGATGAATTTGATCGATAATTGTATATACCACAAGTTCAGTGGGAGTAAGGTTCTATATTTGGTTTTTTATGTTAATGACATACTGCTTGTTAATAATAAATTAAATCTCGACCAATACCCCAATAATGATTTTGAGATTAAGGAAATGCATAAGATTCCCTACGTCTTAAGAGTGGGATTAAAATGTATGCTCAAGTATGTATGCGTCCGGACATTGCGCACATTGTTGGGATGTTAGGCAGATATTTAAGCAACCCTGGTATGAACAATTGGTTAGCAGGCAAGAGGGTTATGAGGTATCTTTAAAGAAAAAACGATTACATGCTCACATATCGGAGGTCTGATAAGTTAGAGATCGTCAAGTATACACACTTCGATTTTGATGGAATATTAATGCAAAATTTTGTCACTAGGGTGCAAATTGTGACAATAATTGGTAGTCATTTATTCCAGTAACAACAGGAGCACATCAAAGTCAAAGTACATAGATTTAAAGTTCTTGGTTGTTAAAGTAAAAGTTCAGAGTGTTAGGTTTCTATAAAGCATATTGGGACAAACTTCATAATTGTGGATCCGCTTACCAAGGGATTACGCCCAAGGTTTTTCATGAGCACATTGCTCATATGGGTGTAATATCATTTAAGGATATTTGGTTTTAGTGGGAGTTTGAACTTTTAAATGCTTTTATCTTATAGACATATTTTCAGTTATTTCAGTTTACGGATATTAAGTTTATTTTCTGTAGAAATAAAGTTTATTTGGTCTATTCACACTCTGGTTTTGGTAATGTTTGATCTCACTAAGGTTTAAGAAGGACCAGTTGGAAATAGACATGTTTAGATCATATTGCATGTAATTTCCATGCTACACATCCATACTTAATCTATGTCATTTGGTTGAGTTGATATACGTGATCAGGGATGGATTTAGTTACGATATATGTAGCAAAAGTCGCCTTAGTTCTATGTTAACATAATTAATAGACGAGATTGTTCGAAATACCTTTTGGATATGATAGTAAAAGTTTGAGCTCATAAGGTTATATAATGACACGTAATTATAGAGTAATTAGTATATATATATGGTCCAAGTGGGAGATTGTTGGAAAATATGGACATCACATATAAAATAAAGGTAATTACATGTTATTATTTACTATCATAATATGTTAGCCCAAATTAAAAATGATCTAATTTAGTTATGATTTATTGGGTTTTAATTATTAAATAAAGTATGGGTCAAATATGTGTAGATACTCCAGTAACTAATTTCTAATTGATGATGGGCTGATTAGAAATTAGGGCTAATGTGCCAAAGTTATATATATTAGGGTTATGGTCCCCAAAGTACATACAATGTAACTTTTCTAATATCCCATCTTTAGAAAAGATCTAAGAGAGAGCCAACTTCTCAAGATTTCTTGTGTGCTAATTTGGAAGATCAAATACCTTAGATCCAAAAAATTTCTACTAACCCATGGCTTCAGGTATGCTTCCGCATCTAGTTTTGTTCCTAGTTTATTCTTGATGATTTGACATGACAGATCTTGGTTTACAGTTCTAATTTTATATTAGATATTATTTACGGCTCTAACAATTGAGTCATCAAACAATTCAAGAAACCAAGGTTTTTACAGGTGTAGCAATAATGGTTGTCAATTGTATATTGCAGAGGATCCGAAGACTGTTTGTTCTCAGTGAGGTTGTACAATGAGTAACCAAGTGAAATTTGTTAAGATAGATCATAAAACATGTTTTAATTCCCTATCTTCATCAAATGAAGGTGAGGAGGGAGGATATGTGATAAGGGTGGTTACATATATGGTTATGGATCATCTTATAGTGAAGCCATTGTAAACTATTTCTAGTCTAGGTTTGCTTAACAGGTTTTCTGTCAAAGATAGTGGGGCACTCCAAGAGAAAACGATCAAAATCCGTATGGATGAGGTAATTACGTACATATTTTTTTTTTGTTTTTAACAATATTATACTTTGAGTAATCAAATTTTTGTTTTGCTTGTGTGTCAGGCTGTGAAATTGCTCAAGGCATCGTCGCCATCCAAGACTGTGCTTAATGATATCTTCTATGGAAAGAAGGCACATGTATAACGTTCTCAGCTAGTAATTTGTATCAGTCGAATGGGGTCTTTCTATATTCTAATTTACTTGTTTGTTTTTAATTATTTTGCATTCTAAATTTGTATGACAACTTATTACCCTTTTAAGTTAATAAACGTTAAGAGTTATAAACTTATTAAATATTATTTTTTTAAGTATATATATTGTTGGAAAGAACAGTTACAAATCCGAAAATATTTTTTTAAAGCGTAAAATGAAACATATCACACTAATAAACTAAAAGTGTCATCGAAATAAACATTCCAAGTTAAAATGTAAAAAAATAATAAAATAAAAATAAAAATCATTCCTATTCTCTATGAATGTGAATGAGTAACCTGAGGAGTAGGATACAAGAATGATTTTCTGGTGGGTATTGAGTTTGCATAACTTAGTTCACGACATGCATTTTCAGCTTACAGTAAAGTAGGAATATCTTACAGAACCATTAACTTGGGGAATCAATCATTCAGTAAAGACGTAAAACACATGGAACAGTGATAGATTAAAAACAGCTAATTTACGAGATTATGATGCAGATATTTAGAGACTGATGGAGAACGGCTTGCCTTGAAAGTCAGAAAAACCAATGGAGAAAAATCCCACATCAATAGAACACAAGCAAGTGCAACCCAATCGACTTTTATAAATAATGTCCAAATGGCTTGTATGAAATCACGGAGCCGTGCGGTGGGCACAGAGCGAACTATTCTTTCACCTTTTACTAAAGAATACCGTGTGCTCGCCGCTCTTTGCGGCATACGCCTATTTTTGGAGGGTTGTTCTTTCTAGAACCAGTCCATCAATATCAAGTTTAGAAAGCTTTGGTCAGTCAAATGTTTATGTGATGGTTTACAAGCTATATATTCCTTGGATTTGATAATCACAATCAACATAAAAAGAAAATGTTTTCGAGGCTTCAAATCATAAATTTTTTAAACAGATTCTTTTTATAACATTACATAAAATTTTATCATATTTTAAATGACGGATTTCACGAACATCACAATTTATCCATAAAGAATCTGGCACTTATTTCTCAATGAAACTAACAACAAGGTGAATCTTGGATTAGTTTGTGAACCTTAGCTTGACAAACTTCAGAGCTGGATATCTATGTTGAGATTATATGAAGATCGCGTAGAGGTTCAGGATAATTGATTACCAGTCATCATAAATGTCTTATCCTAAGACATAGCGTCATCGTCACTATCAAAAGTACTAAATCAAACTTTCATGCCAGTAAACGTAGTTAAACTTATCCCTCACTATTAAAGAGACATGCAAAAACTCATACACAAGACGTAGTCACTGTCTCAACTCCTAAACTCTTCCAAAAAGAATCTCCTTCCCAACCTCCACCTACCTTCCTCCGTATAATCACTGTACTCCTCCCTTATTTACCTACTAGTTAATAAATGTATATACTATAAGCAATATAAATTAAAACACCAAAAAATACCGAATTCATATATATTAAGCAATTATATTTATCGGTAAGATGTATACATATTAAATAGGTAGAAAAATTTTAATCCTAAGCATTAAAGTTTTGTGTTTCTAACTTGAATTTAAATAAAAAATAAGATTCACTACAGCAAAATAGACTATTAGCGGCGCTTTTAGTGGCGTTTTGAATAAAAATGCCGCAAAATTTAGACTTCAGCGGCGCTAACAAGAAAACGCCGCAAAAGATTGAGATAGAGCGGCGTTTACTAAAGGTAAGCAATAGCGGCACTTGCACCATAAACGCCGCAAAAAATTTTAATTTACAAAACAAAACATCCTCGTTTTAACTACAGTATAAAAATTGTAAAAATTTAGTGGCGTTTGGATTAAAAATGCCGCTAAAGATAAGTATTAACGCCGCAAAATATTTTTTTTATTTCAGAACAAAACGTCCTCGTTTTAATTACAGTATAAAAATTTTAAAAAAATTAGTGGCGTTTTTATTAAAAACGCCGCTAAAGATGAAGTTATAGCGGCGTTTAGTTCAAAAACGCCGCTAAAGTATTTTTTTTATTTCAAAACAAAACGTCCCCGTTTTAATTACAGTATAAAATTGTAAAAAGTTAGTGGCGTTTTTACCAAAAATGCCGCAAAAGATGAATTTTTGAATAAAACGCCGCTAAAAGTCAAGCAATAGCGGCGTAATTTAAAACGCCGCAAAAATAATTTTTTTTTCAACATAAAATGACGTCGTTTTCTTGTCAATATAAGTTTAGAATGTTATGAGTTTAGGGTTTAGAGTTCAGGATTTAAGGTTGAAGGTTTAGAGTCCATGATTTAAGGTTTAGGGGTTAGTGGTTTGGGATCAAGGATTAAAGGATATAGGTTTAGGGTTTAGGGTTTTAAAATTTTAATTGAATATTTAATTTATTTTTAATTGAATATTTAAAATATAAATATTTTATCTTAATTAAAATATGAATTATATTAATTAAAATATAAATTATTTATAATAAAAAATAATAATGACACTTAGAAAAATTTGAAAGTAAAAATATAGAAAAATATTTGTTAAAATGAAAAAAATTATTAAATAATTTATTATATAATCGTAAAAGATATAGTATTAATTTTAAAATATTGAATTGATTCTCATTATATATATTCTCACTATATAGTTTAGGGTTTATGGTTTAATTTAGGGTATATAATTTATGGTTTAAGCTTTATGGTTTATGGTTTGGGGTTTAAAAATTAGGATTTATGGTTTCGGGTTTAAGAGTACGGGTTAGGTTAGGGTTTAGGCCGGGTTTATAGTTTAATTTTTAGTTTTTAGATTTATAGGGTTTAGGATTTAGTGCTTAAACTATATCGAACAACAGAGTTAGAGTCTTAGTGTTTAGGGATTTAAGTGTTCAGGATTTTGATAAAAGAGATAAAAATTAAATTATTTTAGGGTTTAGGGTTTGCAATAAGATTATTTCTTTAATTACTTCTGGACCTTGTAATATATGTATGAGTTGCGGTTTAGGGTTTAAGGTGTATAATTTAATCAGGGTTTATGGTGTATAATTTGGGGTTTAGTGTATCATATGATACACTTTTTAGGTGTATAATTTAGGGTTTTATGATTTAGGTATGAGAACTTAAATTATAAAACTGTATAAATTAAATATGGTGTTAGAAAGAAAACAAAATTATTTTAAAGGAATTTAATAAATAAATAAATAAACTAAAAAAAATTATTGGTATTAGCGGCAATTTTTAGCGCAAAAAGCATATTAAAAAACATATTAATAAACAAAACGATGCTGTTTACATGGGGGCATTAGCGGCGTTAGCCATTAAAACGCCGCAATAGATTAGTGTTAGCGGCGTTTTATATAAAAACGCCGTAAAAAACTATTAATTTTAATTCAAACGGCACCGTTTTCTTTAGAGTTTTAGTGGCGTTTTCTATGGAACGCCGCAAATAACCCGACAATTTAATTGAAACAACGTCGTTTTATTTGAAGTGTTAGTGGAACCAGTTAATTCAAACGCCGTTGTTTTTGTACTTGTTGAAAACGCCAGAAAATGCCAATTTTGTTTAACAAAATGGCGCCGTTTTGTTTTCCTTAGTTTATACCCCGAGTCATCCCCCCTTCCCCCCAAAAACAGAAATCCTAATCCCTAATTTTTCCCCAAAATCTCCTAGCGCTCTCACGCTGAAAACCCGACCGGACCGCCGCTGCCGGTGTCCTCTTTGCTCGTCGCCGTCGCCGTCGCCCTTCTCTATCGCAACTCGACCGGTAAATATAGTTTTCTCATACTAGCTTAAATTATGTTTATATGTTACAAATTAAACCAAAAGAAATTGAACCAAAATACAAATTTCTTGACATTTGCAATTTTCAATTTTATCCGAATTTTTCATGTATTTGGAGGATCCTTACACAATCATGTTTGGATATGCATGGGACACGGATATTTGAAGAACAGTGAAGAATAGAAGGGGGCAATCTTCATTCTTTTCGATCTTCTAAATTCCAAGGGATTTTACAACTGTAAGATGCTATGATAGTTTGATGATATATTAAATGTGTCAATGGCTTTCATCTTTGATAGTGATATTCTTTAATTAGTGAATAGTAAATAGTTGGGTGGGGGAAAGATTTCAACGGCATCTCTTTGAATTGACATTGTTCTTCACCTAGCAGCTAATAAATGAGCATGGTGATTGATTTTTTCATGAATACCCTTATCCAGCTTTATATTATAGTCTTCCACTACACAGTCTTAATTTTTTTAGATGATCCAAGTAATAGGAATCACATTTCAAGGTTGGATGGTCGGACGAAAGACATCCTTTGGAGAATCAGATTCTGAAGATTAAAAGGAGAACTTGTTTTTGACTGACTCATTTCCTGAATATAATGTTCCTTATTCTGAATGCATCGAGTAATGTTAGACACGATGCAGAAAAACTTAGTAGGATAGGACACGGCAATGATGAAGAATAGCTAAGAGGGCATCTGAATTTGGAATAAAACCTCTTTATTTTTCTTTTTTGCCTAAATTCTTGGTAAAGCTAAAATGTAGGTTTGATCTTGTTATAGATGTGTTCCATCCTCCTGTTTTTTGTTTTTAAACTCATCCAATCAAACTAAGTTTAATAGTAATTTTTGAAGTCGAGTCATCTCGATAAATAACTAATATAAATTTACTTTGGATGCCTATTTCATGCCATTGTTTTAGGTAGATAAATAGCAACAAACATATTTGAACCGGCCAACAAATATTATAATTAAGGATGGCAAAAACATATAAATATATTTATATGAACCTACTTTTGCTTGGTTACAAATTAAACCAAGGCAGTCCAAAAATACAAATGTTAAATTGAACCAAAATAGGAGAGAGAAAGAGAACATTTTAAATATAATAAATGATATGTAGAAGCATTTCATTTTTTAGATCCATAGATCATTATGAAATTGAGAATATAACATTTCTATTTCTCATCTTGAAATCCAATTTAAATCAATTTTTGCCTAAAAAAGATAGTTTGAATAAAATGGTAGGGTAAGTTTGACATAATTAACTTACTATATAAATCAATCTTCCCTTTTATCTTGATTGTTTTGACTTTGTTTTATTTGTAGGTTCTACGCTTCTGGTCTTAAGGTTCAGAAAGCTCTTACTTGATTTTTGTAGATAAAATTCCAGCAGATATCAGCACTTATACTTCCATTGGTAAAATGTTAACTTAAATTAATGTTGTTCGATTTTTTTTTTATTTTCTGTTTTTTATTTTTAATTTAAAGTATTACTGAGTTAATGTTGTTTGTATTTCTGACTGCAGCCCCTGTTTCTTGGTGAGAGTGGAGTAGACCATCTTCTTGAAATTATTAAGGTACGTTTTAGTTCAAAATTCTGATCAGTAACGGTTATATCGTGATGAATTTGTCCAAATTGCTGTTTATTTTCCTGCTTGGTTTGTATATATGCTGTTTATTATACTACTGGCAAAAAAAAAAAAGATTCAAAGTATATAGGCTGGAAACCTAACGGGTTGCCTTATATCTCATTGTAAGATATAACGGATCCTCCCCAGGTGTAACAATGCCACGTATGATGAATCTTAAAGAATTTCTGTCCAAATTGCTGTTTATTATTGCTGTTTATTATTAATAATGTTTGAACAACCTCCAAATTGCTGTCTAATCATGCCGCTTAGATTTTTAACTAGCTCCCGTGTATTATTTTTTAAAATTGAAGGTACGACAGGATATAAAAAATAATATAAACAAAATATTTTCAAATATATGCGCACCTGTCAGTACATATATTATATATTATATTAAAGAATTTATTTTGTCTTAATATTTAATATTTTCAATGTTTTCCAAACTTATAAATATTTTGATATCAATATAATAATGTTTTATTTTAATATTTAATATTTAATATTTTCAATGTTTTCCAAACTTATAAATATTTTGTTATCAATATAATAATATTGATCATTATTTAAATATGTTTTAATAAAAAAATAAATTCTTTTTTTTTAAAAGAAGTAATTTAAAAACTCTTTAAATTTAAAAACTTATGAAACCAAGTAATATTTAAAAAAAACTACAATGTAATGCATGCCATATATGTTCACACATCAACTTATTCTCGATTTGAAATTTTAATATAAAAACATATTAAAACGTAAATTCCTCATTCCTTTTATTATGTTACCCATATTATGTTTTTTTCACATAATATACATAACTTACACAACTCACATAACATACATAAATTACATAACTTACATAATACATAACTCAGATAACTTACATAATACATAATACATAGGTTAAAGATCAAATTTCATAGCTTTCATCAAATTATTTAACTTACATAATACACAACTTACATAATACTTGTATAGATAAACAACTTACCCGTGTAATTTACTGTAAACGTTAGACTTCAACAACTACAAAATGGATAAAACTTGAATGAATTTGTCAAGGGTAAGCAACGGCTATCGAAATGGAGTAGAAACTTTTCTAAATTTCACATTTCAAAATGCAAGCCATGAGAATATGATTCTTTGCCCATGTAAGAAGTGTTGCAATATTAATTGGCATTATCGTGAAGTTGTCTACGAACATCTAGTTGTTGATGGCTTTGGTCGGGGGTACAAAAAATGGATTTTTCATGGAGAGTGTATATCTAGTGGAGCATCTTCATCGATGAATATGGGTTATCCTCATAGTGCTTACAATCAGAATGTTAGAGATGATAACATGGAAGGCATGTTGCGGGATGCTTTTAATATACGCAGTGATGGTTTAGGGTCATTTCCACCTAACTTGGGTGCAACCGATGATTATAATTTTGGTGGAAATACTTTCACCGAAGGGGGAAGAAGTGTACCTGATGAACAGCCAAATGAAGAAGCGGCGAGGTTCTACACGTTACTTGGTGAAATAGATGAAGAACTGTATGAGGGATCAAAATTTTCCAAACTGTCTTTCTGTATTCGTCTTTTCACTTGAAATGTTTGGGAGGATGGACCGGAAACTCGTTGACAATGCTGTCAGAGTTTCTGCAAGAAATGTTCCCGTTTGCAAAAATCCTTCAATCTTCCAAAGACATGAAGAAACTGATAAAGGACTTAGGCCTTGGCTACAACAAAATTCATAGTTGCCCAAATGACTGCATGTGTATTGGGGCAACCGGGTAAACCAACAGTGTTGTCATGTATGCGGTCAATCCCATTGGATTAATAGAAATACAGAGGATGGTAACGAGGATGAACACGATACACAGTCAAGGAAGCAGCCAGTTAAGATTTTGCGGTATTTTTCGCTAATACCAAGGCTTCAAAGACTTCTCAGGTCGTCGAAGACAGCCAAGTCAATGACGTGGCGCCATGATGGAAAAACCGATGATGGATTGTTAAGGTATCGTGCAGATTCTTTAGCTTGGAAATCATTTGACTCCAAATTTCCAAGCTTTGCAAGCGATCCTCGGAGTGTGAGGTTGGGGCTAGCATCTGATGGATTTAACCCTTACAAAATCATGAGCACTGCGTATAGTACTTGGCCTGTGGTGCTTGCTCCTTACAATTTGCCTCCATGGGTTTGCATGAAACAATCATCCTTTATCTTCTCTATGATTATCCCTCGAGAGAAAGGGCCCGGGAATGATATTGACATATATTTGCAGCCACTTATTGAAGAGTTAAAACAATTATGGGCTGGTGTTGAGACATACGATGTATTGAGAAAGGAGAACTTCAATTTACGTGCGGCTTTGATGTGGACTATTAATGACTTTCCGGCCTATGCCAATTTATCTGGTTGGAGTACCAAGGGACGTTATGCTTGTCCTTGTTGTGCGGCGCAAACATGTTCGCAATGGTTATATAATGGGAAGAAGTTCTCTTACATGGGGCATCATCGGTGGTTATTGGAAAATCATAGATTTAGATTTCAGAGTGCTCAGTTTGACGGTACTGAAGAGTTTGGAGGAGCTCCTTCGCAGACCGGTGGATCTGAAATATTGTTCATGTTGAAAGATATGAATTTCATATATGGAAAGATGAATCAACAGGCCAACACGCAAAGAAATAGAAAATCAAGGGATGAATCTGATAATGAATCTGATGAAGAGGATAATCCTAATGAGGCGAACTTGTGGAAAAAAGAAGTATTTTTTTTTGAGTTGCCTTATTGGGAGCATCAAATTTTACGCCATAATCTTGATGTCATGCACATTGAGAAAAATGTCTGCGAGAACATCATTGGGACTATTTTGAATATCGATGGAAAATAGAAAGAAAATCTTCAGAGTCGACTTGATTTAGTCTACATGGGAATTCGGCGTGAGCTTCATCCCCAAGCACTTCCGAATATGAAATATCGGTTGTCGCCTGCTATTTTTTCAATGTCGAAGACGGAGAAAGAAGTGTTTTGTATGGTGTTGAAGGATATAAAGGTATCGGATGCGTATGCATCAAACATATCTCGATGTGTGAGTCTTAAAGATCGAAGACTATATGGCTTAAAATCGCATGACTATCACATTTTGATGCAAGACTTACTGTCAGTTGCTATGCGGTGTTGTATGTCGAAAAAGGTGACATCTTGTGTAATTGCACTGTCCAATATAATGAAAGGCATTTGTGGCAAAGTTTTGGAAGTTTAAGAACTTGAGACACTACAAGATCGAGCCGCATTGACTTTATGCAATCTGGAGAAGATCTTCCTGCCTTCCTTCTTCACAATTATGGTGCACTTGTTAATTCATCTCCCTCGTGAAGCAATACTTGGTGGACCCATTTTCTATCGATGGATGTATCCCATTGAAATGTCTTAATTTATTTGTAAATTATTCCTTCATTCACCTAAATGCCTTTAGTTGCAACTTTTGATAATGTTCTATACCGTGTTTAGGTTCCTATCCAAATTGAAGTCTTACTGCCGCAATAAACATTATCTGGAAGGATCAATTGCCGAAGGCTACTTGGCAGAGGAATGTATGACTTTCTGTTCGTGGTATTTGGAAGATGTTGAAACAAGAATGAACAGACCAAGTAGAAATGATGGGCTCACAGATCATAACTTGGCCAAAACTTATTTATTTCAAAGTTTCGGAGAACCAATCGGCAAAGTCAAAATTGCAGAATTAGACGATAGATCGTGGGTCCAAGCACGTCGATACGTTCTTTTTCATCACGAGTCAATGGAACCATTACGCAAGTAAGTTGTAGAATTTGATAAATATTCATCAATTATAATTTGTCTGTCTTCTAACAAAGTAAACCTTTTTTTAACATAGTTAGTACAATCAAATATTGAGAGCTAGTTCACGGTCCCGAAGATTACATCGACGAGAAATCAATAAGTTGTTCACAGAATCATTTCATGAATGGTTAAGCCAAACGGTATGCAATTGAAATTTTATTGACAAGTAATAATGTTTTCTCATAACATTTATAATTACTCGATTTACTTTCGATTCAATAGGTTTGGAGTCGGAATGAAGTAAATGATGAAGTTAAATGGCTTTCACAAGGTCCAAACAGAACAGTGAAAAGATATAGTGCCTTCCTCATCAACGGATACAGATTTCATACAAGGTATCGCGGGAGATTGAGGAGAACCCAAAATTGTGGAATAGTTGTTAATTCTTCAATTACAAGTTATGCTAGTGCTAGGGACGGTAATCCTGTCGAGGGGAATCTGGAGTATTACGGACTTATTACTGACATCATTGAGTTGGATTATTACGGTAAATGGAAAGTTGTCTTATTTCGAGGTGATTGGGCTGATGTGAATACAGCTCGCGGAATTAAAAACGATCAATATGGTTTTACAATGGTGAATTTCTCTCGATTGATTCACACCGGAGAACAACTGATAGACGAGCCGTATGTGTTTTCTTCTCAAGTGAAACAAGTTTTTTTACTTGGAAGATCCAACTGATAAGGGCTGGTACGTTGTACTTCGACATGGGCAATGGAAGTAGAGATGACATCGTCAAAAGATCAGAAACTCTGCTTTTTCCAGAACAAAACTTAAATGAAAATATCCTAGTAGTAGTACAGATTTCAATGGGTTCATCAGGACGTGGACGAAGATATTTACGAATTATGATGTAGTAACATTTTTTGATTTTTTGATTTATATGTAATATTATAATTTTAATCTTGGTCATTTTATATAATTTAACTATTTTATATGTACCATTATTGTTTTCATTTGTTACTAAAATTTCAACTATGTTATGTGTATTGCGGGAAAAATGAGTAGAAGAAGATTATGAGATTTAAATATTGTACAGAATACTGTAAATTCCGAAGAGGGTAATAGCGAACACCAAACAATTGTTGGATCCTCGAGTGTGCCTGACATAGACGATGAGCCTACAGAATTACAAAGTAATGTTAAGTTTATTTTACATGCATGTTGACTTTTATTATTAACTTATTTTTCAATTTTAATATAACAATAATATATCATTGTGCAGCTGAGACTGGTGGGACGCACAGAGGTCGCGGACGTACGCTGCTTAAAGATTTATACGAATTAAATTCCGTCGAGCGTGTGAAAGTAAGGAGAAACAGTCATGGCCAGCTTGTTGGCCCTGAAGCTCGAGTTCTAGCAGGCTATATGGGCATTATTGCACGGAATGCAAATATGTTGCCCATCAATTATAAGTCATGGCATCACATGCCTGATGCAAACAAAAATCAAGCTCTCCATAACATTAAGGTAACAAAATGTGAATGTAATTTATAATACTTTGGTGTAAGTTTCATTTATATTTACTTTCTAAACTTATGTTTTTTTAGGAGAGATTTGCTTTGGAGGTCTCCGATGACTATATAAAGAAGACATTGGGAAAAAAATGGAGAGGCCATAAAAGCACACTGAAAAAAGAATATTTTAAGAAAGAAATAAGCCTCGAGGATAAATTGCGAAGTGTCACGCCGGGAATGTTGAGATATCAATGGGAAGACGCGGTTAGGTTTTGGAACTCAAAGAAAGGAGAGGTATTACCTAGTTTTAAACTCTTATAAATTTTTCGATTTATAGTATTTACTATATACGTAATAATAATTTCATTATGTAGGACCGTGAGCGTGTTGGAACGAGCAGCAGGCAGAAACAAAAATTCACGCACACGGTAAGGTCGAGAAGTTTTGCTTCTGTAGCTGACTCCGAGGTATTATAATTTATTAATTATGTCAAATATTAATGACTTTATACTATTAAATTATATTTTTACTACTACACTGTAGGAAGTCTCCACCGGTTAAAAAGTTGGACGCGTTCAGCTTTTTGACATTACGCATAGGAAGAAGGATGGGTCTCCGATGCCATCCGAAGCTGGAGAGATTATGGTATATTTACTTAATAAAATTTGATTTATTATAAATATTTATAATGTTTACTTATAATAGTTTAATTATTCGTTAGTATTTTTAAATTAATAATGTTAAGATATGTTGCATTCATTCTTATTGTATATTTCGTTTCTAACTTTTTGGTTGATTTATTAGGAGAAAATAAAGGAGAAGAAGGCACAGTATGAAACGGTTGCTTCGAGTGATAGTTCTGTTAATCTTGAGGATATCGATAACAGAATTATTACCAATATTTTGGGTCCTGAAAGGTATGCTCAGAGTTTTTATGCTACATTTTCTATTTTTTTGCCGAAATTATATGCTACATTTGCTGTTTTTATTACTGATGTTTTGGGTCCTGAAAGGTATGGTCGGCTCCAGTTTCAAGGATCCGGTGTTACACTGACCCAATATTTTGGATTCGGCTCCCACCAGTACATGTCTTCCGGTAGTCAGGCTCAAGCTAAAGTTCAGAGGTTAAAAGACCAAATGTCTCAGATGGAAGCGAGCACGGTTCAGCAAATTGCTGAGGTTGAAAGAAAATATGAAGAACTTCGAGCAGATGCAGCAGCGAGGGAGGCAGCGGCGGCAGCGAGGGAGGCAAAGTAAAGCAGAAAATACAATGAGCTCCAGCAACAGCTTCAACAGATGATGCAGATGTTTCAGCAATCGCAGAAGCCGCCATCTTAGTCCCTTAGTTTCTCTTTGTAATATTATTTTTAACATTGTTACATTTAACATTATTGTAAGAATAATTTCAATTATACTTCACTTATTAATTTACATCACATATCTATTATTAAATTTGAAGTATCATTTAGATTTTAATGCTTTTTGGTGAGATTTAAATGCTACATTTGCTGTTTTGGGTTGAAATTATCTGTTTTTGGTTGGTTTTAATGCATGAAGGGTAGGATATTAGAGAAATTGACAATTTTAAATCTATTCAAATTAGCGGCGTTTGTGTGGAAAGCGCCGCTAAAAGTCAATGCTTTTAGCGGCGTTTTTTCCTCTTAAACGCAGCTAAATTTTGCGGCGCTTCCTTTAGCGGCCTTTTTTGCGACGCTTTTAAAAACACCACAAACACTATTAGTGGCGCTTATAAACGCCGCTAAAAGCCAAAAAAAACGCCACTAAAAGTCTGTTTTGGTGTAGTGATTGAGAATAATAACATTAAGATAGATGCAATTTAACAAGTAAATATTTTTAAAATAATAACAAAATTAACAATAAAACAAGTGTTATACATTATCTAAACAATAATAATAAAATAGTAATAACGTAATAGTGAAAAGATAGGGAGAAAATAATAAGAAAATAGCATTAAAACAACAAAAATAGTAATTTTTTTTCTTTTTGTGAATTCGAGTTGGGCTCGTGCAAAAAATGCCTTATCCAAGGCCCGACCTGTTTTTAAATATGTATTATTTTTTTTTGCCCAAGTCTATATTTTTTGTCCAAATTCTATCACTTTTCGGGCAGAGCTTTGGATCGAATCGGGTGGCTCGACCCATGAACAAGCCTAGATATATGAAAGAAAATATTTTTGGTAATGTCATGCATAAATTAAAATGTATAATAAATTTTAAATAAAATTTAAGCTTGGAATATTTAATTTAATAAAATACTTCACATAATTAATGTTTTTGGTAAGTGAAATTAAAAATATTTTATTTCCTTTCATATTTTGATTGATAAGTTGACATGGTATATACCAAAAGTAGTTATATTTGATACAAGTGATGACATTTGTTGACTGACACCTAGCATGTACTATAACTCTATTGGTGGATCCCTCCCTCTTATATCGTCAGCAAAAGAAATGTAAAATACAATTCCAGCAATTTGGAAATATCAAAATAGTTATTTTTAAAATATATTTTAATTATTTATATTATATTATCATATTTTAATCCCTGAGTAGTTAATTTTTATTAACTGTGTAAGTGTAAGAGGTAAACTGATGTGTTATATACATATATATATATATATATATATATATATATATTTGACAAAATCTCAAATTGGGCTTTATTCATCAGGTATTGTGAAAAAAGAATAATCAAATCATAAGGGCCCAATCGTTTTAGGCCGGAAGGAAAAACTAACTAGAAGAACCGAAAAAAACCAAATAAAACACCAAACAAAAGAATTCTCTAGAATGCCTATTTAAAATTCAAAAAACTAACACCTGTAACGCCCAATAAGCAGTCTTTTCGCTTGGCCAGACACGTCTTTTTCAGTCCTTGTAGCATTAATGGCGATTGTACCTTACTGAGGGGATAAGCTTATCTCTTGAATCTGTTTGTTTCATTGTGCAAGAAACCCCTCATTTCCTTTCCCATTTCTTCCTTTCAATCTGGCTCCCGAATGCTATCATTCCTCATCTGAATCTCTGCAAATCTTGGAACACTATTCAGTAGGTACAGTCCCTTGTTTCTCTTTAACGTCTCCGTTGCCAGTAAATGTGCAAGTTTGTTTGATAATCTTGGAGTATATGCAAACTTTAAACTGCTACCCCTGTTCTTCAACCTTTGAATATCATGAATGAAAGCCCCAATCTGTGATTTGTCAAGATCTGTCTGATTACATTTCTTTATGATTGTCAATGAATCGCCTTCAATACTGATATTTTCTCTTCCCATGTCGAGTGCTATTTGAGTCGCTCGTCGGCATGCTATCGCTTCAGCAGCGAACGCAGATTCTACCCCTTTATGAACTTCTGTTGTAGAAACAAGAACTTGACCAGAACTATCCCTTGCGACAACCCCAGACACCGAGCATCTATTCTTCTCGTCAAAATTAATTTTGACTTCCTGATCAAAAGGATGTCTCCATTTGATGTCCATAGCAGTGGTATGTTGGGTTGATTTTTTAATTCCATCAATCTCTTTGATATAACTGATAACAAAACGTGCAATCTCCTGACCCGATCTTCTTGTTTTATCATATATGCGAGAGTTACGGTCACCCCAAATGGCCCAAAGTGTTACACAGAAAGTACGACACTGTTCCGATGACAGAGAAAGCAACACCATGGTAAGCCAGTCACCAAACTCTTCCTGAGTGAATATTGACAAGTCTAGATCTAATAGATTCCTCCATACCTCCTCTGAAACAGGGCACACTCTAAATAGATGGTTCATGGTTTCCTCTGCCACACCACAGCGGGGACATAAACTACTAGTTGCAAGTCTACAAATCAACATATTCACTTTTGTAGCCAAGTAGTTCCAAGAGGATTTCCATATGAAGATTTTAATTTTTATTGGAAGATCTATTCGCCATAATTTTCTGTAAAAGTCTCTATAGTTACTTTGTAAAGCGTAAGCTGTAGGATCCACATTTTGTAATAGTTTATAGGAACTCTTTACAGAAAATTCTCCTGATGGTTCACCACTCCAAGCTAAGAAATCATCATGGGGTTCTTGCACCAAAGGGATACGGAGAATCAGATTTGCTACTTCTGCTGGGAAGTTATTCAAAATCAACTCTCTGTTCCATTCTTTGTTGTTACTGCTAATTAATTCTGCAACTCTATCACTCTGCAAATTATCAAATCTAGACATTAATCTAATATTAATGTAATTTTGAATCCACGCATCTTCACTAATCGAAATACCCTGACCCGTTCCCACTGTCCACATCAAACCCTTCTGCAAAGTATCCTTAGTTGCCCAAATACTTCGCCACACATAGGAACATGAATTCTCCAAACGAGAATTAAGAAAATTACTATCGGGAAAGTACTTCGCTTTAAAAACTTGCGCAACCAATGAATCTGGATAGAGTAACAATCTTCAGCCCTGTTTTGCTAATAGAGAAAGATTGAATTGAGCCATATTTCTGAAACCCAATCCTCCTTCTCTTTAGGCCTACATAAAAACTTCCACTGGCACCAATGTATACCTCGTTTACCAGCCCCTTTTTGCCACCAGAAATGTGCTATTCTGCTTTCGATCCTCTCATACAAAGCCTTAGGAAACAGAAAGCAAGACATTGCATAAGTAAGTATTGCCTGCAAAACTGATTTGATGAAAATTTCTTTACCTCCTTGAGATAACAGCCGTGAGCTCCAAGCCTCAATTCTTACTGCAATTCTATCAACCAAATTTTGGAACGCTTCTTTCTTCCTTCTACCGACCATGTTAGGAAGGCCTAAATATATCTCCGGACTTTCTGAACTCCGAACTCCTAAAAAAGACAATACCACTGCTTTCGATTCCTCAGCCGTATTTGCACTAAAGAAAACTGTAGATTTATTGAAGTTAACACATTAGCCAGAACAGTGTGCATATTCCTGCAGTATTTCTTTAAGAATCCTGGCTCCCCTTTCAGTAGCTTCACCAAACAGTATGCAGTCATCTGCAAATAATAAGTGTGAAATCTCTGGCCCGCTCCTACTAGCCTTCGCCCCTTTGACTAAACCATTTTGCTTTGCCATCCTCATTAATGCTGATAACCCCTCACTACAAATGAGAAATAAAAACGGGTTGAGTGGATCCCCCTGTCTGAGGCCTCTAGAAGATTAAAAAGAACTTCCCCTGTTTCCATTGATAATAACTGCATACGAGACTCTAGTAATACACTTCATTATCAACTCGATCCAGTTTGCTGAAAAACCCATCTTTCTCATCACTTGCATAACAAAATCCCATTCCACCCTGTCATATGCTTTGCTCATATCCAGTCTAACCGCCATATAACCCTTTTTTCCAGTTCGTTTTTGACGAAAGGTATGCAGCAATTCATAAGCTAAAAGCACGTTATCTGAAATCAAGCGACCTGGAATAAATGCGGTCTGAGCTTTATAAATGCAACCCCCTATGACATCTTGCAATCTGTTGGCAATTATTTTCGTCACAAGTTTGTACATAACAATACAAAGACTTATAGGCCTAAAATTAACAAGGGTTATAGGTTGTGAAACTTTTGGAATAAGTACAATATCCGTCGTATTTGCTGATTCAGTCTCTTTCCCATCATTCAAAATTCCTAAGCAGTACTCTAGCACCTCTTTTCCAACAATATGCCAATATTTTTGAAAAAATAAAGCTGGAAATCCATCCGAACCTGGTACCTTTAAAGGTCCCATCCCCTTTAATGCTGCGTAGACTTCATCTTCCTTAGAAGGTGATTGTAATTCTTCATTAATCTCTTGAGAAATACATCTTTCAATTCCTTCCAGCACCTTTTTTGGATCAGCCACACCCTCTGATGTGAAAAGATTTTCAAAATAAATTTTTGCAGCCTCCTGCAAACCTATTTCATCAGTGATTTCTGTACCATCATCCGACACTAGTTTAGTAATTGAATTTGCCTGCTTTCGAGTTGTTGCACTTTTGTGAAAATAGGTCGTATTTCTATCTCCAAATTGAAGCCAATTAACTCGAGCTCTTTGTTCCTAGTACCTCTCGTCTTTGTTAATCTCCAAATTCAAATGAATTTTCGTATCAATAATTTTTGCCAATGTTTCATCATCTCTATCATCCATCAACAAAGCCTCAAGATCTCTTGTTAGTTTCTTCTTCAGTTCCATTTTCTTTCGTTTTAGTGCATTTGCCCACTTTTCCAACCCAACTTGCAAAATCTTTAATTTCTGCATTAGAGGTTCTGACGACGACTCCCAAATTTCCTTAAGCACTCCTTCAAATGACTCCTCCATGGTCCACCAAGCCTCAAAATGGAATCTACGGTTACGTTTGAAGGGATTATCGCTGTCTGTAGTAATGAGTAAAGAACAATGATCTGATGTAGAGAACGGAAGATGCTGAATACGACCCATCAGAAATAAAGTTGTCCATTTATCATTTGCAACCCCACGATCAAGTCTTTCTCATATATTCGTTTCTGGAAGATTTCCCCTTTCCCATGTGAACCAAGTTCCCGAATATCCAATATCTATTAAACCACATTCTTCCAATGTATCCTTGAAAGTCTCCATTCGTCTCTGATCTCTTGGCAAACCCCCTTTTTTCTCAAAAGAATACATAATCTCATTGAAATCGCCTGAAACAAGCCATGGATAGTCTCTATCCTAGCTTAACCTTCTAAGTAGATTCCAAACATGATTCTGATTTCTAACATATGGCGAGCCATAGAATCCGGTAAACCTCTATTCCTCCTGGATACCATCCTCCTTTATCAACACGTCAATATGCCATGTAGAGTAACTCCTTAAAGTAACCTCAATGCCAACTTTCCAAGCTAAACAGAGACCTCCTCGAGACCCTTCTGCTTCAACATCAATACCATTAATAAAACCGCAACTTCTCCTTACCCTATCCATGCGTTTCGAATCCAACTTTGTCTCCATTAAGAAGACCAAATGGGGATGATGCTGCTTGAGTAGATGCCGCAGCCTCCGAACTGCCCGTGGGCTCCCCAACCCATGAGCATTCCAACAAATGTGTTTCATTGTGCCCGGTCAGCTGGCTCACTACCAGCCGCCGATTTTAAATAATTGGAAACAATGCTAATTTCCCCATCAACACACATGGTTTCTACATTTTCTACTGTACTCCTTAAGGTGCCAGTGCACTTCAATTTTTTCCTTCCATCACCACTTGATTCCTCCATGTTTTCGTCCTTCTCCCCAATTAGAGATTTCCTCTTAGACCCAACACTAGCATGTTTGGAATAATCTTTCTGATTTGTTGAGGCAAGTCTCTTCCAGCTTGATCTATTTGAGGTTTTAAGACAACCCTCCCCTATACTAGGACTCGTCTTTGACTGCTCCATTCCCAAACCGCGAATACTCTCCTCTTTTTCCTGCAGACCATCAACCCAACTATCCAACACTTTCCCCCTAGTAACCGTCTATCCCCACCAACACCATCATTATTTTCTTCCCTCTCAAAAAGTGCTCTAGATTTTCCTGTGTAATTGCGCTGTGTTCCCAATTTTTTTGTAAAAGCATCAAATTGCATACTCTCCTTTCCCACCATTCTTGATTCTACTTTCAATGCTATTGAATATGGAGGATCCTCTCTAATTCTGTTTTTTTTCTACAGGGTTAAACGCCCGGCAGTGATTAAGGCCATGATCCATTCTTCCACAACCAAAGCAAAACAATGGTAATTTTTCAAACTTAAAAGGAATCCAGGACTTAACATTATTATTACTAGAAACGAAAATACCTCTTCGAAGGGGTTTCTGCACATCCAAATTAACCCGAACTCGGCAATAATCATCATTAATTTCTGATCTAAGAACACCTCCGAATGTACTACCAATTGCATGCATCAAATCCTTCTTATCATACTCTGGTGCAGATGGCCCAATCTTAATCC
Source organism: Gossypium australe (assembly GCA_005393395.2). Lineage (NCBI taxonomy): Eukaryota > Viridiplantae > Streptophyta > Magnoliopsida > Malvales > Malvaceae > Gossypium > Gossypium australe. The sequence goes on from CM016616.1 coordinate 74,480,258, forward strand.
AGTATGGCGATGAAATTAACTGAATCTGATCCCGTTCTGTTGGGTTGTTTAATCTATCAAAGAGAATGAGATACTTACGGAATAACCATTGGCGCCCTTCCATAATAAGTTCCAGATCTTCTTCTGCGTTAAACACAATAGAGAATAAATTCTGCCCAGCCACTCTAATTTTAAACTTTCTCTTGGTCTTCCATATGCTTTTTAACTGTGCCCTAAAACTTTCTGGATTAAATGATTTCCTCGTCCAGACAGAACAAATCAAAGTCGGTTTAGTATCAGGCACCACCAAAGATCTCTTGATAGACAATTGAATAAGCTCTTCTACTGACAACGAGATCTACTCGCTGGTCTCCCTCTCCACACCACCACTCTCTGCCATCCCAAGCTACAGTAATTACTGCTTTCTCTAGGATTCTATCAGGGAGCCCAGGGTTTCCTAACTGATGTGTTATATTAAATCGTCCTTTCAAATAAAATTTTTAATGTTTTTTAACCTTTTTTTTAATTTTTATTTTCCTTTCTGTTTCTCTTGTGCTTCTGCCTCTGTTACCTCCCTTCTTCATTAATGTAGTTTTTCTATGTTAAATATCATTTCAAACATTCTTATTTTCTTTCTACCGCTTCATTTCGGCACATTCATGGAGAATTAAGTTATTTGATTGTAAAGTTGGGGTGGGTCTTTTCTTCTCCATTTGGGGCTTTACAATAACATCCCTCGCTTTTCCTTTTTGTTCCTTCAATTTTGGTACTCTATAAATTAAATTTCTTCACATGAAAAGGAAGGACAAAGACAGTGATAAAACAATGGCTGATTCCACTGAGTTGGACTTGCAGAGCAGCAGCGATTGCTCTTTTGTATGGGATCCTCAAACTCACCTCTATTTTCATGCCAGGTTGATTTATTTATTTACTTCAAATTTTCTATTTTCTATTTTATTTATCTATAAACTATTACTATTAATTCTTCCTCTCATTTTTAATGAAATTAGTTTTTATATTTGAGAAATTAATTGTAGATTTTTTTTCCTTTAAACTTCGATGATTCTATCCCAATATGTCATACAATTGGGTTTTTTTCCTCTCTCTGTCTCTCTCAATGATCTTTTGTTCACTTTGGCACCGTACTCCTTCGTTTGATTTGTTGCAGTAGTGGATTTTACCATGATCCTGATGCCGGATGGTACTATAGCAGTAGAGATGGTCTCTATTACACATTTGAGAATGGAAATTATGTGCTTTTGGACATGGTAGTTAGCTCATACCTTCTTTTATCTGGATGATTAATCCTATGTTCGGTATGCTTTTCATGTTAGGTTTTTGATTCCAAAATGATTTTGCAGGAAGGAGCTGAGGCTGATAATTCTGTTTTAGATGAGCCTTGTGCCACTGCGTCTTATAATGGTCCCGAGTATAATCGCTCTTCGTCTCAGGGCAATGAAGTTGATGCTCAGAATACTACTATAAATGTTGCTGATGAATCTGCTAGTACAGGTAAAATTTCTCTTTACTCAATATTATGCTGTGGAATGATTGAAGGGTAGTTGAAGAAACAAGTTTTTCTTTGAGCGGTGCAATCTGTGAATCTGATTCATTAGTACAAAATTTCATCTCAAAAATAAGTTCTACTTTTGTAAATAATGTTCTATTGATTGGATTCTCTTTCGCTCTAGTGCTTTAAACCAATTCACGGTACTTCTGATTACCAGGTCCGATAGAGGACACCAGTGCTCAAGCATCTGAGCAGCCACCACCACCATCAGAGTGGTTTGCTACTTCTGACATTTTATATTCTATATTTTGTTGAACTAGTTGATTACGTGTTTTCTTACTGCATCTTGATTCAGGTTAGAAGACACACTCATCGACCTTTATCTTTCTGGGTATAACTTAGCTGCCAATTCTGCTGCTGATGCAAGTATTTTGTTGGAAACAGACAAAAAAGAGAATTTCAAGTTTCCTACTGATGGTTTGTCACAAATTTGTTTGTTCAAAATTTCTAAACGCTTGCTAGCTTCTGAAGATGATTGTAAAAAGTTGGTTATGTTCTGAAGTTTATCTAACGGTGTTCTGTTGAGGAGCAGGAAATGATGAGATGTACGAGTTGGAAGAGGGTGAATGGATCCCAGACGAAAGCTTTGGTTTGGGCAGTTCAAGTGAAGTTGTCCCATATGAAGGTCTTGCGACAATGTTGCTTTTGTTACATTTGACTGATATCCAATTTATTTGAAATAAACATCTACTTCAGTTTTGCCTACAAATTTTACCACTTAAGGGATTCCTGCGGGACAAATTCCACAAGTCTAAATGAACACACTGGAAAATTTTCATTCAGGTGATACATGGGATGAAGAAAACTGGCGAGCCCAATATGGACAAGTCACACGTTGCAAAGATGAGCCCTTGCTAGAATTTCCAGTTGTGGATTTGTGGGATTGGAGTATGGTGACAAAACCAAAAGAGGATGGAAAAAAGCAAGTGGCTAGACTGATAGGTCGGCTGGTGAAGCGGTCGGCTAAAGTTCACCCCTCCGTGCCTCTTGGTGGTGGTCTATTAAAAACTGCTCCTATATGTGAAGTTCATCTTGATCTGGTACGAGTTAGAACAGGTTTGCATCTGCCACTTCTCTAGAACAACTTTTGCGAACCAAACAAAGGGTGATTCTTGGGTTTTGATCGGGAGGAAGTAAGGAAAATATGTCTTCTTCTAGAACAACTCTCTTCATGAAATCTAATGTTAATGCTGCTAATTTGTAAGGTTGTACCCCCTCCCCCATTATTTATTACAGGACAAGTGTACAAATTGCGAACTCCATGTCCAAGGTATTTAGCTTCCTTGTCAACATATGATTCTTCTGATCCAACAAAAGATTGGGGCTTCCCTGATTTATTAGTCAATAAGAAAAGCTTCGTCCAGTTCAAATCTAGACAAAAGCAAAAATCAGAAGCAACTAGAGAGAAAGGCTTAAAGGATTTGTCTATGTTGTCAGATCAGCCCTCTACATCTTTGAAGGTAGCGTTTGCTTTCAAGAAGTTTAATTCCAAGTTCTTTTTCTGTAGTTATGCATGTGAAAAATATAATTAAAAACTATAAGTAGATAGGAAAGTATAAGAAATTTAATAACAATGAAAGAATTGTTATTCTACTGAAGTAGAAGACAGTATTTATTTGGGGTGTAATTAAGCTGAGCTGAGCTCAAGTTATAAGAAGTTCGAGCTCCTCTCAAAATTTGGGGTTGGAATTTGGCTCAAGCTCAAATTTCACTTTTATAGCTCAAGGTCGATTCAAGATTAAAAAAAAAAAAAGATTGTTCGAGCTCTTTTGGTTAGGATCATTTAAACTCGTTTATGTGTAAAAAATGAGATTGATTCTTATGATCAACTTCAAACTCGATTTTTATGTGTGAGCTCAAATTGATATTTTTAAATATTGCCAAAAAATAAAACTAGAGGACTCAAGTAGGCTTGCAAACTACTTGAGTCAATTATTAAGATATTCGAATTTGGTTTACTCAATAGCTTGAGCTACTTGAGCTTGACTCAAAAATTACTAACCCAGAATCTTATTTTTTTTTTCAAGTCAAACTCGAGTAGCTTGTGTGCACATCTCATTCACACCCCAATGAGATGATATCAAGTAAACATTCCAAAGTTTCATGGGAAAATATACGATCTTCACATGTAGTCCTTTTTTCCTGATTTGGCTTGTTAAAAATTCATTTAATTCCAATACCATTTATGTTGCCAAGAGACTGCCTAATGGTCATCACACACTCAACACCTTTACATCAAATTTGGAGACTCAATTTATATACCTATTCCCACTTAACTGTTATTTCTTTCTTGTTTCACCCAAAAGAAGAAATGAAAAGAAATCAGTTTTTTTCTATAAGAAAATTCATATGTAGACTGGAGGTAATTTTTGTTAGTGTCTTGGAACTCAATTATATTGGATGCCATTTTTTATAGGAGTTTGTGTGCGCTATGCTGATTCCTTTCACACTCTGCCTTTTCCTTTGTCTCTTGCAGGGAAGCCATGCATATCGTGATAGAGCTGCTGAGAGAAGAGCCTTGCGTGGTGGCTTTGGTCTGGGTCCAGGGCAAAAGAATGCAGGAAATGATCATGATAATGATCCTACCTGTATAGAAGATACCGAAGCTGAAGCCTTGAACATGTCATTTGGGGCTGGTAGTTATGCCAGACGAATTATGGAAGGCATGGGCTGGAAAGAGGTGAGTGTCGGTTTTACTACATGTGGTACATGAGGCAAATACTTACATCTATGATGATATTGAGGGGTATGAAACCTTTTATCCTAGATATTTATCAGTCATGACTGACACTAATTACTCATGTTGATTGGATGAAAGAATTATTTTTAAAAAGGAAAAAGTAAGATTAAGACATTAGAGAAAAATGCTTCTTCGATTATACTTGACACTTTTGTCATAAAGTCATATATAACCACCATTTTCCTACTGTTTGAAACTTAAATTGGATGCAGGGGGAGGCTCTTGGTAGCATCACAAAGGGCTTGACAGAACCATTACAGCCAACCGGGAACATTGGTAATGCTGGATTAGGATGGCCTCAAACAAGGCACCGCTAGGATTGCTAGCCACCATCAACCTTCTTTTTATACTTTGGGCCGATGGTATATATTGTAGTTTCTGGAAACTCTTGTGTGGACAGTAAAGCACCATGATCAAAAGTTACATAAATGGTAGAACATCATAATGGTGTTCACGGTTTAAATTCCTTTATCATCCTCTCTTTTGGGTAAATTCCTCTTGTTTTAGGTAATACTGGCTGTGAGTAAATGTGAATGGGGGTGATATCATTATTGTCGTAAACGTTGTGGGTTATATCAATATTGATTTATTGCTTTCAAAGGAGGCCAACTTTTCTTCTATAGTGTCCACCCATAACAAATACATTAATTATATAAAGAAAAAAATATATTCAAACTGAAACTTCGAAGTAGTATTCTGATTTATTACTTGCTTGTAAAATATCAGATAGTGTGTTGTGTGTGTGTATGAAGTTGCTAAAGAACTATACGTGAAGTGTCTTACGATCCATTAACCAAAAATAGCTTTTGATCGTTACTAATCATACTGGTATCAAGAACTTTAGCACCATCCTGGGACAAAATGCAGCAATAACCATCACCACATTGTAACTGCTCCTTGGCTTCCTTGACGAGTTCATTCATGCTTTGCGGCACCCATAACACCACTCCCTGTCTTTTCTCCTCCTTTTCATGCCATGGATGATATGGGAAAACTGTGCATTTTTTCTTCCACATCTCTCCTGTTATTGCCAACATTATTTGCTTAAATTTGTCACAAAATAAGTTGATTTGTAACATCGCATTTACAAACTAGAAAGATCATATGCTTGATGATCAAATCTAATAGACTTTAGACAGAAGTCTCACAAACTATGTAAACAAAACATTCATAATACTCCCTATAAATTGTTTAATGTGGAAACGGAATAAGTGAGCTGCTGGTTAAATATACAAGTTATATATTCAGGGGATGTTGAAGCCCTAATTGCTAATTTATTTTCCTATTCCATGTTGGTATTCTTTTTCATTAATCTTCAAATACTACGATTTCAAAAGGTTCTTCCACAAGGAAAGGGAAAGGGAAAAAAGGGAAGATTGAAGAGAAAAGATATATCAATAGAAAAATGGAAGATACAAAAAAAAAATACTCTTCATCTTGCCCTTCTATTAGGAAGATGACCCAATATGTAACAAAAGATTAACAGCATATATATATATATATATATATATATTTTCACAACTTCCGTATCTAGTTTATAGTAAAGTTAAAGAATAGATTGAAGATGATTGCAATTCAAAGGCAACAAAATAAATGAAAATTTTTGGCCATTAAACAAAATGCATTGTAAAGGAGATCTCTTTGAAAATTTATGTATTTAAGAATTTAACAGAAGAGTAGTATTGTTTGAAGAGCAAATCTGTTCAGGGACCAGTGTTAGGATCAAAATTAGCTATGTACTGATTAGCGGATAATTTCCTAGCTCGAAGGCAAAATATTCTCTGGGATGGCGGATAAGAACTTTAATTTTAGAGAATGAATTTTCATGGCAAGCGAATGTTTCTTAGAACAAAAGGTCACAAAACAAGGCATACAACAAACACAGGTTAGCTTGTACCTCGAATTTGTTGAGGATGATCAAAGAAGTCAGCCATTTGAGAAGCTCTTGCAGCTTCAAGCAATGCAATCAAATTTCTATTTCCACCTATGCGGGCATCATCAACTGGAGTATTTCCCCATCTACAAACATGAATTGGCTTAACAAAACTCAACTTCCAGAAAATTTTGTGGCAAAGGCGATATAAAACCCAAACTGTTAAACACCGTTAGCACACAAACATGATTCTTCTTTTGAAATTTTCATGTTAATTTTTGGAATTGACACTAAAAATTGCCCATATCTGAAAAACTGAATTGCTCTGAGCTACAATAGTGATAAGCTACACATGGCTCATTCAACTTTTGGACAGATTATATGAACAAACAACTATTTATAATCATATCTAGAGTTCTAAAATCACAGTTCCAAGACTCAGAATCAAGTACTTTTAGAGGTATGTACCAAGTCCAGGAAAATGAGAAACATAAGAGGTTAAACCATGCATAAATGAACCCTCGAAGGAACAAGTTTTCTCAATGGAAAAAAATGATCATAAAAATGCAAAGAAGAATATAGGAACACATGACCTATTTTGGTCTTTAAAACACCAGATCAATCTATAAATTATACCTGTCTATTGACAAAACGCTAGCTCCTGCTTCAATAAGTGTTTTGGCCACAAAATATAGCCCTTCTGAGGCAGCAACATGAAGTGGTGTTCGGTAGTCATAGCTTTTGGCATTTGGATCGATGCCACCAGCCAAAGCACGTTTTAGGAGATCCAAATCCCTTCTTGCAACAGTCATACAGAGAAAAGAAGCAGCATCGTCCATTGCAAGTAATGCTCCCGCTTGAACAAGTAAATAAGTAACTTGGTCATGCCCATGCTTGATGGCTTCAAGTAAGGGAGTGTTCCCAAACTTATCTGAGTATTGTTAGGAGATTTCCTCAGAAGAAATATCTACTTTGAAAATATGTGAACAATTCTTGAGGTAAATTAAAGAGAAATATCATATAAGAAAGTTACCTGATATGTTCAGGTCTACCTTTTGTTCAATAAGAAAACCGGTTATATCTTCATATCCTCTGGATGCTGCAATGTGCTGTAAAAGAAAACACTTAAGATCACCCTAAAAGAAGGTCAAGATTTGTTATATTAAAAAGAAGATGATGCAAAAAGCATGACATCATTTAATGATACTTATACACTGGAAACTAAAATAATAGCACTTGAAAGAAAATACTAAATCTTATATAGTATCTAATAATGCATCCCTCTTTAGGTAAAATTAGGATGATGATTGATGAAATACTAAATAGTTAATAATTCAGATATAAACATTCAAAAATAATCAGCTTAGTGATAATCCTATGAATAACATACAGTGCTTTGTATAAGATAAGAAAAGAGTATAGAAGAGCAATTGTTTAAAAATATTAACGGTAGCTCACAAGAAACCATACCAAGGGTGATCTTCCATCATAATCAGTCTTATTGGGATCCGCTCCAGCTCCAATGAGACGTTTCAGTCGATACAAATCTCCATTGTAGGCAGCACAATTCAATCTTGCAGCTAGCTCCGATTCAAGCTTTCCAATATAAAGGGTAACATCCGACTCCAATATTTCATTTTTCATATTGGCATCTTTTCCCTATATAAAAATAGATTTGTTTAGATAAACCTCAGTAACCCACTCATGTAACAGTTGTACACTAGAGAAAGGCAGTTGAATGTTTTTGCTGCCAATAGTGTTAATACAAAAAAGGAAAAAAAAAAAAGACTCATTATGATGGACCAGTATGTAAAGATGATGATCCAAAAGATGCAGGAAAAGAAGATTATTGTTATTTATGTTAATTCACCTCAAGAAGGTTGTTCAAGATAATCCTTCCATCAGAAAAGTATATCTCAATGATCTCCATAAATGATCGTTTATCAATTCGTAAAACCTTACATAACTCACGAACTCGGATTGTGTAAGGCTGAGGAGTGTTGCAGAGGAAAGAAACTTCACCAAAAGAGCTATAAGTTTGGAGATCCATGAGAGGATCCCCAGTTTCATCATTTTTGCCTCTCCCTACTTCCACCTGTGCATATTTGTAAACTGTCAACTACCTAGGCCTACAAATTAAAAATTAAAGAAGACACTAGTAAATACAAAAGTTATCAACTTTTTCTAAATTTCAACTATATACACAAATTTAATAGGTCGATCACAACATCTTATATTAGGATACTATTTATAACAACTTTTACAATAGCTTGGTCTAAAACTTTTAACCTAATAAAAAATAACATATCTAGTACATATTGTGCTTTTCTTCCTCAAGTGGGGTGTTTTTTAGGAAATGTCAATCTTCTTATATAAAAAGTTAAAATTTGTGCTTCCATGGAATTCCACTTTTTTCATGCACGAGGTGAAGGTCAATACGAGAAAACAAGATTCAACAAAATGGTTACTTTTACCTAACCATAATGAATTTACTTTTAGAGGGTTTATCTTTCTTTTTTAGCTCTTTTTTTCATGTTACTTTGGGCAGGTTCGGTTAAAGTTATTTTAAGGATAAGAAATATATGTTCTTATGGATTTAATGCTATATAAAGAACTCTTGCTGCAGGCAGTAACAGTAGCATCCAAGAAAAGTGTTAATCTTTGAGTTCCCTAGCCTTAGATATTAGAATATCAGCCTTTCACCATATAACTGATCTCTCTCTCTCTCTCTCTCTCTCTCTATATATATATATATATATATGTATGTACTAGATTTATTTCTTATATGAAATTTGGCATTATGTTTCTGTAAAACAACAAGAGTTTCTTGGATGACTAATGTTGAGCCCAGGAGATCTTGAAGATGCCAATATAAAAAAGTCATTAGTGGAACTAATCAGCAATCATAACTGGAAAAAAGAACTGAACCAAGATCTCTAAAATTCAATCAGTAGATACTTTATAAGGATAGTAAACTAACTAGTAACAAAAATTTATGTAAGATAGACATTCTTTTGAAAACATAACTAAAGACAACAACATAGAGCTGGTTGAAGAAAATCTTACCAGTTTTCCATGACAAACAATATAGAGTTGGTCGACTACATTTCCCTGTCCAATAATCACTTCCCCTGGAAGGAAAAACTCTTCATGGACTTTAATTGCCTAACAAACCACAAGGAACGATGCATTTCTTAGAAAAATTGCTACAGAGCCAAAAACTTGTGGTGTACTTGATTGGCCAGAATGGCTAATCTATCCCATTCATATTCGCTAGTAGAGTCCCTATTTCGTTGATCAAATAGGCAGAAATAGACTTCTTTATTTTCAATTTCACATTTTTTACCCTTTTCCTCTTCTTTATTTGCATAAAAGGATGATGAAAGAATATTTACATTTAGGCCAAAAAATATGCTTAATGGCTATAAATATGCTCCAAACCGATACACTGCTCATGATTGACCATGTAGCTGAGCTAATGCTTTGAGCAATGCATTTTTTTTTTTTTTTGAAAATTAATCTAAAACAAAGATACTTCCATGACAAGTTGCAGCATGTGAAAACAAAAGGGTCTTGGAAAAAATGGGGCCCTTATGCGAGTAGGAGAACTAGCCTAATCCATGATTATCAACAATATTGACAAGTTCCATGACAATAACTTAACCTATTGATGCAAAAGAGTGAAATGAAAAACACTAGTGCCTATCCTAACGGAAAAGCTACTTTAGATAAGCAATAAAATGGCTTACAATTTGCTTAATGAATCCTGTTGAGCAACCCTTGAATAGAAAAACTTCTTTGATGAATGGCTCATATAATTTCTGTGAAATCTGTCCAAAAAGTTTTAAATGTATAGTATGAGCATAAACGAGCAATACCAGATATCCAACCATAAACACAGAAAAAAAAACAATGACATGATAGTTTTTTTATTTTTTTTTAATAAGGGGGATGGTGAATTGGGTTGTCTTAGACTCAAACCCTACATCTTATGTCAACTGAAACTTCAAATTAACCGGAAACCTTTTCCATTAAACAATGGCTTAGTTGACAATGACATAATAGTTAATAGGTGAAAGATGAAGAAACAAGCATCTAGAATTGCAGTATTAATTCAATTCAAATATTGAAATAAAACAAAATTAATATCATAACTGTTAGAATTAAATCATCCGAATACTTATTTAAATAAAATACAATGGTAAAATAAAATAAAAGAAAAATCCCTATAAAATTACACTTCTTTTATTTTATTTTAAATAAGGTTTTTTAAACCTTATTAAACTCTATCTATTTAATATTGATTAGAATAAGGAGTTTCAATCTTACTACACTCCTATTAGAATATGGCTTTACAAGCCTATAAATAGACATAGTCTATTCCTCTTATAATTTGATTCGAATTCGACATAGTAAATTTTCTTCTTCTCTGCCAGTGGTTTTTTTTTTCTCGAAAGGGTTTCCACGTAAAATCTGTGTGTTCTTTATTTTTATTTTTATTTTCTTTGCGAAATATTTGTCATTACCGATGTTATATTTTTCTCAATAAGAAAAATCAAAACAATGGGTTGTGAATCAAAATGCTAGAAAAAACAACATAAACCCAAATGAGGACTAAAGATTCAACCTATGGGCTAAAAGAAGTCCATGCAACATTGAGCTGAATTCCAATAAAATGACAACAAACTATGCTTTTGACTATAGCCATGACTCTAAAAGCAACAAAGAAAGATTTTGCTACCTTATTCCACATAAATTTTAAAGTTAAACGGTTGAAACTAGCATCATAATTATGTAAAATAATTTAAGCCTTTCATATTAGCACAAGGCTTAATTTCTTGATCACTTTGATGGCTATTTATTAATGTGATTATTTAGAAAAATCCACACACCACTATTACCAAATTACCAATCATAAGTATGATTCTTTTTTCTTTTTTGTGCTTATATTTATGACCTTAGAATCACTTGTTTTTGCAACATTTTCCTCTATTCTTACAATTCAAATTACTTGCATATGTCCATTAAAGTCTTGTTCATAGGAAGAGGAGCAAGTAACCACATCCATATACTTTGGGGATGTGAGCCTCTTGCTAGGTTCACAAGTCTCTTTAAATACAAGGCAATGGCATTGCAACTCAATTTGGATGACTAATATGCACTTTTCCCCTCTAAATAGTTTTAGTTTTGGAAGTGCCACAATTTTTTACAAGCATATATTTTGGTTTTATCTTAGTTTAATTTAAACAGTCTAAACAAAAGCAGAAATCATTTAGTTTTATCTGCTTTCAAACTTCATTATTTTTATCAACATTGAAGTAACCGTATATAAATATCTGTTGAGATTACATGCTTAGATTGCTGCCACTTAGTTTTTTCTGTTATTGAATTTGAATAAGTCTCATTTATTTTAGGAGTTTAGTTTCCATTTTATTTGCTGATTTTTAGGCTTATCTTTTGGTTTTTTTTGGTTGTGAAAACTACTATATAAGTGCTGTAAGTATTCAACAAAAAGATCAAGTCTTCAATTATTTTCTCTCTAAAAGCTCCCTTTCTCTTCTTTCACTTAAAATCTCTCGATCAACCATTAAAGTTGTGTTCAAATCACCAACAGTTTGGTATCAGAGCTATCTTCTTAAGGGATTTGTGAGGTTATTTGTTTAAAATGGAAGAAGAATCAAGTTTTTCAGTTGCTGCACCACCAGTCTTTGATGGAGACAATTATCAGATGTAGGCAGTTCATATGGAGACTTACCTGGAGGCTTTGGATCTTTGGGAAGCTGTAGAAGAGGATTATGAGGTCCCTCCAGTTCCAGCAAATCCTACTGTGGCACAGATTAAAGCACAGAAGGAGAAGAAGACAAGAAAATCAAAGGCAAAAGCTTGCCTATTTGCAGCCGTATCTCAAATGATCTTCACACGAATAATGTCCCTGAAATCAGCAAAGGAAATCTGGGATTACCTCAAGGCTGAGTATGCAGGAGATGAGAGGATTCGTGGAATGAAAATCCTAAATCTGATCAGGGATTTTGAGTTGCAGAAGATGAAGGAGTCTGAGTCAGTGAAAGAATATTCTGACAAACTCATCAGCATTGCCAACAAGGTGAGATTGCTTGGTTATGAGTTAAAAGACTCTAGAATCGTAGAAAAGCTGCTGGTCACTGTTCTAGAGAAGTTTGAAGCCACCATTACTACTCTGGAAAACACCAAGGATCTGTCAAAAATTTCTCTTGCAGAGCTCTTGAATGCTTTACAAGCACAAGAGCAAAGAAGGTCTATGAGGCAAGAAGGGGTGATTGAAGGCGCCTTACCTGCCAAGCATCAAGATAACAGCAGGTATAAAAAGAAAAAAAATTTCAAAAACCAGTCGACAGGTGGAGGATCATCAGGCAATTATTAGAAGAGCAAAGGTGAAGGTGCCAAGAAATCCTACCCACCTTGTCACGATTGTGAGAAGAAAGGTCATCCACCATTCAAGTGTTGGAGAAGACCGGATGCCAAATGCTCCAAATGCAATCAACTTGGACATGAAGCTGTGATTTGCAAAGTCAAAGGTCAAGTGCAAGAAGTAGATGCACAGGTGGCTGATCAAGAAGAAGAAGATCTATTGTTCGTGGTCACTTGTTTCTTAGGCAGAGAATCAAGTGAGAGTTGTTGATTGATAGTGGGTGCACAAATCACATGACATATGACAAAGAGCTCTTCAAGGAGATAAGAAACACTGAAATCAAGAGAGTGAGGATCGGAAATGGTGAACACCTGGAGGTTAAGGGAAAATGCACAGTAGCTATAACAAGCTATAAAGGTACAAAGTTCATTTCAGATGTTTTGTTTGTACCTAAAATTGATCAAAATCTCTTAAGTGTTGGTCAGTTACTGGATAAAGGCTATAAAGTGCTGTTTGAGAATAAGCAGTGCTTGATCAGAGATGCTAGTAGCAAAGACTTGTTCAATGTCAAAATGAAGGGAAAAAGCTTTGCTCTTGATCCAATGGAGAAGGAGCAAGTGGCCTTTAATTCTAGAGCCAGTGCCACTAAGACTTGGCACAAAAGACTAGAGCACTTTCATCATCGAGGATTGCTTCAGATGCAGTTGAAGAAGCTGGTTGAAGGACTCACAGACATTGATGATGACATGCCTCCTTGTCATGCTTGTAATTTTGGGAAACAACATAGGCAACCCTTTCCTAAACAAGCATGGAGAGCCTTGAAAAAACTACAGCTTGTTCATACTGATCTTTGTGGCCCTCAGAGAACACCATCATTAAATGGTAATCTCTATTACATTACTTTTATTGATGATCTAACAAGAATGTGCTGGATCTTCATGTTGAAGAAAAAGTCAGAAGTTGCTGGTGTATTCTGAAAATTAAAAGCCAGAGTTGAGAATGAAAGTGGGTGCATGATTCAGACCTTAAGATCTGATAATGGCAAGGAGTACACTTTAGAAATCTTTAACAGGTCTTGTGAAGAGGCTGGATTTGAGCATCAGTTGACAGCACCATACACTCCTCAACAGAATGGAGTAAGTGAAAGGAGGAACAGATTCATAATGGAGATGACGAGATGCATGCTTCATGAAAAGAATCTTCCAAAAAGCTTTTGAGGAGAAGCTGCAAACACTGCTGTGTACTTGCAAAATCGGATTTCAACAAAAGCTGTGAAGGATCAAACACCATTTGAAGCTTGGTATGGTTACAAACCTTCTTTAAAATTCCTTAAAGTATTTGGCTACCTTTGTTTCACTTACATTCCACAGGTCAAGCGTGACAAGCTTGACAAAAAGGCAGAAGTTGGCATATTTGTTGGGTATAGCACTGTATCTAAAGCTTATAGGGTCTTTCAACCACACACTGGACGTGTTATTGTGAGTCGTGATGTTCATTTTGTTAAAAATGAGCAATGGAACTGGGAAGATTCGACCAAGGTGAACCAGATTTCTAGTGCACCAAATAATTTTATCATTGGCAGCATGTCAGAAGAACCTGAAGATGAAGACCAAGATGTTTTGATTGATGATACACCTGCCAGAGGCACAAGGCTGCTATCTGATATTTATCAAAGGTGTAATGTAGCTATCTGTGAGCCTGCAGGGTTCGATGATGCAAAAAGCAGTCAACATTGATGGCTACAATGTAGGAGGAGCTTTCGATGATAGAGAAAAACAAAACATGGGAGCTGGTTGATCGACCCCTGGATAGGAAGGTAATTGGAGTAAGATGGGTGTTTAGAACCAAACTAAATCCTGATGGTTCAGTCAACAAATTCAAAGCAAGACTTGTTGTGAAGGGATATGCACAAGTCTTTGGAGTTGACTATTCAGAAACATTTGCACCTGTTGCCAGGCTTGACACTGTAAGATTGTTGCTTGCTCTTGCTGCTCAAAAAAATTGGAAAGTATTCCATTTAGATGTTAAATCTGCATTCTTGAATGGAGTCTTGCAAGAAGAAATTTTTGTCGCGCAACCTGAAGGTTTTTTAAGCAAAGGCAATGAAGAGAAAGTTTACTTGCTGAAAAAGGCTCTATATGGCCTAAAACAGGCTCCATAAGCTTGGTACAGCAAAATTGATGATCACTTGATGAGCCTTGGCTTTCAGAAAAGTCAATCTGAGCTCACAATGTATGCCAAGCATGAAGGTACAAAACACCTTAGTCATTTTTCTTTATGTGGATGACTTATTAATTACAGGGAACAATCTTGATCAAGTTAACCAGTTCAAACTGGAGATGAAAAAGGTCTTCGAAATGACAGACCTTGGTCTGATGTCATATTTCCTTGGCATTGAGATCAAACAAAGCCAAGATGAAGTGTTCATATGTCAAAGAAAGTATGCAAAGGAGATACTTAAAAAATTTCAGATGGAAGATTGCAAAGCAATGAATACTCCTATGAATCAAAAAGAGAAGCTGGTCAGAGATGATGGTTCTCCCAAAGTTATTGAAGCTGAGTTCAGGAGTTTGGTAGGTTGTCTAATGTACTTAACAGCAACCAGACCTGACATCTTGAATGCCGTAAGTATTCTCTCCAGATTCATGCATTGTCCCAATGAGACTCACATGAGAGCTGCAAAGAGAGTTATCAGATACATCAAGGGGACCTGGAATTATGGAGTGAAGTTTTTAAAGCACAGAGAAATGAAGTTAATTGGTTTCTCCGACAGTGATTGGGGTGGCTCAACTGATGACATGAAGAGTACATCTGGTTACTGTTTTTGCCTTGGATCAGGCATGTTCTCTTGGAGCTCGAGGAAGCAGGAA
Organism: Gossypium australe; assembly: GCA_005393395.2. Taxonomy (NCBI): domain Eukaryota; kingdom Viridiplantae; phylum Streptophyta; class Magnoliopsida; order Malvales; family Malvaceae; genus Gossypium; species Gossypium australe. Next base: position 74,495,678 of record CM016616.1, read on the forward strand.
ACTATAGCTCAATCCATTGCTGAGGTAGAATTTATAGCTGCAACAGCAACAGTTAATCAAGCTCTCTGATTAAGGAAGATTCTTGTTGATCTAAACATTGAGCAGAAGCAAAGCACTAAGATACTAGTTGATAACCAAGCTGCCATTGCAATCTCCAATAATCCAGTCTTTCATGGAAAGACTAAGCATTTCAACATCAAGTTATACTTTGTTCGAGAAGTTCAAAAGAATGGCGATGTGTCTCTTTGTTATTGCAAATCTGAAGATCAAATTACAGATATCTTTACCAAACCTCTGCCACTTAGCAAGCTTGAAAATATCAGGAAAAAGCTTGAAGTTTGCAGCATCTAAACAAGGAGGAGTGTTGAGATTACATGCTTAGATTGCTGCCACTTAGTTTTTTCTGTTTTTGAATTTGAATAAGTCTCCTTTATTTTAGGAGTTTAGTTTCCATTTTATTTACTGATTTTTAGGCTTATCTTTTTATTTTTTTGGTTGTGAAGACTACTATATAAGTGCTGTAAGTATTCAACAAAAAGATCAAGTCTTCAATTATTTTCTCTCTAAAAGCTCCATTTCTCTCTTTCACTTAAAATCTCTCGATCAACCATTAAAGTTGTGTTCAAATCACCAACAATATCTAACCTTTTAACATGTTGTTGGTCTTATGCGGTAATGCTTAAAACTAAAATAGGGTTCAAATGAAACATAAATGAGAGGAACTCTATGGATACCATAAAGTTGAATTCTTGCTTCTTTTGTTTATAATAAGTCCATTGTTTCCCTTTACCTGCTGCATTTCTAAGCAATCATGTCAGATTCAAATGAAACTAGTCCTGTCTTGGAAACTACCATGATTCAACACGTTGCTGCTTCAATCACTGGAATTGGAGATCCAACCAGCTTATCGATTCATCAGGAAGAATTATCTGAAATTGTCACAACTGATTCATACGTTCTTGAAGGGTCAAGGGAAATGAAGTCTCTTGTTGGGCACAGGTTCTCCAAAAGAAGGTCCTAAATTTGAGGCATGAGAGTGACAAGATTCCACGGTGATGTCTTGGTTATGGAATTCGATGATTTTAGAGATTAGTGATACACATATGTTCCTTGCCTTTGGCAAAGACATTTGGGATGCTATTTGGTAGACATATGTAAAAGTCCATGATGTTACCCAAATTTATGAAGTTAAAGAAGAAATTTCAGGAACCAAACAAGGGAATCGATCTATTACGAAATATTTGAGTCTCTTGCAAGGTTTGTGGCAGGAAAATGATCCTATCAGTGCATACAGACGAGTTATAGTGAGGATGTTGCAACCCTAAAATGATCCATAGAGAAGAACGTTCCTTGGAGTTTTCAAGTATCTCTTCTTCCACTTGTGTTGATAATACCTCAAAATTTTCTCCAGTGATATGGTATAGATTCTAAAACCACAGATATTTTTCTTCTTATACCCCTTTGTCTAGCCACAAAAAGATTACCATGTTTGATGGATAAATAACTCTTACTCTAAAAAATGTTCTCCATGATCCTAACTTTTTGCAAATTTTTTTTTTAAAAAAAAAAATCACTAAAAGATTCTAAGTGCCAAGTAACTTTTTTTTCCTTTGCATTGTTTATTTCACATACAAGACATATGGAGAATGATTAAAAAAGCTAGTGAGAGATGGTCTTTATTACTTGGATGGCCAAGGTGAAAGCGCTGGAATTGAAACTTTCGCATCTACATCATTCCTTTACAAATTTTTCATGTTCAACACCTAGAAAGTCTGGCTTTATCATCGTTGGTTAGGTCACCCTTAATCTATATCTAATATATATAGTCCACCAAAACTCAAACACTCACACACAAATCGACCATCAACATTGCACATAACCCAGTGCAACAAAATAGAGCCAAGCATGATGAAGTAGTTAGATCAAGGAGAAACTCAACAACGGACTTACATGTACCTCATTTGTTTCAATAAGGATCAACAAGCAGTTATACTTACTAAGGGACTGTCAAATAATGTATTTCAAGACATTGTCAACAAGCTCGAAATGGAGGATATCCATTCACCAACTTGAAGGGGAGCGTCGGATAAAGTGATAATGTGGGTGAGTGTTTGAGTTTTGGTGGACCATATATATCAAATATAGTGTATATATCATATAGGATTTCTAGTTTTGTAGGATACTAGTTGCTGTTAAGCTTTCCTAGTTTGATAGGATCAAAATGGTGTATAAATAGACAAGTTATTATATAGGCTCTTCTTACCACAACATATATCATCCCTTCCAATGAAATTATGCCACAAACATATTTTTTACATGTAAGCTCTTCATTCCAAACCACTGCCGGCAATAACCCATCTATCTAACCACTATTAGATTCATTCCAAACCACTTTCCATGTAAGAAAATTTTCCATTTTTGGAGCTCTAAACAAAATATTCACTGCGGGAAATAATCCATACTACCCATATTGAAAAAAAAGAGAAGATAATAATAGAATAAAAGTATGTTGCAGATTGAAAACTCTATCCCTGGCAGCAATGAGTTCAAATTAAAATTAATAATAACCTCGTTTTTTAATTCAATAATAAAGAAGTAGGCCTCTAAAAGAATATTGTCTGAATGGAATACCAAATGATACTTTCGGAATGGTTCAAGTCCTTATGCTAGGATTTTGGTGTACTTATACAAACTAATTCATGAAGTACATGTTTCAAAAGCTCCCTTGATTTGAGTTTTTATTTGATCATTATCCTTTATTTTCTCTCTATTTTTCATCTCACTCGTTCTCTGCATAATCCATAATCTCCTATAACCTATTTCACATTTCACTTTCATGAAAGGAGAGACAGAGGTGTTTTATAAGAGGCAGGGTTGGGTTTTGATTTGAAAGTTAGAGGTGAAGTGAGAATCTTATATGGAAAAAAAATGTCAACATGGCTTAAAGTGATTGGATGGAACTATTGTTGAGGTGGTAAGAAGAATCTATAGAATAATTTCTCGTATAAATAGGAGATTGTAGAAGTTGTATTTTCACAATTGAATTAATTCAAGTGAGATAAATTCTCTACTTAGTGTAAGTCTATATTTGTTCATGCTACATTACATAGAGCAAAACTATAGAGAATCACCTTTTCCTAGGAGAAAAAAACTAAGTTCACATAATCAAATATATATGTGTCTGCATGATGTAGTTTGTTAAGCCAAAGTAGTTTCTAAAGAAAGGTTTTTCTAGGTAAAAGGTTATGGATAAGCTTTATAGCAAAGATGCTAATACATCAAAAAGCACTTTTAAACATTGGATTATAGAATTTCAGTTTCTATGAAGTGGGGAATATTATGAAAGATGAAAGAATTACCTTGGTGCGAATAGAAGCTGGAATATCTTGAAGAGCAGTTGCCTCAGTATAACTACAATCATACTGTAATCTTAGGTGGCCTTTAATCTCCTTGCTTATTTCCTTGTCAAGATTATTTCTATTCATGTATTTGATAAGGTCCGCCATTTTATCCCTAAACCTTTCTGTCTTTGATCCTTTTACTATCAAGGCTGCCATGTTACCGAGCAAATAAGCACCCAGAATCATGTCAAAAGAAACATAAATCATCACAAATATCATTTCTCTGACATTGACTGCATGTATGTCTCCATAACCTGCAGGTGAGAGAACACGATCAACAAGGAGAATAGAGAATCCCAAGTCATATGGAGCCACTTCCACTTGCTATTTTAGAAACAAGATTTACCAACTAATTGAACTTTTTGAAAGTACTTAGAAAACCAATTTCACACAGAAAAATCACATACATGGAATCCCCTCTTCAAAAGATAAACAGAATTTGATTAGATCTCACCAAAGGGTGACTTGTAAACACAAGCATTATGTAGAGGCAATATTAAAGTCTATTCAATGGTTATAAGATCTTCAACATCCTAGGATGAAGAATCCACTAGATGGAATATGTCTCAACCAACTAATATTTGCAGAAATGCATAGTTGTGTGATGATAGTAAAAAGAGTTGAGAAAAATAATGATTAATGGCTTTATTGATATAACATGTAAGAGAAGAAAATGTTAAAGTGAACCATCAACATAATAAAAAAAAAAAAGAAAAAGAAACCAAAATATAATAAAAGCAATTAAAGTTTCTCTATTCACCAAAAATCTCCTAATTGAAATCAAACAAAGTTGAAAAACCTACCAACGGTTACCATGGTTACAACAGAGAAATAGAGAGATAATATATAACGCTTCCACAGATCAATCTCCCTGAAATTTGAATAACGATATTCACCCATCTGTAAACTTCCTATCCATGTGTAACCTTCCTTGGAAGGAGGAACTGTTGTAGCAAGATAGTGAAAGATGCAACCAGCAGCATGCGTGCAATAGTATTCAACCACAATAAGCTTAACAATCCTGATGAAAAGGTAATTGATCCGAATGTCTTTCTCCAACTTCTCGAAAAATTCTGTCACTCGTAGAGCCCGACTTAGCCTAATCCATAGCATGTATCTAATAGGCTCTTTTCGTCCACAAACCTTGTCACAGTAAAATGACTTCAGACCATTAATCATCATACTCATTCCTAAATATATGCTAAGGCCAAGTAGTTATAGTTGGGTCCTATGAGTGTGTTATACTACAATGTATCCAAAATATATATGTTCAAACTTTTTTAAAATTTTCATATATATGAAGAGTTGAATCTCTATACCTTTTTTCATCATATACGTGGGTTAAAGGAGAAAATTGCTATCTATAATGGATATTGTAATTTGCCACCATACTTTTATTTACATACCATTTTACTTTGATACTACTGGCAAATTTTCCACACTATTTTTTTTTTTTTTAATTTTACAACTAAACTTCCAATTTTTTATTCAACTTTGCCACTCAAATTTGAATTTTGATTACTTTTTTTATTCAATGTTTATTTAACAAATTAGCAGTTGGATTTAGTAATATAATTCTTCATCATTATTATTTTTATCAATACTAGTCAAACATTTCTTTCTCCTCGATATTTGACATTAATGAAATGCAATGGTGGAAATAAACAAATATAACTTGTATAAGAAATTTGTTAACCAATTACTAGTTTGCCTTTGAAAAAGAAAAAACAGGAAGAAGAAATGGGTACCTTATAAATAGCATCCCAAGGCAAACATCCAAGGAAATCAACAATAAAACGAGATTTCAAGTACCTGAAAACAGGAATGAAAGGAATGGGTAATATGAGTAAGAAGCAAAGAAGAAGAGAGGGAAATGGAGATACCTGAGGGTGATGAGCCTGCGATCGTAAACCAAATGATGGGAGTGAGTGTGGCGGTAGGCAAGGAAAAAGTGTACGACAATATCGAAGAGAAAGGCAAGTTGGCCAGCAATGTCTAACAGGAAAAGGTTCTCTGGGAGTCCTCTGAAAAACCCGAACTCCAGGGGTGTGAAGAAGGAGGAGTATATTGCCCATATCAGTATGAAGTGCGTCCACGTCACGTACCACCTGTGTCAGTCAGTTACTGCGTCATCATCCTTCTCTCAATCACTACATTGTTTTCCTATGTTGTCTCTACATCATTTCAATCACTAGAAATGAATTATTCTCAACACCTAAATTGTGGATAATACAAAACTAAAATTATCTAAGAAATAAAATAGGTTTAAATGGAAATTTTATTAATCAAATTGATAGTGTTTATGCATATTTACTATTCTACTTTGACATTACATGTAAACTTATGTGAATGAATATTGTATTTATACTTTAATTTGTATTGGGTTGTTGTACAGAATGATTAAAGAATAACGCTTTCATTTTGGTCACTCAACTTTTAGAATATTTTTATTTTAATCATCCAATCATTAAATCTTTAACGATAGTTAACTATATATATGGTATAAATGAATAGAATGTTCGATAAACTATTCATGAATCGTTCGTACGTATAACGTTCGTTTATTAAACCAAATAAATGAGTTTAAACAAAATTTTTATATTCGTTTAATAAACGAATGAACACAAACAGAGGTGTATTCTGTTGGTTTATGTTCACAAATAAGCTCATGTATTGACTTGCTTATGATTTGTTTATTTATTAATAATATTTTCTTATAAAAATTCCATTAGTATATATTAATAAAATTATTTTGGTTTGTATTTTTTTTCTTTTGTAATATAATTATTAATATTTATATTTGACTATTTTGTATCTAAACAATGTGTGTGTGCATGTATGTATTTATTTATTGTTTGTTTGTTTATTATTTATAAATGAACATGTTCGTTTAATGTTCGTGAACATGTTGGATTAAGTTAAATGAACATGTTCGTGAACATTAAACAAACAAACATAAACACACATAATTTTAAATAAACGAACATGAACAAAAATTTGAACTTCTTAACGAACACAAACTGAACGCGAACAAGCTTAAAAATAAACAAGCGAACATGAACAGAGGTTTGTTTGTTCAAGCTCGGTTCATTTACAGCCCTAATACGCCACAACATTTTCGCACTTTCATTTTGGTCACCCAACTTTTAGGTCGCTTTCATTTTGATCACCCAAAAAATACACTTTCTTGTTAAATATTGATTAAGGAAAAAAAAAAAACTAAGAATTAAAGTGAAAAAGTGGTAAAAACTAATAATGCATTAAACAGTTGTGAAATTGTACTTATTTATCATATTATCAAAAATTCTAATTTTTTTAATATTGAAAATTTAATTTTCAAAACATCAAAATAAATTGTTGAGGAATTTTTATCCCTCGATAATGTCAACCGATTTGTTACTGTAATATTTAAATTAATTAAATTAATCTCATTCTAAATTTTAAAATTTTATTTTATGTTTCCATATTATTCTTAATTAAATCAACTCGATAACTCATATTCAATAATTGTCTATAAAAATTAATTTTTTATTATCTAATCTCATATCTTCCATACTAAGTTAATAGAAAAGAAAAGTCTTGCAATTAATTAAATTAATTGCTTGTTCTTCGTTTGGGTAAAGAAGTGATGAAAAATTATGAGTTTTTGTTTGGTATGAAAGATAGATTAATTAATTTAATTAATTGTAAGATTTTTTTTCTTTAATTTTAGCTTAGTATGAAAGACTCAAAATCATATAATCAAAAGAAATCTGAGTTTTATAGACGAATATTAAAGATTATTTAATTGAGTTGGTTTTAATTTGAAAACATAAAATAAAATGTTAAAATTTAGAAGGAGACTAAATTAATTAAGTTCAATATTGTAGTAACAAATTGGTTGACACTACCAAGCGAATTTTTTTTCAATAACTTATTTAATTGATTTTGATATTTAGAAATTTAAAATTTCTTTGAAAAATAAAGAAATTTAGAACTTTCATCAATGGGGTAAACAAGTACAAATTGATAATTTTTAAAGCATTATTTTAGTTTCTACAACTTTTTTTCTTTAATCCTTAATGTTTTTCTTAACCTAATCAATACTTTTTTGTGTGACCAAAATGAAAGTGTGAACATGGTGTGGCGTGTATAGCTAACTGTTGTTAGAAATTTAAAGGTTGAGTGACTAAAATGAAAGTGCCCTAAAAGTTGAGTAACAAAATTGTAACGATTTTATTTTGCATGACCAAGATGAATGCCTCTAAAAATTGGGTGACCAACTAAGTAGTTTACCCTAAAATATTTGTAAAAGTAGCACCCATTTAGAGTTAAAAGCCTACAAACCACACCCTGGTTCCTAATCTAACAAATGGTAACCTTCACTATTAGTCATTAAACTATGGAAAACTTTTGTTTTAGTTATTTAGCTAAAAAAAGCTACAATTTAGTCACTGAAATATTCAAAAGTTTTCATTTAAGTTACTGAATTATTCAAAAGTTTTTATTTAAGTCACTAGGTTGTTAAGTTTTTTTTTTTTTTTAAAGTTCCACCATTGAGTTCCAAGCAACAATTTGATGATTAGTATGATGGATCAAATATATATTAATGAGTAGAAGAACATACCTTAGATCTAAGTTGATCTAACAATCAATGTTAGATATCAAAGAAAAAAGTTTAAATTTTGGTTCGCAAATTCGTGATGTCCAAAACTATTTCATGAAAAAAATTGAATTGTAGAAGAGAATAGGGAAGAGAACTTTTGATTGGAGCTGATAGTGCGAAGAGAAAAAACTATATAGCATTGATTTTAATAGCCTAGTGATTTAAATGAAAATATTTGAATAGTTTAGTGATCAAATTGTAACATTTTTTTAGTTAAGTGATCAAAACAAAAATTTATCCATAATATAATGACTAATAGTATAATTTACCCGATAACAAAAATAATATTGCACATAAAAATAAGAAATATTAAAGTTTTATAAAATTTTAGGTGTACAAAAATGTTTATACAAACTTTATGTTACCTTTCCCTTTTTTGTGCAGTGTTACTAGAAACATAGAACATAAGAGTTCATTAAAAAAATGAATACCTAAAACCTTCTCAACGTAAGAAATTTTATGCGTCAACAAATTTATAGGGCAAATATCCACAAAATACCAAAAAAAATCAAAATTTACCGGAAAGGACAGGGTTCAAAAATATTGACCGGAAAGGGCAATTTTCCCAAAAATCGCGCCCCCGTGGAAGCGTTTTTAGGGGAAAACGGCCTAAAGCGCGTCCCCGAGGGAGCGCTTTAGGCCGCAACGGTCAAATTTTTTTGACCGTTGGCCCCCCAACGATCAGAAAAAAAAAACTATAAATACCCCCCAACCCTTCATTTTTTTCACATTCAATCCTTTCTCATTTTTCTCTCAAATTTCTATCAATTTGCTCTCAATTTTCTCTCAAGTTTCTCTCAAAGCCCTTGAAATTTACGCTCAAATTTCAAAATAGTCCTTTACTATTTACGAAAAAGCCCTTTATAATTTTTTAATATATCTATTTTTGGAAAATTTTTAAATTCTTTATCGGAGTACAATGGCCGGGGAATTACGTCGCCTAGACAACAACCACATTGCCGTCGAGCAAAAGAAAATGGTAAGTTTGAATGTTAATTTTTCAATATTATTAAATTTTTTTAATTATGCAATTTTAATTAATTTAGAATTTTATAATTTTTTAAACAGTCTGTAGATCGGGTGTTGCAATGTTATATTCGCAACATGCCTGGTCCCCCATCGCCATTGATCGAGAATTACCTGCGGGAAGCGGGTTTTTGGCACGTGGCCACGATAGGCCGGGGGTTCAAGTTGGACCCGCCTGTGATCAGCGCGTTGATAGAGAGGTGGAGACCCGAGACGCACACTTTCCATTTGCCATGCGGAGAGTGTACCATCACCTTAGAAGATGTGCAGTTACAGTTGGGATTACCGGTGGACGGGTCGGTAGTCACCGGGTCCGTAACATCTCTCGATTGGATGGCCGTATGCTACGAGCTTCTGGGTGCCATTCCGGATAAAATTCAAGGAGCTCGGATCGATACGGCTTGGTTACGAGACGCATTCCTGGAGCCGAATGAAGATTCGACCGAAGAAGAAAGAATACGGTATGCGCGGGCATACATACTTCAGATAATTGGAGGCTATCTGATGCCGGACCTCTCTAGAAACCTCGTCCACCTGAGATGGCTCCTGAAACTTGTTGATTTTAGAGCAGCCGGTGAATTGAGTTGGGGGTCTGCCGTGCTATCGAGGTTATACCCGGAGATGTGCGGGGCGACGCTACCGAGTAAAGCAAAAATCGGAGGTTGCCTATCACTACTGCAGTCATGGGCATGGTTTCGATTTCCATTTTTACGTCCTCGACTCGACCAGCCATATTCATTCCCACTGATAACGAGGTAAATTTAATATTATATTTTACAATTATGTCGTAGATTTATAGTATAATTGCATGCTAAAAGTTTATTTAATTAGGTGGAACCATCCGAGGAGGAGTCATGTTGGAATACCTAACTCGCTTGAGGATATACGGCTCCTATTAGAACAACGGTCGGAATCACAAGTAAGTGTCGAATTTCGTTATTATAATATAGTATTTCGTATGTAGTGTCTAGTATTATGTATATAACTAATAATTTGGTAATGTTAATAAAGTTTCAATGGACACCGTACGAGGATCCCGAAATTCGGGCAGTAATTCTGGAGGAGTTCCTCCAAAATCCGAACAGTTGGCACGTTAAGGTCCCGCTAATCACCTACTCAACCGTGGAGATGCACCAGTCAGATCGGGTTCTGCGGCAATTTGGATCCCGGCAACCGATTCCCGTGCCTCCTGAGGTGCTCGATGATGAGCACAAAGTGGACTTACGGCAGCAGCACACGGATTGACCAAGATTTTGGTCAGAACATATCGAGACGTGGGAGAACCGGTATGACTTTCTACCTAACCGGGAACCGATCATAGTTCCTGAGTTAGCGTGCGTGCCGGAGTACATGCCATGGTTTAGAATCCATGGCAAGCCGTATCTGTTGTCGGATGAAGAGAGGCGACGGCTAATTCGCGAGCGAAGGGAACGTCGGGCCCCTTTACATCCAAGGAGAATGGGTGATGAAACGGGCCCAGCAACAGCGCCTACACAGTCACCGGGCCCATCAACAGCGCCTACACAATCACCGGGCCCATCAACAGCGCCTACACAATCACCGGGCCCATCCGTTCAGCTGACAACACCGACATCACAGCATCCACAGTTTATGCCAGGTGCGTACCCTGCCCCTTATATGTATCCTCCTAACCCATATATGTTTCCTTTTCCTAGTCCCACCCCAGGTTGGAATGCATGGCCGGGTTCGAGTCCGTTCCTGACAACTCCCGTTGGCCAGCCGATCGTGAGGCCGACTTCGGGTGTGGGATTACAGGAGGCGCCGTCGGGGAGCAGTAGTTTCTACCAGGCTCCTTCACCGTACGGGATGCAGTCACCCCCGCCGTGGTTTATGCAAACACCTCCGGGGTCATTATTTTATCAAGGTGGGTCATCATCGCAACACCCAGAACCAGACCCACTGCCGGAAGAACCCGATTCCCCGCCTGAGGTTCCACGACCCCCGCCGGAAGCTAGAAGAAGGAGGAATCCAGCGCGTAACCTCCGACCGCCCGACTGTGGCATTGGTTCCCACCGGCATCAACATTGATTAGGATGGGCTGTTTTATTTCTTAAATTGTAATAATTTTTTTATTTTTTGAATAAAAAAAGTTATTTTTTTATTTGTGTTTGTAATTTAATTTTAATATCTTTACTAAAATAAAAGTTGTGTATGGCCTTTTGGTTTGTAATTTAATTTGAATTTTTTAATAAATAAAAAATTATTTTTTATTTTTATTTTTTTAATTTAGTCTTCTTCATTAAAATAGTTGTTTAATTTTTATTTTTTATTTTTATTTTTATTTAATAAGAAGTTGTTTTTATTTTTATTTAATAAGAAGTTGTAATTTAGTTTTTTGCAATATAATTTTTTTATATTTAATAAAATTGGGGCAAATATCATTTCTTTTGTAATTTAATTTTTTTTAATTTAGTTTTAATATATTTAATAACATAATAGTTGTTTAATTTTTATTTTTTACTTTTCTTTTTATTTAACAAGAAGTGTTTTTATTTTTATTTAATAAGAAGTTGTAATTTAGTTTTTTGCAATATAATTTTTTTATATTTAATAAAATTGGGGCAAATATCATTTCTTTTGTAATTTAATTTTTTTAAATTTAGTTTTAATATATTTAATAACATAATAGTTGTTTAATTTTATTTTTTACTTTTCTTTTTATTTAATAAGAAGTTGTTTTTATTTTTATTTAATAAGAAGTTGTAATTTAGTTTTTTGCAATATAATTTTTTTTATATTTAATAAAATTGGGGCAAATATCATTTCTTTTGTAATTTATTTTTTTTAAATTTAGTTTTAATATATTTAATAACATAATAGTTGTTTAATTTTATTTTTTACTTTTCTTTTTATTTAATAAGAAGTTGTTTTTATTTTTATTTAATAAGAAGTTGTAATTTAGTTTTTTGCAATATAATTTTTTTATATTTAATAAAATTGGGGCAAATATCATTTCTTTTGTAATTTAATTTTTTTTAAATTTAGTTTTAATATATTTAATAACATAATAGTTGTTTAATTTTTATTTTTTACTTTTCTTTTTATTTAATAAGAAGTTGTTTTATTTTTATTTAATAAGAAGTTGTAATTTAGTTTTTTGCAATATAATTTTTTTATATTTAATAAAATTGGGGCAAATATCATTTCTTTTGTAATTTAATTTTTTTAAATTTAGTTTTAATATATTTAATAACATAATAGTTGTTTAATTTTTATTTTTTACTTTTCTTTTTATTTAATAAGAAGTTGTTTTTATTTTTATTTAATATGGTAATTTAGTTTTTTGCAATATAATTTTTTTTATATTTAATAAAATTGGGGCAAACATCATTTCTTTTGTAATTTAATTTTTTTTAAATTTAGTTTTAATATATTTAATAACATAATAGTTGTTTAATTTTTATTTTTTACTTTTCTTTTTATTTAATAAGAAGTTGTTTTTATTTTTATTTAATAAGAAGTTGTAATTTAGTTTTTTGCAATATAATTTTTTTATATTTAATAAATTGGGGCAAATATCATTTCTTTTGTAATTTATTTTTTTTTAAATTTAGTTTTAATATATTTAATAACATAATAGTTGTTTAATTTTTATTTTTTACTTTTCTTTTTATTTAACAAGAAGTTGTTTTTATTTTTATTTAATAAGAAGTTGTAATTTAGTTTTTTGCAATATAATTTTTTTATATTTAATAAAATTGGGGCAAATATCATTTCTTTTGTAATTTAATTTTTTTTAAATTTAGTTTTAATATATTAATAACATAATAGTTGTTTAATTTTTATTTTTTACTTTTCTTTTTATTTAATAAGAAGTTGTTTTTATTTTATTTAATAAGAAGTTGTAATTTAGTTTTTTTCAATATAATTTTTTTATATTTAATAAAATTGAGTTTAATGTTATTTCTTTTGTAATTTAATTTTTTTAATTTAGTTTTAATATCTTTGATAAAATAGAAATGGTTTACTTATTTTATAGTTAATAAAATTTGAGTTATTGTATAAAAGTTCACCGTTTTCCTCCAAAAAAACAGAAATTACATAGCCAGCAAGAAACAAACAAGCTAAGAACACGGTCAACTATTTCGATTTGGACACGAGCCAGATGTATGGCCCGGGTTCCTACACCACCCGCACCGCCGACTTTGGTTGGTCGATTCTCGAATATCCATATTGTTGCGTATTCTAGTCGCGGAAGGTCGACCTTTTGGTTTGCGCCTCAATTCTCTATCCGGCAACAGCTTATATGGTGCAAGCGATACCGATGGCCACTTACGTTCATCTGGGACTAGTGGGAATACGTGTCTCCACACGTTGTACATGTTTTCTAATTTGTACACTTCGTCGACATAGCTCATGGGATCAATACGGAGATTCTGACAAGCCGCAAGTACATGAGCACATGGGTAACGAAGTGCATCAAATATCCCACAGTCGCATGTCCTATTTGTCAAGTGTACACGATAATGCCCGCCAAGAATACCTTGGTTCGGTCTGTCAAACTCCGTGACACGAAACCATAGGCTGTCGCGGTCGTGACACACTGTGTGCATGGTGTTCGCCCGTGCCTTCCCACGGTTAATTTCTTGCAAGACTTTCGGGCTCCATACATGGCCTCCTTCCATTTGCCCTCTATAACTCGCTGCTCTCTTCGGAAATAGTGCCGCTAACCGAAAATATGTCTCTCGCACAACTGCTGTAATCGGCAGATGACGGGTTCCTTTCAGAACAGAATTTATGCATTCGGCAAGGTTTGTGGTCATATGCCCATATCGTAGATCGCCGTCATATGCTTGTGTCCACTTTTCGAAAGGAATATTGCACAGGTAGCTTGCGCCTTCGGCGTTATCTGAGCGCAAACTGGCCAGCATCTTGTGAAAACGGTCTTTATTGATCTCATACCTGCTAATATACGTTGATAGCGAATATTACATACCACTCTTCAATTGCGAATAAATTGAAATTTTCAAAAGAAATTGTATTAATAGATATTTCATACCCATATCGATCACTTGCCGTTTCTGTCTTTTAGATCGATGTTGCCCATAGTAGTTGGATGCGACATGCCTCAGGCAATATCGATGGTGTGTGCGATGCCACATGCTTCCCTGGCGTTCTATTGCCGCAAGTATTCCAGGGCCCCGATCCGATATAACGCATATGTCAGGTTGGGGGCAAACATGCCTCCTTAACCTAGATAGGAAGAAGTCCCAATCATCAGCTGACTCCCCCGGTGTTATTGCGAACGCAATCGGAAGGATTCTCCCACAGCCATCTTGTGCCACAGCTAGCAATAGTCGATGCGTATATCTACCATACATGAAGGTACCGTCAATTTGTACCAATGGCTTGTAGTATGTAAAAGCATCTCGGCTTTGCTTAAATGTCCAGAACAGACGCTTGAACACTGCGCATCCACGAAGCAGACGATCGTTGTAGTACGCCGGTTCCGTTTTAAGGTCTGTTGTGCTGCATGAGACATACCTCTCCAGCACCTGACACCACTGCCACACTTCATTATATGAAGCGTCCCACCGACCGTGCAATTTTTCCAACGCCTTCTGCTTGGCTATCCAAGCCTTTCTGTAAGAGGGCGTGTACCCCATTTGGCTACGAATATTGCCAATTAAGGCCGGCACTGTAGTTTTAGGATCGGCCTTCACCGTCGGGATTATTAAATCAGCCAACATGTCTGAATCCATCCTCGGATGATCTTGTGTTACACCTGCCAATGAAGTACGTTGAATAATGCAACATTATATAATATTAGTGTTATTCGAAATCATTGAACACATAGTGGTACTGTACCGGTAAGACATGTATGCGGACCTTTGTACTTTTTCACCTCCCACAGCCATGTCCTTTTCCTCAACGACGCCATGATTTTCCATGAACATGTGCCATCTTGCACTGCACACTTTGCCTCGTACCTATCAAGCTTTGATTTAACCATAGTGTAGTTAACCCCGTTCCTGATGCTGTATTGTTTCAATGCAGCCAGAAAAGTATTCTTGTTGGAAAACTGGTTACCAACTTCTAATTGGTCCGAATCCAACAAAGAATTTGTACGGTCACGCGTCCGGTGTGGTAGTTCAGGAAACTCCAATGCATCATCTTGAGATAGATCGACATTATGCATGTGCGCTGGAGGTGAGTATGCCCTGAATACCGGATCTTCTTCTTCTTCATCTGAACTGCCCTCAACGTCTTCAGGTACAATTGGAACGGGCTCTGGTTCAGAAAATAATCCAATTTCTGCACCGTCAGGCCCTGGCTCCCGAGGTGGATCCACATCGGATTCATCGTCCGATCCTCCATAACTTGCAACAAACGAGGGCCCCTCGCTGGTGGATGTCGTCGGTAATACATCATCCCTCCTTAAACATCTTTCGTAACGATCCCAATCGTATGTGGATTGCCATCCACTAGAAGTTGATGACGTCCCCCAATACGTATTTCTGTCATCCGACGTCGAATGACGAATATGCATGTCCCATCCACCAACCGAGTGTCGTGCAAGGGTTATGTTTTCCATACTACCACCGCACACGGGCAC
The DNA here is from genome assembly GCA_005393395.2 of Gossypium australe. NCBI lineage: Eukaryota > Viridiplantae > Streptophyta > Magnoliopsida > Malvales > Malvaceae > Gossypium > Gossypium australe. The sequence continues at coordinate 74,511,327 of CM016616.1, forward strand.
TTCTGTGTTTTGCCTCCCACTTACAGAGTGTCGACTTGGGGTTGTGTATTCCCCTCGAACGCTACTAGATGTTGAGGTCGCAGCCAGATCACTTGGAGATGAAAATTCTACATATACCTCGATATAGGGTGAACCACTGGCAAGATGAGTCTCCACCATTGCCTCAAGGCTCCGAGGACCTTTGATGTCGAATGAGTCATATCTCACCGGATCAACCGAAGCGCAAAATCTATACTTAATAGACTGAACTTTATTAGCGTTGTTCCGAATATTTTACGCCTAATTCTTTTGCGCAGTTCTACCAAATCGACGTTCCGATTAAAACTCAATCGCACTGTGTTCTCCGATAAGAAAACAACACCATTTTCGGTGTCACGCACTTCACCATCGTAGTAAATAACAACATTAATACGTTCACTCATTGCAAGTGGACGGTGTAAAAGAGTATAATTACTGTACTGAAAAATCACACTAAGTTCAATTCCCAGGAAAGAGAGGTAGATCACAAGGATCACTTAAGTACCAGATCTTTCCTAGCCAAAATATCCCTCAATCGTAATTTAATAGCACAATAAATAACTACGATCACACTCACAAGATAATGAACACTAGAACTTTAACGAGGTTCGGCAAATTTTGCCTACGTCTTCGGGCACTAACAAATATATTTCACTCCAAAAATACAAGTGAAAATTTACAAATAGGGAGAGAGAACAATGCCTTAACTAGAGAATGGCAAATTGTGGGATGAAGAAAATGAGAAATGGTTAGGCCTATTTATAGTTGAGGTTTAGGGATCAATCTTGCAAAGTACCTATTCAAATAGGGACCAAAATTGCAATTATCCCATACCAATTTTCACATCACATCAACTTTCGGTGCCTAATTTTGGTGCCATTTTCTTCCCACTTGCTATAGCCCATTTTCTTTCCACGTCAGCGCCATTTTTGGGGGAAAAAGGCCAAAAGCGCTCCCCCGGGGACGCGCTTTAGGCCGTTTTCCCCTAAAAACGCTTCCACGGGGGCGCGATTTTTGGGAAAATTGCCTTTTCCGGTCAATATTTTTGAACCCTGTCCTTTCCGGTAAATTTTGATTTTTTTTGGTATTTTGTGGATATTTGCCCAAATTTATACATGTCACTCGCTAATCAAGCAATCAAAATAAAATTATTAAATATATTTCTAAAATAAAAATTATATATAAAAGAAGTCTTAAATACTAAATTTTGGAGAGTCCCTAAAATAAAAATTACTATTTAGATCTTTTAAAAATTTTTAAAATTTTAAATTAATAAAGGTATAATTATACTTTACCCCTCTAAATTATAAAAATTTGATTTAATCCTTTAAAAATTATAAAGATATAAACTATTAAAAATTAAATTTTCATTTCACCCCTAAATTTTTTTTCTGGCTTCACCCCTGATTGGCATTGAGAATTTGAGACTATTCAAGCTTCGTGTTTAGTCGATAAACAACTTTAAATTATGATCATAAACTCATATAAGTTTCCTCAAGAAATTTTTTTAATTTTTAAATATTGCATATGTAAAAATATTTAAAAAGAATTAGAGTCTTAGTATCAAAAATTATATATTCTAATAAAAAATAGTAATTATTTAATGTTTCAAAAGGAGAACATAAGATTATATATGTTAAAAAAAAGAGTAAATAATGTTAATATATAATTGGTATCAAATATTGTAATGGTTTTGGATTTTTTTTTTCTTATGAGCAAAAAATTTTAAAAAACTAAACTTTTAACTAAAAATATTAATTCAATAAGAAATATAAGTGTGTACTTGATTAATTGAAAAGATATATAGAAAACACTAAACTAATACCGATTGAGTTTTAGTTCGATTGGCATCAGCATTGTTGTCAGTATAGAAAGACGTGGGTTTAAGTGTACTGAAGTACATTATCCTCCTATTTAAGGGCTGTAGAAGGGCTATGGGTAGTTTTATACATTATATTTGAAAGAACATATATGATAACAACCTATAATCGTCCTTTTTAACTGAATAAGTTAACATCTGTTGACTTATTAATTTTTTATGAGTAAATAATTATTTAAAATTTTAAAAAATTCAAAAGATTTATATTATTAAAAAAATATGTATTTTTAACATTTTTAACTTTTAAAAAATTAAATAGTTGCTAACATCACATACTCATGGACTGCCATGTGCCATGTACATGTTACGCCAGAAAAGTTAACATACGTTAGTTTTTTTATCACTATTTTGCGGTGATTTGACAATAAAATATAAGTTTAAAAACTAAAAAAATGAAAATTAAGTGAAAAGTAAAAATAATTTTTTTAATAAAATTAAAGCATCAAATAAATTATTATATTAAATTTTAATTACTAAAAATTTATTAAATCATACCATAAAAGTTAAAAAAGGGATTAAGTACCAACTGATTATATATATATATATATATATATATGATGTTTACAGAAAGTTTTTGTCTAAAAAAGATTAGGAATCAAAGTTGAAAATTGGGGGACACAAAAAGATTGGCTTTGCTTTTATTTCGCAATAGATGCTAAAACCTCCAAAGTCGTATAAAAGAAGAGTTGGGATGCTCCGCACGCACTACTGTTGGTCTTCAGAGGTGTCCACCCATTAAAACATTACTTCAATTATTTTTAAATTGTTACTAATTAATTAAACAAATAATACATTATTTAATATTTGAAGAAAAAAAAACAAAAACCCAAATCTCCTACGATGTTTATTAATAATCATAATTTTTTTCAAGAAACAAGTTATTAGTTAAATAATTTTCATTTTTCTTCACCCTCAAAATGAGTGTACATAAAACGAATACATCTAAGCTAAATTCGAATCTAACAAATTGCTTGGTTTAAGGGTAGATTTGGGGAGCAGATTGAATATATGCAAATTAACTCATTTGTTGTAGATTCCAATAGTTTTCAATCTTAGATACCCATAATCAATATTTGTAGATAATGGATTTAAATATCTAAATTAAATCCATTTTCCATTAAATATTCTGCATTTTTTAAATGTCAAATTGGAGACTCAAACTTGTTGTTAGTGTTCTATTCCCCAACTTAGGGTGTATTTAGTATTGTTTCAGAAGAATTTTTGAGATAAAAGTATTACTAAACAAATTACTTTTTAAGAGAAAAAATTATCCTCTCAAGCTAAAAATCTGTCAAAAAGCACTTTTTTAAGAAGTTGAAAATTTTAATTTTTCCTCAAAATAGTTTTAGATCTCTGGAAATAACCCATTTTCTTTTTCAAACTAAAAAATTATACTTTTAAGAACAACAACTAAAAACCTATGCTTTCTAAAGAAAAAAAAACTAAAAACCTATGATATATTTAATTTTGGTGTCTTTATTAAAAATAATAACATTCTTAATAAATTTTATATTCTATATATTAACTTATGTCTCACCCACAACTTAGGTGAAAGAAGAAATTTATTTATATAAAAATATACATTTATTTATTTTTAATTAACGGTAGTTTGTCAAAATAAATTTGATTTTTTATAGGTGTTTTATAAAAGTGGTTTAAGTTAATTGATTAACATTTTATATAAAGTCTAAATTGTGCTTTGATTGAAATGGTAAAGTTGAAGGTTTTTGGTTCATATATTATTATATGTAAATTTGTATTAATTTATAAAAATAAAAATGACAAAAATACCTTATAATAATAATTTAACTTGTAAAAAGAACAAGTTTTTTTTTTTAAATTTGTCTAATTTAGTTGGGGACTCGGTTGATAGGTGTCACCAAGAGAGATGACTAAATTATATAATAGTAAATATTTTTTTATTTTAATTTGAAAAACAATTATATAATACTTGAAACTCTATCATGTGCATGGGTTTGATGCACACTCCATGTTTTGAGAAGTATTTACTATCGAAAAGCAGAAAAAACGGTGTCTTTATCTAAAGAAATGCGTTGAGAAAGGGTGGATAGAACTTGAGATAGTGCTTTTTCAACTCTCTCAAAACGGAATCTATTCCAAACAGATATGCCATGGTTCCTTACTTCAACAGGTACAAATATCTAAATTTGATATTTTTAGATACTTTTTCAGACCTATTGCCGATACTAAATAGCAGTAAAAAATTTGTTTCATGATATTATGCATGGATCAGATATATCATGATATTAAATGAATACAATTATCTATCATAATGTTGTCATCAATCCTAAGTGGTGTTGAGTTAATTTGTAACAACATCTCAATCAACAACATTATTAATATATACAATTAATAAAGGTAATAAGGTGTGCATAATAAAATTAAAATGTAAAAAAATTAAAATAAAGCTTTAATTAGGTGGTAAAATTAAGGTTTTATGCATTTATATAGGTCCAAATCTCACTATAAGCATTTTTTTATATTTTTAAATAAAAAGACTAAAGCCTCGTCAAATAATATAATACAAATGGATATTTTATAATTTTCCTAAATGAATTGATGTCCGATTAACTCATGACACTATAATAATATAGATGTGAATATTAAAATTAATATACAATAGTAGAACTTAAGGGTAAAGTAGGTTGGAATTTTAAATTTCATTATAAATTTTAATTATATTTATAAATTTAAAAGATTAGACGAAATAACTGAAATTCTACCGGGCTTCTACCGATTTACTTTTATACCACCTTAATTAAAGAAAAAAAAAGGCCCTTAACGTGTGAGCAAAATATTTTAAAGCTGTATTAAATAACAAAGTAAGGAAAGAAATGGACAACATGTTAAGTTTGAGTTGTATGATTATTATACAATCTTGTTAGAGAGAGAGTTGTGACCTTAGGAGTGTAGTAATGGAAAGTTAAAAAAATATATAGGTTACCAGTTATGAGGATGAATTATGAATCCATTGGCATGGGATCTGCTTCTGCTCCCACCTTCACTCAACTCCGACTCCGTTTTCAGCATTGAAAACACCCTCTTCCACAACGGTCTTCGTCTCCGCTCCAACCTCTCCTCTTCTAACCTAATCATTTGGAGAACACAAGTGGAACGAAATCAATACTTGCATATGTACCTTGATGTTTCCTGCGCTGCTTTGAGACTCACTGCAATTTAAAGCCATGTCAGAAGAGAGAGAGGCACATCTTAATTATTCCCTTATAGTAATTTTATTTGAAAAAGTGAAGTTTTGTGGTGACACAAAGAATCTCTCTACAGGTTTTAGACAAAAGGCAAACCCTTATCCTATGTCTCATCAGTCATTTGATTTGGATTTACCACTACTAGGAATTATATCTTAAGACTCACCAACCATCACGGTAATGGGAAAAGAATATTATTACAACCATAATTGAAATTTCCTACATAATAAAATTATATATTACCTTATCAATTTTCATTAATGGCTATCATCATCCTCTAGGGTTGAAATTATTTTTTAATGTTAAAAAATTCCATTTACATTGTACTTACTTGTTACCATGTCTCATATATCATTGTAAATGCCCAAATTGGTCCGGGCCTATAAAAAATAAACTAAAAAATAAAATAAAAATAATAATAAGACTAAAAATTTACAGCCCAAATTTCTAATGGCCCAATATGACCCAAAATTAACCTAAATCCTAAAGCCCAAAATTTTTAGAAAAAACAAAAAAAACCCTAGTTCCTAAGCAGCCGCTGTCAACGCAAATGTCGCCCTTGATGCCTCTGGAGCGTCTTCCCTCCATTGACCTTGTCAACGCCTGCAAAAATGAAAAAAAAAAAACAGAAACAGCGCAAGAAAAGGAAAAAAAGTGGAGACAAACAGTAACAAGAGCAGTAGCATAGCAGAAAAAAGAAAAGAAAAGAAAAAGACATGATCTAAAATGGCTATAAAAGCCAAGTTCTTGTAAGATTGAAAGGGGGTAAAACACGGAGAAATACACAAAAAAAAGTCGAAATAAAAAGCAGTCAAATTTTCAAAGGTTTTTTTCCTTCATTTTTCTTTTGAATATTATATATATATACATATAATATAGTAAAAAATTACCTGATTTTGTTCTCCGTCGTCGGGAGCCGAAGGGTCCTATCCCCTTTTGGCAATTTTTTGGCCACTTTTCTAAAAAACCGACCCCAAATTTGGATTCTGGGGGTTGAAAGGATCAAATGAGGGTTTTTCTTGGCCACGGCAGTCCACGGCGGCACCGATGGCCGGATCTTGGCAGTGCCCAGAGAAAAAAAAGAGAAAGATTTTTTTTTTTCTAAAAGGGAAGCAAATGATTTTTTTTCTTAAAATTTCTACTTTTATAGCATTCAAAAATGGCGTCGTTTTGGGTTTCATTTCCAGATGCCAAAACGGCATTGTTTTGGCCTCTAACCCAGTTGCTGACCCGAGACCCGACCCGAACTGCGCAGGATCCGCGTGTTTTTGACATGGGGGTAATTGTTCCATGGGTCCTTCCGCTTTTATGCCTATTTTCAATTTGGTCCTGATTCCTTTTTTTTTTCCTTCTTTTTAGAACGCACCACTTAATTTTAAATTCCTTTCAATTTGGTCCTCAGACTGCTGACCCTTGGGGGAAGGACGCGTTTATTTTTGGATTAATTTCTTCTAAGCCCTCGAAACTTTGCATCGTGTTTTAATTTAGTCATTTATGTTTTTTAATTCAGACCTTAGATTCCAATGGACATTCAATTTAGTCCTTATTTTCCCTTTTCTTTTATTATTTTGCTATTTATAATTTAATTTTTATTTAAATTTCAATTTAATTCCTTATCTATTTAATTTCAGCTCTTCATTAAATATTTTTTTATTATTTACTTATTTATTTATTTATTTTTAACTTTTCATTAATTAATTAATTAATTTGTTCATTTATTATGGCAATTTCAGCCTTTCAATATTTTTTATTTGCTTACTTATTTATTTATTATTGTCTTACTTTTTTATTATTTTAAATTTCGTATTGTTGATTTTGTATATTTTGTCATATTATCATTATTACATCATTTTTTTAATTTTTAATTTCTTTTATTTTTAATATTTTCATATGTTGTCATTCCTCTTCCGTTTATTTTTATTTTAAATAATCTTATCTATTTTATTATTATGATTACATTATTATTATAGTACTCCTTTATTTACTTAATATTTATTTTTCTACTCACATAGCCATTTTAAATTATTTCTAAGCATTTATCCACGAGTATATTATACCCAAATAAGCTAAATACACATTATTTTAAACATTGCATTCGTCTTTGCACGAGGCACAAAAAGGAAAATTTTTTAAATTAAAGTAATGTTCATTATTTTGGAATTAGAAAAGTCGTGCTCTTAACTTACGGAATATGGCTTCTTTCTAGAATCAAGATAGTCAAATATTCACTTTAAAATAAATAAAAACGAGATTTAAGTGATGATTAAATGGCGTTCATTTTCGTTCTCGGGGATCTAAGGCATTGTGTCCTAACTTACGGGACATGATCCTTTCTTCTCAATTAACTTGAAATACGCCCTTTTTCGTGAAAATTAATTTAATTAAGTAACGTCTTAATAAATGATCGTATTCTAAAATCTTTTCAAATTTTTAATTTTCGACACTAAAGACATCAAGTAATCAACTAGGTAACAATTTTGGGTGTTGCGAGGGTGCTAATCCTTCCTCGTGCGTAACCGACTCCCGAACTCATTTCTCGAAGTTTATAGACCAAAAATCATTGTTTTAGTAAATCAAACTATTTATTAAAACTATCAAATTATGAGGTGATCTGATTGCACATCATATAAAAATGATTGGTGGCGACTCCATTTTTGTTTTTTTAACAAAAAATCGATTGAAAAAAGGGGTTTCGACAGCTTGGCGACTCCACTGGGGAAAAACTAAGAGAGTCAAGCCACGAGTTGATTACTTCTTGTAACAGCTCGATTTAGGGGCTAATCAGAACGGTGGTTTCGGGACCACTAATCCGAGGTTAAAGAAAATTATTTTGATATTATTTTATGTGTTATAGCATGTTTATAAGGATGCATGAGAATTTTGGTGCTTTAATTTTAGCGATTGAAGGCTTAATCGCGAAAAAAGACTAAATCACATAAAGTGCGAAAGTTCTATTTTATAAGCTAGGGGTGTTTAATGGCTAAGAGATATTAAATTAGAGGTCCCTACTGTGAAAATAAGCCATTGAAGGAGGGATGGCAGACCATAGGGACAAGATTATTAAATGGGTCAATTGGTTAGGTAGAAATTGGTGACTAAATTTCTTTTTAAGCATAAAATAAAGAAAAGAGTGATATAATCTTTTCTTTACCACTTTCGCCACCGAAAATACCAGCTTAAGGGGGGTTTGAAAGCTTTGAAATTTCAGCAACTTATCCTCATCCAAGTAAGTGTTCTAGTGATCTTTTCTTGATAAAAATTGTGCATTTGAAACCCCTAAAGCTTAGGCTTTCTAATGAGGGGACTATTTTGCAAAATGGTGAAAAGTTTAGGGTTTTCCATGAGAGCTTTTATGTGATTTGCTGCATTTTTATGGAAGAAAATGAGTCTTAGTTGTTAGATAAACAACTTTTGTGAAAGGTGTTACTATGAAAACACCTAAATGGACCTTTTTGTAAAGGTTATAAAGTTTGTAGTAAATGTGTGAAATGTTGGGTTTTGATGATAGCCATAAGAGAAATAAGTGTTCACCTAAGCTTGTTGAAGGTAGAAATTTGATTAGAATTAATTTCCAAGCCTAGGGGTAAAATGGTCATTTTGCCAAAGTCTAATGGCAAAATTGTAATTTTTCCAAAACATGATTATTTAAATGCATTTATTAATGTGATGATTAAAATGAGCTAATTTGCTATTATAGAGCAAGAAGAACCAAGAATCAACCTCGAAGGGGGAAAGAACAAAATATCGGACTAGACCGACAATCTAGCTTATTTTGAAAATGAGGTAAGTTTGTATCGTTTCCTCTCTTTCCCATGTTACTTCTTTTGATGTTACCAAAAAACTTTTACCAATGGAACCCATTTGTTCCTCAATTCCTTTACCTCTCGAGCGAGGATCTTCACTAGTTCATCTTCATAAGTTAAATCCGACTAAATTTCTATTACTTCAGATGTAATCACATGAGATAGGTTCGATCAATATCTTTGTAGCATCGAAACATGAAAAAAATTGTGAATTTTGTCCAACTCTAGTGGTAAAGTTAACCGATAAGCAACTAGACTGACTCGTTCCAAAATCTCATACGACCAATGAATATTGGACTTAGCTTCCCTTTCTTCCCAAACCAGTGAACCTTTTTCCATGGCGACACTTTCAAAAATACTTTATGACCCACATTGTATTCAATATCTTTCTTTTTGAGATCATCATAAGGCTTCTGTCTATTTGAGGCTGCGTTTAAACGGTCTTTGACTAACTTCACTTTCTCTTTTGTCTTTTTTATGAAGTCAAGACCCACTAATTTGTTTTCTCCTAATTCTGTCCAGCATAGAGGAGTTCTACATTTACTTCCATACAATTCTTCATACGACGCCATTTGAATACTAGACTGGTAACTATTATTATAGGTAAATTCAACCAATGGTAAAAACTTTTCCTGTAACAGCCCTATTTTGGGTCTAGTCGGAATAGTGATTTCGGTACCACAAATTCAACGCAGTAAAATTTATTTTTATTAAATTTTTATGGTCTACAGTTTTATGGAATGATTTTGTGAAAATTTCGTTCAAAAATTTTGATGTTTGGGCACTCAATTTAGTTAAAGGGACTAAATTGCAAAAAGTGCAAAATTTGAGTTTTATTTGTTAAAGGTGTCCAATTGCTATGAGATCTTAAATTAGAGGTCCTTAGATGGTAATTAGACCATTGGTTAAGTTGATGGACAAAAATGGACATGGTTAGCTGAAATTTTGAAGTTTTTCATTAAGGGCATTTTAGTCATTTGGGTAATAAAGACAAAATTTAACAAATAAAAGATGTTCATCTTTCTATTTTTATCCCCCCATGGCCGAATGTCCCAAAGAAAACCATAGCTAGGGTTTTCCAAGCTTCCAAGCTCGATTGGAAGTTCGTTCTTGTCTCGTTTTCAACGATTTTTGTATTTTTGAGATCGTTGTAGCTTGATTTAGCTATTTTAAGGACTAATTTGAAAGAAAGGTGAAGTTTAAAATTATACCCATGTTGAACATGTATGTATTTTGATGTTTGATGGTAGAAAATGCTAAGTGATTTAGCTATTTGTTGTCTGTTAAATGACTTTTGCTAAGTGATTTTCGGTAAAAATGTCAAAAAGGACTTATTTGTAAAAGTCTATAAAATGAGTAGAAAAATGTGAATAAATGGAAAATGTGGGCTGTTATGAGTATGAAAATGGTTCGGCTAGGCTTGGGTTTTGAAGAAATTGAATATATTTCATTTTTACAAGCCTAGGGACTAAAATATAAAAAGTTGAAAAGTTAGGGTTAAAAATATAATTTTTGCCATAAGGCGCTTTTGGGATTGAAATGAATAATGTGATGATTAAGTGAGATGAATTTGGTATTATAGATCAAGAAAAATGAAGTTCGGGTCTAGATCGGGGGAAAACCAAAGTGTTTGACGATTAGGTCCATTTCTGCTATTTTTTGTATTGAGGTAAGTTTGTATGTTAATAATGCAATGTTATAATTGTATTTATAATGTTTTGATAATGTATGATTTGTATGATTGACTCTATGGATGTAATTGACGAAGTTTCGACAATGAGAAAATCCCAGTTGAACCTGTAACACACCAAACCTGGCCTAGATGTTACGACTGAATCTGACGTGTCACATCGGAGTGTTTTCCGAAATCAGGCTTGTTGAAAGAAAACCGTTTTTAAGCGATTGCCATGTTTGTTACTGTTGGTTTCTTAGTTGGTTAAAAACCTGCGGAAGCTACTCTAATTAATGCCATTTTGAAGTTCGAAAATGTGTGTTTGTCTTTTAAAACAATTATTATTTTTGAAAACTTGTTTGTATCAAATTAGGCAGTTTCAAAAAAGAAATTAAACCCAATTAAACAAAATTAAAATCACCAGAGGCTTTATTACATAAATATTAACCCAATATAATAATTTAAATAACTAGGTCTAAAATAAAATATTAGCAAACGTATGGCCACCTCCGAGTCCCTCGCAGCTCCAAATCATCTAAGGCTGGGGATTACCTGTACGGTTAAAAGAAAAGGGTGAGTTACAAGAACTCAGTGTGTAATCTCCTATCATGCAGTAACAGACTGGGCCTGAGCCCTATTCAGTAACAGTATAGTGTGGGCCTTAGACCATTACAGTAACAATGTGGGCCTAAGCCCAATATAGTATCAGTAAGGTGCAAATATGTAACCCACCCCACCCCAATCCAACCAACACACCACCCGTACCAACCAACACAACATGTGGGGATAAAATTGACCCACCCAACCAACACACCAATATTGTAGCATAGCTACCAGTAATAATAACGCAGCAGAGCTGCTAGTAACAGTATATGTGGCGAAGCCACCAGTAACAGTGATTGTGGCAGAGCCACCAGTAACAATGAATGTGGCAGAGCCACCAGTACAGTACTTCCTCCATATCAGAATCCCAACCCCATGCAGTATGTCATGTCATAAAGGTTTCGTGTATGCAAAATGTCCTACTCAGTATAGTCACACAAATAATATACATTCATCAGTCAACCTACCTTTAGGAGTAAAATGATCGTTTCCATGCATTAGGGGTAAAATAGTAAATTTGCCCTTTAGGGGTATTTTGGTCATTTTACCTACTTTGGGGTCTCGGTGCAGTTAACGACCTTTCCAAAGGTCTACAGTCGCCTCAAGCGACATAGGTAACATATATGGTCAAAACGCTCGTGTGGCCCATCCAGCCCAAAATTCAATCACGGCTATGCAAACTATGTGGCCCAATCCAGTATCTGCCACTTTTTGTGGACTTTATCCGTGTGGGGCCCAGGAGCCTATTGGGCCCACACAGCCCATTTTAACCCAATGAGGCCCATAATGGCCCAAGAGCACGAGAGCGCTCATGGTGGCCTCTACAGTTTATCACCCATGATTTGTGGCTCGGTTTACCACATGAGTGATTGCACGTTCGTGACGTCTCAAATGCTGAAGTTTCAGTTTTTCGGCTTTTTGACTTTTGATGACTCACAGAAGAGATAGTGTGATTACACACCTGATTACGATATTGCTTTACGCTCCACGAGCACCCAACCTAGATTCAAACAAGATCCAAAGTTAATCCTTTAATCGATAGGGTAAAGCACCCTCTTATTGACGCTTAATCCGAAACACCCATCTTACCTTGTTTGAATGAGGGTGACGTTAGTCCCTCTACGATCGTTGTTCAGAAACGATCACATGCCCTTGTTGGTTTCCTATAGTACAATCAAAATCAAATTAGTAAGTGATAGGGCACATTCAGCCAACCCTAAAGAACATAAGGTAACACTTTTACCTTACCTGTTCGTTGAGGACGAAAGTGTGACTCCTCCAAACCGTTCACACTTCACCACTCCTTGAGGAAGACCCTAGAATCGCAACGAGTACAGTACGTGAAGGAGGAACTAACAATCGTTAGCAAAAAGGGGGTATTTGGTTTTGGAAAAAGAAAAAGAAGAGCATGGTGTATTCGGTTCTAAGAAGAAAAGTAGAGGATAGATTTTGAACACTTACCGATAGTCAGAACCTTTGCAGTAGATCGACACAAAGAGGGATTAATAGCAGTGATATTTGGCCAGACTAGAATAGAAGATGAACAGAAGTTAAAAGAAGAGAAAGGGAAGGTTCGGCTAGGCTATGAAAGAATCCGATTGCAGAACAAATGGGGTAAGGAAAAATAGATGTTAGGTTCGGCCAAGAAGATAGGAAGAGAATAGCAAAGATGTAGAGAAGGAATGACACGAATGGTCAGTTTCGTAGCACAAAGAGAACTAGAGAGAACCTGAAATGCAAAAAAGTGCAGAAACCTAAACTACTAACAAGGAAATTCAGCAGCTCTCCTATCAACACTCACAAAACCGAACAAGGAGATGCCTAGTATCGAAAATGCTCCCTATTTTCCCCCTAGCTGAATTCCATTTAAGCCTTAAGTCCCAGTCAACCGCAACTCCCCTCACACTTCAAATTCCTTGAAAATATCCACAAATCACTCCCTTTATCCATCTTTGATTTACTCCTTGATATCCTTTATAACAACTCCAAGACCAATTCAAACTTCACATTACAAAGTTTCAGTCTAACTCCACTTCTCATGCTGCAAGGAAATAGAATAAGTACTCTTTTGCATGCCAAAGGATTCGTACACAAGCTCTCACATCAGCCATTTCATTCCATCACCACTAGGCCACTAGCTCATTTGTGTCTCCTTTCCCCTACAATTATTTATAAGGCCTACCTGCTAATGCTCAACCCCCTTTAATTAAGAAAAACAAATTTTTGCTAAAGACAAGGCTCGAACCCAGAGTTTCTCAGAGACTCTCAACCACTCTTAAACCACTCAAACAGTCTATTATTCAAGTCAAAACACATAAAATCAAAACATGAATTTTTGGGGCGTTACAGAACCTTAAGAATAGATTAGGATACAAGTGACATGTCACTAGGAACCCATGTAATTATGTGATTTATGTGTCCCGGGTGGTGGTCTAGTACGTCCTATTAGTGGCTGAGTATACTAGAATATGTTGCGGATACTTGATAGCTTGTGTGAGCAGCACCGAGTAGCTACATCTTGACTAATAGCTTGTATGAGCAGACCCAAGGATAGCTCGAGAGCGAGCCTACATGTGTTATGAGATTTGTGGTAGCATTGGCTACTTATGTGGCACTTATGTGAAAGAATTTTGTGCATCCGATAGTATTCTAAGTGGTTCAACGGGTATGCCAAAGATGAGAAAGTATGTGATTATGTTACGAGTTGGTATAGGTATGTACGAAAAACTCAAAGAAAATGGATTCGGTATATGATGAACTATTGGTAAGGATGTGATTGAATGAGTTATGCTCATGAAGTTTAATGACATTTATGTTGATATATGTTATGTTATTCATATGATGTGTTATTCATATGATGAGCTATTGGTAAGAATGTGATTGAGTAAGTTGTGTTTATAAAGTTTTAATGACATTTATGTTAATATATGTTAAGTTACTTATATGTCAGATGTATGAATAATGTTTTGTATTATTTGCATATAAACTTACTAAGCTATATAGCTTACCCCCCATTCTTTCCCTTATCTTATAGTGTCACCAAGCTAGCTCGGGATCGGAGATCGTCGGAGATTCGGATCACACTATCAAACCCTCTCATTTTTGGTATTGATGATCTTAGTTTTTTGAAAGTATGGAATGTATAGGGACTTAGGCATTTTTTTATATGTGTCATTATGATTGTAGCCAATGTGTTGGCTTGTAATGGTCAAAGGCTTATTTTGATATTTGGCCATGTAGATTGGCTTAATTGGGCTAACATGATTGTAAGCCTAAGTATACTTATATATGTGCCAATGTCTTTGGTGATATGGTCATGGTATGCTTGGTGAATGATGAAAATGTGATTTATGACATGGATGTGAAATGTTTGGCAATGTAGTCTATTGAAGAGATGATAAAGTGGTGTACAATTAGATATCTTGAAAGCAGTCAATTGTGGCTTAAAAATTATTGTGAGTACGATAGATGTTGATATTGTGTTGGCATGTGTGGGTCATAATTGTGGATATTTTGGTTGCCTAAGTATGTTATGTTTTGTGCCTTTGAATTGGTGTAAGTGTATGTGTGAATAAAGGTGGCAAATGGCTTTGGAAATAGCCTGTATTTTGTCCACACGGGTGTGTCTAGGCTGTGTATGACACACGGTCTACCTCACGGGCATGTGTTCCGGCCGTGTGTCCCCTACACCTTAATTTTGAGAAACAGAATGTCCAAAATTGAGCGCACGGGTAGAGACACGGGCGTGTGTCTCAGCTGTGTGTACTACACGTCCTAGCACATCGACGTGTGGCACGGGTGTGTGGCACAAGTTAGAGAGCACCTTAAA
This sequence comes from Gossypium australe, assembly GCA_005393395.2. NCBI lineage: Eukaryota > Viridiplantae > Streptophyta > Magnoliopsida > Malvales > Malvaceae > Gossypium > Gossypium australe. Next base: position 74,526,358 of record CM016616.1, read on the forward strand.
TTGAACACGGTCTGAAGCACGGGTGTGTCCCTTGGACCACATGGGAGTGTGAGCCTTGCAGTTAGCAAAAAATTTCTAAGTTTAGTAAAAATTTCTTGAGTTCTCGGTTTAGTCCCAAACCACTTCCAATGCACATTTGGGGCTTCGTAGGCTCGTATTAGGGACTTTATGATTAAATGTGGATGGTTTTAATTTGGACGCAAATTTTATGATTCAATTTGTATGAATGTTTGTGTTGTATGTCCGGTAATGCCTCGTACTCTATTTCGGCGTTGAATATGGGTAAGAGGTTTTATATTTCCCAATACCTTCAAATTTGATAATGTAACTTCTCAACATATCTTCCAATGTCTAGATTACCTGTTCTGACTGCCCATTAGTTTAAGGGTGATATGTAGTGCTGAAATTCAGTCGAGTACCTAAAGCTTTATGTAGTTTCTCCCAAAACTTCAACGTAAATCTTGGGTCCCGATAAAAAAATGATGGATACTGATACTCCGTAAAGCCTTACTATTTCATCTATATACAACTGTGCATACTTATCCATAGACAAATTAGTTTGTACCGGTAGAAAGTGGGTAGACTTTGTCAACCGATCCATTATTACCCAAATGGCATCCTTTTTACTCGGTGAGAGTGGCAGGCGTATTATAAAATCCATAGTAATTCTTTCACACTTTCACTCTAGTATGATTATTGATTGTAGCAATCTCGACAAAACTTGATGCTCTGCCTTCACTTGTTGACATGTCGAACATTTAAAGACATTCAACTATGTCCTTCCTCATCCTTTCCACCAGTAGAACGGTTTGAAGTCATGATACATCTTATTACTCCTCGGATGCAACGCAAAAGAACTATGATGTGCTTCATTCAAAATAATTTGCCTTAAATCTTCTTGGTTAGGTACATATAGCCGACCATGAAATCTCAAACTCCCCTCGCTATCAATCTCAAATTCACCATTTTTCCTTCCTCAAGTTGTTCCTTAATCATTAATAATTCTACATCTTCTTTTTTAGCATATTTCATCTCATGCAACAAAGTTGGTTTCACTTTTAACTTAACTAATAACTCACCATTTTGTTTCATCTCTAAATGTGTATTTATTGCTTTTATGGTTGGCAACAGTTTTCTTCTTAAAGTGTTTGCTACTACATTCACCTTCCTAGGGTGATAATTAATGATACAATCATAGTCCTTTAGAAATTTAATCCATCTTCTTTGTCTCAAGTTTTACTTTTTTTGGGTTAGCAAATACTTTAAACTCTTATGGTTTGTGTAGATGTAGCATTTTTCTCCTTACAAATAATGTCTCTATATCTTTAGAGCAAACACCATCGTAGTCAATTCAAGATCATGCATCGGGTAGTTCTTTTTATGTGGCTTCAACTATCTAGAAGCATATGCTACTACCTTTCCTCATTGCATTAGCACACAACCCAAGCCACTGTAGGAAGCATCACTATAAATTAAATAATCTTTACTAGATTTTGGTTGGATCAACATAGGAGCTTCTGTCAATGCTACTTTTAATCTTTTAAAGCTTTTCTAACATCGTTCTGTCCATTCAAATTTCACATTTTTTTTCAGCAACTTTGTCAAGGGTGACACAATCATAGAAAACCCCTAAATGAATCTTCTATAGTAGCTGGCCAAACCGAGAAAACTTATTACTTCTCTCACATTCTTTGGTGGCTTCCAATCGAGTATAGCTTCTATCTTATTCAGATCTACCCGAATGCCATTTGTAGATACAATGTGTCACACCTTAAAAACGATGGATCCAAAAAGGCGAGTTTAGTATGCATGTTAACTGTTTGGCGTACCATGGTAGCATAATTTGCCAGCCTGTTGGCTTGCCAACGCATTAGAGTATTCATAGATACTAGCGTTAAAGTATCCGCCTGTTAGCGGTATATAAGCATTTAATTAGAAGGAGTCTTCAAGTGAAGAAAGAGTACACCCAATGAAGAGTACGCCCCAAAGTTTTGGTTGAGCAAGAAGAGCCTACCAATTGTATGAGGAAGCTATAAGAGACTTAATTGTCTTTAAGACCACACCATACGCAACTCACTACCAAGGTATAGTATGCTTGATTTGCATGAGCACTGTTCATGTTGGTTTTTGTAATGGGATTAGTTGGGAGTCAATTGAATTGATTTGACCCTCCCCATGACTGGTTAAATAATAACATAGATCTTTACCAGATTTTCTTTTACCTACCTTAGATTTGGTAAGGAAATTAGAGGGACCGAGAGTATATAAAGTAAAGGGAGGGGGACATTATAGATGGTTTTTATTTTTGCTCGACATTCTGGTCTTTCTTTCTGACCTAATTGCTCTCTTCTTCTTTGTTAAGCTAGAGCTAAGATTTCATTTAATGAGTAGATGATTCAACATTTTGGTAAGTTTTATAGCTCTATATGTTTTCAATGCTAAAGAGTAAGGATGTTAAAAGATGTAAGAATAGTAGGGTGTGAGTGGAAGACCCTACGTGGGGGTTGCATGTAGTTGAAACATTAGAAAACTATCTAAAAATGGAGATTCTAATGGAAATTCAATTATCTTTTAAGCAGTTGTTGCTGCATTGGGAAGAACAATTGAAATAGAACTCCAGGACGAGCTATAGATAGGTTTCCTGTGAGTCTCTAGACCCGTCTCCTGCACGTTATCTTATAATGATTCTTTGTATATAGATGATCATATCTTTTTGAGGAGTTACAGTATGTATGTATGTATGTTTGTGTGCTTTTTGTGAAGCATTTGTATGTATGTACTGAATGAAAATGTTGATATGTTGTAAGTTTGTATGAGAAATTATGTGTTGGCAAGTGTGATTCTGTTCAGGGTATGAGTGAAATCTGTGTAAATGTGTCAATTATGTTAATTGAGTGATGCATGAAAAGGTATGGTTGGCGATAAGGGGGTTCGGGTAGAGTGTGGAAAAAATATGTAATATGATAATGGATCTCGCGGTGGTGCTTTGATGACATTCTTTGGGACAGTAAACATGCGAAAAGGCCAGTGTGGAAGATATGTGGAAAGACCATGGCCATAGCACATTCTAGAAATGGTGGATGAGCCACATTTATCTACTGGGTTTTCTACGTGTCCTAAGGGCGATGATGGGCAAACCTTAGGTGATGCTAAGTTTAGGTAAATCAATATTGCCGAACATGACAGTTTTCTGTGGTGCCTTGGTGGCAAACCAAACCTAGCCTTTGTGGCGAGTTATCTGTAAAGCCTTTGTGGCGAGTTATTTGTCAAGCCCTTGTGATGAATTATCTGTAAAGCTCTTATGGTGAATTATCTAAAAAGACTATGTGACTTACTATTTGGAAAGCCTATGTGATGTATTATTCGGAAAGCCTTAGTGGCGAAGTTATCTGGGAAGCCCTTATGGCAAGTCATCTAGAAAGTCTATTTGGTGAATTCTGTAACGTCTAAGTGCGAGATGTTAGTCCACCTTTGTGGCAAGATCTGGGTATTCCTTTGCAGCATTTTCTAAAAGTGTTCACAATAGTGTAACTGACAGATGAACCCACAATGATAGAGAACTTGGCATATCCGTAATTATAGGCGGTGTAAGTGCTCGCCAAACTTAGAAGTTCTCATGTTACGTATCAAAGACATCTGAGATTCTATTTGATGATCTAAAACATTGTATTCATTGGAATAAGCTCATTGCTGGATTGGTTAAAGTTACGGTATGACTGGAATTCTATTAGCTGCCAAAGCCAGTACAAGAATCAGCCAAGATTAGTATACGCATGTATATCATTTCGATAAATATATCCAAATTCTATCTTTAGAAGAGACTGTGAAATAGGATATGCATTATTGTGTGAAGTTTGTGATCCGTTCATCAGGCGGAATGTGTATAAGGTGGTTAAGTGTAGAGATGGACGTATAGTTATCCGCTACGAATCAGAAAGGTATTCGTCAATGTAGGAAAGGAAGTCCAAAATCTTCAATTTAAGAAATCCAACAATAATGTTAAAGAGGCATCTATTTGTAATGCAAGTTCTTGGAATTGAACGAGTACGTTAGAAGGGACCAAGCCAAGAATAAGCCAAAGTGATCATTTGTAGAGAGGTATTATGCATACAGAAGGGCACTCAGTAATATGGTGAATAGTACTCTATGCCATGATTAAGTGGGTTTTAACTATGTTTTAAGTTGTAATGTATTAAACTACTTTCCAGAATCTGTTGTATTTAGTAAACGTCCCTTTTAAAAATCTTTTAACTTAAGAAGAATATAAATAAATAATATGTTCAATATGGTTTTCACTATTGAAAATTTTTTGTTAAGTATTTTTGTATTGTGGCATCCTATATTTAGGTCTGGTAAATTGATTCAGGTATAGGGCGTTACATAATGTGTCCTAGAAAAGTGACTTCTTTTAACCGAAATTCACACTTACTCAACATAGCATACAATCATTTTTGTCTCAAAGTCTACGACACAATCCAGAGATGTCTATCGTGTTTTTCTTCTCCTTTTGATTACACTAAAATACAATATACAAATACCACTACGAACTGATCTAAATAGGGTTGAAGGATCCTATTCATAAGATCCGTAAAAGCAGTTAGAACATTAGTGAATTTGAATGGAATAACCAAGAACTCGTAATGACCATATCGAGTCCACCAAGAACTCGAATTTATTCACTTCTAACTGATAATACCCTGATCTAAGATCAATCATAGAAAATATACTAGATCCCTTCGACTAGTCAAACGAATCATCAATCTTGGGTAACGAATATTTATTCTTTACTGTCACTTTAATCCATTGACGGTAATCTATACAAAGCTTCAATGGTCTATCTTTCTTCTTCAAAAACAACACCGGTGCTCCCCATGGTGATACACTAGGATGTACAAATCCTTTATCCAGTAGCTCTTGTAGCTGTGTTTTCACTTCTTTCAACTTAGTGGGTGCCATTCGGTAAGGTGCTATAGATATTGGCGTAGTGCTCGTAATTAACTTAATCCAAAATTCTACTTCTCTTTTCAATGGCAAACCTAGTAATTCTTCTGGAAACACATCGAAAAATTTCAAACTACTGGTATCCTTTCTATTTTAGAACTCGCTACATGAATGTCTAAAATGTAAGTAAGAAATGCAGTGTATCCTTTTCTTATAATCTTAGTAGCCTTCATTGCAGACACCACATTTGATAGTGCACTATATTTTGCACTAGTGATAATCACTTCCTGTCCATTCGAAGTTCTTTTTCTTTCTTCTACAATCAACCATAACCCCGTGTTTTGACAACTAGTACATGCTAAATATCACGTCAAATTCATGAAATGTAAGTGCCATAAGGTCTGTTGGAAACTCAAAACCCTGAATTTTTAAGGGCATCTTCTGCACACTTTACTAACTTTGTCACTCTACTGAAAGGGGTTAGTAACTAACATTTCATGTTCAGTAGGTTCTATTGATAATTATCTATCACACACACTAATGTGATGCATATATATAAATGCATAGAGCCAGGATCAATTAATACAATTATAGAAGAATCAAATAAAGATAATTTTCCAATAATCACATCATGAGCGTCTTCCTCTTTTCTTGTTCTGATAGCATAAGTCCAAGGTGTTCGGGCTTCAGGTCTATCAGTTGTTTCTCTCATTGATCTCATACCACTACCAGTAGCACTAGAAATTCCAAGTCATCTACATATTTTTGGAACCGAGTTACCTCTCCTAGGCTTTTTTGTAACATTTTCTGATGCCTCTGGACAATCTCTGATCAAATGATCTTTTGATCCACATCGGAAACAGGCTCAAGAATTCAGTCAAAATTCTTCCCAATGAAATCTTCCACAATGATCACATGATGGCGGTGCTGGTTTTCTTTTAGAACTACCAATACTAACCGTAGAGTTCGCCTGCTGAATTTGTCTGTCTGACTTCTAGATCTCTGCCCAACAGTAGGAGAGTTATATCTGGAATCTCTAGAATCTCTAACTCTCTTTGAAGATGGTGGCGATTCTGAACTAGTTGCTACTCTCTTCCCAAAACTCTTTTCTTTCTATTTGCTTAATCACTCTTCAATTCTCTGTGCTCTCTCCACCAACACTGAAAATCTTGTAGATTTAGAGTAATGGTAGAGAAAAATATGTCTTCATTCAAACCCATTCAAACCTTTTGCACATATCTACCTATGACGATATCAATTCCTTAGCATATTTACTCAACCGAACAAATTCACTTTCGTATTCGGCTAGGATCAAATTGTTTTGCTTCAAATCCAGAAATTCCCTCTTTTTTTTTATCTTGATACAATTTTCCCACATATTTCTTCTTAAATTTTGTCAAAAAAAGCTCTAACTAATCTTTTCATTAGGATTAACACTTCAAACTGTAATCCACCATTGATATGCTTCCCCTTTCAACGATGATACTACATATTTGAACTTTTCTTATTCGTTGCATTGTAATTCTTCGAATACCCTTTGAATATTTTCTAACCAATCGTTAGATTCTGCAGTATCATCCACTTTCCTTTATTTGAATTCTTCACCCTATACTCTCCGATCTTTTCCAAAGGGGGTCGATGACTAGAAGCAACTAGTTGGACTAGTGAAACAGTACAAGGGGGAGGTGGAGCTGGAGGAGTTGTGTTTGCTTTCACAACTTGTTGCAACAATTGGTTTAAAGTCTGAATTAATGCCTCAGAAGCAAGTACTTCATCCTTAACAGGTACTTGTTCAGATTCACTTCTTATTCTTCTATTAGGACCTTGTTCTCTATCGGATCTTAGATTTACAGGTTTATCAGACTCATTCTAGGCTTGGTCCCTTTGTCTATTTTCTTCTCTAATCAAGTTCAAAGCCTTACTTTGTACCTCATCTTTAGAAGCTTATTGAGACCTAATTTATAACACCCCTTACCCGTATTCGATATCAGAACAGGGTACGAGGCATTACCGAAACACTTACACTTGTAAATGCATTAAACTAAGTCATAAAATTTCATCCAAATTATGCATCATCACAAACATACAACTTGAATAACACTAGCCAACATCAATGGCCTTATACAAAATAAACTACAAAATATTAAAGGCCAACATTTTAGGCCAAACCAATTATGACATATACAAATGACTAAGTCCCCTATACATGCCATAAACTTAAGAGGTTTGTATTCACTTTTACCCCACGATGATAGCTTGATAGTGTGATTACATCTCCGGCGATCTCCAACTCGAGCTAGCATACAACCCTATAAGATATGGGAAAGGAAGGGAAGTAAGCTACAAAGCTTAGTAAGTAAGTATGTAAATAATTAATAATGGATTTGTTAAGTTTACAAAACAACACAATCAAATCTAAAATCAATTTCATCATTTATTCAAGTTTGGAGCAAGCTGTCTATTCGAGTCACAGTCACTAAATTATTTTTATCTGAAGCTAAGAAAATCCAAATTAAGATCCGTAAATTTTACCTAAAACTAGACTCATTTATCTTCTCACCATAAAATTTTCAGAATTTTTGGTCTTACCAATTAGTACAGTTTATTCATTAAATATTCCCCTATTTCGCTGCTCGACTGCTCTAACCACTTTTCACTACAAACCAATTTTATCATTATACCGAATTCATATGATGATAAAATTTATTTCATTTGAAAATAGACTCATTAAGGATTTCAATCATATAACTTATACCCCATAATTATGTTTTTGGAACTTTTAATGATTTTTCCAAGACAGAATAGGGGATCAAGTAACCATTCTGAACCAGTCTCACAAAAGTTTAAATATCTCAAACTATACAATCCCTTTACTTTCTCTGTTTCTTTTATATAAAAATAGACCCAATAAGCTTTAAATAAATATCTTATACAACTTATAATTCCATTTCTACCATTTTTGGTGATTTTTCAAATTCACGTCACTGCTGCTGTCCAAAACAATTTTATTATAAATTTTTGCTTTCTCTCACTTTAGTTGTATTCATTACTTACCTATAACAATCATTCCAATTTCCAGTCACATATGGAGCATATTGCTCATGCATTACACATACATATACATATACTTATCACTAAAACATCTCACATAATTTCATTTAGTCAGTTTTCCCGTTGAACGCTTCGGAATAGTAACGAATATGCGGTGGTTTCGCACACAGCCCACCTTTGGAATCGAAGCTCTCTTGTACACATAGTGGCCTTCACTCAATACCACTCATGTGACCTAGCTCGATTGTACTCATAATTCTGGCTCTCTTGTACATATGGTGGCCTTCACTTAGCACCACTCATATGACCTAGCCTTCTCGTAGCTCTCTTGTACACATAGTGGCTCACACCATATACCACACATGTGACCTAGCTACATATAGCTTTCTTGTACACATGGCGTACTCTCGGTACTACACATGTGACCTAGCTACGTTTACAAAATCTCTTGTAGCTCTCTTGTGCACATAGTGGCCTACACTTAGTACCACTCATGTGACCTAGCTACATGTCAATTACATCTTTCGATTCCGAAGGTTCAAACGGGAAATAACTCACTTTTTAACACTTTATTTCATTCTTTCAATAGTTAATTATGATTCAAAAATCAGATACAATACATTAAACATCCTGAAATATAAAACATCAATAAAAATAATGAATTATTTACATATTACTTACCTCGGTGCAAAATATGGTGAAATTTGCAATTTAGTCCTTAACCTTTTCTTTTCTCTGATCAAGGTCAATTCCTCGTCTTTCTTGATCTATAATAACATATTTAACTCATTTAATACTAAAATTATTCAATTTAGTCCAAAAATCACACTATGACAAAATTACCTTTTTGCCCTCTAACTTTCACAAAATTATGATTTTGCCCCTAGGCTCGAAAATTAAACTTCATCCTATTTTCCTACATTTTAGGACATGCTGAACATTTTTCCCTTCTATGGTAACATCAAATTCTCACTCTAACATGTACTTATGAACATTAGGTATTTTTACCGATTATGTCGTTTTACTCGTTTTTACGTAAAATCGCTTAGCAAAAGTTGTTTAATATAATTTCAGCCTTCATATTCTGTCATAAAACATCAAAATAAACACATTTCACCTATGGGTATTTTTCCAAATATGAACCCTAGGTTAAAATATTGCTAGAATAAGCTAAACCGAGTTACCGGGATTCCAAAAACGTAAAGAACATGACAAACGGGGCTTGGATTGACTTACTATGGAGCTTGGAAGCTTGGAAACCCTAGCTATGGAGTTGCCCCCCCCCTTGAAAATTCGGCCTAAGGAAGAAGATGGCAACCTTTTTCCATCTTTTTCCCATTTAATTTCCTTTTTATTACCAAATGACTAAATTACCCTTCATTAAAAACTTTGGTTCTTTCTACCTATATTTGTCCATTTTTGTCCATGAAAGCCTAATGGTATAATTACCATTTAAGGACCTCTACTTCAATTTAAAATTTCATAACAATTGGACACCTCTAACATGTAGAACTCAACTTTTGCACTTTTTACAATTTAGTCCTTTTGACTAAATTGAGTGCCCAAACGTCAAAATTTTCGAATGAGATTTTCACGAAATCATTCCGTGAAATTGTAGACCATAAAAATATAAATAAAATAAAATTTTCAACATCGAATCTGTGGTCCCGAAACCACTATTCCGTTTAGGCCTTATTTCGGGATGTTACATAATTGACATATTTAATTCTAAATTCAAAACTATCACTATTAATAACAAAAAATCATTTCACCACATCAATATATAAAATGGCATATACATATAGACTTATTGATGACCCAAGAATTAGAAAACCTAAGCTTTGATACCAATAAAGGTAACATCCCTATACTTAACCCGACTACCGGATCAAATATAGGAATGCTGTCATGCCCTAGAATTTATTTATTAAATTGTGCAAATTTGTATCACAATGAAGAAAAAGGCTTAGTGGTTTAGTGTCTTAATTCATTGTTAGAGGTCTTATGTTGAAATCCCCCTACACTCATTTTATTTATTTTCTCTTCCTAGTCGCAATTTTTGACCATTCTAAAAGGTCAACACTCCCCCATTGTCGTCCAAGTCTTTCCTTCCACAGTCCCTTTCTACTTTTCTTTTTGTGCAAAATCCTCCTTTTAACTCTCTTTGTCCCCAAATTCACCCAAAATGAATTGTTGACTACCCTTGGCCGGCCTTAGCTCTCCGAAAACCTTATTTTTCATGTTGTTACTTTTTTTTCTCTCCTCTTCTCCTTTGCTGTACACCACATTCTCCTCCACCGTTTTCGACTTTTTCGATTATTTTTCAACACTTTTAAAGCCATTTTTCTTCAAATCTCTTCCCCTCCTCCACCATACTTGGCTGCTGTACCACTTTCCTTCCCCACTGCTACCGTTGCCGCACCACTGTCATTGTTGCCGTCGTCGCACCATTGTCGTTGTCGCCACCATCGTTTGCCACTGTCAATTTTTTTCCATTTTTCTTCTTCTTTCCCCTCTTTCCAAAAATCCTCTTGTAAACTCATAAATCTGATTTTTCTTTATTAAAAATCATGTTTGAAATTATTATTTTATGTAAACTCTTTTGTTTTCTGATTATAAGGCCTAATCCCCCTCGTTGATCAGTTTTTTAGGATTTCATTGCCAAGCTATTTTCTCTTCGTTTAATTATAAGTATGAAGAATTAGCTTAAGCATTATATTTTTGAAGTATTATTTTTATTTAACAAGGATCTAACTATTTGATTTTGTGCATCATTGAAGAATACTCGTAAATCTCGGAATACATACATCAACTGTAGAAAGGGGTGATAGTTGACGATCTTTTTGCGTAAATAGTGCCGAATCAGTGTTATTTATTTAGGGGAATATTATTTTTTCGTTAGATCAGTACTAACACATATTTTGATTTAATATAGTGACTCATGAAAAATCGAATTCATCTCTTTCGAAGTGGAATCGAGATCTAATCCATCAAATCTAAGGTGTGGGGACTTAAGTGATATTATTTGATATTACGATTAAATAAAAATATATATAAGTGTATTGCTTATGGATAATGATATTTAATATTGTGATTATGTGAATACAAGTATATTCATAGAAATTGGTAAAATCGATAAGCGAGGATAACAAGTAAGTAAATCCCAAAATTCTGTGATCTTGTGATGTGATTGGTTTATTGGATGATTCTAAGATGTATGATAATATATGATTTCCATCACTCATGTCATGTGATTTATAGCTTACAAAAATATGGTATACTTATTTAAATGGAAATATATATGTTACTAAATTTTTATCTAAGGATTTGTATGTTAATTATGCCCTACTATGATGCTATGATTTGCTTGATAAAGCATGATTTTGTGAAATTATGTGTAAAAATATGAGATCTGACTCGCATGTTAAGCATGCCATACTCTGATAATCCGATTTGCACGTAAAGCATGCTACTGAATGTTCTATTGCCACAATACATGCATGGGATGGGAAAAATGTACGAAGGAAGTATCCGGTAGTAGATCTGCATTTCTAGTGGCTTGCCCAAAATATTATGTATCTGACAGTAAAGCTACAATTTCTAGTGGTTCGACCACATTTTGGTGTGTTATTGGTTGGATGAGTTCTGGGGAACTCTGTATGGTGTGTAGTGGAGTTGGGTTGGATTTAAGTTCTAATATCTGTATTTTATTTTGAAAATGTTGCATTGATTACCTCATTGCACAATCTGCCATATCTGATTTATAATTGAGTAATTTCTATATGTTATGGACTGATTAATATGATGTTGTGATTAATTATTTTGTGAAATAATTGTTATTTAAGACTTACACTGAGCCTTTTTAAGCTCACCCCCTTTAAACTTTGATTTCAAATAATCGAGGCTAGGATGGGCTTGGCTACAGAGGTACTCTTGGTTATTTTTCAGAAAACCTTGCAAGTAGTGGTATTAGACATTTTGGTTTGTGTTCATTCTTTATGGACTTTAATTTTAGGACTTTAGTTTGGATTTTTGATTTGGGAAATTTGGATACTGTTTTGTGGTTTTTCTTTTCTGCATGATTTGTTATGTTAAATTATAATTTAAATAATTTGAAGAAATAAATCTAAAACGACAAACTATTTTTATAACAAAATTTATTAGAATCCAAGTAACGATTTTAAACTCAATACTTGATTTTTAAAACCCATCACAACATGTTTGCAAAATCAATGAATTCCAAAGTATCAATATTAATCTTATGATTTTTCAAAATGACATTTTCCACTACGATGTTTTTTTTTTTGAATCTTGACATTTTTTATTTGAACATAAGACCAATTTTCTAAAAAAACGCTTAAATAACACAACATTCAATTTCCGCAAAGAGATTTTCAAGAGATAATTTCTAAAATGTTTTATTGGGCCATCATCATGGCCAATGTAATATTCAAGATTTCACCATAACGTTTGGATCGGGTCTAGGGTGTAACAGCCCATTATTAGTGAAATCAATATAGTGGTTTCGGGACTACAAATTTGAGGACGAAAAATTTAGTTTATTATTATTTTAATTTCTACAGCATGATAGTATGATTGTTTGAAAATTTAGTTAAGAAATTTTATTTTTTGAGTGCTTAATTTGATAAAAGGGACTAAATCACGTAAAGTGTAAAACTATTAGCTAAAGGTGTCTAATAGCTATAGAACCTTAAAGTGGAGGTCCTTGTGTGGTAATTAGACCATTTGTGTTGATAGTGGATGCACATGGCTTGGTATAATTGAAAACTTCAATGTTTTTAAAGGTTAATTTTGGTATTTAGTAAATAAAGGTTAAATAAATAAAACCAAAACATTTTATCATCTTTTAGTTTCTTCTTCAACCGGTTCTAACCTAGAGAAACCATAGTTAAGTTCAACCAATCTTGTAAGCTCAATTGGTAAGTGATTTCTAATCCGTTTTTAATGATTTCTATGTTTTTGAGATCGTTGTAGCTTAATCTAGCTAGCCCAGGGACTATTTTGCAAAACTATTAAAGGTTTAGGGTTTTTCCATTGATGAATATAGGTGTATTTTGATGTTTGATGATAGAAAATGTATGCTTGTTGTTAGATAAACAACATTTGAAAAGTGATTTTTGACAAAATTGTCATTTAGGGATTAAATTGAGAAATGTTGAAATTTTGTGGTTAAATAGTGAAATAAATGAAAAATATGGGCTGTTATGGTAATAAGGGAAATTTCGCTAGCATGGGTGGAGATTTAATTGCATGAATTTGTATTTTTATGAGATAAGGACTAAATTGTAAAGAAATTGAAATACTAGGGGAAAAAGTGTAAAGCTACCATAATGTGTTTTTGGGCTAAATTGAATAGATTGATGATTAAATGAGTTAAATTTTATATTATATAGATTAAGAAATATGAAGTTTGGATTTAGATCGGGGGAAAAACAAAGTGTTGGACTAATCGATATATTTCATCATTTTTGCATTCGAGGTAAGTTTGTATGTTAATAAGCATTATTGAAATTATGTTTTAAATGCTTTATATTTAAATTGTTGATGAATATGATTGTACGAAAACGTTCGATGAAGATTCGGTAAATGTGAAATCCGGATTGAACCTTAGGAATAGATTAGGATACGAATGACATGTCATTAGGGGTTATGAGATTTGGGTGTTGGTTCGTACGTCCTAGCGGTGGTTGAGTTATCTGGCATGTGTTGTGGATTCTCGTTAGCTTGTGTGAGTAGACCCGTTGAAAGCTAGAGATTGAGCATTATACGTGATATGAGATTGAGATAGTTTCGACTATGTATTGGCACTTAGGGTGCGAGATTCCCGAGTATCTGATAGTATTCCAAATGGTTCAAAGGGTATATTGAAGATATGGAATGATGAGAAATAGATACGTATCGGTACAAGCATGTACGGAAACTATATGAGCATTGAACCTATGAAAGTTGTGAGTTCATGATTTTTAATGTGATCGAATATATGTTACCCTTATGAATTAATGATTTTGTAGTATCTTGTGTTCATATTATTTGATTTGTGAATGAATGGTGAGCTTTACTTATTAATTATACGAACTTAATAAGCTTTATAGCTTACTCTGTTTACTTTTCTGTGTTTTATAGTGTTTATCGAAGCTAGCTCGGATTGGGTGTCGTCGGAGATCTCATCACACTATCAATCTTTCACTTTGGTACTTTTGAACTTATGTTTTTGGTTATATGGCATGTATAGGAGTTATGGTCATTTTGGTTTATGTTAGTTATGGATTTAACCACTTGAGTTGGCTTGTAAATTTTAAGTATTTGGTTTTGTGTATAGCCATGAGAGTTGGCTTAATTTGGTATATATTTGGTTGATCTGGTTGAGTGTATATATATATATATATATATATATATATATAAATGGCCTTTGTTATGCATTTGGTAATTGCTATGTAAATGCTTGTGGTGAATGGTTGTTTGTGAATTGGCAATTTGAGTATCATATAGTTGATAATTGAGAATTGGTATTGCTTGTGATTTAGGTAAAGTGATGCATAAATGAAATTGAACATTTATGTGATTTGAAAATGTGAAAATGGTATAAATGGAATAGCATATTGTGGTATATGTATGCCTTGTTGTTGTTGGTATTGAAATGGTATGAAGTATGCTTGGTTGAGGTTGGTTGAATACCTATTTATGCCATGATATGTGCCAATTGGTTTGGTGTAGGTGTATGCAATTTGGGTGAGCAAAATGGCTTGGTAAATAGCCTATTTTTGTCCACACCGGCAGAGACACGGGCGTGTGTCTCAGCCATGTGTGACACACGGCCAGGTGACACGGCCGTATGTCTCCTAGTGTTTATTTAGAAATCAAGTTAGTATGCTCCACATGGACCAACACACGGGCGTGTGACTTGATCGTGTGGCATAAGTCAGGATACCCTATAGGTCTGGCACGGTCTAGCACACAGCCTGGCACACGAGCGTGTGTGGCCATTTCGAAGGGCACACAGGCTAGTCACACGGGCGTGTGGTTGGCCGTGTGACCTAAGTCAGGGAGTTACACAGGGTCGGACACGGGCTGGGACACAGCCGTGTGATCCCATTTCGAATGTCCACACGGCCTGTGACATGGACGTGTCACACGGCTGGGCCACACGGGCCTGTGTCCCCTGTATTTTGAGAAATTTTCTAAGTTTTTTAAAAATTTACTGTGTTATCGGTTTAGTCTCGAACAACCCCGAATACATGTTTTTGGCCTCGTAGGCTCGTATTAGGGACAATGTGATTGATTATGTATGATTTATATTTGAAATTTTAATATATATGTGAAATGTATGTCTAATTGTATAATAAGTCCGGTAATGCTCCGTAACCCTATTCCGACGTTGAATACGGATGAAGGGTGTTACATTTAGTGGTATCAGAGCTACGATTTAGTCGATTCTAGGACTAATGTAGCGTATGTGAGAGTCTATCTATACATGCCATATATAACCTATGATAGTGTGATATCTCCTGACAGTTTAAAACATGTTTTCTTATAGTAATGGATCCCAATCGAGCTATGGTTGATGATGTTGAGAGTAATGCGCCAGCCTCTGTTCACGGAGTAGGCGCAGTCTGAGTCGAGGCCCGTATCGGGTAGTCAGAGAGGAGAGGCCAAAGAAGCCTTCTTCCAAATGTTGAACGAATGGTTCACTAAGTTTGTCTGAACAAATTCGGCTACTCAGCAACTTCCACCCCCACCTATTCCCCTATCGGTTTCCGTAGCTCCTCAAGGTTTGGAACCTTTGCGATTAAGTAAGCCGCAATTGATAAAATTCGAAAGTATAGGGCTAAAGAGTTTAGAGCTACAGTTGACGATGATCCTGAGAGAGCCAAATTTTGGCTTGAGAATACTATCAGAGTATTTGACGAATTATCGTGCACGCCAGCTGAATGTATAAAATGTGCCGTATCACTTCTGAGAGACACTGTATATCAGTGGTGGAATACTTTGAGATCCGTGGAACCGAGAGAAAGGATCATTTGGGAATTCTTTCAAGCTGAGTTTAGAAAGAAATATACAACTAGTGGTTTATAGATCAAAAGCGAAAAAAGTTTCTGGAATTGAAGCAGGGTCAAAAGTCTGTGACCGAGTACGAAAGAGAGTTTGTGAGACTGGGTAAGTATGTGGAAACACGAAAATTTATACACTTTTTCATGCACTTTTTAACCCAAATTTATGCAGTTTCGATTAAATTCTTGTCGAAAAATAATTAAATAATATAAAATAATTAAATAATATAAAATAATTAAATTGTGCTAAAAATATGAACATGATGAATTTTAATTAATTTTATAGTTAATTTTGATTTATTTTGACTATTTTCGACATATTCGCACAAAGGGCGAAAATTGACTCGACAGACACTGCTCGAAGAATAAACCCGAAAAGCAATAAGTATCAAGGCGAATTTATTTCCAGCCCAAGACGGTCCAATTATGAATATTTAATCATAATATAATTAATTTTAATTTATTCCCAATTTAATTTGAGCTAAATAAATTAATCTTAATTAATTATGAAAAAGGCCCAGTTGAACCACATCAGTTGAACCAAACCGATTGAACCGAACCGAGCAAAGAATTGGCCAGCCCAAACCGTCCATATGCTGACCCAAATCAGCTTATTAGCTTATTAAAGCCCTTGAAGACTTTTCAAAGTTGCATTCAACCCCTTCCAATGGCTTTATAGTTTTGCCCCATGCCATATTTAGCAAAGTTGAAGCCATCAACTTTGCCACATAGATGGCCGGCCAAGGGAGGTCTCTTTGGCTGATGGGATTTGCTATTTTTAGTAGCCACAATCAGCTATAAATACCACCCCTTGCTGATCATTCAAACCATCCCTCATTTCTCATTCATTGTCTTATTCTCTCACCACTTCTTTTCTCTTCTTTCTCTCATTTTCTCCAAAAAAACCCAAGCCTTCTTGTGCCGATTTCCCCTCTTGGAAAAGAGGTGTTTTCTCAGCCATTTGGAGCAGCAATTGGAGTGTTCATAAGCCATCTTGGTAGCCGAGGACAACGGAGAACGAAGAACGGAGCAATCAGTCAAGCCACGGAAAAACACCAGATTTGCTTCTTGTTCCCTATCTCTTTAAATTTTGTTGTTGTTTTGACAAACATGTTTATGAATATTTATGCTATTGGAATGGTTAATTTAATCAACTTATCTTGAATTTAATTCGTGTTGGGTTGATTGCATTTCGTCCTCTTAAATTATTAAAATTGTGTTTATACTGTTATAGGCCTCGGTAAAATGCTTGAGTAAGTAAAATCATGCCTAGGTTATTCTGGCATTATAATTGTTTAGATAACTAAAGAATTAATTATTTAAAATTGAAATTGTAATTAATGGACACAATACTTAATCTGTGCATGTTTAATTCTTCTAAGGTAGCTAAAGATTAAATTAGCATTGTATTTGGCGATACATATGCCTTGCATAACTTGCAAGATTTTTGTGATTAAACTGTTTCAAGGTAAGGATACTTTGTTACCTCACATGGTCTTTTATATGCTTACTAGGTTGAATTAATCGTTTGAATCGACATAGGAATATGCGAGAGATTGTTTAATTTAATAAGTATGTATGTGCAATAACATGTTTACTTTTATAAATCTGTTTTATCAGTCGAATTGACATAGGGATATGTACAAAAGATGAATGGATTTTTGATTTGTAAATATGTTCATAAGTTAGCAAAAAACCGAGTTGCCGTGATTTATTCGTAACAAGTATAAGCATAAGCTTAATAATTCTAAGGCAAGAAATGTAATTAATCCAACACAATTATATCATCTTGATTAAAATCAGCTTTTGAAATTGTGCACTAGAACTTTGTTTTATTTTATTTTACTTTGTTTCTTTTTAGTTTTTAAATATTTATTAAATCCAAATATTTTCCTTTCACCAAAGTGTTTGAGATCATTTTCATAAATAATTCTTTTACAGTCCTTATGGGTACGATAACTCGACATTTACTTGTCACTTTATTACTTGTTGCGATTGTATACACTTGCACATTTCCACCGTTCCAAGTTTTTGGCGCCGTTGCCGGAGACTATTTTTTAAAGCCATTATTTGTGAATCTATTTTACATTTTGGTTCATTTATTTTCATATTGAAATTTTTACTTACTCAATTTTTCTGTGATTATTTCAGGTGTTTATGAGTATTGAACAGATTATTGACTTACTCCTTGTGGACCCTGAAATAGAACGAACCTTTCTACAACGAAGAAGACAAGCGAACCAGAGAAGGACCGAAGAGATGAACTTTGAGAATATGAACCAAGGAAATGGAGCAAACCCTGCTCAGAATCCTATCCTTATTGCTGATGATAGGGATAGAGCCTTAAGACAATATGCCGTGCCAGTATTTAACGATCTTAATCCGGGTATTAGGAGACCCGAAATTGAGGCACAACAATTTGAGCTGAAGCCAGTCATGTTCCAGATGCTTCAGACAGTGGGCCAATTCAGTGGGATGCCTACTGAAGGTCCTCATCTTCACTTAAGACTATTTATGGAAGTGAGCGATTCTTTCAAGTTAGTCGGAGTTTCCGAAGATGCCTTACGATTGAAGTTGTTCCTATATTCGCTAAGGGACAGAGCTCGTGCCTGGTTGAATTCATTGCCACCGAACTCTATTTCTACATGGCAAGAGTTAGCCGAGAGATTCCTCATGAAGTATTTTTCACCAAGCAAGAATGCTAAGCTGAGGAACGAGATCACTGCCTTCCACCAAATGGATGACGAGTGTAACATCCCGAATTAGGGCCTAGTCGGAACAGTGGTTTCGGGACCACAAATTCGACGTAAGAAAATTTATTTTCATTATATTTTTATGGTCTACAATTTCACAGAACAATTTCGTGAAAATTTCGTTCGAAAATTTTGACATTTGGCCACTCAATTTAGTCAAAGGGACTAAATTGTAAAAGGTGCAAAACTTGAGTTCTAGAAGTTAGAGGTGTCAAATTGCTATGAAAATTTAAAGTAGAGGTTCTTAAATGGTAATTAGCCCATTGGTTAAATTGTTGGACAAAAATGGATATGGTATATGTTAGATAAGATATTTTTTGTAAGGGCATTTTAGTCCTTTTGTAAATTAAATGAATTAAAAACAAAATTAAAAGAATTAAAAACAAAATTAAAATGTCAAATTTGTCCATCTTCTTCATATGGACGAAATTTACTAAGGGAAGACATGGCTATGGTTTTCTTAACTTTCCAAGCTCATGGTAAGTCCGTTCTAGCCTTGTTTTTCAAGTTATTTACAGTTTTGGAGTCCTGGTTGCTCGATGTAGCTTATGCTACCAATAATTCATGCTAGGGTTCATCTTTGGAAAATTACCCATAGGTGAAAAATGTGTATTTTGATGTTTTATGGTAGAATATGAAGCTTGAAATTATGTTAAACAACTTTTACTAAGCGATTTTAAGTGAAAACGAGTAAAACAACATAATCGGTAAAAATACCTAATGTCCATAAGTGTATTTTAGATTAAGAATTTGATGTTTCCATAGAAGGGAAAAATGATCAGCATGTTATAAAACATAAGAATAAGGGCTGAAGTTTAATTTTTGAGTATTGGGGCAAAAGTGTAAATATGTAAAAGTTTAGGGGTAAAATTGTAATTTTGCAAAAGTTTGTGTTAGGGACTGTTTTGAGTAGTAAACTAATTAAATAAGTGAAATGTGATGTTTTAGACCCTGAAAAATGACATTTTGACCTAGAACGGGAGGAAAATCAAAAATCGAGAAAGTTAGTAAATTGCCGTTTCTGGATCCGAGATAAGTTGGTGTGTAAATAATAATGCAATAATGTCATAATGTATGTTTGAAACCTAAATTGTGGTGTTAAATTGATTTTGCTGAATTACATGATTTTTATATTATGTTGGTGAATTGATTTAATAATAATGTTTATGATAAAAGGTGACATAGGTGACATGGAAAATGGGTCGAAATGTTATGCTTAAAGGTGTTTTCTATGACTATGGTTATTATGTGAAATGGAAAGTTGATATTAAATAATACATTTATTTTACTTGTTCAATAATTATTTTGCTAGATATTATGGAAATCATTGGGTGATAACTATAATATGAAAATATATGGAATGTGAAATTCTCGATTGAACCTTCGAAAAACCGAGAGATACGGACAATATGTAGCTAGGTCACATGAGTGATAAGGGACCTTCACCGTGTGTACAAGAAAGTTACGAGATGGAAAAATTTGATATGTAGCTAGGCCACATGGATGATAAGGGACTTTCACCATGTGTGCAAGAAAGCTACGAGATAATAATTTCATATGTAACTAGGTCACATGTGTAATACTGTGTGTATACCATGTGTACAAGAAAGTTATGGATTATGAGTAGCTAGGTCACATGAGTGGTTCCTAGTGTTGGACACCATGTAGACAAGAAAGCTACGAGATGGAATGGCTAGGTCACATGGGTGATAAGAGACCTTCATCATGTGTACAAGAAAGCCGAGTTATGTGTAGGTGGAGCTATTTGCTGAGACCATTGAGTATCGGGTGTTTTTTGAAGGGGTTCAATGAGATAATTTACTAATGGTGATTGGTGTGATCATGTTATGAATAAGTGCAAAAGTGAATGTGATCAATTGAGAAATGTGGCAAATGTACGTGTGAGCAAGGGTGCATGTGACTATGTGTATATGTGCATAATGTGTTTGATATGTGATACGTGATTGAAATTGTGGTAAGGCTGATATGGTGTGAGTTCCATTATGAGTACTCATAAATACTGGTTTATTCATTTGTATGGCTAGTATTGAACAGGCTTGGTGTTATGTGTGCATATATGGAAGTAATATAAAGAAAACATGGGAGAGTAAAATTTTCAGTAAAATAGATTGAAACAGCAAAAGTTATGTGATTTTGAAAAATCACCATAAATAGTATAAATTTAATTATATGTTGGATGAGATATTGATTTAAAGCTTGTTGAGTCTATTTTCATATAAAAGAAACAGAGAAAGCAAAGGATTTGTATATTTTGAGATATTTAGATTTTTGTGAGACTGGTTCAGAGTGATTTTGAGATCCCCTGTTCTGACTTGGAAAAATCATTGAAAATTGTAAGAAAAATTTTGGGACATAATTTATATGGTTCGATTATTTATTGAGTTTATTTTTATAAGAAACAAACTAGAACATAATTTGAGTTCTGCACGAAAAGATAATTAAATTTTAGCGAAGAATGGTCAGAACTGTTGAACAACAAAATAGGGGAGACTTTGAAGAATAAACTGTACTAATTGGCTAAACAAAAAATTCTGAAAATTTTATGCTAATAAGATATTTGAGTCTAGTTTCAGGGAAAATTATCGGATCTTAATTTGGAGTTCCGTAGCTCAAGTTATAAATAATTTAGTGACCGTGACTCGAGTAGACAGCTTGAGATGAACATGAATAAAAAGTGGAACTATGTACAATTATGATTGTATTATCTTGAGAACATATTGTGAAGACTTATAAAAGCCTGTTAATAAATCACTTATTATTTACATACTTACTTACTAAGCTTTGTAGCTTACTTCCCTTCATTTCCCATATCTTATAGGGTTGTATGCTAACTCGAGTTGGAGATCGCCGGAGATGTAATCACACTATCAAGCTATCATCGTGGGGTAAAAGTGAATACAAACCTCTTAAGTTTATGGCATGTATAGGGGACTTAGTCATTTGTATATGTTATAATTGGTTTGGCTTAAAATGTTGGCCTTTAATATTTAGCAGTTCATTTTGTACAATTTGGATGAAATTTTATGACTCAGTTTAATACGTTTACAAGTGTATGTGTTTTGGTAATGCCTCGTACCCTATTCCGGCGTTGAATACGGGTAAGGGGTGTTACAACGAGTCCTTGTATGAGGCATGGGAAAGATTTAAAGAGTTATTACGAAAATGTCCTCATCATGGAATCCCACATTGTATTCAACTTGAGACATTCTATAATGGTTTCCACGCCACACAAGGATGGTAGTGGACGCCTCTGCTAATGGTGCTCTCCTTTCTAAGTCTTATAACGAGGCTTATAAAATTATTGAGAGGATTGCCAGCAACAATTATCAATGGCCAACCAGTCGTGCAGCGTCAGGAAGACGAGTCGCTGGAATTCATGAAGTAGACGCTCTTACTTCACTCGCATCTCAGGTATCATTAATATCCCCAATGCTTAAAAACCTTACTACTAATGGGTCTAATAGTTTTGCAGCACAACCGCCTAATCAATTTGAAAATATAGCCTGTGTTTATTGTGGGGAGGGACATTTGTTTGATGAATGTCCGTCGAACCCAGAATCTGTATACTACATAGGTAATCAGAACCAAAACCGAGGAAGGCAAGGGCTGCAATCAAATTTTTATAACCCATCGTGGAGAAACCACTCGAATTTCTCCTGGAGCAACCAAGGGGCTGGAACCAGTACCACTTACACCCAATCCAGACCAACCCAGCTGCCTAGTTTCCCACAACAAGTTCAGAAACCAGTTCAAGCTGAAGCATCCAATAGCTTGGAGAGTTTGCTGAAGACATACATGGCAACGAATGATGCCTTAATCCAGAGCCAAGTAGCTACATTGAAGAATCTGGAGAATCAAGTGGGCCAGCTTGCAACTGAACTTAGGAACCGACCACAGGGTACCTTACCCAGTGATATGGAAAATCTGAGAAATTTGGGGAAGGAACATTGCAAAGCATTGACATTGAGGAGCGGAAAGATAGTAGAGCCCAATACTGTCGAAGTTGAAAAGGAGCAAGCTGATGCTCAAGACTCAGAAGAAGTTCAACCAAGTGTTGAAACCCCAGTTTCACCAGAACCGAAATCTGCGAAACCCAGCAAAGTAACCTTAGGACCAGTTAATTCTGATCAACCAACAACTTCATTAGATGCAGAATTACCGCCAAAAGCGAATCAACCAGAATCAATTCCAGTAATGAACCACCATCACCCTACCCTTAAAGACTTCAGAAGCCGAAGCAGGAGATACAATTCAAGAAGTTCCTTGACGTACTCAAGCAACTTCACATCAACATCCCGTTGGTCGAAGCACTTGAGCAAATGCCGAACTACGTCAAGTTCATGAAAGATATCTTGTCAAAGAAAAGAAGAATTGGAGAATTTGAGACGGTAGCTCTGACGAAGGAATGTAGTGCTTATCTTCAGGACAAACTACCCCCAAAATTGAAGGATCCTGGATGTTTCACCATACCGTGCAACATTGGATCAACATATTGTGGTAAGGCATTATGTGACTGAGGTGCAAGTATCAACTTGATGCCTATGTCAATATTTAGGAAGTTGGGGATAGAAGAAGTTAGACCAACTACGGTTACATTTCAACTAGCAGATCGTTCCTTAGCGCATCCAGAAGGAAAAATCTAGGACGTATTGGTCCGTGTAGATAAATTTATCTTTCCTGCTAACTTTGTAATTCTAGACTTTGAAGCAGACAAAGAAGTGCCAATTATCCTAGGACGGCCATTCTTAGCAACTGGAAGGACCCTTATTGATGTGCAAAAGGGCGAGCTGACTATGCGTGTTCAAGATGATCAGGTAACATTTAATGTTTTTAAGTCAATGCAATTTCCTAACACAATGGATGATTGTTCTGCAGTATCCAATTTAGAGGAATTAATAGTAGAGAAGGAACTTAATTGTGTTGAGGACCCACTGGAAAGAATTTTGACATCGGATCCCCCAAATGATGAAGAGGAGGATGAATACTTAGCTGTGCTAGAAGCTAATCAAAAGAGATTTAATCTGCAATTCGATTTTAAATCTTTGGAATTAGAGAAAAGAGATTATATCTAGCCAAAAGCATCCATTGAGGAGCCACCTAAGTTAGAACTCAAGGTATTACTTTCACACTTAAAATATGCCTGTGATTATTTCAGTAGAATTAACTACTGAACAAGAAGAGAAACTTATCATAGTTTTGAAACAATTCAAGAAAGCTATCGGATGGACCATAGCCGATATTCACGGTATTAGCCCGTCTGTATGCATGCACAAGATCATATTAGAAGATGGCGAGAGAGGAACGATTGATGGACAACGGAGACTAAACCCCATCATGAAATATGTAGTAAAAAAGGAAATTATCAAGTGATTGGATGCGGGTATAATTTACCCCATCTCAGACAGTTCATGGGTGAGACTAGTCCAGTGCGTGCCGAAGAAAGGAGGTATCACGGTCATGGAGAACGAGAAGAACGAGTTGATACCAACTAGAACAGTTACGGGATGGAGAATCTGCATTGATTACCGGAAGCTGAACAAGGCAACTAGGAAAGATCACTTTCCCTTGTTGTTCTTAGACCATATACTGGATAGACTCGCAGGACGATATTACTACTATTTTCTCGACGGATACTCAGGGTATAATCAGATTACAGTAGCACCAGAAGATCAACACAAAATGACATTCACCTGTCCGTAAGGTACATTTGCATTTAGACGCATGCCATTTGGTTTATGTAATGCACCAGCTACATTTCAAAGATGTATGATGTTTATTTTTACTGACATGGTTGAGAAGTACTTGGAAGTTTTCATGGATGATTTCTCAGTATTCAAAGATACTTAGAATGATTGCTTAGCCAATCTAGCTAAGGTACTGAGGCGATGCGAAGAAACGAATCTCGTACTCAATTGGGAAAAGTGCCATTTTATGGTATGAGAAGGAATTGTTCTAGGCCATCGGATAACAAGACATGGGATCGAGGTGGACAAAGCAAAAGTAGACGTTATTGAGAAACTCCCACCTCCAAAATCTATAAAGGTGTTAGGAGCTTTTTGGGTCACGCCCGTTTTTATCGAAGATTTATCAAGGACTTTTCCAGAGTGGCTAAACCCTTATGCAAGCTATTGGAGAAAGACTCGATATTCAAGTTTGATAAGGAATGCTTAAAAGCCTTCAATGATATGAAGAGTCGATTAGTCACAGCACCCATAATCATCACACCAGACTGGGATTTGCCATTCGTGTTGATGTGTGACGCAAGTGACTTCACCATCGGAGCTGTCTTGGGCCAGCGAAGGAACAAAGTTTTTCATCCCATCTACTACGCAAGTAGAACTCTAATTGGAGCTCAACTGAACTATACAGTAACAGAAAAAGAGTTACTTGCTATTGTGTTTGCTTTCGACAAGTTTCGATCTTATCTTGTAGGTACCAAAATGATTGTCTATACGGACCACTCCGCAATTAAGTACTTATTAGCCAAGAAAGATGCTAAGTCGAGATTGATCCGGTGGGTGCTTCTACTTCAAGAGTTCGATCTAGAAATTCAAGATCGAAGGGGAGTAGAAAACCAAGTAGCAGATCACTTATCCAGATTAGAGCCGCAAAAGGGAAATTCTCCACTTGTACGGATCCAGGAGACATTTCCAGATGAACACATACTGAAGGTAAACCATGTCCACAATATCCCTTGGTTTGCTGATATTGCTAAATATTTAGCTTGTGGTTTGATGCCGATTGGTAAAACGTATCAACAAAGATAAAAGTTTCTTCACAATGTGAAGTACTATTTCTGGGAAGAGCCATATTTGTTTAAAAAGTGTGCAGGTCAGATGATTAGGAGATGTGTGACAGAAGATGAAATACCGAAGATTTTATACCACTGTCATTCAGCTCCAAGTGGGGGACACTTCGGAGGTACTCGTACAGCGGCCAAAGTATTGTAAGCCGGATTCTTTTGGCCAACATTATTGAAGGATGCATATGCTTACGTAAAGAGTTGTGATCGATGTCAGAGGGTTGGAAATGTCACCAACAGAAATGAGATGCCTCGAACAAATATCATTGAGGTTGAATTGTTCGATGTTTGGGGTATTGACTTTCTTGGTCCTTTCCCTCAGTCTTTTGGTCACAAATACATATTGGTAGCAGTAGATTATGTGTCCAAGTGGGTCGAGGTTGAAGCTTATCTGACGAACGATGCCAAGTTTGTGATGAAGTTCTTGCAGAAACATGTGTTCACAAGGTTCAGAACCCCAAGAGCTATTATTAGCGATGAAGGGACCTATTTTGTGAACAAGTGGTTAAAATGGTTGTTAGATAAACATGGAGTGAAACATAAGGTTGCTACAACTTACATTCCACAGACAAATGGGCAAGCTGAGCTAGCGAATAAGGAGATCAAAGGCATACTTGAGAAGGTAGTTTGCCCGAACTGATGAGATTGGTCCAAGAGACTAGATGATGCTTTATGGGCTTATAGAACAACATACAAGACACCTTTAGGAATGTCACCCTACAGGGTGGTCTTTGGAAAAGCCTGTCATTTATCTTTGGAGTTAGAGTAGAAAGCCTACTGGGCTCTTCAACGACTCAACTTGGATCTTAAGCTTGCTAAAGAGAAACGGATGCTCCAACTCAACGAGCTAGAGGAATTTCGAATGTTCTCATACGAAAATGCAAAATTACTCAAAGAAAGACTCAAGAAATGGCATGACAAGCATATTCGAGTTCGAGAGTTTAAAGTAGGTCAGCAAGTCTTGTTATTTAATTCTAGATTGAAGTTCTTCCCAGGTAAGTTAAAATCACGTTGGTCCGGTCCATTTACGATTCATCGCGTCTATGCATAAGGAGTTTTTGAACTCCAAGGTAAGGGAGGTAATTTTCAAGTCAATGCTCAGCGTTTGAAACATTACTACGGAGAAAGACCTGAACGGGATGAAATATTGTTCAATTTATCTGATCTTTAGATTTTCTTGTTTTCAATAAATTATTTAGGGTATATTTTCGGGTTTATTATATTTGAATAAATTCTGTCTAAGAGATTGGAACTTAAGCGGGACCGCTTGTGACCCCTCAAATCTTTCATGGGAATTGATTTTTACATAATTTTCCGAGAAATTAGCCCCTAAATGACAAAATAAATTTTTGGCTTTCCAAATAAAAAGGTCAATTCTGACCCAAGTCTTAAATTGCAACTCAATTTCAAATTTTCATTAAGTCTAGGGACTTAATTGAATTATTTTAAAATTTTGGTTGCTATTTTCATAAATAATAAAAACTAGGTGCCTCTTTTTGTAAATATTTTTAAAAAGCATCTAGAATAAATATTTTTACTTAATATCATATTTATAAATTATTGATAAACTTTAATATATAATCATATTCTTTATAATTTATATATTAATTTTTATCAACTTAGCTTAGGATTAGGATTAATTTTATTTTATGTTTATCTTAATAAATTAATAGCAATTGATAATTACTTATGCATATTATTAATTGTTGTTAACATTGAGTAGAATTAGAATTAGAATATTTTTATTATTTAATTGCTCTAAGAGTTCTACTCTAATTCCTATTTCTCCCTCTATAAATTACACCCTTCCTTCTCCCCATTCATTCATCACTCAAAACCCCAAATCACCAATTCGTCAAAATGCCGCAAGTCCCTAGCCACACACAGCCATTCGGCCAACTGCCAACCTCAACACGCCGCACGCCCCATCTCCAGTAGCTGCCCAGGTTTTGGCCTCACGCCTGCTGCCTCCACCTCGCATTGCTTGCTACGCACCATCTCCCCGCACACCCGACCAGCCCAGGCGGTGTCCTGCTCCTGTACGCCGCACCTGCGCACGACCGTGGCCTACCTGCGCAAGACCTTGTGTGCTGCTACTTGCGTGTAGCCCCTACCACGCACCCATCTTCCCAACCTAAGCCAAAAGCCTTCAACCCTCCTTTTAAATTTCCATCTTTTGTTCATTAGTATATTTTATTTTAGGAATTCTTAATTTTTACGAGGAAGGTGGTAAGAACAATTTTTTTTTTCCTGAAGTTTAATTTTTATTCAATTATTTAATTTTTCAATTTATTGAAATATTAGTAATGTTTATTAATTAGGTCTTTGAGAAAATAAATTTTTTTCCCTATCTTATGTTCAGGTCAATCATGCCTCGCAAGAGAACTCGTGCCCTGCCCAAATTGACGAAACACAAAACAAATTTCACTTTGAAGAAGCCAAAGCAAGATACGAAAGTATCTTAAAAAATCAACAGATGCATCTAGAGAAAGGCTTCACATTGAAGGAAAGCAACTACAGAGACTTTATGGCACGTATTCGTCAAGTTGCTGAAGCCCTCAATTGGGAATTGTTTTGTGAAAAGAGACCAAGTGTGGATGAGGAACTAGTTCGTGAATTCTACGCGAACTTAACCTCAAGCGAATTGATCGAAGTTCCAGTCCGTGGAACCAAGGTACCAATAAATTCAAATGCTATTAATGAATTCTTTGAATTACCTGATTTCGACAATGATGAATATTTGATAAACCGTAATTATAACATATTTTAATCCTACATTTAGCTTGTTTTTGGATGATTTATTCCTCAATTTATGTAAAAAGGTGCTCTTAATCCTTTCTTTTCATGTCTTATACCCAGGATAGCACCCGAGGATGAAAAGAACATAAAACGGGGCCCAAAACAGAGTAAATGGGCCATATCACGAAATCGACACGGCCTGGCCCAAAGAGCACACGGCCGTGCCTTGTCAAGCATCTAGAACACGACCTCACCCCTGATCTACATGACCGTGCCTCAACTTAGAAATCCGAACACAGTTTGAAGACGAGTCACACGGGCGTGTGACATGGCCGTGCCCCTGTCATGGCTTTAGACAATTTTAGTCGGAAAAGGATACTTAGGGAGAAAGAATCGCATTCCAAGAGCCTATAAATAACCCTTAGGTACCACCTTTGAAGGGGCGTTAAGCTAGGCCAGGGAGCCAAGCCGAAAAGGTCAGAGTTGTGGGAATCGCTCGAAGTTAGCCACTTGATCCATCCCAAGAAGCCGAAATTCTACTGAAGACGGCGGATCTCTCCTTCAATTCCTTCAGGGAGTTTTAGGGATTTCTTATGTTTTGTTTTATCTTTTCTCTTGAGATGTTTTCTTTATTTGTTATGAACTAAACCCCTCAGATACCTAAAGGGGATGAAACCTAGATGAATCTTGTTATCGTTTTCTGAATTATATGATAAATACTTAGTTTGTTCTTAATTATGTGTGCTTAATTCTTGAGTTAATATTTCGTGGATATTGATTCAAGTTTGATGTACTTAGGTGGAGGAGGAATAGACCCTGCTTAAGAGTAGATCTAGCATAATTAAGCGGAGTTGATCGCACGCCTAGAGATAGGGTGATGAGATTTTGTCGGATTAGGGTGAAACCTAATATGGGAATCCATAGACCGATTTACTGCTATCCTAGGGGGTTATTATAAGAGACCGAGAGTTCCACTAATTAACCTAGGGTTAGACGTTATTTGCCTTGACAGAGAGTTTAATATACGTTAGGGAGTCTTGCGAATCAAACTAAGTTAATAGATCGTATGGTTCAGTGTTAGATAACAAGTGAAGTCTAGGTGGATTCTTCCTGAGGGTATCGTCATGATCAACTGAGTTTTTCTTCAAGTTATTTTCCAATTCGTTCTGTTTTTCTTTGTGTCTTTAGCTTAGTATTCTTTAATTTAGTTTAAGCAAATTCACTTTATTTTAGGCTAAATAATAAAAAGAAAGTTAGTATTAGTACTTTTAGTTCCATTGGGTTCGACAATCCGGTCTTGCCTAAGTTATACTACTGTTCGATAGGTACACTTGCCTTTAATCGTTGTTAGAGTTAGTTTCCAGGTTTGATCATTTGTTCTATAAATTTTAAAGCTCTGATTTCAGCGATCAAGTTTTTGGCGCCGTTGCCAAGGAACTAAAATATTAAGAAAGCTCTATTTTTATTACTTTAGCCATTATTTTTTTTTATTTTTTTGCAATTTAGTTTTATTTTTTTAGGTTAAATTTTAATTTTTTCTAAATTTTCCTTCTTTTTCTTTTCTCAGCAGGTACCTCTAGTTTATGACTAGAAAGAGCCTGAGAGGACCTTTGGTATACGATAGTGAAATTGAAGCTACTGTTCGTAGGACTCGCAGAGAAATCACGCGAGCCCTAAATTACACAGAGGAAGATCAAGAAGGCAGATGCAATCCTACTGAAGGGATGGACGAGAATAACCCACCACCGCATGATGTGGGGGAGAACAATGCTCCACGTACAATGTTTGATTATGCTAAACCGTATTTAATAGGAGCGGAATCAAGTATTGTTAGGCCTGCTATAGCTGCTAACAATTTTGAATTAAAGCCTAACACAATACAAATGATTCAACAGTTTGTTCAATTTGATGGTTTGCAGGACGAAGATCCAAACACGCATATAACTAATTTTTTAGAGTTCTGTGATACCTTCAAAATAAATGACGTTTCTGATGATGCCATACGTCTTCGGTTATTCCCTTTTTCATTAAGGAATAAAGCCAAACAGTGGTTATAATCGTTACTACGAGGGTCAATCACTACATGGGAACAGATGACCGAAAAGTTTTTATTGAAATATTTCCAACCAGCCAAAACAGCCAAATTATGGAATGATATATATTCTTTTGTGCAGATGGATTTGGAGACATTATACGACGCATGGGAGAGATATAAGGATCTCTTGAGAAGGTGTCCACACCATGGTCTACCCTTGTGGCTACAAGTCCAAACATTCTATAACAGTGTAAACCCCTCAACGAGACAACTAATCGATTCAGCCGCCGGTGGAACCCTAAACAATAGAACTCCTGAAGCAGCCTACGAGTTCATTGAAGAGATGTCACTGAATAATTATCAGTGGAAAGTTACAAGGACGAAACCAACGAAATCAGCCGGAGTTTACAACCTCGATGCGATAACCATGCTATCAACACAGGTAGAGATGATGAATAAAAATATTGATAGTTTGTGTTCTTCGTAGGCACATCTAGTCATGCAGTGCGACGCAAGTGGAACCGTGGCGAATCCTGAGTACCCACCCTACCAACCAGATACAAAGAGCGAACAGATGAACTATATAGGTAATAATTTCATATCTAATAATAATCCTTATAGTAATACTTATAATCCAGGTTGGAGGAACCATCCAAATTCTTCGTGGGGAGGTCAAGGAAATCAAGGAAATCAAAGGCAACAACCTCCTCAAAACTTCCAAAATCAGCCCTATCCGCAAGAGAAGAAGCCAAACCTCGAAGAGATGCTGACAAAATTTATGACAAACACAAAAAACCGTTTTGCACAAGACTGAGAGAACAATTAAAGACAACGAGAAACGAGTCAGGGAACTTACTAAGTCAGTCAAGAAAGTCACTAATGCAGTCGAACAACTCGCAAAGCTAATGTCTGAACGACCGCAAGGACGTCTACCAAGTAACACCGAGATTAACCCTAATGAGCAAATTCAAGCCATCACAGATCATGATAGCAAAGGGATAGATGAACCAAACCAAGAGATAGACGAAGGTAAAATAGAGGTAACGCAAGAAAAGCCGACCAACCTTGTATACCTTATCCCGAAGCGATGAAAAGAGACGAGTTAGAAGAAAAGTTTGGTAAGTTTCTTAAACTTTTAAAGAAATTACATATTAACTTACCTTTTCTTGAAGCTCTTTTTCAAATGCCAGACTCGAAGAAATTTCTGAGACAGCTCTTGACAAACAAACGCAAAATAGATGAAGAGCACCATGTGGAATTAAACGCAGCATGCTCAGCAATGTTACAGAATAAACTACTGCGAAAGCTAAAAGATCTAGGGAGCTTTACTATTCCATGTTTAATTGGTAGTTTAACTATTGGTAATGCGTTAGCTGATTTAGGGGCAAGCATAAATGTCATGCCTCATACATTGTTTAAACGATTAGGTTTAGGGAAGCCCAAACAAACTAGGATGAGTATACAATTTGCTGATAAAACTGTTAGAATTCCTAGGGGCATTATTGAAGATGTTCTTGTCAAAATCGACAAATTCGTTTTCCCAGTAGATTTTGTTGTCTTAGACATAGATGGGGATAGTTCAATCCCCACAATTTTAGGAAGACCTTTTCTAGCAACTACCAAAACTAAAATTGATATTGCCACAGGCGAACTCATTCTTTGCGTTGGTGACGAATCACTCAGTCTCTAAGCTCTTGACTCGGCCAGGACAACAGTCAATGAAGGTAAGAAAGTCACTTAATTTGATAATCAAATTGTTCAACTTTCATCGTAGAAACACCACAGGAATACAACCCTGAGCCAAAACTTAGACCCCAAACCAACAAAGATGAATTACATAAGGAACAAAGCCTTAGGGTTGACAAATTAGAAGAGCAGAAGACACACATCAAAGAAGAACCAGAACCACACAAAGAAAACTAAAGGAACCACCTGAAGAACTCGTAGGAACATCAAATCACTTCAAAATAGGAGACTAGGTGCTGTCAGACAAAGCCGATCCTTGCATCACCACATCAGACCTGAACGTAAGCGAGGAAATTCCTCTAAAGGTACACGATATCTTCCCGCATGGAATTGTCGAGGTAAGCAATCCAACATTCGGCACTTTTAAGGTAAACACTTCTTGACTTAAACTTTATCAAGAAAATTGAACTATAAGCATGAGGGAAGATATTCAAACCTTTAAACCTCCCTGATTTTTTTTTCTATTTCGAGGAAAGTCTAGCTTAAGACTATAAACGAGCACTTCTCGGGAGGCAACCCGAGCACTAACACTATTTGCTTTCAAATTTTTAAGTTTCTTTTCTTTCCTTCTTTCTTTTCTTTTAAACTAGCACAAAAGTGCAGAATTCCAGACCACAGGGTCTTACACACGGCCGTGTCCGTGACCGTGTGGACCACCAGAATCTCCATACTGACTTATCAGAGGCCGTGCGAATCAGTCCCAACCACTTTTCGATGTCACGGATCCAACCACTACCCCACGGCTCCGTAAAAGTGGCACGCTTGTGCCTCTCGACCGTGTGAAGCTACTGACTTACACACAACGGGCAGAACACATCCGTGTCTTACAATCGTGCGAGGTTACTGATTAGTCGACCACGGGCAGAACACGCCCGTGCCTACCAATCGTGCCAACATACTGACTTCACATACACGAGCGTGGTTAGCAGAAGAACGACCAGGGAGATACAACACGCACAGACACACGACCGTGCGAGACGGCCGTGTAAATCGACACGCCCCTGGTCCACAGGTGTGGGAATGTGCCAGATCTGAAATCCTATTTAAACCCCACAGCATTTCCCCTTCTCCCCATCTGATTTCTTTTTTCTTTTCTTTTCTCCCTTCCCCCTCTCAGACTTTTTCCTCTTTATAATAAATCTCTAGAACCTTGATCCATCCAACATCATGTCAAAGAAGCGAAAAAGGCCAACCATAGTCTTCTCAAAGAAGAACGATCAACATGAGTTCATGCCGGCAGCTTCGTCTACTCACCAAGCCAAGGGTCTTTGAGACCAACTATTTTTTATTTTTCTTTTCTCTTTCGCTTCAATTTCCTTCTCTTTGACAATATTATGCTTAGTTTAGTTTATCTTATTTTAGTTTCTTAGTGTCAGGTTTGCCCAGCTGCTAGGGAATCATGCCACTTCTGCCACCACCAGCACCTCTGCAGCCCTAGAAGTCACACCCACCTTGCGAACCATCCATCAATAAGGACTCTCAGGTCCATCCACCTTTCCTTTTATTTTTATTTTCCTTCTTAATCTCCTTTTCTTTTTCTTTCTTGTCTTAAATTATATATTTAGGTTATTTTAAATGTGTCTTAATAATCCCTGGCTAATCCTCTACGAGCTCTCCAATTTCTTCATCTAGCACAGGTTCGTCATCCAGACCGACCTCTTCAAAAATAAACACCACGACCTCTACCATCCTCCAAGGACACCATCCAAAATTCAGGGAGTATTCTTTCCCCTTCTCTTTTGATTTATCCCATAAATGTTATACCTATCTTTGTACATTGAGGGTAATGTACATCTTAAATGTGGGGGGGGGGGTGAATATTTATCTAAAGAAGGTCCTAACTTTCTGCATTATTCTCAAATCCAGCCAAACTTTTTTCACTATTCTCAAATCCCTGAATTTAGTCATGTTTTTAAGTAAATTTTTCATATTACTAATTAGGATGAAATTTCTGATGATTTATGATTGTTATTGACATGTTTTAGATTAAGTCGTAGTTAATTGTGCATTGATGATTAAATTTGAAGAATATTAGAGAATCAAGCATGATAAGTCTATTTTTCAGAATAAAAATTTTTGCTAGGTTGTTAACCTAAATTTGAATATTGCTTTGAAATTTGAAATTTATGAGATTGATGTTAAAACACCGATAATTTTTGTGAGATTCTGAGCCATATAGAGCATATATTCTTTTTCATGCTCACTTTTTGATTATGAGTGTGTCAACTTTGAACTGTTATTCTAGAACTTGCCTCGTTTATACATATTGAGACCACATTCATGATTTGATATACAGAGATGATAAAGGCACCTAGGTTTTAACCCATTTACTCCATTAAATAGCCTACCTCCATAAATTAACCCCTAGTGAACCCCGTTTAATCATAACAACCCTTTTTATTGACTTACCAGCTAATATTAACCCAAAACCCCTTTGTATTTGTTATCACCATTCCTTTTGACTACCCTTATATCGAGATTTGATTTGATCAGTTACCGAAATATATTATTTCAGTAGTTGAATTTATCTTTTATTACTTAGTTTGTTCTTAAAAAAAAATCGAAGTATATTCAGTATTAATGGTGAGCCTATACAGTTAAAGCTTATTTTCCAAAAGAAAAGCTCGTATTGATAGGATTATTATCAGTTGATGTAAATATTATTTTAGTATTCTTAGGTAGGTACTTGTCGATTCAATCTCGATTCTAACCTTCTAATTTCAGCCTTTACCCACACCTTAACCCTAGCCCCGTTACAACCCTAACAAAGACCTTTTGATCTGTTTATCATCTCATTTTACAGTGGTGGAGATTTGATTTTCAGGCAAGCCTATGGGATTAACTTTTCAGGTTCGATGTATGAGTGCTTCTTTTTATGAACCTTAAACACTTTGAGTGATTTGAGTGAATCTTTTAGTAAGGATGTCAACTCTTGTCAATTTTGAATTAAAGGTAATTATTCAGATAAGGGGAGACACCTACGTTTTCGAATTACAAATGAATGACTTATCATTGTTTGAATCTTTAGGACTCTTTGAATTGAATTATCCATGTATAAATTATATATGAATTATGTTAAGGCATTGTCAGTAAGAATTGTGAATTATGGAAAGATCGTTTTAATTGTATGTTGAGAATTTTGCTTGAGGACAAGCAAAAGCTTAATTGTGGGGGTATTTGATAAACCGTAATTAAAACATTTTTTAATCCTACATTTAGCTTGTTTTTGGATGATTTATTCCTCAATTTATGTAAAAAGGTGCTCTTAATCCTTTCTTTTCATGTCTTATACCCAGGATAGCACCCGAGGATGAAAAGAATATAAAACGGGCCCAAAACAGAGTAAATGGGCCATATCACGAAATCAACATGGCCTGGCCGAAAGAGCACACGGCCCTGCCTCGTCAAGCATCTAGAACACTGCCTCACCCCGATCTACACGGCCGTGCCTCAACTTAGAAATCTGAACACGGTTTGAAGACCAGTCACACAGGCGTGTGATATGGCCGTGCCCCTGTCGTGGCTTTAGACAATTTCAGTCGGAAAAGGATACTTAGGGAGAAAGAATCGCATTCCAAGAGCCTATAAATAACCCCTAAGTACCACCTTTGAAGGGGCGTCGAGCTAGGCCAGAGAGCCAAGCCAAAAAGGTCAAAGTTGTGGGAATCGCTCGAAATTAGCCAGTTGATCCATCCCAAGAAGCCGAAATTCTACTCAAGACGGCGGATCTCCTTTAATTCATTCAGGGAGTTGTAGGGATTTCTTATGTTTTGTTTTATCTTTTCTCTTGAGATGTTTTCTTTATTTGTTATGAACTAAACCCCTCAGATACCTAAAGGGGATGAAACCTAGATGAATCTTGTTATCGTTTTCTGAATTATATGATAAATACTTAGTTTGTTCTTAATTATGTGTGCTTAATTCTTGAGTTAATATTTCACGGATATTGATTCAAGTTTGATGTGCTTAAGTGGAGGAGGAATAGACCCTGCTTAAGAGTAGATCTAGCATAATTAAGCGGAGTTGATCGCACGCCTAGAGATAGGGTGACGAGATTTTGCCGGATTAGGGTGAAACCTAATATAGGAATCCATAGATCGATTTACTGCTGTCCTAGGGGGTTATTATAAGAGAATGAGAGTTCCACTAATTAACCTAGGGTTAGACGTTATTCGTCTCGAGAGAGGGTTTAATATATGTTAGAGAGTCCTACGGATCAAACTAAGTGAATAGATCATATGGTTCAGTGTTAGTTAACAAGTGATGTCTAGGTGGATTCTTCCTGAGGGTATCGTCGTGATCAACTGAGTTTTTCTTCAAGTTATTTTCCAATTCGTTCTTTTTGTCTTTGTGTCTTTAGCTTAGTATTCTTTAATTTAGTTTAAGCAACTTCACTTTATTTTAGGCTAAATATTAAAAAGAAAGTTAGTATTAGTCCTTTTAGTTCCTTCAGGTTCGACAATCCGGTCTTGCCTAAGTCATACTACTGTTCGATAGGTACACTTGCCTATAATCGTTGTCCGAGTTAGTTTCCAGGTTTGATCATTCGTTTTATAAATTTTAAAGCTCTGATTTCAGCGATCAAGTTTTTGGCGCCGTTGCTGGGGAACTAAAATATTAAGAAAGCTCTATTTTTATTACTTTAGCCATTATTTTTTTATTTTTTGCAATTTACTTTTATTTTTTTAGGTTAAATTTTAATTTTTACTAAATTTTCCTTCTTTTTCTTTTCTCAGCGGGTACCTCTAGTTTATGACTAGAAGGAACCCGGGAGGACCTTCAGTATACGATAGTGAAATTGAAGCTACCATTCGTAGGACTCGCAGAGAAATCAGGTGAGCCCTAAATTACACAGAGGAAGATCAAGAAGGCAGATGCAATCCTACTGAAGGGATGGACGAGAATAACCCACCATCGCATGATGTGGGGGAGAACAATGCTCCACGTACAATGTTGATTATTCTAAACCGCATTTAACAGGAGCAGAATAAAGTATTGTTAGGCCTGCTATAGCTGCTAACAATTTTGAATTAAAGCCTAACACAATACAAATGATTCAACAGTTTGTTCAATTTGATGGTTTGCAGGACTAAGATCCAAACACGCATATAGCTAATTTTTTAGAGTTTTGTGATACCCTCAAAATAAATGGCATTTCTAATGATGCCATACGTCTTCGGTTATTCCCTTTTTCATTAAGGAATAAAGCCAAATAGTGGTTAAACTTGTTACCACGAGGGTCAATCACTACATGGGAATAGATGACCGAAAAGTTTTTATTAAAATATTTCCCACCGGCCAAAACAACCAAATTACGGAATGATATATCTTCTTTTGTGCAGATGGATTTAGAGACATTATACGATGCATGGGAGAGATACAAGGATCTCTTGAGAAGGTGTCCACACCATGGTCTACCCTTGTGGCTACAAGTCCAAACATTCTATAACAGTGTAAACCCCTCAACGAGACAACTAATCAATTCAGCCGCCAGTGGAACCCTAAACAACAGAACTCTTGAAGCAGCCTACGAGTTCATTGAAGAGATGCCACTGAATAATTATCAGTGGCAAGTTACAAGGACGAAACCAACGAAATTAGCCGGAGTTTACAACCTCTATGCGATATCCATGCTATCAACACAGGTAGAGATGATGAATAAAAAGATTGATAGTTTGTGTTTTTCGCAGGCACATCTAGTCATGCAGTGCGACGCAAGTGGAACCGTGGCGAATCCTGAGTACCCACCCTACCAACCAGATGCAGAGAGCGAACAGATGAACTATATAGGTAATAATTTCAGATCCAATAATAATCCTTATAGTAATACTTATAATCCAGGTTGGAGGAACCACCTAAATATTTCGTGGAGAGGTCAAGGAAATCAAGGAAATCAAAGGCAACAACCTTTTCAAAACTTCCAAAATCAGCCTTATCCGCAAGTGAAGAAGCCAAACCTCAAAGAGATGCTGACAAAATTTATGACAAACAAGGAAAACCGTTTCCACGAGACTGAGAGAATACTTAAAGACAATGAGAAACGAGTCGGGGAACTTACTAAGTCAGTCAAGGAAGTCACTAATGCAGTCGAACAACTCGCAAAGCTAATGTCTTAACGACCGCAAGGACGTCTACCAAGTAACACCGAGATTAACCCTAAGGAGCAAATTCAAGCCATCACAGATCATGATAGCAAAGGGATAGACGAACCAAACCAAGAGGTAGACGAAGGTAAAATAGAGGTAACGCAAGAAAAGCCGAAACTAGTAATCAAAGAGTACCAACCTCGTATACCTTATCCCGAAGCGATAAAAAGAGATGAGTCAAAAGAACAGTTCAGTAAGTTTATTAAACTTTTAAAGAAATTACATATTAACTTACCTTTTCTTGAAGCTCTTTTTCAGATGCCAGACTCGAGGAAATTTCTAAGACAGCTCTTGACAAACAAATGCAAAATAGATGAAGAGCACCATGTGGAATTAAACGCAGCATGCTCAGCAATGTTACAGAATAAAGTTCCGCGAAAGCTAAAAGATCCAGGGAGTTTTACTATTCCATGTTTAATTGGTAGTTTAACTATTGGTAATGCATTAGCTGATTTAGGGGCAAGCATAAATGTCATGCCTTATACATTGTTTAAACGACTAGGTCTAGGGAAGCCCAAACAAACTAGGATAAGTATACAATTAGCTAATAAAACTGTTAGAATTCCTAGGGGCATTATTGAAGATGTTCTTGTCAAAATCGACAAATTCGTTTTCCCAGTAGATTTTGTTGTCTTAGACATGGATGAGGATAGTTCAATCCCCATAATTTTAGGAAGACTTTTTCTAGCAACTGCCAAAACTAAAATTGATGTTGCCACAGGCGAACTCATTCTTTGCGTAGGTGATGAATCACTCAGTCTCCAAGCTCTTGACTCAGCCAGGACAACATTCGATGAAGGTAAGAAAGTCACTTCATTTGATAATTAAATTGTTCAACTTTCATCGCAGAAACACCACAGGAATACAACCCTGAGCCAATTTTTAGACCCCAAACCAACAAAGATGAATTACATAAGGAACAAAGCCTTAGGGTTGACAAATTAGAAGAGCAGAAGACACACATCAAAGAAGAACCAGAACCACACAAAGCAAAACCGAAGGAACCACCTGAAGAACTTGTAGGAACATCAAATCACTTCAAAATAGGAGAAAAGGTGCTGTCAGACAAAGCCGATCCTCGCATCACCACATCAGACCTGAACGTAAGCGAGGAAATTCCTCTAAAGGTACATGATATCTTCCCCCACGAAATAGTCGAGGTAAGCAATCCAACATTCGGTACTTTTAAGGTAAACACTTCTCGACTTAAACTTTATCAAGAAAATAGAACTATAAGCACGAGGGAAGATATTCAAACCTTTAAACCTCCCTGATTTTTTTTCAATTTCGAGGAAAGTCTAGCTTAAGACTATAAACGAGCGCTTCTCGGGAGGCAACCCGAGCACTAACACTATTTACTTTCAAATTTTTAAGTTTCTTTTCTTTCCTTCTTTCTTTTCTTTTAAACTAGCACAAAAGTGAAGAATTCCAGACCACACGGTCTTAAACACAGCGGTGTCCGTGACCGTGTGGACCACCAGAATCTCCGTACTGACTTATCAGAGGCCGTGCGAATCAGCCCCAACCACTTTTCGACGTCACGGATCCAACCACTACCCCACGGGCTCCGTAAAAGTGGCACGCCCGTGACTCTCGACCGCGTGAAGCTACTGACTTACACACAATGGGCAGAACACGTCCATGTCTTACAACCGTGCGAGGTTACTGACTAGTCGACCACAGGCAGAACACACCCGTGCCTACCGACCATGCCAACATACTGACTTCACATACACGGGTGTGGTTAGCAGAAGAACGGCCAGGGAGATACAACACGCACAGACACACGACCGTGCGAGACGGCCATGTAAATCGACACGCCCCTGGTCCACAGGCGTGGGAATGTGCCAGATCTGAAATCCTATTTAAACCCCACAGCCCTTCCCCTTCTCCCCATCTGATTTCTTTTTTCTTTTCTTTTCTCCCTTCCCCCTCTCAGACTTTTTCCTCTTTATAATAAATCTCTAGAACCTTGATCCATCCAACATCATGTCAAAGAAGCGAAAAAGGCCAACCATAGTCTTCTCAAAGAAGAACGATCAACATGAGTTCGTGCCGGCAGCTTCGTCTACTCACCAAGCCAAGGGTCTTTGAGACCAACTAGTTTTTATTTTTTCTTTTCTCTTTTGCTTCAATTTCCTTCTCTTTGACAATTTTATGCTTAGTTTAGTTTATCTTATTTTAGTTTCTTAGTGTCAGGTTTGCCAGGCTGCAAGGGAATCAAGCCACTTCTGCCATCGCTAGCACCTTCGCAGCCCTAGAAGTCATACCCACCTCGCGAACCATCCATCAATAAGGACTCTCCGGTCCAACCACCTTTCCTTTTATTTTTAGTTTCCTTCTTAATCTCCTTTCCTTTTTCTTTCTTGTCTTAAATTATATATTTAGGTTATTTTAAATGTGTCTTAATAATCCCTGGCTAATCCTCTATGAGCTCCCCAATTTCTTCATTTAGCACAGGTTCGTCATCCAGACCGACCTCTTCAAAAATACACACCACGACCTCTACCATCCTCCAAGGACACCATCCAAAATTCAGGGAGTATTCTTTCCCCTTCTCTTTTGATTTATCCCATAAATGTTATACCTATCTTTGTACATTGAGGGTAATGTACATCTTAAATGTGGGCCTAACTTTCTACATTATTCTCAAATCCGGCCAAACTTTTTTCACTATTCTAAATCCCTGAATTTAGTCATTTTTTTAAGTAAATTTTTCATATTACTAATTAGGATGAAATTTTTGATGATTTATGATTGTTATTGACATGTTTTAGATTAAGTCGTAGTTAATTGTGCATTGATGATTAAATTTGAAGAATATTAGAGAAT
Organism: Gossypium australe; assembly: GCA_005393395.2. Taxonomy (NCBI): domain Eukaryota; kingdom Viridiplantae; phylum Streptophyta; class Magnoliopsida; order Malvales; family Malvaceae; genus Gossypium; species Gossypium australe. The sequence goes on from CM016616.1 coordinate 74,567,493, forward strand.
CAAGCATGATAAGTCTATTTTTCAGAATAAAAATTTTTGCTAGGTTATTAACCTAAATTTGAATATTGCTTTGAAATTTGAAATTTATGAGATTGATGTCAAAACACCGATAATTTTTGTGAGATTCTGAGCCATATAGAGCATATATTCTTTTTCGTGCTCACTTTTTGATTATGAGTGTGTCAACTTTGAACTGTTATTTTAGAACTTGCCTCGTTTATACATGTTGAGACCACATTCATGATTTGATATACAGAGATGATAAAGGCACCTAGGTTTTAACCCACTCACTCCACTAAATAGCCTACCTCCATAAATTAACCCCTAGTGAACCCCGTTTAATCATAACAACCCTTTTTATTGACTTACCAGCTAATATTAACCCAAAACCCCTTTGTATTTATTATCACCATTCCTTTTGACTACCCTTATATTGAGATTTGATTTGATCAGTTACCTAAATATATTATTTCAGTAGTTGAATTTATCCTATATTACTTAGTTTGTTCTTAAAAAAAAATCGAAGTATATTCAGTATTAATGGTGAGCCTATACAATTAAAGCTTATTTTTCAAAAGAAAAGCTCGTATTGATAGGATTATTATCAGTTGATGTAAATATTATTTTAGTATTCTTAGGTAGGTACTTGTCTATTCAATCTTGATTCTAACATTCTAATTTCAGCCTTTACCCACACCTTAACCCTAGCCCCGTTACAACCCTAACAAAGACCTTTTGATCTGTTTATCATCTCATTTTACATTGGTGGAGATTTGATTTTTAGGCAAGCCTATGGGATTAACTTTTCAGGTTCGACGTATGAGTGCTTTTTTTTATGAACCTTAAACACTTTGAGTGATTTGAGTGAATCTTTTAGTAAGGATGTCAACTCTTGTCAATTTTGAATTAAAGGTAATTATTCAGATAAAAGGAGACACCTACATTTTCGAATTACAAATGAATGACTTATCATTGTTTGAATCTTTAGGACTCTTTGAATTGAATTATCCATGTATAAATTATATATGAATTATGATAAGGCATTGTCAGTAGGAATTGTGAATTATGGAAAGATCGTTTTAATTGTATGTTGAGAATTTTGCTTGAGGACAAGCAAAAGCTTAAGTTTGGGGGTATTTGATAAACCGTAATTATAACATATTTTAATCCCACATTTAGCTTGTTTTTGGATGATTTATTCCTCAATTTATGTAAAAAGGTGCTCTTAATCCTTTCTTTTCATGTCTTATACCCAGGATAGCACCCGAGGATGAAAAGAACATAAAACGGGCGCAAAACAGAGTAAATGGGCCATATCAAGAAATCGACATGGCGTGGCCCAAAGAGCACACGACCATGACTTGTCAAGCATGTAGAGCATGACCTCACCCCCGATCTACACAGCCGTGCCTCAACTTAGAAATCCGAACACGGTTTGAAGACGAGTCATACGGGCGTGTGACATGGACGTGCCCCTATCGTGGCTTTAGACAATTTCAGTCGGAAAAGGATACTTAGGGAGAAAGAATCGCATTCCAAGAGCCTATAAATAACCCTTAAGTACCACCTTTGAAGGGGTGTCGAGCTAGGCCAGGGAGCCAAGCCAGAAAGGTCAGAGTTGTGGGAATCGCTCGAAGTTAGCCAGTTGATCCATCCCAAGAAGCCGAAATTCTACTCAAGACGGCAGATCTCTCCTTCAATTCCTTCAGGGAGTTGTAGGGATTTCTTATGCTTTGTTTTATCTTTTCTCTGCTATCCTAGGGGGTTATTATAAGAGAATGAGAGTTCCACTAATTAACCTAGGGTTAGACGTTATTCGCCTCGAGAGAGGGTTTAATATATGTTAGGGAGTCTTACGGATCAAACTAAGTGAATAGATCGTATGGTTAAGTGTTAGATAACAAGTGAAGTCTAGGTGGATTCTTCCTGAGGGTATCATCGTGTTCAACTGAGTTTTTCTTCAAGTTATTTTCCAATTCGTTCTTTTTGTCTTTGTGTCTTTAGCTTAGTAGTCGTTAATTTAGTTTAAGCAACTTCACTTTATTTTAGGCTAAATAATAAAAAGAAAGTTAGTATTAGTACTTTTAGTTCCTTTGGGTTTAACAATCCGGTCTTGCCTAAGCTATACTACTGTTCGGTAGGTTCACTTGCCTTATATCGTTGTCAGAGTTAGTTTCCAGGTTTGATCATTCGTTTTATAAATTTTAAAGCTTTGATTTCAGTGATCAATATTCTTCTTTGTTGAGCAACATTAAGCCTGAAAATTTGCAAGAAATTCTCGAGGAACTTACAGTTCCAGGTTCTAAGTGGACTGTGTCAAAGCAAGGAATCCACACGTGTCGAAGAGAGTATTTGACACCACTTGCGAAGGTATGGTTCTATTTCATCCGTTTCAGCCTTATGCCTTGCTCGCATGGGACTACAATCTCATTAGAGCGAATGGTCCTATTATACTCGATTTTAACTGGAAAGACCATTGATGTGGGCAAAATCATCCTAAGAGAAATACGAAATTGTGCCGTTAGACGTTCTGGCCCGACCTATTTCCCCTTTACGATAATAATTTTATGCTTAAAAGTAAAAATCCTTGCGGACGTGAAGAGGACAGAGTATAGTCAAGGCACAATCACCGATTGGGATCTCTACCGAGTAGCTGGAGATTCTGTTCTACAGCAACGGGTTGAAGAGAGCAAGGATCCCGAAGAAGCAGATGATGATCCCACAGAAATCCCGCCAGAGCAATCAACTGAAGTCCCTAATGAGGCAGAATCAATGGAACCAGAAGCTGAACCTGATATCAAAACCTCAATGTTTGGAACTCCACTGCCTAGCCCAGATCTTCGTGATGAGCTGTTAAAGCTGATGGACTTAATGCAACACATGCAATGGCAGCAACAAGCCTACTGGAGATACTCAAAAATAAGAGATGACTCGATGAGGAGTGCCCTCAAGAAAATTTATAATGACCCATTTATTTTTGTGCCTGAGTTTCCAGATTTCATATTTGAACCATGGATTTCATCATCAAAGAGGGAGCAAGGCGATTCATGCAAAGGCAATACTGATGGAGCAAAAGATAAGTCAAATTCGGAAGGATCGACAAACAAATAAAAAAAGGGGAGGACTTCAACTTTAGTTTATTTCTTTCTTGAGTTATTTTAGGATTAGGTTAATTAGGAATTTTTATTTTTGCACAATAAAACAAGAGATAGGAATCATGAATAAAATCTGAGCAAGTCACAAAGGCTAAAGTGTGGCAATAGATATATACATGTCCAGGATTGGATTTTAGAGAGAGCTTGGTACTTAAGCAGTCAATTTGACTCACCTCCTCTTTTCTAAATATCCTACATGGTGTATAGTATCTATTCACTTTAAACAATGAGGACATTGTTCACTTTAAGTAGGGGGACTGAAAATTTGAATTAATTCCACTCAGAATAAAATTTTCTTTTAATTATGATTAGGATATATTTTGTTCAATAATTTGAAATTTTGTTAAGTATGCTGAACTTCAGTATTAATAAAGCTCTATTATTTCAATAAGTTGTTATGTTAGCTTAATAATGATATGAATGTATTTTTAATAAAGCATGCAAATTCGTACCATAAAATTTTTAGTTCCCTATGGAAAAATTAGGCATGCATGGAAGTTTAAGTCTTTAGAATTGACTTAGTAATTTCTTGAGGCGAAATCCTAGGAAGCATGGAATATTGAAAATGATTTAGGCAACTATTGTTTGGACCGTTTGAGCCTTTCAAGCCGACCTTGATAAAATTATCCTTTGAAACCCAACTTTGAGACTATATGGCCTAATTTTATTTGGACTTATACAATATTTAGCCATCAATTTTCTCTTCATTACTTTTAAAATTATCCCAAACACTAGACTTAGTACTATTCAGAATATCGTTTGGAAATAAGTTTGGGGGAGTTGAAAAGAAGTATCAATTGCTCGAAAAATTGTAATACATGAAGCAAGTGCTCGAATCTGAGCTTGAAAAAAAAAGAAACATGTACTCGAAATAAAATAAATGGTCGAAAGAGCATAAGTTGGTGTATCAAGGGTAAGAATTCTGAAGGTTCGATTTTAAGCTGAGTCTAGGGTGTTTAAGCCAATAATTTGTCTATCTTTTACCTACCCCTAAGCCCAGCCACGTTACAACCTTATTTAAGACCTATTGATTCAAAGTTCCAATGTTACCTACATTAGTGGAGAGAATTGCTCTGTTTAACATATGCAGACATCAATTAAGCTTAATGATTGCAGTTTAATTTTGAATAAGGAATTAAAATCAAATTGGTGGTGAGTAACATGTCTTTATCAAATTGGTGGAGGTAATTTGAACGATATGTATACTTAAGTAGCATAATTATCAAATTTCTTATTTTTGAGCATAAGTATATTAAATTCATAATTTTGAGAAAAAAGTTGTTCTGAAGGAGTTTTTCAAAGGTGTTTCCGAGTAAATTCTTTTCAAATTTGTGCATTACTCGGGACGAGCAATGAATTAAGTTTGGGGGTGTGGAAACATGGAAATTTATACAATTTTTCGTGCCCTTTTTAACCCAAACTTATGTAGTTTCGATTAAATTCTTGTCGAAAAATAATTAAATAATATAAAATAATTAAATTGTGCTAAAAATATGAACATGATGAATTTTAATTAATTTTATAGTCAATTTTGATTTATTTTGACTATTTTCGACAGATTCGCACAAAGGGCGAAAATTGACTCGGCAGACACTGCTCGAAGAATAAACCCGAAAAGCAATTTGAAGTATCAAGGCGAATTTATTTCCAGCCCAAGACGGTCCAATTATGAATATTTAATCATAATATAATTAATTTTAATTTATTCCCAATTTAATTTGGGCTAAATAAATTAATCTTAATTAATTATGAAAAAGGCCCAGTTGAACCGCATCAGTTGAACCACACAGATTGAACTGAACCGAGCAAAGAATTGGGCAGCCCAAACAGTCCATATGCTGACCCAAATCAGCTTATTAGCTGATTAATTAAGCTTGCAAAGAAGCCCTTGAAGACTTTTCAAAGTTGCATTCAACCCCCTCCAAATATAGTGGCTTTGTAGATTTGCCCCATGCCATATTTAGCAAAGTTGAAGCCATCAACTTTGCCACATAGATGGCCGGCCAAGGGAGGTCTCTTTGGCTGATGGGACTTGCTATTTTTAGCAGCCACAATCAGCTATAAATAGCACCCCTTTCTAATCATTCAAACCATCCCTCATTTCTCATTCACTCTCTCATTTTCGCATCACTTCTCTTCTCTCCATTCTCTCCTTTTCTCCAAAAAAAAAAAAACCCAAGCCTTCTTGTACCGATTTCCCCTCTTGGAAAAGAGGTGTTTTCTTAGCCATTTGGAGCAGCAATTGGAGTGTTCATAAGCCACCTTGGTAGCCGAGGACAACGGAGAACGAAGAACGGAGCAATCAGTTAAGCCACGGAGAAACACCAGATTTGCTTCTTGTTCCCTATCTCTTTAAATTTCGTTGTTGTTTTGACAAACATGTTTATGAATATTTATGCTATTGGAATGGTTAATTTAATCAACTTAGCTTGAATTTAATTCGTGTTGGGTTGATTGCATTTCGTCCTCTTAAATTATTAAAATTGTGTTTATGATGTTATAGGCCTCGGTAAAATGCTTGATTAAGTAAAATCATGCTTAGGTTATTCTGGCATTATAATTGTTTAGATAACTAAAGAATTAATTATTTAAAATTGAAATTGTAATTAATGGACATAATACTTAATCCGTGCATGTTTAATACTTCTAAGGTAGCTGAAGATTAAATTAGCATTGTATTTGGCGATACATATGCCCTGCATAACTTGCAAGATTTTTGTGATTAAACTGTTTCAAGGTAAGGATACTTTGTTACCTCACATGGTCTTTTATATGCTTATTAGGTTGAATTAATCGTTTGAATCGACATAGGAATATGGGAGAGATTGTTTAATTTAATAAGTATGTATGTGCAATAACATGTTTACTTTTATAAATCTATTTTATCGGTCGAATTGACATAGGGATATGTACAAGAGATGAATGGATTTTTGATTTGTAAATATGTTCATAAGTTAGCAAATTACCAAGCTGCCGTGATTTATTCGTAACAAGTATAAGCACAAGTTTAATAATCCTAAGGTAAGAAATGTAATTAATCCAACACAATTATATCATCTTAATTAAAATCAGCTTTTGAAATCGTGCATTAGAACTTTGTTTTATTTTATTTTACTTTGTTTCTTTTTAGTTTTTAAATATTTATTAAATCCAAATATTTTCCTTTCACCAAAGTGTTTGAGATCATTTTCATAAATAATTCTTTTATAGTCCCTATGGGTATGGTAACTTGACATTTACTTGTCACTTTATTACTTGTTGCGATTGTGTACACTTGCACATTTCCATCGTTCCAGTATGCTCGAGACTGAGGCAATTATGTGTAAACGATTCGAAGATGGGTTAAACGAAGAGATCAGATTGTTAGTTAGGATTTTAGAATTGAAGGAATTTGTTGTGTTAGTTGATAGGGCTTGCAAAGCCGAGGAACTGGGCAAAGAAAAGAGAATAGCTGATTTTGAGGCTAGAGATTCGAGAAAGAGATCAATGAGTAAACCATATCACTCTTCGTCAAAGAAATCACAAGATTCGTATAATTGTTCAACAGCTTCAGCGGGGTATTCGAATAGAGATCGTGGAAAGCAATACACGAGTCCTAAAGCTCAAGCCACTTCTGTATCGAGCATTGGTAGTGTGAGAAACAAAAAAATCGAGTGTCAACAGTGTGGAAGACAACATTTTGGAGATTTCTGGATGAATAATAAAGCTTGTTTCAAATGTGGCTCGCAAGATCACTTCATTCAAGATTGCCCTGAGTTAGCTAAGAAAGATAAATTTCAAAATGCAAGACCGAGCAACACAGTTGCTAGAGGGAGGCCACCTAGAAATACGGGAAATGTAACTAGTAGCAAAGGTGCGACAAAAGATTCGGCTGTGAGATCTGAGGTTAGAGCACCATCTAGAGCTTACGCTATTCGTGCTCGTGAAGATACATCATCACCAAAAGTTATCACCGGTACATTTTCTCTCTATGAACTAATGTAATTGCCTTGATTGATCCTGGATTGACTCATTCATATATTTGTATAAATTTAGTGTCTAGTAAGAATTTTCCTATTGAGTATACCGAATTTGTGATGAAAGTATCGAACCCTTTAGGCAAGTATGTCTTAGTTGATAAAGTTTGCAAGAACTGTCCTTTGGTGACTCGGGGTTACTGTTTTTCGGCTAATTTGATGATTTTACTATTTGATGAATTTGATGTGATTCTCGGTATGGGTTGGTTGACTTTGCATGATGCTGTTGTGAATTGTAGACAAAAGACTATTGAATTGAAATGTTAGAATAGTGAAATCCTTCGAGTTGAATCAGATGAGTCGAGTGGATTGCCTGTTGTGATTTCATTGATGACAGCTCAGAGATATGTGAGAAAAGGTTGTGATGCTTACCTTGCTTATGTATTAGATACAAAAGTGTCTGAATCAAAGTTGAATCAGTGCTAGTAGCCTGTAAGTATCTGGATGTGTTTCTAGAAGAGTTACCGGGGTTGCCACCGATCAGAGAGGTTAAGTTTGCTATTGAATTAGTACCGCCGATAGCTCCGTACAGAATGGCTCCAATAGAATTGAAAGAATTGAAATCTTTGTTGCAAGAGTTAACCGATATGTAATGCCTCAGATTTTGGGCCTAAAAGAATTGGGCCTTAGGCATGGGAGCGTTTAAAATTTTTTAGAACAAGAGAACGACACAATTGCATGTCGGATCTATTGGGTGAGTGATTTTGGAAGGTTATGGGGCTTCTATGAAGTCCTGGGTTCAAGCCATGTCATATGGAAAATTTTTATTTTTAGCATTAGGGGAACCATAACTCCTGGTTGTAAGCCTTTTAAGTAATTGTGATTAAAAAGAGACACAAAGAGAGCCCGTGGTGGAGTGGTTGTGGTGTCATAGTTGTGGCAAGGAGAACAGAGGCTCAAGTCTCACTGCATGCAAAAGGGATTATTTATTTTACTCATGTGTGGGCAAGAGTTTGTGTTGGATTTGAACTCTGTGTTGGAGAGTTTGAATTGGTCAAGTGAGTGATTTAAGGAGTAGATTGTGGAGAGATAAGGGGGAGAAAATCGTGGACTTTGGGTGGGAAGAGTTGTGCCGTATAAGGGCTTTGGGTACTCAGAAATTCAGAATTTTAGTGTGGTGGGGAGTGAGTGCCGATTCTTTCTCTGCATCTCGGGTTTTTAGCACTTTTTGGAGTCGATTTTGCTAAGAGACTCTGGGGTTCTCTCGTTTCCTCTTGTGATTGCTTATTTCAAGTCTATTTTCCCCTTTTCATCTTGTTTCTTTAGTCGAATATCTTTTTCTCTCAAGTCTTTCAGTCTTAGCATTTTCCTGTCCTTGCATCTTGATTCTTCTTTTAGCCGAATGCACTTTCTTCCCTCCTTCGATTCTTTTTGTTAACGGATTTCCTTTCTCTCCATCTTGCTATTAGGACCAATACTGCACCTTCTTCTCTCTGTTCGCCTTCAATCCGTTTCGTCTATCATCTCTTCTTTTTGATAACCAGGCCAAATTCTTCACCTCTTTCAAACTTTGTTCTGGTGGAGCAACTGTTTCTGGAAAATGGTGAGTAGTTTGTTCAACTTCTGTTTGTTCTTTTTATTCTTTAAAGAGTATTACGTCTCCTTTATTCTATGCTCTTCTAAGCCGATTCTTTCCTTCCTATTTTGGCCGAATCCTCCTTTCTCTTTGTATGGTATGTTGATTCGATTGATTCCTAGGTTTTCTCATGGAATGAAGGAGTTGCGAGTGTTCTGAGATAGACAGAGCTTTTCTCTCATCACTCGATCAAGATACCCTTCAAAGGGTTGGTTATTAATCTTTGTCAATGGCTTAAGCGGGCTAAACCGCGGTCGTTCAGTCAAACCAAGTATTGACATTGTTCGGCTTAAGTATTAGAAGAGGGAGTTTGACTCTGTCTTTAAGTGACTTAGAGAATATCGTCATTGATTGTAGGTTCGGTGCTCGTGGGTTATTCACTCAATTTTGGTAAATAGGTGTGTAGTAATACCTTATGACCGATAGTCGGCAAAAGAGCCGAAAAGCGTGTGTTCACACACACACCACTCCAAGTAGATCGGCAAATGCCGAAAAAAATATCGGCGAATGATGCCACACGAGCGTGCGATCGCACGTGTTGTGGACCAAGCCCATGAATATGGGCGTAAGATGGGTTGAGGCCACCATGAGCGTCCTCATGGGCTTAGGCCGTTTTTGGGCCAAATAGACCAGAATGGGTCGAGTGGGCCCAATGGGCCCGTGGGCCCTACGCGAGTAAATTTTGTGGATGGATAAGAAATAATGAGCCGACCATGACGATCACATAGCCAAAAGGAAGTTTTGGGTTAAATGGCCACACGAGCGTGTGGGCCACTCAGGTCGAATAGCGGGCTTTGGGTCCAAATACTCTGTTTTGATCACATATGTTATCTGTGTCGCTCGAGGCGACTGTAGACCTTCGGGAAGGTTGTTAAATGACTGAAATACCCTTGGAGGGTAAAATGACCGTAATACACCTATAGGGTAAATTATCCGTAATACCCCTGAAGGGTAAATTGACCGTAAAACCTCTATAGGATAAAATGACCGTTATGCCCCTGAAGGGTAAAATGATCAAAATGCCCCTACATGTAATATGATTGTTATTGTATGCTATTTATAGTATGTCTAGATTCATGTGATATTATGCTGCATGGGGGATGGGATTATTGATTTGGAGGAAGTGTATGATTTGTTAGGGTCGCATGGTCGCTTGACGACTGGGGATCCACCGATGGCTTTAAGCTGATTATGTGATTAGCAGCTCTGCTGCAACATTGGTTAGTGCCGCAACCGGTGCTACATAAGGAGTGTAGGGATGGGTGGGTCGATTAAATCCCCACAAGAATGCAGGGTTGGACAGGAGACGGAGTGCAGGGTTGGTATGGGCATTAATGCATTGCATACACTTATTCTGTTATTGAGAAGGGCTTAGGCCCAGATAGATGTGATCTATGACATTGGATATGGGCTAAGGCCCAAATGCCACCGTTACTGTGTTGGGCTTAGGCCCACATTGATTACTGTAATGGGCTTAGGCCCGGATTGATGTGATGCATGTTTTATGATATATAAGGGTTGTACACACTGAGTTTTCGTAAACTCACCCCATCTTTTTAATTTTTCAGGTAATTCTTAGTAAGCGGTTCAACGTACTGGAGGATTCGGAGGTGGCCACACTACGATCAGCTTTAAGTTTTAGTGTTTTATTTTACCTTACTTAAACTGCTTTCTTATTGGGTTATAATAAAGCCTCTTTTAATTTCGGGTTTTTAATTTGGGATTTTTAGTTATTACGTTTCCTATCTGTTAAAAGTAGATCGCGGTTTTCCAAAACAATAATTGTTTTTAAAACAATACGCTCTCACGACTTAATCTTTAAACATCACGTTTTTGCAAATCATCTATTTTAAATTAAGCTTCCATAACAAATAAGGTTTTGAAGGTAATAACTTTTTAATAAACCTTGAATAAAAAAAACAGACGTAACTGGGATTTTACTCAAGCTTTTAATTAAGAAGGGTTTTCAATGAAAACATGGTTTTCGAAAAACACTTCAATGTGGCACACCGGATTCGGGCCTAACTTCTAGGCCGAGTTTGGGGTGTTACACGATAGAGGTTTTGCACGACCTAGTTTTTCGCACTAGGGTGCACCAGTGTTGTTTGTAAAGAAGAAAGATGGATGGATGAGATTGTGTATTGATTATCGTTAGCTCAACAAGATGACGATTAAGAATAAGTATCCATTTTCGAGAATTGATGATTTGTTCGATCAGTTGAAAGGAGCAACCGTATTTTCTAAGATTGATCTGAAATCTGGCTATTATCAGCTCAAGTAAAAGATTCTAATGTGCCGAAAACTGCATTCAGAACAAGGTACGTGCATTATGGATTTCTTGTTATGCCATTCAGATTAACTAATGCTCCTACAGTTTCTATGGATTTGATGAATCGAATCTTTAGACCGTATTTAGACAGATTTGTTGTTTTCATTGATGACATTCTGATCTATTCCTGAGATGAATCTGAACATGCTGAACATTTGAGGGTTGTGTTACAAACATTCAGAGATAAGCAATTGTTTGCTAAATTCAGTAAATACAAGTTTTGGCTCCGAGAGGTTAGATTTTTAGGGCATATTGTTTCAGCGAAAGGTATTCGAGTTGATCTGACTAAGATTTCTGCAGTTGTTGACTGGAAACCACCAAGAAACGTATCCAGAGTCAAAAGCTTTTTGTGAGTAGCTGGCTACTATTGACATTTTGTTAAAAGATTTTCAATGATTGCTACACCAATGACAAAATTGCTACAGAAATATGTGAAATTCGAGTGGTCAGAGAAATGTCAACAGAATTTTGAATAGTTGAAAGCATTGTTAACTGAGGCACCAGTTTTGATTCAACCTAAGTCGGGTAAAGAGTTTATAATTTTCAACGACATGTCATTGAATGGTTTGGGATGTGTTTTGATGCAAGAGGAAAAAGTAATAGCTTATGCTTCCAGACAGTTGAAACCGCATGAAAAGAATTATCCAACGCACAATTTAGAGTTGGCCGCTATTGTGTTCGCATTAAAAATTTGGCAACATCATTTAATTGGTGAGAAATGCAACATCTTTTCAAATCATAAGAGCATGAGGTATCTAATAAATCAGAAAGATTTGAATTTGTGACAACGAAGATGGCTTGAATTGTTGAAAGATTACGAGTTAGTGTTTGATTATCATCCGGGGAAAGCGAATGTAGTTGCAGATGCTTTGAGTAAAAAATCTTCATTTGCTTTGTGAGCGATTAACACACGGTTAACTTTGTCTAATGATGGTTCGATTTTAGCTGAATTAAAAGATAAATCGATATTTCTTCAGCAAATTTGTGAAGCTCAGAAATGTGATAATAAATTGCAAGCTAAAAGAGTGCAATGCGAATCGACTACTAGTTCAGATTATCAAATCGGATCCGACGATTGTTTAATGTTTCGGGGTAGAATGTGTGTACCAAGGAATCCCAGGCTCATTCAAAAAATTCTACACGAAGCATACAATGGTTGTTTATCTGTTCACTCGGAGAGTACTAAAATGTACAATGATTTGAAACAGTTGTATTGGTGCTCGGGCATGGAACGAGACATTTTAGAGTTTGTGTAGAGATGCTTAATTTGTCAACAAGTTAAAGGCAAACATCAAGTGCCTTCGGGATTACTACTGCCAGTGATGATACCAAAATTGAAATGGGATAGAGTTACAATGGATTTCGTATCGAGGTTACCCTTGTCTCCGAAAAAGAAAGATGCTATTTGGGTTGTCGTTGATCGACTGACGAAATCTGCACACTTTATTCCTGTACACACAGATTATTCACTTGATAGATTGGCTAAATTGTACATCTCTGAGATCGTTAGATTGCACGGAGTACCAATTTCTATTATTTCGTATAGAGATTCGAGGTTTACGTTTTGATTTGGAAGAAATTGCAAGAAGCTTTGGGTACGCGGTTGCACTTTAGTACCGCATTCCATCCTCAAACCGACGGTCAGTCTGAGAGAGTAATTCAGATTCTCGAAGATATGCTTTGTTGTTGTGTTTTAGAGTTTGAAGGCAACTAGGAAAAATATTTACCGTTGGTTGAATTCACGTATACCAACTGTTTTCAATCGAGCATAAAGATGGCACCATATGAAGCATTGTATGGTCGTAAATGTTGAACTCTGTTGTATTGGATCGAGCTTAGTGAGAAAAAGATTCAAGGGGTTGATTTGATTAGAGAGACAGAAGAGAAAGTGAAAGTAATTCGCGATAGTTTGAAAGCAGCTTCATATCGACAGAAATTGTATGCGAATTTGAAATGCAAAGACATTGAGTTTCAAATCGGTGATAGAGTATTTTTGAAAGTATCTCCGTGGAAGAAGATTCTTTGATTTGGTTGTAAAGGCAAATTGAGTTCACGTTATATTGGGCCTTATGAGATTATCGAAAGAATAGGGCTAGTGGCATATCGGCTAGCTTTACCATCAGAGTTAAAAAAGATCCACAATGTATTTCATGTATCGATGTTATGTCGATATAGATCAGATCCCTCACACGTAATTTCTCGAACAGAGGTTGAAATTCAGCCTAATATGACGTATAACAAAGAACCAATCAGAATTCTGGCTCGAGAGATTAACGAGTTAAGAAAAAAGCATAGCTTTAGTGAAAGTACTTTGGCAACAGCACGGTACTGAAGAAGCTACGTGGGAACCTGAAGAAGCTATGAGAAAGCTGTAACAGCCCAATTTTGGGGGTAGTCAGAACAGTGGTCTCGGGACCACTAATCCGAGGTTGAGGAAAATTATTTGGTATTATTTTATGTGTTATGGCATTAATATATGGCTATATGAAAAATTTGGTGCTTTAATTTTAGCAATTAGAGGTTTAATTGTAAAAAAGGGCCAAATCGCATAAAGTGTAAAAGTTTCAAATTTCAAGCTAGAGGTGTCTAATAGTTAAAGGATGTCAAAATTGAGGCCTTTAAAGTGAAATTAGGCGAATAGATGTGTGTTGGCCAGCCATATAGCTTAGCGAGACAAGAGCATTTAATTTTTAGTGAAATTAGGTGACAAAAGATGAATAAAATAAGATAAAAAGAAAAGCTATCATCTTTCACTATTCGTCCTCATTCTTCCACTGGAAATTGAAGAGAAAAATAGAGTTTTTGGGGTCCAAACTTTCTTCTAACCTATCTCCTTGCAAGTAAGTGATTTTGATGATTATTTTTGAGGATTTTTGTACTTTTGGAGTCCCTAAAGCTTAAGCTAGCTAATGAGGGGACTAATTTGTTAAATGGTTGAAAGTTTAGGAACTTGCCATGAGAGATTTTATGTTGTTAGTTGAGTTTTTATGGAAGAAAATGAATGTTAGTGAGATGAGAAACAACTTTTGTGAAAGGTGTTAGCATGAAAACACCTAAATAGGACTTGAATGCAAAGATTGAAAATGTGTAATAAATGCATGAAATAATTGGAATTATGAGTAGTTGTAAGAGTAATAAATGTTCAGCTAGGCTTGTTTAATGAGAAAATGTGATGAATAATGATTTACGAGCCTAGAGGCAAAATCGTAATTTTGCCAATGTACAAGGGCAAAACAGTCATTTTTACCTAAGTAGAGATTATGATGTATCATAATTATAAAATGATTGAATGAGTGAAATTTTGTTGTTATAGATCAAGAAGAGCACGAAATTAACCTTGACCGTGGAAAAGCCAAGGTTTCGGATTAAACTGCAAAATGAACGCATTTTGCACCAAGGTAAGTTTATGTGTAAACGATGCATCTTAAATATACATGTTGCTTATTGGTGCATTGTATGTTTGAGAGCACTTAGGATTTAAATGGATTGGATTGGGTAGAAAATGAATAAATTCCGTATGAATGTTAAAATAGATATGTAGTTGTGGAATATTGTCCGTAGTAAATAATGGTGGGCTGTGTGCGATACCACCTTATCATTTATTCTTGATGGTGGGCTATGTGCGATACCACCTTACTACTTATTTATGATGGGCTATGTGTGATACCATCGTTTATATTATCATTTCGTGGGCTATGTGCGATACCACCCTATTAAAGAGTAATGATGGGCTAAGTGCGAAACCTCCGAGTGTTTGGTATTACTATGAATGGCTTATTATGGAATTGTTATGTGTCGTATCATGTGACATTGTGATGATAAGTGCAGGGATGATTGTTAATGAATGTGAGCATTATGCTCGTGATATGGTTGAAATGTGGTAAGAGATGAAACGAGTAATCATGACTATGAAATGTGAATTGTTCTTTCTTAGTATGTAATGCTAATTGTTGAGTAGCATGTGTTATGAAGTTTATTGTTTACATGTAAACTTACTAAGTGTAAAGCTTACTCCCTTTCTTTTCCCTTGTTTAATAATGTCAAAGAGCCGGGTCGGGATACGAAGACAATTGGAAGACCACCCACACTACCAACTCATCTTAGTATAGCTAGAATTTGCATTTTAAGTATGGCATGTATAGGGGCTAGACTAGGTGAATTTGTTTTGTTATTTTGGCCAAGAATGTATTGGCTCCCTTAAGAATGAACTCTTTTGTATATTGCCATAGTTGATGGCTCAGTATGATTAATTTATGAAATATGAGGTTATTCAAGAAAGTGTTGTTGCACACATTGACTTATTTGATGATTTGTTGTATGGGATCATGTTATGTGGGCTAGGGTAACAAAAGAGCTTGGCAAATAGCCTTGTTCTTGTCTACACGGGTAGGCACACGGGCGTGTGCCTAGTCTGTGCGTGACACACGGTCAATTGCATGGGTGTGTGACCAGGCCGTGTGTCCTATTGCATGTTAGAATTGCAAGTCAGTAAGCTTAGTAGTAAACACACGGGCAGAGACACGACCGTGTGTCTCAGCCGTGTGGGAGGCACGGCCAAAGGCATAGGCGTGTGCCCAGGCCGAGTGAAGTCTACACCTTAAAATTGGAATTTAATTCCACACACAGTCTAAGGACACAGGTGTGTACCTTGGCCGTGTGATCATAGTGAGACGATGACGTCATAAACAGAATGCCAAGGTTTTGGCACACGGGCTAAGACACGAGCGTGTCGAGGCCATGTGAGGGACATGGGCCAGGAACACGAGCGTGTGTCGGCCGTGTGAAATAAGTCAGTGTCGACCACGGGTGAGGGACATGGGCATGTGTGACCACACGACCTGCCCACACGGGCGTGTCCCATTTCACATGGGCGTGTGGCCCCTGTTTAGGTAAAATTTTTCTAAGTGTGTATAAGTTTCCGATTTATTTTCGAGACCTTCCAGAAGTATGTTTAGGGCCTTGTAAGCCCATTATAAGGAGGTTAGATATGAGAATGGAAAAATTTTAATTTGGAATGGATTTTGATAACCCAAAGTTGCATGACCATGTGAGGCAAGTACGGTAATGCCTCATACCCGGCTCTGACATAGAATACGGGTAAGAAGTGTTACATTTAGTGGTATCAGAGCTATGGTTTAGTTAGTTCTCGGACTACCGTAGTGTGTGTAAGAGTCTAGCTATACATGCCATAAGTGTATATTGATAGTGTGGCGGCTTCTGACAATTCTAAACTTTGTTTTTATATAGTAAAAAGATCTCGATCGAGCAGCTACTGATGACACAGCTAGTAACGCGTCGGCTCCTGCGCAAGGGACCGCGCCTATAGAGAGTGGACCAGAGACTTTGGGTCAAGGAGATGAGGCCGGGGAAGCCTTTCTCCAAATGATGAGTAATTGGTACACAGAGTATTTACGAGTGAACCCTAATGCTCAACCTCCTCCACCCCCTCCTATACCTTAGCCAGTTCCTGTGGCTCCTCAAGGTATAGATTTAGTGAGGATGACCAAACCCTGGTAGACACGATTCGAAAGCAAGGGGCTGAGGAGTTCAGAGCTAATATAGACGATGACCCTGAGAGGGTGGAGTTCTGGCTTGAGAACTCAAGGAGGTATTTGATGAACTCTCCTACACGCCTGAGGAGAGCTTAAAATGTGCCATATCCTTGGTGAGGGACTCGGCATGCCATTGGTGGAAGACGTTGACGTCGGTGGTCCTAAGGGAGAGAGTGACATGGGACTTCTTTTTGGAACAGTTCTGAAAGAAGTATATAAGTCAGAGGTTTGTGGACCAGAAACAGATAGAATTCCTTGTTAGAATTTAATACTTTTATTTAGAATTTTCCTATCTAAGGGTTTTTTTTTTCTAATTTCCTGTTGGGTCTAAATACTTTCTAATTTAATACTTAAAAT
Source organism: Gossypium australe (assembly GCA_005393395.2). Classification (NCBI taxonomy): domain Eukaryota; kingdom Viridiplantae; phylum Streptophyta; class Magnoliopsida; order Malvales; family Malvaceae; genus Gossypium; species Gossypium australe. Next base: position 74,584,478 of record CM016616.1, read on the forward strand.
TTCTACTTATTCTATTTAGGTAATTTCCAACTAAATCCTAACTCCATACTTCACTGTAGCTAGCTCTAAGGCATACACGGATGTTACAACCGTATATGTGGAATGTCCGTCAAGATTATCTAATATGGAAAGTTCGTTAGCACTATCTAATATGCAAAAGTTTGCCAGGACTATTTTTTGTAGTAGTCCATGAAGAATATCTAATATGGGGAAGTTTGCTAGGACTATCTTTGTAGAAGCCCATCGGGAATATCTAATGGAAGTATTGAGGACTATCTAATATGGGGAAGTTCATTAGGATTATTGTTGCAAGAAAAGTTCACAAGAACTACCTCTTAATTATGATTCCACCCTACGTCCGTTTATATGAGTCCACAAGAAGGTGATCGATTATTTTGAGAAGGCTATTGTGCCCGTGTTATTGTAACAGCCCGATTTAGGGGCTAGTCAGAAAAGTGGTTTCAGAGCCACTAATCCGAAGATGAAGAAATTATATTTTATGTTATTTTACGAGTTAGAGCAAGATTATATAGGTGCATGAAAATTTTGGTGCTTTAATTTTAGCGATTGCATGTTTAATTTCGAAAAAGAGCTAAATCGCATTAAGTGCGAAAGTTATATTTTACAAGCTAGAGGTGTCAAATAGCTAAGGAATATTAATTGGAGGTCCCTAATGTGCAATTAGGATTTAAGGGGTGGCCGACCATAGGGACAAAGAAAAGACTTTGTCATATGGTTAGGTAAAAAATTGGTGATTAAATTGATTTTTTAATCATAAAATAAAGAAAACAAAAATATCATCTTTTCTTCTCATCTTTACCACCGAAAAATACAAGCAAAATAGGAGTTTGAGAGCTCAAAATTTTTAGCAACTTCTCACCTTTGAAAGTAAGTGACTTTGGTGATTTTTCTTGATAATATTTGTACTTTTGGAACCCCTAAAGCTTAAACTAGCTAAAGAGAGGACTATTTTACAAAATGGTTAAAAGTTTAGAGTTTTGCCATGTGAGCGTTTATGTTGTTTGCTGCATTTTTATGGAAGAAATGAGTCTTAGTTGTTAAATAAACAACTTTTGTGAACGGTGTTACCATGAAAACACCTAAAAGGACTTTTTTGTAAAGGTTGTAAAATATGTGGTAAATCTGTGAAATAATAAGTATTGAGGGCTGCCATAAGAGTAATAGCTGTTAACCTAGGCTCGTTAAAGAAAGAAATTTGATTAGAATTGATTTCTGAGTCTAGGGGTAAAATAGTCATTTTGTGAAAGCTTAAGGGCAAAATGGTAATTTTACCAAATTTATGATTATTGAAATGTATTTATTGATGTGGCGATTAAATGAACTAAATTGGCGTAAGACCACATCTAAAAGTGACCCCACGTAAGACCACATCTGAGATGTGGCACTAGCGTCGTAATTATGTGAATGAGGATGATCATGTATCCTTGAATATCCCAAGTGATTCAATGGGGTAAATAGTTAAGTATGATAGAGAGGAGAATAATGCTAAGATTATGTGATGAAGTGATACAGGTATATGTGAGTAATTCACGAGAATGGTTTACGATATGTGGCATGATATGTAATCGGTAAGAGTAAGGATGAGTAAGTTATGGAAATGAGTTTAAGACTGGTGTTTTTTTTTCAATACGATGGATGGATGTCATTACGAGCTTAAGACTGGTGTTTTTTTTCAATACGATGGATGGATGTCATTACGAGCTTTATGTTGCTATTTATTTCATGCAAACTTACTAAGCTTTATGCTTAGCTCTCTTATTTCTCTTTTCCTTGTAGTCATCTAGAAGTGACCCCACGTAAGCTTTATGCTTAGCTCTCTTATTTCTCTTTTCCTTGTAGTCATCTAGAAGTGATACAGGTATATGTGAGTAATTCACGAGAATGGTTTACGATATGTGGCATGATATGTAATCGGTAAGAGCAAGGATGAGTAAGTTATGGAAATGAGCTTAAGACTGGTGTTTTTTTTTCAATACGATGGATGGATGTCATTACGAGCTTTATGTTGCTATTTATTTCATGCAAACTTACTAAGCTTTATGCTTAGCTCTCTTATTTCTCTTTTCCTTGTAGTCATCTAGAAGTGACCCCACGTAAAATAGTCATCTAGAAGTGACCCCACGTAAGACCACATCTGAGATGTGGCATTGGCGTCGTAATTATGTGAATGAGGATGATCATGTATCCTTGAATATCCCAAGTGATTCAATGGGGTAAATAGTTAAGTATGATAGAGATGAGAATAATGCTAAGATTATGTGATGAAGTGATACAGGTATATGTGAGTAATTCACGAGAATGGTTTACGATATGTGGCATGATATGTAATCGGTAAGAGTAAGGATGAGTAAGTTATGGAAATGAGCTTAAGACTGGTGTTTTTTTTCAATACGATGGATGGATGTCATTACGAGCTTTATGTTGCTATTTATTTCATGCAAACTTACTAAGCTTTATGCTTAGCTCTCTTATTTCTCTTTTCCTTGTAGCATTGCCAAGTTAGCTCGAGAATTTGTGGAACGTCGGAGTTCGGAAATCACACTATCGACTACTTTTTGGTATAGCCAAGTTAGATTCATTTTGGGTATGGCATGTATAGAACTTGGTCTCTTCTGTGATGTCATATTTTTTAGCCAAAGTGTTGGCTATTAATGTTATCAAATTCATTTTGTAGTGGTCATTTGGAATTGGGCCAATATTTGACAAGTTTATATATATTCAATGATGATGAAATTCATTAAGTGTATGCTTGTATGGATGTCTTGATTTTGAGTCTTTAGTAGTGCTTTATAGTTCTGATACATGTTGGATTAAATTAGTGTAAGTGTGGTTGCTGTGTGGGGTGGCATTTGGCTTGGTAGATAGCCCTTCAAATGTCCACACGGGTAGACACACAGGCGTGTGTCTAGGCCGTGTGTAACATACGTTTAGCCCCATGGGCGTGTTGATTGGCCGTGTGACCCCTTGCACGCTAGGTTTACAAGTCAGTATGCTCAGTAGTAAACACACGGGTAGAGACACGGCCGTATGTCTTAGCCGTGTGGAAGGCACAGCCATGGACATGGGCGTGTGCCCAGGCCGTGTAAAGTCTGTACCTAAAATTAGGAGTTTAATTCGACACACGATCGAAGGACACGGGCATGTGCCTTGGCCGTGTGACCTTATTGAGATGATGACCTCATAAACAAAATGTTAAGGTTTTCACACACGGGCGAGGACACAGGCGTGTCATGGTCGTGTGAGGGACACGAGCGTGTGTCTGGTCGTGTGAAGAACGCTATAGGTTTGAATTAGAAAATAATTCCACACGGGTGTGGAGCACGGGCATACGATATGCCATACGGGAGTGTCTCTTCCTCCGCACGTGCGTGTAGACCTGTTTTAAGCGGAAATTTTCTAAGTGTGCAAAAGTTTTCGGTTTAGTCCCGAACCATTCTGTATGTAAGTTTTGGGTCTTGTAGGCCCATAATAGGGACATTATGAGTATGATTGAAAAGTTTTAAGTTGAAACGAAATTTTATGGCCCGATGTTGTATGTTTAAGCAAGTTGAGTTCGGTAATGCCTCGTATACGGTTCTGGCTTTGAACATGGGTAAGGGGTGTTACATTTAGTGGTATCAGACCTACGGTTTAGTTGATTCTCGGACTAATGTAGCGTAAGTACGAGTCTAGCTATACATGTCATATGTATGAGTATTTATATAATAATAGCGTTACAACTCATGATGATTTGAATTGGGTTTTTATATAGTAAATGGATCCCGACTGAACTGCAGCTGATGATGCTGCAAGTAATGTGCCAGCTCCCACGCAAGGGACCGCGCCAGTAGAGAGTGGACTAGGGACTTTAGTTTAGGGAGAAGAGGGTCGAGAAGCCTTTCTCCATATGATGAGCAATTGGTATACCGAGAATATTCGAGCAAATCCTAGTGCTCAACCCCTCCACCCCCACCTATTCCTCAGCCCACTCCTGTAGCTCCTCAAGTGGTAGAGGTAGTAAGAAGAGAAAGGCCTTCGGTCGATAAGATCCGAAAACATGGAGCTGATGATTTTTGGGCTACTAAGGATGATGACCCAGAGAAGGCAAAATTCTGGCTTGAGAATACCATCAGGGTATTCGACGAGTTGTCATGCATGCCTGAAGAGTGCATAAAGTGTGCAGTATCTCTCTTGAGAGATTCGTCCTACCAGTGGTGGAACACCCTTGTGTCGGTGGTACCAAGGGAGAGAGTTAACTGGGAATTCTTCCAAGAGGAATTCCGGAAGAAGTATATTAGTCAAAGATTCATTGACCAGAAAAGAAAGGAGTTCTTAGAGCTAAAGCAAGGTCGAATGACGGTGGCTGAATATGAGCGTGAGTTCGTAAGGCTCAGCAAATACGCTTGAGAGTGCGTATTGACAGAAGCCATCATGTGCAAAAGATTCGAGGATGGGTTAAGTGAGGACGTCCGTTTGTTTGTGGGTGTCCTCGAACTAAAAGAGTTTGTGGTGCTGGTAGATCGAGCCTGTAAGGCGGAGGAACTAGTCAAAGAGAAAAAGAAAACTAAAATTGAGTCTTACGACTCGAAGAAGAGACAGTTAGGCAAGTCATTCCACTCCTCGTCAAGAGAGTTTACTGTTCAATCAGCTACTTCAGCTCGGTTTTCAAATAGAAGTAAAGGTAGACAGTACTCGGGGTCTAAGGCTCAGACTACTTCGGTTGCTAGTGTTGGCAACGCTCAACTGAGTAGACCGAAATGCCCACAGTGTGGTAGACGTCATCCCGGCGAGTGTCGAGAAAACGAGAAGGCTTGTTTCAGGTGTGGATCTCTAGACCATTTTATCAGAGATTGCCCCGAGGCGGGTGAGAAAGAGAAGCCTCAGAATGCAAGATTGGGAATTACTGTTAGGGGAAGACCACAGAGAAACCTGAGAAATAAAATGAGTAGCAAGAATTCATCTAGAGAGCAGACTGCAAGAGTTGAGGGTAGAGCACCGACGAGAACATATGCCATTCGTGCTTGCGAAGAGGCGTCCTCCCCCAACGAGATTACGGGTACATTTTCCCTCTATGATACTCATGTTGTAGCTTTAATTGATTCGGGGTCTACCCACTTGTATATTTGTATGAAATCAGTCTCTAGCATGAGTATGCTTGTAGAGTCTATTGAATTTGTGATAAGAGAGGCAAATCCCCTAGGCAAATGTGTGTTGGTTGATAGAGTATGCAAAGGTTGCCCTTTGATGTTTAGGGGACATTGTTTTCCTGCTAATTTCATGCTATTGTCATTTGATGAATTTGATGTGAGACGGCCAAGGTTAATCGAGTCGTTCACGGGTTTGCCTGATCGTCTATGAGGAGAAGTTGAGTCTTCGGAAAATAATAGCAAATTGGTTAAGTATGCGGAAGCTTTTGATTAGATTTTCTTTTAGAACTTGTTTAAGTTAGGAATGGAGGTTGGTTAATGATTGGAAACAAGATAGAGAGTTAATTGGGTCGGTTCAGCTAAGAATGAAATGAGGAGGAAAGGATATTTGGTCGGTTCAGTTTAGTAGAAAATAATGAAGATAGATGAAACTTAGTATATTTGGTGGAAATGGATAAAGGGACTTAAACACGAGAAATGACTCAACACTAAAGAGTGTCACCCCGATTTCTATATTGTCTAAGGTGGAAAGATGGTGATTCGAAGGATAGATGGACACCACACTGGTTAAGGTGATAAGTTCAGAAAAGAAGTTCAGAGACGCCACAAGCGAGCTTGATAAGTCAAACAAAACTTGTATGAAATAGGAGAGGTGGCAAACTCACTCGTGAACAAAATGTTCATAAAATTTAATCAAAGTTCAAAAGCCCTTTTTACAATGAAATAACAAACTATTTATAGGCCTAGCTAGGGTAGCCGAATGGGCAAAACAAAGTCTTAAAAGCTAAGGAAAATTCGGCTGAATATGCTAGACTATTCTAGAATTAAAATCATTAATTTTCTCATGTCTTGGTTCGACTAAATGGGGAGCTTCAAAGTCAGCTTCATACTTAAGCAATTTAGACTTGAATGAAGATGAGTGTTCTAGAATAAAAACCATAGCTCTTCCATGTCCATGTTCAGCCTTTGGGACGCCAATGGGCAGCTAAATGATGAAGAAAATTCAGCTGGATGAATTTGGCTGTAGGGAGGTGAATGGCTTTGTCTAAATTCAGCCAAAGCTTGAAGGACAATTCCAATAGATGCCTCTTGGCTGAATGGTCATCTAGGAGATTCAAAGGATCAGCAAAATTCATGTAGCTGGACATGCATGCATTCTTGAATTCATTGTAACTTGTTGTTCATGCATTTAGCTCCTTCATGAATATGTTTTTAATTTGGTAGCCACTCATTGGCCGAATAGGTGCTTTGAGAAGCCAAAAATCAGCTCATAAGTTCATTGAAGTCAGTCGAACATGCATCTCCTCCTTGAATCCAATTCATGCATGTACCTTGTTATTGAATGTACTCCAAATTCGGCTGCACTTATTAAGCACAAGAACAAATTAAATTAAACCAAATTCAGCTGGACAAAATTAACACACAATTTAGACACATTAAATAACACTTAGACAAATTAAATAAAACTTAAACAAGACACATTAAAACCAGCTAAGACCTAGACATAATAAAAACATGTAATAAACTAAAACAAATTTAATACTTCTAATCAAGACTCTATAATGTTCGGCTAAGTTAAAGAGACATATTAAAATCATGCAATAATTTTAAAACATATTTATGAGTTGTAATAAACTAATTAAATTGACTTAAAAACTTAATTTATTCCAACAAGAAGATTTAATGAGCTGAAAAGAAATTAAACCGAGATCAAATGAGCTGAATTTAAAATTAAACCGAGCTCAATGAGCTGAAATAAACTCATGTGAGCTGAACCGCATGGAAAGAAGTTTGACTGAGCTAAAAAATGAGCTGGAATCAGCTTGCACTAAAGTGCACAAATTCCTCAAAGTTCAGCCTTCAGGGAGCTTGAGAGGATTGGAAGGTGAATCTTGGGTTGGCCCGGGTATGCTCACATCAGGTTAACTGTTCATGATGTGATAGTGAATTGTGGAAGGATGTTTATTGAATTAAAGTGTGAAAGTGGGGATCTTATTCGTGTTCAATCAGATGAGTAAGACAGATTGCCAGTAGTGATATCTTCCTTGTTGACTCAGAAGTATCTAAGAAAGGGGTGCAAAGCTTACCTTGCCTTTGTGATGAATGCTAGAGAGACTGAGTTAAGAATTGAATCAGTACCCATAGTATGTGATTATCCAGACCTTTTCTCAGAGGAATTGCCAAGGCTACCTCCAGTTAGAGAAGCCAAATTTGTAATTGAGTTAGCTCCTGGTACTGCCCCCATTTCTATTGCTCTATATAGAATGGCTCCTACCGAGCTAAAATAATTGAAAGGTACAGTTGTAAGAGTTATCAGATATAGTCTTGTCAAGACTGAGTTATTCTCGTGGGGTGCTCCCGTATTATTTGTGAAGAAGAAAGATGGTTCCATGAGGTTATGTATAGATTATTGGTAACTTAATAAGGTAACTGTGAAGAAAAAGTACCCGTTGCCAAGAATCGATGATTTATTTGACCAATTGAAGGGAGCCACAGTGTTTTCCAGGATAGGCTTAAGGTCTGGATATTATCAGTTGAGAGCCAATGACTCGGATGTACTGAAAAATGCATTTCAGACAAGGTATGACCACTATGAATTTTTGGTCATGCCTTTTGGTTTAACAAATGCCCCTGTAGTTTTCATGGATTTGATGAATCGTATCTTTCGACCGTATTTGGATAAATTTGTGGTAGTCTTTATCGATGATATATTGATCTACTCTCGGGATGAGAATGAGCACGTTAAACATTTGAGAACGGTTCTACAAATTTTGAGGGATAAACAATTATATGCCAAGTTTAGTAAAAGTGAATTTTGGCTTAAGCAAGTGGGATTTTTTGGGGCACATTGTCTCGGGAGATGGAATCAGAGTCGATCCGAGTAAGATCTCAGCAATAGTAGAATGGAAGCCACCAAGGAATGTAACCGAGGTTAGGAGTTTTTTGGGCCTAGCCATCTACTATAGACGTTTTGTCAAGGGATTTTCCATGATAGCTACTCCAATGACGAGGTTGCTACAAAAAGCTGTAAATTTTGAATGGACAGAAAGGTGCCAACAGAGTTTTGAGAGATTGAAGGCATTGTTGACAGAGGCTCCAGTCCTAGTACAACCCGAGTTAGGAAAGGAATTCGTGGTTTACAGCGATGCATCCCTGAATGGGTTAGGTTGTGTACTCAAGCAAGAGGGCAAGGTGATAGCATATGCCTCTAGACAATTAAAATCGTATGAGAAGAATTACTCGACTCACGATTTGGAGTTAGCCGCAATTGTTTTTGCACTAAAGATTTGGAGACACCATTTGTATGGTGAGAGATGTCGGGTGTTCACGGATCATAAGAGCCTAAAGTACTTGATGACTCAGAAAGAGTTGAACCTTAGGTAACGGAAATGGTTGGAGTTGATAAAAGATTACGAGTTAGTAATTGACTACCATCCAGGAAAGGCGATCGTCGTCGTCGATGCCTTGAGTAGGAAATCCTTGTTTGCGCTGAGAGCCATGAATACATGGATAGCTTTTTCAGATAATGGTTCTCTTCTAGCTGAGTTGAGGGCTAGACCAATGTTTCTCCAAGAGATTTATGAAGTTTAGAAAGACGACAATGGCTTACAAGCTAAAAGAGTTTAATGTAAGTCAAAGGTTGAGTCAGACTTTCGGATAAGTCCTAATGGATGTTTGATGTTCCGAGATAGGGTCTGTGTACCTAGAAATGATGAACTTATTTGAAAGATTCTGCATGAAGCTCATAGTGGATGTTTGTCTGTAAATCTAGGCAGCACGAAGATGTATAATGACTTGAAGAAATGGTATTGGTGGCCGAGTATGGAGAAAGACATTTTAGAGTTTGTATCGAGATGTATAATTTGTCAACAAGTGAAGGCTGAACATCAAGTACCTTCGGGTCTACTTCAGCCTATTATGGTTCCCGAGTGGAAATGGGACCGTATTACTATGGACTTCATGACGGGTTTACCATTGACACCGAAAAAGAAAGATGCCGTATGGGTCATAGTGGATAGGCTCACGAAGTCAGCCCGTTTCATACTAGTACGGGTCGACTACTCGCTCGATAAGCTGACAGACTTGTATGTGACAGAAATAGTAAGACTTCACGAAGTACCGTTGTCGATTATTTCGAATAGAGATATGAGATTTACGTTACAGTTTTGGAAAAGGTTGCAAGAGGCCTTAGGCACGAAATTGAGCTTCAGTACAACTTTCCATCCGCAAACCGACAGGCAATCGGGGAGAATAATACAGATACTTGAGGACATGCTTCGATGTTGTGGAATTTGCTTACAATAATAGCTTTCAGTCGAGTTTGAAGATGGTGCCTTATGAGGCATTGTATGGACGTAAGTGCCGAACGCCCCTGTATTGGACTGAACTCAGAGAGAATCATATTCACGGGGTCGACTAAGTCAGAGAAACTGAAGAGAAGGTAAAAGTCCTATTCGGATTTGAAAAGGAAAGAGATTGAGTTCCAAGTAGGTGATAAAGTGTTTCTGAAAGTATCACCATGGAAAAGCTTTTAGATTTGGTCGGAAAGGCAAATTAAGTTCGCGTTTTATCAGACATATGAGATTACCGAGAGGATAGGACCGGTAGCTTATCGTTTGGCCTTGCCACCTAAGCTGGAAAAGATTCATGATGTTTTCCACGTGTCCACGTTACGCCGATATCTTTCGGACCCTTCACATGTAATTGTACCATCAGAGGTGGAAATTCAACCGGAAATGACTTATGGCGAAGAGTCGGTCAAGATTTTAGCACGAGAGATCAAACAGTTGAGAAACAAAAGTATAGCCCTTGTTAAAGTATTATGGAAAAGACATGGAGTAGAAAAGGCTACTTGGGAGCCCGAGGAGGCTATGAGAAACCAATATCCCAACCTTTTCACTGGTAAGATTTTCGGGGACGAAAATCCTTAAGGGGGAATTGTAACAGCTCGATTTAGGGGCTAGTCGAGACAATGGTTTCGAAACCACTAATTCGAAGATGAAGAAATTATTTTTTATGTTATTTTACAAGTTAGAGCAAGATTATATAGGTGCATGAAAATTTTGGTGCTTTAATTTTAGCGATTGCATGTTAATTTCGAAAAAGGACTAAATCGCATAAAGTGCAAAAGTTATATTTTACAAGCGAAAGGTATCAAATAGCTAAGGAATATTAATTGGAGGTCCCTAATGTGCAATTAGGCCTTATTTTAAGGGGTGCCCGGCCATAGGGATAGAGAAAAGACTTTGTCATAAGGTTAGGTAAAAATTTGGTGATTAAATTGATTTTTAATCATAAAATAAAGAAAAGAAAAATATCATCTTTTCTTCTCATATTCACCACCAAAAAATACATGCAAAATAGGGGTTTGAGAGCTCAAAATTTTCAGCAACTTCTCACTTTTGAGAGTAAGTGACTTTGGTGATTTTTCTTGATAATATTTGTACTTTTGGAACCCCTAAAGCTTAAGTTAGCTAAAGAGGGGACTATTTTGCAAAATGGTTAAAAGTTTAGAGTTTTGCCATGTGGGCATTTATGTTGTTTGTTGTATTTTTATGGAAGAAAATGAGTCTTAGTTGTTAAATAAACAACTTTTGTGAAAGGTGTTACCATGAAGACACCTAAAAGGACCTTTTTTGTAAAGGTTGTAAAATATGTGGTAAATGTGTGAAATAATGAGTATTGAGGGCTTCCATAAGAGTAATAACTGTTCACCTAGGCTTGTTAAAGAAAGAAATTTGATTAGAATTGATTTCCGAGTCTAGGGGTAGAATGGTCATTTTGTGAAAGCTTAAAGGAAAAATGGTAATTTTGCCAAATTTATGATTATTGAAATGTATTTATTGATGTGGTGATTAAATTAGCTAAATTGTTATTATAGATCAAGAAGAGCGAAAAATTAACCTCGACCGAGGAAAGGGCAAAGTATCGAACTAGATCGGCAATCTAGCCTATTTTGAAATGGAGGTAAGTTTACGTGTAATAAGTTCAACGCCATGTTAGTATGATCTTAAATGTTTGATATTTGTGAAGATGTATGATATGTCCATGAATTTGAATAATGGTGTTGGATGAGAAAATGGTGAGAATTAAGATGTTGAAGTCTCGGTTGGACTTAAATAAATGAGAGAACAATATCATCAAGACTTGAGATGGGTAAGGTCCCGTATAAGACCATGTACAGGACATGGCCTCGACACCAAATTGAAATTTCGTATAAGACCGTATCTGGGATATGGCATCGACATTGACTATGAGAAACATATAAGACCATATCTGGGATATGGCATTGACAATCGTTATGAGATCCCGTATAAGACCATATCTGGGATATGGCATCGGCATCTAAAAGTGATTCTAGGATGTGGCATTGGCATCATAATTATGTGAATGAGGATGATCATGTATCCTTGAATATCCCAAGTGATTTAATGGGGTAAATAGTTAAGTATGATAGAGATGAGATTAATGCCAAGATTATGTGATGAAGTGATACAGGTATATGTGAGTAATTCACGAGAATGGTTTACGATATGTGGCATGATTTGTAATCGGTAAGAGTAAGCATGAGTAAGTTATGGAAATGAGCTTAAGACTTGTTTTTATTCAATACGATGGATGGATGTCATTACGAGCTTTATGTTGCTATTTATTTCATGCAAACTTACTAAGCTTTATGCTTACCCCTCTCATTTCCCTTTTCCTTGTAGCATTGCCAAGTTAGCTCGAGAATTCGTGGAACGTCGCAGTTCGGAAATCACACTATCGACTACTTTTTGGTATAGCCAAGTTAGATTCATTTTGAGTATGGCATGTATAGAACTTGGTCTCTTTTGTGATGTCATATTTGTTAGCCAAAGTGTTGGCTATTAATGTTTTCAAATTCATTTTGTAATTGGTCATTTGGAATTTGGCCAATACTTGACAAGTTTATATATATTCAATGATGATGAAATTCATTAAGTGTATGCTTGTATGGATGTCTTGATTTTGAGCTTTTAGTAGTGCTTTATAGTTCTGATACATGTTGGATTAAATTGGTGTAAGTGTGGTTGCTGTGTGGGGTGGCATTTGGCTTGGTAGATAGCCTTTCAAATGTCCACACGGGTAGACACATGGGCATGTGCCTAGGCCATGTGTGACACATGATCAGCCCCATGGGCGTGTTGATTGGCCGTGTGTCCCCTTGCACGCTAGGTTTACAAGTCAGTATGCTCATTAGTAAACACACAGGAAGAGACACGGCCGTGTGTCTTAGCCGTGTGGAAGGCACGGCCATGGACATGGGCGTGTACCCAGGCCGTGTGAAGTCTGCACCTGAAATTAGAAATTTCATTCGACACACGGTCTAAGGACACGGGCGTGTGCCTTGGCCGTGTGACCTTATTGAGATGCTGACATCATAAACAGAATGTTAAGGTTTTCACACACGGGCGAGGACACGGGCATGTGTTCGGCCGTGTGAAAACCCCTGTAGGTTCGAATTAGAAAATAATTCCACACGAGTGTGGAGCACGGGCATGCGATATGCCACACGGGCGTGTCCCTTCCTCCACATGGACGTGTGGGCCTGTTTTAAGTAGAAATTTTCTAAGTGTGCGAAAGTTTCTGGTTTAGTCCTGAACCATTCCGTATGTAAGTTTTGGGTCTCGTAGGCCCATAATAGGGACATTATGAGTATGAATGAAAATTTTTAAGTTGAAACGAAATTTTATTGCCCGATATTGTATGTTTAAGCAAGTTGAGTTTGGTAATGCCTCATATCCTGTTCTGGCTTTGAACACGGGTAAGGGGTGTTACAGTTATAAATTAAGGTTATTACAAATTATGATGGTCCACCAACTTATTCTTACATTCTTGTATCTACTATAGTTATGGAATTCATTTAAGTAAGAGTTTTCAGGTTTGTTGGAGACCTGAATATGAATTTATAGTTCCACCAAGAACAAGTCCGCGTGATACTAGCACATCCTAAGTTTGATCCTACTATATAGTCAAATTGAATGGAAGTCATAGGATATATGACAGTTTTCCAGGTCCCTTCGGGGAAATATACAAGGGTATTCTCTTATACTCCCGAAATGACGAAACAATTTACGTAATTAAGTTTTATGTCTGAAATATGATGCGAGCTCTCTATTTATGCGAAACCATATATGAAAGATTGGTAAACCACGACGATTGTTTCGTAAGTATGATTCTGCAACTAGAGAATATGCATATAAGTCATATGTTTCAAAGAAGATAACCACCAAAAGGATTTTAATTTGAGTCTGAGTTCGGTAAGATAAATCACTATTAACAGTTTGCAATAGAGACTATTCGCCAAGAATAATCTTATGGGAATATCTATAGTCATTGGGTAAGGCGTATCATGGGAATTGCTCATGGAGTATCTTTTATACTAAGCAAGTAAGAACCCGAGAGGATTTCTTTCTCGAAGAGGTAAATGCATGAGGAGCTATGAGGGCAACTAATTAAAAAGGAAATTAGAAGGGAAACTGCCAAGGAAACAATGACAAAGAGGATGGCGTACTGTCCTAATACGAGCATGACAATCGTGGGGTCCTAGCCATGAAGTGCATTCATATTAGCGTTGTGTTAGTAAGGTATGAAGACTCATTAAGCTCTTTAGAACTTAGTTGTGTTGTTATGCATTATAGGTAAATAGAGAATTTTAAAATTTCAAGAAGGGACCAAGCCAGATATCATCGTGCATCGACAAATTTTATCTCTTAGCTGTAATATGCATGCAACGGGGTGACCAAGAGGCGGAGTCTCAGGGTCTTTATTGTAAATGAAATTAAATGGTCAGAATACAAATTTTTTTAATATTAAGTAATTATTTTAACACGTTAAAGTTTACTTGGTGAAACTGTTGTATATTAAATCAAGAATTTATCATCGATATAGATTCTTGTAAAATCTAAAATTTCTTAGTAGCAATATCAGATATTCTTTGTCTTCATTCTTTTATTTGTGAATAATAATAAGGAAAGTCTAAGTTAAATTTTAAAATTGAGTGTAGCATTCTATAGTCTGGACCCGAAGACTAGATCAAGTATGGGGTGTTACAAGCCTTTTCAGATTCTAGTTCCCGACAGACATAATTACAAGTTCAATCCCCATAGCTTGAAAAGTGATTTCAGTTTGGAATGATTTCCCTTGACCTTTTCCTCCCCAAACTCATGCGAGTCAGAATCCAATGTTTTAGAAATAAAATAATTGAGAATTCAAGCTATATACTGCATAGATTTTGTGAAAAATGCATGCCAAAAAAAGAATCTATAGGCTATAAGATATTTAATGTAGTGAAATGTTCTTTCCAGCAAAGCTGTTGAAACCATCATTACGGATTCAAGATTGTTGTGAGCATTCCTAAAACCTAAACCATTAAGAACAAATATAACAATGAGAAGTATGGGTTTGATACTTAACACTCCAATATAGAAACCAATATTGCCTACAAAAGTAGAAAACAAGTATGCCTAAGCTTTTAAACATCCCTTCTTCCCTTCCCAACCAAAGGAGAAAAAAAATTCACTTGATTGTTTCAAATATATACTTAGAATCAATGGAATTTTCACATTAATAAGATGAGAAAGGTAGTTCTTCATGATGTTGCATGATGCAGCAAGTAAAACAAGAAAAAAAAAGTCATCATTCAAGAAGACAAATGAGACGATATATTTCATAAGTTCAAAAATTTGCAAGTCATAATAACTATTTGACAGGCTTAGCATCAAGTTGGAAAATCAGAGAAGGTTGGCAAGTGGAAGACCACACATCAGAGATAATACTATCATGGTAAAGAGTGATGGATAATAGAATCGACACTAATATATCAGATTTCTCCTTATTGTTAAATCATATAATATAAACAAAATAATTTCATACTCTACGGATATTCCAAAAAACAAAAAATTAAAGGATGCTCTAGTTACTAATTTCTACTAGATTTCTTTCTTTTCGTGTATCATTCATAGCAATCTTCTCATCTTTGTGTAGTTCCATAGAACTTACCAACTTTATCTTGTCAATGAGAAAAGAAAACATAATGTAGTGGTAGCTCCTGACAAATAATAAAGACATAAGAAGAATAAAGGAAATACAATAACAACTTGTTGTCTCTATAGATAACGGCAGAAAAAAAAGATAGTGAATTTCCACATTTTGGGTAAAGAAGAAGATTACTATGCTTATGGACTAGCCTTAGAATACTCAGATAACCATAAATATATGTTAATTGCAACTAAATTCAAAGCAAAATTAAGAACTATATAATGAAAATATAAGTTCAAACAAAATAGTAAAGTTGAATTGAAAATTATTATATTTTTATTATATGTTAATCACACCAGAGGTGAATATTTAATAAAGATAAACAAAACCTTGTAAAGCTAATTACATTCTAGTTCAAACCTATCATTAGCCTGAATCATAAAAACTCACCTTTAACTCAACTTTTCCAAAAGAAATGTAAAAGGAAATTGTTAGCTGTAAACGGAAAAATATATAGGATTTTTTCTATGTAATTTATCAACTTTTTTACTTAAATTCGTTGTTAAAATTAAGTAATTATTTAATAAGTTAATTAAATATGTGAAAATATGAAATTAGGACATAGAAATTATTAAAATGTGATTTTATGCTTTATTATATAGTTTTCATGTAATAAATGGCTTATTTTATATTAATTTGAATATATTATATTTTTTAAGACATAAAGTGGGCCATGCATAATTAAATTAAATAATAAAATATAAAATTATATTTAATAATTCATTTTAAAATATTTCATTAATAATTTGGGTTTTAATTAATTAATTAAATTGGATAAATTTTTGTTCTCTGCTCCTCTAACTTGTTGATTTATAATGGACAGGTCTAATAACTTTGCTAGATTACAAAACCGTCCAAATTGGAGACTAAGTCAACCCAATATTCGGCTACACATGGCTGTCCATTTAAACCATTCTTTGGTTTAATTACACTAGGTCCTTGTAGTGTTGAAGAAATTAGAGATTTTCTCGAAGATTTACGATTGACTGAGTCTCAGTCCTGAGTTGTGTGGCATCCAAAATTGCTTAAAAATCAAGCAAAAATCAAGTCAAAAGCCACTAACATGGCCGGCAACAATTTGAGGAGATTTGAAGAGGTTAACATCCACTATTTTTAGCAAACTATCCCCCTCTCCTCACCTATAAATAAGACCGTCTCATTCCCTCATTCATCATCCCTCAATCATTTCTCATTCATTCTCATCATTGATCATTCTCTCTTCTCTCCAAATTCTCTTAGCCTTTTCCGTTCCCATGCCTAGCATCATCTCTTCATAGAGATTTTAGCAATTAAGCCTCTTAAAGAACCCTCGGTCGACCACATTGGAGAGCCATCAGCAAAGGAGCAAAGCAAAGGAACGAAGGAGCTTTGTCAGTCAGAGTCTTGGGTGACAGCCACTCTGAATTGGGTTTAATATTTCTTTTCTTTAGTTTAATCGAAAGATGTTTGCTATGTGTTCTTTGTTCTTGTTTACAACAATTTTATCTTAATTTTATTTAAGCTAGGATGATTACTTTGATTAAATAATATTTATTTGATTCATGCTTATAATGTTTGTGCCTCAATCGATCATATTTTCAATTAAAATCAAGTCTGTATTTCGTTCATACGTGATTGAAATGCACTTAAATCAGCTGAGCGATCCTGACCAGACGACAGCTAATGGACACATAATTGAAATGTGCATGCTCAATTTAGATCCTGACCTGATTAAATTGTAGGTTGCATAACAACTCTGACCAAGCTCTATTATCTGCATAGTTTTTTAGATTTGAGTGATTAAACTATTTCAAACCTGACACATTCCTATTACCTCACATGAATGCTAAGAAACCCTTAGTAAATGAGGATCAATAAAATGCATATTTACTAAGTAAAGGATTCCGAAAGGACCTAATGTGGTTTCCAACCTCATGAAAGATCGAGTTGCCATGGAATGTTTTTCCGAATGTTATTAAGCATGTTGATAATAAATTGAGTTTAATTAAAGTAATTGTCCTAGTTTATTTATGTTATAATTGTTGCAAATTGTGTTTAATTTTACTAAAATCTATTTCATTCATATAGTTTTCACACTTAGGATAATTTGCATTAGGGATCATTGCATTTAGTTTAATATATTTTAATCACCAATTCTCAACTATATTGTGTTTTTATTTACTAAATTGTTAATATAATTTTACAAATTAAGTGGAGACGATAAATTGATACTTACTTATTACTTGATAACGACTGTGTACACTTGCACAAACCTATGCGTTACAAGTCTTTGGCGCCGTTGCCGGGGATTGTCAACTGTTTCCATAGTCATTTTTTTCGTGAAATTATTTATTTTCAATTTGATTTATTTCTAACATTACTAACTTATTCTTTTTAATTTTTGTGATTTTCTTTTCAGGTGTTTATGAGCATAGATCGAATTATCGATTTACTCCCTGTAGACCCTGAAATTGAGTGAACTTTCTGATAAAGAAGACGTGAACGAACAACTCAAAGACAAGTCGAGATGGACCTTGGAAATCAGAATCAATACCAAGGTAATGAAGTCAATCATGTACGAAATCCCATCCTCATTGCCGATGATAGGGACTGATGCTTCAGACATATGCTGTGCCACTTTTCAGTGAGTTAAATCCAGGAATTAGAAGGCCAGATATTGAGGCAACCCAATTTGAATTGAAACCAGTGATGTTTCAAATGCTACAAACTGTGGGCCAATTTGTTGGTATGCTCACAGAATATCCACATCTCCATCTTTGATTGTTTAAGGAGGTGAAAGATTCATTCAAGATAGCCGGTGTGATTGAAGACGCACTGAGGTTGACGTTGTTCCCGTACTCATTGCGAGATCGAGCACGAGCATTGCTCAATTCATTGCCACCAAGTTCCATATCTACATGGCAAGAATTAGCAGAGAGATTTTTGGTTAAGTATGTCCCACCTAGTAAAAACGCTAAGTTGAGGAACGAGATCACAACTTTCCAACAATTGGATGACGAGTCTTTGTATGAGGCTTGGGAGTGATTCAAGGAGTTACTTCGTAAGTGTCCTCATCATGGGAGTCCTCATTGTATCCAGTTGGAGACATTCTATAATGGTCTCAATGCATATACAAGATTGATAGTAGATGCTTCCGTAAATGGTTCAATTTTGTCTAAGTCTTATAATGAGGCTTTAGGAAGACATGTAGCCGGAGTTCATGAAGTTGATGCCCTCAATTCGTTATCAGCTCAGGTATCATCTATTTCCTCTATGTTAAAACAGTTTACCGTTAATAGTTCTAATAATTTTGCAGCTTAGCCACCAAGTCCGTTTGAAGTAGTTTCCTGTGTGTACTGTGGGGAAGGTCATTCTTGTGAGAATTGTCTGTCAAATCCCGAGTCAGTGTACTATGTGGGGAACCAATATCAAAATAGGAGTGTACAAGGACCCCAGTCCAACTTCTACAATCCTTCATGGCTTAATCATCCTAACTTTTCTTAGAGCAACCAAGGAAATGGACTGAACAACAACTTATTGCAGCAATGACCCAACCAATCTCAAGGGTTTAATCAGCAAGCTCCAAAACCACCTCAAGCTAAGGCATCAAATAGTTTGGAGAAATTGTTGAAAGCGTACATGGCAAAGAATGACACTTTGATCCAAAGCCAGTAGCAACACTGAAAAATTTGGAAAACCAAATGGGTCAGTTAGCTACGGAGCTACGTAATAGACCGCAAGGAACCTTGCAGAACGATTCTGAGAATCCAAGAAATTTGGGTAAAGAACATATCAAGGCAGTGGCATTGCGAAGTGGTAAAATTCTGGAACCCCGATTGATTGATGTCGAAGATAAGCCTGTTGAGAAGAATCAATCAGCTGTTGAAATTCCTATACCAAAGGAATCAGAATCTGCAAAGCCTGACAAGGTAAACCCTGGCTTAGTGAATACAGATATTTTAGCATCTTCTTTGGATAGAGATTTACCTACTCAGAAAAGTTGTCCATTCAACCGAAAGTTCCATCACCTCCATATCCGCAAAGATTGCAGCAACACAAGCAGAAACAGGAGGTGCAATTCAAGAAGTTTTTGGATGTTCTAAAGCAGTTACACATCAATATTCCGTTGGTGGAGGCTTTAGAACAAATGCCGAATTATGTGAAGTTTATGAAGGATATACTGTCCAAGAAGAAAAGACTGAGTGAGTATGAGACTATTTCCTTGACAAAGGAGTGTAGTGCGTTCTTGCAGAACAAACTGCCACCGAAATTGAAAGACTCAGGAAGCTTTACTATACCCTGTAACATTGGTGAATCTTACTGTGGTAAAGCTTTGTGTGACTTAGGAGCGATTATCAACTTGATGCCTAAGTCTATTTTCAAGATGTTAGGGATAGGTGAAGTAAGACCGACAATTGTGATGTGATCCGGCTAGGTGTTGAGAGTCGAGTCGATCTTAAATGCCCGATCGTCAACGAGAAATATCGTTCCAAATTCTTCAAAATGTTTGAATCGGTTAAGTATGGGAAATAATAATGAAATATGGGTTCAGAAAATTGGTTAAGTGTTTATGGATAGGTTCGGCTAACAAAAGAATTAAAGGATAGTTGATAGATTGCATGGAATGGAAAATAGAACTCAAGCTTCAAGAACGATTCAATACTATAAAGAGTATTGCCCCAGGACTTATATCTCTTAAGATGAAAGATGATGAAGGTAGATGGACCTTGACCCATTACCTAAAGAGGTAGAAACCAAAGGTATATGAATGCCACACCAAAGGTGATAAGTTCGGTTTAACAAAGAACATATTGACGCCACAAGAATACTTGATAAGTCAATTCAGTCCCGAAAGAACAAGGAGAATTAGAAATCTCACAAGTTTAAAATTTAGCATAAATTCAGCAAAAAGGTTCCCTAAACAAGCTGATTATAAAATATTTATAGTGCTACAAGAGACCTAGCCGAAAAGTCACTTGAATTCAGCTTTAATGAGCAATTATAAGCTGAAATAAAACTTAATCACTAAGGTCAAACTCTTGAAATCTCTAGGCCTAAGTAACAACAACTATCAACATAATTTAATGTTCCAATTTGGCATATTTAATTGAACTTGAATGCTTGGGCCATTTGTAACACCCCAAAAGTCGGCCCATAAGTTTCGACCAGATCTGGTATGCTACGCATTGTACATTGAAAACTTTTGCTTTGTTGGTTTTTGGAAATCATAAGTTAATTAGACAATATTTGAATAAATAAGTGACATTTGAAAAGAAAACTTTGTATTATTATTATTCCATATAATTAAACCTTTGACATAATTTCAGGAGTTGCAAATAATAAAAACTACTTAGATGAGTATAAACTATGGGGCATTATTACATAAATATTCCCAAAATAATAAATAAAAGAAACTTAAAGAAAATCGAAAATAATCTATAGCGATAAAACTTGATGGCCCCTCAAGTCCGTCTCGACTCCCATGTCCACGATCTACTGCTCATCTGAAAGAGTAGAAAAAATAATAGGGTGAGTCACCAAGACTTAGTGTGCAAATCCTGAAAACACAAAAAAAGCTTGGGCCCATAAACACATTATGGGCCTTAGCCCATACACAATGGCAACAATCATAATTACATGATAAATAATAAATGATGAATGGCCCAACCCAACCCTAGAAATCCATCCTCTACACACCAACCCGTACAAACCATCACACCTTGGGGATTTCTACAATCAACCCGCCAACCGCTACACACCATATCGACAGCTGTGCTGCCTGTCTTAAAGACCGATCACTGTGTGACCAATGTGGCAAAGCCACCAATCGCCATGCGACCTTAATAATACATCGTAGCATTTCGACAGCTGAGCTGCCTATCATAAAGACCGATCACTATGTGACCTATGTGGCAAAGCCACCAATCGCTATGCGACCTTCTTCCCCTTCATCATATCAATCCCATCCCATGCATACATACATGCAAAATCAAACAATGTATTACCTAATAGATTTCAGTTTATCGCATACATCGATACACATAGGGAAGTTTCTATGATTACGTACCTGGCATCCCTTGCCTACCCTTTTTGGGTAATTCGACTGTCTATACAGCCTTTTTCCGGCTTTTAGCCCATAACATATATTTAGTTCAGATTACTATTCAGCTTTTTTCTGGCTTTTAGCCCATAACATACATAATACAATTTAATTAGTGTGTTAGAGATCTACACACCTGATTACCGTTAGAACAAGACTTTCTAAGTCAACGCTATCCGTAGCCAACACCACCGCTATCTGCCTAAGGTGTTGTTCAGAAGCCGGTAATGAAACATTAGGTTAAGGCACAACTAACGAAAAGAAAACGGTTGATCATCTTAAGGAGAATTGAAATCCTTACCTTGAAATCCCGAAAAGTGATATGAGATTCAGGGACTAGTGTTTTCGGCTTTTAGATCTAAGAGATCTACTTCAATTCCCGAATGTCGCCCAACAAGAGAATACATAGAACCATTAAACCATTAGCTTTTCGGCTTTGTCTTCCAAAACCCGAAATAGAAAGTGAAGAGATAGGGAAATCGGCACTCACCTTAACACAAAGAATTCGACTACCCCTTAGAGATTCTGACTTTTTGAGAAGATCAGAAGATGATAGGAATGAGGTTTCGACTTTTAGAAGAAAGAAGAGAAAAGAACAATGGAGTTTCGACTTTTGAATCAAAGTGAAGATGAGGGAATAGGGTTAGGAATTTCAGCTTTTACTCAGAGAAGAAGAGAAAGAAAAGATGGAAACCCTAAATGCCGAAAAATAAAGAAGAGAACCCTCACCTGACTATTTAAAGTTTCGGCACTCCTTAGCCATATTAGAAACTGATTTCTCCTCCCCCTCAGAATTTGAAATTCGGCCACAACTTAGCCTTGCAGATAATTCCTATCTTTTCTCCTTTATCTTCCATATTATCAACTATAATATCTACATTATCCCATTCACATAAATCCTCCTATTTTTGAGCCTTGTTGCCGTCCACTCCACCTAACCCTAATGCCCAAAAATTAGCTAACTTAAATTAAAAGAATTGGGCTCCATGAAACTTAAATTTAGGCCTCTTACTACCTTGTGTGGCGTCACCTCTTTACTCCCTAAGTGGCGCCACTGACCACTAGGCCACAAGCCCATTTTGATATTTTAAACTCAGATACCACCTTTTAAACCCTATAGTGCCCAAAAAATTTAACTAAGGCTTCAGCCCAATCCTGAGCCCAATTTGGACCCCTAATGCTCAAATTAACTCATTACACATATTCACCCATTAAATGTATAGGCCCAAAAATTCAGGATGTTACAGTTCTACCCCCTTAAAGAAATTTCGTCCTCGAAATTTCCAACTAACTACTAATCGTACTACCCAAGTCTCACCACTATGCTTTCGCTGCGCACTCTAATTTAATAATATATAACCATTGCACGCATACAGTTTCTACACCCAAAAATATAGCATCCACACAAAACATACCCTACTTAATGGTGATTGAACAATCCTGAGCCTTATGCTCCTCAGACCCGCATCTTAAACACGTTCCTGACTTCCTCCAACATTCATCCAGATGACGCATTTGCAATATTCGCAAACCCAAAAGTTTGGGCGTACCTT
This sequence comes from Gossypium australe, assembly GCA_005393395.2. Lineage (NCBI taxonomy): Eukaryota > Viridiplantae > Streptophyta > Magnoliopsida > Malvales > Malvaceae > Gossypium > Gossypium australe. The sequence goes on from CM016616.1 coordinate 74,607,319, forward strand.
AACATGCTTCACAGAACGAGACTACAACCCTAGAAAACTACGATCTCTTTTTTTTCTTACAGTCCACGCACTTAACCCGAAGTGTTTCACCGATTTCTTTAACCTCCTTCAGTACCTCCCTAACTAGCTGAGTCAGCACATCAGTCCTAACATTTCCACGGCCTCGGCCGCGGCCTCTTCTTCCTCTCCTAGCGCTCATCGTTGATTCTCGTAGTATCTGAATTAGAAATTTTATGAATTATTAATTTCTTTCACTGATTAACCACGAACAGTCTTATGAATAGTAGTTTGAGAGTAGTTCTTTCGAATTCGTACCTATCTACAGTTTCAGTCTTAGATTTATCTCCTAATTCTGGAAACCACATACATTCAACCATCACACATCAACAAACATATAACATCCATGAACTCACATTCATCACATAAGGGTATCTTCGTTATTTCATTACCCAGGGGTTTTTCCGTAGTTTTGCCCTACAGGGTATTTTCCAAAATAGAGTATCTTGGTGATTTTCTTCGAATTAGAGGTAATTTGGGTAAATTTTTTTTTATAAAGCAAGGGTATTTTGGAAAACAAGTTTTTTTTAAACGTGGGTATTTTGGTAATTTCCTCAAAATGGGGTATCTTGGTTTTTTTTCGAAAAAGAGATATTTTGATGTCGTTTGTTGTTTTTTTTTTTTAAAGCAGGGGAACTTTGGAAAATTTTAATTTTGCAAACCGGGTTACTGTTGTAAATCTAGGGGTTTTCGGGTACATTTGCAAAACATGGGTATTTTATAAAATCACGGTTGTTTTGGAAATTTTCACAAACCACGGGTATTTTGGAAATTTTGCCAACCAGAGTGTTTCAGTAATTTCACAGATTTTGGTAATTTTACAATTCTAGGGTATTCTGGAAATTTTCACAAATCAAATGTATTTCAAAATTTTACAAAACTTGGAGGTATTTTGGTTGCGAAAAAGGGTGGCTGGTCCTTTTCGGGTTTTAATTATAGATTTTGGCCTGTCAACAAGTCCTCATGGCTAAGGTGAACAGTCACTACGCACCAGGTAGGATTCCAACGAAGAGGAGGTGAGTCACTAGGACTGCTTAAATACCAAGCTCTCCCCGAATCCAATCCTAGACATGCGTATGCCTGTTGCCACACCCTAATCTCCCGACTTGTTTACAAGTTTGTTTGGTTGGATAAAGTCTTATGGAATTGAAGAGTTGTTTAACTAGCCTAAGGTCCATTAATACTATCATACTAGTCTACGTCCCTCAAGCCCATTAAGCCTACATATATATCACAACAAGAGTTTAGAATACTTACCTGCGTGGATCGGGTGCCGATAGACTCGAAGGCCATATCTTTTTCTAGAAAAAATTTCCAAATTCAAATCAACTTTAAAAAACATTACTAGACCCATCTCACAGCCCGAGTTTTGAACTGGGCTCTGATACCAAAATGTAACACCCCAAACTCAGCCCATAAGTTTTGACCAGATCTGGTATGCTACGGGTTGTACATTGAAAACTTTTGCTTTGTTGGTTTTTGGAAATCATAAGTTAATTAGACAATATTTGAATAAATAAGTGACATTTGAAAAGAAAACTTTGTATTATTATTATTCCGTATAATTAAACCTTTGACATAATTTCAGGAGTTGCAAATAATAAAAACTACTTAGTTGAGTATAAAGTATGGGGCCTTATTACATAAATATTCCCAAAATAATAAATAAAAGAAACTTAAAGAAAACCGAACATAATCTATAGTGATAAAACTTGATGGCCCCTCGAGTCCGTCTCGGCTCCCATGTCCACGATCTACTGCTCATCTGAAAGAGTAGAAAAAATAATAGGGTGACCCGAAAACACAAAAAAAGCTTGGGCCCACAAACACATTATGGGCCGTAGCCCATACACAATGGCAACAATCATAATTACATGATAAATAATAAATGATGAATGGCCCAACCCAAACTTAGAAATCCATCCTCTACACACAACCCGTACCAACCATCACACCTTGGGGATTTCTACAATCAACCCGCCAACCGCTACACACCATATCGACAGCTGTGCTGCCTGTCTTAAAGACCGATCACTGTGTGACCTATGTAGCAAAGCCACCGATCGTCATGCGACCTTAATAATACATTGTAGCATTTCGACAGCTGAGCTGCCTATCCTAAAGACCGATCACTATGTGACCTATGTGGCAAAGCCACCAATCGCTATGCGACCTTCTTCCCCTTCATCATATCAATCCCATCCCATGCATACATACATGCAAAATCAAATAATGTATTACCTAAGAGATTTCAATTTATCGCATACATCGATACACATAGAGAAGTTTCTATGATTACGTACCTGGCACCCCTTGCCTACCCTTTTTGGGTAATCCGACTGTCTATACAACCTTTTTTCGGCTTTTAGCCCATAACATATATTTAGTTCAGATTACTATTCAGTTTTCGGCTTTTAGCCCATAACATACATAATACAGTTTAATTAGTGTGTTAGAGATCTACGCACCTGATTACCGTTAGAACGAGACTTTCTAAGTCAACGCTATCCGTAGCCAACACCACCGCTATCTGCCTAAGGTGTTGTTCAAAAGACGGTAACGAAACATTAGGTTAAGGACAACTAACGAAAAGAAAGCGGTTGATCATCTTAAGGAGAATTGAAATCCTTACCTTGAAATCCCGAAAAGTGATATGAGATTCAGGGACTAGTCTTTCCGGCTTTTAGATCTAAGAGATCTACTTCAATTCCCGAATGTCGCCCAACAAGAGAATACATAGAACCATTAAACCATTAGCTTTTCGGCTTTGTCTTCCAAAACCCAAAAGAGAAAGTGAAGAGATAGAGAAATCGGCACTCACCTTAACACAAAGAATTCGACTACCCCTTAGAGATTCCGGCTTTTTGAGAAGATCAGAAGATGATAAGAATGAGTCTATGTAGATTCAGATTTTAATGAAGAAATCGGCAGGCAGAAGAAAAGAGAATTTCGGCAGACCAGAGGTAGGTTCGGCTTTAGCAAAGATCAAAAGAAAAGAATGTAGAAAAAAAGGATTATGAGGTTTCGGCTTTTAGAAGAAAGAAGAGAAAGGAACAATGGAGTTTCAGCTATTGAATCAAAGTGAAGATGAGGGAATAGGGTTAGGAATTTCAGCTTTTACTCAGAGAAGAAGAGAAAGAAAAGATGGAAACCCTAAATGCCGAAAAATAAAGAAGAGAACCCTCACCTGACTATTTAAAGTTTCGGCACTCCTTAGCCATATCAGAAACTGATTTCTCCTTCCCCTCAGAGTTTGAAATTCGGCCACCACTTAGCCTTGCAGATAATTCCTATATTTTCTCCATTATCTTCCATATTATCAACTATAATATCTATATTATCCCATTCACATAAATCCTCCTATTTTTGAGCCTTGTTGCCGTCCACTCTACCTAACCCTAATGCCCAAAAATTAGCTAACTTAAATTAAAAGAATTGGGCTCAATGAAACTTAAATTTGGGCCCCTTACTCCCTTGTGTGGCGTCACCTCTTTACTCCCTAAGTGGCGCCACTGACCACTAGGCCACAAGCCCATTTTGATAATTTAAACTCAGATACCACCTTTTAAACCCTATAGTGCCCAAAAAATTTAACTAAGGCTTCAGCCCAATCCTGAGCACAATTTGGACCCCTAATGCTCAAATTAACTCATTACACATATTCACCCATTAAATGCATTGGCCCAAAAATTCAGAATGTTACACCATTTGTCTTCTTGAAGACGATTTGTCCTCAAATCGGGCCATTTGCTCGCAAAGAAACTCTCAAGGTCATAGCCCCCTTGGTTGATGAAGTTGGCAAAGTTGCTCCCGATAACATGGAATTTACACACAATTTGAACACAAAACAGATTGTTTGCACGCCCTCCCTCTTTTGTAGGGAACCTTTCCAAAGTGCCACCTACACGAGATTTAAATGGATTAGTGACACCATGGTATATAGGCTTAATAGAACTTGCTGAACTCTTATTCACAAATTGAACATATGCAGCAATGCCGGGATCAAAAACAGAAATTGATTTTCCCTTGTTCCTTGATGGAAACAAACCAGAATCATGGAGCATTCGAAAGTCATACTTTTGGACAACAAAAGTCCATGACTCAAATCCTTTGAACAATGATAGAGAATAATGATCTCCGGGATCAAAAACAATATTTCCTCTTACCTCTCCAATCTGACTCAAAAGTGTCATGACCAGCAATGTAGATAGAACATGTAGCAATTGAGTAGTATAATCTTGCAAAACACGATCGAATCTTTTAAACGACAATTTAGAACAACCTCCGGAGTGAAAGATTCGAGTTTGGCTTTGCAAGCCAACAAAATTCACTTCTTTTATTTTCGAACAAAATGAAAAAATTCGAAGTAGATGAAAAGGTTCAGCACATTTATTTAAAATGAAATTACGATGCTCACCTTTTCTTAGTAACGACTCAAAATAACTTGCTCCGGGCTTAAACACATGATTTTGATTGCTTGTCCCAAAATATAACAAGAATTTCATTTCCTCAATTAATTCATAAAAGGAAAACAAAGAGAATTTAGACAAACAAACATGCAAACATTCAAGCTTCACAAATCTTAGTCGAATAGGCAAACAAAAGCATGAAAATTTCGCACAAAGGTTTAAAGATATCTCATGAACATCACAACCAAACAGATTAAACATTTTATGTGAAAACTTTTTACCATATATGCCAAACGAAGAAGATGTGAACATACAAACATACAAATAGTCAAACCCATCACAATTCATTCGAATAGGCATGTATGTTTTCAAACATTCATATGCCTCAAATCTCATCTGCACATTTTCACCACAATCAAGCAAATAGAAAGGTTTATATGATTCATTGTTTTGCACATCCAATCCTTGCAATTTTCGATTGACTACTACTTCACCAACAATCTCATCAATACCACAATTTCCAGTAATGGTACTCTCCTTGCGATCTTTAAAAGCAAACAAATCATTATTAATCAAGGAAGAGTAATTAACCAAGTCAAAGTTCCAATGTCTTTCAGAAACCAAATCTTCAATAATCAAATGGGGCTGATATAACCTAAAAACTTTAAATTCCATACCTTGTTTACTGTAACACCCCTAACCCATAACCATCGCCGATCTAGGGTAAAGGCATTACCGGAAAAAATTGAACCTTTTATGGACATTTCACAATACAATTCAACAAATCAAATCAAAGTGTCCCTTAATTAGGTCTACGAGACCTTAAACATGCTTTAGAAAGGGGACCGAGACTAAACCGAACAAATACAAAATTTTCAAAAAATTAAAATTTTTTTCTAAGTTACAGAGGTCAGATGCCCGTGTGGGCAAGCCATATGCCTCTCACTGCCTCAAACACGCCCGTGTGTCTAAGTCGTGTCAAAACAGGGGATACATACTGACTTGTTCACATGGCCATGGACATGCCCGTGTGCCTCACCCGTGGTCGCTACTGACTTGCACCACACGGCCAGTCACACGTCCGTGTGTCCAACCCGTGGTCGAGTCTAACTTGTTTTGAAATGCAACCACGAGGGACACGGTCGAGCCGCACGCCCGTGTGCTCAACCGTGTGGGCAATTATAGGCCAATTGCAAGGCCAAAATGCCATCCACACTTTGGGCTATCCCTACAAGCACATACAAGTATCATTTCAAACATCAAAGGCAACCAAAACATACCAAATTATACATCATTTCTACCCATTCAAAAACATTATAATCACACAAACTTAGTTATCATTTAGCTCAACTAGATCACAAGCATTTCTATGCAAGTTTCATCCACAATCTTACCATTATAATTTAACCTCTTCACATCAATAAAATACCAACTTTGCTTCATAAACATATCATAATTTTGGTCATCTCAATAGCCACCATAACTTACCAAAATATGCATCGTAAAACAGGACTACTCATTCACATAATTTACACATAGATAGCCATATCACATAGCTATACACACACCTCAAACATAATCCTTTCCAACTAGACTATACATGCCATACTTAATATATATACATGATCATAAGGTACCAAAATATGTTTGGATAGTGTGATGATGATCCACTACAATCCCCGAGCCTTTCGTAGCTTTAACGATCTATAAAACAAAGCAAACACACACAAAGTAAGCTATCAAAAGCTTAGTAAGCCATATACAAATAAACTTAACATATAATCATTTATAAGCATATCAAAAGCTTAGTAAGCCATATACAAATAAACTTAACATATAATCATTTATAAGCATAGCAAATCAAGTTCATTAACATATCTTCATTTCAAACACATAAATTTCTTTGTGGCTTATTCGATTAGCCATTGCTTACCAACATATCATATCTCAAGCATCTCTTTTGCTCATATCACAAAACATACATATATCACATTTTATTCATTGCATCTATGTACATATTTACTCACCTTTCATGCTTATACAAAGCATACACATCAAACGTACCTGAAACGATTATACATTTCACATTGTCTTTAGTTTCTCAGAATTGACCATTGAACCATTTAGAATCAAATAGGATACTTAGAATACTCAGAATAGTCGTACAATGCCAATGTCCCAGACGTGGTCTTACAGTAACCAAATATCGATGCCACTGTCCTAGACAGGGTATTACACGAATCAAATACGATGCCAATGTCCCAGACATGGTCTTAGACATAAATCTCAAATCGGCGCCAACGTCTCAGACGTGGTCTTACACTATATCAAATATCAGAAACCTATGTCATGACATATAAAAACCTATCTATTCCTAGGTTCGTACGGGACTTTTCGGACATTGATACATTGTTGATACTTCATCAGATTTCATGTATAAACCATCTTGTACACATTTATCACAATTAATTTTCATAGGCTCATGAATAAACCAATTCAAAATACATTTATTTGTATATAGACTTACCTCGTACAAGAAGAACGGAAACGAATGGCTATTCAATTACTTTCGACTTTCCTCGATCTAAATCTATTTTCTTTGGTTCTTGATCTATACATATTCAAATTTAATCCATTTATTCATCAAATCATTCAATTCAATCCAAAAACACATATTTAACGCAATTTATAAATTAGCCCCCACATTTTCACATTTTGACATTTTAGTCCCTATTTCACAAAATCACAAAATACACAAAATTCAATACAACCCATGCTTAGACAAATATTCCCATGCTCCATACAAGTTCATACATTTCATTTATTTCACATTTTAGTCCATCAAAATATTATTTTCTCAATTTAGTCCAAATTACTCAAATTTATCAAAAATCCAAAGACAAACTATGTTAATCTATCACATATCTATCATATTTCATCCTCAAACATCATAAAACTCATGAATTCATCAATGGCACATCTCAAAATCATCATCAATTGACAAAATTAAGGCGTGGGTTTTGAAGTATTCGAAGCAACCATTACAAAAACGTAGAAATTATCAAAAACCGAACAATTTACATACCTTAATTTTGCTCAACCAAGGCCGAATTTCATAGAAGCTTAAACCCTTCTTCCTTTCTCTTATTTTCGGCTAAAAGATGAATAATATGGCCATGTTTTATTTTTATTTAGTTTATTATCTATTTTACCTTTTCATCCTTAATATTAACATTAACAAACCACTATCATATATCCATTACCGTCCAAGTCACATTACAATGGCCTATTTCCCTTTTAAGGCCTTCATATTAAAAGAACATGTCATTTAAACACTTTAACAATTATCAAAGCACTTTTGCATTTTACGCGATTTAGTCCTTTTATTTCAAATTAAACACACAAATGAAAAAATTAATTCACAGAAATTTCACACATACCAATTCACATACTGTAGACTCAAAAAATAATATTAAAATATTTTTTTGACTCGGATTTGTGGTCCCGAAACCACTATTTCGACTAGGGTCAAAACCAGACTGTTACAATTCTCCCCCTTAGGGATTTTCGTCCCCAAAAATCTCACCGTTAAACAGATTCGGATATTGTTGTCTTATAGTATCTTCAGGCTCCCACGTAGCCTCTTCTACTCTGTGTCGATGCCATAAAACTTTCACTAATGAGATTTTCTTGTTTCGCTATTCTTTCACTTCGCGAGCTAAGATACAGATCGGTTCTTCTTCGTAAGTTATATCAGATCGGATTTCAATCTCAGATGGAGGAATTAGGTGTGATGGATCAGATCTGTATCAATGAAACATTGACACGTGAAACATGTTATGAATCTTTTCTAGTTCCGGTGGCAATGACAATTTATATGCAACAGGTCCAATACGCTCGATAATTTCATACGGTCCGATGAACCTCGGACTTAATTTGCCTTTACTTCCGAATCTGAGTACTTTCTTCCATGGAGATACTTTCAAAAATACTTTATCACCGATCCCAAACTCGATATCCTTTCATTTCAAGTCTGCATAAGATTTCTGACGATCTAATGCGGCTTTCAGACTGTCACGTATCACTTTCACTTTATGTTCTGTATCTTTTATCAAATCGACCCCGTGTATCTTATTTTCACCGTGCTTAGTCCAATACAGAGGTGTTCGACATTTGCGTCCATACAAAGCTTCATAAGGTATCATGTTGATGCTCGACTGAAAACTATTATTGTATGCAAATTCAATCAATGGCAGATATTGTTCCCACGTACCATTAAACTTAAGAATGCAACATCTCAACATATCCTCGAGTATCTGAATGATCCTCTCGGACTGATCATCAGTCTGTGGGTGGAAAGCTATACTGAAATGCAATTTTGTACCTAAAGCTTCTTGCAGTTTCCTCTAGAACCTTGAAGTAAATCTCAAATCTCTATCAGATACAATAGATAGTGGCACACCGTGCAATCTCACAATATCAGAGATATAAAGCTCAGTTAATCTATCAAGTGAGTAATCAGATCTTTCCGAAATAAAATGGGCTGATTTAGTCAATCGATCAACTACGACCCAAATTGCATCTTTCTTTCTCAGAGTCAAGGGCAACCCTGAAACAAAATCCATCATCACTCTATCCCATTTCCACTCGGAAATCAAAATTGGTTGTAACAAACCAGATGGCACCTGATGTTCAGCTTTAACTTGCTGACAGATTAAACATTTCGATACAAAGTCAGAGATATCTTTTTTTATACCAGACCACCAATAGTGTTGCTTCAAATCATGGTACATCTTTTTACTTCCCAGATGAACAGATAAACAACCGTTATGAGCCTCATTCAAAATTAACTGTAATAACTCTGGATTTCTCAGAACACAAATTCGATCTCGAAATCTCAAGCAATTATCAACATCAACTTGAAATTCAGAATCGGAGTTCATATCACGCTGAGTTTGTTTCGCTATCATTTCATTATCAACTTTCTGAGCATCACATATTTGTTGTAAAAACAACGGTTTTGCTTTCAATTTAGCTAAAACTAAACCATCACCAGATGAGCGTTCATCACACGTAATGCAAATAATGATTTCTGACTCAGTGCATCAACAACAAAATTTACTTTACTTGAATGATAATCTATCACCAGCTCGTAATCTTTCAACAGCTCTAACCATCTTCTCTATCGCAGATTCAAATCCTTCTCAGTCACTAAATATTTTAGACTTTTACGATCCGAAAATACATGACATTTTTCACGGAAAAGATAATGACGCCAAATTTTTAATGCAGACACAATCGCAGTTAGCTCAAGATCGTGTCGAGTAATTCTTTCCATGCGGCTTTAATTGTCTCGAGGCATAAGCTATAACTTTGCCTTCCTACATCAAAACACATCCTAGACCATTTAATGAAGCATCACTATAGATCACGAATTCTTTACCCGATTCCGGTTGTACCAAAACTGGAGCTTCAGTCAACAAGGTTTTCAACTAATCAAAACTTTTCTGACATTTATCGAACCATTCAAATCTCACATCTTTCTGAAGCAATCTAGTTAACGGAGTAGCAATCATCGAAAAGCCTTTTACGAACCTTCAATAGTAACTAGCAAGTCCCAAAAAACTGCGAACTTCAGATACATTTTTCGGAGGCTTCCACACCAAAATAGCTGAAATCTTACTTGGATCGACTAGTATACCAGATGCTGACACAATATGTCCCAGAAAATTGACTTCACGCAACTAGAAATCACATTTACTAAACTTTGCATACAATTGCTTTTCACGCAGAGTTTGTAACATGATTCTCAGATGCTCGGCATGCTCAATCTCATCACATGAATAAATCAAAATGTCGTCAATGAATACAATAAGAAATCGATCTAAATACGGTCTGAAAATTCTATTCATCAGATCCATAAAAATAGCAGGAGCATTTATTAGTCCGAAAGGCATAACTAAAAACTCATAATGCTCGTACCTCATTCTGAAAGCAGTTTTCAGAATATCTAAATCTTTTACTCGCAACTGATAATACCCCAATCTCAGATCTATTTTTGAAAACACAGTGGCTCCTTTAAGTTGATCAAACAAAGCATCAATTCTGGGCAGAGGATATTTGTTCTTTATAGTCACCTTGTTCAACTAACGATAATCAATGCACATTCTCATTGTGCCATCTTTCTTTTTCAAAAATAGAATGGGAGCACCCCAAGGTGAGAAACTCAGTCTTGCAAACCCTCTGTTAGTCAACTCTTGCAATTAAGATTTCAACTCTTTCAACTCTATTGGTGCCATTCTATACGGAGATACCGAAATAGGAGTTGTCCCCGGCACTAAGTCAATACCAAACTCAACCTCTCGTATCGGAGGTAATCCCTATAAATCTTCAGGGAACACATTAGAAAACTCACAAACAACTGACACAGATTCAACTTTCTTTTCAATCACTTGCGAACCAATTACATAGGCAAAATCAGCTTCACATCCCTTTTTCACATAATTCTGAGCTTTCAATACTGATATCATAGTTGGTAACCCATTCAAATCATTAGACTCAATACGAACTATTTCATCATTCTAACATCTCAAATCAATAATCTTTCGTTTGCAATTCACAACAGCATCATGCAATGTTAACCAATCCATACCCAGAATTATATAAAACTCATCAAAAGGTAATAGCATCAGATCAGCCGGAAAACAAACATCTCAGAACATCAATGGACAATTCTTGCATACTTTGTCAACCAAAACACATTTACCTAAGGGGTTCGATACTCTAATCACAAATTTAGTAGACTCCATAGGCAAAGTCTTACTGGATACCAAATTCATGCATACATACGAATGAGTAGATCCTAGGTCTATCAATGCAATCATAGAAGTATCATAAAGAGTAAATGTACTCGTTATAACATCTGGAGATGAAGCTTCCTCACAGGCTTAGATGGCAAAAGCTCTGGTAGGCACTCTAGCTTCAAATCTTGCAACTGAGTCTTTCGCAACTCTCTGACTGCCACTAACATTTCTTGTATTCCGAGAAGGTCTACCCCTAGCTGAAACATTATCTGATCTCAGATTTTGAACAATCTCTTGCTCAACAAACTCTGGGCAGTCTCGAATGAAATGGTCTAACGATCCACATCTGAAACAGGCTCGGTCATTCAACCTACAACTTCTCGGATGTCTTTTACCATAATGCTTACATTCAGGTCGCTCAGATCGGACATTTCCCACACTAGCGATCGAAGTTGCTGGAGCTTTGAAGTTCGACTGCGATCTAGTTCGATCTCTATTGAATGTCCCACATTAGCCTTCGAACGGCTATACTCATCTCTGAATTTATTTGAAGCAGACTAAAATGTTTTACTCAGAAATCTCTTTCTCGCATCTCTAGCTTCAGACTCAGCTTCTCTTATCTTTCCCGAGTGCCTCAGCTTTACATGTTCGATCAAAGCACCACAAATTCTTTTATTTCTAGAATCCCAACTACCAAACGAATATCTTCATTTAAGCCATCTTCAAATCTTTTGCACATTATTGCCTCGGTCGAAACACATTCTCGAGCATATTGACTTAATCTCACGAACTCTCATCCATACTCAGTGACAGACATGCGACCTGTTTCAATTCCAGAAACTCTTTCCGTTTCTGATCAATAAATCTCTGACTGATGTATTTCTTTCGAAACTCAGACTAAAAGAAATCCCATGTAACTCGTTTCTTTGGAACCACAGAAATCAAAGTCTTCCACCACTGATAGGCTGCATCTCGTAACAAAGAAACAACACATTTTATGCATTCATCAGGAGCCAATGATAGTTCATCAAACACTTGGATTGTATTCTCGAGCCAGAATTCATCTTTCTCGGTATCATCATCACTAGTGGCCCTGAACTTTTCAGCCCCATATTTATGGATTTTGTCGATGGAGGTTTATTCAACAGATTCAAATTCGTAACCGGAGGTATGGTAGAAGTTTGAGGAGAATTAGGCGGGGGCGGAAGTTGTGAAACAACCGGATTAGTTCTTATGTACTGAGTGAACCACTCATTCATCATTTGGAAGAAGGCTTGTTTAGCCTCTCCCTCCTGACCACTAGTAGCCGGTCTCGAATCGGATGGCATCGTCCCTTGAACGGGAGCAGGTGCGTTACTCTCAACATCATCAGCTACAGCTCTTTCGAGATCCATTTACTATACGAAAAATACATTTTATACATCAGGATTCATCACACTATCACAGTTCATATATATGGAATGTATAGCTAGACTCTCATACACTACGTTAGTCCGAGAATCGACTAAACCGTATCTCTGATACTAATCAAATTGTAACACCCTTAACCCGTAACCATTGCCGGTCTAGGGTAAAGGCATTACCGGACAAAACGGAACCTTTTATGGACATTTCATAATATAATTCAACGAATCAAATCAAAGTGTCCCTTAATTAGGTCTACGAGACCTTAAACATGCTTTAGAAAGGGGACCGAAACTAAACCGAACACAAACAAAATTTTCAAAAATTTAAAAAAATTTTCTAAGTTACAGAGGTCACACGCCAGTGTGGGTAGGCCGTGTGCCTTTCACGGCCTCAGACACGCCTGTATGTCTAAGCCGTGTCAAAACAGGGCACACATACTGACTTGTCCACACGGCCATGGACATGCCCGTGTGCCTCACCTGTGGTCGCTATTGACTTGCACCACACGACCAGTCACATGCCCGTGAGTCCAGCCGGTGGTCAACACTGACTTGATCCACATGGCCAGTCACATGCCCCGTGTGTCCAACCTGTGGTCGAGTCTGACTTGTTTTCAAATGCAACCACGAGGGACACGGTTGAGCCACATGCCCATGTGCTCAACCGTGTGGGCAATTATAGGCCATTTGCAAGGCCAAAATGCCACCCACACTTTGGGCTACCCCTACAAGCACATACAAGTATCATTTCAAACACCAATGGCAACCAAATTATACATCATTTCTACCTATTCAAAAACATTATAAACACACCAACTTAGTTATCATTTAGCTCAACTAGATCACAAGCATTTCAATGCAAGTTTCATCCACAATCTTACCATTATAATTTAACCTCTTCACATCAATAAAATACCAACTTTGCTTCATAAACATATCATAATTTTGGTCATCCCATTAGCTATCATAACTTACCAAAATATGCATCATAAAATAGGACTACTCATTCACATAATTTATAGATAGATAGCCATATCACATAGCTATACACACACCTCAAACATAATCCTTTCCAACTAGACTATACATGCCATACTTAATATATATACATGATCATAAGGTACCAAAATATGTTTGGATAGTGTGATGACAATCCACGACAATCCTCGAGCCTTTCGTAGCTTTAACATTCTATAAAGCAAAGCAAACACACACAAAGTAAACTATCAAAAGCTTAGTAAGCCATATACAAATAAATTTAACATATAATCATTTATAAGCATAGCAAATCAAGTTCATTAACATATCTTCATTTCAAACACATAAATTTCTCTGTGGCTTATTCGATTAGCCATTGCTTACCAACATATTATATCTCAAGCATCTCTTTTGCTTATATCACAAAACATACATATATCACATTTTATTCATTGCATCTATGTACATATTTACTCACCTTTCATGCTTATACAAAGCATACACATCAAACGTACTTGAAACAATTATACATGTCACATCGTCTTTAGTTTCTTAGAATTGCCCGTTGAACCATTTGGAATCAAATAGGATACTCAAAATACTCAGAATAGTCGTACAATGCCAACGTCCCAGACGTGGTTTTACATGTAACCAAATATCGATGCCACTGTTCTAGATAGGGCCTTACACGAATCAAATACAATGCCAATGTCCCAGACATGGTCTTAGACGTAAATCTCAAATCGACGCCAACGTCCCAAACGTGGTCTTACACGATATCAAATATCAGAAACCTATGTCCTGACATATAAAAACCTATCTATTCCTAGGTTCGTACGGGACTTTTCGGACATTGATACATTGTTGATACTTCATCGAATTTCATGCATATACCATCTTGTACACATTCATCACAATTAATTTTCATAGGCTCATGAATAAACCAATTCAAAATACATTTATTTGTATATAGACTTACCTCGTACAGAAAGAACGGAAACGAACGGCTATTCAATTACTTTCGACTTTCCTCGATCTAAATTCGTTTTCTTCGGTTCTTGATCTATACATATTCAAATTTAATCCATTTATTCATCAAATCATTCAATTCAATCCAAAAGCACATATCTAGGGCAATTTACAAATTAGCCCCCATGTTGTTTACATTTTGACATTTTAGTCCCTATTTTACAAAATCACAAAATACACAAAATTCAATACAACCCATGCTTAGCCGAATATTCCCATGCTCCATACAAGTTCACACATTTCATTTATTTCACGTTTTAGTCCCTCAAAATATTATTTTCTCAATTTAGTCCAAATTACTCAAATTTATCAAAAATCCAAAGACAAACTATGTTAATCTATCACATATCTATCATATTTCATCCTCAAACATCATATTTAGTTTATTATCTTTTTTACCTTTTTATCCTTAATATTAACATTAACAAACCATTATCATATGCCCATTACCGTCCAAGTCACATTACAATGGCCTATTTCCCTTTTAAGGCCTTCATATTAAAAGAACATGACATTTAAGCACTTTAACAATTATCAAGGCACTTTTGCATTTTACGCAATTTAGTCTTTTTTTTTTCAAATTAAACACACCAATGACAAAATTAATTCACAGAAATTTCACACATACCAATTCACATACTGTAGACTCAAAAAATAATATTAAAATATTTTTGACTCCGATTTGTGGTTCCAAAACCACTATTCTGACTAGGGTCAAAACTGGACCGTTACACTTACCCTTTGGCATAGGCAAACTAGGTTCGTTGAGAACGTTACCTTTTTCAACCAACGTGAATCCTCTCTCCTTCGAAAAATATCGAATTTGAAATTTGTCGATGAGATCTTCAAAAACCGGAAAAGAAGAAATAATACAATGAGAACTCACAGAACGATTAGTAAAAACACTCCTCACTTTTTCTTGTTCATTTTCTTCCTTTTCACTCGTTTCTTTTTCTCGCTCATTTTCAAACTCTCGTTCTTTTACCTCAATCTCGTTTATTTTTGAAAACGCAATGTCCCTTGTTTCTTTTACTCTCTCGCTCTTTTTTTGATATGCTTTTTTGGCTTGCACTCTTTTTCTTTTTCAATCTCGATCTCTTTTTGCTCTCTTTCATTGTTTTTTTCTTCTTTTTCAATTTCTTTATATTTTTCACATGCTTTTTCAATTTCATTACAAAAGGAGGACAACAAAAAGGAATCATCAAAATGAGAAACATTTCGTTGAGAATAAAAGAAGGGGTCATCATACAAAAGATGATCATCTCTTCGTGATAGATCCTCCATGGCTGAGTACTTTGATGCTTTTGAAACACGTTCGCCACTTCGTAAGCAATCCCCTATGGATGAATAAATTGATGCACTTGTAGAGACATATCTACCTATTCATTTGTTATCTCGGAAGGACTCAAACTTGAAGCTTGCTTTACTTTGTCTTGAACTCATCGGCATATAAGACTCGCAATATAGGTCTCTTCTTGAATATTCATGGAATGCTTGTCTTCGTGAGGATCTTATCTCCATTCCTCGGCTTGGTGAAATTCGCTCCCGATGGGCTCTTGCTCGCTGGCCCCGCTCTTCGACACGATCCAATCATTTCTTGATGGGTTCGAGTTTTCGATCAAATAGATGCTTCATTTCGCGCGTGAAGGCTTGGAGTGTAAAATCTAGCACGCCTCCACCAACATTCCTTATAGGTTGAAAACCACTTCCCTCGTTTGGGTTTCTTTTCGGACTTCTTGGCATCTTAGACACTCACAACAAAAACTCACCAATTCTTTCATAAAGAAAATCACTCACTCTTGGCTTTTTCTACACTCGGATGAGTTCACAACCCTTGTGCCTTTTTCCACTCACTCCACCTCTCTAAGTTCTTAAAGGGACTAGTTAGACTTAGAAGCAGTTGCTGTGGTTCGGTTGGCAAAATTGATGTACGGCTTTGGTAGGAATATTGTAGGACAAAGAAGGTAGGCTTGAAACAAAGAAATGGAAAGGGTTGGCTATGGCCGAATAGTAAGATATTGAATGGATGGTTCGGGCAACAAGCAGAATTTCAACTTGGCAACAAAAACTTGAACACTTTCTTTTTTTTTAATTTCGCATTTCTTCTTCTTCTTCTTCTTTTTCAAATACAAAATGTTAATTTTCATAAACTCTTTGAATTCACGAATTTTTTTATTTGTTTTCATGAACCTACTTCGGGATGAATACAAACGTCATCACTCCTCGTTTTAATAGCTCTGATACAAATGGTGCGACTCGACTCGATGTTGAGAGCCGAGTCAATCTTAAATGCCCGATCATCAACGAGAAATATCGTTCCAAATTCTTCAAAATGTTTGAATCGGCTAAGTATGGGAAATAATAATGAAATATGGGTTCAAAAAATTGGTTAAGTGTTTATGGATAGGTTCGGCTAACAAAAGAATTAAAGGATAGTTGATAGATTGGGTGGAATGGAAAATAGAACTCAAGCTTCAAGAACGATTCAATACTATAAAGAGTATTGCCCTGGGACTTAAATCGCTTAAGGTGAAATATTTTGAAGGTGGATGGACCTTGACCTGTTACCTAAAGAGGTAGGAACCAAAGGTATATGAATGCCACACCAAAGGTGATAAGTTCGGTTTAACAAAGAACAGATTGACGCCACAAGAATACTTGATAAGTCAATTTAGTCCCGAAAGAAAAAGGAGAATTGGAAATCTCAAAAGTTTCAAATTTAGCATAAATTCAGTAAAAAGGTTCCCTAAACAAGCTGATTACAAAATAGTTATAGTGCTACAATAGGCCTAGCTGAAAAGTCACTTGAATTCAGCTTTAATGAGCGGTTATGAGCTGAAATAAAACTTAGTCACTAAGCTCAAACTCTTGAAATCTCCAGGCCTAAGTAACAAGAACTATCAACATAATTTAATGTTCCAATTTAGCTGATTTAATTGATATTGAATGCTTGGGCAGCCGAATAGGCACCAACAACATGGATAACATTTTGGGCACTCAAACAGACCATGGTGTGATCTTTAAGAGGCAATCGATTATGGAATGTGTAATCACTCCTTTGTCCATTGTATTCTTGAATAGCTCCTTGGAGAAGTGGAATAGGCTGCCGAATTTAAATGGTGAATAATGCTCTTCTTTAAATGTTGTAACAACCCCTTGTATATAATCGATTCCAACTAAACAGTTGTATTTAACACTTTGTAACCGCCCCTTGTTTATAACCGATTCCAGCTGAATAGTCACCTACAAGCATTCATTAACAAACACACTAAAATACATTAAACACATTAAACTTAATTAACAAAGATAAACTCAATTAACTAAGATGAGTAATTTATTCCAGCAACTTAATTAAACTAAATTAACTAAACAAATTTAATACTTAAACTAAATATTATTTAAGTTTATTCCAGCAAATTAAATACTTATTCCATCAAATTAAAAAAATGGGTTGAAGTAAAGCTAAATGAGCTCGGGTTGAACTAGACGAGCTTGAAGAAGCTAGAATTAAGCTCATTGAGCTAAGATTAAGCTTCATTTTTGCACTTGGGCCCCTCGAGCTTAGGCCAATTCTGATGTCATCAAGTTGTATTGAAACATGATGCGGCTAGGATAGCATCAAATTATGACGCTTCAACTAGCAGATCGATCTTTAGCATATCTCCAAAGAAAGATCGAGGATGTTTTGGTAAGAGTCGATAAATTTATTTTTCCTAATGATTTCATTGTCTTAGATTTTGAAGCAGACAAGGAAGTGTTGATCATCCTTAGGAGATCTTTCTTAGCCACGGGGAGAACGTTATTTGATGTGCATAAAGGTGAACTCACCATGCGAGTTCAAGACGATCAGGTAACCTTTAACATTCTTAAAGCAATGAAATTTCCTGATCCAGCAGAGGAGTGTTCAGTTATGGAAGAGATAGAAACCTTGGTTTCTATGGAAAGCAATTTTGAATAAGATCCATTGGAGAAAGCCTTAGATCTTGACCCTTTGGAGGATGAAGAAGGTGAAGAAAACATGGCTTTGATGGAAGCCAATCCGAGAAATTTTATTCAATCTACACGGTTTGAACTGTTGGAGTTGGAAGTCAGAGAATTTGTGCAATCCAAGTTGTCAATTGAAGAACCACCTAAACTCGAACTAAAGGTACTTCCTTCCGATTAGAAATACGTTTATTTAGGTTACTGTTCTACTTTGCCTGTGATTATTTCAGCAGAACCGATGAAAGATCAAGAGGAGCAACTAATTGCTGTTCTAAAGAAATTTAAGAAAGCAATTGGTTAGACCATAGCTGATTTTCAAGGTATAAGCCCTTCTTTTTACATGCATAAAATCATTTTAGAAGAAGGTGAAAGAGCTCGAATTGATGGGCAAAGGAGGCTCAATCTTATTATGAAAGAAGTTGTGAGAAAGGAAGTAATCAAATGGTTAGATGCAGGAATCATCTATCCTATTTCAGATAGTTCGTGGGTAAGTCCGGTGCAGTGTGTGCCGAAGAAAGGTAGAATCACGATTTTTGAAAATGAGCGTAACAAGCTAATTCCAACGAGAACTGTTACCGGTTGGAGAATCTGTATTGATTACAGAAAGTTGAACAAAGCCACTCGGAAGGACCATTTTCCGTTGCCTTTTATGGATCAGATGTTAGATCGACTAGTAGGTAATGAATTCTATTATTTTTTAGATGGCTATTTGAGATATAACCAAATAGTTGTAGCCCCGGAGGACCAACATAAAACAACATTTACTTGTCCATACGGTACGTTTGCTTTTAGGCGAATGCCTTTTAGTTTATGCAATGCACCTGTAACTTTTCAACGATGCATGACGACAATATTTACTGATATGGTTGAAAACTTTGTTGAGGTTTTCATGGATGATTTTTCTATTTTTGGTAACACTTATGATATCTGTTTGAGTAATTTGGCTAAGGTACTGAAAAGATGCGAAGAGATGAATCTTGTCCTTAATTGGGAAAATATCATTTTATGGTCACGGAAGGGATTGTCTTAGGTCATAAGATCTCAAAGAAAGGAATTGAAGTCGATAAAGAAACGGTGGATGTAACTGAAAGATTACTGGCCCCAATGAATGTGAAAGGAGCCAGAAGTTTCTTAGGCCATGTCGATTTTTACCGAAGGTTTATCAAAGATTTCTCGAAAATTTCTAAACTGTTGTGTTTGTTGTTAGAGAAAGATACAGTGTTTGATTTCAAAAAAGCATGTTTGGAAGCTTTTGAAGATCTAAAGAAGCAGTTAATCTCAGCCCCAATAATCGTTACACTTGATTGGAACTCACGTTTTGTGTAACAGCCAGATTTTGGGCCTAGTCGGAACAGTGGTTTTGAAACCACAAATCCGACATAAGAAAATTTATTTTTATTATATTTTTATGGTCTATAATTTCACGGAATGATTTCGTGAAAATTTCGTTCGAAAATTTCGACGTTTAGGCATTCAATTTAGTCAAAAGAACTAAATTGTAAAAAGTGCAAAACTTGAGTTCTAGAAGCTAGAGGTGTCAAATTGCTATGAAATTTTAAATTGGAGGTCCTTAAATGGTAATTAGACCATTGGTTAATTTGTTGGACAAAAATGGACATGAAATAGGTGAAATAGAATATTTTTAAGTTAGGGGCATTTTGGTCATTTAGTAATTAAAATGAATTAAAAACAAAATTAAAAACCAATTTTTGTCCATCTTCAACCCCATGGCCGATTTTCACAAGGGGAAACCATGGATAGGGTTTTTCAAGCTTCCAAGCTCGATTGTAAGTCCGTTATTGCCCCGTTTTTAATGATTTTTATGTTTTTGAAATCCTCGTAACAAGATCTATCTATTTCTACCACTAATTTGAGATATGGTTAAAGTCTAGGGTTTTGAACCATGAAGAATATGCATGTATTTTTGTTTTTAATGGTAGAAAATACATTTTTATGGTTAGAGAAACGACTTTTACTAAGTGATTTTCGGGAAAAATGCCTAAAAGGACTCTTTTGTAAAAGTTATGAAATTTGCCATAAAGGTGTGAATTATTGGAAATTGTGGGCTGTTGTAGTTATGAAAATGGTTCAGCTAGGCTTAAAATACAAGGAAATTTAATAAAAATCATTTTACGAGCCTAGGGGAAAAAGTGTAAATATGACAAAGTTTAGGGGAAAATGTAAATTTTTCCAAAATGTGAATTTAGGCTAATTTGAGTAGTAGGATGAATAAATAAATTAAATGTGTTGTTATAGATCAAGGAAGACGAGATTCGGACTTAGAATGGGGGAAAAACAAAGAGTATGACGAATAAATCATTTTCACTGATTGTGCTACCGAGGTAAGTTTGTATATAAATAATGCATCGTTTTTACTTACGTTTTTATATTTTGATAAATGGAATGAATTGTGGCTGAATATATGATGTAATTGACAAAATATCGACAAGTGAGAAATTTCTTGTTTGAACCTTAGGAATAAAAATGGATACGAGTGACATGTTCACTAGAAACCTATGTGAAATCTAAGTGAAATAATTGATCCGGGTGTTGGTCCGTATGTTCTACCGATGGCTGAGATATCCGGCATGTGTTATGAATACTCGACAGCTTGTGTAAGCAGCACCGTGTAGTTTCGTCAGGACCGACAGCTTGTGCGAGCAGACCCGAGATTGTGACTATGTGAAACGTGTCCTGGTCTTATAAGTTCTACCAGTGGCTAGGTAATCCGACATGTGTTGCGGATACCTAACAGCTTGTGTGAGTAGCACTGAGTAGTTACGTATGACTGACAGCTTGTGTGAGCAGACCCGTGAATATGATTAGCTCGAGAGCGAGCCTATGTGAAAAGTGTGATATGAAGTATCTTTAGCTACAAGTGTGGCACTTCTGTGCAAATTTCCATGTATCTGTTATTATTCCGATGCTGTAACACCCCAAACCTGGCCTAGACGTTACGACCGGATCTGACATGTCACATGAAAGGAATGTCTAAAAAAAACTGTGCGTTCGTTAAAAAGATCGTATTCTTTTTGAAACTCTGCGTTTTGTGGTTTGTTTATAAAAGCCGATTCATTTCAATGCCCATTTTACAAAGTTGTTATTAATTTGAATAAAATTGTATTTGTTGTGACAATCGAGCTTAAGTAATTTTGAATAAAAACAGTTTATTATCATTTTAGGAAAATCCCATATTGAACATTTAATAATGAACAGTAACCAAATTGAAAGCTAAAACCAAATAAAATACCAAAGGCCTCATTACAAACCCAAATAAAAAACCAAAATTTAAAATAAATACCCAGGCCAAAAGTCCATGTAAAACTGAATGTATCTAATGCAAGGCTACCTCGAGTCCATCCGGCTCCTCATTCGCGATCTACGAGTCACCTGAAAAGATAAGGGAGAAGGTGAGTCACCAAGACTCAGTGCATAATCCCCCTCCCGATTAATGCAACATGCTTACACAAATCATAACCAAGCAATATTTCATGCACCCAAACCTAGCCATCCATAACTCCGTTTCTACCCCGTGTGGTACCAAACCACTGGTGGTGCCAAACCACTGGTGACCCAAAGTCACTGATATCCAATAATAATGTGGTGCCAAACCACTGGTGACCCAAAGTCACGAATAATCCATCTATGGGGCCAACCCACGTTGTGATACCAAATCACTGGTGACAATCCCGTTATGTCAAATGTGGGGCCAACCCACTGTGGTGCTAAGCCACTGGGACGAGTCGCTATGAGGTGCCAAACCTTTGGTGACCCAAAGTCACGAATATCAATAATCCAAGTGTGGGGCCAACCCACATTGTGATACCAAATCACTGGCGACAATCCCGATATATCAACTGTTGGGCCAACCCACTGTGGTGTTAAACCACTAGGGCGAGTCGCTATGAGGTGCCAAACCTCTAGTGACCCAAAGTCACGAAATTAACTGTGGTACCAAACCACTGGTGGTGCCAAACCACTGGTGACCCAAAGTCACGGATATCAATCTTCCCCCTCCTCTCATCATACCCATGCAATATGACATAATAATTCGTATGCAGTATGACATGTATGCAAATCATATATCACAGATACCGTATGAAACAAATTACCATCATAATCAAAATAACAAATACGACATAATCAAGCCAATCAACCTCTAAGGGTATAACAGTAATTTACCTTCTATGGGTATTTTGGTAATTTACCCACTAAGGGTATTTCAGTAATTTCGTACCTGGAATGGCCTTTCTGAAGGCCCAATGTTGCCCCAAGCGACTCGACTACCAATTCTGTCTTTACCGGACTATTGGGCCTAAAACCCGATTCCGGCCTATTCGGGCCCACACGCTCGTGTGGCCCACCAAGCACAAATCTAGCCACGTATATAAATTCCACCTAGTCTAGTTCAACATATACTAAACAATCATACAATTTACTCATTTGGGCCCACGGGCCCATCGAGCCCACTTTGGCCCATCGTGGCCCAAACAGACCCAACCCACAAGAATACTACTGATGGCCTCAACTATCACGTCGAAGCCCCACACGTGCGCTCGGACACTCGTGTGGCTACTATTGTCGTGATCGGCACTTCGGCATTTGCCGCTCTACAACTAGAGTAGAGAGAGTTACACACCTGATAGGACTCTGGTGTTAATTCGTACTCCGACCACTCCTGTGCCCAAACGCTCTCCAAGATGAGTTTACTCTCCTCCTAGGATGCTCTTTATATAGCTAGCTCTTCACCTTCCTTTTTTGTGTCTTTCCGATGTGGGATCCCTTCGTCAGTAGAGTTTAAATTCAACTGAAACTCTTGCTGTCTAATCCGCAAAATAAATACTCCCTTGCTTCTCATGAGATTCGAACCCAGGCTCCCTTGTAACATAATCCACGACCGCTAACCACTTGGCCACAAGCTCCTCTTGTGTCTTAAACCATGCGCAACTAAATATAAACTATGGCCCAAATTCTAAGATCCAAGTAAAAAGAAACCAAAATGCAAAAGCTAAGACTTGAACCTTGGACCTCCTTCCTTCCTTGTGGCGTCACCCCCTTGTCTCTTATGTGGCGTCACTTTGCCACTACACCACACACTCCACTTGTATTATTTTCTCTATATTTTATTCTTAAGGCCTACCTGCCAACTTCCAGGGTTTTTTTCACCTAAAACCAAAATTTCCCAAAGCCAATATTTGATCCCGGGACTTCATAGAAGCCCTCTAATCTTCCAAAATCACCTACCTAATAAGTCTAACTTGCATTAATACCGTTCTCTAAAATTTTAAATGCTACTACTCCTAAGGCCCATTGGGCTCAATCCTACTAGGCCCAATTTTAGGATGTTACAAATCTACCCTCCTTAAAGAAATTTCGTCCTCGAAATTTCCAACTATAGGTACAGTCACACATCCTAACCTACAATACTACGCTCACGCTGCGCACTCTGATCTTAATAAAACTAATATACTTTCTATCTAAATCTTGGAACCCGTCACATAACCAACTATCTAACACCGAAGCAAACAGATATTTTCCACACATGCATATAATTCCTATATTCAAGCATCACATCCACACATCGCAGAATAATACAATCATTCAGCATATAATAGAATAAAGTAAAAAGGAACTTACGGATTTGGTGCCGGAGACTTGGGTGCCATACTTCCAGAAAAGAGATATACATTTTTCTAAACCATCCTTTGAAAACATTTTTGAACCTAAACCCACAGCCGAGTTTTTGAACCTAGGCTCTGATACCATAATTGTAATACCCTAAACCCAGCCTAGACGTTACGACCGGATCTGGCATGTCACATGAAAGGAATGTCTAAAAAAAACTGTGCGTTCGTTAAAAAGTTCGTATTCTTTTTGAAACTCCGTGTTTTGTGGTTTGTTTATAAAAGCCGATTCATTTCAATGCCTATTTTACAAAGTTGTTATTAATTTGAATAAAATTGTATTTGTTGTGACAATCGAGCTTAAGTAATTTTGAATAAAAACAATTTATTATCATTTTAGGAAAATCCCATATTGAACATTTAATAATGAACAGTAACCAAATTGAAAGCTAAAACCAAATAAAATACCAAAGGCCTCATTACAAACCCAAATAAAAAACCAAAATTTAAAATAAATACCCAGGCCAAAAGTCCATGTAAAACTGAATGTATCTAATGCAAGGCTACCTCGAGTCCATCCGGCTCCTCATCCACGATCTACGAGTCACCTGAAAAGATAAGGGAGAAGGTGAGTCACCAAGACTCAGTGCATAATCCCCCTCCCGATTAATGCAACATGCTTACACAAATCATAACCAAGCAATATTTCATGCACCCAAACCTAGCCATCCATAACTCCGTTTCTACCCCGCGTGGTACCAAACCACTGGTGGTGCCAAACCACTGGTGACCCAAAGTCACTGATATCCAATAATAATGTGGTGCCAAACCACTGGTGACCCAAAGTCACGAATAATCCATCTGTGGGGCCAACCCACGTTGTGATAGCAAATCACTAGCGACAATCCCGTTATGTCAAATGTGGGGCCAACCCACTGTGGTGCTAAGCCACTGGGACGAGTCGCTATGAGGTGCCAAACCTTTGGTGACCCAAAGTCACGAATATCAATAATCCAAGTGTGGGGCCAACCCACATTGTGATACCAAATCACTGGCGACAATCCCGATATATCAACTGTGGGGCCAACCCACTGTGGTGTTAAACCACTTGGACGAGTCGCTATGAGGTGCCAAACCTCTAGTGACCCAAAGTCACGAAATTAACTGTGGTACCAAACCACTGGTGGTGCCAAACCACTGGTGACCCAAAGTCACGGATATCAATCTTCCCCTTCCTCTCATCATACCCATGCAATATGACATAATAATTCGTATGCAGTATGACATGTATGCAAATCATATATCACAGATACCGTATGAAACAAATTACCATCATAATCAAAATAACAAATACGACATAATCAAGCCAATCAACCTCTAAGGGTATAACAGTAATTTACCTTCTGTGGGTATTTTGGTAATTTACCCACTAAGGGTATTTCAGTAATTTCATACTGGAATGGCCTTTCTGAAGGCCCAATGTCACCCCGAGCGACTCGACTACCAATTCTGTCTTTATCGGACTATTGGGCCTAAAACCCGATTCCGGCCCATTCGGGCCCACACGCTCGTGTGGCCCACCTAGCACAAATCTAGCCACGTATATAAATTCCACCTAGTCTAGTTCAACATATACTAAACAATCATACAATTTACTCATTTGGGCCCACGGGCCCATCGTGGCCCAAGCAGCCTCAACCCACAAGAATACTACTGATGGCCTCAACTATCGCGTCGAATCCCCACACGTGCGCTCGCACACTCGTGTGGCTACTATTGTCGTGATCAGCACTTCGGCATTTGCCGCTCTACAACTAGAGTAGAGAGAGTTACACACCTGATAGGACTCTGGTGTTAATTCGTACTCCGACCACTCCTGTGCCCAAACGCTCTCCAAGATGTGTTTACTCTCCTCCTAGGATGCTCTTTATATAGCTAGCTCTTCACCTTCCTTCTTTGTGTCTTTCCGATTTGGGATCCCTTCGTCAGTAGAGTTTAATTTCAACTGAAACTCTTGCCATCCAATCCGCAAAATAAATACTCCCTTGCTTCTCATGAGATTCGAACCCAGGCTCTCTTGTAACATAATCCACGCCGCTAACCACTTGGCCACAAGCTCCTCTTGTGTCTTAAATCATGCACAACTAAATATAAACTATGGCCCAAATTCTAAGATCCAAGTAAAAAGCAACCAAAATGCAAAAGCTAAGACTTGAACCTTGAACCTCCTTCCTTCCTTGTGGCGTCACCCCCTTGTCTCTTATGTGGCATCACTTTGCCACTACACCACACACTCCACTTGTGTTATTTTCTCCATATTTTATTCTTAAGGCCTACCTGCCAACTTCCAGGGTTTTTTTCACCTAAAACCAAAATTTCCCCAAAGCCAATATTTGATCCCGGGACTTCATAGAAGCCCTCTAATCTTCCAAAATCACCTACCTAATAAGTCTAACTTGCATTAATACTGTTCTCTAAAATTTTAAATGCTACTACTCCTAAGGCCCATTGGGCTCAATCCTACTAGGCCCAATTTCAGGATGTTATAGATGTGCTCAATGGGAAATGACTAAGTATAAACGAATATGACTAAGCGATGAATAAGTGCATGTATGTGTGTAAATTTATGAGCAATGTGCTCGATAGGTGATCAAACTTTGGTAAGTTTGATATGGGGTAAGTGTTACTATGAAAGTTAATACAAAGAAATTATGAAAGAGTAAAATTTGCAATAAAATAGTTTTGGGACAGCAGCAGTTATGTGCTTTTGAAAAATCACCAAAAATGGTGGAAATTGAATTAGAAGTTTAATAAGATATTAAATTAAATTTTATTAAGTCTATTGTTTCATAAAAGAAATGGTGTAAGCGAAAGAATTTCATATTTTGAGATATTTTAATTTTTGTGAGACAGGGTCAGAATGATTTTGGAATCCTTTATTCCGACTTTGGAAAATCACTAAATATTGTATAAAAATAATTATGGTTTATAATTTATATGCTTAAATTTATTAATGAGTCTACCTTCAATTGAAACAAACGGGAACATCATTCGAATCTTGTACGAAGAGATAATTAATTTTTAGTGAAGAAGGGTTGAAACTATCAGACAACAAAACAAGAGAAACTTTAAAGAATACACTTACTTATTGGCTAAACTAAAAATTCTGAAAATTTTATGGTAGGAATATATTTGAGTATAGTTTCGGGGAAAATTAGTGGATCATAATTTGGAGTTCCGTAGCTCAAGATATATATAATTTAGTGACTGTGACTCGAGTAGATAGCTTGAGATGAACATGAATAAATAGTGGAACTATGTGCAATTATGATTGTATTATCTTGAGAACATATTGTGAAGATTTATAAAAGTCTGTTAATAAATCACTTATTAATTACATACCTACTTACTAAGCTATAATGCTTACCCCCCATTCCTTTCCTTTTTCCTATAGTGTCACAGATGCTAGCTTGAGTTGGAGGTCTTCGGAGATTCTATCACACTAACAAGTTATTGATTGGTATTGTATCAATGATCTTCAAGTATTTTTAAGTCTATGGCATGTATAGGGACTTGATTATGTGTGTATATGTTATTATGAGTTGGCCTAGAATTTTGGCATATGCTATTTGATGCTTATTGTTGTATAAGGTCGTTTAATGTGGCTAATAATTGTTATGTTATAAGTCTATGATGATGCATTTCAAGGATATGTATGCTTGTATGTGTTGGATGAGTAAATGTGTGATAATTATGAGTGGTAAATGTGATTGGTTGTGTTAGTTGCATAATATGAATGATTAAGTGTGTGTGTGTGTGTGTGATTATGCATGATGAATGTGGTTTGTAAATGGTATGTGGATGTCTTAGTGTGGATGTTTGAATGCTTAATAATGCCATGTTGTGTGATGATAAATTTGTATAAGTGTATAAGTGTTTTGGGGTGGCAAAGGGCTTGGTAAATAGCCTTACTTGTGGCCACCCGGGCAGCTACACGGCCATGCGCCCGGGGTGTGTGAAGTCTGCACTTGATTTTCAAAAATTCGAAATGCCACACGGCTTAACACACGGGCGTGTATCTCAGCTGTGTGAAGGACATGGCCTTAGACATGGGTGTGTGCCCCTGTTTTTCAAGAAATTTTCTAATGTTCCAAAGTTCTCGGTTTAGTCCCGAACCACTCCTAATATATGTTTTGGGTCTCATAGGCCCGTATAAGGGACAATATGATTATGAATGAAAAGTTTTAAATTTGAATAGAAATTCGTGACTCGGAAATGATTGGTTATATGTGATTAAGTCTGGTAATGCCTCATACCCTATTCGGGCGAAAGATACGGGAAAGGGTCTTACATTTTGTGTTGATGTGCGATGTAAGTGACTATGCTATTGGAGCTGTGATGGGTCAAAGAAGAAACAAAGAGTTTCACCCTATTTACTATGCAAGTAAAACTTTGATGGAAGCCCAACTCAATTATATAGTAACCGAAAAGGAACTCTTCGCTATAGTTTTTGCTTTTGACAAATTCCGCTCATATCTTATAGGTACCAAAGTTGCAGTATTACTGACCATGCGGCCATTAAATAATTGCTCACGAAGAAAGATGCAAAACCAAGGCTAATTCGTTGGATACTTTTACTTCAAGAATTTGACCTTGAGATCCAAGACAGAAAATGTGTCAAAAATCAAATAGCTGATCATCTGTCGAGGTTAGAGCAAGATGAGGTAACTCGATCATGTGTGCCTATCAACAAGAATTTCCCATATGAACACTTATTTGAGGTAAATCGAATTCATGAAATACCTTGGTTTGCTGATTTTACCAATTATCTTGCATGTGGAATAATTCCTCGAGAAATGACATACCAACAAAGAAAAAAATTCCTTCATGATAGTCGGTATTATCTTTGGGAGGATCCATTTTTTTTTTAAAACAATGTGCAGATAATATAATTCGAAAGTGTGTAGCTGAAAGCGAGATTGCTGAGATCTTGTATCATTGCCATTCATCTCCAAGTGGGGGACACTTTAGTGGTTCACGTACTGTAGCAAAGATTTTGCAAGTATGTTTCTTTTGGCCTACACTATTTAAATATGCTTATGCTTATGTGAAGAACTGTGTTAAATGCCAAAGGACTGAAAATATATCAAGGAGGAATGAGATGCCCTTGACAAACATTTTTGGAGATTGAATTGTTCGACGTATGGGGCATTTACTTCTTAGGCCCGTTTCCTTCTTCATATGGGAACAAATACATCTTAGTTGCTGTGGACTATGTATCCAAGTGGGTTGAAGCTGAAGCATACCCTACAAATGATGCTAAGGTAGTCATGCGATTCCTACATAAGCATGTGTTTAGACGATTTGGGACACCAAGAGCTATTATTAGTGATGAAGGTTCTCACTTTGTGAACAAATGGCTTAAATGGTTGCTTGAAAAATATGATGTGAAGCACAAGATTGCTACTGCCTATCACCCCCAGTCTAATGGGCAAGTTGAAAGAGTGAATCGCCAAATCAAAGGTATCCTTGAAAAGGTAGTACGCCCTAGCAGAAAAGATGGTCTCGAAAGCTGGATGATGCATTATGGGCCTATCGAACAACATTTAAGACACCATTAGGAATGACTCCTTATAGGTTAGTCTTTGGAAAGGCATGTCATTTGCCATTAGAGTTGGAGAATAAAGCTCACTGGGCTTTGAAGCAGTTGAACTTTGATCTTAAGCAAGTCGGTGAGAAAAGGATGTTACAACTTGATGAGTTGGAAGAGCTGAGGTTGTTTTCTTATAAGAATGCCAAAATGTGTAAAGAAAGATCAAAGAGATGGCATGATAGTCATATACAAGCTCGCGAGTTTAAAGAAGGTCAGAAGGTTTTGTTGTTTAATTCAAGGTTGAAGTTATTTCCTGGGAAGCTTAAATCCTGATGGAAAAGGACCTTATACCATCTACCGAGTTTATCCGTATGGAGCTATTGAATTATACAACAATTACGGAGGTACATTTAAAGTTAATGGTCAATGTCTCAAACACTACTGGGATGGTGAAGTTGAGCGAGTTGAATCCTCGTTCAAATTAACATACCCTTAATTTTTCATGAACTCATTTTGTAAATAAATAAATAATTAAAATTTATTTTCTTAACTTATTACATTTAATTAATTCTGTCTAAGGAGATTGGAACTTAAGCCGGACCGCTGTGACCCCTCCAACCTTTCCTGGGAATTAATTTAATGTAATTTGTTAAGAAGAAATTTTCTAATTAAGATTTAAAATTTTTAAGTTTCATTTGTTCTGTTTAAATTTTAATTTTTATGTTAATAAAGGGGGTCAAATTTGGCCCAAGTACTAATCAATTTTTTTTAAGATACAGTTTGAGTTTAAGGCCCAAGATAGCAAAAAGGAGGGAAAAATACATGCCTTGTCGTCACACCCTCTGTTTGTCGCCCAAGTAACCCTAATGTTGCTAAATTTTTGCTACATGTTGCCCTAATTTTTCCCTATATGAACCCCTCTCCATTCTACTAATTTTCATATCCCTCAAAGCAATTTGCTTACACCCTAAAAATCTTTAAATCTCTTTTTTGTGCCGTCAACCTCCTGAAAAAAACCCTAGTTCTCTTCCCTTTCTGTCGAAATTCCCTATTGTCTCCGCAAAGAGATTGCTAAAGCACCGCCTTTGTTGTCACACACCATTATCGTAGCCACACTCTGCCGTTGCTGTCGCACATGGTTATCGCTGCCGCACCATCCTTATCACCGCAAGATTTTTGTCGTAGCAAGTTCTACCCACTTTGCCGATTTCTCTTCTCTCTTGTGCAGAAACTTTACCGAATTTTCGGGAAAAGATACCATGTCTCGCAAAAGAACCAGATCTTCAAACACTACTCCTGAAAACCTGATTTTGATCGATGAAGAAGTGAAATAGAGATTTGATTCAATCTTTAAGCATCAACCTATGATGCCGGAAAAAGGTTTTGACTTGAAGAGTAATGATTTGATGGTTGTTCCTATACCGATTAGAAAGAAAATCAATGCTCTCAAGTGGGAACAATTTTGTGATTGTCGTTCACTTCCCGATGATGAACTAGTTTGAGAATTCTATGCTAGTTTGACTACGCAAGATGCTACTGAAGTCATCGTTTGAAAGAAAAAGGTACCTCTTACTTCTAAGTCCATCAATGATTTGTTTAATTTACTTGACGTTGAAGAAGATGAGTACTACCCCATGATGAACAATATCAATTGGATTTTCTTCAACAAGTGCTTGATGTTGTGACAAATCTGGGATCCCAATGGATTATAAGAAAGTATAGGAGCCATTCTTGTCGAAGAGAATACTTACAACTAGTAGCAAAGGTATGGTTTTATTTCGTTCGCTACAATTTTATGCCTATCTCACATGGTTCCACCATCTCAATGGAGCGGATGCTTTTGTTATATGTAATTTTTATAGAAAAGTCCATAAATGTTAGGAAAATTATCCTCAAAGAGATTCATGATTGTGCTAAAAAGAAGGCAGGAAGTGCTTATTTCCTATCATTAATCACTTCACTTTGCTTAAAGGCCCGTGTTAAAACAAAAGCAAATCTGAAGGGGCGATATGTTCAAGGATGCATTACAAATTATGATCTTGAAAGATTAGTAGAGAGGGTACATGAGTTGAACCAAGGGGAGTAAGAAGAGCCAACTGAGTCGGATATCGAGGAGTCAACAGATGGAACTGAAACTGAAGCTAATTCAGTTACAGACATTGAAGAGGAAGAATCTGATAAGGAACCGAACATTCCTGAACCAAGGGTTGAGCCAGAAGAAGAACCAGTCAAGCTAAGTGTTGAACCTGAATATACAACTCCCATGCCGACTTCTGCAAGTACTTCAAGGAAATCAGAGTTGTCAATTTTGATGGATATGTGCAAGTTTATGCACAATAAACAACAAACTTACTAGAAATATGCAAAAAATAGAGATGACTCAATTTGAAATACTTTTAAGAATATCTCTAATACTTTTGTTCCTGAGTTCCCAGATGTTATTTTTGAGACATGGACTGAAGATACTGACGATGCAAGCGGAAATGGAGCTAAAGAAGACAAGGGGAATGAGTCAGGAAAATAAAAGGGGGGATTCTTATCTTGTTATTTATTTAATTATTTTTAGGTCCTTAGGAATTTATTTCTTTCGTAATTAGGATTTAATTTCTGCAGAATAAAACATAGCAAGCATGAACAAACTTAACACTTCTTTAGAAAGAATAAGACTAAGTGATGTGATAATAAGAATGAACATGT
The DNA here is from genome assembly GCA_005393395.2 of Gossypium australe. NCBI lineage: Eukaryota > Viridiplantae > Streptophyta > Magnoliopsida > Malvales > Malvaceae > Gossypium > Gossypium australe. The sequence continues at coordinate 74,639,899 of CM016616.1, forward strand.
CTAGGATTGGGTTATTAGGGAAGAGTTGGTATTTAAGCAGTCTTAATGACTCACCTCTCTTTCTTTACAACCCTACCTGGTGTTCAGTTTTCATTCATCATTTTGTTCTTGCAATAAGGACATTGCTTCTTTTTAAAGGGGGTAAGACAAATAAACTGCTCAAACTTTTAAATTTTTTCAAGTATGTTTCAATCATTTTTTCATAAGTATGTTTTAATAAATGAATGTTTAGAGATATTTTTTGTTACTGAGATAGTTTGTATGCAAGTATGAATGATGATTTTATCTAAGTGAAAGTATGTTATCATGAAAAATGGAATGCTTGTATGATCTTAGCCTTAGTAATGTTTGCCATGAAAACTTAGTTTCTTTTGAGATTAGACATGCATAAAGGTTTATATCTTTAGAATTGACATAGTAGCTTTCTTGAGGCGAAATCCTAGGGGACATAAAAATTTAAAATGATATAGGCACTATTTCTTTGGACCGTTTAAGCCTTTTCAAGCCAACCCTATGATATTAGACCCTTGAAACTGTAATTTTGAGCTTAAAGGCCTGTTTTTGAAATGAACCTACATTATAAGCCAATTACCATCTTTTTAAAGTTATCCTAATTTTGTGCACCTATATTAACTAAAGTTGTCTTGGGAATCAACATTTGAGGAAATTTTCATAAAGATGTATGTGCTCATGCTTAAAAAAAAGAGCGAAGAAAAGTTTGCTCAATCTCCAAAAAGGAAAATTTTATGAGCTTGAGTTCAAAATAAGTTTGGGGGTGTTCCAAAGGTTCACTTAAAAAAAAATGTTGTATTATGAGAAAACCAAGACAAAGTTAAAGAAAAAGGTTATATTATGAGAAAACCAAGACAAAGTTAAAGAAAAAGGTTGTATTATGAGAAAACCAAGACAAAGTTAAAGGTTAATATTTTTAAAACTGAAATGTCCCATCTCTTAAAATCCCTACCTTTAACCGAGCCCCATTATAACCTTATAAAAGACCTATTTATTTGATGATTATGTCACCTACATTAGTGGAGAGGAAGTCCTGAGTTCAACATATGAAGATCATAAATAAGCCTTGTGATTGTTTGCTTGATTGATAGGAAATTATGTTGAATGAAGAATGTTATCTATGGCTGTGACATACATGCAAACTATGATTCATGTTGGCATATTTTAAAGCTTAGTATAATCTTAAGGAATGTTTGCATATGAATTACTTGTTAATAAAGAAGATCGATAAGCATGAAGTTATTAATGCATGATTATGGGACAAAGATTGATGCTACTTACACAATTAGCAATTTTGCCTTAGCAAGACCTTTTGCTTTGCATAAACATTACTCGGGATGAGCAATGATTTAAGTTTGGGGGTGTGTAAACGGAAAAATATATAGGATTTTTCCTATGTCATTTATCACCTTTTTACTTAAATCCGTTATTAAAACTAAGTAATTGTTTAATAAATTAATGAAATATGTGAGAATATGAAATTAGGACATAGAAATTATTAAAATATGATTTTATGCTTTATTATATAGTTTTCATGCAATAAATGGCTTATTTTATATTAATTTGAATATATTATATTTTTTAAGACATAAAGTGGGCCATGCATGATTAAATTAAATAATAAAATATAAAATTATATTTAATAATTCATTTTAAAGTATTTCATTAATAATTTGGGTTTTAATTCATTAATTAAATTGGATAAATTTTATTCTTTAGTCCTCTAACTTGTTGATTTATTCTGGACAGGTCTGATAGCTTTGCTGGGTTACAAAACCGTCCAAATTGGAGACCAAGTCAACCCAATATTCAGCTACACATCGCTGTCCATTTAAACCATTATTTGGTTTAATTACACAATGTCCTTGCAGTGTTGAAGAAATTAGAGATTTGCTCGAAGATTTACGATTGACCGAGTCTCAGTCCTGAGTTGTGTGGCATCCAAATTGCTTAAAAAGCAAGCAAAAATCAAGTCAAAAGCCACTATGCATGGCCGACCACAATTTGAGGAGATTTGAAGAGGCTAACATCCATTATTTTTAGCAAACTCTCGCCCTCTCCTCACCTATAAATAAGACCCTCTCATTCCCTCATTCATCATCCATCAATCATTCCTCATTCATTCTCATCATTCATCATTCTCTCTTCTCTCCAAATTCTCTTAGCCTTTTCCATTCCCACGCCTAGCATCATCTCTTCATAGAGATTTTAACAATTAAGCCTCTTAAAGAACCCTTGGTCGGTCACCTTGGAGAGCCATCAGCAAAGGAACGAAAGAGCCTCGTCAGTCAGAGTCTTGGGTGACAGCCACTCTGAATTGGGTTTAATCTTTCTTTTCTTTAATTTAATCTAAAGATGTTTGCTATGTGTTCTTTCTTCTTGTTTACAACAATATTAGCTTAATTTTATTTAAGCCAGGATGATTGCTTTGATTAAATAATATTTATTTAATTCATGATTTTAATGTTTGTGCCTCAATCGATCATGTTTTCAATTAAAATCAAGTCTATATTTCGTTCATACGTGATTGAAATGCACCTGAATTAGCTGAGCTATCCTGACCAGACGACGACTAATGGACACATAATTGAAATGTGCATGCTCAATTTAGATCCTGACCCGATTAAATTTTAGGTTGCATAACAACTCTGACCAAGCTCGATTGTCTGCATAGTTTTTAGATTTGTGTGATTAAACTTTTTCAAACCTGACACGTCCTTGTTACCTCACACGAATGCTAAGAAACCCTTAGTAAATAAAGATTAGTAAAATGCGTATTTACTAAGTAAAGGATTCTTAAAGGACCTAATGTGGTTTCCAAAATCATGAAAGATTGAGTTGCCATGGAATGTTTTTTCGAATGTTATTAAGCATGTTGATAATAAATTGAGTTTAATTAAAGTAATTGTCCTAGTTTATTTATGTTATAATTGTTGCAAATTGTGTTTAATTTTACTAAAATCTATTTCATTCATACAGTTTGCATACTTAGGGTAATTTGCATTAGGGATAATTGCATTTAGTTTAATATATTTTAATCCCCACTTCTCAACCATATTGTGTTTTTATTTACTAAATTGTTAATATAATTTTACAAATTAAGTGACTTAGCACAAATACAATCCCTGTGGAGAAGATAATTTGATACTTACTTATTACTTGATAATTACTGTGTACACTTGCACAAACCTACGCATTACAGTATGTTAACGTGGTTTTGCATATGCATTGGGGTGGGTTCAGATTTGCTGGAGGAAGTGTTTTTCGATAGTATTACTGTATTTACGGTGGTTAAACCATAATATATGTTTGGTAGCTCAGTTGCACTATTATGAGTGGCATACTACCACGACCTGATGTGATTGGATGGATGGACTTTGGAAGTCCTAATTGGTGTGATTGGTTGGACAAAGTTGGCATGTAGCGAATGAGGGTAGGATCTGTGCCTGCATTTTTTCTGTTCTGGTAGGACATATGTGCTTCTGAAAACATGACATTGTGGTCTGATAAATGCATATGAAACTAATATTTTGAACCAAAATATGTTCCGGTTATATGATATTATGATCTAAAATATATATGTTTCTGGTAATACAACATTCTGATATGTTATTGATACATTAAATTAAAATTTTGTGATCATGTTTACGTATGTGCTTGTTAAATAAAAATTGTGCTTGTGGGTTGAGACACATTGGGCTCCTAGTTCTTTTTTTTTTTGTTTAATACGTTTCAGGTTAACTTATAAATTAAGACTAAATGACGTGCAGGAGCTCGAATTGGTTACCCGATAAAATATTTGTGGGTTTATGTTTTAATTATTTTTGGAATATAATCTATTTTTGGGTCTGGTTTTGGTTTTTGTTTTATTGGTTGGCATTTAATATTTTTGATCATTAAACTGTAAATCACATGAGCTAACAAGTTAGATTTCGGTTTTCAAAACGAAAACAAACTTTGAAATTTACTGCTGCAATGTTAAGTAATTCTGTGTTTTAAATAAGTTTTTTCGAACTTCGATTTTTCTAACCATCTTTAGGAGTTTAGCCAAAATTTCATGTTTTTGAAACGCGATTTTAGGTTGATCAAAACAAAGACTTTTAATCAAATAAATGTAATTCCTTAACATCTGGTATAACTTCTAAGTCGCGTTTGGTGTATTACAAGAGCTGAGGAGGAGATAGACCATTTCGCTTCCTTGCTAGCTCGTTAATGTAACCTGAGTTCAAAGATGTTGTAACACCCCTCACCCATATTCAACGCCGGAATAGGGTTACAGAGCATTATCGAACTTATAATACAATTAAACATTCATTTCACATACATTTTCTGTAACACCCCTTACCCGTATTCCACTCTGGGACTGGGTACGAGGCATTATCAGACGTAACTTGCTTGTACATACAACTTTGGGCTCTAAAAATCCATCCCCAACTTAAACTTCTCATTCAAATGCCTAGCGTCCTTATCATGGGCCTATGAGGCCTTAAACATACATTCGAAAGGTCTCAGAATTAAATCGGAAACTTTTACGGTCTTAGAAAAATTTTGCCTAAACAGGGGTCACATCCCGTGTGAAATGGAACACGCCCGTGTGGGCAGGCCGTGTGGTCACACACGCCCATATTCCTAGTCCGTCTGGAATTTATTTTCTAATTCAAACCTATAGGGGTTTTCACACGGCCTAACACATGCCTGTGTCCCTGGCCCGTGTTCTTCACACGGCCTTGATACGCCCGTGTCTTAGCCCGTGTGGCAAAACTGTGACATTCTGTTTATGACATCATCACTTTACTAAGGTCACACGACCAAGGCACACGCCCGTGTCCGTAGGCCGTGTGTCAAATTAAATTTCAAATTTTAAGTGCAGACTTCACACGGCCTGGGCACACGCCAATGTCCATGGCCGTGCCTCCCACACGGCTGAGACACACGGCCGTGTCTCTGCCCGTGTGTTTACTACTAAGCATTCTGACTTTCTAAACTTACTATGCAGGGAACACACGGCTGATCAACATGCCTATGGGGCTAACCGTGTGTCTCACACGACCTAGACACATGCCCGTGTGTCTACCCGTGTGGTCATTAAAAAGGCTATATTCTTAGCCAAATGCCACCATACATAACGACCATACTTATACCAACTCAATTCATCATAACTCATGGCCCTAAGGCACTTCTAAGAACTCAAATCAAAGCATCCACACAAGCATAAACTTCATAATTTCATCATCATTGAATATATAATAACTTGTCAAGTATTGGCCCAATTCCAGTGATCACTTACAAAATGAATTTGACAACAGAAATAGCCAACACTTTGGCTAACTATTCTGACAAAACAAAATACCCAAGTCCTATACATGCCATACTCAAAATAATCTAACTTTGTTATACCAAAGAGATGTTCCGACTTTCCACGATCCTTGAATTATCTTGGCAATAATACAAGGAAAAGGGAAATGAGAGGGGTAAGCATAAAGCTTAGTAAGTTTGCATGAAATTAAATAGCAACAATAAGCTCATAATGACATCAATCCATGGCATTAGATAACCACACAAAGTCATAAGCACTTTGCCATAACTTACTCGTACTTGTTCTTATCTAGAACATACCATGCCACATATAGTAAACATTCCTCGTGAATTACTCGCATACCTGTATTCACTTAATCACATGGCTTTAGTACTAAATCTCATTTCTATTTCCAAGCTTATCTATTTATCCCGCTAAATCATTATGGATATTCAAGGATGCATATTCATCGTCATTAAATAAACACGAAACCAATGCCACATCCCAGATGTGGTCTTACATGGGGTCACTTCTGAGTGCCGATACCATATCCTGGATATGGTCTTATACAGAATCTCACAATAAGTATCGATGCCATATCCCGGATATGATCTTATACGGTTCTCATATTCAATGTCGAAGCCAAATCCCAGATATGGTCTTATACGGGATCTCCACTCGATGCCGAGGCCATGTCCCTGACATGGTCTTACACGGGACCTTATCATTATCCATCTCATGTCTCGGTGATAGTAATTTCACATTTATTATAGTCCCATTGGGACTTCAACATCTCAACTTTTATCATCTTTCTCATTCAACACCAATACTCAATTTCATAGAATATCATGCATCATTACAATATAAAACATTCTCAAATATGCTAACATAAATGTTGAATTTATCACATACAAACTTACCTCGATTTTCAAAATAAGCTAGATCGTCGATCTAGTCCGATACTTTGTTCTTTACCTGGTCGAGGTAAATTCTTGGTTCTTCTTGATCTATAATAGCAACTTAGTTCATTTAATTATCATATTAATAAATGCATTTCAATAATCATGCTTTGACAAAATTACTATTTTGCCCTTAAACTTTTGCAAAATGACCATTTTACCCTTAGGCTTGGAAATTAATTCTAATCAAATTTCTCTCTTTAACGAGCCTAGGTGAACATTATTTCTCTTATGGCTACCATCAAAGCTCAACATTTCACACATTTACTACATATTTTACAACCTTAACAAAAAGGTCCTTTTAGGTGTTTTCTTGGTAACTCCTTTCACAAAAATTGTTCATCTAACAACTAAGACCTATTTTCTTCCATAAAAATGTAGCAAACAACTTAAAAGCTTTCATGGAAAAACTCTAAACTCTTCACCATTTAACAAAATAGTCCCCTCTTTAGGAAGCATAAGCTTTAGGGGTTCCAAAAGTACAAATTTTATCAAGAAATGATCATTAGAACACTTACTTGTAAAGAGAAGAGTGTGCAGAAATTTTTGAAGTTTTCCAACCCGTATTTGCTGCTAATTTTTGGTGGAAGGAAAGGAGAAGAAAGATGATATTTTCTTCTTTATTTTATTTCTTAGACAATTTTTCACCTAATCTACCAAATTGACCAATTTTGACATATTTTGTCTCCAATGGCTGGTCAACCATCACTTAAGGGGGCTAATTGCCCTTTAAAGACCACAAATTAAAATTCCATAGCTATTTGGCACCCTTATCTTGTAATTTTGAACTTTTTCACTTTATGCAATTTAGTCCTTTTTCGCGGTTAAGCATGAAATCTCTAAAATTAAAGCATCAAAATTTTCATGTACTTATATAATCATGCTCTAACTCATAAAATATCATGAAAATAATTTTCTCTAACCTCAGATTAGTGGTTTCGAACCACTATTCTGACTAGCCCCTAAATCGGACTGTTACATTTTCAAATTTTAAATAAACATCATTCAAATTCGACCACATTATCCCTAATACTAGCCTACGAGGCTCAAAACATGCATTCAGGGGTTCAAGACTAACCGATAACTTAAAAGATTTTTACGAGACTTAGAAAATTTTTCAAACTATAGGGGACGCATGCCCGTGTCACAGGCTGTGTGGACATTCGAAATGGGAGCACATGGCTGTGTCCCAGCCCGTGTCCAACCCTGTGTAACTCTCTGACTTGGGTTACATGGCCAACACACACTCCCGTGTGACTAGCCCGTGTGCCCTAGAAATGGCCACACACGCCCATGTGTCTGGCTGTGTGCCAAGCCGTGCCAAACTTGTAGGGTATACTGACTTAGGCTACACGACCAGGTCACACGCCCGTGTGCTAGGCCGTGGGGACATACTGACTTGATTTTTAACTCAATACCAGGGGACACACGATCGTGCATCCTGACCGTGTGTCACACACGGCTGAGACACACGTTCGTGTCTCTGCCCGTGTGGACAAAAATAGGTTATTTACCAAGCCATTTTGCCACCCAAATTTGTATACACCTATATCAAACCAAATGACACCAAAATAAGACATAAATAGGAATTCAATCAACCCCATCCAAGCATCATTTATACAATTTCAATACCAACCAACACCAAACATATCAATACCACAATGTGCCATTCAATTTATACCAAAAGCTCATAATCTCAAATCAACAATACAACCACTTCCAACCATGCATCATTTAGCCTAATCTCACAAACATACCAAACTCAATTCACAACCATTTAGTACCCCAAATTATCAAATATCATCAAGCATCTTATATCAATCAATAAACACGTAACCAAAACAATATACACATATGAAAACACAACCAAACCAACCAAATTAAGCCAACTCTTTTGGCTATATACAAAGTCAAAACATTAACATTTACAAGCCATTTCAAATGACTAAATTCATTAACAAAACATATACCAAAATGACCAAAGTCCTTATACATGCCATATACTCAAAATACTTAAGTTCAAAAGTACCAAGGTGATAGTAGGATAGTGTGATGAAGTCTGTAACACCTCAAACCCGACCTAGAAGTTAGGCCCAAATCTGGCATGTCACATTGAAGAGTTTTTCGAAAACTATGCTTTCATTAGAAACCCTTTTTTAAAGAATTTAAAACTTTCTGCCATGATAAAACCTCAGATTTCATTTGCTTATCTTCAAAATGTAGTTTATTAAAAGTCATTCTCTTGTAAAAACATTATTACTTTCAAAACCTTGTTTGTTGCAGAAGTTTGATTCAAACATTTGCGAATACGTGATATATTGAAAACAGTGGTTATAGTTTTAAAAACATGTGCTTAACAGACCAGCAGTTTGTAATTTAAAGAAATACCAAATAAAAGTTAAAAAGAAAAACCTAATGGCCTTATTACAAAAATTATTAGCCCAATAATTTAAAATAACTAAATTAAACTAAAATCGCTAAGTTTAGTCTTTAAACCATATCCGACGTGTGGCCACCTCCGAGTCCTCTGCAGCTCCAAATCCTCTAAGGCTAGGGATTACCTGCACGGTTAAAAGAAAGGGGTGAGTTACGAGAACTCAGTGTGTAATCCCCTGATACGGTCACAGTCTGGGCCTAAGCCCTATTCGGTAACGGTCTGGGCCTAAGCCTTATTCGGTAACAATCTGGGCCTAAGCCCCAAAATCAATGCAATGAACATGTACCCAACCCATACCAACCAAACTGTCCACCCCTACCAACCAATCTCTCCATGTGGGGACCATGTTGACCCACCCAGCCAAACTCTCCAATAATGCAGCCTAGCTGCTAATAACGATATACATGGTTGAGCCACCAAAATAAGAATATGTGGCGATGCCACTATAACGGTATATGGCGATGCCACTATAACGGTACTTCCTCCAATCAGCAAACCCAACCCAATGCAATATGTTATATATGCAGTGTATTTCGATCATATACAAATATATAAAAATCACATAAACAACATTTAAACTACCACTAAGGGTATTTCGATAATTTACCCACTAAGGGTATTTCGATAATTTACCCCTCAAACGGCCTTTTCGGAGGCCCACGGTCACCTCGAGCGACACAGGTTCTATTTCTAGTCAAAATGGTGCAATTGGGCCTAAAGTCCAATTTCGGCCCAAACGGGGCCCACACGCTTATGTGGCCCATTCAGCCCACTTTCGGTCACGGTTTTGCAGACTTCGCAGCCACATCTATTATTCGGTACTTACCATAAATTTTGCCCCTGTGGGCCCGTTAGCCCGTTGGGCCCACTTAGCCCTCTTTGGCTCTACAAGGCCCATTACAGCCTTAGTCCCACGAGATAGTTCGTGACACTCCCAACAGTCTATCGCCAACATTAGTGGCTTGATTTATCTCTACGAGTGCTCGCACGCTCGAGTGATCTCAGATGTCGGTATTCTGGCTTTTCGGTATTTTGGCTTTTAGCCGATTCACAAAACATCGCATTAATAGAATAAACAGAGGTGTGAGATTACACACCTTATCACGTAGAGTACTAAATAATCACAAGTGCCTTCACCTATACAAAACATAACACATAATTAACACAATTAGCAAAAGAATTGAGAGATCTCTATTCCAAACACCTAACCATGAGATTTATTATCACTTGCCTTCACTAGAACGATCAACTGCGATTTGCCTAGTTAAACCAAAGTTTGATGCCGACACCCTTCCGCATCCAGGCAGAAAGTCTCGAACTGCTGACATCCTACGCCGCTTAAACTTGGGAGTGGAGGCTATGTGCACAGTCTCGGCTGGCACCTTTGCCGCCCCCTATGGCTAGAATCCCCTTTGCTCATCAAGAACACGATCTTACAGAACCGGAGTCAACACGAATGCTTAAATCACAACCACAAAGTAACCAATCACCCTAACAGGAAGAAACGAGAAAACGATGTGATTGGGCCTAGGGCCCATTCTCAGCCCAAATAAGCCCACACACTCGCATGGCCCATTTAGCCCAAATCTAGCCACAGATATGAGATTCACATTGACTAGTCCAATATCTACTACACAATCATACAACTTATTCATATGGGCCCATGGGCCCATTGGGGCCACTTGGCCCCTTTTGGCCCATCGTGGCCCAAACAGCATCAACCCACAAGAATACTCATGGTGGCCTAAACTATCGCATCGAAGCTCCCACACGTACGCTCGCACGCTCGTGTGGCTACCATCGTTGTGTGACCGGCATTTCGGCATTTGCCGCTAGCTACAGTAGTGCGAAATATACACCTGATAGGAATCTGAAGCTAATCCGTGCTCCGAACACTCCTATGCCCAAACGCCAACCAAGGTATCCTTACTCTCCTCATAGATTTCTCTATTTAAAGCCAGCTTCTCACCTTCCCTCATGCTAGCTTCCCGATGTAGGATCCCTCCTTCAGCAGAGTTTAAATCCATCAGAACCACTTGTCGTCCCAACTTAGCAAAATAAATATCCCTTTTTGCTTGCAATTGGATTCGAACCTTTGCCCTCTCCTATGCTCCAAACGCCACATGCCACCACAACACAAGCTCCTTTTGTGACTTACAACATGCGCAACTAAATATAAGCTTATGGGCCAAAGTATAAGTTCATTAAAAAAAGAAATCAAAATGAATTGCAAGCACCAAGACTTGAACCTTGGACCCCTTTTTCCTCTATGGCGTCACTTCCTTGTCTCCCATGTGGCGCCATTTGCCACTAGACCACAATTCCTTTTGTGTTTTTTTTTCTCCACATTTTATTCTTAAAGCCTACTTACTAACTCCCAGGGTTTTATTCACCTAAAACTAAAGTTTTTCCTAAAGCCCAGGTTTGAACCCGGGACTTCATGGAAGCCCCCTAACCTTCCAAAATCACTCACCTAATAGGTCCAACTTGCATTAATGCTGTTCTCTTTTTTTCAAAAATTTTAAACGCTCCCATGCCCAAGGCCCAATAAGCCCAATTCTACTAGGCCCAAATTCATGGCGTTACAAAGTCTCCGACGATTCTCGAATTCGAGCTAGCTTTGATTTCACTATAAAACATGAAAAATAAATGAAGTAAGCTATAAAGCTTAATAAGTTCGTATAACATTAAAAATCAATTAACTATAAATATACAATTCAAACAATTGAATATATCAATACATGATTCATATTAACAACAAACCTTTTTACATATTTAATCATTAGACTAAATATGAAATTCGCCAATTTTTTCAATTCAAAGCTCGTATAGTTCATGTACATACCTGTACTTCCTCTATTTAGTCTCAAACTCATCTGTGTCTTTGGTATACCCGTTGAACCATTCGGAATACTATCGAATACTCGGGAATCTCGCACCCTAAGTGCCACATATATAGACGAAGCTATCTCAATCTTGTATGACATATAATGCTCACTCTCAAGCTATTAACGGTGCTGCTCACACAAGCTGACGGTCATGACAAAGCTACACGATGCTGCTCACACAAGCTGACGAGTATCCACAACACATGTTGAATAACTCAGTCACCGGTAGGACGTACGGACCATCACCCAAATCACATACCCCTAATGACATGTCATTCGTATCCTAATCTATTCCTAAGGTTGAACCGGGACTTTCTCACTTGTCGAGTCGTCGTTGAACATGTCCGTAGTATCGTATTCACAATTTATGCAATATCAAAGCATTAAAACACAAATATAATAATCTTTAACACATACGAATTTACCTCGAATTCAAAAACGATGAATTAAGTCGACTAATCCGAAACTTTGTTCTTTCCCCGATCTAAATCTGTATTTCGCCTTTCTTGATCTAAATATAATAAAAATTAACTTATTTAATAATATCTCTATTCAATTTAGTCCAATTTATACATTAAGGCAATTTTACACTTTTCCCCTAATATTTAAACATTTTTACAATTTAGTCCTTATTTCATAAAATCATAAATTCATGCAATTCAACCAAAACCCATGCTAGTAAAATTTTAATTAGGTCCCTAGCAGTCCATATTTTCCATTTATTTTACAATTTAACCACAAAATTTACAAATTTCACAATTTAATCCCTAATTGGACATTTTACTAAAAATTACTTTACAAATGTTGTTTATCTAACAATAAGCACGCATTTTCTACCATTAAACATCAAAATACACCAACATTCATCAATGGAAAAACCCTAAACCTTTAACAGTTTTGCAAATTAGTCCCTGGGCTATCTAGATTAAGCTGCAACAATCTCAAAAACATAGAAACATTAAAAACGGAACAAAAATCGTACCTTAATGAGCTATGAAACCTTGGCCAAATATCAAGCCCTAAAAATGGCTTTTATTCTTGTTAAGAATCGGCTAAGGAAGATGATAGCCTTAAAATTTTGGTTTTTGTTTTATTTATTTTACTTTAATAACCAAATTACCTATTTAACCTTAATTATAAACTATTAAAAACAATTAATACATGTCCATAAAAGTCCACTAACTTTATAAATGGTCTAATTACATAAGGACCTCCAATTTAAAGTTCTATAGCTCTTTGACACCTTTAGTTACTAGAACACAAGTTTTACACTTTACGCGATTTAGTCCTTTTTATTGAATTAAGCATTCAAATAATAAAATTTCTTAACGAAATTTTCACACAACCACAATATCATGCTGTAGATATTATAATAATAAAATAAATATTTTGACCTCAGATTTGTGGTCCCGAAGCCACTGTTCCAATTTGATTAAAAACGGGCTGTTACAGATGTGGTCAAAGAGGCTTGGAGTATGGATTATGGGGTTGTTGGAAATTTGGAGAACTTTACCTAATCGATCAAAGAATGGAATAAAATGGTGTTTGGAAATATTTTTTTTTTAAGAAAAGACGAGCTATTTGGGAATTGGAGAGGATACAAGGAACGTTGGATCGGTGAAATATGATAAGACTTAGAAAGACGGAAGCTACAGTTCAGCTTGAAATTGAGAACATTCTGAGTTAGGAAGAGATTTTGTGGTTTTAGAAATCTAGAAGTGAATGGCTTTCGAATGGCGATAGGAATACGAAATTCTTTCACAGTCGGACTTTGAAACGACGAAAAGAGAATAAGATTGAGGCATTATGGATTGATAATATCTGATGGTGTTATGACGAGGAAACTTTAAAGAATCATGTTGTTGATTATTTTAGAAAATTGTATTTTGTAGAGCAATACACGATTTGGGATTTTACTACCAAGGTACAATTTTTAAATATCCCAAATTACCTACTTCAAATTCTTGTTTTTGATGTCATGATGGAAGAGATTAGGCAATCGATTTTCAGTATGCGCCTCTAAAGGCACCTAAAATTGATGGTTTCCACGCAAAGATTTTTTCTGGCTAATTGGGATATAGTGGGGAGTAGCATTTGCAAGATGGTCAGGAATGTTTTTATGGGAAGGATCCTAGCATTAATAGAACATTCCTGTTTCTTATTCGAAAGAGTTTTGGCACCGAGTCTATTAAACAATATAAACCAATTAGTTTGTGCATTGTTTTGTACAAGGTAATCAAGAAAAAATTTTCCATTCGTATTCTAAAAGTGATGCAAGAACTAGTGAAACAAAATCAACCTAGCTTCATACCGTCACGAAACATTCAACATTATAGTTGCCTAGGAGGCAATTCACATGATGAAACACACAATGAGTAAAAAAAGGGTGGATGGCAGTAAATGTGGATTTAAAGAAGGCGTATGACCGGGTCAACAGGATTTTTTAAAGTATACTCTAAACGAGGTGGGCTTACCTGAAGCTCTTGTTCATACAATAATGAACTTTGTTTCTTCATCTTCCATACAACTCCTATGAATGGTTCACTTTCTGAAAACTTATCTTGACCAAAGGGTTAAGATAGGGAGATCCCCTCTCCCTCTATCTTTTCATCCCGAGAATGGAACATCTAGGTCACTTTATTGAAGCTGTCGTTGAGGAGAATGCCTGGGAACCTTTATTTCTCTCTCGCAGTGGTCTAGGTGTCTCCCATATGTTCTTTTTCGATGACCTTTCCTCTTCTATAGAGCTGACGAAAAGAGTGTAGATTTCCTTCAACATGTCCTTAATACTTTCTGTCATTTTTATGGATGTTGTGTTAATCGACAAAAGACTCAAGTATTCTTCTCATGTAATGTGTCCAAAGATGAAATGTCTAGTCTATGTAACAAGCTTGGTTTTACCAAAGTGAGTGACCTAGGGAAATATCTAGTTGTTTCATTTTTCCACAATTGAGTTGGTATAGGTACGTTTCAGTTTGTTTTGGACAAAGTCCGTGTTACTTGCCATTCCAAATTACTTTATGAAAATGGCCCGAATTCCTATTTCGATCTATAACGAAATTGAGAAGGTGGCTCGTGTGTTCATATAGGGGTCTATGCAGTCCGGAAAGAAATCGTCACTTGTGATTTGAGAGGATTGTTGTAAACCTGGTTGAATGGGGGTTTAGGCATTTGGCGACTGCAATACCAGAACAAACTTTTCCTCCTAAAGTTGGGCTATAAACTAGTCGCTAACACAGAGGATTTTTGGATTCAGATATTGAGGAATAAATACAAAGTTCATGTACTTCTACCAGTTGCCATCCATCGGAACAACTGTTCTTATACTTGGCATTCCATAGCTAATATTTAGGATAAGGTTAGAAAGGGCATCATTTGGTTAGTGTGTGATGGTAGGCTAGTTAATTTTTGGAACGATGATTGGTTAAGGGACTCGGGCACCCTTCAGCAACATTACATCGGGCAAGAACCGTTTCAAGATTAGCTTCATGTTTATGACATAGTGACGAGGAGGGCATGGAACTCTCAATGGTTAGCTTCAGTGCTTCCGTAAGGGATTGTGAAGTGTATATTGGCTTTCACACTGACTTAATTGAATGTAGGATCAGACCACCTGATGTGGAGGTGGCTATTGGGGGGGATTCTCACTATCGAAATCTTATAAACATCTTGTTGTCGTAAATGCGCTAGATAGGGTTGCAAGCGATGAGTTCACATGGAGAGTACGCACCGCAAAGGGTGCGAGTGTTCCTCTAGCTACTCGCTCGTGGCAGACTCTTGAAAAACAAGGAACATACAAGACAAGATATGACTATATTTCCTTACTGTGATCGAGGTGGTTTGGATGTAGAATCTACGACGCATGTTGTTAGGGATTGTGGGTTTGCTCAAACAATTTGGAAATCAGTGGTACCAAGGAGTTGTTGGAATGTTTTCTTTAATTTTTTTGCTCGTTCGTTGGGTTATTTGGAATATTAGGAATGAAGGTAAACTGGAGCTCCAAAATGGTGAATGGGCTTTTATCCTATTGTTAGCTAGTCCTTTTGGAAGAGTCGTAACGACTTCATATTCAATTAGCTAGTGACAGTAGCCATGATTTTATAGCATTGGCTGAAGCTTGGAGGAGGTCTTTCTATATTAAAGGCTAGAGGTTAGAGGTGGAATAGAACAATTAATTATTCACGTGGATCCACCGGCATATGTGAGAGATTTATTGGAAGAAGATGTCCAACGCGCTATGCATATTATGATTAACGGAAAATAATACTACTGTACTTTTAGCCTATGGCTAAACTCCTATTTATTTACCAAAAAAATATATTTTAGGTATACAAAAATGTTTATACAAACTTTATGTTACCTTTCAATTTTTTTGTGCAGTGTTACTAGAAACATAGAACATAAGAATTTATTAAAAAGTAAATACCTAAAATAACCTTCTCATGAAATTTAATAACATAAGAAATTTTATGCGTCAATAAATCTATACATTTCAATCGCTAATCAAGCAATCAAAATAATTTATTTTTAATTATTAAATATTTCTAAAATAAAAATTAATATAAAGAAGTCTTAAATATTAAATTTTGGATTGGGCATTGAAAATTTAAGACTACTCAAGCTTCGCCTTTAGCCGATAAGAAACTTTATATGTGATATTTTAATATTATGATCATAAACCCATAGAAGTTTACTCAATAAAATAATTTTTGTTAATATTCAAATATTCATTTATATTGCATATGTAAAAATATTTAAAAATAATTAAATTCTTAATGTAAAAATATATATTCTAATAAAAATAGTTAAAATATGCTTAAAATTATTTAATTTTTCAAAAGAAAAACAAAAAGATTATATATGTTTAAAAAAGTAAATAATGTTAATATATAATTTGTATGAAATATTGTAATGGTTTTTGTTTTCCTTTCTTATGAGCATAAAAAAAATTCAATTAAAAATATTAATTCAATAAGAAATATAAATGTGTACGTATATAGTTAAAACTCCATTAACAATAATTAATATTTTTTTAAAAATAATGATCGAGCCTTAGTTTGGTTGGCATGGGTATTGTTGTTAGTGCAGGAGGATATAAATTCGAGTACTCTGAAGCGTATTATCCTCCTATTTATGAGTTGGGGAGATGCTATGGATAGTTATAGGCATTGTGTCAAAAAGAGCAAATATGACCTATAATGTGAATGACATATTAACAAGTAATTAGATTTTTTAAAATTATTAAAAAGTATAAAAATTAAAAATATTTTGAACTTTAAAAAATTAAATAATTGCTAACATGTTATATAAGTGGACAAATGTTAACTTTTCCATCCATTTTAAGATGATTTGATAAAAAAATACAAATTCAAATGCTAAAAAAGATTAAAAAAAAATAAAGAGTTAAATCTTTTTATAAAATTTAAAGGCCAAATAAGTCATTATACTAAATTTTAAAAAAAAAGTTACTAAAAATTTATTATATCCAGGGCAAAGCTCCCATAAATACACAAAAAAAAATTACCGGAATATACCACTTTCAAAAAAATTTACCGGAACGTACCAGTTTCCCCAAAAACGCGGCCAGTCAGCGTGTTTTTTGGGGAAAAATGACTAAAGCGCGCCCTCTGGGACGCGCTTTAGCCATTTTTCCCCCAAAAACGCGCTGACGTGGCCGCGTTTTTGGGGCACGTCCACTTGCGATGTGAAAAATGAATTGACTTTTGGCCAGTAGTCTCCGGAAAAATAATTTTGAGGAGACGTTTCTGAACAAACAGTGGCAAAAAAGTAGCCACGTGGACGCTCTTTTGCTACAGTGGTCTCCGGCAAAATTATTTTGAGGAGACGTTTATGAACAAACATTGGCCAAAAACGCTTCCAGCAGGGTGCACTGTGAGCAGGAGTACCGAAAAGCGCTCCCACGTGGACGCTTTTTTGCTACAGTGGTCTCCGGCAAAATTATTTTGAGAAGACGTTTCTGAACAAACAGTGGCCAAAAACGCTTCCAGCAGGGTGCACTATGAGCAGGAGTACTGAAAAGCGCTCCCACGTGGACGCTCTTTTGCTACAGTGGTCTCAGGCAAACTTAGGCTATAAATCAGGCAAATTTCATTCTCAGGTTGCAGAAGGAAAATTCAGGCAAAAGAAAAAAAAAATGAAAATGAGTGAACGTATTAATGCTGTTATTTACTACGATGGTGAAGTTCGTGACACCGAAAATGGTGTTGTTTTCTTATCGGAGAACACAACGAGATTGAGTTTTAATCGGAACGTTGATTTGGTAGAACTTCGCAAAAGAATTAGGCGTAAAATATTCGGAACAACGCTAATGAAAGTTCAGTCTATTAAGTATAGATTTTGCGCTTCGGTTGATCCGGTGAGATATGACTCATTCGACATCAAAGGTCCTCGGAGCCTTGAGGCAATGGTGGAGACTCATCTTGGCAGTGGTTCACCCTATATCGAGGTATATGTAGAATTTTCATCTCCAAGTGATCTTTCTGCGACCTCAACATCTAGTATCGTTCGAGGGGAATACACGACCCCAAGCCGACACTCTGTAAGTGGGAGGCAAAACACAGAAGTGCCCGTGTGCGGTGGTAGTATGGAAAACATAACCCCTGCACGACACTCGGTCGATGGATGGGACATGCATATCCGTTATTCGACGTCCGATGACAGAAATACGTATTGGGGGACGTCATCAACTTCTAGTGGTTGGCAATCCACATATGATTGGGATATGTACGAAAGATGTTTAAGGAGGGATGATGTACTCCCGACGACATCCACCAGCGAGGGGCCTTCGTTTGTTGCAGGTTATGGAGGGTCGGACGATGAATCTGATGTGGATCCACCTCGGGAGCCAGGGCCTGACGGTACAGAAGTTGGATTATTTTCTGAACCAGAGCCCGTTCCAATTGTACCTGAAGACGTTGAGGGCGGTTCAGACGAAGAAGAAGAAGATCCGCTATTCAGGGCATACTCACCTCCAGCCCACATGCATAATGTCGATCTATCTCAAGATGATGCATTGGAGTTTCCTGAACTACCACACCAGACGCGTGACCGTACAAATTCTTCGTTAAAGTCGGACCAATTAGAAGTTGGTAACCAGTTTTCCAACAAGAATACGTTTCTTGCCACATTAAAACAATACAGCATTAGGAAAGGGGTTAACTACAATGTGGTTAAATCCAGCCTGGATAAGTATGAGGCAAAGTGTGCAGTGCAAGACGGCACATGTTCATGGAAAATCATGGCGTCGTTGAGGAAAAGGACAGAGTGTGGGAGGTGAAAAAGTACAAAGGGCCGCATACATGTCTTACCGGTACAGTACGACTATATGTTCAATGATTTCGAATAACACTAATATTATGTAATGTTACATTATTTAACGTACTTCGTTGACAGGTGTAAGACAAGATCATCCGAGGATGGATTCAGACATGTTGGCCGATTTCATAATCCCGACGGTGAAGGCCGATCTAAAAACTACAGTGCCAGCCTTAATTGGCAATATTCGTAGCCAATTGGGGTACACGCCCTCTTACAGAAAGGCTTGGATAGCCAAGCAGAAGGCGTTGGAAAAGTTGCACGGTCGGTGGGACGCATCATATAATGAAGTGTGGCAGTGGTGTCAGGTGCTGGAGAGGTATGTCCCAGGCAGCACAACAGACCTTGAAACAGAACCGGCGTACTACAACGATCGTCTGCTCCGTGGATGCGCAGTGTTCAAGCGTCTGTTCTGGACATTTAAGCAATGCCGAGATGCTTTTACATACTGCAAGCCATTGGTACAAATTGACGGTACCTTCATATATGGTAGATATACACATCGGCTATTGCTAGCTGTGGCATAAGACGGCTGTGGGAGAATCCTTCTGATTGCGTTCGCAATAACACGAGGGGAGTCAGCTGATGACTAGGACTTCTTCCTATCTAGGTTAAGGAGGCATGTCTGCCCTCAACCTGACATATGCGTTATATCGGATCGGGGCCCTGGAATACTTGCGGCAATAGAACGCCAGGGAAGCATGTGGCATCGCACACACCATCGATATTGCCTGAGGCATGTTTCATCCAACTACTATGGGCAACATCGATCTAAAAGACAGAAACGGCAAGTGACCGATATGGGTATGAAATATCTATTAATATAATTTCTTTTGAAAAATTCAATTTATTTGCAATTGATGAGTGGTTTGTAATATTCGCTATCAACGTATATTGGCAGGGTATGAGATCAATAAAGACCGTTTTCACGAGATGTTGGCCAGCTTGCGCACAGATAACGCCGATGGCGCAGAGTACTTGTGCAATATTCCTTTTGAACAGTGGACACAAGCATATGACGGCGGCCTACGATATGGTCATATGACCACAAACCTGGCCGAATGCATAAATTCTGTGCTAAAAGGAACCCGTCATCTGCCGATTACAGCGGTTGTACGAGAGACATATTTTCGTTTAGCGGCACTATTTCAGAAGAGATCAGCGAGTTATCGAGGGCAGATGCAAGGAGGCCATATATAGAGCCCGAAGGTCTTGCAAGAAATTAACCGTGGGAAGGCACGGGCGAACACCATGCACACAGTGTATCACGACCGCGACAGCCTATGGTTTCGTGTCACGGAGTTTGACAGACCAAACCAAGGTATTGTTGGCGGGCATTATCGTGTACACTTGACAAATAGGACATGCGACTGTGAGATATTTGATGCACTTCGTTACCCATGTGCTCATGTACTTGCGGCTTGTCATAATCTCCGTCTTAATCCCATGAGCTATGTCGACGAAGTGTACAAAGTAGAAAACATGTACAACGTGTGGAGACACGTATTCCCACCAGTCCCAGATGAACGTAAGTGGCCATCTAAAATTCTATTGACAGGGCGGTGCTCTGACCAATTGAACTACAATCCCAGGGAAATAAAGAAAAGTGTACAACATAGATAGTCTTATGATTTCATTCAAGCCATTTTCTATTTAGATTTTAGATTCGAAGCCAGGTTGTAACAAACAAAGGCGCGAGTGATATATTGATATCAATACGGGTATGCAGGGTGAGTCAGGGCCTAAGATCAGGCCGAAAGGCGTAGTCGACCTTGCTCGACTAGAATACGCAACAATATGGATATCCGAGAAACGAGCAACGGAAGTCGGCTGTGCGGATGGTGTAGGAACCTGGGCCATACATCTCGCTCGTGTCCAAATCGAAATAGTTGACCGTGTTCTTAGCTTTTTTATCTCCTGGTGGCTATGTAATTTCTATTTTTTTTGGAGGAAAATGGTGAACTTTTGTACAAGAACTTTTATTTTTTGTTCAAAGCTAGGAAAACCGTGCCCGTCTAATCTCACAGGCCATGGCAGGCTTCATAATGCCGGTGGCTATGTAATTTTTATTTTTTTAGAGGAAAATGGTGAACTTTTGTACAAGAACTTTTAAATTAAAAAATTTAAATTACAAAAAAAATAAATTAAACTCAAATGTTATTAAATATAAAAAAATTAAACCATTTCTATTTTATCAAAGATATTAAAATTAAATTAAAAAATTAAATTACAAAAAATAAAATTAAACTCAAATTTTATTAAAATAAAAAATTAAATTACAAAAAAAAATTAAATCATTTCTATTTTATCAAAGATATTAAATTAAATTAAAAAATTAAATTACAAAAAAATCAAATTAAACTCAAATTTTATTAAATATATTAAAACTAAATTACAAAAAAATTAAATCATTTTATTTTATCAAAGAGATTAAAATTAAATTAAAAAAATTAAATTACAAAAGAAATAAAATTAAACTCAAATTTTATTAAATATTAAAAAAAATTAAATTACAAAAAATAAAATTAAACTCAAAATTTATTAAATATATTAAAACTAAATTACAAAAAAATTTAAATAATTTATTTTATCAAAGAGATTAAAATTAAATTAAAAAATAAAATTACAAAAGAAATAAAATTAAACTCAAATTTTATTAAATATAAAAAAATTAAATTACAAAAAAAATTAAACCATTTCTATTTTATCAAAGATATTAAAATTAAATTAAAAAATTAAATTACAAAAAATAAAAAAATTAAACTCAAATTTTATTAAATATATTAAAACTAAATTACAAAAAAAATAAAATTACAAAACTAAATTAGGGTTTAGGGCTGATGCCGGTGGGAACCAGTGCCACACGAGGGCGGTCGGCGGTTACGCGCTGGATTCCTCCTTCTTCTAGCTTCCGGCGGGGGTCGTGGAACCTCGGGCGGGGAATCGGGTTCCTCCGGCAGTGGGTCTGGTTCTGGGTGTTGCGATGATGACCCACCTTGATAAAATAATGACCCTGGAGGTGTTTGCATAAACCACGGCTGGGGTGACTGCATCCCGTACGACGAAGGAACCTGGTAGAAAGAACTGCTCCCCGACGGTGCCTCCTCTAATCCCACATGCGACGTCGGTCTCATGATCGGCTGGCTATCGGGAGTAGTTGGGAACGGGCTCGAACCCGGCCATGCATTCCAACCTGGGGTAGGACTGGGAAAAGGAAACATATATGGGTTAGGAGGATACATATAAGGGGCAGGGTACGCACCTGGCATAAACGGTGGACGCTGTGATGTCAGTGTTGTCGGCTGAACTGATGGGCCCGGTGATTGTGTAGGCGCTGTTGATGGGCCCGATGACTGTGTAGGCGCTGTTGCTGGGCCCGGTGACTGTGTAGGCGCTGTTGCTGGCCCCGTCTCATCACCCCTTCTCCTTGGATGTAAAGGGGCCCGACGTTCCCTTCGCTCGCGAATTTGCCGTCGCCTCTCTTCATCCGACAACAGATACGGCTTGCCATGGATTCTAAACCATGGTATGTACTCCGGCACGCACGCTAAATCAGGAACGATGATCGGTTCCCGGTTAGGTAAAAAGTCATACCGGTTCTCCCACGTCTCGATATGACCTGACCAAAATCTTGGCCAATCCGTGTGCGGCTGCCGTAAGTCCACTTTGTGCTCATCATCGAGCACCTCAGGTGGCACGGGAATCGGTTGCCGGAATCCAAATTGCCGTAGCACCTGATCTGACTGGTGCATCTCCAACGTGCCAACTGTTCGGATTTTGGAAGAACTCCTCCGGAATTACAGCCCGAATTTCGGGATCCTCGTACGGTGTCCATTGAAACTATATTAACATTACCAAAATATTAGTTATATACATAATATTAGACACTACATACGAAATACTAAATTATAATAACGAAATTCGAAACTTACTTGTGATTCCGACCGTTGTTCCAATAGGAGCCGTATATCCTCAAGCGAGTTAGGTATTCCAACATGACTCGCCGGATGGGACCACCTAATTAAATAAACTTTTAGCATGCAATTATACTATAAATCTACGAAATAATTGTAAAATATAATATTAAATTTACCTCGTTATCAGTGGGAATGAATATGGCTGGTCGAGTCGAGGACATAAAAATGGAAATCGAAACCATGCCCATGACTGCAGTAGTGATAGGCAACCTCCGATTTTTACTTTACTCGGTCGCGTCGCCCCGCACATCTCACGGTATAACCTCGATAGCACGGCAGACCCCCAACTCAATTCACCGGCTGCTCTGAAATCAACAAGTTTCAGGAGCCATCTCAGGTGGATGAGGTTTCTAGAGAGGTCCGGCATCAGATAGCCTCCAATTATCTGAAGAATGTATGCTCGAGCATACCGTATTCTTTCTTCTTCGGTCGAACCCTCGTCCGGCTGCGGGAATGCGTCTCATAACCAGGCCATATTGATCCGAGCTCCTTGAATTCTATCCGGAATGGCACCCAGAAGCTCGTAGCATACAGCCATCCAATCGATAGATGTTACCGACCTGGTGACTACCGACCCGTCCACTAGTAATCCCAACTGCAACTGCACATCTTCTAGGGTGATGGTACACTCTCCGCATGGCAGATGAAAAGTATGCGTCTCGGGTATCCACCTCTCTATCAACGCGCTGATCAAAGGCGGCTCCAACTTGAACCCCCAACCTACCGTGGCCACGTGCCAAAAACCCGCTTCCCGCAGGTAATTCTCGATCAACGGCGATGGGGGACCAGGCATGTTGCGAATATAACATTCCAACACCCGATCTACAGACTGTTTCAAAAATTATAAAATTCAAAATTAATTCACATTGCATAATTAAAAAAAATTTAATAATATTGCAAAATTAACATTAAAACTTACCATTTTCATTTGCTCGACGGCAATGTGCTTCTCGCCTAGGCGAAGTAATTCCTCGGCCATTGTAATCCGATAGAAAATTTTAAAATTTTCCAAAAAATAGATATATTAAAAAAATTATAATGGGCTTTTCGTAAATACTAAAGGACTATTTTGAAATTTGAGCGTAAATTTCAAAGACTTTGAGAGAAAATTGAGAGAAAATTGAGAGCAAATTGAGAGAAAATTGAGAAAGGATTGAGAAAGGATTGAAATGTGAAAAAAATAAAGGGCTGGGGGGTTTTTATACTTTTTTTTTACCATTGGGGGGGTCAACGGTCAAAAAAATTTGACCGTTGGGGCTAAAGCACGGCCCAGAGGGCGCGCTTTAGCCATTTTTCCCCAAAAAACGCGCTGACGTGGACGCGTTTTTGGGGAAACTGGTACATTCCGGTAAATTTTTTTGAAAGTGGTATATTCCGATAATTTTTTTTTTTTTGGTATTTATGGGAGCTTTGCCCTTATATCCAACCATAAAAAATCAAAATAAAAGTTAAAAAATATTAAACACAGAGTATTTTCAAAAAAAAAAAAAGGGATCAAATTCTTTTTATATTAGCGATGCAAAAGCTGCCAAAGAGCATGAAATTTGGGGGACACAAAAATATTCGCTTTGTTTTTATTTCTCAATAGATGCAAAAACCTCCACAAGAGTGACAATATTTTAGGGCTTTCATAGTAAGTTATGTAATATATTTTAATTGTGCGAATCTATAAATTCATGTTACAGAACAATTAGGGTGCTCCACACTACTCTTGTCTTGAGTTAGGCCAAATATTGGTGTCCATGTATGTTACGACCGCCTTAACAACGACAACAGATATGTTTACAACCTTGTCCCACCATGTGATATTTATGTACCACAACCTTGGAAGGCCCAGCCATTAAATATTACTTCAATTATTTATTATTATATTTAAATTATTAAAATAGTTTTATTCTACTCTATATTATTATTAAAATTATTAGTTGAATTGATATCATTAAATAATTAATTGTAAACCAACTCAATTAAATAAATAAAAATATTACAAACAATAAATAATACATTACTAAAGTTACATAAAACAAATAAGCATTTTTTTTTGTTCTTTTTAAATAAAAGGATAAAAGTATCCTAAAAAAGTATAATATGAAAGAATATTTTTATAATTCTCTTACCTTAATTGTTGTACAATTAGCTCATGATACAATAATGTAGATGTAAATATTAAAATTAATATCCAGTAGTAAAACTTATAATTGTTTGAGTAAGGGTGACGTAGGTTGGAATTTTAAATTTGAAATTGAGAGCAATCGGTTTTAGATGAATTTAACTTTTCAAAACCTATTTAATGGATTTAATATTAAAAAAAAATTCCTTTACATTGTACACACTTGTTAACCATGTCTCATACCTCACCATTGCTCAAAAGTTGTCTAGTTGCATGTTAGTGTTTTGAGTGTTTGCTTGAGGACAAGTAACGACTTAAGTGAGGAGGATCAGTTAGATCTGTTGTGTATATATGTGTGTGTGTAACATCTGAGATTTAGGGGCTTTGCATCTTTTATATTTTCTGTGTATCGATGTGTTATGCTTGTTGTTTGTTTGTGTTTGGGGGCCTCGGGAAGGCTCGGGGTTAAGCTGAAGCCTTGGTTAAATTTTTGGTTTTGGGCACCCAGAGGGGATAGCCGAATAGGGGCAAGGCTTAGGGGTTTTCAGTTGCGGTTTTGTGTCATAAGGAATACAGTGGAAGGGTGGCAAGGGAACGCCACATAGCATGCAAGGGAATGACGCCATAGGAGGGAAGGAGGTCCAGGGTTCAAGGCACATTGGCAGCTTTTGGGAGTCTCTTTTTGCGTCAGGAGGCTGAGGAGGTGGCTTTCATTTGGACTCTTCAGGGTGGTTGGTAGATGGAGACTTGGAATTTGAAATAAGTGGCTAGGAGGTGTTGGGAGAGATTTGAATTGGTCTTCTAATTCAAATGAGTGGCTGGGAGAAAAAGTAGGAGAAGAAAAGGGGAGTTGATGGCTATTGGAGGTGTTGGCCAAATTTCAAAGTCTTAGTGGAGGGGAAATCGGTTTGTGTTATGGATTAGGGTGCGCCGAATTTCATTTCTGGCAACATAGGTTTTCAATTTTCAAGTGTGCATTTTCAGTTTTGGGCTTGAGAGGTGCCGAAATTGTGTTTAGTGAGTGAGGGTTCTTTTCTCATTTCTTTTCGGCATTAGCATCTTGGGCATTTGAAGTCATTTGAAGTCTTCACTTTTTCTTCATCTTTTTTCTGCTAGAGCTGAACCTCCTTTCTTTTTGTTTTCTCTTCTCTCAATTTCTTCTACAAAGCCAAAACCCTTTTGTTTCTTTTTCTTTTTCTTTTTGGTGTTAGCCGAATCTTCCCTACCCATTTGTTCATCTCTTCTCCATTCTCCTTAAAGCCGAAATACCTGTTTGCTTTATCTTTTCTCCACTCTTTCTAAAAGCCGAAATCTTCTTAGTCTTCTTCTCATTCGTTTTTCCTTTTATTCAATTGCAAAGCCGAAAACTTAATCCATCTATCTTCTTTTTGTATTCGTTTGTTAGCCGAATTGCTTCTGGGAGTTCAAACCTCTTCATTCATCTTTGGTAGTGGATAGCCGCTACTCATTTTCAAGCCTTCTCAAATCAGTTTCTTCTTTTTTGAGCGTGGGGTAAGTGTTCTCTTCCTCTTCGATTTGTTTTTCCCGATGAGTTGTTGGAACAGAAGTGTTAATCTTATATTTTGGTGCTTTGGCCGAATGTGAGGATGGTGTAGGGACTCAGCCGAAATCTTGGTGCAAGTTTGTTAGCCTTCGGGTTTTATCGATCTAGGTAAGGGGACTTCCTCGTTTGAATATGTATTCTTTCGTTCTTGCCTTCACTTAACCTGGTTCTCTGATTAAGATCTGTCATGGATTCGAATGCCAGTCAAGGGAAAGAGGGGGTTGGACCCGTAAACCCAACTCCTAAATTTAAGAAGCGAGCAGTGTCAGCAGTGCGAGATTGGCCACCAGGTTGTAGGCCTGCATCTGAGCAAAATCGTAGACAGATAGCGGTGGTGTCGATTAGTGATAGTGTCGACGTGGAGAGTGTAATATTACGTGTTATCAGGTGTGTAACTACTCACACCATCTTTAATGCTATGTTAATATGATTATCATATTTTGTTAAATGCCAAAAGTTCGGTATGGCTATTGTGACACCTGTGGAGGGTGTAAGCGAAACATCAGGTTAGTGATTTCTGTTCTGAAATAAATGGTTGTGGTGAAATAATTCGATCTGTGTTATGGGTATTCTGTACATGCTTGTTGAATCTGTTGCATCCGTACATCAGTATTTTATGTTGCATGGGGTTTGGGAATATGTGATGAAAGGGGAAGTGTTGTAGTGGCTCTGCCACGATCTGTTGTAGTGGCTCTGCCACGATCTGTTCTGGTGACTATGTCACGATTTTGATGATGAGCAGCATGACTGCCATCGTTGGTGTGTAGCGGTGAGGGTTGATTGTAGAAATCCCCATTGGTGCTCGATTGGTACGGGTGGTGTGCAGCGGATGGAAACATAGGCTGGGTTTGGGTTCTGCATTACCATCTGTATGTGCATTATTTGTTACTCCGTTCTGCAGGGCTAAGGACCAAATCCATGGTGCGGGAGTGTTGCACACTGAGTTTTATGAAAAAATAAATGGTTGTGGTGAAATAATTCGATCTGTGTTATGGGTATTCTGTACATGCTTGTTGAATCTGTTGCATCCATACATCAGTATTTTATGTTGCATGGGGTTTGGGAATATGTGATGAAAGGGGAAGTGTTGTAGTGGCTCTACCACGATCTGTTGTAGTGGCTTTGCCACGATCTGTTCTGGTGACTATGTCACGATTTTGATGATGAGCAGCATGACTGCCATCGTTGGAGTGTAGCGGTGAGGGTTGATTGTAGAAATCCTTATTGGTGATCGGCTGGTACGGGTGGTGTGCAGCGGATGGAAACATAGGCTGGGTTTGGGTTCTGCATTACCATCTGTATGTGCATTATTTGTTACTCTGTTCTGCAGGGCTAAGGCCCAAATCCATGGTGCGTGAGTGTTGCACACTGAGTTTTATGACTCACCCAATTCTTTAACATTTCCAGGTAGCACGTAGTGCAATGGACCGGGTTGGAGATGAGCACGAGGTGGCCATGCATGGTTTCTCGCATTTCAGTAAAGAACTTTATTTATTTATTTTTAATAACTGGATTGGTATTTTACGTTGTAATAAGGCCACTGTTAATCGGTTTTAAATTCCGGGATTTTGTTTTAGTTTTAGACACTCGAGTTAAACAACCAAACGTAATAACTATATGTTGGAAAAAAAAACAAACACAAAGACAACCAAGTTTCTTGCGACTAAACTATTAAGTAAATTTATCATCTTTTGCAACAAAAATTTTCATAACTTAAACAGATAACATAGGTTTTAAATGGTCAATCGTTTTTGGAAAAATTCGACAAAAATACAACTCGGTTAACATGAAGTTACTAAGTTTTCTACACAATCGCTAAACCCGAATTTCTCACTGAGGTTGTCTTCAAGATCGCACTGTGTTTTACAAAATCTACTTAGTGACATGCCAGATCCGGTCGTGGTGTATGGGCCGGGTTAGGGGTGTTACAGTTTGGTATCAGAGCCTGGTTCAAAAGCTCGGCTTTGGGTTTTGGGTTCAAAACGTTTTCTAAAAAAAATGGTTTTAAAACATAGTAAAATGAAATACATGACTTTTAGCATGGCTCTTGCGTCTCCAGCCCAAGTCCGCCAGGTAAGTTTCTAATTAAGTTTGAATTGCATATGCCATGTGGATATATTGCCATGGATGTTAGAACTAAGGAACTATACTTTTAAAATGGAAACTTTTAGGTTGTATGTGTGAATCGTGGAAACTACTCATAATTACACTTCATAAAATTTCTTTTTAATAAACAGTGGAAAGAAATGCTGATGCATAAAATTTCTAAATCAGATTAAGACAATACGTTAGAGATGAGTAGTAGAGGACGTGAACGTAATGCGCGTGGACGCAGTAGAGGCAGGATGGCAGTGTCAAAACCAGTAGGGTCTGGCCATGGGTCAGGGAACGAAATACCGCTACCGCCAGCCGCGGAAGCAGAGTATCAAGATCAAACGGGTGGAGACAATGTGGTGTCTCAGGCAATGCTACGGGTTTTGGAGAGAGCTGCTGGAGTAGGTTTGGGTGCTGGGGCTCGGAAATCTGTGTCTGAATGACTACGAGCCAATGGAGCAGAGATGTTCAGGGGTGTTTCTGACGTAGCCCCTAATACAGCCGAGTACTGGTTAGAAGCGAGTGAGCGCATAATGGATGATCTTGACTTCACGGTAGAGGAGAAGTTGAAAGGGGTGGTGCCTCTTCTTCGAGACGAGGCCTATTAGTGGTGGCTTACGGTAAAAGAGGGTACTCTAGCAGACCGGATTGACTGGGATTTCTTTAAGGTGTCATTTCAGAGGAAGTACATCAGGGCCAGCTATGTAGATGCCCAGAGGAAGGCATTTTTGAATTTGGTTCAATGGAGCAAAACGGTGGCCGAATACGAGGCGGAGTTTCTGCGCTTGAGCCGCTACACTCGGGGAATGGTAGCGACGAACTATGAACGTTGTGTACGGTTCTAGGATAGACTGCAGAATGAGTTAACGGTATTGATAGCGCCGCAGCGGGAGAGAGACTTTGCTGTTCTGGTTGAGAAAGTTAAGATAGCTGAGGAGGTGAAGCGGATTGAAAGACAGGATAGGGATAAGGATCGAGGTAGGAATAAGAGGAGTTTTGGGTCGTCAAGTTCATCTGAGGGCTTTCAGAAAAGGCTTAGGTCTAATGGGCCGGCTCGTGCTCCGACATCTGCTGCAGGGGGTCAGTATCGACCATGTGCTTTGTGTGGGAAGGTGCATTTTGGGGAGAGCAGAAGGAGAACCGGAAGATGTTTCAGGTGTGGATCTATGGAGGATATGATTAAGGATTGTCCACAGGTGGACCAGGTACAGCCAGCGGGGCGAGATTATGATCAGGTCAGGAGGGGTAGTCAGCCATTGCCGAGGGGTCGTGGCCCAAACAGAGGAGGTAATGGTTTTGGTCGGGGCCGTGGAGCACCTGGTAGGGGTGCTAGTAACACTGACGCAAGACAGCCTAGGTTGGTCTATGCGGCTAGGCGTCGAGAGGAGGGCGATGCATCGGACGTCATAACCGGTACGTTTCTAATTTATGGTTCACCTTATATTGCTTTGATTGATATTGGTTCGACGCACTCTTATGTTGCTAGTGCTATAGTGGGAACTTTGAACTTAGACTATGGGACTTCTTCTAGGGAGATGACTATAGTGAGCCCTCTAGGACAAACTGTAGTAGTGAATAAACTGTATAAGGATGTACCTCTGGAAGTTAAAGGGATAGTTTTTTGGGCTGATCTGATGGAACTGCCGTTTGGGGAGTTCGATTTGATCTTGGGAATGGACTTGTTAGTGAAGTATCAAGTAAATCTGGATTGTGCAGCCAAGCGTATGGTGTTGAGAACCGTAGAGGGTTTAGAGGTGGTGGTGATAGGCGAGAGAAGGGATTACCTATCCAATGTGGTATCTGTTTTGAAGGCCGAGAGAATGGTGAGAAAGGGATGTAAGGCATTCATGGTTCATGTTTGTACTTTGGAGGCTAAGGAATCGGTCGTGGGGGATGTTCGAACGGTGAAAGAGTTTATCGATGTGTTTCTAGAAGAGTTTCCGGGATTGCCTCTAGATCGTGAGGCGGAGTTTGGTATTGACCTTCTACCGGGGACAGCGCCAGTGTCTATTGCCCCGTATAGAATGGCGCCGAAGGAGTTAATGGAGCTGAAAGCGCAGATTCAAGAGTTGTTGGACCGGGGTTTTATCCGGCCAAGTGTATCGCCTTGGGGAGCACCCGTGCTTTTTGTTAAGAAGAAGGACGGATCAATGCGAATATGTATTGATTACCGTCAGCTGAATAAGTTGACGATCAAGAACAAGTACCCACTGTCGAGGATAGATGACTTGTTTGACCAGCTCAAAGGGGCTTCGGTCTTCTCCAAGATAGATTTGAGGTCAGGGTATCACCAGCTTAAGGTCAAGGAGGCGGATATTCATAAGACGGCGTTTCGTACTCGCTGTGGTCACTACGAATTTTTGGTGATACCGTTTGGATTGACCAACGCGCCAGCAGCGTTTATGGATATGATGAATCGGGTTTTTCAACCATATCTGGATCGGTTCGTTGTAGTGTTTATAGACGATATTCTGGTGTACTCGAAGTCTAAGGAGGAGCATGATTCGCATCTTCGGGTGGTTTTGCAAATTCTGAGAGGGAAGCAGTTGTTCGCAAAGTTTAGTAAGTGCGAGTTCTGGTTAAGGGAAGTTACCTTTTTGGGTCATGTAGTGTCAGCTTAGGGGATCAGGGTGGACCTTCGGAAGATTGAAGCTGTATTGAACTGGAAGCCACCTAAGTCTGTGGTGGAGATTCGAAGTTTTCTTGGTTTAGCTGGGTATTACAGAAGATTTGTGGAGGGTTCTCTCTGATTGCGGCACCGTTAACCAAGTTGTTAAGAAAAGGGGTTCCGTTTGTGTGGTCCGACAAACAACAAGAAAGTTTTTAGAAGCTAAAGAGGATTTTGACGGAAGCTCCAGTGTTGATTCAGCCGGAGGCAGGGAAGGAGTTTACTGTCTATTGTGATACATCGCATACAGGGTTGGGATGTGTGCTGATGCAAGAGGGGAAGGTAGTAGCGAATGCTTCTCGACAGTTGAGGTCTCCCGAAGTGAATTATTCGACGCATGACCTAGAGCTAGCTGTAGTAGTTTTCGCCCTGAAAATTTGGAGACATTACTTGTATGGGGAGAAGTCTATTGTCTACACAGATCACAAGAGTCTGAGATACCTCCTTACCCAGAAGGAGTTGAATCTAAGACAGGGAAGGTGGATCGAGCTGTTGAAGGATTATGATTGCTCAATTGAGTACCATCCGGGTAAGGCTAACGTGGTGGCAGACGCGTTGAGTCGTAAGGTAATATCAAGATTAAGAGCAATGTTTGCCCACCTTAGTTTGTATGATGACGGAAGTTTATTAGCGGAACTGCAAGTAAAGCCGACATGGGTGAATCAGGTTAAAGAGAAACAGTTGATAGATGATGTCTGGAGTGCTCGACTTCTACAAGTACAAGATGGTGGCATAGAGGGTTACAGCCTGAACAGTGACGGAGTTTTATGTTTCCGTGGGAAGGTTTGCATGCCAAAAGATGTGGATTTAAGGCAGAAGATTCTTCAGGAAGCACATAGCAGTCCATACGCTATGCATCCTGGAGGTAGTAAGATGTACCGGGATTTGCGGGAACAGTTTTGGTGGTCGGGTTTAAAGCGGGAAGTAACCGAATTTGTAGGTAAGTGTTTGACGTGTCAGCAGGTAAAGGTAGAACATCAATTGCCTTCGGGATTGTTGCAACCGGTGAAGATTCCGCAGTGGAAGTGGGAAGGGATCACGATGGATTTTGTTAGTGGGCTACCTCTTACGCCTACTAAGAAGGATTCGGTGTGGGTGATAGTTGGCCATTTGACAAAGTCTGCTCATTTCATACCGGTTCGGGTTGATTATTCTCTGCAAAGGTTGGCTAAGCTGTATGTGGCGGAGGTTGTAAGGTTGCATGGGGTACCAGTGTCTATCATCTCAGACAGGGATCCTAGATTCACTTCAAGGTTCTAGAAGGTGTTGCATCAAGCACTGGGGACAAGGTTAGACTTCAGCACAGCATTTCATCCACAGTCTGATGGACAGTCGGAGAGAGTGATTCAGATTTTGGAGGACATGTTGAGGGGCTGTGTCTTAGACTTCAGTGGTAGTTGGGAGGAATTTCTACCGTTGGCGGAATTTGCGTATAATAACAGGTATCAGTTGAGTATTCAGATGGCACCGTATGAAGCACTGTATGGTCAGAAGTGTCATACACCTACGTGTTGGACAGAGTTGAGTGAGCGTCGGTTGTTGGGTCCAGAGTTGGTTGCTGAAAAGGAGGACAAGGTTAAGGTGATTCGAGCTCGATTGAAGGAAGCTTCGGATAAGCAGAAGTCCTATGCTGATCTAAAGCGGAGAGATATAGAATTTGCGGTAGGTGACAAGGTTTTCTTGAAGGTGTCGCCGTGGAAGAAAGTGTTAAGATTTGGTCGGAAGGGCAAGTTGAGCCCTAGGTTTATCGGGCCTTATCGGGTGTTGAAGCGAGTGGGACCAGTGGCCTATCAGCTTGAGTTACCTTCAGAGTTGATCAGATCCATGACGTATTTCATGTTTCCATGCTTAGATACTATCGTTTGGACCCGTCTCATGTTGTGCCAGTGGAGGAAATTGAGGTAAGCCCAGACTTATCTTTTGAGGAGGAACCAGTGCAGATCTTGGATCGGGACATCAAAGTGTTGCGTAGGAAATCGGTTCCTTTAGTGAAGGTTCTGTGGCGGAATCATGGTTCAGAGGAAGCGACGTGGGAACCGGAGGATGTGATGCGTCAGCAATACCCTTAACTGTTTTGATTAGGTAAATTTCGAGGCCAAAATTATTTTAAGGGGGTAGAACTGTAACATCCGGGATTTAGGGGCTTTGCATCTTTTATATTTTCTGTGTATCGATGTGTTATGCTTATTGTTTGTTTGTGTTTGGGGGCCTCGGGAAGGCTCGGGATTAAGCCGAAGCCTTGGTTAAACTTTTGGTTTTGGGCACCTAGAGGAGATAGCCGAATAGGGGCAAGGCTTAGGGGTTTTCAGTTGCGGTTTTGTGTCATAAGGAATGCAGTGGAAGGGTGGCAAGGGAACGCCACATAGCATGCAAGGGTATGACGCCACAGGAGGGAAGGAGGTCCAGGGTTCAAGGCACATTGGCAGCTTTTGGGAGTCTCTTTTTGCGTCAGGAGGCTGAGGAGGTGGCTTTCATTTGGACTCTTCAGGGTGATTGGTAGATGGAGACTTGGAATTTGAAATAAGTTGCTAGGAGGTCTTCGGAGAGATTTGAATTGGTCTTCTAATTCAAATGAGTGGATGGGAGAAAAAGTAGGAGAAGAAAAGGGGAGTTGATGGCTATTGGAGGTGTTGGCTGAATTTCAAAGTCTTAGTGGAGGGGAAATCGGTTTGTGTTATGGATTAGGGTGTGCCGAATTTTATTTGTGGCAACATAGGTTTTTAATTTTCAAGTGTGCATTTTCGATTTTGGGCTTGAGAGGTGCCGAAATTGTGTTTAGTGAGTGAGGGTTCTTTTCTCATTTCTTTTTGGCATTAGCATCTTGGGCATTTGAAGTCATTTGAAGTCTTCACTTTTTCTTCATCTTTTTTCTACTAGAGCCGAACCCTCCTTTCTTTTTGTTTTCTCTTCTCTCAATTTCTTCTGCAAAGCCAAAACCCATTTGTTTCTTTTTCTTTTTCTTTTTGGTGTTAGCCGAATCTTCCCTACCCATTTGCTCATCTCTTCTCCATTCTCCTTAAAGCCGAAATACTTGTTTGCTTTATCTTTTCTCCATTCTTTCTAAAAGCCGAAATCTTCTTAGTCTTCTTATCATTTGTTTTTCCTTTTGTTCAGTTGCAAAGCCGAAAACTTAATCCATCTATCTTCTTTTTGCATTCGTTTGTTAGCCGAATTGCTTCTGGGTGTTCAAACCTCTTCATTCATCTTTGGTAGTGGATAGCCGCTACTCGTTTTCAAGCATTCTCAAATCGGTTTCTTCCTTTTTGTGAGTGGGGTAAGTGTTCTCTTCTTCTTCGATTTGTTTTTCCTGATGAGTTGTTGGAATGGAAGTGTTAATCTTATATTTTGGTGCTTTGGCCGAATGTGAGGATGGTGTAGGGACTTAGCCAAAATCTTGGTGCAAGTTTGTTAGCCTTCGGGTTCTATCGTTCTAGGTAAGGGGACTTCCTCGTTTGAATATGTATTCTTTCATTCTTGCCTTCACTTAACTTGGTTCTCTGATTAAGATCTGTCATGGATTCGAATTCCAGTCAAGGGAAAGAGGGGGTTGGACCCGTAAACCCAGCTTCTAAATTTAAGAAGCGAGCAGTGTCAACGGTGCGAGATTGGCCACCAGGTTGTGGGCTTGCATCTGAGCAGAATCGTAGGTGGATAGCGGTGGTGTCGATTAGCGATAGTGTCGACGTGGAGAGTGTAATATTATGTGTTATCAGGTGTGTAACTACTCACACCATCTTTAATGCTATGTTAATATGATTATCATATTCTGTTAAATGCCGAAAGTTTGGTATGGCTATTGTGGCACCTGTGGAGGGTGTAAGCGAAACATCAGGTTAGTGATTTCTATTCTGACAAAATAAATGGTTGTGGTTAAATAATTCGATCTTTGTTATGGGTATTTTGTACATGCTTGTTGAATCTGTTGCATCCGTACATCAGTATTTTATGTTGCATGGGGTTTGGGAATATGTGATGAAAGGGGAACTGTTGTAGTGGCTCTGCCACGATCTGTTGTAGTAGCTCTGCCACGATCTGTTCTGGTGACTCTGTCACGATTTTGATGATGAGCAGCATGACTGTCATCGTTGGTGTGTAGCGGTGAGGGTTGATTGTAGAAATCCCCATTGGTGATCGGCTGGTATGGGTGGTGTGCAGCAGATGGAAACTTAGGCTGGGTTTGGGTTCTGTATTACCATCTGTATGTGCATTATTTGTTACTCCGTTCTGCAGGGCTAAGGCCCAAATCCATGGTGCGTGAGTGTTGCACACTAAGTTTTATGACTCACCCAATTCTTTAACATTTTTCAGGTAGCACATAGTGCAGTGGACCGGGTTGGAGATGAGCATGAAGTGGCCATGCATGGTTTCTCACATTTCAGTAAAGAACTTTATTTATTTATTTTTAATATTTGGATTGGTATTTTACGTTGTAATAAGGCCACTATTAATCGGTTTTAAATTTCGGGATTTTTTTTTAGTTTTAGACACTCGAGTTAAAGAACCAAACGTAATAACTATATGTTCGAAAAAAAACAAACACAAAGACAACCAAGTTTCTTGCGACTAAACTATTAAGTAAATTTATCTTCTTTTGCAACAAAAATTTTCATAACTTAAACGGATAGCATGGGTTTTAAATGGTCAATAGTTTTTGGAAAAATTCGGCAAAAATACAACTCGGTTAACATGAAGTTACTAAGTTTGCTACACAATCGCTAAACCCGAATTTCTCACAGAGGTTTTCTTCAAGATCACACTGTGTTTTACAAAATCTACTTAGTGACATGCCATATCCGGTCGGGGTGTATGGGCCAGGTTAGGGGTGTTACAGTGTGTGTGTGTGTGTGTCAAATTAAGCTTCTTATATACTTAAAGAGCTTATTCATAAGTATTTTATAAGGAATTTTCTTACTTTTTCATAATTAATTGGATTCATATTTAATTTGACGTTTTATATATTTTTGGAGTAAAATGACAAGTTTATGCCATGTAACACCATCTACTCGACCCGATTGCTAAGTCCAGGTATTGAATGCTACACTAATGAGAATGACTAAAAACAATTTCTGTTTTTGATTTAATTACTTACTTAAATAACTTGAATTTAAGAATCTAACTGAAACTTTGACTTGTATTAAACCATTAGTAAAACTTTAAGATTTGATTCCAATGGTTGTTTACAAATTTTGGATAAAGACTTGGTAATGTATATACTGAACTTAAACCCTAAGGCGAGGCTTCTACGAGAGCCCCTCTATACACACGAATAGCAGTCGTGTTTCACCTAGTTCATAGCGGAGTTTGGCTTGGTCCCTCTTGATTTCTGAATCTTTAACTAACCTGCATTCAAGCAGAAACCTTATAAGTTCTAGAGAATTTAGTGAGATCCTGTAACAGCCCGATTTTGGGGCTAGTCGGAACAGTGGTTTCGGAACCACTAAATCGAGATCAGAGAAAAATTATTTTAATATTATTTTATGGGTTATAGCATGATTATATGAGTGCATGAAAAATTGGTGCATTAATTGTAGTGATTGCATGCTTAATTTTGAAAAAGGACTAAATTGCATAAAGTGTGAAAGTTTTATTCTTCTATCTAAGGTGTCAAATAGCTATAGAACATTAAATTGGAGGTCTTTAATGTGCAATTAGGCCTTATTTAAGGTGATGGCCGGCCATAGGGACAAAGAAGTGACATAGTCAAGGTTAGGTGAAGCATTTGGTGACTTGGTTGATAAATAAAATAAAATAAAGAAAAGCTATCATCTTTCCCATTTTTCTTCTTCTTCCACCGAAAATATCAACAAGAATAGGGGTTTGGAAGCTTGAAAATTTTCAGCAACTTCAACCTTTGCTAGTAAGTGATTTTGGTGATCATTCTTGTTAATTTTTGTACTTTTGGAACCCTTGTAGCATAATCTATCTAATGAGGGGACTATTTTGCAAAATAGTTGAGAGTCTAGGATTTTTCCATGTGAGTATTCATGTGTTTCCTGAAATTTTTATGGAAGAAAATGAAACTTGGTTATTAAATAAACAACTTTTGTGAAAGGAGTTTCCATGAAAACACCTAAAATAGACCTTTTTGTAAAGGTTGTAAAATAGGTAGTAAATGTGTGAAATAACTGGAACTGTGAGTTGCTATAAGCTTAAAATATATTCGGCTAGGCTTGATTAATAAGGAAATTTGATGAAAATTGATTTACGAATTTGGGGGCAAAATCGTAATTTTGTAAAAGTCTAAGGGTAAAACGGTAATTTTGCCAAAGTAGAAATTTTAAGATCTCTTGATTAATGTGGTGATTAAATGAGTAAATTTATCATTATAGATCAAGAAGAGCGTGGAATCAACCTTGATCGAGGAAAAGGCAAGGTTTCAGACTAAATCGAGGTAAATTTATAATAGGAATACTATTGATATCTATTAAAAATGATAGATAGTGAGAGAATTTTTGGATGAACCTTTGGAATAGGAAAAAGGATACAGATAAATATCTGTAGATATGTGATTCTTGGTTGGCTGTATTCGATACCATCGTAGTTATTATTCTTGGTGGGCTGTGTGCGATACCACTGTAGATATGTAATTATTGGTGGGCTATGTACGATACCGCCGTGTTATTTATTAATGGTGGGCTGTGTGTGAAACCACCATGTATTCGGTATTATTCCGAAGTGTTCATCAAGAAACTCTGACTAAGTGAAATTATGTGTGGCTATGTGGTGACAAGTGCAGGGTATAAGTGCATGTAAAGGTGAGCTATGTTTATGTTATGCATTTGGAATGTGGTAAGATTTGAAATGAGAAAGTATAATTACGAGGATCTAAATTGTTTTTGATAAGTATGTGATGTGATGTTCATTGTTTACATATATACTTACTAAGCTTAAAGCTTACTCCCTTCTCTTTTCCATTGTTTTATAGTGTCAAAAGGGCCAGCTCAGGATACGAAGACCGTCGGAGGATCACCCACACTATCCACACATTTTTGTATAATTAGATTTAGCATTTTGTGTATGGCATGTATAGGGACTTAGTCTTTTATCGAATGTCATATTGTTTTGGCCAAATGTGTTGGCTTATTTGAAGATGAATTCTTTTGTATAAGGCCATAATTGATGGCTATTTCTTATTAATATATGAAATGATGATGTTTTTCATGAATGTGCAAGTTGCATGGTTGAGTAAATGGTATAGTTATACATGAATAAATAGGTTGCTTGATTTGGCTTATGATGGTGTAAGTAGGGGTGGCAGAAAGGGCTTGGTAAATAGCCTTGTTCTTGTCCACGCGGATAGACACATGGGCGTGTGTCTAGGCCGTGTGTGACACACAGTCTGCCCCATAGGCGTGTGGTTTGGCCGTGTGTCCCCCTACATCCTAAGTTGGCAAAACAAAATGCCCAGTAGTAACCACACGGGCTGAGGCAAAGCCGTATGTCTCAACCGTGTGGAAAACACGGCCATAGGACATGGGTATGTGCCCAGGCCATGTGAAGTCTGCACTTGAATTTAGGAATTTAATTCGCCACATGGTCTAAGGATACGGGCGTGTGCCTTGGCCGTGTGACCTTATTGGGTTGATTACGTTAGAAACCAAATGTCAAGGTTTTTGCACACGGGCTAAGACACGGACGTGTCATGGCCGTGTGAGGAACACAGGCCTTGGACACGGGCGTGTATTAGGCCGTGTGAAAACCCCTGTAGATTCGAATTGAGAAAATAAATCCACACGGGCGTGTGTCCCTATTTTTAATGACTTTTTTTCAAAGTCTTCTAAAGAATTCGTTTGGTCCCGAACAATTCCTAAAGTGTGTTTTGGGCCTCGTAGGCTCGTTTAAGGGGTGATATGAATGTTTGTTAAAATTTTTAAATTTGAATGGAAAATCATGTCTCGATTTTGTATGATTGCTTGCATACAAGTCCGGTAATGCCTCGTACCCTGTTCCGGCATCGAATACGGGTAAGGGGTGTTATAGATCCGCATATAGAATTTAAGAAAAATGTGAAACTTCCAGCTCAGAATTAAACTTCCTGATAATCGCATTCATTATCTCTAGTAGGCGACACTTGGTGACTACCCAAGAAATCGCTACAACTACAGTCGTTACCAAATTTCAATGTCCTCACCGCCTTGGAGTACTAGTGCTCACCACACAACACCATAGTACTCACTCTGTCAGTCTATTTCCTAAGGAGGCTTCTCTGTCATTTTTCATGGTTGTGCTTGA
Organism: Gossypium australe; assembly: GCA_005393395.2. NCBI lineage: Eukaryota > Viridiplantae > Streptophyta > Magnoliopsida > Malvales > Malvaceae > Gossypium > Gossypium australe. The sequence continues at coordinate 74,679,471 of CM016616.1, forward strand.
CCTCCTCTTTCCACTATCAGCTTATCACCTTATTAAACCCTTCAACTGACTTTTTGTCATCTTACACTCCATGATTGCATCTTAGTAGAGATTATTCCGCATCTGCTTAAACCATGTGGGATCCACAGCTTCCCTAGTGGACTCGTCTTGTCGTACATTATGTATACCACCTCATCTAAGGAGTCACCTTCTATTTTCATCCTAACTGAATTGAGACGTAACCTTGGCATCCCTCATTATTGGCCTTGGAAAATTTTCTCGTTATCCTAGTGGTCTATATTCCTTAGACACACCTAACTCATTCATTCTTGTGACTTATCGCCCCAATCACACTGTGAACTCCACTTAAATCCCTTGACATCCTATTTGATCCCCATGTTTTACGTCCTAGCGGGCTTCCTCGTGTTTAATGTCCTGGTGACTACCCCATGTTTACTATCTAGGCAGATTACCTATGCTGCCATCGTAGAGCTATGGTCTTACTCATTAGACCTCTTTTGATGTGTCACCTCGTAAGACTTTAACGCTTTTGTGGTGTCACCCTCTAGAGCCTGCTGACCACCATCGCAGTGTTGCTCTATGGAACCTTATAACCATCAATATTGACCTATCTCATAACCACCTTGATGCTTGAATGCCTACGTGTTTCCCCCGTAAGGCCCGTAGCTTCACACATCACAGTTTGCACTCAGTAGCCCGTATAGCGGTATATAATAGGAATTTTATTGTCCCTATTCCTCTGCCCATTCCTCCATTTCACCATTGTAACATTGATTCTAGAACACCTCAATGCCCCCTCCACAACGCTCAGAGCTTCACACATCAAGGGTTTCACTCAACAACACTGTATGACGGTATCTAACAGAAATTCTCATTCCCAAGTCCTAACTTTATCTATCCCTTCAATAATTTCCCTCTGCCATACATATACATTACTCAAACATATCATATATGTAATCATTAAACAAGCGTCACGCCAAATTATCTATAATAAAACAATTAGCAGTCAACTGGAAAAGGCTCACATAGTACTTTGCAAACACACAGCCTAGTGTTTCTCCAAGCATATACACACTATATCTTAAGCAACCTCGGTACATCATCAATGTCATATATGCAAGTCACACAACAACATCTATCATCCAGAAGGTATGGTACAGAGACTCCCCTCACTTCTTTATCCTTGTCAACTTGGTTTGTCCAAACGCTAGAGCCTCTTTTTTCCTAGTAGCTAAGCATTTGGTGATTTGCTAGATAGTCCCTCTAGTTTACCTTTCTTTCAATTTAATCCTTAAGGTAGAGGATTTAATTGTAACATCCTGAAAATGGGCCTATGCATTTTTGATTTAAGTATACGAAATGGCATGTCTTGTGTGTTATGAATGTATTATGAACATTTTTGGAAACTTGGAAATGATTTAGAAATGTTAAGTTTCAAAAGAGAAAAGTGAACATTTCTGGAAACTTGGAAATGTAAGAAATGTTAAGTTCAAAAAAGGAAAGTGAACATTTCTAGAAACTTGGAAATGTAAGAAATGTTAAGTTTAAAGGAGGCAAACAAACATTTTTGGAAACTTGGAAATGTAAGGAAATGTAAGGAAATGTAAGGAAATGTAAGGAAACGTTTTAGGAGAAGTTAAGTTCTGAGGTTAAAAGACGAAATTAAGGCAAGGTGGTCTAAAGAAAATTTATGGAGGAAATATGACATGAAATTGGGCTTGTAAAAGTGGCCTGGAAATGCCACTTAAAGGCTTAGCATGTAACGCCACCTACATATGCAATTGGGCCAGGGTTCGAATCACTTAGGAAGTAGAAGAAAGCTTTTATTTTTGCGGCAACAAGAGGAAGAGATGGACGGCTTGGGGAGTCTTTGGGAGGAGTTTAAGATGAGGTTTTATTCTTATTAAAATTCGGCTAAAAGGGGTGATAAATGTGGATATAATGTCTTTTATTTTGATAGATAAGGGAGAGATAAAAGAGGATTATTATTAGTATTATTTTTATTAGGAGATAAGAGATAAATATTGGATTAAGTTTTGTTGATAATTAAAGTGATAAATCAAGGGATAAAGTTATCAAAATAGAAGAGTGGTGGCCAAGTAAGGGACTCTAGCCTAGTAAATTCGGGTATAAAAGGAAAAGAGAGGCCATTCTGCATTATTTTCTGTTCTTTGAAAGCCTCTGCCGAATTCTCTTCACCAAATCCTCTTCTTCTTTTATTTTTGCCAAGCCAAAATACCTTGTGTTCTAGCCGAATCCTCCATCTTTATTCTTCCTTCTCTTTTCATTCTAATCCCTCCAAAAGCCGAAAGTTGTGAGAGCATCATTTAGCCATAGCCGAATCTCTGAAGGTTAAAGTGAAGGTGCAATCGATTTCTTCAAGTAAGGGTAAGATCTAGATTCGGTTTCCTTTCTTTCCTTTTTAAGCCTGTCGAAATTCAGGGACTAATCCCTCATATTGTGTTTTGGCCGAAACTATGGAAGGGAATTTCGGGATTTAGGTGGTGTCGATTAGAGAAGGAGTTCTCCGGGATTTCAAAATTCAAGGTAAGCGAATATAAGATGCGGCCATAGGCCATTCTATAGTGTTTTAATGTTAGATTAAACTCTAACATTTGTCTATAGGGTTTTCGACAGCATTAAGGAAGCAAAGATCAATTCCGGGATTTAAGATTTGGAAGGTAAGCATCTATGTATATTCGGCTAAGGCCTAGATTAGTATTTAGATCTGTTCTTTAAATGTTCAAGAGCCGAAAACTATCCAAGTTAATTGATTCAATGCCTGGCCGAATACAAGGAGGAATAAAGCAAAGATTTCGGGATTTGTTGGTGTCCCAATCGGCAACAAGGTAGGTATTAAGTGTACAAATCCTACTAGGATTTGGTTTTATAGCCGAATAGGCTTTATGCTAATATATTAAGGTTGGCCGAATGTAGGAATTGAGATCTAAGGCAGTAGATCAGATTTTGATATTTTAGTGAAGTTGATAAGCAAATCAGGTGTGTACCCTACCCTAAGCTTTAATATGTTCATGGCTATGTTTTAAATTAAATGTGTTATTAAGAATGTGAAAATATGGCTAAAGTACCATGCAATGGTACAAATTACTCAGGTACGTTTCCTACTCCTACTAGGATTATGAATATATGTTATTTGTAACATGTGAAAAAGTGATAAGAATGTGAATTAAGGCATGATGTGCATGATATGTATGATATGGGGCATTCGGGTTATATGAAAAGGGGAAGTGAATGTGGTGACCTAAGACCACGATATCTGAATGTGGTGACCTAAGACCACGAAATCTGAATGCGGTGACCTAAGACCGCGATAATCTGAATGTGGTGACCTAAGACCACGAAATCTGAATGTGGTGACCTAAGACCACAAATTTTATAAGGGCGATGAGCACGTCGACTGCAGCGACTGCCTTCGATGGAGTGTAGCAGAAGGAGGGTCGACTTAGTAGTCCCCACGGTGTACAGGTTGGTACGGGGAAGTGTAGCGGATGGCTAACTAGGTTTGGGTTTGGGTTGCATCATTATTTTTTACCTGTTATTTGAATATGTATGTGATATGATAATGCATGCCTGAAATGTTAAGACTTAGTGTTTGTGTACACATTGAGTCTGTTTGACTCACCCCGTTGGGGAACTTTTTCTTCCAGGTGATGATCAGTAATGGACCGGGTCGGCAGGAGCTTAAAGGTGGCCATGCACAGCAAGGAAAATTTTATTATTTGGACTTTCATTTTATTTAAGCACTTTAATTCATTTTTGGGAATTATTTGATGTAATAAGGCCATAGTTGAACTACTTTATTTTTCCTTTATTTATTACGGTACAAATTTTTATTAATTAAAGATCAAGTGAAATTTATTTTCAAATAAACTCTAAATATTTTGTCACCTCAAATAAACTCGTTTTCAACTCAAGCCCAACCCAAAATAAACTTTCTTTCAAAACACCCAAGTTTTTCCTAAGTCACAAAAGAATTTGAAACGGTTTATACCGGGGAACATACCAGATCCGGTCAAGGCTCGTGGGCCGGGTTTGGGGTGTTTCAATTTGGTATCAGAGCCCAGTTTTAAACTCTCGGCCTGTGGTTTAAGGCCCAAAACGTTTTCAAATCGAGCCCAAATGAGTTTTTATGAAAATTTTTTTGAAGATAAGTAGGTTTTCTGGCATGGCACCTAAGTCTCCGACTCGAAGTCCACCAGGTAAGTACCCCTAACCTTTGTGTGAATTATAGTATGAATTGTAGAAGGGTAGAACTGGAATGGCACGTAGAGTAGTATGATAAGTATTTGGAACCCTAGGACTAGTTTACCCCAACTATTACATAAGACTTAATGACTAATTAAAAAAACCTATGGCTAAGTCGCCGAGTTAGGGTGTGGCAACCATTGTGCGCATGTCTAGGATTGAATCCGGAAGAGCCTGGTATTTAAGCAGTCCTAGTGACTCACCTCCTCTTCGCAGGAATCCTACCTGGTGCGTAGCTTCGGTTCACCCTAACCAAGAGGACTTATTCATAGGCTAAACCCCTAACTAAAACCCGAAAGGGATTAGCCACATTTTTATGGAAAACCTAGTTTTAAAATGACTAAATTACCCTTTTGATTTATACAAGCTATCCCATAAAATTTTTCTGAAATATTTCTTGATTTACAAAATTACTAAAATACCCCTGGTGGTAAAATTACAAAAATGCCCTTGGTTTATGAAATTTCCAAAATACCCACAGTTCTTATTAAAAAAAAATTCATTACTTTATAACAAGTCCAAAAACTCTACTTCTGCGAAATATTAAAATACTCCAACTTGGAAAATTTACGAAATTGCCCCTAACTTACAAAATTACCAAAATGACCCTGATTTCCAAAATTTTTGCAACATCACTGATTTGGAAAACAAAATTCTCAAAAATAACCCTCAAGTTTTATAAATTTTGAAATACCCTTGAATTATTAAACTTTACCCTGATTTGTAAAAATTTACTGAAATACCCCTGGAATTTCAAAATTTCCAAAAATACCCCGAGAATGCAAAATTACCAAAATACCCTTATTGACAAAATCCACAAGGAACCCTATTTTTGAAAAAAATTTTACGAAAATACCCCTGTAGGGAAAATTACGAAAATACCCCTAGGTAGTGGAAAAGCAGCAACAATGAAAACTACAACATTTCTCTGAATGAACGAAAGTTCATAATTGATTGATGATTGTATGAATGTAAAGACTGTATGCATGTATGAATACGAAAGAACCACTTCTAAAATTCTTTTCATAAAACTTCTTCGCGGGTAATCAGTGGAATAAAGGCTAATTCATAAAATTTCTTAATTAGATTAAAGCACGATCGTAGAAATGAGCTCTAGGGGACGTGGTTCTGGAATACCTTAATTGCCTTGTTCGTTGTAAAGCCAGTTCGTTCTTATGTGGCTAGTAAGGTGTTTGGAACCTTGATTGTAAACTAAGAGAATGTGCCTAGAAAGTATGATAGTTTCTTAAGATCAGAGTGCGCAGCAGTAGCGTAGTGTGGTGAGCTAGGAAGTACGACTGTTCGTTAGTAAGTAATTTCGAGGACGAAATTATTTTAAGGGGGTAGAACTGTAACATCCTGAATATGGGCCTATGCATTTTTGATTTAAGTATACGAAATGGCATGTCTTGTGTGTTATGAATGTATTATGAACATTTTTGGAAACTTGGAAATGATTTAGAAATCTTAAGTTTCAAAAGAGGAAAGTGAACATTTCTAGAACCTTGGAAATGTAAGAAATGTTAAGTTCAAAAAAGGAAAGTGAACATTTCTGGAAACTTGGAAATGTAAGAAATGTTAAGTTTAAATGAGGCAAACGAACATTTTTGGAAACTTGGAAATGTAAGGAAATGTAAGGAAATGTAAGGAAACGTTTTAGGAGAAGTTAAGTTCTGAGGTTAAAAGAGGATATTAAGGCAAGGTGGCCTTAAGAAAATTTATGGAGGAAATATGACATGAAATTGGGCTTGTAAAAGTGGCCTGGAAATACCACTTAAAGGCTTAGCATGTGACGCCACCTACATGTGCAATTGAGCCAGGGTTCGAATCACTTAGGAAGCAGAAGAAAGCTTTTATTTTTGCAGCAACAAAAGGAAGAGATGGACGGCTTGGGGAGTCTTTGGGAGGAGTTTAAGATGAGGTTTTATTCTTATTAAAATTCGGCTAAAAGGGGTGATAAATGTGGATATAATTTCTTTTATTTTGATAGATAAGGAAGAGATAAAAGAGGATTATTATTAGTATTATTTTTATTAGGAGATAAGAGATAAATATTGGATTAAGTTTTGTTGATAATTAAAGTGATAAATCAAGGGATAAAGTTATCAAAATAGAAGAGTGGTGGCCAAGTAAGGGACTCTAGCCTAGTAAATTCGGGTATAAAAGGAAAAGAGAGGCCATTCTGCATTATTTTCTGTTCTTTGAAAGCCTCTGCCGAATTCTCTTCACCAAATCCTCTTCTTCTTTTATTTTTGCCAAGCCAAAATACCTTGTGTTCTAGCCGAATCCTCCATCTTTATTCTTCCTTCTCTTTTCTTTCTAATCCCTCCAAAAGCCGAAAGTTGTGAGAGCATCATTTAGCCATAGCCGAATCTCTGAAGGTTGAAGTGAAGGTGCAATCGATTTCTTCAAGTAAGGGTAAGATCTAGATTCGGTTTCCTTTCTTTCCTTTTTAAGCCTGTCAAAATTCAGGGACTAATCCCTCATATTGTGTTTTGGCCGAAACTATAGAAGGGAATTTCGAGATTTAGGTGGTGTCGATTAGAGAAGGAGTTCTCCGGGATTTCAACATTCAAGGTAAGCGAATATAAGATGCGGCCATAGGCCATTCTATAGTGTTTTAATGTTAGATTAAACTCTAACATTTGTCTATACGGTTTTCGACAGCATTAAGGAAGCAAAGATCAATTCCGGGATTTAAGATTTGGAAGGTAAGCATCTATGTATATTCGGCTAAGGCCTAGATTAGTATTTAGATCTGTTCTTTAAATGTTCAAGAGCCGAAAACTAACCAAGTTAATTAATTCAATGCCTGGCCGAATACAAGGAGGAATAAAGCAAAGATTTCAGGATTTGTTGGTGTCCCAATCGGCAACAAGGTAGGTATTAAGTGTACAAATCCTACTAGGATTTGGTTTTATAACCGAATAGGCTTTATGCTAATATATTAAGGTTGGCCGAATGTAGGAATTGAGATCTAAGGCAGTAGATCAGATTTCGATATTTCAGTGAAGTTGGTAAGCAAATCAGGTGTGTACCCTACCTTAAGATTTAATATGTTCATGGCTATGTTTAAAATTAAATGTGTTATTAAGAATGTGAAAATATGGCTAAAATACCATGCAATGGTACAAATTACTTAGGTACGTTTCCTACTCCTACTAGGATTATGAATATATGTTATTTGTAACATGTGAAAAAGTGATAAGAATGTGAATGAAGGCATGATGTGCATGATATGTATGATATGAGGCATTCGGGTTATATGAAAAGGGGAAGTGAATGTGGTGACCTAAGACCATGATATCTGAATGTGGTGACCTAAGACCACGAAATCTGAATGCGGTGACCTAAGACCGCGATAATCTGAATGTGGTGACCTAAGACCACAAAATCTGAATGTGGTGACCTAAGACCACGAATTTTATAAGGGCGATGAGCACGTCGACTGCAGCGACTGCCTTCGATGGAGTGTAACGGAAGGAGGGTCGACTTAGTAGTCCCCACGGTGTACAGGTTGGTACGGGGAAGTGTAGCGGATGGCTAACTAGGTTTGGATTTGGGTTGCATCATTATTTTTTACCTGTTATTTGAATATGTATGTGATATGATAATGCATGCCTGAAATGTTAAGACTTAGTGTTTGTGTACACATTGAGTCTGTTTGACTCACCCCGTTGGGGAACTTTTTCTTCCAGGTGATGATCAGTAATGGACCGGGTCGGCAGGAGCTTAAAGGTGGCCATGCACAGCAAGGAAAATTTTATTATTTGGACTTTCATTTTATTTAAGCACTTTAATTCATTTTTGGGAATTATTTGATGTAATAAGGCCATAGTTGAACTACTTTATTTTTCCTTTATTTATTACGGTACAAATTTTTATTAATTAAAGATCAAGTGAAATTTATTTTCAAATAAACTCTAAATATTTTGTCACCTCAAATAAACTCGTTTTCAACTCAAGCCCAACCCAAAACAAACTTTCTTTCAAAACACCCAAGTTTTTCCTAAGTCACAAAAGAATTTGAAACGGTTTACACCGGGGAACATACCAGATCCGGTCAAGGTTCGTGGGCCGGGTTTGGGGTGTTTCATTAATTTTCTTGTAAAATCTTTTTTTATTAATTGACGTACTATAAAAATTTTGTTAGTAGTGACTTAGACCCTATTGTGTATGCTAATAATTTCTCAATTGCCCATTCTTTTGGGTTTGATCCTTGGAATACTTTGGTGTTTCATTGTAACACTATAAATATTACAACTGACATTGTACGCTTGCAGTAAAGCCAAACTTTAAAAATAGTTTCATAAATTCAATGTTTTAACGCGTATGAGTGCAGTTAGTTAGGGTTCCATCAGGACTTTAAACACAATATCTGAAAGGAAAAATCTATGGGCATGGCACCCTTAAAGAGCAACTAAAGGAAGGTTATCACCCAATGAGGTTCCTTGAGTGTCCCAGGATGATGATGGGCAAACCTCACATAGTGTTAGTCTAGGCGAATTCATATTATAAACACGTCAGGAAAGAAAAGCCTTTGTGATAAAATATGAAAGAAGAGCCTTCGTGGTGTAATATGAAAGAAATGCCTTTGTGGCGAATTATGTAGGGATAGCCTCTGTGGCGAACCCTACAGTGATAGCCTTTCTGGTAATAATTTGAAAATAGTGACCTTGTGGCGTATCATAGTAAGGTTGCAGATGGCATACCCTAAAGGAATGACTCTTGTGTCAGATTCTATATTAATTTGCTTTGGCACATTCAATATGGCTTATAATTGTGATTAGAAAGATCAATAAGGCACGGTATCTCTATGGGCTATGATAAAGTGTTATACAAGACCATGATTTGACTGTGAATAATGAAGTGATGAGGTATAGAGGAAGTGATGGGTAAACATAAAAGAAACCTATTCCAAACAAGGGTTTCTCTAATCATATATATAAAGGAAGCCAACTATTATTTGTATATGTGACCAAACATGAATTGTGGTGAAACAATGACTTAAAAGTTATGTATACAAGAGTAGCGATGTTTAGGTCGTAAGGAGCTCTGTAAAAGATTGGGTAAATTCTTATAAAATATTAGATTGAAAGATGTAAGTGGCGTACCAAAAGGTTGATGGGTAAGTAATGAATTCAGAGTAAGGTGTGATATCCATAGAGAATGATGAATGACGAATGAAATTCTGGGAAAAGTATTCACCAGAAACAAGTTAGAAGACCAGATTATTAAAGAAGTTCTAACGATCCTTTAGTAACAACGTGCAAGCATTGTGCATGTAAAAGGTGTAACACCTCTTACCAGCGTTCGGAGCCGGAACCGGGTTTGAGGCATTACCTAACTTAACACACTTAAACATCTGACATTGGGCTATAAAAATTTCCTTTAAACCCATCATTAGCTCATTCTCGGCCCACGAGGCCCTAGGCATACCTCCAAGAGGTTTCGAAACTTATCCGGGAACTTTTACGAGCTTGGAAAACTTTTCTTCAAAACAAGGGCCACACGCTCGTGTTGGTCTAGGGACACGCCCGTGTGCCCCTAAGACATGTTCGTGTCTTCCACCCATGGTCGATCCTGACCAATTCCACACGACCGGACACACACCCATGTCCCTGGCCCGTGTCCCTCACACGGCCTTGACACGCCCGTGTCTGAGCCCATGTGCCAAAACCTTGGCATTCTGACTATGACGTCATCATCTCACTAAGGTCACATGGACAAGGCACATGCCCGTGTCCTTAGGCTGTGTGTCGAATTAAATTCCACAATGAATATGCAGACTTTACACGGCTTGGGCACACGCCCATGTCCTAGGCCGTGCCTCCCACACGGTTGAGACACACGGTCGTGTCTCTACCCGTATGTCAACTACAAGGCATACTAACTTGCAATTCTAGCATGCAAGGGGACACATGGTCGATCCACATGCCCATATGGCTGACCGTGTGTCACACACAGCCTAGGCACACGCCCGTGTGTCTACCCGTGTGGACAATTAGATGGTTATCTACCAAGCCCTTTTGCCACCCTACATTGCACACATACATACTCCAATTCAAATCAACACAACTCATAACCCAAAGGCATATCCAAGAACTCATTTCAACATCCAAACAAAAGGGCATATACTATAAGAATTTCATCTTCATTTAGCAATAGGATTTGCCAAGTATTGGCCTAACTTACAAGACCACTAATAGAATGACTTTAGTAACATACATAGCCAACACTTTGGCTAACAATTACAACTTAACAAAATACTCGAGTCCTATACATGCCATACTCAAAATAAGTCTAAATTGTTTTACCAAAGTGATGTCGATAGTGTGATTTTCGAACTCCTACGTCCATGTTCCTCGAGTTATCTTTGCAATACTACAAGGAGAAAGGGCAATGAAAGGGGTAAGCATAAAGCTTAGTAAGTTTGCATGGAAATAAATAGCAACAATAAGCTCATAATATAATCCATCTATGGTATTAACTAACCATACACAAGTCATAGGCTTCTTGCCATACTTACTTACAATTGCCCTTATTTAGCACATACCATGCCACACATTGTAATCGTTTCTTTGTGACTCATTCACAGATACCTGTATTCACTCATTCACATGACTTTAGTACAATTCTCATTTCTACTTCTAAACTCATCTACTTATCCCATTAATCACTAGGGATAGTCAAAGATGCATATTCATCGTCATTCATGTAGGTACGAAGCCAATGACACATCTCCGAGGTGGTCTTACTTAGAGTCACCTCTAAATGCCAATGCCATATCCCGGATAAGGTTTTATATGGACTTTCACATCAAGTGCCGATGCCATATCCTGGATATGGACTTATACAAGTTTCATATTCATTTCCGGAGCCATATCCTGGATATGGTCTTATACTGGATCTCAACTCGGTGCCGAGGCCATGTCCCAGACATGGTCTTATACGAGACATGTAACGACTCGAATTTGGGCCTAGTAGAATTGGGCTTATTGGGCCTTGACTAGGGGAGCGTTTAAAATTTTTTAGAACAAAAGAACGACACTAATGCAAGTTAAACTATTAGGTGAGTGATTTTGGAAGGTTAGGGGGCTTCCATGAAGTCCCAGAATCAAACTTGGGCTTTAGGAAAATTTTGGTTTTAGGTGAATAAAACCCTAGGAGTTAGTAGGTAGGCTTTAAGAATAAAAAGTGGAGAAAAATGACACAAAAAGGGGTTGTGGTCTAGTGGCAAATAGCACCACATAGGAGGCAAGGTGGTGACGTCACACAAGGAAGCAAGGGGTCCAAGGGTCAAGTCTTAGCGCTTGCATTTCATTTTGATTTATTTTTGAAGTGAACCTAAACATTGGCCCATAGACTTATATTTAGTTGCGCATGATTTTACACACAAGAGGAGCTTCTGGCCTAGTGGCTAGTGGCATAGATTAAGTTATAGGGGAGCTTGAGTTCGAATCCCATCGCAAGCAAAAAGGGACATTTATTTTGCTAAGTTGGGACGGCCAGAGTTTGTGTTGGAATTAAACTTTGCTGAATGAGGGATCCCACATCGGGAATCTAGCAAGAGGGAAGGTGAGAAGTTGGCTTTAAATAGAGTAATCTATGAGGAGAGTAAGCATACCCTGGTTGGCGTCGGGCATAGTAGTGGTCGGAGCGCGGATCAACTCCAGATTCCTATCAGGAAATTCTCAGCAATAGTGAACTTGGAGCTGTGGAGGACTCGGAGGTGGCCATACATCGTGAACTTAGTAAATTTATGTTTTTCTTTATTTTGAGATTATTTAGTTTGGGTTAATATTTTGTAATAAGGCCATTGGGTTACTTTTCTTTAAAGTTTCAATTATAACTGTTAAACTGAAAAATATGGGGTTTTCTTAAATCACTAATAATCATTTTCTAAAATATCATGTTTCCGCAAATATTCAAACTCAATTTTCTTAACAAAAGGAGTTTTAAAAATAATAACAACTTTATAAAAGGGACAGTAAGTAAATCGGGGTTTTTACAAACAAACTTCAAAACTCAGAGTTTTAAAAGAGAGCCAACCTTTTCAACAAATGCTTAGCTTTTCAATTTACCCTTTTATGTGACATGCTTGATCCGGTCATAACGTCTAGGCCAGGTTTGGGGTGTTACATTTAATATTATCAGAGCCCGGGTTGCAAAACTCGGTTGTGGAATGGTTTTTGAAATTTTTCCTTAAGTGTTTAAATTTTTAACTTGGAAACTGATAGTGTTACTGGAAGTATGGCACACCGAGTCTCCAGTACAAAATCCGTAAGTTTCTTGATCTTAAACTTTGTTATATGATGGAAATGACTGTATATTTTGTATTTATTTTATGTGCTCTTTGTTAGGATGTGATGTTTGAATATAGAAATTATATGCACATGTGAAAAATATCTATTTGTTTCTGCGGTTAGATGGTTGATTGTGTGTAAGAGGTTTCAAGATTAAGTTAGAAGTGTTGTAATGTTATTGAGATGAGTGTGCGTAGCGGCAGCGTAGTAGGGTAGTCTGTGTTAAAAGACTGTTAGATAGTTGGAAATTTTGAAGATGAAATTTCTTTAAGGGGGTATATTTGTAACGACCCGAATTTGGGCCTAGTAGAATTGGGCTTATTGGGTCTTGACCAGGGGAGCATTTAAAATTTTTGAAAACAAGAGAACAGCACAAATGCAAGTTGAACCTATTAGGTGAGTGATTTTGGAAGGTTAGGGGGCTTCCATGAAGTCCAGGGATCAACCTTGGGCTTTAGGAAAATTTTTCTTTTAGGTGAATAAAACCCCGGAAGTTAGTAGGTAGGCTTTAAGAATAAAATGTGGAGAAAAATGACACAAAAAGAAGTTGTGGTCTAGTGGCAAATGGCGCAACATAGGAGGCAAGGTGGTGACGTCGCAGAAGGAAGCAAGGGGTCCAAGGTTCAAGTCTTGGCGCTTGCATTTCATTTTGATTTATTTTTTAAGTGAACTTAGACTTTGGCCCATAGACTTATATTTAGTTGCGCATGATTTTAGACACAAGAGGAGCTTGTGGCTTAGTGGTTAGTGGCATGGATTAAGTTACAGGGGAGCCTGAGTTCGAAACCCATCGCAAGAAAAAAGGGATATTTATTTTGCTATGTTGGGACGGCTAGATTTTATGTTGGAATTAAACTCTGCTGAAGGAGGGATCCCACATCGGGAAGCTTGCAAGAGGAAAGGTGAGAAGCTGGCTTTAAATAGAATAATCTATGAGGAGAGTAAGCATACCCTGGTTGGCGTCGGGCATAAGAGTGGTCGGAGCGCGGATCAACTCCAAATTCCTATCAGGTAGTTCCCGGTGATAGTGATCTTGGAGCCGTGGAGGACTCGGAGGTGGCCATAAATCGTGAACTTAGTAAATTTACGTTTTGCTTTATTTTGAGATTATTTAGTTTGGGTTAATATTTTGTAATAATGCCATTGGGTTACTTTTCTTTAAAGTTTCAATTACAACTGTTAAACTGATAAATACGGGGCTTTCTTAAATCATTAATAATCATTTTCTAAAATATCACGTTTTCGCAAATATTCAAACTCGATTTTCTTAACAAAGGCAGTTTTCAAAATAATAACAACTTTATAAAAGGGACAGTAAGTAAATCGGGGTTTTTACAAACAAACTTGAAAACTCGGAGTTTTAAAAGAGAGCCAACCTTTTCAACAAACGCTTAGCTTTTCAACTTACCCTTTTATGTGACATGCCAGATCCGGTCTTAACCTCTAGGCCAGGTTTGGGGTGTTACATTTAATGGTATCAGAGCCCGGGTTGCAAAACTCGGCTGTGGAATGGGTTTTGAAATTTTTCCTTAAGTGTTTAAATTTTTAACTTGGAAAGTGATAGTGTTATTGGAAGTATGGCACACCGAGTCTCCGGGACCAAATCCATAAGTTTCTTGAACTTAAACTTTGTTATATACTGGAAATGACTGTATATTTTGTATTTATTTTATGTGCGTGTTGGTTGGATGTGATGTTTGAATATAGAAATTGTATGCATGTGTGACAAATATCTGTTTGTTTCTGTGGTTAGAAGGTTGATTGTGTGTAAGAGGTTTCAAGATTAAGTTAGAAGTGTTGTAGTGTTATTGAGATGAGATTGCGCAACGGCAGCGTAGTAGGGTAGCTTGTGTTAAAAGACTGTTAGATAGTTGGAAATTTTGAGGACGAAATTTCTTTAAGGGGGTAGATTTATAACAACCCGAATTTGGGACTAGTAGAATTAGCCTTATTAGGCCTTGACCAGGGGAGCGTTTAAAATTTTTGAGAACAGGAGAACGACACTAATGCAAGTTGAACCTATTAGGTGAATGAGTTTGGAAGGTTAGGGGGCTTCCATGAAGTCCCGGGATCAAACTTTGGCTTTAGGAAAGTTTTGGTTTTAGGTGAATAAAACCCCGGAAGTTAGTAGGTAGGCTTTAAGAATAAAATGTGGAGAAAAATGACACAAAAATGAGTTGTAGTCTAGTGGCAAATGGCGCCACATAGGAGGCATGGTGGTGACGTCACACAAGGAAGCAAGGGGTCCAAGTTTCAAGTCTTGGCGCTTGTATTTCATTTTGATTTATTTTTTAAGTGAACTTAGACTTTGGCCCATAGACTTATATATAGTTGCGCATGATTTTAGACACAAGAGGAGTTTGTGGCCTAGTGGCTAGTGGCATGGATTAAGTTACAGGGGAGCTTGAGTTTGAATCACATCGCAAGCAAAAAGGGATATTTATTTTGCTAAATTGGGACGACTAGAGTTTGTGTTGGAATTAAACTCCGCTGAAGGAGAGATCCGACACCGGGAAGCTAGCAAGAGGGAAGGTGAGAAGATGACTTTAAATAGAGCAATCTATGAGGAGAGTAAGCATACCCTGGTTGGCGTCGGGCATAGCAGTGGTCGGAGTTCGGATCAACTCCAGATTCCTATCAGGTAATTCCTAGCGATAGTGAACTTGGATCCGTGAAGGACTCGGAGGTGGCCATACATCGTGAACTTAGTAAATTTACGTTTTGCTTTATTTTGAGATTATTTAGTTTGGGTTAATATTTTGTAATAAGGCCATTGGGTTACTTTTCTTTAAAGTTTCAAATATAACTGTTAAACTGATAAATACGGGGTTTTCTTAAATCATGAATAATCATTTTCTAAAATATCACGTTTCCGCATATATTCAAACTCGATTTTCTTAACAAAGGAGTTTTCAAAATAATAACAACTTTATAAAAGGGAAAGTAAGGAAATCGGGGTTTTTAAAAACAAACTTCAAAACTCGGAGTTTTAAAAGAGAGCCAACCTTTTCAACAAACGTTTAGCTTTTGAATTTACCCTTTTATGTGACATGCCAGATCCGATCATAACGTCTAGGCCAGGTTTGGGGAGTTATATTTAATGGTATGAGATCCGGGTTGTAAAACTCAGCTGTGGAATGGGTTTTGAAATTTTTCCTTAAGTGTTTAAATTTTTAACTTGGAAAGTGATAGTGTTACTGGAAGTATGGCACACCGAGTCTCCAGTACCAAATCCGTAAGTTTCTTGATCTTAAACTTTGTTATATGCTGGAAATGACTGTATATTTTGTATTTATTTTGTATGCGTTTTGTTTGGATGTGATGTTTGAATATAGAAATTGTATGCATGTGTGAGAAATATCTGTTTGTTTCTGTGGTTAGATGGTTGATTGTGTGTAAGAGGTTTCAAGATTGAGTTAGAAGTGTTGTAGTGTTATTGAGATGAGAGTGCACAACGACAGCGTAGTTGGGTAGTCTTTGTTAAAAGACAATTAGTTAGTTGGAAATTTTGAGGATGAAGTTTCTTTAAGGGGGTATATTTGTAACGACCCGAATATGGGCCTAGTAGCATTGGGCTTATTAGGCTTTGACCAGGGGAGCGTTTAAAATTTTTGAGAACAAGAGAACGGCACTAATGCAAGTTGAACCTATGAGGTGAGTGATTTTGGAAGTTAGGGGGCTTCCATGAAGTCACGGGATCAAACTTGGGCTTTTGGAAAATTTTGGTTTTAGGTGAATAAAACCCTAGGAGTTAGTAGGTCGGCTTTAAGAATAAAATGTGGAGAAAAATAACACAAAAAGGAGTTGTGGTCTACTGGCAAATGGCGCCACGTAGGAGGCAAGGTGGTGACGTCACACAAGGAAGCAAGGGGTCCAAGGTTAAAGTCTTGGCGCTTGCATTTCATTTTGATTTATTTTTAAGAGAACTTAGACTTTAGTCCATAGACTTATATTTAGGTGCGCATGATTTTAGACACAACAGGAGCTTGTGGCCTAGTGGCTAGTGGCATGGATTAAGTGGGGAGCCTGAGTTCAAATCCCATCGCAAGCAAAAAGGGATATTTATTTTGCTAAGTTGGGACGGCCAGAGTTTGTGTTGGAATTAAACTCTACTGAAGGAGGGATCCCACATCGGGAAGCTAGCAAGAGGGAAGGTGAGAAGCTGGCTTTAAATAGAGCAATCTATGAGGAGAGTAAGCATACCCTGGTTGGCATCGGGCATAGGAGTGGTCGGAGTGCGGATCAACTCCAGATTCCTATCAGGTAATTCCCTGGGATAGTGAACTTGGAGCCGTGGAGGACTCAGAGGTGGCCATACATCGTGAACTTTGTAAATTTACGTTTTGCTTTATTTTGAGATGATTTAGTTTGGGTTAATATTTTGTAATATGGCCATTGAGTTACTTTTCTTTAAGGTTTAAATTATAACTATTAAACTGATAAATACGGGGTTTTCTTAAATCATTAATAATCGTTTTCTAAAATATCACGTTTCCATATATATTCCAACTTGATTTTCTTAACAAAGGGAGTTTTCAAAACAATAACAACTTTATAAAAGGGACAGTAAGTAAATCGGGGTATTTAAAAACAAACTTCAAAACTCGGAGTTTTAAAAGAGATCCAACCTTTTCAACAAACGCCTAGCTTTTGAATTTACCCTTTTATGTGACATGCCAGATCCAGTCATAATGTCTAGGCCAGGTTTGGGGAGTTACATTTAATGGTATCGGAGCTGGATTGCAAAACTCGACTGTGGAATTGGTTTTAAAATTTTTCCTTAAGTGTTTAAATTTTTAACTTGAAAAGTGATAGTGTTACTGGAAGTATGGCACACCGAGTCTCCGGTACCAAATCCATAATTTCATGATCTTAAACTTTGTTATATGCTAGAAATGACTGTATATTTTGTAGTTATTTTGTGTGCGTTTTGTTTGGATGTGATGTTTGAATGTAGAAATTGTATGCATGTGTGATAAATATCTGTTTGTTTCTGTGGTTAGGTGGTTGATTGTGTGTAAGAGGTTTCAAGATTAAGTTAGAAGTGTTGTAGTGTTATTGAGATGAGAGTGCGCAGCGGCAGCGTAGTAGGGTAGTCTGTGTTAAAAGACTATTAGATAGTTGGAAATTTTGAGGACGAAATTTCTTTAAGGGGGTAAATTTGTAACGACCCGAATTTGGGCCTAGTAGAATTGGGCTTATTAGGCCTTGACCAGGGGAGTATTTAAAATTTTTGAGAACAGGAGAACGACACTAATGCAAGTTGAACCTATTAGGTGAGTGATTTTGGAAGGTTAGGGGGCTTCCATGAAGTCACGAGATCAAACTTGGGCTTTAGGAAAATTTTGGTTTTAGGTGAATAAAACCCTAGGAGTTAGTAGGTAGGCTTTAAGAATAAAATGTGGAGAAAAATGACACAAAAAGGAGTATTGGTCTAGTGGCAAATGACGCCATATAGGAGGCAAGTGGTGACGTCACACAAGGAAGCAAGGGGTCCAAGTTTCAAGTCTTGGCGCTTGTATTTCATTTTAATTTATTTTTTAAGTAAACTTAGACTTTGGCCCATAGACTTATATATAGTTGCGCATGATTTTAGACACAAGAGGAGTTTGTGGCCTAGTGGCTAGTGGCATGGATTAAGTTACAGGGGAGCCTGAGTTTGAATCCCATCGCAAGCAAAAAGGGAAATTTATTTTGCTAAGTTGGGACGACCAGAGTTTGTGTTGGAATTAAACTCCGCTGAAGGAGGGATCCCACACCGGGAAGCTAGCAAGAGGGAAGGTGAGAAGCTGACTTTAAATAGAGCAATTTATGAGGAGAGTAAGCATACCCTGGTTGGCGTCGGGCATAGCAGTGGTCGGAGTTCGGATCAACTCCAGATTCCTATCAGGTAATTCCTAGCGATAGTGAACTTGGAGCCGTGAAGGACTCGGAGGTGGCCATACATCGTGAACTTAGTAAATTTACGTTTTGCTTTATTTTGAGATTATTTAGTTTGGGTTAATATTTTGTAATAAGGCCATTGGGTTACTTTTCTTTAAAGTTTCAAATATAACTGTTAAACTGATAAATACGGGGTTTTCTTAAATCATGAATAATCCTTTTCTAAAATATCACGTTTCCGCATATATTCAAACTTGATTTTCTTAACAAAGGCAGTTTTCAAAATAATAACAACTTTATAAAAGGGAAAGTAAGTAAATCGGGGTTTTTAAAAACAAACTTCAAAACTCGGAGTTTTAAAAGAGAGCCAACCTTTTCAACAAATGCTTAGCTTTTGAATTTACCCTTTTATGTGACATGCCAGATCCGATCATAATGTCTAGGCCAGGTTTGGGGAGTTACATTTAATGGTATGAGATCCGGGTTGTAAAACTCAGCTGTGGAATGGGTTTTGAAATTTTTCCTTAAGTGTTTAAATTTTTAACTTGGAAAGTGATAGTGTTACTGGAAGTATGGCACACCGAGTCTCCAGTACCAAATCCGTAAGTTTTTTGATCTTAAACTTTGTTATATGCTGGAAATGACTGTATATTTTGTATTTATTTTGTGTGCGTTTTGTTTGGATGTGATGTTTGAATATAGAAATTGTATGCATGTGTGAGAAATATCTGTTTGTTTCTGTGGTTAGATGGTTGATTGTGTGTAAGAGGTTTCAAGATTGAGTTAGAAGTGTAGAAGTGTTATTGAGATGAGAGTGCACAACGACAGCGTAGTAGGGTAGTCTTTGTTAAAAGACAATTAGTTAGTTTGAAATTTTGAGGATGAAATTTCTTTAAGGGGGTAGATTTGTAACGACCCGAATATGGGCCTAGCAGCATTGGGCTTATTAGGCTTTGACCAGGGGAGCGTTTAAAATTTTTGAGAGCAAGAGAACGGCACTAATGCAAGTTGAACCTATGAGGTGAGTGATTTTGGAAGGTTAGGGGGCTTCCATGAAGTCACGGGATCAAACTTGGGCTTTTGGAAAATTTTGGTTTTAGGTGAATAAAACCCTGGGAGTTAGTAGGTCGGCTTTAAGAATAAAATGTGGAGAAAAATAACACAAAAAGGAGTTGTGGTCTACTGGCAAATGGCGCCACGTAGGAGGCAAGGTGGTGACGTCACACAAGGAAGCAAGGGGTCCAAGGTTAAAGTCTTGGCGCTTGCATTTCATTTTGATTTATTTTTAAGAGAACTTAGACTTTAGTCCATAGACTTATATTTAGGTGCGCATGATTTTAGACACAACAGGAGCTTGTGGCCTAGTGGCTAGTGGCATGGATTAAGTGGGGAGCCTGAGTTCAAATCCCATCGCAAGCAAAAAGGGATATTTATTTTGCTAAGTTGGGACGGCCAGAGTTTGTGTTGGAATTAAACTCTACTGAAGGAGGGATCCCATATCGGGAAGCTAGCAAGAGGGAAGGTGAGAAGCTGGCTTTAAATAGAGCAATTTATGAAGAGAGTAAGCATACCCTGGTTGGCATCGGGCAAAGGAGTGGTCGGAGTGCGGATCAACTCCAGATTCCTATCAGGTAATTCCCTGCGATAGTGAACTTGGAGCCGTGGAGGACTCGGAGGTGGCCATACATCGTGAACTTAGTAAATTTACGTTTTGCTTTATTTTGAGATGATTTAGTTTGGGTTAATATTTTGTAATAAGGCCATTGAGCTACTTTTCTTTAAGGTTTAATATAACTATTAAATTGATAAATACATGGTTTTCTTAAATCATTAATAATCGTTTTCTAAAATATCACGTTTCCATATATATTCCAACTCGATTTTCTTAACAAAGGGAGTTTTCTAAATAATAACAACTTTATAAAAGGGACAGTAAGTAAATCGGGGTATTTAAAAACAAACTTCAAAACTCGGAGTTTTAAAAGAGAGCCAACCTTTTCAACAAACGCTTAGCTTTTTAATTTACCCTTTTATGTGACATGCCAGATCCAGTCATAATGTCTAGGCCAGGTTTGGGGAGTTACATTTAATGGTATCAGAGCTGGGTTGCAAAACTCGATTGTGGAATGGGTTTTGAAATTTTTCCTTAAGTGTTTAAATTTTTAACTTGAAAAGTGATAGTGTTATTGGAAGTATGGCACACCGAGTCTCCGGTACCAAATCCATATTTTCATGATCTTAAAATTTGTTATATGCTGGAAATGACTGTATATTTTGTAGTTATTTTGTGTGCGTTTTGTTTGGATGTGATGTTTGAATGTAGAAATTGTATGCATGTGTGATAAATATCTATTTGTTTCTGTGGTTAGGTGGTTGATTGTGTGTAAGAGGTTTCAAGATTAAGTTAGAAGTGTTGTAGTGTTATTGAGATGAGAGTGCGCAGCGACAGCGTAGTAGGGTAGTAAGTGTTAAAAGACTATTAGATAGTTGGAAATTTTGAGGACGAAATTTCTTTAAGGGGTAAATTTGTAACGACCCGAATTTGGGCCTAGTAGAATTGGGCTTATTAGGCCTTGACCAGGGGAGCATTTAAAATTTTTGAGAACAGGAGGACGACACTAATGCAAGTTGAACCTATTAGGTGAGTGATTTTGGAAGGTTAGGCAGCTTTCATGAAGTCCCGGGATCGAACTTGGGCTTTAGGAAAATTTTGGTTTTAGGTGAATAAAACCTTGGGAGTTAGTAGGTAGGCTTTAAGAGTAAAATGTGGTGAAAAATGACACAAAAAGGAGTTGTGGTCTAGTGGCAAATGGCGCCACATAGGAGGCAAAGTGGTGACGTCACACAAGGAAGCAAGGGGTCCAAGGTTCAAGTCTTGGCTCTTGCATTTCATTTTGATTTATTTTTGAAGTGAACTTAGACTTTGGCCCACAGACTTATATTTAGTTGCGCATGATTTTAGACACAAGAGGAGCTGCTGGCCTAGTGGCTAGTGGCATGAATTAAGTTACAGGGGAGCCTGAGTTCGAATCACATCGCACGCAAAAAGGGATATTTCTTTTGCTAGGTTGGGACGGCCAGAGTTTGTGTTGGAATTAAACTCTGTTGAAGGAGGGATCCCACATCGGGAAGCTAGCAAGAGGGAAGGTGAGAAGCTGGCTTTAAATAGAGCAATCTATGAGGAGAGTAAGCATACCCTGGTTGGCGTCGAGCATATGAGTGGTCGGAGTGCGGATCCACTCTAGATTCCTATCAGGTAATTCCCAGCGATAGTGAACTTGGAGCCGTGGAGGACTCGAAGGTGGCCATACATCGTGAACTTAGTAAATTTACATTTGGCTTTATTTTGAGATTATTTAGTTTGGGTTAATATTTTGTAATAAGGCCATTAGGTTACTTTTCTTTAAAGTTTCAATTATAACTGTTAAACTGATAAATACAGGGTTTTCTTAAATCATTAATAATCATTTTCTAAAGTATCACATTTTCGCAAATATTCAAACTCGATTTTCTTAACAAAGGCTGCTTTTAAAATAATAACAACTTTATAAAAGGGACAATAAGTAAATTGAGGTTTTTACAAACAAACTTCAAAACTCGGAGTTTTAAAAGAGAGCCAACCTTTTCAACAAATGCTTAGCTTTTGAATTTACCCTTTTATGTGACATGCCAGATCCGGTCATAATGTCTAGGCCTGGTCTTGGGTGTTACATTTAATGGTATTAGAGCTCGGGTTGCAAAACTCGGCTGTGGAATGGGTTTTGAAATTTTTCCTTAAGTGTTTAAATTTTTAACTTGGAAAGTTATAGTGTTACTGGAAGTATGGCACAACGAGTCTCCGGTACCAAATCCATAAGTTTCTTGATCTTAAACTTTGTTATATGCTGGAAATGATTATATATTTTGTATTTATTTTGTGTGCATTTTGTTTGGATGTGATGTTTGAATATAGAAATTGTATGCATGTGTGATAAATATCTATGGGTTTCTGTGGTTAGATGGTTGATTGTGTGTAAGAGGTTTCAAGATTAAGTTAGAAGTGTTGTAGTAGGGTAGCCTGTGTTAAAAGACTGTTAGATAGTTGGAAATTTTGAGGACGAAATTTCTTTAATGGGGTAGATTTGTAACGACCTGAATTTGGGCCTAGTAGAATTGGCCTTATTGGGCCTTGACCAGGGTAGCGTTTAAAATTTTTGAGAACAAGAGAACGACACTAATGCAATTTGAACCTATTAGGTGAGTAATTTTGGAAGGTTAGGGGGCTTCCATGAAGTCCCGGGATCAAACTTGGGCTCTAAGAAAATTTTGGTTTTAGGTGAATAAAACCTTGGGAGTTAGTAAGTAGGCTTTAAAAATAAAATGTGGAGAAAAATGACACAAAAAGGAGTTGTGGTCTAGTGGCAAATTGCGCCACATAGGAGGCAAGGTGGTGACGTCACACAAGGAAGCAAGGGGTCCAAGGTTCAAGTCTTGGCTCTTGCATTTCCTTTTGTTTTATTTTTTAAGTGGACTTAGACTTTGGCCCATAGACTTATATTTTAGTTGCGCATGATTTTAGACACAAGAGGAGCTTGTGGCCCAGTGGCTAATGGCATGGATTAAGTTACAGGGGAGCCTGAGTTCGAATCCCATCGTAAGCAAAAAGGGATATTTATTTTGCTAAGTTGGGACGGCCAGAGTTTGTGTTGGAATTAAACTCTACTGAAGAAGGGATCCCACATCGGGAAGCTAGCAAGAGGGAATGTGAGAAGCTGGCTTTAAAGAGAGCAATTTATGAGGAGAGTAAGCATACCCTGGTTGGCATCGAGCATAGGAGTGGTCGGAGTGCGGATCAACTCCAGATTCCTATCAGGTAATTCCCAGTGATAGTGAACTTGGAGCCGTGCAGGACTCGGAGGTAGCCATACATCGTGAACTTAGTAAATTTACGTTTTGATTTATTTTGTGATGATTTAGTTTGGGTTAATATTTTGTAATAAGGCCATTGGGTTACTTTTCTTTAAGGTTTCAATTATAACTGTTAAACTGATAAATACGGGGTTTTCTTAAATCATTAATAATCGTTTTCTAAAATATCACGTTTTCGCAAATATTCAAACTCGATTTTCTTAACAAAGGCTGTTTTCAAAATAATAACAACTTTATAAAAGGGACAGTAAGTAAATCGGAGTTTTTAAAAAAAAACTTCAAAACTCGGAGTTTTAAAAGAGAGCCAACCTTTTCAACAAACGCTTAGCTTTTGAATTTACCCTTTTATGTGACATGCCAGATCCAATCATAATGTCTAGGCCAGGTTGAGGGAGTTACATTTAATGGTATCAGAGCCGGGTTGCAAAACTCGACTGTGGAATGGGTTTTGAAATTTTTCCTTAAGTGTTTAAATTTTTAACTTGAAAAGTGATAGTGTTACTGGAAGTATGGCACACCGAGTCTCCGGTACCAAATCCATAAGTTTCATGATCTTAAACTTTGTTATATGGTGGAAATACCTATATATTTTGTATTTATTTTGTGTGCGTTTTGTTTGGATGTGATATTTGAATATAGAAATTGTATGCATGTGTGATAAATATCTGTTTTTTTCTGTGGTTAGGTGGTTGATTGTGTGTAAGAGGTTTCAAGATTAAGTTAGAAGTGTTGTAGTGTTATTGAGATGAGAGTGCGCAGCGGCAGCGTAGTAGGGTAGCCTGTGTTAAAAGACTGTTAGATAGTTGGAAATTTTGAGGACGAAATTTCTTTAAGGGGGTAGATTTGTAACGACCTGAATTTGGGCCTAGTAGAATTGGCCTTATTGGGCCTTGACCAGGGGAGGAGTTAAAATTTTTGAGAGCAAGAGAACGGCACTAATGCAAGTTGAACCTATTAGGTGAGTAATTTTGGAAGGTTAGGGGGCTTCTATGAAGTCCTGGGATCAAACTTTGGCTTTAAGAAAATTTTGGTTTTAGGTGAATAAAACCTTGGGAGTTAGTAAGTAGGCTTTAAGAATAAAATGTGGAGAAAAATGACACAAAAATGAGTTGTGGTCTAGTGGCAAATGGCGCCACATAGGAAGCAAGGTGGTGACGTCACACAAGGAAGCAAGGGGTCCAAGGTTCAAGTCTTGCCTCTTACATTTTATTTTGATTTATTTTTTAAGTTAACTTAGACTTTGGCCCATAGACTTATATTTAGTTGCGCATGATTTTAGACACAAGAGGAGCTTGTGGCCTAGTGGCTAGTTGCATGGATTAAGTTACAGGGGAGCCTGAGTTCGAATCCCATCGCAAGCAAAAAGGGATATTTATTTTGCTAAGTTGGGACGGCCAGAGTTTGTGTTGGAATTAAACTCTGCTGAAGGAGGGATCCCACATCAGGAAGCTAGCAAGAGGGAATGTGAGAAGCTGGCCTTAAATAGAGCAATTTATGAGGAGAGTAAGCAAACCCTGGTTAGCGTCGAGCATAGGAGTGGTCAGAGTGCGGATCAACTCTAGATTCCTATCAGGTAATTCCCAGTGATAGTGAACTTGGAGCCGTGGAGGACTCGGAGGTGGCCATACATCGTGAACTTAGTAAATTTACGTTTTGCTTTATTTTGTGATGATTTAGTTTGGGTTAATATTTTGTAATAAGGCCATTGGGTTACTTTTCTTTAAGGTTTCAATTATAACTGTTAAACTGATAAATACGGGGTTTTCTTAAATCATTAATAATCGTTTTCTAAAATATCACATTTTCGCAAATATTCAAACTCAATTTTCTTAACAAAGGGAGTTTTCAAAATAATAACAACTTTATAAAAGGGATAGTAAGTAAATAAGAGTTTTTAAAAACAAAGTTCAAAACTCAGAGTTTTAAAAGAGAGCCAATCTTTTCAACAAACGCTTAGTTTTTGAATTTATCCTTTTATGTGACATGCCAGATCCAATCATAATGCCTAGGCCAGGTTTGGGGAGTTACATTTAATGGTATCAGAGTCGGGTTGCAAAACTCGACTGCGGAATGGGTTTTGAAATTTTTCCTTAAGTGTTTTAATTTTTAACTTGAAAAGTGATAGTGTTAATGGAAGTATGGCACATCGAGTCTCCGGTACCAAATCCATAAGTTTCATGATCTTAAACTTTGTTATATGCTGGAAATACCTGTATATTTTGTATTTATTTTGTGTGTGTTTTGTTTGGATGTGATGTTTGAATATAGATATTGTATGCATGTGTGATAAATATCTGTTTGTTTCTGTGGTTAGGTGGTTGGTTGTGTGTAAGAGGTTTCAAGATTAAGTTAGAAGTATTGTAGTGTTATTGAGATGAGAGTGCGCAGCGGCAGCGTAGTAGGGTAGCCTGTGTTAAAAGATTGTTCGATAGTTGGAAATTTTGAGGACGAAATTTCTTTAAGGGGGTAGATTTGTAACGACCTGAATTTGGGCCTAGTAGAATTGGCCTTATTGGGCCTTGACCAGGGGAGCATTTAAAATTTTTGAGAACAAGAGAACGACACTAATGCAAGTTGAACCTATTAGGTGAGTGATTTTGGAAGGTTAGGGGGCTTCCATGAAGCCCCGGGATCAAACTTGGGCTTTAGGAAAATTTTGGGTTTAGGTGAGTAAAACCTTGGGAGTTAGTAGGTAGGCTTTAAGAATAAAATGTGGAGAAAAGTGACACAAAAAGGAGTTGTGATCTAGTGGCAAATGGCGCCACATAGGAGGCAAGGTGGTGACGTCACACAAGGAAGCAAGGGGTCCAAGGTTCAAGTCTTGGCTCTTGCATTTAATTTTGTTTTATTTTTTAAGTGGACTTAAACTTTGGCCCATAGAATTATATTTAGTTGAACATGATTTTAGACACAAGAGGAGCTTGTGGCCTAGTTGCTAGTGGCATGGATTAAGTTACAGGGGAGCCTGAGTTCGAATCCCATCGCAAGCAAAAAGGGATATTTATTTTGCTAAGTTGGGACGGCCAGAGTTTGTGTTGGAATTAAACTCTGCTGAAGGAGGGATCCCACATCGGGAAGCTAGCAAGAGGGAAGGTGAGAAGCTGGCTTTAAATAGAGCAATTTATGAGGAGAGTAAGCATACCCTGGTTGGCGTCGAGCATAGGAGTGGTCGGAGTGCGGATCAACTCCAGATTCCTATCAGGTAATTCCCAGTGATAGTGAACTTGGAGCCGTGGAGGACTCGGAGGTGGCCATACATCGTGAACTTAGTAAATTTACGTTTTGCTTTATTTTGTGATGATTTAGTTTGGGTTAATATTTTGTAATAAGGCCATTGGGTTACTTTTCTTTAAGGTTTCAATTATAACTGTTAAACTGATAAATACGGGGTTTTCTTAAATCATTAATAATCGTTTTCTAAAATATCACGTTTTCGCAAATATTCAAACTCGATTTTCTTAACAAAGGGAGTTTTCAAAATAATAACAACTTTATAAAAGGGACAGTAAGTAAATCGGGGTTTTTAAAAACAAACTTCAAAACTCGGAGTTTTAAAAGAGAGCCAACCTTTTCAACAAACGCTTAGCTTTTGAATTTACTCTTTTATGTGACATGCCAGGTCCGGTCATAATGTCTAGGCCAGGTCTGGGGTGTTACATTTAATGGTATCAGAGCTCGGGTTACAAAACTCGACTGTGGAATGGGTTTTGAAATTTTTCCTTAAGTGTTTAAATTTTTAACTTGGAAAGTGATGGTGTTACTGGAAGTATGGCACACCAAGTCTCCGGTACCAAATCCGTAAGTTTCTTGATGTTAAACTTTGTTATATGTTGGAAATGACTGTATATTTTGTATTTATTTTGTGTGCATTTTGTTTGGATGTGATGTTTGACTATAGAAATTGTATGCATGTGTGATAAATATCTGTTTATTTCTGTGGTTAGATGGTTGATTGTGTGTAAGAGGTTGCAAGATTAATTTAGAAGTGTTGTATTGTTATTGAGATGAGAGTGCGGACCGACAGCGTAGTAGGGTAGTCTGTGTTAAAAGACTATTAGATAGTTGGAAAGTTTGAGGACGAAATTTCTTTAAGGGGGTAGATTTGTAACGACCCGATTTTGGGCCTAGTAGAATTGGGCTTATTAGGCCTTGACCTAGGGAGCGTTTCAAATTTTTGAGAACAAGAGAACGGCACTAATGCAAGTTGAACCTATTAGGTGAGTGATTTTGGAAGGTTAGGGGGCTTCCATGAAGTCCCGGGATCGAACTTGGGCTTTAGGAAAATTTTGGTTTTAGGTGAATAAAACCTTGGGAGTTAGTAAGTAGGCTTTAAGAATAAAATGTGGAGAAAAATGATACAAAAAAGGAGTTGTGGTCTAGTGGCAAATGGCGCCACATAGGAGGCAAGGTGGTGACTTCACACAAGGAAGCAAGGGGTCCAAGGTTCAAGTCTTGGCTCTTGCATTTCATTTTGATTTATTTTTTAAGTGAACTTAGACTTTGGCCCATAGACTTATATTTAGTTGCGCATGATTTTAGACACAAGAGGAGCTTGTGGCCTAGTGGCTAGTTGCATGGATTAAGTTACAGGGGAGCCTGAGTTCGAATCCCATCGCAAGCAAAAAGGGATATTTATTTCTTAACAAAGGCAGTTTTCAAAATAATAACAACTTTATAAAAGGGACAGTAAGTAAATCGGGGTTTTTAAAAACAAACTTCAAAACTCAGAGTTTTAAAAGAGAGCCAACCTTTTCAACAAACGCTTAGCTTTTCAATTTACCCTTTTATGTGACATGCCAGATCCGGTCATAACGTCTAAGCCGGGTTTGGGGTGTTACAAGACCTTATCCATCTCATATCTCGATGATAGCATTTTCATATTCAATATGGTCCACTAGGACTTCAACATCTCATTCAACATTAACTACTCAATTTAGTAGAGCATCATGCATCAATATAATGCCAAGCATTCTCAACATGCTAACATAACAGTTGAATCTATCACATACAAAATTACCTCAATTTCAAAATGAGCTAACTAGTCGGTCTAGTCCGAGACTTTGTTCTTTCCCCAATCGAGGCAGATTCTCGGTTCTTCTTGCTCTATAATAGCAATTTAGCTCATTTTAATCACCACATTAATAAAAGCATTTCAATAATCATGCTTAGGCAAAATTACTATTTTGCCCCTAGAATTTGGCAAAATGACCATTTTGCCTCTAGGCTCGAAAATAAATTCTAATCACATTTCTACCTTCAACAAGTCTAGGTGAACATTTAATACTCTTAAAGCTATCATCAAAAATCAACATTTCATATATTTACTATAAACTTTATAACCTTTTGATTAAGGTCCTATTTGGTGTTTACATGACAACACCTTTCGCAAAAGTTGTTCATCTAACAACCAAGACTCAGTTTCTTCCATAAAAATGCAGCAAATAACAATGAAAGCTATCATGGCAAAACTTTAAACTTTTTACCAAATTGCACAATAGTCTCCTCATTTGAAAGCTTAAGCTTTAGAGGTCTCAAAAGTATAACTTTTATCAAGAAATGATCCTTAGAACACTTACTTGTGAAGAGAAGAGTGTGTGAAATTTTTGAAGCTTTCAACCCTTATTTGGCTGCCAATTTTTGGTGGAAAAGATGAGCAAGAAAGATGGATATCATCTTTCTTTATTCTAATATTAAACTATCAATTTAGTCCACCTACTCACCTACTTTGACCAAATTGGTCAATCCTTGTCCCCTATGGCCGACCACTAGTGTTTTTGGGGTCTAATCGCCTTTTAAAGACCTTCAATCAACAATCTATGGCTATTTGACACCCTTAGCTTATAAAATGGAACTTTCGCACTTAATGCGATTTAGTCATTTTTTGTGATTAAACATGAAATCGCTAAAATTAAATTACCAAAATTCTCGTGTACTTATACAATCATAATCTAACTCACAAAATATCCTGAAAATAAATTTATCTAATCTCGAATTAGTGATCCTGAGATCACTGTTCCGACTAGCCCCTAAATCAGGTTGTTACAAAAATGGATGTTTTTCTCACTAAGTTCTAAGAGAATAAATGAGTTTATGTTTTTGTTTCAGGTCGATTGTGAATATGTGACCACCTCCGTATGTACTAACGTCTAGAGTGTGAATATTGTAATAAAATATAGAAATACAAGGTGGTATCCACAAGTATACAGGTCGAGTTGTCATATAGTTTTATAATGATTTAGGTGAGTACTTTGAGGATCGTACCTAAGGAGGTGAGTGCCAGATAAATTCTAACCTAAACACTAAAAGATCTAATTAGTACATTAAATTAGTTATAGTATGAAAGCATAAAATAAATGATTTTTAGGGTTGCAATAATAATAAAAGAAATTATTAAAAAGTAATAAACATCAAGAGATGGAAAAGTAGAATGAATCAAATCTTGATTATAGGTGATTAGCTCGCTTTGGTAATCCCCATTAACTGTCATTTCAAGTTCCTCGTCAATCAACTATTGCTACCCTAATAGGATCTTTCGATCTTCCACTAAAATAATGAGTCAGCAAGGACTGCTTATCTTCCAACCTTATAGTCCAAACTGGCTTGGGGTGAAGGTGTTCACAAATGGGTCATACCAAATTTGGGTTAATTGCAACCTTGATGACTTCCTGTGGTTGTCAGGCCTAGGTTTTGTTTCATGTTCGTCCTTTACAAAACAGTTGATCCGTTGAGTAACCCTACAAATCAATAGACCATACCTCCACTCGCTAATCCCCCAAAGAGGGATTAGTTCCTCATGGAAGAATGAGGAATGAAGAATCAAAATCTGGGAAAAGTATTCACCAGAAACAACTTGAAAGACCAGATTATTAAAGAAGTTCTAATCATCCATCAGTAACAATGTGCAAGCATTCCGCAGGGAAAAAGGATGTTTTTATCACTAAGTTCTGATGAGCTTACATGAGTTTATGTTTTCTGTAATAGCCCGTTTTTGAGTTAAATTTAAATAGTGGTTTTGGAACCACAAATCTAAAGTCAAAATATTTATTTTATTATTTTAATAAGGTCTACAACATGATAGATTAATTATGTGGAAGTTTCGTAATGAAATTTTACTGTTTGAATGGTTAATTTGAGAAAAAAGGACTAAATCACATAAAATGTAAAATGCATGTTCTATTAGTTAAAGGTGTCAAATAGCTTTGGCTTTTAATTATGGTGGCCTTAAATGGTAATTAGACCATTTTAAATGTTAGTGGACTTTTATGGACATCATTTAAGTGGTTTTAAATGTTTTAATTTAAGGTTAATTTTGGTATTTGATAATTAAAAGTTAAATTAATAAAACAAAATGAAATTTGTTCATATTATCATATTTCTCAGCCGAAATTAAAGAAGAACAAGAAGAAAAACAGGGTTCTTCATTCGGCAACCTTAAATACTTCAATTAGGTATGTATTTTGACTCGGTTTTTAATGATTTTTATGTTTTTGAGATCGTTGCTTCGTATTCTAGCTAGCACATACCTTAGATTTCGAAATTGTTAAAGATTTAACATGTTGTCATGATTGAATGCTTGAGTAATTTGATGGTTGATGATGAATTTTAAATAGTTGTTGATAGTTAAACTAATTTTGTAAAGTGATTTTTGACAAAAATGTCAAAAAGGGATTAAATTGAGAAAATGTAAAATTATGTTGGTAAAAGTTTGAATAAATTGAAAATACGGGTTGCTAGTAACATATAGAAAATTTGGCTTAACACGGGTTGGTGATTAATTGTATGAATTTGCAATTTTGTGTAATAGGGACTAAATATTAAAAGTGTGAAACATTAGGGGTAAATATGTAAATTTTCCAAAATATGAATTAAAGGCTAAATTGAATAAATTGAATACTGAATGTGCTAAGTTTGATAATATATAGAAAAAGATAAGCCGAGATCAAAATTAGATCGAGGAAAAAGAAAAGTGGACGAATAGCCGATATTTGCTATCCGAGCGATACGAGGTAAGTTCGTATAACTAGAATCAAACTTTTAAATACTTGTAATTTTTTGAAATGAATGTATATAATTGAGTAATTGATTTATTTGAAATAAAAATGCCTTATTGATATAGTCTGATAGTTACTGAGCCTCGTTTGAACCATAGGAATTCGTAGGATACGAGTGACATGTCACTAGGGTTACCGTTTAGGTTGAGATCCTGCATGTGTTGTGGACTCACCGTAACTCGTATGAGCTTACCGATGTATCAGCTCATAACATCTTACTGTTTTCATCTCGTAAGAGCTTACTATTTTCAGCTCGTTAGAGCTTACCATTTTAGCTCAATAGAGCTTACTGTCCATCAGCTTAGAAGGAGCTTACTGATCACAACTCGAAAGAGTAAAAATGATAATGAATTGATGGATTGCTAATTTATATGTTATGTATATCACCCGGGTATCCCTTGATATTCTTATAGGTTCAACGGGCATAGATTCTGTGATATGGTAAAGTACTGTTTATACGGATGAGATACTGTTATTGAATGAATTACTGTTTATATGATTGAGAATGAAAGGTTACAAATGATGTACATGATATATGAGTGTGATATGATACAATGTATTGAGTATTAAATTGGGATAATGGATGATTACATGTACTTATGTGACTAACTTGTTGATGAATGCTTGTGTTTAGGCATTTGGAAATTGAATTGAGTATATCTTATTTATTGTCTTGATTATGTATAAATGGTAAGTTTAATTTTGAATTATACGGGCTTACTAAGCTTTAAAGCTTACTCTGTTTCTTTTCCATGTTTTATAGAGGATCGATAGCTCGCTCGATCCGGATAAAGTCGAAGTTACGCATCACACTATCCAGTTGCTGTTGATACTTTTGAACTTTTGGATATTTGTAAATATGGCATGTATAGGCTATTTATAAATACGTTAGTTATGGTTACTTGAGATAGTGATTTTGGTACATGTTGTGGTATAAGTTTAAGCCATGTGATTTGGCTTAACTTAGTATAATGTTTTAGTTGTGTTTAAGTGTTCAAATATGGTATGTTTTGGCAAGTAGTAGATGGAATAGAAATATGCAAATGATGTCTTGGTAAGTAGTAGGCATATGAATGGAAAATGCATAATATAAATTAGGTATTTGAATACTATGTTGAATTGGTATAAAATGTGTATGAAATGTTGTGGATTGGCTGCTTATTGGGTTATAAAATGTTGCAATCTATGCTTGTGCATGCATGTATAAATAGGGTGGCAAGATGGCTTTGCAAATAGCCTATTTTTGTCTACATGGGCAGAGACACGGGCATGTGTCTTAGCTGTGTGCGACACACGGTCATGTCACACGGTCGTGTGTCCCCTAGTGTTGATATTAGAATCAAGTCAGTATGCTCCATACGGTCTTACACACGGGCGTATGACTGGCTGTGTGGTACAAGTCAGTACACCCCCTAATTGGCACACGGCCTAGCACACGGGCGTGTGACTTGGCTGTGTTGCATAAGTTAGTATACCTTATAGTTTTGGCACAGCCTAGCACACAGACTGGCACACTGTAACAGTTCGGTTTGTACCCTAGTCAGAATAGTGGTTTCAGGACCACAAATTCGAGTCCGTATAATATTTTAATATTATTCTCTGTGCCGTTAATATGTGACTAAGCATGTGTTAAATTTTCGTAAGTTAATTTGTCCGTCTGTGTGTTTAATTTGACAAAAGGATGAAATTGCATGAATGTGAAAGTTGCTTGCTATTTGTTAGAGTATCAATGTGTTGTGGCTTTGTTAAGATGAGGCCTTATGTTGTTATTATACCAAATTATAGATAGTGGTTGGATTAAAGTCTTAAATGCCCATATTGTGTAATTTATTTTAATTATATGAATGAAGGCTATTTTGGTAATTGAATTATTAACATTATATTAATAAAATAGTATGAAAATGGACATTATTTCATGTCTTCATCCACCGAAAATCAAAAGAAAAGAAAGGTTTAAAAGCTTTCAAATTTTCAGCACATACAAGCTTGAATTCAAGGTTAGTTTTTGATCTATTTTTGATAATTTCTATGTTTTTTATAATCGTTGCTTTGAGAGCTACAAAACCCATGTCTCAATTTTGTGAATTCATGTTGTTCACGAGAAATGCCATTGATGTTATGTTGAGCTTTGTGATGATTTATGGTGTTAAATGAAAGTTTTAAGCTAGATGAACATACTTTGTTCTTGAAGTTTTGATGAATTTAGCTAAATAGGGCTAAATGGTGAAAATAGCAACTTGAGGGACTAAATTGCTAATTTAATGGAAAATATGAGCTTGTATGATATATATGTACATTCGGCTAAGCATGAGTGTGGGTTGATTTTGTGAATTTGATGTTTTGAGAAAAATGGACTAAATTGCTATACTGTGCAAATGTGAGGGTTAATTTGTAAATAGCCCTAAATATGTGTGTATGGATTGAATTGAATGAATTAGTGAATAAAAGGGTTAATTTTGAATTAGTTTAGATCAAGAATTGAGGAAAACGGACTTAGATCGCCAGAAAGCGAAAGTAAACGAGTAGCCGTTTTCATTCCGATAGATCGAATTCGAGGTAAGTCACTATGCAAATAAACGTACTTGTATGAAATTGTAGTTGCTTATATGACTAATGTCAATAATGAATGCTTATGAGAGGTTATGCATATGAATTCTGAGATAAGTTCGATATAGTGACTAAGTTCGATAAGTCCCGTACGAACCTAGGAATAGATAGGATTAGCTATGTCATGACATAGGTATCTGTTCTATTTTTATCATGTAAGACCACGTATGGGACATTGCCTTTGATTTGAGAGTCGGGTAAGACAACTTCTGGGACGTTGGCATCGATATGAGCTTTACGTGTAAGACCACGTCTGAGACGTTGGCATCGTTATGATCCTTGCGTGTAAGACCATGTTTGGGACATTGGCATCGTATTAATTCGTGTAAGACCCTGTCTGGGATAGTGGCATCAATATCAGAGTGCATATAAGACCTCGTCTGGGACGTTTGCATTGTACGACTATTCCGAACTTTCTGAGTATCCTACTAGATTCCTTACGGTTCAACGGGCAAGTCTGTGATACGAATAGCAAATCTGAACTTTGATAAGTTAAATGTATGAATATCCGTTATAGGTATGTTGCTTATGTACTAACTGTGTATATAAGGTAAGTATCCATGTGAGCATATTATGGTGTTAAGTATATGGTATGTGATTTGGAAATATGGTAAGTATAGCTAAGCATATGAGCTCAAGAAAGAATGAAGTGATTTTTGTCATGAGAACCATATCAGTTATCTTATTAATTCGGTTATGTGCAAATCATGCTAAGTTTGTTTGTATATTGACTTACTAAGCTTTTGGAAAGCTTACTCTGTGTGTGTGTTTTCTCTATTTTATAAGTAGTCAAGGCTACTGAAGGCTCGGGACCGTCAAGGATCGTCATCACACTACTAACTCATTTTGGTACATTTTGGAAATGTATATATATATATATAGATATGGCATGTATAGGCTAGTTTTGATATAAGTTGATGTATAGACTTGGTCATGAGATGTGACTAATTATTGGTTTATATTTTGTCTTGATAAATGTGGTATGTGTAGTTGTTTTGGTATGGTTTGATGCTCATGAAATGGTCAAGTTTTCGGGTAAGTAAATGAATGAAATATGCTTTAGTTTTATATATGTGTTGTCTTGAAAGTTGACATGAATGAAATGGGTATCGAATGTATAGATTGAATGGTCAATTTAGTATGTTTTTGGTTGCCATACATGCTTGATACGTGTTGGTAAATGTTGCTTGTAGGTGAGACCCAAATGGGTGGCATTTTGGCCTTGAAAATGGCCTATACTGTCACACGGTCGTGGCACACGGGCGTGCGTAGTGACCGTGGGCTAGGTAATAGCTAGCACAAGAGTACACAGTCTTGGCACACGGGCGTGCCTGCTACCTAGTAGCCGTGTGATTTTTGACAGGATCGACCACGGCCTCAGCGCACGGGCGTGCTTGGAGGCCGTGGAGGATAAGTCAGTTTCGACCACGGGGAGGACACACGGGTGTGTCTAGCTGCTGTGGGAGTCACATGGCCTACCCCCACGGGCGTGTAAACCCTGAAACTTAGAAAAAGTTTTAAATTTCTGAAATTTCTATATGTGTTTCGATTTAGTCCCGACTCGGTTTATATGCATGTTTAAGGTCTCGTAGACCATATTGAGGGACACTAAGCTTGAGAATGATAAATGAATGAATGAAATTCTGTAAATGGTTTTTCGATCTGTTCGGTAACGCTCCTAACCCTAATTCGGCAACGGACACGAGATAGGGGTGTTACATTTGGTTGGTATCAGAGCTACGGTTTAGCCGATTCTCAGCCTAACATAGCGTGTCAGAGTCTAGCTATACATGCCATATATCTGAATTGTAATAGTGTGATGAATCCTGACGTATAAATGTGATTTTCATATAGTAATGGATCCCGAAAGAGCTGTAGCTGATGACGTAGAAAGTAATATGCCTGCTCCCGCGCAAGGGACATCACCCTCTAATTTGAGACCTGCTACGAGCGGTCAAGAGGGAGAAGCTAAACAAGCTTTCTTCCAAATGATGAGTGAATGGTTCCCTCAATTTGTAAGAAATAACCCGACTGTGTCGCAACCTCCGTCCTTGGTTAATCCCCTTCAGACATCCGATATATCTCCGACTGCAAATCAGAATTCATGGAATAAGCCTCCGGTTGACAAGATTCGTAAGTATGGGGCTGAAGAGTTCCGGGCTACTAATGATGATGATGCTGAAAAGGCCGAGTTCTGGATTGAAATCACGATCCGGGTATTTGATGAGATGTCTCTAACTCTGGAAGAGTGCATAAAGTGTGTTGTATCTTTGCTTCGAGATGCGGCTTATCAATGGTGGAAAAGCTTAATTTCAGTTGTTCTGAGAGAACGAATTACATGGGACTTCTTTCAGAGCGAGTTTCGGAAGAAATATATCAGTGAAAGATTCATTGATCAGAAACAAAAGGAATTTCTGGAATTGAAACAAGGCCGTATGACTATTTTGGTATATGAATGAGAGTTCGTGAGACTGAGTCAGTATGCTCGGGAATGTGTATCATCTGAAGCAATAATGTGCAAAAGGTTCGAAGATGGTCTAAATGAAGACATTCGTTTGTTAGTCGGGATTTTGGAAATAAAAGAGTTCGTTACACTCGTTGATCGAGCTTGTAAAGCTGAGGCACTCGAGAAAGAAAAAAGAAAGGCTGAGTCTGAAGCTCGTGATATGAGGAAGAGATTTCAGAGTAAATCATTTCAGTCTGCTCCGAAAAGATTCAGAAATGATCAAAGTCGTTCCAGAGATAATGTGGGACATTCGAATAGAAATCAATCTAGACCGCAAATGAGTTCTAAAACTCCAGCAACTTCAGTGGCTAGCGTTGGAAATGCTCGATCTGAGAGACCTGAATGTAAACATTGCGGAAAAAGGCATCCGAGAAGCTGTAGATTAAATGATAGTGCTTGTTTCAGATGTAGATACTTGATCATTTTATCTGTGATTGCCCTGATACTGTCGAGCCAGAAACTGTTCAGAATTTGAAATCTGATAATGCAACTATGAGAGGTAGACCATCGAAGAATGTAAGAAATGTTAGTGGTAGTCAGAGAACTATGAGAGACAATGTTGTCAGATCTGAAGCTAGAGCGCCTGCCAGAGCGTATGCTATCCGAGCTCGAGAGGAATCTTCATCACCAGATGTTATAACGGGTACTTTTACTCTTTATGATACTTCTGTGATTGCATTGATAGACCTTGGTTCTACGCATTCGTATATATGCATGAATTTAGTATTCGCAAGACTTTGCCTGTAGAGTCTACTGAGTTTGCTATAAAAGTATCGAACCCCTTAGGTAAAAGTGTTTTGGTTGATAAAGTATACAAGAACTGTCCGTTAATGTTTCGAGATATCTGTTTCCCTGCTGATCTGATGCTTCTGCCATTTGATGAGTTTGATATTATTCTGGGTACGGATTGGTTATTTATGCATGATGCTGTTGTGAACTACAAAAGAAAAACTATTGATTTGAGATGTTCGAATGATGAGATTGTACGGATTGAGTCTGATGATTTGAATGGATTGCCTACTGTGATATTTGTTTTGAAAGCTCAAAGTTAGGTGAAAAAGGGGTACGATTCATATTTTGCTTATGTAATTGATTCAAAAATGTCTGAAAGGAAAATTGAGTCAGTACCTATTGTCTGCAAGTTTTCTGATGTGTTCCCTGAAGAGTTACCGGGTTTACCTCCGATTCGTGAAGTTGAATTTGGTATTGAATTGTTGCCTGGTACTACACCTATTTCGATAGCTCCGTATAGATTGGCACCAACAGAATTGAAGGAGTTAAAGTCACAGTTGCAAGAGTTGACTAATAGAGGGTTCGCTAGATCGAGTTTTTCGCCTTGGGGTGCTCCTGTTCTGTTTGTGAGGAAGAAAGATGGCACGATGAGGATGTGTATTGATTATCGTCAGTTGAATAAAGTGACAATAAAGAATAAATATCCGTTGCCTCGAATAGACGATTTATTTGATCAATTAAAAGGAGCTACTGTATTCTCTAAGATTGACCTGAGATCGGGATACTATCAATTGAGAGTTAAAGATTCAGACATTCCAAAGACTGCTTTCAGAATGAGGTACGGGCATTATGAGTTTTTAGTTATGCCATTTGCACTAACCAATTCTCCTGCTATTTTTATGGACCTGATGAACAGAATTTTCAGACCGTACCTAGATCAATTTGTTGTAGTATTCATAGATGACATATTGATTTATTCAAATGATGAAAATGAGCATGCTGAACATTTGAAAATTGTGTTGCAAACCCTGAGAGAAAAGCAATTGTATGCGAAATTTAGCAAATGTGAATTCTGGCTACACGAGGTTAGTTTTCTGGGGCATATTGTGTCAGCTTCTGCAATCCAAGTGGATCCAAGCAAGATTTCTGCTATTCTGGATTGGAAACCTCCGAAGAACGTGTCTGAAGTCCGCAGTTTTCTGGGTTTGGCTGGTTATTATCGTAGATTTGTAAAGGGGTTTTCAATGATAGCTACTCCATTGACTAGATTACTTGAGAAAGATGTCAGATTTGAATGGTCGGATAAATGCCAGAAAAGTTTCGATCAGTTGAAAACTTTGTTAACAGAAGCTCCAGTGTTAGTACAGCCAGAATCGGGTAAAGAATTTGTTATATACAGTGATGCTTCATTAAATGGTCTGGGATGTGTTTTGATGCAGGAAGGAAAAGTTGTAGCTTATGCCTTAAGAGAGTTGAAGCCTCATGAAAAGAATTATCTGACACACGATCTTGAACTTCCTGCGATCGTGTTTGCACTTAAGATTTGGTACCATTATCTGTACGGTGAGAAATGTCATGTGTTTTCAGATCATAAAAGTTTGAAATATCTGATGACTCAGAAAGATTTGAACATGCGTCAAAGAAGGTGGTTAGAACTGTTAAAAGATTACGAGCTAGTGATAGATTATCATCCGGGTAAAGCAAACGTTGTTGCAGATGCATTGAGTCGAAAATCATTGTTTGTACTACATGCTCTGAATGCCTAGTAAGATTTGATTGATGATAGTTCTGTGATAGTTGAATTAAAAGCAAAGTCGTTGTTCTTACAACAGATATGTGATGCTCAGAAATCTAATAATGAATTACTAGCGAAATGAGCTCAGTGTGAAGTAAATTTCGAATCTGAATTTCAAATTGTTGATGATTGTTTAAGATTCTGGGATCGTAGTTGTGTTCCGAGAAATCCAGAGTTGATTCAGTTGATTTTGAGTGAAGCTCATAATAGTAGTTTATCTGTTCATCCGGGAAGTACTAAAATGTATCATGATTTGAAACGACACTACTGGTGGTCTGGTATGAAACGAGACATTTCGGACTTTGTTTCGAAATGTTTAGTTTGTCAGCAAGTAAAAGTTGAACATCAAGTTCCGTCTGGTTTGCTACAACCAATTCTGATTCCCGAATAGAAATGGGATAGAGTGACGATGGATTTTGTTTCTGGTTTGCCTTTAACTCCGAGAAAGAAAGATGCAATATGGGTCGTGGTTGATAGAATAACGAAAACTGCCCATTTTATCTTGATAAGATCTAATTATTCACTTGACAGATTAGTCGAGCTTTATATTTCTGAGATGTGAGATTGCACGGGGTGCCACTATCCATTGTGTCAAATAGAGATCTGAGATTCACATCGCGATTCTGGAAGAAGTTGCAAGAAGCTTTGGGCACGAAATTACACTTCAGTACAGCTTTTTATCTGCAAACAGATGGTCAGTCTGAATGAATTATTCAGATTCTTGAAGACATGTTAAGATGCTGTATACTTGAGTTTAATGGTTCGTGGGAACAGTATCTGCCATTGATCGAATTTGCGTATAATAATAGTTTTCAGATGAGCATCAAAATGGCACCATATGAAGCTTTGTACGGACGTAAATGTCGTACACCTCTGTATTGGACTGAGCTCAGTGAAAATAAGTTACATGGGGTTGATCTGATAAAAGATTCAGAATAGAAAGTGAAACTAATCCGAGATGTTTGAAAACAACATCTGATCGTCAAAAGTCTTATGTGGACTTGAAACGAAAGGATATAGAATTTGAAACCGGCGATAAAGTACTTCTGAAAGTGTCTCCGTGGAAGAAAATGCTTCGATTTGGACGTAAAGGCAGATTGACTCCGAGATTCATCGGACCGTATGAGATCATTGAACGTGTCGGACCTGTTGCATATAGATTAATGTTGTCGTCTGAGTTAGAAAAGCTTCATAATGTATTTCATGTCTCGATGCTCCGTAGATATCGATCTGATTCGTCACATGTGATTGCCCCATCTGAAATTGAAATTCGATTTGATATGACTTACGTAAAAAACCGATCCGTATCTTATCCCGCGAAGTGAAAGAGTTAAGAAATAAGAAAATTCCGTTAGTAAAAGTATTATGGAATCGACACGGAATTGAAGAGGCAACGTGGGAGTCGGAAGATTCAATGAGACAGCAATATTCGAATCTGATTAACGGTAAGATTTTTGGGGACGAAAATCCCTAAGCGGGAGAATTGTAACAGTCCGGTTTGTACCCTAGTCGGAACAGTGGTTTTGGGACCACAAATTCGAGTCCGTATAATATTTTAATATTATTCTCTATGCTGTTAATATGTGACTAAGCATGTGTTAGATTTTCGTAAGTTAATTTGTCCATCTGTGTGTTTAATTTGACAGAAGGATGAAATTGCGTGAATGTGAAAGTTGCTTGCTATTTGTTAGAGTATCAATGTGTTGTTGCTTTGTTAAGGTGGAGGCCTTATGTTGTTATTATACCAAATTATAGATAGTGGATGGATTAAAGTCTTAAATGCCCATATTGTATAATTTGTTTTAATTATATGAATGAAGGCTATTTTGGTAATTGAATTATTAACATTATATTAGTAAAATAGTATGAAAATGGACATTATTTCATGTCTTCATCCACCGAAAATCAAAAGAAAAGAAAGGTTTAAAAGCTTTCAAATTTTCAGCACATACAAGCTTGAATTCAAGGTTAGTTTTTTGATCCATTTTTGATAATTTCTACATTTTTTATAATCGTTGCTTTGAGAGCTACAAAACCGATGTCTCAATTTTGTGAATTGACGTTGTTCATGAGAAATGCCATTGATGTTATGTTGAGCTTTGTGATGATTTATGGTGTTAAATGAAAGTTTTAAGCTAGATGAACATACTTTGTTCTTGAATTTTTGATGAATTTAGCTAAATAGGGCTAAATGGTGAAAATAGCAAATTGAGGGACTAAATTGCTAATTTGATGGAAAATATGAGCTTGTATGATATATATGTACATTCGGCTAAGCATGAGTGTGGGCTGATTTTGTGAATTTGATGTTTTGAGAAAAATAGACTAAATTGCTATACTGTGCAAATGTGAGGGTTAATTTATAAATAGCCCTAAATATGTGTGTATGGATTGAATTGAATGAATTAGTGAATAAAAGGGTTAATTTTGAATATATTTAGATCAAGAACCGAGGAAAACGGACTTAGATTACAGGAAAGCGAAAGTAAACGAGTAGCCGTTTTCATTCTAATAGATCGAATCCGAGGTAAGTCACTATGCAAATAAACGTACTTGTATGAAATTGTAGTTGCTTATATGACTAATGTCAATAATGAATGCTTATGAGAGGTTATGCATATGAATTCTGAGATAAGTTCGATATAGTGACTAAGTCCGAGAAGTCCCGTATGAACCTAGGAATAGATTGGATTAGCTATGTCATGACATAGGTATCTGTTCTATTTTTATCATGTAAGACCACATCTGGGACGCTGGCGTTGATTTGAGACTCATGTAAGACCACGTCTGGGACGTTGGAATCGTTATGATCCATGCGTGTAAGACCATGTTTGGGACATTGGCATCGTATTAATTCGTGTAAGACCCTGTCTGGGACAGTGGCATCGATATCAGAGTGCATATAAGACCTTGTCTAGGACGTTGGC
Organism: Gossypium australe; assembly: GCA_005393395.2. Lineage (NCBI taxonomy): Eukaryota > Viridiplantae > Streptophyta > Magnoliopsida > Malvales > Malvaceae > Gossypium > Gossypium australe. The sequence goes on from CM016616.1 coordinate 74,721,452, forward strand.
ATTGTACGACAATTCTGAACTTTTTGAGTATCCTACTAGATTCCTTATAGTTCAACAGGCAAGTCTGTGATACGAATAGCAAATCCGAGCTTTGATAAGTTAAATGAATGAATATCCATTACAGATACGTTGCTTATGTACTAACTGTGTGTATAAGGTAAGTATCCATGTGAGCATATTATGATGTTAAGTATATGGTATGTGATTTAGAAATATGGTAAGTTATGGCTAAGCATATGAGCTCAAGAAAGAATGAAGTGATTTTTGTCATGAGAACCATATCGGTTATCTTATTAATTCGGTTATGTGCAAATCATGCTATGTTTGTTTGTATATTGACTTACTAAGCTTTTGGAAAGCTTACTCTGTGTGTGTGTTTTCTCTGTTTTATAGGTCGTCAAAGCTACTGAAGGCTCGGGACCGTCAAGGATCGTCATCACACTACTAAACTCATTTTGGTACATTTTGGAAATGTATATATATATATATATATAGATATGGCATGTATAGGCTAGTTTTGATATAAGTTGATGTATAGACTTGGTCATGAGATGTGACTAATTATTGGTTTATATTTTGTCTTGATAAATGTGGTATGTGTAGTTGTTTTGGTATGGTTTGATGCTCATGAAATGGTCAAGTTTTTGGGTAAGTAAATGAATGAAATATGCTTTAGTTTTATATATGTTTTGTCTTGAAAGTTTACATGAATGAAATGGGTATCGAATGTATAGATTGAATGGTCAATTTAGTATGTTTTTGGTTGCCATACATGCTTGATACGTGTTGGTAAATGTTGCTTGTAGGTGGCATTTTGGCCTTAAAAATGGCCTATAATGTCACACGGTCGTGGCATACGGGCGTGCCTAGTGACCGTGGGCTGGGTAATAGCTAGCACAAGAGTACACGGTCTTGGCACACAGGCGTGCCTGCTGCCTAGTAGCCATGTGATTTTTGACAGGATCGACCACGGCCTCAGCGCACGGGCGTGCTTGGAGGCTGTGGAGGATAAGTCAGTTTCGACCACGGGGAGGACACACGGGTGTGTCTAGCTGCTGTGGGAGTCACACGGCCTACCCCCACGGGCGTGTAACCCCTGAAACTTAGAAAAAGTTTTAAATTTCTGAAATTTCTGTATGTGTTTCAATTTAGTCCTGACTCGGTTTATAAGCATGTTTAAGGTCTTGTAGACCGTATTAAGGAACACTAAGCTTGAGAATGATAAATGAATGTATGAAATTCTGTAAATGATTTTCCAATTTGTTCGGTAACGCTCCTAACCCTAATCCGGCAACGGACATGGGATAGGGTTGTTACACACAGGTGTGTGTGGCCAATTCGAATGGCACACGAGCTAGACATACGGGCGTGTGGTTAGCCGTGTGACCCAAGTCAGTATGTACCCACTGTTTTCACAAGGCAGGAGACACGGGCGTGTCTGGTTGCCGTGTGAGACACACGGCCTGGTCACACAAGCGTGTGTCCTCTGTATTGAGAAAAATTTTCAAAGTTTTGTGGAAGTATATAAGTTTTCGGTTTAGTCCCGAACCGCTCATAAAACATGTTTAAAGCCTCGTAGGGTATTGTAAGGGACAAATTGAATGATGATTGTATGAAATGGTTTAATGTATGAGAAAAGTACTGTTATATATGTTAAAAGTTTGGTAATGCTCTATAACCCTATTCCAACATTGAATACGGGTGAGGGGTGTTACATTTTCGGTTCAGGTTGATTATGAATATGTGATCGCCTCTGGACGTACTAACATTCCGAGTGTAAATACTGCAATAAAGTATAAAAATACAAGGCAATAACTGCAAGTAAACATGTCGAGTTGTAATATAGTTTTACAACGATATAGGTGAGTACTACGAGTATCGAACCCAGCGGAGGCAAGTGCCAAATCAATTCTAACCTAAACACTAGAAGATCTTATTAGTACTTTACATTAGTTATAGTATGAAAGCATAAAATAAAGGATTTCTAGGGTTTTTATAATTATAAAACAAAAAATTAAAAAGGAATAAAATTCAAGAGATAAAAAAGGAGAATGAATCAAATCTTGATTATGGGTTATTAGCTCGCTTCGATAATCCCTATCAACTATCATTTCTAGTTCCTCATCAATCAACTAGTTGCTACCCTAGTAGGATCTTTTGATCTTCCTCTAACATAATGGGTCAGCAAGGATTGCTTATCTTCCAACTTTACAGTCCAGACTGGCTTGGGGTGAAGGTGTTCACGGATGGGCCATACCAAATATGGGTTAATTCCCACCTTGATGACTTCCTAGAGTTGTCAAGCTTAGGTTTTGTTTCATGCTCGTCCTTTCGGAAACAACTGATCCATTGAGTAACCCTACAAAACAATCAATAGATCATACCTCCACTCGCTAATCTCCCAAAGAGGGATTAGTTCCTCATGGAAGAATAAGGAATGAAGAATCAAAATCTGGGGAAAGTAATCGCCAGAAACAAGTTGGAAGAACATATAATTAAAGAAGTTCAAACGGTCCTTCAGTAACAATGTGCAAGCATTGTGTAGGAAAAAAGGATGTTTTTATCACTAAGTTTTGATGAGCTTAAATGGGTTTATGTTTTTGTCTCAGGTTCATTGTGAATATGTGACCACCTCCGGACATACTAATATTTAGAGTGTGAATATTGTAATAAAATATACAAATACAAGACGATATCGGCAAGTATATAGGTCGAGTTGTAATATAATTTTACAATGATGTAGGTGAGTACACCGAGGATCGTACCGAAGGGAAGCGAATGCCAGATCAATTCTAACCTAAACACTAAAATATCAAATTAGTACTTTGAATTTGTTATAATACGAAAACATAAAATAAATGATTTTTAGGGTTTTTGTAATAATAAAAAGAAATATTATAGAGGAAGAAACTTTAAGAGATAGAAAAGGAGAATGGATCAAATCTTGATTATGGGTGATTAGCTCGCTTCAGTAATCGCCATCAACTGTCGTTTCAGGTTCTTCGTCAATCAACTAGTTTCTACCTTAGTAGTATCTTCCGATCTTCTACTAACATAACAAGCCAGCATAGACTACTTATCTTCCGACCTCACAGTCGAGACTGGCTATGGGGTGAAGGTGTTCATGGATTGGCCATACCAAATTTGGGTTAATTCCCACCTTGATGACTTCTTGGGGTTGTCAGGCCTAGGTTTTATTTCATGTTCGTCCTTTCCCAAATAGCTAATCTATTGAGTAAACCTACAAAACAGTCAATAGATCATACCTCCACTCGTTAATCCCCCAAAGAAGGATTAGTTCCTCATGGAAGAATGAGGAATGAAGAATTATATTCTGGGAAAAGTATTCGCCAGAAACAAGTTGGAATACAAGAATATTAAAAAAGTTCTAAAGATCCTTCAGTAACAATGTGCAAGCATTGTGTAGGAAAAAGGATGCTTTTATCAGTAAGTTTGATGAGCTTAAATGAGTTTATGTTTTTGTTTTAGGTTCATTGTGAATATGTGACTGCCTCCGGACGTACTAATGTCCAGAGTGTGAATATTGTAATAAACTATACAAATACAAGGCGATATCTGTAAGTATATAGGTCGAGTTGTAATATAGTTTTACAATGATGTAGGTGAGTACTCCGAGGATCGTACTGAAGGGAGGCGAGTGCCAGATCAATTCTAACCTAAACACTAAAATATCTAATTAGTACTTTGAATTTGTTATAATACGAAAACATAAAATAAATGATTTTTAGGGTTTTTGTAATAATAAAAAGAAATATTATAGAGGAAGAAACTTTAAGAGATAGAAAAGGAGAATGGATCAAATCTTGATTATGGGTGATTAGCTCGCTTCGGTAATCGCCATCAACTATCGTTTCAAGTTCTTCGTTAATCAACTAGTTTCTACCTTAGTAGTATCTTTCGATCTTCTACTAACATAACAAGCTAGCATAGACTACTTATCTTCCGACCTCACAGTCGAGACTGGCTATGGGGTGAAGGTGTTCATGGATTGGCCATACCAAATTTGGGTTAATTCCCACCTTGATGACTTCCTGGGGTTGTCAGGCCTAGGTTTTATTTCATGTTCGTCCTTTCCCAAATAGCTAATCTGTTGAGCAAACCTATAAAACAGTCAATAGATCATACATCCACTCGTTAATCCCCCAAAGAAGGATTAGTTCCTCATGGAAGAATGAGGAATGAAGAATTAAATTCTGGGAAAAGTATTCGCCAGAAACAAGTTGGAAGACAAGAATACTAAAAAAGTTCAAAAGATCCTTCAGTAACAATGTGCAAGCATTGTGTAGGAAAAAAATGATGTTTTTATCACTAAGTGTAACATCTCGATTTAGGGGCTAGTCGGAACAGTGGTTTCAGAACCACTAATTTGAGATCAGAGAAAATTATTTTTATAATTGTGTATGTGAATTAGCATGATTATTTGAGTGTATGAAAATTTTGATGCATTAATTTTAACGATTGCATGCTTAATTGCGAAAAAGGACTAAATCGCATAAAGTGGCTCTATTTTACAAGCTAAAGGTGTCTAATAGCTATATAATATTAATTGGAGGTCCTTAAAGTGCAATTAACCTCTCTAGTAATGGTTGATCAGCTATAGGGGCAAAAAGATGTCAAAATTGGTCAAGTTGGTGGATTAGGTGATAAATTGTCTAGAAATAAAATAAAATAAAGAAAAGAAAAGAAAGATATCATCTATATCATCTTTTCTCTCCATCATCTCCACCAAAAATACCAGCAAAATAGGGGTTTGAAAGCTTAAAATTTTCAGCAACTTTTCCTCTTTGCAAGTAAGTGATTTTGGTGATTTTTTTGATGATTTTTGTATTTTTAGGACCCTTGTATCATGATCTAGCTAATGAGGGGACTATTCTGCAAAATGGTTAAGAATCTAGGGTTTTTCCAACTGAGATTTCATGTTAATTTCTAAAATTTTATGGAAGAAAATGAATCTTAGTTGTTAAATAAACAACTTTTGTGAAAAGTGTTTCCATGAGAACACCTAAAAGGACCATTTTGTAAAGGTTATAAAATAGGTGTTAAATGTGAGAAATAATGAGAAGTTGGAGTTGTTATAAGCTTAAAATGTATTTGGCTAGGCTTGATTAATAAGGAAATTTGATGAAAATCGATATATGAGTCTAGGGGAAAATCGTAATTTTGTAAAAGTCTAAGGGCAAAATTGTAATTTTGCCAAAATATGATTATTGAAATGTATTGATTAATGTGGTAATTAAATGAGTGAATTTGTTATTATAGATCAAGAAGAACAAGGAATTAACCTTGACCGAGGAAAAGGCAAGGTTTCGTACTAGATCGGCAAATTTGCCTATTTTAGAATCGAGGTAAGTTTGTGTGTGATAAATTCAACATCATGTTATTAAGTTTTAAAATGCTTGACATTTGTGAATATGTATATTATTTCTATGAAATTGAGTAATGATGTTAAATGAGAAAATGATGAAAATTGATGATGTTGAAGTCCCGGTTGAACTTTAAGAAGCGAGAGGGTATCATCATCGAGACATGAGATTGGTAAGGTCCCGTATAAGGCCATGTTTGGGACATGACCTCTGCACCGAATTGAGATCCCGTATAAGACCATATATGGGATATGGCATCAGCATCGAATATAGAAATCGTGTAAGACCATATCTGTGATATGGCATCGACATCGATATGAGATCTGTATAAGACCATATTCGGGATATGGCATCGGCATGGAGATGTAATCCCATGTAAGACGATATCTAGGATATGGCTTTGGCGTCGTGTTTATGTGTATGATGGTGATTGTGTATCCTCAGGTATTCCAAGTGATTCATCAGGATAAATAGTCAAGCTTATAATAGAGATGAAATTAGTGCTAAAGCCATATAATGAAGTGATACAGGTACATGTGAGTAATTCACGAGGAATGTGTACGATATGTGTCATAACATGTAATTGGTAAGACTATGCATGAGTAAGTTATGGCAATGTGCTTGAGACCTTGTATTTTTATTCAATGCAATGGATGGATAACATTATGAGCCTTTATGTTGCTATTTATTCCATGAAAACTTACTAAGCTTCATGCTTACCTCTCTCATTTCCCTTTTCCTTGTAGTATCGCCAAGCTAACTCGGGGATCGTGGGACGTTGGAGTTCAGAATTACACTATCAACTTCTCTTTGGTATAACATAGTTTGATTAATTTTGAGTATGACATGTATAGGAACTTGGTTATTTTTTGTGATATGTCATATTGGTTAGCCAATGTATGGCTATTAATGTTATTCAATTCATTTTGTAAATGGTTGCTAAAAATTGGCCAATACTTGATAAGTCATATATATTTAATGGTGAAGAAGTTCATGAAGTACATGCTTGTGTGTTTGGGATGATAATTGGGTAAAGAATATGCATGATGAATGTAGTGTAAACATATGTATGAATGTCTTGATTTAGGCATTAGGAGTGCCTTATGATCATGTAGAGTGTTAAAATGAAATGGTATAAGTGTGGTTGTATGTCAGGGTGGCACTTGACTTGGTAGATAGCCTTACAATTGCCCACACGGGTAGACACACTGGTGTGTGTCTAGGCCGTGTATGACACACGGTCAGCCCCATGGGTGTGTTGGTAGGCCGTGTGTACCCCAACATGCTAAGTTGGTAAGTTAGTATGCCTAGTAGTATCGTGTGTCTGAACTGTGTGAAAGATACAGTCTAAGGACACGGGCGTGTACCTTGGATGTGTGGCCTAAATGGGATGATGACATCATAAACAGAATGTTATGGTCGTGTGAGGGACACGGGCCATGGATACGAGCGTGTGTCTGGCCGTGTAAAAACCCCTTTGGTTTGAAATGAAAAATAAAATCCACGTGGACTAGGGACATGGGCGTGTGTGACCACATGGCTTGCCCACACGGGCGTGTCCCTCATCACACGGACATGTGGCCCTGTTTTGTGTAAAGATTTTCTTCGTGTTCAAAACTTTTCGGTTTAGTCCTGAACTATTCCATATGTATGTTTAAGGTCTAGTAGACCTATAAAAGGGACGATATAGTTTTGTATGAGAAGTTTTAAGTAGGAATGAGATTGTATGTTTGAGTAAGTTAAGTACTCGGTTCTGACGTTGGATATGGGTAAGAGGTGTTACATTTAGTGGTATCAGAGCTATAATTTAGTCGATTCTCGGACTAACGTAGCGTAAGTATGAGTCTAGCTATACATACCATACGTATGAGTATTTATATAATGATAGTGTGACGACTCTTGACGATTTAAATTGTGTTTTTATATAGTAAATGGATCCTGATCCTGACCGAGCTGCGACCGATGATGCTGCAAGTAATGCGCCGGATCTCGCGCAAGGGACCGCGCTAGTAAAGAGTAGACCCGAGAGTTTGGGTCAAAGAGAAGAGGCTCGAGAAGCCTTTCTCTATATGATGAGCAACTGGTACACTGAATTTATTCGAGCAAATCCTAATGTTCAACCCCCTCTACCCCCATTTATTCCTCAGCCTACCCTCGTAATTCCCTAAGTGGTAGAGGTAGTAAGAAGAGAAAAGCCTCCGGTTGATAGAATCTAGAAACAAGGAGCTGATGAATTTCGAGCTAGTAAAGATGATGATCCGGAGAAGGCAGAATTCTAGCTTGAGAATACCATCAGGGTAATCGATGAGTTGTCATGCACACCTGAAGAGTGCATGAAATGTGTGGTATCTCTCTTGAGAGATCCGACCTATCAGTGGTGGAACACCCTTGTGTTGGTCGTACCAAGGGAGAAAGTTAACTGGGAATTCTTCTAAGAAAAGTTCCGGAAGAAGTATATTAGTCAAAGGTTCATTGACCAGAAAAGAAAGGAATTCTTGGAGCTAAAGCAAGGTCGAATGTCGGTGACCGAATATGAGCGTGAGTATGTAAGACTTAGTAAGTACGCTCGAGAGTACGTATCTGCAGAGGCCATTATGTGCAAAAGGTTTGAGGACGGGTTAAATGAGGACGTTCATTTATTTTTGGTGTCCTAAAACTAAAAGAATTTGTTGTGTTAGTTGATAGAGCTTGTAAGGTCGAGGAACTGGTCAAAGAGAAAAGAAGAGCTGAAATCGAGTCTCGTGACTCAAGGAAGAGACAACTGAGTAAGTCATTCCAATCCTCATCAAAGAAGTCAAGAGATTTCACTAATCGATCAGCCACTTTAGCTGGGTTTTTAAACAGAAGTAAGTGCAAACAGTACTCGAGATCTAAAGCTCAGACCATTTTGGTTGTTAGTGTTGCCAACGCTAGACCAAGTAGACCAGAATGTACATAGTGTGGCAGACGTCATCCCGGGGAGTGCCGAGCAAAAAAGAGAGCATGTTTTAAGTGTGGATCCCCAGACCATTTTATTAGAGATTGCCCCAAGGTGGGTGAGAAAGAGAAACCTCAAAATGCAAGATCGGGAAGTACTACTAGAGGAAGGCCATAGAGAAACCCGAGAAATGAAATGAGTAGTAAGAATATATCTAGAGAGCAGACTGCAAGATCTGAGGGTAAAGCACCAGCGAGAACATATGCAATTCACGCTCGCGAAGAGCTGTCCTCCCCCGACGTGATCACGGGTACATTTTCTCTTTATGATACTCATGTTATAGCTTTAATTGACTCGGGATCTACCAACTCATATGTTTGCATGAAATTAGTCTCTAGTATAGACATGCTTGTAGAGTCTACGGAATTTGTGATAAAAGTGCCAAATCCCCTAGGCAAATGTGTGTTAGTCGATAGAGTATGCAAAGGTTGCCCTTTGATGATTAGAGGTTATTATTTTCTGACTAATCTCATGTTGTTGTCATTTGATGAATTCGATGTCATCTTTGGGATGGATTGGTTAACTACTCATGATATGATAGTGAATTGTGGAAGGAAATTCGTTGAGTTAAAGTGTGAACATGGGGATATTCTTCGCGTTGAATCAGATGAACAAGACAGATTGCCTGTAGTGATATCTTCCATGTTGACTCAGAAATACCTGAGAAAATGGTACGAAGCTTACCTTGCCTTTGTGATGAATGCTAAAGAGATTGAGTTAAGAATTGAATCAGTGACCATAATATGTGAGTATCCAGATGTTTTCCCAGAGGAATTGTTAGGGTTACCTCCGGTTAAAGAGATTGAATTTGGAATTGAGTTGGCCCCTGGTATTGCGCCTATATCGATTGCTCCGTACAGAATAGATCCAACCGAGCTAAAAGAACTGAAGGCACAGTTACAAGAGTTGATGGACAAGGGCTTTGCAAGACTTAGTTATTCTCTGTGGGGTGCTCCCGTATTATTTGTAAAGAAGAAAAACGGTTCCATGTGGTTATGCATAGATTATCGTCAGCTTAATAAGGTAACTATGAAGAACAAGTATCCGTTGTCAAGAATCGATGATTTGTTTGATCAATTGAAGGGAGCCACGGTACTTTCCAAGATAGACTTGAGATTTGGATATTATTAGTTGAGAGTCAAGGACTAGGATGTGCCGAAAATCGTATTTCGGACAAGGTATGGTCACTATGAATTTTTGGTCATGCCTTTTGGTTTAACAAATGCCCTACAGTTTTCATGGATTTGATGAATTGTATCTTTCGGCCATATTTGGATAAATTTGTTGTAGTCTTTATTGATGATATATTGATCTACTCTCTGAATGAGAACGAGCATGTTGAGCTTTTGAGAACGGTTTTACAAATTTTGTGAGATAAACAATTATATGCCAAGTTTAGTAAAAGTGAATTTTGTCTTAAGGAAGTTGGATTTTTGGGGCACATTGCCTCGGGTGACGGTATTCGAGTTGACCCGAGTAAGATTTCAGCGGTTGTTGAATGGAAACTGCCTAGGAATGTAACCGAGGTTAGGAGTTTTCTGGGCCTAGCTGGCCACTATAGACGATTTGTCAAGGGATTTTTCATGATAGCTACTCAAATGACGAGGCTATTGAAAAAAGATGTGAAGTTTGAATGGACAGAAAAGTGCCAACAGAGTTTTGAGAGATTGAAAGCATTGTTGACTGAGGCTCCAGTTTTAGTACAACTTGAGCCAAGAAAGGAATTCGTAGTCTACAGTGATGCATCCTTGAACGGATTGGGTTGTGTACTCATGCAAGAAGGCAAAGTGATAGCATATGCCTCTGCACGAGAAGAATTACCCGACCCACGATTTGGAGTTAGCCGCAATTTTATTTGCACTAAAGATATGGAGACACCATTTGTATGGTGAGAAATGTCGGATGTTCACTGATCATAAGAGCCTAAATTACTTGATGACTCAAAAGAAGTTAAATCTAAGACAGAAAAGATGGTTAGAGCTAATAAAGGATTATGAGCTAGTGATTGACTACCATCCGGGAAAAGCGAACATGGTCACCGATGCCTTGAGCAGGAAATCCTTGTTTGCATTGAGAGTCATGAATACATGGATGGCTTTGTCAGGTCGAGTTGAGAGATAGGCCGATGTTTCTCCAAGATAATTATGAAGCTCAGAAAGGTGACAATGATTTATAAGGTAAAAGAGTTTAATGTGAGACAAATGTTGAGTTAGACTTTTGGATAAGTCCTGATGGATGTTTGATGTTTCAAGATAGGGTCTGTGTACCAAGAGATGATGAGCTTATTCGAAAAATTCTGTACGAAGCACATAGTGGATGTTTGTCTGTACATCTAGGCAGCACGAAGATGTATAATGACTTGAAGAAATGGTACTGGTGGCCGAGCATGAAGAAAGGTATTTCTGATTTCATATCAAAATACTTGATTTGTTAGCAAGTGAAAGTTGAGCACTAAGTATCTTTAGGTTTACTTCAGCCTATTATGGTTCCCGAGAGGAAATGAGACGGTATTACTGTGGATTTTGTGATGGGTTTGTCATTGACACCAAAAAAGAAGGATGCCGTATGGGTCGTGGTCGATAGACTTACGAAGTCAGCCCATTTCATACCAGTACGGGTTGATTATTCATTTGATAAGTTGGCGAATTTGTATGTGACAGAAATAATAATACTTCATGGAGTACCGTTGTTGATTATTTCAGATAGAGATCCGAGATTTACGTCACGGTTTTGAAAAACGTTGGAAGAGGCCTTAGGCACAAAGTTGAGTTTTAGTACAGCTTTCCATCCGCAAATCGACGGGCAGCCGAAGAGAGTAATATAGATACTTGAAGATATGCTTCGGTGTTGGGAGAAATACATACCATTGGTGGAATTTGCTTACAATAATAGTTATCAGTTGAGTTTGAAGATGGCGCCTTATGAGGCCCTATATAGGCGTAAGTGCTGAACGCCCTTGTATTGGACCGAACTCAGAGAACACTAGGTTCACGAGGTCGATTTGGTCAGAGAAACTGAATAAAAAGTGAAGGTGATACGCGAATGCTTAAATATTGTTTCTAATAGACAAAAGTCCTATGTAGACTTGAAACAGAAAGAGATTGAGTTTCAAGTCGGTGATAAAGTGTTTCTGAAAGTGTCACCATGGAAGAATGTCCTTAAATTTGGCCGGAAAGGCAAATTGAGTCTGCGTTTTATAGGACCTTACGAAATTACTGGAAGGATAGGGCCTGTTGCTTATCATTTGACCTTGCCATCAGAGTTGGAAAAGCCTCATAATGTCTTCCACGTGTTTATGTTACGTTGCTACCGATCAGACCCTCGCATGTGATTATACCAATAGAGGTAAAATTTAACTAGACATGACTAATGGCGGAGAACCGGTTAAGATTTTGGCACGAGAAGTCAAACAATTGAGAAACAAAAGTATAGCCCTTGTGAAAGTACTATGGCAAAGACATGGGATAGAAGAGGCTAAATGGGAGCCTGAGGAGACTATGAGAAACCTATATCTCAACCTTTTTACTGGTAAGATTTTCGGGGACGAAAATCCCTTAGGGGGAGAATTGTAATAGCCCGATTTAGGGGCTAAACAGAATAGTGGTTTCGGAACCACTAATCCGAGGTCAAAGAAAATTATTTTTATAATAGTGTATGTGAATTAGCATGATTCTATGTGTATATGAAAATTTTGGTACATTAATTTTAACGATTGCATGCTTAATTGTGAAAAAGGACTAAATCGCATAAAGTGTGAAAGTTCTATTTTACAAGCTAAAGGTGTCTAATAGCTATAGAATATTAATTGGAGGTCCTTAAAGTGCAATTAACCCCTCTAGTAATGGTTGACCGGCAATAGGGGACAAAAAGATGTCAAAATTGGTCAAGTTGGTGGATTAGGTGATAAATTGTCTAGAAATAAAATAAAATAAAGAAAAGAAAAGAAAGATATCATCTTTTCTCTCCATCTTCTCCACTGAAAATACCAGTAAAATAGGGGTTTGAAAACTTAAAATTTTTAGCAACTTTTCCTCTTTGCAAGTAAGTGATTTTGGTGATTTTTCTTGATGATTTTTGTATTTTTGGGACCCTTGTATCATGATCTAGCTAATGAGGGGATTATTTTGCAAAATGGTTAAGAGTCTAGGGTTTCACCATGTGAGATTTCATGTTAATTTCTGAAATTTTATGGAAGAAAATGAAACTTAGTTGTTAAATAAACAACTTTTGTGAAAGATGTTTCCATGAAAACACCTAAAAGGACCATTTTGCAAAGGTTATAAAATAGGTGTTAAATGTGAGAAATAATGAGAATTTCGAGTTTCTATAAGCTTAAAATGTATTCGGCTAGGCTTGATTAATAAGGAAATTTGATGAAAACCGATATACGCGCCTAGGGGTAAAATCAAAATTTTGTGAAAGTCTAAGGTAAAATCAAAAAATGGTAATTATGCCAAAGTATGATTATTGAAATGTATTGATTAATGTGGCAATTAAATGAGTGAATTTTTTATTATAGATCAAGAAGAACGAGGAACTAACCTTGACTGAGGAAAAGACAAGGTTTCGGACTAGATCGGCAAATTTGCGTATTTTAGAATCGAGGTAAGTTTGTGTGTGATAAATTCAACATTATGTTATTAAGTTTTAAAATGCTTGATATTCGTGAATATGTATATTATTTCTATGAAATTGAGTAATGATGTTAAATGAGAAAATGATGAAAATTGATGATGTTGAAGTCCCGGTTGGACTCTTAGAAGTGAGAGGGTATCATCATCAAGACATGAGATTGGTAAGGTCCCGTATAAGACCATGTCTAGGACATGGCCTCGGCACCGAGTTGAGATCCCGTAGAAGACCATATCTGGGATATGAAATCGGCATCGAATATGGAAATCGTGTAAGACCATAACTGGGATATGGCATCGGCATCGAATATGGAAATCGTGTAAGACCATAACTGGGATATGGCATCGACATCGATATAAGATCCCGTATAAGACTATATCTGGGATATGACATCGGCATCGATATGTGATCCCATATAAGACCATATCTGGGATATGGCTTTGGTTTCATGTTTATGTGTATGATGATGATTGTGTATCCTCGGGTATTCCAAGTGATTCATCAGGATAAATAGTCAAGCTTGGAATAGAGATGAAATTAGTGCTAAAGCTATATGATGAAGTGATACAGGTACGTGTGAGTAATTCACGAGAAATGTTTACGATATGTGTCATGACATGTAATTGGTAAGAGTAAGCATGAGTAAGTTATGGCAATGTGCTTGAGACCTTGTATTTTTATTCAATGCAATGGATGGATGACATTATGAGCCTTTATGTTGCTATTTATTTCATGCAAACTTACTAAGCTTCATGCTTACCTATCTCATTTCCTTTTTCCTTGTAGTATCGCCAAGCTAACTTAGAGATCGTGGGATGTCAGAGTTCAGAATCACACTATCAACTTCTCTTTGGTATAGCATAGTTTGACTAATTTTGAGTATGGCATGTATAGGAACTTGGTTATTTTTGGTGATATGTCATATTGGTTAGCCAATGTGTGGCTATTAATGTTATTCAATTCATTTTGTAAATGGCCGCTAGAGATTGGCCAATACTTGATAAGTTATATATATTTAATGGTGAAGAAGTTCATGAAGTACATGCTTGTGTGTTTGGGATGATACCTGGGTAAAGAATATGCATGATGAATGTAGTGTAAACCTATGTATGGGTGTCTTGATTTGGGCATTATGTAATGCCCTAAAAATCTCGAAACCCTAATTTCAGGCATTAAAGTTAGTATGTATGCGTAGCACTTAGAATAATAATACTAAGGTATTATCAGGATTATTTGAAGCCATAGAGATAGGGGACCATGGGGAAAAATTTATTTTTCTTGCTTAGTGGACCCTAGTTTCAGGCATGAGGCCTCTTAAGCAGATTTAGAGAAAGTAGGACACAAATGGGCTTGTGGTCCAGTGGAAAGAGGTGTCACTTGGGAGCTATGAGGTAGCGTGTGTGAAAGCATTTTGGAGTGTTTTATTTTGCATAGGTGGACGGTAGGTGTAGTGTTGGTTTGGTCTCCTGCCGTGGAGAGTTTGAAGTAAGCAGGACTGATGGATGTGGAGGAGATTTCGGATAAGATTAAGGTATTATCAGAGTTTAAAGTTAGGAGATGAAGAGTGTGAAGTGTTGGGGCTGAATAAGACTGTCGAGGCAAGGTAGGATTCAGCATTGGTTATAAAAAGGGGTTGCCGAATTCCAGTGAGGGGTTCCTGATTTTTCGTATTTCCTTTTCTTTTATTCTCCCCCTCAAACGGTTTCTCCCTTTTTGCCAAATTTTCACAAAGCCAAATTCCCTTCATTGCCGAAATTACTATCATTCTTCTTTGCCGAATCCCTACTTTTGTCGAACCTTTGTGGTTGTTCCTCCACCTCAATCGATTGTTACCTACTCTTAGCCACGTTTGGAAGCTGAATCTTTTTCAGTATATATCTAAGCCGCAGAATCAAAGGAGGATTTTGGTAAGTGCTTAGTTGAAATTTTTAGTGTGTTTTGTTAAAAGCCGAAGGGTTATCTAACCCCTCCTTATCGTTAACTTTGTATTAACAAGGGTAAGGCTCAACAACCGCAAGCGTGGTAGGTAAGGATCGTTAACAAGGTGGTAAGTGTTCTCGATTCAGTCATAGTTTAGTAAATGGCTGAATCTAATGTGGCTCATAGGGGTGACTTATGTACAATATGGGTCACTTGGTTTTGAAGATATAGGTGTTTGGGTGCAGATCTAGAGGATAATCGCAAATAGTTGCAAAGGAAGGGCTACTAGAACGTGAGGCACAAGGTAAGGGTACAGTGAGGTTTCGGTTTTTGATAAGTATGTGTTAAAGCCTTGGTTAATCGCTAGTAATTTGTATTGTAGGTTCGTGACTAAGGGGTTTGCAGCACGCGAGGTTACCAGGCGTGTACAAACACTACACACACGATATCGGCAACGCCGAAAAGCCGAAAGTGGCTAAATGGCCCTGCCGAACTTGTGGGCCCAAAACGACAATGGTTGATAAGTAAGCATGATTAATGATTTGGCATGAACGATAGTATGATTGGATTATAATTGAGCCCAATGGGCTATATGACATGAAATGGGCTTGACGGGCTTTATGGGGACGTAGACAAGTATGTTAGGGTTAATGGACTTTAGGCCTAGTTTGAACAACTCTTAAATTTCATAAGACTTAATCTAATTAATCATGTCCGTGAACAAGTCACTGGGTTAGGGTGTGACAACGGACATACGCATGTCTAGGATTGGATCTAGGGAAAGCTTGGTACTTAAGCGGCCCTAACGGCCCACCTCTTCTTCTCTGGAATCGTACCTGGTGCGTAGTGTCTGTTCACTTTAACTGCGAGGACTTGTTGATGGACCAAAGTTCATAACTAAAACCCGAGAGGGACCAAATACCCTTAGATTTGTAAAATTACTAAAATACCCCTAAATTTGAAAAAAGACCAAAATACCCCTGTTTTGCAAAAGTACCAGAATACCCCTGTTTTGCAAATTACCAAAACACCTTTATTTTGCAAAATTACCAAGATAACCCTATCTTGCCAAATTACAAAAATACCCCTTTAAGGTAGAGTTACGAAAATACCCCTGGGTAGTGAAATGACTAAGATACCCCTATGAGAGGAGAATAAGTTTAAAGATGTTACTCATGTGTTTGTTGCATTCATATGATATTCTGTTAGGATGCATATTGGTGGGAATTATGGTACGGAAGAAGATTTGAGGATCGCATAGTCGCTCGACGAGCATGGATCCACCGGAGGCTTTAAGCCCATTATATGATTAGCAGCTTTGCTGCAACGTTGGGTAGTGCTGCTGTGAGTGCTAACTTTGGCGTGTAGAGGATGGGTGGGTTGATTTAGAAATCCTCACAGGTGTGTATTGGTTGGAAGGGAAATGGTGTGTTTTGGTGAGGGTTTTGCATTATCTTGTTTGTATATGATATGATATGAGGTCATTGCGGGCTAAGGCCCAAGACCACCAATTTTGATAGGGCTTAGGCCCAATGTGAATATTTGTATGTTGATTTTATTGTCAAGGATTGTACACACTGAGTTTCGAACTCACGCCCTTTATTTAATGTTTCAGGTAATCCTCAGTAGACGGCTCGACATGGGAGAGGACTCGGAGATGGCCACACTAGGAGATGTTTATGTTTTTATTTATTTGTTTTAAAATTAAAAATATGGTTTGAATTGCTTTATTTTAGCTGGATGTAATAAGGCCTTGTACTCCGATTAGATTTTGGATTTTTATTTTCAACTGTTTACCTAAGAATTAAACCTAAGTAAATTTTGTATGTTTACATTTTGTTTCCGAAATGCTTAAAATAATAAAAATGGGCTTTTGTCATTACTTAACAAGACTCAAGGGTTTTGGGCTTTTGGACCTTAAATTGTTAAATTGTAAAATCGTTTTGAAGTGCGCCTTTAATGTGCCGGAGTCGGGCCTAACTTCTAGGCCGGGTTTGAAGTGTTATATTTAGTGGTATCAGAGCCCGGTTTCAAAGCTCGGGCTGTAAAATGGGCCTTAGATTTTGGGTTTTAAAAGTTTGCAGGATTCTTGAAGTGTGGTTTACCGAGCCAAGTTAGTTTTTTTACTATGTTTGTTTAAATTATAGAACTGTATAGATAATGGGCTACTTAACAATTAGCTCTTAGAGACTAAAGCCCGTAGGGAACTTAAGCCTGTAGTGGATTCTTGACTGTGAAATAACTTTAAAAAGTTGTTACTTACATAAGACATGTGCTTAAAACAGTAGAAATTACGAACTAATTTCATAAAATTCTTAATTCAAAAATACGCAACGATGAGCGCTAGAAGAGGTGGAAGAGGTCGCGGTAGAGGCCGTGGAAGTGCTAGGGCTGGGTCGTCGGCGTCGGGCCATATGCCCAACGTTGGAGTAGGGGAGGCTCCGGCCTCACCAGTAGCTGAAACAGGGCCGTATGAACGGGCTACTGAAGATGCAGTATCGCAGGCAATGTTAAGAATATTGGAAAGAGTCGTTGGGCCCAATAATGGTACGGGGAGTCACGGGTCGATTGTGGAGCGACTTCAAGCTAATGGGGCTGAGATTTTCAAAGGAGTGGCGGGGGTGGCCTCAAATGTGGTAGAGTATTAGTTGGAAGCTACTGAAAGAATAATGGACAACCTGGATTGTACGACTGAACAAAAGTTGAGAGGAGGAATATTTCTACCTAGGGAAGAAGCGTATCAGTGGTGGTTGACCGTAAAGGAGGGCAACCAACCGGAGCAGATCACTTGGGAGTTCTTCAAATAAGCATTCCATGGGAAATACATTGGAGTGGCCTATGTGGATGCCCGAAGGAAGGAGTTTTTGAGTCTGACCCAGGGAGATAAGCTGGTAGCAGAGTACGAGGCTAAGTTTCTGCGCCTCAGTCGATATGCCAAGGGGATAATAGAAACGAATTATGAAAGATGCGTACTGTTCGAGGATGGATTAAGGGATAACCTTATGGTACTTATAGCTCCACAGAGGGAACGAGATTTTGCAGTTTTGGTGGAGAAAGCAAAAATAGCAGAGGAGGTAAAGAGCACAGAGTGCCGCAATCAAGAGAAAGAGAAGGGCAAGAACAAATGGAATATGGAACCTACAGGAGCCAGACAGAGGCCCATAACGAGGGCCAGAGTGAATGGGCCGGTTAGAGCTATGGCCCCTGTTGCTGTTGCTAATAACAGAGTACCACTTTGTGCTGAGTGTGGGAGAAGTCACCCGGGTGAATGTTGGAGGAGGATGGGAGCATGTTTGGGCTGTGGATCGATGGAGCATAGGGTTAGACAGTGCACGAGAAGGTTAGATCAGGAGCGAGGTGATGGTAGAGGTAATTTTTAGCCTCAGAGGGGTGGTCAACAACAATCAAGGGGCCGTGGTCAAGCCAGGGGTGGCAATGGCGCAGGACGAGGACGTGGAGCACCGGGCAGAGGTGCAGGTCAGGCAGAGGTAAGACAACCAACGTTGGTTTATGCTGCTCATCGCAGAGAGGAAGGTGATGCACCAGATGTGATAACGGGTACGTTCCTTATTTGTGAGCTACCTTATTTTGCGCTAATAGATGTGGGGTCGACACACTCGTACATTGCATGTAATAGGACTAAAACTGTAGGGGTTGAGTTTGAAATAGTTGAGAATGAAATGACTGTGTTAAGTCCTTTAGGGCAGTTGATGAAAGTTAGTAAAGTGTTTAGGAATGTACCATTGGTGGTTCAAGGAGTTATTTTCCTAGCGGACTTGATGGAATTGTCGTTTGATGAGTTCGATCTCATCTTAGGCATGGATTGGTTGACGAGGCACCAAGCAACTCTAGATTGTGCAATAAAGCGGATGGTGTTAAGAACTGTGGAAGGTGGTGAAGTGGCAGTGCTCGGGGAACGGCGTGATTATTTGTCAAATGTGATCTCAGCTTTAAAGACAGAAAGATTGGAGAGGAAAGGCTGTGAAACTTATTTAGCTTATATTAGTAATTTGGAATATGAAAGTATTACTGTCAAGAATTTGGAAACAGTAAAAGAATTCCTGATGTTTTTCTGGAGGAGTTGCCGGGATTACCTCCTAATAGAGAGGTGAAGTTTGGAATAGAGTTGTTACCGGGTATGGTGCCAGTGTCCATCATACCTTATAGGATGGCACCGAAGGAACTAGTGGAGTTAAAGGCTCAGATTCAGAAGTTATTGGATCATGGATTCATTAGACCAAGTCTGTCTCCATGGGGAGCACCGGTATCATTCGTGAAGAAGAAGGATGGGTCCATGAGGATGTGCGTCGATTACAAGTAGTTGAACAATCTAACCATTAAGAATAAGTACCCTCTGCCTAGGATAGATGACCTTTTCAATCAACTTAAAGGAGCCTCGGTGTTTTCGAAGATTGACTTACGTTTGGGGTACCATCAATTGAGGCTTAAGGAAGCCGATGTGTATAAGACAGCCTTCAGAACTCGTTATGAACATTACGAGTTTTTGGTAATGCCGCTTGGGTTAACAAAATCACCTGTTGCTTTTATGGATCTCATGAACCAAGTTTTTCAACCGTATCTAGACCGGTTCGTAGTAGTCTTCATAGATGACATCCTAGTATACTCGAGAACGGAGGCTGATCATGATGCACAATTAAGGATTGTGTTGCAAGTTCTAAGGGAGAAGAAACTTTATGCTAAGTTTAGCAAGTGCAAATTCTGGCTAAGGGAAGTTACCTTTTTAGGACATGTGGTCTTCGCTGAGGGAATTAGAGTTGACCCTCGAAAGGTGGAAGCAGTGTTGGATTGGAAATGACCTAAGACGGTGTTAGAAATTCGGAGTTTTCTAGGCCTAGCAGGGTACTATAGGCGGTTTGTTGAAGGGTTTTCCCTACTTGCGGCACCTTTGACCAAGCTGCTACGAAAGGGAGTGTCATTCGTGTGGATGGATAAACAGCAAGAAAGCTTTGAGAAGCTTAATAAGGTCTCAACAGAAGCTCTTGTATTGATTCAGCCAGAGCCGGAAAGAAGCTTAAGGTTTATAGCGATGCGTCACATGTGGGCTTAAGCTGTGTGTTGATGCAGGAAAGGAAGGTGGTTGCGTATGCGTCGTGCCTGCTTAAGACTCACAAGGGAAATTACCCAACCCACGATTTGGAGTTGGCAGCAGTAGTTTTCACGCTTAAGATTTGGAGGCATTACTTGTATGGAGAGAAGTGCACCATTTATACGGATCACAAGAGTCTGAAGTACCTCTTGACTCAGAAGGAGTTGAACTTGAGGCAGCACAGATGGATGGAGCTGTTAAAGGATTACGATTGCACGATCGAATATCACCCGGGCAAAGCGAATGTGGTGGCTGATGCGCTAAGCCGTAGGGCTATGTTGGATTTGAGGGCAATGTTTGCTCGGTTGAGTCTGTATGACGACGGAAGTTTGTTAGCCGAATTGCAAGTGAAGCCATTGTGGGTTGAGCAGATTAAAGCTAAATAGTCATTGGATGAAACTCTGAGTTCTCGATTCAAGCAAGTTGAGAATGGGGAAACGACGGATTTTGGGATGAATGGTGATGGGCTATTGTGTTTCCGTGGTAGAATTTGTGTTCCAGGGGACGAAGAGCTAAGGAAGTCTATACTATGGGAGGTGCATAGTAGTTCCTATGCTTTGCACCCCGGAAGTAACAAGATGTACCGAGATTTATGAGAGCTTTATTGATGGTTAGGATTGAAACGTGAGGTTACAGAGTTTGTGAGCAAATGTTTGGTATGTCAGCAAGTGAAAGCAGAGCACCAATTGCCATCAGGATTATTTCAGCCAATTAAGATTCCACTATGGAAGTGGGAGCGAGTTACTATGGATTTCGTTAGTGGGCTACCCTTGACGCCTACTAAGAAGGACTCTGTATGGGTCATTGTGGATCGGCTAACTAAGTCTGCCCATTTTATGCCGGTCAGCACTGACTACTCACTACAGAAATTGGTAAGGTTGTATGTGGTAGAGATTGTGAGGTTGCATGGAGTTCCGGTCTCGGTCATATCTGATAGAGATCCTCGTTTTACATCTCACTTTTGGAAGAAGCTGCATGAAGTGCTAGGTACAAGGTTGGATTTCAGTATAGCATTTCACCCTCAGACTGATGGTCAGTCGGAAAGAGTAATTCAAGTTTTGGAGGATATGCTGAGAGGGTGTGTAATTGAGTTTCGAGGTAGTTGGGAGGACTACTTGCCGTTAGCCGAATTTGCGTATAAGAATAGTTATCAGGAAGGTATTGGAATGGAACCATACGAAGCACTGTATGGACGAAGATGTCGTACTCCGACTTGTTGGACTGAGTTGGGTGAGCGACGAGTTTTGGGTCCGGAGTTGGTAGCAGACACCGAAAATAAGGTAAAAATGATTCAGGATTGGTTGAAGGAGGCGGTGGATAGGCAGAAGTCGTATGCTGATCTCAAACGAAGAGAGATCGAATATGTTGTGGGGGACATGGTTTTTCTCAAGGTTTCCCCTTAGAAGAAGGTGTTAAGATTTGGTCGAAAGGGCAAGTTAAGCCCAAGGTTCATTGGGCCTTATCGAGTATTGAAGTGAATTGGGCCGGTTGCCTATCAGTTGGAGTTGCCTTCTAAATTAAGCCAAATGCATGATGTGTTCCATGTGTCAATGCTAAGGCGTTATCGTTCAGACCCTTCTCACATCGTGTCAGTCGAGGAGATCGAGGTTAGACTAGATCTAACTTTTAAAGAGGAGTCAGTTAGATAATTGATCAAGATTTCAAGGTATTAAGAAGGAAGTTTGTTCCTTTAGTCAAAGTACTTTGGCGTAACCATAATGCCGAGGAGGCTACTTGGGAACCTGAGGAGGCAATGAGTCGACAATACCCTCACTTGTTCCAATCAGGTAAATTTTGATGCCGAAATGTTTTTTAAGAGGGGTAGAATTATAACGCCCCAAAAATCCCAAAACCCTAATTTTTGCAAATTAAAGTTAGTATGTATGTGTAGCACTTAGAATAATAATATTAAGGTATTATCGGGATTATTTGAAGCCTTAGAGATAGGAGGAACCATGGGGAAAAAAATATTTTTCTTGCTTAGTGGACCCTAGTCTCAGGCATGAGGCCTCTTAAGCAGATTAAGAGAAAGTAGGACACAAATGGGCTTGTGGTCCAGTGGAAAGTGGCATCACTTGGGAGCTATGAGGTGGCATGTGTAAAAGCTGAAGAGGTCCAAGGTCCGAGTAGGAGGAGTGCATTTTGGAGTGTTTTATTTTGCATAGGTGGACGGCAGGAGTAGTGTTGGTTTGGTACTCTTGCCGTGGAGAGTTTGAAGTAAGCAGGATTGATGGATGTGGAGGAGATTTTGGATAAGATTAAGGTATTATCAGAGTTTAAAGTTAGGAGATGAAGAGTGTGAAGTGTTGGGGCCGAATAGGACTGTGGAGGCAAGGTAGGATTCGGCCTTGGTTATAAAAAGGGGTTGTCGAATTCCAGTGAGGGGTTCCTGAGTTTTCGTATTTTCTTTCCTTTTATTCTCCCCCTCAAACGGTTTCTCCCTTTTTGCCGAATTTTCACAAAGCCAAATTCCCTTCATTGCTGAAATTACTATCATCCTTCTTTGTCGAATCCCTACTTTTGCAGAACCTTTGTGGTTGTTCCTCCACCTCAATCGATTGTTACCTACTCTTAGTCACGTTTGGAAGCTGAATCTTGTTCAGTAGATATCTAAGCCGCAGGATCAAAGGAGGATTTCGGTAAGTGCTTAGTTGAACTTTTTAGTGTGTTTTGTTAAAAGCCGAAGGGCTATCTAACCCCTCCTTATCGTTAGCTTTGTATTAACAAGGGTAAGGCTCAACAATCGCAAGCGTGGTAGGTAAGGATTGTTCACAAGGTGGTAAGTGTTCTCTATTCAGTCACGGTTTAGTAAATGACCGAATCTAATGTGGCTCATAGGGGTGGCTTATGTACAATATGGGTCACTTGGTTTTGACGATATAGGTGTTTGGGTGCAGATCTAGAGGATAATCGCAAATAGTAGCAAAGGAAGGGCTACTAGAGCGTGAGGCACACGGTATGGGTACGATGAGGTTTCCGTTTGGATAAGTATGTGTTAAAGCCTTGGTTAATCGCTAGTAATGTCGATTGTAGGTTCATGACTAAGGGGTTTGCAGCACGCGAGGTTACCAGGTGTGTACAAACACTACACATACGATATCGGTAACGCCGAAAAGCCGAAAAGCCGAAAGTGGCTAAATGGGCCTGCCGAACTTGTCGGCCCAAAACGACAATGGTTGATAAGTGAGCATGATTAATGATTTGGCATGAACGATTGTATGATTGGATTGTAATTGAGCCCAATGGGCTATATGACATGAATGGGCTTGACGGGCTTTATGGGGACGTAGACAAGTATGTTAGGGTTAATGGGCTTTAGGCCTAGTTTGAACAACTCTTAAATTTCGTAAGACTTAATCTAATTAAACATGTCCGTGAACAAGTCGCTAGGTTAGGGTGTGGCAACGGACATACGCATGTCTAGGATTGGATCTAGGGAGAGCTTGGTACTTAAGCGGCCCTAGCGGCCCACCTCTTCTTCTCTGGAATTGTACCTGGTGCTTAGTGTCTGTTCACTTTAGCCGCGAGGACTTGTTGATGGGCCAAAGTTCATAACTAAAACCCGAGAGGGACTAAATACCCTTAGATTTGTAAAATTACTAAAATACCCCTAGATTTGAAAAAAAGACCAAAATACCCCTATTTTGCAAAAGTACCAGAATACCCCTATTTTGCAAATTACCAAAACACCCCTATTTTGCAAAATTACCAAGATACCCATATCTTGCCAAATTACCAAAATACCCCTGTAGGGTAGAATTACCAAGATACCCCTATGAGAGGAGAATAAGTTTTAAAGATGTTACTCATGTGTTTGTTGCATTCATATGATATTCTGTTAGGATGCATATGGGTGGGAATTATGGTATGGAAAAAGATTTGAGGATCGCATAGTCGCTCGACGCCATGGATCCACCAGAGGCTTTAAGCCCATTATATGATTAGCAGCTTTGCTACAACGTTGGGTAGTGCCGCTGTGAGTGCTACCTTTGGTGTGTAGAGGATGGGTGGGTCGATTTAGAAATCCCCACAAGTGTATTGGTTGGAAGGGAAATGGTGTGTGTAGCGGATGGATTTTTGGGGGGGGGGTTTGCATTATCTTGTTTGTATATGATATGATATGAGGTCATTGCGGGCTAAGGTCCAAGACCACCGATTTTCATAGGCCTTAGGCCCAATGTGAATATTTGTATGTTGATTTTATTGCCAAGGGTTGTACACACTGAGTTTCAAAACTCACACCCTTTATTTAATGTTTCAGGTAATCCTCAGTAGACGACTCGACATGGGAGAGGACTCGGAGATGGCCACACTAAGAGATGTTTATGTTTTTATTCACTTGTTTTAAAATTAAAAACATGGCTTCAATTGCTTTATTTTAGCTGGATGTAATAAGGCCTTGTACTCTGATTAGATTTTGGATTTTTGTTTTCAACTGTTTACCTAAGAAAATTTTGTATGTTTACATTTGGTTTCCGAAATGCTTAAAATAATAAAAATGGGCTTTTGTCATTACTTAACAAGACTCAATGGTTTTGGGCTTTTGGGCCTTAAATTGTTGAATTGTAAAATCATTTTGAAATGCGCCTTTAATGTGACATTCCGGACTCGGGCCTAACTTCTAGGCTGGGTTTGGAGTGTTACGCATTAGGAGTGCCTTATAATCATGTAGAGTGGTATAAGTGTGGTTGTATTTCAGGGTGGCACTTGTCTTGGTAGATAGCCTTACAATTGTCCACACGAGTAAACGCACGGGCGTGTGTCTAGGCCATGTGTGACACACGGTCAGCCCCATGGGCATGTTGGTAGGTCGTGTGTACCCCTGTATGCTATGTTGGTAAGTTAGTATGCCTAGTAGTAAACACACGAGCTGCGACATGGCCGTGTGTCTCAACCGTGTGGGAGACACAGTCTAAGGACACGGGCGTGTGCCTTGGTCGTGTGGCCTAAATGGGATGATGACATCATAAACAGAATGTCAAGGTTTTCACACACGGGCGTGTCATGGCCATGTGAGGGACACGTGCCATGGATACAGGCATGTGTCCGGCCGTGTGAAAATCCCTGTATGCTTGAAATGAAAAATAAAATCCACATGGACTAGGGACATGGGCGTGTGTGACCACACGGCCTGCCCACACGGGCGTGTCCCTCAATACATGGGCGTGTGACCCTGTTTTGTGTGAAAATTTTCTAAGTGTTCAAAAGTTTCCGGATTAGTCCCAAACTATTCCATATGTATGTTTAAGGTTTAGTAAACCTATAAGAGGGACGTTATAGTTTCGTATGAGAAGTATTAAGTAGGAATGAGATTGTATGTTTGAGTAAGTTAAGTACGGTAATACCTCGTACCCGGTTCTGACGTTGGATACGGGTAAGGGGTGTTACACTATGTTCTGATGAGCTTAAATGAGTTTATGTTTTTGTTTTAGGTTCATTGTGAATATGTGACCACCTCCAGACGTACTAATGTCCAGAGTGTAAATATTGTAATAAAATATACAAATACAAGGCGATATCCGCAAGTATACAAGTTGGGTTGTAATATAGTTTTACAACGATGTAGGATCCTACCGAAGGGAGGCGAGTGCCAGATCAATTCTAACCTAAACACTAAAATATCTAATTAGTACTTTGAATTAGTTATAATACAAAAACATAAAATAAATGATTTTTTGTAACACCCCTAACCAAAATCTGTTGCCGGAACAAGGTTACGGAGCATTACCGAAATTTACAAAACAAATACCACACATTTCATAATTCTTTAGTAATCATATCAAATTTCAATCGAATTTCATTATATAGTCCCTTACATGAGCCTTCGAGGTCCAAATCATGCATTAGAATCAGGTCGAGATTAAACCGGGTACTCAAAAAATTTTTCATGAAATTTCAAAAATTTTCCTAGGTGTAGGGGTCACACGCCTGTGGGGTAAGGCCGTGTGGCTCACACGGCTATGGACACGCCCATGTCTTAGGCCGCGTAACTCTCTGACTTGGGTCACACAGCCAAGTTACATGCCTGTGTGCTAAGCCATGTGTAGGTACAGGGGTCACATGGCCAAGCCACACGCCCATGTGCTAGGCCATGTGTCACACATGGCTAAGACACAAACCCGTGTCTTTTCTCGTGTGGACGAAAATAGGCTATTTTCCAAGCCACATTTCTCACCCATCTTGTCTTTCACCTACACCAACACTTAGTCACATTCACAAACCATTTCAAACCATTTAAAACAAATCCAAATCATGTCTTAAACATGACAAAATATCACATACAACCAATATACCCTTAGGTACCACATATGACAATTTATAATTATGTTAATCTATCTTTCATATTTATCTATTTACCAAATGTACACATGCATGATCACATTCATTTTCAAACATGATAGATCCATTTATAAACATATCAAAATATGTCAAACACAAGCCATCCCAATGGCTAGTTTCTTTCAAAACATTTACATGCCATAATTGGCTAAATAACCTATACATGCCATTATAACCATAATTGATTTACCATATATACCGAAATGGGCCGATGGATAGTGTGAGTGATCTCCACCAAGCTTCCAATCCGACGAGCTTCCGAATCACTATAGGACAGGGAAAAATAAAATAGAGTAAGCATATTATGCTTAGTAAGTTCATATAACTTGGAACTTCACTTACCATTATCTTAAATTTAGGTAAGCATTTAATTTATTCCCAAGTCATGTTGGCCAAATGCCTAAACACATATCCTCATTAACCATGTCAGTCATGTATTCTGGGTAATAACTTGTAATCATGAATATACACAATGGTCAGACAATTTCATACACATATGTCTTCATCACATACTTTCAATATATCACGAAAGTACAAAGTCATTAAGCATGTTCCACATCATACTTCAACATAACATATGTTATCATTTCCATGTATCTCAGGCTTGTTTCAGTAATAGTTTGTTTTGAATTCATGTTAAACATATATTTTTCATGAATATCAAAAAATATATTTCTCGACACTAGTCAAATTTCCATGTTCAAATATTTCTCATATCACGTGTTCATGTAACAGGTATAATTCAAATCCATGTAATTCAAGTACATTTTCATAATAATTCATCTCGAGTTCAGATTATTTCATGTCAGAACTTTACCCATTAAATAATTCGAAATATCAATATTACACGAGTAGTACACACAAGTTGTACAAATCTATAATCATGGATAAACATATTCATCAAATAAATCCCATATTCATGTACCATCATCTCTTACTTCCACATAACATATATCATCGTTTCATATGTTTTAGGAAGATACGCGTATTAACTCATTTCATATTCATATCTTTTCATGTCAAAATTTTACCTGTTGAATTTATTCAAAATATCGATATATTCACAGGTATTACACTCGAGGTGTACAAATCAGGATCGTCAATTCATATTCAGGGGGTACCCATTAGGGCAAATAACCAGAGAGCGCACTCTCGAGCCGCATATCAAAATGCTCAGATGAGCCATGTAACCATGTACAGGACACTTATCCGGGCTAATCAGGAAACTCATAAGAGTTTTACTTAGAAAGCTCATAGAGCTTATTAGATATCTCTAAAGAGATACTATCAGGAAGCACCGAATAAGGTAGTAGTGAGTTCAAGCGAGCTTAATAGGACACTCATGAAGAGCTACGTTTGTGTCCGTATTATATCTGGGATCACAACCAATCGCATATCAGGACGCTTACAAAGAGCTACGGTAGTGCGCAATATATGCTAAATCACTAGCGATCAGGATGCTCGCAGGAACTATATAACAAGATGCTCGAGAGGGCTTTCATCAGGATTACCCATCCGCAACATATGCAGGACTTTCATATTAATATGGGAAAATAATGTATCCATCGACTTTCATTTATTCAAACTGGATTTAACATTTTTCAGGCATTATCAGGCATGTGATTATTTCATACATTTATAATATTCATAATACTCAAATAAACACATTTCACATTTATTTCAATCATAAAAGTAGCATTTTTTGTAACAGCCCAATTTCGGTGAAATTGGAATAGTGGTTTCGGGGCCACAAATCCTAGCCGAAAATAAAATTTATTTTTATTTTATTATATGGACTGTATTATGTTAGAAATGTCATGTGAAAATTTTGAAAGTAAAATTTTATCGATTATGTGCTTAATTACGAGAAGGACCAAATCGCATAAAATGCAAAAGTTGAATTCTAATAGCTATAAGGATTAAATAGCTATGGAATTAAAAACTAGAGGTCCTTGTATGTAAATTAGACCATTAAAGAGAAGTATGTAGATATTTTGGTATGACTCATCCATGGAAAAATAGAAAAAGGCTAAGGACTAAATTGGAAAGATGAAAAGTTATTAAATGATAATTTAAGTAAATGAAAAATAAAACAATTCCATATCATCTTCCCAAATATTTCCATGGAAACCCTAGAAGAGAGGAAGAAGACTTATCAAGCTTATTTGGTAAGTAATCAAGCCCCGTTTTTAATAATTTTGATAACTTTGAAACTAGGATAGCTTAATCTATCTATTTGGGGGATTAATTTGAAAAGTTATCAATGTATGAAATTTGGGTCATGGATGAATATGCTAAAAATTAGAAATTTATGGTATAAAATGAAAAGATGTTGATAGATAAACAACTTTTACAAAGTGATTTTTGATGAAAATATGATTTAGGGACTAAAATGTAAAGTTGTGAAATTTGATGAAAAATTATAAATTTTTATGAATAAATGTGCTGTAAATTTTGTAATTGGATTTTGTTTAGGCTTGGAATAGGGAGTAAATTTCACTAGTTTCATTTTCCGAGCCTAGGGACGAAATGGGAATTTATGGAAAAGTTAGGGGAAAAATGGTAATTTTTACTAGGATGAAAATTGAGTCCACTTGAACAAGAAATATGATAAATTGATGTTAAATTTACTCGTATAGATCCAGATAGACCAAATTCAGAGTTAGAACGAGGAAAGAGGAAAATGTCAGATTAGTAGATTTTACGTACACGAACATTGTCGAGGTAAGTTCGTGTAACTAAATTGTGTTTATTTACATGCTTGCATTGATTTTGTTTTTGTAAATTGTATAATTGCCATAAATATGTGAAATGATTACATATTTGATCAAGCCCGATAAATGAAAATGTTTAAATTAAATGATAATGCCCTATAAAGTATAAACGATAAAAATGTTACTTATATGCTTGAAATGAATGTGGAATGTGTTTACTTGAATTATATGAATGTTGTGGATGTATGAAATAACCACATGCCCAATAATGCTTGAGAAAAATGTTTAAATCTCGGTTGAATAAAATGGAAAATCGATGGATATGTGATTTCTTGAAATGAATGAGGTCCTGCATTTGTTGCTGACGGGATTTAGCTCGAACGAGAAATCCTATTAACCTCATTATAGAAAGGATTTAGCTCGAAGGGGTAATCCTGATATAATTCATCTCGAGCATATGTTATGGATTGGATTTAGCCTGGGCGGGTAAGCCAAATCAAGCTCCTTAGAACATATGTCATAAAAAGGATTTAGCCTGGACTGGAAATCCTGTTGCATACATGTGTGGCTCGAGAGCGTACTCCTTGAAATAGTACCTTATGGGTACCATTGAATATGAATTGACGAATCCTGATTTGTACACCATGAGTATACTACATGTGTATCCATCGATATTTCAGATAAATTCAACGGGTAAAAGTTCTTGACATGAGAAGATATGAATAAGAAATGAGTTATTACACATATCAGCCTGAAATACATGAAAATGACTATACGTGATAATTGATATATAGAAATATGAAATGATGATATTGTATATGAAATTTATTTGATGAGTATGTACATCTTTGATTATAGACTTATACACCTTGAGTGTACTAATTGTGATCTTGATATTTCGAGTAATATGAGTAAAGTTTTGATATGAAATGATCTGAACTCGAAATGAACTAGTATGAAATTATACTTGTAATAATGAGATGAATTATGCATGTTGAATGCATACATGTTGTGGAAAGCATATGTGCATGGAAACTTGATTGTTGTTGACCCATACATGTTTTGATGTTATTATGAAGTATATGACTAACAAGGGCAATAGGGACATGTGTAGGGCTTGAGGTCAAATTGATTGAATATGCCTTACATAGTTACCTCAAAATAAAATGAATGGTAAGTTAAGTACTATGTTATACGAACTTACTAAGCATTTTATGCTTAGTTTTATTTCCCTGTTTTAGAGTAAATTGGAAGCTTGTCGGATTGGAAGCTTGGCGGAGATCACTCACACTATCTATCAGCCCATGTCTGTATAATATGGTAAAGCAATTATGGTTACAATGGCATGTATAGGTTATATTGGCCCTATTGGCATGTAAATGTAAATGATGCTTGTAATCTAGCCATTGGAATGACTAGTAATGGTTTGTTTTGATATATTTGTAATGTCATACTATGGTAGCTACATATGTGTTAAGTAGTTGATCAAATTATGTCTAACATATGAACTAAACCAAGGTAAGATTATAAACATGAAAGCATGTAATGATATGCCATGTCGAATGATGGAGTTTGCTTAACTTGAATGCTTGAAATGGTTGGTATTTGGATGTGAGTTTAAGTGTAGGTCATTGGTGTGATCTTGGGTGAGAAATGAAGCTAGAGATGGATTTATTTCATTCACACGGGTAGACACATAGGCATATCTAGACTATGTGTGACACACAGCCTGATACATGGGTGTGTGGTTAGGCCGTGTGTCCCCTACACCTTAAATTCGAGAAAAATAGAATGCTCAAAATTGAGCACACGGACAAAGACACGGCTGTGTGTCTCAGCCGTGTGTGCTACACGACCTAGAACACAAGCGTGTGTCTTGGCCGTCTGAAACCTGCACCTAATTTCGAAAGAATTAAATTAACCACACGGCCTAACATACAAGCATGTGGCATGGTCGTGTGCACAAGTCAAAGAGTTACACGAGGTAAGACACAGCCTGTAGCACAAGTGTGTCCTAGGGTCACACGGGCGTGTCCCCTGGACCACACGGGCGTTTGAGCCCTGCACCTTGGAAAAATTTTGTAAGTTCGTGAAAAATTCTTAGAGGTTCCAATTAAGTCCCGACTCGATTCTAATGCTCATATTGGGCATCGAGGGTCCATTTAAGGGACGTTACAAATGATTTCGGAATTTGAATAGTAACTTGCATGAATTATCTATAAATGTTCCGAAAATCTCTAATAATGCTCCGTAACCCTATTCCGGCAACGGATACGAGTTAGTGGTGTTACATTTAGTGGTATCAAAGCTATGGTTTAGTCGATTCTCGGACTGAACGTAGCATATGTGGAGTCTAGAAATGTATGCCATTATATAACCTATGATAGTGTAATATCTTCTGACTTTGATGAAAATTGTTTTGCAAATAGACAGAGATGCTTTCCAACCTAGCTAATTTCGATAATGCTGAAAGTGATACTCGCACTGTTTGAGTAAAAATGTTGCGTATGATAAAAAGGGAACCTATAAAGGTATGAAATAAATGTTTTATAATAAACATGTTAATGATAAATGTTATGTTATATGAGTATGTATATGAAAGCTAAATTTTGAGGCTTACAATCTCCATCCCCTTACTAGTATAGTGTTATACAATGAAATTCACAAGATTTAAGTGGATTAAGCTCATGAATGTGGAACTAAAGAGTTCAAAGGCTGAATGATTAATGATGTAGTCAGAAAGAGAATGGGTTAGTAAGTAAATATGGTATTAAAAGAGATATAAGATTTTTCTGAAGATTATTCTGAATATGTGATGTCATTGTTAAGGAAGAATTTATTCATAAGTAATTGACTTATCCAGATATGGTAATTATAGAACGGATTAGCCAAAAATTCTTCTGAATTGACTCTTTCAATAAACTGAATAATGTAAGATTATCGATAACTTTATTAGTCAGTGGAATAGTGATGAAATTGAAAAGATATTTGAATACATCTATTATAATTGAGTATATTACAACAATATTTTCTGGGTATTGTATATGTTCTGTTATTCTAAGAGGCATATGAAATTGTTCATGTTCAGATGCAATATTTATCGTATTGAAAGGCTGGCTAATTACAATAGATGGAATTACTGAAAGTCTGGTTGATTCATGAGCGGTGTTGCTCTATCCTTCTTGGGTTTACTAATTCATCATGATTGATATAAGATTTGATGATAAGATTCATGTGATACTATTTTCTACTTCTACTGATTGAAGCCCTGAATTGCGAATGTGCAAGTTATATTTTCTTTATCACAGTTGTTTCTACTGAGTATGCGTGATATTATTCTTCTGAATTTTCTCTGAGATATTAACAATCTCTTTAGTATGTAAACATGAGTTATCTGTGAAAGATATTTTTTGATTAGAGGTAATTACATTTATTACCGTTATACATATTGACTCGATCATGAAGTATAGTGATAGAGATCACAAATTATAGAAATTGTATTACTACATTGGTTATTATTGGGACCACTTTCGGTTCTTCCTCTTTTAATTTGAGGTACACTATTGATATTGAAGTGTTGCTTTGTCTATACGGTTTCAATGTCAATTATATTATAGCACTATTGTTTTGAATCTATCTGATGGTTGTGGCTTTGGAAAAAAAAACTCAAAGCTTCAATGTTAATAATTGAAATAGCTACATTGATGACCCAGTTATTACAGAAAAAGAGGTAAGATTTGAATGGACTGATAAATATCGGTAAAATTTTAACCAGTTGGAAGCTCTGTTGATCAAAGTATTAATACTTATTCAGCCTGAATTGGGTAAGGAATTTGTTATTATAGTGGTGTACTATTGATAGGGATTAGACTGTGTTTTAATGTAGTAAGGCAAAATAATAGCCTGTGTTTTCAGATAGTTAAAAACCACATGGAAAGAATTATCCGATACGTGATCTAGACTTTATAGGTATTGTTTTTGTATTGGAGACTGACAACTTTACTTGTTTGGTGAAAAATGTCATATATCCACCGATCATAAAAATTTGAAGTATCTGATGTTGCTAAAAGAGTTGATTTTGAGATAGCGTACATGGCTTGGAATGTTGAAAGATTGGGATTTGATAGTTGAATATCATTCGGAAAGAACGAATATAGTTGCATATATTCTAAGTAGAAAGTTTCTGTATACTTTGCAAGCCATGGATACCGATTATGATTGTCTGGTAATAGCTCAATTTTAATTGAGTATAAAGCTAAACCGATGTTTATACAACAGATTAGTGAAACCCAGAAAAGTGATAATGAATTGTAAGTTAAATGAATACAGTGTGAAATAATTTCTGATTCAGAATTCTAGAATAGATCTGATAAATGTCTGTTATTCGGAGATAGAGTCTGTGTACTAAAGAATTTGGAGCATGTACAAAATATTTTTACATGAATGATTATAGCGATACTATGTCTGTTTATCTGGGGAAATGATAAAGCACATAATGATTTGAAAAAGATTTATTAGTAGCTCGGAATGAAATGTGGTATTTCTGAAATTGTATTTAAATGTTGGATGAATCAGCAAGATAAAGATGACACTTTCAGGATGGTTATAGCCAGTGAAGATACCGAAATGGAAATGGGACAAAATTGCTATGAATTTTATATCAGAACTATCCCTGTCTATGAAAAAGAAAGATATGATTTGAGTAATTGTCGATTTTTCAACGAAGCCTGCACATTTTATCCCAGTATGAATGGATTTCTCACTTGATAGATTGCTTGAATTACCTGTTTTTGAGATTTTCTGATTACATGATGTGCTAGCTTCTGTTATTTCTGCTAGAGAGCTATAGTTCATATTCCAATTCTGAAACAAGTTACAAGAAACTCTGGGTATACAGTTACATTTTAGTATTGTATTTCATTTTCAGACGGATGATCAATCTGAACATATGATTCAGATTTTGGAAGATATGCTTCGATGTTGTGTACTTGAATTTGAAGGTAATTGAGAAAAGTATTTGCCTTGGGTTGAATTTTCTTATTATAACAGTTAACAGTCAAGTACAAAATTATACTGTACGAGGCTTTATGTGGTCACAAGTGTAGAACTCTGGTGTTTTAGACTGAGTTCAGTAAGAAAAGATACATGTAGTTGGTTTAATTCTTTGGAACCGAAGAAATATGAAAGTGATCTGAGACAATTTAAAAGTAGTATCTGATCGTCAGAAATCCGATGTGAATTTAAGACGAAAAAAATTAGAGTTTCAGATTGGTGACAAAATATTTTTTGGAAGTTTCGCCATGGAAGAAAGTTCTCCAGTTTGGCCGTAAAGGCAAATTAAGTTTGTGGTTTATCGGGTCATATGAGATCATTGAAATAAATTGGACCTGTTACGTATTGAGTGGTATTATTATCAAAGTTCTACAGAATTCATAATGTTTTTATGAGTATGTGTGTTATCGTAGTATCAATCAGACTCATCATCTGTTATTGCTTTGATAAATGTTTCGGTAATCCCTATCAACTGTCGTTTTAGGTTCCTCGTCAATCAACTAGTTGCATAACGAATCTTCCACTAGCATAACGAATCAGCAAGGACTGCTTATCTTCTAACCTTACAGTTCAAACTGGCTTGGGGTGAAGGTATTCACGGATGGGCCATACCAAATTTGGGTTAATTCCCACCTTGATAACTTCCTGGGGTTTTCAGGCCTAGGTTTTGTTTCATGCTCGTCCTTTCCTAAACAGATGATCCGTTAAGTGGTCCTACAAAACATTTAATAGATCATACCTCCACTCTCTGATCCCCCAAAGAGGGATTAGTTCCTCATGGAAGAATGATGAATGAAGAATGTAACAGCCTGATTTAAGGGCTAGTCGGAACAGTGGTTTTGGGACAACTAATTCGAGATTTAAGAAAATTATTTTAATATTATTTTATGAGTTATGGCATGATTATATGGGTGCATGAAAATTTCAGTGTTTTAATTTTAGCGATTACATGCTTAATTGGGAAAGAGGACTAAATCGCATAAAGTGCAAAAGTTCTATTTTGCAAGCTAAAGGTGTCTAAAAGCTATAGAATATCAATTGGAGGCCCTTAATGTGCAATTAGACCTTTAGAAAATGAGTGGCCGGCCATAGGGGACAAAAAATGTCAAAATTCGGTCAAAGTTGTTGGATTAGGTGGATTAAATTGATGAAATAAAATAAAATAAAATAAAGAAAAGATGTAACACCCCAAACTCGGCCTAGAAGTTAGGCCTGAGCCCGACATGCCACATTGAAGTGTTTTTGCGAAAACCTTGTTTTCATTGAAAACCCTTCTAAAGAAAAGTTAAGTAAAATCCAGTTTGCTTTCAAGACGATGTGTATCCAAAAAACCCATTTCCGTGTTACTATGTAACAAATTTCCTTTGACAGCGGAAGCTCGTTCTTAAAACACAATTAATTTCAAAAAACTTGAAATATGCTTAACAAAAATAAATCCAGGTTCCGTTTCAAAATTTCAATGCATAGTGATGTAATGGAATAATAATTAGAGAGAATGCCTTATTACAATCGGAAATAAAATAACTTAAAATAAATAATTTACGAAAATGTGATGTTTAAAAATTGAGTAGCAAAAGCATTTTGAAAACGTTGCAGAAACGTAGTGTTTTGAAGACAGTTATCGTTTTGGAAATCATATTCCATTTTTAGCAGTTAGAAAACATCATAAATAAATATCAGAAATAATAAGTTAAAAATAGAGAGGCCTTATTACAACCCAATAAGAAAGCGGTTTAGGTAATGAAAAATAGAATACTAAAATTCAAAGCTGATCGTAGTGTGGCCACCTCTGAGTACTCCAGTACGTCGAACCGCTTACTGAGGATTACCTGAAAAATTAAAAAGAGGGGGTGAGTTTACGAAAACGCAGTGTGTACAACCCTCATCGAACCTAAAGCATGCATCACATAACTCCGGGCCTAAGCCCATTACAGTAAGCAATATGGGCCTAAGCCCAACACAGTAACGGTGGCATTTGGGCCTTAGCCCATAATAGCCTCAGTTGGGCCTTAACCCATATCTCAATCAAATCAGATAATGCAATGCACAAATGCCCATACCAACCCTGCACTCCGTCTCCTGTCCAACCCTGCACTCCTGTGGGGATTTAATCGACCCACCCATCCCTACACTCCTTATGTAGCACCGGTTGCGGTACTACCTAACATTGCAGCAAGCTGCTAATCATATAATAGGCTTAAAAAGCCTTCGGTGGCTCCACGGTCGTCAAGCAACCATGCGATCCTCATATACTTCCTCCGTTCCATAATTCGCAACCCATATGCAACCTAAACAGAATATCATATGAATACCGGAAATGTACATGTAACATCCACAAATCTTACATTCAACACATAGGGGCATTTTAGTCATTTTCACCCTAGGGGCATTTCGGTCATTTCTCATTGTTATGGGTCTATTACTTACGTTGGCCCGTTATTAAGTCCTTGTTGGCTAAAGTGAACAGACACTACCCACCAGGAGGGATTCCAGAGAAGAGGAGGTGGGTCATTAAGACCACTTAAGTACCAAGCTCTCCCTAGATCCAATCCTAGACATGCATATGCTCATTGCCACACTTAAACCTTATGACTTGTTCACAGTCGCACTTAATAAATTATTGAAGTTTTATGTAAGGTTAAGCAATTTACCAAATACTAAGCCCAAGACCCCTTATAAAGCCCAAACACATTCACATACATTCATATGGCCCACCAGGCCCAATCTCATTCGTATGGCCCATTAGGCCCAAATCACATTCATATGGCCCAAATCACATTCCTATGGCCCATCTGGTCCAAATCAATTCCAAGCCATGTAACCAACATGACTAGCTCATCACTTATTACCAAATCATCAAATTCGCCTATTTTGAGCCTATGGCCCAACGGGCCCATTTTTCCCATTCTGGCCCGATTGGCTAAAACCCGGCCCAAGTCCATGAGATCGCTCATCGCCCATTTTCCCTTACGAGTGTTCGCGCACTCGCAAGACTACCATACCCAAAACTTTCGGGATTTCGGGATTTCCCAATCCATTGTGTGTGTATAGTGTATGTACACACCTGATAACAAAACGCACTGCGATCTCATTAGCCACGATCCTACAAATGATGTCACTCAATGATTAATCACATATACTTATCGAATACTTTACGAAAAGTTGAAGTCTCACCTTAACCTTACTTGAAACACCAAGCCGTAATAGCTTTCCTTCGTTCATTAATCATGAGTACTTCTTAAATCTGCATCAATCTTAATTATTAAAAACTGAACCATAAGTGACTTATATCTATCTTAAGTCACCCTTACATTACTTACGACCATTCGGCCAACCTTCAAAACCAAAAGTGAAGAATACTTACCCAAATTCTGAAACGCATAAAGAGTAACTCGGCAGAGATCTGAAGAACAGAGATTCGATATCAATCCCCTACCAAAATCAATTTAGAAAGAGTGAGGGAGAGGAGAAGTCGGTTCTAGCAAGATCAATTGAAAGAGTAAAGTACTTACACAAGAATCGGCTAGGTTGAAGAAATAGTGACGGCATAAAAAGAATTTCGGCAAAGAGAGGGTGGAATTATTCGGCTTTTGTGAGTTTGGAAAAGGTAACAAGAAGAAAAGAAAAAGATCAAATGTGCTTGTGTGAGGGTAACTACAGTGTAACACCCCAAACCCGGTCAACACACTACGACCAAATCCGGCATGTCACAGGGTAAAAACATTTTGAATACACAAGTTGTAGGTTTAAATTTTGAAAAGAAACGTTGTATGAAACACTTCGTCATTTTAAATTTGAAAGAAAACTCCTCGGAGAGAAATCGTTTGTCGTTCTTTGTTTTGGAAAGCCGTTTGATTTTATGAAAACCCGAGTGAGTTTGGCATAATAGAGTTGAAAACCATTTTGTATCTGTACATAAAGAAACTTAGTTTGGAGAAAATCTGAGTTAGCTTGTCGACTTCATATGTTTAGTATTACCCGATGGTAAAGTTTGAAAAAAAACCCGATAAGTTGTACAATTTTCAAAAACGTACATTTTACAGATTATTCAGGCAGGCAATGTTATTTA
The DNA here is from genome assembly GCA_005393395.2 of Gossypium australe. NCBI lineage: Eukaryota > Viridiplantae > Streptophyta > Magnoliopsida > Malvales > Malvaceae > Gossypium > Gossypium australe. The sequence goes on from CM016616.1 coordinate 74,759,646, forward strand.
ACTAAAGCATCATATGATAAAACATAAAAGCAGACAAACAAACCCAAAATAATAAATTTTAGCGGCCTTATTACAAATCCAAAACCAAATTTAAAAGTAAATTAACCCAAAGCAGTAATTGAAATAAAACCCAAAAACATAGCGCATGGCCACCTCGAGTCCACCCCGGCTCCACATCCGCGATCTACGCCTCATCTGCAAAATGTAAGGGAAGGGGTGAGTCACCGAGACTCAGTGTATAAATTCCTATCCCGGTAATAACAAGGCACTTACACATTTCATCAGACAATATGCAAATCATGCAAACCCAGCCTAGCCAACCGAACTCCTGTGTCTACCCCGTGTGGTCAAAAACACTGGTGGTCAAAACCACTGGTGACCGTAGTCACAAATCATGTAAGTGTGGTCAAAACCACTGGTGACCGTAGTCACAATTCATATGGTGGGGCCAACCCACCGTGTGGTCAAAACCACTGATGACAATCCCATAATCAACATGTGGGGCCAACCCACTGTGGTACCAAACCACTGGGACGAGTCACAATAATCCATGTGTGGTCAAAATCACTGGTGGCCGTAGTCACAAATAATATCTGTGTGGTCAAAACCACTGAGACTAGTCACAAATAATAAGCGAGGCCAACCCACTGTGTGGTCAAAACCACTAGTGACAGTCTAAATCATCCTTCCCCCTCCTCTCAACATACCCATAATCATGAACACATTTTCCGTGGCATATTAACATGTTTGTAATGCAAATATCACATAGCATAGCATAATCAAATAGTATAGCAGCATATATCGATAGCCAATCCATAGGGGACTTACCCGGAGTCCACGCTCATACCCACAAGGGTAACACACCGACTTCAGTAGTTATTTCGGCTTTTAACAATAAACATAATTAGCAAATTAACTAATGGATTGTGTAAGTGTTACACACCTGATTACTCGTAAGATTACGCTTTCTACGTCGGTACTGTCGTTAATCGACACTACCGCTATCCGCCTATTATTTTGGTCAGATGCCGGCCCACACCCCGGTGGCCAATCGCGAACAGCCGGCACTGCCCTCTTTTTGAACTTAGGGGCTGGGGTCTTAGATCCCACCCCACCTACCGCTTGGCTGGCACTAGATTGACAGATCCCGAATAGTTCGAGAACTAAACCACGAACCGCGTAAATCCTGGGAATCCAAATGCTTGATTACTCCCCTCCTTAACACCTTTCGATCTTCAAGCAAAACCCGAAGCCACGCGATGACAAGTCTCCTCCTCCAATCGGCCAAGTACTATCAACACAGGATTATTGCCACTCCAAGAGTTGGGATTCGTCTATAGATCCCAAAAGAAGAGAACGAACAAGATAACACACGACAAGAGAGGATGATTCAGCTTTAGCAAACCAGAGAAGAAGACTTATGTATTTTTCGGTACAAGAGAGGGATTAAGAGAAGAAAAGTAGTCGATTGAGAGGGGATGGGTGTTGATTCGATTTTGAAGCAAATGGAATGAAGAGAAAGGAGTAGAGGTAATTCTGCTTTGAGGAGATTCGGCTATAGAGGTTTCAAGGAAGAAAACGAAGCAGAGAGTGAGAAAAGAAAGATGTTTTTGGCTTTCCCACAAGGTAGAAAAGAAAAGAGGTAAGGCTCAGGAGAGTATTCGGTTATAGCCGATTTAGAGAGGAGAAGAAAATGAAACACCAATGGGAGAGGTTTTGTTTTCGGCACCCAAAAAGAAAACTTGAGAAAGCTCTAAGTGTTTTACCAACTAGCCGAATTTGCACCACTCACTAGGCATATTCGGCCACCACTCTCAAGCACCCAAACCGATTGCTCCCTTCCTCTCCAGTGTTCATGTTTCGGCTAACTCCTAAATTCCCTCCTGGCCACTCATTCAAACCGATTTGAATGAGTCAACCTCATCAAATTTCTCTCCTCCACCCGTTTGAACCTGTTGACCTCTTCCATCCTCATCCATCAGTGTCCATCCTGAGCACAACTCTCCCTTAAATCTGGCGTCAAAAATAAATAGCAGAAAGGGGATCTTCGCAGCTCGAACACAAGCTCCCTTAGCTCCTTGTGGCGTCATCTCTCCAAGCTCTCAGTGGCGTCTCCCTTGCCACTTCACTGCTGGTACTCTTGTGTCAAAACACTCCATTAATTTCTCTTATCTCCTAACTCACTCAGCTCTCCCTTCCAAGTACCCAAAACAGAAATTTTTACTATAGTTTTGGCCTACCCTTGGCTCATCCCCAGACCCCAAAACACCCTAATTAGCATCATGTTCAAACCATTCACATGCAAACCACTAAAATGCAAGAGCCCCTAAATAAGGATGTTACATACAGGATATTCGGTAAAAAAAGAAAAAAAACTCTCCAAATGTTGAAAGCCACAATGAAAATTCGTAATACCATCTAAAAGACCAAAAACGGCACTCATCTACCTTCCTAAGCCGAATTTAAACACTTTCCACTTCACAAAACGGCACCAACTCTTCACACTCCTCAGCTCCTAACTTTTCTCCCTGATAACTCCTCAATCTCATCCTTAATTTTCTCCAAGATAAGCTCCTACAATCTCTCCATGACCATTTCAAACCTCTCATCCATCAAACTTTCACTGCAACACAAACTCTAGCCGTCCTGACAGCAAAATAAGTACCCCAATAAAATACCATGCCACTACTCGAACCTTGGACTCCCTTGGACTCCCTTGCCTGCTAATGACGCCACCTCCCTACTCCCTAAGTGGCGCCACTTTGCCACTACACCACAAGCTCTTGTGTCCTTTTTCTTATTCATTCTTTTAAAAGGCCTACTAACCGAAGGCACAGTTCCCTTAAGGCTAAAACCATAATTTTCCTATACCCTTACTTGATCCCAAGACATCTCCAACACCCCTATACACTCCAAATTCATTAACCCTCAAAACCCACATTCCAATTTTCATTTTCTCGCTCACTTAAAAATTTTCTGAGACCCAAAGCCCAAAGCCCAATAGGCCCAATTCTAATAGGCCAAAAAATTTGGGTTGAGAGCTCAAAATTTTCAGCCAAGCTTTTCTCCTTACAAGTAAGTGATTTTGGTGTCCTTCCTTGATAATATTTGTACTTTTGGAACCCCTAAAGCTTAAGCTAGCTAAAGAGGGGACTATTTTGCAAAATGGTTGAAAGTATAGGGATTGCCATGTGAACATTTATGTTGATTGCTCAAATTTTATGGAAGAAAATGAGTCTTGGTTGTTACATAAACAACTTTTGTGAAAGGTGTTTCCATGAAAACACCTAAAATGACCTTTTTGTAAATGTTGTAAAATGGGTAGTCAATGCATGAAATAATTAAAATTTTGAGTTGCTATAAGAGAGAAAATGAATCAGCTAAGCTTGGATATGTGAATAATGAACCCATTTTATTTTACGAGCCTAGGGGCAAAATCATAATTTTGCCAAAGTCTAAGGGCAAAATGGTAATTTTGCCAAAGTATGATTATTGAAATGTGTTGATTAATATGGCAATTAAATGAGTGAATTTTTTATTATAGATCAAGAAGAACGAGGGATTAACCTTGACCGAGGAAAAGGAAAGGTTTCAGACTAGATCGACAAATTGGCCTATTTTGGTATCGAGGTAAGTTTGTGTGTAATAAATTCAACATCATGATATTAAGTTTTAAAATGTTTGATATTCGTGAGGATGTATATTAATTCTATGAAATTGAGTAATGATGTTCAATGAGGAAATGATGAAAAATTTATGATGTTGAAGTCCCGGTTGGACTTTAAGAAGTGAGAGGATATCATCATTGAGACATGAGAATAGTACGGTCCTGGTCCTGTATAAGACCATGTCAGGGACATGGCATTGGCACCAATTTGAGATCCCGTATAAGACCATATCTGGGATATATCATCGGCATCGAATATGAAAATCGTATAAGAGCATATCTGGGATATGGCATCGACATCGATATGAGATCTCGTATAAGACCATAACTGGGATATGGCATCGGCATCGAGATGTGACCCCATGTAAGACCATATCTGGGATATGGTATTGGCATCGTATTTATGTGTATGATGATGATTGTGTATCCTCGAGTATCCCAAGTGATTCAATGGGATAAATAGTTAAGCTTATAATAGAGATGAAATTACTGCTAAAGCTATATGATGAAGTGATACAGGTACATATGAATAATTCATAAGAAACGTTTACAATATGTGACATGTATTTGGTAAGAGTAAGCATGAGTAAGTTATGGAAATGTGCTTGAGACTTTGTGTTCTTCTTTATTCAATGTAATGAATGGATGCCATTATGAGCCTTTATGTTGCTATTTATTTCATGCAAACTTACTAAGCTTTATGCTTACCCCTCTCATTTCCCTTTCCTTGTAGTATCGTCAAGCTAACCCGGGGATCGTAGGACGTTGGAGTTCGGAATCAAACTATCAACTTCTCTTTGGTATAGCAAAGTTTGTTTAATTTTGAGTATGGCATGTATAGGAACTAGGTTATTTTTTGTTACGTCATATTTGTTAGCCAATGTGTGGCTATTAAGGTCATTAAATTCATTTTGTAAATGGTCATTGGATATTGTCCAATATTTGACAAGTTTATATATTCAATGATGATGAAGTTCATGAAGAGTATGCTTGTGTGATGGGATGAGTAATGAGTAGAGTATACACATGATGAATGTAGTGTAAAACTATGTGTGGATGTTTTGATTTTGGGTATTAGAAGTACCTTATGGTCATGATGTATGATGCATTCAAGTGGTATAAGTGTAGTTGTTTTTTAGGGTGGCAAATTGGCTTGGTAGATAGCCTTATAATTGCCCACACGGGTAGACACACGGTGTGTGTCTATGCCGTATGTAACACACGGTCAGCCCCATGGGTGTGTTGATAGGCCGTGTGTACCCCTGCATGTTAAGTTGTTATGCCTAGTAGTAACCACACGGGCTGAGACATGACCATGTGTCTCAACCGTGTGGGAGACACGACCTAAGACATGGCCATGTGTCCAGGCCTTGTGAAGTCTGCACCTGAATTTGGGAATTTAATTCGCCATACGGTCGAAGGACACAGGCATGTGCCTTGGCCGTGTGACATTTATAGGGTGATGACGTCAGAAATAGAATGTCAAGTTTTTTGCACACGGGATAAGACACGGGCCTGTCAAGGTCGTATGGGGGACACGGGCATGTCAAGGTCGTGTAGGGGACACGGGCCATGGACACGGGCGTGTGTCCGGCCGTGTGAGAACCCCTATAGGTTTGAAATGAAAAATAAAATTCACACGGATTAGGGACACGGGCATGTGTTACCACACAGACCTGCCCACACGGGCGTGTCCCTCTTCACACGGGCGTGTGGCCCTATTTTTAATAACATTTTCTAGGGTTTTCTAAGGAGCTCGAAAAGATCTCAAATTGTTTCAAAGATGTGTTTTTGGGCCTCGTAAGCCTATAATAAGGTTGTTAATAGGAAGTTTGAAAAGTTTTAAATTTGAATGGATTTTTATGTTTCGAAATTGAACGTACGCATAAGATTAGGTTAGGTAATGCCTCATACCCTATTCCAATGTTGGATACGGGTAAAGGGTGTTACAAAGAACAAAATTATGGGAAAAGAATTTGCCAGAAACAAGTTGGAAGACCATATTATTAAATAAGTTCTAATGATCCTTCAGTATCAATATGCAAGCATTGTGCAGGTAAAAGGGATGCTTTTCTCAATAAGTTCTGATGAGCTTACATGAGTTTATGTTTTTGTTTCAGGTTGATTGTGAATATGTGACTGTCACCGTACGTACTCATGTCTAGAGAGTAAATACTGTAATAAAATATAGAAATACAAGGAGAAATCCGCAAGTATACAAGTCAAGTTGTAATATAGTTTTACAACAATGTAGGTGAGTACTCTGAGGATCGTACCCAAGGGAAGCGAGTGCCAGATCAATTCTAACCTAAACCCTAAAAGATCTAATTAGTACTTTAAATTATTTATAGTACGAAAGCATAAAATAAAGTATTTTTAGGGTTTTTATAATAAAAAAAGAAAGTATTAAAAAGGAATAAACTTCAAGAGATAGAAAATGAGAATGAATCAAATCTTAATTATGGGTGATTAGCTCGCTCCAGTAATCCCCATCAACTGTCGTTTCAAGTTCCTCGTCAATTAACTAGTTGCTACCCTAGTAGGATCTTTCGATCTTCCACTAACATAACGAGTCAACAAGGACTGCTTATGTAACACCCTTAACCCGTATCCATTGCTGTCGGAATAAGGTTACGGAGTATTACGAGCTTAACAATCAAACAATCATACATTTTTCATATCCAAATAAAAGTCATTTACAATCAATTATGCAGTCCCTAATATGAGCCTACGAGGCCCAAATCATGCATTAGGAGTGGTTTGGGACTAACCAATAGCTCAGGAAATTTTTGGAAAACTTACAAAAAATTTCCAAAATATAGTGGACACATGCCCGTGTGGCCCGACCGTGTGTCTCACACGGCAAGAGACACGCTCGTGTCATAGGCCGTGTGGACATTCGAAATAGGATCAAATGACCGTGTCACAACCCATGTCCGACCTCGTGTAACTCTTTGACTTAGGTCACACGGCCAACACACAAGCCGGTGTGACTAGCCCGTGTGCCCTTCTAAATGGCTACACACGCCCGTGTGCGAGGCTGTGAGCTAGGCCCTGCCAAAACTGTAGGGTATATTGACTTATGTCACACGGCCAAATCACACGCCCGTGTGCTGGGCCGTGTAGAGCATACTAACTTGGTTTTCAATTAAATACCAGGGGACACACGACCATGTCACCTGACCGTGTGTCACACACGACTGAGACACACGCCCGTGTCTCTGCCCGTATGGACAAAAATAGGCTATTTATCGAGCCATCTTTCTCACTCAAAACTTGCATTTACTTACACAAACCAAATGGCACATAACATGGCATAAATAGGCATTCAAACCAATCTCAACTAAGCCTAATTCATGCTAATTTCGTACCAAGAACTATAATGTTCAACCATTTAGTGTTCAACATACCAATTCTCAACAAGCATCACATAACAATTATCAACCACATAACAAAAGGCCATTTGCACATATATATATACATTACTAAGTATACCAAAATAAGCCAAGTCACATGGCTATACACATAACTAACCATTCGTCATTTACAAGCCAAATAAAATGGCTAAAACCATTACCAAAATATAGACCATAACTCCTATACATGCCATATAACCAAATACATAAATTCAAAAGTACTAAAGTGATAACTTGATAGTGTGATAAGATCTCCGACGACTCCTAATCTGAGCTAGCTTTGATAATCACTATAAAACACGAAAAAGTAAACAGAGTAAGCTATAAAGCTTAGTAAGCTCGTATGAATTAATCAGAAAAACTCACCATTCATTCACCATTCAATTAATATGAACATAATATACTACAAAACCATTTAATCATAAGGTTAACATATATTCAATCACATAATTAATCATGAACTCACAAATTTCATGAATTCAATGCTCATATAATTTTTGTACATACATGTACTGATCCATATTTATTTCTCACCATTTCACATCTTCGATATACCCATTGAACCATTTGGAATAATATCGAATACTCGTGAATCTCGCACCCTAAGTGCCAATACATAACCGAAGTTATCTCAATCTCATATCTCATATAATGCTCACTCTCGAGCTATCAACGTGCTTGCTCACACAAGCTGACGGTCATTACGTAGCTACATGATGCTGCTCACACAAGCTGATGAGAATCCGTAACACATGCCGGATAACTCAGCCACCGGTAGGACGTACGGACCATCACCCAAAACACATAACCCCTAATGACATGTCATTTGTATCCTAATCTACTCCTAAGGTTCAACTGGGATTTCACATTGCCGAATCTTCAACGAACATATTCGTAAGGTCATATTCACATTTAATTCAATAATAAAGCATTTGAAACACATTTATATTCATGCTTATTAACATACGAACTTACCTCGATCGCAAAAACGACGAAATGGATTGACTAGTCCAAAACTTTATTTTTCCCCTGATCTAAATCCGAACTTTGTTTTTCTTAATCTAAATAATATAAAATTTAACTTATTCAATTATCATTCTATTCAATTTAGCCCAAATATGGAAAAATTACCGTTTTGCCCCTAATATTTCAATTTACAATTTAGTCCTTAGCTCATAAAAATACAAATTCATGCAATTAGGTCCCTGCCCATGCTAGCCGAATTTCCCTTATTATCATAGCAGCCCATATTTTTCATTATTTCACACATTTACCACATAATTTTCATTTTTCACAAATAAATCCCTAATTTGCAATTTTACCAAAAACTAGTTAACAAATGTTGTTTATCTAACAACAACCATACATTTTCTATCATTAAACTTGAAAATAAACAAATATTCATCAATGGTAAAACCCTAAACCTTTAACAAATTTGCAAGTTAGTCCCTGGGCTAGCTAGATTAAGCTATAACGACTCCAAAAACATAGAAAATTATTAAAAACCGAGTCAAAATCACTTACATGCATAAGGATGAACTTGCCGAACCAAGAAACCCCTATCCATGGTTTTTCTCCTTTCAATTTTTGGTCAGAAAATAGCATGAAGTAGATGATATCTTATTTTATGTTATTTTACTGAAGTTTATTTATTGATTTACTAAACTAACCTTAGCTATTAACATTAAAATCACTTAGTCATGTGTCCATCTTTGTCTTCTCAAATAAAAATGGTTTATTTACCATTCAAGGACCTTTACTTTAAGGTTCTATAGCTATTATACACCTTTATCTATTAGAACACTACTTTTGCACTTTACGCAATTTAGTCCTTTTTATCAAATTAAGCATTCAAACGATAAAATTTCTTAATGAAATTTTCACACAATCACTCTATCATGATGTAGACATTAAAATAAAAATAAAATAATTATTTTGACCTCAAATTTGTGGTCCCGAAAGCACTGTTCTGATTTGACTAAAAGCGGGCTGTTACAACTCTCCCCCTAAGGAACTTTCGTCCCCGAAAATCTTACCAGAAATAGGTTTGGGTACTGTTTTCTCATAGCTTACTCAGGTTCCCACGTAACTTCTTCGAAGATGTGTCGTTGCCAAAGTACTTTCACTAAAGCTATTGTTTTATTTCTTAACTCTTTTACTTCTCGAGCTAAAATTCTAATCGGTTCATCGTGATACGTCATATCAGGCTAAATTTGAATCTCTGTCGGAGATATTATGTGTGACGAATCTGATCTATATCGGTGCGACATCGACACGTAACATTATGGATCTTTTCTAACTCTGATGGTAAAGCTAGTCGATAAGCTACTGGCCCTATTCTTTCGATAATCTCATACGGCACGATAAATCGTGGACTCAATTTTCCTTTGAGACCAAATTGAAGAATCTTCTTCCACGGAGATACTTTTAAAAATACTCTGTCGCCGATTTGAATTTCAATGTCTTTACGTTTCAAATCTACATACGATTTCTGTCGATCTGAAGCTGCTTTCAAACTATTGCGAATTACTTTCACTTTCACTTTCTCTTCTGTCTCTCTAACCAAATCAACCCCGTGAATCTTTTTCTCACTCAGCTCGATCCGGTACAATGGAGTTTGACATTTGCTGCCATACAATGCTTCATATGGTGCCATTTTTATACTTGATTGAAAACTATTGTTATACGCGAATTCAACCAACGATAAATATTTTTCCCAATTGCCTTCAAACTTTAAAACACAACAACAAAGCATATCTTCAAGAATCTGTATCACTCTCTCTGATTGACCATCTATTTACGGATGAAAAGCAGTACTAAAGTGCAATCACGAACCTAAAGCTTCTTGCAGTTTCTTCTAGAATCTCGACTTAAACCTCAGATCTCTATCCGAAATAATAGAAACTGGCACCCCGTGCAATCTGACAATCTCAGAGATGTACAATTCCGCTAATCTATCAAGCAAAAAGTCTGTACGTATCGGAATGAAGTGTGCAGACTTCGTCAGTCGATCAACGGCAACCCAAATAACATCTTTCTTTTTCAGAGATAGGGGTAACCCCGATACGAAATCCATCGTAACTCTATCCCATTTCCACTCTAGTATCATCACTAGCTGTAGTAGTCCTGAAGGCACTTGAGGTTCGGCTTTGACTTGTTGACAAACCAAGCATTTTGATACAAGTTCTGAAATGTCTCATTTCATACCCGACCACCAGTACAACTGTTTCAAGTTATTGTACATTTTAGCACTCCCTGGATGAATAGATAAATAATCACTGTGTGCTTTGTGTAGAATTTTCTAGATAAGCTCAAAATTTCTCAGTACAAAAATTCTACCTCGAAGCATTAAACAATCCTCTGACCCGATCTGATACTCTGAATTAGCAGTCGATTCGCATTGCACTCTTTTAGCTTGCAATTGATTACCACATTTTTTAGCTTTATAAATTTGCTGAAGAAATAACGGTTTAAATTTTAACTCAGCTAAAATTGAACCATCATCAGACAAGGTTAATTGTGTATTCATTGCCTGCAAAGCAAACAAAGATTTTCTACTCAGAGCATCTACGACTACATTCGCTTTTCCCGGATGATAATCGATCACTAACTCATAGTCTTTCAACAACTCGAGCAATCTTCATTGCCGCAAATTCAAATCTTTCTGAGTCATTATATACTTCAAACTCTTGTGGTCGGTAAAGATGTGGCACTCCTCAGCGAATAAATGATGTCGCCAAATTTTCAATGCGAAAACTATAGCGGCCAACTCTAAGTCGTGCGTCAGATAATTCTTTTCATGTAGCTTCAACTGTTTGGAAGCATAAGCTATCACTTTGCCCTCTTGCATCAAAACACATCCCAAACCATTCAATGATGCTTCATTAAAAATCACAAACTCTTTACCCAACTGAGTCTATTTACCAAGCCATCTTTCTCACCCAAAACTTGCATTTACTTACACAAACCAAATGGCACATAACATGGCATAAATAGGCATTCAAACCAATCTCAACTAAGCCTAATTCATGCTAATTTCGTACCAAGAACTATAATGTTCAACCATTTAGTGTTCAACATACCAATTCTCAACAAGCATCACATAACAATTATCAACCACATAACAAAAGGCCATTTGCACATATATATATACATTACTAAGTATACCAAAATAAGCCAAGTCACATGGCTATACACATAACTAACCATTCGTCATTTACAAGCCAAATCAAATGGCTAAAACCATTACCAAAATATAGACCATAACTCCTATACATGCCATATAACCAAATACATAAATTCAAAAGTACTAAAGTGATAACTTGATAGTGTGATAAGATCTCCGACGACTCCTAATCTGAGCTAGCTTTGATAATCACTATAAAACATGAAAAAGTAAACAGAGTAAGCTATAAAGCTTAGTAAGCTCGTATGAATTAATCAGAAAAACTCACCATTCATTCACCATTCAATTAATATGAACATAATATACTACAAAACCATTTAATCATAAGGTTAACATATATTCAATCACATAATTAATCATGAACTCACAAATTTCATGAATTCAATGCTCATATAATTTTTGTACATACATGTACTGATCCATATTTATTTCTCACCATTTCACATCTTCGATATACCCATTGAACCATTTGGAATAATATCGAATACTCGTGAATCTCGCACCCTAAGTGCCAATACATAACCGAAGTTATCTCAATCTCATATCTCATATAATGCTCACTCTCGAGCTATCAACGTGCTTGCTCACACAAGCTGACAGTCATGATGTAGCTACACGATGTTGCTCACAGAAGCTGACGAGAATCCGTAACACGTGCCAGATAACTTAGCCACCGGCAGGACGTGCAGACCAGCACCCAAAACACATAACCCCTAATGACATTTCATTTGCATCCTAATCTACTCCCAAGGTTCAACCGGGATTTCACATTGTCGAATCTTTGTCGAATATATCTGTAAGATTGTATTAAAATTTAATTCAATAATAAAGCATTTAAAACACAATTATACTAATGCATATTAACATACGAACTTTCCTCAATCGTAAAAATGACGAAATGGATTAACTAGCCCAAAACTTTATTTTCCTCCGATCTAAATCCGAACTTCGTTTTTCTTGATCTAAATAATATCAAATTTAACTTATTCAATTATCATTCTATTCAATTTAGCCCAAAAATCATATTATGGAAAAATTATAGTTTTGCCCTAATATTTCAGCATATTTACAATCTAGTCCTTAGCTCATAAAAATACAAATTCATGCAATTAGGTCCCTGGCCATGCTAGCCGAATTTCCTTTATTATCATAGCAGCCCATATTTTTCATTATTTCACACATTTACCACAATTTTCATTTTTCACAAATAAATCCCTAATTTGCAAGTTTACCAAAAATCACTTAACAAATGTTTTTTTATCTAACAACAACCATACATTTTCTATCATCAAACTTCAAAATAAAAACATATGCATCAATGGTAAAACCCTAAACCTCTAACATCTTTTTGCAAATTATTCCCTGGCTAGCTAGATTAAGCTACAACGACTCCAAAAACATAGAAATCATTAAAAACCGAGTCAAAATCACTTACATGCACAAGGATGAACTTGTCGAACCAAGAAACCCCTATCTATGGCTTTTCTCCTTTCAATTTTTAGTGGGAAAATAGCATGAAGTAGATGATATCTTATTTTATGTTATTTTACTTAAGTTTATTTATTGATTTAGTAAACTAACCTTAGCTATTAACATTAAAATCACTTAGTCATGTGTCCATCTTTGTCCACTCAAATAAACAATGGTTTATTTACCATTTAAGGACCTTTACTTTAAGGTTCTACAGCTATTAGAACACTACTTTTGCACTTTACGCGATTTAGTCCTTTTTATCAAATTAAGCATTCAAATGATAAAATTTCTTAACGAAATTTTCACACAATCACTCTATCATACTGTTGTAACAGTCCGGTTTAGACCCTAGTCAGAATAATGGTTTCGGGACTATAAATACGAGTGAAAAAATATTTTAATATTATTTTCCGTGCCTATGGTATGTGATTAAGAATGTGTGAAAGTTTCGTGAATTAATTTGTCCATTTGTATGCTTAATTAGAAAAAAAAAAGACTTAATCGCGTATAATGCAAAAGTGACTTGATAATTGTTAAAGTGCTATATTGCTATTGTCTTTATAATGTGGAGTCCTTAAATTGAAATTTCACCATTGGGAGTATGGATGGACATTAATGTGCATATGTTAGTGGAATTTATAATGTTATAATAAAGGTTAAAGTTGTAAAAATGATTAATAAGTTAATTAAAACATAAAATAAAACATTTATTTCATTATTTGGTATCATTCACCACCGAAAACAAGAAAAGAAAAAAAAGTTTTAAGCTTTGAACATCCGGCTAGCTAGAAGCAAAAATTAAGGTATGTTTTGGTTTCGGTTTTTGATAATTTCTACGTTTTTGTAATCATTGCTTCGTGTTCTTCAAAACCCATGCTTTAATTTTGTAAATTGATGATGATTTGGAAAAGTGCCATTGATGAATTCAAGAGTTTTATGATGTTTGAGGACGAAATATGAAATAGATGTGTTAAATTAAAATGTTTTGTCTTTGGATTTTTAGTGAATTTGAGTAATTTGGACTAAATTGAGAAAATAATATTTTGAGGGACTAAAATGTGAAATAAATGAAATTTATGAACTTGTATGGAGCATGGGAATATTCGGCTAAGCATGGGTTGTATTGAATTTTGTGTTTTTTGTGATTTTGTAAAATAGGGACTAAAATGTCAAAATGTGAAAATGTGGGGGCTGAATTGTAAATTGCCCTAAATATGTGTTTTTGGATTGAATTAAATGATATGGTGAATAAATGGATTAAATTTGAATGTGTATAGATCAAGAACCAAAGAAAATGAATTTAGATCGAGGAAAGTAGAAAATAGTTGAATAGGCGTTGTTTCCGTTTATCCAAATCCGAGGTAAGTCTATATATAAATAAATGTATTTGTATTGATTTATGTATGTTCATATGAAATTTCATTGTGATGAATGTGTACGAGATAATAAATATATGAAATCCGAGGAAGTATCAACAATGTATCAATGTCTGAAAAGTCCTGTACGAACCTAGGAATAGATAGGATTTTATATGTCATGACATAGGTTTGGCGTCAATTTGAGATTTACATGTAAGACCATGTCTGGGACATTGGCATCGTATTTGATTCGTGTAAGACCCTGTCTGGGACAGTGGCATCGATAGTTTGTTACATGTAAGACCACGTTTGGGACGTTGGCATTGTACGACTATTCCGAGTATTCTGAGTATCCTATTTGATTCCAAATGGTTCAATGGGCAATTCCGAGAAACTAAAGACGATGTGAAATGTATAATCGTTTTAGGTACGTTTGATGTGTATGCTTTGTATAAGCATGAAAGGTGAGTAAATATGTACATAGATGCAATGAATAAAATGTGATATATGTATGTTTTGTGCTATGAGAAAAAGAGATGCTTGAGATATGATATGTTGGTAAGCAATGGCTAATCGAATGAGCCAAAGAGAAATTTATGTGTTTGAAATGAAGATATATTAATGAATTTGATTTTCTATGCTTATAAATGATTATAAGTTCAGCTTATTTGTATATGGCTTACTAAGCTTTTGAAAGCTTACTCTGTGTGTGTTTGCTTTGTTTTAAAGATCGTTAAAGCTACAAAAGGCTCGGGTATTGTCGTGGATCGCCATCACACACTATCCAAACTTATTTTGGTACCTTATGATCATGTATATATATTAAGTATGGCATGTATAGTCTAGTTGGAAAGGATTATGTTTGAGGTGTGTGTATAGCTATGTGATATGGCTATCTATTTGTAAATTATGTGAATGAGTAGTCATGCTTTATGATGCATATTTTGGCAAGTTATGATGGCTATTGAGATGACCAAAATTATGATATGTTTATGAAGCAAAGTTGGTATTTTATTGAGGTGAAGAGGTTAAATTATAATGGTAATATTGTAGATAAAACTTGCATTGAAATGCTTGTGATCTAGTTAAGCTAAATGATAACTAAGTTGGTGTGTTTATAATGTTCTTGAATGAGTAAAATAGATGGTCAATTTGGTATGTTTTTGGTTGCTATAAGTGTTGGAATGATGCATGTATGTGCTTGTAGGGATGACCCAAAGTGTGGGTGGCATTTTGGCCTTGCAAATGGCCTATAATTGCCCACACGGTTGAGAACACGGGCGTGTGGCTCGATCGTGTCCCTCGTGGTTGTATTTCAAAACAAGTCAGACTCGACCACGGGCAAGACACACGGGCGTATGACTAGCCGTGTGGATCAAGTTAGTGTCGACCACGGGCTGGACACACGGGCGTGTGACTGGCCATGTGGTGCAATTCTGTAATGACCACGGGTGAGGCACACGAGCGTGTTCACGGCCGCGTGGACAAGTCAGTATGTATGCCCTGTTTTAACACAGCTTAGACACACGGGCGTGTCTGAGGCCGTGGGAGGCACACGGCCTGCCCAAACGGGCGTGTGATGTAACACCCCAAACTCGGCCTAGACGTTACGATCGGATCTGGCATGTCACATGGAAAGGTTCCTAAAGAAGCTTCGCGATTGTTAAAAGTTTTGAGTTTTATTTCCATTTTGAAAATCAGATGTTTAAAGGTTTTCTTTCAAAAAGTTATAAATATTACCAACACCGCAACTTATATTATAACCCAAAAGTGAGATTCAGAGGATTTCAGAAATGTGTCGTTTTGAAATAGTTATTGTAGTTTTAAGAAAATCCCGAGTTTATTTATCTATAGGTTGGGAACCGTTCATTAATATTTTGGAAAACAATTATTTACGTTTTTAGTAAAATCCCATATTGATCATTTCATAATAGATATTAACCGCATTAAAACAAAAACCAAAATAACATCCAAGTGGCCTTACTACAGAACATAATCCCAAATTAACATAAATTTGAAGTAATGTGAAACGGAGTTTACTAAAGAAACGATGTATGGCCACCACAGAGTCCACCTAGGCTCCAAATCCCCAAAGCTAAGGATTACCTACAAAATTAAGCAGAGGGGTGAGTTACGAGAACTCAGTGTGTAATCCCCTAAACGTACATTAATTGGGCCCGAGCCCATTCAGATACATACTGGGCCTTAGCCCCTTACGAAATCAAACTGGGTGAAGCCTATACAGAAACGAACTAGGCTTGAGCCCTTTTAGCATGGTAACACAAACAAATGCATGCGATGCAACCCAGCCCAGCCTAATAATCCATCCGCTACACACCACCCATTCCAACCAAAAAACACCTATGGGGATTTCTACAATCAACCCTCATCCGCTACACACCTCGATGGCAGTCACGCTGCTCATCGCCGAAATTGTGGCAGTGCCATCGAAATAATGTGACAGGGTCTCCGAAATATGTGGCAGAGCCACCGAAATACACTCCCCCATTCATCAATATCCCTTTCCCATGCAACATATCATATCATCATAATGTGGTAAATGCATACATACATCAATGTATATCAGATAATCATAACACACACAATCATGCTAATTACCCAAAATGGTATAGTCATAAGTTTACTCACCTCGTATATCTTCCACATTACCCACTAGGGTATCTCAACTGCATTCCCGTTAAGGGTATTTCACCTTTAGCCGACACATAGTATAATACGAAACAAAAAGAAATAAAGGTGTGAGATTACACACTTGATTACGTGGAGAACTAGACACTCCCGCTCGACGTCACCTAATTCAACACATCACACTACTAGCTTACAGCAACAACAATGGGAGATCTCTAATCCACGACTAACCGTGCGGTTTACTAACACTTACCCTCACTAGCGCAAACGACCACGATTTGCTTATCTGAATCAGATGTCAACTCCCTTCCACAACCCGGCAAGAAATCCCGAATCGCTGACACCCTACGTCGTTTGAACTTAGGAGCAGAGGCTATGAGTCCACTCCCCTTGGGCTCCCTTAGCGCAACCCCCTTAGACTGGTTATCCCTTTCCTCCATGAAGAGAATTCAATCATTAAGGTACCACAGTGAAACCAGCGGTTATCTAACAAGGGGTTTCGGCTCTTACCACCACTTCCCGAAGTCTGAAAGATTAATGAGCAAAGAAGAGAGTTGCTTGATCCCTACAACAATCGGCCTTGATCAGCGAGGAACCGACCTTCCACAGATTCGACTATGGCATGTTGAGAGAAGATAAGAGGGGATTAGTAAGGACTAGAATAAAGAGAAATAGTCGTTTGGCTATACACAACATAAGGCCGAAAGAAAAGGAAGAATAGAAGAATAACCGTTACCTTATGATTTCAGATGATTCGAACAAGTGAGGAGTGTACCTTCGGCCTCAAAACCGAAAGAAGTAGGATTCCAAGATCAAAAGAACAACACACCTTAGGTTATAGAAAATTGGCAATAGGTAGAAATAAGGACAAACTGATTTAATGAAGAACAAGAGAAGACTTGATCATAAAGGCTATACCGAATGAAAGATCAACAGAGAACACAAGTGGCCTTGATATATGTAGAAAAGGTTCAACTAAAAGAAGAGAAAAAGGCTAGAAGAGAATTTGGCTATGGTATAAAGAAAACAAAGAAAATGGAAGGGTGTGAGAGATGATTCGGTCAAGAGGAGAAGAAATGGAATGTTGGAGAGATTTGGCTATAGCAAGGAAAGGTTAGGAAAAGAAGTTGACTAACACTGCTCAAGTAATCAGCAAGTAACAAAATTGCTTGAAGAGAAAAGAAGAAGAGAAGAAGTAAGGGTGTGTTTCATTTTTGGTAAAGAAAAAGTGAAGCTAAATGACCAAAAATGGGAAAGAAAAAGGAAAGACTTCAAAATAGGTTTCGATTTTACTATCACAAATGACACTTGAAGAAATGACACTCTCCTACACACACTTATGACCGAAAATGCTGAAAATGCCTAAGGGACAAGAGGAAATTCAGCACACACACACTAATCAAAACCGAAAATGCCCCCAAACACCTTCCCACTTTCAGCCAACACTAGCTCACACTCCTCTCCCACGATTCTCTCCCCAATTTCCTCCACCATTCACTCTCCATCCATCATTTGAAATCACCCAACCACTTTGACCCATTCAAACTCCCCAAACTCCTCTCCTCCTTCCATTTTGAATCCTTTGACTCATCCAATAACCACCCCATCAGAGTTCCACGCCTATTCCACCACCTCTCCATCTTGGACACAAAAATAAAGCTCCTTGTTGCAGCAGATGAGATTCGAACACCTTCCCCCTTGCTCCTTCCTTGATGCCACAACCACCTTGCCAATAACTCACCTTATGTTATCATACACCAACAATTATTCTTAAGGCCTGCTTCCACTAACTCTCCCCCCTTAAGTGCCCAAAAGCAAAATTTTACCAAGGTCCCAACACGACCCTAGGCCTCCCTAGGACCCTCAAACACGCCTAAATAAAAACATAACAAGCACAACACATGCAATTACCCAAATTTTACAGACCCCCAGATTTAGGATGTTACAATTCTACCTCCCTTAAAGAAATTTCGGCCTCGAAATTTACCTGATTAAAAGAGATGAGGGTATTGCTTTCGCATTGCCTCTTCCGGCTCCCACGTGGCTTCCTCTAAACCGTGATTACGCCACAACACTTTGACCAATGGAACCGATTTCCTCCTCAACACTTTAACATCCCGATCTAAAATCTACACCGGTTCTTCTTCAAAAGACAGATCGGGTCTTACCTCAATTTCTTCCACCAGTACTACATGAGATGGATCTGAACGATAGCGCCTCAGCATCGAAACATGGAATACATTATGTATCTGATTCAACTCCGGGGGTAACTCAAGCTGATAAGCCATTGGTCCCACACGTTTCAACACTCGATAAGGCCTAATGAATCTAGGGCTCAACTTGCCCTTCCGTCCAAATCTTAAAACCTTCTTCCAAGGTGAGACTTTCAAGAGGACACGATCCCCCACTGAAAATTCTATCTCCCTACGCCTCAGATCCACATACGATTTCTGTCTATCAGAAGCTTCTTTTAACCGGTCTCGAATCAGCTTAACCTTTTCCTCCGTTTCTGAAATCATTTTCGGACCCAACAACTGTCGCTCACCTAACTCTGTCCAATAGGTAGGGGTATGACACCTACGACCATACAACGCCTCGTAGGGTGCCATCTGAATGCTGGACTGATAGATGTTATTGTACGCGAATTCAGCCAACGACAAATAATCTTCCCAACTACCTCTGAAGTCAATCACACAGCCCCTTAACATGTCTTCTAGAATCTGAATTACCCTTTCCGACTGACCATCAGTCTGTGGGTGGAACGCTGTGCTAAAGTCTAGCCTTGTACCCAAAGCTTCATGTAATGCCTTCCAGAACCGCGATGTAAAACTAGAGTCCCTATCTGATATGATAGACACTGGTACCCCATGTAGCCTCACAACCTCTACTACATACATCTTGGCCAACTTCTGCAATGAATAGTTGGTACGAACCGGTATGAAGTGAGTGGACTTAGTCAACCGATCAACAATCACCCAGACTGAATCTTTCTTAGTAGGCGTAAGGGGTAGCCCACTAACAAAATCCATCGTTATCCTTTCCCACTTCCAAAATGGGATCTTCATCGGTTGCAGCAATCCCAAAGGCAACTGATGTTCCGCCTTCATTTGCTGACATGTTAAACACTTGCTCACAAAGTCAGTAACTTCCTGTTTCAACCCTGGCCACTAGTATTGTTCACACAGGTCTCGATACATCTTACTTCCACCTGGATGCATAGCGTATGGACTACTATGCGCCTCCTGCACAATCATCTATCTTAAATCAGAGTCCTTCGGCACATAAACTCTTCCCCGAAAACACAATACCCCTTCACTGCTCAGACCAAAATCCCTCATCTCTCCACCTTCCAATTGCTGAAATTGAGAACTTAACGATTTGCCTAACAATTGCTTCGCTTTAATCTAACTTACCCATGTCGGTTTCACTTGAGGTTCGACTAACAAGCTACCATATTCATGCAGACTGAGATGAGCAAACATTGCTCTCAAATCTGATATCACCTTACGACTCAACGCATCTGCCACCACGTTGGCTTTACTCGGGTGATACTCAATTGAGTAGTCATAGTCTTTCAGCAACTCAATCCACCTTCGCTGTCTTAAATTCAGCTCCTTCTGGGTAAGGAGATATTTCAGACTTTTATGGTCCATATAGATAACTGACTTTTCTCCGTACAGATAGTGTCTCCATATTTTTAGGGCGAACACCATTGCAACTAGCTCCAAGTCATGAGTGGGATAGTTTATCTCATGTGGCCTTAGTTGACGAGATGCATACGCTACCACCTTCCCTTCTTGCATTAACACACAACCCAAACCTGTGTGCGATTCCGCAACAACTTGGTTAACGGTGTAGCTATCAACAAGAACCCCTCACCGAACCTTCTGTAGTACCCAGCCAAACCCAGAAAACTTTAAATTTCTGACC
This sequence comes from Gossypium australe, assembly GCA_005393395.2. NCBI lineage: Eukaryota > Viridiplantae > Streptophyta > Magnoliopsida > Malvales > Malvaceae > Gossypium > Gossypium australe. The sequence continues at coordinate 74,780,325 of CM016616.1, forward strand.
CTGACTTCGGTGGTTTCCAATCAATACAGCTTCGATCTTTCGGGGATCAACTCTAATCCCCTTGGCAGAAACAACATGCCCCAAAAAGGTCACTACCTTCAGCCAAAATTCACTCTTGCTGAATTTGGCATATAGTTGCTTCTCCCTTAATATTTGCAGCACAACCCGAAGATGAGAATCATGTTCCTCCTCCGTTCTTGAATACACCAAAATGTCGTCTATGAACACTACCACAAACCGGTCTAGATAGGGTTGGAAGACCCGATTCATCATGTCCATAAAAGCGGCTGGTGCATTAGTCAATCCGAATAGCATCACTAGAAACTTGTAATGCCCATAACGCGTTCAAAAAGCAGTCTTATGAATATTCGCCTCCTTGACCTTTAGCTGATGGTACCCAGATCTCAAATCTATCTTCGAGAAAACCGGAGCTCCTCGCAGTTGATCAAACAAATCGTCAATCCTTGGTAGCGGGTATTTGTTCTTAATAGTCAACTTGTTCAACTGACGATAGTCAATGCACATACGCATCGACCCATCCTTTTTCTTGACGAACAATACCGGCGCTCCCCACGGTGATACACTTGGTCGGATAAATCCACAGTCCAACAGCTCTTGGATCTGAGCTTTAAGTTCTACCAGCTCCTTCGGCGTCATCCTATAATGGGCGGTGGACACCGGAGCCATTCCTTGCAATAGCTCAATGCTAAATTCCACCTCGCGATCCGGAGGTAACCCCGGAAGCTCTTTAGGAAAGACGTCTGAGAACTCCTTCACCATTCTGACATCCCCTACAGAAAATTCCTTAGCATCCGATGTGCTGATGCAAGCTAGGAACGCCTCGCACCCTTTCTGCACCATCTTTTCGGCCTTTAGTACCGAAATCACCTGGGACAGATAGTCTCTCCTTTCCCCTATCACAATTACCGCTTCATCCTCCGGAGTTCTTAAAACCATACGCTTAGCAGTGTAATCCAAGTTCACACGATGCTTAACTAACCAGTCCATGCCTAAGACAAGGTCAAACTCACCGAACGGCAGTTCCATCAAATTCGCCAGAAATACCACTCCCTGAACTTCTAGAGGTACGTCCTTAAACAATTTATTCACTACCAGAGATTGTCCTAAAGGGCTAACCACAGTCATTTCTCTAGCAGCAATCTCGGATTCTATACCCAGAGTCTCAGATACAGTACAGGCAACATATGAATATGTAGACCCAATATCTATCAAATATAAGAAACGTACCGGTTATGACGTCCGGTGTGTCGCCATCCTCTCGATGTCTAGCCGCATAGACCAACCCTGACTGTCTTGCATCTGTATTACCCGTACCTCTTCTCGGTGCTCCAAGACCTTGTCCAAACCCATCTCCTCCTCTGGCCGGACCTCGACCCCTCGGCGACTGCTAACCACCTCTCCTTGACTATGCAAATCCCTGACCTATCGTCCGCACCCTAGCCAACTCTTGTGGACAGTCCTTTATCAGATGATCCCTAGATCCACATTTGAAACATCCTCCAGTTCTTCTCCAACACTCCCCTGAATGTGTTTTCCCACACTGAGCACACTGTCGCAACTGACCAACAGCAACAGGCATCCCCACTCGAGCTGGCCCATCCATTCAACCTAGGCCTCTTTTTGAAAACCCCCAAAAGAACCTAACGACCCAAAACTTCTCTCATTCTTGCCCCTATCTTTATCTCGGTTCTGCCTCTCAGAACGTTTTACTTCTTCAGCGAATTTTGCTTCCTCGACTAGAATGGCAAAATCTCTTTCCCGCTGTGGAGCTATCAGTACTCGCAGCCCGTCCCGTAGACTATCCTCGAACCGTACAAAACGCTCATAATTGGTTGCGACTATACCCCGAGCGTAACGACATAAGCGTAGGAACTCCGCCTCATATTCTACCACGGATTTATTCTCCTGGACCAAGTTCAGAAATGCTTTCCTCTGGGCGTCCACATAACTCGCCCCAACATATTTTCCCTAAAACGTCGTCTTAAAGAAGTCCTAGGTGATACGATCCGCTGGAGTACTCTCCTTCACTGTGAGCCACCACTGGTATGCCTCATCTCGTAGGAGGGACACTGCTCCTTTCAATTTTTCCTTTGCCGTGCAGTCTAGATCATCCATAATCCCCTCAACTGCCTCCAACCAATATTCAACTACGTTTGGGGCCACACCAGAAATGCCCCTAAATATCTCGGCCCCATTTGCCCGAAGTCGCTCAGGGATAGATTTTCGGACCACTGTCCCAGTACTTGCTCCAGCAACCCGTTCCAAGACTCGTAGCATAGCTTGGGACAAAGCATCGTCACCTCCAGTTTGGTCTTGAGACCCCGCTTCTGCTACTGGTGATGCTGGCACTTTGCTTTCCGGCACATGTCTAGATTCTGAGGATCCAGCTTCAGCACCCCGGCCTCTACCACGGCCGCGTGTACCACGTCCACATCCTCTTGTGCTCATGTTTGCTTAATCGAATTAATCTGATTAGAAATTTTATGAATCGGTATATCATTCTAATGTTTATTAATAGATATTTTATGAAGACAGATTTAAAAGTGGTTTTCGCGAATCGAATTCCCAATGTCTCAGTCTCTACAGTCTTAACTCCTATAGCTAGCAGTCAAAATTCACCAACTCTAATAGTTTCTTTCTAAAATCATTTCATAATATCAACCAAAGTCAGAAGACTTGCGGATTTGGTGCCGGAGACTCGGGTGCCATACTTCCAAAAACATATATTTTTCTAAACCATATTTCAACCCAATTTTGGAAAACATTTTTGTACCCATTCCACAGCCAAGTTTTGCAACCGGACTCTGATACCACTAAATGTAACACCCCAAACCCGGCCTAGACGTTACGACCGGATCTGGCATGTCACATGGAAAGGTTCCTAAAGAAGCTTCGCGATCTTTAAAAGTTTCGAGTTTTATTTCCATTTGAAAATCAGATGTTTAAAGGTTTTCCTTCAAAAAGTTATAAATATTACCAACATCGCAACTTGTATTATAACACAAAAGTCAGATTTAGGGGATTTTAGAAATGTGCCGTTTTGAAACAGTTATTGTAGTTTTAAGAAAATCCCGAGTTTATTTATCTATAGCCTGGGAACCGTTCATTAATATTTTGGAAAACAGTTATTTACGTTTTTAGTAAAACCCCGTATTGATCATTTCATAATAGATATTAACCGCATTAAAACAAAAAACAAAATAACATCCCAGCGGCCTTATTACAGAACATAATCCCAAATTAACATAAATTTAAAGTAATGCGAAACGGAGCTTACTAAAGAAACTACGTATGGCCACCACAGAGTCCACCTCGGCTCCAAATCCCCAAAGCTAAGGATTACCTGCAAAATCAAGCAGAGGGGTGAGTTACAAGAACTCAGTGTGTAATCTCCTAAACGTACATTAATTGGGCCCGAGCCCATTCAGATACATACTGGGCCTTACCCCTTACAAAATCAAACTGGACGAAGCCTATACAGAAACGAACTGGGCCTGAGCCCTTTTAGCATGGTAACACAGATAAATGCATGCGATGCAACCCAGCGCAGCCTAATAATCCATCCGCTACACACCACCCATTCCAACCAAAACACACCTGTGGGGATTTCTACAATCAACTCTCATCCGCTACACACCTTGATGGCAGTCACGCTGCTCATCGCCGAAATTGTGGCAGTGCCACTGAAATAATGTGACAGGGTCACCGGAATATGTGGCAGAGCCACCGAAATACACTTCCCCATTCATCAATATCCCTTTCTCTTGCAACATATCATATCATCTTAATGTGGTAAATGCATACATACATCAATGTATATCAGATAATCAGAACACACACAATCATGCTAATTACCCAAAATGGTATAGTCATAAGTTTACTCACCTGGTATATCTTCCACATTACCCACTAGGGTATCTCAACTGCATTCTCGTTAAGGGTATTTCAGCTTTTAGCCGACACATAGTATAATACGAAACAAAACAAAATAAAGGTGTGAGATTACACCTTGATTACGCTGAGAACTAGACACTTCCGCTCGACGTCACCTAAGTCAACACATCACACTATTAGCTTACAGCAACAACACTGGGAGATCTCTAATCCAAGACTAACCGTACGATTTACTAACACTTACCCTCACTAGCGCCAACGACCACGATTTGCTTATCCGAATCAGATGTCGACTCCCTTCCACAACCCGGCAGGACATACCGAATCGCTGACACCCTATGTCGTTTGAACTTAGGAGCAGAGGCTACGAGTCCACTCCCCTTTGGCTCCCTTAGCACAACCCCCTTAGACTGGTTATCCCTTGCCTCCATGAAGAGAATTCGATCGGTAAGGTACCACAGTGAAACCAGTGGTTGTCTAACAAGGGGTTTCGGCTCTTACCACCACTTCCCGAAGTCCGAAAGATTAATGAGCAAAGAAGAGAGTTGCTTGATCCCTACAACAATCAGCCTTGATCAACAAGGAACCGACCTTCCACAGATTCGACTATGGCATGTTGAAAGAAGATAAGTGGGGATTAGTGAGGACTAGAATAAAGAGAAATAGCCACTTGGCTATACACAACATAAGGCCGAAAGAATAGGAAGAAGAGAAGAATAATCGTTACCTTATGATTTCAAATGATTCGAACAAGGGGGAATGTACCTTCGGCCTCAAAACCGAAAGAAGCAAGATTCCAAGATCAAAAGAACACCACGCCTTAGGTTATAGAAAAATTGCAATAGGTAGAAATAAGGGCAAACTGATTTAATGAAGAGCAAGAGAAGGCTTGATCATCAAGGCTGTACCGAATGAAAGATCAACAGAGAACATAAGTGGCCTTGATATATGTAGAAGAGATTCGACTAAAAAAAGAGAAAAAGGCTAGAAGAGAATTCGGCTATGGTATAAGGAAAAGAAAGAAAATGGAAGGGTGTAAGAGATGATTCGGTCAAGAAGAGAAGAAATGGAATGTTGGAGAGATTCGGCTATAGCAAAGAAAGGTTAGGAAAAGAAGTTGACTAACACTGCTCAAGCAATCAGCAAGTAATGAAATTACTTGAAGAGAAAATAAGAATAGAAGAAGTAAGGGTGTGTTGCATTTTTGGTAAAGAAAAAGTGAAGCCAAATGACCGAAAACGCAAAAGAAAAAAGGAAAGACTTCAAAATAGGTTTCGGTTTTACTCGCACAAATGACACTTGAAGAAACGACACTCTCCCACACACACTTATGATAAAAAATGATGAAAATGCCTAAGGGACAAGAGGAAATTCGACACAGACACACTAATCAAAATCAAAAATGCCCCCCAAACACCTTCCCACTTTCGGCCAACACTAGCTCACACTCCTCTCCCATGATTCTCTCCCCCTGTAACATCCTAGAATTTGGGGTTCACATTTTGGTGCTATTTTGTGTGCTGGGCTTGTATTGCTTGTTATTTAGGTGCATTTGGGGGTCCCGGAGAGGCTCGAGTTCAAGCCAAAGCCTTGATAAAATTTTGATTTTTGGGCATAAGAGGGAAAGCTAGGGAAGCAGGCTTTAAGAATATTTATTTGTGCTTGTTGACACAAAAAGGAGTGTGGTGTGGTGGCAAGGTGACGCCACTTAAGGAGAAAGGGAGAGGCGTCACAAGGGAGCAGGAGGGGAAAGGAGTTCGAGTCTCATCTGCTGCATTGTGGAGCTTTAATTTTTGTGCTCATGGTGGGGAAGAGGTGGCATTCGGCTGAGACTCTGCCGAGGTGGTTGTTGAATGAGTAAACAAATTCAAATGGATGGACAAGAGAGCTTGGGGGAGTTTGAATTGGTCAAACAATTCAAATTACTAGATGGTGAGTGAATAGAGGAGAAAATTGTAACACCCCAAACCCGGCCCAAACACTACGACCAGATCTGGTATGCTACGGGCTGTACATTGAAAACTTTTGCTTTGTTGGTTTCGGAAATCGTAAGTTAATTAGACAATATTTGAATAAATAGGTGACATTTGAAAATAAAACCTTGTATTATTATGATTATTTTGTATAAATAAACCTTTGACATAATTTTATAAGTTGCAAATATTAAAAACTACTTAGGTGATTAAAAACTATGGGGCCTTATTACGTAAATATTCCCAAAATGAATAAAAAGAAACCTAAAGAAAAAAACCAGAATTAATCTATAGAAATAAAAACTTGATGGCCCCTCGAGTCCACCTCGGCTCCCATGTCCACGATCCACTGCTCATCTGAAAGAGTAGAAAAATAATAGGGTGAGTCACCAAGACTCAGTGTGCAAATCCCGAAAACACATAAAAGGCTTAGGCCCACAAACACATTATGGGCCTTAGCCCATACACAATGGCAACAATCATAATTACATGATAAATAATAAATGATGAATGACCCAACCCAAACCTAGAAATCCATCCTCTACACACCAACCCGTACCAACCATCACACCTTGGGGATTTCTACAATCAACCCGCCAACCTCTACACACCATATCGACAGCTGTGCTGCCTGTCTTAAAGACCGATCACTGTGTGACCTATGTGGCAAAGCCACCGATCGCCATGCGACCTTAATAATACATCGTAGCATTTCGACAGCTGAGCTGCCTGTCATAAAGACCGATCACTATGTGACCTATGTGGCAAAGCCACCGATCGCTATGCGACCTTCTTCCCCTTCATCATATCAAACCCATCCCATGCATACATACATGCAAAACCAAACAATGTATTACCTAAAAGATTTCAGTTTATCGCATACATCGATACACATAGAGAGATTTCTATGATTACGTACCTGACATCCTTTGCCTACCCTTTCTGGGTAATACGACTGCTCACACAGCCTATTTTCCGGCTCTTAGCCCACAACACATATATACACATACAAATTTAATAGTGTGTTAGAGATCTACACACCTAATTACCGTTAGAACGAGACTTTCTAAGTCAACGCTATCCATAGCCAACACAACCGCTATCTGCCTAAGGTGTTGTTCAGAAGCCGGTAACGAAACATTAGGTTAAGGCACAACTAACGAAAAGAAAACGATTGATCATCTTAAGGAGAATTGAAATCCTTACCTTGAAATCCTGAAAAGTGATATGAGATTCAGGGACTAGTGTTTCTGGCTTTTAGATCTAAGAGATCTACTTCAATTCCCGATGTCGCCCAACAAGAAAATACATAAAACCATTAAACCATTAGCTTTTCAGCTTTGTTTTCCAAAAATCGAAAGAGATCTTAAGGGATAACAAGAGTCGACACTCACCTTACTAGAGAAGATTCGGCTACTCCCAGAGGGTTCCGGCTTTATGCGAAAATCAGGAAGAGAAGATGATTCAAAGAAGTCTATGGTGATTCGGCTTTTAATGAAGAAATCGACAGGAAGAAGAAAAGAGAATTTCGGTAGACCAGAGGTAGGTTCGGCTTTAGCAAAGATCAAAAGAAAAGAATGTAGAAAAAGGATTATCAGGTTTCGGCTTTTAGAAGAAAGAAGAGAAAAGAACAATGGAGTTTCGGCTTTTGAAGTGAAGAGGAGGGAATAGGGTTAGGAATTTTGAATTTTACTCAAAGAAGAAGAGAAAGAAAAGATGGAAACCCTAAATGCCAAAAAATAAAGAATAGAACCCTCACCTGACTATTTAAAGTTTCGACACTCCTTAGCCATATCAGAAACCAATTTCTCCTCCCCCTCAGAGTTTGAAATTCGGCCACCACTTAGCCTTGCAGATAATTCCTATCTTTTCTCCTTTATCTTCCATATTATCAACTATAATATCTATATTATCCCATTCACATAAATCCTCCTATTTTTGAGCCTTGTTGCCGTCCACTCCACCTAACCCTAATGCCGAAAATTAGCTAACTTAAATTAAAAGAATTGGGCTCCATGAAACTTAAATTTGGGCCCCTTATTCCCTTGTGTGGTGTCACCTCCTTGCTCCCTAAGTGGCGCCACTAACCACTGGGCCACAAGCCCATTTTGATATTTTAAACACAGATACCACCCTTTTAAACCCTATAATGCCCAACAGATAATTTTAACCAAGGGCTCTGCCTAAGCCTGAGCCCAATTTGTACCCCTAACACTTAAATTAACTCATTACACATGTTCACCCATTAAATGCATAGGCCCAAAAATTCAGGATGTTACAAAAATCGTGGAAGGGGGGAGAGAAGGAGTGTTTGGCCGAATGTGGGTATTGCTAAGGGAGCATTTTCAGTTTTAGCTGGTAGGGGAGAGAGCCGAAACTTCTTTTAGTTCTCTAGACATGTCATTCTTGGCATTTTTCGGTCATAGGTTGTGGGAGTGCTGAATTTTGCAAAAATTCTTTGGGTTTCTTTTCTTTTCTCTCTTTCGGGTTCCATTTCTTTACTTGTGCCAAATCTTTAATACTCTTTTCTTCTTCTACACTTCTTCTATTTTCTTCATCCTTTCTTCATCTTTTCTTGTCTCTTTGGTATTAGCCGAACCTTGAGTGATTCTTTCTCCCTTCATCCTTTTTCTTTCTACTATTTTCTCTTTTATTCTCTCATAGCCAAAACCTGCTTTTCTTTCACTGTCTTTTCATTTTTCCCTTAAGTCGAATACCTTTTGTTCATCTCCTACAAATTGTTTCCATCACCCTAACCGAATCTTCCTTGCTACCCTTCCTAAACCGACTCCTTTCTTGTGTGTTCATCATAGTCGACCTTGGATTGCTTCTATTATTTCTGCCAGTGCCGAATTACCTTGGGTTCCATTCGGCTTTTCTCTGTTCAAGGTAATGTCCTCTTCTTTTTATTAATTTGTCCATTTCCCTTACATCTCCTAAAGAGGCCGAACACTCATCTTCTAATCATCAAACCGAATGTGAATTCTCTCTTTCGTAATTGTTTACTCCATAACGTTGTGATCTTGCTCTTTCTGTGATTCATGATAGACTTTCGTTAGATAAGCCGAGCATCCTGCAACTGAATCTGGGTTGTGCAATTCCTCGTTTATTAAGGTAAGGGAGTTTGCTCTAGTTTCTGTACGATTAGTTTTTCGTTATACTCTGCCTTAACTAAACCCCTTTGTTAGACAATCGCTGATTTCACTGTGGTACCTTACTGATCGAACTCTCTTCATGGATGCGAGTGCTAGCCAATCTAAGGAGGGGAGTGGACTCGTAGTTTCTGCTCCCAAGTTCAAACGATGTGCTGTGTCGGCAGTTCGAGACTTTCCACCGGGTTGTGGTAGAGAGCCGACATCCGTTTGGGATAGGCAGATAGTGGTTATTCCCGCTAGTGAGAGTAGTAACGATCAAGAGTGTCTAGTTCTTTGCGTATTCAGGTGCGTAATTCTCACACCATAGTTTGTTTGATTGTTAATGAGCATGTGAATTGTTGCCGAAACATCTGTAACGGCTGTTAAGCTACCCTTGGGGAGGGGGTAAAATCGGGGATGCCAGGTTAGTTACCTCTTGATTGTGTTATGTAAATATTTTATCATGAATATATGTATGCCCTGATATTTTGATTTACATTGACACATGTTGCATTCATTATATTATGAGTATATGTTGCATAGGATTGGGATATGAAATTGATTGAAAGGGGAAGAGCATGTCAGTGGTTTGGTACCACACTGGTTTGGTACCACATATATCAGTGACTGTCACATTATTACAGTGGTTTGGTACCACATATATCAGTGACCCTGCCACATTATTTCATTGGTATGGTACCACATATATATACATATCAGTGACTCTATCACAGTGGTTTGGTACCACAGTGGCTTGGTGCCACAGGTGTTTTGGATGGTTCAGGCGATGCAGAGGATGGAACACTAGGTTGAGTTGGGATGCATTGCATACACTTTTTAATATGCCATGTTGTGAGGGCTAAGGCCCAATGTGCTTCTGTGGGCTTAAGCCCAGATTGCGTTCGTAAGGGGAATTACACACTGAGTCTTGGTGACTTACCCCTCTGCTTAATTTTGCGGGTAACCCTTAGTTGAAGATTTAGAGCCGAGGAGGACTCTGAGGTGGCCATGCATTACTTCTTTCGTAAATTTTGTTTTTACTTAAACTTATTTTTAATTTGGGAATATTTTATATAATAAGGCCTTTAATTTGGTTTTGGATTTTAATGCGGTTATTCTATATTATGATATGTTAAGTATGGAGTTATATTTTTCTAAAAATATAAACAATCATTTCCAAAATATTAACAAGTGGATAACAAGCGAATAAACATTTAAATTTGGGATTTTCTTAGAACTTCAAACACTGTTTTCAAAATGTCACGTTTCTGAAATCCACTAGTTTCGGTTTTTCATATCACAAAACCTGTTTTCAACTGTTAGTATAGTTAATAAAAATTTGGAAGGAAACCTTAAAACTGAACCTAATTTTCAAACTGAAAACATACCGCGAAGTTTTCAAAGTTTCTTTAAACAACCTTTCTATGTGACATACCAGATCCAGTCGTAACGTTTAGGCCGGGTTTGGGGTGTTACACCCCCATTTCCTCCACTATTCACTCTCCATCCATCATTTGAAATCACCCAACCACTTTGACCCGTTCAAACTCCCCAAACTCCTCTCCTCCTTCCATTTTGAATCCTTTAACTCATTCAACAACCACCCCATCAGAGTCCCATGCCTACTCCACCACCTCTCCATCTTGGACACAAAAATAAAGCTCCTTGTTGTAGCAGATGGGAGTCGAACACCTTCCCCCTTGCTCCTTCCTTGACGCCATAACCACCTTGCCAATAACTCACCTTGTGTTATCATACACCAACAATTATTCTTAAGGCCTGCTTCCACTAGCTCCCCCCCTTAAGTACCCAAAAGAAAAATTTTACGAAGGTCCCAACACGACCCTAGGCCTCACTAGGACCCCCAAACACGCCTAAATAACAACATAACAAGCAGAACACATGCAAGTACCCAAATTTTACAGACCCCCAGATTTAGGATGTTACATGTGACCTCTATAACTTAAAAAATTTTTATATTTCTGAAAATTTCTGTATGTGTTCGGTTTAGTCCCGGCCCTTTCTAAAGTATGCTTAAGGTCTTATAGACCTGTTTAAGGGACAACTTGATCCTATTCATTGAATTATATTATGAAATGTCTGTAAAAGATTTTGATTTGTCCGGTAATGCCTTTGACCCTAGATCGTCGTTGGTTACAGGTTAGGGGTGTTACATTTGATTGGTATCAGAGCTACGGTTTAGTCGATTCTCAAACTAACGTAGCGTATGAGAGTCTAGCTATACATGCCATATATACGGACTGTGATAGTGTGATGAATCCTGACGTATAAAATGTGTTTTTCGTATAGTAAATTGATATCGAAAGAGCTGTAGCTGACGATGTTGAGAGTAACGCACCTGCTCCTGCTCAAGGGACGGTGCCATCCGATTCGAGACCGGCTACTAGCGGTCAAGAGGGAGAGGCTAAACAAGCCTTCTTCCAAATGATAAATGAGTGGTTCACTTAGTACATAAGAGCTAATCCGTCTGTTTCACAACCTCCGCCCCCGTCTAATCCTCCTCAGACTTCTTCTATACTTCCGGTTATGAATTTGAATCTGTTGAATAAACCTCCAGTCGAAAAAATTCGTAAATATAGGGCTAAAGAGTTTAGGGCCACTAGTGATGATGATGCCAAGAAAGCTAAATTCTGGCTCGAGAATACAATCCGAGTGTTTGATGAACTATCATTGACTCCTAACGAATGCATAAAATGTCTCGTTTCTTTGTTACGAGATGCAACCTATTAGTGGTGGAAGACTTTGATTTCTGTGGTTCCAAAGGAATGGGTTACATGGGATTTCTTTCAGTCTGAATTTTGTAAGAAATACATCAGTCAAAGATTTATAGATTAGAAATGGAAAGAGTTTCTGGAATTGAAACAGGGTCGCATGTTTGTCACCGAGTATGAACGAGAGTTCATGAGATTAAGTCAATATGCTCGAGAATATGTTTCGACCGAGACAATAATGTGCAAAAGATTTGAAGATGGCTTAAATGAAGATATTCGTTTGCTAGTTGGGAATCTAGACATAAAAAAGTTTGTGGTGCTTGTTGATCGAGCATACAAAGCTGAAGCACTCGAGAAAGATAAAAGAAAAGCTGAGATAGAAGTTAGAGATGCAAGAAAGAGATTTCCGAGCAAATCATTTTAGTCTGCTTCAAAGAAATTTAGAGATGAGTATAGTCGTTCAAGGGCTAATGTGGGACATTCAAATAGAGATCGAACTAGATCGCAGTCGAACTTCAAAGCTCCAGTGACTTCGATGGCTAGTGTCGGAGATGTCCGATCTGAGTGACCTGAATGTAAGTATTGTGGTAAAAGACATCCGGAAAGTTGTAGATTGAATGACCAAGCCTGTTTCAGATGTGGATCATTAGACCATTTCATTCGAGACTGCCCAAAGTCTGTTGAGCGAGAGAATGTTAAAATTTCGAGATCAGATAATGTTTCAGCTAGGGGTAAACCTTCTCGAAATACAAGAAATGTCAGTGGTGGTCAGAGAGTTGCAAAAGACTCAGTTGCGAGATCTGAAGCTAAAGCGCCTGCCAAAGCTTATGCCATCCGAGCCCGTGAGGAAGCTTTATCTCCAGATGTTATAACGGGTACATTTACTCTTTATGATACTTCTGTGGTTGCATTGATAGACCCAGGATCTACTCATTCGTATGTATGCATAAATTTAGTATCCAGTAAGACTTTGCTTGTGGAGTTTACTGAATTTGTGATTAGAGTATCGAACCCCTTGGGTAAATGTGCCTAGGGGCAAAATCATAATTTTGCCATAATGCAAGGACAAAATGGTCATTTTTACCTAAGTGTAGATTTTGATGCATTATGATCATAGAATGATTTGAATGAGTGAATTTTATTGTTATAGATCGAGAAGAGCGCGGAATCAACCTTGACCGGGGAAAACGATGCATTTTATATATACATTGTTGTTTCTAATTAGTGCATGGCACAATTGAGAACATGTATGATTCAAGTGGATTGAATGTAGTAGTTATTGAATAGTTTTCATATGAATGATGAAATAGATATGTAAATGTGTAATATCAATACTTTACGATGGGCTAAGTGCGATACCACCTTAATACTTAATTACAATGGGTTGTGTGTGATACCATCGTCTATAAGTCTTTTGGTGGGCTATGTGCGATACCACCGTAACTATCCTTTTGGTGGGCTATGTGCGATACCAGCCTAATAAAAAATGATGGTGGGCTAAGTGCGAAACCACCGAGTGAATGAATTATGAATGGTTGATTAAGAAATTGTGATGTGTTGTAATATGTGATATTGTGGTGCTAAGTGCAGGGAAGCATGTTAATGAAGGTAAGCATTAAGCTTGTGATATGGTTGGAAGGTGGTAAGGGAAGAAATAAGTAAGCATAATTATGAATGTGGATTGTTCTTGTTTAGTATGTAATGCTACATATTGTTTAACACATATTATAATGTTATTTATTTACATGTAAACTTACTAAGCTTAAAGCTTACTCCCCATTTTTTCCCTTGTCTTATAGAGTTAAAGAGCCGGATCGGGATACGATGATAATTGGAAGATCGCCCACACTATTAGCTCATCTCGGTATATCTAGACTTAGTACATTTGAGTATGGCATGTATAGGGGCTAGACTAGGTATATTGTTTTGTTATTTTGGCCAAGAGTGTTTTGGCCCCTTTGTTGAGAAACTCTTGTGTATATAGCCATAGTTGTTGGCTCTTTGTTATATATATGGAAATATGAAGTTACGCATGGAAGTTTATATTGCAAAATAAAAAAAATGAGTTATTTAGTGATATGTTGAATGGATTCATGTTGTGTGAGTTGGAGGGATGAAAAGAGCTTGGCAAATAGCCTTGTTCTTGTCCACACGAGTAGGCATACGGGCGTGTGTCTAGGCCGTGTGTGACACACGGTCAGTCCTATGGGTGTGTGACTTGGTCGTGTGTACCCTGCATGTTGGTGTTGTAAGTCAGTGTCGACCATGGGCTAGCCACACGGGCGTGTGCCTAGGCCGTGTGACTTTTATAAGGTTGTTGACGTCACAAACAGAATACCTAAGTTTTACACACGTGCAAGGACACGAGCGTGTCTAGGCCGTGTGGAGCATACGGGCCAAGCACACGGGCGTGTGACCGGCCGTGTGAAAACCCCTATAGGTTGAAAATGAAAATAAATCCCACACGGGGTAGGGACATGGGCGTGTGTAACCACACGGCCTACCTACAAGGGTGTGTCCCATTTCACACGGGTGTGTGGCCCCTGTTTAGGTGATTTTTTTAAAAAAAATCGCGAAAGTTTCTGGTTGGGTTCCGAAACCCCTCGTAAGTATGTTTAAGGCCTAGTAGGTCCTTAATGTTGTTGTTCAGATAACGACAGAGATATATCAGGTTGGGACTGAAAGTTTATAGACTAAAGTTGTTGGTTAAGTACGATAATATCTCATGCCCGGTTCTAGCATAGGATACGAGTAAGGGGTGTTACATTTAGTGGTATCAGAGCTATGGTTTAGTCAGTTCTCAGACTACCGTAGCGTGTGTAGGAGTCTAGCTATAATGTATATGCTAACTATAATGTATAGCCCGGTTGGGACTTATCTCGTTTCTTAGTTCTAGGGGGCATGTTTATCAATTTCTCAATAAGCTAACTATAATGTATATGCTAACCAAGTATTCACAACCAATCAACACTAAAACAAGAACAAAATAATAAAAGTAATAACAATGGTAACAATATCAAATGCAAAACAAAAGAGAAATGGGAAACTTAAACTATGTTATGGGTTTGTCGATAGAGTCAATGAAATCCCATGTTTCCTAATCTTCCATGAATTACACTATTATTTATACCATTTTTACACAAAACTTTAGCTTGTTTGATAGTTAAAGAAAAACATCTTAGTATATATTTAGGTTTTCATACTTCAAGTAGTAGTTTATACTTTTTAGTAGTTTTAATTACATTCTATATATCTAAATAAGGTAACATGGTATTGTAGGTCAAGACAGGAGCTAAAGATGCTTATTTTAGCAAAAACTAATGCCTATGTCACAACACCAAGATACTGATGTCTCAACATTGAAGACAGAAGTCAAAAATTAAGTCCTGGAGTGAAACTACCCTCGATATCGTGACATTGGACTTCGATGTTGCGACACTGTAGGCCAATGTTGCAACCAAGCCCCTGCGCAGCCCAAAAATTCCTGTACATTTTAATTACATTTTGGAGGGAAATTTAGTGTATTCATCTTAATCGAACTCTAAGGACTTCAAGGATAATTTAGGCACTTTAATATTCCAAGTTGAGCCTATATAAAAGCCATTGTAATTAGGTTAAACATATAATTTTAGGGTTTTGATTCTTAGGTTTTTCTTTCATTATTAGTTTTTTCTTATGTTATTTTATGTTCTTATAATCGGAAGATCCTATTCCGAAGTGAGACTTCCACAAGGAGAGATTGTTTTGAAACCATGCTTTCATTAATAAATCCATGAACATCTATTTTTCCTTATTCCCTTATTTATATTTATTTATTTAACTTTGTTAGATGAATGCTTATGTAAAGATTAGAATTAATTTGTGCTTTCTACATATTTTTTATGTTTCAATTGCTTTCACTTAATTCATTCCTTGAATGATAGAGTTTCTTAGTGGAACAGCTGTTTGAGAAAGGAAGAACGTGAAACAAACCCTGGGCCTGACAACCCTAGGAAGTCATTTAGGTGGGAATTAACCTAAAATTCGTATGGCCTATCCATGAACACCTTAACCCTGAACCGATCTGGACTTTAAGTTCAGAAGATAAGTAGTTCTTGCTTACTCGTTATTCTAGTGGAAGACCAGAAGATCATGCTAGGGTATCGACTAGTTAATTGATTAGAACTCTACTTCAATAATTAATTAGGTAAAACAATTAGATCTAGGCTAAAAGGAACTCACGTAGTCAAAATAAGGAATAGGAAAAGCTGATACAGGAACCTAGGCGTATCTTTAGGTTTAGTTAGATTTATTTAGTGTCTTATTATTACCATCTTGCTTCTTGATTAACACTACTAATTCATGACTCGAGTAGATTAGTTATTATTTCCTGTGATTGGCTGGATAATAGTTTTACCTAAACTATAATCTCTTGGGTACGATCCTCTGAATATTTACCAAGTGTTTCGTTGTAAACAAACTATATTACAACCTAACCCATTTACTTGCAGATACCGCCTCGAATCTATATCTTTATTTGCAGTATTCACACTCTGGACGTTGATACGTCTAGAGGCGGTCAAGTTTTGGAGCCATTGTCGAGGATTACGACGGTGATAATTGTTATTAAACTGATTACTTGTAATTAATATTAGTCAAAAGATGAACGATTAGATAGTGTGCTAATTTTATTAATTTATTATTTCAGATTAATTTTTGTTTTTCATAATTTTTATTATTTTATTACTTTGTTGATTAAACAAATTTAATCATGAGTGTAATTAATGATGATTAAAGTTGGTATGAAGGCAAGACGTGGGATAATTTATACAACAAAGTAGAACCAAGTTGGTTAGATAGAGATTTGATGTATCAATGGAGTTGGTATAGTGAATATGGAAGATAAGGGTATTCGTATGAACCTCTATACGAGTTAGATGATAAAAATATTGATATGCCCTAGAGTGTCTTTCTAATCCACCAGAGATATTGTCATGTGGAATAATTAAGCCCAACAAACCTTTAGCCCAAAACATAGATGCACACAGATAAATTTGATGACGACGATAGTGGATCTGAGTTAGATGAGTCGTCCTTTTGGCATGACGAGTGGCACAATAGTGAAGCAAAAATTTCGTTGAACAGAGCTTCAACAAACCGATGGAGTGATAACAATGAATACAATATGCCTGAACATCTGGACGAGTTACCTTACAATATGTATGGGAGTTATGACCACAAAGATAAAAGTAAGTAACCGAAGGTATGAATTTATCATTATTCATTTGGTATAATTCAAAGCATGAAAGAAATTGTGTATGGTGGGTGGAACGACGGAAATGTGCAAGTGTACACAATCGCAACAAGTAATAAAGTAACAAGTAAATGTCAAGTTATCGTACCCACATGTATTATGAAAAGAATTATTTACGAATGCAATTTTAAAAACACTTTGGTGAAGAAAAATATTTTGATTTGAAGAAGTGATTAAAAACTAGGATTTTAACAAAGTAAAATAAATAAACATAAAATAAAAGTTCCAATGCACGATTTCAAAAGATGATTTTAACCAAGATGACAATATTGTGTTAGATTAATTACATTTCTTAACTTAGAATTATTAAACTCATGTTCATGTTGTTACGAATAAATTCACGGCAACTCAGTAATTTTCTAATTTATAAACATAATTACCTATCAAAATCCATTTATCTCTTAACTATATCACTATGTTAATTCAACCAATTAAACAAATTTTAATAAGCAAATGTGTTAATGCACATACATACTTTTGAAATTAAAATAATCTCTTATACATATCTCTATGCCAATTCAAACAATTAATTCAATCTCATAAGCACATAAAAGATTACATGAGGTAACAATGTATTTCTACCTTGAAATAGTTTAATCACAATAATCTTGCAAGTTATGCATGGCTAATGTATCGTTAGATACCATTGCTAATTTAACCCTCAACTACCTTAGATGATTAAACATGCACTGATTAAGTATCGTGTCAATTAATTACAATTTCAATCCGTTTAAATAATTATTTCATTAGTTACCTTACAATTGTATTGCAAGAATAACTTAGTCATGGTTTTACTTAATCAAACATCTTACGAAGCCTATAACAACACAAACACAATTTTAATAAATTAAGTATACAAAATGAAACCAACCTAACATAAATTAAATTTAAGCCATATTAATTAAATTAAACATATCAACATCACAATTATTCATGGCCATGTTCATAACAACAACAATAAAATAAAAAAGGATAAGGAACAAGAATCAAATCCGGTGTCAAAGTCAGAACATGACCTGTAACACCCCTAACCCGTAACTGTTGCCGGTCTAGGGTTAAGGAGCATTACCGATCAATCCGGATCATTCACAATCATTTTGCAACACAAAGTATATCATCATCCAAAACATATCAAAATATATGCATATAGTCCCTTAATGAGGTCTACGAGACCTTAAACACGTGCTAAAAGGGGTCGAGACTAAACCGAACACATACAATTTTTTTTGAAAATCAAACAATTTTCAAAGCTACAGAGGACACACGCCCGTGTGGGTAGGCCGTGTGCCTCATAGGCCTCGGACACGCCCGTGTGTCCAAGCCATGGCAAAACAAGGCATACATACTGACTTGTCCACACGGCCTGAGACACGCCCGTGTGCCTCACCCGTGGTCGACACTGACTTATACCACACAGCTAGTCACACGCCCGTGTGTCTAGCTTGTATGCGAGCCTGACTTGTTTCAATTTTGCAAACTCGAAAGACACGCTCGAGCCACACGCCCGTGTGCTCAACTGTGTGGGCAAGTATAGGGCATTTTCAAGGCCAAATTACCATCCACACTTTGGGATCACCTACAAGCACCAAACCAATATCAAATCATGCCTCAAATGCAACCAAAACATACCAATATATGCACCAATTAATCATCAACCACACCATTTATTTCCATACTCAATTTGTACTCAAATAAGTTTATTTAAAATACCATTTTCACATCCCAAATCATATAAGTTAAGGATCATATAATTCATACCACAAGTTCACACTTAAACCATTATTCTCATCAACCAATTTAAGCATGAAACATATCATTTTCATCTTTCACATAACCCACACATATACATACCAACATCATTCAACTTTCAAGCCATATCACATGGCAAGACTATACAACTCAAAACACGCCCTAACCACTAGCCTATACATGCCATATACCAAATATATACAATTTCCAAAAGTACCAAAATAGATAGCCGATAGTGTGATTAAGTCGCTGACGATCCCCAGATCTGAGCTAGCTTTAAATACACTTTAAAACAGAGAAAACTTCACACAAAAACCTTTAAAGCTTAGTAAGTTCGTTATATAATACATATAATACAGTATCAATATACAAAATAAGCCATCACTTAGATAAATTCACAACTAAACACAATATCATTTCTGGCCAAATCCTTATACAACCATTCATTTATCCATAAATGATATCATTAACCACATAGGTTACGAACATACCTTTTCCATCACTTAGTTATCATACATTCTTGCTATTCAATGCTCAACACTACACTTCGATCACTCTTCATTATTCATTCGATTTAATTGCACACATAGTGCCAAGTTTCTTAGCTGAAGCTTAAATATCATCGCACACTTAGTGCCTTTACATTTAACTGAATTTAACTCGGTATCGCACACACAGTGCCAATCGATGTAACCAAGGCTTCCTTTACTTTGCACACACAGTGCTATTCACCTCCGTCTCAATTTTAATTACGCACACTTAGTGCCACATTTCTCAATTCCACATATAGCATTTCCAATTAAATAACCATACCTTCATTCAATTCATAACACATAGATATGAATTTAAACGATTCGTATTATACACAAACTTACCTCGGACGTCGAAATAACAAAGCGAGTCGATTAATAAAGCACTTTATCTTTGCCTCAATCTCGATCCAAATCCCTCTTTTCTTGATCTATACATATTCAAATTTGACTCATTCAATAACCAAATCATTCACTTTAGTCCAAACACACATACTTAGGGCATTTTACAAAATAGCCCTCACATTTTGACATTTCGACACTTTAGTCACTATTTCATAAAATCATCAAATTCACATAATTTCACTTTACATATGCCTAGCTGAATTCTCCTTATGCTCATACAAGCCCATATATTTCATTTATTTCACATTTTAGTCCTCCAATTTCTCATTTTCACAATTTAGACAAAATTACTCAATTTCATCAAAAATTCAAAGACAAAACATGTTAATCTTTCACATATCTTTCATATTTCACCAACTATCAACACAAAGCTCAAACAATCATCAATGCCATATCTCAAAATCATCATCAAATTCTAAAATTAATGCACGGGCTTGATAGTACACAAAGCAACAATCACAAAAACGTAAAAATCACTAAAAATCGAGCTCAAAACATACCTTGATTTAGAACAACAATGGACAACTGTTTCAAAGCCCTATTTCTTTCTTTTTCTTTCAATTTTCGGCAAAATATGATGATAAAATGGCCTTCAATTACTTTTGTTTTAATTATAATATCATTAATAATCATTTTACTATTTTGCCCTTTTATTAACTCATTTAAAATTCCACTAACTTAGCCCATTTACAACATAAGGACCTCTCATTTAAAAAGCCATGCCAAATAAGCACTTTAACAATCAGCACACAACTTTTGCATTTTATGCGATCAAGTCCTTTTTCCAAATTAAGCACACAAACGATAAAATTTTCACAGAGAACTTTCACACATACTCAATCACATATTGTAAACATGAAAAATAATATTAAAATATTTTTCCCACCTCATATTTGTGGTCCCAAAACCACTTTTTCAACTAGGGTCTAAACCGGGCTAATACAACTCTCCCCCCTTAGAGATTTTCGTCCCCGAAAATCTTACCAGTGAATAGGTTCAGATATTGCTCTCTCATAATATCTTCAGGCTCCCACATAGCCTCTTCAACTCTGTGTTTGTGCCACAACACTTTCACTAAGGAAATTTTCTTATTTCTCAATTCTTTGATCTCACGTGCCAAAATTCGAATCGGTTCCTCACTATACGATAAATCTGATTGAATCTCAACCTCAGTAGGAGCAATCACATGCGATGGGTCAGATTTGTATCGTTGGAGCATCGATACGTGAAACACATTATGAATCTTTTCTAACACAAGTGGCAACAACAACTTATAAGCAACTGGTCCAATTCGTTCGATGATCTCGTACGGCCCAATGAACCTCGGACTCAATTTGCCTTTTTTGCCAAAACGAAGTATTTTCTTCCACGGAGACATTTTCAAAAACACTTTATCACCGATCCCAAATTCAATATCCTTCCGTTTCAAATCTGCGTAAGATTTCGGACGATCTTAAGCTGCTTTCAAACTGTCACGAATCACTTTCACTTTTTGTTCAATCTCTTTTATCAAATCAATCTCGTGAATCTTATTCTCGCTAAGCTCGGTCCAATATAATGAAGTTCTTCATTTACGACCATAAAGAGCCTCATATGGTGCCATTTTGATGCTAGATTGAAAACTATTATTGTATGCGAATCCAATTAACGGCAAATGCTTTTCCCAAGTACTTCCAAATTCAAGAAAGCAACATCTCAACATATCCTCAAGAATATGAATGATCTGCTCAGATTGACCATCCGTTTGTAGACGAAATGAGATACTGAAATGCACTTTGTGCCTAGAGCCTCTTATAATTTCTTCCAAAATCGTGAGGTAAATCTCGGGTCTCTGTCAGATACAATAGATAATGGTACCCCGTGCAATCTCACAATCTCAGAAATATACAATTCGACTAACTTATCAAGCGAATAATATGTTCTCACCGAAAAAAATGAGCTGATTTCATCAATCTGTCAACTATCACCCAGATTGCATCTTTCTTTCTCGGAGATAAAGGCAATCCCGACATAAAGTCCATCATGATTCTCTCCCATTTCCACTCAGGAATCGTAATCGATTGTAACAAACCGGATGGAACCTGATGTTCAGCTTTAGCTTGCTGACAAACTAAACATCTCAAAACAAACTCTAAGATATCACATTTCATACCATGCCACCAATACAACATTTCAGGTTATTATACATTTTTGTACTCCTCGGATGAACAGCCAAACAACTATTATGAGCCTCGTTCAAGATCAACTGAACCAACTCTGAATTCTTCGAAACACAAATCTGATCTTTGAATCTCAAACAATCATTATTATCAACTTGAAATTCTGAATCAGATTTCAAACCACACTGATCTCGTCTTGCCATTATCTCAGCATCATTTTTCTGAGCATCACAAATCTGACATATAAACATTGGCCTCACTTTCAATTCAGCCAAAACCAAACCATCATCACAAAGATCTATCTGAGTACTCATTGCTCGCAAAGCAAATAAAGACTTTCGGCTCAAAGCATCAACAACAACATTAGCTTTACCCAGATGATAATCAATTACTAATTCATAGTCTTTTAGTAATTCTAACCATCTCCGCTATCTCAAATTCAATTCTTTCTGAGTCATCAAGTACTTCAAACTCTTGTGATCAGTATAAATGTGACATTTCTCACAAAATAGATAATGACGCCAAATCTTCAATGCAAATACAATTGCGGCTAATTCAAGATTGTGCGTCGGGTAGTTCTTTTCATGCAGCTTTAACTGTCTCAGAGCATAAGCTATAACTTTGCCCTCTTGCATCAACACACAGCCCAAACCATTCAACGATGCATCACTGTAAACTATAAATTCTTTACCCGATTCAAGTTGGACTAACACTGGTGCCTCTGTTAACAATGCTTTGAACTGTTTAAAACTCTGCTGCCACTTTTTTGACCACTCGAATTTAACATCTTTTTATAGCAATTTCATCAATGGAGTTGCAATCATTGAGAAGCCTTTCACAAACCATCTATAATATCCCGCTATTCTAGAAAACTACGGACTTCAGACACATTTCTCGGAGGCTTCCATTCTAATATAGCTGAAATCTTGCTTCGATCAACTCGTATTCCCGCAGCTGATACAGTATGTCCCAGAAAACCAACCTCATGCAACCAGAACTCACATTTGCTAAACTTTGCATACAGTTGCTTTTCACGTAGAGTCTGTAAACAATTCTCAAAATGCTCGACATGTTGCGTCTCATTACAAGAATAAATCAGAATGTCATCAATAAACACCACGACAAATCGATCCAATTACAGTCTGAATATCCGATTCATTAAATCCAAAAACACTGCAAGAGCATTCGTTAGTTTGAAAGGCATAACTAAGAATTCATAACATCCGTACCTCGTTCTGAAAGCAGTTTTCGGCACATATGATTCTTTAACTCATAGTTGATAATAGCTCGATCTCAAATCTATCTTAGAAAACACTGTAGCTCCTTTCAGTTAATCAAACAAATCATCAATATGAGGCAAAGGATATTTATTCTTTATCGTCACTTTGTTCAATTGTCGGTAATCAATACACATTCTCATAGTGCCATCTTTCTTTTTCACAAACAACACAGGAGCACCCCAGGGCGAGAAACTCGATTGTGCAAATCCTCTATTTGTCAACTCTTGTAACTGCGACTTCAAATTTTTCAATTCTATCAATGCCATTCTATACAGAGCTATTGAAATAGGAGTCGTTCCCGGCACTAAGTCAATACTAAACTCAACTTCCCATAGTAGAGGTAATCCAGGTAGTTCTTCAGGAAACACATCTGGGAACTCGCAAACTACAGGTACAGATTCAACTTTCTTTCCTGTCACTTTTGTGTCTATCACATATGCAAGATAAGCTTCGCAACCTTTTTCCACATAATTCAAAGCTTTCGTTGATGATATAATAGCCGGTAACCTATTCAAATCACTAGATTCAGTTCGAACTATCTCACCATTTTGACTTCTCAAATCAATGCTCTTCCATTTACAATTCACAATAGCATTATGCAAAGTGAGCCAATCCATACCCATAATTATATCAAATTCATCAAAGGATAACATCATCAGATTAGCTGGAAAACAGATATCTCGAAACATCAACGGACAATTCTTGCACACTTTATTAACCAGAACGCACTTGCCTAAGGGGTTCGATACTTAATTACAAATTCAGAAGACTCAACAGGCAGAGTCTTACTAGATACTAGATTCACACACACATATGAATGAATAGATCCTGGATTTATCAATGCAATCACATCAGTATCAAATAGAGTAAAAGTACCAGTTATGACGTCTGGAGATGACTCTTCTTCTCGAGCGCGAATAGCATAGGCTCGGGCAGGTGCTCTCGCCTCGGATCTCACAACTGTATCGATAGTCCTTCTTTGACTTCCACTCATATTTCTAGTGTTTCTAGGTGGTCTACCCCTAGCTATCACATTACTCGGTCGCGCATTCTGTCCATTGTCTTTCTCAACTAACTCTGGGCAATCTCGAATGAAGTGATCTCGTGATCCACATTTATAGCAAGTACTATTATTATACTTGCCCCAACATTCTCCAACATGTCATCTCCCACATCGTCTACACTCAGGCTTGTTACTTTTGACACTTCCAACACTTGATTCAATCGAAATTTAAGTTTTAAGACCAACAATTTGCTTCACACAATCTTTACTCGAATGTCCCAACGAAACATTTGATCTATTAATTGCATCTGTGAATCTCTTTGATGGAGGTTGATACAACTTACTGATCAATCTTTTTCTTTCATCTCTAGCCTCGGAATCTGCTTTCTTCTTTTCTTTGGTAAGCTCCTCGGCTTTGTAGGCTCTTTCAACTAACACTACAAATTCATTCAAATCAAGTATTCCAACCAACAATTTAATGTTTTCATTCAGCCCTTCAATGAAACGTTTACACATAGTAGTTTCGGTCGAAAAACATTCCCACGCGTATTGGCTCAATCTCACAAACTCCCGTTCATACTCAGTAACGGACGTACAGCCCTGTTTCAGCTCTAGCAGCTCTTTACGTTTCTGATCTATGAATCATTGGCTGATATATTTCTTTTAGAATTCAATTTGAAAGAAATCCCAGGTGATTCTCTCTCGGAACCATGGATATCAACGTTTTCCACCAATTATATGCCGTATCTCTCAACAAGGAAACATCACATTTTAAGCATTCTTCAAGAGTCAAAGACATCTCATCAAACACTCAGATTGTATTCTCGAGCCAAAATTCAGCGTGCTCGGTATCATCATCAACCGTAGCTCTAAACTCTTCGGCCCTATACTTTTAGATTTTATCCACAGGAGGCTTACTCAATCGGATCGGATCTGTCACTTGTGGCACTATAGGTACTTGCGGGGGTGGAGGTTGTTGAGCAGTCGGATTCGTTCGAACGAACTCCGAAAACCATTCACTCATCATTTGGAAGAAGGCTTGCTTAGCTTCTCCCTCATGACTACTAGCTATTGGCCTAGATTCGGACAGCGCTGTCCCTTGAGCAGGAGCATGCGCATTGCTCTCAACATCATCAGCAACAGCTCAATCGGGATCCATTTACTATATAAAAACACATTTTTAACTATCAAGATTCATCACACTATCGCAATTATATATATGGCATGTATAGCTACACTCACACGCGCTACGTTAGTCCTAGAATCGACTAAACTGTAGCTCTGATACCAATAAAATGTAACACCCCTAACCTGTAACCGTCGCCGATCTAGGGTTAAGGAGCATTACCGATCCATCCGGATCATTCACAATCATTTTACAACATAAAGTATATCGTCATCCAAACATATCAAAATATATGCATATAGTCCCTAAATGAGGTCTACGAGACCTTAAACACGTGTTAAAAAGGGGTCGGGACTAAATCGAACACATACAAAATTTTCTAAAAATCAAAATTTTTCAAAGCTACAGAGGTCACACACCCGTGTGGGTAGGCCGTGTTCCTCACATGGCCTCAGACACGCCTGTGTGGGTAGGCCGTGTTCTGCACACGGCCTCAAACACGCTCGTGTGTCCAAGCCGTGGCAAAATAGGGCATACATACTAACTTGTCCACATGGCCTAAGACACGCCGGTGATCGACACTGACTTGCAACACAAGGACAGTTACATGCCCATATGTCTAGCCCATGTGCTCAACTGTATGCGCAATTATAGGCCATTTTCAAGGCCAAATTAATATCCACACTTTGGGATCACCTACAAGCACCAAACCAATATCAAATCATGCCTCAAATGCAACCAAAACATACCAATATATGCACCAATTAATCATCAACCACACCATTTTTTTCCATACTCAAATTTTCCTCAAATAAGTTCATCTAAAATACCATTTTCACATCCCAAATCATATAAGTTAAGCATCATATAATTCATAACACAAGTTCACACTTAAACCATCATTCTCATCTACCAATTCAAGCATGAAACATACCATTTTCATCATTCACATAACCCACACATATACATACCAACATCATTCAACTTTCAAGCCATATCACATGGCAAGACTATACAACTCAAAACATGCCCTAATCACTAGCCTATACATGCCATATGCCAAATATATACAATTTCCAAAAGTACCAAAATAGATAGCCGATAGTGTGATTAAGTCGCTGACGATCCCCGGATTCGATCTAGCTTTAAATACACTGTAAAACGGAGAAAACTTTGCACAGTAAGCTTTAAAGCTTAGTAAGTTCGTTATATAATACATATAACTCAATAATACAATATCAATATACAAAATAAACAATCACTTAGATAAATTCACAACTAAATACAATATCATTTCTAGCCAAATGCTTATACAACAATTCATTTATCCATAAACAATATCAATAACCATATAGGTTCCGAACATACCTTTGCCATCACTTAGTTATCACGCATTCTTGCTATTCAATGCTCAACACTACACTTCGATCACTCTTCATTATTCATTCGATTTAATCGCACATTTAGTGCCAAGTTTCTTAGCTGAAGCTTAAATATCATTGTACACTTAGTGCCTTTACATTTAACCGAATTTAACTCGGTATCGCACACACAATGCCAATCGATATAACCAAGGCTTCCTTTACTTCGCACACATAGTGCTATTCACCTCCGTCTCAATTTTAATTACGCACACTTAGTGCCACATTTCTCAATTCCACATATAGCATTTCCAATTCAATAACGATACCTTCATTCAATTCACAACACATAGATATGAATTTAAATGATTCATATTGTACACGAACTTGCCTCGGATGTCGAAATAACAAAACGAGTCGATTAATTAAACACTTTATCTTTGCCTCGATCTCGATCCAAATCCCTCTTTTCTTGATCTATACATATTCAAATTTAACACATTCAATCACCAAATCATTTAATTTAGTCCAAACACACATACTTAGGGCATTTTACAAAATAGCCCTCACATTTTCACATTTCGACACTTTAGTCCCTATTTCATAAAATCATCAAATTCACATAATTTCACTTCACATATGCCTAGCCAAATTCTCCTTATGCTCATACAAGCCCATATATTTCATTTAGTTCACATTTTAGTCCTCTAATTTCTCATTTTCACAATTTAGCCCAAATTACTCAATTTCATCAAAAATTCAAAGATAAAACATGTTAATCTGTCACATATCTTTCATATTTCACCAACTATCAACACAAAGCTCAAACATTCATCAATCATATATCTCAAATTCATCATCAAATTCTAAAATTAAAGTATGGGCTTGATAGTACACAAAGTAACGATCATAAAAAACGTAAAAATCACTAAAAACCGAGCTCAAAACATACCTTGATTTAGAACAACAATGGTCGAATGTTTCAAAGCCCTATTTCTTTCTTTTTATTTGAATGTTCAACAAAAGATGATGATAAAATGGCCTTCAATTACTTTTGTTTTAATTATAATAACATTAATAATCATTTTACTATTTTGCCCTTTTATTAACTCATTTAAAATTCCACTAACTTAGACCATTTTTGTCCATCCAAGCCATTAATGGTCCATTTACAACATAAGGACCTCTCATTTAAAAAGCCATGCCAAATAAGCACTTTAACAATCAGCACACAACTTCTTCATTTTATTCGATTAAGTCCTTTTTACAAATTAAGCACATAAACGTTAAAATTTTCACACAAAACTTTCACACATACTCAATCACATATTGTAAACGCGAAAAATAATATTAAAATATTTTTTTGAGCTCAAACTTGTGGTCCCAAAACTACTGTTCTGACTGGGGTCTAAACCGAGCTGTTACACGACCAACATTTGAGAATAGTGCTACAAGTCATCCAAGAAAAGTAGTTCTACCAAAAACTTAGTAAATGTGAAGTTTGGCCATTTAAAGTTGTTTTCTTCTATCATGTAGTTTCAGGAGAAGGGATTTGGGAGGATACCATGAAATATTGAGGTAGTATTCCAATGGAAACAACCGAGAAATGTCATTGAAGTTCATAGTTTTCTGGGATTAGCTAAGTACTATAAATAATTCGTAAATGGAGTCTCAAAGATAGCATTGTTGTTGATTCGGTTACTTTAAAAGAATGTACCATTTGTGCGAAGTGAGTGATGCTAAGAAAGTTTTGAGAAACCAAAGAAAATGTTGACAAAAGCCCCTATCTTGACATTTCCAAAGTCGATGAAAGAGTTTGTTAACTTTACTGATGCATCACTCAGCGAACTTGATTGAGTTTTGATGTAGGAGGGAAAGGTAATAGCTTATGCCTCGCGATAATTGAAGACTCATGAGTACAACTATCCACCCCATGATCTTGAATTACCCTTTGTAGTTTCACCTTAAAAATATAGCATCATTAGTTACCTGGTGAAAAGTGTTTTTGTAACACCCCTCGCCGGACCCGATCGCTAGGTCTGAGCTATAGGATGCCACATTTGTTGTTGAAGCAACCACAATCAATTCACAATAGAATATTCACATGTAAATGTAATTTACTGCTAAATATGTTCATTTATGGACAAACAATAAAAAAGAGTCCTAATCGATCTTACGGAAGCTCTTTTGTTGATCTAAGCACGAAAAAGTACTTGGAAAGTTATCAAAATATTTGGATTGGCATCGCGACTTCAACTATTGCTCTACATGACTTGGCCACTACAGTATGTCTCATCGTAACTTTATTCACTGTAATGGAAATGTTGTGAAGTCCAAAATTTAAGGTCACGACGTGGCCCTTATTTTTGGTAAAAATGAACCATTTGGTACCTATCTCATACTTTCCTATCAAACCATATAACATATATATCAACAACCACCTTTAATTGATTTCAAACATACCTAAATCATACCAAATAGATTCAAACACTCAATTTCAAATTCTTAACAAGACATTGACTACATATCCACCATTTAAACCAAAGCATTTCGAGTCACTAAGGAATACCAAACCAAGACATTTTCTTACTAATCCTACCTATATCAAACTATCTTGAAATCATGTTTTTATAGTTTCAATACAAGCATTTATGAATCCATATACATAGATATGACTTATAAGTCATATACATAACTATCAACAATCCAGTTTAGGCTACATATCACAAACATAATTCAAGTTATAATGCTTAAATACTGTCACACCCTTCTTTGGCGAGCTAGTATTATTTGGGAGATCGCACTAGCAAAGACTGCATAAGTCATGAGACTTAAATAGGGTAAGGTTAGTAATTTCGTGGCGAAGTATTTTGCTGAACTTGGTCTAAACTGTAGAATCTTACTTCACAGATTGATGAGTTCCTTGTTGGGGCGAGGTCCTTATTTGGCGGACTTTTCCACTAATAAGTTCGCCACCTATGTTTTTGTGTCATTGCTGATGGGAGCGTAGTATTTATTAGGACACGTTTAAGTCATCTAGCATCCTCGTAGAGGTTACCTGTTAGTAATCAAGACCTTGGGGAGCCTCGTAGAATGTGATTAATTAGTGGAAGCGTGTGAGAGTGATTACTAATTAGAGTTAACCCTGTGTGGGATTTGGGTTAGAGATAACTATAAATAGGATAATCGAGTAGTGGAGAGAGGATTTCCATTTCATCTTCTCTGCAAGTCTTTGTTATCATCAAAGAAAAACTAGAAGAGTTCTTCGTCGTTAATGAAAGTGTTGTCTGTTAATCTCATAGAAGCTTCCATTTTAAGTTGTTTGCTGCCAAAGATATGGTAGAAGGTCCCAGTTTCGAAAGGAGAGAACTAGTTGAATAAGAAAAAGCTTTGAGTGAAGATTTCTAGTGAGTTCCTTTGTGCCTAGAGTTTGTTATCTACAATATTTCATTCAATCTTTCTTACTATACAACCAGGTAAGTGGATTTAACCTTTGGTCTTGATAGTTGTGGCAATGAGTTATGTTCAAAAAGTCAATGCATGTAAGGGTACAAACAGTGAAACAGACACAGAAGTCATGCATGTGCATGGGTAAAATTACTCCTTCCTTGGTGCACATGCTCCGTATACATAATGGTGTAAGGAGGTATCGTAGGGTTGTTACGTAGGATGAAGAAAAGAAGACACAAAATATTATGTTTTGCCTCTAGTATGGCACTTTGGTGTAAACTGTGACTTGTGAAAAATCGAACCTTCCGGAGGAATAGTGTTTGAAATACAAGGAGGGAGGTATGGATGTTTTGACCAGTAAGATGCTCTAATGAGTAGTATAGAGATAAAAGAAAAATAGTTCTTCAGAACAAGGATCAGAAGCTAGCATAAGGAAGGGAGTATGAGGATAGAAAGGGTGCATAATGTGTAAAACAAAGAGAGAATGTAAACAAAGAGTGAATGATGCATAAAAAAGGTGAACAATATTTTAAATTGTGTAAAACCATTTTAAACTACTGCTGGAACGACAACACTTTGGCGTTGTCCTTAAATTTTTTAATGCTTATAAAGCTTCAGTTGAATGTTATTTGTTTGTATCCTCATTTTAAGTGGCATAGCACTATTTTAAATTGTTTTCAACTATTTATATGTTTTCCAAAATATCGGGTTATCGCTCCTGCAACCTGGTACCTACGAAACTTGGATGTGTGGGAATTCCAAAGAGTTCGTTAGTTTAAATGGTTTTTTTCTATGGCGCTCCATACCCGAATCTTATGATCGGGTCGGGCCTGGGATGGTAAATTTTTATTGGTATCAGAGCTTTATTTTAGCCAATTATCATGAACCATCGTTAGTTAGAAACCCTGCAATGCATGTTATAAAATTTTGACTTGGTCTCTTATAGTCTTGCTAACTAAGTTTGTGTATTGTAACGAATAAAGTAAGAAGAATGTCAAATAATTTTAGAAATGCAGAGGGGAGGAGATACAAAGTAATGCCTTTCCAAAATTTAGTAGTCCTGCACCTTCTGTAAGCAGGGTAGAAATGGGAACCGAGCGTAAAAGGGCTCTGATGAAGATGATTGGTCATGTCATGGGACAGTGATACAACAAGTACATGGGAGCTACACCAACCTCATCCCATAGACACTATAATAAATTAATGAGGCCTGAAGAGACTTTGGGAATGGTTGAAGCTGCGCTGTCTATAAATCTTATACCTTCAGTCTCGATTGTAACAGTTTCACGAGGGGACCTTGTTGAGGCCATTCAAAAACGTGGTGCAAAAGAGTTCAGAGGCATTAAGGAAGAAGATCCTGTTGTAGTGGAAAGCTGGCTTTTTTGAGTTAGTCGAGTAAAAAAAGGAGCTATGATGCTCCCCAACTGAGAGTTTAAGGTGCACTATCTCTCTGCTAGAAGATGAGTCGTATTAATGATGGACCACGACCAGCATCGTCCCTCGAGAACAAATGGGCTGGGAATTTTTCCTAAAGAAATTCATCAACAGACCTTTCGTTTCGTAGATGAAGAAAATTTTTTAGGAGCTTAAGCATGGAAGGATGACAATATTTGAGTATGAATGAGAGTTCATTAGAATGAGTAAGTATGGCAATGATTTGATTTAGGACGAGGAAGATCTGTATGTTAGATTTGGAGGATTGAATAAGGAACTGAGGGTGTTGTTGTTCACCCTAGAGATTAATGATTTTGCTTATTTATCAACAAAGGCTCAAAGAATAGATTCGACCATTCAAGATAGTAATAAAGTCAGGGGAAGAGAGAGAAGTACATGCAGAGCTTCTGGCGTGGTTACCACTGCTACGTTAAAAAGGTCTGGATACTTAAAAGGTTACTTTACCGCGCCAGTGAGCGAGTTCCAGACTGTGGGTTTCCACCGAGAGTGGAGTAAACATCAAGCCACTTCCATGGCCAAAATGAGAGGATCCTAGAGAATGAAGGTTCTCGTATGTAATAGCTGCAGGAAGAACCATACCGGAATATTTGGAAGGCTACTGAAGGATGCTACAACTGTGGAGCCAAAGATCACTATAAGAAGGATTACCTCGTAGAAGGAGGTGGAAAAACTGAACACTATGTTAAGGTATACAGGGAGTCTCAGCCTAAAGTGAAGACTGGGACTGTGGTAAAGTCTAGGTTAGTGCAGGGAGCTTTAAGGAGTAAAATAGCTAAGCCTGGCCGAGAGGCCTCAGCTAGAGTCTATGTCATGCAGACAAAGGAGGACGCTGAAGCATTTGACGTCGTTACAGGTAAATTTTCTTTATTTTACACCAGCATATATGCATCATTAGACCTTTGGTCTACTAAATTCTTATATCTGTGATAAGTTTATGGTTAGAAAGAGTCTTAGAGTTGTCTCTATGGAGGCTAGCGTGATAGTTACCAATCTACTCGGTTAGAGTATTGTGGTCAATAGGGTAGTAAATGACTGTTCTTTGAGTTTTAACGGACATGTACTGTAACAGCCCGGTTTTAGCTAAATCAGAATAGTGGTTTTGAAACCACAAATCTAATTTTATAAATTTATTTTAATATTATTTTAACTGTTTATAGCAAGGTAGCATGTATGTGTAAAAGTTTCGTGAATTAATTTTATCGTTTGACTACTTAATTCGACAAAAAGGACTAAATCGCATAAAGCGTAAAAGTTAAATTCTATTTGTTCAATGCACTAAATGACTATGAATATTAAAAATGTTTTAATGCACTAAATGACTATGAATATTAAAAATGTTTTACTATTAAGATTATTTTGGTAATTTGTAAATTAAAGTAAATTAAATAAAATAAACAAAGGTATTATCTTTGTTTCTATCATCTTCAACCGAAAAACAAGAAGGGAGGAAGCAATTTTAAAGCTATTAGGGTTTGGTCATTTTTTTCAATAGTAAGTCTGTTTTTACTCGATTTTTGATGATTTTTATGTTTTTGTAATCATTGCAGCTCAATCTAGATAGCCTGTACCTTTAATTTCAAAACTGTTAAAGATTTTGAGAGTTACCATTGTTGAATCTAATTGTTCTATGATTTTTAATGTTGAAATATGAAAGCTTGATGATAGTTTTACATGTTTTGTTAAGTGATTTTTGATGAAAATGCATAAAAGGGATTAAATTGTGAAAAATACAAATTGAGTGGTTGAAATGTGAAATAAATAGAAGTTTTGGGCTGCTGGGGACCTATAAATAATTAGACCAAGCTTAGGTGTATTGAAATGATGTGAATTTTGTGTTTTGTGAAATAAGGACTAAATTGTAAAACTTGTGAAATACTTGGGGCAAAAGTGTAAAAGTGCTTTAAAGTGTGATATGGACTAAATTGAAAGAATATGTGATTGAATAAGTTAATTTTGAATTCATATAGATCAAGAAAGAAAGAATTCAAATTTAGATCGGGGGAAAAGCAAGGTTATCGAGTAGTCGATTTGATCTGTCATTTCTGTATACGAGGTAAGTTCGTATGCCTGAACTTAAATGTGTATCTATTTATTTGATGAATGAAATTGAGATAGTATTTATTTTATTAGATAAATGTAGAGATATTAGATTAAATGCACGATTTAAGTAAACGAGTTGCTGAATAAGACCATAGTTGGGCTATGGCAAAATCGGATAATAAGACCATAATCGGGTTATGGCATGTGAATGAAAGACCATGGCAGGGCCTTGGCAATGTATGTGTAAGACGATACTTGGACTATGTGTAACACCCCTTACCCGTATCCAACACCTGAACTGGGTATGAGGCATTACCGTACTTAACCTGCTCAATCATACAATGTCAATCCTTAAGAACTTCATTCCAAATTTAAAACTTTTCATTCAAGACCATAATGCTTTTATTATAGGTCTACGAGACCTTAAACTTGCACCTGAAATGATTCGGAACCAAACTAGAAACTTTTGAACACGTCAAAAAATTTGACATAAAATAGGGCCACACGCCTATGTGAAATGTGGGACACGCTCGTGTGGCATATCACATGCCTGTGTCCCACACCTGTGTGGATTTAGTTTTTTTAATTCGAACCTACAAGGGTTTTCACACGAACTGACACAAGCCCGTGTCTATGGCTCGTGTCCCTCAAACGGCCATGACACGCCTGTGTCTTCGCCCGTGTGTGAAAACCTTAACATTCTGTTTGTGACGTCATCATCTTAATAAGGTCACACGGCCAAGGCACACGCCAGTGTCCTTAGACTTTGTGTCGAATTAAATTCCTAATTTCAGGTGCACACTTTACACGGCCTGGGCACATGCCCGTGTCTTAGGCCGTATCTCCCACACGATCGAGACACACGACTGTGTCTCTACCCGTGTGTTTACTATTGAGCATACTGACTTGCCAACCTAGCATACATAGGGACACACAGCCTCTCAACACGCCCATGGGGTTGACCGTGTGTCACACACGGCCTAGACACACGCCCGTGTGTCTACCCGTGTGGAAAATTGTAAGGCTATCTACCAAGCCATTTGCCACCCTACAAAGCAACTACATTTATACCAAATCAATGCAATCTATATCTTGACCATAAGGCACTTCCAAGAACCCAAAATCAAGACATCTACACAAACATGCACTTCATGAATTTCAACTTCATTTATAAATATGAACTTGTCAAGTATTGGCCAATTTCCAATGACCATTTACAAAATCAATTGAATATCATTAATAGCCAACACCTTGGCTAACAAATATGACATAACAAAATAACCAAGTCCTATACATGCCATACTCAAAATAAGTCTAACTTTGCTATACCAAGAAGAAGTTGATAGTGTGATTTCTGAACTCCGACGTTCCACGAATTGTCGAGCTAGCTTGGCAGTACTACAAGGAAAAGGGAAATGAGATGGGTAAGCATAAAGCATAGTAAGTTTGCATGAAATAAATAACAACATAAGGCTCATAATGTCATCCATCCATGGCATTGAATAAAACACAAAGTCTTAGGCACATGCCATAACTTACTCATGCTTACTCTTACCAATTACATATCATATCACATATCGTGAACTTTTCTCATGAATTACTCACATGTACCTGTATCACTTCATCACACAGCTTTAGCACTAATCTCATCTCTATTACAAGCTTAACTATTACCCCATCAAATCACATGGGATACTCGAAGATACATAACCATCATTATTTACATAAATACAACGCCAATGCCATATCCCGAATATGGTCTTATATGGGGTCACCTCTAGCTGCCGATGCCATATCCCTGATATGGTCTTATACGAGATCTCATATCGATTTTCAATGCCATATCCTGGATATGGTCTTATACGATTCTCATATTCGATGCTGATGCCATATGTAATGCCCCGAATTTGGGCCTAGTAGATTTGGGCCTATTGGGTTGTAACGCCCCAAAAAATCCCGAAACTTTAAATTTTTATGCACTGAGGTTGGTATGTATGAGTAGCACTTAGAATATTAATTTTAAGGTATTATCGGGATTATTTGAAGTCTTAGAGATAGGGATGACCATAGGGAAAATTTTATTTTTCTTGCTTTACTGGACCCTAGTTTCAGGCATTAGGCCTCTTAAGCAGATTAAGGGGAAAATAGGACACAAATGGGCTTATGGTCCAGTGGCAATGTGGCGTCACTAGGGGAGCTACAAGGTGGCGTGAAGAGGTCCAAGGTTCGAGTAGTGGTAAGGTGTTTTTGGAGTGTTTATTTTGCATAGTGGATGACCAGAGTTGTGTGGAATTTGGACTCTTGTGTTGAAGTGTTTGAATTGGTCTTGTGAGTTGATAAAGGAAAGAATTTCGGATGAGATAAGGGAGATATCATTGAGAAAAATTAAGAGATGAGAGGTGGGAAGAGTTGGTACTGAATTGGACTGTGGGAGAAGGTAGGATTCGGCTATTGGCTATAAAATGAGGTGTCGAATCCCTTTGTGAGGTTATTGGAATTTTGTTTTCTTCCCCTCAACCGAATTCTTCCATTTGCCCGAAAAAAACCCCATCATTCCTTTGCCGAAATTTTGGTTTCCTCTCTAGCCGAATTCCCCATACCTTCTCTTCTTAAATTCCTTATCTTGTTCACCTTTAGTTCTAGCCCATCACTTCTCCTCTTCTTCTCCCTAGTGGTGCCGAATTGTCTCTGTCACCATACTAATCTCAAAAGCCAAATTTAAGCCGCAAGATCAAAGGAGGATTTCGGTAAGTGCTTAGTTGATCTTTTTAGTGAGTTTTGTTAAAAGCCAAAGGGCTATCTAACCCCTCCTTGTCGTTAACTTTGTATTAACAAGGGTGAGGTTCAACAATCACAAGCATGGTAGGTAAGGATCGTTAGCAAGAGGTAAGTGCACTAGTCCCAGCGGTGGTTTAGTAAATGGCCGAATGTATTATGGCTCATAGGGGTGACTTATGTGGAATATGGGTCACTTGATTTTGACGATATATGTTTGGGTGCAGATCTAGAGGATAATCGCAAATAGTAACTAAGGAAGGGCTACTAGAACGTGTGGCACATGGTAAGGTTACAGTGAGGTTTCGGTTTTTGATAAAGTGTAAATTAAGTTATGATTAATCATTAAGTGATGTCGATTGTAGGTTCGTGATTAAGGGGTTTGCAGTACACGTGGTTACCAGGTGTGTACAAACACTATGCACACACAAAATCGGCAATGCCGAAAAGTCGAAAGTGGCTAAATGGGCCCGATGGTCCCTGAGGCTAAGTTTGATGAAATGGATTAATTTGATTATATGGATTGGGTTAAGCATACATGTTACATGATCTGGATTTGTTTTGGGCCTAATGGGTCATATGATTGAGATTTGGGCCTAATGGGCCATAAAAATGTGATGTGGCCATTATGAGTTTTATGAACGAGAAATGGGTTGATGGGATTTATGGGGACCTAGACTAGTATGCTAGGGTTATATGGACTTTAGGCGTAGTACTGAACAACTCTTAAACTGCATAAGACTCTCTAATAATTAAACATGTCCGTGGACAAGTCGCTAGGTTAGAGTGTGGTAACGGGTATATGCATGTCTAGGATTGGATCTAGGAAAAGCTTGGTACTTAAGCGGCCCTAGCGGCCCACCTCCTCTTCTCTGGAATCCTACCTGGTGCAGAGTATATGTTCACTTTAGCCGCAAGGACTTGTTAATGGGCCAAAATTCATAACTAAAACCCTAGAGGGACCAAATACCCCTAGATTTGTAAAATTACTAAAATACCCCTGATTTGAAAATAACCAAAATACCCTTAGTTTGAAAATTACCCAAAACATCCTTAGATTTGCAAAATCACTAAAATAGCCCCGAATTGCGAAATTACCAGAATACCCTTGGTTTGTAGAATTACCAAAACATCCCTGATTTACAAAATTTCTAGAGTACCTCTATTTTGCAAAATTACCTAAATACCCCTGTAGAGTAGATTTACGGAAATACCATTGGGTTGTGAAATGATGAAAATACCCCTATGTGATGAGTATGAGTTTTGTGGATGTTACTCATGTGCTTGTTGCATTCATATGATATTCTGATTAGGATGCATATGGGTGGGAATTATGGTACGGAGGAAGATTTGAGGATCGCATAGTCGTTTGACGACCATGGATCCACTGGTGGCTTTAAGCACATTATATGATTAGCAGCTTTGCTGCAACGTTGAGTAGTGCCGCTGTGAGTGCTACCTTTGGTGTGTAGAGGATGGGTGGGTCGATTTAGAAATCCTCACAGGTGTGTAGGGTTGGAAGGGAAATGGTGTGTAGCGGATGGATTTTTGGGGAGGGTTTTGCATTACCTTGTTTTGCATATGATATGATATGAGGTCATTGTGGGCCAAGGCCCAAGACCACCGATTTTGATAGGGCTCATGCCAATGTGATAATTATATATTGAATGGAATGCCAAGGGTTGTACACACTGAGTTTCGAAACTCACACTCTTTATTTAATGTTTCAGGTGATCCTCAGTAAATGGCTCGACGTGGTAGAGGACGCGGAGATGGCCACACTACAAGATGATTAAATTTTTATTTCAAAAGACATAGTTTTAATTGCTTATTTTCGTTGGATGTAATAAGGCCTTGTACTCCATTTTGACTTTAGACTTTGGGTTTTGTTGTTTCAACTGTTTACTTAATTATTAAACCTGAGAAAATTTCTTACGTTTAAACTTGGTTTCTGAAGTACTTAAAATTGTAAAATGGGTTTTTTTTCATTACTTAACAAGACTCAAGGATTTTGGGCTTTAAAATTTTTAATTAGCAAAATCGTTTGAATTATGCCTTTGATGTGACACGTCGGATTCGGGCCTAACTTCTAGGCCAGGTTTGGGGTGTTACACCATATCCCTGATATGGTCTTATACGGGATCTCAATTTGGTGCCGAGGCCATATCCCATATATGGTCTTATACAAGACATTACCCTTCTCAAGTCCGGATGATATTCTTCTCTCAATTATTAAAGTCCAACCAGGACTTCCACATCACAATTCTCATCATTTTCCCATTCAACATCATTACTCCAATTCATAGAAATATTATACAACATCACTAATATCAATCATTTAGAAACTTAATAACATGATGTTGAATTTATTGCACACAAATTACCTCGATTTTAAAATAGGCCAAATTGCTGATTTAGTCTAATACATTGCCTTTTCCTCGATCAAGGTTAATTCCTCGTTCTTCTTGATCTATAATAGCAAATTAGCTTATTTAATTATCACATTAATCAATGCATTTCAAAAATCATACTTTGGTAAAAATTACCATTTTGCCGTTAAACTTTCACAAAATGACCATTTTACCCCTATGCTCATAAATCAATTCTAATCAAATTTCTTCCTTTAATGAGCCTAGGTGAACATTTATTTCTCTTATAACAACCCTTAATACACACATTTAACACCTATTTTATAACATTTGCAAAAAGGTCCTCTTAGGTGTTTTCATGGAAACACCATTCATAAAAGTTGTTTATCTAACAACTAAGACTCATTTTCTTCCATAAAAATGCAGCAAAAAACATAATTACTCCCATGGAAAAACTCTTAACTTTCAACCATTTTGCAAAATAGTCCCCTCTTTAGCTAGCTTAAGCTTTAGGGGTTCCAAAATTACAAATATCATCAATGAAGGACACCAAAATCACTTACTTGCAAGGAGAGAAGCTTGCTGAAATTTTGAGCTCTCAAATCCCGTAGTTTGCTGCTAATTTTCGATGGAGGAGAAGAGAAGAAAAGATGATATCTTCTCTTTCTTTATTTTATGATTAAAAATCAATTTAGTCACCAAATTTTCACCTAACCAATTGACAAAGTCTTTTCTTTGTCCCTATGGCCGGCCACCACCATAAATAAGGCCTAATTGCACATTAGGGACCTCCAATTTATATTCCTTAGCTATTTGACACCTTTAGCTTGTAAAATAGAACTTTCGCACTTTTTGCAATTTAGTCCTTTTTCGCAATTAAGCATGCAATTGATACAATTAAAGCACCAAAATTTTCATGCACCTATATAATCATACTATAACACATAAAATAATACAAAAAAATAATTATCTTCAACCTCGGAGTAGTGGTCCCGAAATCACAGTTCCGACTAGCCCCTAAATCGAGCTGTTACACTATGGCATCGAAAAATCGACGTACTTATATCGTAAGCATTTATAAACTCGAAGTGATTTGATAAGCAAAATAGTAAGAATAGATGTACTGATACTGTTCAAATGATGAATTATAAGATGAGAATTTATGAGTTGCTTTATAGTTAAACTTTATGTTATCTCATTTATTGAGGTTTTAATTGCAAATTATGTATCTACTTGGAATTGTTCATAAATGATGTTGATTAATTCATATATACATACGAACTTACTAACCTTTATATCTTACTTTGTTTATTTCCTTCTATATTTTATAGTAAATCGAAGTTAGCTCTGAATCGAGAATCATCAGGAACTTCATCGCACTATCGAACATCTATTTGGTACTTTTGAGTTCTATAAATATGGTATATGGCATGTATAGGCTTGATTCATTCTGATATGTTCAATGAATATGTATTTTAGGCTATTTAAGTTGACTTGTGATGATAATTTTGTTAATGTATAAAGATGTGTGAATGACTTTGTTTTGAATTAGCTAAATTGACCTATAATGAATGAATGAGGTTGAATTGATAATGCATATTTGTAATGGTTTTATTGAATGAATCATATATATGAATTATGGTAAATGAATCATATTGTTGATATTGTTTTGGTTTATATTTGAGTAAGTGAAATGGTTATATTTGTATAGCATGAAATGCCCATGAATTGGGATTGATTTGGCTGCCTATTTGTGCCTTGAAATGGTACCATATTTATTTATGTAGGTATGTGCAAAATGGCCAATTTTTGTCCACACGGGTGTGTGTCTTAACCGTGTGTGACATACGATCATGTTACACGGCTGTGTGTCCCCTGGTGTTGAAATTGAATTAAAGTCAGTATGCTCCACACGGTCTCACACACAGGCGTGTGACTAGTCGTGTGGTACAAGTCTATACCCCCTAAATGGAAACACGGCCTAGCAGACGGGCATGTGACTTGGCCGTGTTGCATAAGCCAGTATACCCTATAGGTTTCGCACGGCCTAGCACACAGCCTGGCACACGGGCGTGTGTGGCCACTTCGAAGAGCACACGGGCTGGACACACTGGCGTGTGGTTGGTCTTGTGACCTACGTCAGTATATATGCCCTGTTTCCACACGGCCCGAGACACGGGCGGGTTTGGAGCCGTGTGAGGCACATGGTCTGTTCATGCAGGCGTGTGACCCCTGTATGGTTGAAATTTTTCTAAGTTTCCAAAAATTTCCCGAGTTATCGATTTAGTCCCGAACCAGTTCTAAAGCGTGTTTAAGGCCTCGTAGACCCTTTACAAGGGACATTGTGATTGTGATTAAATGATATTTGAGTATGAATGCATTAATGTATGAGTTATGTATGTTAAATGATATGTATTGATCGATAATACCTCGCAACCCTACTCCAGTGAAGGATACGGGTTATGGGTGTTACATGTACTCTTGGTAGACTTAATCTTGTTGATTTTCCACTAGTTTGATGCCATATTGGGGTTGGATTTTCTGACAAGATTTAGCGCAGTAGCTGAGTGTAAGTCTAGATGAGCATGGTTACTATCCGCTAATGGAAACAAGATGTTCATTTTTGGGGGTGATGTGGGATATTAGGAATAGTTTGGTTTCAGCAGTTTCATGTAACACCCCTCGCCTGATTCGGTCACCGGACCCAAGCAATAAAATGTTACGAACAATTACCACACAATTACAAACAATTTACAATTCGAAATCACAAATAAATTTTATATAATCACACACGAGCATGTATAAATACATTAATAAATCTATTTTAGGTCAGTATTAAGTATACGGAAGCTTAAAAACAATTCAGGACTACACAAGGATCAATTTGAATCAAAAAGAAAGTTGAGAAAATTTTGAAAATAGAGGTCACATGACTGTGGCCATGCCTTGTGACAGAGTGCTGACCGTGTGGCTCTAAACATGGTCGTGTAGCCAAACCATGTAACAGACTGTGCTTGTGTGAACCTAGGCTACCTGACCATGTCACTACCCATGCCAAACCTGCACCAAAATATAATAGAGCACACGACGGTGTGGAGTGACCGTGTGACAGACTATGTTTCAACCAGTGTACACGTTAAGAAACTTAAAATTCAAACCATTTCACCTATACTAACTTAGGCACCAAGCCATACTATTTGCAAATATCGACACCTTTTTTAAAACACATCAATTTATGCCAAAACATGATAAATACCAATCAACCTAAGTGCCTAACCAATATGCCCATAATGGCACCTCAATTTAAAAATCAAAACAACCATAAATGATTTGATTAAACATGCCAAACTTGATCACCTAAGCATATAACCATTCCATATTTTCCTTGCTTTATAACCTCACAACATATACACAAAACTACCGAAACTATTAAGATAAAAGTATAGTTATAACTTGACTACTACCCCTTCCATACTAATATAATCAAGGCACTACATGTATCAACAAAATTCAAGCAATCATCAATCCTCAAGCCAAGCATGTAACCAACTCAATCGAGACCACATTAGGCAATTACCAAGCAATATAACTTTCAAGCTATTAACACTTTGATCATTACCAATATACATGCCAAATACATAGTTATAAGGACATCAAGATTCAACTAGCCATCAACTATAAAACCAACACTCCAAACCGAAGACTCTATAGGTACATGCAAACATCAAAATAAGAATTTCACTAATTCTTGAGTTCAGAATTCTCGCTGGATGCTGAATCGACATACGAACTGAATAATACCTAACCTGAGCACGAACAAATGATAACGTACGCTGAGTATAACTCAAAGGTATTTCTCTATCCAAAATTAAATTATAATATAAATTATGTAATGCATGACTTAACAACAATATATAATACAAATTAATATTGGCAAGCTACATGTCATAATGCATCATTTAATATTACAATTCAATTTACTTATAATAATTCAATCTAACATAATTGTAACACATATAAATTTCTCCCTATAAAAATCAAGCTAATTTTATCACATCAATATTATATACACATTTTCGGACTTAACTCCAACAACCTCTATTCAATTTCATTTATAATCAATGTCCCAAATCCATATCGTTATTTCATCCATCATACTTACATACATACACGCAATTATATTTAAATATATCACATCTTAAAACAGATTCAATTTCATATTTATATTATTATACAATATTTCAAAAAATATTCACTTTAATCTTAATCGCAAATAATAAATTTAAATTGGATCAATTCAACTCTTTTTATCATTTATAGCTTACCTTATGATCTTCCATGCAATACAGTTCATAAATGCAACAACTGAAGTTGTTCGGGTCATAGAAACACAAACCATAAACTCTTAGTTATTTTTCGATGACCTTGTCTTTTGCTTTCTTTTTCGAGGATTTCGGGTCGATGTTAGCTACGTATTAAAACATATATAATAAATTAACACTACACATCCCAATTCAAATTCAATTGTTAAATTATACAACTTTTGCATATTGTTCAATTTAGTCCCTAAAACCAGGACTATAAAAAATTTCACATTTAATCCTAAAAACCTAATCCCGAATTTTCTAGAGTCCCTACAGGACTTCCTATTTCTCAATTACACCCCAAAATAATACCTTAAACTTCAACCATTCAAATAAGGTAACATAGTCAAATTTGAAAAAAAAATTACAACATAGGTCAGCTAGCTTGTAGTACTGGGATTCCAAGAACGTAAAAATTATAAGAAAATGACTAAATTGCACTAACCAATTTTGAATTTGAAACTCTTTGAACCAAATGTCGAATGCTCCTCTTCTCTACTTTAATTAAATTCAGTTTGCTTGAAATAGAATAAGGAAATGGGTTTTTGTTCTTTAATTCCTACTGTCTATATTTTATTCATTATGTTACTTTATTTCAATATAAAGTAATGTAACATATATTAGTGTTAACATAATATATATAAATTAAATATATCATGACATTAATGACCGTCCACTACAACTAAAAATAAAGGTATAGTTTCCATTTAAGTCCCTTAGTTATGTTTTAGTTTATAATTTAGTAGTAATCACATTTTTACCACTTAAGCGATTTGGTCCCTGTACCCTAATTAAAAACTAATTCGACAAAAATTTCTAACCGAAATTCAATTAGTTTCTAATATAACTATGTAAGTATTTAATAAGAATATTTACAAGTTTGGTTTATGGAGGTCACAATACCTTA
Organism: Gossypium australe; assembly: GCA_005393395.2. NCBI lineage: Eukaryota > Viridiplantae > Streptophyta > Magnoliopsida > Malvales > Malvaceae > Gossypium > Gossypium australe. The sequence goes on from CM016616.1 coordinate 74,824,345, forward strand.
ATTTACAAAACCACCGATTTAGAGCCGATACACTTGTACCTTATTTAACTTTCCAAATAAACAAAATTATTAAACCAAACTTCAATATAATACTATAATACTCTCGTAATTATTAACAATTAATATTCACCGATTCTATCATCAGAAAATAGCATTCCGAAACCACCGTTTTTGACTCCACTGATTTTTAGGTCGTTACATTTCAGGTCAAAAAATGATTACAAAAGGTGGATATGCTTATTTGGCGTATATTTTGGATTCAAAGATGGTGAGTGAATACTTCCAGCTAGTACCAGTTGTACACAAGTTTCCAAATGTCTTTTCAAAAGAATTAGCTGGGATACCGCCAAATAGAGATGTGGAGTTCTCAATTGATATGGTGTTGGGGATTGCTCACATATCAAATGTTCTGTATAGAATGAAACCAATTGAACTAAAGGAGTTGAAGACTCGGCTGCAAGAACTATTAGATAAAGGGTTTATCAGACCAAGTGTTTCACCTTGGGGTGTACCAATATTGTTTGTTAAGAAGAAGGATGGATCTCTCCAATTGTGTATTGATTATAGACAACTAAAAAAGGTGACTATTAAGAATAAGTATCCCTTACCTAGGATTGAAGCCTTGGTTGATCAATTGAGTAGAGGTAGAGTTTTTTCAAAGATTGATCTATGGTCAGGGTATTATCAAGTCAAGATAAACAGGGATGATATTCCTAAAACTATTTTTTGCACTCGCTATGGGAATTATGAATTCCTAGTAATTCTTTTTGGCTTGACTAATGTGCTAGAAATGTAGATGGATTTGATGAACAGAGTATTCCAGCCCTACCTCGATCATTATGTGATTATCTTTATCAATGACATTTTGGTTCAATTGATAAGTGAGGCGGAGCATGAAGAACACCTGCAGATGGTTTTGAATGTTCTGCAAGAAAATAATTGTACACCAAATTCAACAAGTTCGAGTTTTGGAGGAAGGAAGTTAACTTCTTAGGCCATGTTATCTCCGCGGATGGAATTAAGGTAGATCCCGAGAAGATCTAGGCTATACTAGAATGGAATCTGCCAAAGAGTGTTACAGAGGTACGTAGTTTACTTGCTCTGATGAGATATTACAAAAGGTTCGTAAAGGGGTTCTCCATGATTGCGACGCCATTGACAAGGTTACTAAGAAAATATGAGATGTCTTACTATTTTGAAGAGTGTCAACATAATTTTGATGAACTAAAGAAGGCATTAACAGAAGCCCTAATGTTGATTCAACCAAAATTGGGAATAGAATACATGGTGTTCATATATACATCTTTGAATGGATTGGGGTGTGTTCTCCCGTAAAAACAAAAGGTGATTGCCTATGCGTCACGCCAACTCATGCCTCAAAAGCAGAATTACCCAACTCATGATCTGGAACTGATCGTTGTTGTGTTAGCTTTAAAGATTTAGAGACACATATCTTTGGGGGGAGTGTCGTATATTCTTGGACCAAAAAAGTTTAAAGTTTTTGCTCACTCAGAAAGAATTGTTTCATTAAGTACCATCTGAGAAAAAAAAATATGAAGGGTAATACATTAAGTAGGAAGATTGTTTCAACTCTAACTTCTCTGAAAGCAAGGGTATTTATGGCAGATGATGGGTCACTTCTTGCTGAGTTAAGGGCGTGACCTATTTTTCTTTCCCAAATATTTCAGTCCCAACTCAAGGATGTGCTATGTGATGAGATAAAAGAATGTATGATGTCTGGCGATGCAAGAAATTTTAGCCTAGGAAATGAGGGGGACTTACATTTTATGGGAAGGTTATTTGTTTCTGATGAGGAAAACCTGAGGCAGGAAATCAAGAGAGAGGCGCACCAAATACCTTTTTCACTTCACCTAGGGAGTGTGAATATGTATCGAGATTTGAAGAGCTTATTTTTTTGGCCAGTGATGAAAAGGAAAATATCAACATTTATAATGAAGTATCTAAATTGTCTGAGGGTCAAGGCTGAACATCAAGTTCCCTCTGGAAAGTTGTGTTTAATTGAGATTCCAGAATGGAAGCGGGACAAGATCATGATGTATTTCATTTTGGGGTTACCTATTAGTGCATCAAAGAAGAATTCTGTATAAGTGATTATTGGCAGGCTAACAGAGTCTGCACATTTTGTAGTAGTGCATACCAGTTACTCAACAAAGCTATACATTTTGGAGATAGTTCACCTACACGGCATTCCCTCATCAATTGTATCTGATCGTGATCCCAGATTCACATCAAGGTTTTGGAAACAACTACAAACGTCTATTGGAATCAACCTTCGCTTCAGCACTGTCTTCCATCCTCAAACTGATGGACAATCAGAAAGGGTGATCCAAGTATTGGAGGATAAGCTAAGAAATTATGTGATCGACTTCGGGATGAATAGGGAAAAGTACTTGTATTTGGGGGAGTTCACGTACAACAACAACTATCGCGCTAGTTTGAACATGTCACCTTTTGAGGCACTTTATTAGAGGAAGTGCCGACACCAGTTTGTTGGTTAGAGCTTAGTGATAAGAAACTATTGGCCCAGACTTACTCCAAGTAATAGAAGAAAAGTTGTTGGCTTTCAAGAACCATCTAAAGATTGCCAGAAAGCATACATGAATAAGAAAAGGAAAGATATATCATATGAAGTTGGCGACAAGGTGTTTTTCAAGGTCTCACCCTAGAACAAGATCATTCACTTGGGGTTAAAAGGGAAATTCGGCCCAAGATTCATCAGATCTTATGGGATTTTAGAGCTTATAGGGCTTGTAGCATATCATTTAGCACTTCCACCAAAGTTGTCCAAGATTCACAATGTGTTTCATGTGTTGATGTTACGAAGGTATCGCTCATATCAAGACCATGTTGTACAATTGAGTACCACTAAGAATACGCCCTGTAGAAATTCTGTACACAGGGACGCCTACCTCACGGCTACTAGGCCTAGCCCATCACCTTTTGTTTCACCCCCATGACTCCTACTATCCCCGTCACGATTGCTTCTACCCTCAAGATGGTTGTTCTTACTCCTGACCATTTCGGTGGGAAATAAGAGAAAGAGAGAAAACTCAAAGAATTACTTGGAAAATTTAGAGAAGTAGTTAAAAGGAGAGAGGAAGCATGACTCAGACAAGGAAATCAATGAATGAAAAGAGAGGAAACTCAAGGATCCAGAAGGAAACTTAATCGATAAAGAATTTGTAAAATGACATAAGATAAAAAAAGCCTCATTTCCCTGCGTTTCGATTTAAATAGCCAAATATTCGAGGGAAGCTTGAGTTCAATTCGAAATAAATTGTTCAAATCCTCAAATCCGTAAGTAAAACCTATTGGAGACGGACCCTGCATGGGGGTCGTTTGTGAATGAGATATTAGTCATTTGTTTGTATATGGGTTTTAATGGTGGATTCCATTTTATTTATGCAGTTGTTGCTGCTAATTCGAGAAGGATGTTCAAGTTTTGAAACTCCAAGTTGCAGTCCAGGTGAGTATCAGGTGAGTCTCTAGTCATGACTTTTATAAGTCATTCTAAGAAGTTTTTCTTATGGTTAATGTTCCAATAACGATGCATGAGTACTTGAATGACTACTGGAATTATATGTGTGACATTCATAAAATATCCGTGTGGTTCAGCATGTGATGTGTTGTAAGAATGAGTGCATTGGATTTTGTAAAACAATTATATGTATGTAAATGGAACGTGTAATGTGATGCATGATCATGTTGATGTGTGTGAAGCATGTAAAGAAGTATGATTTGGTTAAGAAAATAAGTATAGTCTACAAGAATGTGTACTTATGTTAGATGTATAATGTATGAATGAAAATGTGGGAGAAATGGAAGTCTAACGAAGTGTTGGGAGATTATGTGAATTGTGTTTTGAAATCGCGGTGGTATGCAATGAAGTTTTTCGGGATAGTAAACACGAATTTCGGTACAATAATTCTGAAGAAAGGCATGACCATGGCATATTCTGAATGGGGCAGTTGAGCCACATTTATCTACTAGGGTTTCTGAGCGTCCCAGTGCGATGATGGGAAAACCTCATGCGATGATGAGTTTAGGTGAATCCATACCGCAAACATGACAGTTCAAGTGTTTCCTTGGTGACATCCAAATAGAGCCTTTGTGGCATATTTTGTTTTGCCTTTGTGGCGTACTTTGTTTGACCTTTGTGTCATATTCTATTTTGCCTTTTTGGCACACTCTATTTGGCCATTGTGGCTTATTTTGTTTTGCTTTGTGGTGCACTTTATTTGGCCTTTGTGGTGTACTCTGTTTGGCCTTTGTGGCATACTTTGTTTAGCCTTCGTGGCGTATTTTGTTTAGCCATTGTGGCATATTCTGTTTGGCCTTTGTGGCCTAATTGGAAAAGGTTATATGGCTTGATCGATTAAGCCTAAGTTGAGTGATATTACGCATACAGAGGCCATTATAAAAGTATAGTGTATGCTTAGTTAAACCACTTGGAGTCTATTTTAAACATGTTATCTGTTGTTGTTGAACTTTGATGTAATCATAAAATATACATTTGTACCTTAGAAACTAATAAAAATTAATAAGAAATATGTTTATGAGTACTTGTGCAATACCTCGTTTTTCAGTGGTGTCAGAAATAGTGGTTTTGGGACCACAATTTTGATATGCGAGATCGTGATTTATTATTTAGTTAATGTTTATGGATTTATATTTAGGTTATATTAAATTTTGGTGAAGAAATTTTATTGTTTAGTTAGTTAATTAAGTAAAAAAGGGTTAAATTTTAGACATAGGGAAAGTTAGTTGCTATTAGTAAATTGGGTTTAATAGCTTTAAAAATTTAATTTGGTGGCCTTGAAAGCTAATTAAACCATCACTATATATGATGGACGGTAATGGGTATTAAGTAAGCTTAAGTGAATGTTTTATTAATGGACAAAAGGTAAATTAGTAAATAAAACTTAAGAAAAAATGAAAAAATAATGCTATCATCTTCTTTAGTGCAATGTTTCACCAAAAATTAAAGGAGGAACCATAATATTTTACGAAGCTTGAGGTTCAGCTATATTCATTGCTTGCATGTGAGTAATTTCCAACCCTTTTCTTGTAATTTTTGTGTTTTTTAGACCGTTGCAACTAGGACCAACTAACCTGTACCTTCATTTTCAAAACTGTTAAAGATTTTAGATGTTTCCATTGATGAAACCTTGTTATTTTTGAATGTTAAATGATGGAGTTGAAGTGTTAGTTCTTGATTTTGATTAGTTTACTAATTGATTTTTTACAGTTTTAGTAAATGGAGTAAATTGATTAAATACTTAAAATTTCATGGAAATTGTGTAATTAATGAATAATGGTGGACTTCCCTAGTTAAGAATGAAATTCGGTTAGCTTTGGAAAGTTGTAAAAATTTGTTAATTGAGAAACTGAGTATAGGGATTAAACTGTGATAAATGAAAAAGTTTAGGAAAAATGTGTAATTAATGAAAATTAAGGGTCATGTGCATTGAAATGATGTGAAAAGTACGTGTAATTAATAGATTGTATTTAATTACTATATAGATCAAGAATCGAGCCAAAAAGACAATAACCAATGAAAGGAAAAATTGCGAAATATTGCCTGCCTATTAACCAGAATTGAATCGTAGGTAAGTTCATATTGAATTGTTATATATTATTGCGGTTTACTTATGACTATATTATTGTGTTCTAGTTAATTGATGATTATATATGAAATTATAATAGTTGATTATGTATTATGGAGAATTTCAAATAAGTATGTGTGTTGAAATTGGAAGAATTGATAGTAGCATTTCTTGGAGTTGCACAATACATATATATATTTGAATGTATTGAGCTTATAGTTTGTGTACGAAAATGTTGAAATGTCTCAGTGTGAGAAACATGTTTTAAAGGAAAGAATTTATGTATATTGCCCAGTTGAACCTAGTAATCGTATAGGATACTATTGGCATGCCAATAGAGTTAGTATGCATGCTTGTATGAGATTTGCACTTCGGTGCCTCTGTTTGCACTTTGGTGCCTCTGTTAGCATCTATGATGCCTCTAGTGTGGTGTAGTTACCTTAGTATCCAAGTCGAGTTTCTTAGTTCAACATGAAAAATGTTAATTGAATTTATAATGTATATGTGCTTAAATGTTGGTGTATATTCAAGTTTTTAGTAAGTGCTAAATGTATAATGAACTACTTGTTTATATGTGAATACATTTACAATGATGAAATGTTCTTTGTGGAAATGATAAGTTAGTATGAAGTGGATTATCATGACATATTTGATATGAGAAAAAGAACTAATGTATTTTGGTGAATTTGTATTTGGATATCAGGAAATTGTAATTTATCTAGTTGTTTATTATTAAACAAGGTAAGTTAGTTGATGTTTAAGCTATGAGCTTGCTAAGCTTTTTAAGCTTACTTGTTTTATATGTGTTCTTTTGTAGTTATCAAATTTGCGGACTGACTAGACCGATCGACTGAAGGCTCACATTATCCAATCATTTGGTAGCTTTTGGTGTTTTTGTTTTGGGGTGTGGCATGTATATAGGCTTTACGTTGTTAATATGTGAAATGTTTTGTTGAAAGGTTATATCTAGTTGAATGATTAGCTTTGGATGTTGATTTAAGATGGTTTGTGGTTTGATGAATCTTTAAGGTTAAGATATGACATTAGTGATTTTGTATGGTAAACTTTTATGCATGCCTTTACTTGGTCATTTGGTTGATGATTGAATTATGAATAGGTGGCTAATGTTAGATGTCTTTAATAGCTTAGTTATTTGAATGAATAATCTTGATTGCGGTGCCTTTAAATGGCATATTGCTTAGTTATTTAGGTGTTTGAATGGATAACATTATTTTGTTTTGTGGTTAGGTAACTTTTTGGCATGAAATAAACTTGCTAAGATGAGATTTTTACCATTATTAGGATAAGTATTGATACTTTTGCATTTGGTATCGATACTTGATGAAATGAACAGTACTTAAACAAAACAGAATGGCAAAATGGTATCGATTTTCAATCGAGTATTGACAATTTTTTCATAAAATATTGATACCATTTTTTTAAAAAGAAAACAAAATTGAGTTTTGTTATCAATTTTTCTGTAAGGTATTGATTGGGTACCGATACCAACTGCGGAACTTTCATTTTAGCTTAAAAACTTAATATTTTTGAGACTTAGTCCTATTATATGTTTGATTTAATTCTTGATCATCCTTAAATTGTTTTTCTAAGGCCCCGTAAGCCGATTTAAGGTTCATAAGTGTATTTATTCTATGAATTGATTATGTTTATCAATTAATGGAATAATTGTTCTGAAATGTTGTGAAATGTCCCGTTTTGCTTGGTAACACTCTATAACCCAAATCCGGTAACGGAGACGGATTAGTGGTGTTACAACTGATATACAAATAGTTTAAATTTTTGCTATGTGTTTATGTGTGGTAATATCTGATATCCAGACTCGGTAAATCTAGTCGGTTGAAGGTGTTACAAAGCTGCCGGAGTGCAATTTCGTAGTTGTTCAGTACAGTGCAAAAAAAAAAAAAACAATAGATGTAAGGGGAGATGGAAGCCTACCTCTAATAAGTATAGTGGGAGGATAAATCCATCACGGGAGTCACTCAACCGACATTCCCCTTTTAAGATTTTGAAATCATAGGCAAAATTTGGCAGCATGATTCCCCTAGTTGATAAGTGTTTGAACATTTGCTCCGGAGTGGTTGTACATCTATAAAATAACAAAGCTGATGGCATTCTAGCTTTACAATTAGGTGGCCTATAGCTACATGTTGTAGTAGACCTACTATTTTGACCCCTTCGATCCCCACCACTGTAATTCCTTGATCTCCCTCCTAATACTAACCTGATGCGAGGCATGTTGAAGCTACTGTAATTGTGGAAAAGGAAAGAATAGAGGAAGAGTTACATGGAAGCTGGTCGATGTCTAAGGAGTGATAAAATTTGGTGATATAAGATAAATAAGAAGAGGAAAAGAATGGAAGAATGACAAAAAGGATTTTGAAGAAAATTTAACCGGAAATAAAATTTTAAGGAAAAATCAGATATCTGGGGAAGAGAATCCCTATTCTCTATGCCTCGATTTAAATAGCCAAACGTCCATAATAAGTTAAGTTCCAAATTGCCAAAGATAGTTTGAGCCTCCCAACCAGAAAGGTGGGGATGTCCCCCAGAGCTAGATGTCCATCTAGTACCCACTAATAGGTCTTCAATGATACAAGATTCCTCCAAGATAACGTTGAGGATATCCTTACACCACTATTCGCTTCACTAAGGGTTTGGAAAATTCAACATTTAAGCAGGATGAGTTTAAAGTGAACCTAAATTTAAGTAATCAACTTTAAAGAGTTAAAGAGGGGTAGAAGTGACTACCTCTAAGTTAAGAAAGGAGTCGACAAAAAGAAAGAGAAATTGGTCAATTTTCATTATAAAACTAAATTTTTGGGAGAATTGAGAGTTAATTGAGTAAAGTATTAAGTTGGCGGGCTCTAACAAAAAAAATCAAAAATTTCATTGACTAGATTGTAAATAGTTGGAATTTAATTATAGTGTGGCTAAGAAGGAACTGGTTGGTTCCATGGTAGGAGACACAATGATTGTCGGTGTATGGCTAATTGAGATTTGGAGACTGTGCAAGAGAAGATATATATTTAAGTGAGAAGGGGTCTTCCTGGAAAAGGAATTCTTCTCAATTCTATTTATAAATTCTTCTCACCTGCATCATCTTTTCGGTTGTTTCAAAGAAGTGGAAAACTTGGGAGAGCTCTGCATGGAGCCAAAGTCGTGAGATTTGAAGTCTGAAAGTAGAGAAATGGAGGAACTGGTAAGCTTTCTTAACTTTTGGTACTCGTGGATTAGATGAAGAATGAGAGTAAGGATTCTTAATAAGTTTCTGAATAATGGGTACTAGATTTTAAGGTTTGAATATCTTTGGGTAAATTGATAAATGGTTGTCATGCCTAGCTACTAGGACGAAGGTGGCTCTGGCTTTTAGACAAGCTAAGCTGACGAGGGAAAAGGATGAAAGGTGAGTTTCTATACTCCATGTTTGGGTGTTCTATTGTTGCTATAGTGCTTTTATGATATGCATTGAGTTCAGTATGAGTTTACGGTTGTTTTCGACTATGAATTGAGATTTTGTGGATATAATATGCATGCATTGGTTTGCATAAATAAGAGAATTCTAAGGATGTCCTTTAAGCTAATATGGTCATGTATTGGTGAAATGTTTGTGAATTCCATGATATAGACGAATAATAGTATTGATTGAAATGATATGCTTGTTATGTATGCTTATTAAATGTGGTGCAATGAAGGTAGAAAATTGTGGGTTAGTTGAAGATAGAAAATTTTGGCATAGTGGAGGAATGTATGGATTGAAATTGGGATTGAAGGGGGTTTGAAAAGCAACATGGAATAGTGCCTACTGGCTCGCCAGAGCGATATCGTGACAACAGTCTATCGACTCTATGGAGCGACACCGCAATGATAGCTATCAACTGTCCTTCAAGGTGACACCTTAGAAGAGGTTTACTGATTCTTTAGAATCATAAGTGCATGGAACCATAATGTGTAAGACCATAGTTGGGCTATGGCAACATATAAAGTCTGCCAGGGCAAAAAATATGAGATCATAATGTATAAGACCATAGTTGGGTTATAACACCCTATACCCGGCCCAATCACCAGATCCGGGTACCAGATGCTACACTAAACCATACAACTTAAACAATACTACCATTTCAGATTTAATTACATACTTTAATAAATCAAAATTTTTTGGGAGTCTAAATAATACAAATCTCGTTCACAACTTGTGGGTAATACTTACAACCATAATTCCAACATTTATTTACAATCATTGGTTTTATACTCGAATATGGACATAATCGAATTAAACCCTGAGGCAAGGCCTCTATGGGAGCCCCTCTATATACATTGACAGCTACAACGCGCCTCTATGGGATCCCCTCTATATACATTGGCAGTCTCAGACTGAACATAATATGTACACCTCCCTGTCTGAGGAGTCACTTCCTCTTTTTACCCTTATTATTTTGAGAGGTTCAATGATCAACTCTTATCATCTCCTTTGGATGATTTTCTACTGGTGTATTGTTTACAGTCTTTCCTACTATAACCTCATGTTTATTGTCCTGATGAACTACCCCATGTTTATTGTCCCAACGGATTACTTAGTTTCCATAGCCGAACTATAGTCTTACACTTTATACCTCTTTTGAGGTGTCACCCCGAAGGACCTTACCGTCGTCACGATGATGCTTTATGGAACCTAATACCTTCATCACAGTGTTATTCGAAAGAGCTTTTTCACATATCAACCCGTGTGGTTACTACTGGGCATTCTGTTTTACCAAATTAAGGTGCAGGGGACACACGGCCTGACTACACGCCCATGGGGCAAACTGTGTGTCACACACGACCTAGACACATGCCCGTGTCTCTACCCGTGTGGACAAAAACAAGGCTATTTACCAAGCCTTTTCTACCACCCTTACTTGCACCAACATAAGCCACATCAAATAACCTACTCATTCATGCATTAATATACCAAATACTCAACCATGCAATTTGCACATTCATGAAAAACATCATCATTTTCATATATCAATAATAAGTAATAGCCATCATCCATGGCCTTATACAAAATGAATCAATCTTATGGACAAGCCAACACATTTGGCCAAAACAATATGACACTTGACAAAGACTGTAACACCCCAAACCCGGTCAACACACCACGACCGAATCTGGCATGTTACGGAGTGAAAATAATTTGAAAACACAAGATTGTCGGATAATTTCTTGGAAAACTCTATTATCGTTTAAAAGTTTAGAAATCCCTGTTTAAGGTGATATTGAAGTTGTGAGATGATTGCTTTAAAACTTATGCTTGAAAACCTACGTGTTGTTATAGATTTTAGAAAACATGCAATACTTGTTAAAAACGGGGTGTGATGAGCATTATCAAGTATAAAACCTTTTACATTTGAAGCTGTTTGAAAATTTAAGTTTAAAACATTCACGTTACCTTTGTTATCATCTTATAAGTTGTGTTACCCGATAGTAACGTTTAAAAACCCGAAAGAGTTATAGTTTTGAAAACATTGCTTTTTACCGGTTAATTTAACAAGTCCATAAATCCAATATATGTATAATATAGTCAAAATAAAAGTAAGTAATTAAAACCCAAAATAATACTTAGCGGCCTTATTACAAACCCAAAACCAAATTAAAAGAAAATTTATTAAATCGAAATAGCAGTTTAAAGTCCAAAACCAAACTAAGATGCATGGCCACCTCGAGTCATCCTCCGCTCCATATCCGCGATCTATGCCTCATCTGCAAAATATAAGGGAAGGGGTGAGTCACCGAGACTCAGTGTATAAATCCCCAACCCGATAGTTCAAGCACTTACACAGATCATCAGTAAAATATGCAAATCATGCAACCCATAACCTAACCATCCGATCTCCTTTTCCTACCCCGTGTGGTCAAAACCACTGGTGGTCAAAACCACTGGTGACCGAAGTCACAAATATATCGGTGTGGTCAAAACCACTGCTGACCAAGGTCACAATCAAATGATGGGGCCAACCCATCGTGTGGTCAAAACCACTGATGACAATCCCGTAATAATCATGTGGGGCCAAACCACTGGGACGAGTCACAATATCAATATGTGGTCAAAACCACTGGTGACCGTAGTCACAAATATCATAAGTGTGGTCAAAACCACTGGTGGTCAAAACCACTGGGACTTAGTCACAAATAATAATAGTGTGGTCAAAACCACTGGTGACCGTAGTCACAAATCGAGTGATGGGGCCAACCCATCTTGTGGTCAAAACCACTGGTGACAGTCCAAATAAATCATCCCCCTCCTCTCATCAATCCCACCATCATGTCCATATCATACGTGTCATAATATCATGTAATCATGCAATAACGCATAGCATAGCATTTAACAAAACATGGGAATGTATATCACAAATCAAATAGTAGGGGACTTACCCGGAATCCAAGCTCATGCCCACAGGGCAAGGACACTAACTCCAATGGTTATAACAGTAACATAATAAGCATATTGTACTAATAAAGTGTGTAAGCGTTACACACCTGATAACAGTGAGAATAACACTATCGATACCGACACTCTCGCTAGCGGGGATAACAATGAACTGCTTATCCCTTACCGACGCTGGCCCACACCCCGGTGGCCAATCACAAACAGCAGAAACTGAGCGTTTCTTGAACTTAGGGGTAGGTACTACCCCTTTCTCCCCTTTACTGGTACTTGCATCAATTGAGGCCCACGAAATGGACCAGAATCCCGAAACTATACGAAACTAACGACATCTCGAAACGTTGTTTTTCTCTTTCCTACAATCGGCCAACACCTAGTTAGCAACTGAAAAACCCATTCGGCCCCAAAATAGAAATCTCGAAGGATATGTCGCACGAAAATAACGCTTACCTTAAGCCGATTTGGTTTCCAACCAAATCCCGAAACCACGTGATGATCTCCCTTGCAATCGGCTAAACCTTAATACACCCAAATGGTTAGCCTTCGGCCTTTGAATGATTAAGAAACAGGTATTGAGATGATAACACCCCTACCTAGATTGTTTAGCCAAATCCCGAAGATCCACAGTATCTGCCCAACCTCCTCCCTACAATCGATTAACACCACATCAACTCTCATAGCCACCCGGCTATGATTAACAAATCCCGAAAGGAGTAAACCATACCACAAGAACCACACCTACCTTATCGCACAAGATCCCTCCGGCTTTTACAAAGATTCGGCCCTAGCATCCAGGGATAGAAGAATCGACAACCAAAAGAGAAGGTGAGACTACTAAAAGATTCGACCATAAACCGAAAGAGAAAGAGAGAAACAGAAATGAAATAACAAAGGCTTACCACACTAAGGTTTGGGATTCGGCAAAGAGAACCAAGAAGAGATGAATGTCGGCACTTGAGATGATGAAAAGAAAATGCAAGAAGAGAGGGGTTTATGAGTAAAGTATTCGGCCAAGAGGAGAACAACAACAAGGTCTCGACTTTTGATAATGGAGAAGAAAAAAAAAGAGAATGGGAAAAGAAGAATTCGGCCAAGATGAATGAGAGGACTTTCGGCACAAAAGGGGTTTGAAAGAGAGAAAAGAAAAGATAAGTGTAGAGGGTTCGGCTATGGTGTTTCGGCTTCAAGGTTTCAAGAAGAAAAGAGAGAATTCTTGCGACTCACAATTTCGGCAAAGAGAACTCAAAAGATGGCCACTCACACCACTCAAAATTCGGCACTACACCCCCCATCCATGACCGAAACTATGCTCCCCTCCAAAGTCCCATATTCGGCCAACTCTCTTCAAATGAGTTTGAAAATATTCAAACTCCTAAATTTCCTCCCTTCCATCAGCTCAAATTCGTTTGACCCCTTCCATCCTTATCTTCTAGAGTCCAACCTGAGCACTCCTCCTTCTAGCTTGTGGCGTCAAAAAAAAAGGCACATAGGGAATTTCTGCAGCTCGAACCAAGGTCCCCCTTGCACCCTGTGGCGTCACCTCCCTTGTGTCTTAAGTGGCGCCTCCTTGCCACTTTACCAAGGCACTTCTTGTGTCTAAAACCTCAAATTAATTCTTTTAACCCCTAAATCCCCCTAGCTCCTTCTTCTAAAGTGCCAACACAAAATTTTGGCCATGACCCAGTACTAACCCGAGGTCATGCCTAGACCCCAAAACATACCAACCAGACACAACAAACATAACATCACATGCAACCACATGCACAATGCAGAGACCCCGATTTAAGGATGTTACAGTTCTACCCCCTTAAAATAATTTCGGCCTCAAAATTACCTGACTAGAACAAGTAAGGGTATTGCTGTCACATTGCCTCTTCGGGCTCTCAAGAAGCTTCTTCCGATCCATGGTTACACCATAACACTTTGACTAGAGGAACTGATTTCCTCCGCGACACCTTCATATCTCGTTCTAGAATCTGAATCGGCTCTTCCTCGTAGGTCAAATCTGGTCTCAGCTTCACCTCTTCAACTGGTACTACATGAGATGGATCCAACCGGTAATGACGTAGCATCGACACATGGAACACATCGTGCATATGCTTCAATTTCGAAGGCAACTCTAACTGGTACGCCACTGGTCCAACCTGCTTCAACACCCAATAAGGTCCTATAAACCTGAGACTTAACTCCCCCTTGCGACCAAATCTCATTACCTTCTTCCAAGGTGAAACTTTTAGGAACACCTGATCTCCCACAGCAGACTCTATTTCCTTCCGCTTAAGATCTGCGTACGACTTTTGCCTGTCAGAAGCCTCCTTCAACCGAGCTCGAATTACCTTAACCTTTTCTTCCGATTCTGCCACAAACTCTGGACCCAAAATCTGACGTTCTCCCAACTCTGTCCAACACGTAGGAGTGCGACACTTCCGTCCATACAGTGCTTCCTACGGTGCCATCCAAATACTGGATTGATAGCTGTTATTATATGCAAATTTCGCTAAAGGCAAAGACTCCTCCCAGCTTCCTCTGAAGTCTATCACACATCCCCTGCAGCCAACTCCAAGTAATGCGTCCGATAGTTACCTTCATGAGGCCTCAACTGCCGAGATGCATACGCGACCACCTTTCCCTCTTGATCAGTACACACCCTAAGCCGGTATGCGATGCATCACAATAAACTGTGGATTCCTTCCCTGCCTCAGGCTGAATCAAAACGGGAGCTTCTGTCAGGATCTTCCTCAACTTGTCAAAACTCTCTTGCTGTTTCTCAGTCCACACAAACGGAACCCCTTTTCTCAACAGCATAGTCAACGGTGCCGCAATCAAAGAAAACCCTTCTACATACCTTCCGTAGTATCCTGCCAAACCCAAAAAACATCGAATCTCCGCAATCAACCTGGGTGGTTTCCAACCCAATACTGCCTCAATCTTACGAGGATCCACCCTAATTCCCTCAGCTGATATAACATGTCCTAAGGAAGTTACCTCCTTAAGCCAGAACTCGCACTTACTAAACTTGGCGTATAACTGCTTTTCCCACAGAACCTGTAGAACCACCCGAAGATGCGCATCATGTTCCTCCTCAGATTTCGAGTACACCAGAATGTCGTCTATAAACACTACGACAAATCGATCCAGATACAGCTGAAACACCCGATTCATCATGTCCATGAATGCTGCCGGTGCGTTGGTCAAACCAAAAGGCATTACCAGAAACTCGTAGTGTCCATACCGAGTACGAAATGCCGTCTTATGACTATCAACCTCCTTCACTTTGAGCTGATGATACCCCGACCCAAGGTCAATCTTAGAGAAAATCGATGCACCCTTGAGTTGATCAAACAAATCGTTAATCCTGGGCAACGGATACTTGTTCTTTATCGTCAACTTATTCAGCTGGCGGTAGTCTATACACATCCGCATTGTACCATCTTTCTTCTTAACAAAAAGCACTAGAGCTCCCCAAGGCAAAACACTTGGCCGGATAAAACCTCTATCCAACAACTCCTGAATCTGAGTCTTTAACTCCACTAATTCTTTCGGCGCCATCCTATATGGAGCAATAGATGCAGGCGCAGTTCCGGGCAATAAATCTATACCGAACTCAACCTTGCGGTCAGGAGGTAAACCCGGGAGTCCCTCTGGAAAACATCAGCAATTTCCCTTACGGCTCGGACATTCCCTACAGCTGCATCCTTAGCTTCCAAAGCACAGACATGCACCATAAATGCTTCACAACCCTTCCTAACCATTTTCTCAGCCTTCAGCGTAGAGACCACATCAAATAAGTAATCTCTCCTATTACCTATCGTCACCACCTCCTCACCTTCCTTGGTCTTCAACACCATGTGCTTAGCTGCGCAATCCAAACTAGCCTGATACATTACTAGCCAATCCATCGCGAGAATCAGATCAAACTCCCAAATGGCAGTTCCATCAAGTCAGCCAAAAACACGACCCCTTGAAGTTCTAGGGGTACATCCCTATACAGTTTACTTACTTCTACAGAGTGACCTAGAGGGCTTATCACTGTCATCTTCCTAGAAGTAATCTCAGAGTCTAAGTTCATGGTTTCCACTATGCTACTAGCAACATACGAGTGCGTCGAACCAACATCAATTAAAGCATTATAAGGTACTCCAAAAATTAAGAACGTACCGGTTATGACTTCCGGTGCATCGCCCTCCTCTCGACGCCTCGCAGTGTAGACTAACCCAGGCTGTCTCACCTTTGTACCACCTGCACCTTTGCCCGGTGCTCCACGACCTCTACTAGAGCCATTACCTCCCCTGACTGAACCACAGCCCCTCTGTGGCTGTTCATGATCCCTCCTAAACTGTGCACGATTCTGATCTTCACAGTGCAGCCTAGCTTATCTCTATGGACAATCCCTAACTCGATGCCCCATCGAGCCACACTCAAAGCATCCCCTGTTACCAGTCCAACACTCTCCCGTGTGAGACTTCCCACCCCGAGCACACCGCGGCTGCCATTGAGTATTAGCAGCAGCAGGCCTAGCAGCTTGATTCGGTCCACTATATCTCGCCCTTTTCTGCTGATTCCCGGTAAACCCAGATGACCCAGAACTCCTTTTAGTCCAACCCCTATCCTGATTCCGCCTTACAGACTGTTTTACCCCCTCAGCAACCTTGGCTTTCTCCACTAAAACGGACACAGCGCTCATGCTCGGTACCCATGATACCCTGAGCATACCGACTCAACTGAAGGAATTCCGCCTCATATTCCGCTACAGTCTTATTACCCTGGACCAAGTTCAAGAACGCCCTGCGCTGCGCATCAACATAGCTAGCCCCTACGTATTTCCTCTGATATGCTGCCCTAAAGAATTCCCACGTGACGTCATCCTCCATTGTTCCGTCCCTAACTGTGAGCCACCACTGATATGACTCATCTCGCAGCAGAGATACTATGCCCTTCAGCTTTTCCTCAGCTGAAAAATCTAGGTCATCCATGATGCGTTCCGTCACCTCCAACCAATATTCTGCCGTACTAGGAGCCCCATCGGATACACCTCTAAATACCTCCGCACCATTAGCCTTGTGTCGCTCGGTCACAGATTTTCGAGCTCCTGTTCCAATGCCTGCACTCGTAACCCTTTCTAGCACCCGCAGCACAGCCTGTGACACTGTATCATTACCACCCGTCTGATCCTGATATTCCGCGCCCACAGCTGGCGGGGGTGGTACCTTATTTTCCGATCCATGTCCGAACCCTACCGGTTCCGAGACCGTCATCCTACCCCTACCTCGTCCACGAGTGTTACGCCCACATCCATGTGCACTCATGTCTACTGATATATACGAGCTGATTAAAAATTTTATGCGTTAGACTTTTATTCCACTGTCTATTAAAGCACAATCTTATGAGGGGTTTAATAAGAGTTTGTTTCGCGAGTTCACATCATCCTATAGTTCCAGTCTCTATAGTAGTTCCTACTACTATTCAATCATGCCATCATCATAATCATATAATCAACAAACAATAGTTTGGGGTACTTACCTGGGCGGATTGGTGCCGGAGACTCGGTGCCATGCTTTCATCACTATACTTTTCCCATAAAAGCCTTTCATAATCCTTTTTAAAACATTTTTGGGCCTCAGGCCCACAGCCGAGCTGTTGAACCTGGCTCTGATACCACAATTGTAACACCCCAAACCCGGTCAACACACACGACCGAATCTGGCATGTTATGGAGTGAAAATAATTTGAAAACACAAGATTGTCGGATAATTTCTTGGAAAACTCTATCATCGTTTAAAAGTTTAGAAATCCCTGTTTAAGGTGATATTGAAGTCGTGAGATGATTGCTTTAAAACTTATGCTTGAAAACCTACGTGTTGTTATAGATTTTAGAAAACATGCGATACTTGTTAAAAACGGGGTGTGATGAGCATTATCAAAAATAAAACCTTTTACATTTGAAGCTATTTGAAAAATTGAAGTTTAAAACATTCACGTTACCTTTGTTATCATCTTATAAGTTGTGTTACCCGATAGTAACGTTTAAAAACCCGAAAGAGTTATAGTTTTGAAAACATTGCTTTTTACTGGTTAATTTAACAAGTCCATAAATCCAATATATGTATAATATAGTCAAAATAAAAGTAAGTAATTAAAACCCAAAATAATACTTAACGGCCTTATTACAAACCCAAAACCAAATTAAAAGAAAATTTATAAAATCGAAATAGCAGTTTAAAGTCCAAAACCAAACTAAGATGCATGGCCACCTCGAGTCCTCCTCGGCTCCATATCCGCGATCTATGCCTCATCTGCAAAATATAAGGGAAGGGGTGAGTCACCGAGATTCAGTGTATAAATCCCCAACCCGATAGTTCAAGTACTTACACAGATCATCAGTAAAACATGCAAATCATGCAACCCATAACCTAACCATCCGATCTCCTTTTCCTACCCCGTGTGGTCAAAACCACTGGTGATCAAAACAACTGGTAATCGAAGTCACAAATATATCGGTGTGGTCAAAACCACTGGTGACCGAGGTCACAATCAAATGATGGGGCCAACCCATCGTGCGGTAAAAACCACTGATGGCAATCCCGTAATAATCATGTGGGGCCAACCCACTGTGGTACCAAACCACTGGGACGAGTCACAATATCAATATGTGGTCAAAACCACTGGTGACCGTAGTCACAAATATCATAAGTGTGGTCAAAACCACTGGTGGTCAAAACCACTGGGACTTAGTCACAAATAATAATAGTGTGGTCAAAACCACTGGTGACCGTAGTCACAAATCGAGTGATGGGGCCAACCCATCTTGTGGTCAAAACCACTGGTGACAGTCCAAATAAATCATCCCCCTCCTCTCATCAATCCCACCATCATGTCCATATCATACGTGTCATAATATCATGTAATCATGCAATAACGCATAGCATAGCATTTAACAAAACATGGGAATGTATATCACAAATCACATAGTAGGGGACTTACCCGAAATCCAAGCTCATGCCCACAGGGCAAGGACACTAACTCCAATGGTTATAACAGTAACATAATAAGCATATTGTACTAATAAAGTGTGTAAGCGTTACACACCTGATAACAGTGAGAACAACACTATCGATATCGACACTCTCGCTAGCAGGGATAACAATGAACTGCTTATCCCTTACCGACGCTGGCCCACACCCCGGTGGCCAATCACGAACAGTAGAAACCTAGCGTTTCTTGAACTTAGGGGTAGGTACTACCCCTTTCTCCCCTTTACTGGTACTTGCATCTATTGAGGCCCACGAAATGGACCAGAATCCCTAAACTATACGAAACTAACGAGATCCCGAAACGTTGTTTTTCTCTTTCCTACAATCGGCCAACACCTAGTTAGCAACTGAAAAACCCATTTGGCCCCAAATAGAAATCCCGAAGGATATGTCGCACGAAAATAACACTTACCTTAAGCCGATTTGGTTTCCAACCAAATCCTGAAACCACGTGATGATCTCCCTTGCAATCGGCTAAACCTTAATACACCCAAATGGTTAGCCTTCGGCCTTTGAATGATTAAGAAACAGGTATTGAGATGATAACACCCCTACCTAGATTGTTTAGCCAAATCCCGAAGATCCACAGTATCTGCCCAACCTCCTCCCTACAATCGATTAACACCACATCAACTCTCATAGCCACCCGGCTATGATTAACAAATCCCGAAAGGAGTAAACCATTCCACAAGAACCACACCTACCTTATCGCACAAGATCCCTCTGGCTTTTACAAAGATTCGACCCTAGCATCCAAAGATAGAAGAATCGACAACCAAAAGAGAAGGCGAGACTACTAAAAGATTCGGCCATAAATCGAAAGAGAAAGAGAGAAACAGAAATGAAATAACAAAGGCTTACCACACCAAGGTTTGGGATTCGGCAAAGAGAACCAAGAAGAGATGAATGTCGGCACTTGAGATGATGAAAAGAAAACGCAAGAAGAGAGGGGTTTATGAGCAAAGTATTTGACCAAGAGGAGAACAACAACAAGGTCTCGGCTTTTGATAATGGAGAAGAAAAAACAAAAGAGAAAGGGGGAAAGAAGAATTCGGCCAAGATGAATGAGAGGACTTTCGGCACAAAAGGGGTTTGAAAGAGAGAAAAGAAAAGATAAGTGTAGAGGGTTCGGCTATGGTGTTTCGGCTTCAAGGTTTCAAGAAGAAAAGAGAGAATTCTTGCAACTCACAATTTCGGCAAAGAGAACTCAAAAGATGGCCACTCACACCACTCAAAATTCGGCACTACACCCTCCATCCATGACCGAAACTATGCTCCCCTCCAAAGTCCCATATTCGGCTAACTCTCTTCAAATGAGTTTGAAAATATTCAAACTCCTAAATTTCCTCCCTTTCATCAGTTCAAATTCGTTTGACCCCTTCCATCCTTATCTTCCAGAGTCCAACCTGAGCACTCCTCCTTCTAGCTTGTGGTGTCAAAAATAAAGGCACATAGGGAATTTCTGCAGCTTGAACCAAGGTCCTCCTTGCACCCTGTGGCGTCACCTCCCTTGTGTCTTAAGTGGCGCCTCCTTGCCACTTTACCAAGGCATTTCTTGTGTCTAAAACCTCAAATTAATTCTTTTAACCCCTAAATCCCCCTAGCTCCTTCTTCTAAAGTGCCAACACAAAATTTTGGCCATGACCCAGGACTAATCCGAGGTCATGCCTAGACCCCAAAACATACCAACTAGACACAGCAAACATAACATCACATGCAACCATATGCACAATGCAGAGACCCCGATTTAAGGATATTACAAAGACCAAGTCCCTATACATGCCATACTTAAAATGGTAAATCTAACTATACCAAATGTTCAGATTGATAGTGTGATCGAGCCTCCGACGTCCTTTGATCCCTGAGCTAGCTTGGCGATACTATAAGAAAATGGAAAGGAAAAGGAGTAAGCGTAAAGCTTAGTAAGTCGCATGTAAATAATTAACAACAATTACCATGCATTATATACTCATAACATATTCTAGACTTGCACATAATTCTCAAATGATTAAAGGCATAACTTAGTCATTTTCATCCTTACTAATCATACAACATAAATCGAGCTCATTTCTTATAAATTTCGTGTAGGTATCTGTATCACTTACAACATAGTCATAACTTTTCTCACTTTTGACACAAACTTTAAATTACCTGTTGAACCAGTTGGAATACCAAAGGATACTCAACAAGCCTCATACAAGAGGGTACGATGCCAATGCCATGTCCCAGACATGGTCTTACACTAGCTTACATATCGAGGCCGATGCCATATCCTAGACATGGTCTTACACTGGCTCTCGTATTGTAGTCAAAGCCATGTCCCAGACATGGTCTTGCACTAGCACACATATCATCGCTGATGCCATGTCCAAGACATGGTCTTACACTGGCTTTTATAATGGGGCCGATGCCATGTCCTAGACATGGTCTTACACTAGCACACATATCAACCAAATGTCATGGCTTTGATATCCAATCTATTCCTAAGGTTCAACCGGGAGTATACCACATCAAATTTCGTCATGCATATTCATAACAATAATCAAACATTTTATGCAATATCAATTCTTTAATGCATAATAACAATAGAGTTGTATTATTTACGTACGACTTACCTCGGTATACACAATATGGGCGACTAATTTGATTTTAGTCCACTAGCTTGGTTTTCCCCCGATCTAGGTTTGAATTCCGTTTTTCTTGATCTATAATAACAAAATTTACTTATTTAATCGCCACATTAATCAAGACATTTCAAAATTCCTATTTTGGAAAAATTACGATTTTACCCCTAGGCTCGTAAAACGATTTTCATCAAATTTCCTCATTAACCAAGCCTAGCCGAATCTATTTTAAGATTATAGCAACTCACAATTCCAATTGTTTCACCATTTACTACCCATATTATAACTTGTACAAAATAGTCTTTTTAGGTGTTTTCATGAAAAATCCTTTCACAAAAATTGTTTATTTAACAATCAAGATTCATTTTCTTCCATAAAATTTCAGCAAACAACATGAAGACTCACATGGCAAAACCCTATATTTTCAACTATTTTGTAAAATAGTCCCCTCATTAGCTAGATTAAGCTATAAAGGTTTCAAAAACACAAAATCATCAAAAATGATCATCAAGATGACTTACTTGCAAGGATTAAAGGTTGCTGAAATCTTCAAGCTTCCATGGCCCTTTTCTTGAGTGAAAATTCGTGGAGAAGAAAGAGAGAATGAAAAAGATGAAAACTTTCTTTTATTTTATCAATTAAGTCACCTAATGCCACCAAACCTTTGACTTTTCAATTTCTTTGTCTCCATGTTCAGCCACTAATCACTTTGGGGTCTATTTATTCAATAAAGACTTCTAATTTGATGTTCTCTAGCTATTTAACACCTTTAACTTGTAAAACAAAACTTTTGCACTTTATGCGATTTAGTCCTTTTTTGAAATTAAGCGGTTAATCACTAAAATTAATTCACCAAAATTTTCAAACACTTATATAATCATGCTATAACACATAAAATAATATTAAAAAAATAATTTTTCTTGCCTCGGATTAGTTGTTCCGAAACCACTATTCCAACTAGCCCCAAAATCGGCCTGTTACAATCCTCCACCCTTAGGGATTTTCGTCCCCGAAAATCTTACCAGCGAACAGGTTTGGGTATTGGTCTCTCATAGTCTCTTCGGGCTGCCATCTGGCCTCTTCAACCCCATGTCTATGCCATAGTACTTTCACGAGTGCTATACTTTTATTTCCCAATTACTTGACCTCTCGATCTAAAATCTTAACCTGTTCTTAACCATAGGTCATGTCCGAACAAATCTCAACCCCTGCTGGTGAAATCACATGTGATGGGTCAGAATGGTAACGGCGTAACATAGACACATGGAATACATCGTGGATCTTTTCTAACTAAGAATGCAAGGCTAAACGATAAGCTCTCGGTCTAATTCTCTCAGTCACTTCATAAGGTCCAATAAAACGTGGACTTAATTTTCCTTTCCTACCGAATCTGAGGACTTTCTTCCACGGGGATACTTTCAAAAATACCTTATCACCTACTTGAAACTCAATCTCTTTCCGTTTGAAGTCAGCGTAGGATTTCTTTCTATCTGAAGCAGCCTTCAAACAGTCACGAATCACTTTTACTTTCTCTTCGATCTCTTTGACTAAATCAACCCCGTGAATCTGATTTTCTCTGAGTTCGGTCCAATACAAGGGCGTTCGATACTTACGCCCAAACAAAGCCTCATAAGGCGCCATTTTCAAACTCGACTGATAGCTATTGTTGGGGGCAAACTCTACCAATGGCAGGTACCTTTCCCAACTTCCTTGAAACTCAAGAACACAACACCGCAACATATCTTCAAGAATCTGAATTATTCTTTCCGACTGACTGTCGATTTACGGGTGGAAAGCAGTACTAAAATTCAGTTTCGTCCCCAACGCTTCTTGCAACTTTTTCCAAAACCTTGACGTGAACATCGAATCTCAATCTGAAATGATTGATAAAGGTAGTCCATGAAGTCTCACAATTTCAAAAACATATGAATCGACTAATTTCTCAAGTGGATAATCGGTACGCACCGGTATAAAATGAGTCGACTTAGTTAGCCTGTCAACCATAACCCACACAACATCTTTCTTCTTTGGCGTCAACGGCAATCCAGACACAAAATCCATGCTAATACGGTCCCATTTCCACTCGGGAACCATCACGGGCTGAAGTAAAACCTAAGGTAATTGGTGTTCGGCTTTCACTTGTTGACAAATTAAACACTTAGAGACAAACTCTGAGATGTTTCTTTTCATTTCTGACCACCAATACATTTTCTTCAAGTCATTATAAATTTCCACACAACCCGGATGGATAGACATACAACTTCTATGTGCCTCATGCAAAATTTTTTGAATAAGCTCATCATCTTTGGGTACACAAATTCTGTCTCGAAATATTAAACAACCATTTGAACCAATCCGAAAGTCTGATTCTATACCCGTCTTGCACTGAGTTATCTTAGATTGCAATTCTTTATCACCTTTCTGAGCTTCGTAGATCTCTTGGAAAAATATTGGTTTCACTCTCAACTCGGCTAAAATCAAACCATCATCGGTTACTAACAACTAAGTGTTCATAGCCCTTAAGGTGAACAATGACTTCCTGCTCAAAGCATCGGCAACCACATTCGCCTTCCTCAAGTGATAGTCAATTATCAACTCATAATCCTTTATCAACTCTAATTCCACCGCCCGACACGATGTGTCCCAAGAATCCAACTTCTCGAAGCCAAAATTCACTTTTGCTAAACTTAGCATACAACTGCTTATCTCTTAAAGTCTGCAAAACGGTTCTCAAATGCTCCGCCTCACTCTCCTCACGAGAATAAATTAATATATCATCAATAAAAACAACAACAGACTTATCCAGGTAGGGTCGAAAAATACGGTTCATTAAGTTCATAAATACTGCAGGAGCATTTGCCAAGCCAATGGGTATGACGAGGAACTCATAATGGCCATACCTCGTTCGAAACGCAATTTTTGGTACATCTTGCTCCTTGACTCTTAGCTGGTAATACCCGGACCTCAGGTCTATCTTAGAAAACACTATTGCTCCCTTCAATTGGTCAAACAAATCGTCGATCCTTGGAAAAGGATACTTGTTCTTCACTGTCACCTTGTTGAGTTATTTATAATCTATACATAGCCTCATTGAACCGTCTTTCTTTTTCACAAATAGTACCAGGGTACCCCACGGAGAATAACTAGGCCTCGCAAACCCTTTACCTGTTAATTCTTGTAGTTGAACCTTCAACTCTTTTAACTCCAATGATGCCATCCTATCCAGGGCAAGCGAAATAGGTGCCATACCTAGGACCAACTCAATACCAAACTTGACTTCCCTAATTGGAGGCAATCCAGGTAACTCCTCCGGAAACACGTCTAGGTACTCACATACCACAGGCACTGACTCAATCTTTACTTCCGACTCTTGGGTATTCAACACAAATGCAAGATAGGACTCATACCCTTTTCTCACGTATTTCTCAGTAGTCATAGAAGAAATCAGTATAGGTAAGCTATCCGATTTTCCTGATTCAACCCGAATAATATCCCCATTTTCACTTTTTATTTCAATAAATTTTCTTCCACAATTTTCTATCACATCATGACCAGTTAACCAATCCAAACCAAGAATCACTTCAAATTCATCAAATGGAAACAACATGAGGTTAGCCGAAAAACAATGACCTCCAATTTTCAATAGACAATTTCTACATATTCGATCAACTACCACATGCTTGCCTAATGGGTTTGACACTTTTATCACAGTTTCTGTGGACTCGACAGGCATATTCATACTAAACACCAATTTCATACAAACATACGAATGGGTAGATCCCGGATCAATCAAAGCAACAATAAAAATATCATGAAGAGAAAAAGTACTCGTAATCATATCCAGTGATGATGCTTCTTCGCGAGCTCGAACGGCATAAGTCCTTGTAGGTGCTCAGCCCTCAGACCTTATGGTGGAATCTCTAGGCGCACCTCTATTGCTGGCCCCACTTTCCGGGTTCTCTTGTGGTCTACCCCTCGAAGGTGCATTACTCGCTTGTACATCTTGCCTTCTGTCTTTTTCCTCCATCTCAGGACAATTTCGAATGAAGTGGTCTAGTGAACCGCACTTGAAACAACCTCTATCATTTCCACAACACTCACTGAATACCAGACATTCATCATATGGAATAAAGTTTCTCTAACCCCTCCGCCCTGACTCAGTGTCACGAGCCCACTTTCGACTGGCGTGGTCCCTTCTGCGTGAGCCGGTGCATTACTTTCAACATCATCCACCGCTACTCCGTCAGGATCCATTTACTATATAAATACACATTTTAAATTGTCAAGAGTCGTCACTCTATCATAATTCATATATGGCATGTATAGCTAAACTCGTACACATGCTAGCTTAGTCTAAGAATCGACTAAACCATAACTCTGATACCACTAAATGTAACACCCCTTACCCTGTTTGTCGCCAGAACAGGGTACGAGGCGTTACCTAACTCAACACATATTAACATACACTTCCAGGTCATAAAAGTTCCCTCAAATTTACAACTTTTCAAACTTTGTCTTAAAATTCCTAAATTGGGCCTACGAGGCCCATAATATACTTTAGAAGTGGTTTGGTACTAAACCAACCACTTAAATAAAAAACTTTGGAAAATTTTACTGAATAAAGGGCACACGCCCGTGTGGCAAGGGACACACCCGTGTGGGTAGACTGTGTGATCACATACGCCCATGTCCCTAGATGTGTGGATTTACTTTTCAATTCAAACCTACAAGGGTTTTCACAC
The DNA here is from genome assembly GCA_005393395.2 of Gossypium australe. Classification (NCBI taxonomy): domain Eukaryota; kingdom Viridiplantae; phylum Streptophyta; class Magnoliopsida; order Malvales; family Malvaceae; genus Gossypium; species Gossypium australe. The sequence goes on from CM016616.1 coordinate 74,850,814, forward strand.
GGCCTGGCACACGCTTGTGTCCATGGCCCGTGTCCCTCACACGGCCATGACACGTCCATGTCTCCGCCCATGTGTAAAAACTTTGACATTTGGTTTCTGACGTCATCAACCCAATAAGGTCACACGGCCAAGGAACACGCCCGTGTCCTTAGGCCATGGGCTGAATTAAATTCCGAAGATCAAGTGCAGTCTTCACACGGCTTGACCACATGCCCATGTGTTACGGCCGTGTCATCCACACGGTTGAGAAACACGATCGCGCCTCAGCCCATGTGGTTACTACTGGGCATTCTGTTTTACCAAATTAAGGTGCAGGAGACACATGGCCTGAGTACACGCCCCTGGGGCAGACTGTGTGTCACACACGGCCTAGACACAGGCCCGTGTGCCTACCCATGTGGACAAAAAAAAGGCTATTTACCAAGCCTTTTCTACCACCCTTACTTGCACCAACATAAGCCACATCAAATAAACTACTCATTCATATATTAATATACCAAATACTCAACCATGCTATTTGCACATTCCTGAAAAACATCATCATTTTCATATATCAATAATAAGTAATAGCCATCATCCATGGCCTTATACAAAATGAATCAATCTTCAAGACAAGAAAACACATTTGGCCAAAACAATATGACACTTGACAAAGACCAAGTCCCTATACATGCCATACTTAAAAAGATAAATCTAACTATACGAAATGTTCAGATTGATAGTGTGATCGAGCCTCCGATGTCCTTTGACCCTCGAGCTAGCTTGGCGATACTATAAGAAAATGGAAAGGAAGGGGAGTAAGCATAAAGCCTAGTAAGTTGCATGTAAATAATTAACAACAATTACCATGCATTGTATACTCATAACATATTATAGACTTGCACATAATTCTTGAATGATTAAAGGCATAACTTGCTCATTTTCATCCTTACTAATCATACAACATATATCGAGCTCATTTCCTATAAATTTCGTGTAGGTATCTGTATCACTTACAACATAGTCGTAATTTTTCTCACTTTTGACACAAACTTTAAATTACCCGTTGAACCAGTTGGAATACCAAAGGATACTCGACAAGCCTCACACAAGAGGGGACAATGCTGATGCCATGTCCCAAACATGGTCTTACACTAGTTCACATATCGAGGCCGATGCCATGTCCCAGACATGGTCTTACACTAGCTCTTGTATTGTGGTCGACGCCATATCCTTGACATGGTCTTACACTAGCACACATATCATCACTGATGCCATGTCCCAAACATGGGCTTACACTGGATTTCATAATGTGGCCAATGCCATGTCCCAGACATGGTCTTTCACTAGCACACATATCAACCAAATGTCATGGCTTGGATATTCAATCTATTCCTAAGGTTCAACCGGGAGTATACCACACCAAATTTCGTCATGCATATTCATAACAATAATCAAACATTTTATGCAATATCAATTGTTTAATGCATAATAACAATAGAGTTGTATTATTTACGAACAACTTACCTCGGTATACAAAATATGGGCGACTAATTTGATTTTCGTACACTAGCTTGGTTTTCCCCTGATCTAGGTTTGAATTCCGTTTTTTTTGATATATAATAACAAAATTTACTTATTTAATTGCCACATTAATCAAGACATTTCAAAATTCCTACTTCACAAAATTACCGTTTTACCCTTAGACTTTCACAAAACTATGATTTTGCCCCTAGGCTCGTAAAACGATTTTCATCAAATTTCCTCATTAACTAAGCCTAGCCGAATCTATTTTAAGCTTATAGCAATTCACAATTCCAATTGTTTCACACATTTACTACCCGTTTTATAACTTTTACAAAATTGTCCTTTGAGGTTTTTTCATGAGAAATCCTTTCACAAATGTTGTTTATTTAACAACCAAGATTCATTTTCTTCCATAAAATTTCAGCAAACAACATGAAGAATCACATGGCAAAACCCTAGATTTCCAACTATTTTACAAAATAGTCCCCTCATTAGCTAGATTAAGCTATAAAGATTTCAAAAACATAAAAATCATAAAAAATGACCATCAAGATGACTTAATTGCAAGGATTAAAGGTTGCTGAAATTTTCAAGCTTCCATGGCCCTTTTCTTGAGTGAAAATTGGTGGAGAAGAAAGAGAGAATGAAAAAGATGAAAACTTTCTTTTATTTTATCAATTAAGTCACCTAATGCCACCAAACCTTTGACTTTTCAATTTCTTTGTCTCCATATTCAGCCACTAATCACTTTGGGGTCTATTTATTCAATAAGGACTTCCAATTTAATGTTCTCTAGCTATTTAACACCTTTAACTTTAAAACAAAACTTTCACACTTTATGCGATTAAGTCTTCTTTCAAAACTAAGCGAGAAATCACTAAAATTAATTCACCAAAATTTTCAAACACTTATATAATCAAGCTATAACACATAAAATAATATTAAAAAATAATTTCTCCGACCTCAAATTAGTGGTTCTGAAACCACTGTTCCAACTAGCCCCAAAATTGGGCTGTTACATATCGAACTACCAAGAAAATTTCATACAGGCTTATCATTTATCATCACAAAACTTATCACAAAGTTAAGAGCACTTAAAGGCATCAACGCCGCCATGGAAAACTTATGACATCTGTTAAGTCTCTCAGGGAGTTCAACTTTTTGTAATAATTATTATTTACTTGTTAAATTAGGAGTTTTCTATGAGTATTGTTGTATAAAACCTCACTAAGTTCTTTTAGACTTACTTTTGAACTGCTCTGAATGTAGGATTGAGGAATGAGAAATGATTAATGAACCATGGAGGGACAACGACAGATATCACCAAGTCTACACGAATGGCGTCGTAACAGTATCATGTATATAGACGGACACCCTGAGAGGCTGCTACGCTTATAAATGAGATTTAATTATTTGAATCTTTAAGTTTTAGGTCACTGTAATTATAAATATCAACCCAGTAAGGCAGAATAATTGTAAGTATGTTAATAATTGTATAATAGAGAAATTAAATTGAAGTTTTAAATTCTAAGAAAGGTTACCACCTAAGAAGTAAATATAAAGTTGTTTGGACTACATTGGGCGTGAGATTTTGATGTGGTTTAAGTTGTAATTAAACCAAGTTAGGAAGTTTGTTAAGTAACTTGATTTAAATGTGATATTTGGTACTCAAACCCGACGATCGGGTTGGGTATAGGGTGTTACAGAACCTGTTGGCGAGCTCGTCCCATGTCATGATAGAATCTACAATCTGCAAGTTTAGCCACATAAGTGCGTCATCGCACAAATAAATGGGGAAAAGTTTAAGACTAATAGCACAGTCAAATACCCCTATTATACTTAAAGGTATCACAAAGTGTAACAAAACATTTAAGCTGCTAGTTGGGGTTCTTGTTCATGCAACCCCTAAACTGTAGGCTGCTCTGCACAATTTGGATCATCGTAGGCTTGATCTCAGAGTTATTAGTGTTGATGGTCGACCTCTTGATGGTGCCTCACACAGCATCAAGGTTAGGCATGGCGTAATCCCTTAGTGTACAATTTGTCATTAGTCTCAATCAAAGTGGAGGCTCTCGATCTTCCAACTGAGGGTTGTTTTGTGAATCTTCCCTAAGAAATAAACCTCTCCTCATAACAACTCATACCTAACCCGATCATCAAGTCTAAGCTACGGGATGCCACATTTGTTTTCATAGTAATTACAAATACAATTTTGATCCATTCAAAAAAGTTCACAAGTTATTCTACGTAATACATCAATAAAACATTATTAATACTCATATCCGGGGTTATACGAGCTTACGAAGGATCCTACGATAACCCAAGACCATTGAGGACCAAAATACAAAATTTTCAAGCTTTATCGAGCTGACATTGAGACCATGAAAGTTTCACGTCACAACATCAATGACAGAAACATGGTATCGCAAATCTGATGGTGCAATGTCACAACTTTAAAAACAATGAGTTGACATCGCAACCTCAAACAAGGGACGTTCTGACGATGATAGATTGATATCGCGACATCAATAGAATTGCGTCATAAATTTGAGGGCAGACACCTTTCACCATTCATTCATTTGATTCAGCCTGTCCATTTGCAAGTCTAAGTAACTTATAGGACTCAAAATGCCATGAAACTCATTTCATATAATCAAAATCATGTAGTAACTCATAAAAGCCTTAACACATCACAAATCATTCCAACAATCAATATCTGATGCTCAAAATGTTAAATTAACCACTTTACAACCTAGAAATTGATTCAAACCTAGGTACATGCCATTTATTGAAACGTAAAGAACTGTATAAACATTTCCAAGTCGAGTATCAACGATTTGGACATTGCTTCACCTTTCGGGACTTCAAGATATACTAGCACCTACTCATAAAATAAAAAACTGTACCTCGAATGATACAGCTTAGTAGTACTTGATCTGCCATAAACCGATGTGGCAAATTAGGCTTTTCCAACATATTTAAAGAGATTTTCTCGAGCAAAATAGTATCTTTAGCGTAGTTTTTCGTTATTTTCACATTTTCGATTAATAAGTGAAAATGTCTCATTTTTGTTTATTTTGTGACACAATTTGGCCAATAGCACCATTGGGAGGCCTAACGTGTGTTTGAGTGATGTAGGGACATGTCAGAGGTCAAAAATGAACGAGAACAACACCAAGGCAAAGGGTATCGCAATATCCACACCTTGGAAACGTGATACCTTCAACAGTATAGGAGAGTGATGACTCTCTTTAGTAGTATTATGATACCCTCTTTGGGTATTGCAATATCCACCTTCCAAGAAAGACCTCGAGGCTCAATACTGCTCAAGATATCATGATATCCTTTTTTGGGTATCGCAATATCACCTTCATCAAAGGGACAAACTTGGACAAAAAAAGTTGTCTTTGTCTACCCGGTCCACCAATCATGCAAGGCCAATGTAAGGGCATTTTTGGCAGCGAAAAGTCATTGGAATACAATCCAAAATAGCAAAAAATTGTTGAAGAGGAGAGGTACACATTAGGTTAGTTTTAGGTTTAGGTTTCTCTAGGTATTCTTTAGTTTTTCTGTGCACTCTTTTAGGGTTTTTATTTTTCTCTTCTTCTACCTTATATTAGAGTTTATTTTTCTTCATTTAATTATTGTTCTTGTTATTCTTAGTGTTAGTGTCAATTAAGTTAGTTATTATTGTAGCTAAGGTTTATTTGTATTTCTAGTCCCTTGACCTTTTTTCAGGACCTTTTATGCTTTAGTTTGTTGTAGTTCAGTTTATTTTACTTTCAATCTGTTAAAGTTTGTTCCTTTTATGTTTCTTGTTTTAGATTTTCCTGTTAAATGCTTTTGGTTTCATACTATTTAAGTTTTCTTGCATAAAAATCTCACCGTTTTACATTTTTATTAAGTTTTACTTTCATGGCTGCCTTGTTTTATATTTTTATGTTTATTTCTTTTACTTTGAGCATGAGTAACTAAACCTTTAAGAAGGCTGGTTGATGGAGATGTGGGTAAACTAAAACTTTTGGATAAAGGACTAAATTGTAATAAATTGGATTAAATCGAATAGAACTGAGAACATAGGTAGTGACACCCTAAGGGAATATCAAGGTAAAGTGAGACCGGAGGTAATCTTGTCGTGCACCCCTTCATTAGTCTAGGATTAACCAGTGAGATCAGAAAATAAATTAGACCTAATTCTTCTAAGTCGGTGAAATTGAGATCAGAAGATAAAATGGACTCATTTGGTAATTTAATCGATTTATGTCCTTTGTTCGAGGTTCGGTGAACCACATCGAGGTTAAGAAACCACTATTAGTTATTTGTTGGATAGTCTTTTATTTTATGTTTCTTGCAATTTAATCCCTAGAATGGATATTATCAATTTTCGGTGAATGGAAGGAGATTCATTATATGAGACATTGAAGCACTTTAAGTTGATTCTGTGCAAGTGTCCATACCATGGTTTACAAGATTGGTTGTAACTTCAAGTCTTCTAAAATAGGCTTGATGGAACTTTACGATCTAATCTTGATAAAGCATTCACAGGAGCATTCATTTCAAAGACTTACGCCGAGGCCTGTCAACTCATCAAGGACATGGCAATGAACTCTTACATGTGGCTGGCTAACCGGTTCACATCTCAAGCCAAACAAGCAGTAGCGAACGCTGTGAATACAAAGGATAAATATCAACAAGTTCTTGAAAGGCTCAATCAATGGGAGATAAGTGCGGCTAAGGTGCATGTCCAAAACCAACCTAATCTCACCAATTTTAATGCAGGGCACAATGATGAGAGCAAGCATATGGAGGCTAATTATGTAAGGAATAAAGGATATAACCCTTACTCCAACACTTATAACCTTATATGGTGTGACCATTCTAACCTTAAGTGGGGAAGGAATCAAGCAAGACCTTCAAACCAAGGGAACCAATACCTTAATCCTCTCAAACCCAATACACTGTGCAACCTTTGTTACATTTTAGGGCACCCTAAGATCAAGAGAGAAAACCAGCTTACATTTTAGTGCAAACCATTGTCGATCAGAGTGAGCAAAGGAGAGGAAGGTCTGCATGTAGTGCACGCAGATGTGCACCAAATCCATGGTCAATTAAACCAAGTTTTGCAATTTTTTCAAAATAATTTAGCCTCTAGCATACCCAACAATACCGAACCTAAACTGAAGAGGGAAGGAAATGAGCATGCCAAGGCAATCACCCTTAAATCGAAGGTTGTGGTTAAGGAACCTATCCGACCAAATTGTGGGGAGAAGGAAGTGAGTGAGAAGGACGAGGGCACCCGTATTCCTAGTGTTGGAGATGGGGTAGTAGAGGATAAATGAGCTACGAGTAAACCCACATATCTTGAACCTAAGGATAGAACCGTTCCACCACCACCACTAAGCCCGAAACCCATGCCCATTCTGAACTGTCTAAAAGAGAAAAAGAAGCGGGATAATGAGGAGTTTATAGACTTCCTAAAAATGTTCAAAGCTTTGAATGTCAATCTCCCGTTACTTGAAGTCCTCGGAAAGATGCCTAAATACTTCAAATTTCTTAGGGAAATTATGTCTAGGAAAAAGATGATCGGGAGAGACAAAAGGTTCTCTCTTAATGCTGAATGTAGCGCTATTGTGTCTAAGAGAGTCCCACAAAAACTCAAGGACCCCAGTAGTTTTACCATTCCTATAGAGATTGGGGGAGTTAACTTTTGCAAAGAACTTTGCAACTTGGGGCAAGTATCAACTTAATGCTTTTGTCTATCTACTGTAGGCTAAGCCTAGGTTGCCCTAGAGAAACTTCAGTAACCCTCCAACTAGCCGATAGGTTCCTTGTTCAACTGAAAGGATTTTTGGAGGATTTTTATGAGAGTTCAGCATTTCATCTTACCGGTTGATTTCATAGTTCTTAACTTTAAAGAGGAAGTAGAAATACTTATTTTGTTCAAGAGACCATTCCTAGCAACCTCTAGAGCCACCATAGGTGTAGTTAATAGAGAAATGATGATGGAAGTAAATGGAGAGGTAGAATCCTTTATGTGTACGAAACCCGAGGCTAAGGTGAAGGAGATGTCTCCTAATATAGAGTTGGAGTGCCAAGTCATCAGGGTAGTGCCTAATCATGAACTAACAAGGTTAAAAGTTTGAAATGGTGTGTGTTTGTAGGTTTGAGACCAATGATGTGGGGCATCCAAGTGAGGAAACGAATGATCATAAAAAGACATTCCATAAATCAACTCATAGGGCTAAAAAGAAGGAAACACGTGTTGGTGCCCGAAACCCTATACAAGCACCACTATAGGGGTACTACATATCACCCCGAGAGAAATTTTTAATTGTCGCATGTGCCAAGGAAAATAAAAATTTGTAAATAATTAGATGTTTTGAGCATGGACTCTATTTGTTTTTGCATGTAGCATAGGGTTTTAATTTGTAGTTAATTTCATTTTAGACTTGTTAAGGTGTAATTTTGATGGTTGAGATAAAAATTGATGATTTTGTAGTGATTTTGGGATAAATTCAGCGAAATCATAATATCCAATGAGGGATATTACGGTTTCATGGACAATTTCGAGAGGGACCGAAAATCATTTTGGTATCACAATACCAAACCTCTTGTATCGCAATACCCATGGAATTTCAAAAGACAAAAAATTTGGTTTACATAGTGTTATCGCAATACCCAACCTTCGGTATCGCGATATCTAAAACAGAATGAAGCATGATGAGTCCAAAAATAGGGGATATTACGATATCCACTAAATGGTATCATGATATCTAAGTCGGGTCAGATGATAACAGGTTTCAGATATCGCGATCCATGTGTTTTAGAGGCTTTTAAGCCTCCAAACACCCTTCATCCACCTCATTTTACCTGAAAACCTTCATCCTAAATCCCTAAAAACCATCCCCTTTTTATTTTCTCTCAACCTCCCTTTCAAATCCTTTTAATTTGCTTTGAGATCTTTCTACTTTTTACTTTACTTTTCTTATTAGTTTCTTATTTGGCAGGCATCATATTCTTTCTGCTTGGGAAATGATCGCCTCCGGACGTTCCAATGTCTAGATTGTGAATACTACAACTAAAGATATAGACTCGAGGTGGTGTCCGCAAGTATATGGTCAAGTTGTAATATAGTTTGTTTACAATGAAACACTTGGTACTTATTTCGAGGATCGTACCAAAGAGATTGCAGTTTGGGGAAAACTATTATAAGGCTAATTACGGGAAATAATTACTAATCTACTTGATTCATGTAACACCTGCAACTCGGCGTAGAAGGTTAGACTGAGTTCCAGATGACACATTGGTTACCGAAATAACTGTAGTTAATTTTTTACAAAATAAGTTCTCAAGTTAAACCAAAATATTTGACCGTTTAAAACCCATTATGTAAAGTTACAATTAAGTAAAACATATAACCAAAAATTAGATAAACGAATAAGAATCAAAACGGAGATTGTACCATAAGCTTTAAAAATCTTACATTTCAAAAATTATTTAACCAAATATAAATTGAAAATATAAGGTGATAGTCCTTTATTTCCACCGAGACTGTCTGATACCTCCGCCCATCGAGTCCAACGTTAGAATTCAGAAAAGGTACTTGAAAAGGAAAACTAAAAGGGGGTGAGCTACTCAAGCTTAGTGTGAGGCTGAAACAAGTATAAGACAGAGATACAGAATTCAAAGCAGTAGCACACCAGATTTGCAGTTATTCACGGAGTCAGAAAGCACACTTGAGACTTCTGTCCCACCAAAACTTAACAAACAGAGCACATCAGATTCACACAAAAACTCAGCACAAGTGTCGTACAGACAACTGAATACAGTTAACAAATCCTACAGTCAGAACCCACAGACGATGCAGATGAAATGCAGTCGGATAAAAACCCACCAATCCAGCCAATACACCTCTCCGTCCCCCAATCACACCCCAAAAGAGCTGTTAAAGCTCATCCAACCAAACACACCAATTAGGACCAAGTAGGCCCATCTAACCTCACACACCATATAGAGTCATCCTGGGTTGCCCAGCAACAATGAATTATCAGAATGCAGTTGAACTGCCAGATCAGATAAATATACGCAACAAGGCTGACGTATGTGCTGTACAGTGCAGTGCGAAAATCCACACTACAGTTAAATTGCAGTTTGAACTACCAGATCAAACACATATATACACGTAGCATAGCTTACGTATATGCGGTATAGTGTAATGCAGTAAACCGCTATACTGGTAAATTTGCAGTTAAACTGCCAGATCAGATAAGGGTATGTAGCATAGCTAACGTACATACGGTACAGTGCAATGCGGTAAACAGCTATACCGATAAATTACAGCTTAACTGCCAGATCATATCAGAATCAGTCTCCCTTCTCTTCACAATCCTATCCCAAAATATTTTATGCAGATGTATGTATGTATCAATCTCACAGAACAGAGGCACAATATCAGACAGTTAGTCAAAACAGCTATGCACACACACCAAACAGAACAAATTCAGATTCAAACATTCACATGACAGTCACACAGATACACTCAGGCCGAAGCCCAGATTAGAATTCTTAACTACCCTTATTTAAACTTAGCCAAGGGCTGAAGCGCACAACACATTTTCATATCAGAAAGGCACACCGAACCAATATAAGTGTCTTAGGACAACACATCCGTGTGCTCTGGCCGTGTGGAAATGCCTAGGCCGTGTGGGGGTCAAAAGCCCATGAAAAAGGGGCACACGTTCGTGTGGCTGAAGCCCACGCCCGTGTAGACTAGGGACATGACCGTGGGAACAGGCCGTGTAACTCTATCCATTTGCACTAACTTCCAGTGCAGGGCTGACACAGCCATGTGAGGATCTCACACGCCCGTGTGCCCACTAGACACGGCCATGTATCCAAAACACGCACCCGTGTGGAATCCCTAAATCCCCAAATTAGCCACACGGCCGTGTGGCACCAAATCACTCAAACCCTAATCCCCAATCTCACACGCCTGTGTGCCCGAGGGACATGACTGTGTGAGAAATTATAAAATTCCCAAGTCAACCACACGGCTGTGTGGCACAAAATTGGCCCAAAAACCCTAATTCCCAAAAGCACACGGCTGTGTGAGCTAGCACACACCCGTGTGGAAACCCCAGTGGCCACGAAACCACCGCAGAACAAGCCAAAAAACACTATTTCAGCCATCGTAATAGCCCCAATCTCCGCAATGATAGAAAGGTATCAGGATATGTCGTATTCCCAAACCTTTTTCAGCAATTAACACCCTAAAATCAACATTTAAGAACACAAACAAGAATTTCTGAAACAATAATTCACAACATTAAAAGTAGACCAGATTCGAATCCCACACCTGTTTCAACGAGGGAAGAGGGAAATTCTTCAGGATAAACGCAGCAACCTATTTTCCCTAGAGAAAGAAAGAAAAATCAAAGAGAAAGCAAAAAGAAAAGAAACCGAAAAGAAAGAACGTCCAAGAAAAGAAAAAAAGAATAAAAATAAATTAATAAAAATAAACCTAAATAAATAAATAAAAATAAAGTTAATAAAAATTTTAACTTAAAACAAAACCAAAACAAAACGTTATTTCAAACGCAGACACAGAGACTCGAACCCAGAACCCAAAGACAAACTAACACACACACAACCACCAGACCAGCAAGCCCATTCTTTCATTTACACGCAAGACTAAACACAAAAGCACCTTTCTCTCAGACCCTCACCACTAACATCAAAACTTCTAACCCCCAAAATCCGAGGTGTTACAAATCACGAATTAGTAGTGTTAATCAAGAAGCAAGATGATAATAATAAAACACTAAATAAATCTAACTAAACCTAAATATACTCCTAGGTTCCTGAATCGGCTTTTCCTATTCCTTGTTTTGACTATGTGAGTCCTTTTAGCCTAGATCCAATTTTTTTTACCTAATTAATTATTTAAGTAGAGTTCTAATCAATCAACTAGTCGATACCTTAGTAGGATCTTCTGATCTTCCACTAGAATAACGAGTCAGCAAGAACTACTTATCTTCTGATCTTTCAGGGTTAAGGTGTTCATGGATAGGCCATACCAATTTTAGGTTAATTCCCACCTCAACGACTTCCTATGGTTGTCAGGCCAAAGGTTTGTTTCACGTTCTTCCTTTCTCAAATAGCTGATCCACTAGGAAGCTCTATCGTTCAAGTAATTAACTAAGTTAAAGCAATTGAAACATGCAAAATATGTAGAAAGCACAAATTGATTCTAATCTTTACACAAACATTCATCTAACATACTTAAATAAAGAAATATAAAGAAGAGAATAAGGAAAAAAGATGCTAATGGATTTATCAATGAAAGTGTGGTTTCGAAACAATCTCCCCTCGCGAAAGTCTCACTTCGGAATAAGATCCTTTGATTACAAGAACATAAAATAACCTAAGTAAAAACTAAGAATGAAAGAAAAACCTAAGAATCAATGTAACACCCCCAAACCCGGCCCGGATGTTATGGCTGAATCCGGGAATGTCACATCAAAGGAATAATTCAAAACGATTTTACTAAGTTAAAAATCTAAATTTAAGGCTTAGAAACTCAAAATCCTTGAATCTAGCTAAGTAATGATAAAAGCCCATGTTTTAAATTTAAGAAATTTACCCAAGTTCGACAATTAAGTAAACAGTTGAAACAAAAACAACAAAACTCAAAATCTAAAGTCAAATCAGAGTACAAGGCCTTATTACAACCCAACGGAAACAAAACAATTTAAAACTAAGTCTTTCAAAACAAATTAAGAACTGCTTGCAGTGTGGCCACCACAGAGTCCTCTTCCACGTCGAGCCGTCTACTGAGGATCACCTAAAACATTTAATAAAAAGGGGTGTGAGTTTCGAAACTCAGTGTGTACGACCCTTGGTAATCCGATCAACATACAATTATCACATTGGGCCTAAGCCCTATCAAAAACGGTGGTCTTGGGCCTTACCCCACAATGACCTCATATCATATCAGTATTACATGAATGCAATGCACCCATCCCAAATCCAACCCTGCACTCTATTTCCCTTCCAACCCTACACTCCTGTGGGGATATAAATATCAACCGACCCATCCCTACACTCCAAAGGTAGCACCAGCAGCGGCACTACTCAAACGTTGCAGAAAAGCTGTTATAATGGGCTTAAAGCTACCGATGGATCCACGGTCGTCAAGCGACTATGCGATCCTCAAATCTTCCTTCGTATCATCAAAACCCACCCAAGTGCAACATATATTTCATGAATGCAACATACCCATTTTCACACATTCGGCACTTAGGGGTATTTTAGTCATTTCACTTTCTGAGGGTATTTCCATAAATCTACTCTACAGGGGTATTTAGGTAATTTTACAAAACAAGGGTATTTTGGATATTTTGTAAATCAAAGGTATTCTGGTAATTTCACAAATCAGGGGTATTTTAATAATTTTGCAAATCTAAGGATATTTTGGTAATATTCGAATCAAGGGTATTTGGTCCCTCTCGGGTTTTAGTTATGAACTTTGGCCCATTAACAAGTCCTTGCGGCTACAGTGAATAGACACTATTCACCAGGTAGGATTCCAGAGAAGTGGAGGTGAGTCGCTAGGACCGCTTAAGTACCAAGATCTCCTTAGATCCAATCCTAGACATGCATATGTCCATTGCCACACTCTAACCCAGTGACTTGTCCCCGAACATGTTGATTATTAAATTAAGTCTTATGTAGTTTAACAGTTGTTCAGAACTAGGCCTAAAGTCCATTAAAACCTAGCATACTTGTCTACGTCCCCATAAAGCCCATCAAACCCATTTTACGTTCATATAGCCCATTAAGCCCAAATCACATCCTTATGGCCCATTAGGCCCAGATCTCATTCATATGGCCTATTAGGCCCAAAACAATTCCAGATCATGTAACATGCATGACTAACTCAATACATATAACCAAATCAATTTCATCAAACTTAGCCTCAGGGCCCACCGGGCCTATTTAGTCACTTTCAGCTTTTCGACATTGTCGATATCATGTGTGTGTAGTGTTTGTACACATCTGGTTACTGCGACGTGCTATACTATCATTGGTCTTGAACCTACAACCAACCAACCTTCAATCAATCACCCATACTTAATCAAAATATTTACCGAAAGCCGAAGCCTTACTGTAACCTTACCGTGTGCCACCAGGTTCTAATAGCCCTTCCTTAGCTACTAATCACGAGTATCCCCTAGATCTGCACTCACACATACACCATCAAACTTTGAGTGACTCATAATCCACACAAGTCACCCCTATAGATCATACTCACATTCGGCCATTTACTTAAACCATAATCGAGTTGAGTACACTTACACTTTGCTAACGATCCTTACCACGCTTGCGATCTCTGAACCTTACCCTTGTTAATACAATATTAACGACAATGAGAAGTTAGATAGCCCTTCAGCTTTTAACAAAACATACTAAGGGGTTAACTGAATACTTATCGAATCCACTTTTGATCCTGCGGCCTAGATAGCTACTGAACTAGATCCGGCTTTTAACACTTGACTAAGAGTAGGTAACAATCGATTTGTGATGGAGGAACAACCACAAAGATTCGGCACTAATAGGAATTTTGGCAAGGAAAAAGATGGTGGTAATTCGGAAATGAGAGAATTCGGCTATGGGAGAAAAGAAAAAAGCATTGAAAACCGAAAGAGCCCTTCAAAAGAATGCGTCACAAGGGAATTCGGCTTTAGGAGATTTCGGCAACAAGACAAGGTATGTTTGGTTGTGAAAAAATAAGGTTTCGGCAAAGAAAAGAAAAAGAATGGAAAGTACGGCATTACCTAGGACCCCAGATTCGGCACACACATTTATATAGCCTACAGCCGAAACTTAGCCACCCCTAAAGTCCAATTTGGCACCACTTCATCCACTGCACATCTCCTAATTTTTCTCCATGATATCTCCCTTATCCTTCTCCTAAATTCTCTCTACTGATCACTTCTCCTTAGAGTCCCTTACACGCCACTTCCAGCCTTCTAGAAGCCTAAAATTAAACTCCAAAATAAAGCTAAGCTAGCACTCGAACCTCAGACCTTCCTACATGCATATGTTGCCACCTCTCTACACCCTAGTGGCGTCACTTAGCCACTTCAATAGGCTTTTTTGTGCCATTTTTCACTTATTTTTATTTAAAAGCCCATTACTCACAACCCTGATTCCTTAATTAAATAAATTAAGAATCCTCCACCACAAAACTCGAACCCAGAGCTACTCCAACACACCTAGACACTCCAAATTCATTAAACCTTTAAAGTCGTCATGTTATTTGTCATTTTCTTGCTAACTTAAAAATTTTATGAGACCCAAAGCCCAATAGGCCCAATAGGCCCAATTCTACTAGGCCCAAATTTCAGGCGTTACAATCAAAACCCTAAAATTGTATTTTAACATGATTACAATGGCCTTTATATAGGCTCAACTTGGAATATTAAAGTGCATAAATTATCCTTAAAGTCCTTAGAGTTCGATTAGGATGAATACACCAATTACCCTCCAAAGCGTAATTAAAACATTACACAAACTTTAGCACATACTGTAACACCCCCAGCCCGTATCCGTTGCCAGAACAAGGTTACGAGGCATTACCAAGGAGTACAGAACACTTACAGATAATTTGAAATCATTATCGTTCAAATATTGAGACTAATTATAAATGTTCCTTTAGCGAACCTTTGAGGTCCAAATCATGCATTAAGATCAGGCCGAGACTAAACTGGATTCTTAGGAAAATTTTTCGCGACTTTTAAAATTTTTCTCAAATATAAGGGTCACACGCTCGTGTGACTGGGGACACACAGCCAAACCATACGCCTATGGGGTAGACCGCTTGTCACACACAGCCTAGACACACGCCCGTGTATACCCATGTGGACAAAAATTAGGCTATTTTTCAAGCCATATTTCTCACTCACTTGATCCTTTATCTTTACCAACAATTTAATACAGTCAAGAACCAATTTAAGATATTCAACCGAGCCTTATACTTATTACTATTTGTTAGTCGTACACTTCAAAAAAATAACAAGAAACGTATATAGGCTCAATTCTTATTAAATTCCTCTTATACCTATACTTTTACACATTATGTATTCATATCACATATAATAATCATACCTCTGTATTTCATATACATTTTCATAACAATTTGTCTTGGTTTCTAACTACTTCATATTTGAGTTCTACCCATCAAATCATTTGAACATCATCGTTACACAAATAGTACACTTGAGGTGTACAGTTCTATAATTATGAATAAACACATTTATCAAACATATTCCATGTTTTTATATATCACAGTCTCATATTTCCATGTATCGAGTACCATCATTTCCTCGTATTTCAGACAAATACGTGTAACAATTCATAAACATGCAACTTATTATCACATAATCATATTCAATTACAGTTAGTCGTTACATGATCACATGTATTTTCACTTAGTTAATTTCCCGTTAAACTCATCGAAATAATAATAGATACACGGTGGCCTGCACATGGTACCACCCTTGTAGCCGAAGCTATCTGATGCACATAGTAGCCTACACTTAGTACTACATATGTGACCAAAACCATCACTTACACATAATGGCCTGCACTTAGTACCACACATGTGATCGAAGTTATCGGGTACGCATAGTAGCCTGCACTTAGTACTACACATGCGACCTATCCGTCTGGTACACATAGTAGCCTGCACTTAGTACTACGCACGTGACCTAAAACCATCTCGTAGCTCTCTTGTACACGTAGTGGCCTACACTTAGTACCACACATGTGACCTAGCTACCTCATTCGTATCTTTTCTATTCCGAAGGTTCAATCGGGAATTCTCACTTTTCAACATTTTACCAATTCATCCATAATCAATCACAATTCATAATTTACATAAAATAATTACTCAATATTCAACCATATCTCATATAATATAACAAAATATTAAAACATAAATAAAAAACGATGTATTATTTACACACAAACTTACAAATTCAATTTTTATATCCTAACGATAATCACAATTTCATAGTAAATATTCGAAATAAAACATTATATCATTTCTAATTTAACATTTATCGATTATAATCGGGCATGTGATCAATTTATACACAAGTCATTCATATATTTTTTCTGCTCCTCCTCTCCATCCACATCCTTAGTATAAATAACACACTTGTAAGTAACATTATCTATAATTTTCACTATTTACTTATATGGATATTCAAGTTGTCCATCCGTGTCACAGACGCTAAATTATTTTTATCTTGAGCTACAGAACTCCAAATTAAGATCCGCTAATTTTTCCTAAAACTAGACTCACATATCTTCTTACCATAAAATTTTAAAAATTTTTGGTTTAGCCAATAAGTAGAGTTTATTCTTTAAAGTCACCCATGTTCTGCTATCTGACAGTTCTGACCTTTCTTCACTAAAAACTAATTATCTCCTTGTACAAAATTTGGATGATGTTCCCATTTGTTTCTCTTAAAAATAGACTCATTCAAAATTTTAAACATAAAAATTTAAGTCCCTAATTATTTTTCCTGAAATTTTTATGATTTTTCAAAGTTAAAATAGGGGAACTCGAAATCATTCTGACCGTTTCTTCTATAAGAATCTAGACTCAATAATCTTTAATTTCATATTTTATTCATCCTCTAATTCTATTTCTACAATTTTTGGTGATTTTTCAAAGTTAGACTACTCCTACTGTCCAAAATTGTTTTAGTGCAAAATGTTGATTTTCATATTGCCCCAAATTTCACAGTTCATACAATTTAGTCCTTGCTCAATTAACACCTCAATTGAGCTAATTTTTCTCAATTAATACTTTATTCTATCATTTTAAACTACTTCCTAACCCTTGGAAATTAAAACTTTAGCACTAGACCTTAATTCCAAACTCTTTCACTATTAGGTCCTAAAGTCAATTTCCATCAATTTTACTTGATAAAATCATCATTTATCAAAATTAAAGCTTCAATTCTATGTTTATTCATCATATGCTTCCAGCACTCATAGCAACTTTAAAAATTAGCCATGGAATCAAAAATTAATGACATAGTAAGTTGGACCCAATTGTAAAAGTCCAAAAACTTAGAAATTTCAAGGAGAAAGCAATAATTAAATTTACATGAAGCTAGAGTATGAAAACCAGCTTGAACCCTCTTCCATGGCTATTTTTCAGCTGATGAATATGAAGAAAAATGATGAGAATTCTAGATATTCCAATTTGATCCCATTTTTATTTAACTAATTTTGGCAATTTTCTAATTTTGCCCTTATTTCACCCATTTCCTAATTTTTCTCAGTTGTTGCCACCCAAAATATCTCTTTTGGGCTTATTTGCACTTTAGGTCCTTCCTCATTTGACAATTGAGCTATTTAATCATTCTAGCAAGTTTTACACCTTTTTTAATTTAGTCCTTTTTTATTTAATTAACCACTCGAACGTCAAAATTTTCTAATGAAATTTTAACACTACCTTATTGACACTCCATAAATATTCATAAAAATATTTATGGCTCGGTTTGTAACACTGAGATGTCGATACCTCTTTTTCTCAATTTCTTGACCAAAAAAATCTTTATAAAACACAATTTACAATTTCAAAAATCTTTTAAAAGATGCATTTGGCTCGTAAATATTAAATAATATAATCTACGAATTTTTTTGTTAGATTTGGTGGTCTCGAACCACTATTTTCGACATCGCTAAAATTTGGGCTATTACATATACATTGCCTATAATGTAAAATTATTAAAGTGCGAAAACAAGAAAACTTCCCCAAATCGGTCGAATCCTTGTTATTATGATGATCTCGGGTTTTGTGCGCTCCAAGTGGATGAAAAAGTACCTAAAAAATACTACGAAAAAGAATATGAAATATAATGTAATAAAAAATAACAAATAAAAATAAAAGGAAACATAATAAGTGTTGATAATTGATGATAAAACATCTCGGATGAACTTGGCCCTTTAATGTTGCGAGGTTGTGTCTTGTCTAAGATGTCGTGACATTAGGGTGCGATGTCACGACATCAAGCCCAGTTTCTGGCTTTTTCGGTTTCTTTTTCTTTTCAGTTTTGTCACTCCATGGTATCTACACCTGCTGTGGAAAAAAGCCTAAACACACTAAGATTAATAAAAAAACAAATGAATAAAAATAAAAATAAAAACGAAAAAAAAATTAAAACAGGGTATAAATGTTCTTTAAAAACTGAGACGATACATATCGTGACCATAGAAGAACTTCCAATTGGTTCTCGACACTTTGATATGTCTCTTATTCCTCTGTCGATATCTATGAACCAACCCTTTTTGTCGCTTCCAATGATGTTGCCTTATTTTCAACTAATGTGACATCCACATTACGAGCCACTTAGTACCAAATCTGAGCCAACTCCAAATCATTTTCTGGGTTATTATTGCCTTTGGCTTTCTTCTCTCCATGTCGCGTGAAGTTTTTTCACTTAAGCTTTGTTGCCTTTGTCAGATGAGAATGAGTCTGGCTTATCAATCTCTTCGGTCGGCACCTTCTGTAATATGGCTAGAAAGTGTATTGGCTCCACTACACTTTCATTCAGAATCAATTTATTCTCCCTGTTAGTGGCTACTTCTACTTTTACGTCAGCGGCTACATCTACTGTTGTATTTGTTTCTACGTTAATTCAATTGGGGATACCTTCGAGTATGTTTAGTTTATCAACATAGTCCCTAATTCCAAACTCTTGCTGATTTCCATCATCTAAGTCTGAACGTTTGTTGGCAATACAGTGGTCATCATGGTCAGAGTTGAGAACATCTGTACGACCTCTTCCTGTGGAGGTAATGCCTCTGATATCTCTCAGAGCATTGCCATCATTTGTGTCATCTTATTTGACATTCTTGATAAAATGTTGGATGTTTTGTTGTTAGTAGATTTGATCACACTAGGATGGATATTTATTCGTCTCATGTATGGGTTCCTCTAGATACTTACTTTTATCTTTGTGGTCATAACTCCTATATGCATCGTAAGGTAACTCGTCCAGATGTTCAGGCATATTGTATTCATTGTTATCACTCCATAAGCTTGTCGAAGCTACGCTCAACCAAAATTTTCTTTCACTATTGTGCCACTCTGATGTGTCTCTAACTAACTATGATCACAATAAAGGCAAGCGCACCTATCGTTTAGTATTATAGTTATGGTAAGACCGAAAATATCGTATCCACAAGGACCAAGAGTACTAGTAATTACTATCTTCTTATTATCTAATGTAACACCCCAAACCCGGCCTAGAAGTTAGGCCCGAATCCGGTGTGTCACATTGAGGAGTTTTTCAAAAATCGTGAGTTTATTGAAAACCCTTCTTAATTAAAAGCTTGAGTAAAATCCCAGTTACATCAGTTTATTATTACTTTCATTCGAGGTTTATCAAAAAGTTATTAATTTCAAAACCTTGTTTGTTGCGGAAGCTTAATTTGAAATAATTGATTTATGAAAACGTGATATTTACAATTATTTGCGAAAGCGTAGTGTTTTGAAAACAGTTATCGTTTTGGGAAAAACTGTGTCCAACTTTTAGCATATTTAAATCATAATAAACTGAAAATCCCGAATTAAAAACCAGAATTTAAGAGAGGCCTTATTACAACGCAATAAGAAAACGAGTCAAATAAAGTAGAATAGAGTACTAAAATTCAAGCTTCTCGTAGTGTGGCCACCTCCGAGTCCTCCAGTACGTCGAACCGCCTACTGAGGATTACCTGAGAAAATTTTAAAAGAGGGGGTGAGTTTACGAAAACTCAGTTTGCACAACCCTCATCGGTCATAAGGCATGTATTGAATCAAACCGGGCCTAAGCCTATTACAGTAACGGTGGCAATTGAGCCTTAGCCCAAAATAGCCTCGGTTGGGCCTTAACCCATATCAAATGTCACATATCATAGTTATCTGGGCCTAAGCCCACCTTAATATTAAAATCCATATATGCAATGCATTAATGCCCCTACCAACCCTGCACTCTGTCTCTTATCCAACCTTGCACTCCTGTGGGCATTTAATCGACCCACCCATCCCTACACCCCTTATGTAGCACCAGTTACGGCACAAACCAATATTGCAGTAGAGCTGCCAATCATATAATCGGCTTAAAGCCGTCGGTGGATCCACAGTCGTCAAGCGACCATGCGATCCTATCAGTACTTCTTTCGCATCAATAATCCCTTTTCCCCATGCAACATGATATCTCATGAATACAACATACCATAATTAACATACGATAACATGAATGCAACATACCATAATTAACATACGATAACAATCATATAACATGTAGAGCATATTTAATCATTCTGCCCTTCAAGGGCATAACAGTCAACTTACCCTCTAGGGGTATTTCGGTCATTTTACCCTTCGAGGGTATTTTAGTAATTTTACAACCTTCTCGAAGGTCTACGGTCGCCTCGAGCGACAAGATGACAGATTTAATCAAACGGTGTATTTGGGCCCAAAGCCCAAAACTCGACCCAGGTGGGCCCACACTCTCGTGTGGCCCATTCGGCTCAAAATTGCCTTCGGCCATGTGATCATCATGGTCGGCTCCTTATTTCCTATCCGTTCACAAAATTACTCGCGTCATTTCAGTCAAACGAGGCCCAAAATGTCCTAAACCCGTGAGAACGCTCATGGTGACCTCAAGCATCTTGTGCCCATATTCATTGGTTCGGTCCACCACACGTGCGTTCGGATGCTCGTGTGCCATCACTTGCCGGTATTTCGACTTTTCGGCATTTTTTCAATCTACGATCAGAATGAGTGTGGTTACACACATTCTATCGGCTTTCTCGCCGCTTATCGATTACAGGGTACTGTTACACACCTTAGAGAGACGCACGATTCGCCCTTCGTATCAACCCTACAAATCATCAAATTCCTTATTAGCCAAATTTTGTTTAAGGTTAATCACTTAAAGAACTAACACAAAATGTTCCCCTCACCTTGATTGAGTAAACGACCCTAAACACCCAGATTACTAGGCACGATTGATTGGCTTCACGTTCTTAACAAGAAATTATACCAAAAGACACCCATAAGTGTGACTAAAACCGCATACCACTCAACACCCACATATGGTACATTCGGCCAACCTAAGTTTTATGACAATGTACCTACCTCCTTTGAAAAAAGAGTCCACAGTCAAGATTTGATTAACGCAAACCCACTTGCTCCCCTTCGCCTTATAGAAATTCGTAAACCCAATGATGGCCAAAATAGAGAAAAATTAACGTAACCTTAGCCATAAAGTGAAAGAGACAACATAAGGTTATTAAAGCAGAAATCGAATGGGAAAAGAGTTACTGACAAAGAAAATCCATAACTTACCAATTGTCACACTTCTTGCACAGCCGTAGATTAAGGGAAAGTAAGCTAGCTGATGAATAATGGTTTGGCTATGGAGAGAAAACGGTTCAAGAGAAAAAAGAATAATGTGAGAAGAGGAGAAAAGTGTAGGTATTCGGCTAAAAGTGGAGGGAAGGTTGAGAAGATGAGATTTGAGAAGAAGGAAGGGGAAGAAAAGAGCAAAACTTTAGCAATTCGACACCCACAGAAGAAATAAAAGAGAAAGAAAAGGTGGAGGAGAGTGCTTTCGGCAATTTGCAAGAGAGAGGGAAGAGAAAGAAAAAGAAGCAACCGAGTGAATTCAGCAGAGGTTCACAGTGGAAAGAAATCGACTTGAAATGCCCCAAAGTGCTAAAATGACAACATTTCATCAAAGAAAATACAAAGAAAAATTCGGCACTTCCCTTTGACACAACCGAAAATGCACTTTACCAAATGCCAGGTCTCTTCGCCGAATTTTCCTATCCACTTACCCATATTCGGACAACTCTTCCTCCACTTGAAAACCTAAGATTTCCTCCCCTTTTTCCTCCTCAATTCACTCTCCATCTCTCATTCAAACTCACCCAACAACCTTGACCAATTCAAACACTCCTCCATTAGTATTTGATTCCAACAAAACCTCTTGTTTTCTCTTGAGCAAAATAAAAGCCTTCAATTTGCCATCTGTGGGATTCGAACCCTTCTCCTCCTACTCTGCCAATGACGCCACAGCCACCACACCACACACTCCACTTGTGTCTCCTAAACACACACAATTTTACTTAAGTCCTACTTTCAGTAGCCCTCTCCACTAAAGAGCCAAAAAGCAAAATTTTTCCAAGGCTCAACCTCGAACCCAAGCCTCTACAGGACCCCCAACACACTCAAATAACATGCCAAAAAAAGCACAACATGAATTTAAGCAAAACTACTAACCCCCTAACTTTTGGGGCGTTTCAACTCTACCCTCCTTAAAGAAATTTCATCCTCGATATTTCCGACTCTCTAATAGCCGCACACTACCGATTATACCACCACACTTTTGTTGTGCACTATAGTCCTAATTGCAAATTGGGTAAACAGCTCATTATCGGTAAAGTATCTACCAGTATTCGCATCTAGAGCATCTCCATCCTCTCGACGACGTGCTGCATAAACCAAAGCTGGCTGTCTCGCCTCCGCAAGACCAGCACCTCTACGTGGAGCTCCATGACCCATACCATTTCCATCCCTGGCATGCCCATGGCCTCTAGGCAGTTGCTGTCTACCCCTCAGTAGCTGTACATTACCCCTACCGAAAGCCTGCCTCTGGTCCGGTCTTCTAGGACACTCTCTAAGATGATGTTGCATGGAACCACAACTCAGACAAGCCCCTGTCCTTCTCCAGCACTCGCCTACATGACCTTTCCCACAAGTAGCACAAGGTGGTAACCTAGTAGCAACAGGGGGCCCAGTTCTGACTGGCCCATCTACTCTAGCCCTTCTCTTAAATCTCTGATCAGAATCGAAATGTTCAGAATCCCTCTTGTTTCTGCTCCTTTTTCTTTCCCTATTTAAGTGCTCAGAGCGCTTCACATCTTCAGCGATCTTAGCTTTCTCTACCAATACAGCAAAGTCTCGCTCCCTCTGTGGAGCTATCAACACTCAGAGGCTGTCCCTAAGGCCATTTTTGAACCGAACACAACGTTCATACCCCATTGCTACAATTCCTTGAGCATACCGGCTAAGTCACAAAAATTCTGACTCGTACTCAGCCACAGACTTGTCACCCTGAACCAGATTCAAAAATTCTTTCCTACGAGCGTCGACATAGCTAGCGCCCACATACTTTCCTTTAAATGTGGACTTGAAGAATTCCTAGGTCAATCGATCGGACGAGGTACCCTCTTTTACCGTAAGCCACCATTGGTGGGCTTTATCCCTTAGTAAAGACACGGCACCCTTTAACTTTTGTTCCGGCATGTAGTTGAAATCGTCCATAATTCTTTCGGTGGCCTCTAACCAGTACTTCGCCATACTTGGGGCCACCCCAGAAACTCCCCTGAAGTTCTCTGCTCCATTGGACCGGAGTCATTCCGTAACCGACCCAGGACCTCCAACAACGGTATTAGGCTTAACAGACCCAACAACTCTTTCCAAAATACGAAGCATTGCCTGAGGCAGTGCGTCATCCCCAGTAGCTCGGTCGAACGACCCTGTCTCGGTTACCGGTGAAGCCGGTGCTTCTCTCGCCTCGACATTGGGCATGTGGTTTGACGCCGAAGACCCAGCCCTAACCCTTCCACGGCCTCTACCGGGGCCTCTTGCACCCCTTCTAGCGCTCATTATCACTTCACGTATTATCTAAATTAGAAATTTTATGAATTTAGCTCATAGTTCCAATAATTAAACAAATGTTTTATGGAAGTAGTAGTTAAGAGTTGTTTTCGCAGTCGCAAGCTCACTACAGTTTTAGCCTTTTACGGCCCTCAGTTTTACTCTAACTAAGAGTCTCAGTATAGTCTATCATCTAAAGTAACCCAATAACTATCTACAGAATAACAGTTTAAAACAGATTTTAGTATCAGGAGAACTTACTTGGTCCGATGCCAGAGACTCGGTGTGCCACACAAAAATCTTCCAAAACTACTTCAAAATCATTTGTAAACATCTTTAAAATAAAAACTAAAGCCCATTCCACAGCCCGAGTTTTACAACCGGGCTCTGATACCATTAAATGTAACACCCAAACCCGGCCTAGAAGTTAGGCCCTAATTCGGTGTGTCACATTGAGGAGTTTTTCGAAAATCGTGAGTTTATTGAAAACCCTTCTTAATTAAAAGCTTGAGTAAAATCCCAGTTACATCAGTTTATTATTACTTTGTTTCGAGGTTTATCAAAAAGTTATTAATTTCAAAACCTTGTTTGTTGTGGAAGCTTAATTTAAAATAATTGATTTATGAAAACGTGATATTTACAATTATTTGCGAAGGCGTAGTGTTTTGAAAACAGTTATCGTTTTGGGAAAAACCGTGTCCAGCTTTTAGCATATTTAAATCATAATAAATTGAAAATCCCAAATTAAAAACCAAAATTTAAGAGAGGCCTTATTACGACCCAATAAGAAAATGAGTCAAATAAAGTAGAATAAAGTACTAAACTTCAAGCTTCTCGTAGTGTGGCCACCTTCGAGTCCTCCAGTACGTCAAACCGCCTACTGAGGATTACCTGAGAAAATTTTAAAAGAGGGGGTGAGTTTATGAAAACTCAGTTTGCACAACCCTCATCGGTCATAAGGCATGTATTGAATCAAACCGGGCCTAAGCCCATTACAGTAACGGTGGCAATTGAGCCATAGCCCAAAATAGCCTCGGTTGCGCCTTAACCCATATCAAATGTCACATATCATAGTTATCTGGGCCTAGGCCCATCTCAATATTAAAATCCAAATATGCAATGCATTAATGCCCATACCAACCCTGCACTCTGTCTCCTACCCAACCCTGCACTCCTGTGGGGATTTAATCGACCCACTCATCCCTACACTCCTTATGTAGCATCGGTTGCGGCACTAACCAATATTGCAGCAGAGCTGCCAATCATATAATCGGCTTAAAGCCGTTAGTGGATCCACAGTCGTCAAGCGACCATGCGATCCTATCAGTACTTCCTCCGCAACAATAATCCCTTTTCCCCATGCAACATGATATCTCATGAATACAACATACCATAATTAACATACCATAACATGAATGCAACATACCATAATTAATATACGATAATAATCATATAACATGTAGAGCATATTTAGTCATTCTGCCTATAATGCCTCGAATTTGGGCCTAGTAAAATTGGGCCTTGGGCACAAGAGCGTTTAAAAATTTTTTTGAGAACAAAAGAATGGCACTAAGGCAAGTTAGACCTATTAGGTGAGTGATTTTGAAAAGTTAAGGAGCTTCTATGAAGTCCCGAGATCAAATTTAGGCTTTAGGAAAATTTTGGTTTTAGGTGAATAAAACCCTGGGAGTTAGTAGGTAGGCTTTAAGAATAAAATATGGAGAAAAATGACACAAAAAGGAGTGTGGTGTGGTGGCAAAGTGACGCCACTTAGGGAGCAAGGGAGTGACGCCACAAGGAAGCAAGGGGGGTCCAAGGTTCAAGTCTAGGCGCTTGCATTTCATTTTGATTTATTTTTTTTAATTGAACTTAGACTTTGGCCCATAGGTTTATATTTAGTTGCGCATACTTTAAGACACAAGAGGAGCTTGTGGCCTAGTGGCTAGCTGTTTAGATTATGCTACAAGGGAGCCTGAGTTCGAATCCCATTGCTAGCAAAAAGGGGATATTTATTTTGCTAAGTTGGGGTGGCAAGAGTTTGTGTTGGATTTAAACTCTACTGAAGGAGGGATCCCACATCGGAAATCTAGCAAGAGGGAAGGTCAAAAGCTGGCTATAAATGGAGCTGTCTATGAGGAGGGGAAGTATACCTGGTTGGCGTTGGGCATAGGAGCATTCGGAGCGTGTATTAGCTTCAGATTTCTAACAGGTGTGTATTTCGCTCTACTCTAGTTGTAGAGCGGCAAATGTCGAAATGTTGGTCACACGGCGATGGTAGCCACATGAGCGTGCGAGCACACGTGTGGGAGCTTCGACGCGATTGTCGAGGCCACCATGAGTATTCTTGTGGGTTGATGTTGTTTGGGCCACGATGGGCCCGTGGGCCCATATGATTAAGTTGTACGATTGTGTAGTGGATGTTGGATTAGACTATGTGAATCTCATATATGTGGCTAGATTTGGGCTAAACGGGCCACACAAGCGTGTGGACCCATTTGGGCCGAGAATGGGCCTTAGGCCCATTTGCATCGTTATCTCTGTTTAGAATACCCCCGGTTTACGAAATTACCAAAATACCCCTCATTTGCAAAATTACCGAAATACCCCCAGTTTACAAAATTATCAAAATACCCCCAGTTTACAAAATTATCGAAATACCCCTAGTTTGCGAAATTACCAAAATAACCCTAATTTGTAAAATTACCAAAATACCCTTGATTCTCAAAATTACCAAAATACCCCCAATTTGCAAAATTACCGAAATACCCTCGAGTTGCAAAATTACCGAAATACCCTCGAGTTGCAAAATTATCGAAATATCCTCGATTTGTAAAATTATCGAAATATCCCTGATTTGCAAAATTACTAAAATACCCCCAATTTGCAAAATTACAGAAATACCCCCGGTTTGTGAAATTATTGAAATACCCCCAGTTTGTGAAATTACCGAAATACCCCCAATTTGCAAAATTACCGAATACCCTTGGTTTGTAAAATTACTAAATACCCCAAATTTGTGAAATTACCAAAATACCCCGGTTTGCAAAATTACCGAAACACCCTCGAGGGGTAAATTACTGAAATACCCCCAAGGGGTAAAATTCCTATTTTACCCCTAAATGACAAAATGATCGTTGTACCCTCGTGGTAGTACTAGCGTTGTATGTGTTAATTGTATGATTGACTATGTTTGAGATGCGTTGGATACATGGATTGGTTATGAGTAGAATTACCGAACTACCCTTGTAGGGTAGAATTATCTAAATAACCTTATAGGGTAAAATGACTGATTTTCCCTTGTAGGTAAATGATCGACTTGTGCAATGAGTGGACTAATTTGACTGTGGTTGTATGAATGATATGCTTTTATTACATGTTTAAATAATTGTTACTGAGCATGGCCATTTTGCATACACGTGTAATGATTGGGCATGACATACACGACATGTTGCATGGGGTTGGGATTATTAATACAGAGGAAGTGCTAATAGGATCGCATGGTCGCTTGACGACTGTAGATCCACCGAAGGCTGTATAGCCACCGCAGGCTTTTTAGGCACCGAGCAGCCATGCTGCACCGATAATGTTACCGAGGGCTGTGTGCCATTAATATGGCTTCGTGCCATAATTATGGGCTTTGGGCCAATACCGAAGGCTTTGTAATGATATTATGGCTTTGTGCCAATCGTATTTACCGTACCTATGTGCCTAACTTATATATTGATGACTCTGTGTCAATCGTATTTACCCAAGGTTGTGTGTCGATTATATTACCGTCGCTGATGGCTATGTGCCAAACATAATACAGTCACTGATGGCTTTGCGCCAATTGTAATACCACTACTGAAGGCTTTTTAGCCACCGAGCAGCCAAGCTGCACCGATAAGTGAGTGTCGCAACTGGTGCTACATACGGAGTGTAGGGATGGGTGGGTCGATTAAATCCCCACAGGAGTGTATGGTTGGACAGGAGACGGAGTGCAGGGTTGGTATGGTCATTAATGCATTGCATATATGGATTTTAATATTGAGATGGGCTTAGGCCCAGATAAATATGATATGTAACATTTGATATGGGTTAAGGCCCAATTGAGGCTTTTATGGGCTAAGGCCCAATTGCCACCGTTACTGAAATGGGCTTCGGCCCGAATTGTTGTGATTCATGTTCTTACTAACGAGGGTTGTACACACTGAATTTTCATAAACTCACCCCCTCTTTTTCATTTTTCTCAGGTAATCCTCAGTAGGCGGTTCGATGTACTAGAGGACTCGGAGGTGGCCACACTACGAGTAGTTTCGAATTTTTGTATACTACTTATTTTTATTTTATTTTGGGTTCATATTTTGTAAGGAGGCCTCTCTTAAATTCCGGTTTTTAGTTTTGGATTTGAAGTTTATTATGTTTTAAATCTACTCAACATTTAATCACGGTTTTCCAAAACAATATCTGTTTTCAAAACACTACGCTTTCGCAACTGAGTTGTAAATATCACGTTTTCATAAGTCAATTGTTTTAAATTAAGCTTCCGCATTAAACAAGGTTTTGAAGGTAATGACTTCTTAATAAATGTCGATTATTAATAACAATCGCAAACTGGGACTTTAGTTTTTAAATATCAAGAAGGGTTTTTAATGAAAACGCAATTTTCAAAAAACACCTCAATATGACACGCTAGATTCGGGCCTAACTTCTAGGTCAGGTTTGGGGTGTTACACTGCCCTTCAAGGGCATAAAGGTCAACTTACCCTCTAGGGGTATTTCAGTCATTTTACCCTTTGAGGGTATTTTAGTAATTTTGCGACCTTTTTGAAGTCTACGGTCGCATCGAGCGACAAGATGACAGATTTAATCAAACGGTTATTTAGGCCCAAAGCCCAAAACTCGACCTAGGTGGGCCCACACTCTCGTGTAGCCCATTCAGCTCAAATTGCCTTTGGCCATGTGATCGTTATGGCCGGCTCCTTATTTCCTATCCATTCACAAAATTACTCGCACAGGGCCCACTTGGTCCATTTTAGTCAAACGAGGCCCAAAACGTCCTAAGCCTGTGAGAACGCTCATGGTGACCTCAAGCATCTCGCGCCCATATTCGTGGGTTCGGTCCACCACACGTGCGTTCGCACGCTCGTGTGGCATCATTTGCTAGTTTTTCGGCTATTCGACATTTTGTCAATCTACGATCAGAACGAGTGTAGTTACACACACTATATCGGCTTTCTCGCCGCCTATAGATTACGGGGTACTGTTACACACCTTAGAGAAACGCATGATTCGCCCTTCGTATCAACCCTACAGATCATCAAATTCCTTATTAGCCAAATGTTGTTTAAGGTTAACCACTTAAAGAACTAACCCCAAACGTTCCCCTCACCTTGATTGAGTAAACAGCCCTAAACACCCAGATTACTAGGCACGGTTGATTGGCTTCATGTCCTTAACAAGAAACTGTACCAAAAGACACCCATAAGTGTGACTAAAACTGCATACCACTCAACACCCACATATGGTACATTCGGTCAACCCAATTTTATGACAACATACCTACCTCCTTTGAACAAAGAGTCCACAGTCAAGTTTTGATTAACGCAAACCCACTTGCTCCCTTTCGCCTTATAGAAATCCATAAACCCAATGATGGCCAAAAAAGAGAAAAATTAACGTAACCATAGCCATAGAGTGAAAGAAACAACATAAGGTTATTAAAGCAGAAATCGAATGGGAACAGAGTTACTGACAAAGAAAATCCATAACTTACTGATTGTCACACTTCTTGCACAACCGTAGATGAAGGGAAAATAAGCTAGCTGATGAATAATGGTTCGGCTATGGAGAGAAAACGGTTCAAGAAAGAAAAGAATAATGTGAGAAGAGGAGAAAAGTGTAGGTATTCGGCTAAAAGTGGAGGGAAGGTTGAGAAGATGAGATTTGAGAAGAAGGAAGGGGAAGAAAAGAGCAAAACTTTAGCAATTCGACACCCACAGAAGAAATAAAAGAGAAAGAAAAGGTGGAGGAGAGTGCTTTCGAAAATTTGCAAGAGAAAGGGAAAAGAAAGAAAAAGAAGTAACCGAGTGAATTCGGAAGAGGTTCACAGTGGAAAGAAATCGAATTGAAATGCCCTAAAGTGCTAAAATGACCATATTTCCCTAAAGAAATACAAAGAAAAATTTTGGCACTTCCCTTTGACACAACCGAAAATGCACTTTACCAAATGCCAAGTCTCTTGGCCGAATTTTCCTATCCACTTCCCCATATTCGGCCAACTCTTGCCCCACTTGAAATCCCAAGATTTCTTCCCCTTTTTCCTCCTTAATTCACTCTCCATCTCTCATTCAAACTCACCCAACAACCTTGACCAATTCAAACACTCCTCCATCAGTATTTGATTCAAACACAGCCTCTTGTTTTCTCCTGAGCAAAATAAAAGCCTTCAATTTGCCATCTATGGGATTCGAACCCTTCTCCCCCTACTCTGCCAATGACGCCACAGCCACCACACCACATACTCCACTTGTGTCTCCTAAACACACACAACTTTACTTAAGTCCTACTTTCAGTAGCCCTCTCCACTAAAGAGCCAAAAAGAAAAATTTTTCCAGGGCTCAACCTCGAACCCAGGCCTCTACAAGACCCCCAACACACTCAAATAAGAAGCCAAGAAAGCACAACATGAATTTAAGCAAAACTACTAACCCCTAACTTTTGGGGCGTTACATCTAGCCTAAGAATTTGAGTGATTTCTTTTAAACTAAAACTAATTAAAAGCACGACAAAGAATGAATTGGGAAAATACTTTTAGACAACATTATGAGAGAGGCAATACCCAAGGAAGAATCCACCTAGACTTCACTTATTACTTCTGATTCATACGATTTATTCACTTGACTTAATCTGTAGAAATCCCTGACTTATGTTAATATCTCTTTCGAGACTAAAAACAACTGACTCTAGGTTGATTAATTGAAATCTCTTTCTAATTAAAACCCCTATTGTCGCATTAACTCAATCTATGGCTCCCCTTATTAGATTTGACTCTAATCTGGCAGATTTATGTCGCCCTATTTCTAGGGTTGCAATCAACTCCGCTTAATTATGTTGATCTACTCTTAAACAGGGACTTTTTCTCCTCTGAATAAGCACATTCGACTTGAATCAATAACCTGAATTATTAAAACAAGAATAAGAACTCACAATTAAGAATAAGAACAAGTATTTATCTTATAAATCAAATAGTAATAAGATTCGTCTAGGTTTCATCCCCTTAGGTATTTAAGGATTTAGTTCATACTAATAGAGGGAAACATCTTAAAATAAGGAAAACTACAAAACATAAGAAAACCCAAAAACTTCAAGAGAAATTGATAGGAGATCTTCAGTCTTGATGCAGATCCTTCTTCCGAGCTGCTCCTGATGGCTGTCTTCGAGTATTTTCTGCTTTCTACTCTGTGTGTCTGTTTAGGTCCTCCCCTGGGATGTTTATATAGCCTTTGGAGTGCCTTTCTTGGCCCACAAGTAGCCTTTTCCGAATAGAATTAGACTTGGATTCGACAGGGATAGGCCCGTGTGACCGCCAATGTTCGATAGCTCAGGCCGTGCTCGATTCTGCTCATTACACACGGCTGTGTTCAATAGCTTAGGCCGTGCTCGATTATGCTCGTTACACACGGCTATGTGATCTACCCGTGTGCGACAATCTAGGCCGTGTTGATTTCCGAGGTAGGCCCATTTTGTCTCTTTTTGGCCCGTTTCTCATTCTTTTCGACTCCTTAAGCTCTCCTGAGTGTAAAACATGAAATTAACGGATTAGAAGCATCGAATTCATCGAATCTAATGAAAATGCATCCAAAAAAAAAGCCAAGCATGGGATTAAAATATGTATAAATTATGGTTTATCACACTCATCATACCAAAAGGATGACTCATCTGACTCAGATCCACTATCGTCGTCATCAAATTTATCCATGTGTGCATCTATGTTTTGGGCTACAGGTTTGTCAGGCTTAATTATTCCACATGACAATATCTCTGGTGGACTAGAAAGACACTCTATTAGGTCTTCGGGCATATCAATCTTTTTATCATCTAACTCATATAGAGGTTCATACGAGTACCCTTCTCTTTCATATTGCTATACCAACTCAATTGATCCATCAAATCTCCATCTAACAAACTTGATTCTAGTCATCGTATAAATTATCCCACATCTTGCCTTCATACCAGCTATAATCATCATTAAGTGCACTCATGGTTAAATTTGCTTAATCAACAAAGGAAGCAATAAAATAATAAAAATTATGAAAAACAAAAATTAAGCTAAAATAATAAATTAATAAAATTAGCACACTATCTAACTCATTCGTCTTTTGACCACTATTATTTACAAGTAATCGATTCAATAACAATTATCACCGTAGTAATCATCGGCAATGGCGCCAACAACTTGACCGCCTTCAGACATACCAACATCTAGAGTGTGAATACTACAACTAAATATATAGATTCGAGGAGGAGTTCGCAAGTATATGGGTCAGGTTGTAATATAGTTTGTTTACAAAGAAACACTTGGTAAATATTCCAAGGATCGTACACAAGAGATTGCAGTTTGGGAAAAACAATTATCAAGCCAATTACAGGAAATAATTACGAATCTACTCTAGTAACGAATAAGTACTATTAATCAATAACCAAGGTGATAATAATAAGACACTAAATAAATCTAACTAAACCTAAATCTACTCCTAGGTTCCTGTATCGGCTTTTCCTATTCCTTGTTTTGACTACACGAGTTCCTTTTAGCTTTCTTAAAAAAGTTTCTAAAATAAAATACTTAGAAAGACCTACTTATAATTTACAATTCACCTACAAAAATCTTTAGTTTTAATCCTATACAATATTTACATATTAACTTAAGATTCTAATCCTATACAATATTTAAAACTAATTTAAAACCTTAAAAAAATATCTTACATATTATTTATAATTTTTCTAAGGTCTTAAGGACTAACCTAAATCCAAATGTAAAAACTTTATGGTTTCATTAAAATATAACACCTACTTAACTATCTTCATGTCAACAATTATAGGATGACAAAATGACCTAAAGTTCCCTCTTTTAAAATGAATAGTAATAAAATAGGAAAATTAATTAAATTGGCTAAAGTTAATGAAAAGTTAAAACTCTTTCAAAATGGCAATAATAAAAATAAAAATAAAATAAATAAGACATTAACATGATGATAATAATAATAACAATAATACACCTTATTCATAATACAATAAAAGAATCAAAGTAACATAAATAAATAATATTAAAATGTATGTAAGGGGAATGTGTAAAAAAATAGACATGAAAATAAATAAAATGAAATAAGAATAAATAAAAATTATATAAGTGTGAATAAATATAAAACATTAAAATAAAGTGCATACTTAACATTAAATATATAATGTATAAATGCAAGTGAAATGGAAGATATAAGTTTAAATTATTTATTAAAGATGGAAACAAAATGATATAGCTTGATTTTAGGACTAAAAGATAAAAACTGTGGAAGACAGAGGATTGATGTAGCAATTAATTTGCTTTTAATTTTTAAATTTCGGATTAAATCGAATGTTTAAATAAATAAAAGGGTTATGGGTCTAAATAGGTCAGAGAGAGGGGGCAATGCTGCAAAAAAAAGGGGGTATTTTTTGTAAATTTAAAAAGTAAGGGGTGGGAATAAATTACCCACTTTTGGCACCTATAAATGAAAAAAAAATTATTCATTCTTTCATTTTAACCTCATTGTTTTTTTTTTTTTAAATAATCTCTTCCTCTTTCTCTTCCAATTTCTATGTTGGCCATGGCTCCACCACCGGAGAGCCCAACGGCTTTTCGGCCTCCGGTGGTGGAGCCGCCGCATACGGTGGCCCGAATTTTTTTTTTTTTTTGCAAAATCAAGTTTTCTTTAGAAAAAATCATTAATTTTCTTAAAAATCAAAACTTTATTTCGAAATAGTTCAAAAAAATCAAAACTTTGTTTTAAAATTTTAAACTATCCTTTAAAATGACTTAAAAAATCATATTTTTATTTTTCAGAATCTAAGCTTTCTCTTTCTTTTCTTTTCTTTTTTTTTTTAAAAAAAAACACTATTTTTCTTAAAGATTAAAGCTTTTATTTTGAAGTAGTTGAAAACAATCAAAACTTTGTTTTAAAATTTTAAACTTTCCTTTAAAATGACTAAAAAAAGATTTTTAATTTTCAAAAACTAAACTTTCTCCTTTTTTTAAAAAAAAACTATTTTTCTTAAAGATTAAAGCTTTTACTTTGAAATAGTTGAAAAAAAATCAAAATTTTGTTTTAAAATTTTAATCTTTCCTTTAAAATAACTAAAAAAACATATTTTTATTTGTTAAAATCTAAACTCTCTTTTTTTAAAAAATCAAAACTTTTCCCAAAATCAAGCCTTTTTTTTGTTAAAGAAACCTTTATTTTAGAAAGTGGAGGAAAAAAAAAGGGATTTTTGGGGGCTTCTAGGGGCGGAGGATAGACAGTCCGGTGACGTCCTTGTCATCGGAACTGAAAATCCGATCCCTCATGACATGCCTATGGCCAAAAGAAAAAGTAGAAGAAAAGAAAAGAAAGAGAAAGAGAATGCTTGTAGTTGTTATGTTTTTTTTTACCTTTTTTTTAAGAACAAAAATAATGAAAAGCCTCCTCTTTTTCATTTCATTTCATGTTTATATATATATTTTTTAATCTTGCTTATTTGTAACAAAATTATAATAATAATATTTACTAATAATAATAGTAGTAGTAATTATGATAATAATAATAATTTGAGCCTTTGACAGGCCCAAAAAGGAAAGAAGAAAAAATTAAAGGTTTTAAATCCAAAACCGAGTGGGCTTTGAACGGCCTAAGAGAGAACAAAAATTTAAATGGGCCCCCAATCAGGCTTGCACAAAGACGGGTGTCTACAGTTGCCCCTCTTTGTTCTTTGCTTGTGTAGCAAGGAACGTACAAAGACGTAGACATCTAACCACTATCAAATCCCACTAACCATTGCAATAAAATGAATAACACGTTTTTGCAATTACCAAAATTGAAATAGATCAAAACATATTACGTTATCTAAAACTAGAAAAGTAGATACCAAACATGGGCCTCTAAATGCAATGAAAAGTAAACTAGAAATGTAAATGGACCTCCACACTTGGGTTTCTAAATGCAATGAAAAGTCAGAGGACCTCCACACCTGGGTCTCTAAATGTAAAGAAAAGTCAATAGACCTTCACACCTAGGTCTCTAAATGTAATGAAAAGTGAATGGACCTCAACACCTGGGCCTCTAAATGCAATGAAAAGTAAATGGCCTCTACTCCTAGGTCTCTAAATGCAATGAGAAGTAAATGGACCTCCATACTTAGGACTCTAAATGCAAAGAAAAGTCAATGGACCTCCACACCTGGGCCTCTAAATGCAATGAAAAGTGAATGAACCTCAACACCTGGGCCTCTAAATGCAATGAAAAGTAAATGGACCTCCACACTTGTGCCTCTAAATGTATTGAAAAGTGAATGGACCTCCACACCTGGGCCTCTAAATGCAATGAAAAGTAAATGGACCTCCACATCTGGGTCTCTAAATGCAATGAATTTTCTCCTTTCTTCCTTTCTTGAATTTTTCATAAAAGGTAATCAATTTGAGAATCATGTTAGGTTGAAAAAGATCAAATCCCTATCCACACACAATAGATCATGAAAATCAAATTCCATGGGATATCACCTTAACAAATGTCAAAATGATTTTATGACTCGTAAATTAAACTCTCAAATGATAATTCACTTAACAAACTTGGTACCATGGATTTCATAAATCCACCCTTGAAACATAAATTTCTTGCATCAAGACACAACTCGTTAATTCTCATGAAGCCAAATTACCTTTTCCTGACATTGGATCGTTCCAACTGTGAACCCTGTACCATGCTTTTTTGCAAAATTGCCTCTTAAAGCAGATATTCTTCAATATAGTTCCTTTCTCTTGCTCTCTCTTTATTTTTTTTGGTTTCTTTTTTGTTTTTTCTTGATTTAAGCAAAATCTTTTTCTCTAGACTCTTACATTCTTCAAGTAGATTAATTCCCTATTTTAAACCGACCAAGAGCAATAAGAGATGGACTTGTTCCAAGGTTATAGTGTCGGCTCGAGTTTGGGTGCCAAAGAAATAGCTAAAATAGGCTCAAATAGATGACTCCAGGGCTAGTATCGAAGGATCAATTTCTTCTGGAAATCGTCATTATCCTCCAAGGCATATCATATCTTTTTTCCTTTTTTTTAGAAGTCTCTCTAGACTGCTCATTTTTGAGTTTTCACCTTAGAGTTCATCTCCCTTTTTTATGCTCTTGAAAACGTCACAAATTTCAAAAGATTAACTTCTTGATTTGAACAAACAAATTCGATTAAAATGGTCTTTCAAGGGTTGTAACGTGGTCTGAGGCTTAAGGGTCAATCAGAGAAATGTTTTCCAGGCTAAAATATATATTATGTGAAAGAGTATAAAAATCATGAGGAGTTATTCTGAATTTTCGATTGGTCCTTCCATATCTCAATCACTTTTCTTTGTTCTTACTCCTTCCTATTTCTTTTCTTTTTTGTTTCTTTTTCGCTTTCCCTATTTCTTCTTTTTTCGGAATGAGATCAAGAATTTAGAATTTTTCTTTCATTTCTCATGATCTTTCTTGTCAATCCATGATGTTCGATGGATGACTTTAATTAGGGTTCAGAACGAAATAACATTAGGCTCAAAATGGGGTAGCAAGGGAAATAATTTTCTCTAAGTGACGGGGAAAACAAAAGAATGCCATTTATCATTTCAAAATATGGTTAATCTCATCACAAGGTCATTCTTGGGAATGCGTCCATCTTTTCAATTTGAATCGCGCATAATCTCATGTTTGTCTCACAATGTTGTAAAATCATCGATCCATACCCAAAACCTCAAAAATGTCCTCCAAAATGAGAGTGATCCTTCAGCAATGGTCAATTTTGAACAAACAATATGGCCCAAAGTAGTTAATAGAGGATGAAATTTTCTTGAAGTGAAGGATATTTCAAAAATGCCATTGGTCATTTTGAACATGGCCAACTTATTAAGTAATTAACTTTAAGGAGAATGCAAGATTCCAAGGTAAAACGTAACCTCAAACATGACAAACAAAGAAAAGTAAACAGAAAAAGCCAATATTACTCAATACGAATAACTCTTTAAGAATAATGAAGCTTAGTTTTTAAGCAAAGTATTTTTTTTCACTGCATCAGAATTTACAGGGTTTGACTTCTCGTCTCCGTCCATTTCAGCGAGAATCAATGCTTCACCAGAGAAAGCTTTCTTCACCACATACGGTCCCTCCCAATTTGGTGTCCATTTTCCCTGGTGATCATGAACATATGGCAAAATCTTCTTCAATACCAGATCCCTTTCTCTGAACTGCCTTGGTTTCACTTTCTTGTTATAGGCCTTCATCATTTTTTGTTGATACAACTGGCCATGACATAAAGCTACAAATCTCTTTTCCTCAATTAAATTCAACTGCTCATATCTCTCTTGCATCCATTCAGCCTCTTCTAGTCACACCTCTCTCAACACTTGTAGAGATGGGATTTGAACCTCGATAGGTAAAATAGCATCCATGCCATACACTAATGAAAATGGAGTAGCTGAGTTCTCATTGATGTGCGGTATGCGTGGAGAGCAAAATGAAGTTTCTCATGCCAATCTTTATACATTTCTGTTGTCTTAGAAATGATCTTCTTGATATTCTTGTTTGTGGCCTCGACTACCCCATTCATTTTTGGATGATATGGTGCAGAATTATGATGCTTGATCTTAAATTGTGTGCAAACCTCTTCTATCAAGGCATTGTTCAAGTTCTTGGCATTATCTGAGATGATTTTTTCTGGTAAACCGTACCAACAAATGACCTCTTTTTTCGAAATTTACAGATCACTGATTGAGTTACATTAACATATGAAGCAGCTTCGACCCACTAGAGAAATAATCAATCACTACAAAGATGAAGCGATGCCCGTTTGATGCTTTCAATGAGATGGGGGTAATGACATCCATGCCCCACATTGAGAACAGCCAAGGAGGCTCCAAAACATTAGGATTGGGTGAAGGAGTGTTAATAATGTTTACATAAATCTAACATTTATGACATTTTTTAGCATAGTTTAAACAATTTCGTTCCAATGTCAACCAAAAATATCCCACCCTCATGATTTGCCTTGCCAGCATATGTCCGTTACTATGTGCTCCACATACTCCATCATGGATTTCCTTCATTATCCGATTCGCCTCTTCTGTGTCGACATATCTCAACAGGGTTTGGTCACGTCCTCTTTTGTACAAAAACTCATCGTCCAAGAATAATCCCATGGCCAACCTCCTAATTATTCGTTTATCATTTTTCGAGGCGCAAATCAGGTATTACTAGTATTGCAAATACCGCTTAATGTCAACATACCATAGTTTCCCATCTACTTCCAATTCTACTCCCACGCAGTTGGCCTGCGAGTCCTTGAACCTTAGCTGTATAGGTTGCACTTCTGTTTTAGATCCTACTTTGAACATGGTAGCTAGAGTGGCTAATGCATCTACTAACTGGTTTTCTTCTCTTGGAAAATGACAAAATTAAACATCATCAAACTCTTTGATCAGTCCATTCACATATTTTTTATATGAATCAGCTTGGAATCCCTTGTTTCCCATTCTCCTCTTAATTGGTAAACAATTAACACTGAGTCACCAAAAACTTTTAAAACCCTAATCTTTTTCTCAATGGAGATCTAAAGTGCCAAAGTGCATGCCTCGTATTCAGCTACATTGTTCGTACAGGTGAACATTAGTTTAGTTGTAGTGGGAAAGTATTGGCCAGTTGGGGAGATTAGTACTGCCCCAATCCCATGCCCGATCATGTTGGATGCTCCATCTAAATACACCCTCCAAATTTCTTCTTCGGGCTTTGAAATTGACATGATCTCTTCATTTGGGAAATCAAAACTCATGGGCTCATATTCCTCTTTCGCACGACCCGCTAGAAATTTCGCAACATTGCTTCCTTTTATAACCTTTTGGGACACGTAGATGATGTCATACTTAGAAAAAACCACTTGCCAACAAGCAACTCTCCCTGAAAATGATGGCTTCTCGAAAATATATTTCAAAGGGTCCAACTTTGCAATGAGAAAGGTGGTGTGATACAACATGTACTGCCTTAGTCGATGCGCGGTCCACGTTAAAGCGCGACACATATTTTCCAGATGGGAATACTTGGCTTCATATTCCGTGAACTTCTTACTCAGATAATAGATTGCGTGCTCTTTCTTGTTTGAACCATCTCGTTGCCTCAGAACACAACATATGGAATTATCCAGCACTACCAAATACAAAATCAAAGGTCTTCCTGGCACCGGGGGAATCAAAATTGGTGGCTTAGCCAAATACTCTTTTACTTTCTCGAACGTTTTTTGACAATCTTCAGTCTATTCACCACCACTATCCTTACGTAAGAGCTTGATGATGGAATCACACTTATCCGTCAAGTATGAGATAAAATGAGACTTGTAATTTAACCGTCCCAAAAAACCCCTTACCTCCTTTTGAGTTTTAGGGGGTGTCAAATCTTGAATTGCTCGAACCTTGTCTGGATCTATTTCGATTCCCCGTTCACTCACTATGAAACCCAACAGCTTTCCAGACTTTACCCCGAAAGTACATTTTGTTGGATTCAATCTCAATTTGTATTTCCTCAATCTTTCAAATAGTATGCGGAAGTTTTGCACATGACTTTCCTCCCTAGCGGACTTTGCTATCATATCGTCAACATAAACTTTAATCTCTTTATGCATCATGTCATGAAATAATGTCACCATTGCTTGTTGATACATGGCCCCAGCATTTTTTAGACCAAACAGCATGACCCTATAACAAAAAGTTCCCCAAGTCGTGATGAACGTGGTCTTTTCCATGTCCTCCCTCACCATTTTGATTTGATTATACCCCGAGAATCCATCCATGAAAGAGAAAACACAATGTTTAGCAATGTTATCCACTAATGTGTCTATATGAGGTAACGAAAAATTATCCTTGGGGTTGGCTCGGTTCAAATCTCTATAATCGACGCACATTCTAACTTTCCCATCCTTTTTAAGCACTAGTACAATATTCTCCACCCACTCTGGGTATTTAGCTACTTCCAGAAATCCTGCATCTAATTGTTTCTTGAACTCTTCTTCAATCTTCCACAATATTTCAGGTTTCATCTTTCCCAACTTCTGGTGTACGGGCTTGCAATCTGATTTCAAAGGTAGCCTGTGTTCCACGATATTGGTGTCCAAACCCGGCATATCTTGGTATGACCATCCAAACACATCTGAGAACTCAATAAGTAGATCCTTCAACAATTGACTTTGCTCTGACATGAGAGTGGTTCCAATCCTAATTTCCCTCATCATCACCCAGATTTATCAAATATGTTCCCTCCAAGTAAGGTTCTATAAGCTTCTTTTCTTGTTCAACACGCCTCAAAAACTCATCTTGTACAACTTCCTCCTCTTCCATCCCATTATTGTTATTGTGAACATAATTATGAGAATTTGATTTAAAGATGTCATTTGGACCATTTATTAATTCATGAGGTATATCCTTGAAATAATTATGAGTATATATATTGGTATATGAACGAAAATGATTGAATGAATAAAAGTGAATAGGGACAATCCAAAATTGATTTCACTAAAGATAAAATAGTTTTACATGGATTTTTGAAGGAAATTAAATTAACTGAATGATATTAAACTTTGATATAAAAAATCTTAAAAATGATTACATCTTGGAGGACTCAAGGATAGCAGGTAATGGTAAGAGCTTCCAGTTGTCCAAGGTGGAAGGGTCATAACGAACCCAGTCTTTTGACATCGGCACCCTATCGCCAACAATGTTTAGATCCATAGCATCTCCATTAATAATTAATTTGACCGGGGTCCTTTCATGGTGCTCGAATCCCACTAAGTAAAAGGTCTCAGACAGTGAAGGACAAATCAAAGAAGGACCCACCACCTTCTTTCCAGCCATGCGGGCCAACCTCTTTACCCTCCGCTCTGTACACATCCTCTCGACATCCTCCCTTGTGGGCTTATATCCCAACCCTCTTGGATCCTTCTGAGTGGGAAAATAATGGGTTTTGAGATACCTTGTAGGTCATTTCCCAAACCCAAGTGGATTTGCCAACCCTTCCCTACTGTCTGGGTAAATAATGTGTTCGTTGTTTGTGGCACATGAAGCTTAGGGGATTGTATTCCCTCTGCCACATAAGATGCAGTGGCCACCTCAAAGGTCTGGAATGAACTCTCTATTGCATCATCATCCACCTCTATGAAAGGAGAATTTGGCAAGCTAGCTACCACCAGGTCCTCTTCACCTCGCACGATGACAAATTCTGATCGACTACAAATTTCAATCTTTGGTGCAAGGACGATGGGACCACCCTAGCTGAATGAATCTAAGGGCGTCTAACAACATACTGTAAGAATGCGTTATATCCATCACCTGAAAGCGCATAAGGAAATTAACAACTCCTACCAACAAAGGAATCTTTATTTCGCCAATCATGCATCTTTTGATGCCATCAAAAGCTCAAACCACTAATGGGCTTGATACGATGGACGAGGTGTCCACGGGTAGCTTAGACAATGTTGAAAAAGGCAAGACTTTGATTGATAACCCATTGTCAATTAAGACCCAAGCTATAACACCCCATTTTCAGTGAAATCGAAACAGTGGTTTCGGGACCACAAATCTGAGCCAGAAAGAAAATTTATTTTAATATTATTACATGGTCTGCATTATGATAGGATTGTTATTTGAAAATTCTGATAAGAAAATTTTATCGATTAGGTGTTTAATTATGGAAATGACCAAATTGCATAAAATGCAAAAGTTGACTTCTAATAGCTATAAGTATCAAATAGTTATGGAATTCAAAAATTGAGGTCCTTATATGGTATTTAGACCATTAAATAAAAGTAAGTAGATATTTTTGGTGATTCATCCATGGAAAAGTTAGAAAAAGCTAAAGACTAAATTGGAAACTAAAATAATTAAAAGATGATAATAGAAATATCATCTTATTATATATCATCTTCCCCAAATTAAGACATGGAAACCCTAGGAAAGAGAAAAGTCTTCAAGCAAGCTTAATTGGTTCAATTGGGTAAGCATTCTTGTTCCGTTTTTAGTAATTTTTATATTTTTGAGATCGAGATAATCTAATCTATCTATTTTGGGGACTAATTTGAAAAGTTATCAAAGTAAAAAAGTTTTTCCATGGATGAATATGCTGAAAATTTGAAATTTATGGTGGAAAATGAAAGGTTGTTGATAGATAAACAACTTTTTACAAAGAGAATTTTGATGAAATCATGGTTTAAGGACTAAATTGAAAAGAGGTAAAACTCATGGAAAATTTTGAATTTTGTGAAATACAAGTGCTGTAAATATTATATGAAAATTTTGGTTAGGCTTGAAATAAGGATTAAATTGCATGAATTTCATTTTCGAACCTAGGGACGAAATTGGAATTTATGAAAAGTCTAAGAGAAAAATAGTAATTTTGCCTAAGGTGTAAATTGAACCCAATTGAATATAAAATGTGATAAATTGATGATTAAATTCATTTATATAGATTCATACAACTCAAATTTGAAGTTAGATCGAGGAAAAGAAAAAGTTTCAGATTAGTAGATTTTCATATACAAACAAGTGTTGAGGTAAGTTCGTGTAACCGAATTTTGTGGTTATTTACATGCTTGAATTGAATGTGGTATGAGATTGTATGAATTATATAAATGTTAGAAATAAATGAAATAATCACATGTTCAATCATATTCGGAAAATAATAAGTTTCATTTGAATAATGAAATTTGATGGATATATCTGATTCTCTATATTACATGTGGTCCTGCATATGTTGCGGATAGAAAGTAGCCCGGGCGAGGAATCCCGTTATAGCCCTCTCGAGCATCCTGATTGCTAGTGATTTTGCATGTGTTGCACACTACCGTAGCTCTGTGTGAGGGTCCTGTTACATGATTCGATCAGTTGTAATCTAGCATATAATGTAGACACAAACGCAGCTCTACGTGAGCGTCCTGATATAAACTCTTATGGGCTTCCTGAC
Source organism: Gossypium australe (assembly GCA_005393395.2). Taxonomy (NCBI): domain Eukaryota; kingdom Viridiplantae; phylum Streptophyta; class Magnoliopsida; order Malvales; family Malvaceae; genus Gossypium; species Gossypium australe. The sequence goes on from CM016616.1 coordinate 74,894,276, forward strand.
ATGGCTCGCTTGAACTCCCTGTTACCTTATCCGGTGCTCCCTGATGCTATCTCTTCAGAGTTATTTATTAAGATCTATGTGTTCCCTGATTAAAAATCTTATGAGTTTCCTATTTAACCCGAATAAGTGTCCTGTTACATGTCTCATCTGAGCATCCTGATATGTGGCTCGAAAGTGTGCTCCCTAATTAAGTACCCTAATGGGTACCTCTAATTATGAGTTGACGATTTACGATTTTGTATACCTTGTATGTACTACCTAAGTATCCATCGAAATTTCAATTATTCAACGGACAAATTCCCAAAATGAGAAATATGAGATTAAATGAATTATATCTCGAATGCTCCCGAAATACTTGAAAGTTTGTAACATGATGAGCTCATCTATGCTTATTTGATGTATATGTGAATTATGTTACTAACATATTAGGTAAATTTGCCAATTTGTTGAGAATCATGTCATTGCATGCTTATTTGAATGAATATAATTGGTAAGTTTAATTCTGGTTATACGAACTTACTAAGTATTAAATGCTTATTAGGTTTACTCCCGATCCTATTTTAAAGCATGTTGAAGGTCTCGTTGACCTACATAAGGGACTTTATGAATGTAAATTGACATGTTTGGTTGTGAAATGATATGAAATGTTTGGAAATGATTAGTAACGCCTCTTAACCCTAATCCAGCGACGGTTACAGGTTAAGGGTGTTACATTACGTTCTGTACATACCTGTACCATCACGTATTTATCTATCACATTTACCATATCAATGCCTGATGCCAATATTCATTCGATCCTCTTTAAACGTTCGATGAGCTTGCACACTTAATGCTTGTAACACCCCTAACCCGAAACCGTCGTCGAAATAGGGTTGAGAGGCATTACCAAATAATCAGAATAATTCACATCTATTTCACGACACAAAGTCAATCAAACATATTCAAGTATGAGTATATAGTCCCTTATCAAGGTCTATGAGACCTTATACATGTGTTAGAAAGAGGTCGGGACTAAACCAAACACTTACGAAAGTTTTCAGAAATTTAAACATTCTTCAACACTGCAAAACTCACACGCCCGTGTGAGCCGGTCGTGTGCCTCACACGACTACCAGACACACCCATATGTCCAAGTCGTCCCTAAACAGAGCATACATACTGACTTGTTCACACGGCCACCAGACACGCCTGTGTGCCATGGCCGCGTGAAATTAATCTAGCTACTGACTTGGTCACACGGCCACCATGCACGTCCACGGGCCTCGGCCGTGTAACCTGTCCAGGCACACCTAGAAGTGACCCTTAAACCACACGACAGAGACACACGCCCGTGTCTCTTAGCCATGTATGCAAAATAGGCCAATTTACCACCTATACATGGGTTAACCAACAAGCTTCAAAGCAATATCAATTCATGCTTCTAAATGCATTCAAACATACCATTTCATTCATCAATTAATCATCAACAATACCATTTACTTCTATACCTAATGTCATCACATTTGAGTCCATTCTAAGTAACCATTGTAAATCTCAAAACATATATGTGTATATATCAAACATTAGGTAATCCATGCCATAGTTCATCTTCAAACCACATCTTTCATCAACCATAAAATCATCAAATATACCAAATTCATAGCTCATTCTTAAATTCAACATCATTCAACTTCCAAGCCAAATCACATGGCAAGGATTAAACATTTCAAAACATACTATAACTTCTAGCTATACATGCCATATTTCAACTTTATACATCTTTCCAAAAGTACCAAAATAGATTGTCGATAGTGTGATAGAGATGCTGACGATCCCCGGATCCAAGCTAGCTTTGCTGACACTGTAAAACAGAGAAACAAATCACACAGTAAGCTTTCAAAATCTTAGTAAGTTCGTAACATAATACATTATACCAAAACAAACCATCACATAGATTAATTCACAATCACATATACCATACCACCCAAAGCTAATATGCTCAATTAACCTTCCATAAACTCATTTATAATTTCATCAACCACATAGGTTCCGAATGTACCTTAGTCAATACTTAGTTATCGATTACACATGCTACTCAATACTCAATATTTCATTTCGATCAACTTTCATTACTTCTTCGGTTCAATCGCACACTTAGTGCCTAAATCATTAACCGAAGCTGATTTAACATCGCACACTTAGTGCATCTATAACAAACCAACCTTAAGTCAGTATCGCACATACAGTGCCAATCACAAAGTCGAAACTTATAGTATTTCGCACACACAGTGCTAATCATCTCGGTCACATTTCTGAATACGCACACTTAGTGCCACATAACTCGAGCCCTCACATAGAATTTACAATTCAATAATATCATACCATTCATTTCATAACATTAAACATAGTTTAATACACGTATTATGTCCGAACTTACCTCAGACATCGAAATATCGAAACGATCGATTAATCGAGCACTTTGTCCTTGCCTTGATCTCGATCCGAACATCTCTTTTCTTGGTCTATACATATTCAATTTAGTCCACACACACATATTTAAGGCATTTTACAAAGTAGCTCTCACATTTTCACATTTCGACAGTTTAGTCCCTAATTCACAAATTCACAAAATACACATAATTTCACTTTACCCATGCCTAGCCGAATTCTCTCTATGATCATACAAGTCCACACATTTCATTTATTTCACAATTTAGTCCTTCAATTTACAATTTTCTCAATACAACCAAATTGCTCAAATTCATCAAAACTCCAAAGAAAACTACATTAATTAAACACATATCTCTCATTTTTCACCATCAAACATCCAAGAACTCACATGTTCATCAATGGTACATTTCAAAAACATCATCAATTCACAAAATTAAGACATGGGTTAACTAGAGCACAAAGCAACAATCACAAAAACGTAAAAATTATCAAAAACCAAACAAATCTCTTACCTTAATCAAGATCCAAACTAGCCGAACCCTAGTGTTCTTTTTCTTTTATTTTCTTTGCTATTTTCGGCACCAAGATGAACAAGGATGATCATTTTCATGCTTTGATTTCATTAAACACATATTATTATACTATTAACTATTTTTTCCTTTCAATTAATATTTAAGACATATAATCACCAAGGTCATAGCTGTCCATTACCACCCGCTATCTTAAAACTTGGTTTAATTGCCTCATAAGGCCTCCCTATTATAAAGACAATAACAATAAAGCACTTAACAATCAGCACACAACATTTTACACTTTATACGATTAAATCCTCTTTCATAATTCAACACACAGTCGATAAAATTACCATACAGAATTTTCACACAGGCTATATCACATATAATAAACACAGAAAATAATATTAGAATATTATTCCGACCTCAGATTTGTGGTCTCGAAACCACTATTCCGACTAGGGTTTAAACCGAGCTATTACAACTCTCCCCCTTTTGGGGTTTTCATCCCCGAAAATCTTACCAATGAATAGGTGTGGATATTGTTCTCTCATAACGTCCTCAGGCTCCCACGTAGCCTCTTCTACTCGGTGTTTGAGCCACAACACTTTCAATAAGGAAATTCTTTTTTTTCTCAACTCTTTAGTCTCTCGTGCCAGAATTCGGATCGGTTCTTCACTATATGACAAGTCTAACTAAATTTCAACTTCAGTAGGAGCAATCACATGAGACAGATTGGATCTGTACCGTCGAAGCATTGACACATAAAACACGCTATGAATCCTTTCTTGTAACACCCCGTACCCGAGACCGTCGCCGGAGTTGAGCAAGAGGCGTTACTAGACTTGACTATTAACATAAGGTGTAAAACTTTAAAGCTGTCCAACTGTGTCATGCTGACTAAATCGACCATAACTCGAGTTATAAAACTCGAAATTTAGATCCGTAAATTTTCCTTGAAACTAGACTCATATAACATTTCACCATAATTTTTCCAGAATTTTTCATGTGTCCAATTAGTACATTTTATTCATCAAAGTTACCCTTATTACACTGTCTGAAAATTCTGACCTGTCTCTACAAAAATACAGTTATCTCATTGCACAATTTTCATATACTGTTCTAGTTTATACCAATGAAAAATAGACTCAATAAGGGTTTTACACATATAACCCATGCTTCCTAATTATTTTTGTACAATTTTTGAAAATTTTTCCAAAACAGAACAGTGACTCGCGAATGCATTCAGAGTAGGTCTCACTAAAACTGAATTATCTCATAATATAAAAATCTTTTGCCTACTCTGTTTCTTCCATATAAAAATAGACGCAATAAGGTTTAATTCGATATCTTATTCACCTTTTAATTCAACTTATCCTATTTTTGGTGATTTTTCTAACTCACATCACTGCTGTAACTAAAGACTATTTCTATACTAAATATGCTTTCTAGCTTATAACCGGTTATACTCACATACAATTCATACTCTCCATGCATTTTTAATCACTTACGAAGATAGCTTGTACTTAAAACATTCACATGATATTCTAACATCATCGATTTAAAGGAGTATCACTATTACCCACATTTATGACAAAACCCTAAAAACATACATAACCAAATATTTAGCCATATTCGCATGGCTGTTATATATACAAGGTTAAACATCGTATGTTTGTAAAACTTCATCTAGCCTATACATGCCTTCTAAATCGCAACCAAAAATTCAAAATACCAAAGGAAGGCGATAGTGTGGATGACTTCTTGAAGATCTTTCACGAGCCCGCAACGTGACCTAAATCTATAAAACAAAGAAGAACATTTCACGTAATTAAGCTTACTAGCTTAGTAAGTCCTAACTCATGATAATAAAACATTTATACTTAAAAACCAATTGTTCCATAATAGCACATTCTAACTCGAATTCCATCATATAACATCCATCAATATTAATTTCAAACACATATAACACAATTCTCACAATATTAATTTAACCCAGGTAATATTAAGCATACATACCTTACATGCTTACCTGAAACGTAAACCCAATAAATTAACTTTAAGTTATCTTGAACAAGGATTCGATTTATCTTTGGTAAAGTACATCACCGGCATCAAGCCTGCTAGGCATAAAAGCCCGTAAAGTAACACCGGCACAAGGCCTGCTAGGCGTAGAAGCCCGATAAATAGCACCGGCACAAGGCCTGTTAGGCATAAAGCCCGATAAATAACACCGGCACAAGGCCTGCTAGGCATAAAGCCCGATTAATGTCACCGGCACGAGGCCTGCTAGGCATAAAGCCCGATTAATGTCACCGGCACGAGGCCTGCTAGGCATAATGCCCGATTAATGTCACCGGCACGAGGCCTGCTAGGCTCGAAGCCCGAATGTCAGAATATTATTACATGCTTTTCACATTTCACTATCACATATCGAATTATAAACATTTATTCCCATTGCAATAAATAAATTTGTAATCAATCTAATCCATCATTATCACATTCGGCCAACTCATAGTTTTACACCAAGCTATTACAAATTTTATCATTCACTAGATATGTAAATGATCTTTAAATAATAAGTAGCTCAAGAACTTACTCATTCACCTTGCATTAGCCAAAATAATTTCCATCATATACTCAACATAAATCATCAACCAATATGTAGATATACATTCGGCCATGATGCAATTGGATACTAACATTCATCAATTTTTAATAGTCAAGATAACCATAATTTATTCTTTGACATAATTTAACTAAAGGACTTACCTCGGTTGTCGATAGTCCGTGCGAATCGGCTATTCGAGAACCTTCGTCTTTCCCCGGTCTAATTCGGTCTTTCTTTGCTCTTGATCTAAAACACATTAGAATTTAGCTCATTTAATCTCATTTCATCTCAATTTAGTCCCAAAACACCCAAATGGGCAATTTACCATTTTGCCCCTAATGTTTCCCATTTTTACAATTTAGTCCTATTTGCACAAAACACAAAATATGCAAAATTTTCCAACATCCTAGTTTGGCCGAATCTTCATTATAGTCATAGGTGTCCATGCATTTCATTTATTTGACATTTTAACCCTTCACAATTTTATTCTTTTCAATTTAGCCCTATAAACTCAAAATCACCAAAAACTCCAATACAAAACTTGTAAATCCTTAACATACATTCAATTTTAAACCATCAAACATAAAAACTACCCAAGCATGCCAATGGCCGAATCTTATATACATAGTATTTTCAAAAATTTAGACATGGGTCGGGTAATACACGAAACAACGATCTCAAAAACGTAAAATTTATCAAAAACTAAGTAAAATACCTACCCCAAATCAAGCCTTAAGTTGCCGAAACTTCAAGCTCCAAAAATGGAGTTTTTCTCCTCAAACATTCGGCCAAGAAGATGAACAATATGATGTTCTCTTTCCTCCCACTTAGCTTTATTATTTTATGTTATAATAACACATTTAATATACCTTATTTACTAATATATCAACATAACATATAATAGGCTAATTTAACATATAATTTGGACTTATAAAAGCCCATTGCCGTCCCTTACTATGGTGAATGGGCTAATTGCCCTTTTGGTACACCCACTTAAAAAGCCACAATCAATTTAGTACTCTTCACTTTAGCATGCAACTTTTGCGCTTTTCTCGATTAAATCCTTTTTATCAAATTGAGCACTTAAACGATTAAATTTTTCTACGAAACTTTCACACATTTTCATTCACATATAATAATCATGAAATAAAATATTAAAACATTTCTCAGACTCGGATTCGTGGTCCCGGAACCACCGTTCCGATTTGGGTCAAATTTGGTCTGTTACAACTCTCCCCCCTTAAGAATTTTCGTCCTCGAAAATTTTACCGTTGAATAAGTTCGGATATTGTTGTCTCATTGACTCCTCAGGCTCCCACGTAGCCTCTTCAATTCCGTGACGATTCCATAAAACCTTTACTAATGGAATTCTTTTATTTCTTAACTCTTTGGTTTCCCGAGCTAAGATACGGATCGGTTCCTCATCATAGGTCAAATCAGATCGAATTTCAATCTCTGACGGGGTGATCACATGGGACGGATCCGATCTGTATTTACGAAGCATCGAAACATGAAATACATTGTGTATCTTTTCTAACTCGGAGGGCAATCTTAATCTATAAGCAACCGGTCCAATACGTTCAATGACTTCGTACGGTCCGATAAATCTCGGACTCAACTTGCCTTTCTGACCGAATCGGAATATTTTCTTCCACGGAGAAACTTTCAAGAACACCCGATCTCCGACCTGAAATTCAATGTCCTTGCGTTTTAAGTCGGCATAGGACTTTTGACGATCCGAAGCTGCTTTCAAATTACTTTTAATCACAACCACTTTCTGTTCAGTTTCTTTAATCCAATCAACCCCGTGTATCTTATTCTCACCGAGCTCAGTCCAATACAACGGTGTGCGACATTTTCGACCATATAAGGCTTCATAAGGCGCCATTTTTATGCTAGATTGAAAACTATTATTGTAAGCAAATTCGATCAAAGGTAGGTATCGTTCCCATGTACCTTCAAACTCGAGAACGCAACACCTCAACATGTCCTCAAGTATCAAAATAGTTCGCTCAGACTGACCGTCTGTTTGCGGATGGAAAGCTGTACTAAAATGAAGTTTAGTACCTAAAGCATCTTGCAATTTCTTCCAGAACCGCGATGTAAATCTTGGGTCCCTATCTGAGACAATGGAACTCGGTACACCGTGCAATCTTACAATCTGCGACACATACAATTCGGCAAGTTTGTCAAGTGAATAGTCGGTACGTACCGGTACAAAATGAGCTGATTTAGTCAGTCTATCAACGATAACCCATACGGCATCTTTCTTACTAGGTGTCATAGGGAGACCGGATACAAAATCCATGGTAATTCTATCCCATTTCCATTCGGGTATCATGATTGGCTGAAGTAATCCGGATGGTACTTGATGCTCAGCTTTCACTTGTTGACAGATTAAGCACTTGGAAACAAATTTAGATATATCTCGTTTCATGCCAGGCCACCAATAGAACTGTTTCAAATCGTTATACATTTTCGTGCTACCCGGGTGTATCGACATTCGACCATTATGGGCCTCCCTCAGAATCATCTGTATCAAATCTGAGTTCTTAGGAATACACAATCGACTTTTGTAACTCAAACAATCATTTGCATCAATCTGAAAATCTGATTCTATACCATTTTCACACTGAATCCGAATAGAAATCAACTTTTCGTCAACTTTCTGTGCATCACAAATCTGCTGAATGAACATCGGCCTTGCTTGTAATTCGGCTATGATCGAACCATCATCAGATATAGCCACCCGTGCGTTCAATGCACGAAGTGTAAATAATGACTTTCGACTTAACGCATCCGCAACAACATTAGCTTTCCCCGGATGGTAGTCAATCACTAATTCATAGTCTTTCAGCAATTCTAACCATCGGCGTTGTCTCAAATTTAGATCTTTCTGAGTCATTAAATACTTCAAACTTTTGTGATCTGAATAAATATGACATTTTTCGCCAAATAAGTAGTGACGCCAAATTTTTAATGCGAACACAATGGCTGCCAACTCCAAATCATGAGTTGGATAATTTTTCTCATGCGGCTTCAATTGTCTCGAAGCGTAGGCTATCACCTTGCCTTCTTGCATTAAAACACAACCCAACCCACTCAAGGAAGCATCACTAAAAATAATAAATTCTTTACCCGATTCAGGCTGAGTTAATACTGGAGCCTCGGTCAAAAGGGCTTTCAACTGTTCGAAACTTTTCTGACACTTTCCTGACCACTCAAATTTGACATCTTTCTGTAGTAGTCTCGTCAAAGGTGTAGCTATTACGGAAAAACCTTTTACAAATCGTCTATAATATCCCGCGAGGCCTAGAAAACTTCGAATCTCGGAAACATTCTTAGGTGGTTTCCAATCAAGTATGGCTGCTATTTTGTTTGGATCCACACGAATACCTGATGCCGAAACCACATGACCCAAGAAGCTGACTTCGTTCATCCAGAACTCACACTTACTGAACTTTGCATATAACCGTTGATCTCTCAAGGTTTGTAGTACTACTCTCAAATGCTCAACGTGTTCTGCTTCATTTTTGGAGTAGATCAATATATCATCAATAAACACTACTACAAATCGATCTAAAAACTGTCGGAAGACTCAGTTCATTAGATCCATAAAAACAGCAGGTGCATTAGTGAGTCCAAATGGCATAACTAAAAACTCATAATGCCCGTACCTCGTTCGAAATGCAGTCTTTGGCACATCTGAATCTCTGACTCGCAATTGATAATAGCCCGATCTCAAATCTATTTTCGAAAACACTGAAGCCCCCTTTAACTGATCAAATAAATCATCGATCTGAGGTAACGGGTATTTATTCTTTATGGTCACCTTATTTAGTTGCCGGTAGTCGATACACATTCGCATTGTCCCATCTTTCTTTTTCACAAATAAGACTGGTGCTCCCCACGGAGAAAAACTCGGTCGTGCGAAACCCCTCTCTGTCAATTCTTGCAACTGCGCTTTCAATTCTTTTAATTCAGTAGGCGCCATTCGGTACGGAGCTATCGAAATTGGGGTCGCATCCGGCACTAATTCAATGTCGAACTCAATCTCTCGTACTGGGGGTAAGCCCGGTAGTTCTTCAGGAAACACATCGGTGTATTCACATACAACTGGTACCGATTCCATTAGTTTCTCGGACAGTTTATTATCCAGTACATAAGCCAAATAGGCCTCGCACCCTTTTCTCACATACTTTTGGGCTACCATTGAAGATATTACTGTAGGTAACCCATTTACATCACAGGATTTTATTCTGATTGTCTCACCGTTTCGGCATTTCAAATCAATAAACTTTCTTTTGCAATCCACCACTGCCTCATGTGAAGTTAACCAATCCATACCCAAGATTATATCAAATTCGTCGAAGGGCAACAACATCAAATCAGCTGGAAAGCAATAATCTCGAACTATCAACGGGCAACCTCTACACACTTTATTAACAAGCACACATCTACCCAAAGGGTTGGACACACGAATTACAAACTCGGTAGACTCAACTAGCAGAGTCTTGCCAAATTTTAAAGTTTCACACACATAAGAATGAGCCGAACCAGGATCAATTAGTGCAATCACAGTAGTATCATAAAGAGTGAAAGTACCGGTAATGACGTCGGGGGAGGAAGCATCTTCTCTAGCTCGCGCAGCATATGCTCTAGCCGGAGCTCTAGCCTCAGATCGATCTGTGGTGTTCTTCGTTCCTTTCTGACTACCACCTACATTGCTTGAATGTCTGAGTGGTCTACCTCGCATTGACACATTGCTCGGCTTAGTGCTCTGGACTGCATTCTGCTCAGTTAACTTCGGACACTCTCTAATAAAATGATCTGATGATCCACATTTATAGCAAGACCGGTCGTGAAATCTACAACTCCCTGAGTGCCATTTCCCACAGTGTTTGCACTCGACTCTATTTTGTGGAACATTACCAACACTGGCTATCGAGGTAGCTCGGGAGCTCATAGGAGGTCGATCCCATCTAGGTGGATCTGTATTAGCTTTCTGTCGGCTGTAGTCGTCTCTAGGCTTCTTGGTCGTGGAATGAAAGACTTTACCCGAAGATCTTTTACGAATGTCTCTAGCTTCAGTCTCAGCCTTTCTTTTCTCTTTCCCGAGCTCTTCAGCTTTGCAAGCTCTTTCAACTAAAGTCACAAACTCTTGAATTTCAAGAATGCCAACAAACAGCTTTATATCTTCATTCAGGCCATCTTCAAATCTTTTACACATAATAGCTTCAGAAGAAACACACTCTCTAGCATATCTGCTGAGTCTGACAAATTTTCGTTCATATTCCGTCACGTCATTCGTCCTTGTTTCAGCTCAAGGAATTCTTTTCGTTTTTGATCAATGAATCTTTGGCCGATATATTTCTTGCGGAATTCATTCTGAAAGAAATCCCATGTCACTTTTTCTTTCGGAACTACTGATACTAGTGTGTTCCACCAGTGATATGCAGTGTCCCTCAGTAAGGATATAGCACATTTCAAACATTCATCCGAAGTACAAGACAGCTCATCAAGTACCCGAATAGTGTTATCGAGCCACATTTCGGCTCTCTCAGCGTCATCATCGTCATTAGCTTTAAAATCTTCGGCCCCAAATTTTCGGATTTTATCAATTGGGGGCCTACTAGATCTCATCGGATCTATCATTGGGGGAGCTGGGGGAATCGACGATGGATAATTCGGGGGTGGAGGTTGGGGTATAGCCTGGTTATTTTGAATGAATTGGGCAAACCATTCATTCATCATCTGATAAAACGCTTGTTTAGTCTCTCCTTCGTGGCTACCCGAAACAGGTCGAGAGTCTATCGGCGCTGATCTGTGGGCACGGTCAGGCGCTACGCTCTCTCCATCATCGGCTATGGCTCTTTCAGGATCAGTGTCCATTTACTATATAAAACAAAATTCAGGCTGTCAGAAGTCACCACACTATCAACATATAATAAAGGCATGTATAGCTAGACTCACATGCGCTACGGTAGTCCTAGAATCGACTAAACCGTAAGCTCTGATACCAAAACAAATGTAACACCCCGTACCCGAGACCGTCGCCGGAGTTGAGCAAGAGGCGTTACTAGACTTGACTATTAACATAAGGTGTAAAACTTTAAAGCTGTCCAACTGTGTCATGCTGACTAAATCGACCATAACTCGAGTTATAAAACTCGAAATTTAGATCCGTAAATTTTCCTTGAAACTAGACTCATATAACATTTCACCATAATTTTTCCAGAATTTTTCATGTGTCCAATTAGTACAGTTTATTCATCAAAGTTACCCTTATTACACTGTCTGACAATTCTGACCTGTCTCTACAAAAATAAAGTTATCTCATTGCACAATTTTCATATACTGTTCTAGTTTATACCAATGAAAAATAGACTCAATAAGGGTTTTACACATATAACCCATGCTTCCTAATTATTTTTGTACAATGTTTGACAATTTTTCCAAAACAGAACAGTGACTCACGAATGCATTCAGAGTAGGTCTCACTAAAACTGAATTATCTCATAATATAAAAATCTTTTGCCTACTCTGTTTCTTCCATATAAAAATAGACGCAATAAGGTTTAATTCGATATCTTATTCACCTTTTAATTCAACTTATCCTATTTTTGGTGATTTTTCTAACTCACATCACTGCTGTAACTAAAGACTATTTCTATACTAAATATGCTTTCTAGCTTATAACCGGTTATACTCACATACAATTCATACTCTCCATGCATTTTTAATCACTTACGAAGATAGCTTGTACTTAAAACATTCACATGATATTCTAACATCATCGATTTAAAGGAGTATCACTATTACCCACATTTATGACAAAACCCTAAAAACATACATAACCAAATATTTAGCCATATTCGCATGGCTGTTATATATACAAGGTTAAACATCGTATGTTTGTAAAACTTCATCTAGCCTATACATGCCTTCTAAATCGCAACCAAAAATTCAAAATACCAAAGGAAGGCGATAGTGTGGATGACTTCTTGAAGATCTTTCACGAGCCCGCAACGTGACCTAAATCTATAAAACAAAGAAGAACATTTCACGTAATTAAGCTTACTAGCTTAGTAAGTCCTAACTCATGATAATAAAACATTTATACTTAAAAACCAATTGTTCCATAATAGCACATTCTAACTCGAATTCCATCATATAACATCCATCAATATTAATTTCAAACACATATAACACAATTCTCACAATATTAATTTAACCCAGGTAATATTAAGCATACATACCTTACATGCTTACCTGAAACGTAAACCCAATAAATTAACTTTAAGTTATCTTGAACAAGGATTCGATTTATCTTTGGTAAAGTACATCACCGGCATCAAGCCTGCTAGGCATAAAAGCCCGTAAAGTAACACCGGCACAAGGCCTGCTAGGCGTAGAAGCCCGATAAATAGCACCGGCACAAGGCCTGCTAGGCATAAAGCCCGATAAATAACACCGGCACAAGGCCTGCTAGGCATAAAGCCCGATTAATGTCACCGGCACGAGGCCTGCTAGGCATAAAGCCCGATTAATGTCACCGGCACGAGGCCTGCTAGGCATAATGCCCGATTAATGTCACCGGCACGAGGCCTGCTAGGCTCGAAGCCCGAATGTCAGAATATTATTACATGCTTTTCACATTTCACTATCACATATCGAATTATAAACATTTATTCCCATTGCAATAAATAAATTTGTAATCAATCTAATCCATCATTATCACATTCGGCCAACTCATAGTTTTACACCAAGCTATTACAAATTTTATCATTCACTAGATATGTAAATGATCTTTAAATAATAAGTAGCTCAAGAACTTACTCATTCACCTTGCATTAGCCAAAATAATTTCCATCATATACTCAACATAAATCATCAACCAATATGTAGATATACATTCGGCCATGATGCAATTGGATACTAACATTCATCAATTTTTAATAGTCAAGATAACCATAATTTATTCTTTGACATAATTTAACTAAAGGACTTACCTCGGTTGTCGATAGTCCGTGCGAATCGGCTATTCGAGAACCTTCGTCTTTCCCCGGTCTAATTCGGTCTTTCTTTGCTCTTGATCTAAAACACATTAGAATTTAGCTCATTTAATCTCATTTCATCTCAATTTAGTCCCAAAACACCCAAATGGGCAATTTACCATTTTGCCCCTAATGTTTCCCATTTTTACAATTTAGTCCTATTTGCACAAAACACAAAATATGCAAAATTTTCCAACATCCTAGTTTGGCCGAATCTTCATTATAGTCATAGGTGTCCATGCATTTCATTTATTTGACATTTTAACCCTTCACAATTTTATTCTTTTCAATTTAGCCCTATAAACTCAAAATCACCAAAAACTCCAATACAAAACTTGTAAATCCTTAACATACATTCAATTTTAAACCATCAAACATAAAAACTACCCAAGCATGTCAATGGCCGAATCTTATATACAAAGTATTTTCAAAAATTTAGACATGGGTCGGGTAATACACGAAACAACGATCTCAAAAACGTAAAATTTATCAAAAACTAAGTAAAATACCTACCCCAAATCAAGCCTTAAGTTGCCGAAACTTCAAGCTCCAAAAATGGAGTTTTTCTCCTCAAACATTCGGCCAAGAAGATGAACAATATGATGTTCTCTTTCCTCCCACTTAGCTTTATTATTTTATGTTATAATAACACATTTAATATACCTTATTTACTAATATATCAACATAACATATAATAGGCTAATTTAACATATAATTTGGACTTATAAAAGCCCATTGCCGTCCCTTACTATGGTGAATGGGCTAATTGCCCTTTTGGTACACCCACTTAAAAAGCCACAATCAATTTAGTACTCTTCACTTTAGCATGCAACTTTTGCGCTTTTCTCGATTAAATCCTTTTTATCAAATTGAGCACTTAAACGATTAAATTTTTCTACGAAACTTTCACACATTTTCATTCACATATAATAATCATGAAATAAAATATTAAAACATTTCTCGGACTCGGATTCGTGGTCCCGAAACCACCGTTCCGATTTGGGTCAAATTTGGTCTGTTACATTTCTAACTCAGGCGGCAACACTAATTTATAAGCAACCGGCCCAACTCGTTCAATGATCTCATATGGTCCAATGAATCTCGGACTTAGCTTGCCTTTTTGACCAAATCAAAGTATTTTCTTCCACGAAGTCACTTTCAAAAACACTTTGTCACCAACCTCAAACTCAATATCTTTTCGTTTCAAGTCTGGATAAGACTTCTGACGATATGAAGCCGCTTTCAAACTGTCACGAATTACTTTCACTTTCTGCTCAGTCTCTTTTATCAAATCAACTCCGTGAATCTTATTCTCACTCAGTTCAGTCCAATACAATCGAGTTCGGCATTTTCTACTATAAAGAGCCTCATACGGTGCCATTTTGATACTAGATTGAAAACTATTATTATACGCCAATTCAATCAACGGTAAATGTTTTTCCCACGTACCTTCAAACTCAAGTATACAACATCTCAACATATCTTCAAGAATCTGAATAATCCGCTCGAACTGACCATCCGTTTGCGGATGAAATGCAGTACTTAAATGCAATTCTGTGCCTAAAGCCTTTTGCAACTTCTTCCAAAATCGTGAGGTAAATCTCGAATCTCTGTCAGACACTATGGATAGAGGTACTCTATGCAATTTCACAATCTCAGTTATATATAATTCGGTAAACTTTTCAAGTGAATAATCCATTCTCACTGGAACAAAATGAGCTGATTTCGTCAATCTGTCAACTATCACCCAGATTGCATCTTTCTTTCCTAGAGATAAATTCAACCCTGATCAAAGTCCATCGTAATTCTCTTCCATTTCCACTCAGGAATCATGATCGGCTGTAACAAACCGAACGGAACTTGATATTCAGCTTTAACTTACTGACAAATTAAACATTTCGACACAAAGTCAGAGATGTCCCGTTTCATACCATTCCACCAATAAAACTGTTTCAAATCATTATACATTTTCGTACTCCCCGGGTGAACAGTCAAACGACTATTGTGAGACAAAATCATCTGAATCAACTCTGAATTTCTCGGAACACAAATCCGATCTCTAAATCTCAGACATTCATCACTATCTATTCAAAATTCTGAATCAACATTCAATTCACACCGAGTTCGTTTAGTCATCATTTCAACATCAGTTTTCTGGGCATCACAAATCTGACGTACAAACATCGGCTTTACTTTCAACTAGGCCAAAACCGTCCTATCATCACATAGATCTTTCTGAGCATTCATTGCTCGCAAAGCACATATAGACTTTTGGCTCAAAGCATCAACTACAACATTAGCTTTACCCGAATGATAATCAATCACAAGTTCATAGTCCTCCAGTAATTCTAACCATCTTCTCTGTCGCAAATTCAATTCTTTCTGAGTCATCAAGTACTTCAAGCTCTTGTGATCAGTATAAATATGACATTTCTCACCAAATAGATAGTGACGCCAAATCTTCAATGCAAACACAATCGCAACTAATTCAAGGTCGTGCGTCAGATAATTCTTTTCATGCGGCTTTAACTGCCTCGAAGCATAAGCAATGACTTTGCCTTCTTGCATCAGCACACAGCCCAAACCATTCAACGATGCATCACTATAAACTATAAACTATAAACTCTTTACCCAATTCTGGTTGAACTAACACTGCTGCCTCTGTCAACAACGCTTTCAACTGCTCAAAACTATGCTGGCACTTTTCTAACCACTCGAATTTAACATTTTTCTGTAGCAACTTCGTCAACGGAGTCACAATCATCGAGAAGCCTTTCACAAACCGTTTATAATATCCCGCTAGTCCCAGAAAAATTCGGACTTTAGACACATTTCTCGGAGGCTTCCATTCTAATATTGCAGAGATTTTACTCGGATTAACTCATATTCCCGCAGCTGACACAATATGCCCTAGAAACCCAACCTCACACAACCAAAATTCACATTTGTTAAACTTAGCATACAATTGTTTCTCACGCAAAGTTTGTCACACAATCCTTAAATGTTCGGCATGTTGTGTCTCATCACAAGAATAAATCAGAATATCATCAATGAACACCACAACAAAGCGATCCAAATACAGCCTGAATATCCGATTCATCAGATCCATAAACATTGCAGGAGCATTTGTTAGTCCGAAAGGCATAACTAAGAATTCATAATGTTCGTACCTCGTTCTGAAAGAAGTTTTTGGCACATCGGATTCTTTAACTCTCAATTGATAGTAGCCCGATCTCAAATCTATCTTAGAAAACACTATAGCTCCTTTTATCTGATCAAACAAATCATCAATACATGGCAACAGATACTTATTCTTTAATGTCATTTTTTTCAACTATTGATAATCAATACACATTCTCATAGCGCCATCTTTTTTTTCACAAATAGCATAGGAGCACCCAAGGGCGAGAAACTCGGTCGTGCAAATCCTCTATCTATCAACTCTTGCAACTGAGACTTCAACTCTTTCAATTCGGTCGGTGCCATTCTATATGGAGCTATTGAGATAGGAGTAGTCCCCAGCATTAATTCAATTCCAAATTCAACTTCTCGTTTTGGAGGTAATCCCAGTAACTCTTTAGGAAATACATCTGGAAACTCACAAACCACTAGCACAGATTCAACTTTCTTTTCTGACACTTTTGTATCAATCACATATGCCAAATAAGCTTCGCAACCCTTTCTCACATAGCTGGTAACCCTTTCATATCATTGGATTCAATTCGAACTATCTCACCATTCTGACTTCTCAATTCAAAACTCTTTCGTTTACAATTCACAATAGCATTATGCAAAGTGAGCCAATTCATACCCAAAATTATGTCAAATTCATCAAATGGTAGTAACATCAAATTATCCGGAAAGCATAAATCCCGAAACATCAATGGACAATTCATGCACACTTTATCCACCAAGACACACTTGCCTAAGGGGTTCAATACTCTAATCACAAATTCAGTAGACTCAACAGGTACAGTCTTACTTGATACTAGATTCACACACACATACGAATGAGTAGATCCTGGGTCTATCAATGCAATCACATCAGTATCAAATAGAGTAAAAGTACTAGTAATAACGTCTGGAGATGACACTCTTCTCGCACACGTATAGCATAGGCTCGAGCAGGTGCTCTCACCTCTGATCTCACAGTTGTATTGGTAGTCCCTCTTTGACTTCCACTCTCATTCCCAACGTTTCTGGGTGGCTACCCCTAACCGTCACATTACTCGATCTCACATTCTGAACATTTTCTTCTTCAGCTAACTTTGGGCAATCTCTAATGAAGTGATCTCGTGACCCACACTTATAACAAGTTCGATTATTATATTTGCCCCAACATTCTCCCACATGCCATCTTCCACACTGTCTACACTCAGGTTTGTTGCTTTTGGCACTTCCAACACTTGATTCAGTTAGGATTTGAACTCGTGAACCAATGCTTTGTCTCACATAATCTCTACTCAGATGTCCAAACGAAGCATTTGATCGGTTGCTTGCATCTCTATATCTCTTCGTCGAAGGTTGAGAAAACTTACTCATTGATCTTTTTCTTTCATCTCGAGCTTCAGAATCAGCTTTCTTCTTTTCTTTACTGAGCTCCTCGGCTTTGCAAGCTCTTTCGACTAACACAACAAATTCATTTATGTCAAGAATCCCAACCAACAACTTAATGTCTTTATTCAGCCCTTCTATAAAGCGTTTACACATAGTAGCTTCGGTCGAAACACATTTTCGTGCATATTGACTCAGTCTCACAAATTCTCGTTCATACTCTATAACTGACATACGACCTTGTTTTAGCTCAAGGAACTCTTTACGTTTCTGATCAATGAATCGTTGACTGATATACTTCCTCTGGCATTCAATTTGAAAGAAATCCCAAGTGATTCTCTCTCTCGGAACCACGGATATAAATATCTTCCACCAGTTATAAGTTGTATCTCTCAACAAAGAAACTGCACACTTAATGCACTCATCAGGGTCAACGACATCTCATTGAATACCCGAATTGTATTCTCGAGCCAAAACTTGGCTCGTTCAGCATCGTCATCAGCTGTGGCCCTAAACTCTTAAGCCCCGTACTTACGAATCTTATCCACAGGAGGTTTATTCCATCGGATCGAATCTGTCACTTGTGGCACAATAGGTACTTGTGGGGGTAGAGGTTGTGGACCAGTCGGATTCGCTCGAACGAACTCCGAAAACCACTCACTCATCATTCGGAAGAAGGCTTGCTTAGCGTCTCCTCCCTCACTACTTTCATTCGGCCTAGATGTGGTCGGCGCTGTCCCTTGAGCGAGAGCAGACGCATTACTCTCAACATTGTCAGCAACTACTCAATCAGGATCCATTACTATATGAAAACACATTTATAACTGTCAAGATTCATCACACTATCGCAATTTCATATAAGGCATGTATACCTAGACTCACACGCACCACGTCGGTCCCAGAATCGAGTAGTTCTGATACCAATAAAATGTAACACCCTTAACCCGAAAACATCGCCGAAATAGGGTTGAGAGGCATTACCTAACAATCGAAACAACTCACATCTATTTCGCGATACAAAGTCAATCAAACATATTCAAGTACGAGTATATACTCCCATATCGAGGTCTAAGAGACCTTATACATGTGTTAGAAAGAGGTCGGGACTAAATCGAACACTTACGAAAGTTTTCAGAAATTTAAACATTCTTCAACACTGCAAAAGTCACACGCCCGTGTGAGACGGTCGTGTGCCTCACACGACTACCAGACACGCCCATGTGTCCAGGTCGTGCCCAAATAGAGCATACATACTGACTTGTTCACACGACCACCAGACACGCCCGTGTGCCATGGCCGTGTGAAATTAATCTAGCTACTTACTTGGTCACACGGCCACCATGCACGCCCATGAGCCTCGACCGTGTAACCTATCCAGGCACGCCTAAAAGTGACCTTTAAACCATACGGCGGAGACACATGCCCGTGTCTCTTAGCCATGTTTGCAAAATAAGCCTTTGCAAGGCCAATTTGCCACCCATACATGGGTCAACCAACAAGCTTCAAAGCAATATCAATTCATGCTCCTAAATGCATTAAAACATACCATTTCATTCATTAATTAATCATCAAAAATACCATTTACTTCTATACCTAATGTCATCACATTTGAGTCCATTCTAAGTAACCATTGTAAATCTCAAAACATATATGTCTATATATCAAACATTAGGTAATCCATGACATAGTTCATCTTCAAACCACATCTTTCATCAACCATAAAATCATCAAACCAAATTCATAGCTCATTGTTAAATTCAACATCATTCAACTTCCAAGCCAAATCACATGGCAAGGATTAAACTTTTCAAAACATACTATAACTTCTAGCCTATACATGCCATATTTCAACTTTATACATCTTTCCAAAAGTACCAAAATAGATTGCCGATAATGTGATACAGATGCTGACAATCCCCGGATCCGAGCTAGCTTTGCTGACACTGTAAAACAAAGAAACAAATCACACAGTAAGCTTTCAAAAGCTTAGTAAGTTCGTAACATAATACATTATACCAAAACAAACCATCACATAGATTAATTCACAATCACATATACCATACCACCCAAAGCTAATATGTTCGATTAACCTTCCATAAACTCATTTATAATTTCATCAATCACATAGATTTCGAACGTACCTTAGCCAATACTTAGTTATCGATTACACATGCTACTCAATACTCAATATTTCATTTCGATCAACTTTCATTACTTCTTCGGTTCAATCGCACACTTAGTGCCCAAATCATTAACCGAAGCTGATTTAACATCGCACACTTAGTGCATCTATAACAAACCAACCTTAAATCGGTATCGCACATACAGTGCCAATCACAAAGTCGAAACTTATAGTATTTCGCACACACAGTGCTAATCATCTCGGTCACATTTCCGAATACGCAAACTTAGTGCCACACAATTCAATAATATCATACCATTCATTTCATAACATTAAACATAGTTTAATACACGTATTATGTCCGAACTTACCTCAGACGTCAAAATACCGAAACGGTCGATTAATCGAGCACTTTGTCCTTGCCTCGATCTCGATCCGAACATCTCTTTTCTTGGTCTATACACATTTAATTTAGTCCACACACACATATTTAAGGCATTTTACAAAGTAGCTCTCACATTTTCACATTTCGACACTTTAGTCCCTAATTCACAAATTCACAAAATACACATAATTTCACTTTACCCATGCCTAGCCAAATTCTCTCTATGATCATACAAGTCTGCACATTTCATTTATTTCACAATTTAGTCCTTCAATTTACACTTTCCTCAATTACAACCAAATTGCTCAAATTCATCAAAACTCCAAAGACAAACTATATTAATTAAACACATACCTCTCATTTTTCACCATCAAACATCCAACAACTCACATGTTCATCAATGGTACATTTCAAAAACATCATCAATTCACAAAATTAAGACATGGGTTAACTAGAGCACAAAGCAACGATCACAAAAACGTAGAAATTATCAAAAACTAAACAAATCTCTTACCTTAATCAAGCTCCAAACTAGTCGAACCCTAGTGTTCTTTTTCTTTTATTTTCTTTGCTATTTTCGGCACCAAGATGAACAAGGATGATCATTTTCATGCTTTGATTTCATTAAACACATATTATTATACTATTTACTATTTTATCCTTTCAATTAATATTTAAGACATATAATCACCAAGGTCATAGTTGTCCATTACCACCCGCTATCTTAAAACTTGGTTTAATTGCCTCATAAGGCCTCCCTATTATAAAGACAACAACAATTAAGCACTTAACAATCAGCACACAACATTTTACAATTTATACGATTAAATCCTTTTTCATAGTTCGACAAACAATCGATAAAATTACCACACAGAATTTTCACACGAGCTATATCACATATAATAAACACAGAAAATAATATTAGAATATTATTCTGACCATGAATTTGTGGTCTCAAAACCACTATTCCGACTAGGGTCTAAACCGGGCTGTTACAGTGCCAATTAATTAGCCGAAGCTATAATAATATTACGCACTTAGTGCCATCATATTAAATCAAATTTATCTCAGTATCGTACACGTAGTGCCAAATAACAAGCCGATGCTTTCTTTATTTCAGACACTTAGTGCCATTCATCACTGTAACGATTCTATTTACTCACACTTAGTGCGTCATATCTTCGAACTCACATTTCTCATTATCAAACTCCACAATCACATTTTCATCCATTGCATCACATATGAACATTATGTAAATAATACGTATTATACACGAACTTACCTCGAACGTAGAAACAACGATACTAGTCGATCAATCGAGCACTTTGTTCTTGCCTCGATCTAGGTCTAAATATCTCTTTTCTTGATCTATATTATATCAAATTCAGCTCATTCAATCTCATCTTTACTCAATTCAATTCACAAACACACAATTAGGGCATTTTGCACTTTAACCCTTATAATTTCACACTTTAGCATTTTAGTCCTTATTTCACAAATACATCACATTCAAAAAATCCAATTTAATTCATGCTTAGCCGAATTACCATAGTGCCTCTAGCAACCGATATTTCACATTTATTTCGCATTTCAACACAAAGTTTTCACTTTTCACAATTAAATCCCAAAAATGCATTTTTACTCAAAATCACTTTAGAAAATATGTATATCAATCATCAAACACTTACTTTTCATCATCAAACATCACAAAGCTCACATTATCAACAATGGCATAACTCAAAATCATAATCAATTTCATGGATTTAAGCATGGGGTAGCTAGAACACTTAACAACGATCACAAAAACATAAAAATCATAAAAAATGAACTTACAATTGAGCCTTGAAGTAGCCGAATGTTTCAAAGCTTCCAAGCCCTAGCTATTTTCTTATTCTCGGTTGGAGAATTGAGAAAGATGAACATTAAAATGGTTTTTTTATTTAATATAAATAAATACATAATTTACCATTTTAACCATGACTATTTAACTTATAAATTAATTAATGGTTGTCCATAAATGTCCACTTACTCTAATCTTGGTCAAATAACAACATAAGGACCTTTCATTTAAGAAGTCGTGTCAATTAAGCACTTCTAACTACTAGCACATAGCTTTTGCATTTTACGCGATTAGGTCCTTTTTCACAAATCGGCACACAGACGATAAAATTTTCATACAGAACTTTCACACATACTTTATCACATGCCATAAACATCAAAAATAATATTAAATCATTTCTTTGACCTCAGATTTATGGTCACGAAACCATTGTTTCGACTAGGGTCTAAACCGAGCTGTTACACCTCTATTTTAAGAAAATTTTTCAAAGTTTCGTGAAAAATTATAAGTTATTGGTTTAGTCTCGAACCGCTCCTAAGGCATGTTTAAGGCCTCGTAGCCTATTATAAGGGACCAATTGATTGAGATAGAATGATGATTGTATGGATCGATTGAATGCATGAGAAAAGTACGGTTATGTGTTATAAGTCTGGTAATACTCCGTAACCCTATTTTAGCGTTGAATATTGGTAAGGGGTGTTACAGATGACTTGTGTGATCAGTTAAAAGGTGCTACTATTTTTTCAAATATTGATCTTCGTTCCGGTTACTATCAGCTACGGGTGAAAGATTCAGATGTGCCAAAGACAGCTTTTAGAACCAGGTACGAGCACTGTAAGTTTCTTATGATGCTGTTCGATTTGACAAATGCACCTATAGTATTTATGGATCTAATGAATAGAATTTTCAAATCGTATCTAGACAAATTTGTGGTGGTATTTATTGATGATATCCTGGTATATTCTCGAGATGAAAATAAACATGTTGATCATCTGAGAATTGTATTACAAACTCTATGTGAGAAATAGTTGTATGCTAAATTCAGTAAATATGAATTTTGGCTTCGGGAAGTTGGTTTCCTTGGTCATATAGTATCTGTAAAAGGCATCAGAGTGGATTCGAATAAAATTTCAGCTATTGTTAATTAGAAACCAGTGAAAAATGTATCTGAAGTCAGAAGCTTTCTGGGACTAGTTATATATTATCAGAGGTTTGTAAAAGGTTTCTCGATGATAGCCTCTCCGATGACTCGTTTGTTGTAGAAGGATGTGAAATTTGAGTGGTCTGATAAACGACAGCAAAGTTTTGACAGATTGAAAGCCTTGTTGACAGAAGCACCCATACTAGTTCAGCTTGGGTCGGGTAAGGAATTTGTAATTTATAGTGATACATCATTGAATGGTTTAAGTTGTGTCTTGATGCAAGAAGGTAAAGTAATAGCATATGCTTCAAGACAACTAAAACCACATGAAAAGTATTACCCAATACATGATTTAAAATTGGCAGCCATTATTTGTTTGATGAAAAGTGCCATATATTCACTGATCATAAAAGTTTGAAATATCTGATCTCACAAAAAGATTTGAACTTGAAACAGTGCAGGTGGCTTGAATTATTGAAAGATTATGACCTAGTTATCGATTATCATCTAGGAAAAGCCAATATGGTTGTGGATGCTTTGAGCAAAAAATCCTTATTTGCCTTGCGACAATGAATACTCGGTTATCTTTGTCTGATGAACTCAGAAGAGTGATGATGAAATACAAGCTAAACGGGTACAATGTGAGTCAAATTTTGATTTAGAATTTCAGATTGGGCCTGATGGTTGTTTGTTATTAGAGGCAGAATATG
Source organism: Gossypium australe (assembly GCA_005393395.2). Classification (NCBI taxonomy): domain Eukaryota; kingdom Viridiplantae; phylum Streptophyta; class Magnoliopsida; order Malvales; family Malvaceae; genus Gossypium; species Gossypium australe. The sequence continues at coordinate 74,918,638 of CM016616.1, forward strand.
TGTACCGAAAAATTAAGAACTTGTGCAGAAGAGTTGGAACGAAGCTCATAATGGTAATATGTTTGTGCATCTAAGAAGTAATAAAATGTATAATGATTTGAAAAAGATGTACTGATTGTAACACCCCAAACCCGGCCCATACACCACGACCGGATCTGGCATGTCACTAAGTAGGTTTTGTAAAACACTGTGCGATTTTGAAAGAAAACCTCCAGGAGAATTCCGGGTTTAGTGTTTGTCTAGAAAATTTAGTAGCTTCTATGTTATCCGAGTTTAATTCTTGTCAAAGTTTTCAGAAACGAGTGACTATTTAAACCCATGTTTTAAACGCTTAAGTTGTAAAAGTTTCGTTGCAAACGACCGGATGGTACTCAATTGAGCAGTCATAATCCTTTAACAGCTCGATCCACCTTCTCTGTCTTAGATTCAACTCCTTCTGGGTAAGGAGGTATTTCAGACTCTTATGATCCGTGTAGACAATAGACTTCTCCCCATACAAGCAATGTCTCCAAATTTTCAAATCGAAAACCACTGCAGCTAGCTCCAAATCATGCGTCGGATAATTCACTTCATGAGGTCTCAACTGCCGAGAAGCATACGCTACCACCTTCCCCTCTTACATCAACACACATCCTAACCCTGTATGCGATGCATCACAATAAACAGTAAACTCCTTCCCTGCCTCAGGCTAAATCAAAACCGGAGCTTCTGTTAGAATCCTCTTTAACTTCTCAAAACTTTCCTGCTGCTTGTCTGACCACCCAAACGGAACCCCTTTCCTTAACAACTTGGTTAACGGTGCCGCAATTAGAGAGAACCCCTCCACAAATCTTTGGTAATACCCAACTAAACCAAGAAAACTCCGAATCTCCGCCACGGACTTAGGTGGTTTCCAATTCAATACCGCTTCGATTTTCTGAGGGTCCACCCTAATCCCCTCAGCTCACACCACATGACCCAAAAAGGTAACTTCCTTTAGCCAGAACTCGCACTTACTAAACTTTGCAAACAACTGCTTCTCCTTCAAAATTTGCAAAACCACTCGCAGATGCGAATCATGCTCCTCCTCAGACTTCGAGTATACCAAAATATCGTCTATGAACACTATGACGAACCAATCCAGATATGGTTGAAAAACCCGATTCATCATATCCATAAACGCTGCTGGCGCGTTGGTCAATCCAAACGGCATCACCAAGAATTCGTAGTGACCATAGCGAGTACGAAACACCGTCTTATGAATATCCACCTCCTTGACCTTAAGCTGGTGATACCCCGACCTCAAATCTATTTTGGAGAAGACTGATGCTCCCTTAAGTTGATCGAACAGGTCGTCTATCCTCGGCAGCGGGTACTTGTTCTTGATCGTCAACTTATTCAGTTGACGGTAATCAATACACATTCGCATTGATCCATCTTTCTTCTTAACAAAAAGCACGGGTGCTCCCCAAGGCGATACACTCGACCAGATAAAACCTCGATCCAACAACTCCTGAATCTGCGCTTTCAGCTCCACTAACTCCTTCGGCGCCATTCTATACGAAGCAATAGACACTGGCACTGTTCCTAGTAGAAGGTCAATACCAAACTCCACCTCGCGATCTGGAGGCAATCCCGGAAGCTCTTCTAGAAACACATCGGTAAATTCTTTCACCGTTCGAACATCCCCCACAACTGATTCCTTGGCCTCCAAAGCACAAACATGAACCATGAATGCCTTACACCCTTTTCTCACCATCCTCTCGGCCTTCAAGACGGATACTACATTGGATAGGTAATTCCTTCTCTCGCCTATCACCACCACCTCTAAACCCTCTACGGTTCTCAACACCATACGCTTGGCTGCACAGTCCAGATTTGCTTGATACTTCACTAACCAGTCCATTCCTAAGATCAAATCGAACTCCCCAAACGGCAGTTCCATCAGATCAGCCCGAAAAGCTACCCCTTGAACTTCCAGAGGTACATCCTTATACAGTTTGTTCACTACTACAGTTTGTCCTAGAAGGCTTACTACAGTCATCTCCCTAGCAGAAGTTTCGTAGTCTAAGTTCAAAGTTCCCGCTATAGCACTAGCAACATAAGAGTGCGTCGAACCAATATCAATCAAAGCAGTATAAGGAGAACCATAAATTAGAAATGTACCGGTTATGACGTCCGGTGCGTCGCCCTTCTCTCGACGCCTAGCTGCATAAACCAACCCAGGCTGTCTTGCATCAGTGCTACTAGCACCCCTGCCAAGTGCTCCACGGCCCCGACCGAAACCATTACCTCCTCTAGCTGGGCCACGACCCCTCGGCAATGGTTGACCACCTCTCCTGACCTAATCATAACCTCGCCCCACCGGCTGTACCTGATCCACCTGTGGACAGTCCTTAATCATCTGATCCGTAGATCCACATCTGAAACATCCTCCGGTTCTCCATCTGCACTCCCCAAAATGCACCTTCCCACACAAAGCACATGGTCGATACTGACCCCCTGCAGCAGATATCGGAGCACGAGCCGGTCCACTAGACCTAAGCCTTTTCTGAAAACCCCCAGATGAATCCGACGGCCCAAAACTTCTCTTATTTCTACCCCGATCCTTATCCCTATCTTATCTTTTGGTCTGCTTCACCTCCTCAGCTATCTTAACTTTCTCAACCGAAACAGCAAAGTCTCTCTCCCGCTGCGGCGCTATCAATACCCTTAACTTATTCTGCCGTCCATCCTTGAACTGTACACAATGTTCATAGCCAGTCGCTACCATTCTCGAGCGTAACGGCTCAAGCGCAGGAACTCCGCCTCATATTCGGCCACAGTTTTGCTCCCTTGAACCAAATTCAAAAAGGCCTTCCTCTGGGCGTCCACATAGCTAGCCCCGACGTACTTACCCTGAAATGACACCTTAAAGTAATCCCAGTCGATCCGGTCTGCTGGAGTACCCTCTTTCACCGTGAGCCACCACTGATAGGCCTCGTCTCCGAGAAGAGACACCACCCCTTTCAACTTCTCCTCTATCGTGAAGTCGAGATCATCCATTATGCGCTCGCTTGCCTCTAACCAGTACTCAGCTGTATTAGGGGCTACGCCAGAAATGCCCCTAAACATTTCTGCTCCGTTGGCCCGAAGTCGTTCAGACACAGATTTTCGAGCCTCGGTACCCAGGCCTGCTCCAGCAGCTCTCTCCAGAACCCGCAACATTGCCTGAGACACCGCATCGTCTCCACCCGTTTGGTCCTGATACTCCGCTTCCGCGGCTGACGGCAGCGGTATTTCGTTTCCTGACCCATGACCAGACCCTACGGGTTCTGACACTGCCATCCTGCCTCTACAGCGTCCACGCGCATTACGTCCACGTCCTCTAGTACTCATCTCTAACGTATCGTCTTGATCTGATTTAGAAATTTTATGCATTAGCAATTCTTTTCACTTGTTTATTAAAGAAAAATTTTATGAAATATAATTACGAGTAGTTTCCACGATTCACACACAACCTGCAAGTTTAATTTTCTAAAGTATAGTTCCTAAGTTCTAACATTCATGGCAATATATTCACATAGCACACGCAATTTATACTAATCAGAAACTTACCTGGCGGACTTGGGCCAGAGACGCAGGAGCCATGCTGAAGGAAAAACATGTACCATTCATTCTGCTATGTTTTTAAAACCATTCTTAGAAAATGTTTTGAACCCAAAACCCAAAGCCGAGCTTTTGAACCAGGCTCTGATACCAAATTGTAACACCCCAAACCCGGCCCATACACCACGACCGAATCTGGCATGTCACTAAGTAGGTTTTGTAAAAAACTGTGCAATTTTGAAAGAAAACCTCTGGGAGAATTCCGGGTTTAGTGTTTGTCTAGAAAATTTAGTAGCTTCTATGTTATCCGAGTTTAATTCTTGTCAAAGTTTTTAGAAACGAGTGACTATTTAAACCCATGTTTTAAACGCTTAAGTTGTAAAAGTTTCGTTGCAAAAGATGATAGTTTATTTAATAACTTAATCGTGTGAAAACTTCGTTGTCTTCGTTTCCTTTTTAAGACATGTCATAAATCCATTTGAACGCTAACTCAAGTATCAAAACTTAAAACAAATCTAAAGTTTTAAACCGATTAACAGTGGCCTTATTACAATGTAAAAAAAAACCAAACCAGTTATTATAAAAACAAAATTAAGTAAAGTTCTTTACTGAAATGCAGTAAAACCATGCATGGCCACCTCGTGCTCCTCTCCAGCCCGGTCCATTGCACTATGTGCTACCTGAAAAGAAGTTAACAACGGGGTGAGTCATAGGACTCAGTGTGCAACGCTCATGCACCATCAAATCGGGCCTTAGCCCTACAGAACAGAATATCAGAATATCGCATGTACAGAAAATAATGCAGAACCCAACCCAACCTAGATTTCCATCCGCTACACACCACCCGTACCAACCAATCACCAATGGGGATTTCTACAATCAACCCTCAGCGCTACACACCATTGATGGCAGTCGTGCTGCTCATCGTCAGAATTGTGACAGAGTCACCAGAATAGATCGTGGCAGAGCCACTACTACAGATCGTGGCGAAGCCACTACAACAGATCATGGCAGAGCCACTACAACAAATCATGGCAGAGCCACTACAACACTTCCCCTTTCATTTAATAACATCAGCCCGCCCATGCAACATACAAATTTTTAATGCACAGATACTACAAGTTTCGGCATGCATATACAGAATATCCATAACAATTATCATGTCATCTCATCATAATCACATATTTAGTATAACAGAACAGAACTCACTAACCTGATGCCTCGCCTTTACCCTCCAAGGGTATCCCAAAAGTCTTACCAAATTTTTGGCATTTAACAGAATATATCGGTACATATAACACAGCATTAAGATGAGGTGAGGAGTTACACACCTGATTACGTGCAACACTAAACTATATACGACGTTGCTATCACTAGCGGAAATCACGGTTATCTGCCTACTAGTCTGCTCAGAAGCTGGCCCACACCCAGGTGGCCAATCACGAATAGCAGACACAGCCCTCTTCTTGAACTTAGGGATCGAACCCGAAGGTTTACTTCCCTCGCTAAACTGCGTATTGCTTGCATCCATCAAAAGCTTCGGTCAATAAATCACTACGAGAGATACGATTTGAGTATTTCCCCAACAAGGTTAAGCGACAGATAGAAAATAAATCAGATAATAGAACGACCAGAATGAATCTTCTTACCTAAGTCGATGGAATCAGGAAGTTAACAGACTTGGATTACAACGTCGATCGCACCTAACCAAATACCCGTATGAGATTCGATTCAAAAGAAGAATGAGTTAAAGAATGTGGCCTTTCAGCCCAACAGAAACATAAATCCTTCCTCCCCCATTCGGCCAAAGCCAACATCAACCACTTACCCCCCGATTATCTTCAAGATTCGGCACCAACAGACAAGACAGAGGAGATTCAGCTACAAGGAAAAAAAAGAGTGAAACAAAACCCAAAGAGAATCATGAAAACGATTCAGCCTAAAGAAATAAGAAAAAGGAAGAGAGAAGAGAAAAGAAATAACGGGGAACTTACCGGTCTCTGAGATGAGAATTCGGCTATGGTGAATGTTTCGGGAAAAGAAAACAAATGGAATGAGGCTGAGACATAGAGGTTTCGGCTAAGAGGAAAATGAAGATGTAGTTTCGGCTCTTAATGAATAGAGAAAGAACAAGAACGAGCCAATGAAGATCAAGAAGGTCCGGCTAGAGAAGAGTTTCAAAATAAAGAAAAGAAAAATGAACAAGGAGGGAGGAGTGATGATTTCGGCTTTTGAGAGTAAAAAGAAAAGAAACAAAAAAGATGTGCAACCTTGGTCTTCTAGTTTCGGCTATGGATCAAAAGAAGAGAAGTGTGGAAAATGCTTAGATGACTTGCAGCACAAGAGAGAATGAGAAGAACTAAAATGAAAATGTGAGCACACACACTAATGCCGAAAGATAACCCACTACCCCCTAGCAACCTGACCACCAAATTTTGGCACCCACACCCAAAGCCAAAACCGAATGCTTTCCCCTCTCAAACTCCTCAAGAATTCGGCTAGCACTCTCCCACTAAGCCGTCCCTTCAATCTCTCCCTGCCCACCTCTCCTCCACACATTCAAACCAGTTTGAAATATTCAAACTCCTCAAATTTCTCACCATCCTTCATTTGAAAGGTTTGACCAAGTCTTACCTCTCTCCTCCAGAGTTTGATTGCCATCCAACCACCTCCCTTGCCTGAGCCAAAAATAATACTCCTTGCTACATAAGAGTTTCGAACCTCTCCCTTCTTAGCTCCTTATGACGCCACCTTCTGTATGCTAAGTGGCGTCACCTTGCCACTCTTCCACTGCACCTTTTTGTGACACCAAAAGCAACCCAAAATCCCTTAAGTCCTATTCCTATTCAGCTTTCCTCTAAAAGTGCCAAAACTAAAAATTTTACCAAAGCTCCGAGCCTTCCCGAGGCCACCCAAACACAACCAAACAACAAGCATAACACCTCAACATGCAGAAAACATAAAAGATGCAAAGGCCCTAAATCCCGGATGTTACAGTTCTACCCCCTTAAAATAATTTCTGCCTCGAAATTACCTGATCAAAAGAGTTGAGGGTACTGCTGTCGCATCACATCCTCTGGTTCCCACGTCGCTTCCTCTGAACCATGATTTCGCCATAACACCTTCACCAACGGAACGGACTTCCTCCACAATACCTTGACATCTCAATCCAAGATCTGCACTGGTTCCTCCTCAAAAGATAAGTCTGGACTTACCTCAATTTCCTTTATTGACACAACATGAGACGGATCCGAATGATAGCGCCTAAGCATGGAAACATGAAATATGTCATGGATCTGACTCAACTCTAAAGGTAACTTGAGCTGATAGGCTACAGGTCCCACTCGCTTCAACACCCGATAAGGCCCGATAAACCTGGGACTCAACTTGCCTTTCTGACCAAATCTTAGCACTTTCTTCCACGGCGACACCTTTAAGAAAACCTTGTCACCTACCGCAAATTCTATATCTCTCCGCTTGAGATCAGCATAGGACTTCTGCCTGTCCGAAGCTTCCTTCAATCGAGCTCGAATCAACTTAACCTTGTCTTTCGTTTCAGCAACCAACTCGGGACCCAACAACTGACGCTCACTCAACCCTGTCCAACACGTAGGTGTACGACACTTCCGACCATACAATGCTTCATACGGCGCCATCTGAATACTCGACTGGTAGCTATTTTTATACGCGAATTCCGCCAACGGTAGAAATTCCTCCCAACTACCCCTGAAGTCTAGAACACAACCCCTCAACATATCCTCCAAGACCTAAATCACTCTCTCCGATTGTCCCCCGGACTGTGAATGAAACGCTGTACTGAAATCCAACTTGGTACCCAAAGCTTGATGCAACGCCTTCCAGAACTTTGAAGTGAATCTAGGATCCCTGTCTGAGATGATAGACACTGGTACCCCATGTAACCTTACAACCTCCGCCACAAACAGCTTAGCCAACCTTTGCAGAGAATAATCAACCCGGACTGGTATGAAATGAGCAGACTTCATCAAACAGTTGACTATCACCCACACTGAATCCTTCTTAGTAGGCGTAAGAGGTAGCCCACTAACAAAATCCATCGTGATCCTTTTCCACTTCCACTGCGGAATCTTCACCGGTTGCAACAATCCCGAAGGCAACTGATGCTCTGCCTTTACCTGCTAACACGTCAAACACTTGCTCACAAACTCAGTTACTTCTCGCTTCAACCCCGGCCACCAAAACTGTTCCCGCAAATCCCGGTACATCTTGCTACCTCTAGGATACATAGCGTATGGACTGCTGTGCGCTTCCTGAAGTATCATCTGCCTCAAATCCACATCTTTCGGCATGCAGACCTTCCCACGAGAACACAAATCTCCCTCGTTGTCGAAACTGTAATCCTCCATACCCCCATCCTGTACCTGTAGAAGTCGAGCGCTCCAGACGTCATCTAACAATTGTTTCTCTTTAACCTGATTCACCCATGTCAGCTTCACTTGCAGTTCCGCTAATAAACTCTCGTCATCATACAAAATAAGATGGGCAAACATTGCTCTCAAGTCCGATATCACTTTACGGCTCAACGCGTCTGCCACCACGTTAGCCTTACCCAGATAGTACTCAATCGAGCAGTCATAATCTTTTAACAGCTCGATCCACCTTCTCTGTCTTAGATTCAACTCCTTCTGGGTAAGGAGGTATTTCAGACTCTTGTGATCCGTGTAGACAATAGACTTCTCCCCATACAAGTAATGTCTCCAAATTTTCAGAGCGAAAACCACTACAGCTAGCTCTAAATCATGCATCGGATAATTCACTTCATGAGGTCTCAACTGTCGAGAAGCATACGCTACCACCTTCCCCTCTTGCATCAACACACATCCTAACCCTGTATGCGATGCATCACAATAAACTCCTCAAGAATTCAGCTAACACTCTCCCACTAAGCCGTCCCTTCAATCTCCCCCTGCTCACCTCTCCTCCACACATTCAAACCAGTTTGAAATATTCAAACTCCTCAAATTTCTCTCCACCCTTCATTTGAAAGGTTTGACCAAGTCTTACCTCTCTCCTCCAGAATTTGATTGCCATCCAGCCACCTCCCTTGCCTGAGCCAAAAATAATACTCCTTGCTGCTTAAGAGTTTCGAACCTCTCCCCTCTCAGCTCCTTATGACGCCACCTCCTGCATGCTAAGTGGCGTCACCTTGCCACTCTTCCACTACACCTTTTTGTGACACTAAAAGCAACCCAAAATCCCTTAAGTCCTACTCCTATTCAGCTTTCCTCTAAAAGTGCCAAAACTAAAAATTTTACCAAGTCTTCGGCTTAACCCCGAGCCTTCCCGAGGCCCCCAAACACAACCAAACAACAAGCATAACACCTCAACATGCAGAAAACATAAAAGATGCAAAGCCCCTAAATCCCGGATGTTACATTGATGGCCGGGAATGAAACGTGATATTTTTGAATATTTATCTAGATGTTTGGTTTGTCATCAAGTTAAAGCTGAACATCAGGTACCTTCGGGATTATTACAGCCAGTTACTATACTGAAGTGGAAATAGGAAATAGTTACTATGGATTTTGTATCAGGATTACCCTTATCCCCGAAAAAGAAAGATGCCATTTAGGTAATAGTCGACCGTTTAACAAAGTTCGCACATTTTATTCCGGTGCGTATGAATTTCTCCCTAGATAAATTGGATGAATTATATGTTTCTGAGATTGTCAGACTACATGGAGTGCTAGTTTCCATTATTTCAGACAGAGATCCCCGATTTACATCTCAATTTTGGAGAAAATTGCAAGAAGCTCTAGGTACGTAGTTACATTTCAATACTGCATTTCATCCTTAGTCTGATGGTCAATCTGAACGTGTAATACATATTTTAAAGGATATGTTCCGATGTTGTGTTTTGGAATTCGAACGTAACTGGGAAAAATATCTACCTTTGATTGAATTTGCATATAATAATAGTTATGTGTCGAGCATTAAAATGGCACCGTACGAGGCTCTATATGGTCGTAAATGTAGAACTCTATTGTACTGGAAAAAACTCAGTGAGAAGAAGATACATGGGGTTAATTTGATCCATGAAATTAAAGAAAAAGTGAAAGTAATTCGGGATAGCTTGAAAGCAACCTCTGATCGTCAAAAATCTTATGCCGATCTTAAACGAAGAGAAATAGAATTTCAAGTTGGTGATAAGGTATTCTTAAAAGTATCACCTTGGAAGAAAGTTATTCAGTTTGGCCGTAAAGGAAAACTGAACCCACAGTTTATCGGACCATATGAAATCATCGAAAGAATCGGACCTGTTGCATACAGATTGGCATTATCGCCAGAGCTTGACAGAATTCATAATATTTTTGATATGTCCATGTTACGACGGTATCTGTCAGATCCTTCACATGTTATTTCTCTGACAGAAGTTGAAATTCAGCTTGATATGACTTACAATGAGGAACCGATCAAAATTTTGGCACGAGAGATAAAAGAATTAAGAAATGAAAAGGTAGCTTTAGTAAAAGTTCTTTGGCAATGACATAGGATTGAAGAAGCTACCTGGGAACCGGAGGATACCATGAGAAAGAAATACCCAAACCTTTTTACTGGTAAGATTTTCGAGGATGAAAATTGTTAAGAGGAGGAGAGTTGTAACAGCCCATTTTCAGTGAAATTGGAACAGTAGTTTCGAGACCACAAATTCGAGCCAAAAAGAAATTTTATTTTAATATTATTGCATGAATTGCATTATGATACAAATGACGTATGAAAATTTCATTAAGAAAATTTTACAGATTTCATGTTGAATTGTAGAAAGGACCAAATTACATAAAATGCAAAAGTTGAGTTCTAGTAGCAATAAGTACCAAATACCTATGGAATTCAAAACATGAAGTCCTTATATGGTAATTAGACCATTAAGAAAAGTTAGTAGATATTTTTGGTGAATCATCCATAGAAAATTAGAAAAAGAAAAGGACTAAATTGGAATGTTGAAAAATTAATGGATGATAATTAAATTAAATAGAAATAACATATTATTATTATCTTCTTCCCCAAAATACATGGAAACCCTAGGAAAGAGAAAAACATTCAAGCAAGCTTTCTTGGTTTAACTGGGTAAGCATTCTTGTCTCGTTTTTAGTAATTCTTATATTTTTGAGTTCGTAATAGCTTAATTTATCAATTTTGGGGATTAATTTGTAAAGATATCAAAGTATAAAAATTTTTCCATGGATGTAAATGCTGAAATTTTGAAATTTACAGTAGAAAATGAAAGGTTGTTGGTAGATAAACAACTTTTATAAAGAGAATTTTGATGAAATTATGATTTATGGACTAAATTGAAAAATGGTAAAACCCATGGAAAAATTCTGATTTTTGTGAAATTCATGGGCTGTTATTGTGACATGTAAAATTCGGTTAGGCTTGGAATAAGGATTAAATTGCATGAATTTCATTTTCTGGGCATAGGGACGAAATCATCATTTATGGAAAGTGTAGGGACAAAATGGTAATTTTTCCTAGGATGTGAATTGAATTAAATTGAGTATGAACTAGATTAAATTGATGTTAAATTCATTTATATAGATCCGAAAAACTCAAATATGAAGTTAGATCGAGGAAAAGAAAAAGTGTCGGATTAGTGATTTCTGTATACGAACAGGTGACGAGGTAAGTTCATTTAACTTAATTATGTATATTAATATGTTTGAATCGAATTTTGTATTTGTGTGAATTGCATAAATGTTTAATGTATGAAATTAATCACATGTTCGATATTGATTGATAAGTGATAAGTCCCGTTTGAATAATGAAATGCGATGGATACAGTATTTTCCCGTATTGATTACAGTCCTGCATATGTTGCAGACATTATAGCTCGGATGAGAATCCTGTTAAAAGCCTTCTCAAGCATTCTTGTATTATATAGTTCCTGCGAGCATCCTGATCGGTAGTGATCCTGCATGTGTTGCAAACTACCGCAGCTCTTTGTGAGTGTCCTGTTATATGATCGATTGTGATCATGCATATATTGCGAACATAAACGCAGCTCTTTATGAGCGTCCTGATATAAGCTCTTTCTGATCTTCCTGACATGGCTCGCTTGAACATCCTGTTATATAGCTATCCAGAGCTCCCTGATAATAGCTCTCAGAGTTACCTGTTAAGCTCAATGAGCATCCTACTTTAAACTCTTATGGGTTTCCTGTTACAAGGCTCACATGAGCATCATGTTATATGCCTCGAGAGAGAGTGCTTCCAGATTATTTGCCCTAATTGGGTACCCCTGGATATGAATTGACGGATTTCAGTTTTTTACACTTTAAGTGTACAACAAGAGCGTATCCATCGACATTTTAAATAAATTCAACGGGTAAAGTTCTGACATGGCTAAACTGAACTTGAAGTGATTTGTCATGAAAATGTACATGTAATATGGAATAATTATATTGAAAGCATATGTATATGAAAATCATTAAATGATGAGCTCATCCATGTTCTTGGTATTATGTGAATTACTTGACTAACATGATTGGTGAAGTTGTGTGTTTTACGCTATTAGTCAAATTGCTTGGATGCGTTTTTGTGTGTTTATCTCAAATGAAAATATATGGCAAGTTAAATTCCTGTTACACGAACTTACTAAGCATTTGAAATGCTTACTCGGTTTTCTTTTCTCTGTTTTATGGTGCTCGAAAGCTCGTAAAGGTTGGAATCGGTCAGAACATCATCACACTATCCTTCAGCTCATTTTTGTATAAATACCAAACTTATTTTGGTATAATGGCATGTATAAACTAACTTAGCCAATGTTCGCATGTAAATGGTTGTTTGTAATCTAGCCATTGGAATGGCTAGTGATTATATATATAGTGAATAAATACTTGAGGTTATAATATGGTTAATATATGTGTGTTTGGCATGGTTAGATTGAACGATGGTAAACCTATATGTCTTTTAAAAAGGTAAGTTTGAATACAGGTGATGACATATCATGTATAATGTTAATGTTGGCTTGGTTTTAATGTCTTGAATTGGTTGCTGTATATTGTAACAGCCCGATTTAGGGGCTAGTCAGAAACAGTGGTTCGGAACCACTAATCCAAGGTTAGAGAAAATTATTTTCATGATATTTTATGAGTTAGAGTATAATTGTATAAGTACATGAAAATTTTGGTGCTTTAATTTTAGCGATTTCATGATAAATCGCATAAAGTGTAAAAGTTTAAAATTTCTAGCTAAGGGTGCCAAATAGTTATGGAATATTAATTGGAGGTCTTTAAAGGGCAATTAGCCCCTTAAATAAAGGTTGGCCGGCCATAGGGGACAAGAAAGTCAAAAAATTGGTAAGTAGGTGGATTAGGTAGACTAAATTGGGATTTTATATTAAAATAAAGAAAGAAAAGATATCATCTTTTCTTCTTCACTCCTCCATCGAAAATTAGCAGCAAATAGGGGCTTGAAAGCTTCAAAAACTTCAGCAAACTCTTCTCCCTACAAGTAAGTGTTCTAGTGATCATTTCTTGATAAAAATTGTACTTTTGAAACCCCTAAAGCTTAAGCTTTCTAAAGAGGGAACTATTTTGTAAAATGGTGAAGATTTTAGAGTTTTTCTTTGCTGCATATTTATGGAAGAAAATGGGTCTTAGTTGTTAAATGAACAACTTTTGTGAAAGGTGTTATGTAACACCCTTAACCCATATCGTCGCTGAATTAGGGTTACAGGACATTACTAGACTTAGCACAAACCATAGCAAAATAATTATTATATAAATAATCATAACCAAATACTTAGTTAATAATGATAAACTTTCGAAGAATGATTAAACAATTATGCTCTTAGCTTAACCCTATTCAACCAAATACACGCATATATGAATACATTTATATCACCAAGTAAAAGTCACTATTCATTTGGTCATTTTAGTTACAAAAACCGAATATGCACATTTGCACTTAATCATTCTACCAAACATGCACCAAACATTTTAAAACATTATCATAGTAACTATCTCACATACATATAGTTTAACAACTCATTTATCAAACCAAATTGATACATTTCTTAACCAAAATGCATGAGCTCAATCTATCCAATTTAAAAACAGCATATCATAATGTCGAATATGCCTAAAGTAATACCTATACATTAATCTAAATCTAAGGAACATTGCATCAAAACCATACTCAACCTCTCACTGCATTTACACATTTACTCATATCCCATTATACCTATTAAAAATACATTTCATATTTGTCAATTCAATAAACATACTAAAATCGAATCTCATAGTCAATTTCAACTTCTAATTGAACATGATTTAAACTTAAATAAAGAGCTATTTATAAGTTATACATATCTTTATAAAAATCTAGGTATATACTCCAAATTATTAATCATACAAATCATGATACTACTTACCCAATTTCGCAAAGTACCATGGTCAATATTCTTCAACTTTTAACTAAATAAATAGCTAATCAAACCAAATATATCACTCACATATATAAATACCATGAAATGAACTTCCAAAATAAGCTTATAACAAGGCTGAACATACACAAACATTAACACCTTGATCAAGCATAACCAAATCAAACCCAAGCATAGAAATATAGCCATTTTTGCATGTCATTTATATACATCTTATTCATAATGAACTCAAAAGAGTAATATAGCCTATACATGCCATAATTTCAAAAGTTCAACTTATAAAAAGGGTACCAAAGATAGTTGATAGTGTGATAGACTTTGACGATGATCCCCGAGCTCGTAGCTAGATTTCAAAATCTATAAAACCATACAAATAAACACACACAGTAAGCTATCATAGCTTAGTAAGTTATAAGCAATTATATAACAATGCATTAATTCATTCAATTCGAAAATTGTTTTCACATTTCATGACCCTTAAGCCGAATATATATCACATTCAATAATGGTTTTCATACACATCTTTAATCCAATTCACATCTCACAACAAATACATATATATATATTTTACCTACTAAAATTTCTTATTTACATTTTAAACCATATAAAACATAATTTGATGCGTATAATACATAGTTTCCATTTCATCAACCAAAACTTACCTTCCTATCCATATATGTTATAATATCACATACCTGCTCATTTTATTTCGCTTAATCTTTCCAAAAATCGATATTCCTGATGAGTCAATAAACCCATATATCCAATGCCAAACTCTGTAATGTATCGCACACTTAGTGCCGTCACATTAACAATTAGCACACTTAGTGCCAAATTCTCGTAACGTATCGCACACTTAGTGCCGTTACTATTAATAACTTGCACACTTAGTGCCAATTAACCGATTTCGCACACATAGTGCTCGGTATTTACATTCGCACACATAGTGCACTACTCAAACTTTTTACTCTTTTAAATATGCATATGTATATATATAAACTTAAACCCCAATTAAACATATATATATATATATATTTTTTTTTTCAAATCATCTTTTTAATCTCCAAAACCACATCACATTCAGCTATATATATTCCTCCCACAACCAACATTACATTCGGCTATCTCACATTGTCCATATATACTTCTAATAAAACACAATTACAAATTTATAATAAAATAAATAAATTCAATTTAACTCAATTGCTTAAAAACTTACCTCGAGTATCGACGGACTTTGTTTTCCCGACTATTCGATTAACTTCGCCTTTCCCCGATCCACTCCCAATTTCTTGGTCTTAATTTTTGCTTCAAGCTAGCCGAAACCTAAGAGCTTTTCTTTCTTTCTATTTCTTGTGTTTTTCGGCACCAATATGAGTGATAATGGTTTTCTATTTTGATGTTTTATTTATTATTAACTTATAATATAAAATATAAACTTTAACTTATAAAATATGTATATAAAAAACATATTAATATAAAATCAATGCCTAATGCCGTCCACTATCATGCTAAATGGCTAATTTACAACATAAGGCCACATATATAAGAAGACACATAAATTAAGCCACTCAATTAAATAAAAGGCTACTTTTACCACTTATACGATTTAGTCCTTTTCCTTAAATTCAACACACAAACAAACAAATTAACTCACGAAACTTTAACACATGCTCAATTATAGATCATAGACACCAAATATAATATTAAAATATTATACTGACTCAGATTTGTGGTCCCGACACCACTGTTCCGATTAGGGTCAAAATCGGGCTGTTTCATGCTACCATGAAAACACCTAAAAGGACCTTTTTGTAAAGGTTGTAAAATATGTAGTAAATCTGTGAAATGTTGAGTGTTAATGGTAGTCATAAGAGGAATAAATGTTCACCTAGGCTTGTTGAAGGTAGAAATTTGATTAGAATTAATTTTCGAGCCTAGGTGTAAAATGGTCATTTTGCCAAAGTCTAAGGGCAAAATAGTAATTTTTCCAATGCATGATTATTGAAATGTATTTATTAATGTGATGATTAAAATGAGCTAATTTGCTATTATAGAGCAAGAAGAACCAAGAATCAACCTCGAACGTGGAAAGAACAAAATATCGGACTAGATCAACAATATAGCCTATTTTGAAAACGAAGTAAGTTTGTATGTGATAAATTCAACAATTACGCCAGCATGTTTGAGAATGTTTAATATTATGATGATACATGATATTCTACTAAATTGAGTATTTGATGTTGAATAACTAAGTTGAGATGTTGAAGTCCTAGTTGGACTATAATGAATGTGAAAACACTATCATTGAGACACGAGATGGATGAGGTCCCATATAAGACCATGTCGGGGACATGGCCTCGGCACCGAACTGAGGTCCCGTATAAGACCATATCTGAGATATGGCTTCGGCATTGAATATGAAAAATTGTATAAGACCATATCCGGGATATGGCATCGGTATTCAGAGATGATCCATGTGAGACCATATCCGGGATGTGGCATTGGCTTCGCGTTTATGCTAATGATAACGAATACGCATCTTTGAGTATCCCTAATGATTTATTGGGATAAACAGATCAGTTAGAAATAGAAAAAAGAATTATATTTAAGCTATGTGATTGAGTTAACACAGGTACAGTGAATAATTCACGAAGAATATTTACGATACGTGGCATGGTGTGTACTAGATAAAGGCAAGTATGAGTAAGTATGGCAAGGAGCCTATGACTTTGTGTGTGGTTATTTAATGCCATGGATGGATATTGTCATGAGCTTTTGGTTGCAATTTATTTCCATGCAAACTTACTAAGCTTTATGCTTACCCCTTTCATTGCCCTTTTCCTTGTAGTATTGCCAAGTTAGCTCGAGAATTCACGGACGTCGGAGTTGGAGATCACATTATCGACTACTTTTTGGTATAGCCAAATTAGACTTATTTTGAGTATGGTATGTATAGTGCTCGAATGTTTTGGTTATGTCATATTTGCAAGTCAAATGTGTTGGCTACTATGGTTGTTTCAATTCATTTTGTAAATGGTCATTAAAGTTGGGTAAATACTTGACTAGTTCTCATATATTTATTCATTGAGGATGAATCATGAAGTTTATGCTTCATTTGAGTTGGTGTAAGTATGTTTGCTATGTAGGGTGGCATTTGGCTTAGCATATAGCCTTTTCAATGTCCACACTGGTAGACACACGGGCGTGTGTCTAGGCCGTGTGTGATACACGGTTTGCCACATGGGCGTGTTGATCGGCCGTGTGTCCCCTTGTGAGCTAGGTTTACAAGTTAGTATGCTCAGTAGTAAACACACGGGCAGAGACATGGCCGTGTGTCTCAGCCATGTGGGAGGCACGGCCTTAGACATGGGCGTGTGCCCAGGCCGTATGAAGTCTGCACCTGAAGTTAGGAATTTAATTCGACACATGGCCTAAGGACACGGGCATGTGCCTTGGCTGTGTGACTTTAGTGAAGTGATGATGTCATAAACAGAATGCCAAGGTTTTGGCACACGGGCTAAGACACGAGTGTGTCAAAGCTGTGTGAAAAACACGAGCTAGGGACACGAGCGTGTGTCTGGCCGTGTGAAATAAGTCAATGTCGACCATGGGTGAAGAACACGAGCATGTCTCAGAGGCACACGGGCGTGTCCCTTGAACAACACGGGCGTGTGGCCCCTGTTTGGACAAAAATTTTCTAAGCGCGTAAAAGTTCTCAATTTAATTCCGAAACCTCCCGAAAGTATGTTTAGGGCCTTGTAGGCCCAGAATGAGCAGGTTATGAGTTTAAATGGAAAGATTCTAAGCTGCAGCAAAATTTTATAGCCCGATGTGTTATGTTTAAGCAAGTTAAGTTAGGTAATGCCTCATATCCGGTTCCGGCTTCGAACACGGGTAAGGGGTGTTACATATATGCTTATATGTTCATGTAGGTGGACGACAATTTGGATAAGAAAAATGGCCTTGAAAATAGCCTATTTTCATCCACACAGGTAAACACACGGGCGTGTGTCTTAATCGTGTGTGACACACGACCATGCACATGGGCGTGTGGTTTGGTCATGTGTCCCCTGCATCTTAAAAATTAAATAACAGAATGCTCAAAATTGGTCACAAGGGCGGAGATACGGGCATGTGTCTCAGCCGTGTGTGACACACGGTCTAGCACATGGGCGTGTGTCTTGACCGTGTAAATCCTGCACCTAATTTTAGAAAATTAAATTGTCCACACGACCTAGGACACGGGCGTGTGGCTGGCAGTGTAATTCAAGTCAAAGAGTTACATGGGTATGGACACGGGCTAGGACACGACCGTGTGCCGTATATCGAATGCCCACACAGCCTGAGACATGGGCGTGTCACTTGGCCGTGTGGCTCACACGGCCTACCCACACGAGCGTGTGTCCCCTGCATCTAGGAATATTTTTGAAATTTTGCGAAAAATTCTCTGAGTTTCTGATTTAGTCTCGACTTGTTTCTAATGTATAAATTGGACCTCGACGGTCCATATAGGGGACACCATGATTGAATTATGATATTTTCGGATATGAATAGTAAAAGACATGAATTAATTGTAATTGATCTATAACTTCGGTAATGCTCTATAACCCTGTTCCGGTAACGGATACGGGTTAGGGGTGTTACATTTCTCAATCACAATGCTTTTGTTTCTGTTTTCTACTTTTTCTTCCCATTTTTACTTTTGACTTTTTCTCGATTTTTCTTTGTCACAAATTTTTGCTCGACCTAAAATCATTGTATCACATTGTTTCTTCCTTTATCTCTCTTTTTCTTGTTTTTGAAACCACCGAATGTATCAACCTAAACCCTCAATATCTATTGCCTGACATTTATTTCGTAATGTATTAAGGGACCAAGGATAAGGAAGAGTTCATGTGTTCAATTTATGTGTGGTCTTTGGGTTTTAATTTTTGTAGGTTCATTAAAAAGGAGTTATCATGCTCAAATAAGGAGACTACCGATTCATAGCATTAATATATAGTCATTTGAGAACTGGCTATTCAAACAATGCATTAGGTCATCCTTAAGCATCCCACTGGAAACACGAAAATATACACACCTTTTCATGCTCTTTTTAACTCAAATTCATGCAGTTTCGGTAAAATTCGTATCGAAAAATAAATAATATTTATAAAATAATTAAATTGCACCCAAATTATGAACATGTTGAATTTTAATTAATTTTATATCAAATTTTGATTAATTTTGATTATTTTCGATAGATTTGCACAGAGGGCGAAAAACGGCTCGTCAGACACTACTAAAAGCACAAAACCGAGAAGCAATTTTGAAGCATCAAGGCGAATTAATTTTTTCAGCCTAAGACAATCCAAATTATGTGTATTAATTCATAATATAATTAATTAACAATAATTTATTTAACAAAAATCAAATTGGATTAAAAATTAAAATTAATTATATTATGAATTAATAAACATAATTTGGACCGTCTTAGGCTGAAAAAATGAATTCGCCTTGATGCTTCAAAATTACCTCTTGGTTTTGTGCTTCTAGCAGTGTCTGACGAGCCGTTTTTCGCCTTTTGTGCAAATCTATCAAAAATAATCAAAATTTGATATAAAATTAATTAAAATTCAACATGTTCATAATTGATATAATGCATATTAAATTATTATTTGCTATTAATTTATTGAAAATGAATACTTATTTAATAAAATTTGATCAAATTTAAATCCTAATTCTATGCAAAGTTGATAATAATTAATATATATTATAATAGATATAATTATATATTAATGATTATCATCTTATTTATTAAATTAAATTAAAAACATTTATTCTAGATGCCTTTTGAAAATATCTACAAAAAGAGACATCTAATTTTTAGTATTTACAAAAACAGGAACCAAATTTTGAAAATAGTTCAATTAAGTGCCTAGACTTAAAGAAAATTTGAAATTGAGTTGAAATTTAAAACTTGGATAAAAAATGACCCTTTAATTTGAAAACTAAAAATTTATTTTGCCATTTAGGGAATAATTTCTCGAAAGATTATGTTAAAATCAATTCCCAGGAAAGACTAGAGGGGTCACAAGCAGTCCCGCTTAAGTTCCAATCTCCTAGACAGAATTTATTTAAACATACTAATACCGAAAATATACCTTAAATCATTTATTTAAAAAGAAAACCAAGAAATACCAAATATCTGATAAAATGAATGAGATTTGATCCCGTTCAATTTTATCCCCCTAGTAATGTTTTAAGCATTGAGCATTAACTCAAAAATTACCTCCCTTACTTTGAAGTTCGACAACTCCATATGGATAAACTTGGTGAATCGTAAATGGACCGGACCAACGTGATTTTAACTTACCTGGAAAGAACCTTAATCTGGAATTGAATAACAAGACTTGCTGACCTGCTTCAAATTCTCAAACCCGAATGTGTTTGTCATGCCATCTCTTAAGTCTTTCCTTGAGTAATTTTGCATTCTCGTATGAGAACATTCGGAACTCTTCTAACTCATTGAGTTGGAGCATCTGTTTCTCTTTAGCAAACTTAAGATCCAAGTTGAGTTGTTGGAGAGCCCAGTAAGCTTTGTATTCTAACTCCAACGGCAGATGACAGGCTTTCCCAAAGACCAACCTGTAGGGTGACATCCCTAAAGGTGTCTTGTATGTTATCCTGTAAGCCCATAAAGTATAATCCAATCTTTTGGATCAATCTCGTTGGTTTGGGCAAACTACCGTCTCTAGTATGCCTTTGATCTCTTTGTTTGCCAATTCAGCTTGCCCATTTGTCTGCTGGTGGTAAGCTGTGGCAACCTTCTGCTTCACTCCATACTTATCAAGTAACCATTTCAACCACTTGTTCACAAAATGGGACCCTTCATCACTGATAATGGCTGTTGGGGTTCCAAACCTTGTGAACACATGCTTCTACAAAAACTTCATCACAACCTTAGCATCATTCATCGGATATGCCTCAGCCTCAACCCACATAGACACGTAAGCTACTGCTACCAATATGTACTTGTGACCAAAATACGGAGAGAAAGGACCGAGAAAGTCAATACCCCAAACATCAAAAAATTCTACCTCAATGATGTTTTTCTGAGGCATCTCATTCCTATTTGTGACGTTTCTAACCCTTTGACATCGATCATAGCTCCTTACGTAAGCATACGCATCTTTAAATAGTGTTGGCCAAAAGAATTCAGCTTGCAATACTTTGGCCGCAGTACGTGTACCTCCGAAGTGTCCCCCACTCGGAGCTGAGTGGCAATGATATAGAATCTTATGTACTTCATCTTCTGCTACGTATCTCCTGATCATTTGATCTACACACTCTTTAAACAAGTATGGTTTTTCCCAGAAATAGTACTTCACATCCTGAAGAAACTTTTTCTTTTGATGATACGTCTTATCAATCGGCATCAAACCACAAGCTAAATAGTTAGCAATATCAGCAAACCAAGGGGTATTATGGACATGATTTACTTTCAGTATGTGTTTATCTGGAAATGTCTCCTGAATGGGTATAACTGGAGAATTCCCTTCTTCCGGTTCCAATCTAAACAAGTGGTCTGCTACTTGGTTTTCTACTCCCTTTCGATCTTGAATTTCTAGATCGAACTCTTGAAGTAGAAGTACCCATCGAATCAGTCTCGACTTAGCGTCTTTCTTGGCAAGTAAATACTTAATTACAGAGTGGTCCGTATAGATTGTCACTTTGGTACCTACAAGATAAGATCAAAACTTGTCAAAAGTAAAGACAATAGCAAGTAACTCTTTCTATGTTACCGTATAATTTAGTTGAGCTCCTGTCAGAGTCTGACTTGCATAGTAGATGGGATGAAAAACTTTGTTCCTTCGCTGGCCCATGACAGCTCCTATCGTGAAGTCACTTGCGTCACACATCAATTCAAATGGCAAATCCCAGTCTGGTGTGACGATTATGGGTGCCGAAACTAACCGACTCTTCAAATCTTTGAAAGCTCTTAAACACTCCTTATCAAATTTGAATGTCGTGTCCTTCTCCAATAATTTGCATAAGGGTTTAGCAATTTTGGAGAAGTCCTTGATAAATCTTTGATAGAAACCGGCGTGGCCCAAAAAGCTCCTCACACTGTTTAGACATGTTGGAGGTGGGAGTCTTTCAATAACGTCTACCTTTGCTTTATCTACCTCGATTCCAAGTCTCATTATCTGATGCCTTAGAACAATACATTCTCGTACCATCAAATGACACTTTTCCTAGTTGAGTACAAGGTTTGTTTCTTCACATCACCTTAGTACCTTGGCTAGACTGGCTAGACAATCATCATATGTATCTCCAAATACAGAAAAAATCATCCATAAAGACTTCCAAGTATTTCTCAACCATATCAATAAAAATAGACATCATACATCTTTAAAATGTAGCATGTGCATTACATAAACCAAATGGCATGCGTCTACATGCGGATGTACCGTACGGACAGGTGAATGTTGTCTTGTGTTGATCTTCTGGTGCTACTGTAATCCGATTATACCCCAAGTATCCATCTAGAAAATAGTAATAGTCTCGCCCCGCGAGTCTATCCAATATCTGGTCCAAAAATAACAAAGGAAAGTGATCTTTCTTAGTTTCCTTGTTCAGCTTCCGGCAATCGATGCAAATTCTCCATCCCATAACTGTTCTAGCCGATATCAACTTTTTATTCTCGTTCTCAATGACCGTAATATCTTCTTTCTTTGGCACGCACTGGACCGAACTTACCCATAAACTGTCTGAGATGGGGTAAATTATACTCGCATCTAACCACTTAATGATTTCTTTCTTTACCACATCCTTTATGGTGGGGTTCAGTCTTCATTATCCATCAATCGTCCCTTTCTCGCCATCTTCCAGGATGATCTTATGTATGTATACAGACGAACTAATGCCACGAATATCGACTATGGTCCATCCGGTAGCCTTTTTGAATTGTTTCAATACTAGGATGAGTTTCTCTTCCTGCTCAACGGTTAATTCTGCTGAAACAATCACAGGCAAAGTAGAAGTGTTATCTAAATAAACATATTTTAAATATGAGGGAAGTACCTTCAGTTCTAATTTAGGTGGCTCCTCAATTGACGCTTTTGGTTGGGCACAATTCCCATTCTCTAACTCCAAATATTCAAAATAGGATTGCGGATTAAATCCCCTTTGATTAGCTTCAAACAAAGCTAAGTATTCAACCTCCTCTTCATCATTTGGAGGGTCTGATGTCAAAATTTGTTCCAATGGGTCCTCAACATAGTTTAGTTCCTTTTCCATGATTAATTCCTCTAAATCAGACACTAAAGAACAATCATCAATTGTGTCAGGAAATCGCATAGACTTAAAAACATAAAATCTTACCTGATTGTCTTGAACATGCATAGTAAGCTCGCCCTTTTGCACATCAATAAGGGTCCTTCTAGTTGCTAGGAAAGGCCTTCCTAGGATGATTGGCACTTCTTTGTCTGCTTCAAAGTCTAGAATAACAAAGTCAGCAGGCAAAATAAATTTGTCTACACGTACCAATACATCCTCGATTTTTCCTTCTGGATGTGCTAATGATTAATCTGCTAATTAAAGTGTAACCGTAGTAGGTCTAACTTCACCTATCCCCAACTTCCTAAATATTGACATGGGCACCAGGTTGCTACTCGCACCCAGATCATATAGTGCCTTACCACAATATGTTGCTCTCATGTTGTAAGGTATGGTAAAACATCCAAGATCCTTCAACTTTGGAGGTAGTTTGTCTTGAAGATATGCACTACATTCCTTTGCCAGGGCTACCGTCTCAATTTCTCCAAGTCTTCATTTTTTTGACAAGATCTCCTTCATGAATTTGACGTAGTTCGGCATTTATTCAAGTGCTTCAACCAACGGAATGTTGATATGAAGTTGCTTGAGTACGTCTAGGAACTTCTTGAATTGAATTTCCTACTTTTACTTCTGAAGTCTTTGAGGGTTGGGTGGTAGAGGCTTCTGTACTGGAACTGGTTGATTCGTCTTCTGTGGCAATTCTGCATCTAACGAAGTTGTTAGTTTATCAAAATTAGCTGGTTTAGAAGTTACCTTATTGGGTTTTGCAGATTCAGGCTTCGGTGAAACTGAGATTTCAACACTCGATTGAACTTCTTATGAGTCTTGAGCATCAGCTAGCTCTTTTTTTAACTTCGACGGAGTTGGGCTCTAATATCTTTCCGCTCTTCAATGTCAATGCTTTACAATACTCCTTCTCTGGATTCCTCAGATTCTCCGTATCACTAGGTAAAGCAACTTGTGGTCAATTTCAGAGTTCAGTTGCAAGTTGGCCCATTTGGTTTTCCAGGTTTTTCAATGTAGCTGCTTAGCTTTGGATTAAAGCATCATTCTTGGCTATGTATGCCTTCAACAAGTTTTCTAAGCCATTGGATGGTTCAGCTTGAGGTTGTTTCTGAACTTGTTAGGTAAAAATAGGTGGCTGGGACGGTCTAGGTTGGGCATATATGTTACTGGGTCCAATCCCTTGGTTACTCTAAGAGAAATTAGGGTGGTTTCACCACGATGGGTTATAGGAATTGGATTGTAGTCCTTGCCTTTCTCGGTTTTGGTTCTGGCTACCCATGTAATACACAGATTTTGGGTTTGTTGGACATTCTTGAACAGATGTCCTTTCCCACAATAGATACAGGCTACATTTTTAAATTGATTCAATGGCTGTGCTGTAAAACTATTAAACCCATTAGTGGTAAATTTTTTAAGCATTGAGGAAATCAAGGATACCTGAGATGCGAATGCAGTTAGAACGTCTACTTCATGTATTCTAGCGACTTATCTTCTTGACCCCGCTCGATTGGTTGGCCATTGATAATTGTTGCTGGCAATCCTCTCGATGATTTCACAAGCCTCATTGTAAGAGTTAGAAAGGAAAGCACCATTAGCAGAAGCGTTTACTACCATCCTCGTGTGAGCATTCAGACCATTATAGAACGTCTCAAGTTGGATACAACCGTGATGAGGGCACTTTCGTAATAATTCTTTGTACCTTTCCCATGCCTCATACAAGGACTCATCATCCATTTGTTTGAAAGCAGTGATCTCGTTCCTCAACTTAGCATTCTTGCTAGGCGAGAAATACTTCATGAGGAATCTTTCTGCTAACTCTTGCCATGTGGAAATTGAGTTTGGTGGCAATGAGTTCAACCAAGCTCGAGCTCTGTCCCTTAGCGAATATGGGAATAGCTTCAATCATAGTGCATCTTCGGGTACTTCGGCTAACTTGAAAGAATCACTCCCCTCCATGAACAGTCTTAAGTGCAGGTGAGGATCTTCGGTAGGCATTCCACTGAATTGGCCCACTGTCTGAAGCATCTGGAACATGACTGGCTTCAGTTCGAACTGTTGTGCCTCGATTTCAGGTCTCCTAATACACAGATTGTAACAGCCTGATTTAGGGCCTAGTCGGAATAGTGGTTGCAAGACCACAAATTCAAAGTAGAAATATGTGTTTTATGATTTTTATGAGGTTTATGATATGTTTGCATGATTGTGTGAAAATTTCATGAAGAAATTTAAGTATGAAGTAGAATTATAAAAATTATTAGAAGTCCTTATTTAGCAATTAGACCATTAAATGTCAAGATGGACAAAAATGGGCATGGGAAGGAAAAATCTCAAGAAAGGGGCCTTAAGGGCAATTTGGTTATTTGGTTAATTCATGAATTAAAAGGGAAAATAAGTCAAAAATGGTGTCCATCTTCTCCAAGCTTAGCCGAAAATCACAAGAGCACCATAGCTAGGGTTTCTTCAACTTCCAAGCTTGATAGTAAGTTCATCCTAGCTCCGTTTTTAATGTTCTTCATATTTTTGAGATCCTCGTAGCTCGATTTAGCTATTTATAGATATATTTTGAGCTAGGGTTTATGTTCAAAAATTTACCCGTGTATGACATGCATGTATTTTGATGATTTATGGAAGAATATGAAAGTTTGAAGATTGATAAACATATTTTTCTAAGTGATTTTCATGAAAAATGCAAAAAAGAACCAAATTGTAAAAAAAAAAGTTATAAAAATGGTCATACATGAGTGAATTAGTGGAAATGGATTGTTGTTGTAGTTAAGAAAATGATTGGCTAGGCTTAAAATACAAGAAAGTTGAATAAAAAATCATTTTACGAGCCTAGAGGTAAAAGTGTAATTATGTGAAAGTTTAAGGGTAAAATTGTAATTTTTCCAAAATATGATTCATGGGTCAATTTACTCAATGAGAGTATTAAACAAGTGATTTGTTATTATAGATCAAGAAACACGAAGCCCAGACCGAAACCGAGGCAAGAACAAGTTTGTGGACTAAAACGAATACCTACACACATTTTGAGTACCGAGGTAAGTTTGTGTGAAATTAAAGCTACATAATGTTATTATGTTTATAATTGCTTTATAATATGAGAAATGTATATTATTTCGATGAAGTTGATTAATGATGCCTTGATGAGATTATAATGAGATCATGTTAAGTTGAAGTCCCAGTTGAACGTTCGGAATAACAAGAATACCTATGTCACAATATGAGATAAGAAAGGTCCCGTATAATACCATGTCTGGGACATGGCATTGGCACCGAATGTAGGTCCTGTATAAGACCATGTCTGGGACATGGCATCAGCACCGAATAAGGAATGTCCCGTATAAGACCATGTCTGGGACATGGCATCAATATCTATATACGATCTCGTATAAGACCATGTCTGGGACATGGCATCGACATCGAGATATGAGATCCCGTGTAAGACAATATCTAGGATATGGCATCGGCATCAAGAGGTGATCCCATGTAAGACCATATCTGGGAAATGGCATTGGCATCGTAATACATGTATGATGAGATTGAGTATCCTCCGATATTCCGAATAGTTCAATAGGTAAAGAGCTACATTTAAGTTAAGGATGATAATGGGTTAAGTTTTATGTTCAAGATAGCATAAGCGCTAAACTATGTGATGAAGTGATACAGATACCCATGAGTAAAATACGAGTTATGAAACCGTAATGTGATATGTTATGGGTAAGAGTAAGTATGTCAAAATACTTGAGAACTTGTGTTGTTATTGTTCAATGAGATGAATGGATTTTATTATGAGCCCTTATGTTGCTATTTTAATTCATGCAAACTTACTAAGCTATATGCTTACCTCTCTCTTTTCTCTTTTCCTTATAGTATCGCCAAGCTAGCTCGGGATCGTAGAACGTTGGAGCTCGGATCACACTAACAATCATTTTTTTGGTATAGTAAAGTTGATTTATTTTGAGTATGGCATGTATAGGAACTTGGTCATCTTGTGTTATGTCATATTTGAAAGCCAAAGTGTTGGCTATTAATGTTATACACTCATTTTATAAATGGCCATTGGGGATTGGCCAATATTTGTCAAGTTTCATACATTTAATGATGATGAGTTTTATGAGGTGAAAATTTATACAATTGATGGAGTAAAATGTGAAGTGTATGAATGATGACTTAGTGATTCTTCATAGTGTATTATTGCCATGTTATGTGCTGCTTGTGGTGGTGTGTGTGTTTATGTTTCAGGGTGGCAAGTGGCTTTGTAAATAGCCTTCTAATTGTCCACACGGGTATACACATGGGTGTGTGTTGACAGGCCGTGTGTCTCCTGCATCAAATGTGCGAGAATTCGATTCGTCACACGGGTCAGCACACGGGCGTGTGACTAGGCCGTGTGCCCCTTAGGAGTTTGCTAACGTCATAAACAGAATGCTAAGGTTTTCACACACAGGTGAGAACACGGGCGTGTCTAGGCCGTGTGAAGGACACGGGCCACAGACACGGGCGTGTGTCCGGCCGTGTGAAAACCCCTGTAGGTTCGAAATGAAAAATAAATTCCACACGAGCTAGGGACATGGGCGTGTGTGACCACAAGGCCTGTCCACACGGGCGTGTTTCATTTCACACGAGCATGTGGCCCTGTTTTAGGTAAAAACTTTCTAAGTGCGAAAAAGTTTCCGGATTAATTCTGAAACCTCCCGTATGTATGTTTAGGGCCTCGTAGGCCCATAATAGGGATGTTATGTATAAGAATGAAACAGTTTTAAGTTAGAAAGAAATTTGATAGCCCGATAATATACGTCTAAGCAAGCTAAGTTCGGTAATGCCTAGTATCCAGATTCTCGCATCGAATATCGATAAGGGATGTTACATAGATTAAGATCATGAAACACTGGCACGGCATACTGTTTTAGAACTCTATCCCTATCATCAGCAATAAGGATAGGATTTTGAGCAGGGTTTGCTCCTTTTCCTTGATTCGAATTTTCAAAGTTCATCTCTTCGGTCCATCTCTGACTTGCTTGTCTTTTTCGCTGTTAAAAAGTTCTTTCAATCTCAGGGTCTACGGGGAGTAAATCGATAATTCGGTCAATACTCACTAACACCTAAAATAAACACAGAAAAATTAATTAAGTTAAAATTTAACAGGAAAATAAACCAAAATGCAAAATTAACAAATTCACAAATAATGACTTTTTAAAACAGTCCCCCACAATGGCGCCAAAAACTTGGAATGACGGAAATGTGCAAGTGTACACAATTGCTACAAGCAATAAATTAACAAGTAAATGTTGAGTTATCGTACCCACAGGGACTATGAAAAGAATTATTTATGAATGCAATTAAAAACACTTTGGTGAAGAAAAATATTTTGATTTGAAGAAGTGATTAAAAACTAGGATTTTAACAAAGTAAAATAAATAAAAATAAAATAAAAGTTCCAATGCACGATTTTAAAAGATGATTTTAAAAGATTAATTACATTTCTTAACTTAGAATTATTAAACTCATGTTCATGTTGTTACGAATAAATTCACGATAACTCGGTAATTTGCTAACTTATGAACATACTTACCTACCAAAATCCATTTATCTCTTGACTATATCTCTACGTTATTTCAACAGATTAAACAAATTTTAATAAGCAAATGTGTTAATGCACATACATACTTATGAAATTAAAATAATCTCTTGTACATACCTTAAAATAACATGTTTGAAATCTTCAAACATGCCACATGTGTGGCCGACCATGGGGGGAGTCTTTGGCTACTGATTTTGGATATTTTTAGCAGCCTTCTCAACCTATAAATACCCCCTTGGCTGCTCACTTCAAACACATCTCAACCCTTCTCATTTCTTCACTTCTCTCTCACTTTTCTCTCTTCGTTGTTCTTCATTTTCTTCCCTATTCCTTTGATGATTTCACCTCTTGAAAAAGATTCATTCATCCACCATTTGGAGTAGCATTCAAGTGTTCGTGGAAGCCTTGGTTCAACAAGAACAAGCGGAGAAGGAGGAGCGGAGCAAACTAGTCAAGCCTTAGAGAGTTTGCCCGAACCAACGAGATTGGTCCAAAAGATTGGACAATGCTTTATGGGCTTACAGAGCAGCATACAAGACACCTTTAGGGATGTCACCCTATAGGTTGGTCTTTGGGAAAGCCTGTCATCTGCCCTTGGAGTCAGAACACAAAGCTTACTGGGCTCTCCAACAACTCAACTAGAATCTTAAGCTTGCTAAAGAGAAACGGATGCTCTAACTCAATGAGTTAGAATAGTTCCGAATGTTCTCATACGAGAATGCCAAATTACTCAAGGAAAGGCTTAAGAGATGGCATGACAAACACATTCGGGTTCAAGAATTTGAAGCAGGTCAGCAAGTCTTGTTATTCAATTCCAGAATAAGGTTCTTTCCGGGTAAGTTAAAATCACATTGGTCCGGTCCATTTACAATTCACCAAGTTTATCCATACGGAGTTGTCGAACTTCAAAGTAAGGGAGGTAATTTTTGAGTCAATGCTCAGCGCTTAAAATATTACTAGGGGATAAAATTGGACGGGACCAAATCTCGTTCATTTTATCATATATTTAATTTTTCTTGTTTTTCTTTTTAAATAAATGATTTAGGGTATATTTTTGGGATTAGTATGTTTAAATAAATTCTGTCTAGGACATTGGAACTTAAGCGAAATCACTTGTGACCCCTCCAATCTTTCCTGGGAATTGAGTTTAACATAATCTTCCGAGAAATTATTCCCTAAATGGAAAAATAAATTTTTAAGTTTTCAAATAAAAGGGTCAATTTTGATCCAAGTTTCAAATTGCAACTCACTTTCAAATTTTCTTTAAGTATAGGTACTTAATTGAACTGTTTTCAAAATTTAGTTACTTTTTTTGTAAATACTTATTATAAATAAACACATGTACGTATCAAAATATTGTAATTCATATAATTTTTTCCTCCATGGCTTCCCATTTGAAAGGTGTAAAAAAGTCTACATTGACAGATGAGATGAGAAAAGCATTATGTGAGTACAAAAATGAGCATCCCTCTTCAAGTCAAAAAGATTTGCAACAGTGGATTCAACAAACATTTGATCTCTCTGTTAGCCTATGACAGCCCGATTTTCAATGGTGACAGAATAGTTTTTTGGGACCATAAATTTCTGTCATATCGACTCGTAAATATTATTTTTAGAATATTTATACAGTCATTAGAGTCGTATTAAAATTTGGTTGAGAAATTTTAACATTTAGATAGTTAATTTAGGAAAAAGGATTAAACCGGAAAAGTTGCAAATTTTAGTAAATCTTGAAATCCATTGATTTGATAGCTTTATTATGAAATGAAAAGGGACTTAATTAGTAATTATTCCACTAGTATATTGATGGACAATAATGGGTTTTTAAATTGTTGAATTATAAAGATATATTTAAGGATAAACATGTAAATTAGTAATTAAATTAAAGTTTAATAAAATAAAACTAAAATTTATCATAATCTGTTCCATGTTCATCGAAAACCAAAAGAAAACTTTCCCATTTTTGAGGCTTCACATTTGGCTAACTTAAAGGATTTGCATGTAAGTCCATTTTTATTCTATTTCTTGTAATTTTTATGTTTTAGAGATTGTTGCAACTAGGTCCAGTTAGTCCATACCTTCGTTTTTTATTTTGTTAAAAATTTTGGAAGTTTCCATTGATGAATATTGAATGTTTTTTATGAATACCATGTATTTAAACCTTTTATTGTGATGTTTGATGAATTTGTGAAGTATTTTTTTGTTAAATTTTGAATTAGGGATTAAGTTGTGGAAATGAAAAAATTATAGGGTTTGGAAATGAATTTAGGATTTATTGTGAGCTGTTTAAGGGCCTAGTGTTTTTGGATGAAATATTAACTTGAGAAAAATAGTTAATGTGATGAATTTGGGGTTGAGGGACTAAATTGCAAAAATTATAAAAGTTTGGGGTAAATGCATAAATTTAAAAAATAAAAAGGTATTAATTGTAAATGGATTGGAATATGAAATGTATGCTAATAATTGAGGAATTTTATATTTTAGATCAAGATCCAATAGATACTCATAACAGAATAGTCCCTGAACTTTTGCAACTACTACTATTCAGTCCAGGTAAGTTCGTACAGTTTAGAATTTAACATCAATATGAATTGTTGAGTAGATTAACATGGTACAACTTATATATTTATTATTAATTTTTGATAATGAATGGTAATTTGATATATAATGTTGAATTTGATGCTTGGTTTGGATTGAACGCGAGATAG
This sequence comes from Gossypium australe, assembly GCA_005393395.2. NCBI lineage: Eukaryota > Viridiplantae > Streptophyta > Magnoliopsida > Malvales > Malvaceae > Gossypium > Gossypium australe. The sequence goes on from CM016616.1 coordinate 74,950,253, forward strand.
AGTACGATCATGATTTGGTGTGTTACAGGGGTTTGGAGTGGAGATGGTATTGGAAAGAGACATTTGTATATTACCCGAGTAAATCGAGGTTCAGCATTTGTTGCGAACTCTCGTGTTATACTCTCTGTCTAGTGTGATTCAGTTGGATTAGCTCTTATGAGCTTCTGTCTGGTATGTTTCGGTAGGATTAGCTCTTATGAGCTTCTGTCTAGTGTGTTTTGGTCGAATTAGCTCTTGTGAGCTTCTACCTGGTGTGTTCGATTGATCTGATGATGTACTCTTATCCGTAAGTCAATCTTCAAATGAAAAATCTCAGTAAGGTAATCTGTTTAATGAATTTTGAAAGATTTGTTATTTATTGAATATTGATGTGAACATAGACGAATTCATCGGTTGAAATTGTGGTTGACAAGGAATTCTCATGGTTGATTATTATTGTTTGAATTGTTGTATTTACTTCGGTAAGATTTATTGTTTAATGCGTCGAACTTACTAAGCATTATTAAGCTTACTTGTGTTGTTTAATGTCATTGTAAATACTCGGAAGGTTGGACAATCAGATTGGCACTCAAGTCACACTATCCAGCTCAGTTCGGTATTTTTTGGAACGTTTATTTCAGATTATATGGCATGTATAGGCTATTGTGTGGCTATCATTAATGTTTTGGTTTATGTAAATATTTTCTACGATCTTTTGTGTAAATTGTCAACTTATATAATACATGAGAATGAAGTATAGTTTCTATACTAATATGAATGATATGTATTAAGGAAATGTTATGATTGAGGTACCTTTGATAGGTATATTGGATAAGTATTAGCTTGAATGAATTAATGAGTTGAATTGATGTTTTGATTTATAATTATATATACTTGTGGTACCAATGAGGGTGCATTGGTTAGGCACTTAATAGGTTGATTTTGGTGTGTTTTTAGCTTGATCAATGTCATTTTGAATAGGTATTTTGGTTGGTATTTGAGTTACTTAAGGTCCAAGCAAACTTGGAATGGTAAACTTGTGTTTTAAGGTTCATTTTGAGTCCACATGGCCTGAGACACAGGCGTGTGTCTCAGCCATGTGTCCCCTATAGGTTTTTAGGCATTTCGAAAGTTACATGGCCTAGCACACAGCCTGGCACATGAGCGTGTGAGGCCATTTCGAGAGTTACATGGTCTGGAACACAAGCATGTGGCTTGATCGTGTGACCCAAGTCAGATAGTTACACAGGCGCGGACACAGGCTGAGACACGATCGTGTGTCCCTATTTCGAAAGTCACGCGGCCTAGACACGAGCGTGTGTCTCAGTCGTATGAGCCACATGGTCATGTGACCCCTACAGTCCAAATTTTTCAAGTTTTCCCTAAACTTTCCAATTTTTTTCTAATTTAGTCCTGGACTGTTTCTATAGTATTTTAGTGCCTCGAGGGCTCGATTAATGGATGCTATGAATGTATTTGAATGAAATTAGAATATGTATTGCATTGATGTATGAATTGTTCGGTTTCCTGTTTCGTTTGGTAATACTCTGTAACCCTGTTCCGGTGACAAATACGGGTTAAGGATGTTACATAGTTAATCAACAATATCAAATACTCTTAAAAGGTCATCTGAATATTTGTAAAAAGAGATAAAGAATAGCAATGTTAAAAGGAAAAATTCAGCCAAGTATCCTGAATTAGAAAATGTATTATATGAGTGGTTTCTCCAATATTAAGAGAAAGTAAACATGACTGGAGAAATGATTCAAACTAAAGCGAAAGAGTTTCTGTAGAAAATGTATGGTGATGCAAATTCTGAATTTAACTTCTCAATTGGTTGGCTAGAATGGTTCAAGGCAAGACATGGGATTAAGTCTTATAGAAGATTTAGTGAAAGTGGTTTAATTGTTATAGAGAATATTGAAGATGCTTTACCTCAAATGAGAACTAAATTGGAAAATTTAGATAAGAAGGATATCTATAATATCGATGAAACAAGTTTATTTTATCATTTGCAAGCAAATCATTCACTAGCTACAAAGCAATTATAGAAGGACGAAAAAAGGACAAGGAAAGACTTACTGTTGTGGTTTGTTGTAATGGGGATGGTTCAGATAAAGTGCCTTTTTGGGTTATTGGTAAATTTGCTAATCCTAGATGCTTTAAACATGTGAATATTGACAATCTTAACTGTCATTATCGAGCCAACAAAAAAGCATGGATGTTTGGATTACTTTTTCAAGATTTTGTTCGTTGGTTTGATGCTAGAATGACTGGTAGAAAGGTGTTGCTTATAGTAAACAATTGCCCAGCCTATCCCAAAGTTATTGAAGGCTTGAGAAATGTTGAATTATTCTTTTTGCCTCCAAATTCAACATCAAAATTTCAACCATGTGATGCTGGAATTATTAGAGCAGTTAAGATTTATTATCGGTGTCACTTTTATTCTAGCATCTTGAAAGGTTACGAGGAAGGAGAAATAAATCCTGAAAAGATTAATGTATTGGATGCAATCAATTTTACTAATGTTGCTTGGAATATTGATGTGAAGCCTACAACTATTGTAAATTGTTTCCGACATTTCAAAATTCAATCCAAGGAGGATATGCCTCTCGAACAAGAAATTGGTGATGTTGAAGGCATTCATAAATTAAAAGAAGTAATTTCGAATTTACACTATAGAAATGTAACATCCCTCACCCGTATTCACCGTCAGAATAGGGTTACGGAGCATTACCAGACCTACAACACTTTTAAACATACATTTCATATACAATTTATCAATTCAAATACAAATCAATCACAATCATAGTATCCCTTAAACTAGCCTACGAGGCCTTAAACATGCATTGAGAGTGGTTCGGGACTAAACCGATAACTTGAGAAATTTTTCAACACTTATAAAATATTTCTCCAAAACAGGGGACACACACCCGTGCGACCAGTCTGTGTGTCTCACACGGCCACCAGACACGCCCGTGCCACAAGCCGTGTGAACATTCGAAATGGGAGCACATGGCTGTGTCTCAGCCTGTGTCCAAACAAGTGAGGTTACTGACTTGGGTCGCATGGCCAACCACACGCTCGTGCGTTTAGCCCGTGTGCCCTTCGAAGTAGCCAGACACGCCAATGTGCCAGGCCGTGTGCTAGGCCGTGCCAAATGTGTAGGGTATACTAACTTATGCAACACGGCAAAGTCACACACCCGTGTGCTAGGCCGTATACCAGTTAGGGGGTATACTAACTTGTGCCACACGGTCGATCACACACTCGTGTGTGAGACCGTGTGGAGCATACTAACTTCATTTGAATATCAACACCAGGGGACACACGGCCGTGTAACTTGACCATGTGTCACACGGCTGAGACACACGCCCGTGTCTCTGCCCGTGTGAACAAAAATAGGCTATTTACCAAGCCATTTTGCCACCCCATTTGGTACACATCTTCACCTACACAAATGACACTAAACCATATCATAATATACCATCCAAAACAACCAAGCTAAGTCTAAATCTTACCATTTCAATACTAACCAATTCAAGGCATATAAGTACCACAATATGCTATCAAATTCATATCAATCCTTATATTCTCAAATCATCAAAATGACCATTATCAAAGATGCATTATTTGGCCTAATTTCACAAGCATACCTATATCCATAAATCATCAATTTACCATTCATAGTACCTATTATCATCAATCATCACACAACCATAACCAACTCAATTCACAAGACTTAAATACACATATATGTACATTATTCAAACATACCAAACAAACCAAAATGGTCCATTACATATGGCTATATATTTACATACTAAACATAAACATTTACAAGCCAATTCATTTGGCCAATGTCATTACCAAAACATAACTAACATGACTCAAAGTCCCTATACATGCCATATACTTAAAATACCAAAATTCAAAGGTACCAAGTGATAGGTGGTAGTGTGAAACGATCTACAATGATCCTCGAGTCCAAGCTAGCTTCAATATCACTATAAAACACGAAAAATACACAAAGTAGGTTATAAAGCTTAGTAAGCTCGTATGTTAACAATGAGCAAATATCGCCATTCATTAATCATTCAAATAATAGAAAACAATATACAACAATTATATTAGATCTCAAAGCTATCAAATGATTATTCACATAACTTAGCAAGGAACTCATCAATTCCATGGTTTCAATACTCAATTCATTACTGTACGTACCTATACCATCTCATACCAATCTCATACTCGACCACATTCTTCATTTACCCGTTGAACCATTCGGAATAGAAGTTAGATACTCAAGGTCTCACCCGATAAGTACATATATCATGGCGTGAAGCCAAATAAAGGTAACTTATCCGAAATTCTGATATCATGGCCCGAAGCCAAATTGGTATATCTCACACCCGAAGTGCTAAATCATGGCCCGAAGCCAACTCAAAGTATACCTAATGGCATGTCACTAGCATCCTAAACTATTCCTAAGGTTCAACCGAGATTCCAACTATCGAATCTTCATTAAATCATTTCCGAACTCATCCGTAATCACATAATCACAATTCATATTATATCAAAGCATATAAAATACATTTGAAATGAAATTATAACATGCGAACTTACCTAGGATGATAAAACGACGAATCGAGTCAAATAGTTAATCAATTTATCTTTTCCCAGATCCAAGTCTGTATTTCATTTTTCTTAATCTAAATATATTCAAAATTGACTTATTCAATCATATATTCATTCAATTTAGTCCTAAACATACTTTAAAACACATTTACACTTTTGCCCCACATATTTCACATTTTTCACAATTTAGTCCTTATTTCATAAAATCACAAATTAATGAAATTCACAATAGACCCATGCTAGCAAAATTACCACAATGCCCCTAGTAGTCCATAATTTTCATTTATTTCACATTTTAACCACTAACTTTACACATTTTTCAATTTAATCCTTATTTTGTATTTTTACTCAAAATCACTTAACAAAACTTGTATAATTCATAATAAATATTCATAATCTATCATCAAACATCAAAACTCATACATATTCATCAATGGCATCATTCAAAATCTTTAACACTTTTGCAAATTAGTCCCTGGGCTAGCTAGTACTAGTTGCAACGATCACAAAAACATAGAAATCATTAAAAACGGGACAAAACACATACCTAATTGCATCAATTTGCCTTAGCTAAAAGAAAAAACCTAGTATTCATTTTCTTCTTCTTCAATTTCGGTTAAAAGATGAAAGAATAAGAATTATACTTGACTTTTTTTTAATTATCTATCATTTATTAACCATTTTACCATTTTAACCTTAAAATTAATTCAAAATATCATTAATGCCAAACCATTAACATTCAATAACATAATAATGGTATATTTACCACTTAAGGACCTAAAATTTAAGGTTCTATAGCTATTAGACACCTTTAGCTATTAGAACTCAAGTTTTACGCTTTACGCGATTTAGTCATTTTTACCGAATTAACCAACCAAACGATAAAATTACTGAACGAAACTTTCACACAATCATTCAATCTTGCTGTAAGCCTTATAATGGTAATAAAATAAATATTTTAACCTCAGATTTGTGGTCCTGAAACTACTGTTCTGATTTGACTAAAAACGGGTTGTTACAACTTTCCCCCCTTAGGGATTTTCGTCCCTGAAAATCTTACCAGTGAATAGGTTAGGATACTGTTTTCTCATAGCTTCCTCGGACTCCCACGTAGCCTCTTCAACAATGTGTCGTTGCCAAAGTACTTTTACGAGAGCTATGCTTTTATTTCTCAACTGTTTCACCTCACGTGCTAGAATTCTGATTGGTTCTTCGTTATACGTCATATTAGGTTGAATTTCAATCTCTGACGGAGAAATCACATGTGATGGATCTATATTGGCGTAACATTGATACATGAAATACATCATGAATCTTTTCTAAATCCGATGGTAAGGCTGATCGATATGCTACTGGCCCTATTCTTTCAATGATCTTATACGGCCCGATGAATCGTGAACTCAATTTGCCTTTGCGACCAAAATGAAGTATTTTCTTCCATGGGGATACTTTCAAGAAAACTTTGTCACCGATCTGGAATTCAATGTCTTTTCGTTTCAAATCCGTATACAATTTTTGATGATCTGAAGCTGCTTTCAAACAGTCGCAAATTACTTTCACTTTCTCTTTGGTTTCTCTAACCAAATCAACCTTGTGAATCTGTTTCTCACTCAGCTCGATCCAATACAATGGAGTTCGGCATTTGCGACCATATAAAGCTTCATATGGTGTCATCTTTATGCTCGTTTGAAAACTGTTATATATGCAAATTCAACTAACGACAAATATTTCTCCCAATTACCTTCAAACTCTAAAATACAACATCTGAGCATATCTTCGAGGATCTGAATTACTCTCTCAGACTGACCGTCAGTTTGCAGATGAAAAGTTGTACTAAAATTTAGCTTCCTACCCAGAGCTTCTTGCAATTTCTTCCAAAACCGCAATGTGAATCTCGGATCTCCATTTGAAATAATCGAAGCTGGCACCCCGTGCAATCTAACGATCTCAGCAATATACAATTCAGCTAATCTATCGAGTGAATATTCAGTACGTACCGAAATAAAATGTGCTAATTTCGTCAGCCAATCAACGACAACCCAAATTGCATCTTTTTTTTTTTGAAGACAGGGGTAATCCCGATACGAAATCCATAGTCACTCTATCCCATTTCCACTCCGGTATCATCACAGGCTGAAGCAAACCTAAAGGTACTTAATGCTCAGCTGTCACTTGCTGACAAATCAAACACTTCGATACAAACTCAGAAATGTCTCGTTTCATACCCGACCACCAATACAATTTCTTTAAATCATTGTATATTTTAGTACTTCCAAGATGAACGGATAAACAACCACTATGTGCTTCGTGTAAAATTTTCTGAATCAACTTTGGATTTTTAGGTACACAGATTCTATCTTGGAACATTAAACAATCATCAGACCCGATTTGGTACTCTGAATCACTAGTCGACTTGTATTGCACTCTTTTAGCTTGTAATTCTCTATCACATTTCTGAGCTTCGCAAATTTGCTGAAGAAATACTGGTTTAGCTTTTAACTCAGCTAAAATCGAACCATCATTAGAAAATGTGAACTGTGTATTCATTGCTCTCAGGGCAAACAACGACTTTCTACTCAAAGCATCCGCGACCACATTCGCTTTCCTCAAATGATAATCAATCACTAACTCAATAGTCTTTTAGTAACTCAAGCCATCTCCGTTGTCACAAATTCAAATCTTTCTGAGTCATAATATACTTTAAGCTTTTATGATCAGTAAATATGTGACATTTTTCTCCGTACAAATGATTATGCCAAATTTTCAATGTAAAAACTATAGCGGACAACTCCAAATCGTGCGTCGAATAGTTCCTTTCATGCGGTTTCAACTGTCTGGAAGCATGCTATCACTTTTCCTTCTTGCATCAACACACAACCTAAACCATTCAATGACACGTCACTGTAAATAACAAATTCTTTACCCGACTCAGGTTGAACTAACATTGGTGCCTCAGTTAACAATGCTTTCAATTTATCGAAACTTTGTTGACATTTCTCGGACCATTCAAACTTTACATCTTTCTGTAACAGTCTGGTCATCAGTGTAGCAATCATCGAGAACCCTTTAACGAAACGTCGATAGTAACCAGCCAATCCCAGAAAGCTTCTGATCTCGAATACATTTCTAGGTGGTTTCAAGTAAATAACTACAGAAATCTTGCTCGTCAACTCGAATGCCATCCACCGAGACTATATGTCCCAAAAATCCAACATCCCAGAGCCAGAACTCACATTTGCTGAATTTAGCATACAGTTGCTTATCTCTCAAGGTTGGCAACACAATCTTCAAATGCTCGGCACGTTCAGACTCATCTCGTGAATAGATTAGAATGTCATCAATGAACACAATAACAAATCTGTCTAAATACAGTCTAAAGATCCGATTCATCAAATCCATAAAAATGGCAGGAGCATTAGTTAGTCCAAAAGGCATAACAAGGAATTCATAATGTTCGTACCTCATTTTGAATGCAGTTTTCGATACATCTGAGTCTTTAACTCTCAATTGATAATAACCCTATCTCAAATCAACCTTCGGAAACACTGTTGCACCTTTCAACTGGTTAAACAAATCATCTATTCTTTGCAACGGATATTTATTCTTTATTGTAACCTTGTTGAGCTGACGATAATCAATACACATTCTCATGAACCCATCTTTCTTCTTAATAAACAATATTGACGCACCCCAGGGCAAAAAACTCGGTCGTGCAAAACCTCTATCTGTTAATTCTGGCAAGTGAGCTTTCAACTCTTTCAACTCTGTCGAGGCCATTCTATATGGAGCTATAGATATCGGTAAAGTTCCCGGTACTAACTCAATAGCAAACTCAACCTCTCTAACTGGTGGCAACCCAGGCAATTCTTCTGGAATACATCCAGATATTCACAAACCACAGGCATCGATTCAATCTTCTTTTTAGACACTTTGGTATCTAAAACATATGCTAGGTCTGCGTCACAACCTTTTCTCACATATCTCTGAGCCGACATCAATGAAATCACTATAGGCAATCCACTCGACTCATCAGATTCAATCCGAAGAATTTCATTATTCTGACACTTCAATTCTATAGTTTTTCATCTACATTTCACAATAGCATCATGTCAACAATCCATACCCAGAATCACATCAAACTCATCAAATGGAAAAAGCATCAAGTCAGCCGGAAAACAGTAGCCCCCGAGTCATTAAAGGACAGTTCTTGTATACTTTGTCAACTAGAACATACTTGCCTCAAAGGTTCGATACTTTAATCCTAAATTCAGTAATTTCAACAGGCAATTTCTTACTAGACACTAAATTCTCACAAGCATACAAATGTGTTGATCCAGGATCAATTAAAGCAATCACATTAGTGTTATAAAGAGAGAAGGTACTGGTAATAACATCTGGTGATGACGCTTTTTCTCGAGCACGAATAGCTTAGGCTCTGGCAAGTGCTCTAGCCTCAAATCTCGCAGTGGAGTCCCTTGTCGCCTCTCGACTACCACTCACATTCCCAACATTTCTTGGTGGTCTTCCTCTAGCAGACATATTACATGGTCTCATTCTGAGGTCTATTTTTCTTAATCATCTCAGGACAGTCTTTAATAAAATGATCCGGCGAGCCACATTTGAAACAAGCTTTAGTACTTTTATTCCAGCATTCACCAAAATGTCTTCCCCCGTACTGTTGACACTCAAGTTTGTTATTTCTCACACTGCCAACACTCGAGACAGAAGTAGCTTGAGCTTTAGAATTCATAAGTTGATTTCCACGATCTTTATTCTGGTATCCCAATGATGCATTAGATCTACTATACGAATCTCAGAATTTCTTTGATGAAGAATAAAAAGGGTTGTTCATCGGTCTTTTCCTCGAGTCTATAGCCTCTGAATCAGCTTTCTTCTTTTCTCGGCTAAAGTCTTCGGCTTTGCAAGCCCGAACAACTAACAGAACAAATTCTTTTAAATCTAAAATCCCAACCAGAAGTTTAATGTATTCGTTCAGCCCATCAATAAACCGCTTGTACATTATCTCTTAGTGGAAACATACTCTCGAGCATACTTGCTTAACCGTACGAATTCTCTTTCATATTCGGTTACAGTCATGCGGCCTTGTTTCAATTCTAAAAACTCTTTATGCTTTTGATCCAAAAATAGTTGACTGATGTATTTCTTTCGAAATTCAGTCTAAAAGAATTCCTATATAACTCTATCCCTCGGCACCACGGATACTAACGTATTCCACCATTGATATGCGGTGTCTCTCAAAAAGGATATAGCATACTTTAAACATTCAGTCGGTGTGCAGGAAAGCTCATGAGTATGAAATAAAAGAGTTCAGTGGCGAAACAATTAATAATGTATATAGAGAGAAAGGTAGTTGGAAGGTGATAACAGTTTTGGGAAGACTATCTGAATGTTTTAAGGATTGTATTGATTATGCAATGTTACGAGCAAAGAGAAAGTTGGCCTCGGCTCTTTGACTTAATTGAGTAGGAAGCCTGAGGTGTGTACTTACCGAGATCTTCCTGAATTGATGTTCATTAGTGAAAGGAATATTAAAGGAGTTTATGACGATGGAAATGGTTAGAGAAACAATATTCGAACTATGAAAGTGTTTTATTATGACTACCATAGTTGAATGGATTATAATGATCTCTTTGAGTATTCTGTATGGATATCCATTTCCCTTCAGGGGTTATGTGGTTATTCTTTTTATGAAATTGTGATCATGTGAGAATGTTAGTTGACTGTAAAATCAGACGAAACGGTTGTCGATTTGGTTGATTGCAATCGACATTCCTTTATCTCTTTGTAATTCTATTTTGGTATTTTGAGGATGAAGTTGGTAATAAAAATTTTATGTGAGACTACTCTTATGTTTTTGCTGATCATGGTTATCTTTAAAGTGTCTTCATCAGGTTGTGATAGTTATATCTACGATGATTACTCTTTTAGTTTGATATAGAAAGGTGATAATTCTAATATATGGATATCTCTGATTTTCGTATAAGATGTTAATATCGACAAAAGCATAAGCAGTGAAATCACAAGTTTCAAATTGTGAGATGGATTTTTCGGGTAAGTCGAATAGAGTTAATCCATTCAATTAAGATATCCTTGTTACCTTGAACTAAGGAGATAATAAAGGTTTTTTATTAGCATAATAGGAGAAATTCAAACGATTGTGTGTTTGAACTGTATTCTCAGTGTAGAGAAAAGAGTAGATTGATGTATTGAGATATGATTCGAGTTATGTGTATATCTACACATGCTTCAACAAGGAGAATAAATTTTGTGTATTCATGAGTAGGAAGATGGATAGCCTGAATTAGGAAATTAGATTCTAGGAAGCATAATACAAAGATATGCTTATTTAAAATTCTAACCGGGCAACGTTAATTTCAAGTTGAAGTTGTTCTGATTGAAAAGTTATCACATGCAGAATGATAAAGTCGAATGCTATTGAAGGTATTATTAACTGAAAGTTCTAGTACTGAGTTCAATTTGAATATAGAAAAAGAATTTATGTTATTTAGTGATGCGCGAATGAATAAATGGAAAAAAATGATATGTGCTTCTTGAATCCTGATGAGTTAAAGTATCGAATATTGCAAAAAAATATGAACGTGAGACAGTGAAAATGGCTTGAACCATTACAAGAGTATGTATAGTTATCGAAACACTTCTCGAATAGTGGACATAGTACAGATATCTGGATGGAAAATCCCTATTTGATCAATACGAGTTAGTTACTCGATTGACCTTAGTTGATAATATCCTAGTTTCAGCGAGGTTAATAGCTAAAGCGAGTTTTCCTTTCGAAACACAGGAATTCAGAAGTGAGATAGTGAATGGTATTTTAAATAAGCTCCGAATGAGTTTGTTTCAGATGTTAAAATTCAAGTCGTATAAGATTTCCGTTATTATTGTTACCTTAAGATAGAATTTGTATGTTGATGAATCCAGAACTTATGCAGAAGTTTTGGTATGAGACTCAGTAGTAGCATGTTTGCTCATTCAAGAATAAGAAACGGTGTAATTCTATGCATAAATGTTTTGACAATTGAATACACATCATGATATGGTTGAGTTTATGTTCAGAAGTAGTTAGCCAGTAAAAGCTGAATTTTCAGAGTATTTGAAGTCAAGACTATTACAGCCGGTGAAGATCCTAGGGAGAAAATGTGATAAAATACTATAGATTTCGAATTTGGATTGACATGATTTCCCAAAGAGGGGGATGTCAACTGAATTGTAGTGAATTATTCAATAAGACCTGAATGATCATTTTAGCTTGTGCAGAGTTCACATTTGTCAGATTACTGAGTATATGTGCCTTAGAGAAAGAGTAATTTAAGTTTTAAAGTTGTGCTTCAACCTTCTGTATTACAGCTTAAAGGTTTTTGGCAAGAGAAATTAAGGGTGAATTGATTTGTGATTTTGAAAAGTTAGTGGAAATGTTTCATGAAAGTTAAAAGCAACTTCTTCTTGTAAGATTTTCGAATATGAAAATCCTTAAGGGGGGAGAATTGTAACAGCCTGAATTAAGGGCTAGTCGGAACAGTGGTCTCAGGATCACTAATCCGGGGTCAGAGAAAATTTATTTTTATTTTATTTTATGGGTTATAGTATGATTATAAGGGTGCATGAAAATTTTGGTGCTTTAATTTTAGCGATTTCATGCTTAATCGTGAAAAAAGGACTAAATCGCATAAAGTGAGAAAGTTCTATTTTAATTGGTAGAGGTGCCAATTAGCTAAGGAATATTAATTGGAGGTCCCTAATGTACAATTAGGCCTTGTTTTAAGAGGTGGCCGACCATAGGGGGATAAAGAAAGGACTTTGTCAAATGGTTAGGTGGAAATTTGGTGATAGAAATTTAATTTTATCATAAAATAAAGAAAAGAAAATATCACCTTTTCTCTCCATCTTCTCTCCATCGAAAATGAGCAGCAAAAATGGGAGTTGAGAACTCAAAATTTCAGCCAAGCTTTCTTCCTTACAAGTAAGTGATTTTGGTGACCTTTCTTGAAAATTTTTGTACTTTTGGAACCTCCAAAGCTTAAGCTAGCTAATGAGGGGACTAATTTGCAATATGGTTGAAAGTCTAGGGACTTGCCATGAGAGAGTTTATGTTGTTTGCTGAGTTTTTATGGAAGAAAATAAATGTTAGGGAGATGAGAAACAACTTTTGTGAAATGTGTTGTCATGAAAAACACCTAAATGGGACTAAGTTGTAAATGTTGTAGTTTGGTAATAAATGCATGAAATAGTTGGATTTGTGAGTAGTTTTAAGAGGAATAAATTTTCAGCTAGGCTTGTTTAATAAGAAAATGTGATGAAAAATTATTTACAAGCCTAGGGGCAAAATCGTAATTTTACCAAAGTCCAATGGCAAAATGGTAATTTTTCCAAAGTAGAAATTTAAAATGTATTGATTAGTGTGGTGATTAAATGATTAAATTTTATTGTTCTAGATCAAAGAAAATGAGATTCGGACCTAGAATGGGAGAAAAGAGAAATATGGACAAATAGGTCCCTTTCTACCCTTTTCGGTATCGAGGTAAGTTCGTATGCTAAATAATGCAACTCTAAGTGAAATATTAAATATTTCGATGTTGTATAAATTGTATGTTGCCTCCATGTATATATTAAATACGTTTTGACGAGATGTCAAGAATTGAAAGTCTTCAATTGAATCTAAGAATAGAAGGAATGCAAATATCATGATACTATGATCAATTAAGTCTCGTGTAAGACCATATTTGGAATATGGCCTCGGTGTGAAATTTTGTATAAGACCATGTCAGGGACATGGCATCGATATGATATTTTATGTAAGACCCTATCGAGGGTATGACGTTGATATGATATTATGTGTATGAGACTCAAGAGTGTTCTTTAGCATTTTGAGTGATTCAACAGGTATGTTGAAAATGAGAAAGTATGTGGTTATACCATGAGAGGTACAAGGATGTGCTAGAACTCAATTGAGGTAAATTCGGTATATGATGAACCCATGGTGAGTTATGTGTAAATGATGCATCTGATTGCATATGTTATATTTATTAATGCATTGCGTGAATTCAAATGATTATTTTAGAAATCTATTTAAGAATGATAGTGTGTGAGGATATTCCTGAATGAACATTCGAAATAGGAAAATATGTGTGGATAAATATCCATGAATGTGTAATCTGTGGTGGGCTGTGTGTGTTACCACCTTATTAATTGTTAGCGATGGGCTGTGTGCGATACCATTGCCAATATTATTAAATGGTGGGCTATCTGCGTTACCACCTTATTATTTGTTACCGATGGGTTGTGTGCGATACCACCTTAAAAATTATTAAATGGTGGGCTGTGTGCGGAACCACCAAGAGTTTGGTATTATTCTGAATGGATCATTGAGAAATTATTTAAGTATATGTTTCATGGATTGATGTAATGATGATTGCAGGGATTATGTGCTAATAAATGAGAGTACTATAATTGTCACATGGTTAGAATGTGGTAAGAGACTGAATGAGTAAGCATTATGAATGATTAAATGGGTAACCATGAGCTTAAGAGTAAATCTCATTATAATACCTTTGTGGTTGAGAATAATCAATGAATGTCAATAGTTAACTATTATATGCATATGAACTTACTAAGCATTATTGCTTACTCCTATCCCTTTCTTATCTCTTATAGGTTAACTTAACTAGCTCGGGTTGGAAACCGCCGAAGATGCTTTCACACTATCGAGCAGTCACTTGGGTATAAGGTTTCAAGTCTTCTTGAGATATGGCATGTATAGGGTTCTTATTTTGGTTTAATTAAGTCATAGTTAAAGTAGCCAAATGTGTTGGCCTAAAAGAGTTTATGGTTCTATTGTGTATAGCCATGGATGATGGCTCATGTTAATTGTAATGGTGCTAGTAATAGTTCTCCCTCGTATATGGGAAGATAGTTTGATTTTCATGATTCAAATGTGATAAATCAAGAGTTATAATTGATGATTTGAGAATGTTATGTGATGATGTGTAAATGTGTGCAAATGAGGGTGGCTAAAGGGCTTGGAAAATAGCTTTGAAATGGTCCACACGGGTAGACACACGGACGTGTTTCTAGGCCGTGTGTGACACACGGTCAATCCCATGGGTGTGTGACTGGGCCGTGTGTCCCCTGCATGTTGGTGTGGCAAGTCAATGTCGACCACGGGCTAGACACACGGACGTGTGTCTAGGCCGTGTGACCCTTATGAGATTGCTAACGTCACAAATAGAATACTCAGGTTTTTACACACAGGCGAGGACACGGGCGTGTTTAGGCAGTGTGGAGCACACGGGCCAAGCACACGAGCCAAGCACACGGGCGTGTGTCCGGCCGTGTGAAAACCCCTGTAGGTTCGAAAAGAAAATAATTCTACACGGGCATGGAACACGGGTGTGTGATATGTCACACGGGCATGTCCCACTCTTCACACAGGCGTGTGGCCCAGTTTTATGCCAAAATTTTCTAAGTGTTTAAAAGTTTCGATTTGGTCCCGAAGCATCCCGAGTATATGTAATGGGTCTCGTAGACCCATGATAGGGACGTTACGATTGTAAATGAAAAAGTTTTAAAGTGGAACAATTTTTTTTTAGCCCAAAGTTGAATGCTTAAACAAGTCAAGTCTGATAATGCCTCGTACCTAGTTCCGGAGTTGAATACGGGTAAGGGGTGTTACAATTAGACACCTTTAGCTATTAGAACTCAAGTTTTACGCTTTACATGATTTAGTCATTTTTACCGAATTAACCAACCAAACGATAAAATTACTAATCGAAACTTTCACGCAATCATTCAATCATGATGTAAACCTTATAATAATAATAATAAAATAAATATTTTGACCTCGGATTTGTGAACCAAAACCATTGTTCCGATTTGACTAAAAACGGGTTGTTACAAGAAATGCCATGGATGTTGAGCAGATTTTAAATTTTCCAAGTGAAAATTAATCTTTGATGGAGTCACCCATGGATGAGGAAATTATTCAAGGAGTATTGGATATGCCAGCTGATGACGAGCAAGATCTAGATGACAATAGTGTTTTACCACATGTTTCTCCAAAAGAGGCTTTTTTAGCTGTGGATACCTTGAAAAATTATTTAATACAACACGGGAAGAATATACCAGATTTGGTTCATACCCTTCTAAAAGTTAAAAGATGAAATTGTATTTGATTCACATACAAAGAAGAAGAGCAATTAACTATAAATGCATATTTTAGCATAGAATAAAACTACAAAAAAAAAAATATAAGAGTTGTCTAGAAAGCACTTTAGTTTTATGTATTGTATATAAAATTTTCAGCATATTTAATGAATTATTATTTTATATTTTCATTAGGCCCTTAAGGATTTTTCTAAAAATTATTATCTTATGCATTTAGTGGGGTTACTATTTTATCCCGTTGGCCCAAATCGGGACCAAAAAATTATTATTTAATCAAAATTATTAATTTATCGAATATTCATTTACCTAGGTTTTACTGTATATAGTTATGTTTAAGGTTAATTTTTGGGAGCTTTTTCCTTAGTTTAATTCGTATTTGTTAGTTTAGGCTTTGGATTTTAAGGGTTTTTGGTTGTTGCTTTCAACTTGGATTCGATTTCAATTCAAACTTTATTTTCTTCAATTAATCTTTAGTTTTTCGATTATTCGTCTTCCAATTGTTGTTCCCTCAACAACTGTTAACTGGGTTTTCAGTTTCGGCACTCAATTGACACCACAATGAATCAAAGTTCTCTTTTCTCTTCTCTTTAATTTGATATTTGTTTAAATGTCTGAATTTAACTTAAGGAAAATTGCATTTAGATTCATGAGGAACTAAAACCTTAGGGAGACTAACAATCAGATGTGGAATTAATTAATTAAGGAATTAGGGTTTACTTTAGAAGTAGTTGGATTAAATTAAGTATGATTAAACCTTAGGATTGATGACCCTAGAAAGTTATTTAGGTAGATGAGGTCGAAAGAATAGTTTACTAAGTATTTCTTAATTTAGCCCGATTTAAACTACGAGGTCGAAAGATAAGTAGTTTTTATCTATTAGTTGATTTAGTTAAAGGCCGAAAGGTAATAACTAGGTTAATTCTTAAATAATTCATCAAAACCCTAAATTTGAAGCTAGTTATGAACACTGACGTGAGTTAATCTGTTATCTACTTAATTGAGTGAATTCGATTGTTTGTTTAATTTTCTTAAATTTATGATATTTTGCTTCTTAATTTTATTTTGGTTTATCATGCTACAATTTTAGGTCATTACTATTTAGACTTGTTAGTATAGAAATTAGCCTTTAGTTTAATTCAGCCTCCTTTGGGTATAATCCTCGGAACACTTCCCAAGTGTTTCGTTGTAAACTTAACTATATTACAACCAGACACGTATACTTGTGGACACCGTTATTATTTTTATCTTTTGTTGCAGTATTTTTAGTCCAGACATTCGCACGTCTGGACGACGGTCAGTATGAAACTTGAACCCGTGATTGCGTAACCACCGTCAACCAAGATCCCTAGTCATACTTCAACCCGTAACCGTATAACCACCATGAACTGGAAGCCCGAGTTGCAATGCGAGGGCTTCTAAGGTTATGGTTCCATCCCCACACAGTAGATGAAATGTGGGGGTCATATCACCGTGGATTCAAACATACCTTAAAATGATCGCAATGTACCTCAAACACAGATATAAATAAATCTTTCTCCTCAAATTTCTAGCACTCAACACATAAAAAATTACAAACAAAAACTGCATCCTACAAGAAGCGTTTTCTGCTGAGGTGGCAGTAGAGAGCTTGAAAACGCATCCTACAGGGCATGCTTTCAGCCCCTTAGCTGACATCTCAACAAAAAATGTTTCTTGTAATACACATTTTCTATTTCTCTCTCCAAAATCGACCTATTTCGTTAAATATTGAAAAAATTGATCTAAAACCCTAATTTCTTTTAAAACGATATTTTCTTCAAATTTATTCGAAATTTTATATTTGAATCTCAAACTAAATTTTGAACACTCAAAAATTAAAACTTTTGATTTTTTTTTTTACTTTAAAATATATATTTTCATAATCGTTGTAATTTAAAAAGTTTTTTAAAAGGAAAATTAAAAATGGATTTTGAAACTAATGCTAAACATATTTCTTGTTAATTATGTATAAACTTCGCCTTGAAAAATGTTTTTGAAATTAAATGCTTGGCACATTAAAAAAATAATTAGAGATAAGATTTTAGATTAAATAAGGATTTTAAAGCTTATGTATTAAATTGAATAAAAAATTAAAATATGATTATATTAAGGTAAGTTCTAAAGTGAAATTTTATTATAGTGAAATATTATAGATTTTTTTAAAATTAACTGTTATGATTAAAAGATAGAAATAAAAATATTGTAGTCAATTGGGGATTTGAATTATACTTCAAACTGTTAAATTGATTATTGGTATATTTTTTTTAGAAATCAATTTTTTTCTGTTTTAGTGTTGAAACTAATATAGTTGATTCCACACTAGTTTTAGTCGATGTACACTGTTCTAATAATAAACCAATGCAATCAACTCTCTTTTTTTCGCACTGATTAAAATTATGGTCCATTTTGGTCACACTAGTTGAAATATTGTGCATCGACTGGTGCATGAATAATATTAGAAAATATAAAATTTTTAACTTTTTACTATTATGGTAATAAATAATAAAAACTTTTATTGGATCATTGTATATCAATCAGTGCATGAAGATGTTATATTTTGAAACTTATTTAATATTATTTATTTGATATTTGTAAATAATTTTATATACAAATATTAAATAATTTTTAAAAAATACCAATAAATTTAAAACAATATATCAAAATATATCGATATTGGTACACCACAATTTTAATAAATAAATGATGCATCTATGTGATACTATTTTGATTAAAAGTAACTTAACCTTAATTTGACATGACTAATAGTGAATTGATATATTTTTTATTAATAGGTGATTTAAAAAAATCGAGGATGTTAGGGTAGGAATTACTTACATAAGCATATGAAAATATTTTTGTAAGGTGTAAAAGGTAAAAAGAACTTGCTGGGGTTGATTATTCAATAAATATATGAGAAGTTGGAATTGACGGGTTGGAAGGAACTGAAGATAAAGCAAAATGGGGCACTAATTGTCTTTCACAATTGCATTGCGGCACCTAGAACCGTGTACGGTTACCTCTTCCTCCACTCTCAGACTGAGTCTTCCTCAAGTTGCTATGCAACACTGCCACGTGTTTCTGACCACACACTGAGGCAACTCAATGGAAACTAACGCTCTCTCATGCGCGTCTTTCCTACCTCCTTACCTTTTTCTTTCTTCTTGTCTGCTACAATACAGAATTCAAATATCGTCTTTTAACATTTAATTTAATTTACATGTAATATCTAAAATAAATGTAATTTTTTAATATTCAGTTAAAAATAATTTCAAATATTATTAATTCAACATTTAAATATTATAATATTTACTAATTAATTAAATGAAGTTATATGTTAAGTTGTAAAATGATAGAGATTAAAATGTTTATATTAATTTCATAAACTAATATTTTATAAATAAAATATGACAATTTTTTTATAATTAATTGAAATATATATATATATATATATATATACATGAGCTAATGTAGATAATATAATTCAGTTATATTTTAATTAAGGATAACTATAAAACTGTAAAGACAAAATTAGTGAATAGAAAAGGTGGTAGGCCACACAAAAGTTATAAAAATGTCTTTTCTGGATAGACTATTGTGACATTTGTCAGTATTTTAATTATGTCAATAAAAAAATTAATATAAAAATAAAACGCGACTTTGGTTTAAATGACAAATTTAAAAGAAGAAAAATTTTGTGGAATTAAGTTCAAATCTTGCAATATATATATTTATGTAAAAGACCAACAAAATAACCTCAAATTTATATTTATTGTTTTATAAAAATGTTAAACTTTTAATAATTTCACAATTAAAATTTTAAATAATAGTATAAATATATGATGAGTTGGCCTCAAGTGATTTGGAAGTTAATTTTGTAAGTAGAATCAATTTAAGGGTATTTTAGACTTTTTCTTTTATTTTTTTCATTTTTCAATTGTTCAAGATTTATCAAATATTAATTAATGACTCTGTCTGGTAGCTGAAGAGCTATTACATGGTTTTGTTTTAGTTTTTCTTTCTCTACTGAAAAAATATTAATTATTGACTTGATAATGGGTATAATTTTTTGATTTGTTATATTTGTATTATTTATTATATTAAAAAAGATTTTGATATCTTATAACAATACATTTAAATTTAAAATTTGTTTGTAGTTTGAAAAGTTATTAGGTACTATAAGCATAAATCTTCATTAAAGGTAGAAAAAAAATAAAAATATAAGAGAAAATATATGACCGTATTTGAACTCTATTTATAATTTATTGATAGTGTAATAAATATGGTTTTTTACCTCTATTTTTATATATTTATGTTGATCAATTCATTTTAATCCTTGCTTTTATTTATGAAATAATTAAAAGAACATTGATTTAGACTTTGTTTGATAAAATTGAAAAAGTTAAAAAAGGTTTGAAAAATCAAATAGAATTTAAGTTATAAAATACGTTAGAAATATTATCTGAAATTAAATATTGGATAGAATTAGGCTACTTGATAAATAAAATAAAAATAATTAAACATATTCTATATTAAGTAATGTTTTTTAAATTAGATATGTGGTCGAACTAGTTGTGTAACCGATTCATCGGTTTAATCTGTTCGATTGAAAAAATTAAAAATTAAAAATTCGGTTCAACTTATCCAGACCGATTCTTGGGTCAATCAATTCAAAGCCCCGCTCCGGATCGATACCCTAACCAGTTCCTAGTCTAACCGATTTGATCAGCCGGTTTAATTTGACCCAAACAACATTGATATTAAGTGATAAGTAGGTCTGTATTTACTTATAATTTTCTACACTTTTTTTTACCAAAAAACTTTATCTAATAATTTTCATGATAGGATATCAAATATGTTTAAGAAAAATAAATTAATGATAATATTAATTTTCAGTTAGATTGGTTTTTTTTCAATAGTTTATCTAACATGGCATTAATTTAAGAAAAAATTAATCTATTGAGCTTAACTTAATTGACACCATTATTATTATACCAATTTGAAAAACATGAATTTAAACATGTTTAAGCGATTTTTTCTTTGATTTAGGAGTTGAAAAAGGATTATCATCCTATAATTTAGAATTTATAATTCTTCTTATCTTTATAAAAATAAAGGTTCCATTTTGATTCGCTACAACGAGTTAGTATGTTGAAGTAATACAAATATTTTTTGTTTGTTTTTGAAAGGATAACTATATTTTTGTTGATGTTTTAATTATTTTTAGAATTTCCATTGTGATTCCTAAAATGAATGAAACTGTATCTTGGAGGTAGTTTTACCATTTTGAAGTAAGATATCTATTTTTATAATTTTTAGAAATTCAATAATTAGAATTATTTTGATGTTTTAATCGTTTTTAGATTTTAATGGACTTTCTAATCTTGAGATTAGATTATGATACCCACTTAAAAAAGTAAAATATATATATATATATATATATATCTGTTACTTATTAAAAAGAATTATCTCATAGCAAAGGTCTCTCGTTTTTAGACTTCACAATTAAAATTAGAATTTGACAAATATATTATAAAATGTACTACAAAAATTAATTATATAAATAAATACAACACTTGTCACACCTTTAATTATTTACAAAGTTTAAAAAGTTTTAAGTATCAAATAATTACCTAAAATAAAAATAAAATTCTGAAAATGCATTTTAATTTTATAACTAGGAGCCGAGCAATCGACATAGGATTGGTTGGATTATTATTAAGTGGTTAAGATTCGAGAGCTTTTCAAGGTTTTTTTGTCATCTTCTACTGATTGATTTATTTTGTAATAATTATAATGAGAAATAAAATAAATAAGAAAATTACATGCTTAACGTGTGAAGGATGATTTTTTTTAATTAAAAAAACAATTTAGTGACTGTCTGAAATCAAAAACATGTCGTATGGTGCAGGCGCGTCGGTTTTAAAGAGGTTTCGTATCTCTTTCCTGCGTCTCCTTCCACTCTATATTAAACAAGTTGAAACAGTGCCAAACGCGGTTCTCTCTTGGTTGTTATCCACGCTCTTCACCAAATATCTATCTACAAATTGCAATCTCTATATCTGAAAATAGAGAGGAATAAAACTAAAACTCTGCAAAACCACAACGAAAGAAACCCATTTTCAAATTTTTTTTCTATTGCAAAATTTTCTGCTTTTTGTTTTGTCTGAAACTGAAACCATAGGAGGGATATCGGGGTTTCTTATGAAGTTTCCCTCATTGATCCACTTTTTGTTGTCTCTCCTGGAGAAAATCCCTGCGAGATTGCCTATGCCAATTGAGAAATTGGTTTCTCGTGTTTCATATCCCCGCACCGGCAGGCACTTGCAGCGCTATAATAACAGAGGCTTCCGCTTAGTTGTTGGGTAATCTTTTTCTTTCCTTCTCCTCTTTTGATTGGCTTGGTTGAATAGAAGGATTCTAATTATCAATATTTGGTTTGAGCAGGTGCATTCCCTACAGATACAGGGAAAGCGAAGATGCCAAGTCAATTGAGGAAGCGATTGAAGTTCTTGTAATAAATGCACAAAATGGGAAAGGGATATTATTCCCCAAAGGGGGTTGGGAGAAAGATGAATCCATGGAAGAAGCAGCCATTAGAGAGACGGTTGAGGAAGCCGGTGTAGTTGGCGTCATTGAAGTCAGTAATCTACCATACGCTTTTCCATTTCAAACTCTTGATTCCATTTCTTCCTGATTTTAACTGGATCGATGTATATATATGTTTGCAGTGTAAATTAGGTAAATGGTGTTATAAGAGCAAAAGGCAAAGTATATACCATGAAGGCCACATGTTTGGTCTGCTTGTGAAGCAAGAGTTAGATGGATGGCCTGAGAAAAACATCCGAAAACGGGAATGGGTATGTATTTGGCTGCCATATATATGAATGTAAGTGTTAACAATGAACTGAGTACGAAAGAGCTGAACATGTGTTGTTATTGTTATGTATGTAGGTGACAGTGTCGAAAGCTAGAGAAGAATGCCCGCATTTGTGGATGATAGAAGCCTTAGAAGAGTTGGTTTGGCGACAAACGCAGGCAGGTGCGGCCCAAGGAGGAAGTAAATGAAGTAGCATTTGTGGATGATAGAAGCCTTAGAAGAGTTTTGTTGTTTGAATTTGTAGGGTTAGGAAAATAGATCATTGTAAATAAGAAGACATCAAAACGTTAGATTTCCAAACATTTGTTGGTTTTGTTCTGGTATTCATTTCAGTAGGTAGAAAATTTTTTCATTCATTCATTTGATTTGGGGTTTGAATCCATACAAAAAGTATGATTCACATCGGAATTTAACCTCTGATCAGTTAACTCTGGTTGGAGTTTGGTTAGGCCACGTGTTATTGATAAGGACATAGATTAAGCAACTGGCTTCACAAGTTGTCCTCGGTTAAGGATTCAGCCACGTAGCCTTATTCCATTGTCTACACTACATTTCATTTTTCATTTCTTCCCCGAATGACCGAAAGTCTATCCTCTGTAATTTCTCCCAATTTATCTTACACTTATATATTTTGTGTTTATATTTATCTCATATGTGAGTCGTGTTATTAATGATTTCTATTAGGATTAATATTATATTTAGTCCTCTAATTTTACATAAAAAATTCATTTTAGTTTTTATTTAACTTAAATTTATATTGTTTGTCAAATTACACTACTTCAAAATAGATAAAAAAAAGTAAACGAAAGTTAATTTTACTGACATGACATACATTTGGGTTGTCATGTGAATCACATCAGCAATTAATTAATTTTTAATTTTTAAAAAATTTAAAAATTATTTAAAATTAATTGGACTGTCATGAGAATGTCACAAATTTAATAAATGTTAACGTTTCTATTCAATTTTTGTGATTTGATAAACAATGTAAATTAATTGGTTAGAAGAGATAGAAAAATTTTAATAATGTTTTTATACTTTCATTATTTCATAAATTTTTAACTATAATTATCAATAGTTGTTACATTGTCATGATATATATCAATAGAACTATGATTTAGTGTCCCTTGATTTCTTTGATTATTAAATAGTAAAAATATTAATAATACATTTAGAGTGTATTTTTGATTAGATGAAAAATTGGAGAGACGAGAAAAGAAAATAAAAAAAATGATAAGAGATATAATTATTTTCCATCTAAATGTATAAAATTTTATCATTCAATTTTACTTTTCACTTAACCTTTCCTCTAATACTTAATCTATATCTATGTATTACACATTTATATATAAAAGAACTAATAACGATAATCTTGGTATGTGAAGTAATTGATAAGATAATCTTCGCACTTTAAATAGTTTTTAACATTATATTAAAATTGAATTAAATAATTATTAATCATTAAATATATTTAGTTAATATTTTCTTTTTACATTTCATTATTTTCCATTTTTAATTTTTCATAGTATTTATTTTTCTCAATTTCAATAGTTTTTTTTCAATTCACTAATTTTATTTAAAAAATTCACACTAATTTAAATATTTTAAATGTTTTACATTATAATACATTAATCTATATCTAATATCTATATAATGTATATTTTCAATTTCTAAGGATTTTATAGGAATGAATATCGTAAAAGTTGACTTTTCTTTTTTTGTTTTATTTTTATGGTTATTTTAGTTAGTAATGTTTTTGTTGGGTTTTTTACTTGCTCATTTCATGTTATGCTAGAATGAGAATAGATTTCTACTTGGGCCATAGATGTTTTTCAGCCTCTTAGATATTTTATGTGTATGGCCTACAAATTTGTGACATATTTGATAAAGCACCAGTTGATGTTCGGCTAGAACTCTTGAATTCTTATCCTTTTCACTTTGTTGAATGATGAATTAATTAAGAGATAATTATCAGATTTTCTCAAGAGATTTTCAAGTATTTATCTGTTGCTTAAAGGAGATTATCTTGTTGGTATGTTGAGTTTATAATTTGTTTTGTTGATTGCTGGTGAAAACTCTTGAGTGGAGTTGAGAGTTATTCTTGATGTATGTTGAGTGAATTATTGTTCTTTATTGGGGCTGCATGAGCTTGCCTTGTAAGGGGTTATAGGCTTTAGCTGTAACACCCCTTACCCGTATTCAACGCCAGAACAGGGTACGAGGCGTTACCAAACTTACAAGCAAGCAACCATACAAACCGTTACATAACTTTCCACCCAAATTTAAAACTTTCTGTAGATATTCATATCACTCCTTAAACGAGCCTACGACGCCCAAAACATAAATAAAATGTAGTTCAGAATTGAACCGGGAACTCACAAACACTTAGAAATTTTTTGCTCAAAACAGGGCCACATGCCCGTGTAGAAGGGAACACACCAGTGTGGGCAGGCCGTGTTATCACACACGCCCATGTCCCTTGTCCGTGTCTTAACCCGTGTGTGAAAATCTTGACATTCTGTTTCTGACGTCATCATCTCCATAAGGTCACACGGCCAGGGCACACGCCCGTGTCCTTAGGCCGTGTGGCGAATTAAATTCTTAAATTCAGGTGCAGACTTCATACGGCCTGGGCACATGTTCATGTCCTAAGGCCGTGTATACCACACGGTTGAGACACACGGCCGTGTCTCAGCCCGTGTGATTACTATTGGGCATTCTGTTTTGCCATCTTGGAATATAGGGGGACACACGGCCAAACTACACGCCTATGGGGCAGACCATACTTATACCAATTCAATTCAACATATATCATGACCATAAGACACTTCTAAGAACTCAAATTCAAAACATCCACACAAGCATGCACTTCATGAATTTCATCAACATTGAATAGATGAACTTGTCAAGTATTGGCCAATTTCTAATGACCATTTACAAAATGAATTGAACAACATTAATAGGCAACACTTTGGCTAACAAATATGACATAACAAAATGACCAAGTCCTATACATGCCATACCCAAAATAAATCTAACTTTGCTATACCAAAGAGAAGTTGATAGTGTGATTCAGAACTCCGACGTCGTACGATCCCGAAGTTAGCTTGGCGATACTACAAAGAAAAGGAAAATGAGAGGGGTAAGCATAAAGCTTAGTAAGTTTGCATGAAATAAATAGCAACATAAAGGCTCATAATGCCATCCATCCAGTGCATTGAATAAGAACACAAAGTCTCAAGCACATTACTATAACTTACTCATGCTTACTCTTACCAATTACATGTCATGTCACATATCGTAAACATTTCTCGTGAATTACTCACATGTACCTGTATCACTTCATCACATAGCATTAGCACTAATTTCATCTCTATTACAAACTTAACTATTTACCTCGATGACTCACTTGAATTACCCGAGGATACACAATCATCATCATACACATAAACACGACGCCATTGCCACATCCCAGATATGGTCTTACATGGGGTCACATCTCGATGCCGATGCCATATCCCGGATATGGTCTTATACGGGATCTCATATCGATGTCGATGCCATATCCCGAATATGGTCTTATACGGGATCTCATATCATTTTCTCATTCAACATCGTTACTCAATTTCATAGAAATAATATTCATCATCACTAATATCAAACATTTTAAAACTTAATAACATGATGTTGAATTTATTACACACAAACTTACCTCGATTTCAAAATAGGCCAATTTGCCGATCTAGTCTGATACCTTGCCTTTTCCTCCCTCAAGGTTAATTCCTCGTTCTTGATCTATAATAGCAAATTAGCTCATTTAATTATCACATTAATCAATGCATTTCAAAAATCATACTTTAGCAAAATTACCATTTTGCCCTTAGACTTTCACAAAATGACTATTTTACCCCTAGGCTCGTAAATCAATTCTAATCAAATTTCTTCCTTTAACAATCCTAGGTGAACATTTATTTCTCTTATAGCAACTCTCAATACTCATTATTTCACACATTTAACACCTATTTTACAACCTTTGCAAAGAAGTCCTTTTAAGTGTTTTCATGGAAACACCTTTTACAAAAGTTGTTTATCTAACAACTATGTAACGCCCCTTACCCGTATTCGACACTTGAATCGGGTACGAGGCATTACCGTACTTAACTGGCTCAATCATACAACCTTGATCCATAAAATTTCGTTTCAAAATAAAACATTTCATTCAAGACCCTAATGTCTTTATTATGGGTCTACGAGATCCTAAACATACATACGGAATGGTTCGGGATTAAACCGGAAAATTTTGAACACTTAGAAAAAATTTTGACATAAAACAGGGTCATACGCCCGTGTGAAGGGTAGGACATGCCCGTGTGGCATATCACATGCCCGTGTTCCACACCCGTGTGGAATTATTTTTCAATTTGAACCTATAGGGGTTTTCACACGGCCAGACACACGCCCGTGTCCTCGCCCGTGTGTCAAAACCTTAGCATTCTGTTTATGACGTCATCATCCTAATATGGTCACACGGCGAAGGCACACACCTGTGTCCTTAGACAGTGTGTTGAATTAAATTCCTAATTTCAGGTGCAGACTTCACACGGCCTGGGCACACGCCCATGTCCATGGTCGTGCCTCTCACACGGCTGAGACACACGGCCGTGTCTCTGCCCGTGTGTTGACTACTGAGCATACTGACTTTGTAAACCTAGCATGCAGAGGACACACGACCAATCAACACGCCCATGGGGCTGGTCGTGTGTCACACACGGCCTAGACGTATGGGCCATTTGAAAGGCTATCTACCAAGTCAAATGCCACCCTACACAGCACCCATACTTATACCAATTCAATCCAACCTATTTTATAGCCATAAAGCACTTATAGGGACTCAAAATCAAGGCATCCAATCAAGCATACACTTCATAAATTTCATCATCATTGAATATATATATACTAGTCAAGTATTGGCCCATTTCAAATGACCACTTACAAAATGAATTTGATAACATTAATAGCCAACACTTTGGCTAACAAATATGACATAACAAAAGAGACCAAACCCTATACATGCCATACTTAAAATGAATCTAACTTGCTATACCAAGAGTAGTCGATAGTGTGATTTCCAAACTCCGACGTTCCACAAATTCTTGAGCTAACTTAGCAAAACTACAAGGAAAAGGGAAATGAGAGGGGTAAGCATAAAGCTTAGTAAGTTTGGATGAAAAATAAATAACAACATAAGCTCATGATATCATGCAATCATGGCATTGGATAAAGTGCAAAGTCTTAAGTACTTTGCCATAACTTACTCTTGCTTGTTCTTATTACATACATACCATGTCACGTATCGTAAACAATTTCTCGTGAATTACTCACGGGTACCTGTATTCACTCAATCGCATAGCTTTAGCACTAATCTCATTTCTATCTCAAGCTCAACTATTTATCCCACAAAATCACTTGGGATACTCAAAGATAAATGTTCATCGTCATTCACACAATTACGAAGTAAATGCCACATCCCAGATGTGGTCTTACATGAGGTCATCTCTGAGTGCCGATGCCATATCCCAGATATGGTCTTATACGGGATCTCAGTTCGGTGCCAAGGCCATGTCCCAGACATGGTCTTACACGGGACCTTATCCATTGTAACATCCTGAATTTTTGGGCCTATGCGTTTAATGGGAGAACATGTGTAATGTATTAATTTAACTGTTAGGGGTCCAAATTGGGCTCAGGATGTGGTCAACACCTTGGTGAAATTTTTGTTTGGGCACTATAGAGTTTTAAAAGGTGGTATCTGTGTTTAAATTATCAAAATGGGCTTGTAGCCCAGTGGTCAGTGGCGCCACTTAGGGAGCAAGGAGGTGACGCCACACAAGGGAGTAAAGGGCCCAAATTTAAGTTTCATGGAGCCCAATTCTTTTAATTTAAGCTAGCTAATTTTAAGCATTAGGGTTAGGTGGAGTGGACGGCAACATGGCTATTATTTAAGGGATTTTTAATGTTTAAAATATATGGATATTATGCTGATAAAGGAGGGAGGAGTTGGAGCTAATTAAGTCTCTTTTAAATGAGTTAGTAGATTAAGATAAAGGAGAAAAGATAGGATTTATCTGCAAGGTTAGGTAAGTGCCGAAATTTCTATAAATAGGGGGATATCTCATCAATTATGGCATTTAAAACCCTACTCTTTTCTTCTTTCCTTGTGCCAAAATTCTCAGTCTTCCTCTGCAATTTCTTTTCTTTTGATTTCTTCAAAAGCCGAAACCTCCCAATTTTCTCAACATCTCTTCTCTTCCAAAAGCCGAAAATCACCACCTCCCTCACCCTTTCTTCTTTCTTTGAAAATTTCCATTTAGCCGAATCTTCTGATCTCTATTGTTACTCTTCTCCCATTCATTAAAAGCCGAAACTACACTCTTGGTTGTTCTTGTAGCCAAAATCTCCCTCTTGTTCATCTTATTTTTTTCGGGATTTTCTTAAAAGCCGAAATTCCTAACCCTATTCCCTCATCTTCACTTTGATTCAAAAGTCGAAACTCTATTGTTCTTTTCTCTTCTTTCTTCTAAAAGCCGAAAACTCCATTATTCTTTTCTCTTCTTTCTTCTAAAAGCTGAAAACTCCATTATTCTTTTCTCTTCTTTCTTCTAAAAGCCGAAAACTCCATTATTATTTTCTCTTCTTTCTTCTAAAAACTGAATCTCTATAGATTTCTTCGAATCATCTCCTCTTCCTGATTTTCGCAAAAAGCCGGAATCCTCTAGGAGTAGCCGAATCTTCACTAGTAAGATCTCTTAGATCTAAAAGCCGAAAACACTAGTTCCTGAATCTCATATCACTTTTCGGGATTTCAAGCCTCTGAACAACACATAGGGCAGATAGCAGCTGTGTTGGCTACGGATAGCGTTGACTTAGAAAGTCTCATTCTAACGGTAATCAGGTGTGTAGATCCTTATCACATAAGTTTTATTTTGTATTATACCCGTTAGGGGCTGAAAAGCCGGAAAATGTGGCTGTATGAATAGTCGTGTGTAGATCTCTAACACACTAATAATCTGTATGAATATATGTATGTTTATGTTATGGGCTAAAAAGCCGGAAAGTGGCTGTGTAGATAGTCAAATGAAACCCAAAAAGGGTTAGGCAAGGAATGCCAGGTACGTAGTCATAGAACTTCTCTATGTGTATCGATGTATACGAAAGACTGTAATCTCTTAGGTAGTAGATTGTTTGATTTTGCATGAATGTATGCATAGGATGGGTTTGTTATGAAAAGGGGAAGAGCATGATTGGTCACATGGTGATCGGTGGTAGAAAACCCACCTAATGAAATGTTAGATCACATGGTGATCGGTGGTAGAAAACCCACCTAATGAAATGTTATATCACATGGTGATCGGTGGTAGAAAACCCACGAAATGGAATGTTAGGTCACTTGGTGATAGGTGGTAGAAAACCCACGTTAAAATTCCTGATTGATAAGGAATAGGTAGTATGACTGTCGATATGGTGTGTAGCGGTTGGTGGGTTGATTGTAGAAATCCCCAATGTGTGATGGTTGGTACGGGTATGTGTGTAGAGGATGGAATTCTAGGATGGGTTGGGCTATTCATCATTTATTATTTATCATGTAATTCTGATTGTTGCCTTTATGTTTGGGCCAGGGCTCATAATGTGTTTGTGAGCCCAAGCCTTTTATGTGTTTTCGGGATTTGCACACTGAGTCTTGGTGACTCACCCTTTATTTTCCTTAACTTTTCAGATGAGCAGTAGATCGTGGACATGGGAGCCGAGACGGACTCGAGGGGCCATCAAGTTTTTATTTCTACACATTATTTCGATTTTTCTTTAAGTTTTCTTTTTATTTATTTTGGGAATATTTATGTAATAAGGCCTCATAGTTCATATTCACCTAAGTAGTTTTTAATATTTGCAACTTATAAAATTATATCAAAGGTTTAATTATACGAAACAGTAATAATACAAGGTTTATTTTTTTTTAAAATGTCACTTATTTATTCAATTAGTGCCTAATTAATTTACGATTTCCAAAACCAACAAAGCAAAAGTTTTCAATGTACAACCCGTAGCATACCAGATCCGGTCAAAACGTATGGGCCGAGTTTGGGGTGTTACATCCATCTCATGTCTCAATGATAGTCTTTTTACATTTAATATAGTCCAACTAGGACTTCAACATCACAACTTTCATCATTTTTCTTATTTAACACCATCACTCAATTTCATAGAAATATTCTACATCATTATAATATCAAACATTTTCAAACATACTAGCATGATGTTGAATTTATCACATACAAACTTACCTCGATTTCAAAATAGGCTAGATTGCTGATTTAGTCCGATACTTTGCCCTTTCCTCGGTCGAGGTTAATCCTTTGTTCTTCTTGATCTATAATAACAATTTAACTCATTTAATAACCATATTAATCAGTACATTTCAATAATCATATTTTGGCAAAATTACCATTTTTTCCTTAGACTTTCACAAAATGACCATTTTACCCCTAGGCTCGGAAATCAATTCTAATCAAACTTCTTTCTTTAACGAGCCTAGGTGAACATTTATTACTCTTATGGAAAACCTCCATACTCTTTATTTCACACATTTACCACATATTTTACAACTTTTACAAAAGGGTCCCTTTTTGGTGTTTTCATGATAACACCCTTCACAAAAGTTGTTTATCTAACAACTAAGACCCATTTTCTTTCATAAACATGCAGCAAACAACTTAAAATCTCACATGGAAAAACTCTAAACTTTTTTGCAAGATAGTCCCCTCTTTAGAAAGCTTAAGCTTTAGGGGTTCCAAAAGTACAAATATTATCAAGAAATGATCACTAAAACACTTACTTACAAGGAGAAGAGTTTGCTTAAATTTTTGAGCTTTCAAACCCCTATTTTGCTTGTATTTTTCGATGGAGAAGATGGAGAGAAAAGATGATATCTTTTCTTTCTTTATTTTATTTTATTTATCAATTTAATCCACATTCTACACCCACTTTGACCAATTTGACTTCTTTGTCCCCCTATGGCCGACCATGACCTTTAGAAAGGTATAATTGCACATTTGGGACCTCCAATTAATATTATATGGCTATTAGACACCTTTAGCTTGTAAAATTGAACTTTAGCACTTTATGCGATTTGGTCCTTTTTCGTGATTAAGCATGAAATCGCTAAAATTAAAGCACCAAAATTTACATGCACCTTTATAACCATGTTATAGCTCATAAAATAACATTAAAATAATTTTCTCTGACCCCGAATTAGTGGTCCCGAGACCATTGTTCCAACTAGCCCCTAAATCAGGCTGTTACAAACTAAGACTCATTTTCTTCCATAAAAATGCAGCAAACAACATAAATGCTCACATGGAAAAACTCTAAACTTTCAACCATTTTGCAAAATAGTCCCCTCTTTAGCTAGCTTAAGCTTTAGGGGTTCCAAAAGTACAAAAATTAACAAAGAATGGCCATTAAAGCACTTACTTGCAAGGAGAAAAGCTTGCTAAAATTTTTGAGCTCTCAAACCCCCTAGTTTGCTGCTAATTTTTGGTGGAGAAGAAGAGAAGAAAAGATGATATCTTTCCTTTCTTTATTTTATGATTAAAAAAATCAATTTAGTCACCAAATTTTCACCTAACCAAATTTTGTTTGTCCCCATGGTCAGCCACCACCCTAAACAAGGCCTAATAGCACATTAGGGACCTCCAATTAATATTCTTTAGCTATTTGACACATTTAGCTTGCAAAATAGAACTTTCACACTTTATACGATTTAGTCCTTTTTCGAAATTAAGCATGAAATCGCTAAAATTAAAGCACCAAAATTTTCATGCACCTATATAATCATGCTATAACTCATAAAATAACATTGAAATAATTCTCTCTGAATTTAGATTAGTGGTTCTGAAGCCACTGTTCCGACTAGCCCCTAAATTGGGCTGTTACATGATTTGGCTGGTATATACATGCAAATATTGGTGTAGGTTGTTGGTAAAATTGGGTGAGAAAATGAAGCTAAGAAATGGCTTCATTTTGTCCACACGGGTAGACACACGAGCGTGTAGTCAGGCCGTGTGTCCTCTGCACCTTAAAATTTAGAAACAGAATGCTCAGAACCGAGCACACGTTAGAGATACGGGCTCGTGTCTTAGCCGTGTAAGGGACACGGCCTTGGAAACGGGCGTGTGTCCTGCCGTGTGAAAAATGCACCTTAATTTCAAAAATTAAATTCGCCACACAGCCTAGCACACGGACGTGTGACTTGGCTGTGTGACTTCAATTTGTTCATGCCTTAGAAGTTAGAGAGTTATACGGGTTAGGGACACAGGCGTGTGTAGCCACACGACCTGAAACATGGGCATGTCATATGAATGTGTGAGCCACATAGCCTGATCACACAGGCGTGTCCCTAGGCCACACGGGCGTGTGGACACTGTTTATAAGAGAAATTTAGAAATTTTGCGAAAAATTTTATGAGATCCCAATTGAGTCCCGGATCGATTCTAATGTTCATATTGGGCCTCGAGGGCCTATTCAAGGGACAACAAGAAAAATTTTGAATATGAATGGTATTTTAATACAATTTGCATGTGGATGTTCAGTGAACTACGGTAATACTTCGTCACCCTGTTCCGGCGACAGATACGGGTTAGAGGTGTTACAGAAAGATTAGTTCCATATTGGTTGGATATCAAGTGTGGAATATGTTTATATAGATGAACTAACTTAGTGGTTATTGAATGACTAAGCTAATGCTCTCTCTCGCGCGCAGAGGGGGTACAAATCCAAACCCGGAGGGGTTCGGGGTGCACCATTTGCACCCACACGACATGGGCGACGCGAAATGTCCAGACCGGTCGGGGCCCTTCTAGGCCTACGAATATTTTAGCCCAATACCTAATTTTGACTTTTCCTCAGCAGAACTTATCTCTTCAAATTCTGTTTGGAATTAAAATGAAAAATATTAAATTGAGTTTAATGGCTTCTTTAATTCAGACGTTAATTTGGGTTTTTAATGGCTCCTTAATTCATGGACGTTAATAGCTCCATTACTTAAAAAAAATTCCAATTTTTTTTTCATTTTGAATATTTTATTTAAACTGAAATAATCTGCAGGAGAAAAACACATTGAATTTTTCTCTATTTTTCTTGCAAAAATTTTGAGATCTTTTCCCTGCATATTTTGAGCCTATTTTCGATGATAGAAGAAAGCTAGGTTATAGTTCGTTGATCACTGCAACCACGCTACTGTCGTACTGATCTCGTTGTTGTATCCTGGGAGACAATCGACCAACGTTTCTCCAGCACCAAAGGAGCAACCGAATTTGTCTTAAGGAAACTGTGAAAATAAGCCTCAACTACTAGTCGAATTTCTGCCTAACTATGAGTACATAATTTCGATCCAGTTTTATTTCCAATTTCTGTTTTTCAGATTATATATATATCTATATTGTTCTGGTTCAATCTTGTGGTTTAAATCAATATTTTACATTACTGTTTATTTCACTAAAGTATTTGCAACAATCTTAAGACAAACTCTTTACCACTTTCTAATCCGAGATGAACAAGACATTGATGTGAAATTGTATTCTGTTTATAAACAAAAATCTATTGAACAATTTTGTTTCAGGATTTTATTCTTGTCGTTCAACAGAATTTGTTTGATTTTCTATTTCCAAACAGAAATCAATTGAACAATTCTTCTTCGGGATTCTATTCATACTGTTCAATGAATTTATTTTATTTATATGTTAATAGTAATCATTTGATATTAACAATTCTATTACTAGAAATTGGTTATTGATTTTGTTTCAGAATTTTTAGTTCCTTACTAAATTCTGTTATTTAACAGAATCGAAGGGTAATAGTATAAATTAGAAATTAAATTTTCTGTTTATTATTATTACTAATTCTAGTTCCATTTCTAAAATCTTAACAGAAAAATAGAAACTCCTACCAATTCACCCAATCCGTGATCTGGATTGTTGGTTCCAACTCAGGCTTTGAATCAAAATTCAATGTTGTTGGTGGCTGTAAGCCACAACGAGAATGTAACGACCCGAAATCCGTGGGCACCAGAAAAAAAAAAAATGTGTTATCGGGCCTCTGTCTTAGTAAATCGAGTTAGTAAATAATCATTAGGAGTAATTATGAGTCTAGTAGTGTGCTTAATTAGATTTTTATTTAGTGAATTTAGCTTAATTGAGAGTAATTAGGAAAAAGGATCAAATTGAATAAGGAGTAAAAGTCTAATTGTAGATTAAAAGAAAATAAAAAGGACCAAAATGGCAATTATGCCATTTAGCATAAGTTGAGGCGGCATAAGCTTAAAAAAATCTGAGATTTTATGTGTTAAATATATTATTAATATTATTAAATAATTATATTAATATAATATTATATTATATAATAAAGTAAATAGTAAATGAAATAATAAAAAAAAGAAACAAAGAAGAACAGAAAAGAACAGAGAGCATACGAAACAAGCAGGAAAGAAAGAAGAAAAAGAAGGAAAAAGGAAAAACTAAAGATTCAAGGTTTTAAACTTTAAAAGGTAAGTCAATCAAGTCCTATTCTTTTAATTTTGATGTTTTAGAAGCTTTAAAGCAAGATTTTGATGAAACTAAGTTGATATTTTGAGAGTTTATTGGTTTTTAAGTATAGTTTATGTTAAAGAAAAAGATGAACAAGGGGTTAAATTGAATGAAATTTAAGTTAGAGTTAGTAAAAGGATTAAATTGTAAAGTAAGCTATAAGTTTTGTATTATAGGGATTGATTTGGAAGAAATTATAAATTAGGGTTTTATTATGAAAATTTTGTAATCAAGTTGAATATGGAAGGAATTTAAGTAGAATCAAGCATGAATTAAGTTAAGAAAATAAGTAAACTTAACTAGGATTTAATTGCAAAATAAATCATAAGAAAACAGATTTAAGACAGCAGCAGTAGAGTAACTTTGAAAATTCACCAAAAATCGTAGAAATGGAATTAGAAGTTGAGTGAGATATGAAATTAAAGCTTATTGAGTCTATTTTTATATGAAAGAAACAGAGATAGCAAATAAGTTCTGTATTGTGAGATATTTAAATTTTAGTGAAACTGGTTCAGGGTGATTTCGAGATCCCCTGTTCTGACTTGTAAAAATCATTAAAAATTGTATAAAAATGATTTTGGAACATAATTTATATGGTTAAATTCCTTAATGAGTCTAGTTTCAAATGAGCTAAACAAGGAGGCCATCTAAATTCTGTACAAAGAGTAATTTAATTCGTAGTGAAGAGAGGTCAGAGCAGTTGGACAGTGAAACAGGGGAAACTTTAAGAATAATCTGGTATTGATTGGCCATACCAAAAATTCTGAAAAATTTACAGTAAAAATATATATGAGTCTAGTTTCGGGAAAAATTTACGGATCTTAATTTGGAGTTCCGTAGCTCCAGATATAGATGATTTAGTGACAATGACTCAGGTAGACAGCCTAGAAAGAACTTATAAGTAAATAATAGAATTGTGTATAAAAGATGTGGAATGAAGAGGAAGAGTAGAAATTGAATAAAATTCAATTATTTATTGTAATTTAATGTTGTAATTAATAATGTAAATTATTATTTTCGTAGCTAAAAAGGAACTCGAGGCATCAACCCATAAAGGAAAGGAGAAGGTTACCGAGGAATGATCAAGCAAATTCGGGTTTGTATTACTATAATTCAAGCTATTTATTTATTCATTAAATATTAGATTAATTTATGGATATGGTAAGTAAATTATAAGGTAAGTGTTTTTATTGAATTGAATGGAAATTGAGTTGAATGATGAATATGTATTGAAATTGAATTGTATGTGGTTTGAAATGGAAAAGTGTAATTAATATTGAAATTGAATTTATTATGAAAATGAAAATGAAATTGAGAACTGAAATACCCTATTAACTAGTCGGGCTGAGTCGGATATAATTGGCATGCCATAGGACATGGAAGAGTACGGGATTTTGCCGGCTTACTGATCAGGCACTTACGTGCCGACTACTGTTACTGTTACTGTTACCGATTCGACACTTTGTGTGTCGTATACTGTTACTGTTACCGTTACAGGTTCAGCACTTTGTGTGTTGAATACTGATATTGTTACTGTTACCAATTCGACACTTTGTGTGTCGTATACTGTTACCGTTAAGGCACATTGTGCCGTACTGGAGTGTTGGGTTGGAATCCGTGTATCCGTTAAGGTCCGAGTCTGTTAATAGGGGTAAATAAGGAAAAGGTTAAATTGAATAAAATGAAATGGTTGAGCCATTGAAAGAAATGCGAAAATAGAACATGAACTGAAAAATGTGATTGGAATATGAGTATGAAAATGGAAAGTATGAACCATTGGTTCAAGAAATGGATAGTAGCTTAACCTGATTGTGTATTGTTTCAATTGTTGAATAGCAAAAAAATTGAAATTGTATGAATATATTGGGAATGACAAACTTATGTTGAATTGGTTTAGTAAAATTAAAGTTATATGATTTAATGATATGATTATTATGTTTATAATTTGAATTATGGTAATACCACTGAGTATATGTATACTCAGCGTACGGTTGCTTCCGTGCGCAGGTTGTAGAAGTCAAATACTGAACCAGCATCCGAAGCCAGACCCGACTTCAGCAAACCTTTGGTGATGTATATTTCCTTTTTATAATGTGGCATGTACGTAGGTTGTGTATAAATGTTATTATGTTTTGAATGTAAATGGTTAAAATGTTAGTATTACAAGTTTAAGAATTATAATGAAAGGAGTATATTTATTTTAATCTAACTAATATTTTGATAAATTTAAGTTGATATTATATTGATTGAGTTTGATTAGAAGGTATTTAGAATAGAAAATGAATTTATCAAATGAATTGGTTAAATTGGTTATTTATTGAAATGAATACGATTTATTTTACAGGGGGTTTTATATATTAATAAGCAGAAATGCTGCCGAAATTTATATTAAACAAAATTTATATTTGCAAATTGTCTGATATGTCCGGTAATGCCTCGTAACCCTGTTCCGGCGATGGTTCGGGGTTAGGGGTGTTACAGAGAAGCTTTCGAAATTCTTTGGACAGAATTTCAAGACATGGCTACAGTAGATGTTTATTTGACCATGTTGAACTTGACCAAAATTTTTATGGATGACCCTCCTACTGTTAAAGAATGTGAGGTAGATGATGTTACCGCCTTCACTATTATTGAAGCTTGGGAGCATTCTGATTTCCTATGTCGAAATTACATCCTGAATGGGTTGTAGGATGCACTGTACGAAGCATACAGTGTCAAGAAGATGACTAAGGAATTATGGACGTCATTGGACCATAAATACAAAATCGAAGATGCTGGAGCTAAAAAGTTTTTAGTTGCTAAATTCTTGAATTTTGTAATGGTTGATTCTAAACTAGTTGTGAATCAAGTGTGGGTACTTCAACTAATCATTCACTAAATTGACTAACCAATAGAAGTTGAAAGCTTATAAATCCCTAGGTTTTCCGTCCAACACTTCTCTTCTTTCCTTTCTTTCTTTCTTTTATTTTGCATGAAATGTTTAATCCTTTCCCACTTTCTTTTCATTTATTTTACTTTTATTTTATTTATTATTATAACATATAATGTGTATATATATATATTAGATTATTACATATATATATAATTCACGCCCTTAATGACCGTCCACTATACATATATAAATGTATAATTATTACTTTAATTCCGTAAATTATTTTAATAAATAAATCAACTTTTAACTCATATGCGATTTAGTCCCTATACCTTAACAATACTTAATTTCATGAAATTTACTTAACCAAAATCTAATTCACTACTAAACTAACCTCGTAAATATTAAATAGAAATATTTACGAGTTCGTTTTATGGAAACAGAGTCCTAAACTTCATTTTCCAACACCCCAGACTATCTTGTCATTACACTTAGTAAGTTCGATGTACATAAACAATAAATCTTATCGAAGTAATTATAATAATTCAATCAAAAATAATTCAACAACAAGTGTTTCCTGTCATCCACAATGTCAAACTAGTGAATTGAATTCAAAGCTCAAATAGCAATTTCTGAGAAAACATATATGTCCACAACCGAGTCAATTGACTACATGTCATGCCATTCAAAGTCGTTAAACAAGTTATAATACAACGATTTATGACTTGATGAACTACTTACAGATATGGGTACATAAGTAATCCAACCGAAACACGCCGAATGCTCATGAGAGCTAATCCAAACGATAACACGTCAAATGCTCATAAAAGCTAATCCAACCGATAACACACCTAGGCACTAAGTGCCTAGCCCGTAGGCCTTACATCTGCCCACATAACACGCCAAATCAGGGTAGGTATAACATGAGAGTTCGCAACAAATGATGAACCTCATTATACTCAGGAAAAATGTATAAATCACGTCACATCAATCTCCACTCAACTGATGTGAACCCGGTCGCATCATGTTTCGACACAACTCGCCGACCTCAGAATTAGCCTAAACTTGAAGGGCCCAAGTGCAAGATGAAACATCTCATAAACCTTGTAACACCCCAAACCGGGCCTAGAAGTTAGGCCCAAATCCGGCGTGTCACATTGAAGTGTTTTTGCGAAAACCTTGTTTTCATTGAAAACTCTTCTAGAGAAAAGTTAAGTAAAATCTAGTTTGCTTTCAAAACGAGGTGTATTAATAAAAACCTTTCCTTGTTACTATGTAAAAAGAAATTCCTTTGATAGTGGAAGCCCATTCTTTAAAACACAATTATTTTCAAAAACTTGAAATATGCTTAAAAGAAATAAATCCAGGTTCTTATTTCAAAATTACAATGCATAGTGGAAGTAATGGAATAATAATTAGAGGGAGACCTTATTACAATCCGAAAAAAATAACTTAAAGTAAATAACTTAAAATCTAGAATTTAGATATTAAGAAAAAAACAGGTCTAATCGTCTTGCTTATTGGCCACCTCTGAGTCCCTCCACTTGTCGAACCGCCTACTGAAGATCACCTGAGAAAAATAAAAGAGGGTGTGAGTTTTCGAAAACTCAGTGTGTACGCCCCTCGCCAAGCAAAAAAACATACATATCATAATAATAACATAAAAATTTCATACATGCAATACAGTGCAAACCCTCTCCAAATAATCCATCCGGTACACATCGTTTCCCTTCCAACCCTGCACTATTGTGGGGATTTTTAAATCAACCCACCCATCCGATACACTTCAAGAGTAGCCTGGTTGCGGTACTACCAAACGTTGCAGCAAAGCTTCTTATCATATAATAGGCTTAGAAAGCCATCGTTGGATCCACAGTTGTCAAGCAACCATGCAATCCTCATACACTTCCTCCATTCCATAATTTCCACCCATATGCATCCTAAATAGAATATCATACGAATGCAGCAAATGTACATGTAACATCCATAAATCTTACATTCAACACATAGGGGTATTTTAGCCATTTCATAAATCAAGGGTATTTCGATAATCCTACCCTATAGGGGTATTTTAGTAATTCTACCCTACAAGGGTATTTCAGTAATTCTACCCTATAGGGGTATTTCAATAATTCTTAATAGTATGTGTCTTAATTACGAACCTTGGCCTGTCAGCAAGTCCTCACGGCTAAGTGAACAGACACTACGCACCAGGTAGGATTCCAGAGAAGAGGGGGTGGGTCACTAAGACCGCTTAAGTACCAAGCTCTCCCTAGATCCAATCCTAGACATGTATATGTCAATTGCCACACTCTACCCTAGCGACTTGTCCACAGACATGTTTGATTATTAAATTAAGTTTTATGATGTTTAAGAATTCATCAGAATTAAGCCTAGAGTCCATTAAAACCCTAGCATGCATTTCTAAAATCCCATAAGGCCCACTAAGCCCAATCATGTCCATATAGCCCATTAAGCCCAATCATGTATATGTAGCCCATTAGACCTGATCATAATCAAATCATACAACCATCCATATCAATCCATTATTCAATTTCACATATCAACTCTTACCGATTTGGGCCCACGAGCTCGATAGGCCTATTTAGCCCCTTCTGGCCCGGTTGGCCAAACAGTGGCCCGAGACCATGAGATCGCTCTCTTGGTCTTGGTAGTTGTATCGGTGTTCCCAAACGAATGTTCGCATGCTTGTGTGGTTGCCAGTGCTAACCTTTCAGCCTTTCAGCTTTTCGGCTTTTCGGTACTCTGGTTTTTTTTTTTTGGATTTCGGCTTTTGCCGATTTGTCGTGTGTGAAGTGTATGTACACACCTGGTAAATAAGACGTGTTACACTATCCTCAGCCTTGAACATACAACCAATACCAACCTCCAATCAATCACACACTTAACCAAAATATTTACCAAAAACTGAAGCCTTACCATAACCTTACCGTGTGCCACCAATCCTAATAGCCCTTCCTTAGCTACTACTCACGAATATCCCCTAGATCTGCATCAATCTTAATCGTTAAAGACAAAATAATAGGTGACTTCTATCCACTTAAGTCACCATTCCCTTACTATAGACTATTCGGCCAACTTATCTCAAAACCAGGAACACTTACCCAGAAACCGAAACGTATGGATAGCTTTTCGGCAGAGACTTGTAGATCCAAGCTTGATTCTGATTTTTTCCAAGATCCGATCCACCAAAAATGAAAGGAATGATGACAAAACGATAGAGATTTGGTCACTAGACTATTCGGCATAAGGTTTGGGGTGATGAAAAAATCAGCTCCAAGAGCAAAGGTTTTCGACTTTTGAAGTCACGAATATTCGGTCCCCAACAATTGAGATGAAAGTGGGACGACACAAGCAATGGAGAAAGAAGAGAATGATATTCGATTTAAGGTTTTAGGAGAGAAGAAAAGAAAACACATAAGGAAGAGGCGAGGTTTAGAACACAAAAAGTGATGGAGAATTCGGCAGAGCACTATAGTTGCCGAAATAGCACAAAGGGAATTCCAATGGCCGAAATAGCACAGAGAGAATTCGGCACCCCCTATTTATACACAAAACCGACCCCTCCAAAGTCCCAATTGGCTCCAACTCTTCCCCGTCTCATCTCCTCGTTTTTCTCTCTGATAACTCCCTAATCTTTTTCTTAAATTTTCTTTTCTGATCACTCTCCTTAGAGTCCATCATCACACCACTTCCAACCTTCTAGAAGGCCAAAATTAAACTCCTAAAAAAAATACTAAGCTAGGATTCGAACCTAGAATCTCCTTGCTAGCCCATAACGCCACCTTCCTATACCCTAAGTGGCGTCACTTAGCCACTCCACCACAAGGCTCTTTGATGCCATTTTCCCCTATTTTTATTTAAAAGCCCAACTACTCACCGCCTTGGTTCTTTTAATAATTAATTAAAAATTTCTTCTCCTCAAAGTTCGAACCCAGAACTTCTCCAACACCCCTAGACACTCCAAGTTTATTAAACCCTTAAAGCCAACATGTCATTTGTCATTTTCTTGCTTAAAAAAAATTTATGAGACCTAAAGCCCAAAGCCCAATTCACCTAGGCCCAAAATTTGGGGTGTTACATACCTGATTGATTATTGGGCCAATGTTTTAAGGACTTTTTAATTTAATATAGCTTTATTTAAATTAATAAGTTTGCATATTTTTAATTTTAGATTTGCACTTTGTGTGTTCTGCATTTAATAAAGTTATGCATTATGTAACTTCCAAGCTA
Source organism: Gossypium australe (assembly GCA_005393395.2). Lineage (NCBI taxonomy): Eukaryota > Viridiplantae > Streptophyta > Magnoliopsida > Malvales > Malvaceae > Gossypium > Gossypium australe. The sequence goes on from CM016616.1 coordinate 74,992,728, forward strand.
GTTAAGTATGCATCATAAATAATGACATGCATTATGTAACTTCCATGTTAGTTTAAGTCTGCATCATTAAATTAAGTCTTGCATTAAGTAATTCATTTGTTCATTTAGTTTGCATTTCAAACCATGCATTTAAGCATCTTAGTTTAATAAATGAGTTGCTGGACATTTATTCAACTGATCTTAGTTTAATTAATAAGTGTTTTTGTTGAACTTTATTTAATAAGTGTTGCTCTTAATTAATCTAGTTACTAGGATTATTTATTGATGCATGAGTTTAAGTTTATTTATTTATGCTTCTTTAATTAACTAGTTGCTGGAATAATTGATGCATATGTTTAGTTCATTCATTTAAGTTAAGTATTTATTTTTGATATGTTTAATTAGTGTTCAAATATGTTTAATAAGTTCATTTTAATGTGTTTATTGCAGGTGTCTCTTCAGCTTACAACTGTTACATTTCAAGGCTGTTACAACTTAATTGAAGTGAAATTTCAAGTGCTTTTTTTGTTACAAAGAAGGAACTGTTACAAAGGGAGTTTTATACATCATTTAAGGAGTTTTAAAGAGCATTATAACACCCTTTAAAATTCAGCAGCAACCCTTTCATCTACCAGCTGTTTTTGCTTTTTCAAAAGATTAAATCAAGTATTCAAAACACCACTAAGGAGCTAGTGTCTATTTGGCTAGCCAAGGGACAATTCAAGAGTCATCTTTCAAGCATTCAAGGACATTCATTCAGCTAAATTGAAGTGAATTCAATGATGGAATTATTTGGTTCAAGACTGTCAAGAGACTTGAACTTTCTTTCAGCTTTTTATTAGCACATTAAGATGAATAATTGTGACTATTCGGCTACCCTATTCTAGCACTATAAATAGGTGAAATCAGCCTTTGTAAAGGGACTTTTGAACTTTGATTAAATTTTATGAACATTTTGTTCTCAAGTGAGTTTACCTCCTCTCCTATTTCGTACAAGTCTTGTTTGACTTATCTAGCGTTGCTAGTGGCGTCTTCCCTATTTGTTTGAACTTATCACCAACTCCATTGGTGTGGCGTTCATCCTACTTCTCCATCCAACCACCTTAACGACATAAGAAACGGGGTGACACTACGATATAGTGTTGAATCTTTCTTCCGTTAAGTTCCTTTTTCCATTTCCATCACTTCATCAAATTACCAATCTTTGTTTCTTGTTAAACCGAACCTATTTCATCCTTATTAAAACCCTTTTCCATTCCAAAACCATCTTGTAAGCTTCCGCATAACTTAACCAAATTTTACATTTTCAAAGCAACGAACATTCTCCTCGTTGATGATTGGGCAAACAAGTGAAACGACTCGATTAACTCGAGCCGGATCACATCACCAACCTCACCTAACACGCCATCATTCAGTTGTACTCTATCTCGCGTTCATTCGGTCCAGGTATCGATATTCAACAACATTTTCTAAATAGTTTACATCATCAATAGAATAATTTATATCCACTATTTCATATCATATCATCATACAACACATATAGATATTAAATTATAAACTGAACGAACTTACCTAGATTGAATTGCAATAGTTGTAGAAGTTCAAGGACTATTTCGCAATTTTTCTTTTTCCATGCAAATCAATAGGGTCTTGATCTAATATAAAATTTCTCAATTATTATCTTACATTTCATATTCCATATTATTCTACATTTTATACCTTTTTATTTTTTGAAATTACATAGTGGACCTTAACTTTTGCAACTTTGCAATTTAGCCCATTAACCCGGAAATCATCAAATTAACCATTTTCTCAAGTCAAAATTTACAGCCGAATATTCAAGGCTTCTAAAAAGTCTACAAAACACCTATTATTCCCCAATAAACCATGTAACTTTAACATTTTAACAATTTAATCATTTAATAAAAAACTAACTAAAATCACTTTATAAAACAACCAAAAATCACAATCAAGGCTTAAAACACATAATTATCATAAAAAAAAAACCAAAATTCATCAATGCAAACTTCTAAAATTTTTAATAAATTCAAAAACGAAGGTAAGACTAGCTGGACCTAGTTGCAACGATCTCAAAAACATAAAATTCATTAAAAATGAGGCTAAAAAACTTACTCATGCAAGGGAATGAACTAGTTGAACCTCCAACCTTAACCTTTCATGGTGTTTTCGGCAAAACTATGAAAAAATGAAGAAGATGATGACATTTTCTTCAATTATGTTTTATTTTAATTTCCACTTATTTACAAAATTGCCATGTCAAGCTATTTTACTCAATTTTAATTCTAATTACTATTTATTATCAACTAATAAGGGTATATTTGCTTTATAAAACCTCCCTCCTTTATTAATTAATCTAATAAATCACTCAATTACAATAATTTCTAAGTTTTGCACTTTTTACAAATTAGTCCTTTTTCTTTAATTAGTTTTCTAAACGTTAAGATTTCTTAATCAAATTTTAAAACAACCCCAATGACTCCGTAAATATTCTATAAATAATATTTACAGACCAACATGATAGAAATTTGTGGTCCCGAAATCACTTTTCCGTCATCACTGTAAAACGGGCTGTAACAGAACATATGGGGGAAAGCTATTCTATCAGCTAATTACCTTTTAAATAAGGTTCCCCGCGAGAAAAGGGATAGACAACATATGATTTATGGAAAGGTAGAAAACCTTCCTACAACTACTTGAAAGTGTAAGGGTGTCTTGCGAAGGTAATAGCTCTGTTACCAAAGCAAATGAAAATAGGTCCTAAAAACATGGATTGTATTTTCATTTGTTATGCAGATCATAACAATGCATATCAATTTTTTGTGTATGAATCAAAGAATCCTAACATTTACAAGAATACTATATTGGAATTAAAGAATGTCTCATTCTTTGAAAATATCTTCCCTTGTAAAACTAGGAAAGTTGATTCAAGTTCAAGGAAATGAACTTTAGATACTATAGATGAAAATAGTCAAGATGTTTAACAAGAGGTTGAAACTGAGATAGAGCCAAGAATGAGTAAACGAGCAAGGGTGGAAAAATCTTTTGGATTTGATTTTCTAACCATTATGCTAGAGGCCAAACCTCAAACATAAAACGATGTTATACGGTCATCCGAAAGCATTTTCTGGAAAGATGCTATTAAAAGTGAAATTAACTCCATCATGCAAAATCATACGTGGTAATTAGTGGATCTTCCTTCGGGAATTAAACCATTAAATTTTAAGTGGATTTTCAAATGGAAAATAAAAACAGATGAAACAATTGATAAGTACAAGGCCATATTGGTTATAAAAGATTATATTCAAAAGGAAGGCCTTGACTACTTTGATACTTTTTCTCTAGTATCCAGGATAACTTCTATAAGGATGATACTTGTAATTGCCACATTGCGAAATCTAGAAGTACATCAAATGGATGTTAAAATAGCTTTCCTAAATAGATATCTTAATGAAGAGATTTACATAAGACAACTTGAGGGTCATGTAGTTCCAAGACAAGAAACGAAAGTTTATAAATTGGTGAAGTCTTTATATGGACCTAAGCAAGCACCAAAGCAATGGCATGGAAAGTTCGATAATGTCATAATGACAAATGGCTTTAAGTTTAATAAGTGTGACAAATGTGTGTATGTCAAAACTATTCGCATTAAGTATATAATCATATGCTTATATGTTGATTACATACTCATTGCTGGAAGTAACAATGAAATGGTAAAACGTACCAAAAACACGTTAAATTCAAGATTTGACATGAAAGATATGGGACTAGCTGATGTGATTTTGGACATCCAAATCAAGAGGTCATCTGAAGGTCTCATATTAACTCAATCACATTATGTGGACAAGATTCTTGGGAAATTTAGCAAGGATGATTCTGGTATAACCAGAACTCCAATGAATACGAACCAACATTTGTCCAAAAACAAATGTGAAAGTGTTGACCAAGTGGAATATGCAAGGGTCATAAGCAGTCTAATGTACCTTATGAGCTATACTAGATCAGATATTGCTTTCATTGTGAGCAGTTTAAACAAATTCACAAGCAATCTAGGGAAAACCACTGAAAAGTAATTGTGAGGGTACTGAGATACCTCAAATATACTCGGAACTACAAACTGCATTATTCTAGAGATCCTACTATTTTAGAAGGATTCTCTGATGCTAGTTGGATATCTGATATTCAAGATGTCAATGGCACAATGGGTATGTTTTTACATTGAAAGGAGAAGCTATCATAGAAATCCTTAAGACAAACGATTATAATCAGATCCACAATTGAATCTGAGTTTGGCTCTAGACAAATCTGGAGAAGAGGTTGAATGGCTTCAAAACTTCTTGGAGGATATTCCTGACTAGCCAAAGCCTGTGCCCACAATATGCATATATTGTGATAACCAAGATTGGTAGAGCACAGAACTTAATGTATAATGGTAAGTCGAGACATATGCGTCGTCGATACAATACCGTTAGACAACTAATCTCAAATAGATAATTCTATTAATTTTGTAAAATCAAAAGATAACATTACGGATCCGCTAACTAAAGGCTTAAATCGAGATCAGGTTGATAAAACATCAAAAGGAATGAGACTAAAACCCATGGAAATTAAAGGCGCTATGTGAAGGAAAACCTAACTTAATTGACTGGGGATCCCAAAATCTAGGTTCAAAAGGATAACTTACTTGCATAGACCTTGTAAGATCACTATGGGGGTTTTTATCCCAATTCCATTCCTATGATTCAAACAGTGATTAAAAGTCGGATAGGTTAAGCAATACTTTTAATGACCATTGTGTGTTTCAGTGAGCCGAGCAACATAAGTCACCTATGTGAGAGTGAAGTGGGGTTACTTCGAGGTGACTACTAGGGCATAGTTCTCTCAAACTCTTGTAGAACCAGTAGATTTTCACAACCATATAAAGATAGTCAAGAGAACTAAAACCTTGCTAGATGGGTAGTTGTGTGAGGTATAACATCATTTACACAAATAGCAAAACCGTTTAAGGATATCTCGTGTAACAGCCCAATTTTGGAGCTAGTCGAAACAGTAGTTTCGGGACCACTAATCCGAGGTTGACAAAAATTATTTTTTTATATTATTTATGTGTTATGGCATGATTATAAGGATGCATGAAAATTTTGGTGCTTTAATTTTAGCAATTGTATGCTTAATTGTAAAAAAGGACTAAATCGTATAAGGTGCGAAAGTTTCATTTTACAAGCTAGGGGTGTCTAATAGCTATGGAATATTAAATTGGAGGTCCTTAATGTGCAATTAGGCCAATGAGAGGGTGTTGGCCGGCCATAGGGACAAGGGAGACAAGGGCATTAAATTGGTCAAAAATTTGGTAATATTAGGTGACTAAAAATGAATAAAATAAGATAAATAAAGAAGATATCATCTTTTACTATTCCTATTTCTTCTTCCACCGAAATTTGAAGAGAAAATAGAGGTTTTTGGATCTCAAACTTTCAGCCAAGCTATTCACTTGCAAGTAAGTGACTTTAGAGGTCTTTCTTGATAATTTTTGTGCTTTTGGAACCCCTAAAGCTGAAGCTAGCTAATGAGGGGACTAATTTACAAAATGGTTGAAAGTTTAGGGAATTTTCATGAGAGTGTTTATGTTTTTTTCTGAGTTTTTATGGAAGAAAATGAATGTTAGTGGAGTAAAGAATAACTTTTGTGAAATGTTTTTCCATGAAAACACCTAAATGGGACTTATTTGTAAAGGTTGTAATTGAGTAATAAATGCAAGAAATGATTGGTTTTATGAATTGTTATAAGAGAAATAAATGTTCAGCTATGCTTGTTTAATGAGAAATTGTGATGAAAAACGATTTACGAGTTTAGGGGCAAAATCGTAATTTTGCCAAAGTATAAGGGCAAAATGGTCATTTTTGCCTAAGTAGAAATCTTGATGTATCATCAGTTATGTAGTGTTTTAATGAGTAAATTTTATTATTATAGATCAAGAAGAGCACGGGAACAACCTTGATCGAGGAAAAGGCAAAGTTATGGACTAAACCGTCAATTAACACATTTTGCACCGAGGTTAGTTTATGTGTAAACGATACATCTTTAATACATATGTTGTTACCTATTGATGCATTGTATGGATGAAACTACTTATTGGTTAGATTGATTGAAAATGATAGATAATGAGTAATTCTCGTATGAACCTCAGAATAGAAATGTAAGTACGGATAAATATCCGTAATTATTATTTGGAGGGCTGTGTGTGATAGCACCGTAATTATCATTGTTGGTGGACTGTGTGCGATACCATCGTTTATATTATCATTTGGTGGGCCATGTGCGAAACCACCATAATTATTCTTGTTGGTGGGCTATGTAATAGCCCGATTTAGACCCTAGTCAAAACAGTAGTTTCAAGACCACAAATCTGAGGTCAGAAAAATATTTTAAAAATATTTTGATGTTTGTAATGTGTGATTGAGCCTGTGTGAAAGTTTCGTGTGAAAATTTTATCGACTGTGTGTCGAATTATGAGAAAGGACTTAATTGCATAAAGTGTAAAATGTGTGTGCTGATTGTTAAGTGTTTAATTGTTGTTGTCTTTATAATTTGGAGGAATTATGTTGCATTTAGCCCATTTTATAGTTAGTGGAAATGATAGCATGGCATAAGGTGTTATTATTAATTTTCATTAAGGGTAAAATAGTAAAATGCCAAATAAGTTAATATTAAATAAAACAAAAGCTAAATAGTGCTCATCTTTGTTTCTATCAACCAAAAATAAGAAAAGAAGATGAGGGTTTGAGGCTTTGTGATTTTCGGCACTAGTGAGCTTCAATTGGTAAGTGTTTTGTGTTCGGTTTTTGATACTTTCTATGTTTTTGTGATCGTTGCTTAGTGTACTATCAAACCCATGCTTTAATTTTAGAATTTGATGAAGATTTGGAGATGTGTCATTGATGAATATGAGCTTTGTGTTGATAGTTGGTGAAATATGAAAGTTTAATGTTGGGTTAACATAGTTTGTATTTAAATTTTTGATGAAATTGGCTAATTTGGGCTAAATTGAGAAAAGTGAAAATTGAAGGACTAAAATGTGAAAGAAATGAAATGTGTGGGCTTATATTAGCATGGGAAGAATTCGGCTAAGCTTGTGTGAATAGAAATTTGGTGTATTTTGTAATTTTGTGAAATAGGGACTAAAGTGTCGAAATGTGAAAATAGGAGGGCTATTTTGTAAAATGCCCTAAATATGTGTGTTTGGATTAAATTGAATGAATTGGTGATTGAATATGCTGAATTTGAATGTGAATAGACCAAGAAAAGAAAGGTTCGGATCGATATCGAGGTAAAGACAAAGTCCTCGATAAATCGACCATTTCAGTATTTCGACGTCCGAGGTAAGTTCAGATATAATACCAATTGTAAACTATATCTATGTGATGTGAATTGAATGAATATATATATATAACTATGAGATTAGAAATGCTATGTGTGGAATTGAATTAGAGGGCACTAAGCGTGCGAGATTAGAAACGAGACAGAGATGATTAACACTGTGTGTGCGAAAAGATAGATGCTTAAGCTTATCGAATTGGCACTGTGTGTGCGATACCGATATAAGTTCGGTTTAACATATTGGCACTAAGTGTGCGGTGACGATTATGTTTTGGTTATGAAATTAGCACTAAGTGTGCAAATAAATCAAAGGAATAGCAAAGGTTGAACGAGAGGTAATATCGAGCAATTGAGTAGCATGAATGGTGAGTAATTATGTGTTGATCAAGGTACGTTTGAACCTATGTGGTTGATGATAGCCTTAAAAGTTGAATGAATAGATACTTGAGCATATGGTTGAGATTGATTATGAGCCTAATTGTGCATTTATCTATGTGATGGTTTAATTATGTATTGATGTGGTATTATTGAGTAATATGTATTATATTACGAACTTACTAAGCTTTTGAAAGCTTATTATGTGATTTGTTTCTCTGTTTTACAGTGTCAGTAAAGCTACCTCGGATCCGGGGATTGTCAGCATCTCTATCACACTATCGGCAATCTATTTTGGTACTTTTGAAGATGTGTATATTTGAATATGGCATGTATAGGCTAGTTGTTTTGAAACATGTTTGAGATGTGTAAATAGCCATGTGATGTGGCTAGATAAATGTTGGTTTTATGCATGAGTGATTATGGTATATGGAGTATATTTTGGAATGGTTTGATGGCAATGAAATAGTTTTATGAATGGTAAGCTTAGTGATGGATTGATGCCATAGTGATATAGTGATATTGTGGATGAATCATGCTTGGTTTTACATGTGATTTAGTTGTGCTATTTGGTATATAAGTTGACATGACTAGAAATGAGATTGGATGGGATGATATGTTGATCATTGACATGTATTTGGTTTTAAAAAGTTTTTACAGGATTCTTGAAGTGTGGTTCACTGAGCCCTTGACGTCGAGCCAAGTAAGTTTTCTGTACTACATTTGTTTAAATTGCGGAAACTGTATAGGATAATGGGCTACTTAAAATAGGTTTTTAGAGACTAAAGCCAGTAGGGAACTTAAGCCTGTAGTGGATTCTCGACCATGGAATAACTTTAAGAAAATTGTTGTTACTCACATAAGACATGTGCCCTAAACAAGTGGAACTAAGTACTAATTTCATAAAATTTTTATTTTAGAAATACGGAACGATGAGAGCTAGACGAGCTGGAAGAGACCGCGGCAGAGGCCGTGGAGGTGTTAGGGCAGGATCGTTCGAGTCAGGCCATATGCCCAACGTAGGAGTAGGGGAGGCTCCGACCTCACCAGTAGCTGAAAGAAGAGCAAATGAACGGGCTGCCGCTACGAAAGATGCTGTATCGCAAGCCATGTTAAGAATCTTGGAAAGGGTCGTTGGCCCAATAATGGTACGGGGAGTCGTGGGTCGATCTTGGAGCGACCCGAGCTAATGGGCTGAAATTTTCAAAAGAGTAGCGGGGGTGGCCCCGAATGTGGCAGAGTATTGGTTAGAAGCCACTAAAAGAATAATGGATGACCTGGATTGGACAGCGGAACAAAAGTTGAAAGGAGCAATATCCCTACTTAGGGAAGAAGCCTATCAGTGGTGGTTGACCGTAAAGGAGGGCAACCAACCGAAGCAGATCACTTGGGAGTTCTTCAAATCGGCATTCCAGGGGAAATACATTGGAGCGGCCTATGTGGATGCCCGAAGGAAGGAGTTTTTGAGTCTGACTCAGGGAGATAAGCTAGTGGCAGAGTACGAGGCTGAGTTTCTACGCCTCAGTCGATATGCCAAGGGGATAGTAGTAACAGAGTATGAAAGATGCGTACAATTCGAGGATGGATTAAGGGATAGCCTTAGGGTACTGGTAGCTCCACAAAGGGAGCGGGATTTTGTGGTTTTGGTGGAGAAAGCAAAAATAGCAGAGGAGGTAAAAAGCACGGAGTGCCGCAACCGAGAGAAAGAGAGGGGCAAGAACAAGCAGAATATGGAACCTATGGTAGTCGGACAAAGGCCTATGAGGAGGGCCAGAGTGAATGGGCCGGTTAGAGATGTGGCCCCTATTGCTGCTGTTAATAACGGAATACCACTTTGTGCTGAGTGTGGGAGAAGGCATCCGGGCGAATGTTGGAGGAGGATGGGAGCATGTTTGGTCTGTGGATCGATGGAGCATAGGGTTAGGCAATGCTCGAGAAGGCTAGATCAGGAGCGAGGCGATGGTAGAGGTAATTTCCAGCCTCAAAGGGGTGGTCAACAACCACCAAGGGGCCGTGGACAAGCCAAGGGCGATAATGGTAATGAACGAGATCGTGGAGCACCAGGTAGAGGTACAGGTTATGCTGAGGCGAGGCAGCCAGCTTTGGTCTATCAAGCACGCCGTCAAGGGAACGAAAACGCTCCAGATGCGAATAATGGTGCGTACCCTACCATAGTATACTGAGTGTTTATTTTGGCTTTAGAATTAAAGTGCACAGCGAAAGCATAGTGGTGAGACTTGGGTAGTACGATTAATAGTTAGTTGGAAATTTCGAGGACGAAATTTCTTTAACGAGGGTAGAATTGTAACGCCCCGAATTTGGGCCTAGTAGATTTGGGGCTATTGGGTTGTAACGCCCCAAAAATCTCGAAACCTTAATTTTTGTGTATGGAAGTTAATATGTACGTGTAGCACTTAGAATAATAATATTAAGGTATTATCGGGATTATTTGAAGCCTTAGAGATAGGGGAGACCATAGGGAAAAATTTATTTATCTTGCTTCGTGGACCCTAGTGTCAGGCATGAGGCCTCTTAAGTATATTAAGAGAAAATAAGACACAAATGGGCTTGTGGTCCAGTGGCAAGTGGCATCATTTAGGAGTTATGAGGTGGCGTGTTTGCCAGTTAATGAGGTCCAAGGTTTGAGGCCTAAGAGGGGAGAATTAAGGAGTTTTATTTTTGTACCTGGACAGAAGGAGTTGGCGTTGGAGGGGACTCTGGAAGGGAGTGTTCAGGAGAGAAATTTAAGGTGAAGATAAGGGAGAAAAGTTAGGAGATGGGGAGTAAGGATGTGATGGTGCCAAATGGGACTCTAAGGGAGGGGAGTATTCGGCCTATGGCTTTAAAAGGAGAAGGGGCCAAATGTTGAAAGGTTCTTTGAGCATTCTCTAGTTTTATTCTCCCCCTCAAACGGTTTCTCCCTTTTTGCCGAAATTTTGCTAAGTCAAATTCCCTCCATTGCCGAAAATTCTATCATCCCTCTTTGCCGAATCCTTCATACTCTCCCTTCTCAAATTTCCTTTTTGGTTCACCACTTGGTTCTAGCTGAATCACTTCTTTTCTTATTCTCCCTAGTATTGCCGAATTGTCCCTGTCACCTTACTAGTCTCAAAAGCCGGATTTAAGTCGCGGGATCAAAGGAGAATTTCGGTAAGTGCTTAGTTGAATTTTTAGTGTGTTTTGTTAAAAGCCGAAGGGCTATCTAACCCAATCCTTGTCGTTAACCTGTATTAACAAGGGTAAGGCTCAACAATCGCAAGCGTGGTAGGTAAGGATAGCTAACAAGGGGGTAAGTGTTCTCGACTCAGTCATGGTTTAGTAAATGGCCGAATCTAATGTGGCTCCTAGGGGTGACTTATGTACAATATAGGTCACTTGGTTTTGATGATATAGGTGTTTGGGTGCAGATCTAGAGGATAATCGCAAATAGTAGCAAAGGAAGGGCTACTAGAACGTGAGGCACACGGTAAGGATACGGTGAGGTTTCGGTTTTTGACAAGTATGTGTTAAAACCTTGGTTAACCCCTAGTAATGTCGATTGTAGGTTTGTGACTAAGGGGTTTGCAGCATGTGAGGTTACCAGGTGTGTACAAACACTACACACACGATATCGGTAATGCCGAAAAGCAGAAAAGCCGAAAGTGGCTAAATGGGCCCGGTGGGCCCTAAGGCTAGATTTGATGAGTTTGTTTGGTTTGGTGTACGAATTGAGTCTGTCAAGCATAATACATGTTCTGGAATTGTTTTGGGCTTAACAGGCCATAAGGATGTGATTTGGGCCTAATGGGCCGTAAAGATGTAATTTGGGTTTGATGGGCTTTATGGGGACGTAGACAAGTATGTTATGATTTATGGACTTAAGGCCTAGTTTGAACAACTCTTAAATTTCATAAGACTTAATCTAATTAAACATGTCCATGAACAAGTCGCTGGGCTAGAGTGTGGCAACGTACATACGCATGTCTAGGATTGGATCTAGGGAGAGCTTGGTACTTAAGCGGTCCTAGTGGCCCACCTCCTCTTCTCTGGAATCCTACCTGGTGCGTAGTGTCTGTTCACTTTAGCCGCGAGGACTTGTTGATGGGCCAAAGTTCATAACTAAAACCCGAGAGGGACCAAATACCCTTAGATTTGTAAAATTACTAAAATACCCATAGATTTGTAAATTACTAAAATACCCTTAGATTTGTAAAATTACCAGAATACCTTTATTTTGCAAATTACCAGAATACCCCTGTTTTACAAATTACCAAAACACCCCCTTTTTTGCAAAAATTACCAAAATACCCCTATTTTGCCAAATTATCAAAATACCCCTATAGGGTAGAATTACGAAAATACCCTTGGGTAGTGAAATAATGAAAATACCCCTATGTGATGAATATGAGTTTGTGGATGTTACTCATGTGTTTGATGCATTCATATGATATTCTGCTTAGGATGCATATGGGTGGGAATTATGGTACGGAGGAAGATTTGAGGATCGCATAGTCGTATGGCCATGGATCCACCGGAAACTTTAAGCCCATTATATGATTAGCAGCTTTGCTGCAACATTAGGTAGTACTGCAACCGGGCTATCTTTGGTGTGTAGAGGATGGGTGGGTTGATTTAGAAATCCCCACAGGTGTGAAATGGTTGGAGGGGAAATGGTGTGTGTAGCCGATGGATTTTTGGGAAGGGTTTTGCATTATCTTGTTTGTATATGATACGATATGATATGATATGATATGAGGTCATTGTGGGCTAAGGCCCAAGACCACTGATTTTGATAGGGCTTAGGCCCAATGTGAATATTTGTATGTGATTTGATTGCCAAGGGTTGTATACACTGAGTTTCGAAACTCACACCCTTTTATTTAATGTTTCAGGTGATCCTGAATAGACGGCTCGGTGTGGGGGAGGACTCGGAGATGGCCACACTACAAGCTGATCAAATGTTTTTAATTTGTTCAAATAAATTTATTTTAAATACGTTGTTTTTCATTGAATTATAATAAGGCCATGTATCTCCTAATTGACTTTAGATTTTGGGTTTTATTATTATTGTTTCAACTATCTGCTTAATAAATTTCATAAAATTTCTAAAGTTAACATGGTTTTCGAAATAACTTAACCTATGAATGTTTTCTAAAATATGGGCTTTTCAACGTAACTTAACAAGATACAAGGGTTTTGAGCTTTTGGGCCTTAAATGGTTAATTAGTAAAATCGTTTTGAAGTGTGCCTTTAATGTGACATTTCGGACTCGGGCCTAACTTCTAGGCAGTGTTTGGGGTGTTACACATTAATAAAAGCATTTTAATAGTCATGCTTTGGCAAAGTTACTATTTTGCCCTTAGGCTTTGGTAAAATGACCATTTTACCCCTAGGCTCGAAAATCGATTCTAATCATGATTCTACCTTCAACAATCCTAGGTGAACATTTAATTCTCTTATGGCTATCATCAAAAACCAACATTTCACACATTTACTACAAACTTTATAACCTTTACAACAAGGTTCAATTAGGTGTTTTCATGGCAACACCTTTCACAAAAGTTGTTCATCTAACAACTAAGACTCATTTTCTTTCATAAAAATGCAGTCATTAACAATGAAAGCTCTCATGGAAAATTTCTAAACTCTTCACCATATTACAAATTAGTTTCCTCATTAGAAAGCTTAAGCTTTAGGGGTCCCAAAAGTACAACTATCATAAAGAAAATCCATTAAAATCACTTACTAGTAAGGAGAAGAGTTGCTGAAATTTTGAGCTTTCAAAACCCCTTTTGGCTGCCAATTTTTGGTGGAGAAGAAGAGAGAAAAAGATGATATTTTTCTCTTCTTTATTTTATTAATACAAGTCAATTTAGTCACCAACTTTTACCAACTTTGACTAATTTGTCCATCTTTGTCTCCTATGATCCCCTATGGCCAGCCAACTATTTACCATGGGGCTAATTGACTTTTAAATACCTCCAATTTGCAATCTATGGCTATTTGGCACATTTAGCTTATAAAATAGAACTTTCGCACTTTATGCGATTTAGTCCTTTTTCGCGATTAAGCAAGAAATCGATAAAATTAAAGCACCAAAATTTTCATACACTTATACCATCACACTATAACTCATAAAATATCATGGAAATGATTTTCTCTAACCTCGGATTAGTGATCCCGAGATCACTGTTCCGACTAGCCCCTAAATCTGGCTGTTACAATAAGTGCATGGTATATGTGCAAGTAAATGTGAGTAATATATATGTTATATGGTTGGAATGTGGTAAGAGATGAGATGAGTAAGCATGATTATGAAAATGTGAATTGTTCTTACATAATATGTAGTGTTTGTGATTGCTTAGCATATGGTATGATGCTTATTGTTTACATGTAAACTTATTAAGCTTAAAGCTTACTCCATTTCTTTTCTCTTATTTTATAGTGTCAAAGAGCCAGCTCGGGATACGAAGATAATCAGAAGATCACCCAAACTATCAGCACATCTTGGTATATTTAGACTTAGCATTTTGAGTATGGCATGTATAGGGACTAGACTTAGTGAAATGTCATGTCATCTTGGCCAAGTGTGTTGGCTCTTTTAAAGATGAACTCTTTTGTATAAGGCCATAGTTGATGGCTTATTATTATTAGTCTATGAAAGATGAGGTTATTCATGAATGTATATGATGCATGATTGGGTTTCTTGGTTAAAGTATGCATGAATGAGTTGATGGTTGAAGGTGTATTATGTTTGTATGAGTTAGGGTGATAAAAAGAGCTTGGTAAATAGCCTTGTTCTTGTCCACACGGGTAGACACACGGGCGTGTGTCTAGGCCGTGTGTGACACACGGCTAGCCTCATCGGTGTGTGGTTAGGCCGTGTGTCCCCTGCATGTTAGTTTTACAAATCAGTATGCTTAGTAGTAAACACATGGGCAGAGACACGACTGTGTGTCTCAACCGTGTGGAAGGCACGGCCATGGTCATGGACGTGTGCCCAGGCCGTGTGAAGTCTGCACCTAAAATTTGGAATTTAATTCACCACACAGTCGAGGGACACGAGCGGGTGCCTAGGCTGTGTGACATTTTTGGGTTGATGACGTCAGAAACAGAATGCTAAGGTTTTGGCACACGGGCTAAGACACGGGTGTGTCGAGGCCGTGTGAAAACCTCTGTAGGTTCGAATTGAGAAATAATTCCACACGGGCGTGTCCCTTCCTTCACACGGGCGTGTGGACTATTTAGAGAAAATTTTCTAAGGTCTTCCAGAGCGCTTCAAAGGAGCTCGATTTGATCCCGAACCATTCCCAAACCGTGAATTAGGTCTTGTAAACTTGTTTAGGAGGTGTTCGTAAAAGTTTTAAATTAGAGAAAAAAGTCAAGTTTCTAAATTGCATGACTGATTGCGTGTAAGCTTAATAAAGCCTCGTACCCTGTTCCGACGTTGAATACGGGTAAGGGGTGTTACATCTCGTCTACTGGTCAGCTACTAAAGTAAATATACTTTCACAAGGGAAGGTTCAAGGGCTGACGCCTACCTATCCTATGCAACTATCGATCGTAGATTCTATCACCACATCGAGTCAATGTTTTTCATTAAAACTATCAATTTCATTCATGTGGGGGATTGTTGGAAAAAAATAGATTTTTGGAAGCTTTGAAGCATATTCTCGATTGGTAAAGGTGAAGATTTGAATCATAAAATTATGGTTTTATATTCTACCTCATGAGACCTTTACAATGGTATATCATATGCTCAAAATGGTTGAGTGATGAATGAGAAATTAATGCTCAAAGTAAGCCACTTGTGAATTATCTTGAGGAAAATGGAAAGTTCAGTTCCACATTGGTTAGATATCAAATGTGGAATATGTTTATATATATAAACCGACTTGGTGGTTATTGAATGACTAAGCTAATGCTCTCCCTCACGTGCAGGGGTGCAAATCCAAACCCACCAGGGTTGAGGGTGCACCCGCACGACGTGGGAGACACGAAATGTCCGGACCGGCCGGGCCCTTCTAGGCCCTGCAAATATTTTAGCCCAATACGTAATTTTGATTTTCCTCATCAAAACTTATCTCTTTAAATTCTATTTGGAATTAAAAGGACGAATATTAAATTGAGTTTAATGGCTCATTTAATTTAGACGTTAATTTGAGTTTTTAATGGCTTCTTAATTCATGGACGTTAATAGCTCCATTAGTTAAAAAAAATTCCAAAAATTCTTTCATTTTGAATATTTTATTTAAACCGAAATAGTCTACAGGAGAAAAACACATTGAATTTTTCTTTATTTTTCTTGCAAAAATTTTGAGATCTTTTCCTTGCATATTTCGAGCCTATTTTCGGTGATAGAAGAAAGCTAGTTATAGCATCTCGTTGTTGTATCCTGGGAGACAGTCGACCAACATTTCTCCAACACCAAAGAAGCGACCGAATCTGTCTTAAGGAAACTGTAAAAACAGGCCTCAACTACCAGTCAGATTTCTGCCTAACTACGAGTACACAATTTCAATCCAGTTTTATTTCCAATTTCTATTTTTCATATTATATATATATCTATATTGTTATGGTTCGATCTTGTGATTTAAATCAATATTTTACATTACTGTTTATTTCACTAACGTATTTGCAACAATTATTTCTTTCCATTATACCAAACGCTACCTAATTGTAAAGGAAAAGAAATGAAAGTAAGAAAAAAAAAAGAAAAAGAAAAGAAGGTTAAAGAAAGGAAATGGTTACATATTATTTTGTTTCAATTGTTAAAATTGTTAAAATTGTTAAAATTAATAAATGAAAGGAAAGTAAATTTAAACATTTTTGTTTTGGTTAAATGGCAGAAAGGAATGAAAATAATTAAATATAGTGTTTTTTTACGATCATAACCTTCTTTTTAATATAATTATGTATAAATAAAGAGGGTAAAAAAGATATTTTACATATTAAAAATATATTTACTTTTCTTTCCATAGTTTTCCCTTCTATCTTAGATAATTAAACATTTGACTTTTTAAAAGAAAGTAAGGGATACTCAATTCTTTTAGCTTCCCCGTAAATAAAAAAAGTTACTCAAGCCTCTCGGGTAAAAATCCAGAAAATACCAAAAAAAAACAAAAATTACCGGAAAGGACAGGGTTCAAAAATATTGACCGGAAAGGACAATTTTCCCCAAAAACGCGTCCACGTCAGCGCGTTTTTGGGGGAAAACAGCCTAAAGCGCGTCCCCGGGGGAGCGCTTTGCGTGGCCAAAAGCGCTCCCCCGGGGACGCGCTTTAGGCCGCAACGGTCAAAATTCTTTTGACCATTGGGGGTCCAACGGTCAGGAAAAAAAAGCTATAAATACCCCCCAACCCTTCATTTTTTTCACAATTCAATCCTTTCTCATTTTTCTCTCAATTTTCTCTCAATTTGCTCTCAATTTTCTCTCAAGTTTCTCTCAAAGTCCTTCAAATTTACGCTCAAATTTCAAAATAGTCCTTTACTATTTACAAAAAAGCCCTTTATAATTTTTTTAATATATCTATTTTTTGGAAAATTTTTAAATTCTTTATCGGAGTACAATGGCCGGGGAATTACGTCGCCTAGACAACAACCACATTGCCGTCGAGCAAAAGAAAATGGTAAGTTTGAATGTTAATTTTTCAATATTATTAAATTTTTTTAATTATGCAATTTTAATTAATTTAGAATTTTATAATTTTTTAAACAGTCTGTAGATCGGGTGTTGCAATGTTATATTCGCAACATGCCTGGTCCCCCATCGCCATTGATCGAGAATTACCTGCGGGAAGCGGGTTTTTGGCACGTGGCCACGATAGGCCGGGGGTTCAAGTTGGACCCGCCTTTGATCAGCGCGTTGATAGAGAGGTGGAGACCCGAGACGCACACTTTCCATTTGCCATGCGAAGTGTGTACCATCACCTTAGAAGATGTGCAGTTACAGTTGTGTGCATGGTGTTCGCCCGTGCCTTCCATACGATTAATTTCTTGCAAGACCTTCTGGCTCCATACATGGCCTCCTTCCATTTGCCCTCTATAACTCGCTGCTCTCTTCGGAAATAGTGCCGCTAACCGAAAATATGTCTCTCGCACAACTGCTGTAATCGGCAGATGACGGGTTCCTTTCAGAACAGAATTTATGCATTCGGCAAGGTTTGTGGTCATATGCCCATATCGTAGGCCGCCGTCATATGCTTGTGTCCACTGTTCGAAAGGAATATTGCATAGGTAGCTTGCGCCTTCGGCATTATCTGAGCGCAAACTGGCCAGCATCTCGTGAAAACGGTCTTTATTGATCTCATACCCTGCTAATATACGTTGATAGCGAATATTACATACCACTCTTCAATTGCGAATAAATTGAATTTTTCAAAAGAAATTTTATTAATAGATATTTCATATCCATATCGATCACTTGACGTCTCTCTCTTTTAGATCGATGTTGCCCATAGTAGTTGATGCGACATGCCTCAGGCAATATCGATGGTGTGTGCGATGCCACATGCTTCCCTGGCGTTCTATTGCCGCAAGTATTCCAGGGCCCCGATCCGATATAACGCATATGTCAGGTTGGGGGCAAACATGCCTCCTTAACCTAGATAGGAAAAAGTCCCAATCATCAGCTGACTTCCCCGGTGTTATTGCGAACGCAATCGGAAGGATTCTCCCACAGCCGTCTTGTGCCACAGCTAGCAATAGCCGATGCGTATATCTACCATACATGAAGGTACCGTCAATTTGTACCAATGGCTTACAGTATGTAAAAGCATCTCGGCATTGCTTAAATGTCCAGAACAGACGCTTGAACACTGTGCATCCACGGAGCAGACGATCGTTGTAGTACGCCGGTTCCGTTTCAAGGTCTGTTGTGCTGCTTGGGACATACCTCTCCAGCACCTGACACCACTGCCACACTTCATTATATGAAACGTCCCACCGACCGTGCAATTTTTCCAACGCCTCCTGCTTGGCTATCCAAGCCTGTCTGTAAGAGGGCGTGTACCCCATTTGGCTACGAATATTGCCAATTAAGGCCGGCACTATAGTTCTGGGATCGGCCTTCACCGTCGGGATTATTAAATCAGCCAACATGTCTGAATCCATCCTCGGATGATCTTGTGTTACACCTGTCAATGAAGTACGTTAAATAATGCAACATTACATAATATTAGTGTTATTCGAAATCATTGAACACATAGTGGTACTGTACCGGTAAGAAATGTATGCGGACCTTTGTACTTTTTCACCTCCCACAGCCCTGTCCTTTTCCTCAACGACGCCATGATTTTCCATGAACATGTGCCGTCTTGCACTGCACACTTTGCCTCGTACCTATCGAGCTTTGATTTAACCATAGTGTAGTTAACCCTGTTCCTGATGCTGTATTGTTTCAATGCAGCAAGAAAAGTATTCTTGTTGGAAAACTGGTTACCAACTTCTAATTGCTCCGAATCCAACAAAGAATTTGTACGGTCACGCGTCCGGTGTGGTAGTTCAGGAAACTCCAATGCATCATCTTGAGATAGATCGACATTATGCATGTGCGCTGGAGGTGAGTATGCCCTGAATAGCGGATCTTCTTCTTCTTCGTCTGAACCGCCCTCAACGTCTTCAGGTACAATTGGAACGGGCTCCGGTTCAGAAAATAATCCAACTTCTGCACCATCAGGCCCTGGCTCCCGAGGTGGATCCACATCGGATTCATCGTCCGATCCTCCATAACCTGCAACAAACGAGGGCCCCTCACTGGTGGATATCGTCGGTAATAAATCATCCCTCCTTAAACATCTTTTGTAACGATCCCAATCGTATGTGGATTGCCATCCACTAGAAGTTGATGACGTCTCTCAATACGTATTTCTGTCATCCAACGTCGAATGACGAATATGCATGTCTCATCCACCAACCGAGTGTCGTGCAGGGGTTATGTTTTCCATACTACCACCGCACACGGGCACTTCTGTGTTTTGCCTCCCACTTACAGAGTGTCGACTTGGGGTCGTGTATTCCCCTCGAATGATACTAGATGTTAAGGTCGCAGCCAGATCACTTGGAGATGAAAATTCTACATATACCTCGATATAGGGTGAACCACTGGCAAGATGAGTCTCCACCATTGCCTCAAGGCTCCGAGGACCTTTGATGTCGAATGAGTCATATCTCACCGGATCCACCGAAGCGCAAAATCTATACTTAATAGACTGAACTTTCATTAGCGTTGTTCTGAATATTTTACGCCTAATTCTTTTGCGAAGTTCTACCAAATCGACGTTCCGCTTAAAACTCAATCGCGCTGTGTTCTCCGATAAGAAAACAACACCATTTTCAGTGTCACGCACTTCACCATCGTAGTAAATAACAGGTGTAAAGGAGTATAATTACTGTACTGAAAAATCACACTAAGTTCAATTCCCAGGAAAGAGAGGTGGATCACAAGGATCACTTAAGTACCAGATCTTTCCTAGCCAGAATATCCCTCAATCGTAATTTAATAGCACAATAAATAACTACGATCACACTCACAAGATACGAAAAATAAATAATAATGAACACCAGAATTTTAACGAGGTTCGGCAAATTTTGCCTACGTCTTCGGGCACTAACAAATATATTTCACTCCAAAAATACAAGTGAAAATTTACAAATAGGGAGAGAGAACAATGCCTTAACTAGAGAATGGCAAATTGTGGGATGAAGAAAATGAGAAATGGTTAGGCCTATTTATAGTTGAGGTTTAGGGATCAATCTTGCAAAGTACCTATTCAAATAGGGACCAAAATTGCAATTATCCCATACCAATTTTCACATCACATCAACTTTCGGTGCCTAATTTTGGTGCCATTTTCTTCCCACTTGCTATAGCCCATTTTCTTTCCACGTCAGCGCCATTTTTGGGGGAAAAAGGCCAAAAGCGCTCCCCCGGGGACGCGCTTTAGGCCGTTCTCCCCCAAAAACGCGCTGACGTGGACGCGTTTTTGGGGAAAATTGTCCTTTCCGGTCAATATTTTTGAACCCTGTCCTTTCCGGTAATTTTTGTTTTTTTTTTGGTATTTTCTGGATTTTTACCCAAGCCTCTCTCCCTTTCTTTTTATTTCTTTTGTATAACCTCAATTCAAACATAGGGCTGTTGTATGTTTAAACACCAAAAAGTAATTGACTGTAATTACTAGTGTAGTAATTACATAGAATTCTGATTTATTGGATATGTTTGTTTCACAAAGTATAATTACATCGTAATTTTTTATGTCATATTTGATAGTATAAATTATAATTACACAATTATATAATTTTAAATTCTAAAAAAATTAATTATTATAAAAAAATATCAATAAGACTTGAGAAATAAAATCTCTAAATAAGTAACAAAACTTAAAATCAAATCATCGTTTATAATACATTAAGTATTCAACAATACGATTACTAATAAAATTAACAAGAAAGATAAATATTCTATGAAATTATCTAATTACTTAATAATTCCATATTTGTTAGGTTATTCGCTCTCTAACATTAAACATATACTCATTGTTAATTTGTTATCATTGATTGATCCTTAACCAACTATAAACAATTAATAATAAATACCATGTAATTTAATTAAGGATAAATTGTAAAAATAGTCATCCAACTATTAGTGTGTTTCTATTTTGGTCACCTAGGTTTAGAACTTCTATTTTAGTCACTAACATTATTGAAATTTAGTATTTTGGTCACTCCTCTGTTAAATCACTAACGGTGGCCTCTATTTTTATTTGGATGATAAAAATTTAATCTTCCAATTTTTATAGATTCTATCAATTTAGTTCTAATTTTAAGTTTAACTATTTACTTTATACATTCTGTCAATTTAGTTTTATTTCTTAAAAATTCAAAATAAGAAAAAGACTTTAAAAAACAAAAAAATTAAAAGTTCAATTTTCGATAAAAATACATACAAAATTATAAATAAATGAATACCCATTTTTCTTTTTTTGACATAAATTTATTTATTAAAATAATAATTTTATTTTATGAATAAAATATTTTTAAAAAACCTCACAAGCAAGATTTAAATCAGATTCAAACTTTTCCTTTTCCTTTTAGTTTATTTTATAAATAATAAAATTTTATCATACATTTGGCCTTGTTCCTTAGTCATCATTGGCGAAGCCAGGGGGGCTGGCATGGGCCCCGGCCCCCCTAAAAGGTAAAATTTCTATTTAGGCCCTTAAATTTTTTTAAAAATTTTAAATTAGTAAAGGTAAAATTGTACTTTGGCCCCCCTAAAATTATAAAAATTCAATTTAATCTTTTACAAATTAGAAAGATATAAATTATAAAAAATTAAAATTTCATCTGCTCCCTAAAAAGTTGTCCTGGCTTCGCCCCTGTTAGTCATCATCAAATTTGTTGAGCGTTGGGCACCAACTTCTCTTACAACCATTAATACTAATATCATTTACTCTAAACTTTTTGATTTCATTATCCTCCATGGTCGCGCCATCGAATTAAGAATCAATTGTGGAGCTACTGACAGGGCCTTCCACCTAATGGGTCTTTAAGACCCCATCCTCACCTATATATCTCTAATCATGCCCACCCTCAAACGCAACAAACTCATTACAAGCAACAATCTATATGCATCGATTCTCACCCTTTTTGACCATAGGCTATAATTTTTGACCCAACTTGAACATGGTTGTCATTAATATTGAAAAAAAAAAGGGAAAAGTTGAATCATAAGTCTTTTTCATAGATTTCCCCCTTAAATTGTTTTATTTATAAGGTTATTATTTTATTTATAAACTTATTATTTTAATAAACAAATTTTATGTTAGAAACTGCTAAAAATATATATTCATTTATTTTTTTAAATATTTTTATAAATTTGTATGTATTTTTATTGAAAAATAAACTTTTAAATATTTTATTATTTTTAAGAATCAAGACTGAGTTGATAAAATATGAAAAATTGTGGGCTAAATTTGTTTAATTTTTTAGATTTAGGACTAAATCGATAGAATCTATAAATATTGAAGGGCTAAATTTGTTATTACGCCAATAAAAAGAAGTCACCGTTAGTGATTTAACGAAGGAGTAACCAAAAGATAAAATTTCGATAATGTTAGTGAAAAAAATAGAAAATTTTAAACCTTGATGACCAAAATAGAAACACGCTAATAGTTAGGCGAGTCTATCAGTTACTTAAATTTAGTATGAATAATTTATAACAAATAAGATAATTATTTAGTAGGTTAAAATGTATGAGAAATTATATTTTATTTTGAGATTATTCGAAGGATATTAGTAAAATAATAAATAATTATATTTAAAATAACGTATATCTTAAAACTAAAATATTATTATCGTATAAAACTAGCTTTTTAAATTTAAATAATATAGAAACGTGTTTGAAAAGTTATAATATAATTATTCAAATTTTTAGTAGCAATTAAGAAAAAACGATTTTATAAGTTTAATAATGGAATGATAAAAAAATAAGCATTGTTGGATGATTTACCCAGAAAGGAAACAAGAGGGCAGATTGAGGTGGTGCTAAAACCTCAACAAAAATGCAAAACCCCAAGCCTCTGCTAATAAGAGCAAGAATAATGGCAACATCGTATCCGCTGTACAATTGTGGGATTAGACAGAACTCGTTTCTAATTCCTGGCAGTGGCAGTAGAACCTCTGTCTTGGGCTTGAGATGGAGCGAATCTCAATTCTTCTGCAAAACCCACGCCCCTTACTATTGTCTTGGTATCATCAAGAGGAAATGCCGTCACAGCGCCGTAATCAGGGCCGCCGCCTCTGGCTCCGATTATTATTCCACTTTGAACGTCAGTCGTGGTGCCACTTTGCAAGAGATTAAGACCTCTTACAGGAGTCTTGCTCGCAAGGTTCGTCGCTTTCTCCAATTAGCTTGCTATTTGTTTTAGAATTTCGCAGTTGTCTAACATTACTCCATCTTTTGGGAGGATTGAATTTATGACATTGGATTTGATTTTTTTTTTTTTTTTAAATTTGAAATGATATAATCTTTGCTTCTTATGGATAACTTGAAAGTAATGAGTGTTGTTGCCTTGCCATTTTCTTTTTCATGCTAAATGGAATGAAATTAAGGGATATAAAGTAGTAGATTACTGAGACCGTCTATTTGATTTAAGATTAACCATTTTAGAAAACAATCTGTCTAGGTTTTTAATCAGAGTTGAAAAAAAAATGTAAAAACATAGGTTATAGATTAAACTATTAGGAACTCATACGAGTTTTTAATGTTTACACGCCATTACCATATTTCATCCTCTATTTTTATATTCATCCATTGGAAGACTGAATTAACCTATGAGATAATCCAGTTCCATAGAGTTCTTGCATCGAGTCAATCTCAAACCAATGACCTAGTTGCTTCAAATGCCGAGTGTTCCTTTGAGATATTCATGCTACCTTCTATAATTGGAATGGTGAATTTTAATTATTGTGATGTCTTTGTATCCTTATTTTCACTTTAATCTGAAGCTATGGACTGTCTTTGGTTCTAACACCTGTGGAATCAGTCCAATATTTTCTAGTTTATGTAGAGAAAGAATGTAATTAGAATCCTAAAATGATTAGTATTATCTTTTAAAATCTTTCAGGGGCAGTGAACTATCTGGGTTTGCATGTAGGTCAGGTTTCTGATCATCAGCTTATGATTTTTGCTTGAGTGTACCAGGATTTTTGCTAAATATTTGGGTAAATTGACTCTCTATGCATGAGGATGATTGGAAAGTAGATGGAATGTTAAAGGTTTAAGAGGATAGTAAATATATCACTTGTTAGTTCATTTCTTGCCCTTAAATTTCCATTATCTTAACTAAATTAGAGGAAGGAAAAAGAGTTTTCATAAACCTTATGATATTTTATTTCCCTCATTCTCTTCTTCTAGGTTGCATAGTGTTTGCTTCTTTCGATTCCCTATGCCCCTATTTTCAAAGCTATAGGCTGCAACATATTTGGGTGGACTGACTTCCCTAGAATTTTTTTCACTGCAAAGTTGATGGAGTAATAAGGCTCAAAATGGTAGTAAATATATACACTGTTTAGTTCATTTGATATCCTTCCTTACATTTCCATTACATTAACTAACCGAGATGGAAAAAAGAGCTTTCAAAAGTCTTCTAATATATTCTTTCCCTTCTCTATTCCCCTTTCTTTACGGGCAGCATGTTGTTTGTGTAAAATTATAAAATGAGTGTTGCTTTTTTTTTTTTTTTTTTGGGATAACTTGCCCATAGTGCATTTGTTTGTAAGAGTAAGAACATTCTGGTCGGACAAACGGATGTTGCCATGTTGTTACTTTAAGTAAATCTGCAATCTCGAGCTTCGTCTTGAGCTCAATTTTAGTAATACGAAAAATAAAGAACACGATATATGTGCCATTGGCACATGTCACGATTAATTTTACTAGCACTAGTTATTTTACTATATTTGATATGAGTGAGAGAGAGAGAGAGAGAGAAAGAGAGAGAGAGACCTTGGATGCTGATCCTCGATTGGATGGTTAAAAACTACTAGGTCAAGTCCTAGTTGTGTGACTTTGCCCGTTAATGTTTTAACTTATTCTTTAGTTCACATATTGTGCAATAATTGATATATCATTCAAAACAGTATCATCCAGATATGAATAAGACTCCTGGTGCAGAAGAGAAGTTCAAAGAGATAAGTGCTGCATATGAGGTTAGTATTGTTGTTTTAAAGTTTTTCCTTGTAGAAGTGCATTCTTTTCTTCCAATCCTCCTGGACTCTCAAAAATGTAGTTGCTGTTTTAACTCTTAATATAATTCAATCTTATAAATTCAAATTTTTGTTCAAGTCTAATAATTCACTTACTAATATATTTCAAATAAAAACAGCATAAGCATGAAATTAAAAGTCATCATTAGACATTAGTTCTAAATTTCCTTGATTAGTCTATTACAAAAAGTTAGTGAAAAACAATTATATAGAAAGATAAATAAAGAATAGACAAGGAGAAAAGAATTAAAAGGAAAACAAATAGTAGAATAGATAAAGAATGTAGGGGGTGGGGGAACATGTTTACTTTTGATTGGCAGTGTCTACCTTTGGTTTTGAAGAGCTTGAGTGTTTGAAGGATGTTGAAGTTTTGTGTTTTGATAATTTAACAAAATTTTAACATAATAAAATTGATGATTAGTAAGTTTATAATTAATACAATAAAAAGAAATAATGGTATTTTAAGTTTTAAATTAAATAAAAAAAGAAAAAGAAATTTAAGTCAGTTTCGCTACTTCAGTGAAGGAAATAATGGTATTTGAGTTAAAGAAAAAAAAAGCAAAAGAAACTTAAAAAGTTAGCTGCACCGCTTCAGTGAAGTAAATAATGATGTTTGAGTTTTAAAATAAAAATAAATAAATAAACTTAAATAGTTGCTTCACCGCGTCAGTGAAATAAATAATGGTATTTGAGTTTTACACAAAAATTGGCTTTAGAAAGCTAACTTTTTTGTCGCCTAGTATTGAAGCCAAAGCACAGTAAAGTAAGCACCCAATAAAAGTAGCCTCGCCTGTGAAGGTCAAAGGTGAAATCTTGATTTTCCACTGTGCCTTAGCACCTAGGCAGGTGACTTAACAAGTGTTACTTAGGCCTACAAAATTTTTAAGGTCCAGGTTTTTAAACTCAAAATCCTGTTTGGAAAATTGAAAAGCCTATTTGCATATTGCTATTCGAGAGGCCTATTTGTGATTCAAAGAAAAGAAGCTCATTATAATTTCTGTCATTTTAAAAGAAAAATTAACTAAAGGAAAAGAAAAGCCATTGTTATCCTTGCTCACATCTTCATTAAATTAAATTGATTACTCAGTACTTTTTAATTTAAGAAACATATCCTATTTTATTGAATTCCTAACAAGCCTTTGCTCAAATATCCTACTTTCGCTTCTTTTTTAGTTATATTCCTGTATCTTGGATATTAGGCAATGTTACTTGTGTCTAAGATCGTGCCATGTTGAAATGGGTACTCCATTTTTGAGAAGTCCAAGCATCAAAGCTATTGATAGTATTGCACTTGCAGTATATTCATCTTTTTATGTTGTGTCATAATGATGCATTTATGTAGGTCCTATCAGATAATGAGAAAAGATCTTTATATGATCGCTTCGGTGAGGCAGGTTTACAAGGAGACTATGATGGATCAGGTGATTATTCAGCAGCGGTAAGATAATGGCTAATTCTATTGCACTCTGCAAGTATCAAATGGCATGCTTTATGTTCACTAGTAATCTCCTCTCATCTACCCCACCTTGCTCTTCTTTTTATTAATTTGTTTTGGGTCAACGCATAGTTTAGGTGGGTGGGTGTGGTTGTTTTGTGGTTATATATTTGTAATATTTGGGATGCATGATTATGCTTCATGTTTTATGATCAATGTTCTTCTTTAGGTTGATCCATTCGAAGTGTATAATGCATTTTTTGGTGGTTCCGATGGGTTCTTCGGTGGAATGGGTGAACCAGGAGGCTTTAACTTCAATTTGAGAAATAATGGAAGCAACGATCTTGACATTTGGTAACTGTCTACTTGGACGATTTTTCCTGGCCATCACATAGTATGCTTAGATCTTTAAGAAAAATGTTAGACACCAAAAAGCAAACTGTCAAACTTAACCTTATGGCTAATAAAATGCAAACTAAAATTACAAATTGTAATATAAAAGTATATTGCTCAATATAAACTTAATGTTTAAAATATTAGATCGACAAAGGAGATAGAAGCTATACTTTTAATTATTGTTATATTATTATTTGTGTTGATTTGGAGCAACAACTCACTTTTGTGTAAATAATTCTTATTTTCTAACTTTGAATTTCATAATATTGTAGGTATGAACTTCATTTGAACTTTGAAGAATCTATTTTTGGAGGAGAGCGTGAAATTATGGTACCCTATCTTGAAACATGTAATGATTGCGGCGGAACAGGTGCTAA
The DNA here is from genome assembly GCA_005393395.2 of Gossypium australe. Lineage (NCBI taxonomy): Eukaryota > Viridiplantae > Streptophyta > Magnoliopsida > Malvales > Malvaceae > Gossypium > Gossypium australe. Next base: position 75,020,427 of record CM016616.1, read on the forward strand.
AACTAGTAGTTGCATAAAATCATGTACCGATTGTGGAGGTAAAGGAGGGTCAACGAAATCCAAAAGGACTCCATTTGGAGTGGCAATAGAGGTGTTATATCCTCATGACAACATTAAAGTGATTGATGATGCAATAGATGTTTATTCTCCAATTTTTCTTTTCTAAATTGTTGTTTTCTATTTTCAGTTTTCTTGCCAACTTATGGAAGGAATTGTAGATCTGCATTTGTAGTATCTATATACTTTATATAAAACTTGAATAATAGGATTAAATCATGCTATTTGTTGAGCTAATTGGGCACCAAAACTCAAGTGTTACATTTGAACTTGGCATTCTCATATTAAATGGGAAGAATGGAATAAACTTTTGTACCTCCATGTTGCGGGAAATAGCTAGATTTGGTAGGAAAAGAAAAAGAGGATATGCAAAAACAAGTCAAAAAGGAAGCAAAATTTAAAGAAGAACGAGGAGGGCGAAGGAAAGAATAAAGAGCTGTCACTTTTTGGTGGCTATGTGCTTGGATTTTGTTACAAACTATAACTTGATTGTAGGGATAGATTAGCAGATTCTTAGGAATCTTTTAGATTAATATTATTTGATTATTTCCTTGTATAAAGTTCTCATCTCTGTATGAATACTCTTGTAAATTAGTAGTAAAATACATATCATCTCCTTTTCCATGTGATTGTAGGGATAGGTTAGCAGATTCTTAGGAATCTTTTAGATTAATATTATTTGATTATTTCCTAGTCCTTTTTCTTTCTGCAATTATTTTTTTTTCCGTTAGCTTTGAACATACAATATACTTGTATCCTATTGCGCTGACTCTATGAGTTTTGGAAATTTGGATGAGAGTTAGACACTAAGAACATGTATATAGACCTTAGGCAATATAATGGTTCTATGCCTAGATTGCATCTTGCACCCTGGGCATCGCTAAAAGGATAAGCTGCACAATTTCTGTTATTAATCAAAACTATTAGTAGTAAGCCCAGGAGCAATTGTTTTACTTTAACTTATTGTTACCTGACCTGTTATTTAATTTAGAATTCAGTTCTTATCTTTAGCATATGTTATATAGATAATATGTTATATTTCTAGGTTTCTACTTGCTCAAGCTGTGGTGGCAAGGGCAAGATAATCACTGACAAATGTCGAAGATGTAGTGGCTACTGTAAAGTAAAAGTGAAACGGAGTATGAGAATAATCATACCCCCTGGTGTTGCTGATGGTTTCACAAAGCGAATACGTGGAGAAGGCAATGTTGATAAGAAAAGGTATTAATCTAGTCAAGTTTTCTTTATGTTGGTCTTTGCATTTGGGAATCTCTTTTTCCCCTTTTATATATGAATTCATTCGGAGATCTGAAGTTGGGTGAGTGTTTTCTTTTTTCCTTGGCTGGCAAGTAGGGTGTGTTGATAGTAGATTGTGATGGTATTTCTGGTTTTTGACTTATAGTTGGCTAAGCAGCCAAATTGAGTAGGATTGATCTTAGGGTTGGAATTGAGAGAAGCGGAAAGCAATATGAAGAAGTGAAGAACTTTGGAATCTTTCTTCTCTTTCCTGAAAAGGGGCTATTTCTCTTGTTGGTTTTGTTAAGTGGTGTTATCCCAGTCTGTTATGTATTAGTAGGTTTCCTGTGGTCTTATATTAAAGCTGGACCCCTCCATGCTTAACGGGGTCAAGCTGCTAAATGACTCCTTTGATTCTATCCATATTCAGGAGTCTTTTTCTTCAATATTGGGTAAATGACTCATTTTTATATTTCTGTATTCTTTTGATTTCCTGTTCACCTTTTCTTTTGTTTTTATTGTTATCTAAGAGTAATGGTATTAAGTAATGAAGGTGAGTGCTCTGAAGTAAAGTTTGTTAATTTGTTTAATGCAATAGTCTCTATCAGACACAAGAAGGGAGATTCAGCTTGAGCTTTGGGCATCTTTAGTCATTTTGTTTTGAGAATCTTAATGAATTAGTTTCTCTTCTCACGTTTGTTTCCATCTTATATATTTTGGTTAGAATTTTTTTGTACATAGGATACTTGTATCTTGCAATAACAGAGCCATTTCTCTCTCTAGGGGATTTGCTGGTGACCTCTTCGTAGTCCTCCGTATAGGAGTAAAGCAAGGAATTTGGAGGGACGGTCTCAATCTTTACTCAAAGATCAATGTTGACTACACCGAGGCAATACTCGGGACAGTGGTGAAGGTACTTGTTGACTTTTTGTTACCGCATATTAATTTAATCATCAGCCTTAATGTGTTTGGCTAGTATATTACAAAGTGAATGTAGCCCTTAATATATTACAAGGGGTTTCAATTCTTTGTAAGGTGAGGGGTAGCCTGTAAGATGTTGGAAGGAATTTAGTTACAAATTTGTTCAGAGAGCATCATTCCAAATTGAATATACAAGTTTATACTGATAAGATGCATTATTATAAAAAGTTGTACATAAGTTCAGAAAATTAACACACACATTACCTCAAAGTCACAAAATATCACATGGAAATAATTCTAATTAAAGCCAGTAAAATAGAAAAACTTTGATGTGATATGGAATTAAGTTATAAAATGCTAAATGATATTTTTCTTGTCCTCATAAAGACTTCTACTAGTTATGCTTGAACCATAAATAAACCCTCAAAGCAGTTGGAGGAACAAATTTAAATTCCTCAACATACTTATGCTGTTTACTTAACATAGACCAATAGCACCTTCTAAATTATGAAATAAGTAGAAAGCAAGGGAAAAGACATTAGTTATAAACTGCTGTTAAAGATGATTTCTATGCCTTATTCAACTTTTTTGTTTTTAGAATCTTGCCAAGAAATGCAAGAATTGAAAGTGGGATTGGGCATGGCTAGTCTTTTACCTTCTAAATCTAACTTGGAGTTTGTCCAGTTTTTGGAGGCTGTTAGTGCATTCCATATGGATAAATTAGTTAGAATTGTGTTATATCATGCCTTAAACAAGAATCTTGTGATGAAGTGGAGTCTAGTTTTTTCTCAAGACTGAATACCCCATGGTGTTTGAATTCTCTCTGCTTCCAGGTTAACTTAAAAATAGCTTCTAAAGCATATGCTAATATCTGAACCTATTGGTTTTCTGTTACCAACGTCCTATATGGGAACTTGATTATGTTTTGTATTATTTTTTTGGCCAAATTATGTTTTAGTCATCAGCTTCTAGGAGCACCACATTCTTAACATAGCCTACTGTTGAGATGCTTAGGAACCTAGGACCAGCAATTTCCCTTGCAACCAAAGTTGGCCATAGGTAGAATAAGTAAGTCCAAGTGAATATAATGCCACCAAAAACTCCAAAGGAACCTATGTGGGATAGTAACTTCAAAAACTGGGGCTATGATGAACAAATGTCACAACAAACTACTTGGCTTATCATGCCAAGTTAGGCATCTAGTCTAAATTGACTCCGCAATTGTGGGAGGCCTACTTGAATACAAGGATAAAACCACTTAAAATTAGTTATTTCATACATATTCCATTCATATCAAGCACTTTGGTTTTTTGTGCTCATATCAAGCACCATAAAATGTAAAGCATGTATCCATATGTTCTGTAAGTTTGTCTCTAAGCGAGTCATTATACACTGAAGCCCTTCTGGTCCTTATTTTTCCATGTGTCTGAGAATTCTTTTTATCTTTAATCAATAATTTTAAATTTCAGGTAGAAACTGTTGAAGGTATTAAAGATCTTCGAATCCCCTGTGGGATTCAGCCTGGTGATGCAGTGAAACTTTCACGCTTGGGAGTTCCAGATGTCAACAAACCTTCAGTTAGAGGTGATCATCACTTTATTGTGAATGTTCTGATCCCAAAAGATATCAGGTATTTATCCGGCAATACCTGCATACTACTTCATGCATCTTCAATAGTTACAATTGCAGTAGTTTAGTTTCTATGGTCCTTATTTCTGAATTTCTTTTTGCTCCTGAAGACGTGTTAACCTAACCTTATTATTGAGGGTTTGAGACCTAGTTCCGTAGTTACTAATAGGGAACAGTGAAAATATTATTTCTATTATGCGATTAAAATTGAGATTAAAGCTTGTTGGAAGATACTTTGATATGATTGTGACATGGAATAGGAGAAAAATGATAACATGGAAACTTATAATTAGAAACAAGAATTACCAAGGGAGGAGAAAATTGGGAGCTATAGAAGAAATAGGGTGAGAAAACCACAATAACCAACAGGAGGAGAAATATTGCTTACTCAATTTTCTGTCATTGAAACCTACATTAAATTGAAATAATAAAAATAACTAATGAACTAAACCAAATCCTAGTAACAGCATGAATCACCAAATATAACCATGATCAAAGGTATCTCCAAATGTATAAAAGCGCAAGGCATCAGATTTTGATTATACCTGTGTTGGTTCTTTTTCTTTTCCATACAAAGCAAACAAAAAGCTGCGCCCTGAGGATTGTTTTCTTGAAAATGAATTAACTTCTGTGTTAAGTAGCACATTAAGTAGGAGTTGGCTGTAAAAGAAATGATATAAAAAATTTGCGTGGTTATATAAGTGATTAGGGGTGCACATATGCACATATGAGTAATTTGCACTTTACTTAGGTTTTGGTTTAGCTATAAATGCTTATGTTATTTTTTTTGGTTAAAGTACCTGGGGGGTCCTTTTATTATAGGGACTGGATTAATTAGTCCTATTGTTAAGTGAATTAATTTAGTCCCTATACTATTAAAAAGAATCAAATAAGTCCAAATTGTAACTGAGTTAACATTTACTATATAAAAATGTCTTGAAAATTATTTTTTTTCAATTGCAGTTCTATTCCAAGCAAAAGATTTCATTTATAGAACCATATAAACTTTAAAAATGTTAACTCTGTCAAACAGTAAATGATATTTTTTGAACTGTAAATGTTAACCCTTTCCATTTTGGCCATATTTGATTCTTTTTGATAGTACAAGGACTAAATTGATCCATTTAATAGTAGGAGGACTAATTTGACCAGGTTCCTATAATAGGGATCTCTTAGGTACATTCACCATTTTTGTTTCAGATAGATTTTGGGTATTGAACATTTAGTTATTGTGATATTTGAGATTTTTTCCCCTCAGATGATGCTGTTAGTTTTCTCGCCAATCTTCTGTGTCTTCCCAAGTGTACATTTCTCTCTAATTGCTTCCATTTCTGAATCTCTCTCTTGATTTCCATATTCTCTCTGAACACCTAGGGATATATTTAATTATATTATGCATAAATTATTGTATTCAAAAGTTAGGTCACAGAGCTAGTTAAGCTAAGTTTGAACTTGACTCCAATTTTTACTAGAGTAGCCCGACATTGAATGAGTCAAGCTCAAGTGCCATTGAGCGAATAGCTCACAAGTAGCTTGATTCGGCTACTTGCCACCCAAACTTTGTTTTGAACCTTCTGTGAAAAAGTCAAGTTCAAATATTCATTTTTGTGCAAGAAACACGTTGTACTCAGTGCCATTTTGTCTCATGTCAAAACTGCTATATCACCGTAAGGTGTGGAGTCCCTGTTAAACAGATTCTGTGTAAGGGGAAAACTTAGCAAAATTCTATTATTCTCTTCACATACATTGCTTGTAGTGAGGCAATGTCCGGTAACCCTTTGCATGAGTTTAGCTACTTGAAATGATTTTGAAATAACAAATGATAATTTACCTAAAATTATTTATTCACACAACGCAGAGTAAAAAGTTTTAAATGCTACAAACATTCAGGAGAAAATATGTTTATCTTTTAAAAGGGAACTTAATGACAAAAATGGAAGACTACTTTCTTTGAAATTTCTTTTCATAAAATTGAGAGATATTTTGATTAATGACAATAATCACAATTGTGGTCAAACGTGAATGTTAATCTGAAGATAAGAGACAGACACATCCTAAGAGTTTGTTCAACCTTTTCTTTTTAAATCAAAAGTTGAGCTTAGTATATAAATTGATTAAACTCAGTTAACCACTCCCATTTATATCAATGAAAAATTCAAAATTGACTCCTATGCCTAATACAAAATGAATTAGGAAATCCCTTGTTAAGGTGATACACATATATAACAATACTCAGTGGTTTTAAAAATTGGACTGGACTGTGTGGGCATGAACTAGTAACCTATTCATTTAAAAGTTGTGCTTAAACCAAATAAAACTGGAGCAGTCAACTTTCTGGTTAAACACTCCAGATTTGCATCAATTTCTTCTTTTGAATTATTATTGATCTTTTGAAAGGATATCTTTGACTTTGTGGGGTTTGAACTCATACCTTACCTTTCAATTGATAATGAAACCATTAAGTCAATGTAAACCATTAAGTTAATCTATTGCTATTTAGTACTTATTTAATAGTAAAACTCATTTCATATTAGCCTTTCAGTTGAGCCCAGCCAATTGAATTTGTTGAACTGGCAACTATGCTAGGTTTTGATAATAGGCCAATTTTTTATTGATTTTAGGGTAGTTTTTTGTGTCCTTTTTTGGCTTTGAAAGGTTTTTGAGTTTTGGGGTCTTTTGAATGTATTGAGGATGAGTATTTAGGTTTGGGGTTTGAGTGAGGGTTGCTAGTTTCCTGTCTGGATTTTAGAACATCTTTTGGTGCTTAGGTATTTGTTTTGGTAAGTGTGAAATGATACTTGCATCCATGTATATAATATGATTATTACAATAGTTTGCTGATCTGATTTTGTTGTGAGAAATTATTTTGGTTTGGAACCTAAGACTTGTTATGATGGTAATGATAGTAACAAAGAGCGCAAACTTATTGAGGAAGTAGCTTCACTCAAAGTATCTAAGAGAAGCTGTCCTTCTGATGGTATTGGTTCTTTCTCCTTCCAATTGAAAGTGTTTATTGACTTTAAAAAAAAGTATATGTTTCATTTACTATTGTGTGATTGTATCTTCCAGGGATGCATGAAGCTGGTGAATCCAAAGAGCGTGCTTCGATTAAACGAACCAGCCGCGTTGCATCATTGTGGAACTCAGTTAAGACCTTCTTGGGGTACTGTATTCTTCTGAATTCTTTGATCACCCAAATTAAAGCCTGAGAAAATTCATGCTCGGATTTGAAGCATAAAATGTTAGGGTATCCAACTAGCAAGTGCTGGTTCTATGTAAAGAGGCATTATTATACTAAAATATGGCTTGTTATTTGCAGGCGAAGAGAGTCCCGAGAAGGGTTTGCGTCAATTACAGCAGACGCATCATCAGCGTCGCTTTTGCGGTCACATTGCAAGTCAGATAGCAGCCTATTAACAGTTTCATATTTTACGATTTTCGTATTTACTTTAATTTGGACATTGATGCGGAGAAACAAAAAATGCTGCATTGGGTTGAATCATAGAAAACACACATCATAGTGATAGCACCAACAAGTGATTTTGGGCAGAGGCTTTATTTATTATATGATTAATTGAGGAATCTAAGTGCTTGTTAAATTGCAATTATGCTACTATCCCATCTCTCTCATAATCCTTGAATTCGAGTTTTGCTTTATCCACCCACATTCAGGAATCTAACGCCTTTGTCTTTTCACAAACTTGTACTAAATAATCATCAATTGTTTTCTTTTTTACATTTTCAAATAATTTCGTTATTTTATTCATCAATGCATTGTAATTATTTAAATTTTAATCACTTTTCTTAATAATGTTTTTAATTATTGTAATTAGTATAAAGTAACATTTTCATTAATATATTTAGTTATTTAATAATTTAAATATTATAAAAATAAATAGGGTAAATTATCTAGTTTGATATTCAATTTTTAAGGTGTTTTTATTTTGGTCACTTAAAATGAAATAAAAAATGAAATCATGTAATTTGATTACTCAATTTTTAGGGTCTAATGGTGGTTAACTATCTATGTCACATCATATTTGTGTTTTCATTTTGATTGTCTAACCTTTACGTCACTTTCATTTTGGTCCTGAAATATTTTTTTCTGAGTATTGATTAGGGTAAAAACTCAAAGATCAACATGTAAAATTGGTAAAAATTAAAATAATATAAAAAAAATGTCAAATTGTATTTGTTTATCTCATTACTGAAAATTCTAAATTTGGGTTTTGAAATATTAATTTTTGAACTTTTAGTTTCAAAATTATATTAACAAATCGATTGACATTACCAATGGATAAATTTTTTTTAACAATTTATTTAATTTATTTTGATTTTTGATGTATTGAAATTATTTTAAAAAATTATCAATGAAAATTAATATATCATAGTTATCCACGAAACTCAAGTTTTTTTTTTTATTAAATGATCTTGAATATTCCATGCTAAGCTAAAAACAAAACAAAATCATTGCAATTAATAAAATTAATTAATTTTATCTTCCATTCCAAACAAAACTTAAAATTTTTCATTGCTTCTTTATCCAAACCAAGAACAAGAAATTTAATTAATTGCAAGGGTCTTTTCCTTTACTTTTAGCTTAGCATGGAATATTCAATATTATATAATCAAAAGAAATTTAAGTTTTTAAGATAATTATTAAATATGAGTTATTTGAGTTGGTTTCGTTAAAGAAAATTTAGAAACGTGAAATAAAATTTTAAAATTTAAAAGTATATTAAATTAATTAATTTTAATATTATAGTAACAAATCGGTTGACATCATTAATGGATAAAAAATTTTCAACAATTTATTCAATTTATTTTTGATATTTTGAAATTTAAATTTTTAATACTAAATTTTAAGGAAATGGGATAAACAAGTACAATTTAACAATTTGGTGTATTTTTTAGTTTCGACCTCTTTTCACTTTAACAGTTTTTTTTTTACCAACAATCAATACTTAAAAGATGTTTTTTAAGTGACTAAAATGAAAGCAACCTAAAAAGTTAGGTGGCCAAAATGATACTGCAAATCTGATGTGACATATACAATTAACAGCCCCATTAGAGTTTAATGTTTGAATGACTAAAATGAAAGTGCCCTAAAAGTTGGTGACCAAATTAAAAGGATTTTATTTAGGTTGACTAAAATGAAAGCATCTTAAAAGTTGGGTGTCTAACTAAGTAGTTTACCCTAATAAATATTTGCAAATCATAGTTAAAGCATTTTCACCATATTGAATGTACAGTATAGTTTTACATCATATAATCAAGGCTTAACTCACAAACTGGTACTTCAACTAAATCATTTTTATCATTTTGATACTTTAACTTTTCTTTTTGGTCACAAATAATACCTAAACTATTTTTCCCCGAAGTTGGTATCTCCATGACTCCAACCTTTAGTAAAAAGGTTAAGTTTTTTTTTTTTAAAAGTTTAACCTACAAATTGGTGCTTAAACGATGCCATTTTTTTCTATTTTGGTATCTAAATATTTTTTGGTTATAAATAGTACTTAAACTGCTTTTTTCCCAAATTGTACCTTTGTTACCTTAATTATGAGTCAAATCATTAAGCTTTTTTTTTAAAAAAAGATAACCAATTAAAAATTACCATGTGACAAAAAAGATAAAAATGTTATTTTCTTTACATATATTCTTTTTACTTTATATTTTTTTTCTTTATTCTTCCTCTCATCTTGAGCTAAGTTCTTCTACAAGTGTGAGAATTTTAAGTTTTATGGTTTTGTTCAAGATTTCTAGAACTAAATTAATTTGTATTTTTTTTTGACAGAAATTAAATTGTAACTTGTGTTCATAGGGAGGGGAGTGTTTTTTCTCAGTTACCACCAACTCCAATAATGGAATCAAAATGAGTAATAGAAAAGAAAGAGTTTTCATTTTTACTTTGTTGGATACATATTTGTTTCTTGTCACAAGGTTTTTTCTACATTAACTAAATTCCTATCAATAAGCAATTAATATATGAAAATGATTGTCACACTTTTCATAATTTGGTCAATGGCAGCACTTCCTAACACGACTTTTTAAGCAATTATCTGCATTCAGCATGAGTAACTTGGAAGTTTTCTTCTTCTTTCACCTGCAATCAACGTTTCAAAATTAAATTGCAAAAACGATGGTTTCTTTTTTACAATACCAATGAATATATATATATATATATATATATATCATAATTTGTATTAATATGATTTATTTTTCAGATTAAGGTTTAGGTTCTATTTTTATCTTTTTTTTTGTCATTATCGATATTCTATTTTTACAAATACCATGATTGATCTTCTCATTATATACCATTATAAAAGCAACTTAGATTTTATGCTTTTGTTCCATTGTCTTGTCATTTATGTGTTAACCTCATAAGATATCTTTAATTTCTTTAAGTTAAATTCGTTCACCCAATTCGATCATATCTTATCTCATAGTCATCATTGCATATTCCATGGTGAAAAGACCATTGCTAACAAATAGTAATGATACTCATTCATCCCTGACAAATGATCCGTGACCATGATCTTTTCTCATAATTCATTCAATGCTAGTGAGAGGATATCATTTACTCTTTAATCGAAGGTTTAAGTGTGTAAAAAACCCTCAAACTTTTTTAAAAAAAGCAATTAAGCCATTTTTTTGCACTCAATTGGGTACTTAAACTATCAAAATGCATCAAAAAGACCCTCAAACTTTTCAAAAAAAGTAAATAAGTCCCTGCCTTTTTTGCACTCAATTGGGTACTTGAACTATCAAAATGCATCAAAAAGCCCTCAAACTTTTTTAAAAAAAAGCAATTAAGCCCCTACTTTTTTTTCCCACTCAATTGGGTACTTAAATTATCAAATGCATCAAAAAGGCCCTTTGATTGTTAACTTTAACAGTTGACTGTTAAAGTTAACCGCCCCTAATTTTTTTCAGTTAAAGACACCTCATTTCACAACCATGACGTGACATGTGGAAAAATTATAAAAAATAAAAAATAAAAATCTATAAAATTTATTAATTTTTAAAAAAAATATAAAAATATTTAAATTTTACTTAAAAATTAGAAAAAAATTATAAAAATCATAAAAAGATTATAAAAAATTGTAAATTTTTTAGAAAAATCATAAAAAATTATAAAATGCATAAAAAAGGCCCTTTAACCTTTGGCCATTAAAATTAATGACCCCCAGTTTTTTTCAGTTAAAGTCATCACGTGTTGTAACACAATGTGACGTGGCGAAAAATGATAAAAAATAAAAATCAATAAAAGTTATTAAAAAATTATAAAATGCTTCTTTTGGTACAATAATTTTTATAATTCTTTACATTTTTTTAATTTTTCCTATATTTCTATATGTTTTATATATTTTTACAATTTTTATAAAAATTTACAGATTTTAATATTTTTATTAAAATTTAATAATTTTTATTGATTTTTATTTTTTATCATTTTTGCCACATGTCACGTCGTGGCTGTGGCACATGGTGGCTTTAACTGAAAAAATTAGGGGCAATTAACTTTAACGGTCAAAAGGCCTTTTCGATGCATTTTGGCAGTTCAAGCACCCAATTGAGTGAAAAAAAAGTAAGGGCTTATTTGCTTTTTTTGAAAAAGTTTGAGGGCTTTTTTTTTTTTTTTTGCATTTTGAAAGTTCAAGTATCCAAATGAGTGCAAAAAAAAAAAAAAGAAGTAGGGGCTTAATTTCTTTTTTTTTTTGAAAAAGTTTGAGTGCCTTTTTGATGCAATTTGAAAGTTCAAGTACCTAATTGAGTGAAAAAAATTGGGCTTAATTATTATTATTTTTGAAAAAGTTTAAGGTCTTTTACACCCTTAAGCCTTAATCGAACTATGAATTCATTGTAAATGAAGCCATGCCATGCATAAGTCATGCATCCGATATACCAACTATTCCCTCCGATACCAATTAAGTACAAGCTTTCACTATATCAAAGTACATGAGTTAGGTATACATGGCCAGTCACTTAGGATTGAGCTAAGTCACACCATGAATATCACAAGATAATAAATCCATAAACAGATCTAAGATAAATTTTACTGGAGTCCTGTCTGATGTATTGTCAATCCAGACAATTTACAGTTTTGTTTTTATTTTCTAGGAGTCAATTGCTCTAATATCCAAGACAAGAAATCTCCTCAATTAGACTAATATACAACATAATAGTCCTTACAAATCAATTGTTCATTTTGATTTCGTAGATGATGTGTCATATTTTGATATGACAAATTAAGCTCTTTAAGCATTTAATGAACTTGTTTTCAAGTACTTAGTGGAGTCTTTTAGTACTTACGTTAGATTTCATTTTCAATTGCGATTTCTTATTATGTTATATGCTTATTTGAATAAAATAACAATTATATTCCATTATGGACTTATTTGTGTACAAGACTTTTGTAGGGACTGTAACACCCCTTACCCGTGTTTAACGGCGGAATAGGGTACGAGGCGTTACCTAACTCATACACATACTAACATACTAACATACTAACATAAACCACATCAAATAACCTACTCATTCATGCATTAATATACCAAATATTCAACCATGCGATTTGCACATTCATGAAAAATATTATCATTTTCATATATCAATAATAAGTAATAGCCATCATCCATGACCTTATACAAAATGAATCAATCTTCAAGACAAGCCAACACCTTTGGCCAAAACAATATGACACTTGACAAAGACCAAGTCCCTATACATGCCATACTCAAAATAATAAATCTAACTATACCAAATGTTCATATTGATAGTGTGATCGAGCCTCCGACGTCCTTTGATCCCCGTGCTAACTTGGCGATACTATAAGAAAATGGAAAGGAAAGGGAGTAAGCATAAAGCTTAGTAAGTGGCATGTTAATAATTAACAACAACTACCATGCAATATATACTCATAACATGTTATAAACTTGCACATAATTCTCGAATGATTAAAGGCATAACTTACTCATTTTCATCCTTACTAATCATACAACATAAATCGAGCTCATTTCTCATAAATTTCGTGTAGGTACCTGTATCACTTACAATATAGTAGTAACTTTTCTCATTTTTGACACAAGCTTTAAATTACCCGTTGAACCAGTTGGAATGCCAAAGGATACTCGACAAGCCTCACACAAGAGGGTACGATACCGATGCCATGTCCCAGACATGGTCTTACACTGGCTCACATATCGAGGCCGATGCCATGTCCCAGACATGGTTTTACACTAGCTCTCGTCTCAATACTGATGCCATGTCCCAGACATGGTCTTACACTAGCTCTCTTATTGTGGCCGATGCCATGTCCCAGACATGATCTTACACTAGTGCACATATTGCTCAAATGTCTGGGCTTGGATATCCAATCTATTCTTAAGGTTCAACCGGGAGTATATCACATCAACTTTCGTCATGCATATTCATAGCAATAATCAAATATTTTATTCAATGTCAATTGTTTAATGCATAAATGCAATAACGTTGTATTATTTACGTACAACTTACCTCAGTATACAAAATATAGGCGACTAGTTCGATTTAGTCCACTATCTTGGTTTTCCCTCGGTCTAAGTTCAGATCCCGTTTTTCTTGATCTATAATGACGAAATTTACTCATTTAATCACCACATTAATCAAAACATTTCAAAATTTCTACTTTGTCAAAATTTACCGTTTTTCCCTTAGACTTTCACAAAATTACGATTTTGCCCCTAGGCTCGTAAAATGATTTTCATCAAATTTCCTCATTAACCAAGCCTAGCTGAACCTTTATTACTCTTATAGCAACTCATGATACCAATTATTTCACACATTTACTACTCATTTTATAACTTTTACAAAATAGTCCTATTATGTGCTTTCATGAAAAATCCTTTCACAAAAGTTGTTTATTTAACAACCAAGATTCATTTTCTTCCATAGAAATTCAGCAAACAATATTAATGCTCTCATGGTAAAACCCTATACTTTTAACCATAGTGCAAAATAGTCCCCTCATTAGCTAGATTAAGCTACAAGGGTTCCAAAAACACAAAAATCAACAAAAATGACCATCAAAATGACTTACTTGCAAGGGGGAAGAGTTGCTGAAAATTTTCAAGATTCCATGGCTATTTTCTTGGGAAAAAATTGGTGGAGAGAAGAAAGATGAAAGATAATATCTTTTCTTCTCTTTATTTTATTTTATTTCATCAATTAAGTCACCTAATACCACCAACTTTGACCAAATTATTATTTTTTTGTCCCCTATGGCCGGCCATCACTCTTTTAAGGGTCTATTTCTACATTAAAGACCTCTAATTTAAGGTTCTATAGCTACTTGACACCTTTAGCTTGTAGAACAAAACATTCGCACTTTATGCGATTTAGTCCTTTTTCAAAATTAAGCAAGTAGTCACTAAAATTAATTCACAAAAATTTTCAAGCACTCATATAATCATGCTATAACACATAAAATAATATTAAAAATAATTTCTCCAGCCTCAAATTAGTGGTTCCGAAACCAATGTTTCGGCTAGCCCCAAAATCGAGCTGTTACAGGGACTTAGTTAAAGGGAATGTGGAAGCAAATGAGCTACAACCTGAAGTCTTCTGGTTTCAAGGTTGCGACATTCCTTGTGCATTTGGGTTGTTAAATATATAGAAGAGAGAAATAATGAACTATATTATGCAGGAATGTGAGTAAAATTACAAAATGAAAGTGTCCCAATAAACTTAGTAAAAGACTCAAACAATGGTTACATGTTATTTCCTGATGATTTCGAGATCCAGCATTTGTTGCGGCCTCAAAGATATATGTGGCACAGATTTAGCCTGGATTGGTAATCTGATGCTATTTTAAAGGTTTAGTCTGGACTAGTTACCTTACATGTATATATAGCCCTTTGAATCCTTCAAGAGAAGATCGTGGGAAAGGAAAAGTTTTTAAGTAGACTATTGTGGCGAGTTATCATTTTGCCAGGTAAGTATATACAATATGAACATTATTTAACTTTCTTTCTTTTTTGTTCTTAAATTGTATAATTGAAAATTTGGTAAGTTAGATTTGGGTTGTTAAATATATAAAGGAAAAATATTGAACTATATTACGAAGAAATGTAACTAAAATTACAAACCTAAAGTGTCCCAATGAACTTAGTAAAAGGCTCAAACAATGGTTACATGTTATTTCTTAATGATTCTGAGATCCAACATTTGTTGCGGACTCGAAGATACATGTGGCATAGATTTAGCCTAGACTGGTAATCTGATGTTGTTTTAAAGGTTTAGCCTGGACTAGTAACCTTACATATATATAGACCTGACCAGGCTTTCATTGTGTCGATAAAGGTTTAGCCATAATGGGTAACCTAGAACATCTGTATGTGTTCAGCTTGGATGAGCCTCTGATGTGAAACATACTTGTATTTTGAGTTCTTTTACGATGTTCATCGGATAGTATAAAACATGTGTAATATGAAATTGGCAAGTTAAGAAATAAGGGGAAATAAAAGAATTGACAACTATAATTGAAGTCTACACCAGTGAAAGGAATGGGAATTGGATCATGTTGCATGTTCGATATACTATATGTGATGAATTATACGCATCTACCTTGTTGGCAAATTGTGTTGACTAATGGGTAAATTGTGTTAGCATGTTAAACCATCATATAATATGATTATGTGAGGCAAGTTAACTATAAAATTTGTATAAGGTTACTAAGTATTCTTAATACTTACGTCTAGATTACTTTAATCTTATAGATTATGAACATTCAGAGCTCATTTACCAAATTAGCAAGAAGTTCACACAATCTGCCCAAAGTAGTGCTAGACTTCTTATTTATTTAAGCCGATCTAAGTGGCATGTATGTATATAGTCATTTGGTTATTTGTAAACAAACTTGTAAACTTTGAAGGTGATTACTTTGAATTTTCATGATGCATGATAATAAAAATGAAGTTCAGTCCTGTTATGTTCCGCGCTTTAAGTTTTGTGGGACCTATCATAGTATGGGGGTCTGCGAAACAATCTGCCATTTTTGAGTATCCATAGAATAATTCATAGTATGGGGTGATTACTTCTTGTAATAGTTGTCTCTACAGAATAATTTGTAGTTTAGCCATATGAAATTCAATGGGTAATTGATCGATCTACCACTTATTAGTCCTCGACATGATTCGCCATGTATGTTAAAATATGTGAATGTTGTATGAGTTTTGTGTGGTAACCTCCTGTAGTTATGTCCGACGACCGAACTGGGCAAGGGGTATTACAAGAGCCTTCCTTGACAAGGATGTCGTGATATTGGCCTGAGAATGTCGTGACATTGAAGCCTAACAGAGTCAATTTTAAAAGGGCATAATGAAGGCAATTTGGTTAAAAGCTTCCATAAATAAGTTTTTAAGTGGGGATATTTTTATAAATGCTAGGTTAAGAATTTATAACCTATAAAAACTAATTTTAAAAAACCTTTGATGATATAGAAAATTTAGGTTAGCTTTTAGATAAAAGGTTTTCTTTTCCAACTATTGAGTTTGTTTTCATTAGAATAGTACAAGGACCAGTTTATAGGCTAGCCCATTTCCATAATTTTTTATCTTCAATTTAGTGTTCTTGTTTATTTGATTAGAGATTCTAGAAATTGGTCTTGCAACTATTTGGTTGAATACAATATTTTATTTCATTGAATCAAGAATTCTGGAAAAAATCCGTGCGCAACTGGGTGGACTACGTAGAGGCCGAGATGATTCTGTTGTGGCTTGGAATCGACACCCCAAAAGAAATCAAATCGCTAAAGGTATATTTCCAATCCTGTTTAAACTCAATTCATTCATCGTACTTGGATACTTGGTTGATGATCGCCAGAATATATTTTTCCACTACGCCACAGGGCATACTGACGATCTAATAGGTACTACAGCTGGAATGATGCACTTTAGTACTTGCCAAAGATGTGACCGTATGGTCAGAACCTGGGTGCCTCAAACCTCCACCTCAATAAGAATAAATTCATTAGGGTAAAGAGTAAGTTGAGGGGTGGTTTTGGCTTCAACACAGTGGTTCATCCCCCATGAGTTCATCTGTACATGCAAACAACTACTAGATAAAGGGGCTGTTGAGGATTAGTTCAACCGCCTGAAGTTGGGCCATTCACTAATGCTGAAGGAGCTCATCATTGTTAGAAACTTCTTTAGTTTCTATTTAGAGAATCAAAGCCCTAATGGCTATAGGCCTACAGATCTTGTAGCTAAGGCTGATCCCTAAGTAGTACCATCTGTCGAAAAGGTATGGCCTTATAACACCACTGATGATTTGGCAACCGTTTTGGTAGGAAGAAAGATGAACCGCCACACCTCTTCTACACCGTTTGCAAGTTGTGCGTACGAGGCTAGTCTTCTTCACCATCTTTTGTCATAGGTAAGCCTTCAGGTAGGGACTTGGTTCCTCGTAGGGCTGACACTCATCTTACTGTTAAAGGCTCTACTCATTCCTCAACCTTAACCCAATCCTCTCAGCCTGAAAATATGGACGTGGAGGCACTAATGGAGAGGACACAAGTGGATGCTGTAGCAGCTGATGCAAGGGTGTAAGTGGGCAGTAGTAGCCTTAAGAGGCTAAGGGCTGAAGGGAGCTCGCAGAGCACCAGAAAGAGTAGTGGCAGTATACTGGTCTGCCATAGGTGAGGCAATGAGTCAGTTAACCTAGAGAGGGAAACTACTTCGCCAATCATCCCTTCCCAACCCAAAGTACAATCAGAGTCTGCCATGCTCGTGAACTTAACTCCAATTTCACAACCTCTTCTTGAAAAGCCCACTCTTAGCGCTGTCCATTCTGTAACATTGTCATCTCCCATTGGTTCAATGCCAAATCTTTCTTCCTCTAGCGGGGTATCTACTTTATTTCCGTGGAGAGACCAGATCAATGCTGGTCAGTACCCTTTTTATCCTCTTGAAATCAGCCAAAAATGGGAAAATGTTCTACCTCAAGAGTTGAAAGTGATATGAGTTGCAAGGCCCAAAATCAGGCTCCTGGATGTGATGGGCTCAAATTTACTCAAGGCCCAATAACAAGGTTGAAGGCCAAGAAAATCCGAGCAAGATTGAATGATACCATCCAGGAATTCGTTACCAAGGCCCTAGATGCACACATGATCGAAAAAGAAAATCAAGATTCAGTTTCTTATTTTCAAGAAATCAAGAAACCGAATCTTGGTCCAATTTTGCTGTTTTAGACAATTTTAAGAATCAAGAAAATCAAGAATTCAA
This sequence comes from Gossypium australe, assembly GCA_005393395.2. NCBI lineage: Eukaryota > Viridiplantae > Streptophyta > Magnoliopsida > Malvales > Malvaceae > Gossypium > Gossypium australe. The sequence goes on from CM016616.1 coordinate 75,038,531, forward strand.
ATCTTGGAATTCTTGATCCAAGAAATTGAATCTTGCAGCCAAGGCGCATTGGATTTCATGTACAAGCTTGAACGAGCCAATTTCGAGAGCAAACGGATCACAAGACCAAGTTCTTGAAAAAATGGCCCATTAAGATGTCTACAAGCCCATCCTGAAGTTTAGAAATTAATTTAATTGAATATCAAGAAATTATCAAATTGGTCCAAATTGTAAAATATTTAAACTATAGGTCCAAATTGATTTTAATAGGTGGATTATCATGTAAGAATTCAACCCAAGGAGCCCATTTAATTCCTTTGGCGAATTCCCATTAAAAGTCCACACTTAGAATTATTTTATTTCTTATTTGATGAGTTGTGATGTTAGTTATTTCATTTGGGTTAGGAAAACTTATTTTGGGGGCCTATAAGTAGCATGGCCGTCCACCTTTATACATGAACAATTGACTTTTGTTAATAATAATTCTCTTTAAGTTTTTCTTCAAGAGTTGCTCTTGAGTTTCTTTTAGAAGCTATTTTAATAATCTTTTAGGTTGTGGGAATCATCTTCAAGCTTTTTCTTGCCAAGATCTCTTTCTTGGATGTGGAATTAGATCCATTGAAAGAAGTTGTAGATTCTTAATGTTTCCAAGGCTTCTTAGGACGTCATCTTCTTTGTTCTATCCTTAATTAATTGTTTCTTGCTTATTTTAATTTAGTTCTTACTGTTTTGGTTTGCTGATTTTATTGATTTTCGTTCTAGGTTGAAATTACTTTAAGAGAGACATTCTCCTATCTTGTTCCATTAAGAAACACACCAAAATTAGGAGTTTCAATCTTTTCTTGCTGTTTCAAATATTCTTGCACAAAATAGTTTGGTTTTGTCTTTAAAATCACTTCTAACAAATCTATTTTGTGTTTTGTTTTCCAGACCTGGTTGGAGCATTTTCTTGAGGTCCAAAGATGATTTCTTTCCATCCAAGAAACCCTAATTTTCTCTCTATTAGACTCATTATCAGTCGGTTCATCTTTATTTTGTTTTAATTTCATTTGATTCTCTTTTGTGATAGCTAATCTATTTTAAATGTTTCTCATTTTTGTTTACATTCGTCTAGATATCTAGGATACATCTGCAATTTAGACAATCTACGATCCTGTTATGCATGTGTGCCGTATTAGAAAGAGTGCACTTTCCTTTCTTCTTCTAGTGCCCACCAACAAACTTTACCAGAATTGGTAGATTCTTACAAAATAACGATGGAAGAATGTGGAATTCTTGGCTGGGCCTCCAAAGGCATTGCAGTGGAAGTGAAGCTAAACGGGTTGACCTCGAGAAGGCCCTTAATTATAGTGAACAAGAACTAGCCCAACTTTGCCAAACCCACAAGGTCATAGTCTTCCAGAACCAGGAGCTCACCAAATCTGTCTCCAACTAGGAGACTAAATACAATTCCATTAAGAAGAAATTTGAAGAGAGAATACCCCAGCTAGAGAGCCAAATCAATTCCTTAGAGGAACAACATTTGGTTCATTTAGAGTGGGTGCAGAAGAAAAACAACGAGGCCCTGGAATGTTACAAGGCTGAATGTAATAGCCCGATTTAGGGGCTAATCGGAATAGTGATTCGAAACCACTAATATGAGGCTAGATAAAATTATCTTCATGATATTTTATGAGTTAGAGTATGATTGTATAAGTACATGAAAAGTTTGGTGCTTTAATTTTAGCGAATTCATGCTTAATCGCGAAAAAGGACTAAATCGCATAAAGTGTGAAAGTTTAAAATTTTCAACTAAGGGTGCCAAATAGCTATGGAATATTAATTGGAGGTCTTTAAAGGGAAATTATCCCCTTAAATAAAGGTTGGCCGGCCGTAGGAGACAAGAAAGTAAAAAATTTGGTCAAGTTGGTGGATTAGGTGGACTAAATTGGGATTTTATATTAAAATAAAGAAAGAAAAGATATCATCTTTTCTTCTTCACTCCTCCACCGAAAAATAGCAGCAAATAAGGGCTTGAAAGCTTCAAAAATTTCAGCAGACTCTCCACTTTACAAGTAAGTGTTCTAGTGATCATTTCTTGATAAAAATTGTACTTTTGGAACCCCTAAAGCTTAAGCTTTCTAAAGAGGGGACTATTTTGTAAAATGGTGAAGAGTTTAGAGTCTTTCCATGAGAGCTTTTAAATTGTTTGCTGCATTTTTATGGAAGAAAATGAGTCTTAGTTGTTAGATAAACAACTTTTGTGAAAGGTGTTACTATGAAAACACCTAAATGAACCTTTTTGTAAAGGTTATAAAGTTTGTAGTTGTAACACCCTAACCCGTATTCGTCATCAGATTAGGCTTAAGAGGTATTACCAGAAAAACGGAATCTTTTACAGACATTTCATAATATAATTCAACCAATAGGATCAATGTGTCCCTTAAATAGGTCTTTGAGACCTTAAACATGCTTTAGAATAGGGCCGAGACTAAACCGAACACATACGAAAATTTTAAAAAATTTAAAAATTTTTTCAAAGTTACAGAGGTCACACACCCGAGTGGGCTGGCTGTGTGCCTCACACGGCCTCAGACATGCCTGTGTGTCTAAGCCGTGTCAAAATAGGGCATACATAATGACTTGTCCACACGGCCGTGGACATGCCCGTGTGCCTCACCCGTGGTCGCTACTGACTTGCACCACACAGCCAGTCACACGCCCGTGTGTCCAGTCTATGGTCGAGTCTGACTTGTTTTGAATTTCAACCACAAGGGACACGGTCGAGCCACACACTAGTGTGCTCAACCGTGTGGGCAATTATAGGCCATTTTCAAGGCCAAAATGCCACCCACACATTGGGTTATCCCTACAAGCACATACAACCATATTTCTAAACACAATGGGCAGCCAAAAACACACCAAATGGTCATCATATTATCCCATTCAATCTTATTTCTAAGCATACCAACTTATATGCCAAATAGATCAACTAATTGACAAATAAACTAAGCATGATTCATCCATAACTTACCACTTCACCATAACCATTGTTCATCAAACACATATACTCACTTTGCATCAATAAGCTTACCACTACCTTGACTATTTCATAATCATGGAATCATACCAAAACCAAACATCATAAGCAAGACTCTTCATTCATTACACAATCATTTAACTAGCCATATCACATGGCTGTCCACATATTTCAAACATAACTCAAGATAACTAGTCTATACATGCCATACTTTAGTATATACATTTTCAAAAGGGTACCAAAATAAGATTGAGTAGTGTGATGACGGTCCTCGATGATTCCCCCAGCCTTCAGTAGCTTTGACGATCTATAAAATAGAGCAAACACACACAAAGTAAGCTTTCAAAAGCTTAGTAAGCTATATACAAATAAACTTAACGTAAAGTGCACATAATTACATTGCTACTATGTCATTAATATTTCTCTAATGCAATTTCATAACAAGATCTTTGGCTCATTTGTTTAGCCATAAATTGACAACATATCACATATCAAAGCATCACTTATGCTCATAGCACATTTAAACATAGATCACATTTTATTCATTACATCTAGGTTCATATACCCATCTTTCATGCTTATACAAAACATACTCATCAAACATACCTGAAACTGATATACAACTCACATAGTCATTCATTTCTCGGACTTGCTTGTTGAACCATTCGGAACTAAATAGGATACTCAGAGTACTCGGAATAATCGTACAATGCCAACATCCCAGACATGGTCTTACATGTACTTAGATATTGGTGCCACTGTCCCAGATAGGGTCTTACACAAATCAAATAAGATGCCAATGTCCCAGACATGGTCTTACACATAAATCTCATATCGATGCCAATGTCCCAGATGTGGTCTTACACGAAATCTTGAATCAACGCCAACGTCCCAGAAGTGGTCTTACATGATCTCACATATCAGACACCTATGTCATGACATATGTAATCCTATCTATTCCTAGGTTCGTAAGGACTTCTCGGACTTTATTATACCATCGATTCTTCTTCAAATTTCATGTACTCATCATCTCATATACATTCATCATGATAAATTTTCCTATGAACATTCAAATATCAATGTAAATATATGAACATTCAAATATCAATGTAAATACATTTATTTGTAATAGACTTACCTCGGATTCGGATAACGTACTGACTTCCGTGATCTAAATTTGTTTTCTTCGGTTCTTGATCTATACATATTCAAATTTAATCCATTTATTCACCAAATCATTCAATTTAATCCAAAAACACATATTTAGGGCAATTTACAAATTAGCCCTCACATTTTCACATTTTGACATTTTAGTCCCTATTTCAAAAAATCACAAAATACACATAATTTGCTTGTACCCATGCTTAGCCGAATATTCACTATAGTCATACCAATCCATACATTTCATTTATTTCACAATTAGTCCCTCAAAATATTATTTTCACAATTTAGTTCAAATTACTCAAATTCACTAAAATTCCAAAGACAAACTATGTTAATCTATCACATATCAAACATCACAAAGCTTGAAAAATCATCTATGGCATATTTCACATTCATCATCAATTCACAAAATTAAGGCATGGGTTTTGAAGAACACAAAGCAACGATTACAAAAACATAGAAATTATCAAAAACCAAAACCAAAACATACCTTAATTTTGCTTGAACATAGCCGAAACCTAGCTTGATCTTTTTCTTTTCTTTTCTTATGTTATTCGGTCAAAGATGATAAGAAAATAACAATTTTTCATGCTTTGTTTTATTATATTATCATTAATTATCATTTTCCCTTTTTACCCTTAATGACATTATCATTAAAATCATTTAAACTATGGACATAATTGTCCACCAACTTAATAATGGCATAATAAACTCTTAAGGACTTCACATAATAAAAACAATAACAAATAGATTCCCTTACATAAACATGCTAATTTTGCATTTAATGCATTTTAGTCCTTTTCTCTAATTAAGCATACAAACGGACAAATTAATTCACGAAACTTTCACACATGCTCAATCATATAATGCAGACACAGAGAATAATATTAAAATATTTTTTGACTCAGATTTCTGGTCCTCAAACGACTATTCTGACTAAGGTCTAAACTGGACTGTTACAGTAGTAAATGTGTGAAATGTTGGGTTTTGATGATAGCCATAAGAGAAACAAATGTTCAGCTAGGCTTGTTGAAGGGAGAAATTTGATTAGAATTGACTTTCGAGCCTAGGGGTAAAATGGTCATTTTACCAAAGTCTAAGGGCAAAATAGTAATTTTGTCAAAGCATGATTATTGACATGCATTTATTAATGTGATGATTAAAATGAGCTAATTTGCTATAATAGAGCAAGAGGAACCAAGAATCAACCTCGAACGGGGAAAGAACAAAATATCGGACTAGACCGATAATCTAGCCTATTTTGAAAATGAGAATTGTATTAAAGCTATGTGATTGAGTTAGCACAGGTACCCGTGAGTAATTAACTAAGAACATTTATGATATGTGGCATTGGCTTCGCGTTTATGCTAATGATAATGAATATGCATCTTTGAGTATCCCTAATGATTTATTGGGATAAATAGATCAGCTTAAAAAAAAACGAGAATTGTATTAAAGCTATGTGATTGAGTTCACGAAGAACATTTACGACGAACATTTACAAAAAAAAATAGATCTATGAGTAGTTCACGAAGAACATTTACGATATGTGGCATGGTGTGTTGTAGATAAGGGCAAGTATGAGTAAGTATGACAAGGAGCCTATGACTTCGTGTGTGGTTGTTTAATGCCATGGATGGGTATTGTCATGAGCTTATTGTTGCTATTTATTTCCATGCAAACTTACTAAGCTTTATGCTTACCCCTTTCATTGCCCTTTTCCTTGTAGTATTACCAAGTTAGCTCGAGAATTCGCGGACGTCGGAGTTGGAGATCACACTATCGACCACTTTTTGGTATAGCCAAATTAGAATTATTTTGAGTATGGCATGTATAGGACTTGAATGTTTTGGTCATGTCATATTTGCAAGCCAAATGTGTTGGCTATTATGGTTGTTTCAATTCATTTTGTAAATGGTCATTAAAGTTGGGCCAATAATTGACTAGTTCTCGTATATATATTCATTGAGGATGAATCATAAAGTTTATGCTTGATTTGAGTTGGTGTAAGTATGGTTGCTATGTAGGGTGGCATTTGGCTTGGAGTATAGCCCTTTTTAATGTCCACGTGGGTAGACACACGGGTGTGTGTCTAGGCTATGTGTGATACACGGTCAGCCCCATGGGTGTTTTGATCGGCCGTGTGTCCCCTTGTGAGCTAGGTTTACAAGTCAGTATGCTCAGTAGTAAACACATGGGCAGAGACACGGCTGTGTGTCTCAGCCGTGTGGGAGGCACGGCCTTAGACACGGGCGTGTACCTAGGCCGTGTGAAGTCTGTACCTGAAGTTAGGAATTTAATTCGACATACGGCCTAAGGACACGGGCGTATGCCTTGGCCGTGTGACCTTAGTGAGGTGATGACGTCATAAACATAATGCGAAGGTTTTGGCACACGGGCTAAGACACGGGCGTGTCGAGGCCGTGTGAGGAATACGGGCTAGGGACACGGGCGTGTTTCTGGTCATGTGAAATAAGTCAGCGTCGACCACGGGTGAAGAACACAGGCATGTCTCTAGGGCACACAGGCGTGCCCCTTGAACAACATGGGCGTGTGGCCCCTATTTGAACAAAAAAATTTCAAAGTGCGTAAAAGTTCTCGGTTTAATTCTGAAACCTTCTGAAAGTATGGTTAGGGCCTCGTAGGCCTAGAATGAGCATGTTATGAGTTTAAATGGAAAGTTTCTAAGCTACAGCGAAATTTTATAGCCCGATGTGTTATGTTTAAGCAAGTTAGGTTAGGTAATGCCTCATATCCGATTTCGGCTTCGAACACGGGTAAGGGGTGTTACACTGAAACCACAGCAGGCATGCAGGATTATATTCCCAAGCTAATATCCAGCCACATACTACATGCCCAAGTCATCGTGTGGCCATTTGATGTGAGCCAAGTAAAATTTAGTTGTATGTACAAGCTTATCAAAATTAATCTGGGCTTTGATGTGCTCAATCCTTCTGGGGCTGAGTGGGAAGAATTTCAAAAGAAATGAAAGGGATTTGAAAACCTCTTCTTCTCCCCAGAACTAAAGCCAGGCACTCCCACTCCAATTGAGGAAGCCAATAATGAGAGTGAAAAAGAAACATATGAGGTGTAATAGCCTGCTTAATAGAGACTCAATATTCTATTATTGTTTGACGTATAAGTGGTAAATTAAGTATGTAATTGAGTAAGTAAAGTATTAGTTTCGGCTAAGTAGAGAACTTTGTGGGTGTCGCCATTTGGCGAACACTATGTTTTGGCAAATACTATAGCTTGGCGGACTCTTCTATTAAGTATCTGCCCATCCCAGATGTTTTGTGTAATATCCTATTTTTCAGTGGTGTCGGAAATGGTGGTTTTGGGACCACAATTTCGACAAGTGAGTTTGTATTTTATCATTTAATTAATGTTTATGGAGTTACATTAGAGTCATATTAAATTCTGGTTAATAAATTTTAATGCTTGGTTAGTTAATTAATTAAAAAGGACTAATTTGTAAAATACGTGAAGTCTAATAGTTATTGAATTCTAAGGATTAAATGGCTTAATTAGTAGATGTAGAGGGACTCTTGGGGTAATTTGACTTTGGTAACGTTGAGTGGGTGGTTAGTGCTTCAGTTTTGTTTAAATAAATTAATAAAGTTTTAACTAAAATAATATAACAAATGATAAATCATAAAATAAGTAAAAAAATAAAAGAAACATTTTTTTTATTCTTATCATCTTCTTCAAACCATCGAAACTCCATGGGAGAAAAATCTTGAGCATTCAATCATTTCTCAAGCTTTGCATATAAGTGAAATTTATTCTGTTTTTAGAAGTTTCTATATTTTTGGGATCATTGTATTGTAAATTATTTAATTGGAGGATTAATTTGCAAAATTGTCTTATGTTTTGGGTTTTTCCATGGTTGAGTTGGAGTTTTTTTGAAGTTTTATGATAGATTTATAAGTTTTGTTGATGATTAAGACTACTTTGAAAAGGAATTTTTGTTAGTTTTGAGTTTAGGGACTACTGTGTTAATAATTAAAATTTTAAACATGGAAAATTTTAATTAATAAAGTGTTTAGGGACTGTTTCGTAGTCTTGGTAAATTCGGTTTAAAGATGTGAGGGTAAATTGTGAAATTTTGAATAGTTTCGGTTGAAAGGATTACATTGAATAAGGTGTAAAAGTTTGGGGAAAAGTTGTCAAAGTGAAAATTAAGGGTCTCATGCATTGAATTGAAATTTTGATGAATGTAAATTTAATAAATTGAATTTAATTAATATATAGGTCAAGAAACGAGTCAAAAAGATAATAACCGAGGAAAAGGAAAAATTGTGGAGTAGTCACTACGAAGAAACCGATAGTGGATAGTAGGTAAGTTCATAGTATAGATGAATAATATTAGATACATTTATAACTTTATGTTATTTTGTAGTTGTTTATATTAGAAATATGACTGGATATCTGATATTGATATTTCAATTTTAACTTGGTTACAATTATGTATAATGTGAATGTATATTTATTTGGAAGATGTGAAAATGAGTTGTTTTATCCCAGAATGATTATAATGGAAATTTCAGTATGTGTACAAATTTCGTGGAAGTGTTTCTAATTCTTTAATGCGATGATTTTGGTTAAATACCCATTTGAACATAGTAAATGATTAGGATACTATTGGCATGCCAATAGGGTTAGAACGTGCGCTTGTACGAGATTTCACTTCGGTGCCTCTATATGCACTTTGGTGCCTCTGATTGCACATTGTTCCTCTATTTGCACCTCAGTGCTTCTGTTATGCATCTTTGATTCTTTTGGTATGGTGTAGTTACCTGAGTTTTCGAGTCAAGTTACTATCGTTGATCGGACTATGAATCAAATGTATTAAAACTTATTTACTTGCTCAATTCTATTGTATATTTAAATTACTACTATGTGATAAATGACATTATGAATTTCTTGTTTATAAAGGGTAATATTTACATTGAGATATAGTGGTTGATAGAATTTGATTAATTCCTTTAGAAAGTATCATTTACGTCATATATGAATATATGCTAATGTGGTATGATCTTGCATTTGGTTATCAGGAATTAGAAAATTTTTCTTCTTGTTTATCTATTTGAGTAAGGTAGGTTTAATGTTATTTAAACTATGGACTTGTTAAGCCTCTTAAGCTTATTTTTTTGTTTGTGGTTCTTTTGTATTTAACTTTTTGTGGACTGACCGGACGTATCAAGTTGGAGCTCACACTATCTGACCCTTAACGGTAGTGTTTGTTTATCGTTTTGGGATGTGGCATGCATATAGGTGTTAAGTTGTTGATACACAAAGTATTAAGTTAGCATGTTATAACTAGTTAATGTGGTTGATTTTGGATGTATGCTTGTGTTAATTTCGGTTAAATTTATCCATAATGCCATATATATATATTATGTAGTGATGCATTGGAATGGTAATTTGGCTGTGAATGAACATAACTTTGGTCAACTTTTGATTGATGGTTTTTAGACATGAATGGTTAACTAATGATAAAGCTTATTTCTTAATTGTATTGTTGGTTGAATGGTTTTTAATTGTGGTGCCAATGAGGGCACATTGGTTGTGTTAAGTGGTGTATTTTGACATGCTTTAGATGTCTTTATATGTGATTTTGGGTGGTTAATGTGTTGGTAAACGATTTGGCTTGGTGTCTAAGATAGGATTGAAGGTTTGGCTTGAAAATGAAGTCATTTAGCTACACAAGGCCGTGTGTCACACACGGTCACACCACACGGTCGTGTGTAAATTTGATTTTAGGTGCAGATTTCACACAGCCGGCACATGGCCTGCAACACAACCGTGTGACCATATTTTGATTGTTACATGGTCTAGCACACAGCCTGTGACACGGCTGCGTGAAGGTATTTAGAATGTTACACGGCTTGCGACACGACCGTGTGACCCAACTTCGAGGCAAACACGGGTTGGCACACAGCTGAGACACAATCGTGTGACCCTATTTCGAAAGTTACATGGTCTATCACACGGTTGGCCACACAACCATATCCCTAGGCCACATGACCTGAGCTTTTTCATACGGCCTAACCGCACGGCCGTGTGACCCTTATTTTCAAAATTTTCTAAGTTTTCTGTTTTGATTCAGATTGATCCCTGGTAGCTTCCAAAGTTATTTTTAGGTCTCGTATACTCGATATAAGGCTTGTAAATATTTATAGGATATGAATAATGTTTATTTTGTATTTTTTTAATTTTGGTAATTTAGTGAATGTATGTATAAATGGTGTTATGTGTGTCCAATTTGTATCTTAATACTTTATAACCCTAATCTAGCAACGGACACGAGATAGGGGTGTTACATTTTGGGTGAACTTGTTATGTCCACAGTATTGATTAACTTGTTTTATTTAATGTTTGTTGATTTAGTTAGTTATGTTGGGATTTAGTTGAGGTTTAGTTAGAACTGAACTAGACTACTGTAGAATGATTAGACTTAAAACCTGATAAGGGTGTTTAATCACGAGAATCAAGGTGTTAGTGGGATTATCTGATTTCTCTACTAAAACTTGTCTCCATTTCTTAGTATATAAGAGTATTAGTGGATTTCATAAGACACCTTTAAATCTTTTTATTTCTTGAATTCCTCTGTAAATATTTGAAAAAACTAAGTTTAGAAGAACTTCTTTGAAGAGAAGGTTTGCAGCGTTTAGATAACACCTACGTTAGTACCAGCTTATTGGTAATTTCTGGTCAACCCTTAAGTTATTATTGAAGTAATTATGTGTTTATCGTACTGTATGCATAGACGTTAGAATTTCTTGAGGAAGGAAACTTCCTAATTCTGGATTTTGGGATATTGATTCTCGCATGCATTTTAAGTATCGATAAATTAATGAACTGATAAGCATGATATCTTTCTTTTATCTTAAGAAGCTAACGAGGGTCTCAGTTATAAAGGCAAAGGACTTCCTGTGTAGATTTGTACTAGAATTCTTGGTGAGTTCCTTCTTACTTCCATGTGTTGTAAATTCCATTATTATTATATAAATTGTGTTAGGTAAGTAATCTTCCTTAGTAATGTATGACTGATATAGGTGTGGGTAATGGTTGTCTGGTGTAATCAATTAGTTTGTGTTATGAAGTGAACACCATCTTTCATGCTCAAGCCAGTACCAACAGTTTGTTATATATGAGATATGATTTGGGGTGATGGAGAAAGGGAGAGATTTTTGTGATGCCGCCGATAGGGCGGCTATATTGCAAACTGTACTGGCAGATCACAATGAAACATCTATTCTGAATGAGAACGATATGAGGAGTTAAGCATGAGTATGCATGTGAATGGGACTGTATAATATGCTTCTGACTCTAAATTCTGGCTACGTGGTTGGTATGAGGATGGGTTGTCTATATCTTGTTAAGTTGGTGTACAATATTTGCCCACGTGTTATAGTAATTGGCGTATTAAGTCTGTCTATGGTCTGTGAACGCTATTGGGCATATTATGATCATTATGTGAAACTCCTTTTGGAAGGTTGGATAATATTGTAAAAATTGGTGTGTATGATGTAACGATCCTATAGTAAAGGGTGTCAAAAAGTGCATTCCCGAGACTCCATTCCCATAAATAGGACTCATAAATATTTAATAAAAATATTTACGAATTTAGTTGTGTATTTAATTAGATTTTGATTAAGTGAATTTTGTAAAATTAAAAGTTATTAAGTATAAGGACTAAATCGCATATAAGGTAGAAGTTGAATTATGACTTAAAAATAATTAAAGGGACTAAAGAAGAAATTATACCTTTGTTTCTTTAAGTGGACGGTAAATGGGTTAAAACAATTAATGATATGAGATATATATTATAATAGTTAATAAATTTAAAAGTACGTAAACATATATTACATAATATATAATATATGATAAAAACAAAATAAATGAAATAATAAAAGAGATAAAAAGAAACTAAATGGAAAAAGGTGAAGAGAAAGACATGCAAAATAAAAGAAAGAAAAAAGAAAGAAAAAAGAAAGAAGAAAAGAAGGAAGGACGTACGACACCTAAGGGTTTCTAAGTTTCAACTTCAATTGGTTATCAATTTAGTCATTTTTCTTGTAATTTTTATATTTTTAGAATCTCGGTGTTAAGTACTACTCGACCCATGTTGAAATTTTAGCATTGATTAAGATTTTAAATGTTGTTAATGTTGAATAGTTTTAGTATTAGGGATTAAATTGATAAATTTTTAAGCTAGAAATGGAAAAGGATTAAACTGTAGAACAAATTGTAAATTTTGAGTAATAGGGACTAAATTGTGAAAAATTCAAAATTTAAGGGTTTAATTGAAAAGGCGGAGCTAAATTTATCTTAAAGTGAAATTAGTATAAAAATATGGGATTAAATGTGAAGAATAAAAATTAGTCTCGATTTAGGGACTAAATTGGAATTTAAGCAAATATGGAGTAAAAATTGAAATATTCAAGGTGGAACTGAATTGATGTATTTTAATTGTTTTAATTCCGTAGCTAACATCGTACAGAGATCCTCGACTAAAAAGGGGAAGGATAAAATCAACGTCAAATAGCTCGGAATCTACGATTTGTATTTATATAAATCCGAACCTAGTTGTTAATTATTTTATTTTGATTTAATACATATGGTAAGTGACGGAGATGAGTATTTTTTGGCACTTTGATAGTTGATTGAAATGGATTGAATTGGTATATACATTATGAATGTATTGATTACTTGAATTGAAATAAATATATGTGTAAATGTGATGATGTGCAAATATGAGAATTGGATATTGGTTGTATTTGAAAAGTGAAATGAAACCTTATTAACTGTATCAGGATGAGTCGGATATAGATGACATGCCATAGGATAAGAAGAGTTAAGGAATTCTTCGACTTCGAGTCGATGAGGCACTGGGTGCCAATTTGCTTTGGTTTAACCAATGAGACACTAGGTGTCAATTTATATAGCGCTGGGTACAATTATTACTTCAAATTTATCTGGTGAGGCACTGTGTGCCAAATAGGTGTGTTGGTTGGATCCATGTATTCGTCCGAGTTCGAGTCGTGTTAATAGGGGTAATTAAATAATAAAGTTCTATGATTAATACTACAATGGAAAACTATGTGAATTTGAAATGGAAAAGTGGATTGATATATGAAAGGTGAAAATGTTTTGATCATAAATGAGATATATGAGTAATGTACTTATGGATTGAATATAGTAGGTTTATGCCATTGTTAAAATGAAATGTTGAATGGTCTATGAAAACCTATTTTTATAGAAAGTGATATCAATTGAGTTATATGTTAAACCCACTAATAGAAGAATATTTGTGAAGTTGTGCAAATCATGATATAATGTGGTATTATGCATGAAATTGAGATGTTGATAAATTACAATTTCTTGTTAGATAGTAATGTTATTCTAAAATTCAAATTGAGCATTCATGTATATTTATGTCTTTAAATGTTAGGATTATAGAAATATCACTAAGTTTTACTCAGTGTACGGGTTTGTTTTCCATGCGCAGGTTAGGTACTTCTCTTTTGATCACTGGTTCAACATCAAACAACGATCTTGATCTAAAATGTGGTGAAATTTACCTTTTGTGATGGCATGTACCTACGATGTTTTAAATTGATAGTTATCTTGTGAATGGTTTGTAATAGAGTTATAAGTATAATGTTGGGTTGAGCATATGTTTGTGTTTGGAGCCATAATTTGGCATGTTTTGAACCAATGCTTATTAGGTGTATATGAATTTAAGTTGATTTTTAGGTAGTTATAAGCTAGGCTAAAATGATTGATTTTTTTGACATTTTAAAACTTTGATTTGAATGATGCATGGATGAAATGTTTTAATGGTATAACTTGCGGTACCAATGAGGGTACATTGGTTAGGCACTTAGGATGATTGTTTGGCATGTTTTGAGCATGTTTGATCGTGTTTTGAATAGGTTAAAGGATTAGTAATTGAGTTACTTAGTGCCCAAATAAACTTGAGTTTTAAGGTACTTTTGGGTGCACACGGCCTGGCGACACGGGCGTGTGTCACACACAGGCAACACACATGGGCGTGTGACCCAAGTTAGAGAGTTACACGGCCTAAGACACGGGCATGTGTCTCAATCGTGTGAGGCACATGGCCTGGCCACAAGGGTGTGTGATCCTTACAGTTGAAATTTTTCTAACTTTGTCCTAAAATTTTCAAATGTTCTCGATTTAGTCCCGAATTGTTTCTAAAGTGATTCTAGGGCCTCGAGGGCTTGAATAAGGGACGATATTCATTCTTAATGATGGGTTATGTTGTGATTATTGAAATGTTTTAAATTGAATGATTTAGGTAACGTTATTTGATAATGCTTCGAAACCCTATTTCGGCGATAGTGCGGGTTAGGGGTGTTACATATGATTTCTCTTTGCTTTTGGGAACTCACTAAGTTTGTATGAACTTAATTTGATATCTTATCCTTCTCAGATGTGCTGTTTAAAGGGAAGCTTTCTATTGAAGGGACTACGCTAGAGCACTATTGCTATTGTGAGTTGTTTGTTTTGTCCTTTATCATGCATAACCTTTGGGGGTGGCGTGTAAATGTATTTTTGAAATCAATTTGTATAATGGTCTTTTATTTTGTTAAGATGTTGTTTTTATGAGAATCTTCTTAATTTTAATGCTTGGATTTGAATTAATATAATTTGTTCGTGAGCCTATTTATTTGAACTTATCCACCAAATGGTTTGAACCCTGTTTTAAAATGTCAATGATGTACATTGAAACGTTTATAATGTAATAGCCCATTACATGTTTTATACTCATAAATTTGTAAAGTTTTACAAGCTTCCACTGAATGATTTATTGAAGAATTAGTCTAATTTTAAGTTGTGACACACCATACTCGAATCCAATTATCGGGTTGAGTTTGGTGCATTATAAGAGGCCGTCACTCAGCCAGATGAGGAAGATCATTAAATTTTGTTGCATTTACATGCCCTGTTCTATTTTGTTTCAATGAAAGTTTTCCTTCTTTTATTCACTTGTCTTTTATATTTACTGCAGTTACCTTTCTTTTTGTTGTTCTAAACATGTCTATTACCAAACTCGCAATGATCAGTAAATCTGTACTTAATCACATAGCACATGATATCCTTATTGTAACCTAAGGGACTAAGCCAGATCTAATGTAGCATACACATAGGGCTATTTCTCAAATTCCTACGTACAGAGGATCGGCTAAACTTGGATATGATACCGCTAAATTGTAACACTGTATACCTGATCCAATCACCGGGTCTGGGTACCGAATGTCACAATTAACTCGAGTTACTGACTCAACATACTTCTAACTTATTTAATTTGCTGCCAGACTTAATGCAACATTCACTTTCAGATTTAACCCAATTAATTGACTAACCAAAACATTTCTATATATTCTCATCATAAGAGATCTCTTGTTAAACGAATGACTAATCAATTAGAAGAATTTTCTGTACAACATATCCATCTAATGAATATTCCTATACACGAAATTTTGAACAAGTTGAATTTTTATTTGATTACATATTCATTCCCTGAGGCGTAGCCTCTAAGGGTGCCCTTCTATATGCATGATACAGTTGCGACGCCATTCACATGGATTTGGTAGTGTTTGGTTCGGTCCCTCCACACAAACCTTGGTTCATTCTTGCCCCTGCATTCAAGGTATAATACACGTAAGAGAATATATACAGCAATATGGGTAAGTGACTTTTACGGTTTTAGGTAATAAAGAAACTACTGCACATAGTTTAAAATAAAGAAACTAATGCACATAGTTTAACTTCATAAGTTTCATAAGGAATTCCACAGTTTGGCTAGCGCAGACGACACTCATTTGTTCTTCTTGAACGAGTCATTAGCAAATATATTGGGCTGACTTAGATGCAATTGTGTTCTTGCTAACACTCTTTTATGAAACTTGACTTTGTCAAGCTTTATCTCAGACTTTCATTTTACCTTTCTGGTTTGACTCATCGAAAGATAACCATAAAAGAAAATATGCGGATTGGTGACTACCTTTTGGAATTTCAAGTACATCGCCACAAAGGTGGATTCTTACCCTTATGCTTTCATTCCACATTGGACTTAACACCGACTTACTGCATTGTCTTGACGTTTACCTTTTTATAGCTAGTTTGTGCATATATTCTTCTAGAGGGAAAACACCATTTACTTACATCTTTATATGCGACCTTTTGAATATAAGTTTTTTCGGATAATTTAAGCACCACATTTTCCCTTGCGGACTTGTAGTTGCAAGATAGTCCTACAAGACTTTTCCACTTCATGTCATCTGACAAGATATTCCCAACAATAGATAGTCCCCAACATACCATCTCTTCCTTAGATTGTCCTTGGGAGACTTCCACATTAGAAAGTCTTAATGAACATCCTATTTCTTTGATAACCCCTGGTGGGCATTCCTCCTAACATAGTCTTTGGTGGACTTTCCTTTTTGGTGACCTCTTTACCAAATAATTACTTAGAACTAAAATCTGAAGAAACGTCTCACTTTCTATAAACCAGTGTTGGCTTATTCATTCCCTCTGGCAGACTCTTAATGAAGGATATTATCCGTGATTACTTTGAAGGAAATACCCTTTCCCTCTACATGTACCTGCGTACAAGAAATTTCTACTTGTTCCTTTACCTACTAATTTTGGAAGGATCTCTTATTAGCAAGCTTGCATGCATTCCCGTACGCGCCATAACCATTGTGTTAAACTTTTAGCCACGCGAATCATATAGTGATTTCCATTTATATGCCCTGACAGATTCCCAGTTTACTATCCTGGTGGACTTCAATTCGCCATAAGGCTTACTTGTTCACCACTAGATCATGCCATGGCTAGCTATGGACTTTCAACTCTGAAAAGTCATTGAACCTCTGTTGAGGTTTCACTCCATAGAGCCTGTAGACCATTTTCATGGTGTCGATCCATAGAGCACGTAGACCATTTACATGGTGTCGCTCTATAGAGCCTATAGACTGTTTACACGATGTCGCTCTGTAGAGTCTATATACTATTTACACGGTGTCGCTTTGTAGAGCCTATAGATCATTTATCCCACCAAACCTCTTCAAGTCCCCTTTAAACCTATTCGTTCCCACATTACGCCAATTTTCCTATCTTCAACTAACCCGCCAATACTTTCCTCCATACTCCAAATTTTATAAACATGCATATCACGCACATCATTACATGCAATGCAAGTTTATTCATTACATATGATGCAACATGCCACATTTCAATGAATGCACAACTATACTAGTGTAATAGCCCATTTTTTAGTGGTGTCAAAAATAATGGTTTCGAGGCCACCAAATTCGACGAGTAAGTTCATAAATATTATTATTTAATATTTACGAGTCAAACATGGTGTTAAAAAGGTTTATGATTTGATAACTTATGTTTTATAAGTGATTTATTAAGTTCAAGTGGTATGACACTAAGGTCAAGTGGTTTTAGAAAATGAGGTATCGAGATCTCGTTTCTATAAACCAAGCTGTAAATATTTTTACAAATATTTATGAAGTGTCATTAAGGTGGTATTAAAGTTTCGTTGAAAAATTTTAGCGTTTCGATGGTTAATTAATTAAAAAGGACAAAATTGTAAAAGATGAAAAATTTGATCGCTATTTGATTTGAGTGATTAAATGGATTCATGAATGAAAGTATATGGACTAATAGGGTAAATATACTATATTACATATGAGTGGGCGGTTGGCTTTGTCTTATTATGAAAATATGTATGTTTTATTAATTAAAAATAAAACAAATTAAAAGGTAAATAACTAAAGTAAAAGATATTATCTTTTTCTTTTTATGTTTTGCGGAATTTGAGAAAGGAGAAAGCCATTGCTAGAC
This sequence comes from Gossypium australe, assembly GCA_005393395.2. NCBI lineage: Eukaryota > Viridiplantae > Streptophyta > Magnoliopsida > Malvales > Malvaceae > Gossypium > Gossypium australe. Next base: position 75,056,586 of record CM016616.1, read on the forward strand.
CTTCAAGCTTCGGCCAAGCTTCATAGTTTGCATGTAAGTTCGGTTTAGCCGCGTTTCTTATAATTTTTATGTTTTTGAGATCATTGTAACTAGGTCCAGCAAGCTCGTACCTTTGATTTTAAACTATTAAAGATTTTGAATATTTCCATTGATGAATCTTGTGATTTTTGATGTTAAATGATGAATTTGGAATGTTAATTGATAATTAAAAGTATTTTGTTAAGTGATTTTTGATGAATTATGACATGTACATATATCAACGTAGTTGTTTTTCCTTAGTTTTTAGATTATCGGAAGCTCGATTGAGTTGGAAGCTAGTCAGAGATCTATCACACTATCCAATGATTATATCGATAGATTTTGATGTCTTGGTTAAGGATATAATGGCATGCATAGGTGAACTTATGGATGATGATTAGTTTAATGTTAGTTGATGTGTTTGGCATGAATATGCCATTTTGGGTGATTTAGCCTTGGTACATTTGGTGCCTTGTTGATATGTGTTAATTTGATAATGTGTTAAAACATGTTTGAATGGCCAAAGTGATAATGATGAATTGACCTCAACATGGTCAAGATATGGTATGCTTTGGAAAGGTTTTGAACTAGATATGACATGAATATAATATGGTGTGGTGATTATGTAGCAATTATATTATGTTTTGGCATGGAAACAAGTTAATTGATAATTGGATAATTATGCACATGTATAGGTGTTTTTTGTTGATGTTTTAGCCATTATGTTTTGGCTTGTAAATTTGGTATTTTTGAATGATTGAAATGATTGATATGGGGATATATGTATGTGACCTTTTGATGGATGAGTTTATAGTCTTTATGATGCTTAGATGATTGAAGTTGAACATGGTCATTTTGGTATTAAAAATGTTGTTGGCATTTATGGCTTATGATGCTAAATGTTAAATGGTAAATTAGGTACATATGAGTGTGGATTCGATATGTGTACAAATGGTAAGTTTTGGTTAAACTAAGAATTTAGTTATACATGTTTAATTGTTGTGATTGAGGTGTCTTTTAGGCGTATTGGTTGTATGAACATGTACCTATTTGGATAGCTTGTTGTTGTATGGTTTGGTGTACTTTGGGATGCCTGATTACATGTGGTAAATTGGTCAGAGAGTTACACGGGCACCAGACACGGGCTGGGACACGGCCGTGTCCTTACTTCGAATGTCCACATGGCCTGAGACATGCTTGTTTCTTAGCCGTGTGAATCACACGGCCTGGCCCCTGCAGTTTTGAAAATTTTCACCTTTTCCTAAAAAATTATATATGATTCTGATTTAGTCTCGACTTGTTTATAATGTGGAAATAAATGCTTAACTTAGTTTATTTAATTGCTAGAATAACTTATTGTTAAATATGTTTATTACAATTTATTAAATTAAGTTATGTATTTAATTGCTAGAATAACTTATTGTTAAATATGTTTATTACAGTTTATTAAATTAAGTTATGAGTTAAAGTAGTTCATTTATAAGTTTATTTACTAAGCTTATTAAGTTTAGTGTGTTTAATATGTGTTTAATATGTTTGTTTTAATGTGTTTGATTGCAGGTGACTAATCAGCTGGAAACCGTTACATTCAAGGGCTGTTACAAAGTGATTAATGTGACTTTTCAAGTAGAAATAGGTTACATACAAGGCGGCATTATACATCACTAAAAGGAGCTGTTATGACAATTAAAGGAAGCATTACACATCGTTTAAATTTGGCAGCAACCTATTCTTCTTCCATAACCGTTTGTTGCTTAAATGATAACACCATGAGTTCAAAATTCCATTAAAGCTGCTGGTGACCATTCGGCTGTGAAGAGGGCATGAAACCAAGCATTCTAGCTCATTAAATCAACTCATTTGGAGTAATAATTCATATTGACAGTTGTTGTTATTTGGCTTAGAGGAACTCAAGAGTTTTTACTTATTGATTAAGCTTTATTTCAGCCATTAAACAACACATTAAACCTGAATTCATGTGACTTTTCAGCTAGCCTCATGTAAGCACTATAAATACTTTGTAATTAGCTTGTTTAGAGGACTTTTTCTATCTTTTGAATGTTTATAACATTTTGTGAGTTTTTCAACTCTCCTATTTCGTTTTAAGACTCAAGCTGACTTATCTAGCAAAAGCTAGTGGCTTCTACCTTGTTTCTTTTTGAACTTATCACTCATTCCGAGTGTGGCGTTCACCAAACTATACCTTTGGTTCCTACTTTCATAGGTAACGGGTCAAGGTCAACCTTAAGTGATGTATAAGTCTCGGGTCAACACTTTAACATAGTGTTGGTTCTTTCTTTTCCTTAAGTTCTCCATTCCATCCACAAATCTCCATTTAATTTCCTTTTCTTTTGTAGCCAAATTTCCTCTTCATATTCATATCCTTTAGCCATTTTTAATTACCATCTTGTTCACCAAGTACTCTCCTTAGCTGAAATCACGCTTTGTTTCAAAATCGACGATACTTCTCCATTTTAACGATCGGGAACATCTACGACTCAAATCACAACCCACGAGACGATTTCATATCAACGTCACACTATCCAACCATCACTTTGGTACTTTTGAGTTTATGGTTTTGATGCGATCCCGGCTGCATCATGTTACGACACAACTCGATGCCACCGAGATTGGCCCAAACTCGAGGGGCCCAAGTGCAAAATGAAGCTTTTAATTTTAGTTTGTTAATTTGGTTGCTGGAATAAGGACTTTGATTTATTTATTTTAGTTACTTTAGTTATTATAATATGAGACTTTAATTATGTCTTGTTTATTAAATGCATCTTTAATTAATGTCTTGCATTATTGATCTACATCTTTTAATTATGACATGCATTATGTGTTCTACATATAATAAAGTCATGCATTATGTAACTCTCATGTTAGTTAAGTTTGCATCATAAATTATAACATGCATTATGTAACTCCCATGTTAGTTTAAGTCCGCATCATTAAATTAAGTCATGCATTAAGTAACTCATTTGTTCATTTAGTTTGCATCTTAATTAAATCATGTATTTAAGCATCATAGTTGTTTGAGTTAGTTTATAAGTGTGTTATTTAATTTGGCTATTATTTTTTAATGCATGAGTTATAGTGTGTTTAAATTTTTTCTTAAATAAATTGAATGTGTGTTTGCTGTAGGAAAGTTCAAAAGGCTAGTCACATATTTTAAAGCTACAATAGGGCTGTTCGTTTGCCAAGAAGAATCAAATGCTGTCACATTCAATTGGCTGTTCAGTTTTGGAATAAAAGAGTGTGCATTTGGTCACTTAATTGCTGGTGCATGTTTGGAACTTTTTTATGGATATTGAAGCACTCAAAGCTCATTATGGTGGCTTTTCAAATGGACCAAAAGTGACTCTTCAAGTCTACTCGGTTTCATGCACTCAAAGCTAGTTATGGTGCCAATTAAAGAGATGAATACACAATGTAACACCCCAAACCCGGCCCATTAAATCCGACCGAATTTGGAATGCCACTGCGGAACACTTTCGAAAAAACATTCCTACTTAATAGTGAAACCGATGAAAATTTGTTTTCCTTTAATAAAACATTTTCGTGAATTATAAAATTTTAAGTAAAAATCGGAGTTTGTTATAAACATATCGGTTTCAAGCTTTACTTGAGAAGATAAAACCATTTGAGATCAATCTTTAATCATACTTCCATAATAGGGCATAATAGTAACGATACTTAACAAATGAACTGAAACACTTTAGTGGGCCTTATTACAATACACGCTTAATCAAAATACGGAAAATATAATTATTTAATTAATCAAATAAAACGTCCTTTTTCATAAAAGTCCATTTCCTCATGGCCACCTTTGTATCCTCTCCGACCCGGTCCAAGCTTTACGCGCCACCTGAAAGGGTTTAATAAAAATAGAGTGAGTCATCAAGACTCAGTGCATAGTTAATACACATGTCCTCACATATGGGCTTGGCCCATATCCACACAATCCATATATATAACATACAATTATAAATATGCAATTATGAATACACCATATTATAAATATAATTACGACAATACAATTACGAAGTCCAATCCACAAAGTGATTCACATATCTTTCTTTTGCACATTATTTCTTAAGGTCGTGGCTAAGCCACCGATCCCATAGGGATCCCACATATCTTTCAATTCACAATTCATCAAGCCTGAATGCAGCACGAGGTTCGGATTAGACCACTCACATAGGGTACACCCTTTTCTCCAATAGTCACATCACAGGTCTCATGCGTACGTATATGTACCATAGCAACATTTTGTACGAAACAAAGATATATATATTATACCATGGCCACATATTACTTAAAACAATATACGTCACATATCATCACTTTATTTTACATTCATCAATAATCAATTATTATCGCAAATCACTGACAAGTTAATATCATAACCATTAATTTGATTATTCGATCACTTACCTTGGTATCCATACTCTTAGCCTTTATTTCGACTAACACTTTACAACATATACATTTTCATAAAATAACACACACAACACATATAAGAAACAAAGGATCAGTGCGATAACTACGCACCTGATTGAAGGCGATATTCGATTTATTGATTCTAACATCAACTAAAGTCCCGAAAGCTTCTGTTACTTCTATCGATTTGTCCCTAGATCACATAACCGAAATCGGTCACCCTTAGTACCAGAATCATGGCCTTAGGCCGAATACCACAACCACTTACCTAGCTTATTTTGATCCCGAAACACCACTTGATCTTGTCGATTAGCTCTCGAAGTCATCAAAAGTCCTACTAAAGCAAGGTTAGAGTCGGATAACACACAAATTTATAACCAAAGGCCCTTGGCCGAATTTACCTTTTTGCTTACCTTGGTGTTTCAAAAACCCGAGAGCTCTCTTAAAGTTCCTTCCCTCAATTATAATCGCTTAACGAGATAAAAGGGTCACAAGTTCACAGTCGATAGCACCATTCCATCAAGATTCGGCTAAGGAGTTTCAGCACTAATAATGGAGAGAAAGAAGAAGTGAAGGAAGAGACTAAGGTTCAAATGGCAAATGAACATATGGCTAACAAAAATGAAGGAAACTTTTGCTAGCCGAAAATGCTTTCTAGCCTCATCAAACTTGTAATAAAAGAAGAAGAATAAGCTCTCTTGAGTTTTGGCTATGGATAAATATAGAAGATTTAACTTATGTCAAAAAGGATAGAGAGAGATCAGATAGCATTTGATAGCAAACTAGACACTTCACCAATGAATTTGGCTCCTCCTTTGCTACAAGACGATCGACTATACTAGACCTTGAAGCAAGCTCCAATCGGCCATGCACCAATATTGTCAAGAGAACAAAACAAAAGAAAAGGTTTTGGCCAAGTTTTCTATACTACACAAAGCCGACCATCAAAGTTTCAAGGAGCTTCATTCGGCCTTCCCTTTTGCATCACAAACTGACTATGCTCAAGTGGAAGGAAAACAAGACAAAATTATGCAATTGACCATGCCTTTATTTTTGCCGATCAATTTCCATCGTTTTCTATTTCCCCTCATAAACTAATAATAATCCTTCCTTTTCTTTCCTTTTTTTTTTCGGCCAACAAACAAAGAGTGGAAAAACAAATTCCAAGCATGGAATTTGGCCATGCTTATCACAAGACCAAGGCCGGCCATAACTTGCAATTTCCAAAGCTGCACATGCTCTCTTTTCTTTTTTTTTTTAAGTTTAATATTGTTTATTATTAATACTATCACCTTTGCCATATTTTCATAGAAAATGATAATAATAATATTATAAATAGATATTATCCCGTCATTCTAAGCAAATATAAAAATAATACAATTTAATGGTTCATTCCCATGCTCTAGCAGCTTTGAAATAACAAAAACAATAAGAAAAATGCCCCATATTCTTGATATACATAAAATAAAAAGGAAAAAGCAACCCTCCCAAGGCTGCATGCTTGCGTGCTGCATGTGCCATGTAGGCTTAGCTCCTCGCGCTGGGCCAAAATGGAAGAAAAACCTCTAGGTGATACCCCCAGGTCTCGAACCCGAGACCTGGAGAAAGCTCTCCCAGCTTCCTGCCATTTCTGCTAATGTGACTTTCATGCCATAAATCGTCGCGAGATTTTTATAAACTATTCTTGGTGGGTTTTCTAAGCTTTAGCGCTGGAAGCAAAAACAACGTCTCGTGTGCGACTCCCAGGACTCGAACGCGAGTCCTCCCAGTCGCAACTTCCCAGCAAGGTCCTTAACCATTTGGCCAATATTCATTTCATGCTAACAACCACATCAAAAATCCTTTTAACCCTTACTTGCATGCGCCCCTTGCCTGACGCAGGAAAAAGATAAAACGCAGCCTTCAGGACTCGAACTCGAGTCCTTGCGGGGGTCTCTCTTTCGCTGCTAGCGTCCCAACCATCTCGCCCAGGCGCCGTTTTGTGATTCAAATCACCTTAATTTCTTTTTAAGGCCTCCTTATGCAGCGTCCTTTTTACAAAATAAAAATGCTTTTGCTGCGCCTAAGACTCGAACCCTCGACCATGCTTGGCGCCAAACCTTAAGTGGCACACGGAAGCCACTTTACCAGGGGGATTATTATGCCACAGCCTATCAAAATTTATTCTTAAGGCCTCCTTTAACCAAATTTCCATTTTTAACCCCTAATTTTCAAAATTTCCAAAATGCTCCCATTTTATCCTCGGGCTTTAGGAACTCTAATAACACATTAAAATCACTCAGAGGCCCACTAACACTCGAGTTATTTTTCCAAACTCGCATCCAAATTTCGGGATATTACAATTCTACCCCCTAAAAAAATTAATTTCGTCCTCGAAATTACTTATTGACGAACATCCGTACCTTTCAATTCACCACATATTAATCACATATTCCCAATTATACACATATGCAACATATCCAACCTCTTTCACATTTAGCATTTTCACATATGGCCACTTCTCTATAAGCATTTTTAAATTCCATTACAGATATCGTACACATCAATGGTAAGATCAATTTCACATATTAAAAGTCTTGCCGAAGCTTTAACTTTATCACATCTTACTTCACCCAAATGGGAATATACCAACTTTCCTTATTCCATGTAAGTACGAAAGACTTGCACTTACCCGAGCATTTAGCTTATGGTAATAAACATATTCCATCTTGTAAGTGATTCATGAATTCTCTATTATAGCACATCATCAGCATTAAGCCGGTTAGGCATCGAAGCCTGAAATACACACCGGCACAAAGCCTGATAGGCATCAAAGCCTGAGATATACACCGGCACAAAGCCTGCTAGGCATCAAAGCCTGAAATATACACCGGCACAAAGCCTACTAGGCATCAAAGCCTGAAATATACACCGGCACAAAGCCTGCTAGGCATCAAAGCCTGAAATATACACCGGCACAAAGCCTACTAGGCATCAAAGCCTGAAATATACACCGGCACAAAGCCTGCTAGGCATCAAAGCCTGAAATATACACCGGCACAAAGCCTGCTAGGCATCAAAGCCTGAAATATACACCGGCACAAAGCCTGCTAGGCATCAAAGCCTGAAATATACACCGACACAAAGCCTGCTAGGCATCAAAGCCTGAAATATAATATTATCACCATTTGAATCACATTACAAGCTGACCAAAATTATAAACCATATAATTCACATCACTTGTATTTATCACTTCAATTATATTTCATGATAGATAGTCTATCCACATATCACTTGTACTTATCACTTGAGTAACATTTCATGATAGAAAGTCTATCCGCCGTCGGCTTTCACTATATTTATAACCAGGATTCCATAATCCCACATGTGCACAAGGTTATGACTAACCTTAACAATATTCGATTGCTTATAGACTTACACTTAAAACATTCTCAATCTCTGGTTCCAACACTCGCTGACATGGTATTTTCCACACTGAGCACACGGACGGTCCCGATTTCTCATAGCTGGCTTAATCACATGAACAAAACTTTTAACCCTCGGTCTTTTCCGAAGATCCTCAAATAATTTAATCAATTCAAAATTTCTCTTATCACGGTTCGTATCCTTATCTCGATTTTATCTCGTCGAGTTCTTAATCTCTTCAACTATCTTAACTTTTTCGACTAACACAGCAAATTCCCGTTCCTGTTGAGGAGCTATCAACAGTCTCAGGCCGTCTCTTAATCCGTCCTTAAACCGGACACATCATTCATGTTTTGTAGTCACTATTCCTCGATCATATCGGCTTAACTTTAGTAAATTTAGCATCGTATTTTGCCATGACACATGCCTCTGAGCATCAGTGTAGTAAGTACTGACATACTTCTTTTGGTATGCCGTCTTGACATACTCCTGAGTGGGGTCCTCCGCTGTGACACTATCTCGAACTGTGAGCCACTATTGATACGCCTTGTTGCGAAGTAGCATCACCATTCCTTTCACTTTTTCCTCAGGGCTCAGATCGAGCTCATCCATAACTCACTTGGTTATTTCCAACCGATATTCGACCGTACTGAGTGCCACGCCTGATATATCACAGAACAAATCCGCTCCATTGACTCAAAGTTGCTCGGAAACAATTTTTCGAGCTCTCATATTTCTCCCTCTCCAACCACTATCTCTAAAACTCGCAGCGCAAAACAGCATTATCCCTCGTTTGATTTTGCTGCTCATTATCAAAAGTTGGTGGTGGAGGTGCTACCTTATTATCAATCCTTGACCCGATCTAACGAGTTCTGATACGGCCATTTTGCATCGACCACGTCATCTAGAATTCATCTCTTATCGCACAATCTGACTTAGAAAGTTTTATGCATTATAAATTTGTTCCACTGATTATTCGCAAACAATTTTATGGAATAAAGTATTTAGAAGTGGTTCTTTCGATCACACATAAGTTCGATTCAAATTCACTACTTCTTATTCAGAGAGTCACATATATGTTCATAAGCAGGGACACATTCATTTACTACACCTCTAGGGTCATTTCAGTCCTTAAGTCTTATGCACTTGTTTTCGAATAGATTAGTCTTAGGGTTCGATAGCCCAAATTTTCTAATCTACAAGCCTATTTATGCCCATATAGTTCACATATTCAATATACCTCAATAGTCAGAGGTACTTACCAGGTGGACTTCGGGTCGGAGGTACAGGTGCCATGCCAGAACAAGCCCAAAATAGAAGTTCACATTTTGAAAAGCCCACTTTCGAAAACTATTTTCGGGCCTAAAACCTCAAAGCCGAGTTTTGAACCAAGCTCTGATACCAAAATGTAACACCCCAAACCCGGCCCATTAAATCCGACCGAATTTGGAATGCCACTGCGGAACACTTTCGAAAAAACATTCTTACTTAATAGTGAAACCGATGAAAATTTGTTTTCCTTTAATAAAACATTTTCGTGAATTATAAAATTTTAAGTAAAAATCGGAGTTTGTTATAAACATATCAGTTTCAAGCTTTACTTGAGAAAATAAAACCATTTGAGATCAATCTTTAATCATACTTCCATAATAGGGCATAATAGTAACGATACTTAACAAATGAACTGAAACACTTTAGTGGGCCTTATTACAATACACGCTTAATCAAAATACGGAAAATATAATTATTTAATTAATCAAATAAAACGTCCCTTTTCATAAAAGTCCATTTCCTCATGGCCACCTTTGTATCCTCTCCGACCCGGTCCAAGCTTTACGCGCCACCTGAAAGGGTTTAATAAAAATAGAGTGAGTCATCAAGACTCAGTGCATAGTTAATACAGACGTCCTCACATATGGGCTTGGCCCATATCCACACAATCCATATATATAACATACAATTATAAATATGCAATTATGAATACACCATATTATAAATATAATTACGACAATACAATTACGAAGTCCAATCCACAAAGTGATTCACATATCTTTCTTTTGTACATTATTTCTTAAGGTCGTGGCTCAGCCACCGATCCCATAGGGATCCCACATATCTTTCAATTCACAATTCATCAAGCCTGAATGCAGCACGAGGTTCGGATTAGACCACTCACATAGGGTACACCCTTTTCTCCAATAGTTACATCACAGGTCTCATGCGTACGTATATGTACCATAGCAACATTTTGTACGAAACAAAGATATATATATTATACCATGGCCACATATTACTTAAAACAATATACGTCACATATCATCACTTTATTTTACATTCATCAATAATCAATTATTATCGCAAATCACTGACAAGTTAATATCATAACCATTAATTTGATTATTCGATCACTTACCTTGGTATCCATACTCTTAGCCTTTATTTCGACTAACACTTTACAACATATACATTTTCATAAAATAACACACACAACACATATAAGAAACAAAGGATCAATGCGATAACTACACACCTGATTGAAGGCGATATTCGATTTATTGATTCTAACATCAACAAAGTCTCGAAAGCTTCTGTTACTTCTATCAATTTGTCCCTAGATCACATAACCGAAATCGGTCACCCTTAGTACCAGAATCATGGCCTTAGGCCGAATACCACAACCACTTACCTAGCTTATTTTGATCCCGAAACACCACTTGATCTTGTCGATTAGCTCTCGAAGTCATCAAAAGTCCTACTAAAGCAAGGTTAGAGTCGGATAATACACAAATTTATAACCAAAGGCCCTTGGCCGAATTTACCTTTTTGCTTACCTTGGTGTTTCAAAAACTCGAGAGCTCTCTTAAAGTTCCTTCCCTCAATTATAATCGCTTAACGAGATAAAAGGGTCACAAGTTCACAGTCGATAGCACCATTCCATCAAGATTCGGCTAAGGAGTTTCGGCACTAATAATGGAGAGAAAGAAGAAGTGAAGGAAGAGACTAAGGTTCAAATGGCAAATGAACATATGGCTAACAAAAATGAAGGAAACTTTTGCTAGCCGAAAATGCTTTCTAGCCTCATCAAACTTGTAATAAAAGAAGAAGAATAAGCTCTCTTGAGTTTTGGCTATGGATAAATATAGAAGATTTAACTTATGTCAAAAAGGATAGAGAGAGATCAGATAGCATTTGATAGCAAACTAGACACTTCACCAATGAATTTGGCTCCTCCTTTGCTACAAGACGATCGACTATACTAGACCTTGAAGCAAGCTCCAATCGGCCATGCACCAATATTGTCAAGAGAACAAAACAAAAGAAAAGGTTTTGGCCAAGTTTTCTATACTACACAAAGCCGACCATCAAAGTTTCAAGGAGCTTCATTCGGCCTTCCCTTTTGCATCACAAACCGACCATGCTCAAGTGGAAGGAAAACAAGACAAAATTATGCAATTGACCATGCCTTTATTTTTGCCGATCAATTTCCATCGTTTTCTATTTCCCCTCATAAACTAATAATAATCCTTCCTTTTCTTTCCTTTTTTTTTCGGCCAACAAACAAAGAGTGGAAAAACAAATTCCAAGCATGGAATTTGGCCATGCTTATCACAAGACCAAGGCCGGCCATAACTTGCAATTTCCAAAGCTGCACATGCTCTCTTTTCTTTTTTTTTTAAGTTCAATATTGTTTATTATTAATACTATCACCTTTGCCATATTTTCATAGAAAATGATAATAATAATAATATTATAAATAGATATTATCCCGTCATTCTAAGCAAATATAAAAATAATACAATTTAATGGTTCATTCCCATGCTCTAGCAGCTTTGAAATAACAAAAACAATAAGAAAAATGCCCCATATTCTTGATATACATAAAATAAAAAGGAAAAAGCAACCCTCCCAAGGCTGCATGCTTGCATGCTGCATGTGCCATGTAGGCTTAGCTCCTCGCGCTGGGCCAAAATGGAAGAAAAACCTCTAGGTGATACCCCCAGGTCTCGAACCCGAGACCTGGAGAAAGCTCTCCTAGCTTCCTGCCATTTCTGCTAATGTGACTTTCATGCCATAAATCGTCGCGAGATTTTTATAAACTATTCTTGGTGGGTTTTCTAAGCTTTAGCACTGGAAGCAAAAACGTCTCGTGTGCGACTCCCAGGACTCGAACGCGAGTCCTCCCAGTCGCAACTTCCCAGCAAGGTCCTTAACCATTTGGCCAATATTCATTTCATGCTAACAACCACATCAAAAATACTTTTAACCCTTACTTGCATGCGCCCCTTGCCTGACGCAGGAAAAAGATAAAACGCAGCCTTCAGGACTCGAACTCGAGTCCTTGCGGGGGTCTCTCTTTCGCTGCTAGCGTCCCAACCATCTCGCCCAGGCGCCGTTTTGTGATTCAAATCACCTTAATTTCTTTTTAAGGCCTCCTTATGCAGTGCCCTTTTTACAAAATAAAAATGCTTTTGCTGCGCCTAAGACTCGAACCCTCGACCATGCTTGGCGCCAAACCTTAAGTGGCACACAGAAGCCACTTTACCAGGGGGATTATTATGCCACAGCCTATCAAAATTTATTCTTAAGGCCTCCTTTAACCAAATTTCCATTTTTAACCCCTACTTTTCAAAATTTCCAAAATGCTCCCATTTTATCCTCGGGCTTTAGGAACTCTAATAACACATTAAAATCACTCAGAGGCCCACTAACACTCGAGTTATTTTTCCAAACTCGCATCCAAATTTCGGGATATTACAATACACAAGCATTAAGGCATTTGGTTAAGGGGAAAATGAAGGGACAACAAACAACACATTTAAAGGACCATTAAGCCTTCATCAAGTGAAAAGGCATGACTTTTCAGCTATGCATGAATCAAATGGAAAGATATGACTCTTTGGTTGCCCATTAATAGTTATAACCGAATTTAAATATTTTAATAACTTTAGTTAAATGCTGAAGGTGAAAGGTCACAAATAGGCATTTGAACAGTCATAATAATGCCTATAAATAGATTGTAAGAAGACATTATTTTGGTTAGACAATACACTTTGACATTTTATGAATTTTAATTCATTTGTGAGTTTATTCAACTCTCTAAATTTGTTTAGGACACAAGTTGACTTATCTAGCATAGCTAGTGGCGTCTTCCTTGTTTCTTTGAACTTATCACTCAAACCCGAGTGTGGCGTTCACCCATTTTGATACCTTTGGTTCCTAACTCTCTATTGTAACACCCCTTACCCGTATTCTATGCCAGAATCGGGCTGAGGCATTACCGAATTAAAACCTCATGTTCGCCACTTAGGCTCATCGTGATTACTCTCTTAAGTCACCACAACAACCTGTCTCTTGACATACAAGGCCTCACTCACATACATGAGGGCTCTCGAGACTATCTCGGAACTTTTTCCCAATCTTAAAATTTTTCTCTTTTATACAGGGCTCACACACCCGTGCAAGATGAGACACACCCGTGCATAGACCCATACGCCCATGCTCCACAACCGTGGTGAATACTGACTATATACACACGGTCTCAAAGCCTAGTTACACGCCCGTGTGGCTAGCCCGTGGACAACACTGACTAAACTCACACAGCCTATGCACACGCCCGTGTGGCTAGTCCGTGGTCCATTCTGACTTAAAGTGTTAACATGCAGGGGACACACGGCCAAGGCACACGTCCGTGGGCTAACCGTGTGTCACACATGGTCTAGACACACGCCCGTGTGTCTGTCCACATGGACAAGAACAAAGCTATATGCTAAGCTCTTCCCACCCTTATAGTACTCATAACATATATACATTCAGTACATCCATAATTAACTCAAATTGAAGTGTAATCTCACACAGATAACTACATTTTTTCATATAATAGAATAGCCAACAACTATGACATTATACAAAATAAGCTATTCATCTAAAGGCCAACACAACTTAGCCATTTACAACAAAAATTCACTAACTTGTCTAGTCCCTATACATGCCATATACAAAACATTGCGTCTCATGTACCAGAGTGTGCTGATAGTATGGGCGATCTTCTAATTTGTCCTCGTATCTCGATTCAACACTTTTTACTCTATAAGACAAGGGAAAAGAAAGAGAGTAAGCTTTGAGCTTAGTAAGTTTACACATAACCAATTAAGCATCATAGTATAAACTAAACAACAATTAGCATTATACTAATATATAATACAAAACTATGCTTACTCTTTTTATCCCTTACCACATTTCCAACACATCATGAGTCATATACTCATAAACATTGAAATACACCCCTGCATTCAATATCAAATTTATACAATATACAATACAACATCATTCCTCGATAATTCATCCACACAACTAATTAACTCAATAATACAATCACACAGCTAATCCACACAGCTAGTTTCTCAGTGGTTTCACACTTAGCCCACCACAATCAATTTATAAGGTAATATTGTATTTAGTCTACCTTAAAGGTAATCATAGTGGTTTCTCACATAGCCCACTAGACAATATACCTAACGATAGCATCGCACATAGCCAGCTCATCGTCAATATGCATTAGGATGGTATCGCACTTAGCCCACCATTTAGCATTGTCACTACACATTCTCATATCTATTTACTCAATCATTCATCCATTCACAATAGCTACCACATTCATTCCACATAGGTTCTCAAACATGCTACATACTAACTCGGATTAACAAATTGTAAGTATGAGTGCATTGTTTATGCATATACTTACCTCGGTACTCAAAAGTATAGAAACGTGCAATTTAGTCCACCACTTTGCTTTTGCCTCGGTTTAGATTCGGGCTTCGTCTTTCTTGATCTATAGTGAATAAATCAGCTTATTAAATACACACATTGACTAAATTGACCCACATCTCATACTTTAGCAAAATTACTATTTTGCCCCTAAACTTCCTCATATTTACAATTTAGCCCCAATGCTCGTGAAGTGATTTTTATTCAACTTTCTAGCCTTTCATGCTTAGCCAAATCACTTACTCAACTAAAGCATTCATCAATTCTCATTAATCACACATGTATGACGAAACTTAAGACTTTCACACACTAGTCCCTACATGCATTTTCCATGGAAATTCATTTAGCAAAAGATGTTTCTACTACATCAAGCTTTCATATTCTTCCATAAAACATCAAATTACAAGCATGTCGTACATGGGTACATTTTTGAACATCCATCATAGCTCATCAAATAGCTAAAAATAGCTTACTCATGCTACTAGGACTTCAAAAATACGAAGAATATCAAAAACGGGGATTAGATGCACTTACTAGCATGCTTGAAAAATTTGAAGAACCCTAACAATGGCTCTTGAAAATTTCAGCAGCCTTGGAGAAGAAGATGAGTGAATTTTGTCATCTTTTCTCCTATTTTAATCATTTAATAGCCAAATGACCAAAATGCCCTTTTTGATAAACTTCCTATTTTAATTCATGCCCAATTTTGTCCAAAAACTAAAAATTGGAAAATTACTCATTAAGGACCTTTAATTAATATTCTAAAGCTATTTCACACAAATAGCTTCTAGAATCTCACATTTTGCAACTTTTGCAATTTAGTCATTTTGGACATTTAACCCCAATTTCACAAAATTGCTTCATGAAACTTTCACACTAGCATGCATACATAGCATAAACCTCAAAAACTCAGGCATATACCTCGGATTTGTGGTCTCGCGCCACTATTCTGACTAGGCCCTAAATCGGGGTATTACACTATAGTTAGCGGGTCAAGGTCCTTTGTTTCTTTTCCAGCATCTTAAGTGACTTATAAGTTTCGGGTCAATACTCTTAATAGTATTGGTTCACTCTTGTCCTTAAGCTCAACTATCCATTTTATCCAACATTCTGATTTGTAACACCCCAAACCCGGTCAATACGCCACGACCGAATCTGGTATGTCACAGAGGAAAACGTTTGAAAAGAATCGAATTAACAATTAAATTTTAGTGAAAAACTCTTTGTTGCTCTATGGTTGAAGAAATCAGGTGTATAACAAGTTTAAACTAATAATTTACTTTAAAAACCATTTGCATTTGAGAGTAGAAACTTCAATTTCCGAAGTCACAAATCATCAAGTTGTGGGGCCAACCCACGTGTGATACCAAATCACTGGCGACGATCCCCTATCTCAAAAGTGGGGCCAACCCACGGTGGTATTAAACCACCGTGGGTTGGCCCCACTTTTGAGATATGGGATCGTCGCCAGTGATTTGGTATCACACGTGGGTTGGCCCCACAGATGGATTATTCGTGACTACGGTCACCAGTGATTTGGTATCACAATTGTGTCTTTGGACACCAGTGGTTTGGCACCTCCAGTGGTTTGGTACCACACGGGGTAGAAAAGGAGTTATGGATGGTTAGGTTGGGTGCATTATACATATATGTTGCTTTGTTATAATTTGTGTAAGTATGTGGTATTTACCCGGGAGAGGGAATATGCACTGAGTCTTGGTGACTCACCTTCTCCCTTATCTTTTCAGGTGATTCGTGAGATTACGGATAAGGAGCCGGATGAACTCGAGGAGGCCATACAATAAAAGTTGGTTTTATATGAACTTCCATTTGGGTATTTTATTTTAATTTGGTTTTCATATTTTATGGATTTGTAATAAGGCCTGTTTAATTATGTTTTGGATTATTTATTTTTATGTTTTGAACATGTTTAAATATGGTTTATAAATTTCATGGTTATTATAATAATTTGAGCATAAAGTTTTCTAAATTACAAAATGCGATGGTTTTTAAAACGTTACCATCGGGTAACATAAATCATTTGATAATTTTAACATCTTAAGTATTTTCGATAACTCATCCTATTTTCAAAAACTCAACTTTTCCAAATTTCTTTTAGATACAGTTTTCAATCTAATCACTTTGGTTTCTTTTAAAATATTAAAAGGTTTTCTAATCTATGGATTTGCAACTAAGTTTTTAAGACTTATTTTGAGGTTTTCAAAAGTAAATTATCAGCTTTCAATTTATTACACTTGTTTACTACAAACAAAGTTCAACAAAGAAGATTTTCACGAAAATTTAATCGTTAACTCGTTTTTCTTCAAAACGTTTTCCTTAGTGGCATGCCGGATTCGGTCATGGCGTATTGACCGGGTTTGGGGTGTTACATGATTTGTTTGCTTCAAACCTTAGCCGAATTTTCACCATCATTTACTTAGACATTTCCATCATCATTTCATTTAGCCAATTCAACCCTTCTCTTTATTCCCCTTTGTTTCAACACCCAGCCGAGCCTATCCTAATCCATCCTAAAATTTTTCGAAAACCATTCCTTTAAGCCTACACTTAGCCAAGTTCCTTCAAACTTTGAATTGAGCGAAGCTTCTTCATTTTACGATCGGGCACATCTACAACTCGAATCACAACCCACGAGACGAGTTCGTATCATTTGATATCAGAGCTAGTAAAAATCGAGAAGTACAGACGTTCGTAGCATTTTGAGGTAAGTTTTGAAAAAATTTAAAAAAAAACTTGTGTATAAGAAGCATTTGTTTGTATTCAGCATATTGTAATAAAAAAAAGAAAGAAATTCGAAAGTACAAAAAAAAAAGAAAAAAAAAGAGAAAAGAAGTTGTTTGAAAGTGTTCAATTTTGTTCCAATAATCAAATTCCATTTTTGCCCAAGACAATTAATTTCGCCACACTACCATACTTTTATTTTTTTCTTTAGGCCTACCTAACACCCAAATCAATTTTTACCCTTTTCAACCCTTTTCAACCGAACCCTAAGCTTGCTTCCAAGTCTAAACAAGTAATCTACAAATTTTGAGAGGTGAATCGAGTGGTAAAAGACATGAGTGTTGTGAGAGAAATTGAGCGAGAAAAAAAGCCAAGTATCGAGTGCAAACACGAGTGGAGTGCCATCTTATATTTCTTTGAGAGTGATCATGAGGTTTGTATTGGTGAGGTATTCATCTTCTATTTTTAGACTCTTTTCTTTTCTATCAAGAAATCATGTCCCGAGAAGAGCCTTTAGATTTCGAACTTCAAGATTTGATGAAAGAGATGGACCAATTGTTCGATAGAAAAATAAAATCCTTACAAGAACGATTGGTTCGTGCCGAAGAGCGGGGCCAGTGAGCAAGAGCCCAACGGGAGCAAATTTCTTCAAGTCAAAGGATGGAAACAAGACCGTCCCAGAGACAAGCATCCAATGATTACTTGAGAAGAGATCCCTGAAAAAATTCCTATTCAACGAGGACTTCTAGTCAAAATAAATCAAGTTTCGAGTTTGAAGCCTATTGCGGTGACAAGCGAGAAGGTCCCAGTAATTTTTCGTATACACCAAAGTATTCACCCATGAAGAGTCAATCTCGAAGAGATGAACGTGTTTCGTATGAAGATCCCTCTTGTCTTTCCCAACGAAATGTTTCTCATTTTGATTATTTCTTGTTTTCTTCTTATTGTAATGAAAAAAAAAAGAAAAAGAAATTGAAAAGGAAAAAGAAAGTAAAATAAAGAAAAAAGAGATTGAGATTGCAAAAGCATGCGAGCAAGAAAAGAAAGTTGAAAAAGAAAGAGAGATTGAAGAAAGAAAAGAAAGTGTCCAAGAAACGAGTGTAGTTGTTGAAAAAGAAAGCAAAATAAAGAATGAAAGTGAGTTTTCAACAAAAAAAGAGATTGTGGAAAAAGAAAGAGAATTTGAAAAAGAAACAAGAGAAAAAGACGAGAGAGAACAAGAAAAAGTGAGGAATGTTTTAACTAACCAACGAGTGAGTTGTCCTCGTGTTGTTTCTTCTTTTCAGGTTTCTCAAGATTCGAATGACAAGTTTCTACTTCATTACCTTCCCAACGAGAGACAGTTTCAATTGATCGAGAAAGGTAAGGTTGAAGGTGAAATGAGCCCACAAGTGCTTAAAGGTAAGCAAGGTAAATAATCTTTAGCAATCGAGTCACGACAATCTAATTCAAATGATGTTGTTAAAATTACCAGTGACTTAGTGTTGAAAGATTTCTTCATTTTGATTGGGATACTTGCCATTCTATGATTGTTGTTAATGATTTTGTCTCAAGAAGTGTTATGAAGAGTTTTTCTCATGTTGTTTATTGTGTTGGTAAGTTTGTTGATGAGGATATATTAAATCAATGTATACAAAAGTTGAATGTGAGTGGTAAAGAATTTTCATGTAAAAATCCCAATTTGTTTGATTGTGATGGTTATGAGAAATTGTTACATCTTTGTGCGAAATCCTCAAGTATGTGCGTGCCTGTTCGGATGAATTTTAAGATGTTTGATTGTTTGAATTTATTTATGCCTAAATCTTATTTATTTGGCATGTGCGATGGTGACAGCGACATTCTTGTTTCATTGTGATCGAAACCAAGTTTTTAAGCCCGGAGCATGTTTTCATAAGTTGTTGATAAATGAAAGTAAGCATCATGAATTTATTCTGCATAAATGTGTTAAAACCTTTCATTTGCTCCGAATTTTATCATTATGTTTGAAAAAAAAAGCATATGGATTCTGATGGCTTGCAAAGTCAAAATAATATCTTTGATTCTGATTGTTGTACTATATTATGGTTTAAAGGATTTGAGCGTGTTTTGCATGGTTATGACTTTCCATTGCTTCATTTTCTTTCTATGATGCTGGTCAAGAAACTTTCAAGTCATCGAATGCTTTGTGATTCTGGTATATTACCATCGAAGAAATTTTTGATTCATCAAGAAATGGTAAAGCCAATTCATGTTTTTTATCCCTGCATTGTTTCATTTGTTCAATTTTTGAATGAGATTTCAGAAAATTCTTTTGAGCTTATAATTTTGAGTGCCACTAACCTATTTCATTCTTGTGTAGGTGACACTTTGGAATGGTTTGCTTCTAAAGAGGGAGGGCATGAAAATAACATGTTTCCTTTTCGAACCATTTGTGGTTCTCAGGTTTATGGGAACGAATCTATTAGGTTTATGAGCAAAAGGGTTCGTGACCTTGAAAGATTTTTCTCGAGCAAATGGCATGATTTGAGGACAAATCGTCTTCAAGAGGGAGGGTATGATGCGATCTCGGCCGCATCATGTTACGACACAACTCGATGCCACCGAGATTGGCCCAAACTCAAGGGGCCCAAGAGCAAAATGAAGCTTTTAATTTTAGTTTGTTAATTTGGTTGCTGGAATAAGGACTTTGATTTATTTATTTTAGTTACTTTAGTTATTATAATATAAGTCTTTAATTATGTCTTGTTTATTAAATGCATATTTAATTAACGTCTTGCATTATTGATCTACATCTTTTAATTATGACATGCATTATGTGTTCTGCATTTAATAAAGTCATGCATTATGTAACTCTCATGTTAGTTAAGTTTGCATCATAAATTATAACATGCATTATGTAACTCCCATGTTAGTTTAAGTCTGCATCATTAAATTAAGTCATGCATTAAATAACTCATTTGTTCAGTTAGTTTGCATCTTAATTAAATCATGTATTTAAGCATCATAGTTGTTTGAGTTAGTTTATAAGTGTGTTATTTAATTTGGCTGTTATTTTTTTTAATGCATGAGTTATAGCGTGTTTAATTTTTTTCTTAAATAAATTGAATGTGTGTTTGTTGTAAGAAAGTTCAAAAGGCTGGTCACATATTTTAAAGCTACAATAGGGCTATTCGTTTGCCAAGAAGAATCAAATGCTGTCACATTCAATTGGTTGTTCAGTTTTGGCATAAAAGAGTGTGCATTTGGTTACTTAATTGCTGGTGCATATTTGGAATGTTTTTTGTGGATATTGAAGCACTCAAAGCTCATTATGGTGGCTTTTCAAATGGACCAAAAGTGACTCTTCAAGTCTGATCAGTTTCATGCACTCAAAGCTAGTTATGGTGCCAATTAAAGAGATGAATACACAAGCATTAAGGCATTTGGTTAAGGGGAAAATGAAGAGACATCAAGTAGCACATTTAAAGGACCATTAAGCCTTCATCAAGTGAAAAAGCATGACTTTTCAGCTATGCATGAATCAAGCGAAAAGACATAACTCTTTGGCTGCCCATTAAGAGTAATAACCGAATTTAAATATTTTAATAACTTTAGTTAAATATTAAAGGTGAAAGGTCACAAATAGGCATTTGAACAGTCATAATAATGCCTATAAATAGATTGTAAGAAGACATTATTTTGGTTAGACAATACACTTTGACATTTTATGAATTTTAATTCATTTGTGAGTTTATTCAACTCTCTAAATTCGTTTAAGACTTAAGCTGACTTATCTAGCATAGCTAGTGGCGTCGTCCTTGTTTCTTTGAACTTATCACTCAAACCCGAGTGTGGCATTCACCCATTTTGATACCTTTGGTTCCTAACTCTCGATAGTTAGTGGGTCAAGGTCCTTTGTTTCTTTTCCAGCATCTTAAGTGACTTATAAGTTTTGGGTCAATACTCTGAATAGTATTGGTTCACTCTTGTCCTTAAGCTCAACTATCCATTTTATCCAACATTCTGATTTGTTTGCTTCAAACCTTAGCCGAATTTTCACCATCATTCACTTAGACATTTCCATCATCATTTCATTTAGTGAATTCAACCCTTCTCTTTATTCCGCTTTGCTTCAACACCCAGCCGGGCCTATCCTAATCCATCTTAAAACTTTTTGAAAACCATTCCTTTAAGCCTACACTTAGCCAAATTCCTTCAAACTCTGAATTGAATGAAGCTTCTCCATTTTACGATCGGGCACATCTATGACTCGAATCACAACCCACGAGATAACTTCGTATCAGGTTTGGTCATATGTCATGTATAGGAACTATGGTCATGTTGGTTATGTTGTGGTAGTGAGTTTTTCCATTCGAGATGGCATTGTAAATGTATATGTTTTGGTTTTTGTATATAGCCATGAAAGTTAGCTTGTTTTGGAATGTCTATATGACTTATATTATGAGGTTTGTGGAATTAGTATCATGCTTTTGAATTGGTACAAAATTATATATGTTTGGTAAATGTTTATAGATGTTCTAATGCTATTTTGTGATGTGTTTAATGTTGCTTGGAAATGGTTAATGAATTGATGATGTTGTGATTGAGGTTTAGGCTAAGAAATGCTTAGATGAAATGTGAGGAATTATGTTTGATTTGGTTGTTTTAGGTTGCCTATTATGCTTTGTTTTGGTGCCATATGTGTAGGTGAAGGTGTGTATCAAATGGGGTGGCAAAATGGCTTGGTAAATAGCATATTTTTGTCCACACAGGTAGAGACAAGGGTGTGTGACGCACGGTCATGATACACGGCCGTGTGTCCTTTGGTGTTGAATTTGAAATGAAGTCAGTATGCTCCACACAGTCTCACACACGGGCATGCCATTGGCTTTGTGGCACAAGTCAGTATACCCCCTAATTGGCACACGGCCTGGCACACGGGCGTGTGACTTGGCTGTGTTGCATAAGTCAGTATACCCTACAGGTTTGGCACTGCCTTGTACACGGCCTGGCACACAGGCATGTGTGGCAACTTTGAAGGGCACACGGGCTGGGACACGACCATGTGATCCCATTTCGAATGTCCACACGACCTGTGACACGGGCGTGTCTGGTGGCCGTGTGAGACACACAGCCTGGTCACACGGACGTGTGTCCCCTGTTTTGGAGAAAAATTTTCTAAGTGCTTAAATTGTTTTAAAGCTTATCAGTTTAGTCCAGAACCACTTCCAATGCATGAATAGGGCCTCGTAGGCTCGTATTTGGGACATATTAATTGAGGTTGATTGACGAATGTTTGAATTGATGAAATGTATGCTAATAGTATGTATGACTAAGTTGTAAGTCTGGTAATGCTCCTTAACCCTATTTCGACATTGAATACGGGTGAAGGGTGTTACACGCAGGATCGATCAACCGGTTGCAACGTAACTGTAGTAGGCCTTGCTTTTCCAATTCCCAGTTTCTTGAAAATAGACATAGGCATTAGATTTATACTTGTTCCTAGATCAAATAACCCCTTACCAACATAATGATTTCTAATTGAACATGGGATAGTGAAACTCCCTGGGTCCTTCAGCTTCGGAGATAATTTATTCGTCACCATTTCTATGCACCCTTCAGTGGGAGCGAAAGTATCAAATTCTTCCAATCTGCACTTTTTTGACAATATATCTTTCATAAATTTCATGTAATTGGGTATTTGTTCCAAAGTTTCGACCAATGGTATGTTGATGTGGAGTTTCTCCAATACATCCAAAAGTCATTTGAATTGAATATTCTGTTTAGAATTGTGAAATTGATGAGAAGAATGTAGAGGTGGTCGTCCTTTAGGTTGTTGGAACAATGGAAATGTGCAAGTGTACACATCGCAACAAGTAATAAAGTGACAAGTAAATGTCGAGTTATCGTACCCACAGGGACTGTAAAAGAATTATTTATGAAAGTAATTTTAAACACTTTGGTGAAGGAAAAATATTTGGATTTGGAAAATGATTAAAAACTAGAAAACAAAAAAAAAAAATAAAATAAAATAAAATAAAGTTCTAATGCACGATTTTAAAAGTTGATTTTAATCAAGATGATATAATTGTGTTGGATTAATTATATTTCCTTACCTTAGAATCATTAAACTTTTGCTTATACTTGTTATGAATAAATTACGAAAACTCAGTAATTTGCTAACTTATGAACATATTTACAAATCAAAAATCCATTCATCTCTTGTACATATCCCTCATAATATAAGACATAAAAAGAAAAGATGATCTCAAGAGATCTATGAAGTTTCGGCTTTTGAGAAAGTCAAAAAGAAAAGATGATCTCAAGAGATCTATAAAGTTTCGGCTTTTGAGAAGGAGATGATTGAGAGAAAAGAGTAATATAAAACGTAAAGAAGTGATAGGAACAGTATAGGAAAAAGAAGAATTTCGGCAAGGCTAGGGCAGATTCGGCTATGGCAGACAAATGTGAAAAGAAAGAATGCTTAAGGGAGTTTCGGTTTTTATTTAGAAAAGGAGGAAAAGAGAGAAGATGAAAACCCTAAATGCCGAAAATAAAGAAGAGAATGGGAGAATAAAACCCTAATGCCAATTTTAATTAAAATAGTTGGGCTTTATGCAACTTGAATTTGGGCCTCCCCAGTTGACGCCACTTCCCTGCTTTTAAGTGGCGCCACTTTGCCACTGGGCCACAAGCCCATTTGTATTTTAAAACATAGATAACATCTTTTAAGCCCTATCTTACCAGGCTTTCCACTAGAGTGTCCAAACAGAAAATTCGATTAAGGCCTCTGCCCAACCCTGAGCCCATTCTGGACCCCTAACACTCACATTAATCATAACCACAGTTTAAATGCATAGCCCAACAATTTCAGGATGTTACAATAGCCTTCTTGAATTTTTTCAAGACTATGATAAGTTTCTTTTCTTGTTTAGTAGTTAATTCTACTGAAACAATCACAGGCAGAGTAGAAGCGTTACCTAAATAAACAAATTTTAAGTGTGTAGGTAATACCTTGAGTTCTAACTTAGGTGGCTCCTCGATTGATGCTTTTGGCTGGGTGTAGTCCCTTTTCTCTAATTCCAAAGATTCAAAAAGGAATTGCTGATTAAATCCCATTTGATTAGCTTCTAGCAGAGCTAGGTATTCATTCTCCTCTTCATCATTTGGAGGGTCTGATGTCAGAATTTGTTCCAACGGATCCTCAACATAGTTGAGTTCCTTATCCACTATTAATTCCTCTAAATCGAATACTATAGAACAATCATCAATTGTGTCAGGAAATCGCATTGACTTAAAAACATTAAATATTACCTGATCATCCTGAACACGTATAGTCAGCTCGCCCTTCTGCATATCAATAAGGGTCCTTCCAAGTGCTAAGAATGGTCTTCTTGTATAATTGGCACTTCTTTCTGCTTCAAAGTTTAGAATTACAAAGTCAGCAGGAAAGATAAATTTATCTACACGTACCAATACATCTTCAATTTTTCCTTCTGGATGCGCTAAGGATCGATCTGCTAGTTGAAGTGTAACAATAGTAGGTCTAACTTCACCTATCCCAAACTTTCTAAATATTGACATAGGCATCAAGTTAATGCTCGCACCTAAGTCACATAATGTCTTACCACAATAGATTGCTCCAATATTGCATGGTATGGTAAAACATCAGGGATCCTTCAATTTTTGGGGTAGTTTGTCCTGAACATATGCACTGCATTCCTTCGTCAGGGCTACCGTCTCAAATTCTCTGAGTCTTCTTTCTTAGATAGGATATCTTTCATGAACTTGACATAATTTGGCATTTGCTCAAGTGCTTCAACCAATAGGATGTTGATGTGAAGTTGCTTAAGTATGTCAAGGAACTTCTTGAATTTAATCTCCTGACTTTGCTTCTAAAGTCTTTGAGGGTAGGGTGGTGATGGTCTCTTTACTGGAACTGGTAATTGTTGATTCATCTTCTGTGGTAATTTTGCATCTAACGGAGTTGTTAGTTGATCAAATTTAGCTGGTTCTGAGGTTACCTTGTCGGGTTTTGCAGATTCTAGTTCTTGTGAAACTGGAATTCCAACACTTGGTTGAACTTCCTCTGAGTCTTGAGCCTCAGCTTGCTCCTTTTCAACTTCAATGGTATTGGGTTCTACCGTCTTTCCACTCCTCAATGCCAATGCTTTACAGTGCTCCTTTCCTGAATTTCTCAGATTTTCCATATCACTAGGTAAGGTACCTTGTGGTCGATTCCTAAGTTCAGTTGCAAGCTGGCCCATTTGGTTTTCCAGATTCTTCAATGTAGCTACTTGGCTTTGGATTAAGGCATCATTCTTTGCCATGTATGCCTTCAGTAAACTCTCCAAGCTATTGGATGCTTCAGCTTGAACTGGTTTCTGAACTTGTTGAGGGAAACTAAGCAGCTGGGTTGGTCTGGGTTGGGTGTAAGTGTTACTGGTTTCAGCCCCTTGGTTACTCCAGGACAAATTCGTGTGGTTTCTCCACGATTGGTTATAAAAATTGCATTGCAGCCCTTGCCTTCCTCGGTTTTGGTTCTGATTACCCATGTAGTATATAAATTCTGGGTTTGACAGACATTCTTCAAACAAATGTCCTTCCCCACAATAGACACAGGCTATATTATCAAATTGATTAGGCGGTTGTGCTGCAAAACTATTAGACCCATTAGTAGTAAGATTTTTAAGCATTGAGGATATTGATGATACCTGAGATGCGAGTGAAGTAAGAGCGTCTACTTCATGTATTCCAACAACTCGTCTTCCTAACGCTGCTCGACTGGTTGGCCATTGATAGTTGTTACTGGCAATCATCTTGATAATTTCATAAGCCTCATTATAAGACTTAGAAAGGAGAGCACCATTAGCAGAAGCTCCCACTACCATCCTCGTGTGAGTGTTGAGACCATTGTAAAACATCTCAAGTTGGATGCATTGTGAATTTCCATGGGAAGGGCACTTTTATAATAACTCTTTAAATCTTTCCCATGCCTCATACAAGGACTCGTCATCCATTTGTTGGAAGGCAGTGATCTCGTTCCTCAACTTAGCATTCTTGCTAGGCGGGAAATACTTCATAAGAAATCTCTCTGCTAACTCTTGCCATATGGAAATTGAGTTTGGTGGCACTGAGTTCAACCAGGCTCGAGCTCTGTCCATGAGCAAATATGGGAACAACTTCAATCGTAATGTATCTTTGGGTACTATGGCTAATTTGAAAGAGTCGCTCACCTCCATGAATAGTCTCAAGTGCCGATGAGGGTCTTCGGTAGGCATTCCACTGAATTGGCCCACTGTCTGAAGCATCTGGAACATGATTGGCTTCAACTCAAATTGTTGTGCCTCAATTTCGGGTCTTGTAATACCCGGATTAAGATCGTTGAACATTGGCATGGCATATTATCTTAAGGCTCTATCCCTATCATCAGCAATAAGGATAGAATTTTGAGCAAGGTTTGCTCCATTTTCTTGATTCATATTCTCGAAATTCATCCCGTCGATCCTCCTTTGATTTACTTGTCTTCTACATTGTCAAAAGGTTCGTTCTATCTCAGGGTCTACAATGAGTAAATCGATAATTTGGTCAATACTCATAAACACCTGAAATATTCACAGAAAAATTAATTAAGTTAAAAATTAAACAAAAAATTAAACCAATATGTAAGACTAACAAATTCACAAATAATGGCTTTTGAAAAATGGTCCCCGGCAAGAGCGCCAAAAACTTGGAACGATGGAAATGTGCAAGTGTACACAATCGCAACAAGTAATAAAGTAACAAGTAAATGTCGAGTTATCGTACCCACAGGGACTGTAAAATAATAATTTATTAAACACTTTGGTGAAGGAAAAATATTTGGATTTGGGAAATGATTAAAAACTAGAAAAAAAAGAAAAATAAAATAAAATAAAATAAAGTTCTAATGCACGATTCCAAAAGCTGATTTTAATCAAGATTATATAATTGTGTTGGATTAATTATATTTCCTTACCTTAGAATCATTAAACTTTTGCTTATACTTGTTACGAATAAATCATGGCAACTCGGTAATTTGCTAACTTTTGAACATATTTACAAATAAAAAATCCATTCATCTCTTGTACATATTCCTACGTCAATTTGACCGATAAAACAAATTTATAAAGGTAAACATGTTATTGCACATACATACTTATTAAATTAAACAATCTCTCGCATATTCGTATATTGATTCAAATGGTTAATTGAACCTAATATGCATATAAAAGACTATGTGAGGTAACAAAGTATCCTTACCTTGAAACAGTTTAATCACAATAATCTTGCAAGTCATGCAAGGCATATGTATCGCCAAATACAATGCTAATCTAATCTTCAGCTACCTTGGAAGAATTAAACATGCACTGATTAAGTGTTGTGTCCATTAATTACAATTTCAATGCATTTAAATAATTAATTCTTTAGTTATCTAAAAAATTATAATGCCAGAATAACTTAGGCATGATTTTACTTAATCAAGCATTTTACCGAGGCCTATAACAACATAAACATAAATTTAACAAATCAAGAGGATGAAATGCAATCAACCCAACCCGAATTAAATTCAAGCTAAGCTAATTAAATTAACCATTCCAACAACATAAATATTCATAGATATGTTCATCACAAAAACAACAAAAATTAAAGAGATAGGGAACAAGAATCAAATCCGGTGGTTTTCCGTGGCTTGACTAGGTTGCTCTGTTCCTCCTTCTTTGTTGTCCTCACCGATCAAGGCTGCTATGAACACTCAATTGCTGCTCCAAAATGGCTGAAGAGGACCCCTTTCCCAAGAGGAGAAATCGGCACAAGAGCAAGGAACTTTGAATGGGAAAATGAGAGAAAAAGTGAGAGAGGAGAGAAGAGTTGTGAGAGAAGAGATGTGAATGAGGGATGATTTGAATGGGAAGAAAAGGGGGGTTTATATAGATGAGGATGGCTGCTAAAAATAGAAAATTTCAGCAGCCAAAGAGCCCCCTCATGGCCGGCCATCCTACATGGCAAAGTTGAGACTTTCAACTTTGTTAAAATTAGCCTGGGGCAAATCCGTAAAGCCTTAATTTAAGGTGGGGTTTGAATGCAATTTGGGGGGTCTTACAAGGGCCTTTTTGCAAGCTCATTTAATCAGCTAAAATGCTGATTTGGGTCAGCATTTGAACGGTTCTGGGCTGCCCAATTGGTGGCTGGTTCGGTTCGCTCAATTTGGTTCAACTGGGTCCTTTTTCCATAATTAATTAAAATTAATTTATTTAGCCCAAATTAAATTGGGAATAAATTAAAATTAATTATATTATGAATTAATACACATATTTAGACCGTCTTAGGCTGGAAATTATTTTTCCTTGTTACTTCGAATTGCTTCTCGGTTTTGTTCTTCTAACAGTGTCTGCCGGGTCAATTTTCGCCTTTTGTACAAATATGTCAAAAATAATCAAAATTCACTAAAAATAATTGTAAATTTTACTAAAAATTAACATGTTCAAAGTTTTAATACAATTTAATTATTTTATAAAAATTATTTTTTATGACAAAAATTCAATCGAAAATGCATGTTTTTAAGTAAAATTAGATATGAAAAAGTATATAATTTTTTGTGTTTCTAGTTGTTGACATTGTTTTGCCGTGGCATTCTTGTTGACAACATGACCTGATTCTTCCACGGCATTTTGCTGCTTACCTTTTTTAGGTTCAGTATGTTTTTCAGTTGACTTTAGGATCTTTACATGGTAGTTATTTAAGTTACCCTTTCCTGTCGTAGCATCTTGAGCAACGCCATCAAGCCGAGTTCCACTTCTAAGAGTGATGGCCTTGCATTGTTCCTTCCCTTGTGATCTTGATTTCTCGGTATCACTTGGCAATGGTCCTTGTGGTCTCGAATTAAAAGCATTCACTATTTACCCCACTTGATTCTCAAGAGCTCGGAGAGATGCAACCTGACTTTGAATTACGGCATCATTCTTGGCCATATATTTCTTCAACAAGGCTTAAATAAATGATGATGATGATGAAGTCAATGCCTAATCGTGCCGGACATTTTTCCTTGGCATAGGATGATTATAACCAGGTGGTGCACTGTTGGCATTCTGTCTTGCAGCATTGTTAAAATTCCCCACACCTTGATTATTCCAACTAAAGTTCGGATGTTGCTTCCACCCTGTATTAAACGTGTTGGAATAAGGGTTATTGTTCAAGTTGAAATTGCCCATGTAACACACATATGTTGGGTTTGATGAGCATTCTTCAAACACATGGTCTTCACCATAATAAACACATGAAAGCTTGGCTGATTTCATCTCCTAAACTGTATTGGGATTCTTCATTGTTTTGATCATATTAGCCAAATAAGATACTTGGGCTGTTAACGAAGTGATTGCATCTAACTCCATGGTACCAACAGCTCTCTTGCCCGTCCCAACTCTTGTGGTAGGATACTGATAATTATTATTGGCAATCTTTTCCAGAATTTCATATGCTTCATTATAAGATTTATCCAACAAAGTACCGTTGGCAGAAGCATCAATGACCATCCTCGTATGTGCATTCATCCTATTATAGAATATCTCTATCTGAGTCCAGTGTTGAAATCCATGTTTCGGACATTTCTAAATTAAGTCTTTAAATTGTTCCCAAGCTTCATATAGTGTTTCATATTCTGATTTCCAAGAAGATGTGATATCATTTCTAAGCTTGACATTCATATTTGGGGGATTATACCGTAGCAAAAATCTCTCACAAATATCATTCCATGATGCCACTGTTTCTGACGGTAAAGCTTTCAACCACGCTCTTGCACGATCTCTTAAAGAATATGGAAACAGTTTAAGCAGCAAAGCGTCTGCAGGAACACACTTTTGTCTAAATGAGTCATAGACCTCTAGAAAAAGTCTTAAGTGCAGTATTGGATGTTAAGTGGGTAATCCACTAAACTGTCATATTGTTTGAAACATCTGAAACATTATCGGTTTCAGCTCAAACTACTGAGCCTATATTTGTGGTCCGACTATTCTTGGATTTAGGTCATCCAAAATTGGCACAACATGCTCTCAAATTGGTCTATCTCGGTCATCTATCACTTTACGAACATGAGGGTTAGCGTCTTAACCATTCAAATTATCATTCAGACCAGGTATCACCCTACTAACATGTTGATTAACATCTTGACCATTCTGATTTTCATTGAGACCCGAACCATTCCCATTCCTAGCCATTTTTCACAGTTATTTTGATCTCTAGGTCAAAAGGATACTCTTTGTTAGCAGGAATGCCTCTTCTCATGCACTGATGGCACACATTTAGAAATTAAATTAAACTAATTTAAATAAAACTAGTTGAATTAAGTAAAATAACAAAACCAAATTTCACCAAATTGTCGATCCCCTACAACGGGGCAAAAAACTTATCGCGTGTGAAATGTTATGCGAATTGTGAAGTATACACATGGAATCAATTAATAAAGTGATAAGTGAGATCGTCTCCACAGGGATCGAATTAGGTATAAAAGTGGTCAAGTTATTATAACAAATTATGATTAATGTTATGGCAAAACCAAGTTAAGTACGCAATGGTAAATTAAAGTAGTAAGGATGTGTGCAAAATGTATATTGACTAATATTGAAAAATACTAATCCAAAGCAAAAGTAAAAATGCAATGACAATTACTAGAATAATTACGTAAATAATTTACGAGTGAATAAATAAATAACTAAGATGCTATGGCAAAGATACTATGGTAAAGGATTAAGAGTCGATGTTGATTTGAAAGGTTGGGATTACTACTTTTAGTAATGCCTTAGCAAAATAGTACTCAACCTACTACTCAGAAGAGAATAAAGTGACATGCTTCTTTTGAGAGCTAGATCTCAAGTTACCTGGCCTGTGTCTATAGGCCTTAGCACGGTACCCTGCACAGTTTTGTCTTCATTTTATACAAGCGCTGCTCTATGTATAGAGTCTACTGCAAGTATTCAGTCGAATACCCATTTGTATCATTCAATTCCAGTCCAACTAATCTAACATTTTCAGAACTAGGTTTAGTTTATAGGCATACTGCACACTCATCCATGTCTATAGAATGTACGCATACAATTGGGACATAAAAACAATTGAATGAAAAAGTAGATTAAATATATACTTCAACCATTAATGAAAATAAAGTTTTCATCATGTAATCCCAACCCTATGAGATTTAGCTCATGGGTTGGCAATTAAAATTCAAGTTCAAAATAACACCCAACATCATTTCGATCAAATCAAATAATAGGAGAACATATTAAGAAATAATGGAAGAACTTAGAAAGATGGTTGTCGCCAAGTCAATCCACAATCCAGTAGCACAGTGTCCTGTGGTGGCTGAGAGGGATTGCCTTCGGTTTCCACCTTTTATCTATACTCAATCATTACCCTCTATTGTTGCCTCCGAATCTTCACACCCTTTAGGGTTTCCTCGTTTGGCTTTTTATAAGCTTTTCTTCCTAGGGTAACTATAATAGCCCACAATATTTTCTCCTTTTTTTAAGTAGATTTTTCTGGTTCAAGTAGAGTTGGGCTAAAACTGGTATGCGTTGATTGTTGACTCGGTCATCTTCCTAAAATTACCATGGCATTCATGTTGGCAAACTATCCAACCTTTTGCCCTGGAAAACATTCACTCCTTTATTACTTTCTCCATATCCTGCACATGCCAAACCACCAAAGACGACCCTTCCACATGCAATTAAAAGTACCTAACATTTAAACACATTCCAAGCTCCTAATGCAATGATAAAAATACAATGAAATGTCCTAAAATGCAACTAAATGTACCAAGCACAAGCAATTACCTGGGTCTAAAGGCATGAAATATAACTCTTTCAAATATCTTGCTATTCTGCAATTTACTCTGATATCTACTTCTATTTTTGCAGAATCCCAACAATTGCCAACTAAACCCGATACAAGATCCACTTGAATAGTATTTATGCAAATTGGGTGTAACACCCAGACTTGGCGAAGTCCTGAGTTTGGGCGTGTAGGTCAAAGGAAATTTGGTTGGAGATATCCTACTCGACCAATTAACGTTTCGGCGCGGTAGTTGGGCGCATAGGCAATAATGGAAAACTAAAGGAAGGAATGTCCTCCATAAAGTATGTGTTTAGTGAGTGGTAAGAGATGTCATGGGTTTGTGAATGGTAAAGGATGTCGCCAAGATTAAGGTGTGCCCAGTTAGTTTAGTTAATGTGTAGGTTATACACTAACGAGATAGTTAAAAATGAACGATTGGTCAAATTGAAAATATGAAAAGATTTGGGATTATTAGGCACGGTTCCTCACAGTTGTAAGCCATTAATGAGGGCAGATTTGAAAGTTGAGTGACACTGTCAACTTTCACAATAAAAGCAAGGATTTTTACCAAGAAAGCTTCTGAAGGAAGGAAAGTTTTATTTTTCATTCTATTTAAAAGAGTACGACTGCTACCTTCCTATAATTGTTGGTTAGGAGATTTTTCTTTTACAGAAAGACTAAAGATCGGAGTTCAAGTATAGGGTTATTTGTTCACCCAGGGTAAGTGTTTTGGACTCACATGAGTTTCTCCTGCGAAAGTGAACTTGATTGAGTGTAAATAGAAAGATGTAGAAGTAAGGCCTTGCATAGAGTTTGCTTAGGTTTTAAATGAAAATAATAGTTAAGTTTGACAGCATTCTTATGTCTTACAAATAGCGGCCTTCAAGAGTCCACCTGTGGATGTATGAACTTGGAGCCCAAGTTGCTATTAAGGTTAACAGGTGAGTCTCTAAGACTGACTCTTACATGTATGTTGTAGTCTAGATATTTTTATGCTAATTAACTAAAGTATGAAACTAGAACTAGTAAAACATGACTCTATAACTCTAAAAAGGAAAGGAACGGTATGTATGCATATATGTCTAAAAGCATGAATATGTCTATCATGAGTTAGTCATAATTTGAACAAGTTTCTTGTGAAAGTGTTTTTCATGATCAAGTCACTAAATGAAGTTTAAGGGGAATGTGTTACATGTCAGGAAGCACGAATGCATTTGTTATGAAGAAGTATAAAAGGAATAAGTTTGTCAAGTATGAGTCTACATGATGAGCATGTGTTTGTTTCCGAAGTCACCTAAAGGGGTCCGTCGAGACTAAAAACACGAATCTTTGATAAGTATAATTCCATGACCATGACACTGTCAAGACCATTGTAACACCCCTTACCCATGTTCGACACCGTAACAAGGTACGAGGCATTACCGAACTTAAACACAAGCAAACATACAAAATTGAGACGTGATTTCCATCCGAATTTAAAACCATTCATACTCAATCATAAAGTCCCTAAAACGAGCCTACGAGGCCCAAAACATACAATGGAAATAGTTCGGGACTAAACCCAGAACTTTAGAAAATCATACAACACTTAGAAAATTTTCATGTTACAGGGCTCACACGCCCGTGTGGTCCTAGGGACACGCCAGTGTTACCCCTGGACACGCTCGTGCTACAGGCTGTGCTCAAGATAGGGAGCTCTCTAACTTGTGCCACACGGCCGTGCCACAAGCCCATGTGCTAGGCCGTGTGGTCAATTTAATTTCATAATTTTTCATAAAATAGGTGCAAACTTCACACGGCCAGGGCACACGTCCGTGTTCGAGGCCGTGTCGTCCACACGGCTGAGACACACGCCCTTGTCTCTGCCCATTTGCTCGATACTTTCATTATGTTTTGCAACAATTAATGTGTAGAGGACACACGGCCGGAACACACGCCCATGGGGCAAGCCGTGTGGCACACACGGCCTAGACCACACGCCCGTGTGTCTACCTGTATGGACAAAAATAAAGCTATTTACCAAGCCATTTTGTCACCCTTCTATCCATAAACCTACACAACAAACATAGAACCATTCCAGGCATATACCATCAACCAAATCAGCCACAACTAAGGCATCAACACCCCATTTACATGCTATCATTTATCATACACAAATATCACATATATCTCAACTCAAATCATACAATTTCTCACATCCATGAAAAGCATCATCATATGCATATATATACTTCAACCAATATTAGCCATTTTCAATGGCCATTTACAAAATGAATTATCATCCAACATAAGCAGACACATTTGGCTAAATCAATTATGACACATAACAAAATGACCAAGTCCCTATACATGCTATAACTCAAAATATTAAAATCAATGGTACCCAAAATATTAAATGGATAGTGTGAATGGATCTCCGACAGTTTTCGATCACCGAGTTGGCTTAGTGACACTATAAGGCAAGGGAAAAGAAAGGGGATTAAGTTATATATCTTTATACAAATAATAAGCATTATAATCACACATGTATCATACAAATAAACATGATGAACTTGGCATAAATAGTATCGAGATCTTCTAATCATAACTTACTCATTTGTAACCTTACTGAGGGATTCATCACATATCAAGCTCACTAGTAAATGAGTTTTACGTACGTATCTGTACCAACTCGCAACATAATCATAACTTTTCACAACTTTGACATACTCGTTGAATTTCCCGTTGAATCACTTGGAATACTAAAAGATAATCGGGAATCTCACACACACAATACCATACCAATGCCATATCCCAGATATGGTCTTACATGGGTCTCTTATCGATGCCAATAGCCCAGCTATGGTCTTACACAAAGTCTCATATGGCATCCCAGATATGGTCTTACACGTAATCTCAAATAACCCAATGTTATGATATTCGTATCCTACCTATTCCTAATGTTCAACCGAGATTTCTCACTTGTCAAACTTTATCGATTACACCCAAGGAGTCAATCATAATTCATACAATATTAAAGAATTTAAAACATAAATAAAACAATGCATTATTTACATACGAACTTACCTCGCTACAAAAATAGTAGAAAATGACCTAATCGTCAAACACCTTATTTTTCCCCCGATGTAGGTTCGAACCTTTTTTTTTTGATCTATAATATCAAAATTAACTCATTTATTATCCACATTTTTCAATTCAGTCCAAAAATCACATTATAGAAAAATTACCTTTTTGCCCCTAGAGTTTCACATTTTTACGAATTAGTCCTTAGGCTCGTAAAATGAAATGTATTCAATTTCTTGATAACCCGAGCCTAGTCGAACCAATTTCATGCTTATAGCAGCCCAATTTTCCATTAAATCATATTTTTACTACCCATTTTATAACATTTTACAAATAGGTCCTTTTTAGGTGTTTCCATGAAAAATCACTTAGTAAAAGTTGCCTACCACACATGAAACATGCATAACCTACCATTAGCCATCACAACACATACATGTCTAACATGGTTCAAACCCTTAACATCAACCATAACTCAAATTAATGGTAGAAATAGATAGATCGGATGATAACGACTTCAAAAATGTAAAGAGCATTAAAAACGGGGCTAGGATGTACTAACAATCAAGCTTGGAAGTTGAACAAACCTTATCTATGGTGACCTTCTAATTTTCAGCACATGGAGAAGAAGATGGACAAAAATTTTGGCTTTATTTTCCCTTTTTATTCATTTATTTACCAAATGACCAAAATACCCTTAATGCATAACTTTGAAATTTCACCTATTCATGTCCATTTTTGTCCACTAACTTAACAAATAGTTTAATTACCATCTAAGGACTTTCAATTTAAAATATCATAGAAATTGGACACCTTTGACAAGTAGAACTCAACTTTTCCACCTTTTACAATTTAGTTCGTTTTACTAAATTAAGTGCCCAACATCAGAATTTTCGAACGAAATTTTCACGAAATCATTTCATAAAAATGTATACCATAGAAATATAATAAAAATAAATTTTATCGCATCGAATTTGTGGTCCCGAAACCACTATTCCGACTAGACCCAAAATCGGGCTGTTACAACTCTTCCCGCTTAGGGATTTCTATCCCCGAATATCTTACCAGAAAATAGGTTTGGGTACTGTTTTCGCATAGCTTCTTCAGGTTCCCACGTAGCATCTTCAACACCGTGTCTTTTCCATAAAACTTTTACTAGGGCTATACCTTTATTTCTCAACTGTGTAACTTCTTGAGCTAAGATCTTGATCGGCTCTTCACCATACTTCATATTCGGTTGAATCTCAATCTCTTATGGAGAAATCACATATGAAGGATCGGAACAATATCGTTGCAACATAGACACATGAAACACATTATGAATTCTTTCCAACTCTGTCGGTAAAGCTAACCGATATACCACTAGCCCTATTCTTTCAATAACTTCATACAGCCCGATGAAACATGGACTAAACTTGCCTTTATGACCAAATCTTAGAATCTTCTTCCATGTAGATACTTTCAGAAATACTTCATCACCAATCTGAAATTCGATCTCTTTTCTTTTCAAATCTGCGTACGACTTTTGTCGATCAGAAGCTGATTTCAAGCAATCATGGATTACTTTTACCTTTTCTTCAGTTTCCCTAACCAGGTCAACCCTGTGAATCTGTTTCTCACTAAGTTAGGTCCAATACAAAGGTGTTCGACAATTGTGGCCATACAATGCCTCATAAGGCGCCATGTTTATACTCGATTGAGAACTGTTGTTATAGGTAAATTCGACCAATGATAGATATTTTTTCCAACTACCCTCGAATTCTAAAACACAATAACGAAGCATATCTTCAAGAACCTGAATCGTTCTCTCTGATTGGCTATCTATTTGCGGATGAAATGCGGTACTAAAGTTCAACTTTGTACCCAAAGCTTCTTGCAACTATTTCCAAAAACCCGAAGTAAACCTCGGATCTCTATATAAGATAATAGAAATAGGCACTCCGTTCAATCTCACAATTTCAGCAATGTACAATTCAGCTAGCTTGTCAAGTGAGTAATCGGTACGTACCGGAATAAAATGAGCCAATTTCGTCAATCTATTAACAACGAACCAAACGGCATCTTTCTTTTTCGGAGTTAAAGGTAAACCCATCACGAAGTCCATTGTAATTCTATCTCATTTCCACTCGGGTACCATCACTGGCTGAAGTAAACCCGAAGGTACTTAGTGTTCGACTTTCACTTGCTGACAAATCAAACAT
This sequence comes from Gossypium australe, assembly GCA_005393395.2. Taxonomy (NCBI): domain Eukaryota; kingdom Viridiplantae; phylum Streptophyta; class Magnoliopsida; order Malvales; family Malvaceae; genus Gossypium; species Gossypium australe. The sequence continues at coordinate 75,094,022 of CM016616.1, forward strand.
TTCGATACAAATTCAGAGATATTTCATTTCGTACCTGACCACCAATACAATTTCTTCAATCATTATACATTTTTGTACTATCTGGATGCACAGATAAACAACCATTATGCGCCTCATGAAGAATTTTCTGAATCAGTTCATCATTTTTCGGTACACAAATTCTACCTCAGAACATCAAACAATCATCGGATCCGATATGAAAATCTGAATCACTATTTGATTCACAATGAACTCTTTTGGTTTGCAAATCACTGTCACATTTCTAAGCTTCTCAGATTTGTTGAAGGAATAACGGTCTTGCTCTCAACTCAGCTAGGCTCGAACCATTATCGGACAAAGTCAACCATGTACTCATCGCTCTCAAAGCAAACAAAGTCTTTATACTCAACGCATCTGCGACTACATTTGCCTTACCCAGGTGATAGTCAATCACTAGCTCATAATCCTTCAGTAACTCGAGCCATCTCCGTTGTAACACCCCATACCCGAATCTGAGGCTTAGACTGGATACGAGACATTACTATGCTTGAACTTGCTTAATCATGAAATTTCGGGTTATAAAATTTCATCCCGAGCTAAAAACTTCTCTTTCGTATACAACTCGTACATCTCATGGGCCTACGAGGCCTTAAACTCATGTTAGTAAACTTTCAGAAATTAATCGGGAGCTTTCCCTTGAAACAGGGGTCACACGCCTATGTGGTTCGAGACACGCCCATGCACCCCTAAGCACGCCCATGTCTCCCAACCGTGGTCGACACTGACTTATCTGATACGATCATGGCACGCCCGTGGCCTTAGCGCGTGCATGAAACCTTAGCATTCTGACTTGAATCACACGGCCTATACACACGCCCGTGGACTTAGGCCGTGTACTATACCTTGATATACTGACTTACTCAACACGGCCTGGGCGCACGCCCATGTTTTGAACGTGTGTCTTACACGGCTCATACACATGGCCGTGTAAAATGACCGTGGTTTAACTTGATTTAAAACATTAAGGTGCAGGGTTAACACGGTCTAGACACACGCCTGTGTGTCTAACCGTGTAGGTCAATTAAAGGCTATTTACCAAGCCATTTGCCTTCCTTAAATCAAGATCAACTCAACTTCAACCAATACAAATCATTAATAATATAACTTTTAGAACATTACTACATATTTCATTGACATCTATATACAAACAACTTAAACAAGTTTGGCCAACCACTTAACCATATACAAAAGAATAATAACTTGATAGCCTATATAATGGCCTTACAAAAAAAAAAAAAAACATGTTCTCAAAATGAATGATTCCTATACATGCCATACTTAGTAATATAATTTGGCTATACCAAAATAAGGGTCGATAGTGTGCTATGAGCTCCGACTCTAATGATCCACAATTTAGCTTGGCTGGACTACATAGAAAGAAACACTCAAAGACGTAAGCATTAAGCTTAGTAAATAGATCCGGGCTTCGTTTTTCTTGATCTATAATCATAAATAGATCTTTTAATAATCATATTGACTAAATTGACTCATAACTCATACTTTGGCAAAATTACTAATTTACCCCTATACTTTCTCATATTTGCACTTTTGCCCCTAGGCTCGTAAAATGATTTTCATGCAACTTTCTTAAACATCATGCTTAGCTGAATCATTTTCTCTATAGCAATCATCAATTCTCTCTAGTTCTAGCATGTATGACCAAATTTTATAATCATTACAAAAAGGTCCATACTATCATTTTTCATGAAATTCCTTAAGGAAAAGATGTTTATCTAACATCATACTCTCATAAACTTCCATAAAACATCATTTAGCATGCATGTCATTCATGGCTAAATTTTTAAACATGCATCTTAGCTCAAATAGCTAAAAAATAGCTTACTCATGCTACCGGGACTTCAAAAGTACGAAGAATATCAAAAACTAGGCTTAGGAGCACTTACTAGCAAGCTTCAAAAATTGAAGAACCCTAGCTATGGCTTCTTTCAATTTTCGGAAAAAGGGGAAGAAGATGATGAGACTTTTATCATCTTTTTCCTATTTTAAACACTTATTAGACAAATGACCAAAATGCCATTCCTCTTAAAAATTTCTATAACACCATCTCAAGGCCAACTTTGTCCAAAATAATATTTTTGGAAAAATTGCTATTTAAGGACTTCTAATTACTCTTCTAAAGCTATTTCATACAAAAAGCTTCTAGAAACTCATATTTTGCAACTTTTCACAATTTAGTCCTTTTGGACCAATCCACCACAATTTAATAAAATTGCTTTATGAAACATTTATACTAGCATGCAAACATGGCATAAACTTTGTAAACTCATAAATTCACCTCGAATTCATGGTCACGCACCACTATTCCGACTAGGCCCTGAATCGGGCTGTTACATCCGTTGTCGGAAGTTTAAATCTTTCTGAGTCATCAAGTATTTTAAACTCTTATGATCAGAAAAGACATGACACTTCTCACCATATAAATGGTGTCTCCAACTTTTCAATGCAAACACTATGGTCGCCAATTCTAAATCATGTGTTGGATAATTCTTTTCGTGTGGTTTCAACTGTCTCGAGGCATATGCTATCACTTTGCCCTCTTGCATCAACACACATCCTAATCTATTCAGTGACGCGTCACTATAAATTACGAACTCTTTTACCAGTTCAGGTTGCACTAAAATCGGCGCCTCAATCAATAATGTTTTTAACTTCTCAAAACATTGCTGACATTTTTCTAACCACTCGAACTTAACATCTTTTTGCAACAACTTACTCATAGGAGTAGCAATCATAGAAAAACCCTTAACAAATCATCGATAATAACCGGCTAAGCCCAAAAAGCTTCTAACTTCAGATACATTTCTCGACGGTTTCCAATCAATAATTGCTGAAATCTTACTCTGATAAACCCGAATACCATCTCTCGAAACAATGTGTCCCAAAAATCTGACTTCTCAGAGCCAAAATTCACTTTTACTAAATTTCGCAAATAATTTCTTATCTCTCAAGTCTACAATACAGTTATTAAGTGCTCAGTATGCTCGGTCTCATCTCGAGAATAAATCAGAATGTCATCGATGAACACAACCACAAAATTTACCAAATACGGTCAAAAAATTCAATTCATCAAGTCCATAAAAACAGTAGGAGCATTAGTCAATCCAAAAGGCATAACATGTAACAGCCCGATTTTGGGCCTAGTCAGAACAGCGGTTTCGAGACCACAAATCGGATGTAATAAAATTTATTTTTATTATATTTTTATGGTCTACAATTTTACAGAATGGTTTCATGAAAAATTCGTTCAAAAATTTCAACGTTTGGGCACTCAATTTAGTCAAAAGGACTCAATTATAAAAAGTGCAAAGCTTGATTTCTAGAAGCTAGAGGTGCCAATTTACTATGAAATTTTAAATTGGATGTCCTTAAATGGTAATTAAACCATTGGTTAATTTGTTGGACAAAAATGGCCATGAAATAGGTGAAATAGAATATTTTTAATTTAGGGGCATTTTGGTCATTTAGTAATTAAATTGAATTAAAAACCAAATTAAAAGCCAATTTTTGTCCATCTTCAAGCTATGGCCGAAATTACCATGAAGAAACCATGGCTAGGGTTTTTCAAGCTTCCAAGCTCGATTGTAAGTCCATTTTAGCTCTGTTTTTAATGATTTTTACGTTTTTGAAATCCTCGTAACAAGATCTATCTATTTCTACCACTAATTTGAGATATGGTTAAAGTCTAGGGTTTTGAACCATGATGAATATGTGTGTATTTTTGTGTTTAATGGTAGAAAATGCATGTGTGTGGTTTGAGAAATGACTTTTACTAAGTGATTTTCGGTAAAAATGCCTAAAAGGACTAATTTGTAAAAGTTATGAAATTTGTCATAAAAGTGTGAATTAGTGGAAATTGTGGGCTGTTTTAGTTGTGAAAATGGTTTGTATAGGCTTAAAATACAAGGAAATTGAATAAAAATCATTTTACGAGCCTAGGGGTAGAAGTGTAAATATGACAAAGTTTAGGGGCAAAAATGTAAATTTTGCCAAAATGTGAATTTAGGCTAATTTGAGTAGCAGGATGAATAAATAAATTAAATGTGTTGTTATAGATCAAGGAAGACGAGATTTAGACTTAGAACTGGGGAAAAGCAAAGAGTATGACGAATAAGTCATTTTCACCGATTGTGCTATTGAGGTAAGTTTTTATGTAAATAATGCATCGTTTTTACTTACGGTTTTATGTTTTGATATGTTTTATGAGATGTGGCTAAATATTGAATGAAATTGATGAAGTACCGAAATGTGAGAAATTTCCCAGTTGAACCATAGGAATAGAATAGGATACAAGTGACATGTCACTAGGGACCTATGTGAAATTGTGACTAAGTGAATCCGGGTGCTGGTCTTAATGTTCTACTAGTGGCTGGGTATACCGGCATGTGTTGAGGATACCTAACAGCTTGTGTGAGCAGCATTGAGTAGTAACAAATGACCGACAGCTTGTGTGAGCAGACCCGTGAAAGTGAATAGCTCGAGAACGAGCCTCTATGTGAAAAGTGATGTAAAGTAGCTTTGGCTACAAGTGTGGCACTTATGTGAAAACTTCCAATGTATCCAATAATATTCTGATGTGTTCAATGGGAAAATGACTAAGTGTAATTGAATGTGATTATGTGATGAACAAGTGCAGGTACATGTGTATATATATTCATGAGCAATGTGCTCGATATGTGATCGAACTTTGGTAAGGTTGATATGGAGTAAGTGTTACAATGAAGACTTGTAAATATTTGATGATGACTAGCTATTGGTATGGCTAACTATGGATATACTTTAGTGTTATATGTGTGTAAATGAGAATTAATACAAAGAAAACATGAAAGAGTAAAATTAGCAATAAAACAATTTTGGACAGCAGTAGTTGTGTGACTTTGAAAAATCACCAAATATGGTGGAAATCAAATTAGAGGTTGAATAAAATATGAAATTAAAGCTTATTGAGTCTATTTTCACATAAAAGAAATAGTGTAGGAGAAACAATTTCATATTCTGAGATATTTGAATTTTTGTGAGATAGGGTTAGAATGATTTTGGAATCCCATATTACGAATTTGGAAAATCACTAAATATTGTATAAAAATAATTATGGTTTATAACTTATATGTTTAAGTTTATCAATGACTTTAACTTCAATAGAAACAAACGATAACATCATGTGAATCCCGCACAAAGAGATAATTAATTTTTTGTGAAGAAGGGTCGAAACTGTCAGACAACAGAACAGGGAAGACTTTAATGAATAAAATGTACATATTGGTTATACCAAAAATTCTCAAAATTTTGTGGTAAGAAGATATGTAAGTCTAGTTTCAGGGAAAATTAGCGGATCTTAATTTTGAGTTTTGTAGCTCGAGATATAAATAATTTAGTGACTGTGGTTCGAGTAGATAGCTTGAGATGAATATGAATAAATAGTGGAACTATGTGCAATTATGATTGTATTATCTTGAGAACATATTGTGAAGATTTATAAAAGCCTGTTAATAAATCACTTATTATTTACATACCTACTTACTATGTTATATGCTTATCCCCCTTCCTTTCCTTTTTCCTATAGTGTCACAGATACTAGCTCGAGTTGGAGGTCGTCAGAGATTCTATCACACTAACAAGTTATTGATTGGTATTGTATCAACAATCTTCAAGTATTTTTAAGTCTATGGCATGTATAGGGACTTGTTCATTTGTGTACATGTTATTATGAGTTGGCCTAGAATATTGGCCTATGCTAATTGAAGGTCATTATTGTATAAGGCCATTTGATGCAGCCAATATTTGTTATGATATAAGTCTATGATGAAGCATTACATGGATGCGCATGGTTGTTTGGGTTGGATGAGTGAATGTGTGATAATTATGTGTGGTAAATACTAAATGTGCATGGTTGAGTAAGTTATATGCTATGATTAGTTAAGTGTGTGTGTGGTTGTGCATTATGAATGTGATTTATAAATGGTGTGCGAATGCCATGATGTGGTTATTGGGATGCCTAAAAAATGCCATGTGTGTGTTGATAAACTTGGTATAAGTGTGCAAGAGTTTTTGGATGGAAAAAGGCTTGATAAATAGCCTAACTTTCATCCACATGGATGGTCACACGGCCTAGCACACGGGCATGTGACTTGGCCATGTGACCCTAAATGGTTGATGACGTCATAAACAGCGAGTTACACGGGTCGAGGACACGAACGTGTCCCAAGCCACACGGGCGTGTGGCCCTGTTTTGTGGTAAAATTTTCTAAGTATTACAAAGTTCTCGGTTTAGTCCCGAACCATTCCCAATATATGTTTTGGGTTTCGTAGGCCCGTATAAGGGACAATATGATTATGAATGAAAAGTTTTAAATTTGAATGGAAATTTGTGACTCGGAAATGATCGGTTATATGTGATTAAGTCCGATAATGCCTCGAACCCTATTCCGGCGAAAGATACAGGTAAGGGGTGTTACATAACAAGAAATTCATAATGCCCATACCTTGTCCTAAAAGCAGTTTTCGGCACATCCGACTCTCAATTGATAGTAGCCATATCTCAAATCAATCTTTGAGAATACCGTTACACCTTTCAACTGATCAAACAAGTCATCTATCCCCAACAGAGGATACTTGTTCTTTATAGTCACATTGTTGAGATGTCGATAATCGATACAAAGTCTCATAGATCCATCTTTCTTCTTTACAAATAACACTGGAGCACCCCACGGAGAAACACTCGGTCTCGCAAACCCTTATCTTTCAATTCTTGCAACTGAGCTTTTAATTCTTTCAATTCAGGAGCAATAGATATCGGTAAGGTCTTTGGTACTAAGTCAATACCAAACTCAACTTCTCTGACTGGTGGCAACCCTGGCAACTCTTCCGAGAACACATCTGAATATTCACAAACTATCGAAACTAATTCAATTTTCAACTCAGACACTTTTGTATTCAACACATAAGCAAGATAAGCTTCACAACCTTTCCTTACACACCTCTGGGCAAACATCAAAGAAATCACAACAGGTAACTCACCTGACTCATCTGAATCAATCCCAAGAATTTCACCATTTTCACATTTCAGTTCAATAATCTTACTTTTACAGTTTACTACGGCATCATGCAGTTTCAACCAATCCATACCCAAAATAACATCGAATTCATCAAATGGCAACAACATTAAATCAACCGAAAAACAGTGACCTCGAATCATCAAGGGACAATTCTTGCGAACTCTATCAACTAATACATGTTTGCCTAAGGGGTTTGACACTCTAACCACAAACTCAGTAAACTCAATTGGCAAGCTCTTACTAGCTACTAATTTCACACAAACATAAGAATGAGTCGATCCAGGATCAATCAATGCAACTATATTAGTATTATAGAGAGAAAAAGTACCAGTGATAACATTAGGAGATGTCGCTTCTTCGCGATCACGGATGGCACAGGCTCTGGCAGGTGCTTGAGCCTTAGATCTCATAGCTGTATCTTTTGTCACACCTTTACTACTAGTTCCATTTTAGGTATTTCTCGGTGGTCTACCCCTATTAGTAGTATTACTCGGCCTCGCACTCTGAAATTTTTCTTTCTCAGCCATTTCAGGACAATCTCGGATAAAATTCTCTTGAGAACCACACTTAAAGCAAGCTCGGTCATTTATTCTACACTCACCAGGATATCTTCTTTAACAATGTTGACATTCGGGTCTATTAGACTTTACATTACCCACACTTGCCATTAAAGTAGCTTGAGATTTAAAACTCGAATGTCGCTTCCTACGATCTCTGTGTGAATACCTCGCTGAAACATTCGAATGGGAATACATTTATTTAGACTTCTTTGATTGAGATGGAAATGACTTACTCATCGGTCTTTTCCTCGAATCTCTAGCTTCAAAATCAGCTTTCCTCTTCTCTTTATTCAACTCTTCAGCATTACAAGCCTGTTCAACCAATATCACAAATTCTTTCAGCTCTAAGATCCCAACTAACACTCGAATACCCTCACTCAATCCATCCTCAAATCTCTTGCATATAATAGCCTCAGTGGAAACACACTGTCACTGTCATACGACCCTGTTTCAGCTCAAGAAATTCCTTACGTTTCTAATCGATGAACTGTTGACTAATATATTTCTTTTGGAACTCCTCTTGAAAGAATTCCCATGTAACCCTCTCTCTTGGTACCACCGATACCAGTGTATTCCACCAGTGATATGCAGAATCTCTCAGAAGTGAGATGGCACAATTTAAACACTCATCCGGTGTGCAGGATAACTTATCAAATACCCTGATGGAGTTTTTGAGCCAAAACTCGACTCTCTCAGGATCATCATCCACATTAGCTCTAAAATCTTAAGCCCCATGCTTTCAGATCTTATTATAACACCCCTTACCCGTATTCAACACTGGAACAGGGTACGAGGCGTTACCGGACTTATACGCAAGCAATCATACAAAATCGAGACATAAATTTCCACTCAGATTTAAAACCTTTCATAAACATTCATATCGTCCCTTAAACGAGCCTACAAGCGCAAAACATACATTAGAAGTGGTTCGGGACTAAACCGAGAACTTTAGAAACTTTTAGGAAAACCTAGAAAATTTTCATCAAAAAGGTCTGCACGCCCGTGTGGGCGAAGGGACACGCCCGTGTGGCATATCACATGCCCGTGCTTCAGGCCGTGTCCAAAATAGGGGACATTCTGTTTATGACATCATCAAACAAATAAGGTCACACGGCCAAGGCACACGCCCGTGTCTTTAGGCCGTGTGGCGAATTAAATTCCTAAAATCAAGTGCAGACTTCACATGGCCTGGGCACCTGCCCATGTCCTACAACCGTGTCTCTCACACAGCCGTGTCTCGTGCCCGTGTGTTTACTACTGGGCATTTTGTTTCTCAAAACTAAGGTGCAGTGGACACACAGCCAGAACACACGCCCTTGAGGCAAGCTGCGTGTCACACACGGCCTAGACACACCCCGTGTGCCTAATCGTGTGGAAAAAATAAGCCTATTTTCCAAGTCATTTGTCACCCTCAATAACACATGCACACTTACACATCTCAATGACATCCAACATGGCACACGTAAGCACTTAAACATTCATAAACATGGCTCATACATGGCAACTCCTTATCATTCGACCATCATTAACCATAGGCCATATCATAATGACATTGGCACATGCATGCATATATGAATAGGTTTACAACCCAATAATCAATATGAGCCACATCCCATGGCCTTATACAAAATAAATCAAATATCATCATAAGCCAACACATTTGGCTAAACTAATATGACATATAACAAAAAGACCAAGTCCCTATACATGCCATACTCAAAATGTTGAGACTAACTATACCCAAAAGTTCTAATTGATAGTGTGATTGAGTCTCCGACGTCCTTTGATCCTTGAGCTAGCTTGGCAATACTATAAGGAAATGGAAAAGAAGGGGGAGTAAGCATAAAGCTTAGTAAGTTTGCATGGAAATAATTAACAACATTAACCATGCCTTATTGTACACATAACATAATATAATTTATCACCATGTCATCAAGTATCATAGATACATTTTAAATCATGTCATTTACATTATGTACAATAAAACTCATGATCATGATTTATTCATTCACTTTTTACTGAGATCTCATCGATTTATAATCTTAATATGTATGAGCTTTGTGTACATAACTGTACCCTTTCAACATGTTCATACCTTGTCATTTCGTTGACATAATCTTTGGACTACCTGTTGAACCGCTTGGAATACGAAAGGATACTCAGGAATCACATACACATAGAATCATACCAATTCCATATCCTAGATATGGTCTTACATGGGATCACATATCTATGCCTATAGCCTAGCTATGGTCTTACACGATTATCATATCGATGCCATGTCTCAAACATGGTCTTACACAAAATCTCACAATGATGCCATATCCTAGATATGGTCTTACACGTAAACTCAATCCCTAATGTCATGACATTTGTATCCTAACTATTTTTAAGGTTTGACCGGGATTTCAAGGTATCAAATCTTCATCGAATCATCGTCGAGTCAACATTAATCAAGTCCACAAGACAATTACACAATTCATGCAATATTAAATAATTAAATACCTAATAATGTAATGTTGCATTATTTACACACGAACTTACCTCGGTACCAAAATATGGCTAACTATTCGATTTAATCCACAACCTTGTTCTTTCCTCGGTTTAGGCCCAGACTCTGTTTTTCTTGATCTGTAATAGCAAATTTAGCTCATTTAATTATCGCATTGTTCAAATCAGTCCAATAACCATACTTTTGCAAAATTATAGTTTTCCCCTAAACTTTCACATATTTACAAATTAGTCATTAGGCTCATAAAATGAAATGTGTCTATTTTCTTTGTTACCCAAGCCTAGCCGAACCTAACACTTTCTCATAACAGCCCATATTTTCCTTCAAATAAGATTTTTACTACTCATTTTACAACTTTTACAAAAGGTCATTTTTAGGTGTTTTCATCAAAAATAACTTAGTAAAAGATGTTTATTACACATCAAACTTTCATAATCTACCATGAAACATCAAAACACATGCATGTCACACATGGGTAAATTTTTAAACATGAACCCTAGCTCAAATAAATGGTAGAAATAGCTAGATCGGTTGGTCACAACTTCAAAAATGTAAAGAACATTAAAAATGGGGCTAGAATGCACTTACAATCAAGCTTAAAAAGTGAAGAAACCCTAGCTATGGCGAGCTTCAAATTTTTGGCCCTAGCTTGAAGAAGATGAGCAAATTTTTCTTCATTTTTCCCTTTTTTAATCTTTTATTAACCAAATAACCAAAAGGCCCTTTTTACTAAACTTTAAAATTTTACCTACTCATGCCCATTTTTGTCCATAGAAGTAGGAATTGGGAAAATTGCTATTTAAAGACCTCTAATTAATAATCCAAAGCTATTTCATACTTAAAGCTTCTAAAATCTCATATTTTGCAACTTTTGCAGTTTAGTCCAAAAAGTCAAATTGGGCACTTATTCACAAAATTTCTTCATGAAACTTTCACACAATCATGCAAACATGTCATGGACCTCAAAAAAATCATAAAACAAATATTTCTACTTTGGATTTGTGGTCTCGAAACCATTATTCCGACTAGACCCGAAATCGAGATTTTACACTTATCAACCGAGGGCATGCTTATTCTTACAAATTCCATACCTTGTAGGGCTACGGGAACCGATTGAGGAATTGATGAGGGTGGAGGAGGTTGGGCATTCGAATTTGTTCAAAAAAAGTCCGTATATCACTGATTCATCATGTGGAGAAAGGCTTCCCTACGCCCTTCTCCCTGACTAACCGTAGGAGGTCTACAATCAGACGGCGCTGCCCCTTAAGCGAGAGCTGGCGCATTACTTTCAACTTCATCAGCTTCAGCTCTTTTAGGATCCATTTACTATATGAAAACACAATTTAAAATTGTTAGGAGTCATCACACTATCACCGTTCATTTATGGCATGTATAGCTAGACTCTTACACACGCTACATTATTCTGAGAATCGGCTAAACCATAGCTCTGATACCACTAAATGTAGCACCCCTTACCCGTGTTTGATGCTGTAACAGGGTACGAGGTATTACCAGACCTAAATACAAGCAAACATACAAAACCGAGATGTAATTTCCATCTAAATTTAAAACCATTCATACTCAATCATAATGTAACATTCAGGATTTAGGGGCTTTGCATCTTTTATGTTTTCTGCATGTTGAGGTGTTATGCTTGTTGTTTGGTTGTGTTTGGGGGCCTCGGGAAGGCTCGGGGTTAAGCCGAAGCCTTGGTAAAATTTTTAGTTTTGGTACTTTTAGAGGAAAGCTGAATAGGAGTAGGACTTAAGGGATTTTAGGTTGCTTTTGGTGTCACAAAAAGGTACAGTGGAAGAGTGGCAAGGTGACGCCACTTAGCATGCAAGTGGTGGCGTCATAAGGAGCTGAGAGGGGAGAGGTTCGAAACTCTTAAGCAGCAAGGAGTATTATTTTTGGCTCAGGCAAGGGAGGTGTTTGGATGGCAATCAAACTCTAGAGGAGAGAGGTAAGACTTGGTCAAACCTTTCAAATGAAGGGTGGAGAGAAATTTGAGGAGTTTGAATATTTCAAACTGGTTTGAATGTGTGGAGGAGAGGTGAGCAGGAAGAGACTGAAGGGACGGCTTAGTGGGAGAGTGCTAGCCGAATTCTTGAGGAGTTTGAGAGGGGGAAGCATTAGGTTTTGGCTTTGGGTGTGGGTGCCGAAATTTGGTGGTCAGGTTGCTAGGGGGTAGTGGGTTATCTTTCGGCATTAGTGTGTGTGCTCACATTTTTGTTTTAGTTCTTCTCATTCTCTCTTGTGCCGCAAGTCATCTAAGCATTTTCCACACTTCTCTTCTTTTGATCCATAGCCGAAACTAGAAGACTAAGGTTGCACATCTCTTTCGTTTCTTTTCTTTTTACTCTCAAAAGCCGAAATCATCACTCCTCCCTCCTTGTTCATTTTTCTTTTCTTTATTTTGAAACTCATCTCTAGCCGAATCTTCTTGATCTTCATTGGCTCGTTCTTGTTCTTTCTCTATTCATTAAAAGCAAACTACATCTTCATTTTCCTCTTAGCCGAAACCTCTAAGTCTCAGCCTCGTTCCATTTGTTTTCTTTTCCCGAAACATTCACCATAGCAGAATTCTCATCTCAGAGACCGGTAAGTTCCCCATTATTTCTTTTCTCTTCTCTCATCCTTTTTCTTATTTCTCTAGGCCGAATCATTTTCATGATTCTCTTTGGGTTTTGTTTCACTCTTTTTTCCTTGTAGCCGAATCTCCTCTGTCTTGTCTGTTGGTGCCGAATCTTGAAGATAATCGGGGGGTAAGTGGTTGATGTTGGCTTTGGCCGAATGGGGGAGGAAGGATTCATGTTTCTGTTTGGCCGAAAGGCCACATTCTTTAACTCATTCTTCTTTTGAATCGAATCTCATACGGGTATTTGGTTAGGTGCGATCGACGTTGTAATCCAAGTCTGTTAACTTCGGGATTCCATTGACTTAGGTAAGAAGATTTGTTCTAGTCGTTCTATTATCTGATTTATTTTCTATCCGTCGCTTAACCTTGTTGGGGAAATACTCAAATCGTATCTCTCGTAGTGATTTATTGACCGAAGCTTTTGATGGGTGCAAGCAACACTCAGTTTGGCGAGGGAAGCAAACCTTCGGGTTCGATCCCTATGTTCAAGAAGAGGGCTGTGTCTGCTGTTCGTGATTGGCCACCTGGGTGTGGGCCAGCCTCTGAGCAGACTAGTAGGCAAATAGCCGTGATTTCCGCTAGTGATAGCAACGTCGTAGATAGTTTAGTGTTGCACGTAATCAGGTGTGTAACTCCTCACCTCATCTTAATGTTGTGTTATATGTACCGATATATTCTGTTAAATGCAAAAAATTCGGTAAGAATTTTGGGATACCCTTGGAGGGTAAAAGCGAGGCATCAGGTTAGCGAGTTCTGTTCTGTTATACTAAATATGTGATTATGATGAGATGACATGATAATTGTTATGGATATTCTGTATATGCATGCCGAAAATTGGAGTATCTGTGCATTAAAAATTTGTATGTTGCATGGGCGGGCTGATGTTATTAATTGAAAGGGGAAGTGTTGTAGTGGCTCTGCCATGATCTGTTGTAGTGGCTCTGCCTTGATCTGTTATAGTGGCTCTGCCATGATCTATTGTAGTGGCTCTGCCACGATCTGTAGTAGTGGCTCGCCATGATCTGTTCTGGTGACTCTGTCACGATTCTGAGGATGAACATCACGACTGCCATCAATGGTGTGTAGCGGTGAGGGTTGATTGTAGAAATCCCCATTGGTGATTGGTTGGTACGGGTGGTGTGTAGCGGATGGAAATCTAGGTTGGGTTGGGTTCTGCATTATTTTCTGTACATGCGATATTCTGATATTCTGTTCTGTAGGGCTAAGGCCCGATTTGATGGTGCATGAGCGTTGCACACTGAGTCCTATGACTCACCCCATTGTTAACATCTTTTCAGGTAGTACATAGTGCAATGGACCGGGCTGGAGAGGAGCACGAGGTGGCCATGCATGATTTTTCTGCATTTCAGTAAAGAACTTTACTTAATTTTGTTTTTATAATAACTGGTTTGGTTTTTTTTACGTTGTAATAAGGGCACTGTTAATTGGTTTAAAACTTTGGATTTCTTTTAAGTTTTGATACTTGAGTTAGCGTTCAAATGGATTTATGACATGTCTTAAAAGGAAACGAAGGCAACGAAGTTTTCACACGATTAAGTTATTAAATCAACTATCATCTTTTGCAACGAAACTTTTACAACTTAAGCGTTTAAAACATGGGTTTAAATAGTCACTCGTTTCTGAAAACTTTGACAAGAATTAAACTCGAATAACATAGAAGCTACTAAATTTTCTAGACAAACACTAAACCCGAAATTCTCCTAGAGGTTTTCTTTCAAAATTGCACAGTGTTTTACAAAACCTACTTAGTGACATGCCAGATCCGGTCATGGTGTATGGGCCGGGTTTGGGGTCTTACAATTTGGTTTCAGAGCCTTGTTCAAAAGCTCAGCTTTGGGTTTTGGGTTCAAAACATTTTCTAAGAATGGTTTTAAAAACATAGCAGAATGAATGATACATGTTTTTCCTTCAGCATGGCACCTGCGTCTCCGGCCCAAGTCCGCCAGGTAAGTTTCTGATTAGTATAAATTGCGTGTGCTATGTGAATATATTGCCATGAATGTTAGAACTTAGGAACTATACTTTAGAAATGGAAACTTCCAGGTTGTGTGTGAATCGTGGAAACTACTCGTAATTATATTTCATAAAATTTTTCTTTAATAAACAAGTGAAAAGAATTGCTAATGCTTAAAATTTCTAAATCAGATTAAGACGATACGTTAGAGATGAGTAGTAGAGGACGTGGACGTAATGCGCGTGGACGCGGTAGAGGCAAGATGGCAGTGTCGGAACCCGTAGGGTCTGGTCATGGGTCAGGAAATGAAATACCACTGCCGCCAGCCGTGAAAGCAGAGTATCAGGACCAAATGGGTGGAGACGATGCGGTGTCTCAAGTAATGTTGCGAGTTCTGGAGAGAGCTGCTGGAGCAGGCCTGGGTACTGAGGCTCGGAAATCTGTGTCTGAACGAGTTCGGGCCAACGGAGCAGAAATGTTCAGGGGCATTTCTGGCGTAGCCCCTAATACAGCTGAGTACTGGTTAGAGGAAAGTGAGCGCATAATGGATGATCTCGACTTCACGGTAGAGGAGAAGTTGAAAGGGGTGGTGTCTCTTCTCCGAGACGAGGCCTATCAGTGGTGGCTCACGGTGAAAGAGGGTACTCCAGCAGACCGGATCGACTGGGATTACTTTAAGATGTCATTTCAGGGTAAGTACGTTGGGGCCAGCTATGTGGATGCCCAGAGGAAGGCATTTTTAAATTTGGTTCAAGGGAGCAAAACTGTGGTCGAATATGAGGCGGAGTTCCTGCGCTTGAGCCGTTACGCTCGATGAATGGTAGCGACTGACTATGAACATTGTGTACGGTTCGAGGATGGACTACGAAATGAGTTAAGGGTATTGATAGCGCCACAGCGGGAGAGAGACTTTGCTGTTTTGGTTGAGAAAGTTAAGATAGCTGAGGAGGTGAAGCAGATCGAAAGACAGGATAGGGATAAGGATCGGGGTAGAAATAAGAGAAGTTTTGGGCCATCGGGTTCATCTGGGGGTTTTCAGAAAAGGCTTAGGTCTAGTAGGCCGGCTCGTGCTCCGATATCTGCTGTAGGGGGTCAGTATCGACCATGTGCTTTGTGTGGGAAGGTGCATTTTGGGGAGTGCAGACGGAGAACTGGAGGATGTTTCAGGTGTGGATCTACGGATCATATGATTAAGGACTGTCCACAGGTGGATTAGGTACAGCCAGTGGGGCAAGGTTATGATCAAGTCAGGAGAGGTGGTCAGCCATTGCCGAGGGGTCGTGGCCCAGCTAGAGGAGGTAATGGTTTCGGTCGGGGCCGTGGAGCACGTGGCAGGGGTGCTAGTAGCACTGATGCAAGACAGCTTGGGTTGGTCTATGCAGCTAGGCATTGAGAGGAGGGCGACGCACCGGACGTCATAACCGTATGTTTCTAATTTATGGTTCGCATTATACTGCTTTGATTGATATTGGTTCGACGCACTCTTATGTTGCTAGTGCTATAGTGGGAACTTTGAACTTAGACTATGAAACTTCTGCTAGGGAGATGACTGTAGTAAGCCCTCTAGGACAAACTGTAGTAGTGAACAAACTGTATAAGGATGTACCTCTGGAAGTTCAAGGGGTAGCTTTTTGGGCTGATCTGATAGAACTGTCGTTTGGGGAGTTCGATTTGATCTTAGGAATGGATTGGTTAGTGAAGTATCAAGGAAATCTGGACTGTGCAGCCAAGCGTATGGTGTTGAGAACCGTAGAGGGTTTAGAGGTGGTGGTGATAGGCGAGAGAAGGAATTACCTATCCAATGTAGTATCCGTCTTGAAGGCCGAGAGGATGGTGAGAAAGGGGTGTACTTTGGAGGCCAAGGAATCAGTTGTGGGGGATGTTCGAACGGTGAAAGAATTTACCGATGTGTTTCCAGAAGAGCTTTCGGGATTGCCTCCAGATCGCGAGGTGGAGTTTGGTATTGACCTTCTACTGGGAACAGTGCTAGTGTCTATTGCTCCGTATAGAATGGCGCCGAAGGAGTTAGTGGAGCTGAAAGCGCAGATTCAGGAGTTGTTGGACCGAGGTTTTATCCGGTCGAGTGCATCGCCTTGGGGAGCACCCGTGCTTTTTGTTAAGAAGAAAGACGGATCAATGCGAATGTGTATTGATTACCGTCAGCTGAATAAGTTGACGATCAAGAACAAGTACCCGCTACCGAGGATAGACGACCTGTTCGATCAACTTAAGGGAGCATCAGTCTTCTCCAAAATAGATTTGAGGCTGGGGTATCACCAGCTTAAGGTCAAGGAGGCGGATATTCATAAGACGACGTTTCGTACTCGCTATGGTCACTACAAATTCTTGGTGATGCTGTTTGGATTGACCAATGCGCCAGCAGCATTTATGGATATGATGAATCAGGTTTTTCAACCATATCTAGATCGGTTCATCGTAGTGTTCATAGACGGTATTTTGGTATACTCGAAGTCCGAGGAGGAGTATGATTCGCATCTTCGAATGGTTTTGCAAATTTTGAGGGAGAAGTAGTTGTTTGCAAAGTTTAGTAAGTGCGAGTTCTGGCCAAAGGAAGTTACGTTTTTGGGCCATGTGGTATCAGCTGAGGGGATTAGAGTGGACCCTCGGAAAATCGAAGCGGTATTGAATTGGAAACCACCTAAGTCCGTGGCGGAGATTCAGAGTTTTCTTGGTTTAGCTGGGTATTACCGAAGATTTGTGGAGGGGTTCTCTCTAATTGCGGCACCGTTAACCAAATTATTAAGGAAAGGGGTTCTGTTTGGGTGGTCAGACAAGCAGCATGAAAGTTTTGAGAAGTTAAAGAGGATTCTGACAGAAGCTCTGATTTTGATTCAGCCTGAGGCAGGGAAGGAGTTTACTGTTTATTGGGATGCATCGCATACAGGGTTAGGATGTGTGTTGATGCAAGAGGGGAAGGTGGTAGCGTATGCTTCTCGACAGTTGAGACCTCATGAAGTGAATTATCCGACGCATGATTTGGACCTAGCTGCAGTGGTTTTCGCTCTGAAAATTTGGAGACATTACTTGTATGGGGAGAAGTCTATTGTCTACACGGATCACAAGAGTCTGAAATACCTCCTTACCCAAAAGGAGTTGAATCTAAGACAGAGAAGGTGGATCGAGCTGTTAAAGGATTATAACTGCTCGATTGAGTACCATCCGGGTAAGGCTAACGTGGTGGCAGACGCGTTGAGCCGTAAAGTGATATCAGACTTGAGAGCAATGTTTGCCCATCTTAGATTGTATGATGACAGGAGTTTATTAGCGGAACTGCAAGTGAAGCCGACATGGGTGAATCAGGTTAAAGAGAAACAGTTGTTAGATGACGTCTAGAGCGCTCGACTTCTACAGGTACAGGATAGGGGTTTGGAGGATTACAGTTTGGACAACGAGGGAGTTTTGTGTTTTCGTGGGAAGGTCTGCATGCCGAAAGATGTGGAGTTGAGGCAGATGATACTTCAGGAAGCGCACAGCAGTTCATACGCTATGCATCCTGGAGGTAGCAAGATGTACCGGGATTTGCGGGAACAGTTTTAGTGGCCGGGGTTGAAGCAAGAAGTAACTGAGTTTGTGAGCAAGTGTTTGACGTGTCAGCGGGTAAAGGCAGAGCATCAGTTGCCTTCGGGATTGTTGCAACCGGTGAAGATTCTGCAATGGAAGTGGGAAAGGATCACGATGGATTTTGTTAGTGGGCTACCTCTTACGCCTACTAAGAAGGATTCTGTGTGGGTGATAGTTGACCGTTTGACGAAGTCTGCTCATTTCATACCAGTCTGGGTTGATTATTCTCTGCAAAGGTTGGCTAAGCTGTATGTGGCGGAGGTTGTAAGGTTGCATGGGGTACCAGTGTCTATCATCTCAGATAGGGATCCTAGATTCACTTCAAGGTTCTGGAAGGCATTGCATCAAGCTTTGGGTACTAAGTTGGATTTCAGTACAGCGTTTCATCCACAGTCTGATGGACAATCGGAGAGAGTGATTCAGATCTTGGAGGATATGTTCAGGGGTTTTGTTCTGGACTTCAGGGATAGTTGGGAGGAATTTCTACCGTTGGCGGAATTCGGGTATAACAATAGCTACCAGTCGAGTATTCAGATGGCGCCGTATGAAGCATTGTATGGTCAGAAGTGTCGTACACCTACGTGTTGGACAGAGTTGAGTGAGCGTCAGTTGTTGGGTCCCGAGTTGGTTGCTGAAATGGAGGACAAGGTTAAGTTGATTCGAGCTCGATTGAAGGAAGCTTCGGACAGGCAGAAGTCCTATGCTGATATCAAGCAGAGAGATATAGAATTTGCGGTAGGTGACAAGGTTTTCTTAAAGGTGTCACCGTGGAAGAAAGTGATAAGATTTGGTCGAAAAGGCAAGTTGAGTCCCAGGTTTATCGGGCCTTATCGGGTGTTGAAGCGAGTGGGACCTGTAGCCTATCAGCTCGAGTTACCTTCAGAGTTGAGTCAGATCCATGACGTATTTCATGTTTCCATGCTTAGGTGCTATCGTTCGGATTCGTCTCATGTTGTGTCAGTAGAGGAAATTGAGGTAAGTCCAGACTTATCTTTTGAGGAGGAACCAGTGTAGATCTTGGATCGGGATGTCAAGGTATTGCGGAGGAAGTCCGTTCCGTTGGTGAAGGTGTTATGGCGAAATCATGGTTCAGAGGAAGCGACGTGGGAACCAGAGGATGTGATGCGACAGCAGTACCCTCAACTCTTTCAATCAGTTAAGTTCGAGGCCGAAATTATTTTAAGGGGGTAGAACTGTAACATCCGAGATTTAGAGGCTTTGCATCTTTTATGTTTTCTGCATGTTGAGGTGTTATGCTTGTTGTTTGGTGGAGTTTGGGGGCCTTGGGAAGGCTCGGGGTTAAGCCAAAGCCTTGGTAAAATTTTTAGTTTTGGCACTTTTAGAGGAAAGTTGAATAGGACTAGGACTTAAGGGATTTCGGGTTGCTTTTGGTGTCACAAAAAGGTGCAGTGGAAGAGTGGCAAGGTGACGCCACTTAGCATGCAGGAGGTGGCGTCATAAGGAGCTGAGAGGGGAGAGGTTCGAAACTCTTAAGCAGCAAGGAGTATTATTTTTGGCTCAGGCAATGGAGGTGGTTGGATGGTAATCAAACTTTGGAGGAGAGAGGTAAGACTTGGTCAAACCTTTCAAATGAAGGGTGGAGAAAATTTGAGGAGTTTGAATATTTCAAACTGGTTTGAATGTGTGGAGGAGTGGTGAGCAGGGAGAGATTGAAGGAACGGCTTAGTGGGAGAGTGCTAGCCGAATTCTTGAGGAGTTTGAGAGGGGGAAGCATTAGGTTTTGGCTTTGGGTGTGGGTGCCGAATTTTGGTGGTCAGGTTGCTAGGGGGTAGTGGGTTATCTTTCGGCATTAGTGTGTGTGCTCACATTTTTGTTTTAGTTCTTCTCATTCTCTCTTGTGCCGCAAGTCATCTAAGCATTTTCCACACTTCTCTTCTTTTGATCCATAGCCGAAACTAGAAGACCAAGGTTGCGCATCTCTTTCGTTTCTTTTCTTTTTACTCTTAAAAGTCGAAGTCATCACTCCTCCCTCCTTGTTCACTTTTCTTCTCTTTATTTTGAAACTTATCTCTAGCCGAATCTTCTTGATCTTCATTGGCTCGTTCTTGTTCTTTCTCTATTCATTAAAAGCAAACTACATCTTCATTTTTCTCTTAGCCGAAACCTCTAAGTCTCAACCTCGCTTCATTTGTTTTCTTTTCCCGAAACATTCACCATAGCAGAATTCTCATCTCAGAGACTGGTAAGTTCCCCGTTATTTCTTTTCTTTTCTCTCTTCCTTTTTCTTATTTCTCTAGGCTGAATCGTTTTCATGATTCTCTTTGGGTTTTGTTTCACTCTTTTTTTTTCCTTGTAGCCGAATCTCCTCTGTCTTGTCTGTTGGTGCCGAATCTTGAAGATAATCGGGGGGTAAGTGGTTGATGTTGGCTTTGGCCGAATGGGGGAGGAAGGATTCATGTTTCTGTTTGGCCGAAAGGCCACCTTCTTTAACTCATTCTTCTTTTGAATCGAATCTCATACGGGTATGTGGTTAGGTGCGATCGACGTTGTAATCTAAGTCTATTAACTTCGGGATTCCATCGACTTAGGTAAGAAGATTCGTTTTGGTCGTTCTATTATCTGATTTATTTTCTATCTGTCGCTTAACCTTGTTGGGGAAATACTCAAATCATATCTCTCGTAGTGATTTATTGACCGAAGCTTTTGATGGATGCAAGCAATACGCAGTTTGGCGAGGGAAGCAAACCTTTGTGTTCGATCCCTAAGTTCAAGAAGAGGGTTGTGTCTGCTGTTCGTGATTGGCCACCTGGGTGTGGGCCAGCTTCTGAGCAAACTAGTAGGCAAATAGCCGTGATTTTCGCTAGTGATAGCAACGTCGTAGATAGTTTAGTGTTGCACGTAATCAGGTGTGTAACTCCTCACCTCATCTTAATGTTGTGTTATATGTACCGATATATTCTGTTAAATACCGAAAATTCAGTAAGACTTTTGGGATACCCTTGGAGGGTAAAGGCGAGGCATCAGGTTAGTGAGTTCTGTTCTGTTATACTAAATATGTGATTATGATGAGATGACATGATAATTGTTATGGATATTCTGTATATGCATGCCGAAACTTGTAGTATCTGTGCATTAAAAATTTGTATGTTGCGTGGGCGGGCTGATGTTATTAAATGGAAGGGGAAGTGTTGTAGTGGCTCTGCCATGATCTGTTGTAGTGGCTCTGCCATGATCTGTTGTAGTGGCTCCGCCACGATCTGTTCTGGTGACTCTGTCACGATTCTGACGATGAGCAGCACGACTGCCATCAATGGTGTGTAGCGGTGAGGGTTGATTGTAGAAATCCCCGTTGGTGATTGGTTGGTACGGGTGGTGTGTAGCGGATGGAAATCTAGGTTGGGTTGGGTTCTGCAACATTTTTTGTACATGCGATATTCTGATATTCTATTCTGTAGGGTTAAGGCCCAATTTGATGGTGCATGAGCGTTGCACACTGAGTCCTATGACTCACCCCGTTGCTAACATCTTTTCAGGTAGCACATAGTGCAATGGACCGGGCTGGAGAGGAGCACGAGGTGGCCATGCATGGTTTTACTGCATTTCAGTAAAGAACTTTACTTAATTTTGTTTTTATAATAACTGGTTTGGTTTTTTTTTATGTTGTAATAAGGCCACTGTTAATCGGTTTAAAACTTTGGATTTCTTTTAAGTTTTGATGCTTGAGTTAGCGTTTAAATGGATTTATGACATGTCTTAAAAAGGAAACGAAGGCAACGAAGTTTTCACACGATTAAGTTATTAAATAAACTATCATCTTTTGCAACGAAACTTTTACAACTTAAGCGTTTAAAACATGGGTTTAAATAGTCACTCGTTTCTGAAAACTTTGACAAGAATTAAACTCGGATAACATAGAAGCTACTAAATTTTCTAGACAAACACTAAACCCGGAAATCTCCCAGAGGTTTTCTTTCAAAATCGCACAGTGTTTTACAAAACCTACTTAGTGACATGCCAGATCCGGTCGTGGTGTATGGGCCGGGTTTGGGGTGTTACACATAAAGTCCCTAAAACGAGCCTACGAGGCCCAAAACATACATTGGAAATAGTTCGGGACTAAAACAAGAACTTTAGAAAATCATATAACATTTAGAAAATTTTTCATGTTACAGGGCTCACACGCCCGTGTGGTCCAAGGGACACGCCCCTGTGACCCTTGGTCACGCCCGTGCTACAGGCCGTGTTCAAAATAGGGAGCTCTCTAACTTGTTCCACACGGCCACGCCACACGCCCGTGTACTAGGGTATGTGGTCGATTTAATTTCAAAATTTTTCATAAAATAGGTGCAGGCTTCACACGACCAGGGCACACGCCTGTGTTCGAGGCCGTGCTGTCTACACGGCTGAGACACACGCCCGTGTTTCTGCCCGTGTGCTCGATGCTGAGCATTCTATTTTGCAACAATTAAGGTGCAAGGGACACATGGCTAGAACACACGCCCATGAGGCAAGCTGTGTGTCACACACGGCCTAAACACACGCCTGTGTGTCTACCAGTGTGGACAAAAATAAAGCTATTTACCAAGCCATATTGTCACCCTTCCATGCATAAACCTACACAACAAAAATAGAACCATTCTAAGCATATACCATCAACCAAATTAGCCACAACTAAGGCATTAACACCCCATTCATATGCTATCATTTATCATACACAAACATCACATATATCTCAACTCAAATCATACAATTTCCCACATCCATGAAAATCATCAACATATGCATATATATACTTAAACCAATATTAGCCAATTTCAATGGCCATTTACAAAATAAATTATCAGCCAACATAAGCCGACACATTTGGGTAAATCAATTATGACACATCACAAAATGACCAAGTCCTTATACATGCCATAACTTAAAATATTAAAAAAATGGTACCAATAATATTAAATTGATAGTGTGAATGGATCTCCGAAAGTTTCCAATCCCCGAGCTGCGTTGGTGACACTATAAGACAAGGGAAAAGAAAGGGGAGCAAGCTATATAGCTTAGTAAGTCCCTATGCAAATAATAAGCATTATAATCACACATGTATCATACAAATAAACATGATAAACTTGGCGTAAATAGTATCAAGATCTTCTAATCATAGCTTACTCATTCGTAACCTTACCGAGGGATTCATCACATATCGAACTTATTAGTAAATGAGTTTTACGTGCGTACCTGTACCAACTCGCAACATAATCATAACCTTTCACAACTTTGACATACTCGTTGAATTTCCCGTTGAACCACTTGGAATACTAAAAGATACTCAGGAATCTCGCACACACAATACCATACCATTGCCATATCCCAGATATGGTCTTACATGGATCTCTTATCAATGCCAATAGCCTAGCTATGGTCTTACACGAAGTCTCATATTGATGCCATATCCTAGATATGGTTTTACACGTAACCTCAAATAACTCTAATGTCATGACATTTGTATCCTACCTATTCCTAAGGTTCAACCGAGATTTCTCACTTGTCAAACTTTATAGATTACGTCCAAGGAGTCAATCATAATTTATACAATATTAAAGCATTTAAAACATTAATAAAACAATGCATTATTTACATACGAACTTACCTCGGTACAAAAATAGTAGAAATGAGCCTAATTGTCAAACACCTTATTTTTCCCCCGATCTAGGTCCGAACCTCATTTCTCTTTATCTATAATAGAAAATTTAACTCATTTATTATCCACATTTCTTAATTCAGTCCAAAAATCATATTATGATAAAATTACCTTTTTGCCCCTAAAGTTTCACATTTTTACGAATTAGTCATTAGGCTTGTAAAATGAAATGTATTCAATTTCTTGATAACCCAAGCCTAGCCAAACCAATTTCATGCTTATAGCAGCCTACATTTTCCATTAAATCAGATTTTCACTACCCATTTTACAACTTTTTACAAATAGGTCCTTTTTATGTGTTTTCATGAAAAATCACTTAGTAAAAGTTGTCTACCACACGTCAAACATGCATAACCTACCATTAGCCATCAAAACAGATACATGCCTAACATGGTTCAAACCCTAGACATTAACCATAACTCAAATTAATGGTAGAAATAGATAGATTGGATGATAACGACTTCCAAAATGTAAAGAGCATTAAAAATGGGGCTAGGATGTACTTACAATCAGGCTTGGAAGTTGAACAAACCCTAGCTATGGTGACCTTCTAATTTTCAGCATATGGAGAAGAAGATGGACAAAAATTTTGGCTTTATTTTCCCTTTTTATTCATTTATTTACCAAATGACCAAAATGTCCTTAATGCATAACTTTGAAATTTCACCTATTAATGTCCATTTTTATCCACTAACTTAACAAATGGTCTAATTACCATCTAAGGACCTTCAATTTAAAATCTCATAGCAATTGGACACCTTTAACAAGTAGAACTAAACTTTTGCACTTTTTACAATTTAGCCCTTTTTACTAAATTAAGTGCCCAAACGTCAGATTCTTCGAACGAAATTTTCATGAAATCATTTTATAAAACTGTAGACCATTGAAATATAATAAAAATAAATTTTACCGCGTCAGATTTATGGTCCCGAAACTACTGTTTCGACTAGACCCAAAATAGGGCTGTTACAACCATATAGTGTAAGACAATGCCTGGGCAATGAAATCTTATGGAATATGTAAAGGATGGTTGGGTGAGTACTAAAAATGAGGGGTAAACCTCATGATGGTGAGTATAGGTGAATCCTTATCGTCAAAAGCACCAATTTCTATAAAAGTGAGCCTTTGTGGCTGTTTATGTTAAATAAACACCTTTTTGGCAAATCTATGATAAGAAATACCTTTGTAGTAATCTGTAGCAAGACGTCTTTATGGCACAACCTAAAAGAAGTGCCTTTGTGGCATTTTTTGTGCAAGGAAGCCTTCATGGCTATCTCTGAATGAAAGCCATTGTGCCGATCTTTATTAAAAGGAAGCCTTTGTGACAATCTTTATCAATGGACGCCTTTGTGGTGAGTCTTTGAAAGGAAAGCCTTTCTGGCTATCTTTGGAAAGGGACGCCTTCACTGTGTAATTTAAAGAATGGTTCTCGTGATGGATATTTGAAGACAACGTCTATAGGCAGACTGTAAATGAATGGCGAACATGGTATTTTGATAATTGGCATCGCGATTCAGCTTTGAAAGAAAATTTAGTACGGAAGGTTATTGTGAAGCCTGTACAAATGATAGGGACAAACTTACAATCATGAAATAAATGATGAAATCCTTGAATAAGTTCTCAAGTAAAGGAGGGTATTCTTACTAAGTTCTATCGAACTGACCCTTTTTGTTTTTATGTCTCAGGTAAAAGAAGCGTCATGATAGACGATGCCAGGGCTAAGCCAAAAGAGTGGCGATGTGGGCACTCATACATACAGAGCGAGGGTTGCACAGTTGTGTCGTGCCCAATAGAAACGTTTTTGTACAAGTCTCAAATTTTTTTGTAAGCTTTATAGAGTGAATAGACTGTGTTGGTCAATAAATGAAGTAAAAAATACTTTTTAGAGGTGAAATAAGGGGGAACATTATAAGCCAATGTGATATGTAATTATAGTTGTAAGTTTTGTACATAGAGTGCACCCAAATGTAACTTTGATAGGCATTATTACTAAATAAGATGTATTTATTTGGAATTTTGTATGTCTTAAGCATGTATAAGTCTGTAATAGTAATGTAACTCCCGAGGTTCGAATCTGGTGAATTGGGTCAGGTTGAGGGCGTTAAAGGAAAAAAGTAAGGACAAAGGGTCATTCCATTTATAAAAGATGTATAACAAAAAGAGAAGTACAAAGCAAGATGAAAGAATATTCTAATTTCCTCCCTCTGTGGGTTGATTGTTGGGCTTAGTCGGAGCCTCATTTGGTGGAGGATAACCTTCAAGACCTTGGATCGCGCCTACTAAATCCTCTTCCATATCATCAATCCTGGGTGTGGAAGGGGTAGAGAGGACAAAAAATTTCTTCCACATCTTTTGAAAGGCTTCCCACTAGTCACCTTTGGGATTGTAAACATTGAAGTCAAGTGAGTCCATGGAAACAACCTTTAAACACTCGAAACTTACTTTACTCGGGTTGAAGGGACCTACAACCACTTGAGCGTGTAGAATCAAATTTTCCTCCACTCAGGCAAGGCCTCAACAAAGTTTCTTTGAGTCTCTTCTTGGTACTTCTTAAGGACCTCATCATGGGAATGGCACTAGCTTTTCTAGAGTTGCTTGATAAGTCACATCCAGAGACTTATGTTTCTCGTCAAAGGTGAGCTTCTTGTTCGTCAAGGAAATAACCTTCTTTAAATGTTCAATTTCAATATGAGCCTATTCTTGTTTCTCTACCAAGGTTGAGAGTTGCGTATCCATTTTGCCAATGAGGGTATTGGCCTCCCGATGCCTCTACCATAGTTCAGCAAGGGAGTTTTCACTAGCTTTCACCGTCTTTTCTAAGTCAGACAGTTTATTCTTATAGCGCTAGCTAGCATCTTTGTAAGCCCTACCCAAAGACTTTGCTCAATGGATGAGGTTTCAAACACTTGGCCCATGACAGCAAATGGGTCATCGTCTGAAATGGAGGTGAGATAAGAGGAGAAAGTTTCCCTCAATTGTGGGGCAACGGACTCAAATGTTGTTGAGAAAGAGCATTGAAAGGCGTGGACCTATGCATAGACTCTAGAATGTCACGCTAAGGGAAAATGCTACTTTACCCAACAGGGGTAACATCAGGGGTTTGAAGAAAGGACACAGCTAGTTGAACCCCAAGAGTCACCTCTACAGGACTCAGTGACTGGGAAGGATATGAAGGAAGTATATGAGAGCCAATGCAATGAATAAATTCCCTTAGGGATTGATGTGACATCCATCTTTTGAGAACTAGAAAAAGAGGACGGCCCTGCACCATCAATGAGAGAGTTAGCCCGACGGGAAGAAGAAACAGAATCAGGAACAATATTAGTAATAATATTCCAATTTCGTGGTGAAAAACTGTAAATGCGGTAAAATTTGGAAGGTGGCTCTCTTTTGCGTCATAGTAGTATTTTCGCTAAGTCATCATCTGAGTTATACGGCCAGGCCACGTAAGCAGAAAGCACCCTCTGACCATCCAACTTTAAACTAGGCTCATTCCCTTGAAAGCCATTTGGGCTAAGTTCTTGAAAGCAGTATCGAAACACATTTCTCACCAAAATCGGTTCACTTAAGTTTAGTACCCACCCATTTTTCAGCCGCTCAATCTGAATTTCGGAGAGTTCAGAATCGACCTACTGTCATTGTTTACAAGTGCTTTTCTTAGGGAGAGAGCACCTAGTTGGAAAACCAAAATCAAACCCAAAATTATTGATGACGCGTATGTATTTGCCCTTCTACTAATGAAGGTTCGAGATGCGATTTTGGATTATTAGCTCACACCCTGAACACACACTAAAGTGGGTGATACCAGCAAAAGCACAATGTCCAGTCACTTTCAGTTATAAAAATTTTAAAAGTCCCCCAACATTGGTGGTTCCTTCTACATGCAACAGTCAATGTAATAGGCCACTAGAGTCCACCAGGACGTAGCTGATAGTTACCCCAATGTGATAAATTATTGGATTCTTATACACTAATGAGATAGTTAGAAATGAACGATCGGTCAAATAAAAAATACGGAAAAAATTATTCTTCTACACGGTTCCTCACAATTGTAAGCCTCCAATGAGGGCAGATTTGAAAGTTAAGTGAGATGTGTCAAATCTCTCAGTAAAAGTAAGGGTTTTTACTAAGAAAGCTTCTGAAGGAAGGAAGGTTATCTTCTTCCTTCTATTTAAAAAAAACATGAATGCTAACTTCCTATAGTTGTTGGCCAGGAGATTTTCCTGCTACGGTAAGATTAAATATCAGAATTCAAGAACAGGGTTGTTTCTTCATCTGGGGTAAGTGTTCTAGACTCATATGAGTTTCTCCTACGAAAGTGAACTTGCTTGACTATAAATAGAAATATGTAAAAGTAAGACCTTGCATAGAGTTTGTTTAGGTTTTAGATGAAAATAAGAGGTAAGTTTTGATAACATTCCTATGTCTTACAAACAGTGGCCTACAAGAGTCCACCTGTGGATGTATGAACTTGGAGCCCAAGATGCTAATAAGGTTAACAGGTGGGTCTCTAAGACTGACTCTTACATGTATATGTGGTCTAGATATTTCTGTGCTAATTGACTAAAGTATGAAACTAGAACTAGTAAAACATGACTCTATGACTCTGAAAAGAAAATGAACAGTATTTGTGGATAAATGTCTAAAACCATGAATATCTCTGTAATGAGTTAGTCATTGTTTGAACAAGTCTATTGTGAACGTGTCTGTCATGAGCAAGTCACTACATGAAGGGTCTATACATGAAGTTTAAAGGGAATGTGTTGCATGTTTGGAAGCACGAATGCATCTGTTATGAAAAAGGTTGAAAGGAATAAGTCTATCAAGAATGAATCAGCATGATGAGCATGTGTGTATCTCTGGAGTCGTCTAAAGGGGTCCGTCAGGACTAAAAACACGAAATTAAGCTAAAGGGATCTGTCGAAACTAAAAACACAAATCTCTGATAAGGACATGTCCATGGCCATGGCACTCTGAAAACCATATAGTGTAAGACCATGGCTGGGCCATGACATTATATGGAATATGTAAAAGACGGTTTGGTGAGTACCAGGGATGAGGGGAAAACCTCACGACGATGAGTACAAGAGAATCCCTATCGTAAAATACACTAATTTCCATAAAAGTCAGCCTTTGTGTCTGTTTTTGTTAAAGGAATACCTTTGTGGAAAATCTCTAATAATGAATACCTTTGTGGTAATTTGTAAGGAGATGCCTTTGTGGTGAAACCTAAAAGAAATGCCTTTGTGGCAATTTCCTTACAAGAAAGCCTTTATGGCTATTTCTAAATGGAAGCCTTTGTGGTTATCTCTGAATGGAAGTCATTGTGGCGATCTCTATTAAAAGGAAGAATTTATGGCAATCTCTGTCAGAGGATGCCTTCGTGGTGAAACTTTGAAAGGAAAGCCTCTGTGGCTATCTTTGGAAATGGATGCCTTCTGTAAACTCCAAAATATATAGATATTTCAACACTATTTTATTTATAAATTATGCTAGTTTTGAGGAAAAATATAACACTTTCTGTGGTTTTATACTTAATTTTATGATATTTTATTATTTCTGTAGGAATGTGTTAAGTTTACAAATTTTATGCTAAATGCATGTTATTTTGTTATTTTTTGGATTAATTGGGCTAAGGGAAAGGATGAAAAAATTTTGGTTGTATTTGGGTCTTAGATAGGTACAGGTTGAAAGGATGATAAATGCAATCACATGGACTTCAATTGGTGATAATCTAGAATGAGTTCCAAAAATGCCAAATATTACCTAAATAAGAAGTCCAAAACCAATTTCATTTACCCAATTTTACTAGAAAATAAGTTGGCAAAAAGCACTGCTAAAATTAACAGTCCTTAACCAACCTTTCAGACTCCCAACTATAGCTAAAATGACCCAATATTGCACCAAATAAAACTAGCATGAAAACTTCCTTAAAAAAGGTTTTCAATCATCCACATACTGCTAAAAATTATAGCAAAAATCCACCACATTTGGACTACATATTGGCTGGCAACACATGGAGAGAACAAAGCTAACTTCCTCGCTAAAAATAGTAAGGAAGACTCATTCTTCCTCTCACCAAGGGACAAAAACCACACAAGGAGGAATCAAGGTAACTTCCTGTAACACCCCCAAACCCGGCCCATTCACTACGACCGAATCTGGTTATGTTAGTGAAAATATTTTTCTTTACTTAGGATTTAAAACATGAAAATTTTGTATTTTCCTTTCAAACCAAGTTCTTTTGGAACATAACCAAACAAAGTCAACTTTAGTGATTACATAAAGCCCATTTGGAAATCAAGTTGCTGGTACAAATTTGTCTTCACTAATTTAATATAATCCAACCATAATTTAAAATAATAATAAAATAGTTCCCAGAAATAAATAAAAGTCAAAAGGGCCTTATTACATCAATATTTAAAAGATCAAATACTTAATAAAAATAAACTTAAAATATTTAAATTCCTCTTTCCGCATGGGGCACCACGTCTCCTCTCTGACCCCGGTCCAATCTACGCATCACCTGAAATGGTTAATGAAAAGAGTGAGTCCACTGACTCAGTGCATAATCATAACACGTATTTCCCACACGTATGGGCTTGGCCCATACCCACACAGCCATCGAAACAAATCATGCAAGAATGCATCTCAGCCCAACCCACTATCCAACCGTGACACCCACCTTAGCAGACTCCCTGCCTAAGGCCGTGGGAAACTCCCCACCGATCACATCGTGATCCATAACATCTTACCTTTGCAAGCTCGCTGCTCAAGGCCGTGGCTGAGCCACCGATCAACCAAAGTGATCCAACAACATAATCTGTCTACGGTGATGCACATAGCCATCGACCGTCGAGATGGGCACCGAGCCACACCTCCCTTGAGGCAGCACACAGCTAACCCTCAAGCGCTAATGTAGCCGGAGCTATCATTAGACCACGTACAACTTGTGTACACTTCCTCCTTCTTCAATTCAATCCCATGCCCATGTGTCAATAAATCATGCAAGAATATCATATAGAGTGAGTATTTATTATTTATAAATACCACATCAAACATATATAAAATATATAAATATCACAACCAATCTTACCATCATCGATTCGCATCACTTAAGCCATTATAATAGGCTTCCACACATAACACATATGTTTAATAGCAAGTGAGCAAATCGAGAAATAGTGCGATGGTTACGCACCTATTTGATACCAATGACCAACTCCCGAAACGCTACTTAATGCTTCAGCAACCGCTGACTAACCGACTCTCGAAAGGTTCCTGCGATAGGCTCTTCTCCCCTACAATCGGCCTTGGCATAAAACAATGAACACTTAGGGCCATTCGGCCAAGACAAGAAACTATAGCACAAGAAAAACTGACACACCCTTACCTTGCTAACCACTACCCTTTGCTCTAACAAGAATCGGCCACCACCAAGGAAGTAAGGTTCGGCAATGGTTGAGGAGAGGTTCGGCTAAAACATAAAAAAGAGAAAACGAGGAGAGGCTATGGGTATTCGGCTTAGGCTAAATGTAAAAGGGGTTAAGAGGTTTCGGCAACGGTGCTTAACAGAAGTTTCGTCTAAGCAAAACAAATGGGAAAAAGAAGAAGTTCTCCCTTGCTTACAAATTCGGCACAAGATAGGGAGATGAGAGAATGAATTTTCGGCAAAAGCAACAAAAGGAGAAAAAAACATTTCAAAAGGGTGTCCCCCTATTTATAGAGTTCGGCCACCCCTAAGCTCACCTCACAAAGTCGAAAATGCCCTCCATAAACTCCCAAAACCGGCCACTACTCAACTCCCTTCCAAATCCCATATTTTCTTCCTACTTTTCCTCCCTAACATCCATTCAAAAAGTTTGAATGAGTCAAACTTCTCCCTAGCCGAATTTATAAAACAAAGACCAAGTCTTTGTCCAACTTTTAAGCCTTCCAAAACCATCCAGCAACCTACCTAGATGACGCAAAAACAAAGCCTCCTGCTGCCCTTGTGAATCGAGCACTGGCCCCCCTTCCCTTTGCACCTGAGGCGTCACTTTTCCAAGCTCTTAGTGGCGCCTCCCTTGCCACTCCACCAGCCCAATTCTTGTGTCATATTCTCCCAAATAATTCTCTTAAGACACCTACAGCCCAGCTCCCCTTTTAGCACTTAAAAATCCAAAATTTTCTAAAGTCTTCCCCTTGAGTCCAAACATTCTTAACACCTCTCAAACACATCCAAGCATACCCAAAACCTACTAGAACATGAATTATACCCAACATGCATAGCCCCTGAACCAGGGTGTTACAATTCTACCCTCCTTAAAATAATTTCGTCCTCAAAATTACTTGTCTAAACTAACAGTCCAGTTCTTCCCACTACGCTAAAGCTGCGCACTCTGATCTTAAAGAGCTAACATACCTTCTAGGCACAGTATCTAAGTTCATACCCAAGGTTCCAACTACTTTACGAGCAACAAATCAAACAGTCATCAACACGAACGAAACGACAAAGAATATTCCAAGCACAAGGAACTTACCAGCTGACACATCAGGCACATCATTATCCTCCCTTCGACGGACTGCATAAACCAGACCTGGTTGTCTTGCCTCAGTGCCACCATTACCGCGGCCTAATGCTCCACGACCTCGGCCGGAACCATTTCCTCCATGGTTCGGACCACGACCTCTCGTCGCCTGCTGACCACCTCTGCCTGGTTGCACATAACCTTGGCATTCTGTCCGAGTCCCATTCGGTTCCTGGGGACAATCCTTAACCAGATGAGTCTTGGACTTGCATCTGAAGCACTCCCGAACCCGATTCCAGCACTCGCCAACATGGTACCTTCCGCACTGCGCACACGGACGATCTGGATTCCTCTCAGTTGTCTTAGCAATATGAACAGGAGTCTCAACCCTCGGTCTTTTCTGGACCCTCTCAACCACTTCTGGCGATCCAACACTTCTCTTATCACGGTTTCTTTCTCTGTTCTGCCTCTCAGCCTTCTTGACCTCCTCAGTTATCCGAGCTTTTTCCACTAAAACGGCGAAGTCTCTTTCCTGATGCGGAGCAATCAAAACTTGCAGCTCATCCCGCAGACCATCTTCAAATCTGACACATCTCTCATAATCCGTTGCCACGATGCCCCGAGCATACCGGCTCAAACGCAGAAACTCAGCTTCGTACTCCGCTATCGACTTGCTTCCTTGTACCAAATTGAGGAACGCCTTCCTCTGAGCGTCCACATAGCTCGCTCCGACATACTTCCCCTCGAACTTGATCTTAAAGTAGCCTCAGTCCACTCGATCAGCAGGGGTACTTTCCTTAACGGTGAGCCACCACTGGTAGGCCTCATCTCGCAGCAACGAAACAACACCCTTAAGCTTCTCCTCAGCAGTTAAGTCTAAGTCGTCCATAATCCTTTCAACAGCCTCAAGCCAGTACTCTGCCACGTTTGAAGCTACCCCAGACAATCCTCTGAAAACCTCGGCTCCATTCGCCCTAAGCCTTTCGGGCACTGACTTCCGAGTCCTATTGCCCCCATTGGCTCCTGCCACTCGCTCAAGCACCCGCAGCACAGCTTGTGACACTGCGTCGTTTCCTCCAGTCTGACCCTGCTGTTCAACCTCAACAGCTGGTGGCGGTGCATCGCTCTCTGACCCATGGCGTGACCCGACCGGTTCCGATACTGACATCCTGCCTCTACCACGTCCACGAGTATTGCGACCACGCCCCCTAGAACTCATATCTAGCGCCTCGATTTAGTCTGTTTAGAAAGTTTTATGCATTAGAAATTCTTGTTTCACTATTTTATCCACGAGCAATTTTATGCAATGAAGTTTCCGTGAGTAGTTCTTTCGAGCAATCAAGTTTCCTTCCCTACCCAGGGGTAATTCCGTCATTTTCCTATAGGGGTATATCGGTAATAACTCAGGGTCAATTTTGAAAATAGTTTTTCCAACTTAAAGATATTTCAAAATTTACAAAATCTCAAGGGTCATCTTGAAAATTTTGTTTTTCAAACAAAGTGTGTTGCAAAATTTCAGAATGCATGGTTATTTTTGTAATTTTGGAAATCATGGGCATTTTCGTAAATTCTCCCAAATCGGAATATCACAATATTTCACAAAATAAGATTTTCTGATATTTGGTAAAATAAAAATATTTCAGTAAAAGTCGAGAGAAATCTGAAAATTTAGAAACCAAGGGCATTTTGGTAATTTCATCAACCAGGGATATTTTCGTAAATTTCCACAACCAAGGTATCTTGATATTTCGAAACCTCAAAATTTTGGTATTTTGTAAAGTAAAAATCATTTTATCAAAAGTTGAGGGTAGTACGGTAATTTTGCAATACAGGGGCATTTTTGTAATTTTGCCACTAGGGGCATTTTGGTAATTTTGTAAATCAAAAAACGTCCTTCAAAATCAGATTTAGGGTTTCACACACCAAAGGGGTAAAGTTGAAAAATTTTAAAACAGAAAGTTTAAAAAAAAAACAGCAAGGCTAATTCCCTTTCGGGTTTTAATAATCGGTTCAGCCTATGAACAAGTCCTCTTGGTTAAGGTGAACCGTAGCTACGCACCAGGTAGGATTCCTGCGAAGAGGAGGTGAGTCACGAGGACTGCTTAAGTACCTAGCTCTTCCGGATCCAATCCTAGACATGCGCACCAAGGTTACCACACCTTAACCCGGCGACTTACTTCACAGGTTTGTTTAAGAGCTTTAAGTTTTATGCAAATGTTTGAGTAGACTAATCCTAGCGTCCAACAGATCCTAGTATTCTAATCTACGAGCCCAAACTAAGCCCATAATAAATCATATAAACAAATCACTTCAAGAAAGTCCGAAGTACTTACCTGGTGGACTTCGGGCCGGAGGTACAGGTGCCATGCCAGAATACCTGGAAAAACTTTTTATAAAAGCCCACATTTCAAAAACCCATTTTGAAAAACTGTTTCGGGCCCAAAACCCTCAAAGCCGAGTTTTGAACCGGGCTCTGATACCAATTTGTAACACCCCCAAACCCGGCCCATTCACTACGACCGAATCTGGTTATGTTAGTGAAAATATTTTTCTTTACTTAGGATTTAAAACATGAAAATTTTGTATTTTCCTTTCAAACCAAGTTCTTTTGGAACATAACCAAACAAAGTCAACTTTAGTGATTACATAAAGCCCATTTGGAAATCAAGTTGCTGGTACAAATTTGTCTTCACTAATTTAATATAATCCAACCATAATTTAAAATAATAATAAAATAGTTCCCAGAAATAAATAAAAGTCAAAAGGGCCTTATTACATCAATATTTAAAAGATCAAATACTTAATAAAAATAAACTTAAAATATTTAAATTCCTCTTTTCGCATGGGCCACCACGTCTCCTCTCCGACCCCGGTCCAATCTACGCATCACCTGAAATGGTTAATGAAAAGAGTGAGTCCACTGACTCAGTGCATAATCATAACACGTATTTCCCACACGTATGGGCTTGGCCCATACCCACACAGCCATCGAAACAAATCATGCAAGAATGCATCTCAGCCCAACCCACTATCCAACCGTGACACCCACCTTAGTAGACTCCCTGCCTAAGGCCGTGGGAAACTCCCCACCGATCACATCGTGATCCATAACATCTTACCTTGGCAAGCTCGCTGCTCAAGGCCGTGGCTGAGCCACCGATCAACCAAAGTGATCCAACAACATAATCTGTCTACGGTGATGCACATAGCCATCGACCGCCGAGATGGGCACCGAGCCACACCTCCCTTGAGGCAGCACACAGCTAACCCTCAAGCGCTAATGTAGCCGGAGCTATCATTAGACCACGTACAACTTGTGTACACTTCCTCCTTCTTCAATTCAATCCCATGCCCATGTGTCAATAAATCATGCAAGAATATCATATAGAGTGAGTATTTATTATTTATCAATACCACATCAAACATATATAAAATATATAAATATCACAACCGATCTTACCATCATCGATTCACATCACTTAAGCCATTATAATAGGCTTCCACACATAACACATATGTTTAATAGCAAGCGAACAAACCGAGAAATAGTGCGATGGTTACGCACCTATTTGATACCAATGACCAACTCCCGAAACGCTACTTAATGCTTCAGTAACCGCTGACTAACCGACTCTCGAAAGGTTCCTGCGATAGGCTCTTCTCCCCTACAATCGGCCTTGGCATAAAACAATGAACACTTAGGGCCATTCGGCCAAGACAAGAAACTATAGCACAAGAAAAACTGACACACCCTTACCTTGCTAACCATTACCCTTTGCTCTAACAAGAATCGACCACCACCAAGGAAGTAAGGTTCGGCAATGGTTGAGGAGAGGTTCGGCTAAAACATAAAAAAAAAGAAAAGGAGGAGAGGCTATGGGTATTCGGCTTAGGCTAAATGTAAAAGGGGTTAAGAGGTTTCGGCAACGGTGCTCAACAGAAGTTTCGTCTAAGCAAAACAAATGGGAAAAAGAAGAAGTTCTCCCTTGCTTACAAATTCGGCACAAGAGGGGGAGATGAGAGAATGAATTTTCGGCAAAAGCAACCAAAGGAGAAAAAAACATTTCAAAAGGGTGTCCCCCTATTCATAGAGTTCGGCCACCCCTAAGCTCACCCCACAAAGCCGAAAATGCCCTCCATAAACTCCCAAAACCGGCCACTACTCAACTCCCTTCCAAATCCCATATTTTCTTCCTACTTTTCCTCCCTAACATCCATTCAAAAAGTTTGAATGAGTCAAACTTCTCCCTAGCCGAATTTATAAAACAAAGACCAAGTCTTTGTCCAACTTTTAAGCCTTCCAAAACCGTCTAGCAACCTACCTAGATGACGCAAAAACAAAGCCTCCTGCTGCCCTTGTGAATCGAACACTGGCCCCCATTCCCTTTGCACCTGAGGCGTCACTTTTCCAAGCTCTTAGTGGCGCCTCCCTTGCCACTCCACCAGCCCAATTCTTGTGTCATATTCTCCCAAATAATTCTCTTAAGACACCTACAGCCCAGCTCCCCTTTTAGCACTTAAAAATCCAAAATTTTCTAAAGTCTTCCCCTTAAGTCCAAACATTCTTAACACCTCTCAAACACATCCAAGCATGCCCAAAACCTACTAGAACATGAATTATACCCAACATGCATAGCCCCTGAACCAGGGTGTTACACTTCCTTCCTAAATTTAGTAAGGAAGACTCATTCTTCCACCATAAAAGGGACGAAAAAAGCATGAGCATCAAGGGGAGATTTACTTGCTATTTTTGGCGTGGGCTCAACTAGCTATAAAAGGAGGCCTTCATCCATCATTTAAAAGCATCCCACAACATATCATCTTTTACATTATCAACATCAACATCTTCCATATTCTTTTTTAAGTGTTCTTGTCCTATTCATGGCTTCTTAAACACTTAGTTCCATAAAATAAGGCAATCACTTGCCAAAATGAAAGTAGTTAGGAAATTGACTTAAAGATCTTTAGGTGATTTTAAGTTAAAGATGAGGAGCAAAGCCACCATGGGAAGCTGCAAGGAGTAGCCACAAATAGCCCCCTTCATTCAACTATTTACTCTTCGCATTGTGAAATGGTTGTAGATAGCCCCCATTTTCTACTCTTTCTTACCCTTCTCTTTACTGTTAAATATTATTTTCTATGTCGGGAGACAAGATTGTATCTCGTCTTTGTATTTTTAGTTGAATATGACATTACTTAATTTTGTTTATTCAAAATGAATATACATCCTGATTTGAGTTCATGGGTATTCGTTTCCTAAATATTTTGCGCAAATGATTATTTCATTCACTTGCGCAAATGATTTGAGTTCATGGGTATTCGTTTCCTAAATTCATGTTTATACTTGTAAATGTATGGTCAACATTTGTAGGTAATTGAATTAACTTTTTAATTTGGGAAGAGGTAATAGTTAATAGACGTAAGACGTAAATGGTGCATGTCATGTCAATTTCGAAAGATAATTGTTGTATACATAAACTGTGTAAATGCATGGGTGGGTGATTTCTAAGTTAGTTTTTTGACATAGGGATATGTTAATTAACTTAGGAACAAAATAGGACTTCAGGAGGAGCCTATACCTTAATTGAATGGGTTCAGTGAATTTTCATATAGCCACAAACCATTCATGATATTCTCTTTATGACTTCTAATAAATTCTTGTTAAAGTGAAATATTTTATTTTAATCTATTCATGTTGTGTTATATTATTCCTTGTGTTCATTTCCTGTTGTGATTATTTCCTGCAAAGCATGTTGTTTTATTTTGTGGGTATTTGACAACTGATTGCATTCTTTACTTACAATTCTGACTTTCATCAACAATATTCTCTCTTTATTTTTTTAACCAAATTGATTAAAATTAAATTCGCAAATAATTCAATCAACAGTCCCTATGGAGACGATACTCTTTTACTCACTATTTATTACTTGTATGACCATGTACACTTGCACGTAATCACACGATGATAAGTTTTGCGACGTAATCTGAAGAATGATTCTTGTGATGACCATCTGAAGACAACGCCTATGGGCGGACTCTGAATGAATGACGAACATAGTATTTTGAGAATTGGCAAGTGCGGTTGAGCTTTAAAAGAAAAGCCAGTATTATGACGAAGACTATGCAATCGATATGGACAAAGTTACAATCGAGAAACATGATGAAATCCTTAAATAAGGGCTTAGGTAAAAGAGGGTTTTCTCACTAAGTTCTATCGAACTGACCCCTTTGTGTTTTATGTCTCAGGTAAAAAAAGCACCATGAGGGATGATGCCAGGGCTACGCAAAGGAGTGGCGAAATGGGCCCTCATACAAAGCGGGGCTTGCACGAGCATGTCAAGCCCGATAGAAATGGTTTTGTACAAGTTTAAAAAATATGTTTGTAAGCTTTATAGAGTGAATAGACCATGTTGGCCAATAAATGAAGTAAAAAATATTATTTAGAGGTTGAATAAGGGGAAATATTACAAGCCAATGTAATGTGTAATTATAATTGTAATTGTAATTTTTGTACATAGAGTGTGCCCAAATGTAACTTTGATGAGCAATATTACTAAATAAGATGTATTTCTTTGGAAATTTGTATGTCTTCAGCATGTAAAAGTTTGTAATAGTAATGTAACTTCCAAGATTCGGATTCTAAAAATCAGATCAGGTTGAGGGCGTTACATTGGGAGTATTATATCTTGGCAGTGCTTCACGTTCGGCATGGTCTTAAATACAATTAAGTCTCATATGGCTTCCTCATACACTTGTTAGGCTCTTAGTGCTCAAATAAAACTCTAGGTTGTACTCTTCTTAGGCGCGCACCTTATTGGGCATAATCTTCTTCACTTGAAAACATCTTGCAATTAATTCATTAGATACCGCCAATGTGCGGATGCTTTAAAGCTAGTATGCACCAATACTTTGACTTGGCATTAGGCTAATAGGGTGGCGGATTATGTTACCATAACGCGCCAAACAATTTACATACATACTTTACTAATGTTTTTGGATTCACTGATTTTCGGGGGCGTGACAGCTTATTTACGTGCATTCGTTCTTATTACTCATAATATCAAGATTATTATTTAATAATTGATGTATGGAATCTCACTTTTATTCGAGCTTATGAGTGGTTTGCCTTGACTGCAGGATCAAAGGCTGACATAGATATTGTGGAAAGGGACTAAGCCAGACCTCGCAGAATCTAAGTGAACATTTTGATGTGGTATCTTGCATATAGAGGAGTGCCCTTAGAGGCTACGCCTCGGGGTGAGATTAAGTGTAGTCAGTAGATTTTAAGATCAGGATGCACATGATATATATATTCAGAAATGAAACGATTGTAAGAACTGTAATCAACTTATTTTGTTACTTGCATAATAATAAATTGTATTGGATATTTATTCATAAAATGTGTTCGAGAGCAAAGAAATTGGGATAATGTTATATGGTAAACATGGTTAAAATTTGGTGAGGTCTAAGTAATGTCAATAGCTCAAGTTAGTAATATTGTTAATTACAACGATTTAATTGTGTCATCCGGTGCCTGAACCCAATGGTTAGTTTAGGTATAAGGTGTTACAAATAGCGCTTTTAGCAACCCTAGAGAGATTGATGAAACACACAACAAAAGAAAGTTTAAGGGAACTTTATTCTTTAGCCAGAGAGCTTTTTATTTTTCGAGGTTTAAGGGCTTGTTTTGAATTTTTCTCCATCTTGTACTCTTTTTCGGTTATTTGTCATTTAGTAAAGTTTTCTTTGCCTATGGTTTTTATCCTCTCTGGAGGAGTTTTCCACATAAAGTTTGTGTTCGATCTTCTCTACCTTTTCTATTTCGTTATTTATACAGGTCGATCCCCCAAAAATTTTCATGATTTTTAACAAGACTAGGTGTTAGTCTTTACTACTTCAAATTAAGGGTTGTTACTATCAAGCAGTTGAGCCATGCTTATGAATATTGATAAATTCAACTACTTCATCCATTGTGTCAACCTTGCATTCTTTTTGTTTGTAGCCATTTTTTGTTGATAAGTAAACCTTTTAGATTTGACTTATGCCTTTATTTGATATCTAAGGTAGAATACAAGTTAGGCCCATCACAATTATATGAAGATGCCATTTCCTTAAATAAGTTCTTACTTTCATTTACTCAATTGTAGAAGTCTAGGCCTTTGATCTGTCCAACGATATGTAAGAATTTGATATTTGAATATGTGGATCACTACCGCCCAAATTATCATTTATCCCACAATCCTTATGCGTTCTTATCTCTTAATATCCTGTTTAAACTGATTGAATCTATTCTATAAAGCTTTAGCTTATTTTTTGAGCTATTCTAGTTTCTATTGTCGTGTTTGGTTGAGTTCATTGTATGTCATTTTGTTTCATGTTAGAGTTGGCTTTTTTATTATTTCTTTTACCCTAAATAGTTCAAGGTTCCAATCAAACCTTTTTCAAAGGTGAGGCTCACATCGAGTGATCATATAGTCATTATTTGGTCTCATTATCCTTGCTTTTAGTAGTATCGCAATCAATTTCACCATGCTCTAACAAACCACAAAAATATCTGAAAAAATGGCATGTCTTTTGTATTTAATTTTAACCCTATGATTATTTTACCGTCTTCCCCATCAAAAGATATATAATGTTGAAAAAATCAATTTAGAGAACATTGTTTTTAGGCACAATAGAAGTTTAAAATTTTTACTAGAATCGAGTCATGTGGTATTTATAGTAATAAGCCCTATACTAAATTGTTACTCGTGCTTTGGGCGAGGCGATCTAAGCTGGTTCTCGGCTTTCAACCAAACGAACTTCTCTGCTATCTTCAAACATTGAATTACTTTGAGTGTGGGCTCAAACAAACAAATAGAATGCACAAAATGAAAACCTTGACTAACTTTTAGTGGGAAAGTTAATTTTTCTCTATAGGAAATTGAAAACTTTTGAGTTAATTTTTTCAAAATATAGAATTTATTCTTGTACTATTTTATGACAGAATAACAACACTCACGTATGTGTTAATTAGGTCATCTCGTAGTTCTTATTTAAAGGAAAACAATACAAGAGTTTTACTTGATCAAGGGATAATTAAATAATAATATTTTACTAGAAAAACACAGTATTCCACAACATGTGGAATACCAAAGGGCAGCAATGTAACACCTCTTACCCGTACTCTAAGTCGGAACCGGGTCCGAGGCATTACCGGAGTAAAACCACTTAATCGCCACTTAGGCTCAACGTGACCACTCTTTTTCTGTCACGACAACAACCTCATTCTCGACTTACGAGGCCTCACTCATACACATGAGGGCTCTCGAGACCATGTTGGAAACTCTTACGAACTTAAAAATTTTCTCTAACTAGATAGGGACTACACGCCTGTGTAAGATGACACACGCCCGTGTGTAGACACACACGCCCATGTCCACAAACCGTACATGAAAACCCAAGCATTCTGCTAATGCCCCGCGGCTAGGGTACACGCCCGTGCTATCCACCCGTGGTGAACACTGACTACTTCCCACGGCCTGAGGTCTAGACACACACCCGTGTGGCTAGCCCATGGCCTATACTGCTCGAATCTGTTAATGTGACACGGCCAAAGCACACGCCCGTGGGTTGACCGTGTGTCACACATGGCCTAGACACATGCCCCTGTCTCTATCCACATGAACAAGAACAAAGCTATTTGCTAAGCTCTTCTCACCCCTATAGCATACACAACATGCACTCAATCAACTTATTCATAATCGACTCATATTGAAACACAATCTCGCATGGATAACTACATCTTTTCATATAATAAAGTAGCCAACAACTATGGCATTATACAAAATAGATTATCCATCTAAAGGCCAACACATCTTAGCCATTTACAACAAAAATTC
This sequence comes from Gossypium australe, assembly GCA_005393395.2. Classification (NCBI taxonomy): domain Eukaryota; kingdom Viridiplantae; phylum Streptophyta; class Magnoliopsida; order Malvales; family Malvaceae; genus Gossypium; species Gossypium australe. Next base: position 75,136,448 of record CM016616.1, read on the forward strand.
TCTAACTTGTCGAGCCTCTATACATGCCATATACAAAACATTAAGTCCAATGTACCAGAGTGTGTTGATAGTGTGGGCGATCTTCTAATTGATCCACGTATCTCGAATCAACTCTTTTACTCTATAAGACAAGGAAAAAGAGAGGGAGTAAGCTTTGAGCTTAGTAAGATTACACATAAACAATTAAGCGTCATAGTATAAGCTAAACAACAATTAGCATTATACTAACATAAGTAATTCACAACTATGCTTACTCTTACTATCCCTTCCCACATTTCTAACACATTATGAGTCAAATACTCATTTTCATTGACATGCACCCTTGCATTCAATACCACATTTACGCGCAATACAACAAATCATTATTTTTCAATAATACATTCACACAGTTAATCCACACAGTAAATTTCTCGGTGATTTCGCACTTAGCCCACCACAATCAATTTATAGGTAGTATCGCACTTAGCCTACCAACAAGGATAATCATAGTGGTTTCGCACTTAGCCCACTAGACAATATATTTAACGATAACATCGCACACAGCCCAGCTCATCGTCGCTAAGTATTAGGGTGGTATCGCACTTAGCCCACCATCAAGCATCATCACTACACATCCACTTATCTACTTACTCATCCATTCATTCATTCATGATATCTACCACATTCACTCCATTCGAATCACATAGGTTCTCAATCATGCTACACACTAGCTAGCATTTACAAAGTATACGAATAATGCATCGTTTAGACGTAAACTTACCTCGGCACTGAAAAGTATAAAGATGTGCAATTTAGTCCACCACCTTGCTTTTGCCTCGGTTTTGATCCAGGCTTCGTCTTTCTTGCTCTATAATGAATAAATCAACTTATTCAATACACACATTGACTAAATTGACCCTTATCTCACACTTTAGCAAAATTTCTATTTTACCCCTAATCTTTCTCATATTTACACTTTTGCCCCAAGGCTCATAAAGTGATTTTTATTCAACTTTCTAGCCTTTCAAGCTTAACCGAATCATTTACTCAACTAAAGCTATCATCAATTCTCACTAAATCATACATGTATGACCAATCTCAAGACTTCCACAAACAAATCCCTATATACATTTTTCATGGAAAATCACTTAGCAAAAGATGTTCCTACTACATCAGACTTTCATATTCTTCCATAAAACATCAAAATACATGCATGTCATACATGTGTACATTTTTGAACATCCATCTTAGCTCAACATATAGTTAAAAATAGCTTACTCATGCTACTAGGACTTCAAAAATATGAAGAATATCAAAAACGGGGCTTAGATGCACTTACTAGCAAGCTTGAAAATTTGAAGAGCCCTAACAATGGCTTCTTGAAATTTTCGGCAGCCTTAGAGAAAAAGATGAATGAAATTCTATCATCTTTTCCCATTTTAATCATTTAATTGTCAAATGACAAAAATGCCCTTTTTGACAAACTTTCTATTTTAACACATTCATACCCAATTTTGTCCAAAAATTTAGAATTTGGGAAAATTACTATTTAAGGACCTCTAATTGGTAATCCAAAGCTATTTCACACAAATAGCTTCTAGAATCTCACATTTTGCAACTTTTGCAATTTAGTCCTTTTGGACAATTCAACCGCAGTTTCACAAAATTGCTTCATGAAACTTTCATACTATCATGCAAACATAGCATAAACCTCAAAGACTCATACATATACCTCGAATTTGTGGTCTCGCACCACTATTCCGACTAGGCCCTAAATCGGGATGTTACAACTCTCCCCCTTTAGAGATTTTTGCTCCCGAAAATCTTACCAGTAAAGAGGTTTGGATGTTTCTCTCTCATAGCTTCTTCCGGTTCCCACGTAGCCTCTTGCACACCGTGTTTCTGCCATAGCACTTTCACTAAGGCTATGCTCTTATTTCTCAACTGTTTCACTTCTCAAGCCAAGATCTTAATCGGCTCTCATCATAAGACATATCCAGTCTTATCTCAATTTCCCTTGAAGGAATCACATGTGAAGGATCAGAGCGATACCGTCGCAACATCGACACATAGAACACATTATGAATCTTTTCCAACTCTACCGGCAAAGCCAACCGGTAAGCTACTGGCCCAACTCTGTCTGTAATCTCATATGGCCCTATGAACCTTGGACTCAATTCCCTTTTCGTCCAAATCTCATGATCTTCTTCCACGGGGACACTCTCAAAAACACTTTGTCACCCACTTCAAACTCAATTTCTTTTCTTTTTAAATCTGCGTACGACTTCTGTCGGTCCGAACCAGGTTTCAGACTATTACGGATCACTTTCACTTTCTCTTCGGTTTCTTTCACTAGATCGACCCCATGGATCCGCTTCTCACCAAGCTCGGTCCAATACAAAGGAGTCCGACACTTACGACCATACAAGGCCTCATACGGCACCATCCGTATACTCGACTGATAACTGTTGTTGTAGGCAAATTCGACCAAAGGTAGATATCTCTCCAAACTACCTTCGAATTCTAACACACAGCACTGAAGCATATCTTCGAGAACTTGAATCACTCTTTCAGACTGACCATCAGTTTGCGGATGGAACATAGTACTGAAACTTAACCTCGTACCCAAGGCTTCCTGTAACTTTTTCCAAAACCTCGAAGTAAACCTCAAATCTCTATCCGACATTATAGACATAAGTACACCATGCAATCTCACTATCTCTGAAACATACAACTCAGCTAACTTATCCAGTGAATAATCAACACGTAGTGGAAAAAAATGAGCCGACTTCGTCAATCTATCCATAACAACCCACACAACATATTTCTTTTTCGGGGTCATCGGCAACCCCGTCACAAAGTCCATGGTAACCCGATCCCACTTCCATTCGGGTACCATCACTGGCTGAAGCAATCCCGAAGGTACTTGATGCTCAGTTTTCACCTATTGACAAATCATACATTTTGCCACAAATCTTGAAATGTCTATTTTCATACTCGGCCACCAATAAGATTTTCTCAAGTCGTTGTACATTTTCGTACTGCCCGGATGTACTGATAAATAACCACTCGAACCCACTCGAAAATCAGAATCACTTTCCGATCCGCACTTAGCTCTCTTAGCTTGCATCTCACTATCATATCTCTGTGCCTTATATATCTGTTGAACAAATAGTGGCTTAGCTCTCAACTCTACCAAAATAGAACTATCATCAGGTAATGCTAAACTCGTGCTCATAACTCTTAGAGCATACAAGGATTTCCTACTCAGGGCATCCGCAACCACATTCGCTTTTCCCGGGTGGTACTCAATGACTAACTCATAGTCTTTTAATAACTCAAGCCACTGCCTCTGTCGTAAACTCAGATCCTTCTAATCCATCAAATACTTCAAACTCTTGTGATTTGTAAAGATTCGACACTTCTCACCATATAAGTAATGTCGCCAAATCTTTAATGCAAAAACTATCGCAGCGAACTCCAAATCATGAGTCGGATAATTCTTCTCGTGCGGTTTTGACTACCTCGAGGCGTAAGCAACTACCTTACCCTCTTGCATCAACATGCAACTAAGACCATTAAACGATACGTCACTGTAAACCACGAACTCCTTCCCTAATTCTGGTTGAACCAAAACCGGTGCCTCAGTCAACAATGTTTTCAACCTCTCGAAACTCTATTGACAAGTCTCAGTCCAATCAAACTTGACATCCTTATGCAACAATTTCGTCATCGGGGTAGAAATCACAGAGAATCCCTTCACGAAACGTCTGTAACATCCTGCCAAACCGAAAAAGCTTCTAACTTTTCACACGTTCCTCTACGATTTCCAATCCACAATAGCCGATATCTTACTCGGGTCAACTCTAATACCAGCACCCGACACAATGTGTCCTAGGAATCCGACCTCTTGGAGCCAAAACTCACTTTTGCTAAGCTTAGCATATAACTGCTTATCCCTTAAAGTTTGCAAGACAATTCTCAAATGTTCTTCATGATCATTCTCATCCCGAGAATAGATCAATATGTTGTCAATGAAGACAACTACAAACTTGTCCACATACGGTCTGAAGACACGGTTCATTAGATCCATAAAAATCGTAGGTGCATTCGTCAAACCAAATGGCATGACCAAAAACTCATAATGGCCATACCTTGTTTGAAATGCAGTTTTCAACACATCTTGCTCTTTTACTCTCAACTGATAATAACTAGACCTCAGGTCGATCTTGGAGAACACTGTAGCTCCTTTTAGTTGATCAAATAGATCATCTATCCTTGGCAAAGGATACTTATTCTTCACCGTCACTTTGTTGAGTTGCCTATAGTCTATACACAATCTCATAGACCCATATTTCTTCTTCACAAATAATACCGAAAAACCCCACGGTGAGTAGCTCAGTCTTACAAAACCCTTATCTGCCAACTCTTGCAACTGAACCTTCAGTTCTTTCAACTCTAAAGGTGCCATCTTATATGGAACAATTGAAATAGGTGACATTTCCGGAACTAACTCAATCCCAAACTCGACCTCTCTGAATGGAGGTAATCCGGGTAACTCTTTCGGGAATACATTCGGATACTCACATACCACCGGCACTGTTTCAATCTTCACTCCAACCTCTTGAGTATTCAATACAAAGGCAAGATAGGACTCACATCCTTTTCTCAAACATTTCTCTGCCACTAGGGAAGAAATCATCACTGGTAGGCTGTCTGATCCACCTGATTCTACCCGAACAACATCTCCACTCATACATCTCCACAGTTCACTAAGACACTATGGGTAGTCAACCAATCCATGCCTAGGATTAAATCAAACTCATCAAACGGCAATGACATCAGGCTTGCTGGAAAACATTGACTCTCAATCATCAAAGGATAATTCCTACACACAACACATGCTTTCCTAACAGGTTTGACACCTTAATCACAATGTATGTAGACTCAATGGTCATACTCAAACTAGATGCTAATCTCATGCAAATATAAGAATGAGTAGACCCTGGATCTATTAAAGCAATAACAAAGGTGTCATAGAGAGAAAAAGTACCCGTTATCACATATGGGGAGGATGCCTCTTTGCGAGCGCGAATGGCATATGTCCTCGTAGGTGCCCAACCCTTCGATCTCACAGTAGAGTCTCTGAATGCACCTCTACCACTATTCCCACCTCTTGAGTTCCTTGGTGGTCTACCCCTTGCAGACACATTACTAGATCTTATTTCTTGATTCTCTTCCTTATCATCCCTCTCGGGGCAATTTCGGATAAGATGGTCGGGGGAACCACACTTATAACAGTTTCGGCTGTTTCCCAGACACTCTCCGGTGTGATATCTACCACAACTTGGACACTCCGGTTTACTCTTCAGATTTCCCACACTTTCCATCAAGGTAGCTTGGGCTCTCGAACCCATACGAGTATTGCCCAAGTCTCGATGCGAATAAACCACTGGTGCTGTCATCCGAGGATTCAGTTCCTTGGATCTTTTCAACTAGGCTTGATACAACTTGCCCATCGACCTCTTTCTTACATCTCGGGCTTCACTCACAACCCTTCTCTTTTCCTTACTCAATTCCTTGGCCTTACTCGCCCTCTCAACCAACACTACAAACTCTTTAAATTCTAAAATACCAACTAGGAGTTTTATGTCCTCATTCAATCCATCTTCGAACCTCTTACACAAGATGGTTTCTGTCGACACACATTCTTGAGTGTATTTGCTAAGCCTAACAAACTCGTGCTCATATTCCACTACTGACATTCTTCCTTGCTCAACTCAAGGAATTCCTTCCTTTTTCGATCAGTAAAATGTTGGCTTATATACTTCTTCTGGAACTCTTCCAGAAAGAAGTCCCACGTCACCCGCTCTCTCGGGACTACTGATCCACCAATGGTATGCCAAGTCTCTTAGCAAAGATACGACACACTTCAGGTTCTCTTCAAGTGTACAAGAGAGTTCGTCGAATACTCTCATCGAGTTCTCTAACTAGAACTCTGCCCTTTCAGGGTCATCATCCACTTTAGCTCTAAACTCCTCAACCCCATGTTTCCTAATCTTATCCATCGGGGGTTTTGATGTCCTCACTACATCAATACCTTGAGGAGCCACTGGAATTGGCTGAGGTATAGGAGGAGGAGGTGGAAGAGGTTGAGCATTAGGGTTAGCTTGAACATAATCCGAGTACCAATTGCTCATCATCTAGAGAAAGTTTTCCCGAGCCTCTTCCTCTTGACCCATAGCCTCGGGTCCACTTTGGACAGGCACGGTCTGTAACACCCCAAACCCGGTCAACACACCACGACCGAATCTAGCATGTTACAGGAAGATATCTTGAAGAAGACAAGCTAGCGAATCAAGTTTTGAGTAAAAATTTCCTCGTTGTTTTTATTCTTGTAGAAAGTAGGTGCATGATGAGTTAAAACTGTTCTTGTTGTTTTTGAAAACCCGAGATTAGATCTTTAAAACCTAGTTTGTCGAATTCATAAGTAAAACGATTCTATATTACTTGAAAATGCGAATAGTTTCTTTTTAGTTGCTTAAAACATTTAAATTGAGTGTGTAAAACTTTAAGTTTGAAAAACCGTTTGAGTTGTAGTTCTCTTCAATTTAAAGTGATACCCGATGGTAAAGTTTAAAACATGCCGCTTTGTAGTTTTAGCAAACCTTATTTTTTCCAAATTTTATCAGATGTTAACCAATAGTTTGTTAAGTCATATTTGAAACCAAATCCAACCACATAAATAATCAAAATATAATTTAAAAGGCCTTTTTACGATTCCAACAAAACCAAATCGAGGTAAATGAAATAAAGTACCAAATCCAAATCCATGAAAGACCGTATTTATTCATAGCATGGCCACCTCGAGTCCACCCAGCTCCTCGTCCGCGATCTAGGTGTCACCTGAAATGATAAGAGAGAAGGTGAGTCACCAAGACTCAGTGCATAAACCCTCATCTCGATTAATGCAACATGTTTACACACATATCACCAAGCAATATAAGTAATGCACCCCAACCCTAGTCATCCATACTCCTTATCTACCCCGTGTGGTACCTAACCACTGGTGGTGCCAAACCACTGGTGACCCAAAGTCACGAATAATCCATCCGTGGGGCCAACCTACGTGTGATACCAAATCATTGGCGGCGATCCCGTAATATCAACTGTGGGGCCAACCCACTGTGGTGCTAAGCCACTGGGACAAGTCGCTATGAGGTGCCAAACCTCTGGTGACCCAAAGTCACAAAATATCAATATCCAAGTGTGGGGCCAACCCACATGTGATACCAAATCACTGGCGACGATCCCGATATGTCAACTGTGGGGCCAACCCACCGTGGTACTAAGCCACTAGGACAAGTCGCTATGAGGTGCCAAACCTCTGGTGACCCAAAGTCACTAAATCAATCTGTGGTACCAAACCACTGGAGGTGCCAAACCTCTGGTGTCCCAAAGACACGGATATCATCTTCCCCCTCCTCTCATATCACCCATCATCATGCCATACTCATGTAAATCATGCAACCCATGCAAATCATGTCAACATATTTTGGTACACATCTCATAACACATATATGTCATAAAATCATTATATCATATAATGAATAACAGAACTCATATCGAAACGGACTTACCCGAAACCGTGCACATACCCATAGGGTACCATATCAACATCCATACTGTTTCAGCTTTCATTATTATCAGGTTATTAAAATATATTACAAAGTAATAGAGTGTGTAAGTTACACACCTGTTATAACGCAAGCCCTAAATCCGAAGAGTCGATCTACAACGCTAGGTCCTTGATCCTACATTCGGCCATCACTAAGGTTAGCCACATAGGCCATTCGGCCAAACCAAATAAACCCAAAGGGTTAACGCTTGAAACCCGAGACCTTACCTAAACGCCCCTTGAATACTAGCCACCACACGCTTTGTGAATCTGCTTCACTCCCCTACAATCGGCAATCCAAAAACACCTACATCAATAGCCTTCGGCTTGAATACTTAAAAGAATAGATGATCTTACAAATGGATCCTTACCACCACTTACCAAAACCGATTGCCAAAAAATAGAGGTTGGATCAATCTTCCAAAATCCCGGAGACCCTACAACAAAACGGTTCCCAAAAAGGGTAATTAAACCCTTGCTATCCAATGCCGAAATCGGCTCCTACCTTTAAAGAAGTCGACAGAGAAAAAGAGAGAAGAAGAAATAGGCATTCGACCTTGAGCACTTACCTTCCTCTAAAAAAACTGATTGGAGAAAACTAGGAGAGATCACCCTTGCTTGTGACTTTCGGCCAAAACTAAACAAAAATGGAGAAGAGAATTTGGCTATGGTTATTTGAAACAAGCAGTTAAGGTTCGGTTTGAGTGGAAGAAGAGGAAGAAAAGAAGTGAAAAGAAGATAGGGGTTTCGGCAAAAGAGTTTGAAAAGAGCCAAGAAAATGAAAGTAAAAGAGGAAGAAAATGAGTACTTTCGGCTTAGCACAAATGGAAAAAAGAAAAGAGAGAAATGAGAGGGTAAGTGTTTCGGCTAAGGATCAATAAGAAGAAAAGAAAGAAAAAATGAAAATAAAAGTTTTTGAACTCAAGAGAGCATTCGGCCACAATAAAATCAAGAGAGAACAAGTGCAAATTTCGTCAAGGGTATATGTTGCCTAAGGTTTTCGGTTTCAAAGAAGAAAAAGGTGAAAATGCTCACCTGAAGGTTCGGCTAGCTACTGAAACAAAAAGAAAGAATCTCGGCTATTGATACACTAAACAAAGGCTGGCCGAGAATGCACTCTAAACACTCTAGGAGGTTTCGGCATCCCCCCTACACACCTTACCAAAACCGGCCACTCCCCCCAAGAGGAATTCAAAATTCGGCCAACACCCAAAGTCTCTCCTAGCCACTAATTCAAACAGATTTGAATTAGTCAAACACCTAAATTTTCTCTCTGCCAACCGTTCAAACAAATTTGACTTGGTCCATCCTTACTAGGCAGAGTTTGAACTGCACACAACTTCTCCCCCTCCTTGACGTCAAAATAGAAGGCAAAAGGTGGGATTTCTGCAGCTCGAACCTGAGACCTCCTTCCCCTGCAAGTGGCATCAATCATAGGCTCTAAGTGGCGCCTCCTTGCCACCTTGCCAAGCCTCTTTCATGTGCTAAAATCCTACTTGAAATACTTATAACCCTTAGCTCCTTCAGCTCCTTTTACCTTAAACCTAAAAACTAAAATTTTTCCTACTACTCAGGCCTACACTAGACTTACAACTAAGTCTCAAAACATCATAAATAACAACACCGCAATCCAAACACAAGCAAACAATGCAGTTACAAAATAACCCCTATTTCAAGATATTACAGTTCTACCCCGCTTAAAAAAATTTCAGCCCCGAAATTACCTGGTCAAAAGAGTTGAGGGTATTGCTGCCTCATCACATCCTCGGGTTCCCACGTAGCTTCTTCCACGCCATGGTTCCGCCATAGCACTTTCACCAAAGGGACTGACTTCCTACGCAAGACTTTCACATCCCGATCTAGAATCTGCACTGGTTCCTCATCCATGGTCAAATCCGGATTCACCTCGATCTCTTCCACTGCTACAACATGCGATGGATCTGAACGATAACGCCTAAGCATGGAGACATGAAATACATCGTGAATCTGACTTAGCTCTGCTGGCAACTCAAGCTGATAAGCTACTGGTCCCACTCGTCTCAGTACCTTATACGGCCCAATAAACCTTGGACTTAACTTGCCTTTCCTTCCGAACCTCAACACTTTCTTCCACGGCGAGACCTTTAGAAAGACCTTATCATCTATGGCAAACTCTATATCCCTACGCTTGAGATCGGCATAAGACTTCTGCCTGTCTGAAGCCTCTTTCAATCGAGCCTGAATCAACTTAACCTTGTTTTCAGTCTCTGCAACCAACTCTGGTCCCAACATCTGACGTTCACCCAGTTCCGTCCAACAAGTAGGTGAGCGACACTTCCTACCATACAACGCCTCATATGGTGCCATCTTGATGCTTGCTTGGTAACTATTGTTGTAGGTGAACTCAGCTAATGGCAAAAACTCTTCCCAGCTACCTCTGAAGTCCAGAACACAACCTCTCAGCATGTCCTCTAAAATCTGTATAACCCTTTCCAACTGCCCGTCAGACTGTGGATGGAATGCAGTACTGATATCCAAACGCGTACCCAAAGCCTGATGCAGCGCTTTCTAAAACCTTGACGTAAATCTGGGATCCCTATCCGAGATGATCGATACTGGCACACCATGCAACCTCACTATCTCTGACACATACAGCTTCGCCAACCTCTGAAGTGAGTAATCAACCCTTACCGGTATGAAGTGAGCTGATTTAGTCAGACGATCCACAATCACCCAAACTGAGTCCTTCTTGCTAGGCATAAGAGGTAATCAACTGACGAAATCCATAGTGATCCTTTCCCACTTCCACTGTGGAATCTTCACTGGCTGAAGCAACCCTGACGGCAACTGATGTTCAGCCTTGACCTACTGACATGTCAGACACTTACCTACAAACTCCGTCACTTCCCGCTTTAGTCCTGGCCACCAAAACTGCTCCCTTAGATCCCGATACATCTTGCTATCTCCAGGATACATAGCGTATGGGCTGCTATGTGTATCCTGAAGAATCATTTGCCTTAGCTCGATATCCTTCGGCATACACGCTCTCCCTTGAAAACACAGCACTCTATCACTAGACAAACTGTAACCCTCCAAACCACTGTCCTGCACTTGCAACTTCTGCACATTCAGAACCTCATCCTCTAACTGTTTCTCCCTGATCTGCTCAACCCAAGTCGGCTTAACCTGCAATTCTGCCAGAATACTTCCGTCATCGAACAAACTCAAATGGGCAAACATCGCTCTTAAGTCCGACACAACCTTACGGCTCAACGCGTCTGCCACCACGTTAGCCTTGCCCAGATGATACTCAATGGAACAGTCGTAGTCCTTTAGTAACTCAATCCATCTGCGCTGCCTTAAATTCAAATCCTTCTGAGTCAAAAGGTACTTCAGACTCTTGTGATCTGTGTAGACTATCGATCTCTCTCCGTACAAGTAGTGCCTCCAGATCTTCAAGGCGAAGACTACAGCCGCTAACTCCAAGTCGTGCATCGGATAATTGACCTCATGTGGCCTCAGCTGCCGAGATGAATAAGCCACCACCTTCCCTTCCTGCATCAGCACACAACCCAAACCCGTATGAGATGCATCGCAATATACCGTGAATTCCTTTCCTGCCTCAGGTTGAATCAAAACCGGAGCTTCAGTCAAGATCTTCTTTAGGTTGTCGAAACTCTCTTGCTGCTTCTCAGTCTACACAAACGAGACTCCTTTTCTTAAGAACTTGGACATCGGTGCTGCGATCAACGAAAATCCCTCTACAAACCTTCGGTAATACCCTGCCAGACCCAGAAAACTTCGAATCTCAGCCACTGACTTAGGCGGCTTCCAATCCAATACTGCTTCAATCTTTCGAGGGTCCACTCTAATCCCTTCAGCTGACACCACATGACCTAAGAAAGTCACCTCCCTAAGCCAGAACTCGCACTTACTAAACTTAGCATAAAGCTGCTTCTCCCTCAGAATCTGCGATACTACTCGTAAATGCGCGTCATGCTCCGCTTCTGTCCTTGAGTACACCAAGATGTCGTCTATAAATACCACGACGAACTGATCCAAATACTGTTGGAATACCCTATTCATCATGTCCATGAATGCTGCCGGCGCGTTAGTCAACCCAAACGGCATTACTAGAAACTCATAGTGCCCATACCGAGTACGAAACACCGTCTTGTGGATATCAGCCTCTTTCACCTTTAGCTGATGATACCCAGACCTTAAGTCGATCTTCGAGAATACCGCTGCACCCTTCAGCTGATCAAACAAATCATCTATCCTCGGCAACGGATATTTGTTTTTGATCGTCAGCTTGTTCAACTGGCGGTAATCTATACACATCCGCATTGTACCATCTTTCTTCTTGACAAAGAGTACTGGCGCTCCCCAAGGTGAAACACTTGGCCTAATAAAGCCTCGATCCAACAGCTCCTGAATCTGAGCCTTTAATTCCACTAACTCCTTTGGCGCCATCCTATACGGAGCAATAGACACTGGCGCGGTTTCGGGTAACAGATCTATGCCAAATTCCACCTCACGATTCGGTGGCAGTCCCGGAAGCTCCTCAGGAAACACATCAACATATTCCTTTACTGTTCGGACATTCCCTACAATAGACTCTTTAGCCTCCAAGGCATACACATGAACCATAAATGCTTCGCAGCCCTTCCTGACCATCTTCTCCGCCATTAAAGCAGACACTACGTTGGATAAGTAATCTCTTCTATTACCTATCATGGCCACCTCGACATCCTCAGCCGTCTTTAGAACCATGCGCTTAGCCGTGCAATCCAACCTCGCCTGGTACTTAACCAACCAGTCCATCCCAAGAATCAGATCGAACTCCCCAAACGGCAGTTCCATCAGATCAGCAACAAACACTACCCCTTGGAGTTCTAGGGGTACATCTCTATACAGCTTATTTACAACTACAGAGTGACCTAGAGGGCTAATCACTGTCATCTGCCTAGAAGTAATCTCAAAGTCTAAATTCAAGGTCTCTACTATGCTACTAGCAACGTATAAATGCGTTGAACCCACATCAATCAAAGCAGTATAGGGAAAACCAAAGATCAAGAACGTACCGGTTATGACGTCCGGTGCGTCGCCCTCCTGTCGGCGCCTTGCTGCATATACTAACCCTGGCTGTTTAGCCTCAGTGCTGCCCGCACCTCTACCCGGTGCTCCTCGGCCTCGACCAGAACCATTACCTCCTCTACCATTACCACGACCCCTCTGCGGTGGCGGTCCTCCATTTTTGAACTGAGTACGGCTCTGACCCTCAGACTGAATCCTAGCCAACTTACGCAGACAGTCTCTCACACGATGATCCAGTGAGCCACACTCAAAACACCCTTTTCCACCGGTCCAGCATCCTCCCCAATGAGATTTCCCACAACGGTTACACTGTGCTGGTCCCTGATTAGCAGCAACAGACCTACCAGACTGATTCGGTCCGCTCTGTCTAGCCCTTTTCTGAGAATTTCCAGCTGACCCAGATGACCCAAAGCTTCTCTTATGTCTGTTCCTATCCATGCTCTGCCTCACAGACTCTTTAACCCCTTCGGCTACCTTAGCCTTTTCTACCAGGACAGCAAACTCTCGCTCCTACTGTGGAGCAATCAGTAACCTCAGCTCATCTCTTAGACCATCCTCGAAACGGACACACCGCTCGTGTTCAGTAGCCACAATGCCTCTAGCATACCGGCTTAGCTTTAAGAACTCTGCCTCATACTCTGATACAGACTTGCTCCCCTGAACCAACCTCAAAAATGCCTTCCGTTGCGCATCAATGTAGCTAGCTCCAATATACTTTTTCTGATATGCGGCCTTAAAATAATCCCAAGTAAGATCTTCCACTGTAGCACTGTCCCGAACCGTGAGCCACCACTGGTATGACTCATCCCGTAGAAGCGAAACTATCCCCTTCAGCTTTTCCTCAACAGTTAGGTCTAAATCGTCCATGATCCGCTCCGTCGCCTCCAGCCAATACTCAGCCGTGCTGGAAGCCACACCAGAAACACCTCGAAATACTTCAGCCCCATTTGCCCGAAGTCGCTCAGGTACAGATTTCTGAGCTCTTGCGTCTCCACCTACTCCAGCTACCCTTTCCAAAACTCGCAGCATCGCCTGTGATACTGCATCATCCCCAGTCTGATCCTGAAACTCACCACCTACAGCTGGTGGTGGTACCGGTATCTTATTCTCTGACCCCTGACCAGACCCTACTGGTTCAGAAACTGTCATCCTACCCCGACCACGTCCACGACCACGTCCACCTCGAGTGCTCATGACTAATACCTCGACTTATCTGATTTAGAAGTTTTATGCATTAGTAATTATTCCTCTGTCTTTAAAGCCAAAGTCTTATGAATATTTCTTATTAAAGGAGTTTTGTTTGGGCAATTCTATAGAGTCCTATCAGTTTCAGTTTCTAGAGTAATTCACTATCGCCTAGACATTCAATCTCATCACATCCAAAAATCACAAGCAATAGTAAGGGGTACTTACCTGGGCGGATTGGTGCCGGAGACTCGGTGCCATGCCTTTTAAAACATTTCCTCGTTGTTTTTATTCTTGTAGAAAGTAGGTGCATGATGAGTTAAAACTGTTCTTGTTGTTTTTGAAAACCCGAGATTAGATCTTTAAAACCTAGTTTGTCGAATTCATAAGTAAAACGATTCTATATTACTTGAAAATGCGAATAGTTTCTTTTTAGTTGCTTAAAACATTTAAATTGAGTGTGTAAAACTTTAAGTTTGAAAAACCGTTTGAGTTGTAGTTCTCTTCAATTTAAAGTGATACCCGATGGTAAAGTTTAAAACATGCCGCTTTGTAGTTTTAGCAAACCTTATTTTTTCCAAATTTTATCAGATGTTAACCAATAGTTTGTTAAGTCATATTTGAAACCAAATCCAACCACATAAATAATCAAAATATAATTTAAAAGGCCTTTTTACAATTCCAACAAAACCAAATCGAGGTAAATGAAATAAAGTACCAAATCCAAATCCATGAAAGTCCGTATTTATTCATAGCATGGCCACCTCGAGTCCACCCGGCTCCTCGTCCGCGATCTAGGTGTCACCTGAAATGATAAGAGAGAAGGTGAGTCACCAAGACTCAGTGCATAAACCCTCCTCTCGATTAATGCAACATGTTTACGCACATATCACCAAGCAATATAAGTAATGCACCCCAACCCTAGCCATCCATACTCCTTATCTACCCCGTGTGGTACCTAACCACTGGTGGTGCCAAACCACTGGTGACCCAAAGTCACGATATCCAATATTGTGGTGCCAAACCACTGGTGACCCAAAGTCACGAATAATCCATCTGTGGGGCCAACCCATGTGTGATACCAAATCACTGGCGACGATCCCGTAATATCAACTGTGGGGCCAACCCACTGTGGTGCTAAGCCACTGGGACAAGTCGCTATGAGGTGCCAAACCTCTGGTGACCCAAAGTCACAAAATATCAATATCCAAGTGTTGGGCCAACCCACGTGTGATACCAAATCACTGGCGACGATCCCGATATGTCAACTGTGGGGCCAACCCACCGTGGTACTAAGCCACTGGGACAAGTCGCTATGAGGTGCCAAACCTCTGGTGACCCAAAGTCACTAAATCAATCTATGGTACCAAACCACTGGAGGTGCCAAACCTCTGGTGTCCCAAAGACACGGATATCATCTTCCCCCTCCTCTCATATCACCCATCATCATGCCATACTCATGTAAATCATGCAACCCATGCAAATTATGTCAACTTATTTTGGTACACATCTCATAACACATATATGTCATAAAATCATTATATCATATAATGAATAACAGAACTCATATCGAAACGGACTTACCCGAATCCGTGCACATACCCATAGGGTACCATATCAACATCCATACTGTTTCAGCTTTCATTATTATCAGGTTATTAAAATATATTACTAAGTAATAGAGTGTGTAAGTTACACACCTGTTATAACGCAAGCCCTAAATCCGAAGAGTCGATCTACAATGCTAGGTCCTTGATCCTACATTCGGCCATAACTAAGGTTAGCCACATAGGCTATTAGGCCAAACCAAATAAACCCAAAGGGTTAACGCTTGAAACCCGAGACCTTACCTAAACGCCCCTTGAATACTAGCCACCACACGCTTTGTGAATCTACTTCACTCCCCTACAATCGGCAATCCAAAAACACCTACATTAATAGCCTTCGGCTTGAATACTTAAAAGAATAGATGATCTTACAAATGGATCCTTACCACCACTTACCAAAATCGATTGCCAAAAAATAGAGGTTGGATCGATCTTCCAAAATCCCGGAGACCCTACAACAAAACGGTTCCCAAAAAGGGTAATTAACACCCTTACTATCAAATGCCGAAATCGGCTCCTACCTTTAAAGAAGTCGACAGAGAAAAAGAGAGAAGAAGAAATAGGCATTCGGCCTTGAGCACTTACCTTCCTCTAAAAAAACCGATTGGAGAAAACTAGGAGAGATCACCCTTGCTTGTGACTTTCGGCCAAAACTAAACAAAAAGGGAGAAGAGAATTCGGCTATGGTTATTTGAAACAAGCAGTTAAGGTTCGGTTTGAGTGGAAGAAGAGGAAGAAAAGAAGTGAAAAGAAGATAGGGGTTTCGGCAAAAGAGTTTGAAAAGAGCCAAGAAAATGAAAGTAAAAGAGGAATAAAATGAGTACTTTCGGCTTAGCACAAATGGAAAAAAGAAAAGAGAGAAATGAGAGGGTAAGTGTTTCGGCTAAGGATCAATAAGAAGAAAAGAAAGCAAAAATGAAAATAAAAGTTTTTGAACTCAAGAGAGCATTCGGCCACAATAAAATCAAGAGAGAACAAGTGCAAATTTCGGCAAGGGTATATGTTGCCTAAGGTTTTCGGTTTCAAAGAAGAAAAAGGTGAAAATGCTCACCTGAAGGTTCAGCTAGCTACTAAAACAAAAAGAAAGAATCTCGGCTATTGATACACTAAACAAAGGCTGGCCGAGAATGCACTCTAAACACTCTAGGAGGTTTCGGCATCCCCCCTACACACCTTACCAAAACCGGCCACTCCCCCCCAAGAGGAGTTCAAAATTCGGCCAACACCCAAAGTCTCTCCTAGCCACTAATTCAAACAGATTTGAATTAGTCAAACACCTAAATTTTCTCTCTGCCAACCATTCAAACAAATTTGACTTGGTCCATCCTTACTAGGCAGAGTTTGAACTGCACACAACTTCTCCCCCTCCTTGACGTCAAAATAGAAGGCAAAAGGTGGGATTTCTGCAGCTCGAACCTGAGACCTCCTTCCCCTGCAAGTGGCGTCAATCATAGGCTCTAAGTGGCGCCTCCTTGCCACCTTGCCAATCCTCTTTTATGTGCTAAAATCCTACTTGAAATACTTATAACCCTTAGCTCCTTCAGCTCCTTTTACCTTAAACCTAAAAACTAAAATTTTTCCTACTACTCAGGCCTACACTAGACTTACAACTAAGTCTCAAAACATCATAAATAACAACACCGCAATCCAAACACAAGCAAACAATGCAGTTACAAAATAACCCCTATTTCAGGATATTACACGGTCCCTTGCGCAGTAGCCGAAGCATTACTAGCTGCTTCATTAGCAGTCGATGGATCAAGATCCATATATTATATAAAACAAGGTTTAAAAATCATTAGAAACCACCACACTATCATTGTACACTTATGGCATGTATAGCTAGACTTTTACACCCGCTACGGTAGTCCTAGAATCGACTAAACCATAGCTCTGATACCACTAAATATAATACCCCTTACCCGTACTCTACGTCGAAAGCGGACCTGAGGTATTACCGGAGTAAAACCACTTAATTGCCACTTAGGCTCAACGTGACCACTCTCTTTCTATCACCACAACAACCTCATTCTCGACTTACGAGGCCTCACTCATACACATGAGGGCTCTCAAGACCATGTAAGAAACTCTTACAAACTTAAAAATTTTCTCTATCTAGATAGGGACTACACGCCCGTGTGTAGACACACATGCCCATGTCCACAAACCATGCATGAAAACCCAAGCATTCTGCCAATGCCCCACAGCTAGGGCACATGCCCGTGCTCTCCACCCGTGGTGAACACTGACTACTTCCCACGACCTAAGGTCTAGACACACGCCCGTGTAGCTAGCCCGTGGCCTATACTTCTCGAATTTGTTAATGTGACACAACCAAGGCACACGGCCGTGGGTTGATCGTGTGTCACACATGGCCTAGACACATGCTCGTGTCTCTATCCACATGAACAAGAACAAAGTTATTTGCTAAGCTCTTCTCACCCCTATAGCATACACAACATGCACTCAATCAACTCATTTATAATCGACTCATAATGAAACACAATCTCACATGGATAACTACATCTTTTCATATAATAAAGTAGCCAACAACTATGGCATTATACAAAATAGATTATCCATCTAAAGGCCAACACATCTTAGCCATTTACAACAAAAATTCACTAACTTGTCTATCCTATATACATGCCATATACAAAACATTAAGTCCAATGTACCAGAGTGTGCTGATAGTGTCGGGGATCTTCTAATTGATTCACGTATCTCGAATAAACTCTTTTACTCTATAAGACAAGGGAAAAGAGAGGGAGTAAGCTTTGAGCTTAGTAAGATTACACATAAACAATTAAGCGTCATAGTATAAGCTAAACAACAATTAGCATTATACTAACATAAGTAATTCACAACTATGCTTACTCTTTCTATCCCTTACCACATTTCTAACACATTATAAGTCAAATACTCATATTCATGACATGCACCCCTACATTCAATACCACATTTACTCGCAATACAACAAATCATTATTTCTTAATAATACATTCACACAGTTAATCCACACAGTAAATTTCTCGGTGATTTCGCACTTAGCCCACCACAATCAATTTATAGGTAGTATCGCACTTAGCCTACCAACAAGGATAAGCATAGTGGTTTCGCACTTAGCCCACTAGACAATATACTTAATGATAACATCGTACACATCCTAGCTCATCGTCACTAAGTATTAGGGTGGTATCGCACTTAGCCCACTATCAAGCATCATCACTATACATCCACATATCTACTTACTCATCCATTCATTCATTCATGATATCTACCACATTCATTCCATTCGAATCACATTGGTTCTCAATCATGCTACACACTAGCTAGCATTTACAAAGTATACGTATAATGCGTCATTTAGACGTAAACTTACCTCGGCAGTCAAAAGTATAGAGATATGCAATTTAGTCCACCACCATACTTTTGCCTCAGTTTCGATCCGGGCTTCGTCTTTCTTGATCTATAATGAATAAATCAACTTATTCAATACACACATTGACTAAATTGACCCTTATCTCACACTTTAGCAAAATTTCTATTTTACCCCTAATCTTTCTCATATTTACACTTTTTCCCCAAGGCTCATAAAGTGATTTTCATTCAACTTTCTAGCCTTTCAAGCTTAACCAAATCATTTACTCAACTAAAGCTATCATCAATTCTCACTAAATCATACATGTATGACCAATCTCAAGACTTTCACAAACAAATCCCTATATACATTTTTCATGGAAAATCACTTAGCAAAAGATGTTCCTACTACATCAAACTTTCATATTCTTCCATAAAACATCAAAATACATGCATGTCATACATGTGTACATTTTTGAACATCCATCTTAGCTCAACATATAGTTAAAAATAGCTTACTCATGCTACTAGAACTTCAAAAATACGAAGAATATCAAAAACGAGCTTAGATGCACTTACTAGCAAGCTTGAAAATTTGAAGAGCCCTAACAATGGCTTCTTGAAATTTTTGGCAACCTTGGAGAAGAAGATGAATGAAATTCTATCATCTTTTCCCATTTTAATCATTTAATTGTCAAATGACCAAAATGCGCTTAACTTTCTATTTTAACACATTCATGCCCAATTTTGTCCAAAAATTTAGAATTTGGGAAAATTACTATTTAATGACCTCCAATTGGTAATCCAAAGCTATTTCTCACAAATTGTGTAACAGTCCGATTTTGGCCCTAATCGGAACAGTGGTTTCAGGACCACGAATCTGACTCAGAAAAATATTTTAATATTATTTTCTGTGTTAATTATATGTGAATTAGCATGTGTGAAAGTTTCGTATGAAAATTTGAGTGTTTATGTGCTTAATTAAATAAAAGGAGGTAATCGCGTAAAATAAAAATTTGATGGTTAGTTGTGAAAGTGATTAATTGTTGTTGTCTTTTAAAAACGAAGGATTAAGAATGCAATTAGCCAATCTTTAAGTTAGTGGAAGGCAAGTTATTAACGATATGTGTTTTATATGTTAAAGTTTATATTAATATTATATTATAAGTTATTATTTTATAATGAAACAAAAACATTAAAGAAAAGAAAGCCATTATGTTGTGTTCATCTTTCTATTTGATCGAAAATACCAAGAGAAAAAGAAGGGTTTGAGTTTTTCTATATTCGGCCATCTCAAGTGAATATTCAAGGTATGTTTTTAGTCGATTTTTGATAATTTTTACGTTTTTGGGATCGTTGCTTCGGGTACTACAAAGCCCATCTCTTAATGTTAGAAATTGATGAATATTTTGTGATGTGCCATTGATGAATATATGTGTTTTGTGTTGTTCGATGATGAAATATTAAAGATGTGTTTTAGATTAATATGTTTTGTATTGGAGATTTTGATGATTTTGAACAATTAGGATTAAATTACAAAAATAATAAATTGAGGGGCCAAAATGCAAAATAAATGATATATATGGACTTGTATGGATCTAGTGAACATTCGGCCTAGGCATAGCATATGTAAATTTTGTGTATTTTGTGGCTTGTGCAATAGGGATTAAATTGTAAAAACGTGTAAAATGTCAGGGGTAAAAATGTAATTTCCCTATTTATGTGTTTTTGGATTAATTTGAATGAAAGTATGTTGAATGGCCTTAATTTGAAATTTATATAGACCAAGAACAAAAAGGATCGGGAGTGGATCGGGGAAAGATGAAGTTAATCGAATAGTCGGAATAACAAAGTCCGTCGATACTCGAGGTAAGTTTTTAAGCAATTAGGTTGAATTGAACTTTAATCTATATTAAGGTGCATATGTTAAATAAAAGTAAGCATGTTTAAATACTTAATGCAGAATATGACATTGAATAAATTATATACTAGCCGAATATAAGGTTGGTATATATATATATATATATAAGCTTTGATTTATTTGAGTTGAATGATTAAATAAATTAAGAGATAGTTAAATGTGGAATTGAAATGGGTGATGGTTGTATTTGAATAGGTGAGTATACATGTTTATTAAATATTGCCGAATGTGATGGTATTGAGTAGGAGGAATAAGTTGTTTTGAACATGTACATATTTATGTGTATATATGAATGAAAATGAGATTGGTTAAGGGGCACTATGTGTGCGAGCTTAAATACTTAGTACTATGTGTGCAAAATCGGTTGTCCGGCACTAAGTGTGTGGAAAATAAGTAATGGCACTAAGTGTGCGATACATTACAAGTAATGGCACTAAGTGTACGATACATTACAAGTAAATGGCACTACGTGTGCACTTTGTCAAAGTAACGGCACTAAGTGTGCGATACGTTACATTATTTGCACTATGTGTGCGGGTTTACGGATCTTTCAAGGATGCCAACTAGTGAATTGTGATTATCGAAAGGAAATAAATAGGTATGTGATTCGTGATAATTGGATAAATTAGTACTAATGAGGTAAGTTATGCTTGCTTATGAAACTTAAGAAATGAGATGTGATTATTAGTTTTGAGTTCGTTTTTGAGATGGAATAACAATGTATAGTTTAAAATGAAATCTAATAAGGAATACATGTGTATTCGATTTTGAGACTACTAAATATGGTAGTTTATGAATGGTGATATGATCTATACTTATGTTTATGAATTTCGTTGATGATCATGTTAAATTGCTTTAAGTTTTATAATGTCTAATTATATACTTACAATTGCTTATAACTTACTAAGCTATGTTAGCTTACTGGGTGTGTTCATTTGACTATTTTATAGATTTTTGAAGTCTGAGTTCGAGCTCGGGGATCATCGTCAAAGTCAATCACACTATCAACTACTTTTGGTACCTTTCTATAAGTTAAACTTTTGAAACTGTGGCATGTATAGGCTATATTACTCTTTTGAGTCTATTATGAACAAGATGTGTATAAAATGCCATGCGAAGATGGCTATGTTTCTATGCTTGGGTTTGATTTGAATATGTTTGATCATGGTATTAATATTTGTGTATATTTGGTTTTTGTTGTAAGCTTAATTCGGAAGTTTATTTCTTGATATTCTATATATATTCGGAATATGGTGTTCCGTGTGACATATATCTTATGTATTGGATGTGGTATGTTAGTTATAAGATTCGGTCATAGTATTGACCTAGTTTGAAGTTTGTATTTTTCGTTGGATGGTAATATGCTTTTCGAATATGAAGTTTGAATGATTAAATCATAGTTATGAAAATCTAGTTTTGGTATGCATGTGACCTAATGAATTTAGTTACATGATTGGTATAAGTGATATTATAGTATGTTCTTAAGTCGAATACATTCAAAAATGTTATGAATAAGTTTTATTAAGGATTGACCGATAAGGTAGTTGAAAGATAATGGCAATTAGTAAAGCTTTGGCATATATAGGATAATTGTCTTAAAATGTTGGTGAATTTGATTGGTATAAATTGAACAAGGGTAATTGTATATATTCGGCTATTCTATTCAAAATGATCAAATGAATAGTATTTTTACTATTTGACTGAAATTTGTTTTTTATATAATATTAATGATATTATTTGTGATATGTTGTTAATGTTTTAATATTAAAATGAAAGTACATGTTTGATCGTGATAGCATGCATTAATTTATGTAATATTATTTATATGAGTGTGTTAATTTGTGGTTAGACGAGTCATGCCTCGTAACCCTAATCTGGCGACGGATACGGGTTAGGGGTGTTACAAATAGCTTCTAGAATCTCACATTTTGCAACTTCTGCAATTTAGTCCTTTCGGACAATTCAACCGCAATTTCACAAAATTGCTTCATGAAACTTTCACACTATCATGCAAACATAGCATAAACCTCAAAGACTCATACATATACCTCAAATTTGTGGTCTCGCACCACTATTTCGACTAGGTCCTAAATCGGGATGTTACAAGCAACATTCCATAAAGGATAATAAGCTTTGCCACCCATCTCATATGGGATGGGCTCATTATGTCTATCTTGTGTATTAGGTACAATTGTATGTGTTATCTGAACTTTTAACCAATACTTATAATTTATCTAACCCAATAACTATTTTTCTATTTCCTAAAATATTATTTATTTAATAAAAGTAATCAATTTATCCAATACAATTATTTTCTCAACCTAAGTCTAATTCCATTAAAGTCATGTTGACTTTACTGTATTAGAATCTATGAAGAAATATATTTATTTCCACTTTAAATAAAACCATGATGATTAATTAATTTAATTCTGACTTCGAATTTCAATTGTTTAATTGCAATCAAGTAAATACTAATTCGAAGAAATTAATTTAATTTCTAAGTCACCTTTTGTACTTAGTGAGAAAATGCATTCACTGTAGATAGCGATACATGTGATCTCTTTTTCTTAATCGCCATTTTTATTCATTCCAGAGTATTGATTCTATATGCAATTCTTTTCAAGTTATATCGAGCTAGCAGAGGAACTGATTGAACATATATAATTAGGGCTTAAATAATTTATAATTAAATTTTGACTTTTAACTTATTTATTACAACATTATCTAATCGTGGAGTCATCCTACTAAGGTACCATGATTGAACTCTCCCTTATTATATACTATTATCAAAGCAACTTAAGAGGTGTTTTTCTAATGACCTTGCCATGAGTGTGTTACCCTATAGGGTGTCCTTAATCTTTTTGGATTAAATCTGTTGACCCAATGTGATCCTATTTTATCTCATGGTAACCATTACATTTTTCTTCATGAAAAAGTCAATTACTAAAAATAATAATTAAATCATTTGTCTAAGACAAATGACCCATGGGTCATATTACTTTTTCATGTAATCAACTAATGCTAAAGAGAATATATCATTTACCCTTTATTGTGCTATGAATTCCACTATTGTAAATAAAGCTATGTCATGCGAAATTCGTATACCCAACATACTGGCTTTCGATTCTTTGATTATTTGAACTTAAGTTTTTAATACATCAAAGTATATAAGTGAGGCCCATATAGTCAGACACTTACTCAGGATTGAGGTAAGCTACATTATGAACATCACAAGTGTATTAATCCATAAATGAATCTAAGATTAATTCAACTTGGGTCTTGTCCAATGTATTCTCAGTCTAGACACTCCCATCTATTTCTTTAACTTCTTTGAGCTAACTATTCCGATACGCAAGACAAGGTATCTCTCTATTTGGACTTGATAGATGATATAATTGTCCTTTAACTGATTTGCTCAATTTTCGATTCATCAGACTAGAGACCTTTTAGATTACTTACTAATTCAAGTTGTCTTCTCGCATTATGATCCTGTTAGTACAAATCTCCGGTGAGGAAAATCTCGAACACACGAACGAAAACCGAAAAGAAGAAGAAATAGGACAAGGCTCCAAGGCGTGTATCAAACCACTATCTTTAAGGTTATATTCGCCCCCACCTATCTTCGGTGTGCAAACGAGTTCCAAGCAAATTAACCTCGAAGATACAATAAAGCCAATGGCTATTTGCGTTTTGTATTGATGAGAATAACCCACTACACACTGAGCAATGTATGACAAGAAAACCAATTTCTATAAAGGATTTCTGCAGTAATACTTTATAGAACAATCTAACAATATTAGAAAATGAATGAAGAAAGAAAAAATATTAGAATTGTTGGTATATCTCCAAATGAAATCTGATTCCTATTTATAGGAATTTTCATGTCTCTTCATAGAGACATGTTTAATCAATAGGTGTATTTCTGAATAATAATATTTTTAAAATAAAAACATAATTATTCATTTAATTATAACTATTCAAATAATATTATTTAAATAGTTATAATTCTTTCTCAAAAAATCAAAAAAATATAATCTTTTGATTAATTACACCTTTCTTTTACAGTTATTGGAACACTATAAATATTTGAAAATGTTCCAACAATCTCCCCCCATTTTCAAAATATTTTAGATTTTGAAATTCTTGGAAGTCAATTTGCATAAATGAAGGTATCTTACAATTGAACCTTCACTTAGTGAAAACATGTTAAAGTTAATTGAAATTGCATGGTAGACTAAGCTTTGAACCAACTATTTCATTTGATTAACTGAACGCATCTCACACAATAATTTCAACATCGGTCAATGCATAGTATCTAGGGACACTATTATGGCCATGTGTCTGTGTCCTCTTTTCATGAGTGCTGTCAGAGCCAAGCCCTTGAGCTCTTAGAAGCGGCCACACTTCCACTCACATAGGTAGATCCCATCAAAAGTGTTCCCGTAATTATAACACTTTAACATATTTATGTTATGGGTCCATTAAGAGTACAGTACTCATCCTTCCCTTATCATTACGGGTACCTAGCACTTTAATCTTAGGATGGATTTATTTATAGTGCTATCAATCACATACTAATGATGTACTTTGTCTCATTGAACTCAAGACTTGATGTTATACCAAGCGTTGAGTCGAGTTTCCATCATGGATGACTCTAATTAATGGGCTTGAGTCCCATCCCTTTTGAGGTCCTTTTTATTGCATCTCTAGCAAGACTTTTTGTCAAATGATTCGCCAAATTTTCACTTGACCTCACATAATTAATAGTGATCACTCCATCAGAGATTAATCGTCGGACATAACTATGTCTTAATCCAATGTGTATAGACTTTCCATTATATACTTGGCTATATGCCTTTGCTAGAGTAGCCTCACTATCACAACGGATAGAACTAGGTGAAATTGGCTTAGGCCATAAATGTACATCATAAAGCAAATTTCTTAATCATTCTGCTTCTTTAGATGCAACGGCTAATGCAATAAATTCTTCTGCCATGGTGGAATCAGTAATACATGTTTGTTTCTTGGAACCCCAAGAAATGGCTCCTCCACCAAGAATGAAGATCCATCCACTAGTAGATGCATGATCTTCTAAACTTGTAATCCAACTAGCATCCGAATACCCTTCTAAAACTAGAGGATATCCATTATAACACAATCCATAGTTAATAGTTTTCTTTAAGTACCTAAGTACTCTATTCAATGCTTGCCAATGCAAACTACTTGGATTACTTGTGTACCTACTCAATTTCTCAACAGTATATGCAATATCTAGTCTTGTACAAGTCATTATGTACATAAGACAACCAATTAGACTTGCATATTTCAATTGATCAATTTTCCTACCAGCATTAGATACTAATTTTATTTAAGGATCCATGGGTGTAGATGCTGGTATGCAGTTGAAAAGATCAAACTTTTTAAGCACATTTTCGATGTAATGTGATTGTGATAAAGCTATAGTGCTTTCATCTCGGGTTATTTTAATCCCAAGAATAACATCTGCTACACCCATATCCTTCATAGCAAAGTTGTTTGACAAGAATTTCTTTGTGTTTTCTATTTGTTCCAAATCCGTGCCAAAAATGAGCATGTCATCTACATATAAGCAAATTATGACACCTTTTCCATTTTCAAATTTGCTATATATACACTTATCGGATTCAGTTATTTTATAGCCATTGGCTAAAACAACATTGTCAAACTTTTGGTGCCATTGTTTTGGTGCTTGTTTAAGTCCATATAAAGATTTAACAAGCTTACATACCTTATGCTCTTGTCCTGGAACAACAAATCCTTCTGGTTGTTCCATGTACACTTCCTCTTCAAATTCACCATTTAAAAATGCAGTTTTAACATCCATTTGGTGAACAACCAGATTATATATAGAGGTAAGTGATATTAAGATTCTAATTGTAGCAATTCTTACTACTGGAGCATAGGTATCAAAGTAATCAATACTTGTTTTTGTATAAAACCTTTGGCTACCAACCTTGCTTTAAACTTATCAATGGTTCCATCGACCTTCATTTTCGTTTTGAAGATCCATTTACAACCTATTGGTTTGGAACCTGGTGGAAGATCAACTAAGATCCAAGTTTGATTTCCTATTATTGAATCCATCTCATCATTTATTGCTTCTTTCCAAAAAGCAGAGTCTTGAGATTTCATTGCCTCTTCAAATGTAATACGATCAGATTCTGTATTATAACAATAAGGTATCTTATTGCATATACTTTCACCTTTTTCTTCTACAAGAAACATAATGAAATTTGGCCCAAAATCTTTGACCTTTTTAATCCTTTTACTTCTTCTTAATTCTTGACAATATTTATCATTATTATCAATTTGTTCCAATAGAATCTCATTCTCATTTGAAGAATGAATCAATTATTTTGGATGTAATTGTCTTAATATAGAATTAAATCTATTTTCATCAAAAATAGCATATATTGATTCAATAACAGTATTAATTGAAATTGAATCATTTGGTTCAATAACCATGAACCTATATGCCTTGCTATTATGTGCATATCCTATAAATATGCATTCAATTCCTCTTTCACCTAACTTTTTACGTTTAGGTGTTGGAACTTTGACAATAGCTCTACAAACCCAAACCATTAAATAATTAAGGTTTGGTTTCCTTTTCTTCCATTGTTCATAAGGGGTTATTTTAGTTTCTTTATTAGAAACTCTATTCAATATATGACAAGCTGCTAGAACAGCTTCTCCCCAAAAACCTTGTCCAAGACCTGAATATGATAACATTGAATTTACCATTTCAGTCAATACTCTATTTTTCCTTTCAGCTACACCATTTTGTTGTGGTGTGTAAGGGCCTGAAACTTGATGGACAATCCCAGTGGATTCAAAATAACTTGGATTATATTATTCTCCACCTCTATCAGATCTTAAGCACTTGATAAATGATTCACACTGAAGTTCAACTTTAGATTTATAAACTTTAAATTTATCAAGCGTTTCATCTTTTGAATGCAATAAATATACATAACAATATCTAGAACAATCATCAATAAAAGTAACAAAATATTTCTTTCCACCTAATGTAGGAGTATTATGCATGTCACATAAATCACTATGTATCAAATCAAGCAATTTTGTTTTTCTTTTAACCTTAGGGAAAGGGTTTCTTGTAATTTTAGTCAACATACATGTATTGCATTTTTCAATATTATTATTAAAAATATGAAGAGACATGAAAATTCCTATAAATAGGAATCAGATTTCGTTTGGAGATATACCAACAATTCTAATATTTTTTCTTTCTTCATTCATTTTCTAATATTGTTAGATTGTTCTATAAAGTATTACTGCAGAAATCCTTTATAGAAATTGGTTTTCTTGTCATACATTGCTCAGTGTGTAGTGGGTTATTCTCATCAGTACAAAACGCAAATAGCCATTGGCTTTATTGTATCTTCGAGGTTAATTTGCTTGGAACTCGTTTGCACACCGAAGATAGGTGGGGGTGAATATAACCTTAAAGATAGTGGTTTGATACAGCCTTGGAGCCTTGTCCTATTTCTTCTTCTATTCGGCTTTCGTTCGTGTGTTCGAGATTTTCCTCACCGGAGATTTGTACTAACAGGATCATAATGCGAGAAGACAACTTGAATTAGTAAGTAATCTAAAAGGTCTCTAGTCTGATGAATCGAAAATTGAGCAAATCAGTTAAAGGACAATTATATCATCTATCAAGTCCAAATAGAGAGATACCTTGTCTTGCGTATCGGAATAGTTAGCTCAAAGAAGTTAAAGAAATAGATGGGAGTGTCTAGACTGAGAATACATTGGACAAGACCCAAGTTGAATTAATCTTAGATTCATTTATGGATTAATACACTTGTGATGTTCATAATGTGGCTTACCTCAATCCTGAGTAAGTGTCTGACTATATGGGCCTCACTTATATACTTTGATGTATTAAAAACTTAAGTTCAAATAATCAAAGAACCGAAAGCCAGTATGTTGGGTATACGAATTTCGCATGACATAGCTTTATTTACAATAGTGGAATTCATAGCATAATAAAGGGTAAATGATATATTCTCTTTAGCATTAGTTGATTACATGAAAAAGTAATATGACCCATGGGTCATTTGTCTTAGACAAATGATTTAATTATTATTTTTAGTAATTGACTTTTTCATGAAGAAAAATGTAATGGTTACCATGAGATAAAATAGGATCACATTGGGTCAACAGATTTAATCCAAAAAGATTAAGGACACCCTATAGGGTAACACACTCATGGCAAGGTCATTAGAAAAACACCTCTTAAGTTGATTTGATAATAGTATATAATAAGGGAGAGTTCAATCATGGTACCTTAGTAGGATGACTCCACGATTAGATAATGTTGTAATAAATAAGTTAAAAGTCGAAATTTAATTATAAATTATTTAAGCCCTAATTATATATGTTCAATCAGTTCCTCTGCTAGCTCGATATAACTTGAAAAGAATTGCATATAGAATCAATACTCTGGAATGAATAAAAATGGCGATTAAGAAAAAGAGATCACATGTATCGCTATCTACAGTGAATGCATTTTCTCACTAAGTACAAAAGGTGACTTAGAAATTAAATTAATTTCTTCGAATTAGTATTTACTTGATTGCAATTAAACAATTGAAATTCGAAGTCAGAATTAAATTAATTAATCATCATGGTTTTATTTAAAGTGGAAATAAATATATTTCTTCATAGATTCTAATACAGTAAAGTCAACATGACTTTAATGGAATTAGACTTAGGTTGAGAAAATAATTGTATTGGATAAACTGATTACTTTTATTAAATAAATAATATTTTGGGAAATAGAAAAATAGTTATTGGGTTAGATAAATTATAAGTATTGGTTAAAAGTTCAGATAACACATACAATTGTACCTAATACACAAGATAGACCTAATGAGCCCATCCCATATGAGATGGGTGGCAAAGCTTATTATCCTTTATGGAATGTTGCTTGTAACATCCCGATTTAGGACCTAGTCGAAATAGTGGTGCGAGACCACAAATTCGAGGTATATGTATGAGTCTTTGAGGTTTATGCTATGTTTGCATGATAGTGTGAAAGTTTCATGAAGCAATTTTGTGAAATTGCGGTTGAATTGTCCAAAAAGACTAAATTGCAGAAGTTGCAAAATGTGAGATTCTAGAAGCTATTTGTAACACCCCTAACCCGTATCCGTCGCCAGATTAGGGTTACGAGGCATGACTCGTCTAACCACAAATTAACACACTCATATAAATAATATTACATAAATTAATGCATGCTATCACGATCAAACATGTACTTTCATTTTAATATTAAAACATTAACAACATATCACAAATAATATCATTAATATTATATAAAAAAAAATTTAGTCAAATAGTAAAAATACTATTCATTTGATCATTTTGAATAGAATAGCCGAATATATACAATTACCCTTGTTCA
Source organism: Gossypium australe (assembly GCA_005393395.2). Lineage (NCBI taxonomy): Eukaryota > Viridiplantae > Streptophyta > Magnoliopsida > Malvales > Malvaceae > Gossypium > Gossypium australe. The sequence goes on from CM016616.1 coordinate 75,166,726, forward strand.
ATTTATACCAATCAAATTCACCAACATTTTAAGACAATTATCCTATATATGCCAAAGCTTTACTAATTGCCATTATCTTTCAACTACCTTATCGGTCAATCCTTAATAAAACTTATTCATAACATTTTTGAATGTATTCGACTTAAGAACATACTATAATATCACTTATACCAATCATGTAACTAAATTCATTAGGTCACATGCATACCAAAACTAGATTTTCATAACTATGATTTAATCATTCAAACTTCATATCCGAAAAGCACCATCCAACGAAAAATACAAACTTCAAACTAGGTCAATACTATGACCGAATCTTATAACTAACATACCACATCCAATACATAAGATATATGTCACACGCAACACCATATTCCGAATATATATAGAATATCAAGAAATAAACTTCCGAATTAAGCTTACAACAAAAACCAAACATACACAAATATTAATACCATGATCAAACATATTCAAATCAAACCCAAGCATAGAAACATAGCCATCTTCGCATGGCATTTTATACACATCTTGTTCATAATAGACTCAAAAGAGTAATATAGCCTATACATGCCATAGTTTCGAAAGTTCAACTTATAAAAAGGTACTAAAAGTAGTTGATAGTGTGATTGACTTTGACGATGATCCCCGAGCTCGAACTCAGACTTCAAAAATCTATAAAATAGTCAAATGAACACATCCAGTAAGCTAACATAGCTTAGTAAGTTATAATCAATTGTAAGTATATAATTAGACATTATAAAACTTAAAGCAATTTAACATGATCATCAACGAAACTCATAAACATAAGTATAGATCATATCACCATTCATAAACTACCATATTTAGTAGTCTCAAAATCGAATACACATGTATTCCTTATTAGATTTCATTTTAAACTATACATTGTTATTCCATCTCAAAAACGAACTCAAAACTAATTATCACATCTCATTTCTTAAGTTTCATAAGCAAGCATAACTTACCTCATTAGTACTAATTTATCCAATTATCACGAATCACATACCTATTTATTTCCTTTCGATAATCACAATTCACTAGTTGACATCCTTGAAAGATCCGTAAACCCGCACACATAGTGCAAATAATGTAACGTATCGCACACTTAGTGCCGTTACTTTGACAAAGTGCACACGTAGTGCCATTTACTTGTAATGTATCGCACACTTAGTGCCATTACTTGTAATGTATCACACACTTAGTGCCATTACTTATTTTCCACACACTTAGTGCCGGACAACCTATTTTGCACACATAGTACTAAGTATTTAAGCTCGCACACATAGTGCCCCTTAACCGATCTCATTTTCATTCATATACACACATAAATATGTACATGTTCAAAACAACTTATTCCTCCTACTCAATACCATCACATTCGGCAATATTTAATAAACATGTATACTCACCTATTCAAATACAACCATCACCCTTTTCAATTCCACATTTAACTATCTCTTAATTTATTTAATCATTCAACTCAAATAAATCAAAGCTTATATATATATATATATATATATATACCAACCTTATATTCGGCTAGTATATAATTTATTCAATGTCATATTCGGCATTAAGTATTTAAACATGCTTACTTTTATTTAACATATGCACCTTAATATAGATTAAAGTTCAATTCAACCTAATTGCTTAAAAACTTACCTCGAGTATCGACGGACTTTGTTATTCCGACTATTCAATTAACTTCATCTTTCCCCGATCCACTCCCGATCCTTTTTGTTCTTGGTCTATATAAATTTCAAATTAAGCCCATTCAACATACTTTCATTCAAATTAATCCAAAAACACATAAATAGGGAAATTACATTTTTACCCCTGACATTTTACACTTTTTTACAATTTAATCCCTATTGCACAAGACACAAAATACACAAAATTTACATATGCTATGCCTAGGCCGAATGTTCACTAGATCCATACAAGTCCATATATTTCATTTATTTTTCATTTTGGCCCCTCAATTTATTATTTTTGTAATTTAATCCTAATTGCTCAAAATCATCAAAAACTCCAATACAAAACATATTAATCTAAAACACATCTTTAATATTTCATCATCGAACAACACAAAACACATATATTCATCAATGGCACATCACAAAATATTCATCAATTTCTAACATTAAGAGATGGGCTTTGTAGTACCCGAAGCAACGATCCCAAAAACGTAAAAATTATCAAAAACCGACTAAAAACATACCTTGAATTTTGACTTGAGATGGCCGAATATAGAAAAACTCAAACCCTTCTTTTTCTCTTAGTATTTTCGGTCAAATAGAAAGATGAACACAACATAATGGCTTTCTTTTCTCTAATGTTTTTGTTTCATTATAAAATAATAACTTATAATATAATATTAATATAAAGTTTAACATATAAAACACATATCGTTAATAACTTGCCGTCCACTAACTTAAAGATTGGCTAATTGCATTCTTAATCCTTCATTTTTAAAAGACAACAACAATTAAGCACTTTCACAACTAACCATCAAATTTTTATTTTACGCGATTACCTCCTTTTATTTAATTAAGCACATAAACACTCAAATTTTCATACGAAACTTTCACACATGCTAATTCACATATAATTAACACAGAAAATAATATTAAAATATTTTTCTGAGTCAGATTCGAGGTCCCGAAACCACTGTTCCGATTAGGGCCAAAATCGGACTGTTACACAATTTGTGAGAAATAGCTTTGGATTACCAATTAGAGGTCATTAAATAGTAATTTTCCCAAATTCTAAATTTTTGGACAAAATTGGGCATGAATGTGTTAAAATAGAAAGTTAAGCGCATTTTGGTCATTTGACAATTAAATGATTAAAATGGGAAAAGGTGATAGAATTTCATTCATCTTCTTCTCCAAGGTTGCCAAAAATTTCAAAAAGCCATTGTTAGGGCTCTTCAAATTTTCAAGCTTGCTAGTAAGTGCATCTAAGCTCGTTTTTGATATTCTTCGTATTTTTGAAGTTCTAGTAGCATGAGTAAGCTATTTTTAACTATATGTTGAGCTAAGATGGATGTTCAAAAATGTACACATGTATGACATGCATGTATTTTGATGTTTTATGGAAGAATATGAAAGTCTGATGTAGTAGGAACATCTTTTGCTAAGTGATTTTCCATGAAAAATGTATATAGGGATTTGTTTGTGAAAGTCTTGAGATTGGTCATACATGTATGATTTAGTGAGAATTGATGATAGCTTTAGTTGAGTAAATGATTCGGTTAAGCTTGAAAGGCTAGAAAGTTGAATGAAAATCACTTTATGAGCCTTGGGGCAAAAGTGTAAATATGAGAAAGATTAGGGGTAAAATAGAAATTTTGCTAAAGTGTGAGATAAGGGTCAATTTAGTCAATGTGTGTATTGAATAAGTTGATTTATTCATTATAGATCAAGAAAGACGAAGCCCGGATCGAAACCGAGACAAAAGCAAGGTGGTGGACTAAATTGCACATCTCTATACTTTTGAGTGCCGAGGTAAGTTTACGTCTAAATGACGCATTATACGTATACTTTGTAAATGCTAGCTAGTGTGTAGCATGATTGAGAACCTATGTGATTCGAATGGAATGAATGTGGTAGATATCATGAATGAATGAATGGATGAGTAAGTAGATATGTGGATGTATAGTGATGATGCTTGATAGTGGGCTAAGTGCGATACCACCCTAATACCTAGCGACGATGAGCTAGGATGTGTACGATGTTATCGTTAAGTATATTGTCTAGTGGGCTAAGTGCGAAACCACTATGCTTATCCTTGTTGGTAGGCTAAGTGCGATACTACCTATAAATTGATTGTGGTGTGCTAAGTGCGAAACCACTGAGAAATTTACTGTGTGGATTAACTGTGTGAATGTATTATTAAGAAATAATGATTTGTTGTATTGCGAGTAAATGTGGTATTGAATGTAGGGGTGCATGTCATGAATATGAGTATTTGACTTATAATGTGTTAGAAATGTGGTAAAGGATAGAAAGAGTAAGCATAGTTGTGAATTACTTATGTTAGTATAATGCTAATTGTTGTTTAGCTTATACTATGACGCTTAATTGTTTATGTGTAATCTTACTAAGCTCAAAGCTTACTCCCTCTCTTTTCCCTTGTCTTATAGAGTAAAAGAGTTGATTCGAGATACGTGAATCAATTAGAAGATCGCCGACACTATCAGCACACTCTGGTACATTGGACTTAATGTTTTGTATATGGCATGTATATAGGATAGACAAGTTAGTGAATTTTTGTTGTAAATGGCTAAGATGTGTTGGCCTTTAGATGGATAATCTATTTTGTATAATGCCACTACTTTATTATATGAAAAGATGTAGTTATCCATGTGAGATTGTGTTTCATTATGAGTCGATTATAAATGAGTTGATTGAGTGCATGTTGTGTATGCTATAGGGGTGAGAAGAGCTTAGCAAATAGCTTTGTTCTTGTTCATGTGGATAGAGACACGAGCATGTGTCTAGGCCATGTGTGACACACGATCAACCCACGGCCGTGTGCCTTGGTTGTGTCACATTAACAAATTCGAGAAGTATAGGCCACGGGCTAGCTACACGGGCGTGTGTCTAGACCTCAGGCCGTGGGAAGTAGTCAGTGTTCACCACGGGTGGAGAGCACGGGCATGTGCCCTAGCTGTGGGGCATTGGCAGAATGCTTGGGTTTTCATGCATGGTTTGTGAACATGGGCATGTGTGTCTACACACGAGCGTGTGTTATCTTACACGGACGTGTAGTCCCTATCTAGATAGAGAAAATTTTTAAGTTCGTAAGAGTTTCTTACATGGTCTTGAGAGCCCTCATGTGTTTGAGTGAGGCCTCGTAAGTCGAGAATGAGGTTGTTGTGGTGATAGAAAGAGAGTGGTCACGTTGAGCCTAAGTGGCAATTAAGTGGTTTTACTCCGGTAATACCTCAGGCCCGCTTTCGACGTAGAGTACGGGTAAGGGGTATTACATTTAGTGGTATTAGAGCTATGGTTTAGTCGATTCTAGGACTACCGTAGCGGGTGTAAAAGTCTAGCTATACATGCCATAAGTGTACAATGATAGTGTGGTGGTTTCTAATGATTTTTAAACCTTGTTTTATATAGTATATGGATCCTGATCCATCGACTGCTAATGAAGCAGCTAGTAATGCTTCGGCTCCTGCGCAAGGGACCGTGCCTGTCCAAAGTGGACCCGAGGCTAGGGGTCAAGAGGAAGAGGCTCGGGAAAACTTTCTCTAGATGATGAGCAATTGGTACTCGGATTTTGTTCAAGCGAACCCTAATGCTCAACCTCTTCCACCTCCTCCTCCTATACCTCAGCCAATTCCAGTGGCTCCTCAAGGTATTGATGTAGTGAGGATATCAAAACCCCCGATGGATAAGATTAGAAAACACGGGGTTGAGGAGTTTAGAGCTAAAGTGGATGATGACCCTGAAAGGGCAGAGTTCTAGTTAGAGAACTCGATGAGAGTATTCGACGAACTCTCTTGTACACCTGAAGAGAACCTGAAGTGTGCCGTATCTTTGCTAAGAGACTCGGCATACCATTGGTGGAAGACATTGACGTCAGTAGTCCCGAGAAAGCGGGTGACGTGGGACTTCTTTCTGGAAGAGTTCCAGAAGAAGTATATAAGCCAACATTTTACTGATCGAAAAAGGAAGGAATTCCTTGAGTTGATCAAGGATGAATGTCAGTAGCGAAATATGAGCACGAATTTGTTAGGCTTAGCAAATACACTCAAGAATGTGTGTCGACAGAAACCATCTTGTGTAAGAGGTTCGAAGATGGATTGAATGAGGACATAAAACTCCTAGTTGGTATTTTAGAGTTTAAAGAGTTTGTAGTGTTGGTTGAGAGGGCGAGTAAGGCCGAGGAATTGAGTAAGGAAAAGAGAAGGGTTGTGAGTGAAGCCCGAGATGTAAGAAAGAGGTCGATGGGCATTGAAAAGATCCAAGGAACTGAATCCTCGGATGACAGCACCAGTGGTTTATTCGCATCGAGACTTGGGCAATACTCGTTTGGGTTCGAGAGCCCAAGCTACCTTGATGGAAAGTGTGGGAAATCCAAAGAGTAAACCGGAGTGTCCAAGTTGTGGTAGATATCACACCGGAGAGTGTCTGGGAAACAGCCGAAACTGTTATAAGTGTGGTTCCCCCGACCATCTTATCCGAAATTGCCCCGAGAGGGATGATAAGGAAGAGAAGCAAGAAATAAGATCTAGTAATGTGTCTGCAAGGGGTAGACCACCAAGGAACTCAAGAGGTGGGAATAGTGGTAGAGGTGCATTCAGAGACTCTACTGTGAGACCGAAGGGTTGGGCACCTACGATGACATATGCCATTCGCGCTCGCGAAGAGGCATCCTCCCCATATGTGATAACGGGTACTTTTTCTCTCTATGATACCTTTGTTATTGCTTTAATAGATCCAGGGTCTACTCATTCTTATATTTGCATGAGATTAGCATCTAGTTTGAGTATGACCATTGAGTCTACAGACATTGTGATTAAGGTGTCAAACCTGTTAGGAAAGCATGTTTTAGTGAACAAGGTGTGTAGGAATTGTCCTTTGATGATTGAGAGTCAATGTTTTCCAGCAAGCCTGATGTTGTTGCCGTTTGATGAGTTTGATTTAATCCTAGGCATGGATTGGTTGACTACCCATAGTGTCTTAGTGAACTGTGGTAGTAAGTGTAATTGAATTGAAATGTATGAGTGGAGATGTTGTTCGGGTAGAATCAGGTGGATCAGACAGCCTACCAGTGATGATTTCTTCCCTAGTGGCAGAGAAATGTTTGAGAAAAGGATGTGAGTCCTATCTTGCCTTTGTATTGAATACTCAAGAGGTTGGAGTGAAGATTGAAACAGTGCCGGTGGTATGTGAGTATCCGGATGTATTCCCGAAAGAGTTACCCGGATTACCTCCATTGAGAGAGGTCGAGTTTGGGATTGAGTTAGTTCCGGAAATGTCACCTATTTCAATTGCTCCATATAGGATGGAACCTTTAGAGTTGAAAGAACTGAAGGTTCAGTTACAAGAGTTGGCAGATAAGGGTTTTGCAAGACCGAGCTACTCACCGTGGGGTTTTTCGGTATTATTTGTGAAGAAGAAATATGGGTCTATGAGATTGTGTATAGACTATAGGCAACTCAACAAAGTGACGGTGAAGAATAAGTATCCTTTGCCAAGGATAGATGATCTATTTGATCAACTAAAAGGAGCTACGGTGTTCCCCAAGATCGCCCTGAGGTCTAGTTATTATCAGTTGAGAGTAAAAGAGCAAGATGTGTTGAAAACTGCATTTCAAACAAGGTATGGCCATTATGAGTTTTTGGTCATGCTGTTTGGTTTGACGAATGCACCTACGATTTTTATGAATCTGATGAACCGTGTCTTCAGACCGTATGTGGACAAGTTTGTAGTTGTCTTCATTGACGACATATTGATCTATTCTCGGGATGAGAATGATCATGAAGAGCATTTGAGAATTGTCTTGTAAACTTTAAGGGATAAGCAGTTATATGCTAAGCTTAGCATAAGTGAGTTTTTGCTCCAAGAGGTTGGATTCCTAGGACACATTGTGTCGGGTGCTGGTATTAGAGTTGACCTGAGTAAGATATCGGCTATTGTGGATTGGAAATCGCAGAGGAACGTGTGAAAAGTTAGAAGCTTTTTCGGTTTGGCAGGATATTACAGACGTTTCGTGAAGGGATTCTCTGTGATTTCTACCCCAATGACGAAATTGTTGCATAAGGATGTCAAGTTTGATTGGACTGAGACTTGTCAACAGAGTTTCGAGAGGTTGAAAACATTGTTGACTGAGGCACCGGTTTTGGTTCAACCAGAATTAGGGAAGGAGTTCGTGGTTTACAGTGACGCATCGTTTAATGGTCTCAGTTGCATGTTGATGCAAGAGGGTAAGGTAGTTGCTTACGCCTCGAGGTAGTCAAAACCGCACGAGAAGAATTATCTGACTCATGATTTGGAGTTCGCTGTGATAGTTTTTGCATTAAAGATTTGGCGACATTACTTATATGGTGAGAAGTGTCGAATCTTTACAAATCACAAGAGTTTGAAGTATTTGATGGATTAGAAGGATCTGAATTTGCGACAGAGGCAGTGGCTTGATTTATTAAAAGACTATGAGTTAGTCATTGAGTACCACCCGGGAAAAGCGAATGTGGTTGCGGATGCCCTGAGTAGGAAATCCTTGTATGCTCTAAGAGTTATGAGCACGAGTTTAGCATTATCTGATGATGGTTCTATTGTGGCAGAGTTGAGAGCTAAGCCACTATTTGTTCAACAGATATATAAGGCACAGAGATATGATAGTGAGATGCAAGCTAAGAGAGCTAAGTGCGGATCGGAAAGTGATTCTGTAACAACCCAAACCCGGTCAACACACCACGACCGAATCTAGCATGTTACAGGAAAATATCTTGAAGATGACAAGCTAGCGAATCAAGTTTTGAGTAAAAATTTCCTCGTTGTTTTTATTTTTGTAGAAAGCAGGTGCATGATGAGTTAAAATTGTTCTTGTTGTTTTTGAAAACCCGAGATTAGATCTTTAAAACCTAGTTTGTCGAATTCATAAGTAAAACAATTCTATATTACTTGAAAATGCTAATAGTTTCTTTTTAGTTGCTTAAAACATTTAAATTAAGTGTGTAAAACTTTAAGTTTGAAAAAAAACCGTTTGAGTTGTAGTTCTCTTTTTTTTTAAGTGATACCCGATGGTAAAGTTTAAAACATGCCGCTTTGTAGTTTTAGCAAACCTTATTTTTTTCCAAATTTTATCAGATGTTAACCAATAGTTTGTTAAGTCATATTTGAAATCAAATCCAACCACATAAATAATCAAAACATAATTTAAAAGGCCTTTTTACAATCCCAACAAAACCAAATCGAGGTAAATGAAATAAAGTACCAAATCCAAATCCATGAAAGACCGTATTTATTCATAGCATGGCCACCTCGAGTCCACCCGGCTCCTCGTCCGCGATCTAGGTGTCACCTGAAATGATAAGAGAGAAGGTGAGTCACCAAGACTCAGTGCATAAACCCTCCTCTCGATTAATTCAACATATTTACACACATATCACCAAGCAATATAAGTAATGCACCCCAACCCTAGCCATCCATACTCCTTATCTACCCCATGTGGTACCAAACCACTGGTGGTGCCAAACCACTGGTGACCCAAAGTCACGATATCCAATATTGTGGTGCCAAACCACTGGTGACCCAAAGTTACGAATAATCCATCTGTGGGGCCAACCCACGTGTGATACCAAATCACTGGCGACGATCCCGTAATATCAACTGTGGGGCCAACCCACTGTGGTGCTAAGCCACTAGGACAAGTCGCTATGAGGTGCCAAACCTCTGGTGACCCAAAGTCACAAAATATCAATATCCAAGTGTGGGGCCAACCCACGTGTGATACCAAATCACTGGCGACAATCCCGATATGTCAACTGTGGGGCCAACCCACCGTGGTACTAAGCCACTGGGACAAGTCACTATGAGGTGCCAAACCTCTGGTGACCCAAAGTCACTAAATCAATCTGTGGTACCAAACCACTAGAGGTGCCAAACCTCTGGTGTCCCAAAGACACGGATATCATCTTCCCCCTCCTCTATTACTCATGTAAATCATGCAAATCATGCAAATCATGCCAACATGCTTAGTTACGCATCACATAACCCATATATGTCATAAATCATTATATCAAACACAATGAATAGCAGAACTCAAATCGGAACGGACTTACCCGAATCCATGCTCGTACCCATAGGGTATCATATCAACAACCACACTGTTTCGGCTTTTATTAATCACAGGTTATTAAAACATATTACTAAGTAATAGAGTGTGTAAGTTTACACACCTGTTATAACACAGCCCTAAATCCGAAGAGTCGATCTACAACGCTAGGTCCTTGATCCTACATTCGGCCATTACTAAGGTTAGCAACTTAGGCCATTCGGCCAAACCCAATAAACCACCAAAGGGTTAACGCACGAACCCCTACCTTACTGCCGATTTGATTTCCAATCAAATCTCAACACTATGAGATGGCCTCCTCTTGCAATCGGCCACACCCTAAGACGCAGAAACAGTTAGCCTCAAAAGCCTTCGGCTTTACGAATACTTAAAAGAATAGACTACTAACATAGATCCTTACCACCACTTACCGAATCTGTCTACTAAAGAGTGAAAGCTTAGGTTGATTGCTTCAAAATCCCGGAGGCCCTATAATAAAACGGTTACCACAAGTGATTAGCACCCTTACAACAATTGCCGAAATCGGCTCTTACCCCTATCAAGGTCGACAGAGAACAAAGGAGAAGAAGAAATAAACATTCGGCCCTGAGCACTTACCTTCCTCTAAAACCGATTGGAGAAGAACTAGAAGAGGTCTCCCCCCTGCTTGAGATTCGGCCCAAAACCAAACAAAAAGGGAGAAGAGAATTCGGCTAGAGTTTTTGAAAGTCAAAACCAAAGAGATGTGGCTAAAAAAGAAAGGAGAAATCGGCAAAATAGATTAGGAGTGGGAGAGGGTAGATTCGGCTAAGAAGACAAAGTAAATTTCGGCACAAGAGTTTTAAGAAAGAAAGAAAATAAAAGTATGAGAGGAAGAAGATAGCTATTTTTGGCTTAGCATAAATGGGAAAAAAAAAAAGAGGGATGGAGGGGTAGATGGTTCGGCCAAAGATCAAGAAGAAGAAGAAGAAGCAAAATGAAATGAAAGCTTGAGAACTCAAGAGAGCATTCGGCTACTAATGAAAATTAAGAGAGATCAAGTGCAAATTCGGCAAGGGTGTATGTTGCTTGAGACTTTCAGTTTCAAGGAAGAAAATAAAGGTGTGCTTACCCCAAGGTTCGGCTAAGGACTATGGTATACTAAGAAAACTCGGCACACTCAAAAGAAAGGTTTTCGGCTTTCAGTGCACTAAACAAAGCTGACCGAAAATGCACACTAACACCTAAGGAGGTTTCGGCATCCCCCTCTACCCACCATACCAAAAACGGCCACTCCTCCCATGAGGAGTTCAAGATTCGGCCAACACCCAGAAATACTCTTGGCCACTAATTCAAACTAATTTGAATTAGTCAACTTCCTAATTTTCCTCTTTGCCAACCATTTGAATAATTTGACTTAGTCCATGGCAGAGTTTGAACTGCACACAACTCCTTCCCCTCCTTGGCGTCAAAATAGAAAGCAAAAGGTGGGATTCCTGCTGCTCGAACATGAGACCTCCTTCCCCTGCAAGTGGCGTCAATCACAGGCTCTAAGTGGCACCTCCTTGCCACCTTGCCAAGCCTCTTTCATGTGCTAAAATCCTACTTGAAATACTTATAACCCTTAGCTCCTTCAGCTCCTTATACCTTAAACCTAAAAACTAAAATTTTTCCTACTACTCAGGCCTACACTAGACTTACAACTAAGTCTCAAAACATCATAAATAACAACACCGCAGTCCAAACACAAGCAAACAATGCAGTTACAAAATAACCCCTATTACAGGATATTACAGATTCTGATTTTCGAGTGGGTTCGAGTGGTTATTTATCAGTACATCCGAGCAGTACGAAAATGTACAACGACTTAAGAAAATCTTGTTGGTGGCCGAGTATGAAAATAGACATTTCAAGATTTGTGGCAAAATGTCTGATTTGTCAACAGGTGAAAACTGAGCATCAAGTACCTTCGGGATTGCTTCAGCCAGTGATGGTACCCGAATGGAAGTGGGATCGGGTTACCATGGACTTTGTGACGGGGTTGCCGATGACCCCAAAAAAGAAATATGTTGTGTGGGTTGTTGTGGATAGATTGACGAAGTCAGCTCATTTTTTTCCACTACGTGTTGATTATTCACTGGATAAGTTAGCTGAGTTGTATGTTTCAGAGATAGTGAGATTGCATGGTGTACTTATGTTTATAATATCGGATAGAGATTCGAGGTTTACTTCGAGGTTTTGGAAGAAGTTACAGGAAGCCTTGGGTACGAGGTTAAGTTTCAGTACTATGTTCCATCCGCAAACTGATGGTCAGTCTGAAAGAGTGATTCAAGTTCTCGAAGATATGCTTCGATGCTGTGTGTTAGAATTCGAAGGTAGTTGGGAGAGATATCTACCTTTGGTCGAATTTGCCTACAACAACAGTTATCAGTCGAGTATACAGATGGTGCCATATGAGCCCTTGTATGGTCGTAAGTGTCAGACTCATTTGTATTAGACCGAGCTTGGTGAGAAGCGGATCCATGGGGTCGATCTAGTGAAAGAAACCGAAGAGAAAGTGAAAGTGATCCGTAATAGTCTAAAAGCTGCTTCGGACCGACAGAAGTCGTACGCAGATTTAAAAAGAAAAGAAATTGAGTTTGAAGTGGGTGACAAAGTGTTTTTGAGAGTGTCCCCGTGGAAGAAGATCATGAGATTTGGACGAAAAGGGAAATTGAGTCCAAGGTTCATAGGGCCATATGAGATTACAGACAGAGTTGGGCCAGTAGCTTACCGGTTGGCTTTGCCGGTAGAGTTGGAAAAGATTCATAATGTGTTCTATGTGTCGATGTTGCAACAGTATCACTCTGATCCTTCACATGTGATTCCTTCAAGGGAAATTGAAATAAGACTGGATATGTCTTATGATGAGAGCCGATTAAGATCTTGGCTCGAGAAGTGAAACAGTTGAGAAATAAGAGCATAGCCTTAGTGAAAGTGCTATGGCAGAAACACGGTGTGCAAGAGGCTACGTGGGAACCGGAAGAAGCTATGAGAGAGAAACATCCAAACCTCTTTACTGGTAAGATTTTCGGGAGCGAAAATCTCTAAAGGGGAGAGTTGTAACATCCCGATTTAGGGCCTAGTCGGAATAGTGGTGCGAGACCACAAATTCGAGGTATATGTATGTGTCTTTGAGGTTTATGCTATGTTTGCATGATAGTATGAAAGTTTCATGAAGCAATTTTGTGAAACTGCGGTTGAATTGTCCAAAAGGACTAAATTGCAAAAATTACAAAATGAGATTCTAGAAGCTATTTGTGTGAAATAGCTTTGGATTACCAATTAGAGGTCCTTAAATAGTAATTTTCCCAAATTCTAAATTTTTGGACAAAATTGGGTATGAATGTGTTAAAATAGAAAGTTTGTCAAAAAGGGCATTTTGGTCATTTGACAATTAAATGATTAAAATGGGAAAAGATGATAGAATTTCATTCATCTTTTTCTCTAAGGCTGCCGAAAATTTCAAGAAGCCATTGTTAGGGCTCTTCAAATTTTCAAGCTTGCTAGTAAGTGCATCTAAGCCCCGTTTTTGATATTCTTCATATTTTTGAAGTCCTAGTAGCATGAGTAAGCTATTTTTAACTATATGTTAAGCTAAGATGGATGTTCAAAAATGTACACATGTATGACATGCATGTATTTTGATGTTTTATGGAAGAATATGAAAGTCTGATGTAGTAGGAACATCTTTTGCTAAGTGATTTTCCATGAAAAATGTATATAGGGATTTGTTTGTGGAAGTCTTGAGATTGGTCATACATGTATGATTTAGTGAGAATTGATGATAGCTTTAGTTGAGTAAATGATTCGGTTAAGCTTGAAAGGCTAGAAAGTTGAATGAAAATCACTTTATGAGCCTTGGGGCAAAAGTGTAAATATGAGAAAGATTAGGGGTAAAATAGAAATTTTGCTAAAGTGTGAGATAAGGGTCAATTTAGTCAATGTGTGTATTGAATAAGTTTATTTATTCATTATAGAGCAAGAAAGACGAAGCCTGGATCAAAACCGAGGCAAAAGCAAGGTGGTGGACTAAATTGCACATCTCTATACTTTTGAGTGCCGAGGTAAGTTTACGTCTAAACGATGCATTATTCATATACTTTGTAAATGCTAGCTAGTGTGTAGCATGATTGAGAACCTATGTGATTCGAATGGAATGAATGTGGTAGATATCATGAATGAATGGATGGATGAGTAAGTAGATAAGTGGATGTGTAGTGATGATGCTTGATGGTGGGCTAAGTGCGATACCACCTTAATACTTAGCGACGATGAGCTGGGCTGTGTGCGATGTTATCGTTAAATATATTGTCTAGTGGGCTAAGTGCGAAACCACTATGATTATCCTTGTTGGTAGGCTAAGTGCGATACTACCTATAAATTGATTGTGGTGGGCTAAGTGCGAAATCGCCGAGAAATTTACTGTGTGGATTATCTGTGTGAATGTATTATTGAAAAATAATGATTTGTTGTATTGCGCGTAAATGTGGTATTGAATGCAAGGGTGCATGTCAATGAAAATGAGTATTTGACTCATAATGTGTTAGAAATGTGGGAAGGGATAGTAAGAGTAAGCATAGTTGTGAATTACTTATGTTAGTATAATGCTAATTGTTGTTTAGCTTATACTATGACGCTTAATTGTTTATGTGTAATCTTACTAAGCTCAAAGCTTACTCCCTCTCTTTTCCCTTGTCTTATAGAGTAAAAGAGTTGATTCGAGATACGTGGATCAATTAGAAGATCGCCCACACTATCAACACACTCTGGTACATTGGACTTAATGTTTTGTATATGGCATGTATAGAGGCTCGACAAGTTAGAGAATTTTTGTTGTAAATGGCTAAGATGTGTTGGCCTTTAGATGGATAATCTATTTTGTATAATGCCATAGTTTTTGGCTACTTTATTATATGAAAAGATGTAGTTATCCATGCGAGATTGTGTTTCAATATGAGTCGATTATGAATGAGTTGATTGAGTGCATGTTGTGTATGCTATAGGGGTGAGAAGAGCTTAGCAAATAGCTTTGTTCTTGTTCATGTGGATAGAGACAGGGGCATGTGTCTAGGCCATGTGTGACACACGGTCAACCCACGGGCGTGTGCTTTGGCCGTGTCACATTAACAGATTCGAGCAGTATAGGCCATGGGCTAGCCACACGGGTGTGTGTCTAGACCTCAGGCCGTGGGAAGTAGTCAGTGTTCACCACGGGTGGAGAGCACGGGCATGTGCCCTAGCCGCGGGGCATTAGCAGAATGCTTGGGTTTTCATGTACGGTTTGTGGACATGGGCGTGTGTGTCTACACACGGGCGTGTGTCATCTTACACGGGCGTGTAGTCCCTATCTAGTTAGAGAAAATTTTTAAGTTCGTAAGAGTTTCCGACATGGTCTCGAGAGCCCTCATGTGTATGAGTGAGGCCTCGTAAGTCGAGAATGAGGTTGTTGTGGTGACAGAAAAAGAGTGGTCACGTTGAGCCTAAGTGGCGATTAAGTGGTTTTACTCCGGTAATGCCTCGGACCCGGTTCCGACTTAGTGTACGGGTAAGAGGTGTTACATTGCTACCCTTTGGTATTCCACATGTTGTGGAATACTGTGTTTTTCTAGTAAAATATTATTATTTAATTATCCCTTGATCAAGTAAAACTCTTGTATTGTTTTCCTTTAAATAGGAACTACGAGATGACCTAATCAACACATACGTGAGTGTTGTTATTCTGTCGTAAAATAGTACAAGAATAAATTCTATTTTTTGAAAAAATTAACTCAAAAGTTTTCAATTTCCTATAGAGAGAAATTAACTTTCCCACTAAAAGTTAGTCAAGGTTTTCATTTTGTGCATTCTATTTGTTTGTTTGAGCCCACGCTCAAAGTAATTCAATGTTTGAAGATAGCAGAGAAGTTCGTTTGGTTGAAAGCCGAGAACCAGCTTAGATCGCCTCGCCCAAAGCACGAGTAACAATTTAGTATAGGGCTTATTACTATAAATACCACATGACTCGATTCTAGTAAAAATTTTAAACTTCTATTGTGCCTAAAAACAATGTTCTCTAAATTGATTTTTTCAACATTATATATCTTTTGATGGGGAAGACGGTAAAATAATCATAGGGTTAAAATTAAATACAAAAGACATGCCATTTTTTCAGATATTTTTGTGGTTTGTTGGAGCATGGTGAAATTGATTGCGATACTACTAAAAGCAAGGATGATGAGACCGAATAATGACAATATGATCACTCGATGTGAGCCTCACCTTTGAAGAAGGTTTGATTGGAACCTTGAACTATTTAGGGTAAAAGAAATAATAAAAAAGCCAACTCTAACATGAAACAAAATGACATACAATGAACCCAACCAAACACGACAATAGAAACTAGAATAGCTCAAAAGATAAGCTAAAGCTTTATAGAATAGATTCAATCAGTTTAAACAGGATATTAAGAGATAAGAACGCATAAGGATTGTGGGATAAATGATAATTTGGGCGGTAGTGATCCACATATTCAAATATCAAGTTCTTACATATCGTTGGCCAGATCAAAGGCCTAGACTTCTACAATTGAGTAAATGAAAGTAAGAACTTATTTAAGGAAATGGCATCTTCATATAATTGTGATGGGCCTAACTTGTATTCTACCTTAGATATCAAATAAAGGCATAAGTCAATCTAAAAGGTTTACTTATCAACAAAAAATGGCTACAAACAAAAAGAATGCAAGGTTGACACAATGGATGAAGTAGTTGAATTTATCAATATTCATAAGCATGGCTCAACTGCTTGATAGTAACAACCCTTAATTTGAAGTAGTAAAGACTAACACCTAGTCTTGTTAAAAATCATGAAAATTTTTGGGGGATCGACCTGTATAAATAACGAAATAGAAAAGGTAGAGAAGATCGAACACAAACTTTATGTGGAAAACTCCTCCAGAGAGGATAAAAACCATAGGCAAAGAAAACTTTACTAAATGACAAATAACCGAAAAAGAGTACAAGATGGAGAAAAATTCAAAACAAGCCCTTAAACCTCGAAAAATAAAAAGCTCTCTGGCTAAAGAATAAAATTCCCTTAAACTTTCTTTTGTTGTGTGTTTCATCAATCTCTCTAGGGTTGCTAAAAGCGCTATTTGTAACACTTTATACCTAAACTAACCATTGGGTTCAGGCACCGGATGACACAATTAAATCGTTGTAATTAACAATATTACTAACTTGAGCTATTGACATTAGTTAGACCTCACCAAATTTTAACCATGTTTACCATATAACTTTATTCCAATTTCTTTGCTCTCGAACACATTTTATGAATAAATATCCAATACAATTTATTATTATACAAGTAACAAAATAACTTGATTACAGTTCTTACAATCGTTTCATTTCTGAATATATATATCATGTGCATCCTGATCTTAAAATCTACTGACTACGCTTAATCCCACCCCGAGGCGT
Organism: Gossypium australe; assembly: GCA_005393395.2. Lineage (NCBI taxonomy): Eukaryota > Viridiplantae > Streptophyta > Magnoliopsida > Malvales > Malvaceae > Gossypium > Gossypium australe. Next base: position 75,184,014 of record CM016616.1, read on the forward strand.
AGCCTCTAAGGGCACTCCTCTATATGCAAGATACCACATCAAAATGTTCACTTAGATTCTGCGAGGTCTGGCTTAGTCCCTTTTCACAATATCTATGTCAGCCTTTGATCCTGCAGTCAAGGCAAACCACTCATAAGCTCGAATAAAAGTGAGATTCCATACATCAATTATTAAATAATAATCTTGATATTATGAGTAATAAGAACGAATGCACGTAAATAAACTGTCACACCCCCGAAAATCAGAGAATCCAAAAACATTAGTAAAGTATGTATGTAAATTGTTTGGCACGTTGTGGTAACATAATCCGCCACCCTATTAGCCTAATGCCAAGTCAAAGTATTGATGCATACTAGCTTTAAAGCATCCGCACATTGGCGGTATCTAATGAATTAATTGCAGGATGTTTTCAAGTGAAGAAGATTATGCCCAATAAGGTGCGCGCCTAAGAAGAGTACAACCTAGAGTTTTATTTGAGCACTAAGAGCCTAACAAGTGTATGAGGAAGCCATATGAGACTTAATTGTATTTAAGACCATGCCGAACGTGAAGCACTGCCAAGATATAATACTCCCAATGTAACGCCCTCAACCTGATCTGATTTTTAGAATCCGAATCTTAGAAGTTACATTACTATTACAAACTTTTACATGCTGAAGACATACAAATTTCCAAAGAAATACATCTTATTTAGTAATATTGCTCATCAAATTTACATTTGGGCACACTCTATGTACAAAAATTACAATTACAATTATAATTACACATTACATTGGCTTGTAATATTTCCCCTTATTCAACCTCTAAATAATATTTTTTACTTCATTTATTGGCCAACATGGTCTATTCACTCTATAAAGCTTAAAACATATTTTTTAGACCTGTACAAAACCATTTCTATCGGGCTTGACATGCTCGTGCAAGCCCCGCTTTGTATGAGTGCCCATTTCGCCACTCCTTTGCGTAGCCCTGGCATCATCCCTCATGGTGCTTTTTTTACCTGAGACATAAAACACAAAGGGGTCAGTTCGATAGAACTTAGTGAGAAAACGCTCTTTTACCTAAGCCCTTATTTAAGGATTTCATCATGTTTCTCGATTGTAACTTTGTCCATATCGATTGCATAGTCTTCGTCATAACCTTTCGTACTGGCTTTTCTTTTAAAGCTCAACCGCACTTGCCAATTCTCAGAATACTATGTTCGTCATTCATTCTGAGTCCGCCCATAGGCGTTGTCTTCAGATGGTCATCACAAGAATCATTCTTCAGATTACGTCGCAAAACTTATCATCGTGTGATTACGTGCAAGTGTACATGGTCATACAAGTAATAAATAGTGAGTAAAAGAGTATCGTCTCCATAGGGACTGTTGATTGAATTATTTGCGAATTTAATTTTAATCAATTTGGTTAAAAAAATAAAGAGAGAATATTGTTGATGAAAGTCAGAATTGTAAGTAAAGAATGCAATCAGTTGTCAAATACCCACAAAATAAAACAACATGCTTTGCAGGAAATAATCACAACAGGAAATGAACACAAGGAATAATATAACACAACATGAATAGATTAAAATAAAATATTTCACATTAACAAGAATTTATTAGAAGTCATAAAGAGAATATCATGAATGGTTTGTGGCAATATGAAAATTCATTGAACCCATTTAATTAAGGTATAGGCTCCTCCTAAAGTCCTATTTTGTTCCTAAGTTAATTAACATATCCCTATGTCAAAAAACTAACTTAGAAATCACCCACCCATGCATTTACACAGTTTATGTATACAACAATTATCTTTCGAAATTGACATGACATGCACCATTTAGGTCTTACGTCTATTAACTATTACCTCTTCCCAAATTAAAAAGTTAATTCAATTACCTACAAATGTTGACCATACATTTACAAGTATAAACATGAATTAAACCTAAGTGAATGAAATAATCATTTGCGCAAAATATTTAGGAAACGAATACCCATGAACTCAAATCAGGATGTATATTCATTTTGAATAAACAAAATTAAGTAATGTCATATTCAACTAAAAATACAAAGATGAGATACAATCTTGTCTCCCGACATAGAAAATAATAATTAACAGTAAAGAGAAGGGTAAGAAAGAGTAGAAAATGGGGGCTATCTACAACCATTTCACAATGCGAAGAGTAAATAGTTGAATGAAGGGGGCTATTTGTGGCTACTCCTCGCAGCTTCCCATGGTGGCTTTGCTCCTCATCTTTAACTTAAAATCACCTAAAGATCTTTAAGCCAATCTCCTAACTACTTTCATTTTGGCAAGTGATTGCCTTTTTTTATGGAACTAAGTGTTTAAGAAGCCATGAATAGGACAAGAACACTTAAAAAAGAATATGGAAGATGTTGATGTTGATAATGTAAAAGATGATATGTTGTGGGATGCTTTTAAATGATGGATGAAGGCCTCCTTTTATAGCTAGTTGAGCCCACGCCAAAAACAGCAAGTAAATCTCCCCTTGATGCTCATGCTTTTTTCGTCCCTTTTATGGTGGAAGAATGAGTCTTCCTTACTAAATTTAGGAAGGAAGTTACCTTGATTCCTCCTTGTGTGGTTTTTGTCCCTTGGTGAGAGGAAGAATGAGTCTTCCTTACTATTTTTAGCGAGGAAGTTAGCTTTGTTCTCTCCATGTGTTGCCAGCCAATATGTAGTCCAAATGTGGTGGATTTTTGCTATAATTTTTAGCAGTATGTGGATGATTGAAAACCTTTTTTAAGGAAGTTTTCATGCTAGTTTTATTTGGTGCAATATTGGGTCATTTTAGCTATAGTTGGGAGTCTGAAAGGTTGGTTAAGGACTGTTAATTTTAGCAGTGCTTTTTGCCAACTTATTTTCTAGTAAAATTGGGTAAATGAAATTGGTTTTGGACTTCTTATTTAGGTAATATTTGGCATTTTTGGAACTCATTCTCGATTATCACCAATTGAAGTCCATGTGATTGCATTTATCATCCTTTCAACCTGTACCTATCTAAGACCCAAATACAATCAAAATTTTGTCATCCTTTCCCTTAGCCCAATTAATCCAAAAAATAACAAAATAACATGCATTTAGCATAAAATTTGTAAACTTAACACATTCCTACAGAAATAATAAAATATCATAAAATTAAGTATAAAACCACAGAAAGTGTTATATTTTTCCTCAAAACTAGCATAATTTATAAATAAAATAGTGTTGAAATATCTATATATTTTGGAGTTTACAGAAGGCATCCATTTCCAAAGATAGCCACAGAGGCTTTCTTTTCAAAGTTTCACCACGAAGGCATCCTCTGACAGAGATTGCCATAAATTCTTCCTTTTAATAGAGATCGCCACAATGACTTCCATTCAGAGATAACCATAAAGGCTTCCATTTAGAAATAGCCATAAAGGCTTTCTCGTAAGGAAATTGCCACAAAGGCATTTCTTTTAGGTTTCACCACAAAGGCATCTCCTTACAGATTACCACAAAGTATTCATTATTAGAGATTTTCCACAAAGGTATTCCTTTAACAAAAACAGACACAAAGGCTGACTTTTATGGAAATTAGTGTATTTTACGATAGGGATTCTCTTGTACTCATCGTCGTGAGGTTTTCCCCTCATCCCTGGTACTCACCAAACCGTCTTTTACATATTCCATATAATGTCATGGCCCAGCCATGGTCTTACACTATATGGTTTTCAGAGTGCCATGGCCATGGACATGTCCTTATCAGAGATTTTTGTTTTTAGTTTCGACAGATCCCTTTAGCTTAATTTCGTGTTTTTAGTCCTGACGGACCCCTTTAGACGAATCCGGAGATACACACATGCTCATCATGCTGATTCATTCTTGATAGACTTATTCCTTTCAACCTTTTTCATAACAGATGCATTCGTGCTTCCAAACATGCAACACATTCCCTTTAAACTTCATGTATAGAACCTTCATGTAGTGACTTGCTCATGACAGACACGTTCACAATAGACTTGTTCAAACAATGACTAACTCATTACAGACATATTCATGGTTTTAGACATTTATCCATAAATACTGTTCATTTTCTTTTCAGAGTCATAGAGTCATGTTTTACTAGTTCTAGTTTCATACTTTAGTCAATTAGCACAGAAATATCTAGACCACATCATACATGTAAGAGTCAGTCTTAGAGACCCACCTGTTAACCTTATTAGCATCTTGGGCTCCAAGTCCATACATCCACAGGTGGACTCTTGTAGGCCACTGTTTGTAAGACATAGGAATGTTATCAAAACTTACCTCTTATTTTCATCTAAAACCTAAACAAACTCTATGCAAGGTCTTACTTTTACATCTTTCTATTTATAGTCAAGCAAGTTCACTTTCGTAGGAGAAACTCATATGAGTCTAGAACCCCAGATGAACAAACAACCCTGTTCTTGAATTCTGATACTTAATCTTACCGTAGCAGGAAAATCTCCTGGCCAACAACTATAGGAAGTTAGCGATCGTGCTTTTTTAAATAGAAGGAAGAAGATAACCTTCCTTCCTTCAGAAGCTTTCTTAGTAAAAACCCTTACTTTTACTGAGAGATTTGACACATCTCACTTAACTTTCAAATCTGCCCTCATTGGAGGCTTATAGTTGTGAGGAACCGTGTAGAAGAATAATTTTTTCCGTATTTTTTATTTGACCGATCGTTCATTTCTAACTATCTCATTAGTTTATAAGAATCCAATAATTTATCGCATTGGGGTAACTATCAGCTACGTCCTGGTGGACTCTAGTGGCCTATTACATTGACTGTTGCATGTAGAAGGAACCACCAATGTTGGGGGACTTTTAAAATTTTTATAACTGAAAGTGACTGGACATTGTGCTTTTGCTGGTATCACCCACTTTAGCGTGCGTTCAGGGTGTGAGCTAATAATCCAAAATCGCATCTCGAACCTTCATTAGTAGAAGGACAAATACATACGCGTCATCAATAATTTTGGGTTTGATTTTGGTTTTCCAACTAGGTGCTCTCTCCCTAAGAAAAGCACTTGTAAACAATGACAGTAGGTCGATTCCGAACTCTCCGAAATTCAGATTGAGCGGCTGAAAAATGGGTGGGTACTAAACTTAAGTGAACCGATTCTGGTGAGAAATGTGTTTCGATACTGCTTTCAAGAACTTAGCCCAAATGGCTTTCAAAAGAATGAGCCTAGTTTAAAGTTGGATGGTCAGAGGGTGCTTTCTGCTTACGTGGCCTGGCCGTATAACTCAGATGATGACTTAGCGAAAATACTACTATGGCGCAAAAGAGAGCCACCTTCCAAATTTTACCGTATTTACAGTTTTTCACCACGAAATTGGAATATTATTACTAATATTGTTTCTGATTCTGTTTCTTCTTCCCGTCGGGCTAACTCTCTCATTGATGGTGCAGGGCCGTCCTCTTTTTCTAGTTCTCAAAAGAGGGATGTCACATCAATCCCTAAGGGAATTTAATCATTGCATTGGCTCTCATATACTTCCTTCATATCCTTCCCAGTCACTGAGTCCTATAGAGGTGACTCTTGGGGTTCAACTAGCTGTGTCCTTTCTTCAAACCCCTGATGTTACCCCTGTTGGGTAAAGTAGCATTTTCCCTTAGCGTGACATTCTAGAGTCTATGCATAGGTCCACGCCTTTCAATGCTCTTTCTCAACAACATTTGAGTCCGTTGCCCCCACAATTGAGGGAAACTTTCTCCTCTTATCTCACCTCCATTTCAGACGATGACCCATTTGCTGTCATGGGCCAAGTGTTTGAAACCTCATCCATTGAGCAAAGTCTTTGGGTAGGGCTTACAAAGATGCTAGCTAGCGCTATAAGAATAAACTGTCTGACTTAGAAAAGACGGTGAAAGCTAGTGAAAACTCCCTTGCTGAACTATGGTAGAGGCATCGGGAGGCCAATACCCTCATTGGCAAAATGGATACGCAACTCTCAACCTTGGTAGAGAAACAAGAATAGGCTTATATTGAAATGAACATTTAAAGGAGGTTATTTCCTTGATGAAGAAGAAGCTCACCTTTGACGAGAAACATAAGTCTCTAGATGTGACTTATCAAGCAACTCTAGAAAAGCTAGTGCCATTCAATGATGAGGTCCTTAAGAAGTACCAAGAAGAGTCTCAAAGAAACTTTGTTGAGGCCTTGCCTGAGTGGAGGGAAATTTGATTCTACAAGCTCAAGTGGTTGTAGGTCCCTTCAACCCGAGTAAAGTAAGTTTCGAATGTTTAAAGGTTGTTTCCATGGACTCACTTGACTTCAATGTTTACAATCCCAAAGGTGACTAGTGGGAAGCCTTTCAAAAGATGTGGAAGAAATTTTTTGTCCTCTCTACCCCTTCCACACCCAGGATTGATGATAAGGAAGAGGACTTAGTAGGCGCGATTGAAGGTCTTGAAGGTTATCCTCCACCAAATGAGGCTCCGACTAAGCCCAACAATCAACCCACAAAGGGAGGAAATTAGAATATTCTTTCATCTTGCTTTGTACTTCTCTTTTTGTTAGACATCTTTTATAAATGGAATGACCCTTTGTCCTTACTTTTTTCCTTTAACGCCCTCAACCTGACCCAATTCACCAGATTCGAACCTCGGGAGTTACATTACTATTACAGACTTATACATGCTTAAGACATACAAAATTCCAAATAAATACATCTTATTTAGTAATAATGCCTATCAAAGTTACATTTGGGTGCACTCTATGTACAAAACTTACAACTATAATTACATATCACATTGGCTTATAATGTTCCCCCTTGTTTCACCTCTAAACAGTATTTTTTACTTCATTTATTGACCAACACAGTCTATTCACTCTATAATGCTTACAAAAAAAATTTTGAGACTTGTACAAAAACGTTTCTATTGGGCACGACACAACTGTGCAACCCTCGCTCTGTATGTATGAGTGCCCACTTCGCCACTCTTTTGGCTTAGCCCTGGCATCGTCTATCATGACGCTTCTTTTACCTGAGACATAAAAACAAAAGGGTCAGTTCGATAGAACTTAGTAAGAATACCCTCCTTTACTTGAGAACTCATTCAAGGATTTCATCATTTATTTCATGATTGTAAGTTTGTCCCTATCATTTGTACAGGCTTCACAATAACCTTTCGTACTAAATTTTCTTTCAAAGCTAAATCGCGATGCCAATTATCAAAATACCATGTTCGTCATTCATTTACAGTCTGCCTATAGACGTTGTCTTCAAATAGCCATCACAAGAACCATTCTTTAAATTACACAGTGAAGGCGTCCCTTTCCAAAGATAGCCAGAAAGGCTTTCCTTTCAAAGACTCACCACAAAGGCGTCCATTGATAAAGATTGTCACAAAGGATTCCTTTTAATAAAGATCGGCACAATGGCTTTCATTCAGAGATAGCCATGAAGGCTTCCTTGCACAAAAAATGCCACAAAGGCACTTCTTTTAGGTTGTGCCATAAAGACGTCTTGCTACAGATTACTACAAAGGTATTTCTTATCATAGATTTGCCAAAAAGGTGTTTATTTAACATAAACAGCCACAAAGGCTCACTTTTATAGAAATTGGTACTTTTGACGATAAGGATTCACCTATACTCACCATCATGAGGTTTACCCCTCATTTTTAGTTATTCACCCAACCATCCTTTACATATTCCATAAGATTTCATTGCCCAGCCATTGTCTTACACTATATGGTTGTAACAGCCCGATTTTGGGTCTAGTCGAAACAGTAGTTTCGGGACCATAAATCTGACACGGTAAAATTTATTTTTATTATATTTCAATGGTCTACAGTTTTATAAAATGATTTCATGAAAATTTCGTTCGAAGAATCTGACGTTTGGGCACTTAATTTAGTAAAAAGGGCTAAATTGTAAAAAGTGCAAAAGTTTAGTTCTACTTGTTAAAGGTGTCCAATTGCTATGAGATTTTAAATTGAAGGTTCTTAGATGGTAATTAGACCATTTGTTAAGTTAGTGGATAAAAATGGACATTAATAGGTGAAATTTCAAAGTTATGCATTAAGGACATTTTGGTCATTTGGTAAATAAATGAATAAAAAAGGAAAATAAAGCCAAAATTTTTGTCCATCTTCTTCTCTATATGCTGAAAATTAGAAGGTCACCATAGCTAGGGTTTGTTCAACTTCCAAGCTTGATTGTAAGTACATCCTAGCCCCATTTTTAATGCTCTTTACATTTTGGAAGTCGTTATCATCCAATCTATCTATTTCTACCATTAATTTGAGTTATGGTTAATGTCTAGGGTTTGAACCATGTTAGGCATGTATCTGTTTTGATGGCTAATGGTAGGTTATGCATGTTTGACGTGTGGTAGACAACTTTTACTAAGTGATTTTTCATGAAAACACCTAAAAAGGACCTATTTGTAAAAAGTTGTAAAATGGGTAGTGAAAATCTGATTTAATGGAAAATGTAGGCTACTATAAGCATGAAATTGGTTTGGCTAGGCTTGGGTTATCAAGAAATTGAATACATTTCATTTTACAAGCCTAATGACTAATTCGTAAAAATGTGAAACTTTAGGGGCAAAAAGGTAATTTTATCATAATATGATTTTTGGACTGAATTAAGAAATGTGGATAATAAATGAGTTAAATTTTCTATTATAGATAAAGAGAAATGAGGTTCGGACCTAGATCGGGGGAAAAATAAGGTGTTTGACAATTAGGCTCATTTCTACTATTTTTGTACCGAGGTAAGTTCGTATGTAAATAATGCATTGTTTTATTTATGTTTTAAATGCTTTAATATTGTATAAATTATGATTGACTCCTTGGACGTAATCGATAAAGTTTGACAAGTGAGAAATCCCGGTTGAACCTTAGGAATAGGTAGATACAAATGTCATGACATTAGAGTTATTTGAGGTTACGTGTAAGACCATATCTAGGATATGGCATCGATATGAGACTTCGTGTAAGACCATAGCTGGGCTATTGGCATTGATAAGAGGTCCATGTAAGACCATATCTGGGATATGGCAATGGTATGGTGTTGTGTGTGCGAGATTCCTGAGTATCTTTTAGTATTCCAAGTGGTTCAACGGGAAATTCAACGAGTATGTCAAAGTTGTGAAAGGTTATGATTATGTTGCGAGTTGGTACAGGTACGCACGTAAAACTCATTTACTAATAAGCTCGATATGTGATGAATCCCTCGGTAAGGTTATGAATGAGTAAGCTATGATTAGAAGATCTTGATACTATTTATGCCAAGTTTATCATGTTTATTTGTATGATACATGTGTGATTATAATGCTTATTATTTGCATAGGGACTTACTAAGCTATATAGCTTGCTCCCCTTTCTTTTCCCTTGTCTTATAGTGTCACCAACGCAGCTCGGGGATTGGAAACTTTCGGAGATCCATTCACACTATCAATTTAATATTTTTGGTACCATTTTTTTAATATTTTAAGTTATGGCATGTATAAGGACTTGGTCATTTTGTGATGTGTCATAATTGATTTACCCAAATGTGTCGGCTTATGTTGGCTGATAATTTATTTTGTAAATGGCCATTGAAATTGGCTAATATTGGTTTAAGTATATATATATATATATGCATATGTGGATGATTTTCATGGATGTGGGAAATTGTATGATTTGAGTTGAGATATATGTGATGTTTGTGTATGATAAATGATAGCATGTGAATGGGGTGTTAATGCCTTAGTTGTGGCTAATTTGGTTGATGGTATATGCTTGGAATGGTTCTATGTTTGTTGTGTAGGTTTATGCATGGAAGGGTGACAATATGGCTTGGTAAATAGCTTTATTTTTGTCCACACTGGTAGACACACAGGCGTGTGTTTAGGCCGTGTGTGACACACAGCTTGCCCCATGGGCGTGTGTTCTAGCCGTGTGTCCCTTGCACCTTAATTGTTGCAAAATAGAATGCTCAGCATCGATCACACGGGTAGAAACACGGGCGTGTGTCTCAGCCGTGTAGGCAGCACGGCCTCGAACACGGGCGTGTGCCCTGGTCGTGTGAAGCCTGCACCTATTTTATGAAAAATTTTGAAATTAAATCGACCACATACCCTAGTACACGGCCGTGCGGCGTGGCCGTGTGGCACAAGTTAGAGAGCTCCTTATTTTGAATACGGCCTGTAGCACGGGCGTGACCAAGGGTCACACGGGCGTGTCCCTTGGACCACACGGGCGTGTGAGCCCTGTAACATGAAAAATTTTCTAAATGTTATATGATTTTCTAAAGTTCTCGTTTTAGTCCCGAACTATTTCCAATGTATGTTTTGGGCCTCGTAGGCTCGTTTTAGGGACTTTATGTGTAACACCCTAAACCCGGCCCATACACCACGACCGGATCTGGCATGTCACTAAGTAGGTTTTGTAAAACACTGTGCGATTTTGAAAGAAAACCTCTGGGAGATTTCCGGGTTTAGTGTTTGTCTAGAAATTTTAGTAGCTTCTATGTTATCCGAGTTTAATTCTTGTCAAAGTTTTCAGAAACGAGTGACTATTTAAACCCATGTTTTAAACGGTTAAGTTGTAAAAGTTTCGTTGCAAAAGATGATAGTTTATTTAATAACTTAATCGTGTGAAAACTTCGTTGCCTTCGTTTCCTTTTTAAGACATGTCATAAATCCATTTGAACGCTAACTCAAGTATCAAAACTTAAAAGAAATCCAAAGTTTTAAACCGATTAACAGTGGCCTTATTACAACGTAAAAAAAAAAACCAAACCAGTTATTATAAAAACAAAATTAAGTAAAGTTCTTTACTGAAATGCAGTAAAACCATGCATGGCCACCTCGTGCTCCTCTCCAGTCCGGTCCATTGCACTATGTGCTACCTGAAAAGATGTTAACAACGGGGTGAGTCATAGGACTCAGTGTGCAACGCTCATGCACCATCAAATCGAGCCTTAACCCTACAGAACAGAATATCAGAATATCGCATGTACAAAAAATGTTGCAGAACCCAACCCAACCTAGATTTCCATCCGCTACACACCACCCGTACCAACCAATCACCAACGGGGATTTCTACAATCAACCCTCACCGCTACACACCATTGATGGCAGTCATGTTGCTCATCGTCAGAATCGTGACAGAGTCACCAGAACAGATTGTGGCGGAGCCACTACAACAGATCATGGCAGAGCCACTACAACACTTCCCCTTCCATTTAATAACATCAGCCCGCCCATGCAACATACAAATTTTTAATGCACAGATACTACAAGTTTCGGCATGCATATACAGAATATCCATAACAATTATCATGTCATCTCATCATAATCACATATTTAGTATAACAGAACAGAACTCACTAACCTGATGCCTCACCTTTACCCTCCAAGGGTATCCCAAAAGTCTTACTAAATTTTCGGTATTTAACAGAATATATCGGTACATATAACACAACATTAAGATGAGGTGAGGAGTTACACACCTAATTACGTGCAACACTAAACTATCTACAACGTTGCTATCACTAGCAAAAATCACGGCTATTTGCCTACTAGTCTGCTCAGAAGCTGGCCCACACCCAGGTGGCCAATCACGAACAGCAGACACAACCCTCTTTTTGAACTTAGGGATCGAACACAAAGGTTTGCTTCCCTCGCCAAACTGCGTATTGCTTGCATCCATCAAAAGCTTCGGTCAATTAATCACTACGAGAGATACGATTTGAGTATTTCCCCAACAAGGTTAAGCGACAGATAGAAAATAAATCAGATAATAGAACAACCAAAACGAATCTTCTTACCTAAGTCGATGGAATCCTGAAGTTAATAGACATAGATTACAACGTCGATCGCACCTAACCAAATACCCGTATGAGATTCGATTCAAAAGAAGAATGAGTTAAAGAAGGTGGCCTTTCGGCCAAACAGAAACATGAATCCTTCCTCCCCCATTCGGCCAAAGCCAACATCAACCACTTACCCCCCGATTATCTTCAAGATTCGGCACCAACAGATAAGACAGAGGAGATTCGGCTATAAGGAAAAAAAAAGAGTGAAACAAAACCCAAAGAGAATCATGAAAATGATTCAGCCTAGAGAAATAAGAAAAAGGAAGAGAGAAGAGAAAAGAAATAACGGGGAACTTACCGGTCTCTGAGATGAGAATTCTGCTATGGTGAATGTTTCGGGAAAAGAAAACAAATGAAACGAGGCTGAGACTTAGAGGTTTCGGCTAAGAGGAAAATGAAGATGTAGTTTGCTTTTAATGAATAGAGAAAGAACAAGAACGAGCCAATGAAGATCAAGAAGATTCGGCTAGAGATGAGTTTCAAAATAAAGAAAAGAAAAATGAACAAGGAGGGAGGAGTGATGATTTCGGCTTTTGAGAGTAAAAAGAAAAGAAACGAAAGAGATGCGCAACCTTGGTCTTCTAGTTTCGGCTATGGATCAAAAGAAGAGAAGTGTGGAAAATGCTTAGATGACTTGCGGCACAAGAGAGAATGAGAAGAACTAAAACAAAAATGTGAAGACACACACTAATGCCGAAAGATAACCCACTACCCCCTAGCAACCTGACCACCAAAATTCGGCACCCACACCCAAAGCCAAAACCTAATGCTTCCCCCTCTCAAACTCCTCAAGAATTCGGCTAGCACTCTCCCACTAAGCCGTCCCTTCAATCTCTCCCTGCTCACCTCTCCTCCACACATTCAAACTAGTTTGAAATATTCAAACTCCTCAAATTTCTTTCCACCCTTCATTTGAAAGGTCTGACCAAGTCTTACCTCTCTCCTCCAGAGTTTGATTGCCATCCAACCACCTCCATTGCCTGAGCCAAAAATAATACTCCTTGCTGCTTAAGAGTTTCGAACCTCTCCCCTCTCAGCTCCTTATGACGCCACCTCCTGCATGCTAAGTGACGTCACCTTGCCACTCTTCCACTGCACCTTTTTGTGACACCAAAAGCAACCCAAAATCCCTTAAGTCCTACTCCTATTCAACTTTCCTCTAAAAGTGCCAAAACTAAAAATTTTACCAAGGCTTTGGCTTAACCCCGAGCATTCCCAAGGCCCCCAAACTCCACCAAACAACAAGCATAACACCTCAACATGCAGAAAACATAAAAGATGCAAAGCCTCTAAATCTCGGATGTTACAGTTCTACCCCCTTAAAATAATTTCGGCCTCGAAATTACCTGATCGAAAGAGTTGATGGTACTGCTGTCGCATCACATCCTCTGGTTCCCACGTCGCTTCCTCTGAACCATGATTTCGCCATAACACCTTCACCAACGGAACGGACTTCCTCCGCAATACCTTGACGTCCCGATCCAAGATCTACACTGGTTCCTCCTCAAAAGATAAGTCTGGACTTACCTCAATTTCCTCTACTGACACAACATGAGACGAATCCGAACGATAGCGCCTAAGCATGGAAACATGAAATACGTCATGGATCTAACTCAACTCTGAAGGTAACTTGAGCTGATAGGCTACAGGTCCCACTCGCTTCAACACCCGATAAGGCCCGATAAACCTGGGACTCAACTTGCCTTTCCGACCAAATCTTATCACTTTTTGCCTTTCCGACCAAATCTTATCACTTTCTTCCACGGCGACACCTTTAAGAAAACCTTGTCACCTACCGCAAATTCTATATCTCTCTGCTTGAGATCAGCATAGGACTTCTGCCTGTCCGAAGCTTCCTTCAATCAAGCTCGAATCAACTTAACCTTGTCCTCCATTTCAGCAACCAACTCGGGACCCAACAACTGACGCTCACTCAACTCTGCCCAACACGTAGGTGTACGACACTTCCGACCATACAATGCTTCATACGGTGCCATCTGAATACTCGACTGGTAGCTATTGTTATACGCGAATTCCGCCAACGGTAGAAATTCCTCCCAACTACCCCTGAAGTCCAGAACAAAACCCCTGAACATATCCTCCAAGATCTGAATCACTCTCTCCGATTGTCCATCATACTGTGGATGAAACGCTGTACTGAAATCCAACTTAGTACCCAAAGCTTGATGCAACGCCTTCCAGAACCTTGAAGTGAATCTAGGATCCCTATCTGAGATGATAGACACTGGTACCCCATGAAACCTTCCAACCTCCGCCACATACAGCTTAGCCAACCTTTGCAGAGAATAATCAACCCAGACTGGTATGAAATGAGTAGACTTCGTCAAACGGTCGACTATCACCCACACCGAATCCTTCTTAGTAGGCGTAAGAGGTAGCCCACTAACAAAATCCATCGTGATCCTTTCCCACTTCCATTGCGAAATCTTCACCGGTTGCAACAATCCCGAAGGCAACTGATGCTCTGCCTTTACCTGCTGACACGTCAAACACTTGCTCACAAACTCAGTTACTTCTCGCTTCAACCTCGGCCACCAAAACTGTTCCCGCAAATCCCGGTACATCTTGCTACCTCCAGGATGCATAGCGTATGAACTGCTGTGCACTTCCTGAAGTATCATCTGCCTCAACTCCACATCTTTCGGCATGCAGACCTTCCCACAAAAACACAAAACTCCCTCGTTGTCCAAACTGTAATCCTCCAAACCCCTATCCTGTACCTGTAGAAGTCGAGCGCTCCAGACGTCATCTAACAACTGTTTCTCTTTAACCTGATTCACCCATGTCGGCTTCACTTGCAGTTCTGCTAATAAACTCCTGTCATCATACAATCTAAGATGGGCAAACATTGCTCTCAAGTCTGATATCACTTTACGGCTCAACGCGTCTGCCACCACGTTAGCCTTACCCGGATGGTACTCAATCGAGCAGTCATAATCCTTTAACAGCTCGATCCACCTTCTCTGTCTTAGATTCAACTCCTTTTGGGTAAGGAGGTATTTCAGACTCTTGTGATCCGTGTAGACAATAGACTTCTCCCCATACAAGTAATGTCTCCAAATTTTCAGAGCGAAAACCACTGCAGCTAGCTCCAAATCATGCGTCAGATAATTCACTTCATGGGGTCTCAACTGTCGAGAAGCATACGCTACCACCTTCCCCTCTTGCATCAACACACATCCTAACCCTGTATGCGATGCATCCCAATAAACAGTAAACTCCTTCCCTGCCTCAGGCTGAATCAAAATCGGAGCTTCTGTCAGAATCCTCTTTAACTTCTCAAAACTTTCCTGCTGCTTGTCTGACCACCCAAACGGAACCCCTTTCCTTAACAATTTGGTTAATGGTGCCGCAATTAGAGAGAACCCCTCCACAAATCTTCGGTAATACCCAGCTAAACAAAGAAAACTCTGAATCTCCGCCATGGACTTAGGTGGTTTCCAATGTAATACCGCTTCGATTTTCTGAGGGTCCACCCTAATCCCCTCAGCTGACACCACATGGCCCAAAAACGTAACTTCCTTTAGCCAGAACTCGTACTTACTAAACTTTTCAAACAACTGCTTCTCCCTCAAAATTTGCAAAACCACTCGAAGATGCGAATCATACTCCTCCTCGAACTTCGAGTATACCAAAATACCGTCTATGAACACTACGATGAACCGATCCAGATATGGTTGAAAAACCCGATTCATCATATCCATAAATGCTGCTGGCGCATTGGTCAATCCAAACAGCATCACCAAGAATTCGTAGTAACCATAGCGAGTACGAAACGTCGTCTTATGAATATCCGCCTCCTTGACCTTAAGCTGGTGATACCCCGGCCTCAAATCTATTTTGGAGAAGACTGATGCTCCCTTAAGTTGATCGAACAGGTCGTCTATCCTCAGTAACGGGTACTTGTTCTTGATCGTCAACTTATTCAGCTGACGATAATCAATACACATTCGCATTAATCCGTCTTTCCTCTTAACAAAAAGCACGGGTGCTCCCCAAGGCGATGCACTCGGCCGGATAAAACCTCGGTCCAACAACTCCTGAATCTGCACTTTCAGCTCCACTAACTCCTTCGGCGCCATTCTATACGGAGCAATAGACACTAGCACTGTTCCCGGTAGAAGGTCAATACCAAACTCCACCTCGCAATCTGGAGGCAATCCCAGAAGCTCTTCTGGAAACACATCGGTAAATTCTTTCACCGTTCGAACATCCCTCACAACTGATTCCTTGGCCTCCAAAGCACACCCATTTCTCACCATCCTCTCGGCCTTCAAGATGGATACTACATTGGATAGGTAATTCCTTCTCTCGCCTATCACCACCACCTCTAAACCCTCTACGGTTCTCAACACCATATGCTTGGCTGCACAGTCCAGATTTGCTTGATACTTCACTAACCAATCCATTCCTAAGATCAAATCGAACTCCCCAAACGGCAGTTCTATCAGATCAGCCCAAAAAGCTACCCCTTGAACTTCCAGAGGTACATCCTTATACAGTTTGTTCACTACTACAGTTTGTCCTAGAGGGCTTACTACAGTCATCTCCCTAGCAGAAGTTTCATAGTCTAAGTTCAAAGTTCCCGCTATAGCACTAGCAACATAAGAGTGCGTCGAACCAATATCAATCAAAGCAGTATAATGCGAACCATAAATTAGAAACGTACGGTTATGACGTCCGGTACGTCGCCCTCCTCTCAATGCCTAGCTGCATAGACCAACCCAGGCTGTCTTGCATCAGTGCTACTAGCACCCCTGCCAAGTGCTCCACGGCCCCAACCGAAACCATTACCTCCTCTAGCTGGGCCACGACCCCTCGGCAATGGCTGACCACCTCTCCTGACTTGATCATAACCTTGCCCCACCGGCTGTACCTAATCCACCTGTGGACAGTCCTTAATCATATGATCCGTAGATCCACACCTGAAACATCCTCCAGTTCTCCGTCTGCACTCCCCAAAATGTACCTTCCCACACAAAGCACATGGTCGATACTGACCCCCTACAGCAAATATCGGAGCACGAGCCGGCCCACTAGACCTAAGCCTTTTCTGAAAACCCCCAGATGAACCCGACGGCCCAAAACTTCTCTTATTTCTACCCCGATCCTTATCCCTATCCTGTCTTTCGGTCCGCTTCACCTCCTCAGCTATCTTAACTTTCTCAACCAAAACAGCAAAGTCTCTCTCCTGCTGCGGCGCTATCAATACCATTAACTCATTTCGTAGTCTATCCTCGAACTGTACACAAAGTTCTTAGTCAGTCGCTACCATTCATCGAGCGTAACGGCTCAAGCGCAAGAACTCCGCCTCATATTCAACCACAGTTTTGCTCCCTTGAACCAAATTTAAAAATGCCTTCCTCTGGGCATCCACATAGCTGGCCCCGACGTGCGTACCCTAAAATGACATCTTAAAGTAATCCCAGTCGATCCGGTCTGCTGGAGTACCCTCTTTCACCGTGAGCCACCACTGATAGGCCTCGTCTCGGAGAAGAGACACCACCCCTTTCAACTTCTCCTCTACCGTGAAGTCGAGATCATCCATTATGCGCTCACTTTCCTCTAACCAGTACTCAGCTGTATTAGGGGCTACGCCAGAAATGCCCCTGAACATTTCTGCTCCGTTGGCCCGAACTCATTCAGACACAGATTTCCGAGCCTCAGTACCCAGGCCTACTCCAGCAGCTCTCTCCAGAACCCGCAACATTGCTTGAGACACCGCATCGTCTCCACCCATTTGGTCCTGATACTCCGCTTTCGCGGCTGGCGGCAGTGGTATTTCGTTTCCTGACCCATGACCAGACCCTACGGGTTCCGACACTGCCATCCTGCCTCTACAGCGTCCACGCGCATTACGTCCATGTCCTCTACTACTCATCTCTAACGTATCGTCTTAATCTGGTTTAGAAATTTTATGCATTAGCAATTCTTTTCACTTGTTTATTAAAGAAAAATTTTATGAAATATAATTACGAGTAGTTTCCACGATTCACACACAACCTAGAAGTTTCCATTTCTAAAGTATAGTTCCTAAGTTCTAACATTCATGGCAATATATTCACATAGCACACGCAATTTATACTAATCAGAAACTTACCTGGCGGACTTGGGCCGGAGATGCAGGAGCCATGCTGAAGGAAAAACATGTATCATTCATTCTGCTATGTTTTTAAAACCATTCTTAGAAAATGTTTTGAACCCAAAACCCAAAGCCGAGCTTTTGAACCAGGCTCTGAAACCAAATTGTAAGACCCCAAACCTGGCCCATACACCACGACCGGATCTGGCATGTCACTAAGTAGGTTTTGTAAAACACTGTGCAATTTTGAAAGAAAACCTCTAGGAGAATCCCGGGTTTAGTGTTTGTCTAGAAAATTCAGTAGCTTCTATGTTATTCGAGTTTAATTCTTGTCAAAGTTTTTAGAAACGAGTGACTATTTAAACCCATGTTTTAAACGCTTAAGTTGTAAAAGTTTCGTTGCAAAAGATGATAGTTTATTTAATAACTTAATCGTGTGAAAACTTCATTGCCTTCGTTTCCTTTTAAGACATGTCATAAATCCATTTGAACGCTAACTCAAGTATCAAAACTTAAAAGAAATCCAAAGTTTTAAACCGATTAACAGTGGCCTTATTACAACGTAAAAAAAAAAAACCAAACCAGTTATTATAAAAACAAAATTAAGTAAAGTTCTTTACTGAAATGCAGTAAAATCATGCATGGCCACCTCGTGCTCCTCTCCAGCCCGGTCCATTGCACTATGTACTATCTGAAAAGATGTTAACAACGGGGTGAGCCATAGGACTCAGTGTGCAACGCTCATGCACCATCAAATCGGGCCTTAGCCCTACAGAACAGAATATCAGAATATCGCATGTACAGAAAATAATGCAGAACCCAACCCAACCTAGATTTCCATCCGCTACACACCACCCGTACCAACCAATCACCAATGGGGATTTCTACCTCACCGCTACACACCATTGATGGCAGTCGTGATGTTCATCGTCAGAATCGTGACAGAGTCACCAGAACAGATCGTGGCAGAGCCACTACTACAGATCGTGGCGGAGCCACTACAATAGATCATGGCAGAGCCACTATAACAGATCATGGCAGAGCCACAACAACAGATCATGGCAGAGCCACTACAACACTTCCCCTTTCAATTAATAACATCAGCCCGCCCATGCAACATACAAATTTTTAATGCACAGATACTCCAAGTTTCGGCATGCATATACAGAATATCCATAACAATTATCATGTCATCTCATAATAATCACATATTTAGTATAACAGAACAGAATTCGCTAACCTGATGCCTCGCCTTTACCCTCCAAGGGTATCCTAAAATTCTTACCGAATTTTTGGCATTTAACAGAATATATCGGTACATATAACACAACATTAAGATGAGGTGAGGAGTTACACACCTGATTACGTGCAACACTAAACTATCTACGACGTTGCTATCATTAGCGGAAATCACGGCTATTTGCCTACTAGTCTGTTCAGAAGCTGGCCCACACCCAGGTGGCCAATCACGAACAGCAGACACAGCCCTCTTCTTGAACATAGGGATCGAACCCGAAGGTTTGCTTCCCTCGCCAAACTGAGTATTGCTTGCACCCATCAAAAGCTTCGGTCAATAAATCACTACGAGAGATACGATTTGAGTATTTCCCCAACAAGGTTAAGCGATGGATAGAAAATAAATCAGATAATAGAACGACCAGAACAAATCTTCTTACCTAAGTCGATGGAATCCCAAAGTTAACAGACTTGGATTACAACGTCGATTGCACCTAACCAAATACCCGTATGAGATTCGATTCAAAAGAAGAATGAGTTAAAGAAGGTGGCCTTTCGGCCAAACAGAAACATGAATCCCTCCTCCCCCATTCAGCCAAAGCCAACATCAACCATTTACCCCCCGATTATCTTCAAGATTCGGCACCAACAGACAAAACAGAGGAGATTCGGCTACAAGGAAAAAAAGAGTGAAACAAAACCCAAAGAGAATCATGAAAATGATTCGGCCTGGAGAAATAAGAAAAAGGATGAGAGAAGAGAAAATAAATAATGGGGAACTTACCGGTCTCTGAGATGAGAATTCTGCTATGGTGAATGTTTCGGGAAAAGAAAACAAATGGAACGAGGCTGAGACTTAGAGGTTTCGGCTAAGAGGAAAATGAAGATGTAGTTTGCTTTTAATGAATAGAGAAAGAACAAGAACGAGCCAATGAAGATCAAGAAGATTCGGCTAGAGATGAGTTTCAAAATAAAGAAAAAAAAAATGAACAAGGAGGGAGGAGTGATGATTTCGGCTTTTGAGAGTAAAAAAAAAAGAAACGAAAAAAAAAAGAAACGAAAGAGATGTGCAACCTTAGTCTTCTAGTTTCGGCTATGGATCAAAAGAAGAGAAGTGTGGAAAATGCTTAGATGACTTGCGGCACAAGAGAGAATGAGAAGAACTAAAACAAAAATGTGAGCACACACACTAATGCCGAAAGATAACCCACTACCCCCTAGCAACCTGACCACCAAATTTCGGCACCCACACCCAAAGCCAAAACCTAATGCTTCCCCCTCTCAAACTCCTCAAGAATTCGGCTAGCACTCTCCCACTAAGCCGTCCCTTCAATCTCTCCCTGCTCACCTCTCCTCCACACATTCAAACCAGTTTGAAATATTCAAACTCCTCAAATTTCTCTCCACCCTTCATTTGAAAGGTTTGACCAAGTCTTACCTCTCTCCTCTTGAGTTTGATTGCCATCCAAACACCTCTCTTGCCTGAGCCAAAAATAATACTCCTTGCTACTTAAGAGTTTCGAACCTCTCCCCTCTCAGCTCCTTATGACACCACCACTTGCATGATAAGTGGCATCACCTTGCCATTCTTCCACTATACCTTTTTGTGACACCAAAAGCAACCTAAAATCCCGTAAGTCCTACTCCTATTCAGCTTTCCTCTAAAAGTACCAAAACTAAAAATTTTACCAAGGCTTCGGCTTAACCCTGAGCCTTCCCGAGGCCCCCAAACACAACCAAACAACAAGCATAACACCTCAACATGCAGAAAAATAAAAGATGCAAAGCCCCTAAATCCCGAATGTTACATTATGATTGAGTATGAATGGTTTTAAATTTAGATGGAAATTACATCTCGGTTTTGTATGTTTGCTTGTATTTAGGTCTGGTAATACCTTGTACCCTGTTACAGCATCAAACATGGGTAAGGGGTGCTACATTTAGTGGTATCAGAGCTATGGTTTAGTCGATTCTCAGAATAATGTAGCGTGTGTAAGAGTCTAGCTATACATGCCATAAATGAACGGTGATAGTGTGATGACTCCTAACAATTTTAAATTGTGTTTTCATATAGTAAATGGATCCTAAAAGAGCTGAAGCTGATGAAGTTGAAAGTAATGCGCCAGCTCCCGCTTAAGGGGCAGCGCCGTCTGATTGTAGACCTCCTACGGTTAGTCAGGGAGAAGGGCGTAGGGAAGCCTTTCTCCACATGATGAATCAGTGATATACGGACTTTTTTTGAACAAATTCGAATGCCCAACCTCCTCCACCCTCATCATTCCTCAATTGGTTCCCGTAGCCCTACAAGGTATGGAATTTGTAAGAATAAGCATGCCCTCGGTTGATAAGTGTAAAATCTCGATTTCGGGTCTAGTCGGAATAGTGGTTTCGAGACCACAAATCCAAAGTAGAAATATTTGTTTTATGATTTTTTTGAGGTCCATGACATGTTTGCATGATTGTGTGAAAGTTCCATGAAGAAATTTTGTGAATAAGTGCCCAATTTGACTTTTTGGACTAAATTGCAAAAGTTGCAAAATATGAGATTTTAGAAGCTTTAAGTATGAAATAGCTTTGGATTATTAATTAGAGGTCCTTAAATAGCAATTTTCCCAATTCCTACTTTTATAGACAAAAATGGGCATGAGTAGGTAAAATTTTAAAGTTTAGTAAAAAGGGCCTTTTGGTCATTTGGTTAATAAAAGATTAAAAAAGGGAAAAATGAAGCAAAATTTGCTCATCTTCTTCAAGCTAGGGCCAAAAATTTGAAGCTCGCCATAGCTAGGGTTTCTTCACTTTTCAAGCTTGATTGTAAGTGCATTCTAGCCCCATTTTTAATGTTCTTTACATTTTTGAAGTTGTTACCAACCGATCTAGCTATTTCTACCATTTATTTGAGCTAGGGTTCATGTTTAAAAATTTACCCATGTGTGACATGCATGTGTTTTGATGTTTCATGGTAGATTATGAAAGTTTGATGTGTAATAAACATCTTTTACTAAGTTATTTTTGATGAAAACACCTAAAAATGACCTTTTGTAAAAGTTGTAAAATGAGTAGTAAAAATCTTATTTGAAGGAAAATATGGGCTATTATGAGAAAGTGTTAGGTTCGGCTAGGCTTGGGTAACAAAGAAAATAGACACATTTCATTTTACGAGCCTAATGACTAATTTGTAAATATGTGAAAGTTTAGGGGAAAAACTATAATTTTGCAAAAGTGTGGTTTTTGGACTGATTTGAACAATGCGATAATTAAATGAGCTAAATTTGCTATTACAGATCAAGAAAAACAGAGACTGGACCTAAACCGAGGAAAGAACAAGGTTGTGGATTAAATCGAATAGTTAGCCATATTTTGGTACCGAGGTAAGTTCGTGTGTAAATAATGCAACATTACATTATTAGGTATTTAATTATTTAATATTGCATGAATTGTGTAATTGTCTTGTGGACTTGATTAATGTTGACTCGACGATGATTCGATGAAGATTTGATACCTTGAAATCCCGGTCAAACCTTAAAATAGTTAGGATACAAATGTCATGACATTAGGGATTGAGTTTACGTGTAAGACCATATCTAGGATATGGCATCATTGTGAGATTTTGTGTAAGACCATGTTTGAGACATGGCATCGATATGAGAATCGTGTAAGACCATAGCTAGGCTATAGGCATAGATATGTGATCCCATGTAAGACCATATCTAGGATATGGAATTGGTATGATTCTATGTGTATGTGATTCCTTAGTATCCTTTCGTATTCCAAGCGGTTCAACGGGTAGTCCAAAGATTATGTCAACGAAATGACAAGGTATGAACATGTTGAAAGGGTACAGTTATGTACACAAAGCTCATACATATTGAGATTATAAATCGATGAGATCTCAGTAAAAAGTGAATGAATAAATCATGATCATGAGTTTTATTGTACATAATGTAAATGACATGATTTAAAATGTATCTATGATACTTGATGACATGGTGATAAATTATATTATGTTATGTGTACAATAAGGCATGGTTAATGTTGTTAATTATTTACATGCAAACTTACTAAGCTTTATGCTTACTCCCCCTTCTTTTCCATTTCCTTATAGTATTGCCAAGCTAGCTCAAGGATCAAAGGACGTCGGAGACTCAATCACACTATCAATTAGAACTTTTGGGTATAGTTAGTCTCAACATTTTGAGTATGGCATGTATAGGGACTTGGTCTTTTTGTTATATGTCATATTAGTTTAGCCAAATGTGTTGGCTTATGATGATATTTGATTTATTTTGTATAAGGCCATGGGATGTGGCTCATATTGATTATTGGGTTGTAAACCTATTCATATATGCATGCATGTGCCAATGTCATTATGATATGGCCTATGGTTAATGATGGTCGAATGATAAGGAGTTGCCATGTATGAGCCATGTTTATGAATGTTTAAGTGCTTACGTGTGCCATGTTGGATGTCATTGAGATGTGTAAGTGTGCATGTGTTATTGAGGGTGACAAATGGCTTGGAAAATAGGCTTATTTTTTCCACACGATTAGGCATACGGGGTGTGTCTAGGTCGTGTGTGACACGCAGCTTGCCTCAAGGGCGTGTGTTCTGGCTGTGTGTCCACTGCACCTTAGTTTTGAGAAACAAAATGCCCAGTAGTAACACACGGGCACGAGACACGGCTGTGTAAGAGACACGGTTGTAGGACATGGGCAGGTTCCCAGGCCATGTGAAGTCTGCACTTGATTTTAGGAATTTAATTCGCCACACGGCCTAAAGACACGGGCGTGTGCCTTGGCCGTGTGACCTTATTTGGTTGATGATGTCATAAACAAAATGTCCCCTATTTTGGACACGGCCTGAAGCACGAGCATGTGATATGCCACACGGGCGTGTCCCTTCGCCCACACGGGCGTGCGGACCTTTTTGATGAAAATTTTCTAAGTTTTCCTAAAAGTTTCTAAAGTTCTCGGTTTAGTCCCGAACCACTTCTAATGTATGTTTTGCGCTTGTAGGCTCATTTAAGGGATGATATGAATGTTTATGAAAGGTTTTAAATTTGAGTGGAAATTCATGTCTCGATTTTGTATGATTGCTTGCGTATAAGTCCGGTAACGCCTCGTACCCTGTTCCAACGTCGAATACGGGTAAGGGGTGTTATAATAAGATCTGAAAGCATGGGGCTGAAGATTTTAGAGCTAATGTGGATGATGATCCTGAGAGAGCCGAGTTTTGGCTCAAAAACTCCATCAGGGTATTTGATAAGTTATCCTGCACACCGGATGAGTGTTTAAACTGTGCCATCTCACTTTGAGAGATTCTGCATATCACTGGTGGAATACACTGGTATCGGTGGTACCAAGAGAGAGGGTTACATGGGAATTCTTTCAAGAGGAGTTCCAAAAGAAATATATTAGTCAACAGTTCATCGATTAGAAACGTAAGGAATTCCTTGAGCTGAAACAGGGTCGTATGACAGTGACAGTGTGTTTCCACTGAGGCTATTATGTGCAAGAGATTTGAGGATGGATTGAGTGAGGGTATTCGAGTGTTAGTTGGGATCTTAGAGCTGAAAGAATTTGTGATATTGGTTGAACAGGCTTGTAAGGCTGAAGAGTTGAATAAAGAGAAGAGGAAAGCTGATTTTGAAGCTAGAGATTCGAGGAAAAGACCGATGAGTAAGTCATTTCCATCTCAATCAAAGAAGTCTAAATAAAAGTATTCCCATTCGAATGTTTCAGCGAGGTATTCATACAGAGATCAAAGGAAGCGACATTTGAGTTTTAAATCTCAAGCTACTTCAATGGAAAGTGTGGGTAATGTAAAGTCTAATAGACCCGAATGTCAACATTGTTAAAGAAGATATCCTGGTGAGTGTAGAATGAATGACCGAGCTTGCTTTAAGTGTGGTTCTCAAGAGAATTTTATCCGAGATTGTCCTAAAATGGCTGAGAAAGAAAAATTACAGAGTGCGAGGCCGAGTAATACTACTAATAGGGGTAGACCACCGAGAAATACCTAAAATGGAACTAGTAGTAAAGGTGTGACAAAAGATACAGCTGTGAGATCTAAGGCTCAAGCACCTGCCAGAGCCTGTGCCATTCGTGATCGCGAAGAAGCGACATCTCTCGATGTTATCACTGGTACTTTTTCTCTCTATAATACTAATGTAGTTGCATTGATTGATCCTGGATCGACTCATTCTTATGTTTGTGTGAAATTAGTAGCTAGTAAGAGCTTGCCAGTTGAGTTTACTGAGTTTGTGGTTAGAGTGTCAAACCCCTTAGGCAAACATGTATTAGTTGATAGAGTTTGCAAGAATTGTCCCTTGATGATTCGAGGTCACTGTTTTTCGGTTGATTTAATGTTGTTGCCATTTGATGAATTTGATGTTATTTTGGGTATGGATTGGTTGAAACTGCATGATGCCGTAGTAAACTGTAAAAGTAAGATTATTGAAGTGAAATGTGAAAATGGTGAAATTCTTCGGATTGATTCAGATGAGTCAGGTCAGTTACCTGTTGTGATTTCTTTGATGTTTGCCCAGAGGTGTGTAAGGAAAGGTTGTGAAGCTTATCTTGCTTATGTGTTGAATACAAAAGTGTCTGAGTTGAAAATTGAATTAGTTTCGATAGTTTGTGAATATTCAGATGTGTTCTCGGAAGAGTTGCCAGGGTTGCCACCAGTCAGAGAAGTTGAGTTTGGTATTGACTTAGTACCAAAGACCTTGCCGATATCTATTGCTCCTGAATTGAAAGAATTAAAAGCTCAGTTGCAAGAATTGACAGATAAGGGTTTGCGAGACCGAGTGTTTCTCCCTGGGGTGCTCCAGTGTTATTTGTAAAGAAGAAAGATGGATCTATGAGACTTTGTATCGATTATCGACATCTCAACAATGTGACTATAAAGAACAAGTATCCTCTGTCGGGGATAGATGACTTGTTTGATCAGTTGAAAAGTGTAACGGTATTCTCAAAGATTGATTTGAGATATGGCTAATATCAATTGAGAGTTAAAGAGTCGGATGTGCCGAAAACTGCTTTTAGGACAAGGTATGGGCATTATGAATTTCTTGTTATGTAACACCCCTTACCTGTATCTTTCGCCGGAATAGGGTTCGAGGCATTATCGGACTTAATCACATATAACCGATCATTTCCGAGTCACAAATTTCCATTCAAATTTAAAACTTTTCATTCATAATCATATTGTCCCTTATACGGGCCTACGAAACCCAAAACATATATTGGGAATGGTTCGGGACTAAACCGAGAACTTTGTAATACTTAGAAAATTTTACCACAAAACAGGGCCACACGCCCGTGTGGCTTGGGACACGTTCGTGTCCTCGACCCGTGTAACTCGCTGTTTATGACATCATCAACCATTTAGGGTCGCATGGCCAAGTCACATGCCCGTGTGCTAGGCCGTGTGACCATCCATGTGGATGAAAGTTAGGCTATTTATCAAGCCTTTTTCCATCCAAAAACTCTTGCACACTTATACCAAGTTTATCAACACACACATGGCATTTTTTAGGCATCCCAATAACCACATCATGGCATTCGCACACCATTTATAAATCACATTCATAATGCACAACCACACACACACTTAACTAATCATAGCATATAACTTACTCAACCATGCACATTTAGTATTTACCACACATAATTATCACACATTCACTCATCCAACCCAAACAAGCATGCGCATCCATGTAATGCTTCATCATAGACTTATATCATAACAAATATTGGCTGCATCAAATGGCCTTATACAATAATGACCTTCAATTAGCATAGGCCAATATTCTAGGCCAACTCATAATAACATGTACACAAATGACAAGTCCCTATACATGCCATAGACTTAAAAATACTTGAAGATTGTTGATACAATACCAATCAATAACTTGTTAGTGTGATAGAATCTCTGACGACCTCCAACTCGAGCTAGTATCTGTGACACTATAGGAAAAAGGAAAGGAAGGGGGATAAGCATTATAACATAGTAAGTAGGTATGTAAATAATAAGTGATTTATTAACAGGCTTTTATAAATCTTCACAATATGTTCTCAAGATAATACAATCATAATTGCACATAGTTCCACTATTTATTCATATTCATCTCAAGCTATCTACTCGAACCACAGTCATTAAATTATTTATATCTCGAGCTACAAAACTCAAAATTAAGATCTGCTAATTTTCCCTGAAACTAGACTTACATATCTTCTTACCACAAAATTTTAGAATTTTTGGTATAGCCAATATGTACATTTTATTCATTAAAGTCTCCCTGTTCTGTTGTCTGACAGTTTCGACCCTTCTTCACAAAAAATTAATTATCTCTTTGTGTGGGATTCACATGATGTTATCGTTTGTTTCTATTAAAGTTAGAGTCATTGATAATTTAAACATATAAGTTATAAACCATAATTATTTTTATACAATATTTAGTGATTTTCCAAATTCGTAATATGGGATTCCGAAATCATTCTAACCCTATCTCACAAAAATTCAAATATCTCAGAATATGAAATTGTTTCTCCTACACTATTTCTTTTATGTGAAAATAGACTCAATAAGCTTTAATTTCATATTTTATTCAACCTCTAATTTGATTTCCACCATTTTTGGTGATTTTTCAAAGTCACACAACTACTGCTATCCAAAATTGTTTTATTGCTAATTTTACTCTTTCATGTTTTCTTTGTATTAATTCTCATTTACACACATATAACACTAAAGTATATCCATAGTTAGCCATACCAATAGCTAGTAATCATCAAATATTTACAAGTCTTCATTGTAACACTTACTCCATATCAACCTTACCAAAGTTCGATCACATATCGAGCACATTGCTCATGAATATATATACACATGTACCTGCACTTGTTCATCACATAATCACATTCAATTACACTTAGTCATTTTCCCATTAAACACATCAGAATATTATTGGATACATTGGAAGTTTTCACATAAGTGCCACACTTGTAGCCAAAGCTACTTTACATCACTTTTCACATAGAGGCTCGTTCTCGAGCTATTCACTTTCACGGGTCTGCTCACACAAGCTGTCGGTCATTTGTTACTACTCAATGCTGCTCACACAAGCTGTTAGGTATCCTCAACACATGCCGGTATACCCAGCCACTAGTAGAACATTAAGACCAGCACCCGGATTCACTTAGTCACAATTTCACATAGGTCCCTAGTGACATGTCACTTGTATCCTATTCTATACCTATGGTTCAACTGGGAAATTTCTCACATTTCGGTACTTCATCAATTTCATTCAATATTTAGCCACATCTCATAAAACATATCAAAACATAAAACCGTAAGTAAAAACGATGCATTATTTACATAAAAACTTACCTCAATAGCACAATCGGTGAAAATGACTTATTCGTCATACTCTTTGCTTTTCCCCAGTTCTAAGTCTAAATCTCGTCTTCCTTGATCTATAACAACACATTTAATTTATTTATTCATCCTGCTACTCAAATTAGCCTAAATTCACATTTTGGCAAAATTTACATTTTTGCCCCTAAACTTTGTCATATTTACACTTCTACCCCTAGGCTCGTAAAATGATTTTTATTCAATTTCCTTGTATTTTAAGCCTATACAAACCATTTTCACAACTAAAACAGCCCACAATTTCCACTAATTCACACTTTTATGACAAATTTCATAACTTTTACAAATTAGTCCTTTTAGGCATTTTTACCGAAAATCACTTAGTAAAAGTCATTTCTCAAACCACACACATGCATTTTCTACCATTAAACACAAAAATACACACATATTCATCATGTTTCAAAACCCTAGACTTTAACCATATCTCAAATTAGTGGTAGAAATAGATAGATCTTGTTACGAGGATTTCAAAAACGTAAAAAATCATTAAAAACAGAGCTAAAATGGACTTACAATCGAGCTTGGAAGCTTGAAAAACCCTAGCCATGGTTTCTTCATGGTAATTTCGGCCATAGCTTGAAGATGGACAAAAATTGGCTTTTAATTTGGTTTTTAATTCAATTTAATTACTAAATGACCAAAATGCCCCTAACTTAAAAATATTCTATTTCACCTATTTCATGGCCATTTTTGTCCAACAAATTAACCAATGGTTTAATTACCATTTAAGGACCTCTAATTTAAAATTTCATAGTAAATTGCACCTCTAGCTTCTAGAAATCAAGTTTTGCACTTTTTATAATTGAGTCCTTTTGACTAAATTGAGTGCCCAAACGTCAAAATTTTCGAACGAATTTTTCATGAAACCATTCTGTAAAATTGTAGCCATAAAAATATAATAAAAATAAATTTTATTACATCCGATTTGTGGTCTCGAAACCGCTGTTCTGACTAGGCCCAAAATCGGGCTGTTACATGTTATGCCTTTGGATTGACTAATGCTCCTATTGTTTTTATGGACTTGATGAATCAATTTTTGACCGTATTTGGTAAATTTTGTGGTTGTGTTCATCGATGACATTTGATTTATTCTCGAGATGAGACCGAGCATACTGAGCACTTAAGAACTGTATTGTAGACTTGAGAGATAAGAAATTATTTGCGAAATTTAGTAAAAGTGAATTTTGGCTCTGAGAAGTCAGATTTTTGGGACACATTGTTTCGAGAGATGGTATTCGGGTTTATCAGAGTAAGATTTTAGCAATTATTGATTGGAAACCGTCGAGAAATGTATCTGAAGTTAGAAGCTTTTTGGGCTTAGCCGGTTATTATCGACGATTGTTAAGGGTTTTTTCTATGATTGCTACTCCTATGAGTAAGTTGTTGCAAAAAGATGTTAAGTTCGAGTGGTTAGAAAAATGTCAGCAATGTTTGAGAAGTTAAAAACATTATTGATTGAGGCGCCAATTTTAGTGCAACCTGAACTGGTAAAAGAGTTCGTAATTTATAGTGACGCGTCACTGAATAGATTAAGATGTGTGTGATGCAAGAGGGCAAAGTGATAGCATATGCCTCGAGACAGTTGAAACCACACGAAAAGAATTATCCAACACATGATTTAGAATTGGCGACCATAGTGTTGCATTGAAAAGTTGGAGACACCATTTATATGGTGAGAAGTGTCATGTCTTTTCTGATCATAAGAGTTTAAAATACTTGATGACTCAGAAAGATTTAAACTTCCGACAACAGATGTAACAGCCCGATTCAGGGCCTAGTCGAATAGTGGTGCGAGACCACGAATTTGAGGTGAATTTATGAGTTACAAAGTTTATGCCATGTTTGCATGCTAGTATAAATGTTTCATAAAGCAATTTTATTAAATGTGGTGGATTGGTCCCAAAAGGACTAAATTGTGAAAAGTTGCAAAATATGAGTTTCTAGAAGCTTTTTGTATGAAATAGCTTTAGAATAGTAATTAGAAGCCTTAAATAGCAATTTTTCCAAAATATTATTTTGGACAAAGTTGGCCTTGGGTGGTGTTATAGAAATTTTTAAGAGGAATGGCATTTTGGTCATTTGTCTAATAAGTGTTAAAATAGGAAAAGATGATAAAAGTCTCATCATCTTCTTCCCCTTTTCCAAAAATTGAAAGAAAGCCATAGCTAGGGTTCTTCAATTTTTGAAGTGCTAGTAAGTGCTCCTAAGCTAGTTTTTGATATTCTTCGTACTTTTGAAGTCCCGGTAGCATGAGTAAGCTATTTTTTAGCTATTTGATGAGCTAAGATGCATGTTTAAAAATTTAGCCATGAATGACATGCATGCTAAATGATGTTTTTATGGAAGTTTATGAGATGTTAGATAACATCTTTTCCTTAAGGAATTTCATGAAAAATGATAGTATGGACATTTTTGTAATGATTATAAAATTTGGTCATACATGCTAGAACTAGAGAGAATTGATGATGCTATAGT